>CM067209.1:0-2762500 GCA_034190965.1 Prunus campanulata
ACTAAACCCTAAACCCTAAACCCTAAACCCCTAAACCCTAAACCCCTAAACCCTAAACCCTAGAACCCTAAACCCTAAACCCTAAACCCTAAACCCTAAACCCTAAACCCTAAACCCTAAAACCCTAAACCCTAAACCCTAAACCCTAAACCCTAAACCCTAAACCCTAAACCCTAAACCCTAAACCCTAAACCCTAAACCCTAAACCCTAAACCCTAAACCCTAAACCCTAAACCCTAAAACCCTAAACCCTAAACCCTAAACCCTAAACCCTAAACCCTAAACCCTAAACCCTAAACCCTAAACCCTAAACCCTAAACCCTAAACCCTAAACCCTAAACCCTAAACCCTAAACCCTAAACCCTAAACCCTAAACCCTAAACCCTAAACCCTAAACCCTAAACCCTAAACCCTAAACCCTAAACCCTAAACCCTAAACCCTAAACCCTAACCCTAAACCCTAAACCCTAAACCCTAAACCCTAAACCCTAAACCCTAAACCCTAAACCCTAAACCCTAAACCCTAAACCCTAAACCCTAAACCCTGAACCCTAAACCCTAAACCCTAAACCCTAAACCCTAAACCCTAAACCCTAAACCCTAAACCCTAAACCCTAAACCCTAAACCCTAAACCCTAAACCCTAAACCCTAAACCCTAAACCCTAAACCCTAAACCCTAAACCCTAAACCCTAAACCCTAAACCCTAAACCCTAAACCCTAAACCCTAAACCCTAAACCCTAAACCCTAAACCCTGAACCCTAAACCCTAAACCCTAAACCCTAAACCCTAAACCCTAAACCCTAAACCCTAAACCCTAAACCCTAAACCCTGAACCCTAAACCCTAAACCCTAAACCCTAAACCCTAAACCCTAAACCCTAAACCCTAAACCCTAAACCCTAAACCCTAAACCCTAAACCCTAAACCCTAAACCCTAAACCCTAAACCCTAAACCCTAAACCCTAAACCCTAAACCCTAAACCCTAAACCCTAAACCCTAAACCCTAAACCCTAAACCCTAAACCCTAAACCCTAAACCCTAAACCCTAAACCCTAAACCCTAAACCCTAAACCCTAAACCCTAAACCCTAAACCCTAAACCCTAAACCCTAAACCCTAAACCCTAAACCCTAAACCCTAAACCCTAAACCCTAAACCCTAAACCCTAAACCCTAAACCCTAAACCCTAAACCCTAAACCCTAAACCCTAAACCCTAAACCCTAAACCCTAAACCCTAAACCCTAAACCCTAAACCCTAAACCCTAAACCCTAAACCCTAAACCCTAAACCCTAAACCCTAAACCCTAAACCCTAAACCCTAAACCCTAAACCCTAAACCCTAAACCCTAAACCCTAAACCCTAAACCCTAAACCCTAAACCCTAAACCCTAAACCCTAAACCCTAAACCCTAAACCCTAAACCCTGAACCCTAAACCCTAAACCCTAAACCCTAAACCCTAAACCCTAAACCCTAAACCCTAAACCCTAAACCCTGAACCCTAAACCCTAAACCCTAAACCCTAAACCCTAAACCCTAAACCCTAAACCCTAAACCCTGAACCCTAATACCCTAAACCCTAAACCCTAAACCCTAAACCCTAAACCCTAAACCTGAACCCTGAACCCTGAACCCTGAACCCTAAACCCTAAACCCTAAACCCTAAACCCTAAACCCTAAACCCTAAACCCTAAACCCTAAACCCTAAACCCTGAACCCTGAACCCTGAACCCTAAACCCTAAACCCTAAACCCTAAACCCTAAACCCTAAACCCTAAACCCTAAACCCTAAACCCTAAACCCTAAACCCTAAACCCTAAACCCTAAACCCTAAACCCTAAACCCTAAACCCTAAACCCTAAACCCTAAACCCTAAACCCTAAACCCTAAACCCTAAACCCTAAACCCTAAACCCTAAACCCTAAACCCTAAACCCTAAACCCTAAACCCTAAACCCTAAACCCTAAACCCTAAACCCTAAACCCTAAACCCTAAACCCTAAACCCTGAACCCTGAACCCTGAACCCTGAACCCTAAACCCTAAACCCTAAACCCTAAACCCTAAACCCTGAACCCTAAACCCTGAACCCTAAACCCTGAACCCTAAACCCTGAACCCTAAACCCTGAACCCTAAACCCTGAACCCTGAACCCTAAACCCTGAACCCTAAACCCTGAACCCTAAACCCTGAACCCTAAACCCTGAACCCTAAACCCTAAACCCTAAACCCTAAACCCTAAACCCTAAACCCTAAACCCTAAACCCTAAACCCTGAACCCTAAACCCTAAACCCTAAACCCTAAACCAAGATAACTGAACCAGTTCAGCTATACCCGTCTGTCTAATGAGCTAGGGTTTGCTGATACAGTGGCTAAAACTGGTCCATTTCATGGGAAAAAAAGCAAGAATTCAAATTAGAGATTGGGGATTCAAGGGGATGAAAAAGATCTGCAAAAACATAAACGAATCAAGATGAACCGGCTCAGATATTCCATTCAGTACAAGGAGCTAGGGTTGGATGATTCAAAGGCTACGATTGGTCAATTAGATGGGAAAAAATATGAGAATTCAAATTAGAGATTGAGGATTCAAGGGTACGGAAAGGATCTGCAAAAACATAACTGAACCAGTTCAGCTATACCAGTCCGTATAATGAGCTAGGGTTGGATGATACAATGGCTAAGATTGGTCAATTTGATGGGAAAAAGTATGAGAATTCAAATTAGTGATTGAGGATTCACAGGGAAGAAAAAGTTCTGCAAAAACATAAATGAATCGAACTGAACCGGATCAGATATTCCAGTCAGTACAATTAGCTAGGGTTGGCTATTTCAACGGCTACGACTGGTCAATTTGAAGGGAAAAAATATGAGAATTCAAATTAGAGATTGAGGATTCAAGAGGAAGAAAAAGATCTGCAAAAACATGAACGAATCGAGCTGAACCGGCTCAGATATTCCAATCTGTACAGTGAGCTAGGGTTGGTCATTTGAATCGCTACGAGTGGTCAATATGATGGGAAAAAGTATGAGAATTCAAATTAGAGATGGATGATTCACAGGGACGGAAAGGATCTGCAAAAACAAAAATGAATCGAACTGAACCAATTCGGATATTCCAGTCTGTACAATTAGCAAGGGTTGGCTATTTCAACGGCTACGACTGGTCAATTTGAAGGGAAAAAATATGAGAATTCAAATTAGAGATTGAGGATTCAAGGGGAAGAAAAAGATCTGCAAAAACATGAACGAATCGAGCTGAACTGAACCGGCTCAGATATTCCATTCTGTACAGTGAGCTAGGGTTGGCTATTTCAACGGCTACGAGTGGTCAATTTGATGGGAAAAAAAATGAGCATTCAAATTGGAGATGGATGATTCACGGGGATGGAAAGGATCTGCAAAAACATAATTGAATCGAAATGAACCGGTTCAGATATTCCAGTCCGTACAATGAGCTAGGGTTGGCTATTTCAATGGCTACGAGTGGTCAATTTGGTGGGAAAAAAATATGAGAATTCACATTAGAGATGGATGATTCACGTGGATGCAAAGGATCTGCAAAAACATAAATGAATCGAACTGAACCGGATCAGATATTCCAGTCTGTACAATGAGCTAGGGTTGGATGATACAATGGCTAAGATTGGTCAATTTGATGGGAAAAAATATGAAAATTCAAATTAGACATTGAGGTTTCACAGGGAAGAAAAAGTTCCGCAAAAACATAAATGAATCGAACTGAACCGGATCAGATATTCCAGTCTGTACAATGAGCTAGGGTTGGCTATTTCAACGGCTACGATGGGTCAATTTCATGGGAAAAATTTGAGCAATGAAATTAGAGATTTAGGATTCAAGGGGATGGAAAAGATCTGCAAAAAGATAACTGAACCAGTTCAGCTATACCCGTCTGTATAATGAGCTAGGGTTTGCTGATACAGTGGCTAAAACTGGTCCATTTGATGGGAAAAAATACGAGAATTCAAATTAGAGATTGGGGATTCAAGGGGATGAAAAAGATCTGCAAAAACATAAACGAATAGAGATGAACCGGCTCAGATATTCCATTCAGTACAAGGAGCTAGGGTTGGATGATTCAAAGGCTACGATTGGTCAATTAGATGGGAAAAAATATGAGAATTCAAATTAGAGATTGAGGATTCAAGGGTACGGAAAGGATCTGCAAAAACATAACTGAACCAGTTCAGCTATACCAGTCCGTATAATGAGCTAGGGTTGGATGATACAATGGCTAAGATTGGTCAATTTGATGGGAAAAAGTATGAGAATTCAAATTAGTGATTGAGGATTCACAGGGAAGAAAAAGTTCTGCAAAAACATAAATGAATCGAACTGAACCGGATCAGATATTCCAGTCTGTACAATTAGCTAGGGTTGGCTATTTCAACGGCTACGACTGGTCAATTTGAAAGGAAAAAATATGAGAATTCAAATTAGAGATTGAGGATTCAAGGGGAAGAAAAAGATCTGCAAAAACATGAACGAATCGAGCTGAACCGGCTCAGATATTCCAATCTGTACAGTGAGCTAGGGTTGGTCATTTGAATCGCTACGAGTGGTCAATATGATGGGAAAAAGTATGAGAATTCAAATTAGAGATGGATGATTCACAGGGACGGAAAGGATCTGCAAAAACAAAAATGAATCGAACTGAACCAATTCGGATATTCCAGTCTGTACAATTAGCAAGGGTTGGCTATTTCAACGGCTACGACTGGTCAATTTGAAGGGAAAAATTATGAGAATTCAAATTAGAGATTGAGGATTCAAGGGGAAGAAAAAGATCTGCAAAAACATGAACGAATCGAGCTGAACCGGCTCAGATATTCCATTCTGTACAGTGAGCTAGGGTTGGCTATTTCAACGGCTACGAGTGGTCAATTTGATGGGAAAACAAATGAGCATTCAAATTGGAGATGGATGATTCACGGGGACGGAAAGGATCTGCAAAAACATAATTGAATCGAAATGAACCGGTTCAGATATTCCAGTCTGTACAATGAGCTAGGGTTGGCTATTTCAATGGCTACGAGTGGTCAATTTGGTGGGAAAAAAATATGAGAATTCACATTAGAGATGGATGATTCACGTGGATGCAAAGGATCTGCAAAAACATAAATGAATCGAACTGAACCGGATCAGATATTCCAGTCTGTACAATGAGCTAGGGTTGGATGATACAATGGCTAAGATTGGTCAATTTGATGGGAAAAAATATGAAAATTCAAATTAGACATTGAGGTTTCACAGGGAAGAAAAAGTTCCGCAAAAACATAAATGAATCGAACTGAACCGGATCAGATATTCCAGTCTGTACAATTAGCTAGGATTGGCTATTTCAACGGCTACGACTGGTCAATTTGAAGGGAAAAAATATGAGAATTCAAATTAGAGATTGAGGATTCAAGGGGAAGAAAAAGATCTGCAAAAACATGAACGAATCGAGCTGAACCGGCTCAGATATTCCAATCTGTACAGTGAGCTAGGGTTGGTCATTTGAATCGCTACGAGTGGTCAATATGATGGGAAAAAGTATGAGAATTCAAATTAGAGATGGATGATTCACAGGGACGGAAAGGATCTGCAAAAACAAAAATGAATCGAACTGAACCAATTCGGATATTCCAGTCTGTACAATTAGCAAGGGTTGGCTATTTCAACGGCTACGATGGGTCAATTTGATGGGAAAAATTTGAGCAATGAAATTAGAGATTTAGGATTCAGGGGGATGGAAAAGATCTGCAAAAAGATAACTGAACCAGTTCAGCTATACCCGTCTGTATAATGAGCTAGGGTTTGCTGATACAGTGGCTAAAACTGGTCCATTTGATGGGAAAAAATACGAGAATTCAAATTAGAGATTGGGGATTCAAGGGGATGAAAAAGATCTGCAAAAACATAAACGAATCAAGATGAACCGGCTCATATATTCCATTCTGTACAAGGAGCTAGGGTTGGATGATTCAAAGGCTACGATTGGTCAATTAGATGGGAAAAAATATGAGAATTCAAATTAGAGATTGAGGATTCAAGGGTACGGAAAGGATCTGCAAAAACATAACTGAACCAGTTCAGCTATACCAGTCCGTATAATGAGCTAGGGTTGGATGATACAATGGCTAAGATTGGTCAATTTGATGGGAAAAAGTATGAGAATTCAAATTAGTGATTGAGGATTCACAGGGAAGAAAAAGTTCTGCAAAAACATAAATGAATCGAACTGAACCGGATCAGATATTCCTGTCTGTACAATTAGCTAGGGTTGGCTATTTCAACGGCTACGACTGGTCAATTTGAAGGGAAAAAATATGAGAATTCAAATTAGAGATTGAGGATTCAAGGGGAAGAAAAAGATCTGCAAAAACATGAACGAATCGAGCTGAACCGGCTCAGATATTCCATTCTGTACAGTGAGCTAGGGTTGGCTATTTCAACGGCTACGAGTGGTCAATTTGATGGGAAAACAAATGAGCATTCAAATTGGAGATGGATGATTCATGGGGACGGAAAGGATCTGCAAAAACATAATTGAATCGAAATGAACCGGTTCAGATATTCCAGTCTGTACAATGAGCTAGGGTTGGCTATTTCAATGGCTACGAGTGGTCAATTTGGTGGGAAAAAAATATGAGAATTCACATTAGAGATGGATGATTCACGTGGATGCAAAGGATCTGCAAAAACATAAATGAATCGAACTGAACCGGATCAGATATTCCAGTCTGTACAATTAGCTAGGGTTGGCTATTTCAACGGCTACGACTGGTCAATTTGAAGGGAAAAAATATGAGAATTCAAATTAGAGATTGAGGATTCAAGGGGAAGAAAAAGATCTGCAAAAACATGAACGAATCGAGCTGAACCGGCTCAGATATTCCAATCTGTACAGTGAGCTAGGGTTGGTCATTTGAATCGCTACGAGTGGTCAATATGATGGGAAAAAGTATGAGAATTCAAATTAGAGATGGATGATTCACAGGGACGGAAAGGATCTGCAAAAACAAAAATGAATCGAACTGAACCAGTTCGGATATTCCAGTCTGTACAATTAGCAAGGGTTGGCTTTTTCAACGGCTACGACTGGTCAATTTGAAGGGAAAAAATATGAGAATTCAAATTAGAGATTGAGGATTCAAGGGGAAGAAAAAGATCTGCAAAAACATGAACGAATCGAGCTGAACCGGCTCAGATATTCCATTCTGTACAGTGAGCTAGGGAGTGAGCTAGGGTTGGCTATTTCAACGGCTACGAGTGGTCAATTTGATGGGAAAAAAAATGAGCATTCAAATTGGAGATGGATGATTCACGGGGATGGAAAGGATCTGCAAAAACATAATTGAATCGAAATGAACCGGTTCAGATATTCCAGTCTGTACAATGAGCTAGGGTTGGCTATTTCAATGGCTACGAGTGGTCAATTTGGTGGGAAAAAAATATGAGAATTCACATTAGAGATGGATGATTCACGTGGATGCAAAGGATCTGCAAAAACATAAATGAATCGAACTGAACCGGATCAGATATTCCAGTCTGTACAATGAGCTAGGGTTGGATGATACAATGGCTAAGATTGGTCAATTTGATGGGAAAAAAATATGAAAATTCAAATTAGACATTGAGGTTTCACAGGGAAGAAAAAGTTCCGCAAAAACATAAATGAATCGAACTGAACCGGATCAGATATTCCTGTCTGTACAATGAGCTAGGGTTGGCTATTTCAACGGCTACGATGGGTCAATTTGATGGGAAAAACGGAAAAGATCTGCAAAAAGATAACTGAACCAGTTCAGCTATACCCGTCTGTATAATGAGCTTGGGTTTGCTGATACAGTGGCTAAAACTGGTCCATTTCGTGGGAAAAAATACGAGAATTCAAATTAGAGATTGGGGATTCAAGGGGATGAAAAAGATCTGCAAAAACATAAACGAATCAAGATGAACCGGCTCAGATATTCCATTCTGTACAAGGAGCTAGGGTTGGATGATTCAAAGGCTACGATTGGTCAATTAGATGGGAAAAAATATGAGAATTCAAATTAGAGATTGAGGATTCAAGGGTACGGAAAGGATCTGCAAAAACATAACTGAACCAGTTCAGCTATACCAGTCCGTATAATGAGCTAGGGTTGGATGATACAATGGCTAAGATTGGTCAATTTGATGGGAAAAAGTATGAGAATTCAAATTAGTGATTGAGGATTCACAGGGAAGAAAAAGTTCTGCAAAAACATAAATGAATCGAACTGAACCGGATCAGATATTCCAGTCTGTACAATTAGCTAGGGTTGGCTATTTCAACGGCTACGACTGGTCAATTTGAAGGGAAAAAATATGAGAATTCAAATTAGAGATTGAGGATTCAAGGGGAAGAAAAAGATCTGCAAAAACATGAACGAATCGAGCTGAACCGGCTCAGATATTCCAATCTGTACAGTGAGCTAGGGTTGGTCATTTGAATCGCTACGAGTGGTCAATATGATGGGAAAAAGTATGAGAATTCAAATTAGAGATGGATGATTCACAGGGACGGAAAGGATCTGCAAAAACAAAAATGAATCGAACTGAACCAGTTCGGATATTCCAGTCTGTACAATTAGCAAGGGTTGGCTTTTTCAACGGCTACGACTGGTCAATTTGAAGGGAAAAAATATGAGAATTCAAATTAGAGATTGAGGATTCAAGGGGAAGAAAAAGATCTGCAAAAACATGAACGAATCGAGCTGAACCGGCTCAGATATTCCATTCTGTACAGTGAGCTAGGGAGTGAGCTAGGGTTGGCTATTTCAACGGCTACGAGTGGTCAATTTGATGGGAAAAAAAATGAGCATTCAAATTGGAGATGGATGATTCACGGGGATGGAAAGGATCTGCAAAAACATAATTGAATCGAAATGAACCGGTTCAGATATTCCAGTCTGTACAATGAGCTAGGGTTGGCTATTTCAATGGCTACGAGTGGTCAATTTGGTGGGAAAAAAATATGAGAATTCACATTAGAGATGGATGATTCACGTGGATGCAAAGGATCTGCAAAAACATAAATGAATCGAACTGAACCGGATCAGATATTCCAGTCTGTACAATGAGCTAGGGTTGGATGATACAATGGCTAAGATTGGTCAATTTGATGGGAAAAAAATATGAAAATTCAAATTAGACATTGAGGTTTCACAGGGAAGAAAAAGTTCCGCAAAAACATAAATGAATCGAACTGAACCGGATCAGATATTCCTGTCTGTACAATGAGCTAGGGTTGGCTATTTCAACGGCTACGATGGGTCAATTTGATGGGAAAAACGGAAAAGATCTGCAAAAAGATAACTGAACCAGTTCAGCTATACCCGTCTGTATAATGAGCTTGGGTTTGCTGATACAGTGGCTAAAACTGGTCCATTTCGTGGGAAAAAATACGAGAATTCAAATTAGAGATTGGGGATTCAAGGGGATGAAAAAGATCTGCAAAAACATAAACGAATCAAGATGAACCGGCTCAGATATTCCATTCTGTACAAGGAGCTAGGGTTGGATGATTCAAAGGCTACGATTGGTCAATTAGATGGGAAAAAATATGAGAATTCAAATTAGAGATTGAGGATTCAAGGGTACGGAAAGGATCTGCAAAAACATAACTGAACCAGTTCAGCTATACCAGTCCGTATAATGAGCTAGGGTTGGATGATACAATGGCTAAGATTGGTCAATTTGATGGGAAAAAGTATGAGAATTCAAATTAGTGATTGAGGATTCACAGGGAAGAAAAAGTTCTGCAAAAACATAAATGAATCGAACTGAACCGGATCAGATATTCCAGTCTGTACAATTAGCTAGGGTTGGCTATTTCAACGGCTACGACTGGTCAATTTGAAGGGAAAAAATATGAGAATTCAAATTAGAGATTGAGGACTCAAGGGGAAGAAAAAGATCTGCAAAAACATGAACGAATCGAGCTGAACCGGCTCAGATATTCCAATCTGTACAGTGAGCTAGGGTTGGTCATTTGAATCGCTACGAGTGGTCAATATGATGGGAAAAAGTATGAGAATTCAAATTAGAGATGGATGATTCACAGGGACGGAAAGGATCTGCAAAAACAAAAATGAATCGAACTGAACCAGTTCGGATATTCCAGTCTGTACAATTAGCAAGGGTTGGCTTTTTCAACGGCTACGACTGGTCAATTTGAAGGGAAAAAATATGAGAATTCAAATTAGAGATTGAGGATTCAAGGGGAAGAAAAAGATCTGCAAAAACATGAACGAATCGAGCTGAACCGGCTCAGATATTCCATTCTGTACAGTGAGCTAGGGAGTGAGCTAGGGTTGGCTATTTCAACGGCTACGAGTGGTCAATTTGATGGGAAAAAAAATGAGCATTCAAATTGGAGATGGATGATTCACGGGGATGGAAAGGATCTGCAAAAACATAATTGAATCGAAATGAACCGGTTCAGATATTCCAGTCTGTACAATGAGCTAGGGTTGGCTATTTCAATGGCTACGAGTGGTCAATTTGGTGGGAAAAAAATATGAGAATTCACATTAGAGATGGATGATTCACGTGGATGCAAAGGATCTGCAAAAACATAAATGAATCGAACTGAACCGGATCAGATATTCCAGTCTGTACAATGAGCTAGGGTTGGATGATACAATGGCTAAGATTGGTCAATTTGATGGGAAAAAAATATGAAAATTCAAATTAGACATTGAGGTTTCACAGGGAAGAAAAAGTTCCGCAAAAACATAAATGAATCGAACTGAACCGGATCAGATATTCCTGTCTGTACAATGAGCTAGGGTTGGCTATTTCAACGGCTACGATGGGTCAATTTGATGGGAAAAACGGAAAAGATCTGCAAAAAGATAACTGAACCAGTTCAGCTATACCCGTCTGTATAATGAGCTTGGGTTTGCTGATACAGTGGCTAAAACTGGTCCATTTCGTGGGAAAAAATACGAGAATTCAAATTAGAGATTGGGGATTCAAGGGGATGAAAAAGATCTGCAAAAACATAAACGAATCAAGATGAACCGGCTCAGATATTCCATTCTGTACAAGGAGCTAGGGTTGGATGATTCAAAGGCTACGATTGGTCAATTAGATGGGAAAAAATATGAGAATTCAAATTAGAGATTGAGGATTCAAGGGTACGGAAAGGATCTGCAAAAACATAACTGAACCAGTTCAGCTATACCAGTCCGTATAATGAGCTAGGGTTGGATGATACAATGGCTAAGATTGGTCAATTTGATGGGAAAAAGTATGAGAATTCAAATTAGTGATTGAGGATTCACAGGGAAGAAAAAGTTCTGCAAAAACATAAATGAATCGAACTGAACCGGATCAGATATTCCAGTCTGTACAATTAGCTAGGGTTGGCTATTTCAACGGCTACGACTGGTCAATTTGAAGGGAAAAAATATGAGAATTCAAATTAGAGATTGAGGATTCAAGGGGAAGAAAAAGATCTGCAAAAACATGAACGAATCGAGCTGAACCGGCTCAGATATTCCAATCTGTACAGTGAGCTAGGGTTGGTCATTTGAATCGCTACGAGTGGTCAATATGATGGGAAAAAGTATGAGAATTCAAATTAGAGATGGATGATTCACAGGGACGGAAAGGATCTGCAAAAACAAAAATGAATCGAACTGAACCAGTTCGGATATTCCAGTCTGTACAATTAGCAAGGGTTGGCTTTTTCAACGGCTACGACTGGTCAATTTGAAGGGAAAAAATATGAGAATTCAAATTAGAGATTGAGGATTCAAGGGGAAGAAAAAGATCTGCAAAAACATGAACGAATCGAGCTGAACCGGCTCAGATATTCCATTCTGTACAGTGAGCTAGGGAGTGAGCTAGGGTTGGCTATTTCAACGGCTACGAGTGGTCAATTTGATGGGAAAAAAAATGAGCATTCAAATTGGAGATGGATGATTCACGGGGATGGAAAGGATCTGCAAAAACATAATTGAATCGAAATGAACCGGTTCAGATATTCCAGTCTGTACAATGAGCTAGGGTTGGCTATTTCAATGGCTACGAGTGGTCAATTTGGTGGGAAAAAAATATGAGAATTCACATTAGAGATGGATGATTCACGTGGATGCAAAGGATCTGCAAAAACATAAATGAATCGAACTGAACCGGATCAGATATTCCAGTCTGTACAATGAGCTAGGGTTGGATGATACAATGGCTAAGATTGGTCAATTTGATGGGAAAAAAATATGAAAATTCAAATTAGACATTGAGGTTTCACAGGGAAGAAAAAGTTCCGCAAAAACATAAATGAATCGAACTGAACCGGATCAGATATTCCTGTCTGTACAATGAGCTAGGGTTGGCTATTTCAACGGCTACGATGGGTCAATTTGATGGGAAAAACGGAAAAGATCTGCAAAAAGATAACTGAACCAGTTCAGCTATACCCGTCTGTATAATGAGCTTGGGTTTGCTGATACAGTGGCTAAAACTGGTCCATTTCGTGGGAAAAAATACGAGAATTCAAATTAGAGATTGGGGATTCAAGGGGATGAAAAAGATCTGCAAAAACATAAACGAATCAAGATGAACCGGCTCAGATATTCCATTCTGTACAAGGAGCTAGGGTTGGATGATTCAAAGGCTACGATTGGTCAATTAGATGGGAAAAAATATGAGAATTCAAATTAGAGATTGAGGATTCAAGGGTACGGAAAGGATCTGCAAAAACATAACTGAACCAGTTCAACTATACCAGTCCGTATAATGAGCTAGGGTTGGATGATACAATGGCTAAGATTGGTCAATTTGATGGGAAAAAGTATGAGAATTCAAATTAGTGATTGAGGATTCACAGGGAAGAAAAAGTTCTGCAAAAACATAAATGAATCGAACTGAACCGGATCAGATATTCCAGTCTGTACAATTAGCTAGGGTTGGCTATTTCAACGGCTACGACTGGTCAATTTGAAGGGAAAAAATATGAGAATTCAAATTAGAGATTGAGGACTCAAGGGGAAGAAAAAGATCTGCAAAAACATGAACGAATCGAGCTGAACCGGCTCAGATATTCCAATCTGTACAGTGAGCTAGGGTTGGTCATTTGAATCGCTACGAGTGGTCAATATGATGGGAAAAAGTATGAGAATTCAAATTAGAGATGGATGATTCACAGGGACGGAAAGGATCTGCAAAAACAAAAATGAATCGAACTGAACCAGTTCGGATATTCCAGTCTGTACAATTAGCAAGGGTTGGCTTTTTCAACGGCTACGACTGGTCAATTTGAAGGGAAAAAATATGAGAATTCAAATTAGAGATTGAGGATTCAAGGGGAAGAAAAAGATCTGCAAAAACATGAACGAATCGAGCTGAACCGGCTCAGATATTCCATTCTGTACAGTGAGCTAGGGAGTGAGCTAGGGTTGGCTATTTCAACGGCTACGAGTGGTCAATTTGATGGGAAAAAAAATGAGCATTCAAATTGGAGATGGATGATTCACGGGGATGGAAAGGATCTGCAAAAACATAATTGAATCGAAATGAACCGGTTCAGATATTCCAGTCTGTACAATGAGCTAGGGTTGGCTATTTCAATGGCTACGAGTGGTCAATTTGGTGGGAAAAAAATATGAGAATTCACATTAGAGATGGATGATTCACGTGGATGCAAAGGATCTGCAAAAACATAAATGAATCGAACTGAACCGGATCAGATATTCCAGTCTGTACAATGAGCTAGGGTTGGATGATACAATGGCTAAGATTGGTCAATTTGATGGGAAAAAAATATGAAAATTCAAATTAGACATTGAGGTTTCACAGGGAAGAAAAAGTTCCGCAAAAACATAAATGAATCGAACTGAACCGGATCAGATATTCCTGTCTGTACAATGAGCTAGGGTTGGCTATTTCAACGGCTACGATGGGTCAATTTGATGGGAAAAACGGAAAAGATCTGCAAAAAGATAACTGAACCAGTTCAGCTATACCCGTCTGTATAATGAGCTTGGGTTTGCTGATACAGTGGCTAAAACTGGTCCATTTCGTGGGAAAAAATACGAGAATTCAAATTAGAGATTGGGGATTCAAGGGGATGAAAAAGATCTGCAAAAACATAAACGAATCAAGATGAACCGGCTCAGATATTCCATTCTGTACAAGGAGCTAGGGTTGGATGATTCAAAGGCTACGATTGGTCAATTAGATGGGAAAAAATATGAGAATTCAAATTAGAGATTGAGGATTCAAGGGTACGGAAAGGATCTGCAAAAACATAACTGAACCAGTTCAGCTATACCAGTCCGTATAATGAGCTAGGGTTGGATGATACAATGGCTAAGATTGGTCAATTTGATGGGAAAAAGTATGAGAATTCAAATTAGTGATTGAGGATTCACAGGGAAGAAAAAGTTCTGCAAAAACATAAATGAATCGAACTGAACCGGATCAGATATTCCAGTCTGTACAATTAGCTAGGGTTGGCTATTTCAACGGCTACGACTGGTCAATTTGAAGGGAAAAAATATGAGAATTCAAATTAGAGATTGAGGACTCAAGGGGAAGAAAAAGATCTGCAAAAACATGAACGAATCGAGCTGAACCGGCTCAGATATTCCAATCTGTACAGTGAGCTAGGGTTGGTCATTTGAATCGCTACGAGTGGTCAATATGATGGGAAAAAGTATGAGAATTCAAATTAGAGATGGATGATTCACAGGGACGGAAAGGATCTGCAAAAACAAAAATGAATCGAACTGAACCAGTTCGGATATTCCAGTCTGTACAATTAGCAAGGGTTGGCTTTTTCAACGGCTACGACTGGTCAATTTGAAGGGAAAAAATATGAGAATTCAAATTAGAGATTGAGGATTCAAGGGGAAGAAAAAGATCTGCAAAAACATGAACGAATCGAGCTGAACCGGCTCAGATATTCCATTCTGTACAGTGAGCTAGGGAGTGAGCTAGGGTTGGCTATTTCAACGGCTACGAGTGGTCAATTTGATGGGAAAAAAAATGAGCATTCAAATTGGAGATGGATGATTCACGGGGATGGAAAGGATCTGCAAAAACATAATTGAATCGAAATGAACCGGTTCAGATATTCCAGTCTGTACAATGAGCTAGGGTTGGCTATTTCAATGGCTACGAGTGGTCAATTTGGTGGGAAAAAAATATGAGAATTCACATTAGAGATGGATGATTCACGTGGATGCAAAGGATCTGCAAAAACATAAATGAATCGAACTGAACCGGATCAGATATTCCAGTCTGTACAATGAGCTAGGGTTGGATGATACAATGGCTAAGATTGGTCAATTTGATGGGAAAAAAATATGAAAATTCAAATTAGACATTGAGGTTTCACAGGGAAGAAAAAGTTCCGCAAAAACATAAATGAATCGAACTGAACCGGATCAGATATTCCTGTCTGTACAATGAGCTAGGGTTGGCTATTTCAACGGCTACGATGGGTCAATTTGATGGGAAAAACGGAAAAGATCTGCAAAAAGATAACTGAACCAGTTCAGCTATACCCGTCTGTATAATGAGCTTGGGTTTGCTGATACAGTGGCTAAAACTGGTCCATTTCGTGGGAAAAAATACGAGAATTCAAATTAGAGATTGGGGATTCAAGGGGATGAAAAAGATCTGCAAAAACATAAACGAATCAAGATGAACCGGCTCAGATATTCCATTCTGTACAAGGAGCTAGGGTTGGATGATTCAAAGGCTACGATTGGTCAATTAGATGGGAAAAAATATGAGAATTCAAATTAGAGATTGAGGATTCAAGGGTACGGAAAGGATCTGCAAAAACATAACTGAACCAGTTCAGCTATACCAGTCCGTATAATGAGCTAGGGTTGGATGATACAATGGCTAAGATTGGTCAATTTGATGGGAAAAAGTATGAGAATTCAAATTAGTGATTGAGGATTCACAGGGAAGAAAAAGTTCTGCAAAAACATAAATGAATCGAACTGAACCGGATCAGATATTCCAGTCTGTACAATTAGCTAGGGTTGGCTATTTCAACGGCTACGACTGGTCAATTTGAAGGGAAAAAATATGAGAATTCAAATTACAGATTGAGGACTCAAGGGGAAGAAAAAGATCTGCAAAAACATGAACGAATCGAGCTGAACCGGCTCAGATATTCCAATCTGTACAGTGAGCTAGGGTTGGTCATTTGAATCGCTACGAGTGGTCAATATGATGGGAAAAAGTATGAGAATTCAAATTAGAGATGGATGATTCACAGGGACGGAAAGGATCTGCAAAAACAAAAATGAATCGAACTGAACCAGTTCGGATATTCCAGTCTGTACAATTAGCAAGGGTTGGCTTTTTCAACGGCTACGACTGGTCAATTTGAAGGGAAAAAATATGAGAATTCAAATTAGAGATTGAGGATTCAAGGGGAAGAAAAAGATCTGCAAAAACATGAACGAATCGAGCTGAACCGGCTCAGATATTCCATTCTGTACAGTGAGCTAGGGAGTGAGCTAGGGTTGGCTATTTCAACGGCTACGAGTGGTCAATTTGATGGGAAAAAAAATGAGCATTCAAATTGGAGATGGATGATTCACGGGGATGGAAAGGATCTGCAAAAACATAATTGAATCGAAATGAACCGGTTCAGATATTCCAGTCTGTACAATGAGCTAGGGTTGGCTATTTCAATGGCTACGAGTGGTCAATTTGGTGGGAAAAAAATATGAGAATTCACATTAGAGATGGATGATTCACGTGGATGCAAAGGATCTGCAAAAACATAAATGAATCGAACTGAACCGGATCAGATATTCCAGTCTGTACAATGAGCTAGGGTTGGATGATACAATGGCTAAGATTGGTCAATTTGATGGGAAAAAAATATGAAAATTCAAATTAGACATTGAGGTTTCACAGGGAAGAAAAAGTTCCGCAAAAACATAAATGAATCGAACTGAACCGGATCAGATATTCCTGTCTGTACAATGAGCTAGGGTTGGCTATTTCAACGGCTACGATGGGTCAATTTGATGGGAAAAACGGAAAAGATCTGCAAAAAGATAACTGAACCAGTTCAGCTATACCCGTCTGTATAATGAGCTTGGGTTTGCTGATACAGTGGCTAAAACTGGTCCATTTCGTGGGAAAAAATACGAGAATTCAAATTAGAGATTGGGGATTCAAGGGGATGAAAAAGATCTGCAAAAACATAAACGAATCAAGATGAACCGGCTCAGATATTCCATTCTGTACAAGGAGCTAGGGTTGGATGATTCAAAGGCTACGATTGGTCAATTAGATGGGAAAAAATATGAGAATTCAAATTAGAGATTGAGGATTCAAGGGTACGGAAAGGATCTGCAAAAACATAACTGAACCAGTTCAGCTATACCAGTCCGTATAATGAGCTAGGGTTGGATGATACAATGGCTAAGATTGGTCAATTTGATGGGAAAAAGTATGAGAATTCAAATTAGTGATTGAGGATTCACAGGGAAGAAAAAGTTCTGCAAAAACATAAATGAATCGAACTGAACCGGATCAGATATTCCAGTCTGTACAATTAGCTAGGGTTGGCTATTTCAACGGCTACGACTGGTCAATTTGAAGGGAAAAAATATGAGAATTCAAATTAGAGATTGAGGACTCAAGGGGAAGAAAAAGATCTGCAAAAACATGAACGAATCGAGCTGAACCGGCTCAGATATTCCAATCTGTACAGTGAGCTAGGGTTGGTCATTTGAATCGCTACGAGTGGTCAATATGATGGGAAAAAGTATGAGAATTCAAATTAGAGATGGATGATTCACAGGGACGGAAAGGATCTGCAAAAACAAAAATGAATCGAACTGAACCAGTTCGGATATTCCAGTCTGTACAATTAGCAAGGGTTGGCTTTTTCAACGGCTACGACTGGTCAATTTGAAGGGAAAAAATATGAGAATTCAAATTAGAGATTGAGGATTCAAGGGGAAGAAAAAGATCTGCAAAAACATGAACGAATCGAGCTGAACCGGCTCAGATATTCCATTCTGTACAGTGAGCTAGGGAGTGAGCTAGGGTTGGCTATTTCAACGGCTACGAGTGGTCAATTTGATGGGAAAAAAAATGAGCATTCAAATTGGAGATGGATGATTCACGGGGATGGAAAGGATCTGCAAAAACATAATTGAATCGAAATGAACCGGTTCAGATATTCCAGTCTGTACAATGAGCTAGGGTTGGCTATTTCAATGGCTACGAGTGGTCAATTTGGTGGGAAAAAAATATGAGAATTCACATTAGAGATGGATGATTCACGTGGATGCAAAGGATCTGCAAAAACATAAATGAATCGAACTGAACCGGATCAGATATTCCAGTCTGTACAATGAGCTAGGGTTGGATGATACAATGGCTAAGATTGGTCAATTTGATGGGAAAAAAATATGAAAATTCAAATTAGACATTGAGGTTTCACAGGGAAGAAAAAGTTCCGCAAAAACATAAATGAATCGAACTGAACCGGATCAGATATTCCTGTCTGTACAATGAGCTAGGGTTGGCTATTTCAACGGCTACGATGGGTCAATTTGATGGGAAAAACGGAAAAGATCTGCAAAAAGATAACTGAACCAGTTCAGCTATACCCGTCTGTATAATGAGCTTGGGTTTGCTGATACAGTGGCTAAAACTGGTCCATTTCGTGGGAAAAAATACGAGAATTCAAATTAGAGATTGGGGATTCAAGGGGATGAAAAAGATCTGCAAAAACATAAACGAATCAAGATGAACCGGCTCAGATATTCCATTCTGTACAAGGAGCTAGGGTTGGATGATTCAAAGGCTACGATTGGTCAATTAGATGGGAAAAAATATGAGAATTCAAATTAGAGATTGAGGATTCAAGGGGAAGAAAAAGATCTGCAAAAACATGAACGAATCGAGCTGAACCGGCTCAGATATTCCATTCTGTACAGTGAGCTAGGGAGTGAGCTAGGGTTGGCTATTTCAACGGCTACGAGTGGTCAATTTGATGGGAAAAAAAATGAGCATTCAAATTGGAGATGGATGATTCACGGGGATGGAAAGGATCTGCAAAAACATAATTGAATCGAAATGAACCGGTTCAGATATTCCAGTCTGTACAATGAGCTAGGGTTGGCTATTTCAATGGCTACGAGTGGTCAATTTGGTGGGAAAAAAATATGAGAATTCACATTAGAGATGGATGATTCACGTGGATGCAAAGGATCTGCAAAAACATAAATGAATCGAACTGAACCGGATCTGATATTCCAGTCTGTACAATGAGCTAGGGTTGGATGATACAATGGCTAAGATTGGTCAATTTGATGGGAAAAAAATATGAAAATTCAAATTAGACATTGAGGTTTCACAGGAAAGAAAAAGTTCCGCAAAAACATAAATGAATCGAACTGAACCGGATCAGATATTCCTGTCTGTACAATGAGCTAGGGTTGGCTACTTCAACGGCTACGATGGGT
Source organism: Prunus campanulata (assembly GCA_034190965.1). NCBI lineage: Eukaryota > Viridiplantae > Streptophyta > Magnoliopsida > Rosales > Rosaceae > Prunus > Prunus campanulata. Next base: position 19,495 of record CM067209.1, read on the forward strand.
CAATTTGATGGGAAAAACGGAAAAGATCTGTAAAAAGATAACTGAACCAGTTCAGCTATACCCGTCTGTATAATGAGCTTGGGTTTGCTGATACAGTGGCTAAAACTGGTCCATTTCGTGGGAAAAAATACGAGAATTCAAATTAGAGATTGGGGATTCAAGGGGATGAAAAAGATCTGCAAAAACATAAACGAATCAAGATGAACCGGCTCAGATATTCCATTCTGTACAAGGAGCTAGGGTTGGATGATTCAAAGGCTACGATTGGTCAATTAGATGGGAAAAAATATGAGAATTCAAATTAGAGATTGAGGATTCAAGGGTACGGAAAGGATCTGCAAAAACATAACTGAACCAGTTCAGCTATACCAGTCCGTATAATGAGCTAGGGTTGGATGATACAATGGCTAAGATTGGTCAATTTGATGGGAAAAAGTATGAGAATTCAAATTAGTGATTGAGGATTCACAGGGAAGAAAAAGTTCTGCAAAAACATAAATGAATCGAACTGAACCGGATCAGATATTCCAGTCTGTACAATTAGCTAGGGTTGGCTATTTCAACGGCTACGACTGGTCAATTTGAAGGGAAAAAATATGAGAATTCAAATTAGAGATTGAGGACTCAAGGGGAAGAAAAAGATCTGCAAAAACATGAACGAATCGAGCTGAACCGGCTCAGATATTCCAATCTGTACAGTGAGCTAGGGTTGGTCATTTGAATCGCTACGAGTGGTCAATATGATGGGAAAAAGTATGAGAATTCAAATTAGAGATGGATGATTCACAGGGACGGAAAGGATCTGCAAAAACAAAAATGAATCGAACTGAACCAGTTCGGATATTCCAGTCTGTACAATTAGCAAGGGTTGGCTTTTTCAACGGCTACGACTGGTCAATTTGAAGGGAAAAAATATGAGAATTCAAATTAGAGATTGAGGATTCAAGGGGAAGAAAAAGATCTGCAAAAACATGAACGAATCGAGCTGAACCGGCTCAGATATTCCATTCTGTACAGTGAGCTAGGGAGTGAGCTAGGGTTGGCTATTTCAACGGCTACGAGTGGTCAATTTGATGGGAAAAAAAATGAGCATTCAAATTGGAGATGGATGATTCACGGGGATGGAAAGGATCTGCAAAAACATAATTGAATCGAAATGAACCGGTTCAGATATTCCAGTCTGTACAATGAGCTAGGGTTGGCTATTTCAATGGCTACGAGTGGTCAATTTGGTGGGAAAAAAATATGAGAATTCACATTAGAGATGGATGATTCACGTGGATGCAAAGGATCTGCAAAAACATAAATGAATCGAACTGAACCGGATCAGATATTCCAGTCTGTACAATGAGCTAGGGTTGGATGATACAATGGCTAAGATTGGTCAATTTGATGGGAAAAAAATATGAAAATTCAAATTAGACATTGAGGTTTCACAGGGAAGAAAAAGTTCCGCAAAAACATAAATGAATCGAACTGAACCGGATCAGATATTCCTGTCTGTACAATGAGCTAGGGTTGGCTATTTCAACGGCTACGATGGGTCAATTTGATGGGAAAAACGGAAAAGATCTGCAAAAAGATAACTGAACCAGTTCAGCTATACCCGTCTGTATAATGAGCTTGGGTTTGCTGATACAGTGGCTAAAACTGGTCCATTTCGTGGGAAAAAATACGAGAATTCAAATTAGAGATTGGGGATTCAAGGGGATGAAAAAGATCTGCAAAAACATAAACGAATCAAGATGAACCGGCTCAGATATTCCATTCTGTACAAGGAGCTAGGGTTGGATGATTCAAAGGCTACGATTGGTCAATTAGATGGGAAAAAATATGAGAATTCAAATTAGAGATTGAGGATTCAAGGGGAAGAAAAAGATCTGCAAAAACATGAACGAATCGAGCTGAACCGGCTCAGATATTCCATTCTGTACAGTGAGCTAGGGAGTGAGCTAGGGTTGGCTATTTCAACGGCTACGAGTGGTCAATTTGATGGGAAAAAAAATGAGCATTCAAATTGGAGATGGATGATTCACGGGGATGGAAAGGATCTGCAAAAACATAATTGAATCGAAATGAACCGGTTCAGATATTCCAGTCTGTACAATGAGCTAGGGTTGGCTATTTCAATGGCTACGAGTGGTCAATTTGGTGGGAAAAAAATATGAGAATTCACATTAGAGATGGATGATTCACGTGGATGCAAAGGATCTGCAAAAACATAAATGAATCGAACTGAACCGGATCTGATATTCCAGTCTGTACAATGAGCTAGGGTTGGATGATACAATGGCTAAGATTGGTCAATTTGATGGGAAAAAAATATGAAAATTCAAATTAGACATTGAGGTTTCACAGGAAAGAAAAAGTTCCGCAAAAACATAAATGAATCGAACTGAACCGGATCAGATATTCCTGTCTGTACAATGAGCTAGGGTTGGCTACTTCAACGGCTACGATGGGTCAATTTGATGGGAAAAACGGAAAAGATCTGTAAAAAGATAACTGAACCAGTTCAGCTATACCCGTCTGTATAATGAGCTTGGGTTTGCTGATACAGTGGCTAAAACTGGTCCATTTCGTGGGAAAAAATACGAGAATTCAAATTAGAGATTGGGGATTCAAGGGGATGAAAAAGATCTGCAAAAACATAAACGAATCAAGATGAACCGGCTCAGATATTCCATTCTGTACAAGGAGCTAGGGTTGGATGATTCAAAGGCTACGATTGGTCAATTAGATGGGAAAAAATATGAGAATTCAAATTAGAGATTGAGGATTCAAGGGGAAGAAAAAGATCTGCAAAAACATGAACGAATCGAGCTGAACCGGCTCAGATATTCCATTCTGTACAGTGAGCTAGGGAGTGAGCTAGGGTTGGCTATTTCAACGGCTACGAGTGGTCAATTTGATGGGAAAAAAAATGAGCATTCAAATTGGAGATGGATGATTCACGGGGATGGAAAGGATCTGCAAAAACATAATTGAATCGAAATGAACCGGTTCAGATATTCCAGTCTGTACAATGAGCTAGGGTTGGCTATTTCAATGGCTACGAGTGGTCAATTTGGTGGGAAAAAAATATGAGAATTCACATTAGAGATGGATGATTCACGTGGATGCAAAGGATCTGCAAAAACATAAATGAATCGAACTGAACCGGATCTGATATTCCAGTCTGTACAACGAGCTAGGGTTGGATGATACAATGGCTAAGATTGGTCAATTTGATGGGAAAAAAATATGAAAATTCAAATTAGACATTGAGGTTTCACAGGGAAGAAAAAGTTCCGCAAAAACATAAATGAATCGAACTGAACCGGATCAGATATTCCTGTCTGTACAATGAGCTAGGGTTGGCTACTTCAACGGCTACGATGGGTCAATTTGATGGGAAAAACGGAAAAGATCTGTAAAAAGATAACTGAACCAGTTCAGCTATACCCGTCTGTATAATGAGCTTGGGTTTGCTGATACAGTGGCTAAAACTGGTCCATTTCGTGGGAAAAAATACGAGAATTCAAATTAGAGATTGGGGATTCAAGGGGATGAAAAAGATCTGCAAAAACATAAACGAATCAAGATGAACCGGCTCATATATTCCATTCTGTACAAGGAGCTAGGGTTGGATGATTCAAATGCTACGATTGGTCAACTAGATGGGAAAAAATATGAGAATTCAAATTAGAGATTGAGGATTCAAGGGTACGGAAAGGATCTGCAAAAACATAACTGAACCAGTTCAGCTATACCAGTCCGTATAATGAGCTAGGGTTGGATGATACAATGGCTAAGATTGGTCAATTTGATGGGAAAAAGTATGAGAATTCAAATTAGTGATTGAGGATTCACAGGGAAGAAAAAGTTCTGCAAAAACATAAATGAATCGAACTGAACCGGATCAGATATTCCAGTCTGTACAATTAGCTAGGGTTGGCTATTTCAACGGCTACGACTGGTCAATTTGAAGGGAAAAAATATGAGAATTCAAATTAGAGATTGAGGATTCCAGGGGAAGAAAAAGATCTGCAAAAACATGAACGAATCGAGCTGAACCGGCTCAGATATTCCAATCTGTACAGTGTGCTAGGGTTGGTCATTTGAATCGCTACGAGTGGTCAATATGATGGGAAAAAGTATGAGAATTCAAATTAGAGATGGATGATTCACAGGGACGGAAAGGATCTGCAAAAACAAAAATGAATCGAACTGAACCAGTTCGGATATTCCAGTCTGTACAATTAGCAAGGGTTGGCTATTTCAACGGCTACGACTGGTCAATTTGAAGGGAAAAAATATGAGAATTCAAATTAGAGATTGATGATTCAAGGGGAAGAAAAAGATCTGCAAAAACATGAACGAATCGAGCAGAACCGGCTCAGATATTCCATTCTGTACAGTGAGCTAGGGTTGGCTATTTCAACGGCTACGAGTGGTCAATTTGATGGGAAAAAAAATTAGCATTCAAATTGGAGATGGATGATTCACGGGGATGGAAAGGATCTGCAAAAACATAATTGAATCGAAATGAACCGGTTCAGATATTCCAGTCTGTACAATGAGCTAGGGTTGGCTATTTCAATGGCTACGAGTGGTCAATTTGGTGGGAAAAAAATATGAGAATTCACATTAGAGATGGATGATTCACGTGGATGCAAAGGATCCGCAAAAACATAAATGAATCGAACTGAACCGGATCAGATATTCCAGTCTGTACAATGAGCTAGGGTTGGATGATACAATGGCTAAGATTGGTCAATTTGATGGGAAAAAATATGAAAATTCAAGTTAGACATTGAGGTTTCACAGGGAAGAAAAAGTTCCGCAAAAACATAAATGAATCGAACTGAACCGGATCAGATATTCCAGTCTGTACAATGAGCTAGGGTTGGCTATTTCAACGGCTACGATGGGTCAATTTGATGGGAAAAACGGAAAAGATCTGCAAAAAGATAACTGAATCAGTTCAGCTATACCCGTCTGTATAATGAGCTTGGGTTTGCTGATACAGTGGCTAAAACTGGTCCATTTCATGGGAAAAAATACGAGAATTCAAATTAGAGATTGGGGATTCAAGGGGATGAAAAAGATCTGCAAAAACATAAACGAATCAAGATGAACCGGCTCAGATATTCCATTCTGTACAAGGAGCTAGGGTTGGATGATTCAAAGGCTACGATTGGTCAATTAGATGGGAAAAAATATGAGAATTCAAATTAGAGATTGAGGATTCAAGGGTACGGAAAGGATCTGCAAAAACATAACTGAACCAGTTCAGCTATACCAGTCCGTATAATGAGCTAGGGTTGGATGATACAATGGCTAAGATTGGTCAATTTGATGGGAAAAAGTATGAGAATTCAAATTAGTGATTGAGGATTCACAGGGAAGAAAAAGTTCTGCAAAAACATAAATGAATCGAACTGAACCGGATCAGATATTCCAGTCTGTACAATTAGCTAGGGTTGGCTATTTCAACGGCTACGACTGGTCAATTTGAAGGGAAAAAATATGAGAATTCAAATTAGAGATTGAGGATTCAAGGGGAAGAAAAAGATCTGCAAAAACATGAACGAATCGAGCTGAACCGGCTCAGATATTCCATTCTGTACAGTGAGCTAGGGAGTGAGCTAGGGTTGGCTATTTCAACGGCTACGAGTGGTCAATTTGATGGGAAAAAAAATGAGCATTCAAATTGGAGATGGATGATTCACGGGGATGGAAAGGATCTGCAAAAACATAATTGAATCGAAATGAACCGGTTCAGATATTCCAGTCTGTACAATGAGCTAGGGTTGGCTATTTCAATGGCTACGAGTGGTCAATTTGGTGGGAAAAAAATATGAGAATTCACATTAGAGATGGATGATTCACGTGGATGCAAAGGATCCGCAAAAACAAAAATGAATCGAACTGAACCGGATCAGATATTCCAGTTTGTACAATGAGCTAGGGTTGGATGATACAATGGCTAAGATTGGTCAATTTGATGGGAAAAAATATGAAAATTCAAATTAGACATTGAGGTTTCACAGGGAAGAAAAAGTTCCGCAAAAACATAAATGAATCGAACTGAACCGGATCTGATATTCCAGTCTGTACAATGAGCTAGGGTTGGATGATACAATGGCTAAGATTGGTCAATTTGATGGGAAAAAATATGAAAATTCAAATTAGACATTGAGGTTTCACAGGGAAGAAAAAGTTCCGCAAAAACATAAATGAATCGAACTGAACCGGATCAGATATTCCAGTCTGTACAATGAGCTAGGGTTGGCTATTTCAACGGCTACGATGGGTCAATTTGATGGGAAAAATTTGAGCAATGAAATTAGAGATTTAGGATTCAAGGGGGCAAAAAGATAACTGAACCAGTTCAGCTATACCCGTCTGTATAATGAGCTAGGGTTTGCTGATACAGTGGCTAAAACTGGTCCATTTGATGGGAAAAAATACGAGAATTCAAATTAGAGATTGGGGATTCAAGGGGATGAAAAAGATCTGCAAAAACATAAACGAATCAAGATGAACCGGCTCAGATATTCCATTCTGTACAAGGAGCTAGGGTTGGATGATTCAAAGGCTACGATTGGTCAATTAGATGGGAAAAAATATGAGAATTCAAATTAGAGATTGAGGATTCAAGGGTACGGAAAGGATCTGCAAAAACATAACTGAACCAGTTCAGCTATACCAGTTCGTATAATGAGCTAGGGTTGGATGATACAATGGCTAAGATTGGTCAATTTGATGGGAAAAAGTATGAGAATTCAAATTAGTGATTGAGGATTCACAGGGAAGAAAAAGTTCTGCAAAAACATAAATGAATCGAACTGAACCGGATCAGATATTCCAGTCTGTACAATTAGCTAGGGTTGGCTATTTCAACGGCTACGACTGGTCAATTTGAAGGGAAAAAATATGAGAATTCAAATTAGAGATTGAGGATTCAAGGGGAAGAAAAAGATCTGCAAAAACATGAACGAATCGAGCTGAACCGGCTCAGATATTCCAATCTGTACAGTGAGCTAGGGTTGGTCATTTGAATCGCTACGAGTGGTCAATATGATGGGAAAAAGTATGAGAATTCAAATTAGAGATGGATGATTCACAGGGACGGAAAGGATCTGCAAAAACAAAAATGAATCGAACTGAACCAGTTCGGATATTCCAGTCTGTACAATTAGCAAGGGTCGGCTATTTCAACGGCTACAACTGGTCAATTTGAAGGGAAAAAATGTGAGAATTCAAATTAGAGATTGAGGATTCAAGGGGAAGAAAAAGATCTGCAAAAACATGAACGAATCGAGCTGAACCGGCTCAGATATTCCAATCTGTACAGTGAGCTAGGGTTGGTCATTTGAATCGCTACGAGTGGTCAATATGATGGGAAAAAGTATGAGAATTCAAATTAGAGATGGATGATTCACAGGGACGGAAAGGATCTGCAAAAACATAACTGAACCAGTTCAGCTATACCAGTCCGTATAATGAGCTAGGGTTGGATGATACAATGGCTAAGATTGGTCAATTTGATGGGAAAAAGTATGAGAATTCAAATTAGAGATGGATGATTCACAGGGACGGAAAGGATCTGCAAAAACAAAAATGAATCGAACTGAACCAGTTCGGATATTCCAGTCTGTACAATTAGCAAGGGTCGGCTATTTCAACGGCTACGACTGGTCAATTTGAAGGGAAAAAATATGAGAATTCAAATTAGAGATTGAGGATTCAAGGGGAAGAAAAAGATCTGCAAAAACATGAACGAATCGAGCTGAACCGGCTCAGATATTCCAATCTGTACAGTGAGCTAGGGTTGATCATTTGAATCGCTACGAGTGGTCAATATGATGGGAAAAAGTATGAGAATTCAAATTAGAGATGGATGATTCACAGGGACGGAAAGGATCTGCAAAAACATAACTGAACCAGTTCAGCTATACCAGTCCGTATAATGAGCTAGGGTTGGATGATACAATGGCTAAGATTGGTCAATTTGATGGGAAAAAGTATGAGAATTCAAATTAGTGATTGAGGATTCACAGGGAAGAAAAAGTTCTGCAAAAACATAAATGAATCGAACTGAACCGGATCAGATATTCCAGTCTGTACAATTAGCTAGGGTTGGCTATTTCAACGGCAACGACTGGTCAATTTGAAGGGAAAAAATATGAGAATTCAAATTAGAGATTGAGGATTCAAGGGGAAGAAAAAGATCTGCAAAAACATGAACGAATCGAGCTGAACCGGCTCAGATATTCCAATCTGTACAGTGAGCTAGGGTTGGTCATTTGAATCGCTACGAGTGGTCAATATGATGGGAAAAAGTATGAGAATTCAAATTAGAGATGGATGATTCACAGGGACGGAAAGGATCTGCAAAAACAAAAATGAATCGAACTGAACCAGTTCGGATATTCCAGTCTGTACTATTAGCAAGGGTTGGCAATTTCAACGGCTACGACTGGTCAATTTGAAGGGAAAAAATATGAGAATTCAAATTAGAGATTGAGGATTCAAGGGGAAGAAAAAGATCTGCAAAAATAGGAACGAATCGAGCTGAATCGGCTCAGATATTCCATTCTGTACAGTGAGCTAGGGTTGGCTATTTCAACGGCTACGAGTGGTCAATTTGATGGGAAAAAAAATGAGCATTCAAATTGGAGATGGATGATTCACGGGGATGGAAAGGATCTGCAAAAACATAATTGAATCGAAATGAACCGGTTCAGATATTCCAGTCTGTACAATGAGCTAGGGTTGGCTATTTCAATGGCTACGACTGGTCAATTTGGTGGGAAAAAAATATGAGAATTCACATTAGAGATGGATGATTCACGTGGATGCAAAGGATCTGCAAAAACATAAATGAATCGAACTGAACCGGATCAGATATTCCAGTCTGTACAATGAGCTAGGGTTGGCTATTTCAACGGCTACGATGGGTCAATTTGACGGGAAAAATTTGAGCAATGAAATTAGAGATCCGTCTATATAATGAGCTTGGGTTTGCTGATACAGTGGCTAAAACTGGTCCATTTGATGGGAAAAAATACGAGAATTCAAATTAGAGATTGGGGATTCAAGGGGATGAAAAAGATCTACAAAAACATAAACGAATCAAGATGAACCGGCTCAGATATTCCATTCTGTACAAGGAGCTAGGGTTGGATGATTCAAAGGCTACGACTGGTCAATTAGATGGGAAAAAAATATGAGAATTCAAATTAGAGATTGAGGATTCAAGGGTACGGAAAGGATCTGCAAAAACATAACTGAACCAGTTCAGCTATACCAGTCCGTATAATGAGCTAGGGTTGGATGATACAATGGCTAAGATTGGTCAATTTGATGGGAAAAAGTATGAGAATTCAAATTAGAGATGGATGATTCACAGGGACGGAAAGGATCTGCAAAAACAAAAATGAATCGAACTGAACCAGTTCGGATATTCCAGTCTGTACAATTAGCAAGGGTCGGCTATTTCAACGGCTACGACTGGTCAATTTGAAGGGAAAAAATATGAGAATTCAAATTAGAGATTGAGGATTCAAGGGGAAGAAAAAGATCTGCAAAAACATGAACGAATCGAGCTGAACCGGCTCAGATATTCCAATCTATACAGTGAGCTAGGGTTGATCATTTGAATCGCTACGAGTGGTCAATATGATGGGAAAAAGTATGAGAATTCAAATTAGAGATGGATGATTCACAGGGACGGAAAGGATCTGCAAAAACATAACTGAACCAGTTCAGCTATACCAGTCCGTATAATGAGCTAGGGTTGGATGATACAATGGCTAAGATTGGTCAATTTGATGGGAAAAAGTATGAGAATTCAAATTAGTGATTGAGGATTCACAGGGAAGAAAAAGTTCTGCAAAAACATAAATGAATCGAACTGAACCGGATCAGATATTCCAGTCTGTACAATTAGCTAGGGTTGGCTATTTCAACGGCTACGACTGGTCAATTTGAAGGGAAAAAATATGAGAATTCAAATTAGAGATTGAGGATTCAAGGGGAAGAAAAAGATCTGCAAAAACATGAACGAATCGAGCTGAACCGGCTCAGATATTCCAATCTGTACAGTGAGCTAGGGTTGGTCATTTGAATCGCTACGAGTGGTTAATATGATGGGAAAAAGTATGAGAATTCAAATTAGAGATGGATGATTCACAGGGACGGAAAGGATCTGCAAAAACAAAAATGAATCGAACTGAACCAGTTCGGATATTCCAGTCTGTACTATTAGCAAGGGTTGGCAATTTCAACGGCTACGACTGGTCAATTTGAAGGGAAAAAATATGAGAATTCAAATTAGAGATTGAGGATTCAAGGGGAAGAAAAAGATCTGCAAAAATAGGAACGAATCGAGCTGAATCGGCTCAGATATTCCATTCTGTACAGTGAGCTAGGGTTGGCTATTTCAACGGCTACGAGTGGTCAATTTGATGGGAAAAAAAATGAGCATTCAAATTGGAGATGGATGATTCACGGGGATGGAAAGGATCTGCAAAAACATAATTGAATCGAAATGAACCGGTTCAGATATTCCAGTCTGTACAATGAGCTAGGGTTGGCTATTTCAATGGCTACGACTGGTCAATTTGGTGGGAAAAAAATATGAGAATTCACATTAGAGATGGATGATTCACGTGGATGCAAAGGATCTGCAAAAACATAAATGAATCGAACTGAACCGGATCAGATATTCCAGTCTGTACAATGAGCTAGGGTTGGCTATTTCAACGGCTACGATGGGTCAATTTGACGGGAAAAATTTGAGCAATGAAATTAGAGATCCGTCTATATAATGAGCTTGGGTTTGCTGATACAGTGGCTAAAACTGGTCCATTTGATGGGAAAAAATACGAGAATTCAAATTAGAGATTGGGGATTCAAGGGGATGAAAAAGATCTACAAAAACATAAACGAATCAAGATGAACCGGCTCAGATATTCCATTCTGTACAAGGAGCTAGGGTTGGATGATTCAAAGGCTACGACTGGTCAATTAGATGGGAAAAAAATATGAGAATTCAAATTAGAGATTGAGGATTCAAGGGTACGGAAAGGATCTGCAAAAACATAACTGAACCAGTTCAGCTATACCAGTCCGTATAATGAGCTAGGGTTGGATGATACAATGGCTAAGATTGGTCAATTTGATGGGAAAAAGTATGAGAATTTAAATTAGTGATTGAGGATTCACAGGGAAGAAAAAGTTCTGCAAAACATATATGAATCGAACTGAACCGGATCAGATATTCCAGTCTGTACAATTAGCTAGGGTTGGCTATTTCAACGGCTACGACTATTCAATTTGAAGGGAAAAAATATGAGAATTCAAATTAGAGATTGAGGATTCAAGGGGAAGAAAAAGATCTGCAAAAACATGAACGAATCGAGCTGAACCGGCTCAGATATTCCATTCTGTACAAGGAGCTGGGGTTGGATGATTCAAAGGCTACGATTGGTCAATTAGATGGGAAAAAATATGAGAATTCAAATTAGAGATTGAGGATTCAAGGGTACGGAAAGGATCTGCAAAAACATAACTGAACCAGTTCAGCTATACCAGTCCGTATAATGAGCTAGGGTTGGATGATACAATGGCTAAGATTGGTCAATTTGATGGGAAAAAGTATGAGAATTCAAATTAGTGATTGAGGATTCACAGGGAAGAAAAAGTTCTGCAAAAACATAAATGAATCGAACTGAACCGGATCAGATATTCCAGTCTGTACAGTGAGCTAGGGTTGGCTATTTCAACGGCTACGATGGGTCAATTTGATGGGAAAAATTTGAGCAATGAAATTAGAGATTTAGGATTCAAGGGGGCAAAAAGATAACTGAACCAGTTCAGCTATACCCGTCTGTATAATGAGCTTGGGTTTGCTGATACAGTGGCTAAAACTGGTCCATTTGATGGGAAAAAATACGAGAATTCAAATTAGAGATTGGGGATTCAAGGGGATGAAAAAGATCTGCAAAAACATAAACGAATCAAGATGAACCGGCTCAGATATTCCATTCTGTACAAGGAGCTAGGGTTGGATGATTCAAAGGCTACGATTGGTCAATTAGATGGGAAAAAATATGAGAATTCAAATTAGAGATTGAGGATTCAAGGGTACGGAAAGGATCTGCAAAAACATAACTGAACCAGTTCAGCTATACCAGTCCGTATAATGAGCTAGGGTTGGATGATACAATAGCTAAGATTGGTCAATTTGATGGGAAAAAGAATGAGAATTCAAATTAGTGATTGAGGATTCACAGGGAAGAAAAAGTTCTGCAAAAACATAAATGAATCGAACTGAACCGGATCAGATATTCCAGTCTGTACAATTAGCTAGGGTTGGCTATTTCAACGGCTACGACTGGTCAATTTGAAGGGAAAAAATACGAGAATTCAAATTAGAGATTGAGGATTCAAGGGGAAGAAAAAGATCTGCAAAAACATGAACGAATCGAGCTGAACCGGCTCAGATATTCCAATCTGTACAGTGAGCTAGGGTTGGTCATTTGAATCGCTACGAGTGGTCAATATGATGGGAAAAAGTATGAGAATTCAAATTAGAGATGGATGATTCACAGGGACGGAAAGGATCTGCAAAAACAAAAATGAATCGAACTGAACCAGTTCGGATATTCCAGTCTGTACTATTAGCAAGGGTTGGCTATTTCAACGGCTACGACTGGTCAATTTGAAGGGAAAAAATATGAGAATTCAAATTAGAGATTGAGGATTCAAGGGGAAGAAAAAGATCTGCAAAAACATGAACGAATCGAGCTGAACCGGCTCAGATATTCCATTCTGTACAGTGAGCTAGGGTTGGCTATTTCAACGGCTACGAGTGGTCAATTTGATGGGAAAAAAAATGAGCATTCAAATTGGAGATGGATGATTCACGGGGATGGAAAGGATCTGCAAAAACATAATTGAATCGAAATGAACCGGTTCAGATATTCTAGTCTGTACAATGAGCTAGGGTTGGCTATTTCAATGGCTACGAGTGGTCAATTTGGTGGGAAAAAAATATGAGAATTCACATTAGAGATGGATGATTCACGTGGATGCAAAGGATCTGCAAAAACATAAATGAATCGAACTGAACCGGATCAGATATTCCAGTCTGTACAATGAGCTAGGGTTGGATGATACAATGGCTAAGATTGGTCAATTTGATGGGAAAAAATATGAAAATTCAAATTAGACATTGAGGTTTCACAGGGAAGAAAAAGTTCCGGAAAAACATAAATGAATCAAACTGAACCGGATCAGATATTCCAGTCTGTACAATGAGCTAGGGTTGGCTATTTCAACGGCTACGATGGGTCAATTTGATGGGAAAAATTTGAGCAATGAAATTAGAGATTTAGGATTCAAGGGGATGGAAAAGATCTGCAAAAAGATAACTGAACCAGTTCAGCTATACCCGTCTGTATAATGAGCTTGGGTTTGCTGATACAGTGGCTAAAACTGGTCCATTTGATGGGAAAAAATACGAGAATTCAAATTAGAGATTGGGGATTCAAGGGGATGAAAAAGATCTGCAAAAACATAAACGAATCAAGATGAACCGGCTCAGATATTCCATTCTGTACAAGGAGCTAGGGTTGGATGATTCAAAGGCTACGATTGGTCAATTAGATGGGAAAAAATATGAGAATTCAAATTAGAGATTGAGGATTCAAGGGTACGGAAAGGATCTGCAAAAACATAACTGAACCAGTTCAGCTATACCAGTCCGTATAATGAGCTAGGGTTGGATGATACAATGGCTAAGATTGGTCAATTTGATGGGAAAAAGTATGAGAATTCAAATTAGTGATTGAGGATTCACAGGGAAGAAAAAGTTCTGCAAAAACATAAATGAATCGAACTGAACCGGATCAGATATTCCAGTCTGTACAATTAGCTAGGGTTGGATGATACAATGGCTAAGATTGGTCAATTTGATGGGAAAAAAATATGAAAATTCAAATTAGACATTGAGGTTTCACAGGGAAGAAAAAGTTCCGCAAAAACATAAATGAATCGAACTGAACCAGATCAGATATTCCAGTCTGTACAATGAGCTAGGGTTGGCTATTTCAACGGCTACGATGGGTCAATTTGATGGGAAAAATTTGAGCAATGAAATTAGAGATTTAGGATTCAAGGGGACGGAAAAGATCTGCAAAAAGATAACTGAACCAGTTCAGCTATACCCGTCTGAATAATGAGCTAGGGTTTGCTGATACAGTGGCTAAAACTGGTCCATTTGATGGGAAAAAATACGAGAATTCAAATTAGAGATTGGGGATTCAAGGGGATGAAAAAGATCTGCAAAAACATAAACGAATCAAGATGAACCGGCTCAGATATTCCATTCTGTACAAGGAGCTAGGGTTGGATGATTCAAAGGCTACGACTGGTCAATTAGATGGGAAAAAATATGAGAATTCAAATTAGAGATTGAGGATTCAAGGGTACGGAAAGGATCTGCAAAAACATAACTGAACCAGTTCAGCTATACCAGTCCGTATAATGAGCTAGGGTTGGATGATACAATGGCTAAGATTGGTCAATTTGATGGGAAAAAGTATGAGAATTTAAATTAGTGATTGAGGATTCACAGGGAAGAAAAAGTTCTGCAAAACATATATGAATCGAACTGAACCGGATCAGATATTCCAGTCTGTACAATTAGCTAGGGTTGGCTATTTCAACGGCTACGACTATTCAATTTGAAGGGAAAAAATATGAGAATTCAATTTAGAGATTGAGGATTCAAGGGGAAGAAAAAGATCTGCAAAAACATGAACGAATCGAGCTGAACCGGCTCAGATATTCCATTCTGTACAAGGAGCTGGGGTTGGATGATTCAAAGGCTACGATTGGTCAATTAGATGGGAAAAAATATGAGAATTCAAATTAGAGATTGAGGATTCAAGGGTACGGAAAGGATCTGCAAAAACATAACTGAACCAGTTCAGCTATACCAGTCCGTATAATGAGCTAGGGTTGGATGATACAATGGCTAAGATTGGTCAATTTGATGGGAAAAAGTATGAGAATTCGAATTAGTGATTGAGGATTCACAGGGAAGAAAAAGTTCTGCAAAAATATAAATGAATCGAACTGAACCGGATCAGATATTCCAGTCTGTACAATGAGCTAGGGTTGGATGGTACATTGGCTAAGATTGGTCAATTTGATGGGAAAAAATATGAAAATTCAAATTAGACATTGAGGTTTCACAGGGAAGAAAAAGTTCCGCAAAAACATAAATGAATCGAACTGAACCGGATCAGATATTCCAGTCTGTACAATGAGCTAGGGTTGGCTATTTCAACGGCTACGATGGGTCAATTTGATGGGAAAAATTTGAGCAATGAAATTAGAGATTTAGGATTCAAGGGGACGGAAAAGATCTGCAAAAAGATAACTGAACCAGTTCAGCTATACCCGTCTGTATAATGAGCTAGGGTTTGCTGATACAGTGGCTAAAACTGGTCCATTTGATGGGAAAAAATACGAGAATTCAAATTAGAGATTGGGGATTCAAGGGGATGAAAAAGATCTGCAAAAACATAAACGAATCAAGATGAACCGGCTCACATATTCCATTCTGTACAAGGAGCTAGGGTTGGATGATTCAAAGGCTACGATTGGTCAATTAGATGGGAAATAATATGAGAATTCAAATTAGAGATTGAGGATTCAAGGGTACGGAAAGGATCTGCAAAAACATAACTGAACCAGTTCAGCTATACCAGTCCGTATAATGAGCTAGGGTTGGATGATACAATGCCTAAGATTGGTCAATTTGATAGGAAAAAGTATGAGAATTCAAATTAGTGATTGAGGATTCACAGGGAAGAAAAAGTTCTGCAAAAACATAAATGAATCGAACTGAACCGGATCAAATATTCCAGTCTGTACAATGAGCTAGGGTTGGACGATACAATGGCTAAGATTGGTCAATTTGATGGGAAAAAATATGAAAATTCAAATTAGACATTGAGGTTTCACAAGGAAGAAAAAGTTCCGCAAAAACATAAATGAATCGAACTGAACCGGATCAGATATTCCAGTCAGTACAATTAGCTAGGGTTGGCTATTTCAACGGCTACGACTGGTCAATTTGAAGGGAAAAAATATGAGAATTCACATTAGAGATGGATGATTCACGTGGCTGCAAAGGATCTGCAAAAACATAAATGAATCGAACTGAACCGGATCAGATATTCCAGTCTGTACAATGAGCTAGGGTTGGATGATACAATGGCTAAGATTGGTCAATTTGATGGGAAAAAATATGAAAATTCAAATTAGACATTGAGGTTTCACAGGGAAGAAAAAGTTCCGCAAAAACATAAATGAATCGAACTGAACCGGATCAGATATTCCAGTCTGTACAATGAGCTAGGGTTGGCTATTTCAACGGCTACGATGGGTCAATTTGATGGGAAAAATTTGAGCAATGAAATTAGAGATTTAGGATTCAAGGGGACGGAAAAGATCCGCAAAAAGATAACTGAACCAGTTCAGCTATACCCGTCTGTATAATGAGCTAGGGTTTGCTGATACAGTGGCTAAAACTGGTCCATTTGATGGGAAAAAATACGAGAATTCAAATTAGAGATTGGGGATTCAAGGGGATGAAAAAGATCTGCAAAAACATAAACGAATCAAGATGAACCGGCTCAGATATTCCATTCTGTACAAGGAGCTAGGGTTGGATGATTCAAAGGCTACGATTGGTCAATTAGATGGGAAAAAATATGAGAATTCAAATTATAGATTGAGGATTCAAGGGTACGGAAAGGATCTGCAAAAACATAACTGAACCAGTTCAGCTATACCAGTCCGTATAATGAGCTAGGGTTGGATGATACAATGCCTAAGATTGGTCAATTTGATGGGAAAAAGTATGAGAATTCAAATTAGTGATTGAGGATTCACAGGGAAGAAAAAGTTCTGCAAAAACATGAATGAATCGAACTGAACCGGATCAGATATTCCAGTCAGTACAATTAGCTAGGGTTGGCTATTTCAACGGCTACGACTGGTCAATTTGAAGGGAAAAAATATGAGAATTCAAATTAGAGATTGAGGATTCAAGGGGAAGAACCCTAAACCCTGAACCCTAAACCCTAAACCCTGAACCCTAAACCCTAAACCCTAAACCCTAAACCTTAAACCCTGAACCCTAAACCTTAAACCCTAAACCCTAAACCTTATACCCTAAACCCTATACCCTAAACCCTAAACCCTAAACCCTAAACCTGTCCGTACAACGAGCTAGGGTTGGCTGATACGAGGGCTACGAGTGGTGAATTTGATGGGAAAAGGTATTGGAATTCAAATTAGAGACTGAGGATTCAAGGGGATGGAAAAAATGTGCTAAAACATAAATAAATCGAACTGAAACGGTTCAGATATTCCAGCCTGTACAATGAGCTAGGGTTGGCTCATTCGAAGGCTACGAGTGGTGAATTTGATGGGAAAAAAAATGAGAATTCAAAGGAATGGAAAAATTCTGCAAAAATAAAACTGAACCGGTTCAGCTATACCTGTCTGTACAACGAGCTAGGGTTGGCTGATACGATGGCTAGGAGTGGTGAATTTGATGGGAAAAAATATTAGAATTCAAATTGGAGATTTAGGATTCAAGTTGATGGAAAAGATTTGCTAAAACATAAATCAATCGAACTGAAACAATTCAGATATTCCAGGCTGTACAATGAGCTAGGGTTTGCTGTTTCGAAGGGTACGAGTGGTGAATTTGATGGGAAAAAAGATGAGAATTCAAATTATAGATTGAGGATTCAAAGGAATGGAAAAGATCTGCAAACATAAAAATGAACCGATTCAGTTATACCTGTCTGTACAACGAGCTAGGGTTGGCTGATACGAGGGCTAGGAGTGGTGAATTTGATGGGAAAAAGTGTTGGAATTCAAATTAGAGACTGAGGATTCAAGGGGATGGAAAAGATATGCTAAAACATAAATGAATTGAACTGAAACGGTTCAGATATTCCAGCTCGTACAATGAGCTAGGGTTGGCTGTTTCGAAGGCTACGAGTGGTGAATTTGATGGGGAAAGAGATGAGAATTCAAAGGAATGGAAAAGATCTGCAAAAATAAAACTGTACTGGTTCAGCCATACCTGTCTGTACAACGAGCTAGGGTTGGCTGATTCGACGGCTAGGAGTGGTGAATTTGATGGGAAAAAATATTAGAATTCAAATTGGAGATTTAGGATTCAAAGGGATGCAAAAAGATTTGCTAAAACATGTATGAATCAAACTGAAACGGTTCAGATATTCCAGTATGTACAATGAGCTAGGGTTGGGAGTTTCGAAGCCTACAAGTGGTGATTTTGAAGGGAAAAAAGATGAGAATTCAAATTAGAGATTGAGGATTCAAAGGAATGGAAAAGTTCTGCAAAAGAAATACTGAACCGGTTCAGCTATACCGGTCTGTACAACGAGCTAGGGTTGGCTGATACAATGGCTACGAGTGGTCAATTTGATGGGAAAAAACACAAGAATTCAAATTAGTGACTGAGGATTCAAGGGGACGGGAAAAGATCTGCTAAAACATAAATGTATCGACTGAACCGATTCAGATATTCCAGTCTGTACAATGAGCTAGGTTTGGCTATTTCAAAGGCTACGAGGGGTCAATTTGATGGGAAAAAATATGACAATTCGAATTAGAGATTGAGGATTCAAAAGAATGAAAAGATCGGCAAAAATAATCCTGAACCCGTTCAGCTATACCAATCCGTACAGCGAACTAGGGTTGGCTGATACAAAAGCTAGGAGTGGACAATTTGATGGGACAACAATAAGAGAATTCAAATTAGAGATTGGGGATTCAAAGGGGTAGAATAGATCTCCAAAAATAATACTGCACCGGTTTAGCTATACCAATCTGTACAACGAGCTAGGGTTGGCTGATACGACGGCTAGGAGTGGTGAATTTGATGGGAAAAAGTACTGGAATTCAAATTAGAGATTGAGGATTCAAGGGGACGGAAAAGATATGCTAAAACATAAATGAATCGAACTGAAACAGTTCTGATATTCCAGTCTATACAATGAGCTAGGGTTGACTGTTTCAAAGGGTACGAGTGGTGAATTTGATGGGAAAAAAGATGAGAATTCAAATTATAGATTGTGGATTCAAGGGAATGGAAAAGATCTACAAACATAAAACTGAACCGGTTCAGCTATACCTGTCTGTACAACGAGCTAGGGTTGGCTGATACGAGGGCTAGGAGTGATGAATTTGATGGGAAAAGGTATTGGAATTCAAATTAGAGACTGAGGATTCAAGGGGATGGAAAAGATATGCTAAAACATAAATGAATCGAACTGAAACGGTTCAGATATTCCAGCCTGTACAATGAGCTAGGGTTGGCTACTTCGAAGGCTACGAGTGGTCAGTTTGATGGGAAAAATGATGAGAATTCAAAGCAATGGAAAAAATCTGCAAAAATAAAACTGAACCGGTTCAGCTATACCTGTCTGTACAACGAGCTAGGGTTGGCTGATACGACGGCTAGGAGTGGTGAATTTGATGGGAAAAAATATTAGAATTCAAATTGGAGATTTAGGATTCAAGGGGATGGAAAAGATTTGCTAAAACGTAAATGAATCGAACTGAAACAATTAAGATATTCCAATTTGTACAATGAGCTAGGGTTGGCTGTTTCGAAGGGTACGAGTGGTGAATTTGATGGGAAAAAAGATGAGAATTCAAATGAATGGAAAAGATCTGCAACAATAAAACTGAACCGGTTCAGCTATACCTGTCTATACAACGAGCTAGGGTTAGCTGATACGACGGCTAGGAGTGGTGAATCTGATGGGAAAAAATATTAGAATTCAAATTGGAGATTTAGGATTCAAGGGGATGGAAAAGATTTGCTGAAACTTATATGAATCAAACTGAAACGGTTCAGATATTCCAGTATGTACAATGAGCTAGGGTTAGGACTTTCAACGGCTACGAGTGGTGATTTTGATGGGAAAAAAGATGAGAATTCGAATTAGAGATTGAGGATTCAAAGGAATGGAAAAGATCTGCAAAAATAATACTGAACCGGTTCAGCTATACCGGTCTGTACAACGAGCTAGGGTTTGCTGATACGAAGGCTACGAGTGGTCAATTTGATGGGAAAAAACACAAGAATTCAACTTAGTGACTGGGGATTCAAGGGGACGGGAAAAGATTTGCTAAAACGTAAATGTATCGACTGAACCGATTCATATATTCCAGTTTGTACAATGAGCTAGGGTTGGCTGTTTCAAAGGTTACAAGTGGTCAATTTGATGGGAAAAAATATGACAATTCGAATTAGAGATTGAGGATTCAAAAGAATGAAAAGATCGGCAAAATAATCCTAAACCCGTTCAGCTATACCAATCCGTACAGTGAGCTAGGGTTCGCTAATACATAAGCTAGGAGTGGTCAATTTGATGGGAAAAAATAAGAGAATTCATATTACAGATTGGGGATTCTAAGGGGTAGAATAGATCAGTAAAAATAATACTGCACCGGTTTAGCTATACCAATCTGTACAACGAGCTAGGGTTGGCTGATATGAGGGCTAAGAGTGGTGAATTTGATGGGAAAAAGTATTGGAATTCAAATTAGAGACTGAGGATACAAGGGGATGGAAAAGATATGCTAAAACATAAATGAATCGAACTGAAACGGTTCAGATATTCCAGTATGTACAATGAGCTAGGGTTGGCTGTTTCAATGGCTACGAGTGATGAATTTGATGGGAAAAAAGATGAGAATTCAAATTACAGATTGAGGATTCAAAGGAATGGAAAAGATCTGCAAAAATAATACTGAACCGGTTCAGCTATACCCGTCTGTACAACGAGCTAGGGTTGGCTGATACGACGGCTAGGAGTGGTGAATTTGATGGGAAAAAATATTAGAATTCAAATTGGAGATTTAGGATTCAAGGGGATGGAAAAGATTTGTTAAAACATAAATGAATCCAACACAAACGATTCAGATATTCCAGTCTATACAATGAGCTAGGGTTGGCTGTTTCAAAGGCTACGAGTGGTGAATTTGATGGGAAAAAAGATGAGAATTCAAATTAGAGATTCAAGATTCAAAGGAATGGAAAAGTTCTGCAAAAATAGTACTGAACCGGTTCAGCTATACCAGTCTGTACAATGAGCTACGGTTGGCTGATACAAAGGCTACGAGTGGTCAAATAAAACCGAACCGGTTCAGCTATACCAGTCTGTACAAAGAGCTAGGATTGGCAGATACAAAGGTTAGGGGTGGTCAAGTTGATGGGAAAAAATACGAGAACTCGAATTAGTGATTGAGGATTCAAGGGGACGGAAAATGATCTGCTAAAACATAATTGTATCAACTGAACCGGTTCAAATATTCCAGTCTGTACAATGAGCTAGGGTTGGCTATTTCAATGGCCACGAGTGGTGAATTTGATGGGAAAGATCTACAAAAATAATACTCAACCGGTTCAGCTATACCTGTCTGTACAACGAGCTATGGTTGGCTAATACAACAGCTAGGAGTGGTGAATTTGAAGGGAAAAAATATTAGAATTCAAATTGGAGATTTAGGATTCAAGGGGATGGAAAAGATTTGCTAAAACAAAAATGAATCAAACAGAAACGGTTCAGATATTCCAGTCTGTACAATGAGCTAGGGTTGGCTGTTTCAAAGGCTACGAGTGGTGAATTTGATGGGAAAAAAGATGAGAATTCAAATTAGAGATTGAGGATTCAAAGGAATGGTGGTGGCTGCGCAAATCTCACGGCCTGGTGTTCCGGGCTGAGGGGACGTGTGTTAACATGTGGCGTCCTTCTTTGGGGTGCGATGCGGTTGTGCGCGGGCGTGCCAGCACGGTTTACCGTGCATCGAGATGTTGATGTGGGTGAAATGGTTAAGTGGTGCGCCTATTTGAGTTTGACTCCTAATCAAACGATTGTGGCCGAGAGAGGAACAGATCTCGGCCGTCAAGTTCACGCCCTGAGCTACAAGGCCGTCTAGTGATGGTGTTGGTGGTGGGTTTTGGGCGGTGCTCCGGCGCGTTGCTTAGGTAGCGACAGTCGTATGATATATGGGGTGAGCGAGAGAGTAACAGATATGGTGCTCTGGCGCCTTGAAAATCAAGGGTCGTATGATATATTGATGAATGGATTCTCCTTACAATCTAACACTACTCCTAGGAAAGCAAGTAAAGATATTGAAAGTGCATTACAGGAAAATACAATTTGCTCCGTGGGAGGCTTTTGGTTTGGTGTTTGAACCCTTTGAATGTAGCTTGAGTCTGGTATTTATAGGAAGTGCTTTTGGATGAGTAATCGAGACTGAAAATATGCATGGTGGAGCCTGATCAGAGCAAGTGGGTAGTCCAATCGACATTTGGGATTGTGAAGCATGGTGGTGTGACCCCATAAATCCTGGTAAATCTCGGCCGCCCTGGTGGAGGTTCCTTCGGCCGCCTCTGCTGTGTCTACCTTGGCCGTTACCGCGTCAGTTGAGCCGTTGCTGCCCGCTCCTTGCCGTCCAAGCGGCATCATGATTCGCTCGGTAAGCGTTTCGTCCCTCGCCATACCTAGTCTAATCACTTTGGACCTCTGAACTAACATTCTTCCTTTCTGCCCTCAGGCCCCCAGGTCGTCACTGCCTTCATCCACGGACCTCATTGTACCGAGCCCGCAGGTTGTCTCGGCCGCCATGTCCATCCTTTAGCGCCTCTATCCCAAGAATCGACGGTCGTCACTGAGCTCGCAGTGGTTGAGGCCACAGCCAACGATGTGCCGAGCCCGCCGCCAGTCTCCTCGACGGTTTTGACCGAGGTCGTGGTAGCAGAAGTCCCTGCCGTGCCGTCGGCTGCTGTGGTGAGTATTCAGCCCCTTTCCTTTATCTTGTCATTGCTCATGTCCCAGTTGGTTGTTTCTCACTAAAACCTCTTTTTCCATTTTTCAGGAGACCACCTCCTCTGATGATCTCGAGGAGCTATACGCTAGCCTCCATGAGGAAGGAGGTAGCTCGATCTCAGCTCCCCTGGATGAGGATTCCAAGGCCGTCGTTGAACGTCTCCGAGAGTTCCTCTTCTTTGGGGTTCACCAAATGACCACCGGCGAGGCGTTCATGGAGTTCAGGTCCTGCCTGGATACGACTATGGCGCTTGGTCTGCTAAACTCGGCCCAGCTAGATGAGTTGCATGCCTGGCTGGCCAAAGGCGAGGAAATGATCGGCCGGTACGCTGAAGCCACAATGAGAATGACCGAGGGATGCTCGCTCGAGCAAGAGCTGGTGGTGACAAAAGAACAAGTCCAACCGGCGATGGCGCGATTAAAGGAAAATGACCTTGTTGTCCAAAGGGAGAATGAGGAACTTGCGCAGGTTGAAGCTCAGATTGCCGAGCTCCAAGCCTGTCAAGATCTCATCCTTTAGCGCCCAGACGATGCGGTTGCGGTCGGAGTCGAGCTGAAGTCTTCGGCCAAGCAAATCCTCAAAGCAGCGACCGAGACGAAGAAAGCGTTGGCCGAGAGGAAGTTGATCCGGGCGAGGTGGCAGGCGGACATAGACGGTGGGGATATTGCTGGGATAAGGATCACTTGCCTGATCTGGGGGATGTTAAGCGAAGGAGTCTAGGTGGGCGGCCGTTTTAAAGACTTTGGGATGTAATAATTAAATACATTTCCTTCTCTCTTTTTTTTTGTACATAACCACACACAGATATATGTATATATATATATATATATTATTTCGGCCCTGACTGGCCGTTCTCTCTTTTTTTTTGTAAAAAATGACTGTTTAATCTAAATAGGGCGCATGCCTTCTTTTCTGAGTGATCGAACGTATGCATTTTGTCTCATATTGGCCGCACCGTTTATTTAGCTCGTTCGCCTACCTCCCCCTCTTTTTCTTTTTGACTTTTTTGTCGTAGGCCCTTGGTGCCATTTTTTCCTGAACTTGCACCGAATTGTAAGCGTCGAGTCCTGACTGCTCTACATTTTCTAAACTCCGGAGCATGGTTTGCGCGCAGCCCTTCACCTTTTGGCTAAGTCGCTTCATAACTCGAAGACATCGAACCTTCATCCCCACTAGTTTATTGGTGTCATAGCCATAGGCCAGGGCATAAGGAGATGTGCCCATGGCCAAGTGTTTCGATGTGCGGCGTGCCCAAAAAGCCTCAGGGAGCCAGTCGCGCCAAGCCCTAGGTTTCCCTGATGAACACGGCTCAGCGTATATTGGCATCTCCGACCGCCTTTCGGCTAAGCCGTCCTCGGTCATACACCGGGTATCTTCGAATGGAAACCCTTGAGGGGGCATCTCCTGTTGGTCCGCGACTAACCCTGGGACCTGTCGCACATCGTCTTGTGGTATTACCCGCAGGGCCGTTTGAACAAGAGGCTCGATCGTTACAACCGAGCCGGGTGACATTAGATGAGTACCGTGGATTTCGCTATGGTGCATACGGCCCTTTGGCCATAGTGGTATGGTATTATTCTGGTGATGGCAACCTGGGTGCGTCTGTGTCGCCATTGGAGTGGCCGAACCGTACGCCCGCGACGGCGATGCAACGGCCGGAATTCTCTGCTCTCCCTGTTGTAATGAAACGGCGGTCACGTTGCTTGGCCCAGGATGGGTCTGGACGGCCACGGTGTGAACTAGGCCGGGTTGCTGAACCGCGGAATGCGTGGGACTGGTTTGCCCTAGGGATACGGCCAGAGCGTGGAGTGGGCCGTATGCCGCTTTTGCCGGGTAAGTTGATCCGGGATTCGCCCATGTGGGCGGGGACTACCCACAGCTATTTGTTGGTGGCAGTCAAGGATTAAAATATCGGCCATGCAGATAATATCGGGCCTCCAATTTACGGATATTTCGGGGGATATATCGTTATCGTTTTAGGTATCGGGAAAAAATCAACAAAAATGATAGATATAGGCATTGAAACACATAATTTTGGTATAAAACTTTCATAGATGTTATTTACATTATCAATGAATGTATTGAACAAATAAAACTCAAAATTTACTAATAATAAGATACACATATGATGAAATATAAGTGGTATGTAATGCGCGTTAATAAGAAGTTTGAAAATAAAATGTTGATTAGAATGAATAAACCATGCATAAATCCATAGTTTGTTTAAACATTGGATTACAATTTAAATAAGTGTCCATCTACATAAATGAAGAGCTCCTATGAGGTTAAAACAATGAGGAACAACTTTGTAAGCCATGTTTGAACATGGTGCACATACGTCTCTCTTGAGCTCTCTAATGTCCTCCCATATATGGGATAGTTAGGATTAACCAAACTAGTAGGTCCATAATCTATTTCATCATCTTGAGCTCCATAACTAGTTCCACTATAATCAGACATAACATGACCATAGTCATCATAAGATTCATTTGAGTTAGTACTAGGTCTAGTTCCTATGCTCATAGATCCAAAACTGATTGCCATGTCCTTTTCAGATGGATTGGAGGTATGTGGGCAGTGGACTGTGCATAGATTTTTCATATTAATAAATTATAGGGTTCTGGGCAAGGATTAGCTATTTTTTGGTTCTAATTTGCTTCAATTGCCTTCAAAATTTCTGAATTTTTTTTGGGTTATGTTATGGGTATCGGGAAATATCGGGGATATCGGCAAAATATCGGGGATATCACACTTATCGAGGATATATAGTCGATACAGGGGAAGATATGGCCTTACCCCCCAGTATCGGTGTCGATAGTTAAAAATATCGATATATCGGCCGATATATCGGTGTATCGGCCGATATTTCAATCGTTGGTGGCAGTGAATGCTGACCGTAACCTGACGCTTGAGTGCGACCAGAAGCGCCGAGGCTGCTGCTTTCGCAGTAAGGCTTGATCCTGTCGCGCTCTTGACTCCTCTGTCTGGCTCTGGGAGGTGTTGCGGGCGAGGTTGCTGGCATCCTTTCCTGAAAACGCGTCCGCAGTTCTGAGGAGAATCTGTCCATCGCGGCCATAAAGGATGTTTCTATCCTATAGGCCTGCTTGGACATCAGATCCTCCACCACTGCTTGTTTCGTTTTTGAGCTTTGCCCATGCCCTAGTTTCCACCATGAGTTTTTGACAAGAGTCCCACCGGGCGTGCCAAAAGTGTTGGCTGCGCAAATCTCACGGCCTGGTGCTCCGGGCTGAGGGGACGTACGTTAACACGTGGCGTCCTTCTTTTGGGTGCGGTGCGGTTGTGCGCGGGTGTGCCAGTACGATCTACCGTGCGTCGAGATGTTGATGTGGGTGAAATGGTTAAGTGGTGCGCCTGTTTGAGTTTGACCCCTAATCAAACGATTGTGGCCGAGAGAGGAACTGATCTCGGCCGTCAGGTTCACGGCCTGAGCTACAAGGCCGTCTAGTGGTGGTATTGGTGGTGGGTTTTGGGCGGTGCTCCGGCGCGTTGCTCAGGGAACGACGGTCGTATGATATATGGGGTGAGCGAGAGAGTAACAGAGATGGTGCTCCGGCGCCTTGAAAATCAAGGGTCGTATGATATATTGATGAATGGATTCTCCTTACAATCTAACACTACTCCTAGGAAAGCAAGTAAAGATATTGAAAGTGCATTACAGGAAAATATAATTTGCTCCGTGGGAGGCTTTTGGTTTGGTGTTTGAACCCTTTGAATGTAGCTTGAGTCTGGTATTTATAGGAAGAGCTTTTGGATGGGTGATCGAGGCTGAAAATCTGCATGGTGGAGCCTGATCAGAGCAAGTGGGTAGTCCAATCGACATTTGGGATTGTGAAGCATGGTGGTGTGACCCCATAAATCTTGGTAAATCTCGGCCGCTGCCCTGATCGTGGGTTTTGCGCTTCTGGCCGTGGAGACGCATGTAATGCTCTAATAGCTGATGACCTAATCTCTCAAGCTGTAAGAATTTTTGTAAGAATGTTTGCGCCTAACCACTCTGATTTCTGTCACCAAATCCTGACGCTAGTCACTTCCCTTCTTCCCTCGTGCATTAAATGCTTCTTTGCAGCCAGTGGGTTTGCTAGTCAAAGGCGTTACTTCATTAAATGAAGTGTGGGCCCTGGCTGTCACGTGGTGATCTGACTCTAATATCTTTAGCCGTGTCTTTTTGTCCTTCGGCCTCGGCTTGCAATACCGCGATCGAGGCCGAGATGGTTATGCTTTCGCCGCTTTTCCTTTGTTTTGAAGAAGGCAAAACACCTGGCGGAACGCCGCGTTCTTTTTCATGAATGGGTGCTAAGGCCGAGGGAGGTCCCTTCGGCCAGTGTACGATCGTGATTTATTAGGCACAAAAAAATGGAAAAGATCTACAAAAATAATACTGAACCGGTTCAGCTATACCAGTCTGTACAACGAGCTAGGGTTGGCTGATACAAAGGCTACGAGTGGTCAATTTGATGGGAAAAAATACGAGAATTCAAATTAGTGATTGAGGATTCAAGGGGACGGGAAAAGATCTGCAAAAACATAAATGTATCGACTGAATCGGTTCAGATATTCCAGTATGTAGAACGAGCTAGGGTTGGCTGTTTCAAAGGCTACAAGTGGTGAATTTGATGGGAAAAAAAATGAGAATTCAAATTAGAGATTGAGGATTCAAAGGAATGGAAAAGATCTACAAAAATAATACCAATTTGAAGTTGAAAAATATGAGAATTCAAATTAGAGATAGATTATTAAAAGGGGCGCAAAATATTTGCTAAAACAAAAATGAAAAAAACTAAAAGAGTTCAACAATACCCGTCAGTAGCGTGAGCTAGGGTTGGCTGAGGCAAAGGCTAGGAGTGGCCATTTGATGAGAAAAAATATGAGAATTCAAATTAGAGATTGAGGATTCAAAGGGACACAAAAAAATATGCTAAATCGTAAATAAAATTTTAAAAAAAAAACTGAACTTGTTCAACAATACCTGCCTGTGCTGTTGTTTGGGTTGGCTGAGGCAAAGGTTAGGGGTGGTCAATTTGAGGGGAAAAATATGAGATTTCAAATTAGAGATTGAGGATTTAAAGGGACACAAAAGATCTACTAAAACATAAATGAAACAACCTAAAGCAGTTTAGCAATACGAGTCTATACTATGAGCTCGGATTATGGAGTGGAAATTCTATATCTTACCTATAAGTTATAGAGTGAAAAGCATGCTTTTCTGAAAACACAATGTCTTACAGGTAACTTATAGAGTGAATAGTCAATTTGATGAGAAAAAGTTTGAGAATTCACATTAGAGTTTGACGATTTAAAAGGACACAAATGATCTGCTAAAACCTAAATGAAACGAATTGAACTGATTCGACAATACCAATTTGTACCATGAGCTAGGGTTGGTTGAGGCAAAGGCCATGAGTGGTCAATTTGAAGGGAAAAAATACACGGCTAAAGCAAGGGCTATGTCACGTCCCGATTAGAAAATAGGGATTATCTCTAAATTATGGCATGAATCATACCGTAGTTATAGAAACAAACCCCTTACAACTATGATATGATAGAAATAGAGCCAATAATTTTACAAACTTATTTAATAATACAAAGTCAGAGTCGCAGAAGCTCATAGTTAGTTACACACACTTGTAATATTCCAACCATTTATTCCTTAATAATAATTTTATAAACAGTAACTAACAACACTGATCTATTCCTTTGGTGGAACTTCTCTTTTCTCAGGATTTTCATTGGAATCTGCATCATCTATTAGGGTGTGATCATTTTAATGCCTAGTAGAGTACTGTAACATTCCCCCTCAAAGTCAACTATCACCGCTAATCAAAGTGACATACATTAAACAATTACAAAATAAATGTATTATGCATATGCAATGATGTCATGAACTCACTCCCTTCTAAACCTACTAATTCATACTTTAGGGCATCAAGCATGCATGTCTCATACTATGCATTTTACCACTGTGACTTCGAATACCCCAAAATATAAATTAGTGCTTATCTGTCCCTTACCCCATCTTTATTTTGTTTATGAATTTCTCAACTTTCACTTTTCATTAGAGGCCTTAATCTCATCACCTCAATATATTCAAGCCATGCTCCGATCACCTGAAAAAATTTCACATTTTTTTACTCAGATATATCTATAGCCTTCTCCCACCTCTTAGATATACGTACCTTAAACTACACCCAAACCCAACACAAATGTTTTATGATCCATATGTAATTTAGCTCAAACGTTTGCGGAATGATAATAATTCAAATAAAAATAATAATATTTCAAATTTAATCACATGGATAGTAATATTCATCAAACATCATTTAATATTCGATAAACATTAATAAAACAATAACAATACTATTCACCTAACAATACCCACCAAACAAAACAACAAGATATTCATATTTAGTACTATATATATACACCGAGATTAAAAGTGATATAGTCTAATCATTATGGAAAAAGTTAGAAACCCTACCTCGTGTCCAAGAAGCTAAAATGACGAAATTACCCTTCGGAGGTTGTCAGGTTCTCTCCCGTTCCTAAATTTAAAAAAAAAAATTAAATAACATAAATGAGCTAAGAAATTCCAATTTTATAAAAATATTTTTTTTTCTCTCCAAGCTAAAACCCTAGAAACGACTCAAAACCTATACCATCGGACTCTGATCAAGAAATTAAGTCTGATGAACTACAAATATGGCGTCGGAGGCTACCGGAACAGCCGCCACGTCCTGCCACTCGTTGGAGCCGCGAGTGGGCTTGTTTTCCGGTTACTGTTCATCGTCTTCCCAAAAAAATCCTGCAATTTCCGCTGTTTTTCAGACTAAATCCCAAATTTTGTGAAACATATTGACCAATCAAACGTAAACGGAAATGGGCAAACTTTTAGTGATTTTGAAGCTTAATACCTCTAGTTTCTAACCCAACAAACCACACTGAATACGAAGCTAAAACGAATGAGAAAACGAGCTCTAAAGTTGGGCTCATGGCTGATTTTTCTGCATAAAGCAAATTTTTTTTCCAAATTTTGCACATCTGTTTGACGTATCAAAACTCAACCTAATTCGACGAAACCAATTTGTTTTTGTTCCTTGCCATGTCTAGTTTAAAACCCAATGAATGACTTCCTCAAACACTCAAAGTATTGGGAGAAAAAGATAGCCAAAGTGAAGCTCGCAGGCTGAAAATTTCCATATTTGGTTCTAAGTTGTTTTCAACCATTCTAACACCCCCAAGTTGTTCATAAGGCTTCTAAAACTCTTCTAAACTTCATACCTATCAATCAAACTCATCAAAAACTCAAAATGGAACCAAAATCAACAACACCCACACTTGAAAAATTGCTTTATCCACCCAACCTGAAAATAGAAGTTCAAACTCTTCCAATTCAATTTCTCTAACACTCGTGTAACTCAAATTACTCTTTAAGGGACTAAAATCACACAATCACGAAGTTAAAACCAAAATTTTTGAAATTGACTCACCTTACAGATTTTTTTTCTTCTCTTCCTCCTATTCTACCTTCTCTTCCTCACCCAAATTCCATCTCCTTCATCCCACAATCTTATCTTAGTTTATGGAATTAATACCCTTAGCCTAGACTAGGCGATTCATCTCCAATAGGTGAACAACTCATCCCAATTTGAGACCAAGATCAGATTTTTGAAGGGAATGTATAAGTGAAAGGGGAAAGAATGAAGGGAAGAACAAGGTTTGGCTTACACGTTGCCTTTTTTTTTTTCTTTGAAAAAAAAAATTTTAACTCGTAATAAAGATTAAATAAGTATATTTTATTATTATCAATTTTTTTCTAAACAAAATTTTCCTAGATGTTTCAAGGTAGGAGTGTCCATTTGATGAGAAAAAAAATATGAAAATTCAAATTAGAGTTTGAGGATTCAAAGGGACACAAAAGATCCGCGAAAACATAAATGTAAAAAACATAACCAATTCAACAATACCAGTCTCTACCATGAGCTAGGGTGGCTGAGGCAAAGGCTAAATGGTCAATTTGAAGTTGAAAATATGAGAATTCAAATTAGAGTTTGAGGATTCAAAAGGACACAAAAGATCCCTGAAAACATAAATGAAAAAAACAGAACCAGTTCAACAATACCAGTCTGTATTGTTAGCTAGGGTTGGTTGAGGCAAGGGCTAGGAGTCTCCATTTGATGGGAAAAGAATATGAGAATTCAAATTAGAGTTTGAGGATTCAAAGGGACACAAAAGATCAACGAAAAAAAAATGAAAAAAAACATAACCAATTCAACAATACCAATCTGTATCGTTAGCTAGGGTTGCCTGAGTCAAAGCTATGAGTGTCCATTTGAAGGGAAAAAAATATGAGAATTCAAATTAGAGTTTGAGGATTCAAACCTAAACCCTAAACCCTAAACCCTTGAGGATTCAAAGGGACACAAAAGATCTGCAAAAACATAAATGACAAAAACAGAACCAGTTCAATAATACCAATTTGTATCGTTAGCTAGAGTCGCTGAGGCAAGGCCTAGGAGTGTCCATTTGATGGGAAAAAATATGTGAATTCAAATTAGAGTTTAAAGATTCAAAGGGGCACAAAAGATCTGCGAAAACATAAATGAAAAAAACAGAACCACTTCAACAATACCAATCTGTATTGTTAGCTAGGGTTGCCTAAGACAAGTGCTAAGAGAGTCCATTTGATGGGAAAAAAAAATATGAGAATTCAAATTAGAGTTTGAGGATTCAAAGGGACACAAAAGATCTGCGAAAACATAAATGAAAAAAAAGAACCAGTTCAACAGTACCAGTCTGTACTGTGAGCTAGGGTTGGCTAAGACAAAGGCTAGGAATGGTCAATTTGAAGTTGAAAAATATGAGAATTCAAATTAGAGATAGATAATTAAAAGGGACGCAAAATATTTGCTAAAACATAAATGAAAAAAAAAAATTGAACAAGTTCAACAATACCAGTTGTACCATGAGCTAGGGTTGGCTAAGGCAAAGGCTAGGGGTGGCCATTTGATGGGAAAAAATTTGAGAATTCAAAATAGAGATTGAGGATTAAAAGGGACACAAAAGATCCACTAAAACATAAATGAAAAAAACAGAACCAGTTCAACACCACCATCTATATCGTGAGCTAGGGCTGGCTAAGGCAAAGGTTAGGAGTGGTCAATTTGATGGGAAAAAGTAATGAGAATTCAAATTAGAGATTGAGAATTAAAAAGGACACAAAAGATCTGTTAAAACGTAAATGAAAAAAAATTGAACATGTTCAACAATACCAGTTTGTACCGTGAGCTAGGGTTGGCTAAGCCAACGACTAGGAGTGTTCAATTTGAATGGAAAAAATATGAGAATTCAAATTAGAGATTAAGGATTAAAAGGGAAGCAAAAGATCTTCTAAAGCATAAATGAAAAAAAAAAGGGAGCTGGTTCAACAATACCGGTGTCTACAGTGAGCTCTGGCTAGTTGAGGCAAAGGGTAGGAGTTGTCCATTTGATGGAAAAATATATGAGAATTAAAATTAGAGATAGTGGATTAAAAGGGAAACAAAAGATCTGCTAAAACATAAATGAAACAAACTGAACCTATTTAACAATACTAGTCTGTATCGTGAGATAGGGTTGGCTGAGGAAAAAGTAGGAGTGGTCTATTTGATGGGAAATAAATATGAGAATTCAAAGGACACAAAAGATCTTCTAAAACATAAATGAAACAAACTAAACTGGTTCAATCCATACCGTGAGCTAGGGTTGGTTGAAGCAAAGGCTAGGAGTGGTCCATTTTATTGGAAAAAATATGAGAATTTGAATTAGAGACAGAGGATTTAAATGGACACAAATGATCCATTAAAACATAAATGAAAAAACTAGAACCGTTTCAACAATACCAATATGTATTGTGAGCTAGGGTTGGCTAAGGCAAAGGCTAGGAATGGTCAATTTGATTGAAAAAAAAATGGAAATTCAAATTAGAGATTGAGGATTAAAAGGCACAAAATATATGCTAAAACATAAATGAAAAAAACTAAACAGGTTCAACAATACCAATCTGTACCGTGAGTTAAGGTTAGTTGAGCCAAAGACTAGGAGTGTTCAATTTGAAGGAAAAAAATATGAGAATTCAAATTAGAGATTAAGGATTAAATGGGACACAAAAGATCTTCTAAAACATAAACAAAAAAAACTGAACCAATTCAACAACACCAATGTGTACCATGAGCTCTAGCTAGTTTAGGCAAAGTCAAAGAGTGGTCAATTTGATGGGGAAAAAAATGAGAATTCAAATTAGAGATTGAGGATTCAAAGGGACACAAAAAAATCTTCTAAAACATAAATGAAACAAACTGAATCGGTTCAACAATAGAAGTCTGTACAGTGAGCTAGAGTTGGTTGAGGCAAAGGCTAGGAGTGGTTCATTTGATCAGAAAAAATATGAGAATTTGAATTAGAGATAGAGGATTAAAATGGACACAAATGATCCACTAAAACATAAATGAAAAAAAAATAGAATCGTTTCAACAATACCAATATCTACCGTGTGCTAGGGTTAGCTAAGGCAAAGGTTAGGAATGGTCAATTTGATGGGAAAAAAATATGATAACTCAAATTAAAGATTGAGGATTCAAAGGCACACAAAAGACCCGCTAAAACATAAATGAAACAAACTCAACCGGTTCAACGATACCAGTGTGTATCGTGAGCTAGGGTTGGTTGAGGAAAAAGCTAGGAGTGGTCCATTTGATGTGGAAAATATGAGAATTCAAATTTGAAATAGAGGATTGAGGACACAAAAGATCTTCTAAAACATAAAAGAAAAAAACTAAACCAATTCAATAATACCAGTCTGTACCGTGAGTTAGAGTTAGTTAAGGCAAAGGCTTGGAGTCGTCAATTTGATGGGGAAGAAATATGAGAATTCAAATTAGATATTAAGGATTCAAAGGGACACAAAAGATCCGCTAATAAATAAGTGAAACAAACTAAACCGGTTCAACAATTCCAGTTTGTACCGTGAGCTAGGGTTGGTTACCAACATAAAGATTCAGCAGCTACTCAAATTTTCACATAAAATTACAAGGTATTTCTCATTTTGTAACAAAGGACCTCTTCAATCACATGGCCGGTAAAATAAAGGAGCGAATACTCCACCATCACCACCTTCTCTCTCACTATCTCCGACCATGATTTTGTTACTATAGCCCGTCACAAAAATCCATACAGCCTTTCCATATCTGAAACAAGAACTTGAGTGGAGATACTTAGGCTCCTACTTAGTTTATGATTGCCCGCCACAGGTATCGTAAGAGAATAAGCGTACTGCATTTTGGTAAGTTACTTCAGCGAGTTCTTCTTTGGTCATCTCTACCAAAGATGCTACATAGATGAGTACCTGGAATTGGAGCCATTAAGCTTAAACAAACATTATAAACTAATAAACAATCATTGACATAAAGGATGTTACAATGTATACATGAACTCTCAACCCCGCAATAACTACATTCAGTCAACATTAAAAAATAAATAAAATGATTTGGTTGAGGCCTAGAAGTGTCAGTGTCAATTTAGACACTACTCCTTTCTATGCAGTCTAACCATAGGGTACAAGTATCAAAAGACACACACATACTCGTCCAAGAGATTCACGTAAAAAGATTTCATCACAAAGGCATGTTTGAACCTTGCCCTTTTCTTTTTCTAACAAAATAAAAGAAATTATTAATTTTACATCTGAACGAACATTTGATTCATCTCTTTAGTATTCATCAATGACATGTTAAGTGGCTTCTGTAATATATAATGAACTAAATGAAGGGTTAGACATAGTTGTATCTATACATAAATACATTCATTAGATTATTACCATCACTTATCATGTTAGTTATCCACCATATATCATAACTAAAAACAATACAAGAACTGTGAGAATGTGAAGGTGAAAATATCCCGCATTGGAAAACTAACAAACAGTGGAAGGGCTTATAAGGAGTTGGGCTACTTCCCCCATGGCCAATTTGTTTTGGGATGAAACCTTAACTTCCTTTGTGGTATCATAGTGGACTCATAAGGAGTTGGGCTACTCCCTCATTGCCAATTGGCTTTGGGGTGGAACTGCAACTTCCTTCAAGAACAAGGTTTTGTGTGTGTGTGTGTGTGTGTGTTCGTGTAAAATTTTATAAAATTTATATGTATAACAATTCATAAGTTTACTACTTTAACATGGGATGTTTTTCTAAGTTCTAAATAGTTTTGCTATATATTACATGCCAAATTTCCAATTCAATCACTTGAAATGAAAATGACATGAACATAATTGTATCTTTTACTATAAATGATTAGGTATAATTGTTTATTCTTACACATTATCTATGCTCAGACAATTTGGTTTTAAATTTTGTCAATTTATTGGTCGTTAGATTTGTCTATCATACAATGTAAAAACAAATGTGTCAAGCAGTTGGTTTTAGATGTTTGTCAACGGACATTAGAAATGAAAATATCTCATCCAAACTTACAGATTCAAGTCTTTCCAGATTTTAGGGGATTAGGGATGAGGACATTCATTTAATTCTGTCTTCAAATCCTGAAATTCTGGAGCAGCTTTCCTTATTTGTTTAATTTTATGTTTTCTACCTAAATCTATATAATTCATCCATATCCTACCTCAAACTTGGTGTCAAAGCCTAGTTTTCAACTTTCTTTTGTCTGCATGTTGTATGTTGAGTGTACGCCTCCAACCAAGTCTAGTAAAACAGACCAGCCCGAGATGGTCTATGAACGGATTGTTCAATTGCTGGAAACTCTAACAGAGAAGGTGTCATATCGGATCACTGTCTTTGATGAGTATTTCAGAATCATTAAACATCATCTTGACAAAATAGAAGCATCCAGTCACCATTTTATGGACAAATTTGACGTGGTCAATGTTTGTTCAAAGAACCTGGAATCTCAAGAACGTCAATCCACTGATGATTTGATAAGTGCTAAACAAGGAGAAAATTTTCAAGACAATACCATGGAGAATCAAGCAGAAGCAGCTGGTCAAGGAGAGTTTAAGGAAGAAGTTTGTGCGCACGAACTTCCAGCTAGCGATGAGGACTCTAAGATTGAATCTAGTGAGATTGTTGAACCTATGATGACACTGGTAAGTTGCCCGTTGACCGAATCACGATTCAGCAAAGGAGAGAAAGGTGTAACTGATCAGTTGGAATTCCTACAACTCATTGATTCTAGCGGATTCAGAAGGCAGAAGATGAGTCTTGCGCACTAATTCTGGCTTTCCTGAATGTTACTACAATTTTAACTCGCCCGAGTCAGGTTCTTCTCAGCCCAGGAAAATAGATGAGGACATCTTTGTCAAACCCACTAGGATTTACAAATGAAAGAGATGGAAGAGGAAATCATTTAATTCAATCTTCAAATCCTGCAATTCTGGGGCAGCTTTCCTTTCTTGTTGTTAGTTTCCCAGGTTCTCAAAGTTTTTCAGATTCTAGTAGGATTTTAGTTTTCCAGATTTCAGTAGGATTTCTAAGTTTTTAATTTTATTTTGATTAGGATTTCTTTCCTAGTAAATTCCTTTTCACTCTAGGGTTAGATTGTTATAAAAAAAAAAGGGTATACTGGTGAAATACCCCCTGAACTTGTACCTCGCTTTCAATTAGCCCCCTATCCTTTTTTAAAAAAAATTAAGGATATGAACCTTTTTTTTTCGTCAATTTCCCCCCTACCGTCTAAATCATCAACATTTCATCCAATTTTCTGTTAAATCATTAAAAATAAATATTTTTTTTGGGAAAAAATTATAGAAAAGAGAAAAAAAAAAAAAAAACCCTCCCAACAACCATCACCTTTCTTCTCACCATCACCACCACACCTCTCCCCACCATTGCATCACCAGACCTCTTACCCAACCCCAGATCCAAGGCCACCCCCTTCCTCACCGCCACCTCCCCTCTTAGTAACCCACCCTCCTACAGCCACCACACTCTCTCTCTCTCTCTCTCTCTCTCTCTCTCTTCCCCCAAAAAATTTACTCTACACACCCAATCACCACAACCAACCACTCATCTCACTGACACAAAACAACTCATCCCTATCCCTCAACTTAACAAGTCCAATGCCATCACAGCAGCCAATGATCCACCCCCTTCCCCACCTGCAATCAACCCCCACATCCAAAAAACCCAAAATGAAAACCTTATCCCCACCCACAGACCCAAACCCATTTCGCACCTCGTCCAATTGTAGCTTCTTCACGCGCTCGGAGGTCGGGTCCCAAGTAGGAGCAGAGGTTGGTCTTCCATTCACGGTGTATGTGTCTGGCTGTGGTTGATTTGGGGAAGAAGGGATTGTAGAGAGTGGGAGAGATAGAGATAGACAAAGAGATACGGAAGGTGAGGTTTTTTTTTATTTATAAACTTTATTT
Source organism: Prunus campanulata (assembly GCA_034190965.1). NCBI lineage: Eukaryota > Viridiplantae > Streptophyta > Magnoliopsida > Rosales > Rosaceae > Prunus > Prunus campanulata. The sequence goes on from CM067209.1 coordinate 56,879, forward strand.
CTATTATTATTATTTCAAATTTCAAATTATTTTATTTTTTTTATATGGAAATGACCAATTTGCCCTCATATTTAACGGAAAATTGGATGAAATGTTGTAGATTTAGATGGAGGGGGGAAATTGGCCAAAACAAGGAGTTCATATCCTTAATTTTCTAAAAAAAAAGAATAGGGGGTTAATTGAAAATTAGGTACAAGTTTAGGGGGCAAATCACTAGTATACCCAAAAAAAAAAATTATTTTCCAGAGATTGGAGAATTCTTGGTGGGAAGCCCCTGGAGTGATTCCAGACCTATCCTTGTTCATTTAATTCTGTTTTCCATTGTTTTCGCTTCCACTAAACTACCTAAATCTATAATTCATCCATATCCTACATCAATTAGGGTTTAAACAGTGGCCGTAGAAACTACAATGACAACAACAATTAATATATTTTAAAACGACTAATGACCAAGATGTGTACCGTAAAACACTACCTTGTGAATATTTTGTGGGTGATTTAGTGCTTCTTTTGGAAATGTTAATACATCTCTTGCACCAGCAAATGGAGCTGAGGAAATTTCTATTGACTGAAGCTCTTCAGGGAGGGAAGCTCCTTCAACCAGATGCGCAGAATCTAACTCAGACTTGGGTAATGCATCAGGTGCATCTGTCTCCAGTAAAATTCTTTCAGAAGGCACCTAGAAAGAACAAATTAAAAACAAAATTGTATCCAATAATGTCTAATGGTGTACATACACAACAACCTAAATATGGAACTAACCATCTTCAGCATCCTCTTTGCCTTGTGTACTTTCATGGACATAAGAAATCCAGAGAAAGAAAAGTAAGCACCAAGATTGGCAAATTCAGGAACCATCTCAGCAGAACCTAGGTAAGAATGAAGAATGACGCCAGCAGGAAAAGGACCCAAAGATCTGACAAGATAATTAGTCATCTTTAGAAAGCATTAAATAAAACAATATAATATGAGGCAATGATAGATAAGTAGTTTCGATAAACCTCAATTTTACAAGCTATAATTAACATTAATAGAGAAGAAGGCAGCATCTACGCCATGGAAAAGCAAATTATGCCTTCTCCAAGGTTGTTCTGCGTGAAAACATATAACTGCAGAATCAACCTACGGGCCATGAAATAGCAACCATTATGCAGTAAGTCAAAGAACACGGAGCACAACATTTTTCTGATAAGTGGAGGCTCTATACGAAGGATTACAGAGAGGAGCTGCCATGAAATCCAGTGGTTGCAATTGCAAGAAACCGCTTCAGGTGGGGTGCTGGCTGGATGGATGCATGAAACAAACTTCTAAGTTTAAACATGAGAAATTGGAAAAACTCAGGCGATATAGTAACCGAGCAGCACCACAACGAAAAGCCCACTTTCAATTTGGTTCCCATCGACAATAGCTTGTTCTGTTCTTGGTTGTTATAATCATGTCCATGTACTAAAAACTCATAATCTTTACAAACATATAAAAAGCAAAACTTAAATTAGATATACATATATATGTGTGTGTGTGTGTGTGTGTGTGTGTGTGTGCATACTTCATTATCTGAAGAAGGTCACCAAAAGCACGAACACAGTGGATGGATGCTGGCCTTTTTAACTCTTTTGCAAGTTCAAGTTGTTGCCTGAATACATTAACCTGCAGCAGAAACCTTACAAATTAACAGGATTAAGGAATCAATTGATGATAAATGGGATAAAAATAAAAAATAAAAAAAACAATTCTAATCAGCCCATTAAGATACCAGGAGCATGTGCAAGCAGCTACATATCATGGCAATTCAAATGTTTACAGAAATAACAACACGGAGACTTGCTTGACTGAAAGATAAAAGGAAAAAGTAAAATAAAATTGCCTTCCGTCCTCTTCTTTATTTTGTTGTCAAAAGAGTTAGTTACAGTCCCCAACATACATTCATTCTGCCTAATAAGACCTCTTCCAACTTTAACAAGAAGGATACAAAGTGAGATCATGTGTACATACTCTTTGGTTCAGTGGAAATTACCATAAACATTCCATTAACATCCCAACCATTGAGTCTAAAACGTAGTGTCCGTGTTCCAAGAAAGAACTGTGCAGAAAATGCCCCAAGTTTAATCAACTAGGCAAAGAATATTGAAGAATACCAGAACCAACGAGCCAATAAAAGGTTGTGGCAAAATTTCTGCATGAGAACATACGTCGGTTGTGTGCACGAAGACGTGTCTACCTTTCATGCATGTGATTATGTATGGCTGCATATGTATGATGCAAACAAAGAATGGTGCTAGCTAATATTTTCTCTTAGGTTAGGAGTCTAGGACTAAAATAACTTTTAGATTGAGTTATTCAATTAGGTTTAGTTTCTTGTTTTGTTTTTAATTTCCTTTATCAATTAGGTTTTCTTAGTAAATTAGGAATAGGAATTCTACGCTGGTGTATTCTAATATAAATAGGCTATTAAGAGACTCTTGTATTCAGTTTTCAATCAATATAATTTCAGACTTTAGTCTAAAGAGTTTTAGAATTTAGCCCTAGAACTCAAAATTCTTCGTTCCAACTTCAATTCTACAGTTTTATCGTTCTATTCTCTCTGTATTTTGGGTTGTTCGGGTCGCTGGACAGCCGCTGCCCTGCATCATGAAATCTCTCTCTCCCTCTCTCTCTCTGGAGCATCCACTAAGTTCTCTCTTTTTTCGTCTCTTTAAGACTTTAATGCTCTTTCCTCCAGATGCTTGCATGGAATAATCTTCCAGTAAGACTCTTATGAGATATAATTTGAGAAATAATGTCCTCTAGATAATACAAAAGAATGAAAGGTTGTCTTAAAATGAAGTTTTTGATTATCATGAAAACTTACAATCACAAATCTGGGCTCCCCATCAATAACAACTAGAGGAAGCAATAGATGATAACAACAAGAGATGACCAACTTATATGAATATTTAGGAAGAATGAGTTGGAATGATAAGAACCTGATCTGTGAAATCAACCTTCTTCCCTTGTGAACCTTTGTCCAAGCCAATCTGAAAGGTTTACATGACTGTATTAGAACTTAGAATTTAGAGGTGCCCTTAATCATGTGTATAGAGGTTTTGGAACCTATAAATTTCGTATTTGCAAAGAATAGGATTATTCCAGTAGGAACTTCATGTGAGCTAAACAATTGATGTGGCTGACTCATAAAGAACCAGAAATCAGAGAAAGAGATAGCAGTGGTGATATAAGGATGACACATCCAAAGCTTTGCTCATAAATGTTCTTATAAGAGAGCAAGGAAAGCCCCTCCAATGGGTAAAGCAGAAGTTCAACCCCAAGAGCCAAGTAACAAACAAAATGTTTGTCTTAGTTTGGGCAGGAAGAACTCATATAATGAGAGCAAGGCATTTGATGGAAATTAATTATTTCATTTAGAAGGAAGAGAGGAAACTGACCTTAGAGCTACTCCAATCCTTCCTAATCAGGGAAAATGACATGAAATCGTGCTCCCACCCATCCCTAAGCCTTTCCCAAATTTGAGAATTCCCTGAACTTTTCACCCATCAAGTTATGTTTGTTGTTCCTCAAATCATATCAAGTTAGATTTCGAAGGGAAACTATGGAGGGAAAGGATTGGAGATGGTCTAAGGAATTATCAACACGGAGCTCCTCACTTTAGGTCATTGATTAAAAACCGAATTGTACATTTGCATACAGGAAAACAGAAGATATAAACATAAAAGTTTCATTAAGCCAATGGACCGCAGCTACCAACCTCTCCAACTGCAGCAGAGGGAGTAGCCTCGAAGAATTGTTTTAAAGTGTTGAGCCAATTGGGTGTCCTCTCTGCAACATACCTATTGACATACAATACAAGAGAAGAAAGGGTTGGAGAAGATACAATCGAAAACTTCAATCTCGACCCAGAGAGAGATTTACCAGGGATGGAGACCGAAGCAGGGAATTACGCAAGGATACGACTCACTAATCTGCTTGACCAAATGCCAATCTTTCTGAATGGAATTATTAAAATGACGATGTTGAAGAAGATTGAGCAGCCATAGGCATTACAATAAGGAGAGAGAAAATGTATGATATGGAAAGCGGTACCTCAGAAACTCCATTAACAGCAAAACGAACAACGCCAGAATCAACGGCTGCTGCAATCAACTGGGGTGCCTTGTCAAAGATTCTAGGGTCTTGCAAGTGACAGTGTGCGTCAAACAATTTCATCGTCTGCCCCCGGCCTGCCGCTCTGCTCTGCTCTGCTCTGCTGTTCAACCACGCTATTCAAATTGCAAGTGTTTCGAGTTAATTACAATGCACCCGTCAGGTTTCTTTAATGGCAACACCCCACCCCAAAGGTCGTTTCTTTAAAAAAAAAATTGTGGTTTGGCCGTGTTATTTAGGGATGGGCATTAAGACGGAAAACCAGAACACCCAAACCAGAACGGAAAAAAACCGTGTTGACTTAAAAAGTTAAGAAATTGGCACCGAATTGGATCTGATTTTCGGTGCTAGTTTCAAATCTTACAAAACTGAACTAGACTCGGCGGATGTGTATTTTTTTTAGTTTTTTTAATTTCTAATCCCATAACTAATATCTAGGCCCAATCATCTCTCTTTAAATGAAATTGGGTCATTTGTGAATTTTTAAGCCTAAAAAATAAAAATTTAGTTAGAATTTATATAAAAATAATAATTTGAAAAATATATAATAATAATAACATCCAGTCCAAAATTAGAAAAAATAAAAGACAACACCGATTTCATAAATTTTTTTCACCAAAATTGAACCGAATTGCACCGGTTGAATAGTACTAGTTTTGGTTTCGATGTGAGAAGAAAACCAGTCCAAATCAGACTGCGCCTATCCCTAGTGTTATTTGGCCTTCTTTTTCTTTTTTTTTTGGAGAAATTGCAAAGGTAATAAATTGCATTTATAATTGAGGTTTCAAGGTTACTGGTACAAATGTACAAATGCAGCTAATAAAAATATGAAAGTGTGAACCACACAAGGGTTAATTCAAATAATAGGAGTAGTCCATCGGGGATAGCAAACGCACAAAATCTCAAAATCAGGGGCCAAGATTCCTACCCTAGGTAGAACACCTAATTTGGAACCACTTTTGTTATTGGATCTACCCCAAAAAGTCGACAAAAGTGGCCAGAATCGGAGGCCAAAACTGGAAAATTTTCAATAGCTTAAACGACTACCAAAATGCAGAAATTTCCCAAAACTAACACAACCAGCAGCTAGAACATCTCGATAGGTTGAGAAAGCATACCTAGATCGACCGAAATGGTGGCCGGATTTGAGAGAACGAGCTCCCAAAAAATCTCAAAAAAACAGTCGGAACAGGCCTGTTTCGTGGCTGTTTTCGGCGATATCAGCAGCAGATCGAGGCGGAAAAGGGTTGGAGCTTGAAGAGGGAAGTGAGGTGGTTTGTTTCGGACCGGTCTTGCCTGAAACAGTGGTCGGAGTTGGGAGAAATCGCTCTCTCAAGTTGGCTGGTCGTGCTGCTTGTGAGGAATAAGAAGAAAATCTGGGTTTTAAAACTGAATTTCGAAATACTTACGGTTATGCCACTGAACTTATTTTGATCGTAACTTCTTCGTTACAACTTCGATTTGAGCCCACTATGTGTCTACGAACTTATCTCGACATGCTCTACACACCAAATGCTCCTAGAGATGAAGAGAAGGAAATCAAGAAGTATGGAAGCTAGTCTACTTATTGATTGGACCAATTTTTGGTTTATGAAAGATGAGATACAAAGATGATCACTCATCAACCCTAGCTAGGTTTTCACCAACACTTAGGGTATATGGGACAACACAAAAGGTAATTGGGTGGGTATTTGGGGCTCCATTTGGTCCATGGGTCATGTCATGTCATGTCATGTTATGCCATTTGGTCCTTGGGCCCAATAGCATTTTGGACTATTTTGTCCCTCTTCTTTTAAATCATATTTAAAAACCCAATCCAATATTTCTATATGTCAATATTAATTTCATAATTAATCTTTTAATTATAATTTAACTATTAAATTATAATTATAGTCTTACGCAATTGACCCGATTGAACTATTTGACTTTGGTCAATTGCTCCGGTCAAGATGTTGACTTTTGACTGTTGACTTTAACATTTGATTATCAACCATTGACTTGTGTCTCCTCATTTGTACCTCTAATCACATTCTTTGGGTGTGCAAATCCGTAAGTTCCCTTTAGCAAGGTAGTGGGTTGACTTAACTCCTTAGAGATGATATACGAATTAAATTCCACAATTTAATTCTTCCTATTAATAAAGGTTAATTGAAACTTTTTAGGACATCTACAAACCATGGTTGTCGCTTAGCATCAAGTCACAGTTATCCGAGCCAAATGAGACGTTGTGAAAGAACCTATTCAAATTGGAATGACCGTGCAATTGAATCCTTCTCTTAAGTCAATACTCCTTATTCACATTATCAAATCCCTAGCAGCTGTAATAAGCTTTATCGGCATCTTTATCATGCACAAGCTCCTTCATCCGTGTAACCCCCGAATTTAACCGCTTACTTACTTTGTACCTACAGTGGTTCTCATCTTGCTCTACAAGTTCGAACAAGCATAAATGGTTTTTTGAAGTCTTCCTTCTCAAACATTTCAGGAATTGCTTGCGTATAAATGCGTGCTATTTGATGTTGCATTGGTGTTCGAAATGGCATTAGAGGTTTTTCATTGTTATTGACATGATCAGCCATTAACTCCTTGTGCCTCTGTGAATCAAAAGCTCTTTCAAAATATACTAAGAATTCCATCAATGTATTTTTCCGGTCAATATATTGTTTGAAAAATGAATGACAGCTTTCGGCTCGTTGAATACTTGACATCCCAACCAAAAACACATGTTTTACATATGATGGAACTCAATTCTCTCGCAAAGCATGAATTGAGCTCAACCACGGATGGTTTTTCAGCCCACTGTTTGTGATGATTTCATCCCATTTCGTATCAAATTCTTCCTTTGTGTCCATACCCCATATGCATTTGCACATTTTTGAAAAACATTCTCCAATGCCAGGTTTCTTGGTAAACTTATTCAAGATATGCCATATGCAATATCTATAGAATATTATCGGGAGAGTTACAATAATTTCCTTTGACATGGTTGCATCTTGATCAGTGATGATAATTTTGGGTGGCTCACTTGGCATGGCTTTCTTGAATTCCTCAAACAACCATACAAATGAATTAGTGATTTCACTAGTTAGGAATGCACAACCAAACAACACTGTCTGCCGATGGTTGTTAATGTCTAACAAAGGCACAAAGACCATCCCATAACGATTTATGTTGAACGTCGTATCAAATACCACCACATCTTCAAAAAAATCCATAAGCTTTTCTTGACCTTGCATCTGACTAGAAAACATTACCCATCATTCACTTCGAATCTACCTCCATCTTGAAATAAAATGATTCATTCTTTTCTTGCTAAGGAAAAAAATGCTCCTTAAGCAGCTCTATATCATGTCCACTCACCTCTGCACGTATGTTCCTTACATAATTATAGACACCTCTCTTTACAAAGCCAAAAATTTTCAATCCTCCTACTTTCACCTCAAGAAGGCTTACTTATTTATGTACAGGGACATTAATTTTGCTCATATGTGCACTATAGACCTTTGTAGACTCTGTTAAGTTACGATGAGATCTCAATTGATGGACTTATCAAATGTGGTCATTTCATGGTTGTGTACCTCATTGAAGCATACAACAATATACTTATTTTTGTCTTGTGTATCTTCAAAATCGCAAGTTTAGCCTTGCAACCAATTCAAGTACAACCTCGTTGTCTTCTCTTATGACTAACATTACTTGTCAACGAATACCTTTGTTTACAACATACATATTCTTTCCTTGTTACCTCTCCTATCAATGCTGAATTCAGCATTCGCGGCATACATATTATAGAACTTGAACATATCCTCACAGCAATCAAATTCAAGTCCCAATTTTGATTTGAACTCCAAACTTACTTCCGGTGTCACATGTCCTTCACACTCCATTTCACAATTTTTGCAATTTACCCCTACATATCACATCACCATCATCATAACAACATTGGTACATGCTTTCAAAGAGCATTCAAATATATATTAACAAAAATACAATATGCAAATGAGTTTCTGGTGAAACATTAAAGATATAGGATCTTCAAATATATATTAACCAAATAAATACTATATGAAAACTAAAAACACTGAAATATACATTTATATATATTTTATAAATAAATAAACAAAATATAGTATGAAACATTAGTAAATAAGTTGTATACTAGAAGGGGAAATTTTGAGTTATTGATAAAGACAAAGATGGTTCTAGGTTATTGTTCTGTTGTGTTTTATGTTTGTGACATTGTTCATCAATATGGATGATTTGGTAGTGTAGAAATGGGTAGGAAATGGGCATAATGTTATATATCCTCTTCAAAAGCTTTTGATGGCATAGGCATAGTGTAGAAATGGGTAGGAATTGGTAGTGTGGGCAGGATATGGGAAGGAATTGCTAGTGTAGAAATCTAGGCAAAAACCTGGGCATAAGGTCATTTTGTGCCTCTTTGCCAGTGTATAAAACCTTTTGCTATGTAAGGTCATTTTGTGCTGAATTGGCAGTGTATAAAACCTTTTACTATATAAGCTGATTTTGAGCTAAATTGGCAGTGTATAATACCATATGAACATGGGCAATCCAACATTTACCAAATAACATTCACCAAAATACAATCCAAAATACACCTAAACGTTACATAATCCAACATTAAAATAGCCTTCAAAATAACATTACCAAATAGCATACTTCACAGTCTATAATTGTCCACCCAAAATACACATCCACATAGTACTTAAAAGTCCAAAATATAGGTCGTAAAAGTCCAAAAAATAGGTCTTCACAGTCTATACTTTTCCTCCTCTTTTGACACTGTGTTTGAATCTTCCTTTGCGGGTTGTGGTTTCTTGAGTAAATGAAGAGGATGGTGGTTGCAAGGGCACTTGTTGTGAGGATGTCATTGGTAGATTGGCCCTTCCTTGACTAATACCATTTACCACCTAAGATTAAAAACACAAAGAACATATATTACTAAATAGGCAAACATAAAAAACCTGAGTTGAGTAAGAATAATAAGCAACTAACTGGTTGTTAAGATGACACCCTTGCAGCTTGATTTCATACGCCTTTTCCACTTCCTCTGCCTCTGCCTGTTCCTTTGCCCACATTAACTTGAATTTGGGCGGAGGTAGTGTAAGTTTGAGTTGGGGCAACATTAGTTTGATTGGGGCAGTATTAGTTTGGGCTAGGGTAGTATTATTTTGGGTTGTGGCAATATTATTTTGGGCTAGGGCAGTATTATTTTGTGCTGGGGCAATATCATTTTGGCATGCATTTCCATTGTCAGCTACTTCAACTCGATTTTGGCATGCATTTCCATTTCTCGCTGCCTCAGCCTGCACAACATACAAGCACAACTATAAAATGGAAGAACCATAGCACAACTAAACTCAAATAATTAAAAAATAATTGCTTAACTAAACCCAAAAAATTAAAGAACCTATCTTCCACATCCTCTTCGATTGTGGCCTTCTTTTCCACATGCTCCACATCTAATCTTAATGAAGAGTCTTCTAAGTTTTGTTGTTGGAGTAGTGTAACCTAGAGGCAAAGGGTTTGGTGGGTTTGGGGCTGGTACTTGAACCTCACCAGGCTCCTTTGTCTTCACTCTCTTGGGTCTTCCTGGTTGTCGCCTATGAAATGGCGGTCTAATTGGAGGCAAGCCACCCTTAACCCACTGATCCATAGAAGGGATGAGGTGAACTATTGGTTGATATGACCTCGTGTATGTCTCTGGCTTATAACACTCATCTACATATTGAATAGGGTTTTCATCTCTGTGGAATATAACTGAAATAGCATGTGCACAGGGTATGCCACATAAATTTCATCTCCTACAACAACAAATCATTGCTTTTAGATCTACAACAAACCCCCCACCATACATGTGACTGACTTGATATATTTTCTCCCCAGCCAATCTAGGAATGCATTGAGAGGCTCCTATCTTGTTCTTCTCAATTATTTTGAATATCCTTGGGCCAACAGGGTGTTTCTATTTTTCACAAGCAGCCCTTCGATTAGTCATCCTAAGCATCACATACATTCTAATACTCTCCAAACATGTTAAAATGGAATTATCTCTGGCATCAATTACAGCTGCATTAAAGCTCTCACAAAGGTTGTTCAACACAAGATCACATTTATACCTTGGATGAAAGTGAGATTTGGTCCAATTTTTGGGTGGTCTCTGCACCAACCATTTCCAAGCTTCCAAGTCCTCTTGTTTCATCTTCTTCATTTTTGCTTCCCACCAAGGAATAGTAGTGACTCTGGCAACTGCCCACAACATGTGTTTAAGAGTGAGACCCAGATGTGTTGCTCTGAAGTTATTGTACAAGTGTCTGACACACATCCTATGCTCTGCAGTTGGTAGTACATGTTCAATGGCAGGTGTGAGGCCCTTTTGCTTGTCATTTATGAAAACCCTAGGATAAACCATTTGTAATACCTAAATCTTCAATCAACAAATATAGAAACCAAATCCACGAGTCCTTGTTTTCAATATCAGCCACAACATATGCAATTGGGAAAAGCCCATTATTACCATCAACTCCTACGGTAGTTAATATTTGCCCAGGATAAGGACCTTTCAAATGGCAAGTATCAACCTCAATAACAAGCATGCACCTTTCTAAAAACCATTTTTTTACAAGCAGCCAGACACACATAAATCCTTTGAAATATTGCTTCACCCCCAACCAGATCACACTTAATTTTCACTGTACTACCCTTATTGGTATTCTTCAAATGCTCTGCATAGTCTCACAACTGTGCATATTGATGTATGTAGTTTCCTTCAATTTGTGCTTTCGCCAATCTATTTGCCTTATACACTTGAGTTTTGGACACCCTCACATGATAGGACTCCAATACTTCTCCTTGAAATGCTTTCAAATTCCAATTTGTGTTTCTCTTAATCTTGCTAGAAAATCTGTCACAAATCCATTTGGGATTAGCAAACTTCAGCTTGTCCACCCTCCCACATGTATGTTCTAAGCTCAACTTCTTAATTGCAAATGTTTGCATGTCCTGGTTTATCGGTGAATCATAAACCACAAATGGACAATTTAATCCTCCTTTACGAATTGCCTTTACTCTACTCTTGTCATTTTTTTTCCAAGTACACCCACCTTCCTTGAATAATGGAATATTCCTTCAGTGCCTCTTTAAGAACCTGTCTGTTTTCAAATTTCATCCCAAGCCAAAACTCAGGATTCTTTAAGTCCACCTCCCTCCTATACTGCTTAAACCGAGGCAGTTTTTTTCCCTCTCACCTTACTTGTCCTTTCATTATCCCCTTCCATATCATCCCCATCACCCTCACTTTGAGTATCAAAATCTGAGGTGTGCTCACTATCTAATGACACCTCTCCAGGAGCCTCAGAAGTAGGCCCCTTATTGTTACCATTCATAGTGGGCTCTACTCCTTCATGAACTGGCACTTCAATTGTCTTAAACCCAAATTCTTCTTCACTGAACTCATAATCACTATCAACAAATTCTCCATCATCTTCTTCACTGTCTACAACCTCAGCTTCATCTTTATCTTGCACATCAACATTATCTTGCACCTCAATTTCATCTTCCACCTGACTTTTGTCTTGCACCTTAGTTTCATCTTCCACCTGAACATTGTATTGCATCTCTGCATAATTGTCTGCACCATCCAAACGACGGCACCTAAAAGATGCTTGACTCCAAACTGTATTAGAATTGCCCACTTCAGTATAGTACAACACAACAATCCTATTACATGGCATTTGGCCCAACATGTCAACCAGTTTAGCATCAGAGCTGATAAGTTCAAACCCACCTACACCATGCTTTCCACCCTTCCTATACGATATTTCCAAATTTGGTTTGGGGTTGGAAATGTCGACATTGTAACCAAGCCCTTTCCCTACCTTTCTTAAGTTCACCAATGACAGAAAATCATCTATAACATTATCCATGTAACAAACTTTTCCATTTTTATACTCCCCGCTTTCCAACACAACCCCATGTTGAATTTCTAAAGTACACTTTTCATGGTTACCTACACAATAAACAAGGTTCAAAACAATGCTAAAACACACAAACCTGTTTTGGATTCATAAAATCAGACAAAATCATGTTTTAATTCAATGTTGTGCACCAAAATCAAAATATACAGTACACAGTTTGGTTAGTTTTTTTTAATTGCTATGGAATAACTTTAGTCGATTTGGTGTGAGGCATAGAAGTCAAGAGGGGATAAAAAAAAAACCCTAAATGTTGCAGTCAATGACAGTATAAAGCAAAGCTTGTAAGGAATTGTTAGCTTCGTAAATCTCGCGGCCTGTTGGGACAAGCAGAGGGGATCTGCGTCAACACGGGTCGTCCTTCTTTTCGTGCTGTGTGGTTTGTGTGCAGGCATGCCAGCACGGTTTACCGTGCGCTTGAGGGTGAATTGATTGGGTGAGTAGATGTGGGGTGCGTCTATTTAAATTTAACTCCTAATCAAGCGGCTGTGGCCGAGAGAGGAACTGATCTCGGTCATCAGATTCACGGCCTGAGCTACAAGGCCGTTAATGATGGTGCTGATGATGGTTTTTAGGCGGTGCTCCAACGTGTCGCTGCGTGACGACGATCGTATGATATATGAGATGAACGAAAGAGTAACAAAGATGGTGCTTTGGCGTCTAGAAAATCAAGGGTCATATGATATATTGATGAATGGATTTTCCTACAAACTGCCACTACTCCTAAGAAAGCAAGTAAAAGTATTGAAAGTGCATTGCAAGAAGATAAATGACAAGAAGTAAATAACAGGAAAATATAATCTGCTCCGTGGGAGGCTTGTATTTGGTGTTGAACCCTTCAAATGTAGTTGGAGCCTGGTATTTATAGGGAAGGTCTTGAGAAGACAATGAGGCTGAAAATCTGCATGGTGAGGTTTGATCAGAGCTAGTGGGTAGTCGAATTGACATTTGGGAACGTAAAGCATGGTGGTGTGACCCCCATAAACCCCAGCCACCGCCCTGATGGTGGGCTCTGCGTCTCGGGTCTTGGAGGAGCATTTAATGCCCTAGTCTAATGGTTGGTGGCTTAACCTTACAACTCGTGAGATTTCCGCACCTAATCCCTGATTTTACTCATCATATCCTGACTTCAATCACGCCCCCTCTTTCTTGGCTCATTAATGCTTCAACATGGGTCATGGGCCTTCTGCTGTAGTCAGAGGCGTTACTTCATTAAATGAAGTGTGGGACCTCAACGCCACTTGGTGATGCCACTTAACCTTCCTACTTTGGCCGTATATCTGAGGAGTTTGTCCTCGGCCAGTATCGCTGAGGCCGTTGTTGACTTTGAATTATGTGCTTCGCCTTTGTTTTTAACAAAGGGAAGCGAACGATGACCTGTCATGTTCGGTCGTGGGTAGACGAGAGGGCCGAGAGGAAGTTCCTTCGGTCAGTCTCCTTCGGTCGGCTTCCTCAGCCGAGATTTATTAGGCACAAACAGAAATCTTAAAAAGCTATGGACCACACAGATGAAAACAAAACCAGCTGATACGTATTGAAACAGGCAGAATCACTTATTGTATTTAGGAGCAACACCACCCCACTGGTATGGAAGATCGAAAAGTGCTTTCCCCCTCTCTCCAGCGCTAAATTGGATTTTGTTTCATTCTAAATGACAAAAACTCAAATATACCCCTCACAACAAGAGCACGTGCCATTCATACAATCAAACTCGACGGATTCTGTTACGGCAAGACCTAATTGGAACTATTTGTCTACTTAAAGGATGTAATTTCCTAAAAAAAAAAGTTCACGGACCCAATTGCAACTGGGGGCAAAGTTCAAGGATGTCTACAGTTAAAAACCCAATACAATAATTAAAAATTAAAGGAAACTATTATAGAAACTTGTACCTAATTTTAAAATTGAAAAAAAATGAATCTCACCACCAACATGGCTTTTGTTTTGGCTAACATGGACTTAAAAAGTACAACAAAAAATTCTCTATTCTTTAAATTAATTAAAAATTTTAAAATCAGATAAATATAAAAATTAATAACACAAAATTTAAAAAAGTAATAAAAAAACAAACAATTAAAAAAAGTAACTGAAAAACAAACAAACCTAACCCACCTCTCTAACCCCGCAACCTCCCCCCTCTCAACCTCCACCCACCGTCACCCTACTGCTCCCATCGTGACCCGCACCAACTCTCTCTCCCACTCCCACATCTATCATCCTCGTCCTCACCACCAAACTTCCTACCCTCTCCACAGTCCAAATCCACGACAATTACCACCCAAATGCTACAAAAATGAAAACCTATGAATGGGAGTGTTTCTCTCTGTGTGTGTGTGTGTGTGTGTGTGTGTGTGTGTGTGTGTGTGTGTGTGTGTACGCCAACCTAGATATGAACCAGGGTTGTTTTTATTGGGTATGGCTTATATTTGAATTGAGTTGGCCTGATTTTCGGGGCTCCTTGGGGCTTGAAGTTGCTACTTTATGTGAGAGATCAAGAGGGTTGGGGAAGGGAGGTTGGGTTGAGGATGGGGGAGGCTGAGATAGGGAAGGCTGAGATATGGGATGGAGTCATGAGATAGGGAATGAGTCAAGGATAGTTCGGTAATTGTATATGGACGATTTTACCCCTTAAATTAACAATAAAATTGACAGACTTTGACAGTAGAACCAATTTGATACTAAATGGGGAGTTGAATGACTATTGAAATGAAAATTTTAGTTAGTGGACCGAAATGAGACTGGAGCAAAAGTTGGGGGACCATTTCAGTCAATAACCCCTAAATTTAAACACACGAGCCCAATATAATATTACTCTATTTCTTTTTTGATTAACTACATAAAATCCCCTAAACTAGTTTAGGCATTTTTGAACATTTACAAATTCATAGACAAATCCCTAAAAAACCTACATCTCAATTATTACGATTACAATGTGAGTCATCAAGTAGATCAAGCCCACCAACTCTTCCATGTGGCCCGTTTTGGGTTGTCATTGGGCCTTGTCATTTAAGTTGGCAACTACAACTTATGCTACAAGTCCAATGGATCCAAGACCAATGGGCCTTGAACCCCAAATCTAATTTTAGGCACAATACAATTCTCATCTCTATTAACTAATTAATCATTATTCATCATGTCTTAATTAATTTACATCTCTCACCTTCGTGGGTGTACGATCCATTAGGTTCTAATTGGTAAGGTAGTGGGTGATTCAGACTATTTCTTAATCGATTGTAAATTAAAAATTCCTTTTTTAATTATCCCTATTATGGAAAGACTGACGGTAGTTATGAAAGTGATAGAAAACTAAACTTCAAGTACGAAAGTAAGACCAAAAAACCTTCATAAACTTAAAGGTAGTAAAGTAAAATTTATTGTATTTTTCTTTTAAAAAAGCTTGGTATAAACACAAATTGAAAGAGGGATGTGTAGGGCTATAGCTCTCTGATAATTCCTAAAGACAACAATATTGTTAGTGTTAGAGCCATGAGCCATATAAGAAGCAAATTCTTGATCCAATATGTTCCAAGGTTATATCTTATTTTTCCATTAAGTTTTCAAATAATCAAAGCCATTGGTGTAGTCCCAAAGACAGCTTGCGTTGGGGCTGCTAAGAACTGTATGGTTTGAATAATTAGATTATTGTATTCTTCTCCATAAGAATGAATATGTTTGTGAAAATATCTGCACGTGGAATATTTGTGGATTGATTCATCACCCTTTGAGCTTTCTTTTTCTTCTTCCTTGCTACCTATAAAATAAACTGGAGTCAGCGGACCACACCCGGGGGGTGTTGGGCAAAGACCCTCCGATGCATAAGTCAGTTAAATGGATCTTTAGGAAGATGTGACAAAGTAATAGAAAGGATGGAGGTATTCTCTCACGACAAGAGCCGAGTGGCCCGAACCGTGTCTTGAGAGCATGGGAGGTGAAGTGAGGTATGCCTTCAAGTCTTGGAAGGCTGCTTCGCACTCTTAATCCCATTTGTCCTTTTGTCCTTTCTTCAAGGCTTTGAAGAACAGCTTGCACTTGTCGGTAGATCGGTTGAGAGCGACTGCTCTACCTGTCAGACCTTATATCCCCTTTGTTGTGGCAGGAGAATTCATTTTGAGGATGGCCATGATTTGGTTAGGTTGAGCCTCGATGCCTCTTTGGGTGACTAAGTATCCCAAAAATCGGCCAAATAAGACTCCAAATGTACACTAGCTTGTATTCAACTTCATGCGGTATTTTTCGGAGCTGGCCGAATTTTTCAGAGCTCGCCAAAGACTAGCATGTCATCTACGTAAACCTCCATAGTCTGTTTGTGCCTAATAAATCACGACCGTGAATCGACCGAAGGAGCCCCTTTTCTCGGCCCTAGCACTTGCTCGTGAGACTAAAACGCGACGTTTCGCCAAGATGTTTTGCCTTCCTAAAAACAAAGGAAAAACTGCGAAGGCATGATCATCTCGGCCTCGATTACAGGCCGAGGCTGAGGCCGAACAAAACCACGGCCAGAAGTATTAAAGTCAAATCATCACGTGACAGTAGGGTCCCATACTTCATTTAATGAGGTATTACCTCTGTTTATTGCAGCAAACCCACTGGCCACGAATAAGCATTTAATGCACAAGAGAAGGGGGGAAGTGATTGAAGCCAGGATTTGGCGACAGAAAACAGGGTGATTAGACGCAGACATTCTCAAAAGGATTCTTGCAGCTTGAGAGATTAGGTGACCAGCTATCAGAGCAATAAAACCCACGATCAAGGCGGCGGCTGAGATTCACCAGGATTTATGGGGTCACACCACCATACTTCACGATCCCAAATGTCGATTGGACTGCCCATTTGCTCTGATCAGGCTCCACCATGCAGATTTTCGGCCTCAATTACTCCCCCAGGAACTCTTCCTATAAATACAAGGCTCAGGCTACATTCAAATGGTTTAAACACCAAACCAAAGCCTCCCACGGTGCAACTTATATTTTTCTGTAATACACTTTCAATATTTTACTTACTTTCCTAGGAGTAGTGTTAGTTTGTAAGGAAAATCCATTCATCAATATATCATACGACCCTTGATTTTCAAGGCGCCGGAGCACCATCCCTGTTATTCGCTCATTCACCCCATATATCATACGACCGTCGCTCACTGAGCAACGCGCCGGAGCACCGCCCAAAATCCACCATCAATATCACCGCTAAACGGCCTTGTAGCTCAGGCTGTGAACCTAACGGCCGAGATCAGTTCTTCTCTCGGCCACAATCGCTTGATTAGAATTCAAGTCCAAACAGGCGCACCACTTAACCATTTCCATCCAAACCACATCTCGACGCACGGTAGACCGTGCTGGCACGCCCGCGCACAACCGTACCGCATCCAAAAGCAGGAAGCCGCGTGTCAACGCATATCCCCTCGGCCCGGAACTCCAGGCAGTGAGATTTGCACGGTAGACATAGTCTTGCTGATATGCTCCTTGAAAATTTTGTTCACGAGTCTCTGTTAGGTTGTTCTAGCGTTCTTCAATCCAAAGGGCATGAATTTGTAGCAATATGTTCCTCTTTCGATTATGAAAGAAGTCTTCGCTTTTTCGTCTTCGTTCATCATAATCTGATTGTAGCTGGAGTAGGCGTCCTTGAAGCTGAGCAATTGGTTATCGAAAGTTGAATCTACGAGCTGATCAATTCTTGGCAGCCGAAAGTTGTCCTTTGGGCATGCTTTGTTTAAGTTGGTGTAACCGACGCACACTCTCCACTTGTCTTCGTCTTTCTTTGCCACCAGAATAACGTTGGCCAACCATTATGAGTTGGAGACTTCTTCGATGAAGCCGGTAGATAGGAGTTTATCAATCTCGGCTTCGATTATGGCAACTTGCTTAGGAGCGAAGTTGCGTCTCTTCTACTACTGACTCGCTAACTGGGTTGACATGAAGCATTTGGTAGATGATCTGCAGGTCTATTTCAAGCATGTCAGACGGTGACCATGCGAACACGTCCTTGTTGTTCTGGAGGAAAGTAGTCATTTCCACTTTTTCTTATGGGCTGAGGCACGAGCCGATCCGTGCTTTTCTCTTTGGCTTATCAAGATCACGGGGTACTAGTTCAACGTCCTCTTCTGGCCTTTCATCCTTCTTTAGGAGAGGCTTTAAGGTGAATTCCCTCATCCCGATCCTGGTTCTTTGATTGCTATTGAGGTGTGGCTGTTTCTTTTCCCTGCTGGTTGGCCAGACTTATGAGAATAAAATCCACCTTTTCCCCTGCCTTTTCTATTCCCTTTTGATCTACCGAGCTTATAGAAATGAATTGGGCTCGCTTGTCTGCATGTTCTATTTCCTCCAAGTCGGCTTAACTTACAGGAATGAACTAGCTTTGCTTGCTCTTTTTCAGCCCTTGGGCTGAGCATTTTCTCGCCATTGCCTGACCACTATTGATATGTCTGTTACCGCCCCTAAGGGATAGGGTAGTAGATTTTCTAGTACGTGGCGGAAGTAATGGAGTTGATCTTGCCAATCTATGGTCTGCCTAGGATGCCATTGTAGTTGAGACCTTGTCGATGATCATGAATGTCTAAGCACTGATCACTGGTGGAGAGTAGACATCAAGCTCTATTGTTCTCACAAGGACTGAGGTCGAGCCATTGAAGCTGATCAGTGACCTGGCTAAGTTGTTGATCTCGATCTCCATGCCCTTCTGCTGGATAATTGAAAGTTGTAGCATGTTGGCTGCACTGCCTTCCTCCACATGAATTCGGTCAATCATGGCTTACGCGATTTGGATGTTGATGATGAGATTGTCTTCTATTGCAAGGCAGCTATTTAAGACTTGGGAGATCATAGTTGCCTACTTAATCTTCCCTTCGTCTCCTTGCTGAGGAGTTGCCTTCAATTGGGCACAATTTTCACTTTCCACCATTGTTCCCACCGCTAGGTCCTTTATTCTTCATACCTACCTCCTTGGGCGGTTGGTAGGGTTGTTTAGCAGACTTCTTTACGGTGATGCTCTTGATGTAGTCTCGGAAAGACTCATCATGCTTCTTTTTGAGGTTGAAGAGATAGTCAGCTTGCTTCTTGATTCTTGGATAGGAGGTGTATTCCATTGTGAAGACGAGGGCTAGCTCCAGAAAATTGTTGATTGACTTTTGTGGCAGCGGCTACGGAAAATTCTTTGACTGCTCTACACAAAGTCATTGCAAAATACTTTGCACATCAACGCGTCTTCGGCCTTGTAGAGGATCATGGCACTTTTGAAGTGCTTGAGATGGCTCTCAATATTGGAATCCCATTTAAATGGCATGAAGGACGGTGTTGAGAACCTTTTTCGGGGGAGCTGTATGCTCGATCTCATCAGTGAATTAGGAGGAGTTTACTTGGTCTACCTCCTTACGTAGGGCATCTTCCAAGTCTCATTCAACCTTTAGGTCTCGGAGCCGGTCATTCACAAGATTCTCGACGTCTTCCACTCTCAAAGTTTGCAGTTCATGTTGGGGATGTCCACGACACAAGCGTCGTTGGGAAACTTCTTTATCGGCTGTAGGGGATGTTCTCCTCAGCTGCCTTGCCAATGCAGCATATTAGTGGATTAAGCTTGTGAAGGATTTGCTGTGGCGGGTAGCCTAGAATTTGCTTTTTCGATATGGGCTGGTGAGCGTCCTCCTTCATGCATGGACATCGGATTGTATGTTGGTCCTTAAACCTAGGCTCGAACGGATACTCGATATACTCCAGCCGTGGATGCTTGTGACATGCCTGGGTATTAGACAACATGTTCCTATCTTCCTCCTTGTATGCTGGTTCTTGCTCAACCTGGTTGGGACCTCTTAAACATCCTACCGGTGTGTTTGTCCATCTTTCTCTCTTGACAATTGCATCTGAGTCCAAGGTCATGAACCATGTCAATCTGCTCGAGGTACTAGTTGACTCTAAGACTAAGGTCTACTTGATTGCTTGGATTAATGGGAGAGAATTGAATGGAGCCCAATTGCACGCGACCTAGGGTTTCGTTTGAGGTGGGCGCGAGGAGCCATGGACGTCAAGCTTGGCGACAAAAAAGGGAACATATGCATTTGTTCCAAGGTAGAGGCATAATTAGCGACGGCTTTAGGATTGCCGTGATAGGAGGATGCAACCTCGGTGTGGAATTGTAAAAATAGGAAATATGGAAGAGAGAGAAAGAGAGAGAAAGCATTCCATATTAAACGCGGAAGAGGTATCGCTTGAAAGCCATTTTTGGCTACGGAAGCATCATCACTAGATAGAGCCGTGGAAGCAAGAGCTTTAGCGCATGCGCACACTCACCTGTCATGCGATGAGGCTAGTTGTTTCAACAAACCGACATAGCTGATTCTCCTAATCCCACTGGTGGCTGTGATATCACGAAACGACAAAATGAATGAAGTCCACAAAACTAGGCAGTTCCAGCAGAAATGTCATCGGTGATGTTTCTAGCATCGTATGAAGTCGTCGTTCCAGGGTTTTTCAAGTCAGAGGCCGACGAGGTGTCTCTTGGGATGTTGGGAAAGTTCCCCAGTAACTTAGTCCTCAACTACCATTTTTCCCAGTGTCGTGCATGCGTGTTTCCGGCATTGTATCAGGTTGCACTTTCCAACGTCTGCTATTCGGACGTTAACGAATTCGATGGTGTGGTCGGCGTGACCAAGTGAAGGATGGAAGAAGTCACTCCAAGCATGGCAGCGACTAGGGAAAATACTTTGACGATGTTGGGTTGGTTTCTAACAGCTGTGGAAGGCACGAGTCCCTTGGCTTGGAGGTTGGAGAATCCTGGTCATGATGGGATAGGTCGGGCCACACGTGTTAGCGACGAAATAGATCTTTGATTTCATCTTATGCCATGCCAGTTTTTATTTATTTTTTAATCTTTTTTGTTTTCTTGCTGGCCTGGAGGATAGAAGCATTTTTGTGGGGGTTTTGGTAAATACCCAAAACTTTGTCGATGACTGTAACTGCCCCCCTCAGCTCTGGGAAGTAGGCTTGGAGCCAGAACTGGAAGGCCCAAAGTGGACTGCCGTGCTTCGGCTTCATCCCGTCAGTGACAGCGTCATGAAGCGTGCGGAAGATATAGCCGAGGAGGAATGGGCCAAGCGCCAGCCTTCCGCCATGTGAAAGATAGTCGGCCAGATGGGCAAACTCCAAAGTAACCTTGTTCGCCTGTGTGCAGAACATGAACTTGTATAGCCAGTATAGCATGAACGCGGTGTGGTCGACTTCGCCCAGGGGAGCGATGGAGTCATCATCAGCGCTATCCTCCACGCCGAAGTTATTGTAAAAGCTGGAGTAGTTGAGCATATTCTTCGCCTTGCTCCCAGCTAGCTTGGCGATCGTGGGCCATGCAGCCTTGAAACTCCCCTCGGCCTCAGGAGCAATCAGCGCGACGTTCACCTCTACGCCAAGGGGGGAGAGGCCGAACAGGGCAGCCATGTCAAGAACAGTCGGCGTCATCATGCCTAACCGAAGGTTCATTGTATTCGTAGCCGAGGACCAAAAGCTTAGAGCCGCAGCCAAGAGCGACCGGTCCATGACGATCGACCAATCGAACAGCTTTATCAAGTGGTAGATGCCTTGATCTTTCCACTATTGGCCGAAGAAGTGTTCCATCCTCGGCAGCCATTTCTCCCAGTCTAGGGTCGAGGTTGGCCATTGTGGTTGCGGCCGAATGACGTTCCAGTCTTGGTAGTCTCCTTTGTCGAAGGCCGAGAGATCTACCAGTTTGTCCTTAAGATGGACTGCTAGCCTCTCTGGCATGCCACCCTCCAAAGAAGGGTCAAGGACACTAGAGTCGGTGGCCGCGCCATCATCATCAGTCCAAGGCATGATGATGTTGGGTAAAACCGAGCCTTGGATCTCTCGGCAGATGTCTTCAAACCCAGTTTGAAAGAGGTGGGACCGAGCTTCAATAGACAAAAGGTTGCTGGATGCCATTGAAGCAGATTAAAGTCAAGTGTTTTGAAGAAAAAGTTTGAAGGGAGAACGAAGAACACCGAGGAGCTGAAAACCCAGAAAAGAGGTTTAACGAACTTGTGATTAGAGGGAACGGCTGACATCGTTGTCACAAACGAAGAATCACTGAGCAGGAGGAGAAGAGAAATTCGAAGTTTGAGAAGGTTGGAGAATTGAGAGAAAATTTTGGCAAAGCTTGAGTGTCTGAAAGTTCTGAAAGAGTAACAAAGAATGAAGAAGGCTGGGTTTTTATATTAACACTCGAAGTCGAAACGAACGGGCGTGGCTCCCTCGAACAACGTAACGTTCTCTCGAACGACGTAATGGCCTGGCAATATACTTGAACGCACAATGACGTGTCGAAGCCCTGGAGTCCGTCGTTTCAGTTGATAAGACAAAATGACGGCTCGAGCGAATCAAGGCAATGATAACTTAAACGACGTGCTTGCGTATTAAAGGCGCCGACTAACTCGCGGGTTTAAAGCGCGAACTGTCAAAGTCACTTCAAAAGGAATGCAAAGGGTCCATCCCCTGAAATTCATTCGGCCTTTATTCATGCTGTGACCGAAGAATCCGGGAATGTGAGGGCAATGTTTGTGCCTAATAAATCTCAGCCATGAAAGCTGACCGAAGGGACTTTCTCTCGGCCCTAGCACCTGCCTATAAGCCGGAGCTTATTGCTCGTTTTCTTTCGTAAAATGAAGATGAGCTGTGAAGGCAAAACCCTCACGGCCTCAGTGATCCAGGGCGAGGACGAAGGGAGTGATAACTCCTCAAATGCACGACCAAGACAAGAAATCAAGTAGCGTCACCACGTGGCATCAGGGCCCCACGCTTCATTTAATGAAGTAACGCCTCTGATTTCAGCAGAAGACACACGTCACGTAAGAGCATTTAATGTGCAGAAGAAGAGAGGAAGTGATTGAAGTCAGGGTATGGCGAGTAAAATCAAGGATTAGGTGTGAAAATCTCACTTGTAAGGTTAAGCCACCAACCATCAGACTAGGGCATTAAATGCTCCTCCAAGGCCCGAGACGCAGAGCCCACCATCAGGACGGTGGCCGGGGTTTATGGGAGTCACACCACCATACGTCACATTCTCAAATGTCGATTTGACTACCCACTAGCTCTGATCAACCTGACCATGCAGATTTTCAGCCTCATTGTCTTCTCAAGACCTTCCCTATAAATACCAGGCTCCAACTATATTTAAAAGGTTCAACACCAAACACAAGCCTCCCACGGAGCAAATTATATTTTCCTGTCATTTATCTTCCGTCGTTTATCTTCTTGTAATGCACTTTCAATACATTTACTTGCTTTTTTAAGAGTAGTGACAGTTTGTAGGAAAATTCATTCATCAATATATCATACGACCCTTGATTTTCAAGGCGCTGTAGCACCATCTTTGTTACTCTTTCATTCATCTCATATATCATACGGCCGTTGTCACCCAGCAACGCACCGGAGCACCACCTTAAAACCACCATCATTACCATCAACGGCCTTATAGCCCAGGCCGTGGACCTGACGGCCGAGATCAGTTCCTCTCTCGGCCACAGTTGCTTTGATTAGAAGTCAAGAATTAAACAGGCGCACTACTCATCCATTCACCCAATCGCATCATCCTCAAACGCATGGTAAATCGTGTTGGCATGCCCGCGCACAAATCGTACCGCATCAAAGAAGGACGACCCATGTTGACACAGATCCCCTCGGCCCGGAGAAACAGTCCACGAGATTTGTGAAGCCAACATACATTGGATGTTGCAAGGATAGACTCAAACATGGACCAACATTCTACTATGATGAGGTTCATGCCCTTAAAACCAACTAATTATGTAATAGTTAGAGTTAAGGACATCTTTGATAAAAGACATATTATGTTATTAATGTGCAAGAAAGGTTGTTTTATACATTAAATCATCCTATATCATCTTTCAATATGTAGAACAACTATAGTCCAAGGAATACACAAGTGGATATAAGAGCTATGTAATGAGATTGAATACATGAAGACTTCTCATCATTCCTAAATTTTGAATATGTTCTTGGTCATAGTAATATTGATTGGGCGTCAATATTTCACAAAGACCAGTACACACAGTATCGTCTCTATATGTAGGGAATGACAATGTCTCAAGTCATTAAATATGGAGACACATCGATATGTGTGTAGGTGCTTGTAGAAGAACAAGTACACTGAACACGATCCAACACATGAGTTACAGCATAGAAGTACTTACTCACATGTCAAGCTGGAACTCATAAATTGCAATGGTGCAAACTAATCCTCAGACCTGAGGCATCATAGATGTTTTGTGGCTACGTTGTTAATCTCTGAGGGCACTATACGATCATGCTAAATTAGGCATAGCTTAAAGGTGCTAATCAGGATTCTCAATAGAGTCATGAAAGCAAATGAATGTACAATAAGGAATCTCTACTCTCAGTAAAGGAGAGAGAATACTCCAAAATATGATTGGTCAAATCTCTGTGCAGAGTAGTGGATAAGACTTGAAAGAAGAAATCTTCAAATCTTACCAGGATAATCATATAAAAGGAATGATTTACATTAGGATATTGACAATCGGATTCCATGATCTAATAATGTGAATCAGGAGTATTGACATAAGAGAAGGATTCAATTGCACGGTCATTCCAATTTGAATAGGTTCTTTCACAACGTGTCATTTAGCTCGGATAACTGTGACTTGCTGCTAGGTGACAACCATTAACTCATCTTCGAGTTATAAAACTCTAATTCGAAGACAGCTTTTGTCAAGACATCCACTAACTCATCTTCTTATTTCACAAAGGGCAGACATATAATCTTGTTCTCAATCTTCTCTTTGATGAGTGTTTATCCACCTCAACATGTTTTGATTGTGTTGAACTGGATTATGAACAATATCAATCGCCGAGTTATTATCACAATACAACTGCATGGGCTTCTCAGGTTTAACACTCAACTCTGTTAATAAACCTTTTATCCACAATAAACCACAAATTTCATGGGCCATACCTCAATACATTGCTTCTGCACTAGACATCGCGACCACATTTTATTTTTTCCTTCACCAAGTGACAAGGTTACCTCAACAAAATGTAAAGAAGCGTGATGTGGAGCACCTATTAGTAAGGGATCCAACCCATTCTGCATGTGTATACCCAAAAATATCTAGATTCCCATTTTTTGAGAACATTAAATCTTTCCCAAGTGCTGACTTCCAAGTATCTCAAAATTCGATCCATAGCATCTTTATGAGTGACACTAGGTGAATGCATGAACTAACTAACCACAATCACAACATATGCAACGTTTGGTCTTGTGTGTGCCAAGTATATCAACCTTCTAATAAAGCGCTGGTATTGTTCCTTGTTGGTTGGCAAATGATCCACCTCTTCACAAGTTTATGATTTACCTCAATAGGTGTGTGTCAACATGCTTACATCCGAGGATTCCTGTTTCAATCAGTAGATCCATCACATACTTCCTTTGAGATAGAAAAATATTGGTTTTTGACCTTGCCACTTCAATTCCAAGGAAGTATTTCAAATGACCTAGATCCTTCATCTCAAACTCCTCAGGTAAGTATTGTTGTAGGTTCTGTCTTTCTTCAATGTCATCCACATAAACGATTAAGGCAGTGACCTTGTCTCCATCATGCTTCAAGAACATAGTATGATCTAAATTTCTCTAAGTGTATCCAAATTCTTTCATAACCTTAGTAAATCGTCCAAACCACGCTATAGAAGATTGTTTCAATCTGTATAAAAGACTTTCTAAGTTTGCAAACTTGATCATTTTTGCCATGAGCTAAATTACATTAAGGTGGCAGATTCATGTATACCTCCTCTTCCAAGTCTCCATGTAGGAAGGCTTTAACATCAAATTGATGTAATGGCCAATCCATATTTGCTACTAGGGACAATAAAATTCTTATGGTGTTGATCCTGGCTACTAGGCAAAAGGCTTATGGAAGTCCACCCCATATTTATGTGTGTATACCTTTGCTACTAACATGGCCTTATATCTTTCAATTAAGCCATTGCATTAAGCTTCATGGTATAGACCCACCTAGATCCTACCTTTTTCTTTCTGTAAGGTAAGGGGATAATCTCACATATGGCAATCTTTGGCAGAGCTTGCATTTCTTCATTCATGGCATCTTTCCACTTTGGATCCTCCATTGCTTCTTTCACACTACTTGGAACATGTATGACGGCTAAAAACATTGTCAGGCAATTCATTAGTGTTATCAATTTCAAGGGAACATAGTACCTAAATGACATCCTCTGAGGACAATTGGTGTAGTACTATAGTAGAAAGATGATCCAGAGTAGGCAAACTCCAGAAGAGACAGAGTTGATGCTCCTGATTTTGGTAGCGCTCAGCAACTGGTCGCTAGGGAGGGGTGACTGGTCGTAATTTGTAGAACTGCATCCTGCACGAAATAGGTATGCTCATATCGTTCGCTAGGTATGGGCGACCGATCGCTAGTGGGAAAAATATCCTCCTACATGAAACTTTCCAAATCCAACTGGTCATTAGGGATAGGCGACCGGTCTCTTTCTGGCAGATCCGTATATTAAAGGTTGATGCCAAAGACTAATCGGTCATTGAAACTCGTTGATCGTTCGTTTCATGCTGGACCTTATTTTGTTCTTTTGAATAGTACATTTCGTGTTCCCGAAACACTCATCTATATATGTAGACACCTTCGAACTTGGTGGGTGATAACATCAGTACCACTTTTGTTGTAGGGCATACCCAACAAACACACACATTAATGTTCGCGAATCTAATTTACTCCGCTGGTGATCATGTAGGTGTACAAACACAACATATCCAAAACTTGTGGCTCGAGGTTTGGGGAGGGAGGTATATACTAGTGATGATTAAGTGCCCGTTTGGCATTGCTTATTTGGGGTGATAAGTTTTTTTTTAAAAAAATTTGGGAAGCCTAGCCTGTTTGGTAAACTATGAGAAAATCACTTATTATTAAAAATTGTTGTGAGAAAAAGCTATAAGGGAAAACAACTAATGAGGTGCTTTCATTTTCTGATTATGCAGTAATCAGTTTCGAAGAGGCGCTAGGTTTAATAATCATGTGAGAATCATTTTTTGATTATGCGGGAATTAGTACCAACAACACTTTTAACAAAAAGTTTACCAAACGCCAAACTGCTTTATCTCACAATTGATTTCTCTCATAGCAAATCTGACAGTGATTATTTTCATAACACAGCAATGCCAAATTGCCCTAAGTGTTTGAAAATTGAAGATGCTGGAAAAATACGATTGATAAGATAAGTTGTAGATGTGACTGTCTCTCCCCAAAACTACCGAATGTTAGCACGACATGTAAAAGCCTATTAAATTGTAAAATTAAAACTCAATTTCACCTCAACTGCATAAAACTCAATTTCACCTCAACATTGGCTCGACGCTAGTCATGTATGCAATTTCTTTTGTTTTATTGTAAAAAAAAAAATTACACATTTTAATTTTTCCAATTTAATTTAATTCTAATTCAAGACTCAGTAACAAATGCTAGCACAAATGTTTGTTCTTGTAGATTGTTGCTCAATTCTGAAATTCTGAATTTAAGGCCCAACAAAAAAACCAATTTAATTTCAATCTTACATAAAAATTGAACCGAATTAAACTGCGCTCACCCCTAATACTAATTTTAAAAGTATACATAGATTTTAGTCTATGTTTGTCCATGAGTCAACGCTAACTTCAACACCCTAGCCAATCGTCAGTAGTGTTGTGTTGGCGTCAAGTCAAACTCTTGTTAGCATAAACAATGGAAATAGAATGAATGGCTATGCTCCCATTAATTAGTTGCTCCATCCATCTACCAAATTACCCTGTCAGTCTCTCGTCCTTGAAATTGAATACAGCCCCGCCCCGACTTCCTCTCCAAAATTCATAACCAGCACAATTCACTCATGCTTTGCTAGTCACACCAATTCTTGTACGCACCCAATTCAACCCAACCCAACCCAATTCAATTCAGACAAAACAATTAACCGAACCAAGTACCAACCATGAACCCGCCGCCGCCGCCACCACCCACACCCAAAAAGGAGGTTCAACTCCACGGCCCACGCCCCTCCCCTCTCAAAGTCAACAAAGAATCGGTCAAGATCAAGAAGCCACCACCACACCCACGCCCAGACCCAAACCCAAACCCAAACTCAAACCTACATGCAGATGTCGAACAGCGCCAGCCGGTGGTGATCTACACGGTGTCTCCTAAAGTCATCCACGCCACAGTGAGTGAGTTCATGTCCTTAGTCCAACGCCTCACCGGCCCTTCCCCTTCATCCTCCCCCGGCGACGGCGGACTCTCACCGGCTGCAAGACTCGCCTCCATCCACAAAACAAGCCCCAATTCTTCTTCAATTTCAGATCACAATAGGCCCTTGATGCCCACCATGACTACTTCTGACCACGACGACTTCATGGCAAGTATTTTTAATAATCTTGAAGATCAAGGAAGAGGAGATGAAATGGGTCAGTTTTCGGGCATATTGTCTCCTGCCCCGGCGACTTTGCCGCCCATCATCCCAAATGGGTTTTTCTCTCATCAGCATGACGTCCTTAGCAGCCCATTTCACAATTGGCAGGGAATTGGAAACAACTTCAATTTCATGCCTAGCCCTGGCCCTGCTTC
Organism: Prunus campanulata; assembly: GCA_034190965.1. NCBI lineage: Eukaryota > Viridiplantae > Streptophyta > Magnoliopsida > Rosales > Rosaceae > Prunus > Prunus campanulata. Next base: position 85,634 of record CM067209.1, read on the forward strand.
AGCCCCTTTGATTTCTCCAAGTCCTTCTTCGTGGGACCTATTTAACAATTTCTTAGACTACTTTTAGACCCTTTGATCACCTTCAGTTTTCAACAAGTGGCTGCAATGCAATTGGCTGGCCGGTGAGATTTTTTCTAATGTCTTGACTCTTGACTCACTTTCTTTTTGTTTCATAGCATTTAGCATGCTTATTAATTTATTTATTACCCAGCTGAAACGATTGGATACGGGGCTCCCCTCTTTGTAATTTTGTAATTCAGATGGTGTATCTCCGCCCAACTTTGTAATTCAGATTGTTTATCTCCGTCCAACGGCGGAGCCAGGATTTTCTGTGTGAGGGGCCAATATATTAGGGTTTAGGATTGATTCCTTGGGGCCAATATATTAAGGTTTAGGGTTGATTGCTTTCTCTGTGTTAAGCTTATCAATGACAATCATGTGTGCACTTTCAGCAGCTTGAACATTTTTCAATTCATCTGTACGCTTGCATAAAGCACCAACAACATTGATAATACAAGTCAATTTAGTGAAAAAGTGGTGAACATGAATAACTTCTCTTGATGATGCAACTAAAGCTAATTGTAATCGATGTGCTAGACAATAAACATAGGATGTATACGGACAAACATTCAGAATCAAAGCTTGTAAAAAAATAAATAAATCACCGGTTATCTTTGATTTCCTATTTTCTTTAAGATATTTGTGAAAAAAAGATTTGATTGGCTGTTTCTTTTAATTTGTATTAATTATGTTGGTGGGACCCAAGAGTAAGTTACTCATTTTACTAAGGAAATAGCCTTTTGGTTGGAGGGGTAAATGAAAATCCCTCCTTTTATTTATTGTGAGGGAGCTACAAGCATATATTTTAGGGCAAATGACAAAAGACACCCTGCTGGTTTGGGGTGGTTCTCAATATGGACCCCAGTGTATCAATTTTATTAATTTACACCCTTATGTTTGCAACATCGTCCAATTTCATCATTCCGTTAAGTTGACCATGCGGTCAATCGTTAAATACTAACGTGTCTATTGTGGGACTCACCTATTAACCAACCAGTTCTTTAAAAAAATTATATAAAATGATAAAATAACAAAAAAATAACATAAAATTTAAAAATCTAAAAATAAAATAAAAAACCCTCCCCCTCTCTTCGTCTTCATCCCCTTCTCCTCCCAAACCCTTCCCTCTGCTTCGTCCCTCTTCCCATCAGCCCTCTCTCTCTCTCTCTCTCTCTCTCTCTCTCTCTCTCTCTCTCTCTCTCTCTCTCTCTCTCTCTCTCTCCCCTCTACATGTGCTCTCCCTTGGTGTCCCCTATAAATATGGCGAAAATCCCAAACGATGCAGTGGAGGTCAGTGACGGAGAGCATTTGGACCGGCGGCTTAGCTTGGTAGTTAAGCGCGGGGATGATGGAGTCAGTGCAGAACCTCGGGACGGAGAAGCCCCCGCCATTGTTGGCGTTCGAAGGAGTGAGGATCTTCATGAACGAAACGACCTTATCGATCTCGTCGGCGTCATCAAATACGTCGTCATTCAGCGGCTCGTGGTGATTGGGGCATTCGTGGTTGGGGATGGGGAGGAGAAGGAGCTTGGCGAAGACCTCATTGGTTGTGGGATCGGAGAGGAAATGGACGGCGGAGATGCAGCAGAGAATGAGAGGTTTGGAAAGGACCAGAGGGGAGAGGAAGAGAGAGGTGGAGGAGGAGTATTGCTCGAGGTGGCCTTGAGGGAAGTAGTAAACCCCTAGAATGGAGGATGGGAATTTGTACAGAGTTTCCAACATAGGTTCGCCAGATTTTGGGGTCTATCGAACGGTGGGGAGAGTGCGAGTGAGAGTGACGGTGGTGATGCGGCGGTGGATGAGGCGTAGGAGCCATTTTGGGGTTAGGGATTTTGATTTCAGAGAAGAGAGAGAGAGAGAGAGAGAGAGAGAGAGAGAGAGAGAGAGAGAGAGAGAGAGAGAGAGAGAGAGAGAGAGAGAGAGAGAGAGAGAGAGAGAGAGAGAGAGAAATTGAAAAGTGTGTGTGTGTGTGTGTGTGTGTGTTTTAGTGTCTGATTTGCCTCTGGGATGTGTGATTTAAGATGGGAACAATGGATTAGTAACAGCTTATGAGAACTGGGATGTGTGAACTTGTGATGAGTATTCGTTTGGGGAAAAATGGATGAAGATTTCAACTCTGTAAGCTGAATCGCTCATCCTACCAGCAGAGAAAGCCAAGGTTGTTGTGATTTCATGGATGCAGACGGAAGGGGATGGGAAGAGAAGGGGATGGAGAGAGAGAGGGGGAGGGTTTTTTTTATTTTATTTTTAGATTTTTAAATTTTATATAAATTTTTTAAAGAACTGGTTGGTTAGTAGGTGGGTCCCACAATAAACACGTCAGCATTTAACGATTGACCACATGGTCAACTTAACGGAAGGATGAAATTGGACGATGTTACAAACGTAAGGGTGTAAATTGATAAAATTGATACCCTGGGGTCCATATTGAGAACCACCCCAAACCAGCAGAGTGTCTTTTGTCATTTGCCCTATATTTTAATATATATTATACTAAATTGTCCACTACAAAGCCCAATATATATAGCATTTCAAAATTTTGGGAGGGCAAAGGCCCTTATAGGCCTAAGCATACCTCTGCCACTGCTCACCCCACGATTTACCGTCGAACTATATTTTCTTTTTGGGGTTATTGGCTAAAATAGTCCCCCAATTATTGCTCAAGTTTCATTTTGGTCAATGAACTAAAATTTTCATTTCAATAGTCCTCTAACTCTCCATTTAGTATCAAAACGATCCTACTGTCAAGGTCTATCAATTGTTCTGTGAAATTGAGGGCAAAACCATCTCTCTCTCTCTCTCTCTCTCTCTCTCTCTCTCTCTCTTTTTCTCTCCTCTCTCTCTTTCTCTGCACTCTATTCCCTTCCCGACCCACCCTCACAACTGCAAATCCTGATTTTGAAGATGAGAGAAGCCTAACGATCTTTATCTTGCCACATGTCCATTTAAGAAGCTATCAAATATCTTCTCAAATAAGAAAATAATGAATGTAGATGAGAAGCAACAAGGATCCACATAATTGATTTTGGTATCCATTATGGTTTTCAATGGCCTTGCCTCATACAAAATCTCTCTTCTAAGCTTGGTTATCCCAAAGCTTTGGATTACTGGGATTACTATATGATTGATCTTCCATAGCTAACTCCAAGAATACGAAGAAAGAGAGGACAAAGAGGTGGGTTGCACAAACCCCACCCCCATAGCCAAATCCCATTCCCACCATAAAAATTTTTATTTTATTTTAAATGAGAGCAAAGAAATCATAGAGAATAGAGAGATGGAGGGAGGGCGAGGGAGGGAGGAGGAGGAGGGGGAAGCCAATGGTTGATTTGGGGATGGGGTGATATCTATGAGAACTATGAGAGAATATTTGTTTGTGTGAATTTTCTGCATATTCATCTCCTTGTAGTAAGTCATATTTATAATACAAAGGAGCCTTAGTGGCCAAGTAAATAATAAATTCATATTTCTATTTACAGTAGGAAATCAGGAATTAAAGTAAATCAAATATAATTATAATGGGAATCCTTGGTCTGTAAGGAAAAAAAGTCTATGGTCTACAAGTTGCGCCAACACTCCCCCTCACGTTGGTGCATAGATGTTGCCAATGTCCAACTGGTCCAGTGAATTGTGGAACACTGTACTAGAAATTGTCTTTGTCAAAATATTCGCCAATTGATCCATCGGACTTTACAAAAGGAAACTGAATTACTTTAGCTTCGAGCTTCTGTTTGACACAGTGTCAATCTACCTCAACATGTTTGGTGCGATCATGTTGAATTGGATTCTGTGCAATAAGTATTGCAGCCTTGTTGTCACAAAAGAGATTCATTACATATGTAGGTCTATACCCAAGTTCAATAAGCAACCTCTTTAACCAATTGAGATCGCAAATTCCTTTGGTCATACCTCTAAACTCGGCTTCTGCACTAGATAAGACAACCACCTTATGTTTCTTGCTGCTCCATGTAACCAAATTAGCTCCCACGAATATGAAGTAACCATATGTGGATTTTCTATTCGTTATACTTCCTGCCCAATATGCATCTGTGTAACCATCAATATTCAGATGACCATGTTTTGAGAACATAAGTCCTTTTCCGGGTGCAGATTTTAAATATCTAAGTATCTGAATAAATGCATTCATGTGGTCTTCACTCAGAAAATGCAAAAATTGACTGACAACACTCACTGCATAAGCAATGTCTGGTCGAGTATGAGACAAATAAATCAATCTTCTCACTAACCTTTGGTATCTTTCTTTGTTAGTTGGAACTTGATCCGGATATTCTCTAAGATGATGATTTTGAACAATAGGAGTGTCTACAGGTTTGCAATCTAGTATTCCTGCGTCTGTCAACAAGTCCAAGACATATTTCCTTTGAGAGAGAAATATGCCTTGTTGTGATCGAGCCACCTCAATCCCCAAGAAATATTTGAGTTCACCTAGATTCTTCATCTCAAATCAGTAGCCAAATAGTCTTGTAGTTGAAATATTTCATGTTTATCATTCCCAATAATAATCATGTTGTCAACATAGATTATTAAAGTTGTTATCTTCCCTTTATGATGTTTCAAGAATAGAGTATGATTTGAGTTATTTTGTCTGAAACCATTGTTCTTCATTGTCATGGTGAACCACCCAAATTATGTATGTGGTGACTGTTTCAGTCCATACAACACCTTTCGTAATTTGCATACTGTTCTAGTCTAAGTAGTATTATATCAGGAGGAATGTCCATATACACCTCCTCTATGAGTTCTCCAAGTAGGAAAGCATTCTTTACACTAAATTGGTGCAGTAGCCCGTCCAAATTAGCTGCGAGGGATAGTAAGACTCTGACTATGTTCAATTTTGCAACTGGTGCAAAGGTTTTTTCATAATCTTCATCATAAGTCTGTGTGTTTTATGGTAAACACTCATCTACATCTGACAGTCTTTTTTCCTCATGGTAAAGTTTCCAATGTCCAAGTTTGATTCTTCTCAATTGCTTTCATCTGTTCCTTTATAGCTTGAACCACTCACTTAGAATCTTTAAATGGTTCAGCAACCTTGGTTGGGATATGAATCGCAGACAACTGATGCACAAGAGCCTTGAGTGGTTCAGACAACTTCTCAGTGGATACATGATTCGCAACTGGATACTTTGATGTCTTGCCAATATCAGGTGAATAATGATTTGGTGTCTTCCCATGATTCTGCCTGAAAGGTATTTGGTATCCAATAGATTTATCCTTTAAATTCACAAGTGTAGTGGGAGTAGTTACCTCAAGCATATTATCAAGAGATTGGTCCATTGGTACTATTGAGTTAAAGGGAGGATCTTCATCTCGTTGTTCTGTATTGTATGTAGGTGTGAGACTCGGATTAGAAACATATTCGTAGGGATTGGCAGAAAGCAATCTCATGCTCCAAACTCGGGACGATCAATCATTCCTATACAGAGGCAAATTTCTTCGTTTTCCAAGTTGCTCCAATTCTGCTCTTCACTTCGTATCTCCCCCTAAAGCCTAGAATTGGATGATGGGTCATGGAAGAACATCTCAGATTCCAGAAAGGTTACATCCAAAGTTACATAAGTACTTCGGGTAGGAGGGTGATAACAACGATAGGCTTTTTGATGAGTGGCATAAACCACAAAAACACAACAAAGCACACAAGGATCAAGTTTGCTACGTTGATTTTTGTGGAGATGAATGAAGGCCACATATCCAAAGATTCGGGGTGTGAATACCAAAATAGAGGGTACAGGTATGTGTTGCGCAAGCACTTGTAAGGGAGTTTTAAAGGTTAATACACCAGAAGGCATACGGTTGATCAGGTAAACTGCGGTGATAATAGCATAACCACCTAGAAAGCCCAGTAGGTGTGAAATTTTATCACAAAAGGCCTCGGTGTTATAGTAGTATAACCATTCAGTATATTTTCACATCGGAGTCAAACATTCAAGCCCAACACATGAGCACTGTGTATTAGGTACAAGTAAACATTCAAGCCCAACATGTGAACAAAAAATGTTTGGTAAGGAGTAAGGGTAAAGGCCCAGTAATTCAGGCCCAATTAATCAACCCCCTTTGATACCATGTTAAACAAAGCAGGGAAAATTTTCAGTTATGCTCATATATTCTCATATCTTTATTCTTCTCCAATATGGAGATATTTATAAAAAAGTACAACCCTAAATAAAATAGGAAATAAATCCAAATTACAATAGAAAATAAATCTATATTACAATAAGAAATAAATCTCAACTATAATAGGACTAGATAAATGGATAAATAACCAAAATCCTAACATAGTAAGGACTTCCCTGAAGGAAACCTGCATCTAATGTTTAGAAAATGAACTTTAGCCACAACCTATACAACAAAAACATTCTAAATGGTGTATTCATTTTGTTTATACTAGTTGAGCTAAACCTTTTCCATTTTAAACCAAGTATCTTAGCTTAGTCTCTTTGAACACAAAGAGAAAAGAGAAAAAGGGAATAGATCTTTACCCTTGATGACCTTTTCTTAATTTCTCAAGAATGAACACCTTTATTGGAAATGCCTTTTCTTTCTCTTGATTTTGACTCCTTCACATTAAAGCTTCGAGATTGGAGTCCTCTACCACAACACACCAAATGTTCTTAGAGATTAAGAGAAGACAATCAAGAAGTATGGATGCTAGTGTACTTCTTGATTAGACCAATTTTTGGTTTATGGAAGATGAGATACAAAGATGATCACTCATCAACCAAAGTAGGAAACCAAAACTCCTAGCTAGGTTTTCTCCAACACTTAGCTTATATAGGACAACACAAAAGGCAATTCGGTTGGTATTTGGGGCTCCATTTGGTCTATGGGTCATGTCATCTTATTCCACTTATTCCTTGGGCCCAATAGCCTTTTTGGGCTATTTTGTCCATTTTCTTTTAAATCATATTTAAAAAGCCCAATCTAATATTCCTATATGTCAATATTAATTCCATAATTAATCTTTTAATTATAATTTAACTATTAAATTATAATCATAGTCTTACTTAATTGACCCGGTCGAACTACTTGACTTTGGTCAATTGCTTCGGTCAACATGTTAACTTTTGACCATTGACTTTGACATTTGATTATCAACCATTGACTTGTGTCTCCTCATTTCATTTCTCCTTATTTGTACATCTAATCACATTCTTTGGGTGTGCAGATCCGTAGGTTCCCTTTAGCTAGGTAGTGGGTTGACTCAACTCCTTAGTGATGATATACGAATTAAATTCCACAATTAAATTCTTCCTATTAATAAAGGTTAATTGAAACCTTTTAGGACATCCACAAACCATTGTTGTCGTCTAGCATCAAGTCATGGTTATCCGAGCTAAATGAAACGTTGTGAAAGAACCTAGTCAAATTGGAATGATCGTGCAATTGAATCATTCTCTTATGTCAATACTCTTTATTCACATTATTAGATCATGGAATCTAATTGTCAATATCCTAATGTGAATCATTCCTTTTATATGATTATCCTAGTAAGATTTGAAAACTATTTCTTTCAAGTCTTATCCACTACTCTGCGCAGAGATTTGACCAATCATATCTTGGAGTATTCTCTCTCCTTGTTATACATTCATTTGCTTCCATGACTCTATTGAGAATCCCGATGAGCACCTTTAAGCTATGCCTAATTTGGCATGACCGTATAGTGCCCTCAAAGATTAACAACATAGCCACAAAACATCTATGATGCCTCAGGTCTAAGGATTAGTTTGCACCATTGCAATTTATGAGTTCTAGCTTGACGTGTGAGTAAAGACTTTCATGCTGTAACTCATGTGTTGGATCGCGTTCAGTGTACTTGTTTTTCTACAAGCACCTACACACATGTCGATATGTCTCCACACTTAATGACTTGAGACCTTGCCATTCCCTACATATAGAGATGATACTGTGTGTACTGGTCTTTGCTAAATATTGACGCCTAATCAATATTCTTATGACCAATAATATATTCAGGATTTAGGGATGATGAGAAGTCTTCATGTATGCAATATCATTACATAACTCTTATATCTACTTGTGTATTACTTGGACTATGGTTGTTCTACATATTCAAAGATAATATAGGATGATTTAATGTATAAAATAACATTTCTTGCCCATTGATAACATAATATGTCTTTTATTAAAGATGTCATTAACTCTAACTATTACATAACTAGTTGGCTTTAAGGGCATATTTTTAACATTGCCAACACTTCCCCTCAAGTTGGGGCAAAGATATTTCGCACATACCCAACTTGACAAGTGAAATACCCAGCATATACCTGAAACTGAAAACAAAACTCAAATAGATTAACAATCTCGACAACAACGCCATTAACAACAATATTAAAACCTTGCAAGTGCACAAATCAAATGATAGTATAGTAAGCAAGCAAGGGTCGTTCCCACAGAGATTGTAATCTAAAGAGATGTTTATCAATCTAAAGAGATGTTTATCAATGTCACACAATGAAAACTAAAACACAATTAAACACGAAAATAAAATAAAGATTGAAACCACAAGGACTTCCATACACACGCCAACACCAAGGGGGGTTTTGATTTGATTTTGTAAATAAAACAAAACAAGGAAAACAAAACAAAGCAGAATTTAAATTACAGTTTAAGAGAAATTTGTTTAAAATCAATCAAGAACAATAGCTAGGACTCACCATCCACCTCCAAACAATCAATCAATCAATCCATAAAAACCAATAGATAATCAATTTCTAGCAAGCATATGATGACTACACTCACAAGAAAATCATGGCATTTGACTCGAGTTGTAAAGTGTATGGCATTTACATCAATACGTGTATTCTTAATTAAAATCCAGTATGAAATTTACTCAAATTAAAAATCAAGAATCCATTAAGATCAAAGAGAATATGAGTGTCACAAAAACCCTAAAAAATGGCATTTGTTATTAGGAATTCAAGAATTGATTTCTCATAACTAGTTCTTAACCCAATTATTCATTGCAAACAAGAACACATTCAATATGGCAATTGACCTATATTCTACAACAATTTAATTCCAAGACATGCTTCAAAATTAGCCACTCAAAGAAACAAAATATCAGAATTCACATAACATAGAGAAACCAAAATCATCACGCTTGCAGAAACTGAAAAATCCATTCAAACTTGTTTATAGAATTGAAATCATGTTTAGGGCTTCAAGATTAAGCCCTAACTAACAAGAAATTATTTACTCATGTTCTTGGATGAACTCAAAAATAAATACATAAGAACTGAAAATTAAAAGAAGAAAGGAAAAGAAAAAACTCGTTGGCAGCTTTCTCCTCTTGCGCAGTTGATCTTCTTAGGACGTGAATCCTTTGTATGGGGGCATGGGCTGACCTTTTATATGACTTATATCAGAGTCCTAAACCCTAAAATTGACTGAAAAGTAGTCCAAGAAGTCTTGGTAAACAAGGAATCCAAATAGGAAAGTAAAGATCACAATTCCTAACTCCACAAGGAAATACAGCTCAGCCCCATTGTCACACTATTTGAGGATCTTCGGCTTTCTAGAAAAATCAGTAAAAATATATTGTAGAAAGATTAATGTCTTATCTTTCCAACCATATATAGCACGTAACTTGGAAAATTCGGGAAGACTTCTGTTTCTTCACATTCACGTAACATGTATGAAACTGTCTTGTCTTCACGTGGGCTAACTTTACTTGTAATACTGTACCAATTGGCTCGGTAGAAAATTCTAGAAAAATCATAGATTGAACTTCAAGATGTTAGCTTTCATCTCCAATTGGCCTTGCGCAAAATTTCCTCCGAAAAATTTGATTTTCCCTTAAAAACCTTCTAAGAGCGCAAAAAAGCTGAAAATAAAAAAAGGTAAAGTAATAAGCCCTTTTAAAATCTAATTCTCCTACAAAACCCAAGTAAAAAGAGTACATAAATGAGTATATTTATGGACTTATCAAACACTATACTTGACATTGACCAATCGAACAATTGTAGAGAAGGCCTTGTCATAAACCACGAGTTAAACAACTGACAAACCCTAACAAATATGGCACATAGAAGAAGACATAAAAGAATAACACAGAAACCCTGTGACCACGACAGCAGGTAAGGCAGAACACAGAAACCCTGTGAGCACGTCAATGGGTAAGGCATAACACAGAAACCCTATGAGCATGGCAGTAGATAAGGTAAAACACAAAAACCCTATGAGAACGGCAGTAGATAGAGCAGAACACAGAAACCCTATAAGCACGACAATAGGTAAGTATGAAACATATTGAATAAACTAGGTTCCATAGTGCACATCATTCAACTTTTCACGGCAACATCATCAATTTTCCACTTACCAAATTGTGGATCTTTGGAATCTAGGGCATTAAAGTCATGAGTTAGGTAACCCAATTTTCCTTGTGAAGTAGTATAGAGTTCAATCATTGAAACCCAAATTGCATAGTTGGATCTATTCAATTTGAATCCCAAGGGTAGGTTGGTGGACGATTCAGTATGAACCATCAACATTCGATTTGGGTTGTCGGAGTCAATAAATATATCTTTTTCACTCTCCCTCCCCCTTTTGAAGAGGAGGGGAGGAGAGCACTTAAATTGCTAGGAGAACTCAAGCACAAGTCACAAGAAAACCTAGCTCTAATACCATGTTAAATTCAGAGAGACATGCCAGCGGCCCATGTACTAACAATACCAATGTTGTCCCCAACTTAACCACCTACAAAGCCCAATAGGTGTGGGGTTTTATCACAAAAAGCCTCGGTGTTATTAGTAGTAGAACCTTTCATTATATTTTGTATTTTATTTAGTCAAGTTTCCGATGTAGGACTCATATTCTTCAATAGTTTTGCCTAGAAACAGAGAGATGAAGATATTCTTTTTAGTTTTTTCTTCTTTCAGACGAGTTTGCCCAAAAATGATAGTTTTGCTACTTGATTTAACAGAATAATTGACAAACTTTGACGATAGGACCATTTTGATACTAAATGGAGAGTTGAAGGATTTTTGAAATGAAAATTTTAGTTCGTAGACCAAAATGTAACTTGAGCAATAGTTAGGGGACCATTTCGGTCAATAACCCTTCTTTTTGAATATGCTAAGGGGTTATTTGATAACCATATTTTTTTTAAAACTTTTTGTCATTCATTAAATTTACATCACCATAAATGAACTCCAATTCCAAAATTTAATATTTGGGACGTCTCGGCTTGGACCTGGGCACTCAATTCTTGTGTTTGGCCACAGACCTAGTCCAAGCCTTAAGACCTCCATATCCAAAATTCATAAAAGAAAATCATTCTAATTCCAAAAAATTCACCGAAAAAATACTATGAAGTCTTTGTAACATGTACTTTCATTCTATGATCTCAAATTCACAATTTGACCCCAAAAAAAATTTCATTTCCAAGTACCACATAAAACTGAAAAACTGAAAAGTGAAATCAGTTATCAAACTAGTTTTGTTCAAGTTTCAGTTTTTTGAAATCAAATATTGGTTACCAAACAAGTTTTTTATTTTCAATTTCTTAAAAAATAAAAGTGAAAAGTGAAATGGTTATCAAACAGCCCTAAATTGACCACATTATGTTGCCAACTGTATTTTTCTCTTCTTTTTTTCAAATCAAGTAATTTATTTATTTATTTTAACTTTTCTTCTTCGGGATTTTAGAAAGTTTGAAATACCTAGTTAGCCTAGCCCCGAAAAAAGGAGAAATGCTTACATGAAACAGGAGATAACACTAATTTGCTATCCTCGACAATTCACGGTACGACATGCATGATAACTTTTCCATGTGGCATACCGTGATTGGCCAAAGATAACAAAATAGTGTTATCTTGTTTCATACAAGTTTTTCTGCCCACAAAGACCTGAAAAGTTGTTTAGTTCATAATAATCTCTTATCCAATCAGCTATAAAACCCAAAATATCTAAAAAAGCAGCCAACATAATACCCTTTTACCCAATCACTATATTTAAAAAAGGAATATAAAAAATGGAAAGCGGATCCCATGCCTGCGAGGTTTCACCATCACCTCCACACTACCAGAAAAACTTGTATGAAACAAGAATAGCATTGTTTTGTTATTCCCAGCCAATCATAGATTCCCACATGGAAAAATCCAAGCAAGTCCGTTGGTCTCCTTTGACTTGTTGACTTTATAATACAATTCAAGGTCAGAGTGTCTTAATTTCGATGACCAAGTAAAATTGTGCAATTTTTCTACAACAAAACCACCTGAAGAAGCATTCGACCAAAAAAAACCACCTGAAGAAGCACAAAAAAACAGCAGTCGGATCAAGTTGTATATGACCCAAAAGAGAGCACAAACGTCACCGCAAGAGAACCCACCACCACAAGATCAAGACTCGGCAGAGTTGCTTATACTACAACACTCTGTCCGGTTAAGAACACATTAACATAATAATTATTGGGTTCGTTTCAAAATGCCCCTTGTTTCTGTTCATCACTCCCTTTTTCTCAGCTTGAATTGTGCAATGGAACAACCCAGACGACAATAAAAGCAAAATATACCATACATCATCATACAATCACTACAGACTGAATTGCTTGGATCAACTAACAATGCCACGAAATCTCCAAATCGTTAAAACACAACGTTCAAAATTTATTTACACCTAAGATGCCAAATACTAATATCCTTTGAGGTCATACTGTTCTTCCAATGCTAACTCGAGAATGATTTTGGACTTGTGCTTCCCATTTTCAAATTTAAAACTTCAGTGGTAAACCATCCTCAATATAACCTCCACCAGGACAAATGAAAACCACCCCTCATGTCCTCGTCACAGTAGAATTCCATGTTGCTCCAATCAATGTGCCAACCTTCTCTCCCATTATGGCTTTTGAGATGTTACCAGGTTTGTTTAGATTGAACACAACAACTGCATCATACGAAAGAATCAACAAGAGCCTGTTGAACATGGTAATAAGTTTGGATATTACAAATACCAAGATCAATCTAAATGGCATTAGGTAAAAAAGATAAAAGGAAAAGAACTGAAAAGCAAAAATTATATATATTTTGGATACTAGTCTGAACATTCCAGTAATGTAATTAAAAAAATTAAAAATAAATAAATAAATAAAACATACCAGGAATGTTGTTTTCCTGACATAAAGTAATGGCAGTCATGTCCATCACTGAAAGATCTTTCGACATCACCTCCTGATATGTTAGATTATCAAGAAGACGGGCATTTGGGTTACACCTTGGATTGTCGTCGTAAACCCCATCAACATTTGTAGCTTTCAGTACAACCTCTGCATTGACTAGATCAACAAGAAAATGTAAGACAGTTCGAAACAAAGAATATAGCTCGTGAACTTACCAAGATTTCTAGTTTTGAACACAACCTCTACATTGAATGAAATATAATAAAATTTGAAGCAAAGAAAATAGTTACTTAATTGACTTTTTCCATCACAGATAAGTTGAAATTCTGCAATCAGGATTATATGGTGCCACGGTCAAGACAGTGTTAGAACAAACTTGGTATATTAGTAACTTCGGGCAAATTTTGAAATTTTTTGAAACATACTATATAAATGATTTTGAACCACATTGGTTTGCCTCACTATGATAGATACCATGAAGTCTCATTAAGCCAAGGCAGCACTCAAACACAAAAGATTCAACTTACTTTCTGCACCACGAAGTGCTGCAGCAGTATCTGTGGTAAAGAATGGATTTCCAGTTCCTGCTGCAAAGATCACTACCCTCCCTTTCTCCAAATGCCTCACAGCCCTTCGACGTATGTAAGGCTCTGCAACCTGACATACGAAACGCAGTCTGCACTCGAGTAGGGATGCCTATACTTTCCATTGTTGCTTGAAGAAATATTGAATTCATGACAGTTGCCAACATCCTATAAAATTGAATGTAAAAAGTAAATAGAAAATAAAAGAGGAGAAATATGCATACTTCAAAGGAAGTTTCTAAGCTTAAAAAAAAATATATAATACTCCCTCCAAACCCCAATTTTCATGTCATATAAGGCAAATATTGCTCAACTTTCCCATACAAACCACTACCCATTTCCTTTATTCCGACATTTTAAAGTTGGAAATGGTAAATATTGGGAAATTCAAGTTAAAATAGTGAGTGAAGGGAGTATTGTGGTCTACTAAGTGGTGCTAATTACAACATAGCCCACATTTTGTACAGGACCTACAAGCATTGCTAAATGACTAGGAACAAAGTTGCTGTTTCTATATCTTTAGTGTTACAAAACAAAAGTATTTGGTACAATCAGGGGGGAGAGAGAGAGAGAGAGAGAGAGAAAGCATATGGATGAAAAAGCATTAAGGTCCAAAACTTCAAAAATAGCATTTTGCATCTACAACTTCATTTTAATTTTATGCTTCTGATAAAACATATCCTGTTAGATTGAAAGATCAACTACTCAAGAATCAAATTATCCCAAGTCCACAATACATGAAATGGACAAGATTCAGATAAGTAATCGCCCAATCACACAGCAAATTATAAACATGTGAAAACACAACTGCATAATACCAAAAATCCTGACAGGTGAGATCAAACAACATTCAGTCAATCCTGATAAAAGGAATTACCCAATGTAATCAGCAGATGATCGGTCCAGACCACTGCTTCCAGCCCAGGAAGATCCACAGAAGATATTTCCCCCACCAACCACAATTGCAACCTGAAATATTTTACTAAGATGACTAACACATAACCAGATGCCAATAAACTACGTTTTTGGATTTTGTAAGCTCCCTGAATCTCATTAGTACAATCTGATGAGCTATTTATAAGAATATTAAACCATTGGAACAATTCCAATTTATGCAATGCCAACATTATGCTGGATATTTCAATTTATAGAGCCTACAATCCAATTCTTCTTATCCTGAATCATTTCCCAGTCTGCATGTTAATCTGTGCATAGATAATTCTGGAATCCCAAAATTTCACTAAGTTTAACTACATAAAACAGTTATTGTAATCGTCAATCTTGCATGAAAATAATATCAATAGGAAAATATTAATATTACTTTTTTGGGTGCGTGTGTACACACCCCTACCTTCCAAGTATATAAAGAGAATAGGCCCTGTAAAATACAGTTCTCTAATGTAAAGCATTGAACGTTACCTCAATGCCAAGGCGAGTCACCGATGCAACCTCACTTGCAATTTCCATTGTTACCTAATATTGTAAGGGGAAAAATACTCCTATTTCAGAAACCAAGAAAAGAAGGATAATTATCACAGAATGGTTTAAGAATTTATCAGACCTTTGGGTCAATATTCTGTGTGTGATCTCCAGCAAGTGCTTCTCCGCTTACTTTAAGCAAGACCCTTTGCCATTTATAAGATGTTCCAGACAAGCAATTTCCATTCATTGTCACCCCAAAGGGAGCCATAGACGGCATTTTAGTATGTCTGTAAAACGACATGAAGTTAACAAAGTAGAAACTGGAGAAATGGTGTCTAAATTAACAGTAGAAGACTAATACAAGAAGAAAAATCATTGCAATTTTCTCAAAATTCAACAACCAAGAATGCAACATACCCTTAAAGTACTATCCCTGAGTAAACACAGCTAACAACAGCAATAATTCCTTGAGCAGGGGTGAATCATCCAGGGGAAGATGAAGGGTTCAAGCACAGATTGATTATTATATATTTTACAAGATTGGATATCTCACCACAAAATCAAGTATTTATAAGGGAAAAATTGCTTGACTAGCTCAGGAGTGTATGCTAGTCAACGAAGGACCCACCCAATGTAACTGAGATCGCTACAGCCCCTTGCTACTGCAATCCAGATTTAGGACCCAAAACATGGTGCAATCTCACTCTGGATCACTATGAAAAGAAAAATATGCAAGAAAATTATCTTTCTATTGGTGAAGTACAAATGTGGTTGAAAAGATATTTAAAGTAACAAAGCAACCCTAATTAGAGTTCTAATGCGTCATGTGGTCCAAAGGAGTGAACATATAACTACCTCCAGCGCACCACATTCTAACTAAAGTAACTTACAATGTAACCATGCTTATATCACATAGAAGATTGGACAACGCCCTATGTAAAATTGATCCACCAGTTGCAAGCCACTTTGCGACTGGCCCAAATATGGTCACCAAGAATCAGAATATTTGAGCATATGAGAACTTGGGAGCCATATTTAGACCAATGGTCTGTAATACTTTGTAAATTATCATGCACTTGCAGCATGCAAATTCTACACCACAGTAGTAGCTACCATATTTCTAATCACTCCAATACTGGTGATGGATGTGTATAACATCGTGTGAACGTACACATGCCAATCAATCAAAATAACGAGTCCTAGAATGTTCTGAAAGAATACAAATGATGCAAAGGGAAGATGTTTGTAGCTAGTGCTATGAGCCAAGAAAAAACTTCATTCTCTACACACCAACTTAAATGCTGAATGCAAGAATGACAATTCTCATCAACACGCGTGTATGTGAAGAGTAGAGATTCTACGGTCAATTTTCACCTACATTTTCTTTTTGATGAATAAACTCAGATCAGTTGACTAAACCCTACTATTTGCATAGGTAGTACCAAGAATTAGAAGCAATTTTTTAATTGTGGTTGATGTACTGTATCATCATTGGTTGGAGCGCCCATGAACATATGCTGCTTAATAATGTATTGCTGGATCTGTAATTTCGAGGGATATTGCAGATTTTGGGTTAGCTAGATTGAAATAGGAAACTCCGGTTGTTTCTAGAGTACGTTGAGTCTACATGAATGGTGGGCACCGAGCACCGAGGGTTGGAGGGAAACAAGGAGTTGGTGAAGAACGAAAAGTATGGAGCAGAGGATAATGGATATGTGGTTGAGGATAAGGATTGATGTTTAAGGAAAATGGATTCATGGGTAGAGATGGAACAAATGGACTATGTAATTGGAGTGCAAGTTAATGGATATTGTGAATAGGATGTTAAGGAGTGACTAAGTAAACTGAAATGCTCATTCAAGTAGTGAATTGTCCGGAAATTTTGAGAGTACACATAAAACCCAGACATGTAAGAAACAAAAGGAAATATCCCAGAAAGCTATTCTACCTATAAACACAGTCAAAACACAAAAATAAGCCGGATTACTGAATTGCAGCACCACAATTCCCATGAATAATGAAGGGTTGAATATCTCTAATGATGCCCAAATATGTACTCTCCCACAACGAAATGGTCTCCTCCTCCACCCTTCCTTCAAAATGAAGCCCAAAAACTACCATTTTTATTGTTCACAGCATCCATGGGTGCAATCAAATTCAATCTGGGAATATTTACATAGCATTGAAATTTAATACAAAGTTTAAGGACCAAAGTAATATTAAAGTTCTTCACTTTCACTAACAAACCTTACCAAATTATTGCAACCATTTTATTTCTTTTGCAACTTTTGAAACTTACAGAGCATAAATAAGAATTTTCTAAAAATTAACATTATGATTTCCCCACACAGTCAACCAAAACAACCACAACAATGGGAAAAAAAGCTTAGTTCAAAAAATTAATAAATGAAACGGGAATGCAGTTGAATTCTGAATGAAAAGGGGCAAGATTAACTGACACAAATACAGTTGAATTCTGAATAATAAAGCGGAAGGATTAACTGACACTAATTCCTTGTACGATTTCTTTGCTGATCTTGCATTCAAATTTGATGTTTTAATCATGCTCGTTCAATTTTTCAATGGGATATCTCTAACCATTCAATTGACGTGGTACTAAACATATACTTATCATAAACATTTTCATACTAGAAATGAACCTACTTTGTCGGATGCTTGACCACATTAGATAAACTTGAAATTAGGTGAATATTAGATACATGATTAAAGCATCGGGAAAAATAAACTGTTCCTATAAAAGATATTAATCTGTACCACAAAAGTATAATAACTAGCTAGTTTTACACCATTGCTAATTGGTACTGCCCACACTAAAATGATTAATAGTCTCAAGGAACATAGTTTTGAACATAATACGGCCATTCATAAACCATAAACTTACTAAAAAAAATCATAACCACCATCAACCGAGAACCCCAGTCCAATTCCAAGAGTTCCACTTAGACATTTCTACAAACACCTAATACCCATAGTTCTTTCCAAACTTCACCATAAAACCGGAATTTCGTCACTACCCATTACATCAATCATAGAAGGAAAGTCACTTGTAGTCCCATACCTTACGTTCACAAAGTCAGAACTGGAATCCATTTCAGAAGATGAGCAGTTAACCACCAAGTGCCCATGCAAGTGTTGATTACTCACCAACAAACCATGGTAACGGGAACTCAAAGAACTCAGAGACGAACATGAAAATGAAGAGGGCAAAGAAGATGAGGAGGAGGATGAAACGGTATTGAAAGAAAGAATAGGGACAGAGGAGGTGGAAGTTGCCATAAAAAACTGAACATATAATTATTATTTTTTCAAAGTCCTAGCGCCAAGCTCTCGTTCCAGTACTACTCAGCTTCAGCAAAGATAACTCTCTGTCCCTTTTCCTTCTCCGGTTTGTTTTTTTTTTTTTCTTCATTTTCTTGTATATTTTTAAAGTTTCTTTTAGGTCAATAATGTCCTTTTTGTTGTGTTTGTGGGACTCTTATGGAGTTATAAAGTTTATAGAGTTCAATATATTTCAATTGATTTCTATAAACTCCACATAGAGTTTGATTGAATTTCTAGATTGATTTTAATGGTGTTTGTTAGAGTTTTATCATAGATTTTAAAGAGTTGATTAGAGTTCTAAAATGTTTTTTTTTCTTTTTTTTGGGGGCTGTTTATTGTTTTTCTATATTTTCAAAGGAGAAAAGTATCTTTACAAAAACATTTTGTACAACGTCCAAACTATATACATCCAAAGAAAATAAAAAAAGGGCATCTATTTTGTTCAAAGGTGCAACCAAATAAGAATTTATGCATGCATGTTTATGAAAAAAGTAATTTTATGACTAAAAATATGATAAGTAAACTATAATTCTAAATGCATAAAAACGAATAAGTATCTCACTTCTACAAAAAGTGAAAAAGACGACCAGAAAAAGACGACGGTAGAAGAAAAAACCGTCGTTGTGTTTAAAAAGACGACGGTAACAAAAAACCGTCGTGGATAAGTGACTTAAACAACTAAAAAATGGAGGTACTGTTGAATATTTTTTTATAACGATGCACACAAATAAAAAAGCGTCGTCTTATTAAAAAGGTTTTCTTCAGAGTAAGGACGGAGCCAATTAAGGCCTAGGAGGGTCATATGACCCTTCTGACTCAATGGTAACACTTACAGTTTACAGTTTTGTTTGTTCATCATTTTCAACTTGATCTTGAGAAAAGAAGGCATGAAGCACATTGTAGCCCAGTCAGTGATGGTGTACAGATTACCTTATTTGGATTTGTCATTTTACTTTTATTTATTTTTATATTACTCTATTTACTTAAGTTTACAATGTAAATAAGGAAGTACCCCCCATTTGGATTCAAATAAAAATACTAGAAAATCAAATTCCCACCAAATTAAAATATGAAAAATCGGTTTTAGTGTAAAATACGATTTAGGCTAAAAATGATAGCTCATTAAGTCAATATATACTTCATACTAAAATCCCATAAAATCAAGTTTTCTTATTTGATGTGTGAGGGATAAAAGCCGCCAAAAATTATCTTCAGAAAATGATTATTCCGAAAACCCATTTTTCATACTTAGTCAATATTTTTATATAACATAATTTCTCATGTATGATATAAATGCATGAAGGAACTAAGGTCAATGTAGGTAAAAAGCCTTAGATGTTCAATCCACTATGATGTTAAACCCTATTTGGTTTATGTTAAAACTTATTGAAAATTAGTTTCTGGAGCTATGAACTAGCGTGGTTTATATAATTTAATGTTTACTTTTATTTCTACAAAGACTATAGAAATTGTAAGTACGTACCAAAAAAAATAATCATTAAATTTTAAGCTAATAACTTTAGCTAGCCCACCCGTTGAAAAATTCCCAGTTCCGCCCTTGATGAAGCATATGGAAGTGGGTGGTAGAGCAACTGGTTTGACCTTCTACCACGTAAGTGTTTTTATTCATGTTCAGTTTAATTAGCAACATCTTCCAATATTGTCTTAAAACCCATTAAATATTTTTTGGAACAACAACCATCAAAGTTTTCTTATATAATTGAACTTATTCTAAAATATTTATGTAGAAAAACAATGGATACTTAAGATTTTAGGTTGTTAATCTATTATATCATAGTTTTATTCTCATGGCACATCCTTGTATGCATTTTTATTCTCCTCTAAACCATCCTAGTCCAAGTCTGGTGGTGGTATGGCTTTTCCATTTATCTTGGCTAATAATGTTGACCCTCCTTAAGAGAATTCCTAGCTACGCCACTGCTTCAGAGTTAAAATCTGACCAAAAAACAATGACAGCAAGTATGACAAGCATCGTCTTTTAAAAATCAAGTGTCCTTTTTTTGGTAAAGACATGATTGTTTTGAAAGAATTGTCGTCCTATTATATTTGTAAAGATGACGGTTTTTTTTAAAGAATTGTCGTCTATTATAGGTAAAGATGACAGTTTTTTTTTAAAATGGTCGTTTATTGTGAAGTAAAGATGACAGTTTTTTTTAAAAAGGGTCGTCTATTATATGTAAAGATGACAGTTTTTTTTTTTAAAAGGGTCGTCTATTATGAAGTAAAGATGACGGTTTTTTTTAAAAAAAGGGCAGTCTATTATATGTAAAGATGACAGTTTTTTTTTTATAAAAAGGTCGTCTATTATATATAAAGATGATGGTTTTTTCTTTTAAAAAAAATGGTCGTCTATTGTGAAGTAAAGATGACAGTTTGTTTTTTTAAAAAGGGTCGTCTATTATATGTAAAGATGACGGTTTTTTTTTAAAGAAAAACCGTCATCTTTTAAAACACGCTAAAAAAAGGCCACTTAAGTGAATTCGCGCTCAACAAATTTTCTAATTTTCCCCCGTCTTTGAAAACCTTATTTCTCATTAACAAGCGTCGTCTTTTAAAACACACTAAAAAAGGGCTGCTTAAGTGAATTCGCGCTCGACAAATTTTCAAATTTTCCCTCGTCTCTGAAAACCTTATCTTTTCCTCCTTAAAACCCTCCTGAGCTCTCTAAAACACCCTCATGAAAGGTTTGATTTGAAAGTGACCTAATCTCTCAATAACCTTCTATATCTTGCTTATGAATTCTGGATTAGTCTCTTTGCGTTTCTGGTATGTTTTTTGTCTCCCTGATTTCAGATTTCCTGTCTCTCTTGATTTGTCTAGTTTGTTTACATATATATATTTTTTTTCTGGTTTCTTTTTAGATTTTCTGATTTGGTTCTTAGGAGATGAGGAGGAAGCTTGTAGATTTATAACTTTTTCTTTTGCAGGTTTTCTATGTGAGTCGTATGTATTTTTGTTGTTGAAAATTTGTTACCTTCCCTTTTCACCATCATTTTCTTTATATATTTTTCCTTTTGCAGGTTCTCGATGGTCTTTTTTATGCTCATTTTACAAGTTTTCTATGGAAATATGGTCCAATGGTAAAATTTCTCTTCCACATAATTTTATATGTTTATAATCTTAGCTTTTTTTCTCTCTTTGTCATTTTGATTTATTTACAAGGATGATGGAGGAGACTTCAGTTGTGCAACATTTGTCTGTTTGGATTAGGAGTACATAGGTCTTGTTAGGAAAAGATTGTACTACTTAATTGGTAGGAATTATGTTTGTTGTAGAATAAAGATTGGTTAACTATGTAATAACTATTGAATCTTCAAGTTTTATGAAAGAAATTATTTTTGAGTGTATATATTCCAGTTAAAATCGTTGTATAACATCATATGAAATAAAAAAGAACTAAAATGTAGCAATTTGGGAACTTATTAGACGACGGTTTTCATAATAAATCATGGTCTTTATTGATAATTAACGACGGTTTTTATAAACCAACCGTTGGCTTTACAAATAATTAACGATGGTTTTTATAAAAAGGGTCGTCTATTATATGTAAAGATGACGGTTTTTTTTAAAAAAAGGGTCGTCTATTGTGAAGTAAATATGACGGTTTTTAAAAAAAAGGGTTGTCTAATATATGTAAAGATGACGGTTTTCATAAAAAACCGTCATCTTAACCTACAATAAACAACGGCTTTCATAAAAAAAATCGTCATCTTAACCTACAATACACGACGGTTTTATTAAAAATCGTCGTCTTTCCTCCTATAATTAACAATCTTTACCTCTAAGCAACAACGATTTTCTTTAAAAACCGTCGTCTTTACAAATAAACAACGACGGTGAAAAGTTGTCGTAGTTTGACACCCAAAAAGATGGCGGTCGATTTAACGATGGTTTTCAAAGCATTACAACGACGGTGGATCCCCGTCGTCTATTTCGTTTTTTTGTAGTAGTGTCTGCTTCATTGCTCATCTTTGACTCCCATCATTCATAGAATCTCTCCACATATCTGAAGATATCCCAACCCTCCATTGGTTAGCATTCTCGCGTTGAGCTTTTTTTCTACGACTAACCTTTTTCACATACTGTATTTTCATCAACTTCATCTTCCTCTTCTGAAACACTTAGAAGGTCTTCTAAATTGTAGTCATCACTTAGAACATCACCAGGTTCTCTCTGTGGTTCTTCAACAGCTTCATCCACTACATGCCTATCAAACCAACTGTCATCTTCTGCTTCCTTTTGTTTGTCTTGTTCTTCATCTGTTTGCTCATAGTCACTATCTATGAACTGCATGCGCTCTTCATCGAATTGCCAAACTCAAGCACCCATGATGTACAAACCTTGAACCCATGATGTAGGTATATCATGCACAAACTCAAGCACATCCAAGTCTCCTCGAATTGCCACATAACCCAATGTTGTGGACCTACAGTGATAATCGAGTTTTATGTGGTTGTATCCTAGTGATTTAGGAATATCATATAAGTCTAGCATAGAAAACCAATCTGTATTACAGTCGTCTGCCCATTGTGTAGTTCCTCCCACATACTTCCCCTTTTTAAAATACCCCCTATGGTGAATTTCAATAGTAAATAACTATGGATCACTTACAAACGACAAAATTTAATTAACTCAGCAACTTCAATTTACTACAACAAACCCTACCAATCGAATCCAGCCTTAACTAACATCAGCAACACACAGAAAAAGCAAAGCAAAGCACATGCTTTATTTGGGACCACACTTTTTTATACTAAAAAAGGAATCTTACAAAAAGGCAAGAAGATAGAAGAATCAAATTCTACCAACAACCTATGGACCACAACCACTTATACAATGAAAAGAAAGGGAAAGTTGAAGACTTACTATACGTGGAAGCATGCCCCTTGATTGTAAGATCAAATTCTTGGAGAAGCAAAATCCATCTAATCAATCGTGATTTGGCTTCCTTCTTTGTCAATAAATACTTCAAGGCCAAATGATCTCTGTAAAAACAACAATTTGTGAGCCCAAAATATATTATCTAAACTTTTCCAATGCAAAAACCACAGCAAGCAATTCTTTTTCAGCTGTAGTGTAATTTTTCTATGCACTATTCAAAGTTCTGCTTGCGTAGCAGGTAACAACAGGCTTCTTGTCTTTTCTTTGGCCTAGCACTACCCCATTAGCACCATCACTAGCATCACACATTATTTCGAAGGGCATAGATCAATCTGGGGGCTGCATTATAGGAGTTGATGTTAGCATTGTAATTAATTTCTCAAATACTTCTTGACATGCAAAATTCCAATCAAATTTAGCATCTTTCTCCATGAGATTATTCAATGGCCTTACAATTGCACTAAAATTTTGTATGAATCTCCAGTAGAAACCTGCATGTCCCAAAAAAGATCTAATATCTTTAACAGTTTTAGGAATATGCAAATTAGCAATTAAATCAATTTTTGACTTATCCACTTCAATTCATTTGTGAGAAACAATGTGTCGAAGTACTATGCCAAATGTGACCTTGAATTGGCATTTCTCCCAGTTAAGCACTAAATTTTTCCCCTTACACCTGATAAGAACATTCTCCAAGTTAGATAAACAATCAAAAAATTAATCACCAAACGCAGTAATATCTTCCATGAAAACTTCTAAATATTTTTCTACCATGTCACTAAATATGCTTGTCATGCAACGTTGAAATATAGCTGGTGCATTGCAAAGACCAAAAGACATTTTTCTAAAAGCAAAAGTTCCAAATGGGCATGTAAAAGTTATTTTTTCTTGATCTTCCAATGAAATCTCAATTTGATAATATCCTGAATAACCATTTAAAAAACGCTAACACACATGCCCTGCAACTCTTTCCAAAATTTGGTCAAGAAATGGTAAAGGAAAATGATCTTTTCTTGTGACTGAGAATCAATACACATTCTCCATCCAGTATTGACCCTAGTTGGTACCATTTCTCCATTATCATTTTCAACTACTGTGACTCCTGATTTTGTTAGGAACAACCTGTGTAGGACTTACCCATTTGCTGTCAGAGATTGGATATATGATACATGCATCCCAAAGTTTAAGTACTTCTTTTTGTACAAATTCTTTCATTGTTGGGTTAAGTCTACATTGAGCTTGTCTAATTGGTTTGGCATCTTCTTTAAGAAAAATTTGGTGTGTGCAAACCAAAGGACTAATACCTTTAATATCAGATAAAGTCCATCCAATAGCTGTCCTATGATCTTTCAAAACTTTAAGTAACATACCTTCATGCAAAAGCTATAGTAGATATTACCACAAGATAGGTCTCATCTCTTCTCCCAGAAAAACATATTTAAGTCTAGCAGGAAGAGGTTTCAATTCACACTTTGGGCCTTCTTCTCTTGATGATTTTATCTCATCACTCACAATTGGCAGCTCCTCATATTTGGGTACCAAAACCATTATGTTCTTGTATCTATGCAGAATCCAACAAAGAACAAAGATATTGTACTTCAAAATCTTGTGCAAAATTACAATCCCCATTTACTAAACAAATTTGCAATGGATCAAAAGATAAAGAAGAATTAAAGCAATTTTGAACAATTGTCTCAATCATGTAAACTTCTTTGTCATCTTCATTGTTTGCAAGTTGCTTGCATATGTTAAATATGTTGAGCTCCAATGTCATGTTCCCAAATGATAGTTGCATAAGTCCATTCCTGCAATTAATATGAGCATTAGATGTAGCAAGTAATGGTCTTCCAAGAATAACAAGAATTTGAGAACTAGAATGCACAAATGGTTCAGTATCCAAAACTATAAAATCAACTGGAAAATAAATTTGTCTACCTGAACCAGCACATCTTCCACTATACCTTCTGGGATTTTAATTGAACGGTCAGCCAATTGCAATGTTATTGAGGTAGGTTTTAATTCACCAAGACCCAATTGCTTATAAACTAGGTAAGGCAACAAATTAACACTAGCACCCAAATCCAATAAAGCTTGTTCAATGCTAAAATTCTCAATAATACAAGAAATTGTGGGACAACCTGGATCTTTGTACTTGGGTGGAGTATTAGTTTGAAGAATTGCATTTACATTTTCAGTTAAAAATGCTGTCTTATCAACATTGTGCTTTCTTTTGATAGTGCATAAATCCTTTAAAAAAATTTAATATGAAGGAATTTGTTTTATATCATCCAAAAGAGGTATATTGATTTTCACTTGTTCAAAATCCTCCAAAATTTCAGGATTTTGTTTTTTATTTACAACCTTAAGTGCTTGTGGGAATGGAGCAGGAAAATGGCACTTAAAAATTTCGGAATCATTATTTTCTTTTTCATAATTTTGGATTTTTCTAAGTTCTTTTTATTTTCAACTTTTTCTAAATCACCTTTCCCAGTTATTTTCCCACTACGAAGAGTAGTGCTAGCCTTCACATGTTCATGCTTATTTTCATTCAAAGAAGAAGAAGAAGGGGTAGTTACCTCTAACTATGCATGTGGATTGGGTTGGACTTGAGAAGAAAATTTACCATTTTCTTGTATTGACTAGGGGTGGGCATTCAAACCGGCAAACCGGAAATCCGAGCCGAACCGCACCGAAAAAAACCGAGTTGACCAAAAAGTCAACAACCAGTCAAAAAACCGAACCGGACCGGTTGGGACCGATTCTGGTTCCGATTCCCCATCTTCAAAAATCGAATCGGGCCGAACTGGGCCGGTTAGATTAAAATATATATAATTAAAATATATAATTATATATTTTTAAACCTCTCCACACCAAGCCCAACTTCAAAAATAAAAATAAATAGATAAGCCCAACTCCATTTTTTAACCATCTCACCAGGCCCAACTCTATTTCTTAACCAAGCCCAACTCTTTATATTCATTTTTACCACTCTCCCTCAACAATTTCTCATACCCTAGCCGTCCCCTCCATCATCTCTCTTTCCAAAAGTTTTTTTTTCTTCTTATTCTTCTTCTTCTCTCCTCTGCCAGACTTCTCCTCTTTGTTTTTTTTTTCCTTTCTTCTTCTTCTTCTTCTTTTCTCTCCTGTCTCTCCGCTGCCCACTTTTCTTCTTCTTTTTTTCCTTTCTTTTTTCTTCTTCTTCTTTTCTCTTCCCTGGCTGCGACTTTTCTTCTCTTTTTTTTTTTCTTTCTTCTTCTTTTTCTCTCCTCTGTACTGCCGACTCTTTCTTCTCTTTTTTTTTTCTTCTTTTTTCTCTCCTCTGTGATGCCGACTCTTTCTTCTCCTTTTTTTCTTCTTCTTTTTCCTCTCCTCTGTGATGCCGACCTTGTACTTTCCTCACCCCCTCTTGCTGCCGCAGCACATCCCCTGTACCTCCATCGCATTCCACTGGCTCCAGTCCCCACATGCATCCGAGCCCAGCTACCTGCACGAGCCAACATAGCTCAGCTCTCTCCCTAGAGTCTCTCTCCTTCTCTGAGCACGCTACCAAGACAGCATCTTGTAGATCTTGGGGTGGTTTCATTAAACAGCGAGATTGTAGATCTGATGTAGATTTGGGAAAAATAAAAAAAACAAAAACAGAGCTGGGATTGCAGATCTGATGTAGATCTGGGAAAAATCCAAAAACAAAAATAGAGTTGGGATTGTAGATCTGGGAAAAAAAATAAAGAGCTAGGATTGTCTGCCGGTCCAAATCGGGAAAATCGGAACCGAACCGGATTTGAACAGGTCCGGATTGGTTCGGTTCAACAACTAAATTTTTATTAAAACCGGACCGGACCAAACCGCATGTACAGTACGGTTTCGGTTCTAATTTTGACTAAAAACCGATCCAAACCGGACCGTGCCCACTCCTAGTATTGACAATGAAGAAGTGAGTTTGGAAAGAGTGCTCTTAATCTCACCAATGTCTTGTGCATTCTTTGGATTTGTGGCAGTTTGGCTTTGCATGAATTGCTTCATAACATCTTCCAAATTTGATGACGATGATTGTCCTTCAACCTATGAAGAATAATAAAAATAATTAGATTTTTGTTGAGGCACATTATTGTTAGTATTATTTCTTCAACTGAAATTTGGGTGGTTTCTCCATCCTCGATTATAAGTTTCAAAAAAAGTGGATGGTTTTTTAAATTGATTCACAAAGTTTTCTTGATCATGCAACATTTCTCTGAAAGCTGGAAGTGTTGGGCACTCTTTTGTTACATGTCTCATGACCCCACAAACTTCACAAATCTCAAAAATTTCTTGACTTGCAATTGAATTAACTTTTTGAGGCAATTTTGATTTTAGAGTTTCAACTTCCCTAGCCATTGTTGCCAATTGAGCTTTGTGATTATCTTCCTCCTTAAGGTAATAAATACTGCAATTGGAAGGATTAATAGAAGATTTTGCCTTTTGGGAATTATGCTCAAATGTGTTGGGAATGCTCCAAATTTGAGATTTCTCTGCAATTTCATCAAGAAAAAAAAAATAGCAAAACTGTATCAACCTACACCCTTATGTCGGAAAAGTTCCACAAACTTCCTCAAACTCACACACGTGTGAGTATGGATTTTCATATTCCACTCCATGAAAAGTTGGTAAAAGTTGTATCATGCCCGGTTTAAAATAAAAAATTTGACCATTTAACGGAAAAATGATGTAAGATGTCGCACTTGTATGAGCAGGATGTAAACAATCATATAATGTCCTAACAAGTAGATTCTCATCGTTTTGAACACTATGATTCTCATCATTATGAACACTATGATTATCTTCATCATTTTGGGCCACTTCCAATACATTATTATTATTATTGTTCTCAGCCATTTGTGATGAAGTTTGGTCAAATTGAGGTCTCTTTGCAAATCTACCAAACCGATCACGATATCTCATAAACAAAATAAAGAAGCAACAGATAAAAAAAACTAAACTAAATTTTCCTTTTCTTTTTCTTTTTCTTTTTATTTTTTTTTTAAAAAAAAACTAGACAAAAGCAAACAAAAAACACCAAAAATGAAAATAAAAAACATAAATGAAAAATTGAGTTTGATAAGCCTTACTGAATTAGCTTTGGAAACTAAAACTGCAAACCTTAACAATGAAATTCCTTGTGCTACTTTTCACTTCACCGCTCCCTGGCAACGGCGCCAAAAACTTGTTGCATCTACCCAAGTGCAAGTAGTCACACGTAGTAACAATCTTGGAAGTCCAAGTATTGTATCCTCAAGGAGAAGGTAGGCAAATGTCTGCACACAAAGATATAATTAAACATACGAAAATAAAAGTGACAAGCAAAATGGAAAAGTAATTTGATTTGATTGTTGTAGAGATTGAGTTTTAAAATGAAATATCAATAATGGAAATGCTAAGGCATCAAGGTTCAATTCTTTAAGCAAAATATGTTTCATGCTCTTTAATCCAAATTATAACTCGATTAAAATTGTCATTGAGAAACTTTAACCAGAAGATAGAGGAATTAAAACCAATTTAACTTTTCAATGTTCTCTTTTATTAATGATTGTTCAGAAAATGGAATTGCTTATTATCTACTCTTTTAATTTAAAAGCATGCTAAGTCAGTTCTTAACAATGAGAAAAATATAATAGAACTCATGAAAAGATAGTAGCACTTAACATCAATCAAAATAAAAAGATATGAAAATATTGAACAACCAAAAATAAAAGGATTTAGCAATTCACACCATATATTGGATTAAAGAACAATTCACAAACTAACTCAAAGGACACTCCCTTTAGCCTTAGCTAGAGTTCTAGCAACTCATTACAAAGGAAAACATAAGTAAATTCTAAATGAAATGCATAAAGAAATATGTCGTGGTGGTCCCCTTGCCAAATAATTTGATGGGTGATTTATAGTAGTCAATGAGATGAGTGAAAAGCTAATACATTCATGGTGGGTAATGAAGGGTTTAAGTGAGGGATTAATTGGATTAAACATGTGTTGATGGTGGAGAGTTAGTGAAAAAGAAATAACGGTGAGGTAGTGGGCATTAAATGAATATGAATGACATGAAATAGGCTCTTTAGCTTCAATGGTTTTGTTTTCTCTTCTCCCTCTTTACTTCTCTTTATAATCACAATAATCTCACAATCAATTCTTCAATAAAATCCACCAGCAATTCTCTTCACACTTGGCTTGAACTTGGACAAATATATATCTTTATCTTTTGGCTTTCCAACTTCCTACAAAAGATAAATTCACCTAATAAGTCCACCAAATTAATACAGAAATTCATAAATCCAATTGGTGAGAATAAAATGTAACAACAAGTGAAATTATATTTATTAAGCCAAAATTATATCATCAAGTCTCCAAAATATTATTAAAAAGATGTAATTTGAGACTCTCATCAATTGCCACATCCCAAATTGTTTGTTCCATCAAATTTTTCCACTTCAAACTTTGCATTCTGGATAGTAGTTCTTGCAAGCTCCATCTTGATTCCAAAAGGATTTTCATCTTACCTTTCAGACATCTTCAACAACCAAGGCTCTGATACCACTTGTTGTGCCAAAAGTACCTAAGCCTTATGGCAGCAACCCAAAACCAACCCATAGGAAATAAATGCAAGAAAACGAAAAATGACAGAGACAAAGATTTAACGAGGTTCCTCACAATCAGTGTAACTAGAGTACGTCCCCAGAGCCGCAGGAGCAAACAAATTCACTATGAACAAATTTGGATGTTTACAAAGTGTTTGGCAACTTCACAACCCAAAGCCCCAAATGCACCCAATACTACCACTCACTCACAACAATGAACCAATAATCACACTCACAACCAAATGGAAGTAACACTTGAATTGAGAATTCGTATATTGCAATAATAATCAATATTAGTACACAAGGTAAGACTTTATACAGAACCTATGTGCTATTCTAAGTAAACAGATCCTAGAATAAAGCTAATTACATTTACATCCTATAATCACTCTATCTCAAGAGTTGACAATATCACAAGCTCCAATCACTCTCAATCAGATTGTGTAATTGATTTTCCTTTAACACTCCCCCTCAAGTTGGAGTGTGGATGTCAATGACACCCAACTTGCCTAGATGAGTATGAAAAATAGGCGCACGTAGTGGCTTAGTAAATAAGTCTGCGACTTGCTCCCCTGTTCTGACATAGGAAGTTTTGATTTCTTATTTTTGAATCCTCTCATGAACAGTGTGGCAATCGATCTCAATATGCTTTGCACGTTTGTGATACACAGGATTTGCGGCTATGTGTAAGGTGGCTTGGTTGTCACAAAATAATCTCGCCGGTTGGGGATGCTTAACACACAAATCTTCCAATAAATATCGCAACCAACTTAATTCACAAGTAGCTACAGCCATAGATCGATACTCAGCTTCTGCGGATGAACGAGCTACTGTAACTTGCTTCTTTCTTTTCCAAGACACCAACGAGTTTCTAAGGAAGATACAATAACCAGTCACTGAACGACGTGTAATGGGGCAATGAGCCCAATCTGCGTCACAGTAACCAATTAAATGTAATTCACTTTGGGAAGAAAACATCAAACCTTGTCTAGGAGCTCCTTTGAGGTATCGAAGAAGTCGATACGCTACATCAAGATGATGTCGTTGTGGATCTTGCATGAACTGACTCGAGGTGTTGACAGTATATGCTATTTCTGGTCTTGTGATGGTCAAATAGATCAATTTTCCAACTAAGTGTCTACACCTCGCAGGTTTGTGAAGTGAACTGCTACTTGCAGGTGTTAGTACCAAATCTGTCTCCATTGGAACCTTCGTGGGTTTAGCACCAAGTAATCCAGCCTCCTCCAATATGTCCAGTGTATATTTCTGTTGGCAAATTGCGATTCTAGCTTTTGAACGTGCGACCTCGACTCCAAGGAAATACTTCAGAGGTCTGAGATCTTTAATTCAAAATTGACTGCTAAGGAAAGCCTTTAGGTTCTTAATTGCTGCCTCATTGTTGCCTGTAATCACCATGTCATCAGCATACAACAATATAATAGTGAGTGAAGTACCCTTGACTTGAGTGAACAAAGAGTAATCTGCCTTAGATTGGCAGAAATCGATGGTACGTATTGCCGAAGAAAACTCTCGAAACCAACTTCTGGATGCCTGTTTAAGACCATATAAAGATTTATGGAGTTGACACATGACGTTCTCCCCTTGTCGACGACAACCCAGGGGAGGCAACATATAGACCTCCTCTTGAAGTTCACCATGAAGAAAAGCGTTTTGGACGTCCATTTGATGTAAAGGCCAATTGCAAACAGTAGCCACAGTCAATAGGCAACGCACGGTAATGAGTTTGGCCACCGATGCGAAGGTCTCTTTGTAGTCGATACCTTCACGTTAGGTGAAACCTTTGGCAATGAGACATGCTTTGTAGCGTTGAAGAGTGTCATCGAATCGGTACTTAAGTTTGAAAACCCATTTGCAGCCGATGGGTTGTTGTCCGGGCGGAAGAGGAACAAGACTCCAGGTTTTATTTTCTTCTAGGGTCGTGAGTTCGGCTTGCATCAAGGCAATCCAGTGGGGATTTTGAAAGGCCTGCTCATAGGTAGTATGCTCCACCAAGTGGGAGATATGAGAAATAAAACACTGATATCCAGGAGATAAGCATGAATAGGAAACATACCAATGTAGTGGATGGCGCGTGCTGGACATGGACCGCGAGAGGGACTCTGTGGGCGTGAGTAAGGTTGAGTGATGAGCCACATAATCTTTGAAGTGAGCTGGTGGTTTGGTGAGACGAGTAGAGTGGCGAAGAAGGGCTTGGTGAGAAATGGGTGGTGCAAATGGTTGAGGAAGAGAGGTGCTTGAAGTGACGGGTTCAGGTGGTGTGTCGGCAGGGGAGATAAGATTTGGTGTTAGTGGTGATGAAGGCTCGAGGTTCGTTTGGGAAATAGGGACTGTGTTGTGTGGTGAATCAAGCACCATTTGATGTGGGCCAAGATTGGAGGTGGTGTGGTCATGGGAATTGGAGCTATGTGCTGGATGGATAATGGGAGTAACATGCATGTCATTTTGGTCTATAGTTGGTGAGGAAGTGTAAGGAAAGATATGCTCATGAAAGATGACATCACGTGAGGTAAAGAATTTATGTGTGGCTAGATCATATACCTTATAACCTTTTTGGCCAAAAGGATAACCAAGAAAAACACAACGACGAGCACGGACGTCAAACTTATTGGTGGGTGTGAGGTTGGTGGCATAGCTAAGGCATCCAAAAACGCGTAAGTGCGTATAAATTGGTGGTGTGTTATGCAAAAGTTCGCATGGAGATTTATGTGAGAGCAAGGGTGTAGGCAAACGATTGATGAGATAATAAGCAGTTTGGATACTTTCCCCCAACAATAGTAAAGGAAAATGTGCCTGAAACCTAAGAGCACGGCCAACATTTAAAAAGTGCCTATGTTTACGTTCAACCCCCCTGTTTTGTTGTGGTGTGTAAGGACAAGAATGTTGGAAGGAGGTGCCACATGAGTCTAGGTAAGAACGCATGGAAAGAAATTGACTGCCATTATCCGCACGAAGAGCTTTAATGTCACGTTGAAATTGTGTTTTGACCCAAGAGAAAAAGGATTTCAAAATTGTTTGTGTGTCAGATTTGAAATTCATAAGATGCACCCAAGTAAAACGAGTGAAATCATCCACAATAGTAAGAATATCGTGCCCCAGAGTGTGTTGGGTTCCTGTGAGGTCCCCAAATATCATAATAAATTAAGTCAAATGATATGGAAGTTTTAATTTCACTACGATGAAAAGGTAAACGAGTTTGCTTTGCTAAAGGGCAAACTTCACAAATGTTTTTGGAATCAAACATTATTTCAACATTATTTTTGGCTAATAAAAGTGAAGGTGCGAATGATAGGTGCCCAAGGCGCCGATGCCATAGGCTAGTGGTATGATGGATGTGGTTGGCGAGGTGAGGGTTTTGTCTTGGTCAAGGTCTTAAATATCGGAGGTATCGGAAATATCGGAAGTCAAAAAACACGGAAATATCGGGATATTATCGGTATCGGAAAAAATTGAATAAAAACCACGGAAATTATAAGAAAAACTTGAAATTTTTATTGAAACTTTGCAGGATGTTTATTTAGTCAATTATCTATTAGTTTATCACAAAAAAAATTGGAAGGAAATGCATTGCATGATGGATTTAACTGATTTAAGTTGATTATATAGCGGGCTGGCAAACACCGTAAGTGTAGAGAATATGTAGTAATTAATGAAAGAAGATTAAACACACCATAATTATTTATATATAATGAATTACTACAATATTTTACACTTTATACATTGCATGGTAAGATACATGAGTGACTTAGTACCACATAGAGTTCCTATGAGGTTCAAAATTTTCACTATCTTCATCATCTCTATGTGTAGAGTAAGTATATTTTGAAGAGTAGTCATCAAATGATAAATCCCCAAAATAGTTTTGCATGTAATTGTTAACATGCCACCCATATGGATCCAAGATTGGTTGACGTTGTCCATAAGCAAAATCATTTGAAGATTGAGTCTCAGATTCTTTCCATGAGTCGCTTGATTCCATCCCAATAGGAATGGGATATGAAGGGTAGGGAAATGGTTGGTTATGAGTATAACCGTAGTTACTACTCATCTCATGTGAAAATTTGTTTCTTGCAAAAATAATTCAAAACAAAACCATGTATATATATAAATATTTTAGTATTTTCACAAAAACATAAGTGATATGGTAGTTAAGGTGTTGAAGGAGTAAAATGGTTTTCACAAATACCATGTATATAAATATTTTGGGGTTTCGTATCGGGATATTATCGATAATATCTCGATATATTGCCCAAATCATTCATAAAAATGTTGAAAATATCTTCCCGATATTATCGGGATAATATCGATATATTGACGATAACACTATGGTTAGTTGTTAAAATATCAGACCCCCAAAAATCAGATATTATCGGGATAATATCGGGGATATTATCGATATGTAATACCTTGGTCTTGGTATAAGATAGTAGAGCCCATCAAAATGCTTGCCTAGGCCAATCACCCTCCTCGTATCCATGTCCTGCACAACACAAAAATCCGGATAGAATGTCACTATATAGCGCAAAGCTCTTGTCAATTTACTAACAGACAACAAATTGACATGAAACTTTGGTACATAAAGAACTTTATCAAGAGATAGATCATGTGACAATTTTATAGAGCCAATATTTTTTATTTCCACTTGTCTCCCATCTAGTAAACCAACAGAGTCATATTGAGCATCAATGATGCTATGTGTTGGTGGTGAATGCGATATATGGTCAGTTGCTCCGCTATCAACAATCCAATATAGAGTCGAGTGTGGATCTATTTGTGCTATATTACATTTAGGCGAGAAGATACTTGTTGCGTTTGCAAGTGGTTGTTCGTTACCATTGCGGAGCATAGCAATGATCTGATTATACTCCTCGGTAGTGAACATAGGACAGTCAGAAGCATGAGACTTGGTGGTTGCAGTAGAGTTGATAACCTCGGCATTATTGATTGTAAATCTCTTAGTCTTGGGCTTCACGTTCTTGCTATGCCAATAATGTAGTAGCAATGGTCCACCAAGTGTCCATCTCCATCGCAGTAGGTACATTTAAGTGACTTACGTGAAGATGTGTTGGAGGGCTACTTGTTGAATGACAGTGGTGCTGGGGACGACGACGCTGGGGTTCGCTGCACTTGCATTGCGTGAGAGTTTATCCCCAGATCTCAGCGACTAGCCACATCCATCTGCCGTTCATGTTGGAGAATGAGGCCATGAACTCGGTGTGTGTCAAGAAGTGGACTCATCATCAAAATCGAGCCTCGTATAGTCGAGTAGGGGTCGTTCAATCCCATTAGAAATTGCATAACTCTTTCTTTTTCTTCCCGTTCGGCGAGTTCTTTCAAGCCTGCACAATTGCAAGTGAGTGGGTCATGGCAGGACGCTAACTCATCCCACAAGGCTTACATCTTGGTGTAATAGGAAGATACCGAGAGCTGCCCTTGACGATTTTCGACAATTTCTTATCGAATCTGGTAGATCCTCGAGTCATTGCTCTGTGAAAACCTGTCCTTGAGATCGCTCCAAACTGCAACAGCAGATTGAGTGTACATGATGCTGTTGGCAATATCTGAGTGAACTTAGTTCACAATCCACAGTGTTATCATATCGTTGCATCTTTTCCAGGCTGCATATTTTGCGTCCTTGAATGATGGAGCTGTAATGGTTCCATCAATAAACCCAATCTTGTTCTTTGCGCTGAGACCCATGCTTATGGCACGGCTCCATTGCCCATAATTGTTCCCATCAAGTGGTTTGGAAGTGATAGATTAATATTTTGCATATATAATCTATCTCTATTTTGCATTGTTTTCATGTGAAATTGGTTAGTTTAATGTGTTTAGTGAAGATTTTGTAGGCCTTTGTTCCTAGCAAGGCTCTGGAGCTAAAACTATGATTTGTGAAGCCTAAGGGACCAAAATGGATAGAATTATCAACTCAACAAAATCTCAGCAACTCATTCTGTCATTTTATCAAACACCTGGAGTGCATCTGTGCAAGTGTCAATTTATACCCACAACTGGTCTCAGTGACTAGTGCCAGAGAGATTGAGTTAGAAGATTTACCATTGCTGTGTTTCCTGCCGCTTGAAGAATAACCCGATGCCAATTGCTGATTTGGAAGACAACGTGGTTTGCATCAATTGAGCATTTGCTGAGACATTAGATGACAAAATAAAGAGATGATCTGAAAGGAAAGAAAGCATTATGCATGAGATTGAAATATTGTCAACATTGAAAGCTAATTGACTTTGCAATTGTTGAGCCAATTGCTGATCACCTAAGCTGCCACCGTCACTTGCTTTTGAGAAAAGTGTGTTAATGGGCTGGTCTCCTTTGAATTGGAATTGTTATCTAAACCGCATCTTTTCTCTCCACAAAGTCAGATTCCCTATTTGACTTGGTTAAGTCCCAAGTATTCCCCTGCCGCACCACTCTGCCTTCCTTTTCTGAATGGGTTTATTATCTCCAAAAGGAAAATACTCCTTTCTCTCTCAGCAGCCAGCTATTTTTGCCTTCCTATTAATTCTCTACTTCCTAATTAATTATTATTTCTTTTTGGGAAATTCCTTTGACCTATAAATACTAAACCTTAAACCTAAGGCGAGGAGTTCGGACGATTATTGGGAGACCATAGACTACAAAGGCACGAGAGAGAGTTTTAGAGAGGAGAAGAACAAGACCTGGAGCTAGAGTTGCTGCTGTGCAGAGATTAAATCCTCAATTGGTTTTTTCTTTCCTATGACACTGTTTATCATGGTTTTCATTAAAGTTGTTATGAACTAATTTATTCTGCTAGGGCTACGATGTAGCCTAGCCATGAATACTCAATTACTTTAGTCAATGTTAATTCCAAGTATTTTTCCATGTTGAGTATCTATTACCTTGCTTAATGCTTTGAATGTTTGGCCAACATTTAATTTTTTTGATGCTAAATTGACGATAGGGATATCCAATTTAGGGTTGCTTCTTGTAATAGTTGCCATGAGTTACATGATTAGACAGGGATGTTTGTCATGACTTATGTGGTTGTTTTGCAGATTTTCCAAGGAGTTTAATGGGTTCTTGTTATCTTAATTCCATCACTAGGGATAGAGTGGGTTGGTAATAAGAATACTTTTGGTATAACCAGGGATGGAGTATCGAATAAAGTAGGGAAAATCAACTGTCAACATGGAGAATAATTAGGATTAACATGCTAAGGGAATTGGGTAGAATTGGCTATGGTGAAATCGGAAGCTCTAGTGCTCTCATAACTTGAATCTTACTACTTTATTTTTCTATGCTTGCTTTTATTCATTGTTTTAGTTAATTAATCAATCAAATCTCATCATTCAATTGTTCAGATAAAGTCTTGGGTCAATCACAATCGGTACTTAATAAATTAAATCACTCTTCGTGGGAACGACACTTCACTTATCACTGTATTACTTGTGCGAATTGTGCGCTTGCAATAAATTCACAACAAGTTTTTGGCGCCGCTGCCGGGGAGTGTTTTCAATTTTATTAATATCAATATAGATTGATTCGGATTTTAATTTGAATTTTGTTTTTTTTTGTTTTTCAGGTACTTCACCTAGTGCATGAGTTTTGGGAGACGTTCGCAGAGTCTTGCGCTCATACCATTAGATCCAGAGATCGAGCGGACGCTTCACAAACTCAACCGGGGGAAGAAAAAAATATTGGAAAAGCCATCAACTATGGCTGAGGAACCGAAACCAGTAAGAGACTATGATGTCCCATCTGTGGTGGCATCACCATCGAGCATTCGTCGTCCAACCATTGACGCCAATAATTTTGAAATCAGACCAGCCATAATTTCAATGATTCAGCAATCCTCCATTTTTTGTGGGTTACCTCAAGAAGACCCTAATAGTCATATCTCTAATTTCTTGGAGATATGTGACACATTTAAGTGCAATGGAGCTTCCAATGATGCTGTTCGCTTAAGGCTTTTTCCTTTCTCATTAAAGGAAAAGGCAAAGTCATGGTTGAATTCTCAACCACCTAATTCAATTACTACATGGGACGACTTGGCCAAGAAATTTTTAGCTAAATTCTTTCCTCCTGCAAAGACTGCGAAACTCAGGAATGACATCATGTCATTTGCTCAGAATGACATGGAGCCTTTTTATGAAGCATGGGATAGATACAAGGATATGCTAAGGAAGTGCCCACATCATGCGCTACCTACTTGGATGCAAGTTCAAGCATTCTACAATGGTTTGAACAATGCAAGCAAAACAACAATTGATGCTGCAGCCGGAGGAGCTTTGATGGGAAAAACAGAAACTGAAGCATATAACTTGCTGGAAGAGATGGCATCTAATAACTATCAATGGCCTAGTGAGAGATCAACACCAAAGAAAGCTGGAATTCATGAGATTGATGCCATATCTGCGTTAACTGCGCAAATTTCTACTCTATCTAAACAACTTGGTACTTTAAATGTTAATGCTATTCAGTCAACTAATTTAAGTTGTGAATTTTGTGCAGGAGCTCATCATGGCAATGAGTGTGGAGCTAGTCCATTCACATCACCATCTGAACAAGTGAACCAAGTCTCTGATTTTAACCGACAACGGAATAACCCTTACTCCAACACTTATAACCCGGGATGGAAGAACCATCCGAATTTTTCATGGAGTAACAACCAAAATGTACAGGGACCACCTGGTTTCACACCTCAAGAAAAGAAGCATGGATTGGAGAATATAATTACTCAACTTGCTGGAAATGTCAACACTCTCTCCGTCAATACAAATCAATTTATGAGTAAAACCGAGACGACCCTTCAGAACCAAGCTGCCTCTATCCGAAATTTGGAGGTTCAGATGGGCCAGCTAGCTAATGTATTGACAGGAAGAGTAAATGGGGCTTTGCCAAGCCAAACTGAGATTAATCCGAAAAACCAAGAACATGCGAAAGCAATAACTCTTCGGAATGGGAGGCCAATAAAAACAGCAGTAGACTTGGATGAAGAAAAGAATATCCAGCAGCAAATTGCAAAGCAATCAAAAATTGCTAGCGCGTCGCCGTCGTCGTCTACCACCATTGGACCCGCTGCACAACATGCTGAAACTTCTGCAGAAATTGAACCTGCTACTGTAGAGAAATTATCTCAACTTGCTGCCCCTGTGAAGCCATATGTACAGCAAATTCCGTTCCCACAACGTCTTCGAAAAAACAAAGTGGATGCACAATTCTCCAAATTTCTTAATATCTTCAAGAAATTACAAATAAATATTCCTTTTGCCGATGCTTTGGAGCAAATGCCAAGTTATGCCAAATTCATGAAGGACATTATATCAAAGAAGAGGAAATTGGGCGAACATGAGAGAGTGGAATTATCCGAAGAATGTAGTGCTATTTTGCAAAGGAAGCTACCACCTAAGCTAAAGGATCCAGGGAGTTTTACTATACCCTGCACTATTGGAACCACTTATTTTGAAAAAGCTTTATGTGATTTAGGGTCTAGTATTAATCTAATGCCTTCTTCTGTTGCTAAACATATTGGGTTGGGAGTAATTAACCCAACCACTGTTTCTTTGCAGATGGCGGACAGGTCTATAACATATCCCAGAGGCATAATTGAGGATGTTTTAGTCAAAGTCGATAAGCTTATTTTTCCAGCAGATTTTCTGATTTTGGACATGGAGGAAGATGCCGAAACCCCTATTATTTTGGGCCGCCCCTTTCTAAAAACTGGGAGGACATTAATTGATGTGGACAAAGGTTTATTAATTTTGCGAGTGGCTGATGAGCAGGTGACCTTCAATGTCTCTGAAGCAACAAAGTACCCAGTGGAATTAGACTCTTGTTTCCGAGTGGATATAGTGGAAAAAGCTGTCTCTGAGAAATTTAAAGCAGAAAATCCAGGTGATCCATTGGAGGCTTGCCTTGTGCATTCCTTTGCTACTAAGCATGAGGATCCAAAAATTTCTGAGATGGTGTATTTTTTGGAAGCAATGAAACCACGCCCTCCTGGAAGGTGGCGCGAATTTGAGGAGCTTGGAGTCACAACCTCCAAGCCACAACCCAGTGTCATTACTGCACCAACCCTCACATTGAAGCCCCTACCATCACACTTAAGATATGCATACTTGGGTAATTCTGAAACTCTTCCTGTGATTATTGCTGCGAATCTGAGTAAACTAGAAGAAGAGAAATTACTACGAGTTTTGAGGGAGCATAAATTGGCAATAGGGTGGACTATTGCAGATATTAAGGGAATTAGCCCTTCCATGTGTATGCACCGGATTTTAATGGAAGATAATTTTAAACCGTCAGTTGAGCATCAGCGTCGATTAAATCCAAATATGAAAGAAGTTGTGCGAGCTGAGGTATTAAAGTTATTAGATGCTGGAATAATTTACCCAATTTCAGATAGCAGTTGGGTGAGCCCAGTTCAAGTCGTACCAAAAAAAGGGGGTATTACAGTGGTGAAAAATGATAAGAATGAGTTAATCCCAACAAGAACAACTACAGGATGGCGAGTCTGCATAGATTACAGGAAATTAAACACTGCAACAAGGAAAGATCACTTTCCCTTGCCTTTTATTGATCAGATGTTGGAAAGACTTGCTGGGCATTCATATTATTGTTTCTTAGATGGATATTCTGGGTATAATCAGATTCCAATTGCACCTGAAGATCAAGAAAAGACGACATTCACATGCCCATTCGGTACGTTTGCATATAGGCGCATGCCCTTCGGATTATGTAACGCCCCCGCCACCTTTCAACGTTGCATGATGAGCATCTTTTCAGACATGGTGGAGCGCTTCATTGAGGTATTCATGGATGACTTTTCTGTTTTTGGCTCATCCTTTGATTCTTGTTTACATAATTTGGCATTAGTTTTGAAAAGATGTGAAGAAACCAATTTAGTTTTGAATTGGGAGAAGTGCCATTTTATGGTGCAAGAAGGAATTGTCCTCGGGCACAAAATTTCAGCCAAAGGAATAGAGGTTGATAAGGCAAAAATTGATACCATAGAGAAATTGCCACCGCCCACTACAGTAAAGGGGATTCGAAGCTTTCTAGGTCATGCTGGATTTTATCGACGATTTATCCAAGATTTTTCCAAAATCACGAAGCCCTTATGCAATCTCCTTCTTAAAGATGTGGAATTTAATTTTGATTCAAGCTGTTTGGAAGCATTTAATGTCTTGAAAGAGAAGCTTACTTCTGCACCTATCATTGTCGCACCGGATTGGGACTTGCCTTTTGAGATTATGTGTGATGCTAGTGACTATGCGGTAGGGGCAGTTTTGGGGCAAAGAAGAAATAAATTACTTCATGTAATTCATTATGCCAGTCGTACTTTGAATGACGCCCAGCGGAATTATACCACCACGGAGAAAGAATTGTTAGCAGTAATCTTTTCCTTGGATAAATTTCGATCCTACTTGATTGGAGCAAAGGTGATAGTGTATACCGATCACTCAGCTTTAAAACACTTACTTTCGAAGAAGGATGCAAAACCAAGATTAATTCGTTGGGTACTATTGCTCCAGGAATTTGATCTTGAAATTCGAGACAAAAAGGGGTCTGAAAACGTGGTAGCTGACCATCTTTCGCGGTTGGTCAGTGAGGCAGAGGTGAGTGATGATGCAGCACCCATTATGGAGACGTTCCCTGATGAACAGTTATATGCTATTCGATCATCTGCAGCTCCTTGGTATGCTGACTTTGTGAATTATTTAGCTAGTACTATCATTCCAGATGATTTATCATTTTATCAGAAGAAAAAAATTTTCTCCTTGGTTAAACATTATTATTGGGACGATCCGTATTTGTGGAAACATTGCCCAGACCAAGTTATACGGAGATGTGTGCCTGAGGAGGAGATGGAAGACATATTGCGGCATTGCCACACACTAGCGTGTGGGGGGCATTTTGGTGCATCCAAAACCGCAGCCAAGGTATTACAATCCGGATTTTTCTGGCCAACTTTGTTCAAAGATGCCTATGCATTTGTAGCTGCTTGTGATCGATGCCAACGCACTGGAAATATTTCTAGCAGAAATCAGATGCCATTGAATAATATTCTAGAAGTTGAATTGTTTGATGTCTGGGGAATAGATTTCATGGGACCTTTCCCTGAATCTTGGAAGAACAAGTACATATTGGTGGCTGTTGATTATGTGTCGAAATGGGTTGAAGCCGTCGCTCTCCCTACTAATGATGCCAAGGGTGTTGTCAAATTTCTCAGAAAAAATATTTTCACCAGATTCGGGACTCCACGTGGCATCATCAGTGACGGAGGTACACACTTTTGCAATCGTCAATTCAATTCTCTTTTAGGTAAATATGGTATTACCCACAAGGTTACTACTCCCTATCATCCACAAACTAGTGGACAAGTTGAAGTTTCCAATAGAGAATTGAAACGAATTCTAGAAAAGACGGTTAGTTCTTCAAGAAAGGATTGGTCACTGAAATTGGATGATGCATTATGGGCTTATCGAACTGCGTTCAAAACGCCAATTGGCATGTCTCCTTATCGTCTAGTTTTTGGGAAAGCTTGTCACTTACCGGTTGAGCTAGAACATAAGGCATATTGGGCACTCCGAACACTCAATTTTGACATGAGTGCAGCAGGAGAAAAACGAGCAATTCAATTGAATGAGATGGATGAGCTTCGTAATGAAGCGTATGAGACGGCCAAGATCTACAAGGAGCGTACGAAGAAATGGCATGATAAGCATATTCTAAGGAAGGATTTCTTTGCTGGTCAGAAAGTTCTCCTATTTAATTCCCGCCTCCGACTTTTTCCTGGGAAGCTTAAATCACGTTGGTC
Organism: Prunus campanulata; assembly: GCA_034190965.1. NCBI lineage: Eukaryota > Viridiplantae > Streptophyta > Magnoliopsida > Rosales > Rosaceae > Prunus > Prunus campanulata. The sequence goes on from CM067209.1 coordinate 128,519, forward strand.
TGGACCATTTACAATATTGCAAGTGTTTCCTTCTGGAGTTATTGAAGTTAGGCACGACGAAAAGGGTACTGTTTTCAAAGTAAATGGCCAACGAGTGAAGCCATACTTGGAAGTCAATTTTGATCAACAACGGACTTCCATTCCTCTGCATGATCCAGAGTGATGACCTCACAAGTCGGGCTGGGGACTATAAACTAAGCGCTTGTTGGGAGGCAACCCAACTAGGTACCTTCTTTCCTTACCTTCTTAATTTTCTTTTTCTTTTTTTTTTTTTTTTTTGTGTTTCCCTCGTTCTTTGCTTTTACTATTCTTTGTCCTTACTTCTATTTTCTTTTTAAACATTGAGGACAATGTTTGGTTTAGGTTTGAGGTGGGTAACATTCATTTCATTTTATTTAAAAATTTTGTTTTGTTTTGTTTTGTTTTTTTTAGTCTTTTTCGAGTCATGCAAAACATTGGTGTTTCTGTTTTGTTGAAACTGTTTTGTTCTGTAACAGAATTGAAGATTTGGCCCGCGTTGCCTTCTTCAGTTTTTCGTGCTGAATCCATCCATATAAGGCCCGTAATTTTCTGACTTTTCATTTGAAAGTTATAACTATTTTTCCGAACAGGGGTCTGGAACAGGAAATTTTCTGCGATTCTGCAATGTTACCTGTGTTTAACATCAGTTTTCGTGCAATTCTAATCTGTGTTATGGGATTTTATCTAAACAAAAGATGTACGTTTGTCTGTCTATTTTCTGAGCATGTAAGGCCTGTCAAAATCTTTGCAATACTTCGTGAGATACTCACTGAAAACTGATATGCGGTCAAAAACTAAAACGAAGCAGTTTTTCTGAAATGTGAAATCTAGTTAAAGCTACTACTTTTTCTTGCTAATGGAGATGTATATGCCATGTTTTGATCATGAGTGTTTAACTAACGTGTTGCCATGAAGGGTTATTGCATTATAATCTTTGCACTTCACAATACCATGCTCGTAATGTTTTGGTGGGCAAGGGTGCTATGCTCGAATAACTATGGAGTATTAGTGGAGACTACCCTTGTGCGAAAATTGAGCCAAAAGCCATTCTTTGAGAGGGGTTTCATTGTTTCTACTCTTAAACACTCTTCGATTTTGTTCTTAATTAGATTGATCTCATTAGGTTTGTATTGAATACTAAAGAATTTTCGTATTTTTTTGTAGGTATGTCACTTCCAAGTGGGATGGACCATGAGAGATGATGTTAGGCTACGCATGTTTTCACCCACTAAAAAGCCCTTTTATCCTACCCTTTTGTGTGTGTCATCAACCATTTTGTAACCAAACACTTAACTTTTCTTTCATCACCCTCATTATCCTTGACCTATATAACTCGTTTCTAAGCCATACCTTATAGCTTAGGATGTGCCAAAGTGATGCAAATAAAGAAGTTGAGCTCTACACCAAAGAATTGGCGTGTACCGAGGCATTTGTGCAAATAAAAAAACAAAAAAAAAAAACAGAGAATATTATAAATGCAAAAGAAGAAAAAGTATTTTGCAATTCGAAAGAAGCGCAAGTTCAAAATCACTCCAAAAGGAGTAGCAAAGATGCATAAATCCTGGACGCTGAGTACTACAAAATATTCAAAAGGGCTGGCCGTGTATGTGATCGTGAAAATTGCTTTGGTATGTCCTAAGTTTTTGTTATTCCTTTCTTTTTTTTTTTCTAAACCCGACCCTAGCCTCTCATTACAACCTAAGTAGAAGACCTAACTAATCTTGTGGGAAATCTTGCTTGGAGGTGAGGTATGTACTCTTGTTCTTAGTATTCAATTCTTTTTATGAGACATTATTTTCAGAAATTGCCTTTCTTCATGCTAAGCATATGTGTTAATATTTGATTCCCATTACATAACTTCATACACATATGTGATAATTGAGTGTAAGCCTAGGATTCCGAGAGAAAAATATAGAGAGCTATCCGGTGAGGATTAGAGTCAAGGCGAAATAATTCCATGGCGTTCGAGTGTCGTTGTCTCTAAGCTTGGATGTTATGAGTTTTGGTATTACACGTTACACTATGATGCAATGTACTCAAAGTGGCATAGCTTTAGTAATGCACATGTGATTAGCATGCATTGATTTTTATTAGCTTGTTAAAAGTGGTGCCTTTAACGACTTTGTTTTGCAGTAAAACGTTTGTGGGTATCGTAACTGGTAAACCCTCAGGAGACACAACTCCTCCTACTAGGGGCACCTAGAGGTTTAACGGCTTGTGGCACATGCTAAGTGCCATCGAGATTACCTGCGAAAGTGGTGTAGTTAGATTTTTTTGTTTTGTGTTCGTTTTTGTTTCTAATTTTGCTCGAGGACTAGCAAAAGATAGGTTTGAGGTAGTTTGATAGATTAATATTTTGCATATATAATCTATCTCTATTTTGCATTGTTTTCATGTGAAATTGGTTAGTTTAATGTGTTTAGTGAAGATTTTGTAGGCCTTTGTTCCTAGCAAGGCTCTGGAGCTAAAACTATGATTTGTGAAGCCTAAGGGACCAAAATGGATAGAATTATCAACTCAACAAAATCTCAGCAACTCATTCTGTCATTTTATCAAACACCTGGAGTGCATCTGTGCAAGTGTCAATTTATACCTGGAGTGCATCTGTGCAAGTGTCAATTTATACCCACAACTGGTCTCAGTGACCAGTGCCAGAGAGATTGAGTTAGAAGATTTACCATTGCTGTGTTTCCTGCCGCTTGAAGAATAACCCGATGCCAATTGCTGATTTGGAAGACAACGTGGTTTGCATCAATTGAGCATTTGCTGAGACATTAGATGACAAAATAAAGAGATGATCTGAAAGGAAAGAAAGCATTATGCATGAGATTGAAATATTGTCAACATTGAAAGCTAATTGACTTTGCAATTGTTGAGCCAATTGCTGATCACCTAAGCTGCCACCGTCACTTGCTTTTGAGAAAAGTGTGTTAATGGGCTGGTCTCCTTTGAATTGGAATTGTTATCTAAACCGCATCTTTTCTCTCCACAAAGTCAGATTCCCTATTTGACTTGGTTAAGTCCCAAGTATTCCCCTGCCGCACCACTCTGCCTTCCTTTTCTGAATGGGTTTATTATCTCCAAAAGGAAAATACTCCTTTCTCTCTCAGCAGCCAGCTATTTTTGCCTTCCTATTAATTCTCTACTTCCTAATTAATTATTATTTCTTTTTGGGAAATTCCTTTGACCTATAAATACTAAACCTTAAACCTAAGGCGAGGAGTTCGGACGATTATTGGGAGACCATAGACTACAAAGGCACGAGAGAGAGTTTTAGAGAGGAGAAGAACAAGACCTGGAGCTAGAGTTGCTGCTGTGCAGAGATTAAATCCTCAATTGGTTTTTTCTTTCCTATGACACTGTTTATCATGGTTTTCATTAAAGTTGTTATGAACTAATTTATTCTGCTAGGGCTACGATGTAGCCTAGCCATGAATACTCAATTACTTTAGTCAATGTTAATTCCAAGTATTTTTCCATGTTGAGTATCTATTACCTTGCTTAATGCTTTGAATGTTTGGCCAACATTTAATTTTTTTGATGCTAAATTGACGATAGGGATATCCAATTTAGGGTTGCTTCTTGTAATAGTTGCCATGAGTTACATGATTAGACAGGGATGTTTGTCATGACTTATGTGGTTGTTTTGCAGATTTTCCAAGGAGTTTAATGGGTTCTTGTTATCTTAATTCCATCACTAGGGATAGAGTGGGTTGGTAATAAGAATACTTTTGGTATAACCAGGGATGGAGTATCGAATAAAGTAGGGAAAATCAACTGTCAACATGGAGAATAATTAGGATTAACATGCTAAGGGAATTGGGTAGAATTGGCTATGGTGAAATCGGAAGCTCTAGTGCTCTCATAACTTGAATCTTACTACTTTATTTTTCTATGCTTGCTTTTATTCATTGTTTTAGTTAATTAATCAATCAAATCTCATCATTCAATTGTTCAGATAAAGTCTTGGGTCAATCACAATCGGTACTTAATAAATTAAATCACTCTTCGTGGGAACGACACTTCACTTATCACTGTATTACTTGTGCGAATTGTGCGCTTGCAATAAATTCACAACAGGAAGCTAGGATAAGTCAAGTATGGTCTGAGTGGTGATGGTGTAAGGGTCTGAGAATTCCATGGTATTCTCATCTGATTTCCTATTTTTGGTTGGTTCTGTCACGGTGCTTGTGAGAGATCTGTGGTGGTTATGGGAGGACTACGGTGCTTATGGTGGCGGAAGCGTGATAGAGTCACCAAGATCGGTGCTCTGATACCAACTTGAATTGAGAATTCGTATATTGCAATAATAATCAATATTTGTACACAAGGTAAGACTTTATACAGAACCCATGTGCTATTCTAAGTAAACAGACCCTAGAATAAAGCTAATTACATTTACATCCTATAATCACTCTATCTCAAGAGTTGACAATATCAAAAGCTCCAATCACTCTCAATCAAATTGTGTAATTTATTTTCCTTTAATAGTAACAACTAGTGTGACTCTCTCAAATGATGATCTTCACCCAAACAAAGGAGAGAGCTTTCTCTCTTGAACCAAATGGTGGCTATCAACAACAACTCCAAACTCTCTACACCATATGTTGCAAATAAGATGCTTATATAGGTGGCCAAAAAAAACCTAGGCATGTGCCTCTCACATGACCAACTTAAAAACAAGGCAAAAAGTCATTTTTGGTCCCTGTAGTTTGTCACTTTTACCACTTTGGTCTATGTCGTTTCAATTTGGTCAATTTTGTCCATGTGGTTTCAATTTGAAGCAATTCAAGGACAATCCTCAATTTCTATCAAATTTTTTTAACTTCTGTTAGTTGTGGAGGGGTAATTCGGTCCCAGCCTACCCCTCAACCTTCACCCCAACCCAGCCATCCCCAAAAACCACCGTCTACCAACCACCACCTAGCCATCGCCAAAAACCACCGTCCACCGACTACCACCTAGCCATCGCCCATCATCCATAAACTTTTTTCTCCAACCAAACAGAAGGGAAAATGCCCGCATCTCTCTTCCAAAAATTTTATCAAGGCACCCATGCCTCCTCCGACACCAGTTAAACAGAGAGACTAAGACTGAGTGACAAAGACAAACAAATACAGTGTTAAAGAATGAAATGAAGTCAGCCATCATCAATGAAGGCAATTTTGCATTTTCCTTTTGTTTAAAACCTCATGTATCCTTTCAATGAACAAACACAACAATATACATAAAATTATTCCACACTTCTATTTTCTAATAGACAGACAAAGAAAGAGGAGAGAGAGGGGGATTCACAAAGAGATAGAGAAAGCCCTCGCTCAGCCCCCATCTCCCTCCGAACCCGACACCCATTCCCACCCCAACAATAGGTCCAGCCCCGTCCCCAACTCGCGCCCCGCGCCCACCCTCCAAACCTGACACCAACCAACCTCCCTTTCTCCAGATCCGACGAGCCCCACACTAGATTCATCATCTTCGTCTTCGTTGCCAAGACCACACCATCGTCTTCGACGCCAAGTTCTTCGTGCGCTGCAACCCACAGATCCATCCCCATAAAGTCTATGAGAGAGAGGAGAGAGAGAGAGAGAAGTCTCCGTGTCCATGAATTAATTTTAAGATTTTACTTTTTTTTGTTGGGGAATGCTAGCAACCTTCTCTCTAACCTTCTCTTTTGGACCTTCTCCCTTCTTCTCATGACAAGTGTAACTTTCCTTACACTTAAAACAATGTCATTAATGCATCACACAAACTAGTTTTTGTTTTCCAAATTTACCCTTATTAAATGTATTAATTTTTTTATAATAACAAGCTAATTTTTTTTACAACTTTCTTACCATCTTGTTACAAAATTAAATAACAAAATAAAAACTGAAGTTTTAAATTTTTTTTTTTTCCAATGAGAACGTGTGTTTTGTTTTAAACAAAAAAAAATGATAACAATGTCATGAAACGAACTTTATTTTTTTTCTCAAAAAAATATGACGTTTTTCTTATGTTTTTTTATTATTTAATTTTTAATAATGTGCTAAAGAAGTTGTAACAAAATTTGAATAAATTAAAGGAAATATAGAAGCCAATACATTTTAAAAGGGTAAACTTGGAAAACAAAAACTAACTTGTGTGATGAATTAATGACATTGTTTTAAGTGTAAGGAAAGTGACACTTGTCATGAGGAGAAGGGAAAAGGTCCAAAAGAGAAGGTTGGAGAGAAGGTTGGAGAGAAGGTTGCTAGCATTTCTCTTTTTTGTTTGTCTTTAATATTTATTTTAAAAATGAATTAATTTTTAATAATTTATTTACTGAATTGCCCCTTTACAATTAACAGAAGTTAAAAAAAATTTGACAAAAATTGAGGATTGTCCTTAAATTGCTTCAAATTAAAACCAGAGGGATAAAATTGACCAAATTGAAACGACAGGGACCAAAGTGGTAAAAGTGGCAAACTACATGACCAAAAGTGATTTTTTGCCTAAAAATAAATGGACCACTTCATATTGGACCCTCCATTTTAGAAAGCCCAAAAAGAAATGAAGCCAATTTTCTAACAAAACCATCCCAAAGAGCCAGGCATTCTGAAACAGTAATGGAAATTTGTCCAATTTTCTTTGCACCAACAAGCATCACATGCCCATCCCAGTTTGAGCCATCAAAGTTTAGCTTCATCCAACTAGTGGGATGGGGCTCCCATTTAATGGAGGCAGGGTGTGATTGTTTTAAGCGCTGGTGAGAATTTTCCTTCCAAATATGATTTGCCACATTCAGCACTCTAGCAGGGTGAGGGGAATTATCTTGGAAAATCTTAAGGTTTCTAGCTTCCCAAATTTGCCAACAGATAAGGATTGCTGGAAGAAGGGTCGTGGTGTGCCCAACACTTAAGGCAAACGGGCATTCTAGGAAGAGGTGGTTAATGGTTTCAATCTGATTCAAGCACATAGGGCATTCAGGGTTAAGATGAGGGAGGAATTTGTGGAGATGGCTTCTAACTTGTAATATTTTACGGATCAGCAACCAAGAAAGAGCTTAACCTTAGGGGCAAAGTGAGCCCCACATTTTCTTCAACAGGGTAGTTTGGGGGTGGATATAGTATCCTGCACTTAAACATTGTAAGCACTTTTTATTGAAAACTTTCCATTCGGGTTAGGACCCCAGACTAAGAGGGGGATTGGGATTGTAAGAATTTTTTCAGTAACGTCTTCATCAAGAATTTCTTTCAACTTTTCTTTGTTCCAAGATTGATTAATGATAAAATCTGAAACCAAAATATTAGTATATCAATATCACCTCTTTGGGTAAAAGGAATCAAGTTGATAAGTGGGAAAGGAAAAACCCAATAGTCTGTCTGTTGAAGCTCAAAATGGTAGAGGGTCAACTTAGGTAAAAAACTTGGGTCTTCAGTAGGGAAAGTGGCTAGGACCTTCAGTAGCTGGGTACCCTGCGAAAGACAAAGTAGGGGAAGCAGTCGTTAAGCTTCGGACACCGGTGTGGTGCCGGCCGAAGGCTCTCCGATGCGTAAGTCAGCTACAAGTAGTAATTTTGGCAGAGTAACGGTAAAGGTAAGAAATTAGTTACCCTTTTTACTATGGCACTATTCCCTATTTATAGAGAAGTGAAAGTGGGAGGTTTGTGTACATTTCCGATGTGGGACTTTGTGCCAATCGTTGTGGTGGTGACACGTGTCATGGAGATTAGGTTTAGCAATTGGGAGCTTCAGCAGTCGGATGCTTCGGCACGGGTTTGGCACTTTGGAAGGGTGTCTTCCTTCGGCAGGGGAGGAGGCATGTCTGCCTTGGTGTTTTGAGGCTGGACATGCTCGGTTGATTATGGTGTAAACACTGTCCAAAAAGGAATGGACATGCGATTTCCCACAATCCAACTGATACCCATATTTAGCACTGATCTAGCATCCAAGATGGCTTTCCAGACAAAAGAATAAGAAGGTTTTTTCTTGAGGGCTAAGAAGCAATCTCTTCTAAGATATTTTTTAACAACAATTTGTGCCCACCAATTAGAGTTGTCAGTTAGAAGATTGAAAAGAGAAGGATATCTCACACCAAGTCCCCCTATGTCTTTAGGAAGGCAAGCATCCTTCCAAGCCATGGAAGGAACCTTAGTGGAAGATCCCCAAAAAAATAGTCTGCAACTAGTGTTCATTTCTTTACTAACTTCCTTAGGACATTTAAAACAAGATAAGGTATGATTAGGGATTCCAGAAATACTAGACTTGATCAAGGTCAGTCTACAAGCCCTAGAAAGGGTTTGGGCTTTCCAACCAACAAACCTACCCTTAATTCTATCAATCATAAGCTTTGCATTGAGGGGGTCTTTCCAAGAAACAATATTATTGATGCCTAAATACCGCCCCAAGGTATATGCTGAATTTGAAGCGAAGTACTCAGATTTGTTCTCACATTAGTAGGAACATTCTTAGAAAATTAGAGAGTAGATTTATGCAGATTGATATGAAGTCCTGAGGCTTTAGAAAAGGAATCCAACACACTATTTATATTTCTAACTGCCATAGGATTGGCTTTAGCAAAAATTAGGCAGTCATCCGTAAAAACTAGATTGGCAATGTGGAAACCTCCAGGGGAGGAAAGCAGCCCTACATTAGACTTAGAAGAAAAAGCTAGATGATTGAACTGCCTGATAAAAGGTTCCATGCAAAGTATGAAAATGTAAGGAGATAAGGGTCCTCTTGTTGAATGCCTCTAGATGCAGAAAAAGAGGTACAGGTGATGCAATTCATGATTCTGTCACACCAGGTGGGGCAAAAACCAAATTGAAGCTTAATATAATTCCAATCAAGCACATCGTAAGCTTTTTCAAGGTCAAGTTTAACAGTCATGCTACCACGAGAGTCATTCTTACGTTTGAAATCATTAAATAACTCACGCACAATTAAAATATTATCAAAGATAGATCGTCCCGAACCAAAAGCCCCTTGATTTCAAGAGACACATCTAGAGAAAAGAGGTCTAAGGCGTTGGATAATAATCTAGAGGTCTAAGGCATTGGATAATAATTTTGGTGATCAGTTTATAGGTGACATTACAAAGATTGATAGGTCTAAATTGTCCTACTTCCTCAAGGTTACTCACTTTAGGAATTAAGGCTATATTAGTATGGTTAATAAAGGCCAGGGGTAGATTATTGGCGAAAAACTCATTAACCGTGTTCTTTAACATGTGCTTGGTTTTATCCCAAAATTGGTGACAAAACAAGGCATGCAAACCATCAGGCCCAGGGGCCTTAAGAGCTTCAATACTCTTAATGGCTGATTCAAGTTCTAAATCAGACACATGAGGTAACCAAGGGCGGATCTACTACTAGGCTGGAGTGGGCTCCAGCCTAAGGGGGGAAAGATTTTTAAATATTAAATATAGTTAAGTTTATATAGTTAAGTTTATTCCTACTCCAATAAATATTAGCCCACTATACCAAATAAATATAATAAACTAATAATAGCCCAATTTAAGTAAAGTAAATAATAGCTTTATTTAAAATAAGCCCATTCCTAAAGCATATAGGAAATAATAAACATCAATCCAAACCTATATAAATTTGATTAGAAGTAGAACTCATGCTAAGGATCTACCAACTTGACCTATTCTAATCGTACTGATATTGGAGCCACAGAGAGCAAACATCAAAAAAATTCTTCTAGCCACCCAAAACGCCATATTTGAACCTTGAGAGTCTAGAGGAAATAACTCTCCTTCTCTAAAAAATTGTATCAACCTATCTTCAATGGGTTCTTCAATTTTGGTAAGTTTTTCTCTCTTTTTTTTAATATTTAATTTCCAATTTTAATTGTTGTTGTTAAGTTTTTATTTAATTTCTAATTTAATTTCCACTTCACTAGGTAAGCTCTTTAAAAAAATTTTGCAATCAAACATATTTTTTTGAAGTTGGACAATGTGTTGGATTTGATATTTATTTATATTTTGTACTTTTTTGTGTTATATTTGCTTGTAATGTGACTTTGTTTGATTTATAAAATTTTATTTACATTTTTGTTTCATGAGAAAAAAAAGCTTATAATATATCTCCTCTAAAAATTCCTGGGTCCGCTATTGAAGGTAACAAATGATTATTGTCGCTTGGGGTAGCACAAGGTTCAATGATCTTGGTAAAGTCCTTAATTTGATTGTGGTTGGGGGATTAGCAGAAGAAAATCTATGTTTGAAGGCAGCAATGAAAGTTTGGATAAGAGTGTCACATTTTACCCAAAGCCCCCTATTAATGCATTATGTTGTTAAGATCATCCACAAGGGTTGTTTAATAGTTCAATGCAATAGAAAAAATACATCAATTAATTTTTTTTTTTCAAATATATTCAAAATTGGTCTCTTTTTAAAGATCTCCTTGAGAATATTGCAATGGTACAATTTTTAGTGTTATTAAATTTATCCCTTCTATTTTATTTGAGCATATAAAAAAGCATATAATTACATATAATTATTGATCTGAAGCTATTGAACTATACCATTGCAAGTAAAACTGCAATTCAATTTATTGAACTATTATACACCATTTTGGATGCTCTAACCTTAGAATACCCATGCACACGTAGTAGCCCACAAATCTAACAAGATCATTTGTACTCGTCGGCACCTTAATTCCAAGCACATTAAATTGTATTCAATCATATATCCATCCGCAAGCAGTTTTGGTTCCCATCTAGCCCCCCTTTGATTTGGTGTAATAGTGGTGAACAATCACCCAACAGAGGCTAATAAGACAATGACATAAGATAACTTTTCCACGTGTCATTGTGTTATTAATCAGGAATAGCAAAACAATGTTATCCCCGTTACATGTGAGTTTTTTTGACAAGGAAGGGGAGGGGTGAGAATAAGAGGGAGAGTTTAGGTGCTCGAAAAATTTGACCCTTGAAAACGTGTTCATTTCTAAAAAAAAACTGAATAGATTCAACCCCATGGATTAACACTGATCCACGGCCATAAATTCCAGCACTCAATTTAATATTTTCCTCAAATACTCAACCATAGCATGGTAGGAGGCGGGGAAGGGGGGCGAGAGATTGATAATAATTTAATTAACAAGAATAATAATTAATCTGTTCTCTACAAACGTCAAATTCACCAAACTCCAGGAATAATGCACACAATCACGAGACAACTGAATTTGCAGTCCAAATGCCAGTCAGAGGTTCTCTAGATCTGGGGAGATAACCCAGGCAGCCAGAAGACAGCCACAATGTACAAGGTTGCCAAACCCCATATTAATTTAACACCCAGTAAACAGTCATCATAGGAGTTGCCAGTCATCTTCATGTGCACTTCCGTCCGCATCACTTATGGGCGGGACCACAAATGAATCATCATTTTGAACCCCACCACTATCATCCAAAACATCAATGTGGTTAACTGGCTTGGGAAAATTATGCGTCTCAGTCACAGTGAACAGCGGAGCGCCGTTTGAACCATCTGCCAGCTTGGAAGCTCGAAAACAAAAATCATCAAAATCATCTGCCAGCCATGAAAATTTAACAATACTAAGAAAGTATACGTGCTGAACTATTGACTACATAAACAAAGGTTCCGAAAACTATGAATTCAGCCAAGAGTGACCAGCAAACCTCTGTCACGGCAATAAAATCCTATCGCCAAAGATGGATCAATAGAATCAAGGGGAATGTGCCGTATTACACTGCACAAATTACCAATAGTTAGAAAAATAGTATAACAAAACACTGAAGACAATTAGTCTGAAAGGATCTTACTTGCAGTGGTAAGATAAAGTATCAGCCTCTAAATCATCCCGTCTTATATTGATTGCCTGGCACAACCAGCACCCAAAAAACCAGTCAGGCATGAACTTGAAGAGAACTCAAGTAATTATGCAAAACATTATCACCAGTATAAAGCCTAGATAAGAACAAATAAGAACCCTCGTAAAAAGCACATCCTAATAATTAAGATGAGTCCATAGAGAGATGAGTTGGACATTCCCAATCAGTAATGCACTGCATCACACTCGAGTGTCGTAAAGATTGCTGTTACCGTTGCCCATAGTAGCCCAAAATCTGAACACTTGTAAAAAGCACATCCTAATAATTAAGATGAGTCCATAGAGAGATGAGTTGGACATGCCCTATCAGCGATGCACTGTGTCACACTTGAGTACTGCAAAATCTGATCCTGCCCAAAGCTCCTCTCCTCCTACCCTGACTGCATCTTCAAAGAAAAAAAAATTTGTTTCTTTTCCCCAAATGACCTAATGACAGCTATCACACTTAAACCGTTCTGTGTTTCAAATTTGAACAAAATCTTAAACTAGAGGAGTCTGTTGGTTATTGAAACTACCTAATTTCTATTCTTCTAGGAATATAATGTGGAAACTTAAACTAACTTGTTTCCTGCTGATTTAAGACTTGTACTGAAATTTGAACAAAACCCTAACTTGAGGAGTCTGCTTAGTCATTGAAACTGCCTAATTTCTAAATTTTATTTTAAGAGCATAATGCAGGAATTAAATTTAACTTGATTCACGCTGATTTTTACTCTCAAATTTACAATTTCATAATATGGAGAGAGGAATGCATGCTTAATGAGTTTCAAGCTTAAATTAATTCTGCAGTTGATCTCACGTCCTAGTTAGTTTATATCCTACATCAACCCTTCTCTGCATCAAATTCTCTGGGATCTTCTTGTCTAGGTACTGAAGACCAAGAATCCATGTTTTCATTTTCCCCACCTCCATTCGCATTTTCCCCAACCAAAGCAGCAATAGTTTAAGCTATTTTACAATGAAACAATTGTTCCAATCAACTCACTGAGTGCCTTATTGCCTTCAGAAAGCTCAACCCTAGATGAGTTTTTGCATTTGTAATCACTGTACTCGAAGAAATAAAACAAATTTGAAAGAACACAGACTATGTTAGCTCTGATACCAATTTGATGTACGTTATCATGTTTCCTATGTCAATGCTGGGAGTGGCCTTAAGATACTAAAAAGTTTAGCAAACAGAACAGATTTAGAGAACAGTAGATTTAGGATTACATTGAAAAACAGAGAAGAATAGGGAAGATGAAAGAGAAGAAAGTAGAGGAGATATGACAGCACCAAGTCCAACAACACTTCATTTTCATTCATCCAAACCATATTTGGTTTACAAGAGATGACCTAATTCAAATATATAGGCTTCAGAAAGTGCTCCCAAATATTCCTGGGAATACTAAAACTAAAATAATCATTAAAAAAAAAGAAGATAATACTCAAAGACACATCATTAATAGGATACTCTTAAAAATAAAATAAAAATAAAAAACAGAGTTGTTGTAAGACCCAAATACATCGACTTTTATGACACTTGATATTTACAGTATAGGGACTATTTAGCCTATTTCTCTATAAGACTTTCAATTATTCTTTTTTATGCCCGACCCTTGCACTACTGTGGCCATTTATCTTTCGATTAAAAAGGCCTTATTGTTCAATTTGGGCCAACAGGCTTAAGCTTCACCTTGGGCTTTCAAAAAGGAAATTTCTTTTCTCACCAAGTTGTTGCTACTGCATCAGATATTATGCCAGATAACAGAGAATAAGGGAGCTCCTATTACGTACACTAAGGTGGTTCGGTCCATTTTGGACATGTAGGACAACAACCTGGACATGTACACAAGAGTAACCTGATTCAAGTAGAGGGCACTAGGGGAAGTGGAAGCCCAAAACATTGAAGTAGTTTGAGTGGAGGGACAAGAGATATTCAAAATTCACAACAGATATCACTAGACTACCTTAACCGATTTACCCTTAGCAAGAGATATTCAAAATTCATCAAATAATATTCTTTGCCCATACGACAGGCCTTTGCAACACAGTTTGCTCATTGAATTATGCAAATTTTAAGGCTATTAGCATTTTATTCAGGTTAAGTACATATTGAGACATTTGAATCAGAAGTAAATTATAAAAAAATGCCATACCGGCTGAACTTCATGTGGATCAAGGTAAAGTGCTTTTTCATCTTGCACACCTATAATGTAAGTTGATGCACCAGGTTTTCCACCCATGATGCCAAGACTTTGGGGAAAAGTGAATGTCGCCCACAATGATGGAATGTACCTGATAATAATGTTTTTATGAGAAACAATACTTTATTAAAGAGCTTAAAATTACAAAACAAAACGTAGTGCAAAAGACGTCGACCAACTGATACCACCCTAAAAAAATGCAAAAATCACCTCTTACATTGTAATACAACTAAACTATCCTACAGCAGTACCTGATGATTAATTAAATCATCCCATTAAGTATCATAAATGGTTGTGAAGTTTGGACTTATGAATTCCCTAATTGTATCATTCCCTATGTCATCTAGGCTGCCAAACTCCAGGTTGACTTTATCGTTCAGTTAGAAAGATAAACATAAAGTTTTAGTAAAGCACTTCCTAAATCAGAATTCTTAACCTAACCAGAAATAAAAAGAGATATTTAGTTATATACCCATTTTTAGCGCTAATGATATAGATAAACCCTATACCATTTAATTTCTATAAACAAACCCAAAAAATGAGAGCTGACCCTATTGAATTTAATTTTGATTATTAAATTACTTTGACGCCCTATTGAGTGTTTTGGTATTTTTATGAGGTTTTGGGGTTGGGCTTGTTTTAAGAAATTTATGACAGTTTTGTAATTTATAAGAAGTTAAAAGCCTCTTTGTTATGTCGTAAATGGGCTCTGAGTGTGTTTTTAAAGTCCATTTCATATAGGGTTTTTTTTTTTAAATTTGGGCCCCTATATTGCGTATAATAGTGAATCTCCCAAATAAAAAAGGAAAAAACAAAAGCTAACTGGTGCTAACTCAATTTGCTAAACAAAAAATCCAGCGACCAAATATTCCCTAGGTCAGCAAAACGAATCATAGTCATCTAGCTACCACGATTAAAAAAGGCACCTGGGGTTGACTTTTTCAAGTCCAAGAACCAAAGGAACCAGTAAAAGAATAGGCGTCCAATCAAGTCGACCTCTTGAAAACTCCAAACAATGTCTAGAGGCATCTTGAATGCAGACAACTGGGGCTCCACCCCGTTCCCCATCTTCATCCCCAGATACAATATAAACAGCCATTGGAAGTGGCTGGTTATCAACAGCAGTTCCCTCTCTCTTACACCGAACTAGAGTCTCCCATGAGCGGCACATGGCATATGGGCCAACCCATGACCCGGCAGCGAGGTCATAAGCCTTTCCAGCCTGAAGAAGATTGTGGATAGAGAAAGCTGATCCTTCGGAATCACCAAAATGATGCAGGATCTCAATATATTGTTCATCTAAAGGCTGCATAACAAAGGTATAAAATATATATGTACGTATGTATGACTAATAATTCCAAAATGTGATTCAAAAGCAATAAGTAGATGGATAAGATGTAAACTACAAACAATCCATCTTACCTTGTGCAAGGGTCTTCTCCAAGATCTTCCCAATCTATGGAAAAGCAATGCCTGTAAACATACGCTGTAGTCATTCACTATCTAACCCAAAAGACAGCATGATTACAATGACTGATGCCACGATCAAGAAAGCTTAACAGTAATATTCAGACATATGAAACCTTAACCATGCATGAATGCAAGCACCCAAAAGAAACAATGCTGCACCACACCTGGGCTACAAGCATCTGACTACTCCGAAGCATGCAGCCCCAATTTACGTCACTAGTATACTTTGAATCTCCAATAGCATCAAAACCTAGAGATAAATATGTCAATATTGGTTTTGCTCCAGAAACTTATATGTGCTAAAGTTAAAAATGATGTTTGCAACTCAAACCTTTACGATATGTCATCAAAATTCTTGATGAGAAATCCTGTTCAAATGCTCTTAATCCATTGTTGGTAGCTGTGTCTCCAGAGGACTCATCTTGTGAGACTTTGTAGCGCACACCAAGAAGCCATATGTCACTAGCAGAAGAGATGCCAGTTCTGCTGGATCCAAGTACACGCTCGTGAATCCTCCTCATAGAGCCACCCGTCACAACTTTCCTCACAGCTTCTGTCCATCCATTGTTTCTAGAATGAATTTCCTTCTTTTCAGTAATTGATGACTCACTATGTGTTTCAAAGATTGAGAAAGCAGATGCAAAGAAGTTTGACCACAGGGACGCCTTGTCGTGCTTACTGTCCCTAGATCCTGAATCTGAACAAGCAGATGACGGACCTCTATCTATCGACTCTGTTGAACTTTTAGAGGAATATTTTGACGCAACAGCCCTCTCACAAAAACCCTTCATCACCTAGTCATGGAGCAGCATACAATCCTGAAGTTGCTCATAGAAGCAACCTGAGTTTTAAACATCCATCTCAGTCAAGAAAGTTCCAAAGAAGAACCAAAGGAAACCCGAGATGAATAAAGAAGCATGTTTATGACAAGTTAGACATAGTACATTCAAAGCAACCATATGTGCAATATTCTAGAGGAACTAAGACGCAACTAGCTTAACTTTCAGAGGGTAGAAGAGAAGCAACGAAGGGAAAAAAAGTAAAAGCATTCAACTTGACCAAATAATGTTGCATATCCCAAATGCATGTGGGAT
Organism: Prunus campanulata; assembly: GCA_034190965.1. Classification (NCBI taxonomy): domain Eukaryota; kingdom Viridiplantae; phylum Streptophyta; class Magnoliopsida; order Rosales; family Rosaceae; genus Prunus; species Prunus campanulata. Next base: position 145,105 of record CM067209.1, read on the forward strand.
TGGATCCAGGAAAGACCATATAACTTAAAAAAGAAAAACGAAAAAATATCTTCGATCGTTACAATTTTCAGTTATCATCCTAAAATACTAAACATATTCAATTGTAGGCCGGAATTTTGAACAATCCATATAGCCCGAGACAAAGATGCAGAGGAAGCAAGAAAGTATAATTTGCAATTCATGCAAATCATTAATAAGTCATAGAAGAAGAAATTAGGAAAGACATAAATCATGCAAAGCTGAAACAGATAAGAGATTTAGGAAAACAACAAAGGATGGAATTGCCGAGATATCTACCCAATTAATACAGTCACATCCCATAAGACAGCCCCAATTTCTGAACCCTAGAGAAGCCAAAAGGCGTCATGGCCTCGACCGATTATAATTCAACGACAGAAAACTCCAAAGAAATTTTTTTTGCACAAACAGAGGAAAGAAAAGAAAAACCAAACCTGGCGATCGGTGATGACAAGGAAACTGGCTGACCGACAACAGCCCACAAACCACACACAAAAACCACGTACCCGGTTTCTGAGTCTATTCTTTAGCAGAAACACTGGCACCGAGGGGAAATTCTACTAACTTAAATGAGGGGAAATTTGGGGAGACGGAATTCCAGGGTAAAATTCTCCAACGGGGTGTAGTCGATTAGGATTTTGGAGAATTTTGAAAAACTTTCCTAAGTGACAGATTTTGGACAATCTGCTCTCCTCTCTATATCCAACAGATTCCAATGGGTTTTGGGAGATTCTACGTGGACTTTTGGGAATTCTATTTAGGCCATTCCAATGGGTAAGGAGAAACGCAAATTTTGGGTTTTTAGCCCAGAAAAACCTCCCAATGCTTGTGCACAGGGTTTTTTTGGCCCAAACTCTTTTTTGGGCGAAATATCAGACTCAATATGAGTCCAACTGGAAATTTGTGGAGCCCAATGACATTCCAGCTCCAACTCACATGAAGCTGCTGTAGAGGGGGACCCATTTCAAGTCTTTCTTTCTTGGATCAAGACCATCAACTAGCGGAAATGCTATAATGAGGGAGTTGTGGGAGGGGTTGAATCCCACTATCCAATAAGAGAGAAAATATTGGACTTAAACTTTTTAAATGGTTGGATGGTTGGATTCAACCCCTTACCAAAATCCCTCTCATTGTAGCATTTTGTTCTCTTTAGAAGGCATTTTTACTAGGACCAAAGCAAGATGTGCAAGTGGAACCAATCTCAGTTATGTGGTTAGTACCCATTTTATTCATGCAATAAAGGTAGGTGGGTGGGGGGGGTGGTTGGTCGTGGTGATGGGAGGTGGATTGGGGTGATGTTGGAGGGGAGGCAACTAGGGAGAGGGTGTTGGGGTTCTAGGGGTGCACCATGGACATGTTTGGCCTAAAAGGGAGTTTATGAAATCCACCAAAGTCTATGGGGAAAGGCTGGGATTGTTTATGGCTTAAAATCCACTCTAAATCCCACTCAAATGTACTACTTTATGTATGTCGATCAAAATCCATGACTTAGCTTAATTATTGATATGTTCCATGTGCTTTACCAAAAATCTAAATTTACCTCATGTACTTGCAATTGGCTCACTTTACCCCTGTGCTTTATGCTCGTGTCCTTTGTTCCCCTATTTTGTCTAGTTCCTCATAACAATCGTTAACTATGTTTATGTGGCAGCCACCTGGCATCGAGTATAGTAACATATGTCATTTGATAACATTTGAAGATCTATAAAAATTTAGGCTGCTAAAATTGACTATGTTTCCCCAATCTTGGGTTTAGTTTGGTGATGCAGTGCCCTAGAAATTGAAGGATCATATCAATTGAAGACAAATTGGTCTTCCTCTGTTGTGGGTCTTCGTTGCTGATGTTGTAGTTGGTCATCATCAATTGATTAGATGGACACTGTTGAAGGAAGGCATCAGCGGTGTCACTGTGGAAAGCTAGCTAAAATTCAAACTTCGTGGACTAATTCTAACCCAGGAAGGAGATTTCTAGTATTTCCAAACTCGAAGGTAAGAGCATCCACAGTGGGGGGGTGTAAATTCGGGGGTGTAAAGCCACTTTTACATCCCTTTTACACCTCCGGGGGGTGTAAATATGTTTTTTGCTCCAGTGGTGGGGTGTAAATTCGGGGGTGTAGCCGTGGGTCCCAGCCTTTTATGTTGACTTTTCTTCATTTTTCTTCTCTTTTCTCGGGTGGGTCCCGCCTGCAAGGGATGTAAAAATGGATGCAAATATACATTTTATTTTACATCCCCATGGTGGTGATGTATATTTACATTCATTTACATATCACTATTGGAGACGATTCCGGTGACTCGGGGTGTATATTTAACATACACCCCCATATACACCCCCCCACTGTGGATGCTCTAAGAAACTAAAATATAAGATGCTTGATGTGTGGTTATTTTTTGGAAAATAATAAATGATAAATGTGGTATGGGTTGATGCAGGGAAGACAGCAGAGAGGATGTTACTTTTGGGAGTGGCTTGATCCCAAAAATTTTCAACGTTCAAAGATGGCAATACCTGGATTGCTAAGGAAGATTTATAGATTATGTTAGATAAAAAATGTAATAACGTAATTAAAAATTCACCCAACATAATTTTACTCTTATTTACTAATAAGAGTTTTTATAATTAATTGAGAACGACCCATTCAAGATTAAAAAATATCTCTTAATTATAATCTCTTTGAGAAGAGAACACCCTTTGATTCCAATGTGAAGGATGAAACCTCCTCATCTTCCTTAGTAGTGATTACCATTACAGACTCAGTGGTAGTTAAAGTAATTGGAATTGAACCAATCATAATTTGAGTGATAATTGGAGTCATGGCAGAACCATTGACTTTGTGTTGAGTGCTCTTGACGGTCTTGGATGCATGTGTCTCAACAGCAACAATTGGGATAGTTTCGAGCTCAAAAGAGTTAGCTTGTGCGGTTTTCTTCCTAGAAGCTCGTGCAACCCTTTTCCTTGCATTCCGTATGGAATTCTTGGATGGGGATTTCATCAGTTGAGTCTTCATGACTTTCACGATAGCCTTGCTGGTTTTGATCTTTAGGCTAGCCTTCGGAATATTGTTGACAACTGGTGCATGAGTCACAGTGAAGGTGACTCGGTGACCGACACGTCTTGGTGATTCAGCCTCAGATTGGACTGCAGGAAGCTTATGAAAGTATACGGTTACTTGTGGTGCCATGTCGTTTCCCTGTTAAATAAAGAAAAGACATAACAAAAATTTATTAGTTCATTTCATCAACAATTAGAGATGAAAGGGAGAATGGATCCCACCAGGCGTGCCAAAAATTATGTTAGATAAAAAATGTAATAACATAATTAAAAATTCACCCAACATAATTTCACTCTTATTTACCAATAAGAGTTTTTGTTATTAATTGAGTATGACCCATTCAAGATAAAAAATATCTCTTAATTATAATCTCTTTGAGAAGAGAACACCCTTTGATTCCAATGTGAAGAATGAAATAAATAATGGAATTTGATTTGATGTTATGGCTGCATCCAGGAAACCCTAGACTGCCTACATACCCCCTGTCGGAGATCAAGCCTTTTGTAGTTCACTAGAGAATTTGATTGAACTTTTAAGGAATGAAAGACCCCTTGAAAGAATTTGTGATGTGAGGAATATTTTATGGAATTTGGATGAATGTTGTTGGACCAGGGATTCAATTTGATTTTGTGGTTGAAAAAGTGTTTGTGGTGAATTTGGTTAAGGTAAACCACATATTTTATTTGGACTTGCGGTTGTATGTGGATTGAATTTCCAAATTGTCTACGTATCCTTGTTGGAATCAAACCGGACGTAGTTCAGATAATTTGATTGAACTTTCAAGGAATGAATGACCCCCTGAAAGAGTTTGTGGTTGAGATATTTAAATTTGATCTCATTGAAATTTGTACGGGTAGATGACCCATGAGAAAATTTGGAATGGTTTTGTACCATATTTATTTATTATCAATGTCCAAAGAAAATTAATAGGCATTTTAATGAGCCTATTAATTTACCCACATATGGTTTTGAGGATTTTAAAAATTAATCCATTAACCACATAATTTATTTGGACCACCCATAAAATATTTTGGACTTTTGAGAATTAATTGGTAATTTGTTTTGTCAACCCATCAATTTGTTTCTAGGCCTTGACACTTTTATTAGTTGGCCCATAAACAAAGGGTCCATATCAGAAGAGATTTGAGTGCCAGCTGCATTTGAAACCGATATCTATTTGGAGTAGTAGAGACCAATCCAAACTGAGTCACTCTCATCTTTATCTGGAGTAGTTTAATTCAAACTGGACCAAATTATAGGGAAATAGCCTTTAATGCCACCGGTTTTATAATTTTAAGTGGAAATATCAGCCCTCCCAAAATTTTTTCCAAATACCACCTATAAATACAAATTTAGTGTCCGGTTATTGGCCAAATATCACTTATTTCTGAAATTGACTTCTCTCTCATCTCTCTTCGCTCCGGTCGCTCTCTCTTATCTTTCTCTCGCGTGTAGCTATCTCTCTCTCTCTCTCTCAGACGCAGTCTCTTCCTCCCTCTGCTCAGCTCCATCATTCACCGCGACAGGTACTGTTCATCGTCACTTCGCTTAGTCTGAAGTTGGTTTAGGGTTGATGTGTTTGTATGAAATTGGTTTAGGTGTTTCTTCGAAATTGATTTAGGTGTTTCTTATAAATTGGTTTAGGTGTTTCTTCGAAATTGATTTAGGTGTTTCTTAGAAATTAGTTTAGGGTTCATGCAATTATCTGAAATTGGTTTACAATTTAGGGGTTTATGTGAAATTGGGTTAGGGGTTAGTCTGAAATTGGTTTAGGGTTTATGGGTTTCTGCTGTGATGGATGTTAGAACTGGTGCTTAGTTTTTCTTAATTTTGTGTTGAAGAGGTATATTTCAGTGGTATGTTTTACTATGTTTTAAGATGGTAATTGCATTTTGCTGCATATTTGGATGTAATTTTTGGCCATTGAAGAGTGACTGTAATTGAAGTAGTCACCCTTGCTATGTTGAAATTGGACTTCAATTTAAGATAAAATTCATTTAGTTTAATCCATGGATATGGAGTGAGGTGGGAAAGGGTTGTTGGGGCTAAACCTGAACCTTAACTCATGATTAGCATCAACCCTTGCGTTGAGAAGAGGAGAAAAGCTGTTCAAGAATGACATACTGCACAAGATTTACTCTGGCAGGGGCAAACTTCCCTCTTCCTAAAATTCTTGGACAACTTTTGTCCTCTTGTCAACGCAAGGATTGACACTAAATATGAGAATAATGACGTGATTTTCTAGTGTCTCAACATGTTAGTGAATTTCTACTTAGAAGAATACAATCTCACATACAAGCACTAGAATCATTCATTTGCTTACATTTGAAAGGAGGGCATATTGGAGTCATTATTGTGGTTGCCATTAATTCATACGATGTTCCATTACATTATACAGAAAATATAACATAACGAAATGGGAAAATATAAGAGGAAGACCTGTGGAGAGAAAATGTAAGACTCGAAGGTACAATGAATTTGTAATTTTTCTGTCATGGGACATTGGTGAACATACATGCAATGCATATAAGGTTCTATTGTCCCTGTATTGTACTTTTAGCACAGATATATCTAGTGCATATTGCCTTCATTTGCGTATGTATTGTATGTTTATTGCTTTATATTGTGTATATTTGAACGACCTAAAATTTTGAAAATAATGGTGGTGTGCAGGGAAATATGGTTGTCAAAGCCAAGTTGATGATTCAGGAGGATGATAAATTCCAGGGAAAGGCGTTGACCCTTTCCCATACGAAGAGTACGATAAGTACAATTACGGAGAGATTCAGCCCGCGAAATTTACAAAGGTTCAAAGACAGCTGTTTTGGCCATCTGTTACTAATCGAGGACTTGAAGTGGACAACACAAATTATCCACGGGTTGCTGTTGAGAAAGGCTGACCCGAAGACAGTCTCTCAAGTCAACGGGATCAAATTCATAGTTGGCAACAAGGTCATACAATTCACAGCGCAACAGTACAGCCTCATCACAGGGCTGCAGTTTGGAAATCTTCCGTTTATTCCAATTGCAAGTAATGACAACTGCACATTGAAGAAGAAGTACTTCCGCAACAATAAAACTGTCAGCCTTTCCGAACTTGAAAAAGCCTTCATTGACTGCGCAGATGAGGAGGACGTCTTCAAGCTCGGACTTTTATATTTCGCTGTGTTTGTGCTGTTGGGCAGTGAAAAACATGTCAACATTGACATGCGCTACTTGAAATTGGCCGAAGATGTTGAAGACTTCCAGAAGTATCCGTGGGGTGCTGTGTCATATGCCAAGACAAATTCGTCATTGTTGAGGGCACTGTGCGCAGAGTACCAGCGAGTCAAAGTGCCCCAGAAAGCCTTAAAAACCAAAAAATCAGCAAAGCAATCCAAGACAATGGCAAGTGGTAGACCAAGGGAGTACCATATAAAAGGATTTGGCTTTGCACTTCAGGTGAGGAAATATCTGTTTATGTATAAGTTCCATTTACTTTGTTTACAGTGATTGATATTTTATTGTTGAAAACAGATATGGGCTTTTGAGGTGTTTCCAGCATTGGCTGCACTGCATTACGTTGTGCGCGAAGACAATGGCCACGTCCCTCGTATACTACAATGGAGGATCAATAGTTCGGCTCGTTTTCACGAAGTAATGAGCCAAGTTTTTGAAAATTGTGAGGTAAGTTAGGTTCGTAATACTAATGTTATGCATGTCATTAACATAATAGGTTGACTGATATCTAGTTTCTATGTGTACATTGCAGGTTGATGTGCAACTTCTCCGGCCAAGTCTAATTGAAAAGCAGCAGCCGTATTGGACATGGGGTGACAATGTTGAAAACACTGAAGATATTGTGGCATTGTTTGGCGATGACATCGTCCACAGAACCAGCACTTCCGTTGAACATCTCGATGATGAAGTTGACGCAACTGCTGCCCTCTCGTCGTCTTCTAAGGTAAGCATGACCTTTGGGAAGTGTATCTGTCCTTTTCAGTTCTTATTACTCTTTTCGTTTACTTTTTTTAACATTTCTAGTACCAACTAATTCATTCGGGCATGACATCGTGCCAATTGGTCGATCTGCACCCTTCCCTTTTTAGGGTTCAAGCAACCCCCATTTTCTTCCCTAACAGACCTAGGTTTTTTTAGAAACTTCTCTCTCTACCGATCCTGAGTTCGTATGACTCACTCATGACTTATGATTCGCATGTTCATGCTCGTCTCCTCCTTTCAGTTGATTTAATTGCGTTTCCTCGGATCTCATGTTATAAGGGTTTTTTGCTATATATATATATGTCATAATGAAGCTAATGGCGCTGGTATATCCAGTATGTAGTCCATATAGGCAATAAAATAGCAATACAGTACAAATAAAGTAGCAATACACATTCAATAAATTAGCAATACAGTGACTATATAATAGCAATATAGTAGCAATATATGGTTTATATTTTGTATCAATTGTAACAATTGGCATTATAACTGAATGTAGGGTGAGCTCTCATCAACTGATTTACGCAGTTTCAAACGTGAGTTGGCAAAGCTATCCAGTGAAAATCAAGCGCTTAGGAAGAGAGTGCAACACTTGGAAGAAATGGCACAGAAGGAGTCTGTCAAGCATCAGAAGGACTCTAAAAAAAATAAAAAGGCTGTGGACGATTTGAGCAGGACCCTAGCTTCAATTGAACATTACTTTAAGATGGAGATAGAGGAGTTGAAAACGCGATACAGTGGGTTCAATGAACCTGGGGAAGGGCATCACGAAGTCAGTTCTCCTCATATGCAAGAAAGAGGCGACAATGCCATGTCGCCCGTGCCTGAAAATATTACTTTGACCACTGAACAGGCAGAAACATCTGCGCAAGTGCCCGGTTTTGAACCTGAAGCCTTCACTGCGATGGAAGGCCAACAGGCAGAAGGTGAGCAGGCAGAAGGTCAGCACCCAGAAGCTGAGCAGCAAGAAGCTGAGCAGCCAGATGCTGAGCAGCCAGATGCTGAGCAGCCAGAAGCTCAGCAGCCAGAAACTGAGAAGCTTGAAGCTCAGCAGCCAGAAACTGAGAAGCTTCATGCTCCGGAGGAGGTAGATGGGTGCAGAGTAATCTGCAAAAAACTATTATTGTTGTTGAAGGATTGGAAAAAAAGGGACAAAAAGGCGAAGGGAGGTCAGCTGAATCTTCCGGTCATACGCAATCTTACTATGGCTGGTGATGAATCGATTGAGGAAGGTTGCAGCACTGTTGAGAAAGAAGATATGGAAGGTAAAGGGCGCAGAAAGAAACGACCAGCCACTACATTGCTGAGTCCATTTACCGATCCCTTGAGGAAGAAGAGGGCGACGACTAGTTCGGATGCGGAGCCAACCCAGCCATGTTTTGATCCGAGAAAACCCCTACCCATTCACGAAGTCAAGGCAGTAATAGACTTCTGCAGTGCCTGGAAAACTGATATAAGGTAAGGATTTTATACCTTTGAAATCCATTTTCTTCCCTATTGTAGTATGCGCAACCATATATGAATAAGAAAATATAGGTACCTTTAATAGACATGTATGTAATTGTCATATTATACAATGTTCGAATTATTACACGATTACAAAATTCACCGTTGGAAATTTGGCTTTTGTAGTGCGGAGGTGCAGCTTGAACAAAGTTCAGTTGGGGCAGATTTTTTTTACAAACTGATAGATGATACCGAATGGGTTAGCTCGAAGGTAAGAATTTCAACCCTACTTTATTAGGACAATTGAATTGTTTTCTCATGTTTCTTATGTGTACATTTGTATTAACAAATTGTGGTCATATTATTGATGTAAACTTTCAGCACCTTGACATGGCGACGTTTCTCATACGGAAAAGACAGCTGTCTCATCCCTTGGTTTTTGGAACCCACTGGACAACTGCAGATTGTTGTTTGCAGGTAAAAATATGAAAATTTTACTATTCACTGCTTGTCTGTCATCCTTTTGTCATTATGTAATGTGCCTGCAATTCAATGTTTGCAGCAATTTTTAGACCCAGTCAAACCGCCTGCAAAGACACGAGGGTCGAAGAAAGCAGCTGCTCAAAAAACGGCTGAGCTTCCACCCAGCTACCTCAAAAAGATACACCACTTTGTGCACGGGACATGGCAACATGGGTATGCACAACCATGGACCAAAGTCAGGAAGGTGTATTTCCCGTATAATCTTCGAGGGTGCCATTGGGTGGCAGTAGAACTCGACTTTGTGAGACATACTGTCACAGTGTATGACTCCTATGTTAATTTTACCTCACGGTCCAAGTTGGTGAAATCTCTTAAGCCCATTAGCGACACTCTTGCACAAGTGCTCTATGATATGCAATTTTTTGCTGCTTCTGAGGTTGAAGAGGTAAAGCAAAAGGGGATTCAGATGTCCAAGTGTACACCCTTCATAATTTGCATCATTGGAGATGTACCGCAACAAAGTGATGGGTAAGTAACGTATGTTAATATAGTGGAGTTTATTGATATTGTAAATGTGTGCATTTCTAATTTCTGAATTGATTGGCCTGACAGTGCCGGTTGCGGAATAATGACTGTCAAATTCATTGAGCATCTCACTGCCGGCATTTCTTTGGAATCTGTGGACCCATCGAAGATCACCTATTACCGACTGAAGCTTGTGATGGAGGCTTTGAGGGGGGAGGCGTATATATAAGGTAGATGTGATAATGTTTCTCAATTTAATTCAGTCTTTACTTCTCAGTTGCCCATTCAGTCAGAAATTAATTGGAAATTTGGAATCCTTACTATGAATATGCAGAGATGGAAGCTGTGGTGGAGCTGCTGTATATGGAAATTTGGATTCCTTAATATCCTTAATATGAACATGCCTTTTGATTTTGCGAATCGAAATTGGGTTGTACGTATAATGAATACCACTAGGGATGTACTTCTCATTCGGTTCTGTAATTGGGCTTTTCATTTGGATATACATTTTCATATAAGACCCGCCTTATTTCCCTTTCTTGGTTTAGAAGCAGTTTTGATTATGTTTGCGTATCAGGCCAAAAGTCAAGTTTTTCATTTCTCTGTTTCTGTTTTCTGTTTTATTTCAACAACAACAACTTAGATTGTATTGTAACAAAAAGAAAAAAAGTGATAAAAGTGGCCAATTATTTCTGTCAATTTTTACTGCTTTTGTTTGAAATTGATATCCACATAGGCTACTAAGTACGTTTAATGGAGTAGTGCCATGGGAGTACCACATAACTAGCATTTGTTTTTGTTGTTTTTTCCCTTCCCTTCCCTTTTGTTTCCAAGTATGAAAACTGGAGGAGCTACTGTTTCTTCCCTTTTATTTTATGTTTTAGAACCAACTGTTTGTTGTTCTAATTTGTTTTGGTTCATATTCATTTTCAAAATTTAGATGCATGGTTATATACCTAATATGCTTTACACCAGAATGTCTTGCATATGTGCATATTTAGTGATACCATCTTTTTTTTAAAAAATTATTTTGATACTTATTGTTTTTAAAGATTAGTTGATAAGACATGTTTGGGTGTAATTATGATGCAGCTGAATGCCTCTTTTTGAAACGCACATTGTTTTTTTGGTGTACTTCTTCTTTTGCAATGACGGTGGCCCTAAATCCTAAATCCCTTCAGAGGCATAGTCATTATACATGAAATAGAATTTCAATATTACGTCAATATACAATGGAATAATATAGCAATATACGAGCATTTTCTATCCCATAGGGTCGCAATGTTAGGTCCACATATATGCAATAGGCTAGCAATATGCGTACAATATATATACAATATGATAGCACTATGAAGACAATATTCATATAATATGATAGCAATATTAGGGCATTTTACATACACTTCGCAGACATCCAGTTCAGACAACCTTCATGTTAGACATGCAAAATAATACTACCCCGAACCCTGAGAATACTATCCCGGGAATGGAAAACAAAGCCCACACTTTCACATCACCTCACCTCACTCATTGCATCAACCGAACCCGGGTAAATGCAAATTTTTAGAGGTCCATCAACAGATCCATGTCTTTTGCCTTCATCCTCGCTTTATGCACGAGAGAATGATGAGCCATTCCCTCTCCACCCGTATTGAGCACCTGCCAGACACCAGCTACATCAATTTCGCTCCAATTGTAGTCTGGTGAGACGACTGAAGCATAATCGCGGAAGATCTCGAACCCGTTGTTGAAACATTCAACCATTTCATGGTTATATTCTTCAGAATTTCTGAATTGTTGGACAGCATTTTTCTTTGTATCTTCCAATTTTAACTTCAGGGACTCTAACTTTTTGCTCCGACTTTTTGCTTTTAGAGTTTGCTTCACTTCTCCAGCATATGCTTTGTTCAACTTGTTGGCCAAGTTTCCCATCACTTGGCCATGAATATCACATTTGGTCTCCCACCAATCTGTTGCCTTACACAAATATTGCAACTCATGTTTCACTGCAGAGATTTGGTGAAGTGGATCATTACTCTCAGCCTCACTTCCGGATGAAGTGGGATCGTGATTTGGAGTTAGAGGTGGAGATGGGAATGGCACATGCCATGGCTGGTCTCCCGGGTAACTGACATGTATCGGTGGGCCAATTTACAGCTGCAGTCTGCAAAAAACAAATATTTCAAAGTACTGTCATTCTGTAGTTTTTACTTCAGAAAACTTGAAAATTAGAATATGGTAAGTCTGTAGTAAGTTGAGAATAAAAACCTGTCCCAAAGTTGACGTGAAGATGGTGCCAATGCTTCTGTTATATATAGGAAACTGGAACATAGGAACAACAAAAAAATTCAAAAAGTGCCACGTAGGAAACTGGAACATAGGAACAAGAAAAAAATTCGAAAATTGCCACATAGGAAACTGAAACATAGGAACAACAATATTAGGCAATTCCGAAATTGGAAAATTTGAAATTTGGAAACGAAGATTGGGAAATTAGAACTTACAAATTTAGGAAAATAAAAATATTTGGTCGAATACAAAAATTGCCACATAGAAATAGGAACATAAGAAAAAGGAAATTTGGCAAATACGATATAGGAAAATTAGAAATTTAGAAAATTGGGAAAAAAATTAAAACAAAAACATTTCCAATATTTCAATTTGAAATATTTCTCCAATTTTCTAAGTTTCTACTTTTCCAATTTTCCAATATTCAATTATAAATATGTTTCCCAATTTTCTAAGTTTCTAATTTTCCAATTTATAAATTTTAAAGAATTTTTCCAATTATATAACTTTCTAAATTTCCAAATTTCCTATTTTTAAAATAATTTTCCAATTTCCTAAGTTTCTAATCTTTCAATTTTAACTAATTTTTCCAATTATATAAGTTTCTAAATTTCCAAATTTCAAAATAATTTTCCAATTTTCTAACTTTCTAAATTTCCAATTTTCCTATTTCTTAAAACAAAGAAAATAGGAAAAAAAAAATTCAAATTGGAAATTTAGGAACTTAGAACATTGGAAAATTAGAAACTTAGAAAATTGATTAGTTGGATAATTGGAGAATTGGAGAATTGGAAACATTAGAAACTTAGAAACTTAGACAATTCGAAAATTATATAAAAATTGAAAATTTAGAAACTTAGAAAATTGGGAAAATATTTAAACTTGAATAATCGGAAAATTAGAAATTAAGAAAATTGGAAAATAAATTAGAATTGAATAATTGGAAAATTGGAAAATTAGAAAATTATAAACTTTTACGCTTGAAAAATTGGAAATTTGGAAATATGGAAACGAATTGAAATGGTAGAAATGGGAAATACGAAAATTACCGTATTAGACAATTTTTAATTTGTCGGTAAATTAGGCAGGCCTAATTATGCAAATTCTTTAAATTATAAAATGGAAAAATTACCAAATTCAGAATGTCCAAATTACAAATGTAGGAACTAGTGTAAACAGTACATTGATAATAAGTCCCGCCCAATAACTCCCGCCAGACAATCCCGCCAATTACTCCCGCCAATAACTCCCTCCAATTTCTCCCGCCAATGTCTGAATAATTGACTCCAGCACATTAATACCTCCCTGTGTAAAACTTCAACCCAGCTCCATCAACACAAAACTTCAGTTACATTAACTCCTGCTTGCAGCCATTACAGCCATTACCTTCCCCATTCAATTCACTCACATCACATTAAGTCCCAGTTCTATCTACTTAAGTCGTCCACGACCCCACAATAAATATCGAAAACCATGGACCCTAACCTGACACCAAACTCAACGCTTTCAATTACTGAAGCAAGGGAGACTGAAACACCAACCAAGTCAGCAAATTCACTGACTGCAGACTTGGTCCATGGACTGCAGCAATGTCGAGGCAACACCATGTTTTGGAAAAATCTCCATGCAGACATAGTTTCAAAAATAGTGGAGGGGCAAGCTAGGTGGGGTGTCATCAAAAACCGTACAATTCGGTATCGTTATCATGCCCGTATGCATCTCCTACATATAAAGGGTATGAAAGAAAAAATTAAAATTGCCCCTGCCACTGCAGTTATGTTATTCAAGGAAGGTAATGAAATGGCTGAGTTGAAACAAAAAAAAGTGGAAACCGAATTCGAACTATTTCGCAAGTTTGCAAAAGTAGTGGATCCAGAACGAAACTGGGACAACATCACTGTGGGCGGGGTCATGAATTTCATGGGCGGCGGTCGCCGCAAGTGAAGAGGATGCAACTGCCAATGTGTGAGCAGGAAACTTTTGGTACTTTCGTATGACTTTGGACACTGTAAAATGTTGTGGAAACACCCTGTACAATGGAACTATGAGGTGCCCTCTTTTTGTATTATGTAACTATGAGGTGGGCTGTTGTTGTATTATGTATGTTTTGGACTTGGATGCGATGGAAATATGATCTCTCTTTATGTATTTGTGCGTATATAGCCCTGTCCAGTGCAAACGATTATAGAGGCAATAAACGGGCAATACACATACGGATAATGGCAATATAATATCAATACGAGTACAATAGAGTTCAATCAGAGGACAATAGAGTTACAATAGGATAATATTGCACTAGGTCGTCATCACACTTTAATTTTTATTTTTTGGTCCACAAACACAACAAAAATTAAAACAAAACACAAATTTAATAAATAAAAAAATACAAATATTTCAGGTGGACTGGATGAAGTATACATCCCTGAAAGGACACATGGCTTACCCTACATTACACACCTTCAATATGGACTTTATATATACAATTCATGGCTTCCACCAGCATCACCATCACATCCCCCCTCAATTATAGAAACATGACACCACAAAACCTCATGCTACTTCCTCTTTCAACCCCTAAATTATCCATCGGATGCCCAATACTTGATGGCTGCTTGGCCGGTAGGATACCCTGCAACTCCATAACAGAATTGGTAGGGGAGAGCGGTTCTGGGAAGACGCAACTTTGTCTCCAACTAACAGTAAGAGCTCAGCTCCCACCCTGACATGGCGAACAAGGAGGCTCCTCCCTCTACATATTCACAGAATTCAGCTTCTCATTTCGTCAATTGCAACAACTAGGCGAACTTTATCATGCATCATACCCCAACTTCATACGGTTGGAGGCATTGGAAGACATATATGTTCATGGCGTTCATGATGCTGAACAACTCATCCATGTCCTTGAAGGCATACAAGCACTTATTGCCATTGATCACACCCGGTTACCTGTCAAGCTCATTATTATTGATTCCATTGCTGCATTGTTCCGATCACAATATGAGGCAACACCGGCAGATTTGAAACGGCGATGTGAAATGTTTTTCAAGATATCAGGGACATTGAAGGCTTTAGCTAATAAGTTTGGGGTGGCGATGGTTGTCACCAACCAAGTGGTGGATTTTATCGGGCCACATCATGGAATCAATGGGGGTGAGGTTGGGAAACTTGGAGTCGATGCATACATCAGGCAGACGAGTGAGTGCAGCTTTGGGACTGGCTTGGGCAGATTGCATCAATTCAAGGGTGTTCTTGGCAAGACATGAGGAATCTGTTGGGGTTAATAGTCGTAATGCTTGTTCACCAACTATATCCTGTCAAACACATAGGACATTTGACCTTGTATTTGCCCCACATTTGCCCCATGCGTCGGCTGAATTTGTAATCACAAAAGAAGGTGTAGTAGGAGTATCACGGTAATTGCGTTAAAATTGCATTGTAAGGACTTTCATATTGGGCCTTCCGATGAAGTTACATTTCAGGCCCTTTTATTTTGTAACACAGTTTACATTGCAATAGCAATACCAGTACAATATACGATCAATATGATACCACTCAGAAAGCAATAAGGGAACAATACGATAGTTATACTGTCAATATAAATAGGGAACACACCACAATATATGTGCAATATATGTGCAATATATGTACAATATAAGGGCAATATAATACACTCAGAAAGCAATAAGGGAACAATACGATGGCTATACTGTCAATATAAATACGGAACACACCACACTCTATAACAATGCAACCCGAATTATGCATTTTTAACAGATTTAACATTCCACATAACACCAAATCCACCTTACATGCTTCTGAGGTTGACAGTACCTAACAAACCAACACAAATCATATTGTCTAAGATACATTACGCAGTGGAATATTGTTTTGACAGGTGCTTTTATTGTGGCCGGTGGAACCGCACCTTGAGCACTTTCTTGTACGGTTGCCCTCTCCTTGTGAGGGAATTCTCAGCTTCTTCCGTCTGCCTGGCATGACCTTCGCCATGGGAGGTAGCACAACTCGACTTCGGACATGTTCAGGAATAACCCACATTCCTTGAGGCTGTACCGGGTAGATGGTATCTGAATAAGCATTCAACCAAGTATTTCGCGTGTAATATCGAGAAGCCTTGGAGTATACATTTTGGTTCAAGAAGCGGCAAACTGCAACGACGTGCTTGCAAGGTAGTTGCTCAAGCTGAAACTTCCTGCAACTACAACTGTTGTTCGTCATATGTACGAGGCCATCCATATCACCGTCCACAACATTATACTGTACGTTATTTAGTTTAACCACATTCATTCTTGAAGCATCATCCAACCTATTCCTCAACTTCTTCTCGCCAAAATTGGGGCACAATGTTGTTGTGCATTTCAAAGCCAACTCACGACGTTCGGTGAACCATTTCACTAGAAGATTAATAATTTCCCCTATCAAATGAACTACTGGCAGCATCCTTGCAAACCCAAGGACTGAGTTTATTGACTCCGCAATATTTGTCGTCATTACATTGTAGCGGCGTCCATCCATGTGAGCTCTAGACCACTTATGTAACCCTGCCTGTTGAAGATATTCAGCAACGTGTTCCTTCCTCTTGATCTTGCGAAAATGACAATCAAATTCAGCAATGGAATAAGATTTCGCAGCCTGCTCAAAGTGCATCAGTATTTCATCACGCTTTTTCAACTTGCAAGTGCGTTTCATGTTCCCCTTCATATGATAAAAGCATATGCCATGTTGCGCTGTTGAAAAAACTTTGTTCCACACATTCTCTATGCTAACATTGCGATCAGAAATGATAACAAGATTGGGACACTCACCAATGGCTTCATGAAGTTTAGTGAAAAACCAATGCCATGATGCATCCGTCTCCAAATCCCCAATCCCAAAAGCAAGAGGGTATATATTTCGATTACCATCGAATGCATTTGCTACAAACATAACACCCTTGTACTTGGATTTTAAATGAGTCGCATCCACGGCTATCACTGGGGGCATGGAAGAACGAAACCCTCTAATACATGCGCCAACTGCCATAAAAAAATACAAAAAATGATTGTTCTCATCAGTATGGATGTGTGTCTTTGTGCCGGGATTCATACGCTCCAATTCATAGCAATAGGCTAGAAGGATATAATATGCCTCCTCGGCTGATCCTCTAATGGACATTAGAGCTAACTCCCTCGCTTTCCAAGCTTTCGAATAATGAATGGTCAAACCAAAGTTGTGTTTCACATCTCTCATTATGTCACTTGGTCTGTATATTTTCTGACAATCCTTCAGCTTCCTTTTTAATGAAGTGGCTACAAGTGAAGCGGTTGCTTGACGATGGTTGTCATTTACAAACCTCAAATCACATTCATGTACAGTTGTACACCTCACAATCATGAAGTTGTATTCTCCAATTCTTGATGCTCGGACCCGCCATGGGCATGGACGTTGACAACAAACCACAAGCAACCTTTTTGTGCAAGAGAATTGCACCTTAAATTGAAAGTGGCCCCTCAATGCCCTCAACCATAAGTTGGTCAACAAGGCTCCCTTACTAGAGAAAATTTGGCCAACTTTAATTTTCCGATTCCAATCACTTCGCAAATAGTCTGTGTCCAAATATGCTTCTCCATCATTTACACCAGCCACACTGTACTGGTTCTGTTCACTCCTTTCACTCAAATGATGTTCACGAGTGGGTTCAGATTCTCCTCCTAAACGGGTTATTGGCAACTGGACTGATGTGTCGAAGCGGCCCAAAATAGGAGGGGCAGAGTACACTGAGACTTCATTTGTTTCAGTACCATTATCACGACCATGCATCTCCTCCACCTCGCTAAAATCAATCATGTCCATAAAATCTGTCCCAACATCACCACCCACACCAGCGACATTTGTATTATTCCGAATTACTTCATTGCTTTCAACAATGGCAACTGAAGACTGACCCATCCGACTACTATTTGTCGTCATATGCATACTATCAACTACATCATTTGTCAGTTCTTTATCGTCTATACTCACGAGTAAGGGGGCTAGTTTTGAAGGTGTTACCTCACAATTGTACTTCATAAAAAATTTCACATCATCATCGTCCTCAATTTTTATGTGCTTCCACTCATTCGAGGACATCAAAACTGAAAACTTTAAGCAAACCTTGTCTTCCATGTTTGTATTACCAATCTGATGCACACGATCCAACAGTTCAGCAAATGTGATGGTCCGTGGTACTATTAAGCCTTTTGAGTCACCCCCTTCGTATTTGCACATCTTCTTTGAGGTTACCCATTTTCCATTGTAGCAAACCAGAATAATAATTGTCTCCATTTCTGACAATGACAAAACAACATTTCATTAATAAATTTGAAGCCACGACCAAATCACTGCAATACAACCACAATAAAAAGGCAATACAATAGCAATATAGTGCCATTCTTACAGCAATACAACAACAATATATTAGCAACATAAGAGCAATAAAACACCATTAACACAGCACTGAATAATGTATCATCACAATTAGAATATACAAATCTAATACATCAAATGGAAAATTCCAAGTTTCAAGATTCACATATCCTGAGCAATCTAAATGCTTTTGGTAAAAACCCAGACGACTGAACATCATGATTCAAAAACATTATCCAAAGCAATTAAAATAAAACCAATTTCACAGCAACCTAAGCTATCAAATTAACACCCATTTCATACAATCCCGCAGCTATTAAGAAAATCACCATCAAGACCTCGTATTGGAGGTCAGCAATGGAGTAGAGCTTCAAAGTTGCAACTACTTGCGACCTGACGTTGTTTAGAAGACATACCTAGAAGATGGGGTCGATGAGGGGTTTCCAGATGGTAGCGACAAAGAGCTGCGTGAGAGGAGCTGGGAGATGGATACTTCTGCACGAAAAGAAAAGGAGAGCTGGGTAGAGAGAGAGAGAGAGAACGAAAAAAGAGAGAGAGAGAGAGAGAGAGATTACAGAGCTCAGAGAAAGAGACAGAGAAAAAGAGAGAGAGAGAAAGAGAGAGAACGAACTGAGAGCTTAGAGTTAGAGAAAATTTCAGATAAAGTGTAATGTGGCCAATAAATGGACACTAACTTTGTATTTATAGGTGGTATTTGGAAAAAATTTTGAGAGGGCTGATATTTCCACTTAAAATTATAAAAACAGTGACATTAACGGCTATTTCCCCAAATTATATATCTCTTCAATTACTCATCTGCCACAATCAATGCGGAGCCTTGGGTCTGAGACTCCAAAACCAAGGCAAGACCTTTCCTTTGCTCATGTCTGTCAAAGTAGAGTAGACCATGTAGTCCACTAAACATGAATTGAAAGTCATCCCAGGCGTCATTCATTTTGCTTTGGCAGGTTTCTTTTACTCTTTTTTGTCTTATTTCCTTCTCTTTGCTTTTCGTTTCTTTTCTTTTAGCTTCTGGGACTTCTTCAACTTTTTGGCTTCTTTGTTTTTGACTTATCTCTTGCTCGAAAATTCTGTGTTCTTCAACAGCCGCAACACGAGGCTTCTCAGCCCGAAATTGGTGAGCCATCTTTCCCTTTTTGCTTTGCTTCACTTTTCTTCTCTTTCGAGATCTCTGCTTTTCTTTTTGTGTGGCTATTTGTCTTGGTGACTTGTGTTGTGCCTTGTGTACTTGTTCTATCTCACAGGTCTTCACACTAAAAGTGAATTTGGTTTATTACCCTCTGTCTTGTTTGGAGCATCGGTGTGTTCCTTCTTTGATTTGTGACTGGGGTTTTTGTTGGGGCAAAGTCCCATTTAGACGCCAGAGAAAGGCTTGCTGCCCACTTGTGCATTCATTTTCTCCTTTATTTGTCCAAGGCTCTAGGGAAATTGAGGGGTGCAAATTTAATTCTCTTGTGCTTGACTTGGAGAAGTTTTGGTCTGACAAGAAAACAGTTTTCTTTTTGTACAGAAACCTATTGAACATCTTTGTCTTTCTGTCTGTTACTCAATAGCACCTGCATTATTTTCATCAACTATTTCTATGAACACCTGCCAGTTGCTCACAGCACTTAATACAGTGGGATTCTTGCGAAAGCCCACCTGTATATTTTCACAATAGGGAGGTCCTTGCGAGAGCTCCCTCTTGTGTGATTTCTTGAGATTTCTCTAACAACAGAGACATGATTTCTTCAGTTATTTTTTTTTAGAATGATGAATTTCTTTTGCCTGCAGTAGTCTCAAGAGACTTCTTTGACAACAAGGACATGAAGGAATTTCGCAGTGCACATTCTCAAAGCCTTTATGGCAGACAGCAACAGAAGGGGACCTGCTGATTCAACTCCAAAGAACTTGATATGAGAGCTGTTTGTTGCTTTTATAGAGAAAGGCGTTTTCAAGATGTAAGCTTCCACGCAGAACTCATGATCGACCATTTACAGAGGGTTGTTGGATTGAACTTTGCATCAGATGTTTGAGTTTTGAGCAGCAAAGGAATAACCTACGCTGAGAGACACTCTAAAGTTTTTCAGAGAAGAATGAATTTTATACCTTAAGTTTTCCTCCTCTTCTTCTCCTTGTGTAATTAGTGCTTTGAAACCCCTTTGGATTTTGTTTTGCCTTTTCTTCTGCAGCCTTGCTTTCTTCTCTGATTGCACCTGCCCTTTTGTTTCTGCCTCCTTCTCCGTCCGTTTTTCGCAGCCCTTCGATTCCTCTCTGCGTCTTCTCTCCTGCCTTTGTTTCTGCCTCTGTTTTTTCTCTCCTCCGTTCCCTCTTTTTTTCTTTGCTCACTAATGGTCCCTTTTATAGACCTAGAAAAACTGAAAGAAGTGGAGCCAGTTACAGCTCACGTACTGCGTGGGTGCTGTATGTGGGAATAACTTCCCATTTCCAGTCAGCCCCTCAACTCCGTACATGAAGCATATCCTGTTACTGCTTTCAATTCATTAATATTTTCTTGTAAAAATATTAATATTAATTCATTTTGGGCCTAAGTAATTTAGCAACCTGAGCCCAACTTCTTTAAACTTGGGCCAGAATTTAGTTTGCTGACAATGAATTTTTTATTTCAACAGATTAGAAGAGGAAAAAGCAAAAAGTTGAGGAAAATCAAGAAAAAAAAATTGGGCTACTATGTTGTTTTCTTTGTTTTTTTTGTTGTTGTCATCAAGTTAGTTTGAAGGTTCATGTTATGAAATGTGTTTAAGAAGTTGTGTTTCGCGAAGTTAATGATGTAACTTGTTTAGTGAAGGTTGTATCTATGTTTTTCCCTGTTTTATCAATGAAAGTTCATGTTTCACTAAAAAAAAGGATCGGTTGAACCAAAATTGGCAGTTGCACTTTTTTTTTTCTTTTTTGGTGTAGGCCGGACACAACAAAGCCAAAGGCAAAGAAACCCAGGCCACAACACAACAAAACCAAAGGCAAAGAAACCCAAGCCACAACACAACAAAGCCAAAGGCAAGGATACCCAGGCCAAAACAGAGCAAAGCCAAGGGCAAAGAATCCATGACAAACCTACAACAGCTGAAACAAACAAAAGCAAGTTTAATCCTATTCCAATCAAATGAAATTATCCACCAAATACAAATAGTCACTACATAACTTCCAAATGTTGTCATAAGTTCCAAAAAAAAGTTCGAAATCATAAATTCCAACAGGTTCCAAAATATAAATTTAAGTTCCTAAACAGAGGGTCTGCAGCAATAACACCCTAATCCACATAAGTTCCAAAATATTTTCAAAATGACAATAGCCCAATTTGCAGCAACAAGATCGTAATCCATAATCTGCAGCTTAAGAAATATATTTTCCACCTTCATAAACACATAATCTATTTTCTACCTTCAAAAACACATCTTCCATTTTCCACCTTCAAAAATGCATCTTCCATTTTCCAAAACACACAAGCCATTGTCCCAAACAATTTTCAATTCTTCAAGGGTAGGGATTTTTCACAAAGTACTTCCTCTATGCATTTTGTTATTGATTCTTCCTCTTCCTAGTTTGACCCTCTTGACTTGCATTATGTGAACTTGGCCCTACTTGAATTGGAGGTTGAGAGTTGCATGCTTCTATTCTTGGCCTTACTTCACGTGCACGTACTTCAATTGGAGGTTGGGATCTACATGCTTCTTTTATTGGCCTTAATTTCTTGGGATGTGATGCCTTTCCAGTAACTTCTTGTTGGGAACTGCTACTTTGGGTTCTTGGCCTGACTGCCATCGTGTTTTGTCTAGCATCTCTCCTTCTCACCTACAAACAATGTCATTGTTTGGTTCATAAATAAAAGGGTTAACTACAGTAAACCCCCCAACCTATAGGGTCATTTACGATTACATCCTAATTTATGGGATATTTTCAATTACATACACAACGTCACGGAAACCCTACAAAATGCTCCCTCCGTTAGCGAGATCGTCAGGAAATCTGTTATCTGCCTACATGGCATTTGTGGGACCCCTTTTTTTATGATGCGGACTTCCACGTGGACAAATAAATAATAAAATATTATCTATTTTAAAAAAAATAATAAATATTTGTTTAAAAAAAAAATAAAAACATAAACAACTCTCTCTCTCTCTCTCTCCTCCTCCCTCCCGACCCACCCCAACCCAGAACTCACCTCTCCTCTTCTCCTAGACCCTAGCCACCCTAACCACCACCCAAGCTTACTCAGGCCACCCATCCCTAAATCCCCGCCCCATTCCCAACCTCCCCCACCCCAACCCAGAAAAAAAGAAAAGAAAAAAAAACTCTACTGAAATCTAACAGCCAAACTGAATTCCAAATCAAATAGACAATTTTATCAGATCTATTAAATACATTTCGACTTTTTCAAATCCAGTATTCGAAGACCCAATTGAAGATATAATCTTAAGTCAATAACCATATACAGCAACATGAACCACGAAAACACATATCTACACAAGTAACTAGCTAACAAATTTACTGGGGGTGGGGTAGGGGTGGCTGCTGTAGAACCGATTGGAGGAAGGCCATGGCGGTAGTTGAGAGATTTGAGGGTTGGGCTATGTTCAGATCTGGTAGCTAGCCCCCTCAAATCCCTATCTCTTTCCACATACCCGTAGTCCAGATTCAAATAATGAACCATTTCTGGGAACAAGTACTCTTTCTGGGTTTTTTGTTTTTGGTTTATGGGTATTCATGGTGAAGGGAGGGAGGAGGAGCGGCTGAATATCCACCAAGAAATCGAATATATCGGTCCTGGTAATCGCGGCGGCAATGTCGTTTTTCTGCAAAGTTCATCGCTTGTTCTCCTCGGTGTGGAGTCAAGAGCGGATTGTGAGCTCGCAGGCCTTGGCGAAGAGGACGGGGGCCTCTGCTGATATCATGCGGATGTCCTTATACGCCTTCATGATCTTCTTGATGCGAGCCAATGGGAGCTGGTGGTTCTTAAAGTCGTTGACTTGTTCAATGTCGTGGTGCTGGTAGGTCCAGAACATCTGCAGTAGCTGCTGCTGCTGCTGGAAGAGATGATGAAATGGAGGGGCAGGGACTGAAGATTGGGTTGGTGGGTAGGAGGATTGAGCTTGCTGTTGTTGCTGGGTGGGGTTGGGGGTGGTGGTGGTGGTGGTGTTGGGGTTGGTGTCTATTGGTGGGTGTGGCTTGAGCTTTTGATGGGGTGGGCTGATGAGGAAGAATAGACAAATGGGTGTCTGTGAGTTTTGGTTTTGGTTTTTGGGGTGAGGGGGAAGGAAGGGGGTATGATTTGATCAGAGGATGTGTTGAGATTTGATTTTTCAGTGATTTTTGTGGTGGGATTTCAAGGGTTGGAGATGGATATGAGGGGATCGAGAGAGAGAGAGAGAGAGAGTGAGTTTTGTGTGTGAATTCGGTGTGAGGAAGATGATGGCTGCAACGGAGATGGGGGGTGGGGCAGAGAAGGAGAGGGGCTGGGGAGAGGAGAGAGAGAGAGATGAGTTTTTAGATTTTTTTTATTGTTTTTTCATTTATTTTATTAATTTTATGTTTTATGTGGAGTCCACGTCAGTTAAAAAAAGGGTCCCACAAATGCCACGTAGGCAGATAACGGATTTTCTGACGATCTCGCTAACAGAGGGTGTAACAACCCAATCCTTAATTAATATTTAACTAATATTTTAATAAGGAAAAAGACTAAATTATCCTCGGAATATTTTACTAGGTTTTAAGTTGACTTTTTGATCGGGAAAGAATTTGGGAAGTCCACTTATACCGTTGCGTAGAGCGCAACGAAACGAGTCCGTAGACACGTAGTGGACTTGAATCGGACGTGTAACGAAGGAATTACGAGCAAAATACTGAGAAGGGCAAAATGGTAAAATTGAGAAATCAGATTTTTAAAACTGATTTTCCCTTCTCTCTCCTCACTCTCTTCTTCCTCGTGCGACACCAAACCCCCACCCCTGTTTTCTTCCAGCTCCAGCCGATCACCAAGCCACCTCCAGCCGCCACCACACTGCACCGGACCGGCCAAGGTTGGACTGGCCAGCTCCCGCCGTCGCAGCCCAGCCATTCCCGCCTTCAGCCGCCGCGAGGTTCACCGGAAAACTGCAGAAAACGAGTCGATTTTCGCTCAAACTTCTCACCTCTCGTTCTCTCTCCTCCGGCCACCAAATCGGACGTTTTAGGTATGGTTTTTCGACTGATTTTCATGCTCTAGCTGTTGGTTGGGTAGGTTTTCAGAGATTTTGAAGTTAGATAGGTTAATTGTCGAGTTGATTTTCTGCCGGAATTGCGTCGCCGTTTTCAGCTACTTCCAGCCACTTTTTGGCCATAGTCCAAGGACAAAACTAACTCCAATTAGGGTGTGTTACCTAGGCTAGGAGTTTGGACGGGCAGTTTGGAGATTTTCCGGCCACCGGAATTTACTGTGCACACCCACGCGCTGCCGGCGCGTGAGCCAGGTATCAAGAGCCACTCTTGGTCCTAGAATAATCATCGTGTCCTCACGAGCGCGTAGGATCTCGCGGATCTCGATTCGGACAACGTTTGAACCCCGAACGGATCTCGCATTGTGTGCGATTGCTGGGTTCAATAAGCTCGGACCGTTGGATCATAGCCAAACTGGAGTATGTTGATCTAGGTATTTTAAGGATCGTGTAGGATTTGACGGATTGTTAATCGGAGTCACGGGTATTCCTAAAAGGCCAACCCTAGGGCTAGGTTTACGGAAAATCGTTCGTCAGTCCGATCGTGCGATCGTGAGCAATCCGACCGTCCGATGGAGAACAAACTCTCAGGACATGTGTCCTAGGCATAGTGAAACCTCTAGGAATGATCGGATCAGAATTCTAAGGTCGTGGACCTCACAGGGTCCCAAGTTGACTTTTTGGGACTTTATCACTTTTGAGTCCCGAGTTACTATTAAATCATGCCCTTTGAGAGGAAAGTTAGTGTGGGCATAGGAATGGCCTTTAAAGTGAGGCACACACTTTTAGGAGCCGGGGGTCAGGGTTTTTAATTTAATGTTATATTACTGAGCAGAGTTTTTAATAAAATAATATGATGGTTATACAGGCACCCGGGCACCAGGTGACCCGCAGGAGGGACCTTCAAAGGGTCCAGCTAGCTCAGAGTATCTGTGAGTGGACCTTTTTGTTTTCATAAATGAATTTATGCAACTTAATCTTATTACTTGATCTTGAATAAGTTATTCATTGCCCAGAGTTTTAATAAGTTGATTTATTGTTGTTTTTATATGTTTATTTATATGCTGCCGAGTTGAGAGTGCCTAGAGATTTTGGCATAGCAGAATTTTTTTAGATAATTAACAAATTAATTGGCAGCAGGATTTAAGGAATAGTTTTATAAGTAGTTTTATAAACTTTAATCTTTTTCAGAATTATATACATATACATTTATTTTAAGCCACCATAGGTACCCAAGGTTGCTTTCAGTATAGTAAATGTTGCCTCGGAAATTATGTTGCCTTTGGTATTATTGATGTCGACGGACATCTAGTTGCCTTCGGGTAGGTCAGCATGCTTGACACAGCCCCACGAGTCTCGGGGACGCTCGGACCGTGTGGTGCTAGGAGTGCAGCTCAGGTGGACCAAGTGTTCCCTGAGTCTAGCTAGGATTGTGGATCAGGCCGACCAAGTGTCCCCTGAATTCTGCTAGGGTTGCAGCTCGGGTTGACTTTGTGTTTCCCGAGGTCTGCTAGGAAGTGTCACTCCAGTGGCGCGAGGATGTGTCACTCCGGTGGCACAAGGATGGAATTGACGGAATTATACATGGGTACAACTAGGTGGTAGATTAAGGTCGATTTCAATGCTTTCAAGTAATTAATGTTTAATTAAATATATGATTGATTCTCTATATATATTTATATACATTTGCATTGCTTTCAGTACGAGTTTATTTATAAAAGAAGTGATTTAGTTTTATAATTGATTTTACAGAGGGGTTAGTATGTTCTTATGCTATTTTTTCCAAACCTTATTTTTGGTCCACTCACCTTTTTAATGTTTTGCGCCTCCAGGCAGTAGTCGTGCATCAGTGCGCCACCACCGGGCCGAGTCCGCCTTCCGCCACATCCCCTGTTAACGTAGGGTCTTGTATAATTATTTTATACCTATAATCTTCTGTGTAGAGCTCTGATATTGCCCCAGTTTGCATCTCTAACTGTTGGAATGTAATTATTTTTGCATGCTGACAGTTGGTGTATATTTTATATGCATGCTTGACAGGTGTAATCTTGGGATTGGTTTAACTGCAGAGGAGACTTTGCTGAATTTTTTCAGCAAAAGTCAAACCCCAGTTTTAGTTGAAAGTTGACTAGAAGGGCAATTAGGTCTTTTGTGCTCGGCACTTGCCAAGTGTCGGACACGGACAGAGTCCGGCTCGGATTCCAAAGTGGAATTTGGGTCGGGTCCTGTCAGAGGGGGCATTTTGTAGGGTTTCCGTGACGTTGTGTATGTAATTGTAAATGTCCCGAAAATCGGGTATGTAATCGTAAATGACCCTATAGGTTGGGGGGTTTACTGTAGTTTTTCCTAAATAAAATAATTGAAATTTTAACCCAAAAAATACAGTTCAAAATTTCCATTATTGTAAGCTTTGGCCTAGAAATCCTCTTCCTAGGAGGCTTAAAGTTTGGGTTCTTTGGCTCCTGAAAATAACATATGATTCAGTTAATATTTCAAAATCAAAATCAACTAAATAAATGAGCTTTAAGGGTCAGTTTATACCTTACAACCAAACCGATTATGTCCTTCTTCACCACAATTCCCACATTTGAATGGGATTCCATATCTTGGAAGCTTGTAAGAATGAGTGGATTTTTTAGGTTCATCGGCTGCTTTGTTCCTTGACTTCTTTGGTCTACTAGGTTTTTTGTGGTATTTGGGAGGCATCAATGGAGGTAAATTAGTCTTCATCCATTGATCCTTACTAATCATTGGCATAATCATGGGCTCATAAGTTCTCAAATAAGCATCTTTCTTATACTAATCATTAGGGTTCTCATGAAACCTACTAATTGCAACACATGCATCCACACAAGGTAGACCATTAAGATCCCAAGCATTGCATGAACAAGAGTGGGCATTCAAATCAACTGCAAAGCTACGTCCACTGTGGTGCAATACTTGGAACTTATTCTACCTAGCAGCCTTAGGAATGCACCATTGTGAATTTTCTTTATTTTTCTCCAAAATTTTTTGTATTCTTCACCCAAATTGCCCATTCCATTTATCAACTTCAACCCTTTGTGATGCCATCAACAACATCAAATAAAGCCTAATTCTTACTAACATAGTTAATACTAGCTTGTCCCTTGCATCCAATATGCTCTTATTGAAGGCCTCACAAAGGTTATTCATAAGAATGTCGCATTTTGATGTAGTCCTTAAATGGGCCCTACTCCAATGGCTAAGTTCTTTTTTCTGCTAGCCATTCATGGGCTACTAAGGACAACTCCATCATCTTCCTCATCTCCACATCATACCAAGGAACTGTAGTTGACCTTGCAATGCATTCCATTTGTAGTTTCAGAGCAAGTTATTTATATAGAACATTGAAGTTTGAATATAAGTGTCTTAAAGAGTGTCTTTGCTATGCATTTGGGAATAAAGTTGCTACAGCTTCTAAAAGACCGTTTTACTTGTCAGACATGAATACATAACCATTGTTATTTGCAATTTCCAAATCAGCTGCCAATAGTTCCACAAAACTACACCCGTGAATTGACACTCTCAATCTCTAATTAGGCATAAGCAATAGGAAACATGTCATTGTTCGCATCAACACCAATAGCAGTAAGCAATTGCCCAGGGTGAGGGCATTTTATTTTAGTGCCATCTAAGCAGATAGCATGCGTACAACCATCAAGAAAACCCTTCTTGCATGCTGCTAAACATATGTACAACCTCTCAAACCTTGGCCTATCTCCTTCCAATTCAGACTTAATGACGATTATGGTTCCAGGGTTTCTTCTCTTTAACTCATGACAATAGTCCCACAAAACTTCATATTGATGATTATAAGTTCCCTCAACGATATCCACTGCCAGAGCCCTTGCTCTATACACCAATGGCTTACTAGTCTTTGTGCACTTGCTCTGCAAATGAAGAAGTTGTCCATTTAGGATTCAATCTTAATTGCCTAGCATACCTTTCAGCTAACCCTATCAATTTCAAGGCTGAAATTCTCACCCTTTGGCATTCTCTTCCTCCTCCTCCTCCTCAAATTAGTAATTGCTTCATCTTCACTAGAAAAGCTACATATATTTACAAGTGTAGGTGAGTCTTCTCTATGGTCTGACTCTTCATCATCTTCCTATGCCATCAAACCACTTGTCATCATGTTTCAACAAGCACTCCTCAGCTTCACTTTATTCATAATCACTATCACCAAAATCAGGATCTTTGATATCATCCTCTTCATCAATATCTTCACCATCATCAATATCAATACCTTCACCATCATCAGTCTCAGTACCTTCATCATCAACTTGCTCATATACTTGTTCCTCCAACTGTGCCTCTTCAATTTGGTTACCCTCATGTTTGAAATATATGACTACCACTATAGCGTTGTTCTTATGAACTGATATCATACAACATAACAGTTTTTCATCTGATGATATTTCCATGAGTTTCCTAGAAACCAAGTCATCACCATAAAAGCTCACACCACTATCATATCCCACCATTTTAGCTATTCCTCATAGCTCTAATATAGACATGTAGCCTGCCTCACAATAATCAAACCAGCTAACTGAACCATGTAAGTAAGTCCATGGCATGTCACTCGAGCCTTTCTCCACTAGTTTGCCTCCATGACAAAACTTAAATGTTACAAGATCATCATAATCTTCATCTGCCAATTACCAAATACCAAACTCACAAATAGTCCATGGAATACATACAAAAAAGGGAACACAAAGCTAGGTCCACAAGCAACAGAAAAACAAGAAAAAGACCACACAAAACACAAAGACAATAAAAGAATCTCACATGTCGAAAGCCACTAAAGGGAAGAAAGTCACATGCTAAAGACATAAAGAAATAAACATACCAGGTCCGCAAACAACATAAAGACAATCAAAATTGATAAAGACATAAACAAAGACCTTTAGACCAAAAACAGACATAAACGACTAAAAAACTAGTAACACCAAAAGCACATGCCCAAATCCATAAAAAGAAGTGAAGAAAGATTGAAAAACTAGCAACACTCCAAAACCACACATGCGCAAATCAGAAAAAGAAGTGAAGAAAGACTAAAAAACTAGCAACACTCCAAAACCATATGCCCAAATCTAGAAAAAGAAGTGAAGGATGGGTCCACTTACACACACATTGAACACCTCCAGCTTCTCTTAGCATCATCAGCTTCTTGTAGCCTTAAAGTTTGACAACAATCAATATTCAAAGCACAACCTCAATCTCCAGTAACAATGAGATTCTCTTTCTCGATTTCACTTCTCATTGACTCAATCAATATTCAAAGACAGACAAACACACTGCCTTTCCCTATTTAAAGATTTGCGACCCAATTTCAACAAGTTAGAACCCTATTCCAAGATTCGCATTTTGCAGCCTTACAAATTTTGCCCCAAATGTCTAATTGTGAAACCCTACTAGACAATCCAATTAACTCGATGTCTCTTGACAACCAAAACAAAAACAAAAAACTCGATGTCAACAAATGGGTCCCACCATTTGCCACGTTGAATGCCCCCATTTGGATCCACTTGTTTGAATTTACTAATATACCCATGCCACATAAGCAAAGTTAACGACTGTTGTGAGGAACTAGATGGAATAGGGGAACGAAGGACACATGAATAAAGCAGAGGGGGTAAAGTGAGCCACTTGCAAATACATGAGGTAAATTGAGATTTTTGGTAAAGCACATGAAGCATGTCAATAATTAAGCCTTTTAATACACCTAAACTTTTGTGGAGTATTTATAAGTCTAAATTGAATATACTTATGTTTGTAAATCCTACACTGAATACACCTTGAGCGCCACTTGTCAATTCGGTACTTCATTTTTACAATGTTGCAATGCTATACTCAAAAACATTTGTGGCGTAATCTATTAAATAAGACCTTAATTTCTTTATATATAAAAAGATCTTAATTGATGACATGACAAATGCAAACTCTTTGATGGCATATATACTAAATTTGGGCTATGTGAATAAGAAAGAACAAATAAAAGAGTTCTAATGTTTAAAAAATCAAACACCAAATTTAAAATATTAATAAATTACACATAAGTGCCCAATGTTTTGTTTTTGTGGTTGTCTTTTTCTTCCTCTCATGTCTACCCTTCTTGACAATGGAGCGGGGGAAGGGAGAAGGTCAGGTTAGCACCAATGCTCTGATTGAATCTTTAGCTCGTGAGAGGAATCATTCAATTTCGAACAAAATTGAAAGTTGGATCAAGTTGAACATGGCAGGCGAGCACGGGCTGGGCCCTGACGACTTGCTTCTTCTGGCCATATTCGTAGTTTGCATAGGCATGCCACTATTGGGGATGAGACCAGCCCAATAAACCTGGTACAAGCGATGTAGAATTCTTTGTTTGATGAATTTGTTCTGGACCTCTAATCAAGCCTTGTTCTGGGCTTGTCCAGTAATGAACAGTTATATTATTCTTAAAGTGAAGATTCAAATATAAAAATGCGGGAAAGTAAATTACAGGAAAGTAGGGTACGAAAAAGATAAATGGCAGGAATTTAAAGTGCGATTAAGGTAAATTGTAGAGGGGGTAAAGTCCCAGAAGTTGGAGATTTCTCTATCCAGCCCCAACATGAAAACAAGTTAACAGAAAAGGTAAAGATTTCTCCATTTAATTGTTTTAAAGAACAAGTTAAATTAATGAAGAGATAGGAGATTTCTCTATCTAATATGTTACAAGTTTTAGCTGTTTATAAAAAATAAACTAGACTAATTGTTTAACAAATATCATACCAAGAGGATGGCAAAGCAGTAAAAGATAAACACGGGAGTTGTCAACTGGTTATCTGGATAGCGGGTAGGTTGTTTGAAAAGCTTGAAGTTTTTAAAAGTGTTTACAAGACGTTGCGTTTGATTTTGGAGTGAGAGTCCTCGAGTCCTACTGTTAAGCCTCTATATTTATAGGTAAAACATCCCAACGATGATGGGAAAGGGTGGAGGATAATACTTGAGTGTCATCCAAAGTTAGCTGCAAACCTGTCCTCGTGAGTCGATCCACAGGCAGGAGAAAAGGTATCTCAGATGAAAATATTGGTTTCAAGGGATATCCCTTTGATTTGTCGTCCTTTCGCACCTGGAAAACTAGTCGGAAGACGGCTCCTCTTGGTTTTGGCATCAAACAACCAACCTGCTTTCTTGTTGAGAGAGATGGCAGTCAAGTCATTCTTAAAGGTGAAAACCCATCTTCAGGAAGTCACATGGGTTAACCTGGTAACGGCTACCCTTTTCCTAACTTTAGTGTGGGTCAATGAGGAGGTATTTTGAGATTTGGGCATTTGAGTGAATTTTACAAAGTAATGGCTCACGTAAATTTTTGAACACCTGAAAAAGAGTATCCAAAAATCACAAATTAAATTACTCACAAGCACACAAATCAACAATAGTATAGAGATATGCAAGTACGAGGTCAAATCCACAAGGACTAATAAAAACAACTTAATTAATTAAATCGCACTAAAACCAATTAAAATAACAATTGATTGATTTGAGTGATGAATTAAAGAAAACTTAAATTGAAAGAATCAAAAGAAAGAAAAATAAAACACTAAACAAAGATAGAGTTTAAAATAAATCAAATTATGAAGATTTAAGGTTATGAATCCACCAATGACAATCCTATTTCCTTTTCTTGGAGCCAATTACTATCCAATTATGATACCAATGTTAAAGTTTGTTCTTTCTAAAGTATCAAGTAAGCCTATCAAGGTCATAAATCCTGTATATATGTAATTCTACCTTATCAGGGTGTTAAAATTTAGCATACAAGAACCCATTAAGATTAGAAGAATTCAATCAATTAAGTAGGACTAGTGGATGGCGTTTCTGTCCTAACTATCTACTCTTCTTAATCTTAGTTCCAATAAACCTAGTGGATGGCATTTCTCTCCTAGAGTTATCCAATTATCTAGACGCAAAGTTCCTAGTGGTGATCAAGCAATAGGACTTCAAACCTAGAATAAAATTTACACAAAGATTAAGAATTTAGCACGGCATATAATTGAATAGTAATCAACAAAATACTTCGTATATAATCATGTCACAGCTTCATCATAAACCTTAGAAAGAAATTTTAGTTACACATAGTTATAAAAATGAGAAAAGACATAAAATAAAATAATAAAACCCGGAACATGGTAGTGTGCCCAAAGCTATATTCTTCTCTTTAATCTCCACCCCCTTCTCTAGAGACCTAGGGCAATCAAGTGCAAAATAACAAACCCCTAATCTCACAAGGTTTGGAAAAACTCTCCAAAAACAAAATCAAAACCATAAACAATTAAGGAAACAAACTAGGAAATAATCATTCTTTGACTAGGAGACACGTAAGCTGACTTGCACAAAATCTTTGGCGTTCCACTTCCTAGAAAAATCTAGAAAAATATGAGAAATGTAGCTTTATCTCTAAGATTTACAAAGATATATTACACGTCATGTAGAAAAATCGGTAAGGTCTTCAAATGTTCAATCTCCCATAGCAACACAATTCTGACGGGATTGCAACTTAGGCTATGTTGACTTGCAATTCTTGAAGAATTGGCTCTATAAAAAATTATGAAAATTTGACACAATGATCTTCAATGTCTTAGCTTTCTTCTCCAATTAGCCTTACACTAAAACTCCTCCGAAAAGTTGATTTTCCTTCAAAAACCTTCTAAGAGCGCAGATAAGTTAAAAATAAGGAAAGTAAAGTAATAAGGCTCTTTTTAATAAACTTTCCCAACAAAAACCAAAAATAAAAGGTATAAAAATATAAGAAATAAGGCACTTATCAAAAGCCCTTTTTGTTGGTTTTCAAAGAATGAAACTGGGCTTGGGTCTAATGTAATTTTAATATTTAAAAAGTAAACCAACTTTGGTCTATTTTCCAAATATGGTAGAAACATTGCCCCCTGGTTTCAATGTGCTTGAGTAAAGCTTATTGAAAATAACCACTTCACGTCCTTAAGACATCAAATCATACCTAAAAAGGTACTTTTTTCGAAAGTAACGAGCCAAACTGACAAAAAGCAACTGACATTCCCATGTCTAGCATTAATTTCCACTACTACAAAAAACCGAAATAGACGACGGGGATCCACCGTCGTTGTAATGCTTTGAAAACCGTTGTTAAATCGACCGCCATCTTTTTGGGTATCAAATTACGACGGCTTTTCACCGTCATTGTTTATCTGTAAAGACGACGGCTTTTTTATCAAAACCGTCGTTGTTTAGAGGTAAAAATCGTTAACTATAGGAGGAAAGACGACGGTTTTAAAAACTCTCGTGGATTGTAGGTTAAGATGATGGTTTTTTATGAAAACTGTCGTGGATTGTTTGTAAAGACGACAGTTGTTTTATAAAAACCGTCGTTAATTTTCTATAAAGACAACGGTTTGTTTATAAAAACCGTCGTTAATTATCTGTAAAGACCATGATTTATTATAAAAATCGTCGTCTAATAATTTCCCAAACTGCTACATTTTAGTTCTTTTTTATTTCCTATGATGCAATACAACGATTTTAACTAGAAAACCAACCATAATGCTTTATTAATGAATACATACACTCAAAAATAGTTTCTTTCATAAAACTTGAAGATTCAATAGTTATTACGTAGTTAACCAATCTTTATTCTACAACAAACATAATTCCTACCAATTAAATATAAATATTCAATTGATACATATGGTAATTAAGTAGTACAGTCTTTTCCTAACAAGACCTACGCACTCCTAATGCAAGCCTTCCTCATCCAAACATACAAATGATGCACAACTGAAGTCTCCTCCATCATCCCTGTAAATAAATCAAAATGACATAAAGAGAAAAAAAGCTAAGATTATTAACATATAAAATTAGGTGGAAGAGAAATTTTACCATTGGACCATATTTCCATAGAAAACTTGTAAAATGAGCATAAAAAAGACCATCGAGAACCTCCAAAAGGAAAAATATATAAATAAAATGATGGTGCAAAGAGAAAATAACAAATTTTCAACAACAAAAAACTATACGACTCACATAGAAAAGACCATAGAAAACCTGCAAAAGAAAAAGTTATAAATCTGCAAATAAATAAAAAAAGAGTTTGAGCATGATCTCTCAAAAGAAGCACAACAGTAATATACTTGGATAAGCTAAGCACCAGAAAGGGGGAAAGGAAAAGATCAACAGATTTTGTGTAAAACCTAAGCAGATCTGTGCTCTATGAAACAAAAATGGCATGAAACAGAAAAGAATTACAAAAAAAAAATGGAAAATTGAGAAAAACTTGAAAAGCCAGTCAATCCAGCTTTGCAAACCAACCTTGTATGCTCAATTGTTTCATAAAGTTGTTATATGTCCACCAATCTCAGTAACTAGTTAATCCCAAGCTTCCTCCTCTTCTCTTGAGAACCAAATCAGAAAATCTAAAAAGAAACCAGAAATATATATATATATATATATATATATATATATATATATATGTAAACAAACCAAACAAATCAAGAGACAGAAATCTGAAATCAAGGAGATAAAGAACATACCAGAAACGCAAAGAGACTAATCCAGAATTCACTAGCAAGATATAGAAGGGTATTGAAAGATTATGTGACTTTCAAATCAAACCTTTTGAAAGGTAGGAGGCTAGGGTTTCAATCTTCACTATTATCAGGAGATTATGACAATTATAGGGCTTGGACCTTCAGAGCAGTGCGAGGGCCAAGGGCCTGAAGTGGCCTACGCGACAGATTTCGACAAGTCTTTCTAGATCGCGACTACGAAATTGGAAAGCTAACTGAACCAAGCCGCTGAGGTTTATGAGAGAGTTGAACGCTTGAGATGGAGATCATCTTTAAAGAGCATGGAGATCGAGATCTTCACCATCCAACCAGCTTTGATTCTCAAATACAGAACCTCCCTCTCCATCTTATGGATCTGCGAAGACCTCAATCTCTCAACTCCTTCATTGATATTGATTTTCTGATGATTTTGTAGAGACTTTCATAAGGGTGTTTTAGAGATCTGAGGAGGGTTTCAAGGAGGGAGAAATAAGGTTTTCAAAGGCGGGAGAAAATCTGAAAATTTGTCGAGCGCGAATTCACTTAAGCAGCCTTTTTTTAGCATGTTTTAAAAGACGACGCTTATTAGTGACAAGGTCGTCTTTTAAAAATCAAGTGGCCTTTTTTTGTAAATAAAAACCATCATATTTTGCCTACAATTAATGACGGTTTTAACAAAAACGTCGTCCTTACATATAAACAACGACAATTTTTTGTCACAAACCGTCGTCTATATAACAAAACAACGACAGTTCTTTCAAAAAAAACCATCATCTTTACATCTAATAGACGATAGTTCTTTCAAAAAACTCGTCGTCTTTACATATAATAGATGACAGTTCTTTAAAAAAAATCATCGTCTTTACATATAATAGACGACGGTTCTTTCAAAAAATCGTCGTCTTTACATATAATGGATGACAGTTCTTTCAAAAAAATTGTCGTCTTCATAAAAAAAAGGCCACTTGATTTTTAAAAGACGACGCTTGTTAAGAGACAACGCTTGTTAGTGACAAGCATTGTCTTTTAAAAATCAAGTGACCTTTTTTTTGTTTAGTGTGTTTTAAAAGACGACGCTAGTAGTGTATAAGATGATATATCACGACAGTTTTAAAAACACCGTCGTCTTTTAAAACATAACGATGATTTTAAGATGCATTGTCGTCTATTTTGTGTCGTGGTTTAACTATTTTGTAGCAGTGTTAGGACGGCTGACCTAAACTGTCCAACTTCTTCTTTTTTTGAACTTCATCTTTTCTTTCTGAAAAAACCATCACGAAACTTTCATCCGAAAAACCCAATCTTGCTGCAACTTTGGTTTTCGAGTTTCTCTAAAAAATATATGAAAAATGGTTCTAAAGAAATCGAAAGCTCTTATGGTTTCTACCACCGTTCCAGACTAGATTTCGAGACAAGGTGTTGAAGAAAACGCCAAGGAATTGCAGGTTGCATTAGAACAAGAGCAACAGGCAGCTCGGCAAGGTTCTATTCCCATTTTCCCTTAAATTTGAGAAATCCTCCTAGGACTCCTTTTTTGGGTCCAAACTATCATCATGGAAAGCCGAAATGCTACAGGTTTTGGACCTGCAACTTGTCAGAGCCCCATTTCCATACGGTTTAGAGGATATAGATTGGGGTTCCTGGGCAACAAACCTAGATAGATTGGGTCCAAACCCAAAGGTGGCCCTCTCTAAAGAACAGATGGGTAGATGAACTGAGCTCAGATATCGAGGTAGATGGATGCAAAATGTGATATACTATGTCATCATGCTATCGAGGCATCAAATTGAGGTGAATGCGCCTCTACTAAGTGTTGCCCTGTGTTATTGGGACAACACTTTTAATACCTTCGCCTTCGGGCCAGGCCCAATGACCTCTACCATTCTAGACATGGTTGCCCTTTTCGGCTTGAGGCCTTGTGAAATGAGCATGGACATCCTGAGGGATTATAAGTCTAAGAACCGTAAGGTTGCTACTTCAATGAAGGCCACAATGACGGAGATTGTGTGCTTGAGAACATATTCCAGATATGTGATGACATATTAGGGAATAGCTGGTAAGGATCAAGAACACATGATGTTCCTGCTCTTCTAGTTGAATAAGTTTATCTTCCCTAACGCTGAAGAGGAAGTGAAGCCGGAAAACATGCACCTGGTAGAAGCTCTGCACAATGAAGTGGGAGTGGCTATAGGGCCATTTATGCTGGCCTATCTCTATCACTGCCTCCACCAGAACACCATCAATCTGCTAGACCTCAACGTCTGTGGTTCAGTTTGGATGGCACAGATATGGCTGTTTATGCCCAATAAATCACGGTCGTACACTGGCCGAAGGGACCTCCCTCGGCCTTAGCACCCATTCATGAACAAGAACGCGGCGTTCCGCCAGGTGTTTTGCCTTCTTCAAAAACAAAAGAAAAGCGGTGAAGGCATAACCATCTCGGCCTCGACCGCGGTATTGCAGGCCGAGGCCGAAGGACAAAAAGACACGGCCGAAGATATTAGAGTCAGATCATCACGTGACAGCCAGGACCCACACTTCATTTAATGAAGTAACGCCTCTGACTAGCAAACCCACTGGCTGCAAGGAGGCATTTAATGCACGAGGGAAGAAGGGAAGTGACTAGTGTCAGGATTTGGCGACAGGAATCAGAGTGGTTTGGCGCAAACATTCTTACAAAAATTCTTACAGCTTGAGAGATTAGGTCACCAGCTATCAGAGCATTAAATGCGTCTCCACGGCCAGAAAAGCAAAACCCACGACCAGGGCGGCAGCCGAGATTTACCATGATTTATGGGGTCACACCACCATGCTTCATGATCCCAAATGTCGATTGGACTACCCACTTGCTCTGATCAGGCTCCACCACGCAGATTTTCAACCTCGCTTACTCATCCAAAAGCTCTTCCTATAAATACCAGACTCAAACTACATTCAAAGGGTTCAAACACCAAACCAAAAGCCTCCCACGGAGAAAATTATATTTTCCTGTAATGCACTTTCAATATCTTTACTTGCTTTCCTAGGAGTAGTGTTAGATTGTAAGGAGAATCTATTCATCAATATATCATACGACCCATGATTTTCAAGGCACTGGAGCACCATCTCTGTTACTCTCTCGCTCACCCCATATATCATACGACCGTCGCTTCCTGAGCAACGCGCCGGAGCACCGCCCAAAACCCACCACCAACACCACCACTAAACGGCCTTGTAGCTCAGGCCGTGAACCTGACGGCCGAGATCAGTTCTTCTCTCGGCCACAATTGTTTGATTAGGAGTCAAACTCATACAGGTGCACCACTTAACCATTTCACCCACATCAACATTTCGACGCACGGTAGACTGTGCTGGCACGCTCGCGCACAACCGCACCGCACCCAAAAGAAGGACGCCACGTGTTAACGCACGTCCCCTCGGCACGGAGCACCTGGCCGTGAGATTTGCGCAGCCAACACTTTTGGCACGCCCAATGGGACTCTTGTCAAAAACTCATGGTGGAAACTAGGGCACAGGTAAAGCTCAAAAACAAAACAGTCAAAATGACTTCTTAGACTCCTGAGTCCACCTCACCAATCACTATCACCTAGACCGAACATGCGGTCAGAACCTCGGTCGGCGTTCCAGTAACGACGGATCGCATGGCTGAGTCCATGCAAGAACAAGCAGTGGTGGAGAATCTGATGTCCAAGCAGGCCTACATGATAGAAACATCCTTTATGGCCGCAATGGACAGATTCCCCTCAGAACTGCTAACGCTTTTTCAGGAAAGGATGCCGGCAACCTCGCCAGCAACACCTCCTAGAGCCGGACAGAGGAGTCAAGAGCGCGAGAGGATCGAGCCTTACGGCGAAAGCAGCAGCCTCGGCACCTCTGGCCGCACTCAAGCGTCAGGTTACGGTCAGCATTCACTGCCACCAACAAATAGCTGGGGGCAGTCCCCGCCCACATGGGCGAATCCCGTACCAACCTACCCGGCAGAAATGGCGTACGGCCCGCTTCATGCCTTGGCCGTATCATTAGGGCAAAGCAGCCCTACGCCTTCCGCGATCCAGCAACTCGGCCCAGTTCATACCTTGGCCGTCCAGACCCATCCTGGCCCGAGCAATGCGGCCGCCGCTTCATTACAACAGTGCGGCCAGAGCAATCCGACCGTGGTATCACCGTTGCAGGCGTCGTTATTTCCGTCGGGCTCCCACCTTCAGTATGGTTCGGCCATTCCAACGGCAACATATACTCACCCGGGTCAAGCCCATGGCACTCACCCAGTGCCACCCGGCTCGGTCTTACCAGTCGAGCCCTTAGCTCAAGTGGCCCAGCAGATAAGGCCATAGAACGATGCGCAACAGGTCCCGCGACCGATTGCGGCTCAACATGAAGCGCCCCCCCAAGGGCTTCGGCTTGAAGACGTTCGGCTAATGATCGAGGACGGCCTAGCTCAGAGGCGGCTGAAGCACCAAGGTATACAAAGCTGTACTCGCCAGAAGTTGACCGGACCCATCTTCCCCGGAACTATCGGTTGCCAGAATTCATGCTATTTTTCGGGGACGGGCAGACCTCCTCCATTGAACACATAGGCCGCTTCACGGCCCAGTGCAAGGAGGCCAATTCGGACGCCCAAAAGCTCCGTTTATTTGTTCACTCTGCGACCGGCACGGTGTTCTCATGGTTCATAAACCTTCCGCCAAATTCGGTAAGGGATTGGTCTGATATGGAAAGGATATTCCACGAACATTTCTATCAGACCAACCGAGAAATAACGGTCGCCGAGCTAGCAAGGATGAGCCAAGCGTCAGACGAATCACCTGGCGACTACCTGCAGCGGTTCAAAACATGCAGGAACTGGTGCCGCACGAACCTACCGGAGAGGGAATTTGTCAAGATGGCCGAAAAGGGATTGGAATTCGAATACCGGAAGAAATTCTAGGGAATCGAATTCCGGACATGCATGACTTGATCAACAAGGTGGACCGATACGCGTCCTTGTTAAAGGAGGAAATATAGAAGAAGACGGCTTCAAAAGGGACTTACTATCCAAATCCCATTGTCAGCTATGCCGAAGCATACGGCCCCTCGGAGACCGAGAGTGACGAGGTAGAAATGAGTTCAGCCGAAGTCAGCATAGACAAACCATTCGTTTGCAAAGGACTTGTCAAGGCCGACAATAGCCGCACGAAGATTCCCGACGCCAAGTTCGCAGTTCGGGAAACGAAGGCCTATACTTTTCATTTGACAAGGGCCGAGGCTATCTTTGATCTGCTGTTGGCCGAGAACAAGGTCAAATTGCCTTTCGGCCATAAAATTCCGAAACCCGACGAGCTTAAAGGGAAGACGTTTTGCAAATACCACAGTTCTTAGTCCCACAACACCAACAACTGCGTTGTCCTGCGAGACGTCATCTAGAAGTTGATAGATGAGAAAAAGCTCTAGTTCCTGGAGAAGACGGCCATGCAGAGCCGGTGCTCTGCGAGCGATGCAAATGTGAGGTCGGTCAGCCCAGAATACAAGAGAACAAGAGGAAGGCCACCGAGCCATCTCAACCGATCGTGAAGAAATTTGGCAGCCGGTACGACCATCGGCCTGCCAGCAGAGCTGTTTTCGACCGACTAGGGGTACAAGCCCCCAGTACCTCGGTGGGCTACGAAGACAAGGCCGCCCCTAGGCCAGTAAAAACTTTCAAACCACCGGTTATATGGGATGACCGTTGGTACCATGCACGACCTGGGGGCAGGGCCGAACCACTAACAAAAACCCAGCTGAGAAGAATGCAGAAACAAGTCCAGCAGGCCAGGATACAGACAGCCCAGGCCGAGGGTTCCAAACGCCAGAAGAAAATGGCGACCGTAGATGAGCCATCATCTGTACCAATCGTCCCCTCTACAGCAAAGACGACCAGCATCAGGCCTCCAAGGACATGGCGCCCTAGGCAGGACGAGGATCCTAGCGAGACGGCGGCCGTTTTGGTTAAGCCAAAAGCCGTGGCCCTGGAGAAAGTAGATGAGGGTATTATTGACGTCTACCGTGGAAGGGACCCCCCTTTTTCGGCCAACGGTCTGTCCTTTCTCATGGAATTCCATAAAGACTACTTGGCCACCGACCTATACGGCATGACCCCTAAGAACCATGAAATCGTGGAGTTAGCTCTCAAAAACGCAAAGGCGGAGGGGCTCCTCATTACCAGCGGATCCGACTCGGCCATTAAGGCCGTATACCAGGCAAACAGGGAAGCCAGAGCAAGAGGGATGTCAGGTTACCAGCCTGACCTAGGAAGATTGGAGACTAAGGCCCCTTTCAGCAAGGGCGACTTAGGGTATCTCCGCCAATATTTTACTATGACTCCGGCTGACACTA
Source organism: Prunus campanulata (assembly GCA_034190965.1). Classification (NCBI taxonomy): domain Eukaryota; kingdom Viridiplantae; phylum Streptophyta; class Magnoliopsida; order Rosales; family Rosaceae; genus Prunus; species Prunus campanulata. Next base: position 186,430 of record CM067209.1, read on the forward strand.
TCTTCGGTCTGACGACCGAGGAAAAGGCCCGGGTAAGTCGGTTGGACGACTACTTAACAGCCAGGGATACGTTGGCTAAAGCCAGGCGAGCCCTCGAAGGGAAGATCGAGGCCTCGGACCCCCCTGAGATCAAAGTGTCCACAGACGATATCCCTGGGACTGTAAGGCCTATGATAAAGGGCCCTGGTGATCCGTTCTTTGGCCATGAAGCAGAAGATGACCCCACGTGGGGATTCTCGGGATGGTTGAGGAAAAAGCCCTCGCCAGGGTCGACTATGAGGCCGAAGAGGAAGCTGGTAAGAGAGACCAGAATGAGCCAAAGGGGGTCAGCATGAACATGGTCTTAGTGCTACCATTTGAGTTCTCGGCCCCAAGAGGGCAGACTAACGGCCTGGATAATGACGTGGCCAAGGAGCAGCTTGATTAGAGGCCAAAGACGAAGGAAGAGTTGTTGGCCGTGGCTTTTAACGAGGTAATACCCAGAGACGAGCTGAACAAATACTGACATCTCAAGCCATTGTACATCTCAGCTCATGTAGAGGGTGTGCCCGTGTCCAAAGTTTTCGTTGACTGTGGGGCGATGATCAACATCCTTCCCTATTCCCTGATGAGGAAGCTGGACAAGTCAAAAGAGGACCTCATCCCCGGCGACGTAGTCATGAGCAGCTTCGTTGGCGACAAATTAAAGACCATCGGGGTGTTGCCGTTAAAAATCACCGTGGCCGACAAGACAAGAGTCGCGGCCTTCTACGTAGTCGAATCCAGTGTGGACTACAATATATTGCTCGGTCATGACTGGATCCATCAATCCGGATGCATACCGTCCTCCCTCTTCCAACTATTGTTCTTCTGGGACGGCCAAAGGGTGTCCATACACCCGGCCGACGAAAAACCCTTCGAAACCAACGCCGTGCAAGCACGGATTTACGACGATGACATCGGATGGGTTGTCCTCACCGGCTACGATGCAAGCAGCCAACCAACCAGGACAACAGCCCAGAAAGTACTGGAGTTAGGCGCCGAGAATGTTCGACAGGATTCGGCGCGCGAAGTATTGATCGACCTCACTAGCCTTTAGATGACAGACAAAGCCACTAAGGAAGAGGGAGCGGCGGCCGTGACCGATCTGTTGGAAAGACTGCTGGAACATTGGGCGGGAGAATCCTTGCGGCCAAATTCACCAATCAACCTGATCGAATTTCTCCACGAATCAGACAAGGCGGACGCTTTGACTTTTGACGACCTAGAAGCGGCGCCCACCGAGATGGAGGATGACTACCCTGAGGTCCAAGACCCTTTATTAGAAATAAATGTAGGGTCGGAGGCCGAACCACGGCCTTTTTTTGTAAGCCAACATTTGAACCCTGAGTTAGCGGCCGAGATTATCGGTTTGCTCCATGAAAATAAGGATTGTTTTGCTTGGGATTACCATGAGATGCCTGGACTGCCAAGAAGTTTGGTCGAGCACGAATTAAAGATCAAGGAGGGGTTTATGCCTTTCCAACAACCGCCGAGGCGGTTCTCGACCGAAGTACAACTTAAAGTCAAGGAGGAGATTGAACGGCTCCTTAAAGCCGGCTTCATCCGAACCGCCCGGTACGTTGAGTGGTTGGCTAACATCATGCTAGTTTTGAAGAGGACTGGGGCTCTGAGGGTTTGCACCGATTACAGAAATCTGAATCTCGCGACCCCCAAGGACGAGTACCCCATGCCTATGTCAGATCTCCTGGTAGACGAAGCCGCGAAGCACGAGCTCCTGTCTTTCATGGACGGCCATGCTGGTTACAACCAAATTTTCATAGCCGAGGAAGATGTCCACAAGATGGCGTTCAGATGTCCAGGCGCGATCGGAACCTATGAGTGGGTAGTCATGCCATTTGGTCTCAAGAATGCCGGCGCAACATACCAGCGAGCTATGAACCTTATCTTCCACGACCTTATTGGCCAGACCGTTGAAGTTTATATTGATGACGTGGTTGTTAAGTCCCTATCCAGAACTAACCACGTAGGGCACCTCCGGCAGGCTTTCAATCGGATGCAGGTGTACGGCCTAAAGATGAACCCTAAGAAGTGTGCCTTCGGTGTCACTGCCGGGAACTTCCTCGGTTTCTTGGTTCACCAACGAGGGATCGAAGTAGATAAAAATAAGGCTATGGCCATTATGGCAGCACCTCCGCCAAGGACCAAGAAGGAACTCCAGTCCTTTCTCAGTAAGGTCATACGATGATATCAGAGGGCTCTATCGGCTGTCTGCTGGCTCTATCGACGGCATAAGATGATATTGTTGGTAATTTTTTAACAACAATATTAAAACCTTGCAAGTGCACAAATCAAATGATAGTATAGTAAGCAAGCAAGGGTCATTCCCACAGAGATTGTAATCTAAAGAGATGTTTATCAATGTCACACAAAGAAAACTAGAACACAATTAAACACGAAAACAAAATAAAGATTGAAATCACAAGGACTTCCACACACACGCCAACACCAAGGGGGTTTTGATTTGATTTTGTAAATAAAAGAAAACAAAACAGAATTTAAATTAGAGTTTAAGAGAAATTAGTTTAAAATCAATCAAGAACAATAGCTAGGACTCACTATCCACCTCCAAACAATCAATCAATCCATAAACAACAATAGATAATCAATTTCTAGCAAGCATATGATGACGACACTCACAACAAGATCATGGCATTTGACTCGAGTTGTATGATTCTCTCTTAAGTGTATGTAAAGTGTATGGCATTTACATCAATACGTGTATTCTTAACTGAAATCCAGTATGGCATTTACTCAAATTAACAATCAAGAAACCATTAAGATCAAAGAGAATATGAGTGTCACAAAAACCCTAAAACATGGCATTTGTTATTAGGAATTCAAGAATCAATTTCTCATAACTAGTTCTTAACCCAATTATTCGTTGCAAACAAGAACACATTCAATATGGCAATTGACCTATGTTCTACAACAATTTAATTCCGATACATGCTTCAAAGTTAGCTACTCAAGAAACAAAATATCAGAATTCACATAACATAGAGAAACCGAAATCATCACGCTTGTAGAAATTGAAAAATCCATTCAAACTTGTTTATAGAATTGAAATCATGTTTAGGGCTTCAAGATTAAGCCCTAACTAACAAGAAATTAGTTACTCATGTTCTGGGATGAACTCAAAAATAAATACATAAGAACTGAAAATTAAAAGAAGAAAGGAAAAGAAAGAACTCGCTGGCAGCTTTTTCCTCTTGCGCGGTTGATCTCCTTAGGACGTGAATCCTTTGTATGGGGCCTTGGCTGGCCTTTTATATGACTTACATCAAAGTCCTAAACCCTAAAATTGACTGAAAAGTCGTCCAAGAAGTCTTGGTAAACAAGGAATCCAAATAGGAAAGTAAAGATCACAATTCCTAAATCCACAGGGAAATACAGCTCAGCCCAATTGTCACACGATTTGGGGATCTTCGGCCTTCTAGAAAAATCAGGAAAAATATATTTTAGAAAGATAAATGTCTTATCTTTCCAACCATATATCGCACGTAACTTGGAAAATTCGGGAAGGCTTCCGTTTCTTCATATTCACGTAACATGTACGAAACTGTCCTGTCTGCACGTGGGCTAACTTTACTTGTAATACTGTACCAATTGGCGTGGTAGAAAATTCTAGAAAAATCACATATTGAACTTCAAGGTGTTAGCTTTCATCTCCAATTGACCTTGCACTAAAATTCCTCCGAAAAGTTGATTTTCCCTTAAAAACCTTCTAAGAGCGCAGAAAAGCTGAAAATCAGAAAAGTGAAGTAATAAGCCCTTTTTAAATCTAATTCTTCTACAAAACCTAAGTAAAAAGAGTACATAAATGAGTATATTTATGGACTTATCAGATATCAAGAAATATTTATCTCAACCACCAGTCCTTATGCCGTCGAAAAGAGGGAAAGCCTTGAGGCTTTACATTTCGTCTTCAGAGGGCTCTATCGGCTGTCTCCTGGCTCAAAACAACGAGTCCGAACGAGAGCAAGTAGTGCACTATCTGAGCTGTACCCTTAACGTGGCCGAGCTAAACTATTCACCGATCGAGAAACTATGCTTGGCGCTTTATTTCGCGGCTACCAAGTTGCGCCACTATATGCTTTCTTCGGTCGTTCAGATCATCTCCAAGACCGATCTCATCAAATATATGCTCACTCGGCCGATCATACGCGGCCGAATTGGAAAGTGGACGATGGCATTATCCGAATTCACCTTCCAATACGTGGCTCAAAAGTCGGTCAAGGGCCAGGCGTTGGCCGATTTTTTGGCTCACCACCCGGCTCAGGGGTAGGAAGATGAGTTGGAGGTTGAGATCAGCATGGCCTACATAGAAAAGAACTACTGGACCATGTACTTCGACAGCTCCAGCACCGAGGCCAGGTCTTGGGCCGGAGTCATGATCGAGTCCCCTCAAGGGCAAAGGTGGCAATTTGCGTTCCAGCTTGATTTCAAATGCACCAATAATCAGGCCGAATATGAAGCGCTCATCATCGGTCTCGAAATTCTGAAGGAAATGAAGGCAACCCGTGTCTTGGTCTACGGCGATTCTCAGCTGGTAATCAACCAACTAACCGGGGAATACCAGTACACGAGCAAGAATTTAACCATGTATTATGTAACAGCCCTCAATACGGCCGACGAGTTTTCTAGGATCTCCTTCGTTCATGTACCGCTCGCCGAAAACCACGAGGCCAACGAGATGGCCCAGGTGGCGTCAGGCGTGAACATTCCGGACAGTGACCACGATCGTGTGATAAGAATCGAGAAGCGTACCTTGCCGGCTTTGGCCGAACGGGGGATGACAACGCAAGTGTCATCGGCCGAGATTACCGACGAAGTCAGCACGGCCAAAGCCGACTGGCGCTACCCCATTACGCGACCCCTCTGGCAGCCATGAGAGGACTACACGTTTCCGGGCTCGGTGTTATTTGATTTATCAGAATGAGCTGTATCGAAAGGGATCGGACGGCTTATTGCTCCTATGTCCCGGCGCCAAAGACATCAAGGTTATCATGACCGAATCTCATAAGGGAATTTGCGGCGCTCACCAGTCTGGCGTCGAAATGAGGTGGTTGGTTCGGAGGCACGGCTATTATTGGCCGACCATTTTAAAGGACTGCATAGAGTATGCGAAGGGGTGTATCAAGTGTCAAATCTACGGCCCCATACAAAGGGTACCAGCCGAAGCCCTCCACCCGGTTACTAAACCATGGCCGTTCAGAGGATGGGCCGTGGATATCATCAGCAAAATCTATCCGGCCGCGTCCAACCAACACGCATGGATTTTGGTGGCAACCGACTATTTTACTAAATGGGTCGAGGCGGAGTCCTATCGGTCAATTTCTAGCGCACAGGTAGTCAAATTCTTCGAGAAACACATCGTCCACAGATTCGGTAGACCTGAAACTATCATGGCCGACAACGGCCCAGTTTTCGTATCGGCCGAGACTCGGGAGTACACCAAAAGAATGGAGATCAAATTGGTTCACTCAACACCTTACTACCCCCAGTCTAACGGACAGGCCGAGGCGAGCAATAAGGTAATCAAGGGCATCCTTGAGAAAATGATTAAGGAAAAACCTAGGGCATGGCATGATTTACTCCCTGAAGCCCTTTGGGCTTACCGAATTCGAAACGATCGGCTACGGGCACATCTCTTTATGCCTTAACCTACGGTCATGACGCTATCGTCCCAATGGAGTTAAGGGTTCGGTCTCTCCGCGTGACCGAACAGCCTGGGCAAGAAGGGAAGGACTATGCCCAAGCCATGGCTCAGGAGTTAGAAGATTTGGAGCAGTCCATGCTCGATGCTTATAACCTAATGCAGGCACAGAAGCAGATTGCGGCAAGGGCCTATAATAGAAAAGTCAAGCAAAAGACTTTCGCCGAAGTCGACTTGGTATGGCGAGCCGTGCTTCCTATCGGGACTAAAGACCCTCGGTTCGGCAAATTCTCACCTAACTGGGAGGGGCCGTTCATTATCGAACGAATCCTTGGCCGAGGTGCATTCCAGTTAAAGGATAGGGATGGAGAGTGGCATAACTTACCAATAATCGGCCAGTATTTAAAGAAATATGCCTCGTCATTATCGGAGACAACCGAGAAAGAGTTATGAGGATTGCAATTGGCAAATAAACAAAGTAAACGACACGACAAAGATAAAAGGAAGAGCATGCATTCAGTCAGAAGAAAAGTTACACTGTATTTAGATCAAAAGAAAAGGATCACGTTTACAAAGGAACGGCCGGTCATGGCCGATTACAAGATACAGATGTACACATGAGAAGAATAGATCATATCCTAAAATCTACGAACAGTCGGCTTCGTGGTCTCCTCGCTGGACAGGCAGACGTTTCTCCCCGAGGAAATGTCTCTGCCACCCATATCGTCACCAACCACAGCCGACTTGAAGCCAAGGCTTCACTCAGGCCGTGGCCGAGGCCGTTACTTTGGGTACAGATGCGGCCGGGCAAAGCCAGGGCCGTCATTCCGGCCAGAGGAAGGGCCGTCATTCTGGACATGGGTTCAGCCGACTTAAAGCCAAGGCTTCACTTAGGCCATGGCCGAGGCCGTTACTCTGGGTGCAGATACAACCGGGGAAAGTCATGGCCGTCACTCCGGCCATGGATGCAACCAGGGTGCTTGGCCAAATGAACATGGCCAAGTTGAAATTATCATACCATACCCTCCCATCTTCATCAATCGCATTGCAGTTTCTCCTCGGCCTCATAGGGAAGAAGGCCGTCTTCTTCCAGGGCTGGGAAGGAATCTCGGCTGCATCATGGTTTTGGCTCACATCGACTTTCCAAGACGAGAGACAGTTGGTGGACAGTAGGAGAAGGAGAGCCATCTGGACCAAGCCAAACTGCCAGGTCGCGAGTTTCAGTGAATATGGCCCCCGGTTTTGGAAAGGCTACAATGGGGGCCATTAGAACAAGTTAAAATGGAGGAGAAAGGGCTAGAAGAGGAACGGAGCCCAGAAATCAACGAAAGGCTCAAGAATGGTTAAAGCAAGTGAAGAAGTCACTAAGCAAGAGAAGGCTGAGAAAACTAGGAAGTTCATAGTGAACTCTTGGGGGGCATGGACTTGAGGATTCTGAAGGTGTGAAGAAAGAACGAAGAAGTTTGGGTCTTATACTGGCGCTGGAATTCAAAGACGAGAAGTGGGATTCTCGAAAGACGAAACGGCCTGACAACACACTCGGAGTACGCAAAGATATGTCAGAAACTTGGTGGCCGACGGTTCAGTTGACGAGGCGAAATAATGGCTCGTGTAAGCCTGGGCAATGATGGCCTGCACGACATGCTCAGGCATTAAATGCGCCGACTGGCTTGCGCATTTAATACCCCAGTTGTCAATCACTTCAGAAGGAATGCAAGGGGTCCATCCCCTGAAATCCATTCGGCCCATACCTATGCCGAGACCGACGAATCCGGGGATGTGGGGGCAATGTTTGTGCCTAATAAATCATTGTCGTACACTGGCCGAAGGGACCTCCCTCGGCCTTAGCACCCATTCATGAACAAAAATGCGGTGTTCCGCCAGGTGTTTTGCCTTCTTCAAAAACAAAAGAAAAGCGGCGAAGGCATAACCATCTCGGCCTCGATCGCGGTATTGCAGGCCTAGGCCGAAGGACAAAAAGACACGGCCGAAGATATTAGAGTCAGATCATCAAGTGACAGCCAGGACCCACACTTCATTTAATGAAGTAACGCCTCTGTCTAGCAAACCCACTGACTGCAAGGAGGCATTTAATGCACGAGGGAAGAAGGTAAGTGACTAGTGTCAGGATTTGGCGACAGGAATCAGAGTGGTTAGACGCAAACATTCTTACAAAAATTCTTACAGCTTGATAGATTAGATCACCAGCTATCAGAGCATTAAATGCGTCTCCACGGTCAGAAGCCCAAAACCCACGATCAGGGCGGCGGTCGAGATTTACCAGGATTTATGGGGTCACACCACCATGCTTCACGATCCCAAATGTCGATTGGACTACCCACTTGCTCTGATCATGCTCCACCACGCAGATTTTCAGCCTCGATTACTCATCCAAAAGCTCTTCCTATAAATACCAAACTCAAGCTACATTCAAAGGGTTCAAACACCAAACCAAAAGCCTCCCACGGAGCAAATTATATTTTCCTGTAATGCACTTTTAATATCTTTACTTACTTTCCTAGGAGTAGTGTTAGATTGTAAGGAGAATCCATTCATCAATATATCATACGACCCTTGATTTTCAAGGCGCCGGAGCACCATCTCTGTTACTCTCTCGCTCACCCCATGTATCATACGACCGTCGCTCCCTGAGCAATGCGCCGGAGCACCGCCCAAAACCCACCACCAACACCACCACTAAACGGCTTTGTAGCTCAGGCCGTGAACCTGACAGCCGAGATCAGTTCATCTCTCGGCCACAACCGTTTGATTAGGAGTCAAACACAAACAGGCGCACCACTTAACCATTTCACCCACATCAACATCTTGACGCACGGTAAACCGTGCTGGCACGCCCGCGCACAACCGCACCGCACCCAAAAGAAGGACGCCACGTGTTAACGCACGTCCCCTTGGCCCGGAGCACCAGGCCGTGAGATTTGCGTAGCCAACAATGGCTAGAATATTATTTCCATGAGCTTTGAACGAAGCACTGAACTTTCTTGAAGACGACATTCCAGCCATAGTGCTGGCCATTAGCCTGAAGAGGCTTGTCAGCACTGAGGAGTGCTTCGTCTTCTTCAGAGGCTGCAAGAAAAGGGAGGAGAAAATTTGGTTGCACTTACTGACCTGCATCATCCCTGGTTTGTGGATATGGGAATCCACAAGGCTCCTGCTCATTGGAAAGACTTGACAACTACAAGAGTCGTCGTCCATGCTAACATGGGTGTCTCTTTCCTGACCAACAAGGACCTTTTCTTTGGTGGGATACATACTGACAAGAAATGTTATGGGGTGGGAGCGCGTAATCCCCAATTCGTCAGTAGACAATTTGGGATGGTCAAGGTGATTCCAGAACTAAGGTATAGCTCTGTGAACAAAGAGAAGTGATAGGTAATTTCTCACCCTTCAACCAATACTCAATTGATTTGACTTGATGTGCAGGATTCTAACAATTTGGATTATTTTTGGTGGTTGACAGAAACCATTTTGGACAAGCCTGGCTGCCATGATGAGGATGGTAAGGATCATATCAAAATTTTAATATGTTCCTTGTTGAATTATGCTGATTTTGTAATTTTGTTAGCAGATTAAGAGACTTCTCCAACTTCTTAAGGAGATTCGTCAGATGAAGAGGAGGAAGCAGGAAAAGGAACAACAGCTGCACCTTCTTCCAGATGAGACATAAGGCTCATGTTGCTCCTGCTTCAGGGATTGAGCCCGAATCGGCTCTAGCAGAAGGTAAGAGCTTATTTTCGAGCCAACTCAAAAAACTCTATGGAAAGCTCTATGCAAACTAACGTGTATATTCATGTTGTAGTTTTAGAAAGACGTGAAAAGAGGACAAGGGTAGTTTCGCCTTCTGGAGAGGAAAGGGACCCTGAAACGACTGCTATTCCAGTAGCTTAGGTAAACTTTCAGACCCTAGACTAGGTCTTCAGTTGTTATTCTTTGTTTTTCTTTTCCATGCCCTTTCTTTATAACTAACATTGAATGTTTATCTTTTGCAGAGGCAAGGGAAAGTGACGGTTCAATAGTTTTCCACCAAAGGTAAAAATCTCGATTTATAGGGCTGAGTGAATTTGGTGAAAGTGGAAGATGAAGAAGTTCTCCAAACATCATAGCAGCAATTGGGCCTAAATGTGGCTGTAATGGGTGATGCTCCTGGGAAAAAAGCTTCTGAAACTCCAAGCCAGAGTGGCCCTAGTACCTCAGCTCCAAAATCCTCAAGTTCTGCTAATTTTACCAGTGCAGAAGGAAAGAAGATTCTTCGGGATCTGAGAAGGTCTGATGAAGTCCTTGGTCCTATGGTGGATAGGCTAAGGGAGCTGTGGAATTTATTCAAATCTCCAGATTTCAACCCGGTTCAAGACTCTGATAAACTCTCTAAGGTGCAGCCCCTGCTCATTCAAATTGCACAAGCAAAACCTCACTTGGCCCCAGCGTTCCACTCTCTGAATTACTGGTTGGGCAAAATGTTAAAACACATATTCGTGGTAATATGGTCTCATTTCCACCCTTAGGTCAGGGGTTTGAATCCCCTAAAGTGCATATTTTTGCAGAATTTCACTAACACCCAAAATGGTCAGTTTGATAAACTGTCAGTTTGAGAAAAAATGCAAGCCCTAAAGGATACAACGCAACCCCAATTCCATTTCCAACATTGAGGAGAGAGAGCTAGCCATGCACATATATCCAACATGTAGACAACTATGAACTGATGGCCCTCTGAAATAATCTCGACCACCATACCTATAATTCAGCCACATTAACCATATGAAATATCTAATAAGTGAACAAATATCTTCTCTCTTAAAACCAAGGCAACTTTTATTTGTTTTGAATACATGCATAGTGGCTGAGAGAAAAGTGCCAAGCTGAGAAAAATACTTTTTCCAATATCACTCGGCCACAATACTGCCTGAGAGTTTTCTTAGAGCATTTCCAACAACTTCTTCAACAACTTTGGAATGCTAAAATAGATGAGCCATATCATCAAAACTCTCTCTAACAACCTTGTCAAACTCTTTCATCAAAGGTGCAACCTATTTCTCTCTCTTCAAACTTTGGCTTTTCAAAAGATTTAATTTTACTTTGGAAAAACAAAATCTACCTTGAAAATATTAAAAGAGTGCTGCTAAACGAACACTAAAATTAAGAGTGCTGCTAAACGAACCCTAAAATTAACTGAGTACACCCTATGATCTAAGTACACCCTAATATTTTAATTAAAATATAAAATTAACTAAGTACACCCTATGAAACTACCAAAAATATCCCTAGTACACCCTAATACTTGTAGCATTATTTTATAGTTGATTTTCAGCTTGAAATAGTGTTTATAAATCTTTGACTTTTCATATGAATTTATGCTTCTACTAAAACTGTTGACACTTTTTTTGCAATTCCAAGTCCTTGCAATCACCACCTCTTTGTTAAAAACACAATAGGACAAATGAGAAATTAAACACAAATTATCTCATAACATATTTTGTGTTGGAAGAAGCCAAATGAGCAAAAAGCCATCATAATTATTATATTTATTTTGATATATGCTACATAAAACTAGAATAATATCTCTGCAATGTACCAATAAGAGGCCAAATTGTAATGTTATTATGTTTACCCAAACTAATGTTGTTAATTACTAATTTAATTGAGCACATGTCCCTGTAATCAGGTTCATGAATGTAATTTCTTTCTCTGAATACGTTTTTCTATGGTATTATAAAATCAGAAGGAAAACAATGAAAGATGAAATAACTGCAATCACTTTTGGAAGGCAGTGGCCATAAACTGTAAGATAAGTCCTAAAACCACTTGAAATTTTGATATATCAGTCTAATCGTTCTGAATAATGCTCATGGGGCAGCACTAGTTATAAAACACAATTGATCTGCCCCATAAGCACCGAAAAGCAATCAAATATGCTTCAAGATGCCAACCTGAAGAAAAAATAATAGCAGTCTTATGTGTGTAACACGAAAAAGAATAACAAGCATGCAAAAGATCACCCACTTGAATGGTTCCAATAAAGCTGTAATAAGAAAAGAGCAAAACAATATGAGCACAAGATAGCTACAGAGCATTATACATCCATTACAGATCTGTGACTTCCAATCTCAAACAAAAATTATAGAGTGTCACCGAACCTCCTTTCTAAGTTGTCTAATCCAAGTTGCCAAGAAATAGTTCTGAGAAGAAAGAAGGAAGGCTTCATCTGCTCCAAGCCATTCTGACTCGCGGATCACAAAGATGGGCACCAAGCAATCTCTTGATTAGGGTTCAATATGGTTAGTAGGGTGTACTTATTAAAATTATATTTGTTTCACAATTCCATATATTCTTTTTGGTCATTTTATATTAGGGTAAATTAGTAATTCAATATATACTTTTGTAGTAGGGTGTACTCAGTTAATTTTAGGGTTCGTTTAGCAGCACTCAAAATTAATTGAGTACACCCTATTACCAAACTATTTAATGAATTACTAATTTACCCTAATATAAAATCACCAAAAAGAATATATTGAATTATGAAACAAATATAATTTTAATAAGTACACATTACTCACCGTATTCAGAGGTTAGGAAAGATTAGAAATTCATACCTAACTTCTGACCCCATAAAAGGGTTATGCCTACTAAGGAAAGAAAAGTACCATCCACATCTGTGCCAAATTCTTCAGAGAATATTAACTATACATTTCTTATAGACTGCATTGACTATAAGGGTTTGAAAATAAGGTTGGAGAAACAAAGAACGGATAGGTTTTCCACAAGCTCCTTGCCCAAATAGTGGTATGTCTTATTAACAACAAAAAAAGAACCTTATTATTAGATTATGGTCCATATTCATTGCTTGACCAAAACCAACCAAGTTCAAAAAAATCTACCTGAATATTTGATCCTTTACTAGGTACTGCTTGAGGGCCTTGGTCAAAGCAACAGAGGATTCTGAATCTTGACCAAAGGGTTTCTCAACAATAACCCTGGTCCACCCGTTTCCAGATGAGGGTGATGAGCTAGCCAAACGCCAAAAAGAATGGGTTTGGTGTTATGTGATAGAGTGTATTAGGGTGTACAAAAGATTTTTTGGTATTTAAATAAGGTGTTCTTAGTTAATTTTACATTTTGATTTAAATACTAGGGTGTACTTAGATCATAAGGTGTACTCAGTTAATTTCAGGATTCGTTTAGCAGCACTCTATTAAAACCATGCACCTTTTCTTTTATGAGATGGGCAATAACATACTAAACTCACACACACTACACGGATGCTAAGACTTGAACTCAGAACCTTTTTTCTAGGAGAGCAATTGCTCCAAACCACTACATTAGTGAGTCCTTTGCGTTGAGGCATAAATTATTAAAATAAAAAAACCTTTTCAAAGTGCCACATAGGTCAACAAACTTCAATTTGCTACTAGAGATGCTCATTTACTTAATAGAGTTCGTATACCAATTCATTACTTTCTCCATTAATAAGTTCTCAAATTTTTTACATCTCAACTCCTAGTAAATAAACATACATGATACCATGCTAGTACATGGTATGCTTTACCATGCTAGTATACAGTACACTTTACTAGGGGTGGGCATCGAGACCACAAAATTGATAGAAAACTCAACAGAAAGTCAAAAAACCAAACTGGACTAGTTCCAATGCCGGTTTTACACCTAAGAAAATCATCCAGCCCTATAAGCCTTATCCCAATTGAGTTTAGTTTAGTTTAGTTTTTTAAAAATAATCCAGTCGTGTAGGCCTTATTTTCAAAGCTTAAAATTATTTAGGACAAAGTACAGTAAACCCCCCAACCTATAGGGTCATTTACAATTTCATACCCGATTTTGGGGACATTTACGAGTACATACACAACGTCGCGGAAAACCTACAAATTGCCCCCTTTGTTAGTCAAACCGTTAGTGAATCTGTTAAATGCTGACGTGGCAAATGTGTGACCCAAATTTTGGTGATGTGGACTTCCATGTGGGCAATATATATAATAAACAATTCTCAATTATTTAAAAATAATTTTAATAATTTAAATTATAAAACTTCAAAAAGAAAAGAAAAATGAAAAATTCAATACCAGAGCTGTCTCCTCCTAGCCACCTCCCCTCTCTCTCTCTCTATGAATGTCTCCGTCTCTCTCCGCCTCTATGTGGGATCTGCGACAAAACATGGAGCCAATAGATCTAGACCCCCTCGTTCCAATGGTGAGATCGGCGATTCGAGGAGATCTGCACGTCGCTCAGTTTTTGAGGTCGACGACGACCTAACCACCTGGGTTTTGCCGATCGAAGGTTCGCGGGGGGTTGGGTTCGCTACGACGTCGGCATCTGGGTGTGATGAGAAATCGATCGGCGTTATGAATTTTTATTTTTTCTGGATTAAGGATTATTAGATCAATTTTTTCCTTAAAAAATTCAGTCTTTAAATTTTATGGGTTTTGGCTATGTGAATTGTTTTATATCTGGTAGATGAAATGGTGATGGGTTGTTGTAATTGATGTTTTAAGTTGGGTTCCAAATCTGGGTTTGCAAATATGAGGGCAGAAGAAATGGTGATGGGTTGTTGCTACCGCCATTGTTGTGAGCTTGCTCGACCAGAATGTTGGGTCTGCCAACGCCATCTCTAAGACCACCACCACTGCCATTGATGACGTCTCTTTTGGCAAACGTGTTCTTATTGTTGTGCATCCAAACCTTGAGAACCCCTTTGTCCACATTAATCTCATTGCAAAACTCCTGCACAATCTCCTCGTCCCGATTCTGCATCTTTCACCCAACCCTGTCTGCAAATTGGTACATCTTGTCCTTCTGGTCCTAGCTGAACTTGGTCTTGAACTGCTTCCTTGCGTTTGGGCTCAGCGAAACAATTGGGGGTTGAGGACTATGAATCTATGATTGTTATTAGGACCGCCCAAATTTGGGGGTTAAGGACTATGATTGTTATTAGGTTCAGCGAAACAATTAGGAAGAGAGGACTTTGATTTTTGAGTTTTTTTTTAATTTTTCTTTTTAAAATTTGAATTAATTTAACAATAATAAATAATTTAAACAGTAAAATAATTTTTTATTAACTTTTGGTCCATGTGAAAGTCCACGTCATAAAAAAAAAAGGGTCCCACTTTTGACACGTCAACATTTAACAAACTCACTAATAGTTTGGCTAACGGAGGGGGCAATTTGTAGGTTTTCCGCAACGCTGTGTATGTACTTGTAAATGTTCCCAAAATCGGGTATAGAATCGTAAATGACCCTATAAGTTGGGGGGTTTACTGTAGTTTGTTTAATTATTTAAGTTGAAGAGCCCAAATGCAAGCCCATCTCTTCTTAACTCACACACACAGGAGTTCAAACCCCTCCCTTCCAAGTTCTGGAGTCACTTAACCACCACGCAAGTCATCACCTTATGATTATTACCTATGGAATCTCATATTTAAAACTCTTGCGAGCTGTTTCTCAAAATAGAAATTAACATAATTACTTATTGTTTTATATTGTTGATCAATTACTTAATTACTTAATATCATTTATTTCTTTCCTATTTAATCCATTTAATGTTATTGGTTATTTTATTATTCATTATAAGTACTTACATTACTCAATTCCCCTTCAAATTGTTACTTAGTTACTTAAATCTCTGTAATTATTTTCTTTATTTCCTATTTAATTCTTCCTTGGATAACTTTATTTATGTTCTTAATTAATTTTCAATCTTCACTATTATTTTCTAAGGAGCTTCACTAATATACCCAAAACAAGGGCTGAAATTATTATATAAAAAAACCCAACATGGAATGCACTTTATATTCACACCCAAAATCCATTTACTACACAAGATATTGGTGTTAAAGTTCCTATAAATTACGTGGCTGCCACTGATCAACTTAAAAGAAGCCCAACACAAAAAACTAGCCTAACCCAATTTTATAAAAAAGCCCAAACAATTCATTACAAACAAAACATCTCGAAAACCGTAGCTTCAGCATCTTGTTGATTAATGATTGTAATGTTCCAGTCTAGGGTAATAACAGTGCTAGTTTTCTATGACATCCTATTTCTAACGCATGTCTACCCCTTGTAATGTTCCAGTCTATGGTAATAACACTGCTAGTTTTCTATGACATCCTATTTATAATGCGTGTCTACCCCTATAATGTTCTAGTCTAGGGTAATAACACTGTTAATTTACTGTCATGTTGATTAATGTCTGTCATGTTGCTATTTATGATGCATGTCTACCAAAGAAAGGATGAAGAAAGAACAAACCAGACCAACTCAAAACAAGCCGAGCCCAGATTTTTTTTTTAAAACCCAAACAATTTATTTTTAAAAAAAAATTCACAAAAACCAAGCAAAGGCTCTTCATAGAAGTACATTGTTAATACTATGTCATAAGTACATTGTTAATAATATGTCATAGAACTATCTTGTTAATACTACTATGTCATAAAAGTATATTGTTAATACTTTGTCATAGAAGTACATTATTAATACTCTGTCATAGAACTATCTTATTAATACTCTGTAATAGAAGTACATTGCTAAACAAAAATGAGATCCATAACTGACATAGTAATAAAAGATAAATTGATCAACAAAGCTTAAAATATATTCCAAAAATAAACTAAAATCCGAAGAGAAACACATAATTGAAGTAAGGGTTAATTACTGTAGACGTCCTTGAACTATGGCCTCAGTTGCAATTGGGTCCGTGAATTAATTTTTGTGGCAATTTCATCCTTTAATTAGACAATAAGTTGCAATTAGATCCTACCATCCAACTCTGTCACTTTGTCCGTCAAAATGAGGGGTAAAAACGTCCTTTCGAGTTTGAAGAAAAAAACTATAAAAAAAAATAGAAAAAAAAGTCCCTCTCTCTTTCGCTCTGTCTCTCCCTCTCTCTGACAACCTATTTCCCCCTCCTTATCCCACCCCCCTCAAAACCCATATCAAGTTCAAAGGTCAGAGCTTCCAGTGTTGTTTATTGGCTCTAGTTCACGGACCCAATTGCAACTAGGTGTTTGTGCCTAATAAATCACGGCCATGAACTGGCCGAAGGCGCCCCTTTCCTCGGCCCTTGCACTTGCTCGTAAAACTGAAACGCAACGTTCCGCCAAGGTGTTTGGCCTTCCTGAAGACAAAAGAAAAATGCCAAGGCCTGATCTTCTCGGCCTCAATTATAGGCCGAGGCCGAACAAAATCACGGCCAAAGGCATTAAAGTCAGATCATCAAGTGGCAGCAAGGTCCCACGCTTCATTTAATGAAGTAGTGCCTCTGTTTATTGCAGCAAACCCACTAGCCACAAATAAGCATTTAATGCATGAGGGAAGGTGGGAAGTGATTGAAGTCAGGGTTTGGCGACAGAAAACAGAGTGATTAGACGTGGACATTCTCACAAGGATTCTTACAGCTTGAGAGATTGGGTGACTAACTATCAGAGCAATAAATGCGTCTCCACGGCCAGAAGCGCAGAACCCACGATTGGGGCGGCGGCCGAGATTCACCGGGATTCATGGGGTCACACCACCATACTTCACGATCCCAAATGTCGATTAGACTACCCACTTGCTCTAATCAGACTCCACTATGCGGGATTTCAGCCTCGATTACTCCCCCAGGAACTCTTCCTATAAATACAAGGCTCAAGCTACATTCAAAGGGTTCAAACACCAAACCAAAGCCTCGCACGGAGCAACTTATTTTTTCATGTAATGCACTTTCAATATCTTTACTTGCTTTCCTAGGAGTAGTGTTAGATTGTAAGGAAAATCCATTCATCAATATATCATACGACTCTTGATTTTTCAAATCGCCGGAGCACCATCTTTGTTATTCGCTCATTCACCCCATATATCATACGACCGCCGCTCACTGGGCAGCGCGCCGGAGCATCGCCCTAAACCCACCATCAACATCACCACTAAACGGCCTTGTAGCTCAGGCCGTGAACCTGACGGCCGAGATTAGTTCCTCTCTCGGCCACAATCGTTTGACTAGAAGTCGAGTCCAAACAGGCGCACCATTTCACCACTTCCATCCAAACCACATCTCGACGCACGGTAGACCGTGATGGCACGCCCGCGCACAACTGCACCGCACCCAAAAGCAGGAAGCCGCGTGTCAACGCATATCCCCTCGGCCCGGAACTCCAGGCCGTGAGATTTGCGCGGCAAACACTGGGGCCATAGTTCAAGGACGTCTACAGTAATTAACCCTAAATCTAAATGACAAAAAGTCGAAGATATCCCGAACAACAAGAGCACGTGATACTCACATGGTCAATCTCGACGGATTCTGTTACGGCAGGACCTAATTGCAACTTATTGTCTAATTAAAGGATGAAATTGTCACAAAAATTAATTCATGGACCCAATTGCAACTGGGGCCATAATTCAAGGACATCTACAGTAATTAACCCTTGAAGTAAATAAGCCTTTTGAAAATCTTAAAGCTGAACATGACGATTCGGTTTGTGGGTTAGGCCAAAAACCAACCCATCTAGCATGTGCATGGTTTCACGTGGGCCATCAAACCAGGTTGTGTGTGGACTCCACCACACCCTTACGCAATTGTTTCCCTCTCCTCCAATTGTAATGTAACAATTGGTCAAGATTGGTTCCTCTTAGAATCATTTTAATGTATACTAGTCTCTACGCACGCGCTTCCGCGACTGTAAGAGGCTTTTTTAAAAAAAATTAAATTAATTTTAGAATTAAAAAAGATAACAGGTAGTGTTCCATAAAAATAAGATCTATTATCTAATTTTTCTTTTAATTTTAATTTTTTTGATATGAAAAAGTGTGAACTTACCGTATTATCCTCATTTAATTAATAATTTCAATTCTTAATGTTTGCATTAGCCAAGAGCATTTTTTGGTATTTTGAATATTTTGTCATTCTCTGCCTTTTGCTATATATATATATATATATATATATATATATATAATCGGTCTCGTGTTTGAATTCTCTTTTTATATATACAAGCAATATTGGGAAAATGATTATTTGAACACTGGACTTCATGTTGTCCCAAAAAAACCAAACAGAGAACTTCATGTGCATGGGTAAACTAGTCTTAACCAGTTGAGCTACAAGCTCCTTGTAGTTTTGAAAATCTTAAAACTGAACAGGCAGTTCAGTTTGTGGGTTAGGCCAAAAACCAGCCCATCCGACCTGTGCCTAACCTTAGTTTTACCTTTCTGAATTTAGATCTTCCCATTGGAGACGCTGTCCTGTGTGCAATATCAGTGGGAGTAAAAGTTGGTATTGGTAACAGTACATGACAACAATATTGTTTTTCTCCTGCACATTACACAAATTGGAGGATGGAGGGTTAACTCGTCTTTGGTACAAAATGCACTCCAATTGCTCTTTCCTTTAGATTCATGCATCAAAACAAAAGAAGACTGCAAGACCACGATCTAAATTTCTATCACAGACGAAAAAATATATCTGACCATTCCATCTCTCAGAAGCAAAAGACAAATGGAAATATAACTGTCCGCTCCCAATCTTTGACCGTGTGAATTTAGAAAGATATCAAGTAGCCTCAATCCGTTTGTAGCAACAGGAAGTGGAAGTCAGATCTTTGTCGGAGGATGGCTGGCGGATTCATATCAGATAGGCTGATATCATCAAAGGATCTGCACATCTCTTCAATAGAGAAAGGTATGCTGCAAATCAATTTTGCAACGCTATCTTCAGTTAATTTTTACCATGCTTGAGAATCGGGGCTGAATTCAATATATTACCAAGTTTAGAAGTTAATGACTAGAATATTACCTGGAATCGACGTCGAGCAGGAAAGAATTATTGGGCATGTTGATTGAATCCTCTGCCATCAACACTCTCATTTTGCCAATAACCTAATGCAACAAATCCCCGGAAATAGAAACAATGGGATACATAGTTAACCGCGTATTCTAGCATGCTCATTACAAATCAATTTACTGAACACTCACTTCTGCAGATAATCCCTGCGCTCCGTATTTGTCGTCCCAGAACATTGTTCCAATGCGATATATTTGAGGGATGATCAGTATCTGATTAATGAAGTGTAAACTAAATTAACAGGAAGTCCTAGGTTCACTATATTGGAATTCTTTGATCATATTCTTTGTTCTCTTTCTGAAATAACGTTACAAAAGTTTGGCCAAAGAAAAAAAAGAGCTTTTGCAGAATGGATTCAATCTCCAAAATGAAAATAAAAGATTAAAAGAAGTGAAGAGGAGAACTAAAATAAAGAATTTCTTTCATATGATATAAGACTGGTTGAGTTACCGGACACAATTCATTTGTGATTTCATCCACTGATTTCTGAGTTTTTTGGTGCAAAACCTGCACGAATGAAGAATACTTTCATAAAGCAATGTAAATTCCTTCACATAATTATTTAATAAAATAACAACGGAATATTGGCTTGGTGATGTAAGCTCAAGAAACAAACCAAAAATCCTACAGCCTGCCTTATGTGCTGAAGCTCTTCCAAGGACGATCCAGCAAACTGTAAAAGTAGAAAAGTAAATAAGTAAATAATTTTTCCTCATTTCCTCCTTATATTATTTTTTCAGCATTTGTTAGACCACAGACAGTTTTCTTGCCTGATCTGTTACTTTGAGACACCATTGTTCCAATTCAAGCAAACCTGCTTTCAGAAATTCTCCATTGCTAAATGAGCAGCACTCACGACGAAGCAATAAGCTGCCACCAAGGATTTATGAAATTCATTAGGATTAATGATGCATTGTAGCTAAACTTTGATCCTAGTCGATTGGTTAAACAAATGAGTGGATATCAAACTCTGTTTACCTGTTAAAGAGCTGGACATTGATGAATGAGAAAACTTGACTGAAGATTTTCCTTGCGATCATGGGAGAGACCTGAAGTTGCAGCAGTTAACTCTAAAAATTCTTTATACTGATTTATATAATAGATGGACAAGAATCTTGAAAATTAAATTAAATTTAAGCTTACATGGTTCACAGACAAAATACCCAAGGTTTGATCTAACTTGTTGACAGTGCTTTCCCAGTGCATATTTGATGCCTGTTGTCTTGCTCTTATATTTGAATGTATAGTTTTAGATGAGCCTCTTATTGACCTGCCCCTTGCAGATCTTGGTGCCTGGTGATGTTAAATAAGAACTTTTTCATGGTTCAATCTGTCAAGTCATATTCTCGGTTATACAAGATGCTCACCTGAATGCACAAATTCAAGAATGGGCTAATCTCTTTCTTTAGACTATCACGGATGGTCCCATATATTTTCTCAACAAATGCAGTTAGATGTTGCTTGAACAATAATGCTGGGTACTTAGCCTCCACTTTTAATTGCTCATTTGGCTTTCCCATTGTTCCACTGTAGCCACTAGAAACTCCCGTGCTCATAGAAGATGAACGAACACCCTGGCATAGTATTTCTTGCATTACTGTGTCACATGGTTTTCAATATGCTAAAAAATTTGTATGTGAAAGCTTACATGTGCCATTCTACCAAATATGGTAGCAGGAGTTCGGTTACGATATGAAGCTGTATTAGATGCACTGGCTGCCTTAAGCGTACTTTGTAGAAGAAATAGAAGGGTAGAAGTTGTTGAAAGCCAATATGCCAGATCACTGACATTGTTTTGAGTCTTCAAGAACATTTCACATTTCATATTGAGTTAATCAAGTAGTATTAATAACCCATCCAACTAGTCAAGCTTAATGCATGTTGGTTGAAGGCTAATACCTCTATAATGGACCGAATTTTGTGAATGATCCTATCAAATACGTTTGTTTTCTCTGCTTCAAAGGTTCTCCACTGAAGAAGTGCTCTGTACACAATACAGGCACTGACAGGCCTGTTCTTGTCAAATTGCCTATCTTCCACAAGACACTTAACAAGCACGTCAACACTTTCCTGTTTATGGTTGTAGTGAGTTATGGAAGAAGCTTTTTAAAATAATAATAATAATAATCTCAACTTTATAAATACCTGCTGCCTATCTGTGAGTGATCTTTGTCTACTAAGGTGAGACACTACAGGATATGGCTCCTGAAAACATAATTTCATTATAGGTTGATGATAAGTTTACAACAGATGATAATTAAAGTATCTTATAATTATTTGAACTATTTCTGACAATAATTTATTCTGGAAAGTTGGTAATACTTTGGTCCGAAGCTCTTCCCTTTTCCCGTTCCCATTCTCTAAAGGCTGTACCATCATAGAATGTCAAAGGAAGTAATTTTACCGAAAAAGAAGATGAAAGAAGAAAAAGTTTCTTTTTTATCTTTTGGTATGGGAAGAAAAAGGTAATGCAAAGCACTATACCTTTACTTGTGGCTGAAACCTCTCTGGAGTAGCTTTCTGCTCCATGACTAGAGTCTTGTTGCGGAGGAATTTATTCTCTGACTCCAAATCTGCGATCTTCCTCTTCAGGCTGGACAAACACGAATACTTAGCATTGTACTCAATGGGTAGTTGGATATCTTTGTAACTTTGATGAAGTAATATTCCAGTTGAATATCCATTTATTTGGTGCTTCTACCATAATAAGCAATTGTTTATGAGTATGATTCATTTAAAGGTCAAATTGTTCATATTTACATTGAGCAACCATAATGAACTCAGTTGCTACAATAGAGCAACCACTTGTATTTTTCTTCCATCATCTCCAAAACTGGTGTTCAAGCATAAGATAGTAAAAACAGGTTTCTAAGATTCCACCTATCAATGAGGTGAAAACTTTTACTAGATTGCACACATTCTTACATTCTCATTTCTTCAGAGAAGTCCTCATTTGCTGATGCAACCAGAGCCTGTTGGCGGAGCACCTGATTTTCAGATTCGAGACTGGACAAGTTCAACTCTAACCTGATTAAGAAACAAGAGTTAGTCAACCCCAGTTTATGTTGATAGAGACATTCATGAAATTCCTTAGCTTTGATAACAAAAATAAAAAAGCAAATATATGGGGCTACCTTTCAATAGTCTCTTGAAGCTGTGTTGCTTTCAGCTGTGCTTCTTCTGCCTCTTTATGCCTTGCTTTACTTTCTTTTTCAACTTGAGAGTAATTTTCTTCAAATCCCTCAATTTCCTTCTTCAGCTCACTTAGCTCACCCTAACATTCATACCAATAATCAATATAACACGTGCACATGCACCACACATGCACCCACTACATATGCTTTCTGTTCTTTTAATGCCTCTCTCTATCTATCTATCTATTGATTTATCTTATTTATTTATCTTTTCATTGTACACCACTCTTTGGACCAAAAAGACGACATTGTTAGACATTTTACGAAAGACCACATTGTTAGACATGAATTTTGGACTTCTAAAAAGATGTCCCTTCAAACCTAGTTGTTTCTACTGTATGAATATTTCACAGGAATAGTTCATATATTCTTAATTCCACCATATACAATGGTTTGATAATTTTATTCTAAAGTTTATCATTCAGTTGATGTGAAATGCATCTTTGGAAGCTAAGTTGTACCACATTACCTCTAGTTCCTCATTGTGATTTTTCAGAATTTCTAGCTTGGTGTTGTCCACAACTGGCACCTCTTTGATGACTGGTGGAGCTTGTTCAATAGCTAATTTTGCTGCTTCTTTCTCATGGATAATTGCAGCATGGGCTTCATCAATTTGTGTTTGCATTTCATGTAAAGTATTTTGCAAATTTGCAATTTCTTTCCCTTTAGTTTCTTCAAGATCAATCTGCAAGTTGTTTGTAAATTATGTACAATCAACTTTATATCCTCAGTGTCAAGGTTTGACATTTCTCCAACCATTCCCTTGACTGGTAAATTTCAAACTCAACATGATTAGAGATACTTTTATAAAAATTACCCAAGTTACTGATTCCAAATAAATCATACCAAAACAATTGCAATACCATGGGTGTTCTTCATCATATCAATTAGTATTTTCTAAATATTAACGCATCAAAATTTTAGTGCTAAATAGAACTAAGAGGCAGATACTTCTATTTGTTAACTAAATTGGTGGAGAATATATACCCTCAAGTGCTTTTCAAAGTCCAGTCGCCATGTTAGCTCTTCAACACGCTTCTCCAGCATGTCCTTAGCTGCCTTAAGAGCTCCCGTTTCTCGTGCAGCCTGCATCAGGGAATTGTATTTATTTATTTATATCTTCCTGATTCCTTAATTTTGATAAATCTGGTTTTCATGACATAGTTCAATGCTTAAAATAGGTGGGCAGTAAGTAGATTTTTCTTATAGAGAAGTGAAGCTCACCATCCTAAGCTTTCTAAGCTCCTTCCTCGCTACCTTTGCTCTCCAGAGACATTGAAGAGTTAGAGTTGCCTTTCGCTGGTGTTTATATTCAGAAACAGCTTCAAATCTTCGCCAATTAGTCTGTCAGAAGAAAGAATGACAGCATTTTAAAATTTATTAGCTTAAACTAGTGATCCAATCTCTGACATAAGTAGTAATATACTCCACCTTTATAATGCGGCATTTTCATTATTTTTCATAAAAAATTTGTAGTTTTTAGCTCACTCTATAATAAATAAATAATAGAGGTCTGATTATTTTCTGCACAATTCAATAGTATTATTCCTCTAAACCTGATACTAGAAATATTTTCCTAAGTTATCAATCAAGTTCTTCATAAGTATTCTTAAACCGCATTTCTTTATATACTCTAAGATTTACTTTTACATTTTTAAATATCCCACAAATGCCAAAAAAAATTCTGTATGCATCGATAAAATTGAAGTTTCTGTAGATTGTCCAGTCCAGAGCATTTATGACCTGAATAATTTTTGCAGCCTTGGTTCTTTTCCTGTTTCGATGATCATTTCGGGCTGCCATAGCTCGTAAACCAGTTTGGATGACTATTGATACAGCCTGAAATTTTATGTAGGACTTCCTTGCTGTGTGAGCGCGTAGATGTTTTTGTATACGTATTGAAGCAGCTTCCTTCCTTATTTGTTCATACATCTTACGTGCAAGTTGTCCTGTTTGAGGAAGTGGTGAGATAAAAACCATGTCATTCCAACTTTCAAATTGTCACTCCATTATTACCTCTCCAAAGTTTCTGCAAGTGAATCGCAGCCCTTCGCACGGCAATGAACTCCTTTCTGGTTAGATGTGTTCGGATTTGCCTTTGAATACATCTGGCAGAATCAGCCAAAACTTTCGCTCTGCGTGCATCTAATTCAGCCATCTGACCAGCTCTAAGAAACACCTTTGATTTTCCAATCTGCAATACAACATTGGTGGGGAACTTGTGCATAACACGAACAAAGATTGGGGGACAATGAACACCAATGCGTCTTATTTTCACACCATTAGTTTGATGTCTAAACAAACCTGATATCCCTTCAGGCCCATCCTGTCACATATGGCAATGCATGCTGATTTTTCATCAGATCTGCACAGGCAAAGCAAGTAACCATCAAGGTGGTGAATGCATTAGATGATCACCTCTTGTGGCATTACTATACGCTCTAGATAAACAGTCACTTATATCCAGATATGTGAGTTTTGTTAAACAACTACTGAACCTCAGAGGCTTAAAGCCGTTATGGAATGGACCAATAATGAATGGCAACCCAACATGCTGCCCCATCCTGCAGTCGGAGAGGCAGACATATGCAGAAATAGTGAAACATATAGGTGCAACCACATTCTGCATCTTGCAAATTAACAATAAGTTGGGAATGAGAAATAAATGTTTCAAACTAGAACCTCCTGCAACTAGAACTCTAATGCTGTATTTGGCAACCAATCCCAATGGACCCCAAACACAACAACTAAGTAATGAGACAAAATATATATATCAAGCCAACATGAATATCTTTGTAAAAGTTAAGGCATGAGCTTCATGCAAACACTGTCATCTCAGTCTTGACCTAGAGGTCCTAGTTTCATTTTAACATAATGAAGGTAAAATTGACAAATAGAAGATCAGATTAAATCAATTCCAGTCAATTTATACCCATCCAGAATATCAGGAGCCAACAAGCCAAAGCGGTCAAGGAACTCATCAAATGTTCTTTTTGTTGGATATCCAGCACAACTAATCCTTATAGCCTCTAGCACACCCTGTACAAGTGCCATTGCAAAAAACATCATAAAATTAAGCAACCTAAACAAGTCATGGTTGCTGCCTCAACCCCCACCCACCCCTACCTCCCCTGGAAATCTCCCTTTAGGGGGTTCTTTCTTTCTGTTTTGTTTAATTTTTAAACAACCTCAAAAACATTTTTGAAAGGGTAAAGATATTCTGTGAAAAAAGTTAGACTTTACTCACCCCACATCTCAGCTGGTTTAATACATTGACATTCTCAAAAATTCCAGGCTTCAAAACTGTATTGGGCTTAACACATCTGATATAATGTGGTTCTGTCGTGCTAAGTGTCTCCATTAAAGCTTGTAGTTGTTGCTGCATGTGAATTTTGATTCAGGAGCAAGTTGCATCTTCAGAGTCAAATAGACCTTTATGAAAATGTGGATTACCTTGAAACGGGTACCTATGGAAGAAAACTTGGATTGTTTTGACGTCTCCTCAGGGAGTGGAGGGAATAGATTTGCAACAAATGAGCATGTGGAGGCATTCAAAAGAGCTTGATGTTCTGCCACTACGTAGTCCTTGTTTTTATCAAGAAAATGGTCTGCTTCGTATGTGACCTGTTGAGTAGAAGGATAAATGAAGGGAAACTATGTTTTTTTTTTCAGTATAGCTATTTGTTCAAGAATTTTCTTACATCTCCAGCATAGTGGTTAACTGTGAAGTCCGTTCGAGCAAGTTTTGGCTTTTTGAAGCGCTTATGTCCTTTATATGTCTGATACATCTTCTGTGCAAATGTCTCATGGGTTGACTTGGGGAACATACTGTAGATAAAATGAACTTGTTCATATATGCATAGGTTCAGCAGTCATGATCTTTTTTCTCCCATTTTCAAAAAAGCATTTTAGCTTTTCTTTAATTTTCACTGGTAGAAGAAACAATATGAGGCTGCGTATTTTTTTTGGATTAGGGAACAAGTATTATTATTATTATACACCGTGCTGAATGAAGCTTCAAACTTAACTGCCTAATAATTAATCAGACGAGACTTGAGTACTGAGGTAACCATATTATTAGTTAGATTATCTGTTGTAAGAGATAAGATAACAATGGTATCATGAGGACCAAGGTTACATACCAGGCTTCATCAAGAAGAGCAATTATGCCCCCAGGTTTCTGCATGTAAGGACATTTGTTATAACAGATTTATATAAATCTTGCTATTTTTACCTGCAAAGAGCTATATGAAATTAATACCTTCTCAATAAGATCCAAAACATCCTGGTTATCTACAAATTCTACGTAGCTCCAGTTAATTTCATCCTTCGTGTATTCTTCTTGCTCCATCTTGAACACATGCTGCAGTGGAAGATGCTTATTATATAAAATAATCATAGTACAAATATGTTTAAACTGTACCTACAAATTCCCTTTACCTGATTAAAATGTTGTTGCAGCTTTTCATTTGTTAGGTTGATACAAAGCTGCTCAAAACTACCAAATAAAGCATTAGATTAGGTCCTTACGTCCAAATGCAAAATTGTTTCAGTACATTTAATTCTTCTGTTAAGCTGTATCATTTGTACCATTATGTACCTGTTGATCTTGAAGCTTTCAAAGCCATAAATATCAAGGACTCCTATTAAGCTTGACGAATTTGGATCCTGACCAATTGAACTGTTTATCTTATCCACAATCCTGCCACAGATTAGGAAACACCAGCTGTAGTTAATCCTTATAAAGTTAGGTAAGTTTATAAGAATATGATATTAGAAACCAATGTTTTGAAAGGGGAGGCGTAGGGGCAAGGCGTTTTTGGTCCTGCAAGGCGAGGTGTTTTTTAATAGAAATTGTAATAGATTGGCTTTAAAGAAGTTTGCAGACTACAAGTATTCTGTGATTCCTGATCTGTTGCACTGATATCACATTTTTGGGGCAATAAAAGCCTGGGTCAAAAGTTGACTAAGTTAAGACTCTTAACTTCCATAATGGAGCACTTGTTCCTCCCAGCCAGGAAGGAAATACTAACAACTAATGCTGAATACAAGTACAATGAACAAGTCTATTTTACTTACCAATCGAACAGTCTGGAGAAAACTGTCTTTGCCAGGGCATCACGACTTAATGTAGCTGAGTCTGGATCCAGCGGTTTTGTAATGTTACCATCAGGAGTCACTATGACACGCTTGCAAAGCGAGTCTTCTAAAGCCTTCTTATCACACCTGAAGAAAAACATGTTGGAAGACACTAGGAATTAGAAACGAGTAGATAATCTTCATTTAGGTATTTCAAAATCAATCAAAGTTCTAACATGAGTAGCTCTGCAGCCGTTTGGAGATGATAGAATGATTTATCATCTTTTAATTTGGAAGAATCAACTTCGTCCCCTTTGATGAAGTCAATGTTCCCAAGATGGAGGATTGCAGAAACCACTCGGAATATGGCATCCTAAAGAAGGAAACTTTTCCATTAATAATATTTATGGTTAGAGGAAATCATCACTACATCATTGTAGTTGTATTGATGCGAGGGTCACTACCTGCTCTTCCTGGCTGATCCCAACAACATCCATGGCATTTCTGGTTTCCAAATACTCTCTTGCATCATCTACATTTGCTACTTCATAACAGGAGGATTGATTAAGATAGTGAAATGTTCTTGGGTCCCCTAACTTGTACCTGTTGATATCCTGTTAAAGAACATTTGTCAGCCATTAACGACAAACATACCTAGATAGAGAGGGAGCTTCTTAAGAGGGATCCCTCTTTTTTTTTTTAAATAATGGGATGTATCATATAAAGGGATCGCATGTGTGGTCTTCCCTTGATGCCAAAGTTTTTAAACAGTGATCAAACAAATAGCAAGCACAATATTTTTATAAACACTTAATCACAATAATAATCAAATGGCTAATTGATTCCCTAGTTGGTTAACATTTATGTTACCATACCGTTTTTTATTCATTGAACAACTGTAGTCCATGAGATTGAACTCAGGACCTCCACCAACAGAATGTTGACTGGATGCCACTAGACCAAATTATGGGCATGTTACCAGACTATTACTCTTAACCATTGATACAGTAATTATTATTTAAAAATGTATAATATAGATTAACAACAAAAGAATATAATGTCACACACAAACCTCCGCTGGTGCCGCACAAAGCATGTAAAAACAATGGTAATTTCTCTCTGGGTCAGAGACTTGGCAAACACGTGATCTTTCGAGAAGATATGTACGAATTGCAGCTCCAGAGATTTTCCAATTGTTATCAAATTGGATCTCTACAAATTTACCAAAACGACTGGTACAAGCATTATGTTTTATAAGTTTGAAGAGAGTGGGGAAAGCAATATAGAAAAAAATTTAAAAAGGAAATGAGAGAAATCTATGTAGTAGAAGGAAGAGCTAACAAGTATCTCACCTCGAATTGTTGTTTTTCACAGTTTTGGCATTCCCAAATGCCTCCAAGACCGGGTTGGACTGAAGAAGTGGAAATATTTACACTTCATCCCAAATAAATCAATGTACTCACAGTATATAATAAGGAACCAAATTGTTAGAAAGAAAAGGAAGGTTGGGTTATGAAGCATTTTCCTATAATATGCAAACAGAGGGAAAAACGAAACTGACCTCTAAAACCTGTTGTTCTACTGTTCTTCCTTCTGTACCTGATCTGCCCCCCATGAATGCGAGATATCTCATGAGCATTTTTGTTGTCTCTGTTTTACCAGCACCACTCTCCCCACTAACCAGAATTGACTGGCTTCCTTGTTCGTTTATCATTGCCCTGGTTAATGGTACTAGTCATTTAATTTTATTTTCTTACCAATAGCTAGGGAATGAATAACTAAGCATGGTGTCTGAGATGACATGATGGGATCTAATTAGCCAGTTTGCACGGCTTATACACCTGTAACAAGTGTCTGCAACAGCGAAAAGGTGTGGACTTAGCTCCCCAAAAGCAGTTCCTTTGTACTGCTCCATCATGTGGATTTCATACAAGTGTGGCAGTCTCTGGAACGGATTCACCGCTATTAGAATGTTCCCAGTGTAAGTCTGCTCACATTATATCACCGACTGTCAGACAACTAGTTTTTTGACATCTATGTTATCTGCTTTCAAGGGCATTGCTAAATAAATTCAATGCATATGTCGTATTCATGCGGTGACTTGACTCACATATATCTCATTAAGAGCAAACCGACAGGCTAGGTTATGCAGGACTCCTGGCTCATGGAGGTAAGCCAACTTAGTCATGTCGTCAACCCCTGCTGGTGGTGCTTCTGTGTCTTTTGGGTACATACTGGAAATGTCTGCAACTATCTGAAATCGAAGTAAATGCTAGCATTAGCCTGTATACGTACCTATTATGCAAGTGTTGAATATAAATCACAATTAGGTTTGTGTGACATGATGACATGACATCAGGTTCCTTTTTATTCAAAGGAGAGATTATGACAGAATTAGAGAATCCAACCAAAACCTGATTGGTACATAGTAGAAAGGTGGACGGTATATTGTAATGCAAGACTCCAAACGTACGACATGGGATTTTTCATTTTCTAACAATTGCAATCATTAGCTGCACACCCACAAAATCCACTGATATAGCACCGCATGGATTAAATAAGCTTTTTTTTTTTGCCAAACCCTACAATCTTTAAGTGGCAGGAAACACTAGCAAATAGCTAGGTAGGTACCTTTCGGGGTTTTAAACCTCAGACCACATAGGAGCAAACCATGGGCCTAACCATTCTAACTAACCCCTCGTTGGTATAAGCTTTAAAAATTTTAAAACAATAATTTAAAAAAAAAGGTTTTTAACCAAAATAGTCCTCCAACTTATACTTGAGTTTCATTTTGGTCCTCCAACTCTTTCACACGCGTCAAATAGGTCCCGCCATTAAATTCCCTCAAATTGAGGGGTAAAACTGTCAATTTGGGCACTAATTATCTCTCAAACTTACGGAAACTGTTACAGTAGGACCAATTTGACACAAAGGAGAGAGTTTGAGGACCACTGGAGTGAAAAACTTAGTTTGAGGACCAAAATGGAACTCGAGCATAAGTTCATGGACCATTTCCGTCAAAAGCCCTAAAAAGATAAAAGGTAAGATTTAAAAAAAATGAAAACCACAAGTAAATATAAAAATATAAAAAAATTCAAATAAAACTTATTTTTAAAAAGGGTTTAAATCGTGGTCTGTTATTTTGATAATGCTCCATGGCTTGGTTCTATTATCTAGGATGACTTGTTAGGTGTTGCTAGAACTCACTTGGTGGGTTCTGTGTTTAGTTAGCTGTGCTGTTTTTGGGGTTTTTGCCCCCTTTCATCATAATAAAAAGGGTTTTATCACGAATGGTTCTTGAATTTTTCCAAAGACTTCACTTGAGTCCTTAAACTTTCAAAACAATCAATGTGGACCTTATCTTTTGATCCACACATCAGTTTGGTCCTCCTCATCGCATTTCATCAAAATCTTCATTAAAATTGGTCGCCTCACATCCTTTAAAGGGCTATTCTCATCAAAATACAACCTATCCACTCATGAGACAAGGTTAAACTCACGTCTTTTCCTCAATGATGAAAGAGAATAATCATAAGTGTTCCAGAGTGGTTCGATTTTCAAAATATCTATTTGTTTGGAAAGGAAGAGTTCAGTTTTCTCATGGAGTCTTTGGTGATGACAATCTAGACTTGAGGACAGTCTTTTCCAACCAAGGCCGTTTGATGCAGGAGCATCTACAAGGCTCTCTAAAAGTACTTAGGCCCGTTAGTCAATTGGGTTAGGGTTCTAGTTTCTTTAAATTATTAGTTACTTCTTTTGTTCTCCTATTCCTAGGATTTTGCTTAATTTCCTGTTTAGGTTTTTGTTTCCTATGTTAATTAGGTTTTCTATATTGTAGTATAAAGAAAATATTTTTGCTCACCACTTTAACCCAAGGTGTACCCTCACCATCATTCTCAACACTTGACATATGTCCATATGCATAACCATAGTTAACTTTTACTTTGTATTTATGGAACCATGATTATGCTTATGGACACGTATCAAGTGTTGATAATGGTGGTGAGGGTCTTAGATTAAAGTGGTGAGCAAAAATGCTTCCGATAGGCTATTTAGAGACTCTTGTATTCAGTTTTTGTTCATGAATATAATTTCAGACTTTAGTCTATAGAGTTACTATTGGGATTTTTGCCCTAGAACTCAATTATCTTCGCTCCAACTTCAATTCTATTGTTTTATCCTTCTATTCTCTGTATTTTGGGTATATTTGGGTCACTGGACAGCAGCTTATAGCTGCTGTCCTGCATCACTCAACGAGGCTATCTGCTTGAACTCCAAATGTGAAACCCAAATTAGAGAGCATATGACATTGTTGAGCAAAAACGTGGAACTAGGACTAAAATGAGTTATATGTTGATTATAATATATCTATAAAGCTGATCAAGTGATGACACATGACCAATTTTAACAAAAGTTTTGTCTGAATGTGACATAAGGGACCAAATTGATGCCTAGACCAAAAGATGAAGGATCACATTGATTGATTTGAGAGTTTGAGGACTTAAAAAAAGTCATGGACAACTTGTGAAAAATCCTTAAAAAACAAAAACAGAAAACCTCAAGCCACCCATCCACCAAACCTGACCAACCCCAAGGGACCACACCTAGCCCAAGGCCACCACACTCCACACAGTCCTACCGATGACAATGGCCGGTGTCTATGGTGGAGAAGGGAGGACAGGTTGGGTTTGTGAGGTTACGGGTAATTGGGTAGCAATTTTCTTTTCTTTTTCAAAGGGTAAAAAGTGGATTTCATGTGGGAGTGGCAATGGGTCGTATCATGTCAAGGTATTAAACGGTTAGAAATCTCCAACCCAAACACGATTCGTTTATTAAACAAGTAACATGACACGACCTGTGTAACCTGCTTACTAAATGGGTTGGGTTGAATTGTTTTTTAGGTTAACCTATTAACCTGTTTAACTCATTCGAGATTTGACGCTTAACCTATTTAGCATGTTTAAACTCATTTAATCTATTAAGTATTCATATTTATCAATGTTATGTTTTGGCTCGTCATAATACCAAAATGGTTGGGTTAGGATTCTAGGGAACTCCAATTTGGGTAAGGAATAGTGCGCACAGGATTTCCTACTAGAATAAGGAAACAGTTTCTCTTATCCATATTGGTTCAGGATTAGGAAATAAGTTATCTTTCCTTATTCCAACAGGTTTTGGGAATCTTATTTTAACAAGTCAAGTAACCCACGATCTATGTATTAGAAATAGGCTTGCTGGGAGTTCTTTTCTGTAACACAACAGCAACAACAACAACAACAGAGAAGATACACAAGGGTAGAAACCCAAAGAGTGACAGAGATATATCATATATGTACTAAAGTTTTGCGGATTAGCATAGGGATTTCAATAAGTTCTTGTAATCAATTGTTTTTCCCCATAGTGCTAGTGATCCTCTCACAAGAGATCACATGAGGACGTAGGCAAAGTTAGCCGAACCTCGCTAAATACTTTGTGTTGTTGTGTTTACTTTATCATTCAATTATTATTCCGCATATTCACATATCTTCATCCTAATTGTTTGCATAACACCGATAAACCAAATCAGAAAGAATGTAAATTTAACAATCAATAGTGTTACTCATATATACTAAGAAACTTATGATAATATTGAAAAAATTTAAACAAAAAGACAAATTTAATATTAAAAAGATAATTTAACCCTATAAAAATTTAAACTAACAAAATGAAGCCACAGGTTGAATTCAGTAATCGTCTAATTTTTAGATTCTCATATAATCTTTGTAAAATTTCATTCAAATCAGAACTCGTGTAGTCACTTGATTATTATCATCAACATTCCCTTGTTTATTGAAAACGTTGTGTTCATCTATTTCTTTGGTTAGAGTTAAATAACTAAACGTTCTTTAATTTGATAGTAGAGGAAGGTTTTTATTTTTTGCAGAATCTTTATGTTTATGGTATTATATAATTTTGTCTTCATTTTTCTGTATATTTTTGTGTATAGAAGCTAATTTTCTTGTTGAAGAATGGGGATAGAAGGCGAGGCCAAGTCGAAGTACTCGTCAGTAACATTGCCCATGAATTCAATTATGAAATTGTTGCATAAAATTCCAAGTTGAAAAGCATCCATGAAATTCCATATATTCTTTGGGATTTTGATTTGGGTTTCAAAATTGAGTAGTAGAGATTGTTTGTAAGTGGTGTGAATGGCAGAGAGAGAAACAGGACCAAAGAGAGAGAGGCTTTGGGGAAACGGCAACTCTAACTTAAGGGGGGTGTATCCAATTCAAACTTTTAATGACTTTTATAGAGTTTAAAAGTCTGGAGGTATTCAATTTAGACTTTTAAAGAGTATATAAAAGTCTAGTGGTATTCAATTGTGACTTTTAAAAAGTATTTAAAAGTTTGGTGATATCCAGTTATGACTTTTAAAGAGTATTTAAAAGTTTGGTGGTATCCAAAAAGTTAATGACTTTTAAAAAGCTTATTAAATGAATGACTTTTCCATACTTTTAAGACTAATTGTTAATAGCAAAAGTCTTGCCAATTTACTAGTGACTTTTATCAACTCTATGAAAGTATTTAAGAATTTGTCAACTCTATGAAAGTCACTCACTTAAAAAAAGTCTTTATAAGTATGAATTGGATACACCCCCCTAAGTTTAGAAAAATTAAAAATTAAACTTTACACAACCTAAATGCTGGTAAGTTTAAAAATGAGATATTTAGTCAAATATCCATTCTTAGCACTAAAATTATAAATAAACCCCACACTATTTAATTTCTATAAACAAACCCAAAAAAAACCCAAAAAATGACAATTGGCCCTATTGAATTTAATTTTGATTATTAAATTACTTTGATGTCCTATTGAGTATTTTGGGCTTGTTTATATGTTTTGGGGTTGGGTTTGTTTTGAGAAATCAATGGCAGTTTTGTAATTTAAAAGAAGTTAAAAGCTTTTTTGTTATGTTATAAATGAGTTTTGGGTGTATTTCTAAAGTCCATTTCATATGGGGTATTTTTATAATTTAGGCTCCTATATTGGGTATATTAGTGAATCTCCCTTTAAAAATTGGGGCAATTATATTTTTTGTCACTAGGATTAGGGTCGAATTTAATTTGTCACCAAAATTTCATTTTCCGATTTTGGTCATTGTATTTGCATTTGTTAGCAAATTAGGTCAAATGTTCAATTCCATCAGTTTCGTTAATTTTAAAAAAAAAATTAATGTCAAAAAAGAAAAAAATTTAATTTTTTTAATCCTCCTCTTTCTCTCTCTTTACCCAACTCCTGGCAGCCATAACCACCTCACCTCAATCTCTTTACCCAACCTCTCAAATTCAAACAGCCATTGGAGGAGCTTCATGAGAATTTCCAGAAGCCATACCACCTTCTATCTCCTCTCTCTCATCCTTCTCTCTCCTCTATCTCTTTCCCTTCTCGCATCTTTCTCAACAACCACCCACACCACCTCCCCCACCTTCTCACAGCCATCACAAACGCAGAAAAAGAAAAAAAACTAGTCGAAGAGAGAGAAAGGGGGGTGGGTTCTGGGTGGGATGGGGAGGGAAGGTGGGTGTGGTTTTGGATTTGAACAAACCCAGTAGAAGAGAGAGAGAGAGAGAGAGAGGAGGTGAATTATTTCTTTTGTTAGTGAAACTAAACACAAGTTTTCATTTACAAGAGGTCGTGAAAGTAGAGGAGAACGGTACTTTGCCGACTTGTTTTTAGTGTGCAAATAAGAGGGAAGAAAATTGATCGCATTGAGAAGTCATGAAGCTACAATTAGAATGGAACTGTTGAAGCAATATAGGGCCGAGCCATATGCAACCACTTCCAGGGGTTGGGTTCAGGGGTTGGGTAAAGAGAGAGAGAGAGAGAGAGAGAGAGAGAGAGGAGGATTAAAATAGAGATTTTCTATTTAAACCCCACACTTCTCTTAGTTCACCTCATGTTATAAGTTCACCCCAACTTTTAATTTAAATTTTAACAATTTCTAAGAAAACCCCACTATCTTCCCAAACTACCCTTAAAATACACCCCAAGCTGAAAAAATAAGAAATAAAAGAGATTTTCTATTTAAACCCCACAATTTTCTTTGTTCACCCCAATATTTAAATCATTAAACAATATTTGTAGTATACATGAGATTTTGTTTGGGGTGAAAGTTTGAAGCAAAAGTATGTGCTAGGCCAGGCATCAATTTAAGAACGGTTTGAAGCAAAAATACATGAGATTTTCTTCTTGTGTTAGGCATCAGTTTGAAGCAAAAGTATTTGTAGTATACATGAGATTTTGTCACGACTGATCTTTCTCTTCAAGCCTTGGAAAGAATCTTCTACAGTTGTGGAGCCTAATCGTCTAGCAGCACACGATGCTTCAATGCATAAGATCTCAAGGATATCAAGAGTGGTGAGGACTTTGTATTTTTCTAGAACTTAATATGAAGAGTGGTGGGGAGTGTAGTGCTAATACTAGGGTCAAGTATTAAGTTGGATGACTTTTTTGGTTTTTCTACACAATAATAAAACTTACAGCTTAATAATTTAAATATTGGGGTGAACAAAGAGAAGTGCGGGGTTTAAATAGAAAACCACTTAAAATATTAATTGTATTTATTTTTTATTTAATATTAAAAAAATATTTTTCACTTAATGAAACTAACGGAATTGAACATTTGACTTTATTTGTTAACAAATGCAAATAGTGACCAAATCAGAAAATTTAAATTTCGGTGATCAAAATTAAATTCCACCCTAAACCCACCCAGTGACCGAAAATATAATTACTCCTTAAAAATTTGGCATCAGATTATGGAGAGTACTCTCATCAGTTGTAGTCAAAAATTTCTTTAACCATAACATTGTTTAATTGCTGAGAAAAAATAATATTGCTTTCAACAATTTGGGCCGATTGATTTTTTCTACTTCCTACCTAATCTTCTCGGGAACCAACTACAACCTAACAAATTTTTCGAGCAAACAAATACCACATAACGGAGCAAGCAAACCGGCACCTATGGTTTCTCAAAGAATTGGACTAAAAAACATCAATCTTACTGATCGCAGAGACAAGAGGAGAAGAATGATAGGAAACAGGGAATAGAGAAGACGTACGAGATGGGGCATAGTCGAACCAAAGGTGCGCTTTGCGTTTGCCGTCTTCGTTGATGAAGTCGAGGAATCGCGCCGCAGAGAACTCGTAGGTCTCGTTAATTATCATTGTCGTACTTCGTCGTCGTGGTTGTGTTGGATTCGTCATCAGACACCACCGTCGGGGTTTGATGTGGGTGCGGGGAGAAAGCTGGCAGCCTCCTCGTTTTCTTATTATTTTTTTATTAAAATCGATTTTTAGGTTACTACATAAAACTCCTCGTTTTCTTTTCTTTTCAAATTTTTTAAAGTTCTGCCTAATTATTCTTTTACAATTATGCCCTCTTATAATTTAAATGTGATGATTTAATATTTCACTTTACTATGGGTATTTTCGGAGTTTTCAAATGTTTCGTTATTCTCTTCATTTTGCTTTATGTATATAGATTTCTTTATTAAAATCATTTTCTTAGTCATTTTTCAATGAACTCATACTACAAACTATTAGAAAAGAAAAAAAAAATTAATACAAGCGATAGTAACTAAAGGGATGTTCAATAAAAATAAAAAACTACAAGGATACGGGATTTCTCACATACTCATACATTAGCTCCTTAAAGTTGAAGAGTACCCCCTATTCCTTAATTTTGAGGAGCCAAACTTTTTCCTATATGTATAGTCCTCTTCTATTAAGGGATTCCTCAAATAATTTTATTTGAGGGTTTAGAGTTCAGGGCCTCCTACGAAAAAAAAAATTCAACAATCTAAACCGTCTATTTTTCAAGTCTCTAATGATATACCATCCTTGCAAAAAATCAAGCAAATTGAAAATTATTAAGACATCTATTTGGGACCAACAAAATACATGAATATTATTCTTCAAGAAAAGACTAATAAAAACCATCTAATTGAGTGGTCAAATGAATTTAGATTCATGTAATTTTTTTATTTTTTTTTAGAGATTATTTTTTATGGAATATCTAAAAACTAAACGGTTCGGATCATTGAAATACAATGTTTACTACTATCCCTCTCTACTTTCCGTCATGTTTACAATGAAGTCCAAAAACAATAATAACCAAGGGTGGAACTATAGCCACAACTACGGTGGGCTGTAGCCCAATAGGTTTTGAAGACAAAAATAAATGATATGGTCCAGTATGCTTGGTTTGATTATTGTTTACTTCCTTCCACAAGTAGATCATCAAAACCCATAGATTGTTTGCTTCCTTCCACAAGACTTTTTTTTTTTGGGTCTGTTTTTCTACTAGACCTCCACCAGAGGGAAATATTATTTGTTTTCAGTCTAATTTTGTTCTTTGTTGCTTTTTTGCGGTGTTTAATAAAATATTCTTTTCTCTGCTACCTTTTGGTGGGAAGAGGGTTTTAAAAAGGGTTTGCACTTTAAAGCTTATTCGATTGATGCAAAAGAAAATTAACAGATATAACATCAGATTTAATTCTTATTATGATAATGGTTAAATTTCTTATTCACATATATTTAGTCTTTATAAAGTAAATTGCTTTTGTTGTTGGTATATGTGTTATTATATTATAATTTTACATCATAACCAAAAGCAAGTAAAAGAGCACAACCTATTCATATATTCATTTTGATGATATGTATTTTTTGTTGTTGCATTTAGTATGTATTTTTTTCTTTATGATAAAATTTATTAGAAATTAGTCAATGTAACTATGATTTATATGAATTAATTATACTTTTATTTATTAAAAACTATAGAAACTGTAAGTTTTTTAATATAAAAAGTAATTAGATTTTAAGCTAAAAATTTTAACTAGCCCACTTATAAAAAAATTTATGGCTCTGCCCTTAATAATAATGTGCGGACATAATTTTTAAGTACCAATGATGATGAGTCATAGTAGCTTACCGTCTTCCCATTTGTGGTAATAATGGTGGCATCTCTGCCATGGATTTCTTTAACTTCGCCTTCAATCCACGCAACCTCTGAATCCTCTGCCCAAACATGTGATCCAACTATGATGTTTACCGGCGTTCCCTGGATCATCCAACAATGACAAGAAAGATAATATTTTCTAAGAAGATGAAATGATAGGCCAGAAATATGCATTGAGGAAGAAACTAGTTAGCACTATCGAGAGAAAAGAAAGCTTATACCATATCTGTCAGGATCTATGCGATCCAAATTTCAATATGGGGATGAGCAGAAATAGATGAACATCGTTTGCAGAGATAGAGAGAGAGAGGGAGAGAGATTAGTGGTGTTCTTAAAGAATGTTAGGATGGTGGATTGCAATCCTTGTAGTTACAAGAATGTTGAAAAAAAATTCAAAAGCAATGGAATGCCAGCGGTTTTAACTCATAAAGCAAAAGGTCTGTAGCCACCCTTTTCGCTCCATTTCCCTCACTTCATGTGAGAAAAAAACTCTAGCTTGATTATTTATTTTAAATGGCTATGTTGTTTGTCGTCATAAATTAACACCTTTAATAGAGTGAACATATCGGACCACGTTGAGCATTACTTTAGTAATTAGTCCAATCAATTGAATATTCATTAATATTTTGAGATTAGATAACTAGAGTGAGAATTCTTTTTTTTAATAGATAAAGACGATAGATTGTATTTATAATTCAGGTATAAATATCGTCAAGTTACAACTTATAAGAGCCAATACAAATGCAGATAACCACACAAATGAAAAATTAGAGAACCTTGATATAAAAGAAAGAGGTCAAGGTTAAACTTTTGACATTCAAACCGGGGCCTAGGCTACAGTTATTATTACAATGGCAATCAAACAAGCAGGGCCAAGGCGTGTCGCTTTAAAAATCTATACCCACCCACCAGTCACTCCTGTCTGGCTTTGAAATTTTAGTTGCTCCTTTATTTTCTTATTCATGTTACATTATTCGAAGGGGCTGTGGAGTGGACAGAGAGGGTTTCTCTGGGACGGTTGATGCCGGTGCTGGATGGGAAAAGGTCTTTGGCTTCGGGGCCCTAAAAATAAAGTAGAGATTGCTCTGCATGCTTTCCAACCAGACTTTCCTCATTAATCATTTCTTTTATTGTCATTCTTTAACAATTTGCTAATTTGAGTACTTTAATCATCATTAGTCGTGCTTACCAAGGCTGTTTCCAATTTATAATAGAAGGGTCCCACACACGCATGAGAGGCGGTGGCAAATTGTCTCTCTCGTATGAAACGTCGGAGTCCAAAATTGGTACTTATGTAATGACGTTTTACTTTAATAATATTTTAAGTATTTATTTAATGTTAACTAAATTTTGTAATTATTTTAGGGAGCTTTTTCTTCATTTATACTCTATTTTATTTTTTAAATATTTTTTAATCAATTTTATTCTTTTTTGTTCTTTTCTCTTTCTTGTTCTATCATTACCGTACATTAATCTTTTGATAACTTAAATTAAGAAAAGTTAACCCAAAAAAAAAAAATTCAGAGCGTCTTCTACTCCTTCATCGTGTCTTTCCCTCTCCTTCATCACCTCTGACGCATGGTCGGAACCAAAGCAAGGGCTGCCCTTGGTTGTAGTCCAGGGATGGTTTGGGAAAAAAAAAATTAAATATACATATAGCCTAATATTTTAACCCATATATATATACAATTTCAACACCAATAGGTATAGTCAGAGGTCTTCCGCATTTGTATTTGGTGTCGAAGTTTGTCCCAACATCAATTTTTAAAAAAATTATATTAATTTGTCTTCAAAAGAGAAGCATTTTTCTAAATGAAATTCACTATTTCATGAATAATATGGCTCTTATTTCATTTTTTTCTTCTTCTTGTGTTTACAATTAGCATGATTTAATGTATACTTTTATTTCTAGAAAAACTATAGAAAATATAAGTACCAAAAAAAAAATTATCATTAGATTTTAAGCTAATAAGTTTAGCTAATCCACCCATTGAAAAATTTCTAATTCCGCCCTTGCTCTGACGACGAAACTCAGCCACCATCTCCAACGGACTTGAGTTGTTTCTAGGGAATACCCAAATTCTGGCATATGAATCTACATGAAATTATTTTCTCAATCTTTTATGAATCATGCTTTCCCCATTTATGTAAGAACCCACAAGAAAATACACAATAATTTAAAATTGAAGGCTTTTTATTCAATTTTGGATGTGTTTGTTTAAAAAAAATTAAAGATTGAACAGGGGTTCTAACATGAACTTATACGGTAACCATTAATCATGCCTCTTAATTGGAAAAAAGCAAACTCTTTGCAAACTATTCTTTGCAGCAAAACATGCAATCCACAAAACCACTTTTGACAAAATGAAGGAAACCTTCAGGAATTAATCCCCAAACTCAAGCCAGACAATCAATCTGGAAATGTCGTCCACATATAAATTAATATTTTCCTGAAAATATTTAGGCAAAAAAAAAAAGGAGCTCTTATGATATGTGTTCACTGTTCATTGAAGGAGTAGAAGACGCTCTCACTTCTTTTCTTTTCTTTTCTTTTTATTTTATGTTAACTTTTTTTAATTTTAGTTATCAAAACATTAATGCAGGTTAAAGGTAGAATAGGAAATTGAAAGAACCAAAAAGAACAAAATTGATTAAAAAATATTTAAAAGCAAAAGAGAGTGTAAGTGGAAAAAAGGGGAGTTAGAAAATCAACTCATAGAGACAGAACATTTAGCATAATGTGATTGGAGTTGAAATTTTGTAGAGAGTTCCTATAAAATAATTGTCCAGTCTTTTTAGCAGTATTTTAGTTAAAAAATAGGATGGTTTTAGTAGTTGGATTTCAATAAAAACTAACCAAATTGCTCTTAGAGTATCTACAACGAATTCCTTAAACCACCTCCTTAAACAAAGGAAAGATTGAAAAAAAACATAACTCCAACCAGGCTCCTTATACACTCCTAAAACAGAGTCCAAATCTTGTCCCCTATACATAGATATATTATATTTTGGGAAAATTGAATGTATTTTTGGTATTTGTCTACAATTTGTACATGTACGGTTGTTGAGATTTGGCTTTTGTTGAAACAAAAAAAAAATTCATGATCTGGATGGTTTTGTTGGAGGCGGACATAGAATTACTTTGGTTTTGTTTATCTTCTTTTATTTTTTATGTTTTATAATCGATTTATTCACAAATCGGTTTCATTTGTTCATCTTTTCATGTGTATATTTTTTAGGGGTGGGTACGGTTTGGTTTGGTCTGGTTCTCACTCAAATTGAAATTAGTACTATTTATTCGGTTCAGTCGTGACAGGACCCACCCTGAATTCCTACACGATTGTAGAGGTTCCTAGATCAACATATTTGGAAATGGAGTCGATCCAACGGTCCGAACATATCGAACCCGGATAAAGCCTAATATGCGTAAATTCGATCGACCGTCAAACGATAACCAAAATCAAATCTGAGCATACTGTCTTGCTTGGGACGATATGGGGATCATTTTAGGACCAAATGGGTCACCCAAACATGGCC
This sequence comes from Prunus campanulata, assembly GCA_034190965.1. Lineage (NCBI taxonomy): Eukaryota > Viridiplantae > Streptophyta > Magnoliopsida > Rosales > Rosaceae > Prunus > Prunus campanulata. The sequence goes on from CM067209.1 coordinate 228,778, forward strand.
CACGTGCCTCCACACACGCCGACAGCACGTGGGTTTCTTGAGAAAATTATGGCGACCGGAAAACTCTCAAAATACCCATCAATACCTATACCTACTTGATCAAGACAAAGAGTGGAGCAACATTTGTTCATTGACCACAGCCAAAAAGTGACCAAAATTTGCTAGAAACTCGAGCCTAAAACTAGCAAAAACTTTGAGTTGTAAAACGAGTTTCAAAACTTCAAAATCAATCATAACCAACCCAACCATCAGCTAGAGCACATTGAAAGGATGAGAAAGCATACCTGGATCGACTAATTTGGTGGTTGGAATCATCCGAATCGATGACAGAAAATTTATGTAAAATTCGGCGGTTTTTCACATTTTCCAGTGGCTGTGGTGGCAAGTTTCGTCGGAGGTGGGGTGGGTCGGGAAGAGGAAGCTGAACCGGTCATTTTGGTACTGGTCTCATTGCCAATGGTGGCCAAATGTGGTGGTTGCTGGCCAAAACGTGGCCGACTGGAGGTGCTGCCCATGAGAGAGAGAGAGAGAGAGAGAGAGAGATCGGGGGAGAGAGAGAGAAAAAAGAAAAAAAATCTGGGTTTTTAAAATTTCAAATTCGAGTTATTTATGGTTGTGCCACTGCACTTTCGTTGATCGTAACTTCTTCGTTACAACTCTGATTTGAGCCCACCATATGTCTACGAACTCATATTGACGCGCTCTACGCAACGGTACCATTCATTTTCCCAAAATCTTAACAGATTAAAAAGTGACTAAAATAACCATATCCTGAGGTCAAAATTGAAATTTCATAATTAATTAATTAAATAGTTATATATATATATATATATATATATATATATATATATATATATATTAAATAAATGGTTAAAAATTGGGTCAGGATGTTACAGGTCCAGTTTTGAAGAAAAAGTTATCTGACCTGTTTTGCTTATTAGTCAGTTCGATTTTCGATTTTGGACTGGATTTTTTTTTTTTTTCATTGAAAATTTTAATAAATTTTTGTACATAACCCAACTAATTTTTTTTTTTTTTTTGGGGCTTAAAAATTCACAAATGGCCCAATTTCATGCAAATGGAGGTGATTGGGCCTAGCAAAGAGAGGTGATTTGGAGTTGGGCTTGGGGAACGCTTAGCTATGGGTTTAGAAATTTAGCATTTGGGTTAAATATTTTTGGTTGATTTATTGTTCACCCCCTGGAACTCGTGCTCCCTCTCACTTAACCACCAGGAACTCAAATTTCCTCACTTTACCTCTTGAATTTCTAAAAATTGCTAAAATTTTCTCACTTTAACACTTCCGTTCATTTCCATCCACAAAACCGTTAAGTGTACTGAGGTGGCATGGGCATTCTAGTCAATTTAGCCTATCTATATTCTCTCTTATATTGCCTATCTCTCTCTCTCTCTCTCTCTCTCTCTCTCTCTGCCTTGAGACTTGGATGTGGGGTAGTGCTATTTATGGCCATGCCCTAATCTTGATTCTCATGAGAGTTACTAGAGAATAGCTCAATTCTCACAGTCGCAACCTCACGACGTCTTTCACTTAGGCGAGTTCTCCAAGAGTACATATGACCTGCACCTTACGGGAGTTTACCCACCTCGAAACTCATTTAGGGATAAATCCATTCCTGACGTCATATAAAATAGCACTTTTGCCTTAAGGATGAGCAGAAGAATATCTCAAGGATATCTCCATAGTTTTATGAGTGCTATATGAGTCATGCAATATGGATTGTTTCTACCACATTGAACTTCCTTCATGGGATCGCCAATCACAGAAGTTGGGTTACCTCCCTAGGTGACTCCCTTATGGGCTTAAGCACATACCCCTAGACATTTTGCATTAATAGCCTCCTCCACGAGGCATGCATATCATAATTGGCCTTTACAAGGCATATATAATGTGGGCCGTGTCTTTGTTCTCCACTTTAGCACGCTTTAGACCTACATGTTATTAGAAATATTTCCTACACAATCTTGCACACAAATGATTAGTGGATTTCATCTCAGTATAATTGGAAATTTCCCATCCTCAAACCTTACTCCCAACGCTCATCCATCGCACCCCACCCCACCCCACCCCACCTCTCCCTCTACCACTCTCTTCTCCCTCTTTATCCCCCTCTCTCTTCTCTCCCCTCTCCTCCCCAACCCTCATCGCACCCCACCCCCTCCCATCTTCTTTCTCCTTTGTGCCTCTTTCTCTTACTCTCACTATCTCTACCGAGAGAGGAGATAGGGAGTGAGTGGCTGTTGAAGATATTTTTATATAAAATTTGAGTTGTGGTGGTTTGGGTGTGTTGAGTAATTCCATGGAGGTTGGGTTTGGGGTGGGGGTTGGGTTTGTGGGGGTTGGGTTTGAGAAGAGGAAAGGAGAGAAGAGAGAGGCATAGAGTGAGAGAGATATAAAGAGAGGCAAAGGGAGGGAAGGGGTGGGGTGCGATGGAGGTGCGCTAAGGGTTGGGTTTGGAAAGGAGAGAGAGAGAGAGAGAGAGAGAGAGAGAGAGAGAGAGAGAGAGCAAGAGTGAAAGGTCATTTAACGGGAAAATGAGACGGCGAGGGGTGGGGGTAACATTTGAGACGGAGTGGGAAATGGGGGGTAAAGTGAGGAAATTTGAGTTCCGAGTGGTTAAGTGAGAGCGAGCTCAAGTTTTAGGAGGTGACACAGTAAATAAGCCAATATTTTATTTGAAAATTTAAAAAAAATACACACCCGCCCTTGGTTTCCCCTAGTCCGATTTTTTCACTATAAGAACCAAAATTGAAACCAGACCAAACTAGTCCAATCCTATTTTTCGGTTTTTCCGATTTTTTTTTCAACCCAATTCAACTAGATTTTTCGATTTTCTAGTTTGAATGGCCACCCCTAATATTTTGATTGATTTATTCACAAAATCTTAGAACTCATCCACAGTTGTCATTGCCTTCGTCCAATGGCGTTTCAGATAGAGTAAGCATTTGAATCATATATTCATATCTCGGCATTCTTACCATAGAATTTGGAGAACTTGAACTCTACAATTTTGAACCTCTGATCCATTATAACAACAATGGCTAAAACAAGAGGGTTCTTGGGTTCACATACATGCCAAATTCAAGGATTTTCCCTTTGTTAGAGGTTTTTTTTTTAGTTTTAAAATATTAAAATATTACATTTTTAATAATAAAGTAAAAGGCAGAGAATGGTGAAACATTCAAAATACGAGAAAATGTCCTTAGTTAATCCAAACATTAAGAATTAAAATTATTAATTAAATGAAGATAATATGGTAAATTCACATTTTTCATATTAAAAAAATTTAAAATAAAATAAAATAATGGATCCTCTTTTTATGGAACTCAACTACCTATTATCTTTTTTAATTCTAAAATAAATTTTTTCTAAAATTTAAAAAAAAAAAAAAAAAAAACCTCACGCAAGCGCGTACATAAAGGCTAGTTTTTAATAAAGTTAAATATTTTTTTAATTAAACTGACAAAATTGGGCATTTGACTGGATTTGTTAACCACTGCTACTCTCACAACATTTTGAATTTATTAAGAAATGAAACTTTTCATTAAATTAACATTTTTTCATATTAAATTTTTCTAAAATTAAAACCAAAAGAATAATGCTATTCTCACAACATTTGTATGATTTATTAAAATTATTTAACATTTTCTTTTCTTTTATGATTTATTAACACTTAAAATAAAAAAAAAACTGTTAATTAAACTTTCTTTATTAAAATACACTCCATTGACTTAATTTATGTGGCATATGATATGGACATGATCCATCATGTGGTAATGAAATGTGGTAGGTGTAGCATTACTCAAACCAAAATAAGCAGTCCTATTTTTAGGGAACACAACAACCAAAGCATCATGTGGTATAGAAATGTGGGATTGTTTACACCATAATGAACAGCCAATTAGAGAGAGACACGTGGACAAGATCGAATCTGGTCAAAGTCGCCTTCGGCACCCAGAACTTGGTCAAGATTGCCTTCGGCATGAGAACTACCGATCCCTCCATTAGGGCAACGCCCACTCCAGGACACATGGCACGCTCCCAATCGACGTCCACAGTCCCACATCGAAATTCTACACCAAATGCACACCTCCCAAGGCTTATAAAAGAGGCCACCTACCCCAAGATAGAGGTAATCAGAACGTACGGCACACAAGCCTATTGATCTGTCAGTTGAACTTTTTATCCCGAACTTACTTAAGCATTGGAGAGCCTACGGCCGGTACCACACCGGTACCCTAGGTATTACCGAGCGTTCTCTTATTTTGCAGATCACGCTCCCTACCGAAGCCCTTGAATTACCGAAGGCATAAAGTTACTAAGTTGACCCTCAAAGTCAGAGAACCACTTTTTGGGGTCAACAGTTTGGCGCCGTATGTGGGAAACGATTAAAACAAATCGACCCTTTGTCCCGAACATATGGGGACCACTGAAAAAACTACGTTCGGAACCCGGGAGGGGATGCCGTTCGGTATGCTAAGCGGGGTTAGCCCAGCACCACCCCCATATACCCCGGCAACTAATCCACCTGTGCTCCAACCCGCTGAAAACGCGGAGCTTTTAGCCCAAGTCGTGTCCCTTCGGCAAGACATGGCTAGGCTACAAGAACACAACAACTTCCTCTCGTCCAGAGTAGACGAGACACAGCAATTGCTGAACCAGCAGCAAACGCAAAACATACAGACCGATCGGTCGTCCGAGAGCTTACAGACTCCCCGTTGGCAGAGAAAAGGCAAACAGGTAGCAAAGGCAAAGCCTGCGCTGTCTAAACAGTTGATAGTCCCTGCGCTAAAGAATAGGCCCCACGGGTCGAGCAAGGTCTATTCCGATTGTCGCCACAGGCTGCTGGACCGAGAAGTCGAACGACAAACCGAACGGCAGGGATCGCCAATCAGGATCAATGCACACCTAGACGATCCTCGCCTGAGGGGTCTAGGGAGGAAGTCTCCGATACGAAGGAAACCAGTTCTGGAGTCCACGGCGGAGTCTGACCAAGAGTACATCCCTTCCACAAACCGGTCATCGACCTACCGTTCGGCAACCCCGACGAAGTTCTCTGAGGTGAACCCTGTCAGGTCCCAGCAGCGATCGGTGCCTCAGGATACCAAGGCGATACCAGACAGAGACCCCGTCATTCGCCTCCTCCTTCAGAGGGTTCAGAAGATGGAGGACGATAGAACACGCTCACAGGAGCCGGATTGGGGAAGGCTTCGGCCATGCCCCTTCATCGAGCGCATAAGGCACTCACGGCAAGATAGGGATGTACAGCCCCTACGCATAACCCCTTACACCGGGGTAGAGGATCCCCTGACGCACCTCCACTCTTTCCAATCGGTCGTAGGGTGCCGAGGGTTAAGCGACAAAGGACTGTGCCTACTGTTTCCCTCTTCACTCACGGAGGCGGCTATGAATTGGTTCTACCGATTGAAACCAGGGACGGTTGATTCCTTTGACGAGCTGAAGCAAATCTTCCTGAACCATTTTATGATTCAAACAGACAGACTGTACTCTGCCGATGATCTGTACACCATCCGGCAGGGAAATGACGAACCATTGTGTGAGTATGCCGCACGATTCAGCCATGAATACTCGAGATGTCCGGATACCGATGACAGGGCAGCCTACGGCGCCTTCAAGAGTGGCCTACGGTCCTCACACTTTCGGTATCTGGTGCACAGCAGCAATTGGCGTACATACGATGAACTCATGAAGCAAGCGGCAATCCACGCTAAAGCCGAATACTTCAATTCAAGGTCCGAGCCCACGGCTCGGCAGAGCGAACCTATACAGCGGTCCTCCGCGGCACTGGCATCGCCGTTCGTACCAGCGGCACAAGTTGCCGAATACCCTGACAGCCACAAGCGCAAAGATACCGGAGGTTCCCAAAAGGGGCACTCCAAGAAAAACAAAAGCAGGTACGGCAGGGACAGCTACCGAGCGCCACTGCCATCTCATAACCAAGGGACGGAGGTGTTCACCCTGCTCAATACCTCCTACGAAGCGGTGCTGATGAACGAAAACGAGATCATCCTGAAGCCAGCGTTCCGAAAGCCGAGTCGGCAGGACGGCTGGGACACAGGAAAGTTCTGTCAATACCATCAGCATAACAGCCACAATACCGAGGATTGCATAAGTTTGCGAAAAATTGTCGAGCGGCTAATTCGAGAAGGCAAACTGGATCAGAACAACCACAATACCGCAGTAGGCGCCAGTACCGAACGCCAATCGACAAATCAACATGATCAGCACGATCAGTGGAGGCTCGACCCTCGCCGGGACATCTAACCGGTCAATGAAGCAGTATGTCAGAGCGACACAATACCCTCAAGTCATCGGAATCGAGAGTAGCCGGTACGCAAAGATGCCGAAGGTCAGGTGGGAGCCTATCACCTTCTCTGAAGAAGAAGAGGAAGGGATCATCTACCCGCATGACGACCCCATGATCATCCGAGCCGAGATTGCCGAGTTCGATGTCGGACGAATCCTGATCGACACTGGCAGTTCGGTAAACATCATCTTTGCCGATGCATTCAGGGAACTCGGGGAAGATGACAGTCAAGTCAACAGGCAACTCTCGCCTCTCCTTAGCTTTTCGGGAGACTTGGTCCAGCCAGTCGGCAGTGTCAGCTTACCAATCGCCTTCAGCATGGCCCCACGGAGGACCATGGTCTACGACCAGTTCCTTGTGGTTGATTGTCCGACGGCTTACAACGTCATAGTCGGCCGAACGGCACTCACGGCTATCAAGGCCCACTTGTCCCCCCACATGCTACTCATGAAGTTCCCAACCTGCTACGGCACGGGGGCAATAAGGGGCGATCAGGTGAGCGCTCGGAACTGCTACGCCACGGCGTTCAAATCGGCAGGCCCCCAGAAGCAAAAGGAGACCTTGACTGTCGTCGACTTGCCGAATGGTAACGAACCAGTGGACGATCCAAGGGAGGAAACGCCCACTCTGGAGGCACAACGCCACCCTAAACCATGCTAAACGCCACCCTCCGCGCCGAATTCATCCAGTTCGTTCGGCAGAACTCGGAAGTCTTCGCCTGGTCTTACAACGATATGCCTGGCATATCCCCTGACGTCATCAGCCACAGGCTGAGCATCTCACCAGCTTTCAAACCCATCAGGCAGAAGCGTCGATCCTATGATGCCGAACGGTATGAGGCTATGAAGAATGAAGTAGACAAGCTCTTGACCATAGGCTTCATTCGGGAGGCCATATACCCGGACTGGCTGGCAAACTCAGTCATGGTTCGGAAGGCAAAGGGCGACTGGCGAATGTGTCAAGACTATACCGACCTGAACAAAGCCTGTCCAAAGGACAGCTTCCCGTTGCTGCACATCGATCAGCTGGTTGACGCCACTGTCGGACACGAACTGCTCAGCTTCATGGACGCCTACTCTGGGTACAACCAGATCTTCATGCACCCTGCCGACAGCGAGCACACGGCGTTCATAACAGACAAAGGCCTATACTGTTATAATGTCATGCCGTTCGGTTTGAAGAACGCCGGGGCAACTTACCAGAGACTGGTCAACCGAATCTTCGCTGAGCAGATCGGCAGTACAATGGAGGCATATGTGGACGACATGCTGGTAAAGAGCCGAACGGCAGGAGAGCATCTGAAAAACCTATTGCTCATGTTCGGCATCTGAAAAACCTATCTGAAAAACCCGCCGTTTGCGACCATATTTTGTTTGTGCCTAATCAGTCACGGCCATGAATTGGCCGAGGGAACCCTTCCTCTCGGCCCCGTCTCTCTCTCGAGAAGCTAAAGCGCAACGTTTTGCCAGGATGCTTGGCATTCCAAAGAAGCAAGAGAAAAATTGCTAAGGCACGATTATCTCGGCTTCGATTATAAGCCAAGGCCGAGATCGAGCAAAATCACGGCCAAAAGCTTTAAAGTCAGATCATCACGTGACAGCAAGGCCCCACGCTCCATTTAATGAAGCAAGGCCTCTGTTTATTGCAGTAAACCCACTGGCCAAAAATAAGCATTTAATGCACGAGGGAAGGTGGGAAGTGATTGGAGTCAGGGTTTGGTGACAGGGATCAGAGTGATTAGACGCCAACATTCTCACAAAGCTCTTTGCAGCTTGAGAGATTAGGTGACCAGCCACCAGAGCAATAAATGCGTCTCCACGGCCAGAAGCGCAGAACCCACGATCAGGGCGGCAACCGAGATTCACTGGGATTCATGGGGTCACACCACCATACTTCACGATCCCAAATGTCGATTTGACTACCCACTTGCGCTAATCAGGAGCCACCATGCAGATTTTCAGCCTCGATTACCCCTCCAGGAACTCTGCCTATAAATACAAGACACAGGACCACTTTCAAATGGTTCAAACACCAAACAAAAGCCTCACACGGAGCAACTTATATTTTCCTGTAATGCACTTTCAATATCTTTACTTGCTTTTTTAGGAGTAGTGTTAGTTTGTAAGGAAAATCCGTTCATCAATATATCATACAACCCTTGGTTTTCAAGGCGCCGGAGCACCACCTCTGTTATTCGCTCATTCACCCCATATATCATACGACCGCCGCTCCTTGAGCAGCGCGCCGGAGCACCGCCCTAAAACCCACCAACACCCCCACTCAACGGCCTTGTAGCTCAGGCCGTGAACCTGCCGGCCGAGATTAGTTCCTCTCTCGGCCACAATCGTTTGATTAAGAAGTCAAGTCCAAACAGGCGCATCATTTTACCACATTCATCCAAACCACAATTCGACGCACGGTAGACCATGCTGGCACTCCCGCGCACAAACGCACCGCATCCAAAAGCAGGAAGCCGCGTGTCCACGCATATCCCCTCGGCCCGGAACTCCAGGCCGTGAGATTTGCCCGGCAGACATATTTCCAGGCCCATACCATCATCGTCCTAACCAATCTGCCGCTTCGGTAGGTTTTTCAAAAGCCAGAAACGTCCGGCAGGCTGGTGAAATGGGCGATCGAGCTGGGAGAGTTCAACGTGCAGTTCAAACCAAGGCCTGCCGAAAAAGGGCAGGCGGTGGCAGACTTTATCGCTGAACTAACACCTTCGGAGGCATCAGAACCTGGGGAAACCACTCCCCCAGAAGACCTATCGAACGGTAGCCAGTTGGACCATTCGGTCCCTATCTGGATCCTACACATGGACGGTTCGGCAAACCAACAAGGATGTGGAGCCGGCCTAGTACTCACCGCCCCCGATGGAGCCAAGATGGAATATTCAATCAGATTTAGCTTTCGAACGTCCAACAACGAGGCTGAATATGAAGCCCTCTTAGCGGGCCTTCGGCTAGCTAAAAGCATGGGGGCTAAGCAGGTCAGCATCCACAGCGACTCACAGCTCATCGTAAATCAGATCACTGCCGATTTCGCGGCAAAAAGACACATCTATGACAGCCTACCTATCATCAGCACTCCTATTACTTCGGCAGTTCCAAACCTATGAAATTCGACAGGTTTCCAGATCGGAGAACAGTCATGCCGATGCATTAGCCCGGCTCGCTTCGGCAATCAACGACAAAGTCGGCCGACAGGTCCCTGTCGAGATCTTAGCCCGGCCAAGCACCACCTCTGTTGACATATGTACCGTTCGGTACGAGGACACCTGGATGTCATCGATATACACTTACCTAGCGAACGGTACTCTCCCAGGGGACAAGGCCCAAGCAAGAAGGCTGTGTTATCGATCGGCAAGGTACATTGTCATCAACGACATTCTGTACAAACGTGGCTACACCACCCCGTATATGAAATGCATCACCGAAGAGTAGGGTGAATACGTCCTTCGGGAGATCCACAGTGGTGTCTGCGGGGACCATTCCGGTTCCAGATCCCTGGCCCACAAAGACTTCCGGCAGGGCTATTACTGGCCGTCGATGCATCAGGATGCAATAGCGATAAATGCCAACGATTCGGCAATATTCCCCACCTACTTGCCGAACCCCTCACACCGATCGTAAGTCCATGGCCGTTTGCCCAATGGGGACTTGACCTAATTGGGCCAATGCCGCAAGGCAAAGGACAGGTTAAGTATGCCATCGTTGCCGTGGACTATTTCACGAAATGGGTTGAGGCCGAAGCCTTAGCCACCATTACAGCGGCAAGGGTTGAAGAGTTTGTCTGGACCAACATCTGTTGCCGCTTCGGCATCCCTTACGCCATCATCACTGATAACGGCAGGCAGTTTGATTCGGAACTCTTCAGGCAGTTCTGCGCTCGCCTCAAAATCAACCTGTTCTTCGCCTTCCCAGCTCACCCTCAGTCGAACGGCCAGGTAGAAGCCGTGAACAAGATCATCAAGAAACCCTTGAAACGGCAACTTAACAGTGCCAAGGGCGCCTGGCCGGAGAAGCTTCCCGAAGCTCTGTGGGCCATAAGGACGTCCTACCGAACCTCCACAGGAGATACTCCCTTCAGCCTTGCATTCGGCTCAGAAGCCGTGGTCCCAGTAGAAATCGGCGAGTCATCCTACCGAACGGAAGCTTTCGCACCAAAGGCGAACGAGGCTGCACTCGCGCTAAGCCTAGACTTGATCGAAGAACGCCGAACGGTAGCCAACCTTCGGAATGAAGCATACAAATAGCGCGTCTCTCGGTACTACGACTCAAGGGTCAAACCGCGCTCCTTCAGAATCGGGGACTGGGTTATGAGCAAGGTTTCGCTTGCAACCAAAAACCCAACGGAAGGAACCCTCGGTCCTTCCTGGGAAGGACCCTATGAAGTCATCGGCGTCCTTCGATCCGGCACCTACAGGCTCCGGGGCACAGATGGAAAGACCCTCGGTCACCCATGGAATGTGGATCATCTCAAGAGTTATTTTAAGTAAAGCCCCTTAGCCAACGGCAGGGAGGAATTTGTATTTTTGCCTACGTCACTTATATATAAAACGAGATTATCCAGAGTTGCACATGTTGGGAACACCATAGCCTATCGGCATCTTTTGCAACAACAAAAAAAATTTCGGTAGGGCTCATTATTTACGAGCCATAGCAACATTGCCTACGGCAATAAAAAGCTACACTCTATGAGTTTACTACCGATCCAAAGGTGCCTTGGCCATTTTTACAATTTCTTGGCAACAAGCATTGGGTACGAGCCAACGGCAGTACTGCGCTCTGGAATTACCTACGGTATTCCCGTCACACACAAACTACTTAAAACCAGTACGGTACCCTAGACTTGCCCACGGCATCTCATCGAGGAAACGGTTACTAGAACTTAGTGCCTGCCGACAGTGTTGCAACGATAACTCTGGGTCTGTCTACCGAAGGTAGAGGCACTGCCAAACAAACTCCTAAGTGGCCAACGGCCTAAAATCAATAATTATCCTAGACAGTTGTTAGCCTACGGCAATAACAAACATGGGTAGAATTCAAACAGAAAACACAAGTAATAAAAGCAAATATTACTTAAATTAAAAGATGCCCTAGGCATCAAGGTGTCCAGAAATTTTGCCAACGGCAGTTAAACAGACATAAAACGAAATAAAATTACAAAACTATCAAGTAGCTCAGGCCTCGGCAGTCCGATCTCCCTGGTCATTGGCAGTCTCGACCATGGCGTCAACGGTGGAGTCAGGGGCGCCCTCGGCATCAGGGCCATCGGCATCTTCGGGGGCGTCCTCCCCCTCGTACTCCTCGATCATTTCTTCTGTAATGCCTTCCGGTAGAGGAGGGGGATCGGCAGCGAAGTTCAAGTTGAGTTTTTGCCCTGGGTTGAACCGCTTGAAACAGTAGATGAGGTCCGCCATCTCAGAAGCCACCTCATTGTCCACCAGAGAAGTGAACTCAGCGGAGGAACGGCAGTCCCTGATCGCCTCGCTAACGGCAGCCTCAACCTCTACCGCCTTCGCCCGCTCGGACGCCTCCAGTGCCGTCTGCGCTGCCACCTTGGCTCCCTCGGCATCCCTAGCCGCCTGCTCCGTGCGCTTGGATTTGTCGTTCGGCAGCGTGCATATCCTGCACGAGATTGGTGTGGTCCTGAAGGGCCTTAGTTGCGTCGGCAACCTTGGAGCGGCCTTCTTCGTACAGCTTCTTAGCGCGCTCGGCAGCCGTGATGGCCCTCTTCATGCACAGCCACATCTCCATCGATGCCTGAAAGGTAAAACCACTGGTTAGTGCCGAACGAAGAATAACAACAAAAAGACAATGGGAGTCGAAAGGTTACCGTGGCCTGGAGACGGAAGGCGCGCCCCGCCTCTTCCCGAAGAGCCCTCTTCAGTAGCTCAACGATTTCAGACAGGTCCATCTGCGAGCCCACGATCATGTGGTTCGTGAACTGGACCGTCTTCGAAGGGCATGCCAGCGTTACTGCCTCGGTAGGTCCCCCTTCATCCTCAACCGCAAAGATGGCCCTTGGAGGATCGGCATCCAAGTCTACCTTCATTGGCCGCTTCCCGGACGCCTTGGAAGAAGCGGCATCGGCACCTGGGCCTGGGCTGAGTACCGGCTCGTTAACCGGCACCCTTCTGTTCGCAAGCACGGCATAGAGCTGCCGCTGCCGTTCGGCCAACGGCTGTTCATCAAGGACCTCATCCGAGGCCTTCTCGGCAGAAGCCTCTAGCTGCCGTTTCCCCTTTGCGATCACTCCGAGGCGCCGCTTTGAGGTCTCAGACATCTTCTTAGCCTCGGCAGTCTTCCTAGCCTCAGACACTGCATGAACAAAACGGAGGGATAAGCCGAAGAAAAAAAAAAAAAAAAGAAAGAAAGAAGTGAACTTACTCTCGGCAGGGTTAGCAATGCGGGCCCTGATAAGGTTCTCGGTAAAGAGGAACTGGGGTATTCCCTATCACCGGCAGGAACTTTCAACCTCACTTGGTCGATCTGCCGAAGCTCTGACTGGGTTGCCGTTGGCTGTTTCAGTTTGCCTGCGAAAGTAACAAAACAGATTAGTCCACAGAACAAAAGACAAAAAACGAATGACCTACCGTTCGGTATGGCAGCAACCTATTGGCAATCTGGAAGGTGGTAGGGATGTGAAAGCGTACGGGGACTCCCGAGGGCGATTCCCAATCGCCAGAGAGTAGCACCCGCCGATTCCTCCAGGACTTCTGAGAAGTCGGCACGGCATTCAGAAAATGGCCCCTCTCGGAAGCCCTGAGGCAGCTCGCCTGAACCCAACCTCCGTGATTGGTACTCTTGGACTTGGTGATGCTGTAGAAGTGGGAGAACTGCTCGTAGGTATTGCTCAGGTCAAGAGCGTTACTGGAAGCAAGATCTTGCGTGTTCTTAAAGCTCATGGTATGCCTTTTTAACTTGTAATTTTAATATTTTTCTGTATGAGTTTTGTTGCACTGTTACTCTGAAAATTATGTTAGAAGGTTTGGATGTGCAGTGGGACTTGTGGAATTGAAACCCATTTCTCCACTGAGCCCGATTGCAGATAAAGGAATAAGCACTAATTGATTGCTTACACTATTTTTCTGGATTTTAACATGTGGTTTGGTCGTATGATTAGGCTAGCTCGATAAGATGACCTTTCTGTCTTCATTTTGTATGTTTCATGTTCTCTCAAAGCGTAAAGGTGTGTGTTTTTGTTCTCACACAAGTCTCTGGAGCTGTGCTTTCTAGTTTATTTCGTACTAACCAAATGACAGCCTACTTTTTTGTTTTTTTGTTTTTTTTTTTATAAATAAAATATTTATATATTTTAAAAAAACATAATTTCCTTTTGTCATTGGCTGGTAGGGCAAGAGCGGAACCATGCTAAGGGCTACAACCACTGTAGCCCAGTGTGGTTTTTTAAGAAGAAAAATATATATATTTAACTTATTTTCAATATTAGCCCAGTTAGTGGAGAAATGACACCCTACTTTTTTGTTTTTTTTATAAATAAAATATTTATATATTAAAAAAAACATAATTTCCTTTTGTCGTTGGCTGGTTATCTCTTCCCAACGACATTGGAGTGGGCATGACCACAGAGATAGAAACCAAAATGAATCGTTTGATTGATCCTGATCATTGATTACAAATATAGTTGTTGGAATTATAAAAAAAAAAAAAAAACACAACATAATTTTTAAAGTTGTTGCCGTTGGAATGGAATCAAATGTCACACGGGCCAGTTATGTGGCGCGAAGTGCTGGCCAAATAGCAAATGTCAGCAAGGCCTAGCAATTTTGATCAGCACCTGAGCTTCCAAGTCAGAAAAAAAAAAGAACAAAAAAAAAGATTTTGGGCCCACAAAAAAATATCAGTCCAGGCAATCAGGCCATCTCCAACCCAATATGTGGAAACCCAAGTTATGAGTTTTGAGTCCAAAAACTTCTCCAACCCATGTATTTTGGGAGGTGGAAATTTGGAAAATCTTAAATTTTGGGTGGAATTCCACCCCAAGTATTACCTGGATTGATATTTTTTGTAGGCCCGAAATATGCTTTTTATGTTCTGTTTTTTCTGGTTGGAAGCCCACGTGAACACCAAAATTGATGGGCCCCACGTGATTTTAGATGTCTGCCAACAACTTGTGCAATAAGCTGGCTCCCGGTTCATATTTTCAAATACATGCTGTGCTGTTTTTTTTATAATTTTTTTTAAATATTTCAAAAGCTATATTTGTTTATCTTTATTTATGATGTTGCACTTGTTTTTTTTAAAGTTAAATTCTATTATGTTTTGGAATTTTAATTTTTTTAGGTTAAAATGTTTAGAAAATTAAATAACCAATGTTGAAACAAAAATACTTTCAAGAAAAATTAACCAGAAAAAAAAATTTAAGGGTTAATCATTCTTAAACAATTTAATAAAGTTGCGGGCTCAAATTATGAGTTTGCAAGGTTGGAGGAAAAAAAATTTTGAGTCTTGAAAATGCATGAATAATTGTATTTTGGAGTGTGGAAATTTGAGTTTAACCCCAACATGGTTGGAGATGGCCTAATGAGATTGGAATTCCACCCCAAATTTGAGATTTCTTAAATTTCCACCTTTCAAACCATGAGATGTAGTGTGGTGGTAGCTGACCTCATTCCTTAACCATGTGGTTGGGGGTTCGATCCCCACCCATGGGAATGGAGCGCATTTCATGCCCAGCTGTTTACCTCTTTCGGAGAGCTCCCGCGGCAAAAGGGATTAGTCACTGCTGTCGGCGGTGGACACCTTTGGATCTCATCCAAAAAAAATATATGAGTTGAAGAAAATTTTTGGATTCAAAACTCATAATTTTGGTTTCCACCCCTGGGTTGGAGATGGTGTAACACCCCGACCAAAAAATAAAAGGAATAGTGAATTTAACTAAATTCAAGAAATGTGAATTTACAATTTTGCCCCTCTCATTTTAAATCCGGAAGGATTTCGGGGCAGTAGGTCGTCCTGAGACAAGTCCGTAGACATGCAGTAGGCTTGAATTGGAGTTGTAACAAGAAAGATAAGAGCAAAACATCATCAGTGGCAAAATCGTAAATAATTTGAAGTTTATTTTTAAATATCAGATTACTTCTCTCTCTCCTCCCTTGCGCGCAGAAACAGCCCCTCCTGTTACTGTTCATCCGAACAGTTTTTGGGCTGCCATATTTTCCTCCGGCCACCCTAAGTGACGGCATTGGTACCAAAACGACCGGCTCGTTGTTCTCTTCCTATCCCGACCAATCTCAGTCGTTGGAACTATCGGAGCTGGCTAGAAAAATGAGAAAATCTGATTGGTTTTTGACCATTTTTTTAATAGATTTTTAGTCGGCGGTTTCTCCTTCCTCCAGCCACCAAATCGGTTGATCAAGGTATGCTTTTTCACCTATTTTTTTATGCTCTTGCTGATGGTTGGGTAGGAATTGAGAAATTTATGTGTTTGGGTAGTTAAATAAGCGATTGAAAATCTGCCAGTCTTCGACCTCCGATTCGGCCACTTCCGGCCACTTTTTGGGGTATGTCTAAGAACAAAAGTGGCTCCAAATTAGGTGTATTACTTAGGATATGTGTCTTGAGCTGTGATTCTGAGTTCCTATGGGTTCCACAAAGTCTAGGATATACGTCCTGCAAACTTGGTCCGAATTGGATGGTTGGATCGCTCACGATCGCACGATCGGACGGTTATCATATAACGCAAAGCTTCAACTTATTGAATCGGAATATTCGGGGCTTCGATTCACGATCCGCGAATTACTACACGATCCTAGGAATACCTAGATCAACATATAATAATTTGGAAACGATCCAACGGTTCTAACATATCAAATATGGAAATCACACAATATGTAAAATTCGTTTGGGGTTCAAATGATGTCCGAATTGAAATCCGTAAATTCCTACGCACTCGTGGCAACTAGGAGATCATTTTAGGACAAAATGCCCCTCTGCTATAGTGCCCACGCGTTGTGTGGGTGCCTAAAGCGATAACACTGCACCGGAAAAATTCAGAATCACGGCTTAAGACTCTTACCCTAGATAATACACCTAATTTGGAGCCACTTTTGTTCTTGGACATACCCCAAAAAGTGGCCGAATTGGAGGTCGAAGGCTGGTAGATTTTCATTCGCTTATTTAATTACCCAAACACATAAATTTCTCAATTCATACTCAACCATCGGCTAGAGCATGAAAAATAGGTGGAAAAGCATACCTTAATCAACCAGTTTGATAGCCGGTTTGGAAAAATGGGTCGGATTTTCTTATTTTTCTGCCAGTTCTGGTGGGTCCAGCGGCTGAAATTGGTTGGGATAGGAAGATGACAACGAGCCGGTCGTTTTGGTACCAATGCCGTCGCTTGAGATGGCCGGAGGAAAAGATGGCGGCCCAAAAACTATTCGGATGAACAGTAACAGGGGGGCTGTTTCTGCGCGCAGGGGAGGAGAGAGAGAAGAAGGAATCTGATATTTAAAAACAGACTTTGAATTATTTACGATTTTTCCACTGATGATGTTTTGCTTGTAACTTTCTCGTTACAACTCCGATTCAAGCCTGCTGTATGTCTACTGACTCGTCTCAGTTCGACCTACGTAAAAGTACTATCCACTGCCCCAAAATCCTTTCGGATTAAAATTGACCATTTTGCCCTTACCTGAGGGCAAAATTGTAAATTCACATTTCTTAAATTTAATTAAATTCACTATTCCTTTTATTTTTGGGTCGGGATGTTACATTTGGTATCAGAGCCATTTTGCCATGTGGTGCGAGTGTGTTGACGAGGACGTCGGGCCCCTAAGAATGGTGGATTGTAAGATCCTACATCGACCAACGGAGAAGGAGTTGATGTGCCTTATATATGTACATGCCCGCATCCATCTAGCACGAGGCCTTCCTTTTTGGAGCACACTGGCTTCGGAGTCATGGGAACTTCAAAGTTAAGCGAGTTGGGGCCTAGATCAATCCCAGAATAGGTGACCCACTGAGAAGTTGCTCGTAAGCTCCCAAAAACAAAACCGTGAGGGCATAGAGGGGGGCCCAAAACGGACAATAACGTGCTACGGCGGAGCTGATCCCGGGATGTGACAAATGGCCTGTAACATCCCGGTCCGAAAATGAAATAAAATAATTAAATTAAGAGGAAATAAAATTAAATGAGAAAATAAGTAGAAATAAACAATAAAATAAAATGATTTGAATTAATTAAGGTTTTGGAAGATTAAAATATTATTTAATATTAAAAGGTCATTTTAAGTTTGGGAAGGAATTTGGAAATTTCAGCTTCACTATTGCGTAGAGCGCATCGAGATGAGTCCATACACACGTTGTGGGGTCAAATTGGAGTTGTAACGAAGAAGTTACGATCAAAAGAAATTCAGTGGCATAATCGTAAATATTTTGAAGTTTAGTTTTAAAACCAAGATTTTCTTATTCTTCCACGCAAGCAGCACGACCAGCCAACTTGAGAGAGCGATTTCTCCCAACTCCGACCACCGTTTTAGGCAAGACCGATCCCAAACGAACCACCTCACTTCCCTCTTCAAGCTCCAACCCTTTGCCACTTCGATCCGCCGCCAATATCGCTGGAAACAGCCACGAAATAGGCTGGTTGTGATTGTTTTTCTGAGATTTTTTGGGAGCTCGTTCTCTCACTTCCGGCCACCATTTCGGTCGATCTAGGTATGCTTTCTGAACCTCTCGAGATATTCTAGTTGATGGTTGTGTTAGTTTTGGGACATTTCTGCGTTTTGGTAATCGTTTAAGCGATTGAAAATTTGCCAATTTTTGACCTCTGATTCCGACCACCGCCGTCAACTTTTTGGAGTAAGTCCAAGAATAAAAGTGGCTCCAATTGATGTTCTGAACCTAGGATAGAAATCTTGGCCCTTGATTTTGTGATTTTTCCGGCAATCGTTATCGCGGCCCGTGGGCACTGTAGCAGAGGGGCATTGTGTCCAGATGCGATTTCCTTGTTGTCACGAGCGCGTAGGTACTTTCAGATTCATCCATAACAAATCACATGGTCTCACACGTCGAAATATTTCAATGCCACGTGTGATAATCCATAACAAATCACAGGGTCTCACACGTTGGAATATTCCAACGCCGCGTGTGAGACTAGATAATCACATACCTTTCCCACATGCCGGAAATTTCCAACGCCGCGTGTGGGAAATCCAGTATCACACGTCGGAATTCTCCAACGCAACGTGTGAGACTAGATAATCACATATTCTTCCCACACGCTGGAAAATTTCCAACGCCACGTGTGGGAAGTCTAGTGTATGAGGGATGGTATTTAACATAGTGTAACTATATAATTTCCAAAATAATCAACATTATTTATTAACCCAATTCTTCGTAATTCAACCAAATCTCATCACAAATAGTTTGAACACCTCAGCATAAAACTCATCGCCAAAGCAATTCAAGCTCTCATATCTCGTGATAAGCCAAATTCACAATTAAATAATACTAATACAAATATATTTAAATTTCCTAAATTTTCATTCGAACTATATTTCATGCATATTCATTAATTATTGAAAATAATGCACATGTAAAAACAAAGTCCACTCACAATCTAGCGATCTACTTATAATTATATATGTATATATATTCACTCCATGATCATATAAATCCGTAGTAGATTGCATGGTAATTAATGAAAATAATGCTATTTTAAACCAATGATCATTCACATGAGCATAAATTTCATAAAGATCCTAAAACAATTTAAATATAAGTCAACACTTGTTTTCACCTAAATTCCGTAATAAAAGAACTAAACACTCCTATAGACAAACGTCTACTTAAATACTAATAGTCAAAGCCGAGACCCTAGACTCGCTTTCTAAACCCATAGATCAAGTCTCATACTCAACCATTCCACAACTTCAATTATCAAACTAATAATCTAAGAATTTATTTGATATTATGGAACCATCTCAAAAACTCAACATAGTCAACAAAACTCAAATAACAGTTAAGACTCATTTACAAGATTATTCTAATACTTTTCGAAGGGTGAAACTACCTCGAAAGACTCACGATCAATCGAGGGTCAAACTTTCCAAATTTGGTCAACGGGGCCCACTACCTCCGTTTCATGATCCGAACATTCCTATGGGTTCCACATGGTTTAGGAAATACGTCTTGCAAGTTTGGTTCAGATTGGACGGTCGGATCGCTCGCGATCGCACGATCGGACGGTTATCGTAAAACACAAACTTTAAGTTAACCCTGAATGGAATTCGAAAGTATCTACGCGCTCGTGACAGCAAGGGGATCGCATCAGGACACAATGCCCCTCTGCATGGGTGTCCAAAGCGATAACGAACGCCGAAAAAATCAATTGGAGCCATTTTTGTTCTTAGACCTACTCTAAAAAGTCGACGGAAGTGGCCGGAATCAGAGGTCGAAAACTGGCAGATTTTCAATCGCTTAAACGACTACCAAAATGCAGGAATTTCCCAAAACTAACACTATCAACAGCTTGAACATCTCGAGAGGTTGAGAAAGCATACCTGAATCAATCGAAATGGTGGCCGGAAGTAAGAGAACGAGCTCCCAAAAATATCTCAGAAAAATAGTTGGAACAGGCCCGTTTTGTGGCTGTTTCCGGCGATATCGACGGCTAATGTATGCCGAAAAGGGCTGGAGTTTGAAGAGGGAAGTGAGGTGGTTTGTTTGAGATCGGTCTTGCCTAAAACGGTGATCAGAGTTGGGAGAAATCGCTCTCTCAAGTTGGCTGGTTGTGCTGGTCGCGAGGAAGAAGAAAATATGGGTTTTAAAACTGAACTTTGAAATATTTACGGTTATGCCACTGAACTTCTTTTGATCGTAACTTCTTCGTTACAACTCTGATTTGAGCCCATTACGTGTCTACGGACTCATCTCGACATGCTCTATGCAATAATAAAGCCGAAATTTCCAAATTCCTTCCCAAACTTAAATTGACTTTTTTGCCCATTTTAATGTTAAATAATATTTTAATCTTCAAAAACCTTAATTAATTAATCATTTAATTTTATTGTTTATTTCAATTTATATTCTCATTTAATTTTATTGTTTTATTTCTTTTTCGGACCGGGATGTTACAAGGCCTGAGGATAGTTTATTCTGTTTGGAGTATGAGTATGAATATACATATTGCCACTTATAATGACAACGGACATGAGAAGTTGAACAATACACGACAATTTCCGCCTAAGAACGCAATTTGGGTTTTCAAGACAAGTTGAACAATGTTTGGAAGCATTAAATAGCCAAAATTGGCTTGCTTGCACGACACATGCAAGGGCCGGTTCTTTTATGCCAATTGTCCTTTTGTTTTTTCAGCCCTTCAGTTGAAACAGAATATGCTTCTTGTTCCGTCTGCTTTATTCTGCTTCTAACTTCCATAAAGATTTTACGTATTATTTCTGTATAGAAATTCAAAGAAGACATCAATGATGGGAAATTGCACTGCCCTCTCAGCTTCGGCAAGGGGTGTTTTCAAGAAATGCAGGGCTTTACCTATCGAAACCACATTCAAGCCTCCGGCTCCATTACCCAGCTGGCCACCTACTCATTATTTTCAACTTGACCCTGAGAAAAGAAGGCATGAAGCACACTGTAGCCCAGTCAGTGACGGTGTACAGATTACCTTATTTCCACTTTCAACATTTAAGTAAATTTCTTTGTCATTTTACTTTTATTTATTTTTATATTACTCCATTTACTCAAGTTTACAATGTAAATAAGGTAGTGCCCCCCATTTGGATTCAAATAAAAATACTAGAAAATCAAATTCCCACCAAATCAAAATATGAAAAATCGGTTTTAGTGTAAAATACGATTTAGGCTAAAAATGATGGCTCATTAAGTCAATATATACTTCATACTAAAATCCCATAAAATCAAGTTTTCTTATTTGATGTGTGAGGAATAAAAGCCGCCAAAAATTATCTTCAAAAAATGATTATTCCGAAAACCCATTTTTCATACTTAGTCAATATTTTTACATAAAATAATTTTTCATGTATGATATGATTGCATGAAGGAACTAAGGTCAATCTAGGTAAAAAGCCTTAGATGTTCAATCCACTATGATGTTAAACCCTATTTGGTTTATGTTAAAACTTATTGAAAATTAGTTTATGGAGCTATGAACTAGCGTGGTTTATATGATTTAATGTTTACTTTTATTTCTACAAAGACTATAGAAATTGTAAGTACGTACTAAAAAAAATAATCATTAAATTTTAAGCTAATAACTTTAGCTAGCCCACCCGTTGAAAAATTCCTGGTTCCGCCCTTGATGAAGCATAAGGAAGTGGGTGGTAGAGCAACTAGTTTAACCTTCTACCACGTAAGTGTTTTTATTCATGTTCAGTTTAATTAGCAACATCTTCCAATATTGTCTTAAAACCCATTAAATATTTTTGGAACAACAACCATCAAAGTTTTCTTATATAATTGAACTTATTCTAAAATATTTATGTAGAAAAACAATGGATACTTAAGATTTTAGGTTGTTAATCTATTATCTCATAGTTTTATTCTCATGGCACATCCTTGTATGCATTTTTATTCTCCTCTAAACCATCCTAATCCAAGTCTAGTGGTGGCATGGCTTTTCCATTTATCTTGGCTAATAATGTTGACCTTCCTTGAGAGAATTCCTGGCTACGCTACTGGGTACGTACCGTCTCTAATTTAGACACAGCTATTAGCGTAGCCATATGTGTTTTGATGGTGATCTTCTCTTTGGATACATGATATTAGTTTATATGTGCTAATTAAACATTAATTTATCCTTATATAAACCACATAAATAATATATACCATGTTTCAGGTGATGGGTTCGCAAGTGGAAGCATCGATCTAGGTGGATTACAAGTATGCCAGATATCATCTTTCAGTAAAGTTTGGGCTACCCATGAGTGAGAGAGAGAGAGGAAAAAATGAAGTCTCATGGAAGCAGAGAGGAGGAAGAAGAGACGAGGCACGGAGGAGAGAGATAAAAAAAGTGCGGCCGCTACTAATTAAAAAATGAATTTGTTAGTGCTGTTAGGCTTAAGAATGACAGTGAAACTCAGAATGAGAAAAAAACAGAGTAACAGAGAAAAGGAGATTCACGCGTGAAAGGAAGCAACAAGACCAAGGAAAAGAGAAGGGAAGGAGAAAAAAAAAATAGAAAAGAGAGAGAGACAAGCAACAAGCCTAAGGAAAATATAAAACAAAAAGGGAAAGAGAGAGAGAGAGAGAGAAGTGGCAGGATTCACGTGGAAGGGAATAGAGCGCCCTTAGTTTTATGTTGTAGGCAACATTTCTAATAAACAATAATAATAAAATAAAATATATTATATAAAATTGGATCAGATCATTATCGAATTGGATTAGGCAAGATTTAGATCCTTCCCGTTAACTTATCGGATTAACGGATTCGGCACATAATTGGATCATCGAATCTTACCATTGGATCCATTTTCTATTAATTGTATCGGATTCAAATCAAATTCAGATCAAGATCCGACTCATTAACAGCCTTAATTGTGAGATAGACTTTACGAGTGATTCCGTATTAATTTTGTAACTAATTAGTGCTATTGTATCACAATCACATAAAAAAAAGTCGTTACGCTACGGCATAGATGCACATGCGCACAACACTTTATTTGATCCAGAACAACACTAGTAACAAACTATTGGAAGAAGAAATTAAAACTCGTAGGCGATATTAACTTAATTTGGTAGAGGAATCCGAAAGGTGCATCAACAGATATTCCGGATACGTGCAGAACTGGGTATTATTATAGTACTATATCCATGCAAATGGTGTAGATCTTCAAGCTGCTACAGCTTCAACCAACCCTGCAACCGATGGAGCAACAACAGAAAAAAGCTTTAATCAGTAGGAAATTACTTTGATGGTAAAACATTGGTAATCATAACGAAAGGTAGTTGGATCTCGAGAGAGAAAAATGAATATATCTGGATCAAAGGGTATAATTACTTTGAACAGTCAGTATTTGGTGAAATACTGAAAGGCAAGTTGATTCCACAGTTCCCTGGAAGAGCTTGGGCCAATTGAACTTTGAGATTTATTTTCTGGGCTGCTGACTTAATACAGCCGCATGCAACTTTCTTGTCTGCAGAGGTTGATGCAGCAGCTGCGAGGGCTGAGGCTCCAGCACAACATGCAGGAGGTGGCTTCCCTGAGCCATTTACTAGGTAGCTCAGGCATGGTCTAAGGTCTTTGGTTACATCGCTGCAAGATAATGTGGCCTCTGAAACTGTAGCGAGTAAGAGAAGGCAGCCAATGAGAGCAGCCGTGGCTGGAATTGGGCATGCTACACTGGAAAGTTTCATGGTGTTCAGAGAGACAATAAGACTTCCTTGCGTTTGCCCTGTCTTTGTTCCTTATTTAAAGGACATTTGTTAGGAAGCTCATTTTCGCAAGAAATGTTATAAAAATATTTTGGACATGTTTGATTTGATTGTGTCAATGAGTGCAAGAAAGAGGGAATTGATTCATTTTGATTTCTTCTCTTCTTCTTCTTACTCAAGGTGTTAAAAAATCAAAGTTAGGTGAAAAGATATTGGGTTAATTTCATTTCACACGTTTTTAACTTTCATGAATTTTCTATATTGCTATTCCAAACACAAATTCAGTTGCTTCATCATCCATTAGCTATCAGTCGAGAGACTATATACGCCGATTATGCATGTCTTTTTTTTTCTTTTTCTTTCCCCTAAGGTGAACGCCAAATTTGTGCCACATGGATGCTTTTTTTTTTTTTTTTTCTTTTCTGTAGTTTTCTTCCACGTAGCACAAAATTTGCATTTACATCAGTGGACATTTGAATTGATTTATCGGCATTTTTTAGGTACCAAATCAAAATATTGTAGAAACGTGAGAAGTGTAAAATGATAATATTTTCCATGCTCCAAATCAAATCATAACGGTGTCGGTGCACCTGTTGTTGTCTCCATGCTCCATTTTCCATTATCTTTCGAGCAATAACAAAACAACGACATACACATGTCTCAATTGTTTGAGATAAATTATTGTATGATATTAGAATACAACAACGTGGTATAACTTGTCCACATATTCGAATGTGGGTGGATGACATTGTTAAGATTTCACATCTGTAAGGTATAATATCAATAAATATCTATTTATATTATAACACATAGAGGAGTTATACTACGTTAACGTAACCATACTACGACAAGTTGATAATTCATGGAACATAAATAACCTAATATGGAGCAAAAGTTTGGACAAGTTGGCCCAATCCACAAAAGGAAGAATTGCTTCTTCAAAGAAATATATATGAGCACAAGTTAAAACATATCTCGGGTCCCACAAATGGATACCGCAACCAGCATGCATATTTTATTGACTAATTAACTGCTGAGCGTTTACTATCAACCATATGCATTGCTTTGCACATTGTTCTTTTGTTCTCTTGTTAGATCTGAGCTCTGCCCTCATTTTTGTTTAATAAATATTCATATACCAATAATAAAGTATGAATTTCCTTGCGCTTAACCAAAAGAGAGAAATCCAGGGGTAAAAGATTTTCTCTATATGTGAATTCTATGCTAGCATCCTTAATGAGTTTCAATTATTCATAGCAGAAGTTCAGAATTAAAAGGGGATTCTAAGTTAGAAATTGATAGAGGGCAAGTCTGCTTTGATCTGGCTATCATTGTTTCTCATTAAGTATAATTAGGCACTGGTGGTTGTTATATAGTTGGTTTTGAGTTGACTGATGCACTTTTATTCCCTTAAAAATAGATTCACACATTAAGACACAGAATCAGAGCAATGAGTTAAATGTGTTGCACATCCCTGGGTTCCTGACACACCAAAGTGGCTGAATGGGTTCAGCCCCAACACCTCTAGCCACAGTTCTGCTCCTCCATTCATTCAACCGATCAGTTGCCTCTGCATACCTCTTCATACCTTTCTCGTCCCTATTCCCTGACCACAATGACTCTGCCACTGCTGAAGCTCGCGGCCAAATTCGTGCGTCCAAAACTGTCGGGTCAGCTTGCTCAGACCACAGTGCAACCTCTCCACCTAGCACCAACTTGACCTCCTCTTCAGTCAATCCATACGTTATATCATAATTATATATGGTTTGCCATGTTTTGAAAGGACCGCACCAGGATCCCCCATCTTTTGCTTCACTGCCTGTTTGTTGATCATAGATGCTATCGTTCCCTAGAAAGTCACCGTGACCACAATCCAAGTAATAGAATTCCGAAGATGACACAATGACACGGTATCCAGAAGACACAATTCTTTTAGTGTTGTTGTGACCATTGTTCCACGTTTGTAAGATGGTATGCTCTTGGGGAAGAGCTGTTGATTGCACCTTGATATTATCATCCAGTAAAACGTCTTCCCAATACACCACTGTCCTATTAAGAGAAACAATGTAAGGGAAAGTGGAGTTGACAAAATGCTCAAGGAGCTGACTCAGAGTTCCACCCTCAGATAGGAATGATTGAATGGTCGGATCAGCTTTCCAGCAGCCAGGTATGATCTCATCAGCTCCGCCATGGTAAAATGGTTCAGGGAATAGCGTTGCCACATCACGGATGATGTTTTTGAGGACTTGGTAGGTCTTGGGGTTCAATGGATTCAGATGACCGGTTCCTGGTTCAGAAGCAAGCCGGTCAGCCCAATCGACTCCATCTGGCCACCAGAACATATTTGCACATGTCACAATATCTGGGTACGCTGCGGCCCACGATCCTGTGTGGCCTGCACAAACATTTAAAATAAAAGAGGATGTAATTATACAACCACAATTGAGATTAGGAATAGGAATGTCTTATAAAATTGAATAAGGTATTAGGGTCATCTTGTATGTAGCAAGAGAGTAAAATAAAATAAACTACATAGAATTTCTAGCTGCTGCAGTGGCCCATGCGATGGTGGCTCACACTTTCTCCTTCATTATACCATTATAACTTAAGTCTCACTCAGAAGGCTCCTTTCTAATTTATTCCTCATTATAATCTACCAGAGTTTTCTTCAAATATCATAATCCCTATTCCCATAATATGGGACAATATCATCACACTTCTGAAATTCCCATAATCCAGACGATTTTACATGTGAACCCACAGCATGTAGACAACTAGTTTTCCTTGAAACTGAAAGTGGATGTGCTTTCTTCGATTTCTGTTCTTATTAGGAGGTGCAATTTGCTTTTGAGAACCGGAATAGTTTGATGCAGTATCCATCCCACATTTTCTTCCTTTTTATTTGTTTTGTTTGTCAATCTGGGCCAAAACCATTCCTGTCCCAATATTATTTCTATCATCGATATACCATTTCCCCGAGGTTTTCTATTGGAAGAACAAAACATGTTTCTTTCGTTGAGTATCCCAGGTCGGAGATGTAAGTTGGTTTTGGTTTTGATGCTCACATTCTATATTGTATCACAGTAGGCTAGAAGACCCAAAAAAATGTGGAAAATTATATAGATTAGGAAGGAGCGTAAGAATTATGATATTGACAAATGTGGAAAATAGCCTAATGTCTTTTGAGTTTCTATCAAACTTTATCATCATGTGAATAACGAAAAAAGCAAGGCGAGTATGCTCCGACTCATTTGAAATCCCTTCGACTTTCCTATTTCTTCCAAAGAAGTATAAGCTTTTATGTTATTGTAAAACAGAATACAAGTTTTATTTATAACTAACATTAACTTAAATTTCTAATTGGAAATCTCACATGCCAAATAGAGCCAGAAAGGTTGCATTTTGTTTTCTAAAAGTCCCAACTTGACCGAGACAGTGGCTCTAATGAGTCTTTAGTATTGAGTCGTTAGTAGAATGAATTTGTAACACTAGGTTGCTGGACAAAAACATAGCCTCTTTTCTGATAAAAACAACGACAGAACCTCTAATGAGTCGGTACTTTGGGAGTTTTTGAAGTACATCAGTCAAAGATTAAAACTCCTAAATAATCAAATTAGCAGTAGCTTATAGAAACATAAAATTAAAAATAGGTCCAATTTGGAGTGATCCTTTGGGTGAGAATTTTGACTGATCTAGTAAGCTGTAAGAAGGCTTTTGGTGCAAGGACTAGAGCTAAGGCACCAGAGATCCTCGTGTGTATCAAGAAAAAAAAAGGAAAAGGCTTGTGGCTAGAAAGCTTTTTATTGTCCCTTTTCAATTTTTATTTTAAGACTGCCAATTTCAAGAATAGAAGAGGAGGCTGAGAGTAATTCATATACAGTGCAGAGGAGCTAGTTTCGTTGTTTCCCCTAAAACTTAGTGGAAAGAATCAAACAGTTTACAATTTTGGCATATTTTGAATTGATGGCAGACCTAAGAATTTGTGCTCGTGGGGGCGTGATTAGAAGCTTTCTAAATAGTGACCAACTCAAATTGCTTTGTGCGGGTGCATCCATTTCCTTTTGCTTAAGAGATGGCTCTTTGTGGCGTTTTATCAAACAGTTTTTGCCCTCGGCTCATAAGGAAAACATGAACAAAGCTAGGAGACAGAAGCGTAAATTTGATGACAGAGTATGCGGAGCCGCCATTATTATAGTCCTAATGAATGATGCAGTTAATTAATTGAGAAGAAAAGGAAAGACTGACCAGGCGAATCGATTTCCGGGAGAACCCTGACACCATGCTCTAAACCAAACTCAACAATCTTGGTGACATCAGCCGGAGAGTATTGCATACTGTACCCATAAGATCCCTTAGATGCCAACTCAGGCTCGGAAGGCACCATCAGTGGGAAAGAATGAGAGTCAGTGATGTGCCAATGGAAGACATTGAGCTTATTGGCGCTCATTGCCTCAATGGTCCTGAGTATGTCCTGCACTCCGTAGAAGTTCCTAGAGGTGTCCAGCATCACCCCTCTGTGCCCAAAGAGTGGAGAGTCCCACACGTAGACGCCCACAGCCACGAGCGAGGGATCGCCCCACACCAGCTGTGAAAATGTCTCGAGGCCCCTCATGGCGCCCCACGCGGTCTGCGCAGCCAGATCGGCGGCTCCTCCGGCGATGGGGATTGTAAGTGTGTAAGACTCATCGACACCGTGGTGAAGAGGGGCGCTGAGATCAGCAACGGTGACGGAGAGGGTGAGCAAGGGTGGGGCGGAGGTGTTGATGTGGATGAAGGAGGACGGGTTGACGAGGGGTAGGTGGTGCTCGCTTAGAATAAGCTGCAGGTACCGTTTTACGGAGGATGACAGGTATTTGTGGTGGTCTGGAAAAGTGATGGTGAAGTTAGGGGAGAGGAGGTTGGCCTGCTGCGGCTGAGGCCACGAAAAGTTTCTTGGCTTTGGCCAGACATTGACTCCGGAATTGGAATTAGATTGGGAGGATGAGAATGAGATTTGCGCAGCAGAGGCCAAGAGCAAGCTTTGGATGATGAAAATCTGCAAGGCACTAGCATTGAAGGTATTGAAGACAGAAAACATAGCTAATTTAAATTTAGGGATCAACCACCAGTATTTTTGTTTGGAACCGTACAGTTGGCAGGCAGGCAGTCAGGCACAGTAAGCCGAGGAAGACCGGAGCGCTTTTAAATACGAGGGAGTCGAGTCTGCCGACTGCAGTCCTCCTCTTCCTTGCTTGTTAATTACTAGTAATTTGTTGGGTAATGATTTGGAGCTTCCTGTTTAACGTTATGTTCTATGTGTCTGTACTCTTTGTATTTGTTGTTAGAAAAGTTCATTCCTTTCCTAGAGTCTACGGACAGGGGCTTGACAAAATTATATTCTAAATCCAATGTGTCTTGAAACTTGCCGTCCGTATATTGTATTGTATTTGTATTCAACGAATGTGCAGTTTACTCCCAAAAACTATTCTATTTTAATGCCGCTTTTCCACTCCATCTACAAAACGAATGGTGAAGAAAGTGCTTTTGCGGACCTCTTTCGCAACTAGGAGTAACTAGACGACATGGGCATTAATCACGATGGAGGACCACTTTCCTTGTGAATAGTTTTGAGTTTTTTTTTCATTTGATTAAAGAAACTAATTTACCCACGTCAGCTATATTGGTTGTATCCTACTTTAGACTTTAGACCATCACGCTTATCTTTGGATGGAATTGCATTATGCCCCTTAACTTGTACTTCATTTTCAATTTGCCTTCTAATTTTTTAATTATGAAGATGACGGGCTCATCAAATATCCTATTTGGTTCCAATTTTATAAACTCAAAAATTAAGGACTACTTTCCACCTTACTTGGCCACTCCAAGTAGGATAAAAATGTACATAAGTGTTGCGTCCTAACCAAGTCTATTCTTTGAGAAGGATTGACTTGGCTTGACCCACTCTAATTGGTTGAGCGATTTCTAGTCCACACATCAAACCTAATACCTTACACTCAGGCAACTAGTTCACCGAAAAAAATGCTTTTATACACACCCGCAAAACGAATGATCAACCACAATCATGGTAGACAAACAACCCACACACTAATATATCTTAACAACAATAATTACGCAACCCAAAAGAGACAAAACCCTAAAACCCTATGAACAAGGTAAAATAAGAATAATATAACATATTTAGCCTGCAAACTCTTTCAGCGTTCAAAATTTTTGAATGAATGACACGTATATTTAGCCAATATTTTCTTGATAGAAACATAAATAGAGTGAATTCTTGGTTTATTTGCCTGTTATGATAATGGCATGAACTGTAAATCTTTTTAAAGGGATGGATTCTATATTTGCCCATATGGCTAGGCAACTGACTCACTGGACTAAAATTAATAAAAGGAAGGATGTAGGCTGCATTGAATGTTCACTGAAGAAAATGGATCTATATTTAAGAACCCCAATTATTTTTAAATTGGGTTTTTATTAATTTATGTTTTCAAAAAATGAGTCCCATATATGCCACTTCATCACTTAACAGAGATTCTAGCAGTCAACCTAATGACTAGGGGTGCAAGTTGGATTGGAAAATCCGATTCCGACCGATTCCGGTCCGAAGATTTCCAAAAAAATCCGACTCCGACAAATCCGAATTCCGTAAACGCCGAAATCCGAAATTTCCGAAAAAAATCGGATCGGATTCGGAATGTACATGGAACTTCCGATATTTCCGAAATTTCCGATCCGAAATGTTCCGAAATGTTCCGAACTCATTCCGATCCGATAATTCCGATATATTCCTAATATATTCCGATTGCAAAAATTCCGAATATTTGAAATGCATTCCGATTTAATCTGAAATATTTTGAATTAATCCTACAAAATTTTATACAACAATCAATATATTTAATTTATATGCTCAACATTTAGTGAATTCCCACAATTTTTATACATGCACAACATTTAGTGAATTCCCACAATTTTTAATTGGTCCATAGTTTTGTCACAACCAACCAAAGACACAAGTTTTCTTTGATATTATTGGCAAACATTATATATACATATATAATGAAAATTTGGAGAGGTGAGTGTTGATTTTTGTTCAAATAAATACTATTACTGTAACATTACCCCTCTTTAAATAACATCATAGAACTTCCCATCACACATGAATGTATGATACTTCTAGTTAATAATTACACCAATAGATCTATATGCTTTGAGATTCATCATTTTAGGTCATGACTTGCAGCTGATTTCTTCCTTCTTGACTTCTATTCCTTCCATTCCATATATATTTTTCATATCCTGTAGCAGATACAACTTGTATCACTCTTGTACAGTCAAAGGTTTAAAGAGAGGCATTTTCTGACTAGAACTAGCACTCTTATGTTCCTTCCATTTTCTGCAGGTTGGCATATTCGTGATTTCAGCAATGGTGTTGCGAAACATGATGTATTGAGTAGCTCACTTCCAGTGATGAGTTGAATTTGAATGTATTATGGATCTATGTTAAATGTTGTAGTTTTCATTTTCTGTTTTTATTGTGGACTAGTTTAAATTTGAACATTATGTCATTTGAACGTAAACATTGGAATTCTTATGGAATTTTTTTTCCTTTTTTGTTGGCTTAATCATGATTCACAAGAAAATTTCAAAAATTGATTTCCGAAATTTTTATCCGAAAATGCCGAAATTATTATCCGAAAATTCCGAAAATATTAACTTCCAAAAATTCCGATAATGCCGAAAATTCCGCATCGGAATAGAGTTAGTACATTCCGAAATTTCGGAATCGGAATCGGAACTAAAAGATAATTCCGAAAAATTTCGGAACGGAATTCGGAATAGTGGTTTCCGATCCGTTCCGGCCGAAAAACACCCCTACTAATGACAGAGTCATATTGTAAAAAATTTACGAACATTGGGTACTTTATTGTTAAAATTGAAAGTGTACTAAAGACAAACATGCCTTAAGGGTAACTGTAGGTATAGTTAGGCAAATAAGATCGAAAACCAGCCAAACTGACAGAACTTGACCGATCGGTCATTTTTTTAAAATTTATTTATAATTTTTTCATATTATAAACTGGATTGAAATGCCATTGAGGGTTCACAATTTGAGAAGCCAAACTATCACTTCACCTAAATCGAACTAGTTGAGATTAACTCTTACCTATATGACATCATAAAACAATTTAGAACTCTAAATTTAGAGCCCCCATTGTATGAAACATAGAGCCTGGAAGATTTCTCATGGGCTCCAAATTGGGCTCTATCCACTATTTTCAAGCCCTCTTAAAGAGGTTGATAGAGCTTCATTTAGAGCTCCGATGGAATTTTTGCGGCTCTAAGGCCATTCCCAATGGTTGAGGCTCTAAAAGGGATTGATAGAGCCCCATTTAGAGCTCTGATAGAATCTTTGAGGCTCTAAAGGCATTTAACAGGACTCACCTCGAATTTCCTTGGAATCCGGAACGGACCCCGTCTTATTTCCGACATCTTACTGATGTTGAGCCCACTCACTAAGAACCAAGACTTTTTGCCGAAATTTCGGAAGAGTCTCCCCTGTAAATTTGATTTTTCCCAAATTTTTAATCTGTTAAAATCACAGTTTATCCCAACTGGTAGCATGCATACAAAACAATTTCATAGTTTACAACAAAGGCCTCCGGCCTCACATGACAAACCCTAGCACAGGCAATAACACAACAATCTAAATATATGGATTTACAAACGATTAAAAGTTCCATACAACAGAAATGAAATGAAACTTATCCTACAGAAGCTCAAGGTTCAGAAAGTCAGGCTCGGCTCTGCTTCTCAGCTCAGTCAACTACTATTTGGGGGGCGCAAAATAAAAAACGCGTGAGTGGACAAAACAAAGTTTGATTATTTTGCAAAACAACATACTAACCCCACCATTTAGAAAACAATGCCAAAACATGCACTAAAACCATATTTACGTAATCCCTTTTAAATCCAAATATTCTCACTTTCCCGAGAATATAAGAAATCAACCAAGTGAAAACCTTTTTCTTCAATCCCGAATTCCCAAAGAAAAACCCTCAATGACATATGTAAATATAGCATATGGTATATATATATATATATGATAGTGTCACACTGACTTGAGTACTGGGAAAACAATCTAACAGGGGGATTGTTTGCCTAGCCCGCAGTATTTCAAGTTTCTATCCTGCATTTAGGGATGAGCGATCCAACAGGGGGACTAAACTCTACAGTACACACGCCAGAAGTCCAACGCCACGTGTGGCTAAAACCAATCACTAAGTCCTACGTGCGTAGACAAACTTTATCACATGCCGGAAGATTCAACGCCACGTGTGATACTAACAACAAAATCATATATGCCCATACGCCGAAAGTTCCAACGCCACGTGTGGGCCCAACAATCAAGGGAGGGTACTTAGTATAGTGCAACCACATATTCGCTTAACCAATCAACATAGTACCCTAATTCATATATATATCACTAGCCCCAAACATATAATCATTACCCAACTTATATATTTCAAATTCTGGGAAATCATAACTTCAATTATCCAACTAGCAGAAATTTCATATTTGAACCATATATAACTCCACTCCAAAGTCATGAAAATCCATATTCAAAGCAACCAAAATCCTCAAATATCCAAATAGTCAAAATTTTACTCTTTAAGCAAAACATATATATATAATCCCATATTTCCGAAAAATCCATGTTAAATGCATATTATTTCGATCGATTAAAATCATGCACTTTCAAATAAAGTCTACTCACAAATAGTCCCATGCTGCTTGACCCTGAGAGGGTCCTGCTTGCTGTGCACACATGGTCAGAGTATCTATTTCATAATATGTGTACGCAATTAACATAAAGCGCTTCGAACGAGACTTTAAATAAAATCCTAGTTTTTCCGGGATTCAAAGTGTGTGTACTACGAATGGAAAGTTCCTAGTCGAACAATACAACCACACGTTATTATAACATCTCTGTATAATAACAAAGTTTCCACAATTCATCCTTTAATTTCCTTTTACCAAGTTTAGTTTCAAAGCCAAGTTAAACATTCAAGCTCAAATAGTCCTCTCTAGTTTTTTCCAAATTGCACTTAACTTAGCTTTAAACTCAAGCATCCATTTGATTCCATGAATACAACTTTAGAACAGATTTTTCCAACAATTGAATCAACTTAAACTTTACCTCAATCCTATGAATCTTTCTGCAATGCACAAGGAAGGCCTCCAAGGAGTAAAACCACTAAACAACACTTGATAACAAGCGAGGAGCTTGTTTCAGTTATACTACGTCCGAGTCGCCTAAACTTGTTGTATGGCCACCATCTTTGGATATGTTGTAGAGAATAGAAAGCTGAACAACAATTAAGTAGCAACCCTGGTCATTTGAGCAAGGGAAATCGACATGCAAGAGTGAATAAGTTGCTATAGAGTTAAAACAGCAGAACAAAACCTTGAACAAGATTTCAGATGGTTAGAGAACTTCAATTGCTGTGTATTTTGGATATGTAAGAGTTCTCTAATGAAGGAATAGTTCGTATGAAGAAACTATTGTCGAATGATCAATAGAAATTGACATGCAAGAAAGAATTCGAACCCACATCCATACAGCAGACAGGAATGAGCAGGCGACACTTCAACACACTTTGAGATGACTACACTTCTTGGATTAAACTCCAATTTTGACAGATTATAGCCAAGACATAGATGAACAACTTTGATGACAAAAATGAAGCCATTAGATCAGAGGAAGGCCACATGCAAGAGTGAAAAATGACACACTAGAGTGAAACCAAAAAACAGAACGAAAGTGAAGACTAGTCTCACCTTGAACACAATTTGAGGTAGATAGAAATCTTCTATTTCCTTGATGTTTGGATATGTTGTACGTCTTGAATAGAGGAACAAGTGTGATGAAGACTACTTCACCAAAAGAATCGTGGAAATAGACATGCAAGGACAAATCCGAGTTTACACAGAAAATCAGGCTGTGACGAACAACTTTTACTCAAACTGCGTTCAAGGTAACTAATCTTCTTCGATTGGGCTCAACTTTTGATATGTTCTAGTAGACAAGCAGATAAACAAGTCTTAAGAAGGAAGTATTTCATTTTGAGCTGAGGAGACATGGTTTTCGAAGCAGTCAACAAGACTGACGTGAAGGAGGATAGCTGGAGCTCTCAGCTTTGAAGAGAATGAGATGTGAAAACTTGTGTTTGTGTGAGAGTTACCAATGGTCAGACATGGGAAGAGGAGGGAATAAGTGTGGGAGTTACAAAACGATCATGTGAGAAAGTCTAGGCGTGGAAAATCTGATTTGGGGTATTTTAAATTTTAACTTCTCCAAAATTATGATCGTGCCACTTCATTTCTATAAATCACAACTTCCTTGTTAAAACTCTGATTTGAGCACACTACGTGTCTACGGACTCAACTCGACATGATCTACGTAAAAGTACTATTCATTTCTCCAAAGTCCTTCCGAATTTAAAAAGTGACCAAAATGACCCTATCCCCAAGGGTAAAATTGTAAATTTCAGAATTTGAATAAATTAAATAATTGAATGGATAATTAAATTAGAGTCGGGGTGTTACAACATCTCTCTCACAGTGGAAGGTTATTGCTGTTGACAAATGTAGCCGTTTATTGCCGTTGGACATAATGTAGCCGTTTATATTTGTTGATTACACAACTTTTGAAAGAATGGTTTAGCATGGTGGGTCAGCTTGCTGTTGATAAAACAAAATAAAGGCAAGTATGGCTTTGTACAATCGCAAGGCAAGTGAGAGACCAAAAAATGTGGGCTGCAGGCTTTTCTCCTTTTGGGACTCACTTGGTTTCAAGGGTTTCAACCAAGCATATAGATTTAGCTACTGCTCCGGTTGGGCTTCAAGTTTTAGAGTCTTAAATTTGCACCAAATGATGCTTTTTTAAGGAGAGTTTGTATTTATGGGAGCCTTATGGTGGTTGAGCCCCAAATAGAACTCACATTGGGATGGCCTAAAGGCATCTCTCTCATAATGGGAAGCTCTATATTCGGGGTTCTATTTATGATATAATTTGATTTATGTGATATTTTTGTATTTTGTTAACTTATTAATACTAGCTATTTATTTCCCAAAAAAATAAAAAATACTTCATTTGAAAAGAAAAAAAAACCTGTAGAAAAAGAGAAGAGAGTACAAGAACCAATGATCAAGGTCTTCAGTAATCATAATGTTCAAAGCTTTATTTTTACCCAACGGCCACTATTCTTTCCTTACCACATAGTTTATCTTTTTTTTTTTTTTTGGGGCCGGATAGTTTCTCCTGTTTGGTGAGTATCAAAATATATATATATATATATATATATATATATATATATATATATATATATATATATCGTATGATTGCCACTTATAATGCCAACGGACATGTTGGACAAAAAATAAAAGCCAACGGACATGAGAAGTTGGACAATACACAATTTCCCCCTAAGAAAGCAATTTGGGTTTTCAAGACAAGTTGTTGAACAATGTTTGGAAGCATTAAATAGCCAAAATTGGCTTGCTTGCACGACACATCCAAAGGACGGCCCTTTTATGCCAATCGTCCTTTACATTGTTTTTCAAGCCCTTCAATTGAAACAGAATATGCTTCTTGTTCCGTCTGCTTTATTCTGCTTCTAACTTCCTTATAGATTTTACATATCATTTCTGTATAGAAATTCAATCTTTGAAGACATCAACAATGGGAAATTGCGCTGCCCTCTCAGCTTCAGCAAGGGGCGTTTTCAAGAAGAGCAAGGCTTTACCTATCGAAACCACATTCAAGCTTCCGGCTCCATTACCCAGCTGGCCACCTGGTACGCGCTACCGTCTCTAATTTAGACACACACTAGCCATATATATACGTGTTTGATGATGATATACTTTCTCTTTGGATACGTAGTTTATATGTGCTAATTAACTTAAACATTAATTTATCCTTAATTATACCATGTTTCAGGTGATGGGTTCGCAAGTGGAAGCATCGATCTAGGTGGATTACAAGTATACCAGATATCATCTTTCAGCAAAGTCTGGGCTACCCATGAGGGGGGACCAGACAACCTTGGGGCAAGCTTCTTCGAACCTTCACCCTTACCCCAGGGTTTCTATATGCTTGGTTGCTATAGCCAACCCAACAACAAACCTCTTTCGGGATGGGTCCTTGCTGCAAAGTCAACAAAAGATAAAGAAGAATATGAAGATGACCACCCTTTACTCAAGAAACCACTTGATTACACTCTCGTGTGGAACAGCGAGTCCTTGAAGAATCTAAAGAAAGATGGCGATGGCTACGTCTGGTTACCCACTCCCCCACATGGTTATGAAGCCATCGGCCATGTGGTCACCAGCTCTCCGGAGAAGCCATCTCTTGATCGAATCAGGTGCGTTCGATCTGACCTCACTGACCACTGCGAGGCTGACTCATGGATTTGGGGACCTGGTACCGCTGGTGATGCCAATGGTTTTAATGTGTTTACCCTCAGACCAAGCAATAGGGGGACCCAAGCTATGGGCGTACCCGCTGGCACATTCGTAGCCCTAAATGGTCCTCCTTCGTCTATTGTTGCGATGGCTTGTTTGAAGAACACGCTATCTCTATCTAATTCTCATATTTACATGCCCAACCCGACACAAATTGAGGCATTACTTGAAGTTTACTCGCCACTCATATACTTGCATCCTGACGAAGTATACCTCCCTTCTTCGGTGGGCTGGTTTTTTAGCAATGGGGCCCTTCTATACAAGAAACAAGGTGATGCAGTTGCCATCGAACCAACGGGCTCCAACCTTCCCCAGGGTGGCTCAAATGATGGCTCCTATTGGCTGGACCTACCCGTGGATAAAGGCGCTAGTGAAAGAGTGAAAAAGGGAGATCTACTCGATTGTCAGGTGTATTTACACATAAAGCCCATGCTGGGCTCAACATTTACGGATATAGCCATATGGGTCTTCTACCCTTTCAATGGGCCGGCGAGGGCCAAAGTTGAGTTTTTCAACATCTCATTAGGGAAGATAGGCGAGCATGTTGGTGATTGGGAGCATGTGACCTTACGAGTCAGCAATTTCACAGGGGAACTGTGGAGGGTCTTCTTCTCGCAACACAGCGGGGGCACGTGGGTGGACGCTTCCCAGCTTGAGTTCGAAAAAGGAAACAAAGCAGTGGGCTATGCGTCATTGCATGGGCATGCCTTGTATCCGAAGGCAGGGCTTGTTTTGCAAGGGAGTGGCGGAATAGGAATAAGGAATGATACAGAAAAGAGTAAGAAGGTATTGGACACTGGACGAAGCCCTTTATTAGTCTCGGCTGAGTATTTGGGGTCGGCTGTGACTGAGCCACCATGGCTCAACTACTCTAGGAAATGGGGTCCAAACATTACTTATGACATTGCGGACGAAATCAAAACGGTGGAGAAACTTTTGCCTGGAAAGCTCAAATCTGCTTTTGATAAATTCGTAAGGAGTCTACCAAGTGAAGTATTAGGTGAAGAAGGGCCTACAGGTCCCAAGATGAAGAACAGCTGGACTGGAGATGAAGTATGACTCACACACACTTTCCTTTATGTTTATGTAAAGATTATTTCGGCAGTATCAATTTCATATCCTCTTTTGCCAGTTTAGCATGCATTCCCACCTCAATTTAAAAAATAACATACAAAAGAAATAAAAGGGTGAGTCAGATGCAAACAGTCAAACAATATGAGGTAGAATATTTTTTGATATATTTTCATTCTCTAAAAAGAGGTATTTATAATACAAGTGTGTAAACCCTAATAGGGTTATACAAGGAAACAAATAAACTCCTAATTACACAAGATTTGTACAAAAGAAAAAGAAATAAAATCATAATAGAATAGGAAATAAATCTCCTAATAGAATTAAGATCTCGCCAACACTCTCCCCTAAGTTGGAACAAATATGTCATGTATGCCCAACTTGTCAAGGGAGTTGAGAAAGACAGTAGTAGACACAGCTTTCGTAAGAACATCTGCTATTTGATACTTAGATGATATGAATGAAAAAGAAATAATCTCAGCATCCAACTTCTCTTTAATAAAATGCCGATCAACCTCCATATGCTTTGTATGATCATGTTGCACAGGGTTATGAGCAATCGCAATTGCAGATTTATTATCACAATACAAATCCATGGATTTCTGGGGCTCAAACCCAAGATCTCCCAACAATATCCTATACTATAGTAACTCACACACACCTTGAGCCATCTCACGATACTCGATTTCAGCACTAGACCAAGACACCACTTTTGGCTTTTTACTCCTCCAAGTAACAAGATTACCACCAACAAATGTGAAATTCCCTGACGTAGAACATCTATCAGTGATTGAACCAGCCCAATCGGCATCCGTATACCCTTCCACATATGTATGACCATACTTGGAAAACATTAACCCTTTGCCAAGAGTTACTTGCAGATACCTAAGAATATGCATCACAGCACCTATATGATCTTCACTAGGAGAATGCATAAACTGACTTATTACACTCACTGCATATGCAATATCAGGACGTGTGTGAGCTAAATAAATCAATTTCCCCACAAGTCGTTGATAATGCTTTTTATCAGTAGGGACTTAATCACGACATAACCCCAACTTATGATTTTGTTCACTAGAGGTATCAATTGGTTTACAATCCAACATTTTAGTCTCTGCAAGTAAATCTAAAACATACTTCCTTTGGGATAGAAAGATACCATGCTTAGATTTAGCAACTTCAATCCCAAGAAAATACTTCAAGTCATCCAATGACTTCATCTCAAACTCGGAAACCAGATACTTCTAAAGATTTTGCATTTTTGCATGATCATCTCCAGTCACAATAATATCATCAAC
Source organism: Prunus campanulata (assembly GCA_034190965.1). Lineage (NCBI taxonomy): Eukaryota > Viridiplantae > Streptophyta > Magnoliopsida > Rosales > Rosaceae > Prunus > Prunus campanulata. The sequence goes on from CM067209.1 coordinate 268,402, forward strand.
ATAAATAATTAAAGTTGTCAATTTACCTTTATGACGCTTTAGAAACAAAGTATAGTCCGAGTTACTCTCTACATGCCCAAATTTCTTTATAGACGTACCAAACCTGTCAAACAATGCTCTTGGAGACTGCTTTAATCCATATAAGGATTTCCGCAACATACACACAACACACTCATTGGAGATCACATGAATACCAGGAGGAAGTTCTATGTATATTTCTTCCTTGAGGTCACCATGTAGGAACACATTTTTGACATCAAACTGCAACAAGGGCCAATCACGATTAGCAGCCTGGGACAAGAGTACACGCACAGTATTGAGCTTTGCTACTGAAGAAAAGGTCTCCAAGTAATCCACTCCATAGGTCTGAGTATACCCCTTTGCTACAATCTAGTCTAACAACGATCAATGGAACCATTTGCCTTATGCTTCAAAGTAAACATCCATCTGCACCCAACAACTTTCTTCCCTTTTGGTAAAGAGACTAAATCCTAAGTTTCATTCTTGTTCAAAGCTTCCATTTCAACATTCATGAGATCCGCCCATCTAGGGTCAAAAAGAGCATCATGTAGCTTAGTTGACATACATACACTAGATAATTGACACAAATATAAGGCATATGACTTAAATAAACGATGAGTTGACACATAATGGCTAATGTGATATTTAAACTTAGCATGTATATCAGGAGAATAATTTACTTTATGTTTCCCACGAGTGGTCCGTGTGGGTAACTGATAAGTTGACACAGACAGATCATTAGAAATTACCTCACTTGATTTACTATCATGAGTAGATTGTGGCACTGGCAGGGCAGAGGGGGATATTGCATCAAACTCAGCTGCACACAGGTCACAAGGGTCACTATTGTTGAGGCCCAAAAAATCACGAGAAGCCCAAAGACATTTAAAGCCTAATATAACATATAATGTTGGTCATGTGTTAATCCAAATTGTATTTTGGGAATTAATTCATTAAATAAATATAGAAATAGTGTGCATGCCATGCCAAGCCAATAATACATTTTCATATGTCAATCACCTACTAAACTCACATGAACCCAAATCATGTGGTTTACGGGGCTTGCACGAGAGATTATGGTGTGGAAGGTTACGGAGATCCACAAGGCCCACGGAAGCTCTTAGATAATGGAGACTTTGGGCTAGCTACTTGGAAGCACCAATGTCCAAGCCCATTACTTGAGTTCTCCAATGTGGGTAATCAAATGAGATATTCTTCAAACACTCCCTATTACCCACTGGAAATAAGCCAATTCCGACACTTTCTTTTACCCATAAGAAAGAGTCATTTTTCAATGTCTACCTTTACCTGTTGGAAATAAGAATGTCCCAATTCTTCCTTTTACCCGTTGGAAATAAATTAGCTCCAAGACTTCCTTTTACCTATTGGAAACCAAAGAGAGCCTTCACCTACTATAAATTAAGAGGCATTGCCTAGGCAAAACCAACTTTTCTTGGTTGCTGTAAGCCTCTCAGCAACCATGAGAACTCACCCTTTCTTTAGCTGCTGCAAGCAGTCCAGCAGCTATCACAGTCATTCCGGAGCCATCAACCTCCATCTCTTGGTTGCTCAAGTACCCCAGCAACCATCAGACCACCTTGCTTCCTCCCTTCGATTGCTGCAAGCATTCCAACAACCATCCCAACCATTCCTCAGCTATCACAACCATTTCTTCTACTTTCTTAGCCTTGAAATCCTCCATTTTCCTTGTCAAGCCTCACCAAGCATAACTCCAAGTTTTTCCTTCCTTCTCATACCCTTCAAAACTATAAACACCATAGCCTTCAAGTCTCAAGCTTTTCCTTTCATCCTCCCACCTCAAGAACTCATAAATCTCTCTAAAATCATAGTCACAAACACTATAGCCTTCAAAGTCTTAAGCTTTTCTTTCCTCAGCCGTGCTTTTTGAAACCCCATTCATTTGACTGCAATAAGCATCCCAACAACCATTACAGCCAAACAATCAAACCACCATAGCCATAGCTTCAAACAATAAATTCTCAACACCCAAACTCAAGCATATCAAACACCAAGCCAAGCACAAGCATTCTCATTTGCTAAACTTGTAGGTCTTTAGCTCCCACACTCCAAGCTCTCATGCCAAGCTCATATAATCTCATATCAACATCAGCAAGTCATCTTCAACCATCCAAAGCATGACCAAGCAATCACCAAGCTGCTAGAAATCTACTCAAGCCACTCATCCTTTATCTCTCTCTCAATCTCTCTCCCTCAAAAAGCTCCATCCAAAATCCGAAACACTCATCCTCTCAAGCTAAGTTGAAACCACAGTCATTACCTTTTTGATAAGAAAATGCAGACATCGCAAGCTCTTTGTCTAACTGCCGAAAACACCCAAAATCTCACGCTTTAATCCTTTCTTTATACTCATTTTCTCTTAGCTCCCACGTCACAAGCATCTCATTCCAAGTCTAGTAGTATCTTGATTCACCAAAGCAAACTCTCATGCCAAGCTTATGCAACATCAATGCACCATCACCAACTCTTCGTCCAGCTGCCAAAAACATCAGCTCAAACTACACAGCCCCTGGAAGAAGAACAAAATACTCCCCTAAAACTTGCTTCTCCCTCGGGATGCTTTGGACCTGTTTCTCGCTAACTCAAAAAAAGGAGCAACGTAGGCTTGATTCACCACTCTATGGCGGTCCAAGAATCAACAAGCCTAGACGAGCCTTCCGAAGGAAAAAGACCCTAACAACTATCACAATTTTCAGGCACAATCGATTGGTCATATCCAAGGATGCAACCGGTCGATTCTTCGCAGAGAACGATTTCGTCATTGTCAAACTCAATCGACTGGTCAAGTTCCAAATGTCGACCGGCCGTTTCTTCACAGAGAGCACCATCTTCAGCTCCAGGCTGTGGCAACCGGTTGTTTTCTCCATTGCGACCGGTCGTTTTCTTCCCAATAGTAACATCTTCAAATATATCATTTTGTAGTTCATGTCCAAGACTCTTCAATTAACTTCCCTTCTCCCCCTAAATTGGAGATGAATGAGAGACATAATAGGGCACTTCTTCATGGAAAAGCATGTCCATAGTAACATGAACCTTCTAGATAGGTGGATGATAGCACTTATAACCATTCTAAGTAGAAGGGTAACCAATAAATACACAACGCAGAGCATAAGGATCAAGTTTACTCCGTTGATGAGAGTATACATGGACATAGGCAGCACACCCAAAAATTTTAGAGGGCAACTTGGAGACGAAGACAGGGGAAATATGGTCACCAAACAAATCATGTCAAGTCTTGAAATCAAGAACCCCGCTAGGAGTACGATTAATCAAATAGGCAGCAGACATAACAACATGCCCCCAAAGATAATGGGAAACAAACCTATCCAATATGAGTGAGCATGCAACTTCAAGAAATTGTCGGTTCTTCCTTTCAAACACACAATTTTGTTGAGCGGTAAATGGGGTTGTCGTTTGGTGAATAATATCTTGAGCACGGAAGAAATACGCTAAAGTATTATTCACATATTCTACTCTGTTATCAGTCCGGAATACTTTGACCCAAGCCTGAAACTGAATAGACACCATAATACAAAACTATAGAGGGTTGGAAGCAACATCATATTTATTTTTCAGCAAGAAAACCCAAGTGAGTCGGGTACAATCATCAATAAATATGACGAACCAACGTAATCCGTTCTAAGTAACGCGAGTTGAACCCCATACATTAGAATGCACTAAATCAAAAGGCTTTGCAGCTTTACTGTCACTCAAAGGAAACAAAGTGCGATGACTCATAGCCAAAATACATGCCTCACATTTAAAACTGGACTCATCACAAGAGTAGAATAAAGATGGAAATAGACGCTTAAGGTAGCCAAACAATGGGTGTCCTAAGCGATGATGTCATAACCAAATTTGTTGTTTATCTTTGACACTGCAACTTTGAACAGTATTAACGACACAATCACGGACTGGTGTAGTAGGCAATGTCAAATAATATAACCCCCTATCCGTTTACCATGCCCAATCGTCTCGTGAGTCTTGACATCCTGAAAAGAGTAAGGTGTAGGATAGAAAGTAGTAGAAACATTAAGTGTATTAAATAATCGACCAACATATAACAAGTTACAATGGATAGTGGGAACTAGTAGCGCACGATACAAAAACAGAGTAAGAGTGAGAGAGATTGTGCCCTCGCCAATAATTGGAGAGGGCAAGCCATTAGCACTAGTTATGTATAGGTCACGCGTGTTACTAGACAACTCATCAAAAAATTTAGCATAATAAGTTATATGATCAAAAGCACCAGTGTCAATTATCCAAGTATTGGAGCCAATACCTGGAATAGAGTCAGAAGCATACAAATTTGCAGAAGCAGCATCAACAACACCAACAACGGAATTATCACCCATGATTGCAGCAAAAACTCAACAGATCATGATAAAGTACATGGCGGAACACAGTAAAGGCACAAATATTGTAGATGCACAAAGACAAGCACGAACATAGTAGAGGCACGAACAATACAGAGTACACAGTGGAACACAGTAGAGGCACAAATACGGCAGATGCTCAAAGACAAGCATGAACATAGTAGAGGCACGAACAATACAGAGTAGACAATGGAACACAGTAAAGGCACAAATACGGCAGATGCACGAAGACAGGAACGTCACGAACAGTACAACACAATACACAAACAAATGAGGGCACACACGACACAGGTAGAAAAAAAAAATGAAGCTATAAAACAGGTGGGCACAACACACAAGTCACCAGAAAGTCGGCTTTAATGCCAAGTCAAACAATATGGGGTAGAATATTTTCGGATATATTTTCATTCTCCAAAAGAATGTATTTATAATACAAGTGTGTAAACCATAGTAGGTTATACAAGGAAACAAATAAATTCCTAATTACACAAGATTTCCACAAAATAGAAATACATAAAATCCTAATAGAATTAGGATCTTGCCAACACAAACTGCTCAATTAGCCAATTAAAATGCACACTTTTCTACTAGTATAAGGCTCTTTCTTATCCATTACAAGCAAGTACGCGGAAAAGTATGGCTAAGAGCAAGTTACATGGGGGCTTTAAAGCAAACCACCATGGGGCTCCAAGATGTAGCAACCTAAGCAAAAAATCCATCCCTACTGGTCGACTTTTTAGGCTGTAAATCCCTCAGTCTAGCCGGAGGGATGCAACCACATACATAAATATAGGGACATGGTTGAAGCCACTGAAACTCAATTGGGCCCCATGCGAGGAAAAGGCCCAGCCCACATGCAACTAGGAAGCCACTTGCCAGGCGCGCTGGTAATTCTTACTCTCCGCATCCCACCGCATCTTGTTGTTACCATTGCTGATCAACGGTTCAATTTGAATGCAATAAAAAGCTGCAACAGTCACAAACAAAACATGGCCTATTTCTTTCACAAAGGAAGTATGTCATTGACCTGCTAGCAAATATTAGGATGCTTGATTGTAAACCAGCTGATACACTTATTATTGAGAATCATAAACTTGAGGTTTATGTGGATTAGGTCCCAACTAATGAAGAAAGATACCAAAGGTTGGTTGGGAGATTGATCTATTTATCACTGACATGCCCTAATATTGCCTATGCGGTAAGCATTGCTAGCCAATTAATGCATTCACCTAGTGTGGATCATATGGCTACTATGATGCATATTTTGAGTTACTTAAAATCTGCTCCTAGGCAAGGTTTATTATTTAAGAAAAATGGTCACTTGGATCTAGAAGGTTACAATGACCCAAATTATGCAAGGAATATTACACATAGACTTTCTACATCATGTTACTTCACCTTTGTTGACGGTAACCTAGTTAGCTATCGTTGCATGAAGCAAAATGTTGTATCTCGGTCCTCTGCAGAGTCCGAGTAGAGAGGGATTGTGGAAGGGAATTGTGAAATACTATGGTTGAGGTGGTTACTTGTTGCAATTGGGTTTAGACCAGTGTTTACCACGCAAATCTCACGGCCTGGGGTTCCGGGCCGAGGGGATATGCGTTGACACGTGGCTTCCTGCTTTTGGGTGCGGTGCGTTTGTGCGCGGGTGTGCCAGCACGGTCTACCGTGCGTCGAGATGTGGTTTGGATGGAAGTGGTGAAATGGTGCGCCTGTTTGGACTTGACTTCTAGTCAAACGATTGTGGCCGAGAGAGGAACTAATCTCGGCCGTCAGGTTCACGGCCTGAGCTACAAGGCCGTTTAGTGGTGATGTTAATGGTGGGTTTAGGGCGGTGCTCCGGCGCATTGCTTAGTGAACGACGGTCGTATGATATATGGGGTGAATGAGCGAATAACAAGGATGGTGCTCCGGCGCCTTGGAAATCAAGGGTCGTATGATATATTGATGAATGGATTTTCCTTACAATATAACACTACTCCTAGGAAAGCAAGTAAAGATATTGAAAGTGCATTATAGGAAAATATAAGTTGCTCCGTGGGAGGCTTTGGTTTGGTGTTTGAACCCTTTGAATGTAGTCTTGAGCCTTGTATTTATAGGAAGAGTTCCTGGAGGAGTAATCGAGTCTGACAATCCGCATGGTGGAGCCTGATTAGAGCAAGTGGGGAGTCCAATCGACATTTGGGATCGTGAAGTATGTGGTGTGACCCCATAAATCCCGGTGAATTTCAGTCGCTGCCCTGATCGTGGGTTCTGCGCTTCTGGCCGTGGAGACGCATTTATTACTCTGATGGCTGGTCACCTAATCTCTCAAGCTGCAAGAACCCTTGTGAGAATGTCTGCGTCTAATCACTCTGTTTTCTGTCACCAAATCCTGACTTCAGTCACTTCCCACCTTCCCTCGTGCATTAAATGCTTATTCGTGGCCAGTGGGTTTGCTGCAATAAACAGAGGCATTACTTCATTAAATGAAGCATGGGACCCTGTTGTCACGTGATGATTTGACTTCGATACCTATAATCGAGGCCAAGATGATCATGCCTTAGCAATTCCCCTTCCTTTGTTTTCAGGAAGGCCAAACATCTTGTCGAAACGCCGCGTTTTAGTTTCTCGAGCAAGTGCTAGGGCCGAGAAAGAGGGGCTCCTTCGTTCAGTTCATGGCCGTGATTTATTAGGCACAAACATTGCCCCTACATCCCTGGATTCTTTGGCCTCGGCATGGGTAGGGGCCGAATGGATTCCAAGGGATGGACCCTTTGCATTCCTTCTGAAGTGATTGACAACTGGGGCATTAAATGCGCAGGCCAATCGGCGCATTTAATGCTTCAGGCACGTCTTACAAGCCATCATTGCCCAGGGCGTCGCTTCGTTTTGTCAGAGGAAACGACGGCCTCTGGGCTTTTGACACGTCATTGCGTTTTTAATTTCACGCGAGCCATCATTTGTCTTGCCAATTGAAACATCAGTCCCTAGGTTCTTGATAGATCTTCACTCTCTCCATGGCCTCATCCACTGCTTTGAATTTGGTCTTGCTAGGGGTAGAACTGAGTTTCTCCAGCCTGTCCAGTTGGGCATCCAAGTCCATAGCCTCGAACTCAGCCAATTCTGGGTCAGCAAAGGAGGCTGTGATGGTCGAGACAGCACTGGATTGGATAGGCATCTACAAAATCAAAATTGTGGATTAGCAAAAAGGGCAGAAATAAAAGGAAAATTCATGACATAGTAATACTTACAGCTGCAAGAACAGGCTTCAGAGGACTAATCACCACTACCACGGCTCCTGCAGTTCTGGGCACTTCCACCTGAAAGGAATACGAGTTAAAAGTGCAAGCGATGAACAAAAATAAAAAATGACAGGGATTTACCATGGTTTCAGAAACAGTAGCAATTAATTATACTTCAAATTCTGGGGTTGCAACAGGAAGCTCCACCTGCTCCACAGGCCCCGAGGCAGATTGTTCTGTCAGGCTTGCAACCGGAAGTTCTACCTGTTCCACAGGTTCCAATACTGCCGAAGCCTCTATCTGCTCCCCAGACCCCAGTATTGCTTGTTCTGCTTGAGTTGCGACGGGGGGTTCTGCCTGTTCTACAGGCTCGAATATAGGTTGACTAGTTGAAGCTGCCATAGGAACTTCTGCCTGTTCCACTGGTTCTGAAACAGAACGCTCTGGCTGCTCCTCAGAGGCTGGAGCTGCAGTGGAATGTTCAGCCTCCGTGTCTTCAAAAAGGGCCAGCTCCGAGCTAGTCAGTTCTGTCCTAGGAATGGCTCGCTGTTTCTGGGCCAAGGCAATGCTCTCTGCTACCACCTCAGGCGGAATCTCCTCCTAAACAAACAAACAGAAGTCAGAAGCTAGAAAGAAAAAGAAAAAAACATATTCAGAGGGCCAGAATCCAGTCTCACCTCTTCTTCAAAATCTTTCCCTTTCTTTTCTGAAGGGTTTTCTGTTGCTGCTCCTTGCTGCTTCTCCTGCTCAACAGCCTCAAAGGCCTCTCGAAGCTCATCATCAGTTTCAGTTGGATTTGCAGCAAGCTCCTCTGTCTCATCAGACTCAATTTCACTCATCTTCCTAAGTCTTTTAGACCTAGTAAGAGGAGGAGGAGGATGACTTTCAGCTGCACAGGAACAAGTAAAGGTCAGAAAGGGTAGAGCAGAACAGAACAAATCAAAAGAAGGAAAATCTAACTACCAGAATCCTACCAGAGGTCTCAGGCTGGACAGCACTGCCTTGAGCAAAGGCACTTTCTTTTCTTTTCTTTCCAACCGGGGGGGGGGGGGGGGGGGAGCAACAACAGCAGGCTGTTCTGCCAGATCTTCATCCTCCTCGCCGGAAGGAGGTTCCAAGTCCCCAGCAGCAATAACAAAAGAAACTGCACAAGGAGCAAACAAAGTTAGAAAACGATCCAGCAAAAGAAAATGGAGGGAACAGAATGTTGGAAAACTTACCAAATACTTCTCCAGCCTGCACTGTTCCTCCATCTATTTTCTTCACCAGAGAGGGGCCTGATATGGACAGAACAGGTTTATTTTGGCTTCACAAGCAAAGACAAAAAGATAGAAGCTAGAATCTACCTTCTATAATTTGAGCGTTGACATCTTTGATGGTCTGCACCAAGAAATTCTTAGCCTCTGCCTCTGCATAAACAGTCCCTGAAGGCATCAACCGAGGCAGGCAGAACATGGCATCTAGCCTTCCACCAGGCATCAAAATCAGCAGAACTGCAGGTGTTCAGCATCCAGGAAGGGAAAAGGGCGTCTGAGGTGTTATTTATCTTATTCACTGCACACCTAGCATCCTTATGCACTTCCAGATCATCTAAGTTCCTCCAGGAAGTGGCCCGATTGCAACTTCTGTAAGATTTGAACGGAATGACCTATGGACAGCCAAGTTGCCTTGCACAGAAGTTGGGGTGGAAGACTTCTGCCCCCAGATGATAGTTTGGAGGTTTTCCTCCTCCATGGGGAAGATCCCTCACCAGGGCTACACTTAGGAATTTCTTCCTGAAGTCTATTCTGTCTGCTTCTTCTTCCGGTTCCTTCTCAAAGAGTCGATGTCCAGGCTGGAACCAGGGATACGTTCTCCTAATCACCAACTACCACTGAGCTTCAGACCTTTTGGTACAGTGCCTGAACCACATCAGGTATTCTTCCAGGGAGCGCTTGGGCACTTCTGCCAACATCAAATGGGAAGCCAGAACTTGGTCTTCAGGCAAAACTATGTCAGGAAATGAAGTTCTGGAAGGTATACCTGCAACCAGATCTGGATCATCCAGAACGAGCCAGGAGCAGTTCAGTTCAGGGGATTCTCCAGGGTGGCGGTGTGCAGATTCTTGAAGAGATGGGCCAGAACTGTAGGTCCGAGATCAACGTCAGTATGGTTGTGAAGAGCCTCTGCCAAGTGCCTATACTCCAACAGAACTGCGGAGGAACGATTCGGGAACACGAATCTGTTTAGCCAATATAGAAGGAACAGCATGTGTTGTTGATCATTGTCCTTTTCCGTGCTAAACTTTCTCAAATAATTGGAGAAAGAGCCGTTCTGATTAATGATAGCAGGAGAAATGGTGAAAGGCTTGGCCAGCTTCTCTTAATTCTTTCTTCGATGATAATTACCAACGGCATCAACAAGTCTTCCATGGGGTCTGAACCCAAAAAAATGAGCCATGTCCAGTAGGGTTGGCGCCATTGGACCCACACGGAAGTCAAAAGTATTGCTGGCAGAATTTCAGAAGCATAGAGCAGCAGCAAGTAGATTTTCATCCCGGGTGATGGACTGTTTGGACAGTAGGATTACGTCATAAATCCCTGCTCTCTTCCAATAAGCTCCATACCTAGGAAGAAGCTTGTCAATCCAGTCCGCCCATTTCACAGAACTATTCCTCACCTCACTAGATGGAAACGAGCGGCTCAGGTTCTTGCTAACCCAAGAATAAGAAGAAAGGGCAGAATTGCTTTCAAAACACAAGGGAGCTACGGCATCCCTTTTCATTAGCTCTGCCAATTCAGACGGAACAGTGCCAAACCAGAGAGGCCCCAGAATCAGAGTATCCCCGAAGAGATGAAGAACGTTCTCATCCAGCTTTTTGCCAATCAAGGGATGAGACCTGCTTCGAACCTCCATGGCATGAGCATCGACTCCAGCACCAGTAATGTAGTCTGGAGGAACTGAGGAGGAAGTGCTTTGGGCACGAGTCTTTGGAGAAGACATTTTTGGTTTACAGACTAGAGACAAAGAGAGGATTTAGGTTTTAAACAGAAAAAGGGGAAGGATTCTGGCAAAAACCGAGAAAAACTGAACTCTGGGGGAAGTTAGGTTTTGAGATGAACAAGAACTGGATGTTTCAAATTTCTTTTAAAGGACTCGAAATCGTGGGAAAGGAAGACAAGACGCCACCTGAAAGTTGATAATGACAGGCTAGTAACTAGCTAGTAATTGACCAATTTCCCACGAAGTCTAGTTCGTCGTAGGTGGATGTGGCAGACAGGGGATGTTTTAAACTGGCGCGCACAAATTAAATAGCCGAAAAACATTAAATATGGAAACCATTTTAAACGGTTCAGACTTAATGGGGGCATTGTTTGGGCTACAATTTGGCACGCCCAGTTCAAAAGCAAAGGCCCACATCATTTCTTCTAAGTCGCCTATTTGGGCCCAGAAGCGGCACCCTCAAATCCATCAAACGCACCCAGCCAATTAACAAGTAAACAGGCCAAGACAATAAACTCGGCCCAAAACGTTAGAAGCTTGGGAACAGTAGAAATCAGGAAGAGACTTGGGCCTCGGAAAAACTCAAAATTGGGCTCGAAACAAACCCAACTGTTCTTTTAAATGAAACAGTCCCACGTGATTCCTGACATAGAGAAGTCAACAAAGTCGGTTGAAATTAAAGATTGAACAGGGGCAGGTATGAAAGAAGGGAGTCTCTGAGAAAAACTTAGTTGCCAGGAGATCAAAACCCGTTTTAATTATTCAAAAGATATATCCTGTTCCAAAGAAAACACCATTTTTTGTGAAAAGGAGATAAGCGGGAAACAAGGAGCTGTTCAGAAACTGAGAACTTACTATCTTAAACTTTCAGACTCTCGCAGAAAGCAGTTGAAATGGAAGAACAGGCATGGCACCCCATCAAAAATACAGAAGTGGTCACCTCAGGAACTGATCGTTGAGTGTTTACTTGCCAGAAAATGGATGGAACCCCTGTTTGTTTCAATTAAAAAATTAAAAAGATCTTTTGATTACTTGCCGCCCACTCTCAAAGAACATTTCTTATATATACAAGAGAGGGTGAACAGAGCAAAGACACAATCAATCAACACAACCAAAAACTCAGTCAAAAGACAAACACTCAAATGATCACTTGATCACAAAAATCCCAAACAAAGTCCAACAGACCCAGAGTCTGAAGCATTTCAATTTCAAAAGCTTTTCAACAAGCTTGCAGAATCATCTTGTTTTCTCCCAGCAAAGACAGACTAGATCACTGCTCCTGATTTGAATCCCAGTTCACAAGTCAACAATAACGAGATTTCTCTCGTTACAAATTTGGTTTAGCAAAAGCCAAGACAAGCAGAGTTTGAGTTTTCTCAAATACGAAAACCTCAACAAATTTATGAGGAGCCCTGACTAAGCAGCACAGGTACCACAGTACACCTCCAGCTCAAGTCCAGCCACTTCTGTCCCTTTCAGACTGGAGAAGTCCCAGTTCTGCCCATCCAAAAGCCTTCCAGGGTTTGAAATGAATTAAAGCTCTGCCAAATTCAGACTTGGTATCGATTTGCAGTTGAAGCCTAGCAGTTAAAGTTGTTTAAAGTCCAGTCCAGCGCCGACACATCCAGTCCAGCCCAGAATAGAAGCAACTACCCAGGCAGAAATGGAAGTACAGCCCTCTTTTGTCTTTGTATAGTCAGTTTTCCCTTTTGAGCCTTGTAAAGGGGAGTTCTGCCTGAAATTAGTTCAATCTATTATCACTCATTCTGGCCAGAACTACCGGTTTTGTATTGAGAAAATTTATAAAGTCCTTACCTGTCTAAGGCAACAAATCAAAACGGGTGAACAAGTCTTTTAAAATGGTCGGCCAATAATAGCTGTGCCTCCGAACCAGCCATCTCATCTTGACACCAGACTGGTGAGCACTGCAAATCCCTTCGTGTGATTCGGTCATGATGACCTTGATGTCTTCGGCGCTGGGATATAGGAGCAATAAGCCGTCTGACCCCTTCCGATATAGCTCGTTCTGATAAATTAAATAACACCGAGCCCGAAAACGTGTAGTCCTTTCATGGCTGCCGGAAGGATTACGTAAATATTTCACTATGGGGTAGCGCCAATCGGCTTCGGCCGTGCTGACTTCGTCGGTGAGCTCGGCCGATGATACTTGTGCTGCCATTCCTCTTTCCGCCAAACCCGGCAAGGTACGCCTCTCGATTCTTATCACACGATGGCGGTCGTCGTCCGGAATATTCATGTTTGACGCTATTTGGGCCATTTCATTGGCCTCATGGTTTTCGGCGCGTAGTATGTGGACAAAGGAAATCCTGGAGAAATCGTCGGCCGTATTGAGGGCCATCACGTAATACATAGTTAAATTCTCGCTTGTGCACTGGTATTCCCCGGTCAGTTGGTTAATAACTAGCTGAGAGTCTCCATAGACTAAAACACGGGTTGCCTTCATCTCTTTCAGGATTTCGAGACCGATAATGAGTGCTTCGTATTCGGCCTGATTGTTGGTGCATTTGAAATCAAGTTGGAATGCGAATTGCCATCTTTGCCCTTGAGGGGACTCGATCACGACTCCGGCTCCTGACCTGGCCTCGATACTGGAGCCGTCGAAGCACATGGCCCAGTAGTTCTTCTCCATGCGGGCCATGCCAATCTCGACCTCCAACTTCTCTTCTTGCCCCTGGGCCGGGTGATGAGCCAGGAAATCGGCCAATGCCTAACCCTTGACCGACTTCTGAGCCACATACTGGAAAGTGAATTCAGATAATGCCATCGTCCACTTCGCAATTCGGCCGCGTATGATCGGCCAGGTGAGCATATACTTGATGAGATCGGTCTTGGAGATGATCTGAATGACCGAAGGAAGCATGTAATGCCGCAACTTGGTAGCCGCGAAATAAAGCGCCACGCACAATTTCTCGATCAGTGAATAGTTTAATTCGGCCATGTTGAGGGTGCGGCTTAGGTAGTGCACCGCCTGTTCCCGTTTAGATTCGTTGTTTTGAGCCAATAGGCAGCCGATAGAGCCCTCTGAAGCCGAAATGTAAAGTCTCAAAGGTAAGGACCGGCGGTTGGGACAAATATTTCTTAATGTCGTCGAGGGCCGCTTGATGTTCTGCCCCCCATATGAACCGTTCCGTTTCTTTTAGTTTGAGCAGAGGAGTCAACGGCCGAATTTTCCCCGCCAAATTGGATATGAACCGCCGTAAAAAGTTGACCTTACCGAGGAAGGACTGGAGCTCCTTCTTAGTCCTCGGTGGAGGGTCCGCCATAATGGCCGTAGCTTTATTCTTATCCACCTCGATCCCTCGTTGATGAACCAAGAAACCGAGGAAGTTCCCGGTGGTGATGCCGAAAGCACATTTCTTTGGGTTCATTTTTAGGCCATGAGCTCGCATTCCGTCGAAAGCCTGTCGGAGATGTCCTATGTGGTCAGCGTTGGATGGGGACTTCACGACCACGTCGTCGATGTAAACTTCAACGGTCCGGCCTATAAGGTCGTGGAAAATAAGGTTCATTGCTCGCTGGTATGTCGCGCAGGCATTCTTTAGGCCGAACGGCATGACTACCCATTCATAGGTTCCGATTGCTCCTGGGCATCTAAACGCCGTCTTGTGGACATCCTCCTCGGCTATGAAAATTTGGTTGTAACCAGCATGGCCGTCCATGAAGGACAAGAGTTCGTGTTTTGCGGCCTCGTCTACCAGGAGGTCTGACATAGGCATGGGGTATTCGTCCTTGGGGGTTGCGAGATTCAGATTTTTGTAATCAATGCAAACCCTCGTCTACCAGGAGGTCTGACAATATTGGCCAACCACTCGATGTACCGGGCCGTTCGGATGAAGCCTGCTTTAAGGAGCCGTTCAATCTCCTCCTTGACTCTAAGCTGTACCTCGGTCGAAAAATGCCTTGGCAGCTGCTGGAAAGGCTTGAACCCCTCCTTGATTTTTAATTCATGCTCGACCAAACTTCTCGGCAATCCAGGCATCTCATGATAATCCCAAGCAAAGCAATCCTTATATTCATGGAGCAGGCCGATAACCTCGGCCGCTAACTTGGGATCTAAAAGCTGGCTTACAAAAAGAGGCCGTGGTTCGGCCTCCGACCTTACATTTATTTCTAATAAAGGGTCCTGGACTTCAGGGTAGTCATCCTCCATCTCAGCGGGCACCGTTTCCAAGTCGTCAAAAGTTAATACGTCCATCTCGTTTGATTCGTGGAGGAATTCGATCAGGTTGATTGGCGAGTTTGGCCATAAGGATTCCTCCGCCCAATGCTCCAACAGTCTTTCGAGTAGATCGGTCACGGCCGCTGCTCCTTCTTTAGTGGCTTTATCCGTCATCTAAAGGCTGGTGAGCTCGATCAATACTTCGCGCGCCGAATCCTGTCGAACATTCTCGGCGCCTAACTCCAGCAACTTCTGGGTCGTTGTTCTGGTTGGTCAGCCACTTGCATCGTGGTCGGTGAGAACAACCCATCCAACGTCGTCGTCGTAAATCCGTGTTTGTACGGCATTGGCCTCGAAAGGTTTTTCATCGGCCGGGTGTATAGACACCTTCTGGCCGTCCCAAAAGAATAACAGTTGGAAGAGGGAAGACGGTATGCACCCGGATTGGTGGATCCAATCACGGTCGAGCAATATATTGTAGTCCACACTGGATTCGACTACATAAAAGGCCGCGACTCTTGTCTGATCGGCCACGGTAATCTTTAATGGCAACACGCCAATGGTTTTAGATTTATCACCGACGAAGCTGCTTATGACGACGTCGCTGGGGATGAGGTCCTCTTTTGACTTGTTCAGCTTCTTCATCAAGGAATAAGGAAGGATGTTGACCGTTGCCCCACAGTCGACGAAAACCTTGGACACGGGCACACCCTCTATATGAGCTGAGATGTATAATGGCTTCAGGTGTCGGTATTTGTTCGGCTCGTCCCTAGGTATTACCTCGTTAAATGCCACGGCCAACAACTCTTCCTTTGTCTTTGGCCGATGATCGAGCTGCTCCTCGGCCACGTCATCATCTAGGCCGTTGGTCTGCCCTTCCGGGGCTGAAAACTCAAATGGTAGCACCAAGACCATGTTGATGCCGACCTCCTTCGGCTCCTGTGGGTTTCCTCTACCAGCTTCCTCTTCGGCCTCACAGCTGTCTTTGGTGAGGACCTTTTCCTCGACCATTCCGAGGATACCTTCGTATTCTTCATCGGAGATTCCTAAAGTGGGATCGTCTTCGGCCTCATGCCCAAAGAAAGGATCTCCGAAGCCCTCAATCATAGGCCTTGCGGCCCCCGGGATGTCGGCTATAGGTGCTTTGATCTTAGGGGGGTCCGAAGCCTCGACCTCCACCTTGAGGGTCCGTCTAGCCTTCGCCAATGTGCCTCTGGCCGTCAAGTAGTCGTCTAAACGGCTTACCCGGGCCTTTTCCTCGGTCATCAGGCCAAAGACAGTGTCCGCCAGGGTCACAGTGAAATATTGGCGGAGATATTCTAAATCACCCTTGTTGAAAGGGACTTTAGCCTCTGATTCCCCGAGGTCGGGCTGGTAACCTGGCAGGTCCCTCACTCTGGCTTCCCTGTTTGGCTGGTATACGGCCTTAATGGCCAAGTCGAAACTGCTGGTGATGAGGAGCCCTTCCACCTTTGTGTTTTTGAGGGCCAACTCACGATTTCACGGCTCTCAAGGGTCATGCCGTACAGGTCCGTGGCCGAGTGGTCTTTATGGAATTCTATGAGAAAGGACAAACCATTGACCGAAAAAGGGGGGTCCCTTCCATGGTAGATGTCGACGATACCCTCGTCTGTTCTCTCCAGGACCACGGCCTTTGGCTGAACCGGAATGCCCGTTGTCCCGAGGGGACTCTTGTCCTGCCTAGGGCGCCACGTCCTTGGAGGCTCGGTGTTGACTGTTTTTGCCACCGAGGGGACCATTGGGGTGGATGGTGGCCCGTCTGCGGCCGCCATTTCCTTTTGGCGCTTGGAACCTTCGGCCTCGGTTGCCTGTATTCTGGCTTGCTGAACTTGTCTCTGCATTCTCCTCAGCTGAGTTTTTGTCAGCGGTTCGCCCTGCCCCCAATCCGTGCATGGTACCAACGGTCATCCCGTATGACCGGCGGTTTGAAGGTTTTCATTGGCCTAGGGGCGTCCTCGTTTTTGTGGCACACCAAGGTACCGAGGTTTTGTGCCCCTAGTCAGTCGAAAACGGCTCTGCTGGCAAGCCGACGGTCGTACTGACCGCTAAATTTCTTCATGGTTGGCTGGGATGGCTCGGTGGCTTTCCTCTTGTTCTCCTGCTGCCTGAGCCGACCGATCTCATACTTGCATCGCTCGCAGAGCAACGGTTCCGACTCGGCCAAAGGCTCCTTTCCTTTCGCCGCCCGACGAGCTTCCCTATGCCCAACTGGGAGCTGGGCGTCGACCATGTTGACAACAGGTGGAGGGAATGGCTTGGAGTCAACCTGCATGGCCGCCTTCTCCGGAAACTGGAGCTTCTTTTCATCTATCAATTTCTGGATGATGTCTCGCAAAACAACGCAGTTGTTGGTGTTGTGAGACCAAGAACTGTGGTATTTGCAAAACATCTTCCCTTTGAGCTCGTCAGGCTTCGGAATCTTGTGGCCGAAGGACAATTTGACCTTTTTCTCGGCCAATAGCAGGTCGAAGATGGCCTCTGCCCTTGTCAAGTCAAAAGTATAGGCCTTCGTTTCCCGCGTCGCGAACTTGGCGTCGGGAATTTTGGTGCGGCTATTGTCGGTTTTAACAAGTCCTTTGCAAACGAAGGGCTTGTCTATGCTGACTTCGGCCGAACTCATCTCTACTTCGTCGCTCTTGGCCTCTGCGGAGCCGTCTACTTCGGCATAGCTGACGATGGGATTCCTGTAGTAGGTCCCTTTTGAGGCCGTCCTCTTCTGCATCTCCTCTTTTAACAAGGACGCATATCTGTCCACCTTGTTAGTCAAGTCATGCATGTCTCGGAATTCGATTCCCTGGAATTTCTTCCGGTACTCGAATTCCAACCCTTCTTCGGCCATCTTGACAAATTCCCTCTCTGGGAGGTTCGTACGGCACCAGTTCCTGCATGTTTTGAACCGTTGCAGGTAGTCACGAGGTGATTCGTCTGATGTCTAGCTCATCCTTGCCAGCTCAGCGACCGTTATCTCTCGGTTGGTCTGATAGAAATGTTCGTGGAATATTCTTTCCATATCAGACCAATCCCTTACTGAGTTCGGCGGAAGGTTTATGAACCATGAGAACGCCGCGCCGGTCAAAGAATGAACAAATAAACGGAGCTTCTGGGCGTCCGAATCTGCCTCTCCACACTGGGCCGTGAAACGGCCTATGTGTTCAATGGAGGAGGTCTGCCCATCCCCTGAGAATAGCATGAATTCCGGCAATCGATAGTTCCGGGGAAGAGGGATTCGGTCGATTTCTGGCGGGTACGGCCTTGTATATCTCGGCGTGTTCGGCCGCCTCTGGGCTAGGCCGTCTTCGATCATCCGCCGGACGTCTTCGAATCAGAGCCCTTGAGGTGGTGCCTCCTGCTGGACCGCACACGGCCGCGGAACCTGTTGCACCTCGTTCTGCGGCCTTGTTTGTTGGGCCACTGGGACAGGGAGCTCGGCCGGTATGACCGCGCTGGTTGATGCCAAATGAGCGCCATGGGTGTGGGCAAGGTGCGCGTGCGTCGCCGCTGGAATGGCCGAACTGTAGTGAATGTGAGAGCCCAGCGGAAACAGCGACGCCTGCAATGGTGGTGAGACGGTCAGATTGGTCTGACCGTACTGTTGTGATGAAACAGCGGTCGCGTTGCTTGGGCCAGGATGAGTCTGGACAGCCGCAGTGTGAACTGGGCCGAGTGGATGGATCGCAGGATGCGCGAGGCTGCTGTGCCCTAATGATACGGCCAAAGCATGGAGTGGTCCGCGCGCTGTTTCTGCCGAGTAGGTTGGTCCAGGATTCGCCCATGTGGGCTGGGACTGTCCCCAGCTGTTTGTCGGCGGCAACGAATGCTGGCCGTAACCTAATGCTTGGGTGTGGGCAGGGATGCCGAGGCTGCTGCTTTCGCCGTAAGGCTCGATCCTCTCGCGCTCTTGGCTCCTCTGTTCGGCTCTGGGAGGTGTCACGGGCAAAGCTGCAGGCATCCTTTCCTGAAAAGCGTTCGCAGCTCTGAGGAGAATCTGTCCATTGCGGCCATGAAGGATGTTTCTATCCTGTAGGCCTGCTTGGACATCAGCTCCTCCACTACTGCCTGTTCTTGCATGGACTCGGCCGTGCGCTCCGTCGTTACTGGAACGCTGGCCGAGATCCCGACCGTGTGTTCGGTCTCGGTGATGATTGGTGAAGTGGACTCAGGAGTCTCAGAAGTCATTTCGACTGCTTTATTTTTGAGCTTTGCCTGTGCCCTGGTTTCCACCATAAGTTTTGACAAGTGTCCCACCGGGCGTGCCAAAAGTGTCTACCGCGCAAATCTCACGGCCTGGGGTTTCGGGCCGAGGGGATATGCGTTGACACGCGGCTTCCTGCTTTTGGGTGCGGTGCGTTTGTGCGCGGGCGTGCCAGCACGGTCTACTGTGCGTCGAGATGTGGTTTGGATGGAAGTGGTGAAATGGTGCGCCTGTTTGGACTTGACTTCTAGTCAAACGATTGTGGCCGAGAAAGGAACTAATCTAGGCCGTCAGGTTCACGGCCTGAGCTACAAGGCCATTTAGTGGTATGTTGATGGTGGGTTTAGGGCGGTGCTCCGGCGCGTTGCTCAGTGAACGACGGTCGTCTGATATATGGGGTGAATGAGCGAATAACAAGGATGTTGCTCCGGCGCCTTGGAAATCAAGGGTCGTATGATATATTGATGAATGGATTTTCCTTACAATCTAACACTACTCCTAGGAAAGCAAGTAAAGATATTGAAAGTGCATTACAGGAAAATATAAGTTGCTCCGTGGGAGGCTTTGGTTTGGTGTTTGAACCCTTTGAATGTAGTCTTGAGCCTTATATTTATAGGAAGAGTTCCTGGAGGAGTAATCGAGTCTGACAATCCGCATGGTGGAGCCTGATTAGAGCAAATGGGGAGTCCAATCGACATTTGGGATCGTGAAGTATGGTGGTGTGACCCCATAATCCCGGTGAATCTCGGCCGCCGCCCTGATCGTGGGTTCTGCACTTCAGGCCGTGGAGACGCATTTATTACTCTGATGGCTGGTCACCTAATCTCTCAAGCTGCAAGAACCCTTGTGAGAATGTCTGCGTCTAATCACTCTGTTTTCTGTCGCCAAATCCTGACTTCAGTCACTTCCCACCTTCCCTCGTGCATTAAATGCTTATTCGTGGCCAGTGGATTTGCTGCAATAAATAGAGGCATTACTTCATTAAATGAAGCATGGGACCCTGTTGTCACGTGATGATTTGACTTCGATACCTATAATCGAGGCAGAGATGATCATGCCTTAGCAATTCCCCTTCCTTTGTTTTCAGGAAGGCCAAACATTTTGTCAAAACGCCGCGTTTTAGTTTCTCGAGCAAGTGCTAGGGCCGAGAAAGAGGGACTCCTTCGGTCAGTTCATGGCCGTGATTTATTAGGCACAAACAACCAGATGCTACTACAAAGCTCCCCTGTGATAGTCAGTTTGCATTTGAATTGCTAACAATCCGATGCAATATGATCGAACTAAGCGTGTAAAAGTTGATCAACATTTCATTAAAGAGAAGCTGGAGCATAAGTTAATTTCTATACCTTTTGTGCCTTATTGAGAGCAGCTTACAGATATGTTGACTTATACCATGTCAAAACGCCGATTTGAAGACTCATTTGACAAGTTGGGCATTACCGATATCTATGCACTAACTTGATGGGGAGTACTGGTGTGAGTCAAAGGCAACTTTCCTATTAGGAGAATTTGTATTTTATTGTAATTATTTAATTTGAGTAGAATTATGAGATTTTGTATATATTTCTTATTTGTACGCACTCTATATTTAGTATATATATCCCTCATTAAGAGAAGAATAAACATATCAGTTTAAACCCTAATTACTTTTGAGCGAGACATCCATAGCAAATATGGCAAAGGGAATCTTAGGAGCACATAAGAGTTGGCTAGATTGGTGGAGGTGTGACAACGCGGATGCGAAGGGGGTGGGTTTGGTTTCTTGTTTCTTTAGGGTTTTTTCAACATTTTTGACATGGAATGGGTCTATATTAAAAGACCCCTACTTGTATATCCGTATACATCATGGTTTAGAAACATTGGAGCATTTTTGCTCACCATTTTAACCCAATGTATACCCTCACCACCCTTCTCAACATTTAACACGTGTTTATTAATATAACAAAGGTTGCATAAATACAACGTAAGGAGTTAACTATGGTTATACCAAGGGACACGTGTCAAGTGTTGAAAATGGTAGTGATGGTACACCTTGGGTTAAAGTGCTAAACAAAAATATGCCCTAAAAACATAGCTCACCACCCGGATCCAAACCAAATGGTTTGTAGATGTCAATGTCATTCAAGTCTTATCATGTCAGAAATCTTTCTTAAGACACGTAACAGAATCTTCACCATTTAGGAGTCTTTGACATCATCATTAAACGTGACAAAGTAGGGTATATATCAATACTTTATATTTTACCAAAGAAGGGAAAATTTCAAAATAGTAGTTACCTTAAAAAGGAATAAATCACACTGATTGGATTATCATAGGTAATAATCATCAACCTCATAAAGGGCAAGAAGAATTGTTTTGATGAATTATTCTGGTCAAAAGCTGGGTGGAAATCTGATAAAGCTCGATCGGGCACGTGTAGCTAGCTAGCTGCGTGCGACCAAATCTTCTGGTTATCTTCCAGATATCCTGCAAACAGGTATAGTAATACTAAGCTCAATACCAATTTTGTTTGTCTCTCTCTCTTTCTCTCTCTCTCCAAACGTACGTACCAGAGACAGAAAGAGGAAAGAAAACAGCACCAATTAGGGAGAAGCAAAAACTGGGTAATCTTTTTGACAAAAAAAAAAACAAACTGGTAATCTCTCGACTACCAATGATTCCTTTTCGTTTCAGCGAGAAAGTGTAGCTTTAATTTTCCAGATAAATTGTTTTTATATATATAGTTGTGTAGCAACATGCATGCTAGGCCTGCGTATTAAAATTGAAATTTGAATATTAATATTAATTAATATAGGGATCAAACAAGTACATGAAAGCAAACTTGTCTTTTTCTTCTTTTAGTAGCGCAGGCCGGCCGAGAGACAAAGATCTCTCTTGGGGTTTCCTGAGACAACTATAGCTAGTAATAGCTTTATTTTTTTATTTTTTATTTTTTGAAAAGAAGAGAAGTGTCTTGTTCTATTTCTTCCATTGTTGATGTCTGTATGTATATGTATGTATGTTTGTTGGCATATTAATAATTAATGTTGTTGCTTTTAGCAGCACAAATAGTCGTAGAAGAAAAGAAAGAAGAGTGATATCTTCAATGGAAGTGAAAGGTGCATTTGGATTAGGAGGTGAAGTGAGGCGACTTCAAATTATCTACTTCCTCAGTCATCGAATGGGTCGCGTAGATCATCCCCATCTCATTCGAGTCCACCATCTTACCCGCAACGGCGTCTATCTGCGAGGTAGCGATCAACATCTATCGTATATATATGCCTCTTCCTTTGTTCAAGTATTTGATACTGTACTTTGTAATATTTGAGATGATGCATGCCTGATGATTAATGAATTACTCAATCAATTCATGATGATGGTTAGTGTTGTTGTTGTTTGTCTCTAATTATGATTAAAAAGACGTTAAGAGGTGGCTTTCGGATTTGCGAGGAAAGGACATGCCAGAGGCCTTCGCTTGGTCTTACAAGAGGTATTGCTTCATCGAACTTGAGACATTTTCCAACCTTGAAAAAGAGAAATACATAGCATTTTGATTAGACCGCCATGAGATAGTTAGTTATAATGATTTCATTTTCATTTTCTTGGTAAGCCATTAAAATAAGTGAATATGGAATGGCAGGAGGTACAAGACGGGTTATGTTTGGCAAGACTTGCTGGACGACGACCTCATCACACCAATCTCTGACAATGAATATGTCCTCAAGGGATCCGAGATCATCTATTCCGCTTTTGGTAATCAATTTGATTGATTTCCATTAATTATCAAAACCATTTATATCGACCCTGTATATAAGGTTAAATTGTTAATTTCCATTAATTTCGTATATATTCATATTCGGAATCGTTTTTGGTAAACTTATGATGACCACTGACTGTAACAGATAGTCCTCCGAAATCATATGCCGAAACGGGAAGTTGCTTGTTTAAAGAGCAGCCCGTTAAGGATGAGGTTCAGCCACCTACTCTTTCTAAACAAGAGGCCTTTCATTTACACAAACATTCCAAGAATGATATAGATATCCAAACAAAAGTATCCTTTGAAATCAGCGACGAATCACCTCATGTGGGCTCAGAGAGGTCTAATTTGACCAATGAATTTGATGCAATGAAACCCCAAGGAGATGAGAACCACTCAGCTGACACACTCAACCCCAACTCCAACTATCAACAGAGCAACACGTCAGAAAACTCTTCTTTCTATTCCAAGTTTTTATTGAAGAAGAAGAAGAACAAGTACAAGGACAAAGAAATGGCTCCATCTTCTTTTTCTTCTTCTTCCTCTTGTTCGCATTCATCGTCTCATCAATCACCAGCCGCACATGGTTGTAAGAGCAATTCAAAAGGCATGTTCCGCAATTTGATCACTTGTGGTGCTGTGGACACAAATGACGCCATATTAGTCATGTTGAATCGGGCCAATAAAACAACTTCCGACAAGTCTACCAGATGGAGCAGCCAAGACATTATCAAGGCTGATCGTATTTGTAAAGCAGATCACAAGAGCAGGGGTGGGTCTGCTGGAGTTTTTGGAACTTGTTGGAATTCGCAGGAGCAGCCGCAGCAACCCCAAAAGCATACCAGTACTGCTGCTAGGTGCGTACGTGTATGTCAATTAAATTCTTGATAAAAGAAAAATCATTTCAAAATTAATCAATACGTGCACAACACAAAGGGTAAGTATATATAGGGTTCTTTCTACATTATAATATATTTGATAATGATGACTGATGATTATTAATACATATGCATGTATGCATGTATTGGCTAAGGCTTGCTTGTGTTTGGATTTGATGCTGCAGGAATAGCTACGATGGAGAAAAGGGTTCAAACAAGCAGCAAAAGGAGCCCGAGCTTAGTAGCCAGAAAGTGGCTTCCGCAGCTTACAGGCCTGTCGGTGGGCCGCATTGCTCGTAAGTGACTATGGTAACTTTTCCCTCTTCTTCTTTACCCACTTTTTGTTACTTTTATTTAAGAGAGAGCGAGAGAGATGTGCCTATTGCTATTTCCGTAGGTAGGTTGATATCAACCAAAGGGTGACGGGCTGGATGGGTTGCTAGACCAAACTGAATTTAGTACCAGATATTAAATCTGGCTAGGTCTTACAACCTCACCTCACCAGATAGGAAACGAAATGACAATTGTTTGTGTACTAAACCCCTTGACATTTTCATGATCAACTAAAGTGTAATGTGTTGTGTGTGTGTGTGTGTGTGAGAGAGAGAGAGAGAGAGAGAGATCGTGACTCAATAATAAATCCTAAGTAACGGTGGACCGGCTCGGTGCAAAGTGTGACACTTGTCAATTAGAGTTTTGCTTCTAACCCACCCGGAATCTCTCAAGTCTCGCAAGATTCAGTTCAGTCTAGTCTAATTGGCTTATTATAAAGGACACCTTTTTCTCTCTCTCTTTTTTTTCCTGTTGTATAACTATATACAGGTTCCCCTGAGACAGTCCTCAAGTCAAATGCACAAATTTATAAAGTATAAGCAACATGTGTGACCATATCAAACTCGCAGAAGATAAAGTTAAAAAACAATGACTGTTAGCATTGCATTCATAAAGCTAGAACTGCAAAACTGATCAAGTTGGCTAAAATTTGAATGACTTAATGCAGGCAGTGCAGGAAACAGTTTAAGCCAGAGAAATTGCACTCACACATGAAATCGTGCAGAGGAAAGAAAGCTCTAAACAAGACTGCTGCAGCTTCTGTGGACAAGATACCTCAAATGGGATCAACGACTTCAACTTCTGAGCATTCGTCTGCCGCCAATTTTCTTGACCAGCTCAATATGCACAGTATGGACTGATCACTTGTTTTCAAACATACGGCTCCGTAGCCAGGATGAAAGGAAGGGGCTTTTCTTTCTTTTCTTTTCTTCTTTTACTTTTTTTTTTCTCTTATGTAAATTGAAATACCGTAGCACATTTGCACTGGCTGATAAAGGCAAAAGGAAAATATTACTTACATTATTCCCATTCCAACTTTGTTTAACATTCTTCCAGGTTAAGGGAACAATCCAGGATAATATTGTTTTCTGTTCATCATCACAAGGCAGACTGGTCCAGAAGTGTGTTGGGAGAGAGAGAGAGAGAGAGAGAGAGAGAGAGAGAGAGAGAGAGAGAGAGAGAGAGAGAGAGAGAGAGAGAGAGTGAGTGAGACCCTCTAATATGATAAGAAAACTAACGAGATTATGTTTCACCCGTAATACAGACTCCAGAGCAAGCCCTATTGTGAAAGCCTGCAATCAATTGAACAGAACTGTAATCTAACAAAAATCTAACATAATTTGACGAGAGTACTAGACAGAGTTCAATCATGCACTTGAACAACAAAAGGAGTCCCCATTGGAGTTCTATTTTTCTGACTTTCTGCATCCCTGAACTTGTTGAAGTTAAGAATGAGATTGTCAATATAAAACAGAGAAACACATTGTATCCTGGGAGGGATGTGAACCCCTGGCATATGCTGTTACACCCTGAACTATATACTAATTTCTACCTGAACTTGAATGAGTAGTGGTAATAAAGAATGTATTTGGAAGTGAGATTTCTGTTCATCCTAGGGGCACATATCTATCTAGTTACTTGAGACAACGGATTCAACATGTTCCAGTACAAACAGATATAACTTCTTCCTCAAGTCCGTTATTCTCTTATCTACTGGAATCCCACCCTTGACTAAGTTATCCAACCATAGATTCACCTTTTTAAGCTGCCCCAGCAAACATGCAATCTCAGAGCTTCCTTCCTCTTTGTTCAATCTGAACCCCACATTTAAGGAATCCTCCAAGTACTTTAAGAACCATTGACAAGAAACTAAGAGTAGTTTTTCTATTAAACTTGCTGTCTCTTTTAATCTCCTTTCCTTGAGGCAATCTTCCATCCCAGTGCTCATTTTCTTCACAGCTGGAATACGTCGTGGAGGATTTTGTTTATTTTGGGGTGAGCAATTTTTTGAGTTAAATTCCACTGGAGTATTCTCTATGACAATGTAATGATATTTCTCACAATTTGGAATTCCACCATTGCCTTGTGCTCTGAACAAACTGAATTTGGAAAGATTTGCTCCTAACGCAGCTTCCACCCATGAAGTGGCATTCTTACCAGTGGAACTTTTACACGCATGTGACACCCAACCCTGTAGGCCACCAGAACTGCTTGATTTCACATCTGGGTGGCCTGTGTTGAGCAAGGAGTCTACAACCTCTGCTGCTCTCACCATATTCTGATGGAGCTCCAAAAATTTATCAACCAGTGGTCCTGAAGAAACTTTGTGGGAGGACTCGCTGAGTTCTGCAAACATGCTGGAAAAGGAAACTTAATCATCATTTCTTCATATGCAAGAGTAAGGGAATAAATACTGTTGCTCGAATTAATTTAGAGCAGGCTAAGAAAACCCAATCAAACATTTAGAAGTTTCCTGTTTCATGCCAATACATTTTGTCATTAAACAGTTGCTAACTTGGACATACTGAGTGGAAAAAAAAAAATTGAAACTAAGCTCAAGTTTTTGCTGTAAGATGAAATTGCACCGCAGTGGAAGCCTCAGCAACTGCATACACAAGTGGAATCTTGTGTGCAACCCACTGCAGCATCACAACTGTCCTACTCCAAACTGCCTACATTCTACAACAGCATAGGTTTACCCCAACCCAAACAGTCACCATAGCACTTAGTATTTTCAAATATCTGTTTTTTCTTAATTATGCATTTCACTAATCCAGAATAAGGTCTATGAACGTGATCGGTTCCCATCCTGCATATCTATATTTCTATTCTGATGTTCAAATCATATGAAGAAAACAATTTGCAATACCATTTACTCCCATACTAAATCCACATAAGAGTAAAAGCACTGTGTTGATTAGCACTTCTAACATTAATATTTGCACCAACTACAAAAAATTTTAACCGCAGCAAGCATAGGTCTGTAGAACATAAAATGCATACCACATGCAATGAATGACACCCTCAGCAGCTGATGCTTCTTCTAGTGCACGTACAGCACCAGAAAATGCAACGTTCCTATGACAAATAGCTCCCTGAAATGGTTAAGAACAATAAGCACAGAAAATAATGAAAACACAGCATCACATTATAACAGAAGCCTAAAACAATATGAACTTGGAATTGATTGCAAACCTTTCCAAGATCACTAATGATAGATGGGAGAGAATTCCAAGAAATTTTTTGATCGGACCAAGTTTTGAAACTTAGGGGCACCCTAATAAGATGGTTCGAAAGAGCTCCCGCAGGCAAGGACTTCAATTCTTTCTTGGAAGACTTATTCGTTGGTTTTGGCGAAATGGTCTCATTTTTATTTTTCAGTGGTGAAACGCTCATACTTGGATACTTAAGACGTGAATCGTTCTTAGTAAAAAGCTTCTTATCAGAAACCACCTGCAACAACATCTGGTCCTCAGCTTCATGAAATGAGAAAAAGAGGAAAACAAGAAGAAAACTATTTATTGAAGTGATCTAGAAAGTGACTAAAAATAAAATTTCATAAGCATTTAAAATTCGTTATACTTCAAATAATTAAATTCAGTTATGCATTTCATCAATTAAAGAGAAAATTGATACTTGTAAAGTTGCATAAGACAATTTAGTACACTACAAATTCAAATTGAAGGGGTTCTTTCAAATCACCAATCCAAAGATGGCATAGATCTTTCAAGTTCAGGTAGAAATTAGCATATAGTTCAGGGTCTAACAGCATATGCCAGGGGTTCATATCCCATTTATCCTGGAAGGGATGTGAACCCCTGGCATATGCATTAACATACAAAAGGAATTCGACCTCGAAGTCTTAAGATTCATATTTGTGCTTTCCTTCTGTTGAGATTTTCATCTTTTTACCGATTAACACAAATATTTTGGTGCAAATGTGGAGACAGCCACCATTCAGTAATCAAACTCCAAGAACGGTGGTTCGAAAGCAGGGTGCAGAGGAGAAACAGTATTTCTCAAGAGATGGGATGGGGGTTGAATCTAAAATGAGTAAAGATGGGCTTAGGTGATATAATTAATATAATTTTACATCAGATACTGGTTGAACATAACTAGCGCAGGGCAAGGCAAAGAAAGGAAATTAAAAGAAGAAAAAAAAAACTTGGTTTAGCCACAAAAGGGGGCACACATTGAAATATGAAAGCAAGCCGCAGAAGGCATTCATAAATACAAAGTGTACTGAGACAGAGTAAGAGAATTTTAGCGCATGACTCAAGTGGAGATTTGTTGAAAACAGAAAAACCATGCAGATGAAACAACTAGAAAAATGCAGAAAAAGTTGTGGGTCAGCAATGAAGGGAAGCATTCATATAGTATATACTATATATATATATATATAGAGAGAGAGAGAGAGAGAGAGAGAGAGAGAGAGAGAGAGAGAGAGAGAGAGAGAGAGAGAGAGAGAGAGAGAGAGAGAGGGAGAGAGAACAAACAGCGGGAGAAAGTAGTGAAGGAATGGAAGAAAGCTGCTTAGACTGAGATTTGAAATGCGACGTAGAAGTAGTAGCCCGTGCATCCCAAGCCTTCCTGGCCGAATCCAAACTCAGCCTCCTTGTTGAGTCCACCACCGCCAACCTAATGCTGCTTGCCTTTTCATTATCAGTGGTCTGTGGACTGAGTGTGGACTTGGACTTGGGCTTTGGCTTGGCCTTGTTATTGCCCTCTTTCGTGTTAGCATTAGAGGGTTTTGTTTTTGTACAAGTCGCTGCAACAGGTGGTCTCGCGGTGGAGAGCAAATGAATGGGATTGGGATTGCCAAGGCAGAGAGGGGGTGAGGGCGAGAGAGCCCTCTTGCTCTTGGGGATGGGCTTCAACCCGCGAAGGACCGGCACAGGGGAGGCCGAATCCAGCTGAGTCACGTACACCAACTGCCCCAGCTGAATCTTGTCGCTGTATATTAAATCCAGGTCGTCGTCGTCGTTGTCTGTGATGGACACGTAGGCCGAATTCAGTGAGTCAGACAACTTCAAGAAGAAGCCTCTGGGTCTTCTCTTCCAGTTCCAGGCATTGTCTTCGTCTCCCGGCCAGGGCACGATCTCGATGACTTGAAGCACCGCCGACCGGTGCTCTCCGGTCACCTTAACGTCCTTGTTGCCCACATTGTCCAGGAGCTTCGATAGCACGCCAGGCGTTAGGGATGCCATTGCTCCTCTGCCACTTTGATGGATCAGTGTTTCAGTTGAATAGAACTAGTACGTACCTGGCCTCCTGCTCTCCTTCAAGTTCAGCCTTGCTGAGTCCAAAGTCCAGAGTCACAGCTGCACCTGCACTATGACTGGTGTTGTGCAAAACAGACCTGACAGTGACAGGCTGATAGATATGCTTCATAGTCTGATCATAGGTTGATACTATACTAGACTAGACTATAAAGTAGAGTATTGGACAAGTCGCTCTCTGTCTGTCGAATCTCAATGAAGCCATTGGGGAGGCCGCTTTTTCTTCGTTTTCTGCAACATTTCTGACACGTGTCAAACGGACGTCTACTTTGCTTGAGATTTGTACTCTCGCACGCAGCTTTTTAGGTTTATCCCGCATAACTAATATATTTGAAAATTGAGATTGTTTAAGGTGTCTCGTACTCGTTGTCACGGGAGATGATAGCAAGCACTCTACTGCTTTACTTGTTAGACCAACGGATTTCTAGGATTAATAGCTCTTGAACTTGTGTCCGGTTTTTGCTCTTTTGAATTCGAAAAATGATTGTTGTAGCTCTTTAATTCCACTTTCGTCAGCACCCAAATGATCATTTTACCCTTTGATTTGACGAAAAATATGACAGATTATAACAAAATCATCAACTGTGAGAGAGAAAGTGAAGTTGAGTATTACCAAAGCCAATATTTGAGTTGGAGACCTCTAGCAAATAACGATTATTGCGCTCAGCCACCCCATTTTGCTGAGGTGTATAAGGACATGACCGTTGCTGTTCAATGACATGGGCCGTGAAAAAATGTTGTAGATTACGGTTGACATATTTATTGTCATTGTCAGAACGGAGAATCAAACATTTTGGCAGTAAATTGGGTATCCACCAATTTTTTTTTTGAACTGTTGAAATACTAAACAAACCTCCCATTAAGATTTAAGGAGGGAAATGCAAGTCATACTGGTGCAATCATCTATAAATGTAATAAACTATAAAGCCCCAACAAGAATAGGAACTTTAGCAAGACCTCGAACATCGCAATGGATAAGAGTAAAAGGAACTCCACTTCTATGCATACTTGTCACCTTTGTCATTCTTCTTTCCGACTGACTTGTGACTGTCGAACTTGTCACCTGACTTGCCACTCGCCTTTAACTTGTTGTTTCCCCCATCGAATTCATTGTTGCCTTTCTTTCTTTTGAACTTGGAGTCGCTTTGATCGTTCTTCTTGAACTTGACAAGAGACTCAGCTGCAACAATTGCCTCTGACAAGGTTGTCATAGTCTTTCACGCTCCCTGTTTGCTTTAGCCATCTCAGCTTCTCCTGCCTCATACTTGGCATTCTTTGGATAGAAATTCAACATAATGTGCTTCTTAAATTCATCCAAAGTCTCAAGTTTAAACGTACCTTGGTCGATCTCCATAGATCGATGATGCCACCACATGAGAGCATTGTCAGTGAGAAACAACGTCGTTGTAGAA
Source organism: Prunus campanulata (assembly GCA_034190965.1). NCBI lineage: Eukaryota > Viridiplantae > Streptophyta > Magnoliopsida > Rosales > Rosaceae > Prunus > Prunus campanulata. The sequence goes on from CM067209.1 coordinate 299,075, forward strand.
ATTTTAGACTCGTCATCTTCCCTCTTATGAAATACCTTTCGATATTCCATAGGAAAATGTCCAGCTCATTCGCCTCCCTCTTCCCATTAAAGGATTTGGACTTGAAAGTATATAACACCTTGGGTTCCTTCAGAATCCGAGCCTTGTTCAAGACAGCTTCTGGGCACAAAGCCCAATTTCCCTTCACATCTTTCACTTCATTGCTGAGTGCAGTGAGTTCCGCAATGAAGTGGTCCAGTTTGGTTTGGACATCCAACTTAATAGTGTCCAGCATGGAGTTTAGGGCTTCCTGAAATTGGCCTTGAAGTTCTTCAACCATGCCTTCAAAGCTTGCTTTCGTGAGGACATCCTTATCGAGTCTTTGATTGAAGTCACAAACAGCAATCTCCATCCTTGAAAGCCATTTCTCTATTGCTGCTACTACATCTCTGGATCGATCATTCTTTGATTTGCCCCCACGCTCAACTTGTAAAGCATTGAGTAGTAATACAAGCAAAAATTCTCCCAAACTCTCTTGAGTGTTCTTATTGTTTTAGCTATTGTTCTTGTGTTCTTTCCTAGTTCGATCTGATTTTGTAAGAAGGAAGGCTAACTTAGCTTGTTCGAGAGGCGATCAAGTCTAAGGCCTCACAGAAGGAAGACTTCAATCATTCATCTCGTGACAGTTGGTATCAGAGCTTTACGCTATCGAACAAGCTAAGTAAGCTTTCCTTCATGTAAAATAAGATCAAACCAAGCAAGAAGACAAGAACAAGAGCTAGAACGATAAGAAAACTCAAGAGAGTTTAGGAGAATATTTGCTTATATTGCTACTCAATGCTTTACAAGTTGAGGGGTAAGGATACCAAACAAGGCACCCTCATTATTTAGAAATCCTAGCTCACCTACTAGCCAAAATGGAGGGCTAGGATCAAAACAATCTAACGGTCTGGAATCATTGCTACCTACTACAGATATACATTGAATCTAGACATGTGGACTAAGTCAAGGGATCTATAATGATCCATCTGATGGGCAGGGCTTTGAGCTTCTCTTGTTGGGCTTGACTTTCTCAAATGGATCTTCTAAGTTGGCCCAATAGTTATTGGGTTGAACCTCCAACATGTGGGTCGTGACACTAGTCAGGAATGGACTCACTTATCCGAGTCAGCCCAAAGGCAAGAATGACCTGGGCTACTGCATGGGGGCGCTGACGTCAACAACTTATTTAAATACCAAGAATAAATAATATAAATAAATAAATAAAAACCAGCGTTTTTTTTTTCTATAAATACCTAGCCATGTTCTTCATTTCCCACACCAAAAATTCATACAAATTCCTCTCCTCATATCTCATATAAATAGTTCTTGCCTTTACTTGCCATAGCAATGAGTGGGAAAGCAAAATTAAAAAGGGTAGGGCAGTCACTATTCATGTAAATAGTGTCTGTCCTTGCCCTTGCCCTTTGCCATGGCACAATGGGTGAAAGTGCTCTAATCTAATGCAACATTTCTTTATTTAATTTAACCAAGCCACATAATAAAATTACTACTTTGGTATTTCAAAACAGCCTCAAAATACAAAAACATATATATAAACAAAGAAAGCCATTGCATTAATCTGTTTCTTACAAATCAAAGAATCCATGGGTGAAGCATTGGCTGGTGAGGTGTGAAGAAGAAGCTACAGTGGGTAACTAGCCTCTCCACACATGCTTCTACGCTTGCGAGAGGCTTTTTTTAAAAAAATTTAAATTGATTTTAGAATTAAAAAGGATAATGGGTAATTGTGTTCCATAAAAATAGGATCTATTATCTTATTTTTCTTTTAATTTTAATTTTTTTAATATGAAAAAGTGTGGATTTACCATATTATCCTCATTTAATTCATAATTTTAATTCTTAATGTTTGCATTAACCAATGGCATTTTCTGGTATTTTGAATGTTTTACCATTCTCTGCCTTTTGATTTATATATACTAGCCTCTCTGCATGCGCTTCCGCGCCTGCGAGAGGCTTTTTAAAAAAAAATATAAATTTATTTTAGAATTAAAAAAAGATAATGAGTAGTTGTGTTCCATAAAAAGATGATCCATTATCTGATTTTTCTTTTAATTTTAAATTTTTTTAAATATGAAAAAGTGTGAATTTACCATATTATCCTCATTTAATTAATAATTTCAATTCTTAATGTTTGCATTAACCAAGGGCATTTTCTGGTATTTTGAATGTTTCACTATTCTTTGCCTTTTGCTTTATATATATAGATAAATAAAGGGACATAACAATGTTGAAAGAAGAAACGTGTTATAATATTTAGTTTTTTTTTTAATTAAAAAAATTGGAGATAACATTGTTATTTAAAGGTTAACACTGTCAAGTTTTAGTTAATTGGTTTCAAGTTATGACGCACAAGATTGATAACATTTGCTGACCACCTTATATGGCAGCTGATGCGGTCATGCCATGTCATTTAATGAATATTGCCTTGTAGATTTTATTTTTATTTCTTTCTTTTTTTAATAATTATTAAAAACAGAAATTACAAGTGAAATTAAAAATTAAAAAACCCTAAGCGTCCCTGGACTCTTCGTCTCCAATGCTCTCTTCTTCCTCCATCAAATCTGCCCATCCTCATCCTCAATTATTGCTGAGTTTTGAACTTTTTTCAATAAAAACGAAATAAAAAAAACCCCAACGTTTGTAGCCTCACGTCATTCTCTACTCTGTCTCTCTCATGCCCTCCCTTCCTCCTCCAAATCTATCCATCCTCATCCTCCATTAGTAAAAACAATTTGAAGAATGGAGAGGTTTTCTTGTCAATTAATCTCCAATTCTCACAAAGAGGTTGAAGGTTGAGGTACATATTCAATTTTTAGTGTAGTTAATTCTTTTCACAATGGAACAATAATTGATGATGGGAATGGGTCGATTTGATGGAGGAATGGAGTGTAGGAGAGGAAATATAGAGACGCAGGGTTTTTTAATTTCTTTTTTATTGAGAAAAATCCAAATCTCAGCAACAATGAAGGAAAGGGATGGGTAGATTGATGAAGGAAGAAGGGAGGATTGGAGACAATTCTAGAGATAAATTTTTTTTATTTCACTTTTGATTTTTGTTTTTAATAATTATTAAAAAGAGGAAACAAATAAAAATAAAATCTACATGACAATATTCATTAATTGACATGACATGATCACATTAACTGCCACATAAAGTTGTCAACAAATGTGATTATTCTTGTGTGTCTAAATAGCATTACTCTTAAATTATATGACACATGTCAAAAATTTAAGGAATGGACAGCGAAGGGATAGAGAAAAAAAAGGAGACCATCTGAACTCCTAGGCTGCGTTTGGTTCATGGGAAAGGAATCTTGGGGATGGGAAACCAATTGCTTTCCCATGTTTGGTAAGTCCGGCATGGGAAAGCGTTGCCTAGCACATGGGAAAGTAGGAGGGAAAGTGAATCCTTCCTTCCTACTTGGGTTTCACTTTCCCTTCCCATGGGAAAGTAAGACTAACTTTTTTTTGACTAATTTGTCCTTATTAACAATTCATAATTACAGTTTTTATCCAACAATTATTGGTATTTTTTAATTATTTTAATAGGGGTACAATTGGGAAACTAAACAAAATTTGTTTTCCATTCCTACTCAAAACAAACATGGGAAAGGAATCACCATTTCCCATCCCTTGGGAAATGACATGGGAAATGATTTCCCATCAAATTCATTCCGTGAACCAAACGGGGCCCTAGTGTAATGGTTTGGAGAAATTGCTACCCCATAACTCAAAGCAACACGATTATCTTCTTTATTCTTATCCTTCCTTCATACTATTTTCTACATTTTCTTCCTTCAATACGATGATGAGGAAGGCAAAACAGATGTTATTAGATTCTGATGCAACAATGTTAAAGTTGCCAAAAGTTAATGAATGCGGATTTGACATATCCAATGAAATATTTGAGTAAGAATATATTTACAGTGTGTGTGAATTAAGGAGATAAAACAACCGTTTACCTTCTTTTTTTCTTAAAGAAAATTGAAACGTTGTTGCATATATAATGGGAATTTTCAATTAAAATATTAAATACAGCTAACTATATCACCAGATATCAGTATTTATCAGTTGTAATGTTACGTGTGCTGCAACTGAAAATTGAATGTAAGATCCTCCACTTGTGTTCTGGTGATTGTATCCTGCTTGCGTCCTAAATCTAAATGGCATCGTTCTTCTCAAACGGATGACCTGAGAGCATGAAAGTAACCTACCTAACCTGAGAAAAGAAAAAGGTGGCTAAGAAAAATACAAGCAGAGAGACTGACTGATCAAATCTAGAAAGGTGCCCTCTAGCTCAAATGGAGGATATAAACAAATAAATAATGAATGCATTTGGTGCGACTTCGCATCAAATTTTCTCAAGAATCAATTCCCCGCTGAAATATTTAGCATGAGTTTACTTTTAAAGGGGGAATGTAAGGTTTATTCCACCAGTTACAAGAGAAGAGACCTGCAGACAGGACAGGAGACATTTCACCTTCTGAGAAGAGATGCCTGTAAACTACTCATCAATTGCTCCATCGCTAAGCAATCTCCTAGAAGTTAGAACCACCACATGTTTCTCAGAATTTATGATATCATGTCATATACTCCTCGCAGAGAACGGAACACTGCGGCTCACTCCCCTTAATTAAAACAAAGCAGGGATTAATTGATGGGGAGTGAATGCAACATCAACAAACGCTGTTATGATATTAGCATGTCAAAGAGGACTAGAAAGTCATTTCATTATAGTGTCCCAGTCCCAGATGCCAATCGAACTACTAGTGGAGAAATCATCCCTGCTCTTGAGAGCTTTCTGGATGGCAATGGAGGAGATCAGAGTTCTCCCCCAAAGTCGAGAGTTGAAGATGGTGATCAAGACAATGATAATCGTAAAAGCTTTAAGCAGCTGATCGATGGGGATGAAAAAACAAAGCTGATCATCAAGTCGGGTGACCAAGGGAGCAGAGCAAGAAGTTCACTAGGCCAACACTTCACTGACGAAGAGAAACACCTTCAACTGGTCAAGAAGCAGCAAAAAGCAGTGGGTTTGCAAGGAGTGAAGCTGAAAAAATTAGTGAGTCGTTGCGCCAAAGTTTTCAGACATTTGGTCAAAGCCGAGAGCGATCCAACCCTAAGAGAACCCAGGCAGGCTGTTCTTCGCTTAACTATGCAAAGCAATAATCTTTAGTTGCTGTCAGCTGAAATATTTTCCGGAGGCTGGTTATCTTCTGATTACAAATGCAACATTAGTTTTGACCGTGGTCAAGACCTACATATTTGAGTCCTCTTTCAAATCTTTACTGAAATGCTTTGTCTTCTCTTCTACATGTGTTCTATATATGTGTACTGTGAAGATATGTTGCGCAATTAAGGGGTTATTCTCTTCAGTTTTGTGTAGTCAGAAATACTTGGTATTAATCGATTCACATGCCTAAATAATCGGCAAAACTGTAGGCTGTAGGTGATATAAGGCCATCTCTGAACGTTCCTTGGAATTATAGAACTCAATAACACAAACAAATGAATGTTTGGTGAAATAATTATATACAGAACTTCCTGCAGTCATGCCAGCAATGTATTCAATAAAAGAATACAACCAAGTGAAGAATAGCACGGCTTTGTGCACATGATCAATTGCTGAAAAATTCAGCTTCTCCTAAAGCACAGCAAAGCTAATTTCGGTCAAGCATCTCTTTGAACACATTATAGAACTTCGTGTCAAATTTGCTTTCTCATAGACGCTATACCAATAGAGGCTCCATTAAAGGTTTACGGCGAGCAGGTTGGAGTTCCATGGTGTAAGTAACTATCACAGAGATGAGTGAACAAAATGCCGGAACAAAACCCAAACCGAATCTTGTGACTGAGAAGTAGACATCATTTAAATGGTTTTCCTGTATGACTCGTGTACCTGCATGTAAAAAAATTGAACTATTGGCATACTAGAAGTCATCACTTTTCATTCTCGAGTTTTGGCAACCATGATTTAAGAAGTACATAAAACAACTCTACAATGTCTAACTTAATTAGGCCTAAAGACCCTGCATATGTGCGCCTCAATGCTATTCGACTAGTAATGAAATCACTCATTATATATGTTAAATTTAATTTTGTCAAGTTTCGATTTGGGACTTCACATTCTTCAACAATGTGCACCCCTTTAGGTAATGATTGGATCTATTTCCATGTACCCCTACGTTGATTTAAAGCTTAACCATCCGAAACATAGGCTTCGAAATGCAATTTTTTATCTGAAAGGGAGATCCCACTACCCAAACTCTTTAAACCTGATGAACTAAGAACAGCATAACAATTTTATAGATCCAGTTCAACAAAAGTAAGAAAAAACGCAAATAACCAATCATGTATCTTCCTAAATGCACACATATAATATTCAATAGAAACAGATGAGCATAAATATATATTTAATATAGCTAATGATCCACAAAACTGTAACTTACTTTGATATGACTGAAGCACAAATAAGGCAAGCCCACACGAGATTTTGTCCATGAAGCTTAATGATCCACATACAAATGCGCAGCCATTGAGATCTCTGTCGATTAGAACACTTTGCATACTTACTCCAGTCACCTGTTGCATCAAAATATGATTAAATCTGAATTTATAAGCAACTACTACATTAATGGATTAAAAATGGCAGTATGTTTTCAAACCATTAGGATTTCCATCAATAAAAGCTCTAGTTTTCTCTAATCTCAAGCTTCATACTCGGAAATAGCTAAACGTAGAGTGAGAAATTTCAATCCATAAAGGTCATTTCAAAGCAATCTACAGTGTTCTTACGGAGTTCTGAGCTGTCTCATGTTTTCAAATCCGTAGTACCACTTAAATCAACAGAGTAAACATCTATCATCTTTTACGTTGTTGACAAAATATCAGCTGGCAGGCATATGATATGGTCCAGCTTTCTAAGGGCAGTGTGCTCCTGTCCTTTAATATTTGTTTCAAGTATTAATGTTAACATACTTCATATTTCTTGTCTTGAACCAATTGAAACCCTAATCCCAAGGAACCAAACGACTTAAATTTAATTGAGTTCAAAATCATGACAATGCTTCATCATCTTCCTTCCAAAATGCAACCAATACAAAATGCACTTCAAAATTTCATGAAGCGAAGATGAAAGCACCAAATTTGACATTATACCATCATTAGGGCGTTTGCTATGCCAATCGATACGGATATAATGTACATGAAAGCACTCATGCTTCCAGGTAAAAACAGGATCCCTGCCCCACAAAATATCCAAACAATGGCTCCAGCAGAATAGCAGGCCTTCAAGCATTGGCCAGTCCACGAGATCTCCTATAATATGAATACTTAATGGTTAGATATCAACACAACAAAGTACATATGAATAAGAACTTCAACAAAAAAACTGAGTTTCATGGGGACCTGTAGTATTATAGATACGAGGAAGCTGCTAATGTAGATAATTGCAGGAACCTATTCCCATCAATTACAAAAGATAAATCAGTCTTGCATTCTTCAAAAATTAAATAATCTCTAACATCAGAAGAAATATAATGACAATAGTTTTGTGATAGTACCAGAGCTTTAGCTGATTGTGCCATCTGCAGATCATCAATAACATAAAATGCAAGATATGCCTGAACAAAAGAAAGCCATCTAGATATAAGAACTGCAAAGGTTGAGACCAAGACCTGGCAATAACTTCTATTATGTGGGGATAATATTGCAAAAGTGGTTTCCTAGGGAAGTCACTATCATAAGGGAGTTCTCAACTTGGATGCTCAGTAGGGACTATCAGCTGTCCCTTTCTTATTAGATACAGTAAAAATAGAGTTATTTCTTTTCATGAAGAAAAACAAGCATCACAAAGAGGGAGAAAAAAAAAGTCCTGACCTGTGAAACATTGACCACTAGTCTGGTAAGCACATAAACAAGAGCAACCTGATAATACAGAACTCTCTTGAACCAGTATGTCCATGAAATCCTTAAATGATTATTTCCTTGTAAGCTTACTTTTAATCTGCATGTGTAATAAACTTGATTAGTACAATCAACTATCAGCAGTTGGATAGTTACAACTTACAAGATTTTAAGGATTATTACAGAAAAAATATGCTTCACTTTTTAGAAACAGACACAGTAACATTTGAAATCTGAGAACAAACCACTCATGTGGATGCATGCCTAAAGGCTAACAACATAAAGAATACTAATGACGGACTTTCTGATAAAGATAGGGAAAGAACAGAGGAGAAAATTGAGTAAATAGAGAGCAAAGCAGTTGATGAATCAGCAACCGCCAACACTTAAACCAAGAATAGGAAGAAAGTCTTGCTGCTTCTGGACCTGTGACCTGTAAGACGCTAGAATGGTTTTTTGAGAACTCAGTGAGAGTGAAAATCAGGGAGCAATCTAGTGCTATTTTGTTGGGTCTCAACAGCAGGGGGCCTGGGAATCGGAAACAGGTAAGCCGATAATGCTCAAATCAGGAAGAAATAAGTGTTGACAGAAGAGCATTTGCTCAAATCCCCACACGGGTGCAGGGGGCAGAGGGGCTGATAGAAATGTGCTTTTTGTAAAATATATACAAAGATTCTTCTTGCAGCCCGCATGAAAAATGCTTCTTAAAATATGATAATGATAAATAAAAATCAGTATTTGGTGAACATTATGAATCAGAAGTGAAAAAGAAAAATCAGCAAACCTTGGCTCTTTGGTTCCGAGATGAAATATACCCACAAAGCAGCATCCTATGAAGATTGACAAATATGCAATCCACCGGTACTGCTCATTTGTGATAGTGAGGTGATGGATATGCTTGAAGAGAAGCCCTTAATGGGTAGATCACAAATGCATAGAAAATGATAATACCTGATTTTCAATGTCCGCATGTGTACTTGCTATAGTGACACCAAAGACTATAAAAGCAACTACATACAGGCTGAGGTTGGCAACCTTTAAAAGATTTAAAAAATTTCAATAAACACAAACACAAAAAAAAAACATGGAGCCGATTAATCAATTCAAAAATTCAAAGGGAAACTAACCATAGTAAAAGCATTTCTACAGCTAGCTAAGATCACTCTGCTTGTTGAATTCAGTGTAATGCAATTCAACATAGACCTGCAATAGAACAGTTATTTTTCATTAGTGTTTAGATATTCCAAATCCCAAAAGAACATGCCTTTTCATTTTTTTTTTCCTTAAAATGAAGGGGTGGGGGGAGTAGGCTCACTAATGCTCCAAGCTTATTGCATTTCAAAAAATAGCTCTGTTCACTCAATGTAATAATCAGTCTTAAAACAAATGAATGACAAACATGAATCGAGATAAAAAAATACTGAACTACATAGCAAACTGAAAATGGCAACGCCGCCATTTCAAGTTCCAATTTGTTAGAAAAACAAAAACAGGTTCTGTGTAGGTCATTTCAATTATAACAGAGGATGAAGATGTTTTGCTCTTCAACAACACTAGGTTCACCATCTTATCAAATGGTGGTACACTTATAAACTTTTACTGTAAACTTTGAGGAAGTACTTACATGTGTGAAACCTGAGTAGCTGCCCAACCCACATTAAATATAGCAGCAAACATACTGTAACCAACAGTTCGCAATGTTGATGAAGAGGTACCAAAAATTTTACATGGCATGCAACCACCAAAAACGGAAGAAAAAGAAATAGCAACCAAAACAGAGCCTGCACCATGCCACAATTTGAAATGTCCAAACCTGTCTATCTATCAAGTTAAAAATAGAAACAGAATATTATTGCCCAGAAAAAGAGGTGGTTGCAATTGCCAAAACTGAAAAGGAAATAAGCAAATTTCACAATAATTAATTGGTATGTTTTTTTTTTCTTCTGGCCTGGTATGATTTCAATAATTTGGGAAATAGAATGGGTGGATCGGATCACAAAGGCCTTGTCATTCTACTCTTGCATCTGCAGCAAGAACAGAGATCAATGAAGTCTTTACTAGATTCTGAACAAATTTTCCTGTCTTCTCATGTGGTTATATAACACTGTCCAAAAATCATCTCGATTCAATAGTCTCTATATCTCCCCCAATCAAAAAGGACATGATCCTTGAACATATAATAACCATTTCTAATACCCCCAGCTTGCCCAGAAATACATATGGACTCGAACAACAAATAAAAAAGCTGCTCGATGCTATAATTTCCTATTCCATTATCAGGATAGAAGCAAAAGCACAAAATTTAGGCCATGTAAAATGACTGGCCAAGAAAAAATCCATGTGAAGTGCAGCCAAAAATTACAGAAGAGTAGAAGTTAAATGCACAGAGACCAATGGGGTGTTAGTTGGACTGGTCAAGGCCTTTGGTGTGCTCCCAAGTGGTCTTGGGTTCAAGCTCCCATGGTACTTGTGTGTGTGTGAGTTTTCCCCCCTCCCCCTCCCCCTTCCTAAATTTGGGCGAAAATAAATGCACAGAGAGAACAACATTTTACAAGTAATGGTAAAACTAAGTGCTTTATTGAAGAATAGTGAAAAATGGGTAGGAACGAGTGTCAGAATGTATGCAAAGAAGCAATGGGCCAGATAAGAAATATCAGTTTGTACGCTGCACAATAACTCATCATGCATGTAGGATATAATTTATAAACAAGATACCAGTTCGCCAGCAAATATGGTTGCAAATCCATCAGCTATTTGACCAGATAGCATAACCGTAGCAGCATCCCTAGATAGAAATTAGAAAAATATATAACAGTTATACAATAGAAACAGAAAATGCAACTTAAAGAAACATATCTGCAGAGCTCGATGATACAAAATGCTGAAACTATAAGATGATAATACAATAATGTTGAGAATAGCAAATCCCACAACAGGAGTTTTAAGCCTTGCATTACAGTCCTATTTGTCAATTGGTTTTTGGTTTGGATGCTCTAACTATAACATGTGCTTCACGTCACCCTATAATTGATCCATGTGCTTAGTTATTTTCAGCCACACGTGAGCGGGCATGTTGAGAATATAAAGTCCCGTGTTGGGGAATTTTAAGTCTTGAATCCAAATTTAGATGGTCTTTGTATGATAATGAGATAGTGTTCCCAGAAAAGTTAGCCTAAATCATCCTGACAAGCTTATCTGTATTCTCTTCTATCTGACAATTGTAGACAAACCCTCAACAGGGGCTAATCACCTTCATTTCTGCGACCTGATTATATATATTTTTTCATACATACAAATCTAGTCCTACTTTTCCTACCACAGAAACCAACATTTGGTGTACAGTGCATAAAATTTTCTTCGTACTCTGCATTAAAATGGGCTATCTGTAGCATAATGTGTTTCTAGTACTTGAAAGTTTCACTGACATCCAAGCTCATTCACCATAATCTGTCTGTATGTATGTATTACAACGTAAGCAAGAGTGCTCATGTCAATGTGTGTGCACAAACACATACATACAAACTAAGTGAGATCACTGATATTTACCTTGGGGACAGTCCAATATCTGTCAGAAACAATAAGAGATATGTAAACCAACAGGAAGCAGTAATGTCATTGAGCATATGCCCCACGCCATAATAAGTGACAGTACATCTTCCAAGAGGCTTGGTGAATGAATCATCATCTTCAGTGGAATCAGCCATAAGGGCAGTTTCAAACTAAAGGAAACCTGCAAAACATGTTTTATTAAGCTTCTGAGAGGAAACTCTAGTTGGAATTGCAAAACTGCATTCTATTGAAATTTCGCATTCTCATCTTTTTATCCAGGTTAAGTAAACCATACTGTAACAAGCTTTCTTTAATTGTTCACTTCTCGGCAAAATATGGTTTTAAAAATCTCTTAACAAATTCATTGAATTGGTCCTTGTTTTACCAGCAGAAGAAATTAAATTTTTGGTAAATTGATCTGATATATTTCCCCATTGGCCTCGAAAGAAAAAGAGAGATAGAAGGAACTCTGAGGAACAAATAACATGAAGATAAATAAACATGACATTGAACAATAAAAACAATTGAAAGAAAATTATGTTACTAAGCCAACAATTGAATAACTAATGAACCAGGAGCTTCATCATCTTATGAATTAATAGGCTCTATAAAAGGTAAAGTAAAAGTGTTGGAACAGAAAAGAAAAAAAAAAGATAAAGAAAAAGTGGAGCAGATACTAAAGACAGAGCAAGCAAGTAAAAGAAGAAAAAACAAGAAATTGCATATGCAGAAAGAAGAACACGCAAGTAGAAACCGACGCCAAATGCTGCTGGCATGGAAAACCAAAGCTTAAAATATCAGAAAGATACTTGTAATATATGGAAGGGAACGAAGGATACCTATCAAGTGTGGTTGTTGACTCGGGTGGTTACTGCTCAGGAACAGGAAAGAGCAGAGGAGACCCGCCAAAAACATAAAAACAAAAAACCGATCAAAACATATGGCAAAAGGCAATCCCCGGTGGGTACAAATTTATACTCTCTTTGTGTTATCTTTGTAGACAGAATAAGGTTCTCTATTTTGGTCCTTTTTTTCTTTTCTTAACGAAGCTCTCTCTCTTTGTCATTGTCTTCAGTGTGTTCCGTCATCAAGCCCATAACTGATCTCGGAAATTTAAAGCGCTAGAATTGAAAAGTTTTAAAAGACAGTATTGTCCCCTCTGACAAATGCCTATAAACAAAAGAGTTGGACTTATTGAAGCGAGCACAAGATAAGAAAAATGGAAAAAAAAAAAGTAAAGTGGATGTGCTGAATGCCTCACATCTCGTATATGCCTACTGTCGAAAGGGTCCCACTTTGTTCATCAAGTTTCAACCATTACGAGTTCCCATCCCAACAACTAGTCCTTCTTCCTTCCCATGAGTTTGAAGGACAGAGAGCTGTTGCAACTGCTAGGCATCACCGTCAAATAAAGATAGTCATGGTCCAACCATGACCGGTGGGTTTGTTTTTTTTCTTTATATTATTATTTTTCTTCTTACTAAATTATAAAATGCTTTCAAATTAGGGATTGGCTGAAGCCCAACAAGACTACCCAACTAAAACTTACACTACATAAGTCTTCAGAAAGTAAATACCTAATGGAAATAGGAGGGGCGCAACCAAGTGTCACATATCACAAATTTTAATCAAAGTGTTACAAGGCTCTTAACCTCCCACGAAAGATATTAAAGGGATTATTGAAAAGCTTATAGATTTATTTGACACGTCTACTGTTAACCCATGATGTGACGTGATCATAGAAAGATCACAAATTAAAGAAAAGTAATCAAATAAATCATTAAAAATGATAGATTTATTTGCATAGTAAGGAGGGGTTGTCGAGAGAGAAAGAAAGAGATTAAATAAACAAGCGACCACTAAGACACTATTAGTATGTGGTCGCGTACTTAAATGAAGGGCATCTTTGCAAATACAAGATACTAGTTTTATAACAAAATAAATTTGTTGCGGTTTTATGTTCATACCCATTTCAGCTGAAAATTCTTATGTGCGGAGGGGGTTGTTCGGGGTAGTGGTGGGGTTAGGCCTAGGCAACCGAACCCACCCATGTCATTGGCTGGAAATCACCCATTGGATCAAGCTCTTCTGTTCGTCTTTTTCGAACATTGATGGTTCCATTGATTGGTCGGTTTGTCGAGAAATCAACTCGATTTCTCAGTGAGATCTGACCAATGATGGTGAGAAACAGAGAGAGAAGAAGGGTGGCAAGGTGGTGCGACAGCGAGGCAGAGTTGACCATGCATTCCCGGAAGAGAGAGGTAGATAGATAGATAGATAACGGCTAGTGGAGGCGATTGAGAGAGTTAGAGCGATACGCTCGTAGGGGCAAATCGAGTAAACTGTAGGTTTGGGTGCCAAGCTCTGATTTAGGCCCATGACTAGCCTGTTCGAAGAAAACGGGGTCACAAGTCAAACTCGTTGCTTTGCTATGAAAAATGGTATATTTTGGGCATTTAACGAAGTTTACTTGCCCAAAACAACATACCCCGATTTGATTTTAAACCATTTTTCAAAACAAAAAACCTAAAGGCCCGTTTTATAACCATTTCAATTTTCATTTTTAGTTTTCATTTTTTGTGCTAAAGTATAGAGGAAAATGAGAGTGAGAATGTGAGTGAGGTTGAGATTGAGAGAGAGAGGGCGGAGTAACAAAAGTGAAACTACAATCTTGAAATTGAAAACAATTTGAAATATATTTTAGTTTTTAGTTTTGTTTTCACTTTTTTTTATTTCTCCTTCCCATCCTCTCCTATCATCTTCCATCTCAATCTCATCTCCGCTCTCATTCTTACTTCCATTCTCCATCTTTTTCCTGTATACTCTAACATACAAAATGAAAACAAAAAACTAAAATTGAAATGGTTATCAAATGGCCCTAAGCAAGGAGTGCCGAATGCACTTGCCAATTGTGGACCGGTCAGTTAGCAATCGGTAGTTGGTGTTGGGGACACTTGCCGATTGCAGGACTGGACCTCCCAGCATTGGCTACAAGGCCATGCTGGGCATAGAATCTATTTTGGGTGTTGAGGGCACCTACCAATTCATAAGGCTGGGCTTGCCAGCATGGGCTCCGGCCCTGCTTCGTGTCAGACCCTTTCCACGTGTCATGGCATAAGAGGACGGTCAAATATGATACAAATAACTCTCATTCTCACTTCCATTCTCCCTATTTTTCCCCTATACTCTAACACAAAAAATGAAAACTAAAAACTAAAATTGAAATGATTATCAAACGGCCCTAAGCAAATCAGCTAGACTGATGCGGTTCAGCCGGTTTGACCAGTTTCTCGATGGAAATGCCCAACCATAGGTCGGATTGTGGTTGTTTGCCTTTGAAAAGTTGCCCCGATCTCAATTCTCTCTTCACATGCGTGCTCCCTACTTGGTTCTCATATGGATGTAAATTTAAGTTTTGAATCCATATAGCCAGCACAGTCGGGGCGGACCTATAGTGGGGCAAGGGTGGACCCCCACAAGCCGGAAACCACTTCCCCGGAAAAAAAATGACCCCTGCTAGTCGCTAGTCCAGCAGCCCACCACCTGTTCGATGGTTTGTCCCAAAGAGGTGCTACTGCCTTCTGGCCTTTCAATTTAATTGATTTTTTATTTTAAGATATTGTTCGAAAAATAACCTAAAAGGTAACGATTACAATTGTTGAACAGAAAGTCGGAGGGAGAGCTTGTGTATTCTTTGGTCGAACTATTTTTTTTGCTTCATATATAAATTGTAATTTGCACGAGTACATATATATAGAAGCCTTTGAAGAAAGAGCTGAGTTATGTTTTTTTTATTCTTGGAACGAAAATCATAAGTCATACAATGAAGGCAAGGCAGCTGCTATGTCAACCTGTCTCAAAATCTGAGGTTCTGATAAAAGAGTTTAATCCGACTACAAGTATCTAGATGAACAAGTAGAAAACCATTAAGGCGAAACCCCAGGGCGAGTCTCTTTCTTTCCACTGCAACACACCGACTTTGTTTCGGCTGCTAGAACTTTTGGCACTGGCGGGAGCCTCAACTGCTACGTAGGAAAAGAACCCAAAATTGTCATATTTAGTTCATTATTTAAGAAGAAAACAAGAGTCTGAATATGAAAATATGAAGTGAATGATTATATGTAGTACCACTAGGACTTGGAGCAACACTAGTGTTGGCAGTTTGAGTAGAGTTCCCTTCCAATTGATAGAAAACTTGAGCTTCAGGTGATTTAGGATCCAAATGCAGAAGTTCTGCATACATACATACATATATATATATATATATATATATATATATATATATATATATATCAATATCATCAACCAAAAGATAAGTGTCAAAATTACTTTAGTAAAAACTAGTTCATTCCATCCCACAGCAACATAGGCAACTAGAAATCATGGACTATATTGCAATTTCTCGGGGTTTCAATTTGCGTAATTTTAATAGTGTAGCGTGTAGAACATATATACCGGGACACTTGGAGACATTAGCAGGGACCTGGCAAATGGAAGGCAGGCCCAAAGCAAGGGTGACGTTGATTTGCAGACCCAGTTCTGGATCATTGCGATCTTTAATGATAACGCAAAGGCACTTCTTATTGTTGTTGAGGACTTCCTTGAGACCACTGCAACAGTCTGGTGTTGGGGTCTTAGCTTGGCCTTCAACGTAAGGCAGACACGTGGCCATCCCTGCTAACTGCTGCGTACATTCGTCTCTATCTTTTGCTGAATCTGCTGCTGCCATTCCCAAGCTTATTGATATAATTAGCAGCAGGACCAGGACGACTGGTAGTCTGACCAAAGCCATTTGGTGCAGCAAATCAATGCAAACCCAAGATGTTAGATCACAAGAACGGAGGAGTTCCAAATCCACTAGATGCTTCGGCTATTTATATGCAAGAGAAATTGAGGTGGTAGACTGGTGGTGGTGTGGTGGCCTTTGGGTGCATCCATACATATCTATATATATAGATATATGCCCTTTGTTAATTGTTAGTAGTCACTTCTTTTATGATTAATTAGCGATTAGAGTCGCCATTGATTAGATTACACCGCATGCTACTTTTCAAAGGTCTTTTCTTCTATTGATTATTACATAATCGATAGAGTAGCTTTTGCAGTGAAGTGCAGTTGATGATGAGGGGAGTAGCTTCTTCGACAACAAAGGACTGAATGGACAAAATCATGTGGGCCAAAGTTCAAGGGATGGTGATGATGTGTACAGAAACAAAAGGTTCCAAGTGTTGTGAGTCTGAACTTAGAAATCATAAATCAAATGAAAGTGGACGATGATGAATTAAGTGCGTCACTTCACCAACACCAACCCACTAAGGCCGAGAAGGATAACGTTGATGTTGGATGAGACTTTCATTTTTCTTTTCAGATTACTTTCAGCACTGAACTGATGCCATCATGACATGGTTCCACCATTTTCCTGAAATTACCACAACACATTTCATTCATGATATAAAAAAGAGAGATAAAATAGAATAATGGATAGAAAGGGAAAATTTTAGCAATATCTCATGAATTATAGGCCGTGCTCAATTTTTCCTTATGAATTTTCAATTTGCTTTTGAACCCCACTAATTCATTCTATCTAGGCTTGATTTTCAGATGGAACGAATTGGAATCAAGGGATTCAAATTCTAGTCTAAAAAATTTCGGAATGAAAATTCTCTTCCAATTTCGTTCCAAAAAAATTTAGAATTTCAACATTTATTCTAATTCGGAAAACTCTGAATATTTAGAATTTCAATCGGATAATAGTTCAAAATTTTAAACATGTCAAATTTTTATTTATACATGCAATATTCTATTTTAAACTAATTTGAACTACATGTAGGGTGATTCGAATAAGGGTGCAGAGTGGGGAGCATATCTGCTCTAACCAACTTGACTAATATCATGTCTGTTTAAACATGTCCATTTGAAAGGTTAAAATTTGTTCAAAATTGAAAACTCATACCGAAAAAATCTTGAAAAATTATTATAATTTCTGGCATGTTGGAAATTCCGATTCCAATCCGAACATTTCTAATTTTAGCAAGTTCAAATCAATTCCAAAGCTAATTTTCATAAATGAAGTTTGGACTTTCTTTGGCACACCTTAATCCTATCCCTTACTCTAATTTCCCTAGCCTCAACTGTTCAACAAGATGCCCAAAGTCCAAAATTAGGTTGAAGGGCATTGCTAAATTTTCCCCCTGACATAATGGCGTATAGTTTGGCATGTCATCATACAATCGAAATCACCTATTTTTAAAGGAAGAAGAATACATAAAATAAACTCTAGCTCCTCTAGACCATTTCTCTCCGTTAGAAAAAGTAAAAACAAAATGTCATTCATGGCAGATCTTCTTTCTCTTGAGTTGCCCTCATCGGAGCCACTTTGGTTGCTACAAAAGTCGATTTGGCTATTTGATTTGTATAAGATTGATGAGATATCACCTTTGGTAAAATCCCTTTGCGTAGAACCCATCAATGTAACGTCGTGTCCTCCATGAACACTTAAAGACTTGACCAAATGTCTATTGAAGAACACACACAATCCCACATCGGAAACTTAACAAAATAGAAAGTCTCATATGATGAATGGCTCCACCTACTAACATCAAGGCGTTTTGTATAAAACCTCACACCTACTAAACATGTGGTTAAGTTGGAGATAATATTGATGTTGCTAGTGGTGGTCCAAGGATCCGTCCCTCTAAAATCTTAATAATGTTAAGTTTCTTGCAACTTGTTTAAGAGTTT
Organism: Prunus campanulata; assembly: GCA_034190965.1. Taxonomy (NCBI): domain Eukaryota; kingdom Viridiplantae; phylum Streptophyta; class Magnoliopsida; order Rosales; family Rosaceae; genus Prunus; species Prunus campanulata. The sequence continues at coordinate 317,312 of CM067209.1, forward strand.
ATCAAGTTTCTTGTTTTGAACATCCTAGATTTCTTTTATAGGCCTTTCCCTACGAGCATTGCTGTTCGGATTTGTTCTAGGTAATTTTGATTCTAGATTTCTATAAGGCTCTCCACCGATTATTGTAGATTGCCCATTGATTTCCAATTATAGTACTATGACAGTAAAATGGCGTAACTACATGTTGTAATCCATGGCAACTTTTTGGAACAATGAAATGTTTTAGGCGTTGCTTTTTGAAGGATACCAAAATCACCATTCTATAAGTTTTTAAAATATAATTCACGTTCCCCTGGTACCACCGAGGTTCTCAAAAATATATATGTATAATTCATGTTTTCAATCGTGTGCATCCATGTACTTTTACTTCCGCAAGGTTCTCAACCGATAACCGTAGAGTGTCCATTAATTTGCAATTATAAATGGTGTAATTGTAGTTCAAACTCCACATACTTGTTTCTTTATAAAATATTTTTTTTGGGTTAATAATAGCTTAATTAATATGTTTTAAGAAGTTTTATGTGTTCATTTGGGATTTAGAGTTGTTATTAGTGATATATTTTGGTACAATAATGCGAAAATAATGTGTTGTAGTTGCACTGCAGTGATATTGGCCAAGGACATGCTTCAGAGGTTGGTTTGACTCGGTTATGCTAACTAATTTGGGGCCTAAACTAAACTGTAATGTTATATTGGGTAAGACTCGGGGGTTTGTCCGCCATTTGGGTAAGATTCTGGGGTTCGGTTGGGTTTGCTTCCCAATTCGAGTCCCGACAGTTGCAACACTTGGTGGCCAGCGGTAGGCTCAATTCCCTGAGTGGGGATTAGTCGAGGTGCGCACAAACTAGCCCCGAACACCTTATGGAATTTACCAAAAAAAACTAGATTGTAATGTTATATTGGTCTGGTATGCGATTTAGAGCCTAAATCCAACTTTGATTTTCTTGCGGCCAACCAATTATTTAGTTATGAGGAGTTGCCATCAGGGTCTCTCGTATTATTACTTGTGTATATAGTCATGTGTTGCAACCTTTAATTTGAATATTTTAACATATAATATTGCACAATATAAGATAGCAAATTAATAAAACTATAACAACTCCGTTTGTATATAATTCAACTTCACTACAATATGGGAAAAGAAAGATGCCATTTCAGAAGTTCCAGAACTCTCCTGCTGCTGCAGAAACCTGGTTTACACATACAATAACAACAGAAAAGTATATTACGTAAAAGTGGTGTGCTATCTGCTTAGAAGAGGAAACCAACGTTCTTGAAAGTAAGACTGGTAAGAAATCATAAAAAACAGGAAAACAAGCAGAAATCCAACTCCCCATGGAGTTCCTCCAGCCCTATGAAGGGAGTCTTTTTCAGGTAAGGGTATGAGAGAGGGCACCCGCCTCCGGTCATCGTTGGAAAGCCAGTGCACCACTAGTAACAACAGCAAGGGAGACACCATGAGCACCAGTTTCACCTGATCAAACATGCTCTCCAGCACAGACTCGTAGTTAATGTACCATGAAAACCCAACAAACGTGAGCAATACACCAAGGAAGAAACATAAGTGCAGAGGGAAAGTAGGGTGATGATGATGATCATGCTGGGAATTAGAAGAAGAATAGTAACCTCCACTCATGTTTAATTTGTAGCTAGCTATATGCACTGCAGTCTGCAGACACGCTTGGATGAAAGTCCTGAACACTTAATTTCAAAAGGTTTTTCTAATTATGGAGCTTCGCTATGGGAGCTAGCTAGTTCCTTTTGGGGGGGAAGGTTTGTGGTGATCGAAGATGATTTATATAGAGCTAGTGTTTAGTATATTTAAATTGTAATATCAACGTCGTTGTCCATTTTGACACAGAGATGCTTAGAGGGGCTAGATTTACATAAAGATTTTCCTTTTGGTAATCCAGGTCCAGTAGGAGGATACTTCCAATCTAAAGGACGGTGAGAATATTATATAAATATGGAGCAGATTTAAGTTCTTGAAAGCTGACTAAATAAGCAGCTGCCACGTACCACCGACCATGGACCACATATTGAGGTCATGATTAAGATACAAATTATAAAGTAAAGTTCAGCTTTCAGCTAGAATGTTTTTTTTTTTCTTTCTTAATTTGATTGTTTGGTTCTAATTATAAAAATATTGGTAATTGAAAGTTCAAATAACTATGGATTAGATCAAAACCAGGTTATTATGTTTCATAAAAATAAAATAGAAGAGACTAGAAAAGTCTCATAAGTTCATAATTATCAACAAAGACGCAAAACAGTACTTCGAAGCAAGAAGTTAAGGACAATACTTCCCTCCTTTCAACTCCGGATTTGGCGAGTATAATTTACCAACTAATGTTCGTCCACAGAAAGTGGGATCCCACCAACTACTTTTCTTTGCCTACTGGAAGAATACTCTCTTTCTAGTTGCTATGTCTTTCTTTTACTCTTTAGAGCTGCATCCCACTAATTACTATTATTTAGTGGTCAGGTCTTTTTGTCTATTTTCACTCACACACGTATGCATAACCCACAAATGTCTGGGTGCTTTCCACTGTTTACCTGCACGACTTTATTGGTGGCAACATGTATAGGCTTCCTTGTTCGAATCAACATCTGTTTAGATCCAAAGAGAGACGACTCGGTCATAAAGAACAATATTAGGTAAATGATTGAAAATCTTAACGTTTAAGTATCATGCATCCTTTGAGGATGACAAAGCCTGTTTCCATCATTACATCAAGAAACCCCACAAAAAGAAAAAGGAAAAAAGATTATTAATACATCCAGAAACAAGGAATAAGAGGTCCCACAAATCACTAAGATTTTGATTCCTACAGCAAAAAATATGACATATCAAGGACACGTTCAACGCCATAGGTATAATGCTCTTTTGACAATTTAATACATTCATCGAATTCCAAACCAGATAACACCTAAATTCATTTTAGGCAGGGATTTAGCTCCAAATAGACTAACTCAACTTCTCAATCAAAATTCTCATTTGCCAAGCCTCCTAAGAATCATACAGATCACATCAATCTCCTCATATTTCCATAATCGTCACATATTATGATCTTAAAACGCAGCATCCGAAGAGCCATTCTCATTGTCTGCTCTACTAGTTCTTTCATATCACTCTTAATGGGTGCTTCTCAATCAAGAAATCCTTCCTATCTGCCTCGACCTTTCGAACCCCAAATACTCTCCCAAAACAAACAAATTTTCCCTCTCTGTCTTCATTGAAACCATAAGACAAAGAACCTCATGAACCACTGCCACCATCTAGTTCTCAGCCTGCTCGCTATTTGGTGAAAGATGGGTTGCATTTTCATATGGCGAAATGTATGGCAATCCCTGCCATTCCTTAACCTGATCCTTCGCCCTCTTCTCCAAATCAAACCCTTTGGGCAAATTCATTAAAATCCAAGTGTGCCTTCAATATTTTTGCACTGATCATAACCCATTATTGCCCTTCTTTCCAATTGAGAGAAAGCAAGCTCCTTTCTCCAACAACCAAGACCCCAAAACCAATCTCTACTTTACCAGTTACCACATCCTCAACTTCAAAAGCCCCAGAATAATCAGAAAAATCATCAACAAGGTTACCCACAATATCATGAGGACCCAGATCCCATTTCAACCTGTTAATCAGGTGCATGGGCAATTTAGTCACTCCAGCTAGCATCAAAAGCTTAGCATGTCGTTCAATGGCACTGTATTTGTTAGACATTGAGGTATGAATGATTGACTCCACTTTGTGGAGTGAGAGGGTTTGTGGGGTGAGATTAACATGAGGTGGGAGACCAGGGGAGGGCTGAAATATGGAGAAGAATGAGGGGTATTTTTCGAAGAATTTGGAGGATGTGATAGGGAGGTTGAGGTGGGGCTTGAGTAGAGGCCGCAGATAGAGGGAGGGACTTGGTTGCAAATGATTTGGTTCTTGAGGAAATGGATCGTTTAAGGTATTTCTGTCTTTAAACTGCGTAGTCCAAGTATGGGTCTCCAACCCATTTTACCTTGGCGTTTACAAAGGTCCTGATGGTGATGAACCGAGGGGAGGGAAGCATCCTAATCAGAGGCGAAGACATCACTGTGAATGTCAAACCTAATCATCAAAGCCCATATCAGAAACAACTCATACAAAAATAAAAAAGCAACTATCCATACAGTAGCCTACAATTGAAATTTAGGACTCAGATTCTCTATTTGGCACTACTTATTATGGGCCTCATTACTTTTTAATCTAAGTCATCCATATTTTTAAGAAGAGAATCCTATGAGTAAAAATGCTTCATGCAAATCACACCAAGTCTAGAAAAAAGTCACTCCATCAAAACCAAACCACCAATTTTTTCTAAGATTCCATATTATTCTTCTGTATGTTGCAGAAACCACCAAATGACATTTTTAATTTTACTTGAATTGAAACACGGCTATAGAAATGCCAAATTTAACACTCCAACTGATAAAACAAATTATGTAGAGCAAGTCAACAGCAACCATAAGTAATAAGCCAAAATTGAAACACAGAGAAAGCATGAAAGGAAAAAACATCAAACTAATCAGTACGAAAATAAGGGTAACCAGAAGCAACAGTAAAATTGTTCTAAAAAACTCCTTACCAGCCAACTGGGCAAGGAGAAATCGAGATCAACACTGTCACCTTTAGTGGACCGGGCCCCGCATCGGTCGTCAATAGCCACTGGCGAGGGATAAGTCAGTAAGGAGGATAGGAATGGGAAGAGCAAGGAGAAGAAAACACTGAAAAGAATTATCTTTTTTTTGGGGTCAATTTTAGTTCGACTCAAATGGCATGTTAGCATGTTGTGTTTTAATATTTTAACATTTAGGGCAAATTTTGTTTTAGCCCCTCCTCTAAGTTTGCACTCAGTGTCAATTTGGTATCTCATTTCTAGAACACTCAAAGTTACCTTTCAGTTATAATGTCAGACCTCCGTCACCAAATCTTTAGAACAGTCAAAAATTGCACCTTGTGGGGCAAAAAAACATTAAAATAAAATAAAATAGTTTTAAAATGTTTATTAAAAAAAATAGAAATTCAACTCAAAAAATAAAATAAAAAACTTTACAGAAAAAACAGACAAGAAAACATGAAGATCAAATAAAACCAAAATTCAAATGTAAATAAACTCAGGCTTTCTCATCTCTTTTTTGCTAGTAAAGGAGAGGAAGAAAATTATTAAGTAAAGTATGATAATTTGGCCAAAGAAGTAGTTGCTTTAAAACTTGAAAAATCTAATGCACCTCAACATGTTTATAAAATTGATGTTAATCAAGTTCGAGATATTTTATCTACGATTAGTCACTGCACTAAAAATTGTCAATTTTTACAGGAGATGAAAAAAGCTTTCGATGAACAGTGTGCTGCTATAGAAAATGATCAAAAATCATATTCTCCTTTTTGAGATACTTACAGTCCAGCAACAAAAAACCTTCCAAACTTTGATTTGAAAACTGAGTCTCACCCTCAGGTAAGTTTCCGTGACCAACAATTTTCTACACCTAATTCATTCCATTCTAAACCATATTGGGAGGACTTCAAGCATTCATGAAAGAGCAACAAAAGTAAAATCAAAGGTATAAATCATTGTTTGGTTAATTGGTTGAAGAAAATAAAGAAATTAAGAATCAAAGTTCTAAGTTAACTAATTCTTTGGCCGTTAACGAGAATGAAAAATTTCCTTCGAACACTCAACCAAAACCAAAAGTTGTTAATTCATGTGAAACCTCTGAGTTATGAATTACCCTCCTCTCCACATTCTTACTGGTGATCCAAGAATTTGCCTATAATTTTTTCAACTGCTATTTGGATATAAAGGATCTCCTTATTTCTTCACCTTGACGCCATATTGATTCAATTTGCTACTTCATGGTAATGCTTGCCCAGATTAATTAAAATCATTATGAATTATATACAACCTAGTGAACCGATCATTACACCAGCTTTAAATTAAACTCAAACACACTCAATTTGACTCATCGTATAAAAAATTGAAGAAAAAAAAAACAGAAAATCAACCCTTCATACTAAAGAATTGCAACATTTAAAACAGCGTGCCGAGCACAACCATAACCCAAAAAAAAACATTTGGGGCCATATGTTTATTAGGGCTTCAATTTATGGCCCGATGAAGATCAATCACAAAAAATGAAAAACAATAATAATAATAACAATTAAAAAGAAAAAAAAAATACCAGCGAGGGCGTGGTTGAGGGAGATACCGCTGCTGGAGAGCTCGCATTGAGTAGAAGCAGGGATGCGATTTGTGTCGCCATAGGTGCAGATGGAGGCGTGTGTGTCGCAGCATTTGGGAACCTGAAAGTTATCTATCTCCCGTCACGCCGACGTCTAACTGAGAGAGAAAGATGGAAAGATAAAAAAAAGAGGATGAGGAGGAGGAGGGGTTGCAGTGACGTGGTCGGAGGAGAGGGAGGGGGAGGGAGGGAGGAAAAGCGGGGGAGAATTCCAGGGCGCGAGAAAACATTAGAAAAGTTGCTTTCAGAAAATGAAAATTTTCAGGAATAGAGTCGGTCAATAAGGCTTTATTTATACGAAGGGCATTTTAGTAATAAAACGTGACCTTCGAATTGTTCTGAGCCGTTAAGATCGATCCAACCAGTCGTTTCATTTTTCCCAGTTTCCCCTGAAGGCTGAAGTTCAAGCACACTGCAGAGCGAAAATTCTGTGGTGCGCCGGCTGTACCAGTACACCCGGTGATCCAAGGGCTGATTTTGCATGTTAAAAATGGATGGTTGAGATTCAATGACTTAGTAACCTGTTGAGCCCTTTATTATTCAACATGTGCATTGCATGTGATTGTCAAAAAAGCAGGTTTAGAGGATGAAGACCACGCGCACTCTCCTATCTTGTTGCCCAAATTGAAAATCCTAACAGCCTCCACGAACTCCTCTCTAATTGCCCAAATCCAATCGTTTGCACCTCCAGGAAATCTTCTCTCTGCTTGCCCAATCTCTGTGCTTGCCGACGACGTCTTCTCTCTACTTCTCCAGGAACTGTTATATCTCACTTGCCCAAATCCATCCTAAGCGTGTCCAACGCTTGTCTGTGCTTGGTTTAGGGTTTAGGCAAGAAGCTAATGGTGATGGAATTGAGATCTTCCACGAGAAAACCCAAGCCGACCTTGGCGACTATGCCTAAGTGACTTCCTCAACTCTCCTCTCAGCTTTCCCAAAACTGATGTGCAGATACCAATTTGACGATGGGTCCAACCTCCATTATGTAATGGTCACGAAATTGGAGGTATTTAATTTAGTTTGTTCTGTTGAAAATTTGGAAACATCAAGTAAGAGTTCAAACAACCCTCTTTTTCTGGTTTAGGAGTTGAATGTATTTTGGGTAATGAGTTAATGTAATTGCATGTATTTTGGTTACTTGCTTTTCTTCGTCTTTGTGCTATACATTCATTAGCTTCGTGTTTACACTCTGAAGAGTTTGCCAATAGTCGAGCAGCGTTTGCATTGCAAACATGCAATTGCATGATGGTGATGCAATGCAAGAGTGACTGTGCGCAAACGAAAATAAGAAAAATGGATCATATTTTATTGTACAGGCATAATTAGACATATTTTTTACTATAAATCGAAGGGAGCAATTATCCGAAATACAAAGCATGATAAACGGTAAAGGGCAATAATCCGAATATATTATATTACAAAAGGACCAATTATTCGAAAATACCTAGTAATAAAAATTGTCATGTAGTACAAATCACATTCAAAAATATCCCTAATTTCGTAAACCATAATGTGGTTAACCCTAATATTTAATAATAGTCATAAGGTCATAATGAAGTAGTTACTTGCTTTTCTTTGTCTTTGCACCATACATTCATTAACTTTGCGTTTTTAAGCTATGTGGAGTTTGCTCACAGGCGGGTAGCGTTTGCATAACACACATGCAATTGCATTTTGATGATGCAATGCAAGAGTGACTGTGCGCAAAACGAAATAAAAATAATGGATCATATTTTATTGTACTGGCATAAGTAGACATATTTTGTACTTTCAATCGTAGGGCGCAATTATTCGAAATACATAGTATCACAAACGGGAAGGGGCAATAATGCGCACATATTACAAACAGTAGCATTTGCATAACACACATCCAGATTTTATTCAATGGGATGGCCCAAAAGACAATTAGGTTACAAAATTGAATTGGGTTTGGGCTTTAGGGTTAAAATTGAATTGGGTTCAGGGTTTAGGGTTTAGGGTTAAAAGTATGAGTCCGTCTATAGTGAGTGGGAAGTTATAAGGGGTGTGTTTGCGGGGTATCTAAGAGCCGTCGGATAAAATCCAACAGTGTAATTTAGTCCTCATTCAATGAAATTGAGTTCAATTTACTTGAGAAATTTCAGTCTTGAATCTGTTTATATTCGCAAGTGTGTGCAATAGAAACATAGGTTTTTTTTTCAAAGAACAATGGAAAATTACTTTTACTTATATTATACATTGAAGAGAGAACATTGTATATGTTGTGTATTTTGTCCCTGTATTCCCCCCTCCTCTTCTCTCTCTCTCTCTCTCTCTCTCTCTCTCTCTCTCTCTCTCTCTCTCTCTCTCTCTCTCTCTAAGATGGACTGTTGGAGTTTTTGTATTGTCACTGTATAGCTTCCTATTGCCCTAGTATTGTCATTATATAGCCTCCAATTGCCTTCGTATTGACATTGTATTACGTTTGTATTGCCCTTAATTGCCTTTGTATTGCCCCCAATTGCCTTTGTCATTGAAGATAATGCCATAAGGAGTTTGTAACAATTTTCAATGTATTTTTCTGATTTTTAATTATTTATTTACAAATTAAAAAAAAAACAACAAAAGAAGGATCAAAATGGACAGTGGTGCAATCACTGGAGGACAGTCGTCATACACACTGACTGCACCCATTCAGCTTCCGCAATGTGTCACTCCAAACCATTTAATAATAATTTTCTAGGATTTAACTTACAAAATTCATAATAAATTAAATAAAAATCCAAAAACTTCACCGAAATTTGGTAGGAATTCCTTGTGACATTCTTTACGCCCCAAAACTTCAAAAATATAATTTTGACTTATAAAATTTGAAAATTATAACAAAAACTCAACTTTGTTTCAAAACAAACAAAAACACTAAATTATGTTCCATAACATAACACACGTGTTCTTTGATTTTAACGCTTACCATGAACTCAAATAGGTGGAATCATGATTTTAGACCTTTTTAATTGACGATGATGTTACCAGGAGTTTGTAGCAATTTTCGGTGTATTTTTCTGATATTTAATTAATTTTTTTATGAATTTTTAAAAATAAATTTGATAAAAGTATGAAAATTGACACGTGGAGCGTTGACAGGAGGACAGCCATCAGACACACTGACTGCGCCCCATTCAGCTTCCACCATGTGTCACCCCACACGATTTAATACTATTTTTCTAGGATTTAACTTATAAAATTGATAATAAATTAAATACAAATCCAAAAAATTGACCGAAATTTGGTACGAACTTCTTGTGACATTCTCTACGCCCTCAAACTCCAAAAATATAATTTTAACTTAAAAAATTTGAAAATGATAACAAAAACTCAACTTTGTTTCAAAACAAACCAAAACACTAAATTATGTTCTATAACATAACACTCGTGTTCTTTGATTTTAATGCTTACCATGAACTCAAATATGTGGAATCATGAGTTTAGACCTTTATAATCGAATATAATGTTATCAGGAGTTTGTAGCAATTTTCGGTGCATTTTTCTGATATTTAATCAAATTTTTATGAATTTTTAAACATAAATTTGATAAAAGTATCAAAACTGACACGTGGCAAAATGATAGGAGGACAGCCATCAGACACACTGACTGCGCCCTATTCAGCTTCCGCCATGTGTCGTCCACACGATTTAATACTACTTTTCTAGGATTTAACTTATAAAATTGATAATAAATTAAATACAAATCCAAAAAATGAACCCTAACCAACTTACTTTTTCACACAAACAGGCTATTGGTTCAAGTAAACGCAATGGGTGCGTTCGTTCAGTAAAATTGCGCATTCTCCAGAAAAGGAGACCCAACCAACTTACATTTTCAAACAAATGGTGCGTTTGTTCAGTAAAGTTGCCCATTCCCCCGATAAAGGACCCAACCAACTAACTTTTTCGAACAAATGGGCTATTTGTTCAAGCGAACACAGGGGTTGCGTTCATTGTGTATAGTTGCCCGTTCTCCGGATAAATTGACCTAATAAACTTACTTTTTCAAACAAACGGGCTATTTATTCAAGCGAATGCAAGGGGTGCGTTCATTGAGTAAACTTTCTCAATCCTGGAAAAATAGACCCAACCAACTTACTTTTTCAAACAAACGGGTTATTTGTTCAAGCGAACGTAAGAGGTGCGTTCGTTCAGTAAAGTTGCATGTTTACCCCAAAAATAGACCAAACTAACTTACTTTTTCAAACAAACGGGCTACTTTTTCACACTAACCCAGAGGTTGCGTTTGTTGTGTAAAGTTGTCCATTCCATGGAAAAATGGACCGAACAAACTTACTTTTTCAATCAAACGGCATATTTGTTTAAGAGAACACAAGAGGGGCATTTGTTGAGTAAAGTTACTCATTCCTGGAAAAATGGACCCAACCAACATACTTTTTCAAACAAACGGGTTATTTGTTCGCGCGAACGCAGGAGTTACCTTCATTGAGTAAAGTTACATGTTCCCCAAAAAAATCACCCCAACTAATTTACTTTTTCAAACAAACGGATTGTTTGTTCAAGCGAACGTAAGGGGTGCGTTCATTTAGTAAAGTTGCCCATTCCCCCGATAAAGGACCCAACCAACTAACTTTTTCAAATAAATGGGCTATTTGTTCAAGCGAACACAGGGGTTGCGTTCATTGTGTATAGTTGCCCGTTCCCCCGGATAAATTGACCTAATAAACTTACTTTTTCAAACAAACGGGCTATTTATTCAAGCGAATGCAAGGGGTGCGTTCATTGAGTAAACTTTCTCATTCCTGGAAAAATAGACCCAACCAACTTACTTTTTCAAACAAACGGGTTATTTGTTCAAGCGAACGTAAGAGGTGCGTTCGTTCAGTAAAGTTGCATGTTTACCCCAAAAATAGACCAAACTAACTTACTTTTTCAAACAAACGGGTTATTTTTTCACACTAACCCAGAGGTTGCGTTTGTTGTGTAAAGTTGTCCGTTCCATGGAAAAATGGACCCAACAAACTTACTTTTTCAATCAAACGGCATATTTGTTTAAGCGAACACAAGAGGGGCATTCGTTGAGTAAAGTTACTCGTTCCTGGAAAAATGGACCCAACCAACATACTTTTTCAAACAAACGGGTTATTTGTTCACGCGAACGCAGGAGTTACGTTCATTGAGTAAAGTTACATGTTCCCCAAAAAAATCAACCCAACCAATTTACTTTTTCAAACAAACGGACTGCTTGTTCAAGCGAACGCAAGGGGTACGTTCATTTAGTAAAGTTGCCCATTCCCCCGATAAAGGGACCCAACCAACTAACTTTTTCAAACAAATGGGCTATTTGTTCAAGCGAACACAGGGTTGCGTTCATTGTGTATAGTTGCCCGTTCCCTGGAAAAATGGACCCAACAAACTTATTTTTTCAAACAAACGGGATATTTATTCAAGCGAACTTAAGGGGTACCTTCATTCAGTAAAGCTTCTCGTTCACCGGAAAAATGGACCAAACTAACTTACGTTTTCAAACAAACGGGCTATTTTTTCACGCTAACGCAAGTGTTGTGTTCGTTGTGTAAAGTTGCCTGTTCCCCGGATAAATGGACCCAATCAACTTACTTTTTCAAACAAACGAGCTATTTGTTCAAGCAAACGCATGGGTTGCGTTCATTGTGTAAAGTTGGCCGTTCCATGAAAAAATGGACCCAACAAACCTACTTTTTCAAACAAATGAGCTATTTGTTCAAGAAAACGTAGGTGTTGCCTTCGTTGTGTAAAGTTGCCTATTCCCTTGAAAAATGGACCCAACAAACTTACTTTTTCGAACAGACTGGCTATTTGTTCCAGCGAATGCTAGGGGTGCATTCATTGAGTAAAGTTGCATGTTCCCGGAACCAACTTACTTTTGCAAGAGGTTGCGTTCGTTGAGATCAGCTTTGAGATGTTTATAAAATACGCTTAGCTCGTTGATGCTGGTTCAACTAAGCAGGGGTTGCATTACTTGGATCATAACACGGATATCTATTTAGTATAATATGGTATAACATGTGGCTTCCTTCAGGCATAAGCTCTGATGTATGTATAAACATGATATTACGGATAAATGAATTATAACTATTTTCAAATAGATCGGGATCAGGGAGAATTTCTGAAATGTAAAGTCAATATTATCTATATGTATTCGGAAATCCTGTGAAAGGGATGTTACTATTTTAGTTTGGATCTAAGAAATTCGATGAATTACCCCTAAACGTTCACATCATAATAGTGCTGGTTGATGAGAGTTGCTTCGAAAACAAAAAAAATAAAGGAAAATAAAATATATTTTTGTTATTCTCCCAATTCCAATAAAATGCAACCAGGTCTAGTAATAGTATGAGTTGGCAATCAGAACTTATAGTGGGGTCTCAAAAAACAAGTAATTTCTACTGGGCCTTTATTCTATTTTTAGGTTCATTAGGGTTTTTTATTGGTTGGGACGTCCAGTTATTTTGGTAGGAATTTTGTATCTTTATTTCCTTCTCAGCAAATAATTTTTTTTCCACAAGGGATCAATGTCTTTCTATGGGATCGCAGGTCTTTTTATTAGCTCTTATTTGTGGTGTACAATTTCGTGGAATATAGGTAGTGGTTAGAATCGATTCGATATAAAAGATGGCGTAGTGTGTATTTTTCGTTGGGGATTTCTTGAAAAAAAACCGTCGCATATTCCTCCGATTCCTTATGATAGACATTCAGTCCATCATAGAGGAAAAAATGGCAAAAAAGAAAGTATTAATTTCTCTTCTATATCTTGCATTTATATTTCTATTATTTCGTAGGAACTTCCAATTCAAGAGATAGCTGTCCATATATTAATAAGGGATGTATGGGTTCTTGAAGAATTTCATTATATCCCTTCTAAGATCATTAACTCTTATACATAGAAAATGAGACTCAATCTTTTTATTGCGAATTTATATATAAGCTATTTTCTTTCACTCATATAACTATTTGATTTAGTTCATCAACCCTATATAAGTCTAAAGTTGATCTGGAAATTTGACTTTTAGTTATGAAAAATCTGAAGAACACCGTCGCAGAAAATGTTTAGCCACGAAAACTCTGATGAACATCCGTCACTAAAACCTTTTGGTGACGAAAAATCTTCAAATTTCTGGGCAAATCAGCAGCCGGGTTTTTTGGGTTTTAGGTCCTTTTTTAGCTTCAAGTCGTCCTAAAATATAATGTACGCCACTTGAGATCCCCAAACCTGGTCCAAATCATAATAATAATCATTCTAAACATGTCGGTGGCTTCAGATTGACCTGAAAAACAACAAAAAAGACATTAGGCAGAAAGTTTGATTTTGACCAAAATAAGAACCTACTTAGCTATGTTGCTATTTTCTGGCATTTAACTTCAATCAATGACCAAAAAAACTTTTGTAACATATCTGAAACGTGCTTTTATAACAACCCCTTGTATTTTTCTCGTGCTTCTTTTTTAAATCATTGTAACATGATATTTAAATCACAATAAAATTTACATTTAAAACTAAAAATACTCAAAATGAACTAAGTTATCTAGCACTTAAAAGATCACAAGCAACACAATGTAAAAAAACCTTTCTTTTGTTCTCCACAATCTTGACCTTAAATACAAACAAAATAGAAAGAAAATAACTTTGTTAAAAGGCCTTGGGTTTTCATTTATGCAATGAAAAAAAGAGGCTTAATCAAATACACCAAAATTCTGACCAATAGAAGCTCTATATTTTGACTACCTAGTAAATTTTTGTTCACACAACAGATCCCCATCTTCCCTTTCAAGTTCTTAAAGTTGAGTTTAAACATATCAGCACCCTTCAAGTATTTGGAATTCAAGCAAATACATACCAACATAAAGGGTACATATATGATCTCTGGGTTTCTACATGGCATATCTTAGGAGACTAAAATGAGTGCTTCATACCAGGCACTAATGCTTGCAATACATGCTTCAGATAACCAACAAATTATTGAAACATCAACTTGCAAGTCCTGTGTGAAGTTCCCACCACAATTAAATCATACACAATCAGAGGCCTCATGGGTATTTATATATATTTACAATCAGATCAAGAGGCACTATAACAACCCAGCAGAAACGCACAGTGGGAAAAGAAATACAAAATTTGAATAATTAATTTATGGAATTGTTAAGTGAAAAAACTGAAACAACAATTCAAAATCACTAGTGATTAGCAATTTACAGCACCAAAAATCACCTCACTCACATCATATAAACATGATAACAAATCCAAGTTACTGAAAAGCAAACACTATCATGCAATTGTGTCTAGCGACGAGAATCTGACTACTAATCCAAAGCCTAATACACCCTAAACCCCCTAAACACCACAACATCACATTGGTGACCTGGATTTGCACACAGTAGCTTAGTAATTGCATATACTGATATGCAATTGCAAGACACTACTTGCAAGTGCATCAGCCCTCCATTATAATATTGCACAAATAATGCACACAACCCACTCATGCATTTCAAATCCAAATCCAAATCTTAACTAATCCTAACATTACACTTTCGGAACACTTTACGCTTCATAACAAAATATTCAAAAACACTGTCAAATCTACCTACCTACCACGAAAACCCCTCACTTGCATAATTTAAAAACAAAACTATATACTGTAATTGCATTCAGTGACTTGGAGTTGCATACAAGCGATTAGTAATTGCATATAGACATATGCAATTGCATGACAGTATTTAAATTTGCATGAACATTACAACCAACAATGTAGGATACCCACTTCACGTCACCACACTTTCACAATCAGAAACCCACTTCATCTCATGAATGTCAACAACCTACTTCCCCTCTTGCCCCAAGTTATCACCACAAAATTTCAATTAACAATAACATAAAACAAAGTGTTAACTTACTTTCAAAATGAGCTAATACCAAATGCTTTCACAAGGGATCGATTGCAGATGAGAGGAGTGCCAACAACCCACCAATGACTGGAAAAACTCAATTCCAATTCCTATTATCAACCTGAAATGCTAACCCCTAAAATTATCACCAAAATCCAAGCCCTAAAATAAGGGGGTTTTGACAATGATGACAAAGAAGAGAGAGATGTTGCAGAGAGGAGGAAGACCATGAAGAGGATGACTTTGAAGACCACGAATAGGAGTTCAAGAAGAGAAGTTGAAGAAGATATTGAAGACCATAAAGAAATCAATTTGAAGTTCAACCAGATGTTGCAGAGAGGAGGAAGATCACGAAGAGGATGGCTTTGAAGTCCACGAAGAGAAGTTGAAGAAAATGACTTTGAAGACCAAGAAAAAATTAGTTTGAACTTCAGCCAGATGAGCTTAGGGAAGAAGATGACGTTGATGCGCGTGAAATCTTTCACTTGTTGACCTGCTGCTCAGGTTTCTCTTGTTTTTAAAAACAAGCACAGTGACTGGCTGTACCGATACGCCCGATGCACCACAGAAGTACTCCACTGCAGAGAGAGAGACTCACAAAAACTCTAGCCAACCACCAAAACCCCGCTAGGGTTTTTCATAATTGGGCGCAAAACATGGCTTCCACCTCCATCACGCTCTCAGCCCTCTCAATGTCACCCTCTACCTCTCAACCCCACAGAAACCCTAGCGCTTCTTCTCCGTCCCTTCCTTGCCATCTTCCCCCCTACAACCTATCCACCACTTTTATGGGCAAAAAGCTCTCAATTCGAATTCCGAATTTAAATCACTTGGCTTCAAAGCATCGGACGGCTGTCGCCACGGTCCTGTTCAGCCTCCCAACAGCGTAAGGTTTCTAATTGTATGCAACTCTTGGTTTTGTATCTAATTAATGTCCATCTAAGGGTTTCGCTGATAATAGTTGCTTTGGATCACTTGTATTTTCCAGGAAACCCGATAGGAGTTCTACTGGGAAAAGCCCGAAGTGAGTTTTTACTTTCGTTGCATTTCGTGTGTTGTGTGTGGAGCTATGTGTTTTCTTTTGAGTGAGTTATTAATTGTATTTTGGTGTTTAGATGGTCGGCCAGAGCCATAAAGTCGTTTGCTATGGCTGAATTGGAAGCGCGGAAGCTTAAATATCCCAATACTGGGACCGAAGCACTTCTAATGGGGATTTTGGTTGAGGGTTAGTAACCTTGTTTCAAGCTCATTTTAATTTGTTTTTGTGCTTTCATGTTTATTCTTTCTTCTATGAAATGTTAAAAGCGCTGGTCATAGCTCCCTGCCTTCATAAACGATAGCAAATATGTAATTCTTGGTCCTTGTAGAAGTGGCTCCTGTCTGAGTAATTTATCTGCTGAGAGTGAAGTTTGTGTTTGAGGAACTTGCGATTAATGGTTCCTGAATAGATGATGCTGTATCTTGGATTAATGGAAAAAACCACAGAGGAAAAAGCTATAATTTTTTAAAATGTTATGTTTCAAGTCTTTATTATGGTGTTTGTTATCCTTGTAAGAACTAAGAGGGGAATTACTCATTTTCGAATCACGGACTAACAGACGTCTTTTCGTACTGGTTGAAGTCATATGTCTACTGTGAGATGTTGTTGCCATTTAGAACTTATCTGGATGAGCTTTGGTTCACAGGGTTGTAAATTGGTTACTTCAAGAGTTATTTCATGCTAGAAACTCACCTGGCAGCTCATTCAATGGCTTCTATGTACTTTGCTGCTCTGTCAGTGTTTGTTTAGTGTTCTCTTTTTTGTGTTCATGTTATTTGAATGCATTGTTTTTTACTTCAGGAACAAGCCTAGCTGCGAAGTTTCTTAGAGCTAATGGAATTGGACTTTTCAAGGTTCGAGATGAAACTGTAAATTTACTTGGAAAATCAGACCTGTACTTTTTCAGCCCTGAGCATCCTCCATTGACTGAACCAGCTCAGAGGGCCCTTGACTGGGCTGTTGATCAGAAGCTAAAATCAGGTTGTGTAAATTTATGTTCAGAAACTCTAGAGATGGTGATTTTGTGGTTCTCTGAAATTTAGGAATGTCATAATCTTCTATTACTACTTAAAACTATATTCTTACATACAGTTATTTCTTGATACGATCGCCATTAGCATATCCCATAGGATAAGCGTCCACCTTTCCATCTAGACATATATGCTGTACCTGCATAATTCTGTGGTTGGATTGGGGTTTTATGTTAATCGTTACTTGTTATTGAGATTGTCTTCTATAATGCAGGAGAAAATGGGGAAATAACAGTAACTCATCTGCTTCTTGGGATTTGGTCTGAAAAAGAGTCAGCAGGTCACAAGATCTTGGCATCCCTAGGTTTTGATGACGAGAAAGCAAAAGAGCTTTCCAAATCTGTAAGTTTTAAGCGGGATCTTCTTTTAACTACTCTTGTCTATGACCACTAATATGGTTCTTGTTTCACACAGATGGACACAGATTATGTTCCTAGCTTTCAATAAGGAGGCCAAAAAATTGCATACTGTCAAGCTTTTGCCTATACAGCCTCCAAAAGATGTTGCTTGGTGGTCTTTTTCTTCAGGAAGTTATTCTGCATATGGTGTGTTTCAGGATTCACTAATGATGCTTCTTCGATATAAATTTGATATCCTGGAATTCAAAAATTCCATTCAGCATTAACCCGCCACCACAATGGCTCTTCCTAACGCTGAGGTTGGAAAGAAAAGAAAAATGACTGATGGATGTATGCTCTTACTGATTCACTTGTTTCTCTTTTGTACTTCTTTTTGTTTTATTAATTTTTACCTTGCCTTGTTCCTTATGTTCAGCAACTTTCCAACATCAGTTCAGTTGTATTGACAATCTTTTTGGGGCACAATAGAATTTCTTTTATAAGCAGAAGAGTTGGAATATTCATGGAACTTAGAAAATGAGTACTGAAATTGTGTATATAAATCCTTCAATTATGTTCTGATGCTGGTTTCGACCAAAAAAAAAAATGTTCTGATGCTGGTCATCCTTCTTTTTCTGTGGTTTGAGGTATGTGGCAGGTATGTTGAAGAAACAGCTCTTTCAAGTACAAAAACTTGAGGGGTTCTTTTTTTATTTATTTATACCTTTTCACAATTATGCCTATTCTAACATGACATTTATACAAAATCCCTTATAGAGCCTATTTGGTGAAAAAAGCACTTCATTATCCATTTGTCATTTTCTTTGGTTCTTAGCGTGTTACAATATTTTCACTTGAAAGTACAGCATGAAGTTTTTCTTAAGTATTGAACTCGAAATATTTTTTTTTAATAAAAAGTCATGTTAGATTTGGCATATTTTTGAAAAACACGTTTTTTAATTAAAAGAAACTGGAAATGGGTATTATTTTTAGCTTTACCATGACAACTATTGTAAATCTTTAGAACTGAAATTGAACAGAATTTGAGTCCAAAACTTAAAAAATATGTTTAGTAGACCTAGTTTTTAAAACTCAATCTCAAGACACCCAAATACTTGAAAACATTTGTTAAACGAGTTCTCGTTTATATTTATTAAACGAGTTGGGTTTAAATTGAGCATTCTTAACATGTATATTATCCTAATAAGACATGAACCCAACACAACACTAGGCTTTTAATTCACGTGGGTGCTCAACATAACTGCATGGATTGAACTAAAGGCAGTTCCTTCTTTTTTTCAAATGAACCAAAGGCACTCTTTCGCTTTGACATTCTGGTGGAGCTTTGGAGCGTATTTGATTTTGGCTTTATTTTGTTTTTTTATTTTATCTTTTGTCTTCTGGATAAGGATATTTTGGCTTTATTCTTGATTCTAACAAGGCTGATCAACACTCTAACCTTACCCACCTTCTGGTGTATGGGTATTTATGTCAACCCAACACCTCTTTATTTTCTTTTTCTCTTTTCACTTTCCCTTTTTTCTTTCCTTTATCTAATTTCAAAAGGCACGCCAAAATGCATACGAGACCGCCAAGCACCGCTAGATCAAAATCTGATGGTGCTCAAGGCCTCACTTTTTCTTAAAAAGAATTTACAAATTAATTTTTTGAAAAAAGAAGAGCAAATGGACTTTATATAAAAGTAACCTGTAAAGAGGAGAATTGCTAGTGGCCAAGAAAAAAACAGAATATTACCATTACTTTCCTATACCTACCCTCTCCTTCCCGGAGCAAAAGAAAGACACGTATAATAAATTGGATGAACTGCTTCAACTTTGAGGCATCATCGGCTACATATGCATAATGCATGCATGAAAGGTCCATCTAATTTTCATTCAACTTTAATGGTTTATCGTGCACCAGAAAAGATCATATATGCTCTCTTTTGTTGCTATGGAAAGATATATGCTCTTTGGCCTTTGCGGTGATGCTCAATTCATCCTAATTTATCATTCTAAACTTCATTTAATTATCCACCACCTACTAGTTTCTAACCGCCAGAAGACCCGATATTAATATGCTAATGCTATGATTATAATGAGACCACGTGGTACATCTTGTATACGTGTTATAATATAGGTGAACGGCAATGTTTATTTCCCCCCTTTCTTGAAATATAAATATCCACTTATATTATAATATATGTACAATATGTACCACATGACTGTACTACCGTAGTATTTTATAATCACTCGTATCATTTATGGAAAGACATAATTTACTAACGAGTAGAGGTGAGCTAAATTAATCAGCGGAATAATATTTCTTAATTTCTTAATATTTGTTTGAGAGGAAGCATAAACATTATTCTTAGAACATTCTCTGACCTGTGAAGAACTCAAATTTCGTAAAAGAAGGAAACATGCAAAAGCAGAAGATGTCCGCCAGCCATGTCTGTATGTCTCTAACTGGACCAGCTGATTAATTTGGAAGAAGAGCGTTTCCTTTAACTAATCCTTACGAAGGAATATTGAGGATGTGAAAGAGTATAAAAAAATAAATAAAGCTAAGGCTTTAACAGCTGAGAGAGTGAGGGGTAGAATATGAAACTCTTGGGAATGGGGATAGAGAAAAGCAAAAGAAGATCAGTCGGCTTCATGCATCATCTTTATTACTCATCTTTTGCTTTGCTGCTGCTGCCGCTTTTTCAGCTACCGCTAAATTCTAAATTAACACTCTCTCTTTATACTTACCTCGCCCATATGTTCCTTCCTTAATTCGTCTTTACCATATATATAATGCTTTTTGATGCATGAATGGCAAGTCTTCAAACTGGATCTCGCACGTACTAGCTAGTACAAGACTTGGTGGTGGACACAGACAAAATCATAATTGATTAGAATCTCAGACTGAGAGTGATTATATATATCAGCTGCAAAGCAAGCAAGACAAAGGATTAGTATATAGACAGAGAGAGTGTGTGAGAGAGATAACGATTATGGAGATGTTGTCACAGTTGTGGTCGTTGCTAGGACTGCTGACAGTCCTCCAGAATGTGCTGCCTTCGCAGCTGCTGTCCCTCCTCCACTCCTTGTACCAGTCTCTCCAAGACATGCTCTGCCCGTACTCATATTTCGACGTCCCAGAATTCAACGGCTATTGCGGCGTCCACCTTAACGATCTCTACCGCCACGTCAACCTCTACCTCAACTCCCTCGTCAACGTTAACGTTAATGTCACCGCCAACCCCTCCTCATCTTCATTCAATGCACGCCTCACCCTCTCCCGCTCCAACTCCTCCAACCGCATCTCTTTCACCGTCGCACCCAACCACTCCGTCAGCGACTCCTTCGGCGGCCACATCCTCTCCTGGACACACCACGTCGACACCATCCAAGACTCCCTCGACGAGAAGCGTTCCTTTGTCCTCAAGCTCCCCAAGCGCCACCGCCACGCCCTTCTCCACCCTTACCTCCACCACCTCACTGCCCGTGCCGAGGAATTCGAACGTGTCTCGCGCGAGAGGAGGCTCTTCACCAACAACGGCCACGCCTCCTACGACTCCGGCTGGGTCTCCGTCCCCTTCCGCCACCCCTCCACCTTCGACACCCTCGCTCTCGAGCCCCAACTCAAGAGTCAGCTAACCGGAGACCTCAAGGCGTTTGCCAACGGCAAAGACTTCTACCATAGGGTGGGACGTGCCTGGAAGCGGGGTTACTTTTTGTACGGCCCTCCGGGGTCTGGCAAGTCCAGCCTGATCGCTGCCATGGCCAACTACCTCTGCTACGACGTTTACGACCTCGAGCTCACCAAGGTTTCCGACAACTCCGAGCTACGAGCTCTGCTCATACAGACCACCAACCGCTCCATCGTAGTCATAGAAGACATAGACTGCTCCCTCGATCTGACGGCGAACAGGCAGCAGCTCAGACTGTCCATGAATACCAAGAGTACTAGATCAAAGGCTAGACTAAGATCGCGGCAGCAGAAGCAGGAGGACGAGGATTGCGATGAGCAAAACGCGGGGCGAGTGACGCTGTCGGGGCTGCTCAACTTCACGGACGGGCTGTGGTCGTGTTGCGGAGAGGAGCGGATCATAATCTTCACCACCAACCACAGGGACAATGTGGACCCGGCGCTGCTCCGCTGTGGCCGCATGGACGTCCACGTCAACCTCGGCAACTGCGGACCCCACGCCTTCCGGGCAATGGTGAAGAACTACCTGGGATTGGACTCGCACCCGCTGTTCGAGGCGGTGGACCGGTGCGTGAGATCGGGTGGGGCCATCACCCCGGCCCAGGTGGGGGAGATTCTGCTCAGGAACCGTGGGGATGCCGACGTGGCAATGAAGGATGTGGTGTTGGCGATGCAGGCGAGAATTAATTTGGATGGCGGTGGTGGGGGCGGCCAAGATCAGTTAGCGGAGTTATACTCATCATGCGATGATCAGACGGTGATGATAAGGGCAACGTCGTCTCCGGAGAGCGTGCTGGTGGGTGTTGGTGGTGGGTCGCCGGAGAATTGGGTTTCGTCACCGCCGCCGGGGATTGGGCGGAAGAAGAAGGCCGGCGAAGGGGATCAGGGCCAGAGGATGAAGATGAAGTTCTTAGTGAGGTTGAGGTCTTTGACCAAGTCTGACTCCGGAAGAAGGGGGGTCTGTCTGACCTGTCCTCATTCCTAGCTCCTTGGTAAGTTAATGGAGAAATTTTGGGTGTCTTAATGAATTATTTTTATTTATTTTGAAATTAATATAATTAGTTTGGTTAATTAGTGATGTTACTAATTCATAGGTAAGTAGGAGGATCTAATCTTGTGTGTTTGGGTGTATGTTGTAGTGGAAGTACTCTTTCAAACTAGCAACTTCTAATAATTTTCAATTTAATTGATTTCCGAAGCTCAGAAATCAGCCGTTTTGTTTTACAAGCGAGTACTGCGCTGCTATTAGTTAAACCATAAAAAATTGTATGAAACGGGAATAACACGCATTTGTTATCACGATCAATCAAGTTATGTTAAGTACAAAAATTATCATGCGTATTATAGCGAGACTAATAAAAAATAGAACAATGTTATCTTCGTTACACAAGTGTGTCTCCTGCAAACACCACCACGCACAGAAATTTTTCGTTTCAAATTGCAAAATCTATTCCTGCAATATTCCTGGAAAGACATTCATCGCTCTTTCCCTAATTCTTTTATAATATTTGTTTTAAATAATAGTTGAATTGAAGTTAGAAATCCTATATATATATATATATATATATATTGTGTCATCATCAAATTGTGGCAGTTGCCCCACCCAGACACTGCTTCATCTAAAAACTAGCGAAGCATGACCTATCGAATTAGAATATATTTTATTTACATTTACTTGTTTTTCTGTTTCTTCTTTTAATAATAAATTTTATGGCATATAACATTGGATAAGAATATCAGAATAGGATGCCGACACAATCTAATCCAATCCATGCTTTTTTGAGCACTCATTGCACGTGCCAACCTGCAAGTCACCTCTTGATATTCTCCTTCATCAGCCTCAACAACAAAAATAAACAAATACCACCACCAACCAACAATCAATCTTCAGACAGACAGGGAGAGTGAAATTAGTATTGTTGTTGAAGCTTAGATAGTGGAATTAATTAAGTAAAAGGAGGATGGGCGTGGTGATAATCGACGGAAGTACTGTGAGGGACTTCGTGAGGGAGGAGGCCCAGTTCAAGAAGAGCGTAGACGAGCAGTTTGTGGCTCTTGACCTCAACAAAGACGGCGTTCTGTCGCGGGCGGAGCTACGTAAAGCGTTCGAGTCGCTGAGGCTGATTGAGGCCCACTTCGGCATCGACGTGGCCACCCCACCGGAGCAGCTGACTCAGCTCTACGACTCCATATTCGACAAGTTCGACACCGACCAGAGCGGGACGGTGGATCTCGAGGAGTTCAGGGAGGAGATGAAGAAGATTATGCTGGGCATCGCCGATGGGCTCGGCTCATCCCCTATTCAGATGGTTCTTGAGGACGACGACCAAAACTTTCTCAAGAAGGCTGCCGATCTCGAGGCTTCCAAGACCTCCCACTGAATCTGAATCACTCTCACTTTCCTCCTCCTCCGCTAGCTAGCTAGCTTCTAGTTTGTTTATGCAGACCATGTTTGTTATCCTGGGCTCTTTTTTCTTTTTCTTTTATGTAAGTGCAAAAAACAGCCTTGAGTATGATGAGTTGAGCCTGTCTTTATGCATCAAGTATATGGATGTAATATCGAACAAAGCGTGATCAATCTTTCAGGACTGTACTTTGGAAGTAGTGTGATTTTGTTTCATTTCTCTCTGGTTTTCATGGTTGCTCTAGCTGTTCTGTTTCTTATTAGTTTTGTTGATGCAAAAAATTGGTTCGACACTTTTGGGTTCAACTTAGTGATATTGGGCCTTCAGAATGCTTTGGGCCTCGGTAGAGTGTGTGATTGGCAAGATGAGAAAACGCTCGATAAGACCTAGGGCACCGGTGTGGTACCGGCCGAAAGCTCTCCGATACTTAAGTAAGTTCGGATTTAGTAAATTAAACTGACAGATCAATAGGCTTGTATTCCGTTAGTTCTGATTACCTCTATTTTGGGGTAGTTATTCTCTTTTATAGGCTTTGGGAGGTATGCATATTGTTTAGAGTTTCGATGTGGGACTGTGGACGTCTGCTGTGAGCATACCACGTGTCCCGGAGAAAAGAGTTGCCCTAATGGGCGGATCGGTAGGCTAGGTGCCGAAAGGCAGCCGTGATCAGGTTTGATTTCATCCACCTGTCTTGTATTTATTGGCTGTTCATTTTGGTATAAACAAATTTAGTTAGTCTCTCCTCCATAGGGGCCCTATATTCGTTTGCCTTTGTAGCATTGTATGTCCTTTGCCTTTGGGCTATTGTACCTCTTTCCCACGATCCAGATTAATAACAGGGCCTAAAATACCTCCAAATTCAATCCAAATGTTTTAAATATTCATTAAAAATTCATAAAATTCTCTGCGTGTGACAATTCCAAACTACCCTCGTCTTTTATAGTGACATGTGGTGCAGACCATTATCAAGCAAACTTACCTACAAAAGCTTCCAAATTACCAAATTACCTTGACATTGTCCTTTGCGTTCCCAAATTATCTTGATATTGTCCTTTGTCACATTTATTCATTTGGGTTTTTTCTCACCAATTTTTTTTTTTCAAATGTATTTTTCTCTTCTCCCCCACTTGAGCCCCAAACAGCGCACAGATTGCAATGAATGTGCAAGATGCATACCATCTTCATCCCATTTTCTCTTATTATGCCCAAACCTTTCTAAAATGATAAGAAGTTGCGGCCATTGACCCAAAAAATAAAAGGTTAATGATCTCACATCCGATGCATGCCAAGATTGTGTAGCCACCTCAGCCAGGGACGCGGTCCAAGAGTACTGCCCCTTAAGAAAAGTCACTATAATTTGGTATGATGATTGCAAGTTACGCTACTCAAATGTGTCTTTTTTCGGCAATATGGATGATGAAGCCCCAAGAGTTTCTCTGTGGAACACGGGAAACATTACCGATAATTCAAACCGGTTGAATGAGGTAATGATGGAAACAATCACTGCCTTCGTGCCTGTGGCAGCGAATGCGGCTTCCGGTGCTAAAAAGTTTGCGATAAATTCTTTTGTCGTAAACTTTACAGCGTCTCAGGAGTTGTACACCCTTATGCAGTGCACACTGGACCTGTCAAGCACCGCTTGTGATCGGTGTCTTCGGGAGCTACTTAATTTCTTCCTGCTTGTTGTAATGGGAAGCAAGGAGGAAGAGTTTTGTATCCTAGTTGTAATGTTAGATATGAATTGTGTCGATTTTATACAGTTGTTTCTGCCACTCCTCAGCCACTGCTTCGTCCTCCTCCTCAGCCACTGATTCTTCCTACTCCACCAGCTTCAGTTACAAGGTCTCAAGGTAAAATTAATTAATAGCAGCAGGGCTAGCTCATGTAGTTGGTCTAATTGGTTAATTATATATTCAGAAAAGCAATGTTTGCATTTAGTGACCAAAATCGGTAGTTTATGTGACCAAGTGGCTGGCCACTAATTGTGAGTTTATGGGAGAAGAGGTTTAGGAAATGGTTGGTTTAGTGTTTAAGAATAGCTTGACTTGGAATAGAAAACTTTTCAGATTGAGGTTTGCTACACAACCTCAATCTTTTCAGATTGACTTGGAATAGAAAACTTTTGAAAGAGTAAAAAAGTAATTTTGTTGTTGTTGTTGTTGTTTTTTTGCTTCTTGTGCTGACCATATGAAAATGTATAATTGTTCATACAGGAAGAAGCAGACTTTCACCTTCCATATTCATTGCCGGCAGCATTGCTGTCTCTGTGGTACTAGTTGCTTCGGGTTACTTCTTCGTACGCAGAAGATCAATAAGAAAGAAGTACAACACTGCCCCAACCCAAATAAAGAAAACAGTAAAATCTAGATAAAATACTTATTTATTCTGTCAGCAAGTTTTTCGAGTTCTTTTCATGTAATATTGCTTGCTTAGGTAAAATGGATAACCTCATTGTTTGCTTGCTTAGGTAGGAATGACTATGATACAAAGAGTGTTGAGTCCTTACAATTTGACTCCGGAACTATTGAAACTGCCACAAACAAGTTTTCTGAGAGTAACAAGTTGGGTGAAGGCGGATTTGGTGTAGTTTTCAAGGTACGAAGATAAGAATGAGGTTGCATTGGTAACCAAACTTCAACACAGAAATCTTGTCAAGCTTCCAGGATTTTGTTTAGAAGGAAAAGAAACCATACCCGTCTATGAATATGTGCCAAACAAAAGTCTTGATTATTTTTTTTTTGGTACGAATACATCATTTTAATAAAAAACACTTTGCAATTTCTAACTGAAGTACAACAATAATATTTGTGCTTTATTGAATTGATGTGAGTTTGTAGAATCCAAAAAACGTGAACAACTAGATTGGTCAAGCCGCTGCATGATAACAGGAGCAATTGCTCGAGGAATTCTATATCTTCATGAACATTCAAGGCTCAGAGTTATACATCGTGATTTGAAAGCAAGCAATATCTTGTTAGATGGCTAATGAATCCAAAAATATCGGATTTGGGCATGGCAAGAGTGTTTGGAGTTGAAGATCAAACTCAAGGAAACACCAAAAGAATTGTGGGCACCTAGTAAGTTTAATCCTCTATCTTATTAATAATCTTAAATTGTATTTCGACTTTTAAACCTACATGTAAATCATTTTGGCCTTGCAATTAGCGATTACATGGCTCCAGAATATGCTATGGAGGGATTGTATTTTGTAAAATCTGATGTATTTAGCTTCAGAGTACTTTTGCTTGAGATCATAGTGGGGAGAAGGAACTTTTTTGGCTTTCATCCAACAAATTCTGCACCTACTCTTATAGGCTATGTAAGGTCTTTATTTGGGTTAAGTTATACAAAAAGTTTCTCAAACTTTATTAAGTCTTCACACCAATGTCTTGAAAAAGGTTTTTCTCATTTGCGGGTCTGGGTTGAATCTTCTTAATGGGTTTGTGGAAGCACCAATTCAGTCTATACCAAATTGACAACCGGCTTAATTAGGTAGTTGTGGTCACATCACTGTTCTGTATACATCTTCTTTTTCCTGGTCATCTTCGTCTCTACCTACGAGATAATATATAAAATGAAAGACGTACAATTTGTGGAACTTGCTTATTAATGACGGCCACCTTTGCGATGGCGACATGAGGTGGTGGCAGGAAGGAAATGGGGTCATCTCAGCTGGTTATATGAATCAATTAATGTGTGAGTGTGATATAACAATGCCCTAAACCCTAGTAATTAAGTAATATCTTATCATTTTTAGTTACTTTCATTTGTAATTATATTTTAATTATTATTTTTTTAGTGAATAATTATTATTAAATATTTCAATGAACTTCATAAATTATATTACTTAATAAATAGTAATTAATTTTTTTTTTTCATATTATGCTATTTAAAGGTATAGCATGATGGCTATGCGTTTGAAACTTTCTATAGCTGGGCGGCTATACTATTGAATATTCTACTTAGGATATATCCGGGCGGCTATACTATCGAATATTCTACTTTTAGAGTATAGCCGCTCGGCTAGACTTGTGAAATATTCTTCTTAAAGTTGAAGCTGTACAACTAATAAGAGTTTAGGATTTATAAGGGCAAGTAAAGTGGGTTAAATTCGTGGTTGACCCATAGCTTTGCACTTGTTTGCGATGAAATATTTCAAGCCTAGGCCGACGTAGATTTAAAATTAAAATGGACGCACAACTCTTATTTATCCATTTAATTTAATTTAAAAAATAAGCCATGGACGCATAGGATTCCTTTTTATTTGAATAAGCCATGGACGCACAACTCTTGTCTTAAACAGAGGATTGGTCAATATTGTACTATAGGGAGCTTCTCCAGCAATGAAGTCCCATAATGCGAATTCGTTACGGAATTGAATTTTTGACCTTACGATTGATTTGAACGGTTCACATCTATTCTTCATCTTCATGAGTTCACTTCTCTCTCCTCTCTCCTCTTTCTTTTTTTATTCTTCTCTTTTCTTTCCTTTCCTTCTCTCTTCTCTCTCCCTTTCCTTCTGTCTTTCTTTTTTTCTTCTTTCTCTCTTGACACACTACTTTTTTTTTATTCCTTCTGATTTGAAAAAATAAGCCATGGACGCACAACTCTTGTCTTTAAACAGAGGATTGGTCAATATTGTACCATAAACCCAAAAATAAAATTTAATTGTAAACAGCAACCATCTGGGGCGGGCCCAATAAGTGGATTGATGATTATCAAAGCAAATACATAATGCTACTAGTCTATTAAACAAAAAAAAAACCACTACTTTTGACCACAGCAACAAGAAATGGGTTCTTCAAGATTGCTCATCTTCTTCATTGCAATTCCTATTATCTTGAACCTTGTTGCTCCTCCTGCCGTAGCTCAAATCAACGATGGTGTGTGCACCTTCACAGCCGACTTCTGCTGGAAATGTTCCAATATTGGCACCTACACTGATGGCAGCATCTACCAGCAAAACCTCAACAGCCTCCTCCCCTCCTTCTCCAACAATACACAAATCAATTATGGCTTTTACAATTCATCAAAGGGACAAGACCCCAACAAAGTGAATGCAATTGCATTATGCAGAGGAGATGTGTCCCTCAACGACTGTCAAACTTGTGTCAACGACTCCAGTCTCATCCTCTTCACGAATTGTTCGAACCAAGATGAAGCGATCATTTGGGCAGAGCGTTGCATGGTACGATACTCAAGCAAATTAATATTTGGTGTTGAGGAAGACGAACCTATTAAGTATGTCCCTGGCATAACTAACGTAATTGACACCGTCCAGTTCAATTCGGTGCTTAATCTCTTCTTGGATACTTTGACTGAGAACGCTTCATCAGGGAATTCTCTTAAGAAATTCGCAGCTGGACATGTGATCATCCAAGGAAGCACACAAAATCAATCAATATATGCACTTGTACAGTGCACTCCTGACATGGACAAGCAAAACTGCAGCGATTGCCTTAAAGGGGCCGCCTCAAAAATTCCGGACTGTTGTGGCGGAAAGCAAGGAGGCAGAGTTCTTAAACCCAGTTGCAATTTGAGGTTTGAGTCCACTCTGTTCTTTGAGTCTACAGCTGATTCGCTTGTAACTCTTCCACCTGTAAAAGGTATGGTACCCCTGCATATATGTTTAAACTTAATCAATGCCTTAATTACAATTTACAATTGATTAATTTTTCTTGCAGGAAAGAAGAGCACCATATCAAAAACTGTCATCATCGTCATCGTTGTGGTTGTGATTGTGTCTGTCGTTACACTTCTTATTGGCGTATTGATTTTCATAAGAGTGAGGAGACAAAGGGCAAAACTAAAACTTGAAAGTAAGTTGATTGACATAAAGACACATTTGATTTGTGTTTGATGCATGCATATTATTCTTATTACATGTTTTGGAACATGTCCTCCTGTTTCAGATGATAATAATTCGGATGAAATTAGTTTGGTTGAATCTTTGCAATATGACTTCGATACTATAAGATCTGCAACGGATGACTTCTCTGATGCAAATAAGCTTGGACAGGGTGGATTTGGAGCGGTTTACAAGGTAACGAAACACTATCACAAGGAAAAAGATTCATCATGAATGAATTGTTTTGCGTAATTAACTTTTCTAATTTTCTTATAAACCTTCAGGGTAGGCTAGCAAATGGAAGATATGTAGCTGTGAAAAGGCTCTCTAAGAATTCTGAACAAGGTGATCGTGAATTCAAAACTGAAGTCACGTTAGTTGCTCAACTTCAGCACCGGAACCTAGTGAGGCTGCTGGGCTTTTGCTTGAAAGCAGGGGAAAGAATCCTCATTTATGAATATGTGCCTAACACAAGCCTTAATCACTTCATTTTTGGTATGTTTGCTCTACTTTTTGTCATAATTCATAATCATTTCTGCCTCGATTTATATTATAGAAAAAGCATATTAACAAAATCATGTTTCATTTTGATGGAATTGTATTTAGATCCAACTGATCACGCACATTTGGATTGGGAAACACGTTACAAAATCATAGGAGGCATTGCTCGAGGGCTTCTTTACCTTCACGAAGATTCCCGACTTCGAATTATTCACCGTGATCTTAAACCTAGTAACATTCTGTTGGATGAAGATATGAATCCTAAAATTGGGGATTTTGGCATGGCAAGATTGTTTATGATGGATCAAACTCAAGGAGATACTCAGACAATTGTGGGAACCTAGTAAGTATCTGCAAATTTCAAAGCTAAATTACATTGTTGTGCTTGTTCACACCATAACTAAATTTTTAATTTGATGAATATAAAAATGCAGTGGATATATGGCTCCAGAGTATGCAATTCATGGACGTTTTTCAGTCAAGTCGGACGTCTTTAGTTTTGGCGTGTTAGTTCTTGAAATCTTAAGTGGTAAAAGGATTAGCAGTTTTCGAAACGGCGAGAATGAGGAGGATCTTATAAGCTATGTGAGTATGAATATAAGGTTTTACATTACCAAACTCTTTTGCTACCTAAAAAACATAACAAGAGAAAGCAGCATCATTTCTTCTTTAATTAATGTGTTTATAAACTTGATAGGCCTGGAGGAATTGGCGGGATGATACAGTGGCAAATATCATGGACCCAAAGCTGACGACAGGTTTAGGAACTGAAATGATGAGATGCATCCACATTGGTTTGCTATGCGTCCAAGAAAATGTGGCAAGCAGACCATCCATGGCTTCAGTTGTCTCTATGCTAAACAGCCATTCTGTCACACTCTCATTACCCTCACGACCGGCATCTTATTTGCAATATAATACTGGATCAGACAAAACAGGGTCCGATGGATCCAAAAACTCTATGCATGTGTCAGTAAATAACGATTCAAATTTTACTGAACCATATCCTCGCTAGTGGGGTGGGGCTGAGTATGTATCAGGAACAATTTATTTTCTTTTCTTTGATATGCGTGTTCGATTGATATATTTGAACAACTGCAGCTAAAGTTCAATATTTTCTGTACATAAAGTAAAACCAAATTGTCGTTTATTTGAGAGGCCAAATTAAACTTGAGGGGTGAGAAGCTTGGGAATAGCCTTGAACTGAGGTCTAGCTGCTTCTACCTGGTTCCTGAAATTCTGGCTCAGTTTGCAATCTCTCCCTTCTGGTTTCTTTGAAACCAGATCTTGACAACAACAAAAAAGGTTAAGAGGACCGTGGTGATGGTGGATCCAATTTGTTTTGGTATCAATTTTCAACAAAACCCAAATCCAACCAACCATATAATCAAGCCAACACAAACCACCAATAAATTTCGGATTAATTTGGGTTTCGGTTAGGTTAATGGGTTTGGGCCCATATTAAAATAAAAAGAAAGAACACAATATGACGGCCAATTCTAGCTAGCCCATTCTTTTGCTCCACTAGTGCTTTCAAATTCAATCAAGGACTCTTCTCCTCCAGATCTGCGACTAGAAGCTTCCAAGAGATGACGGGAGAGAGAGAAAGAGAATGAGAGAGCTGCTGTAATTTCAACCCCCGCATTTTGTGTAGCAAGTGAAAAGACCAAACGAATGGTATCAAGTTTCACAACTGGAGCAAAGACTTCCTTATAGTCAACACCATATTCTTACCTGTAGCCTTCTGCAACTAGGCGTGTTTTGTATTTATCAACTTCTCCATTGTCATTGAACTTTGTTTTGTAGATCCACTTGACACCAATAGACTTTTGTGTTCTTTCTCTCACATATACCATTTTGTGAGCTATCCTTGAATGCCATTGATATCACAAAAGTCAGCAAACTCTTGTGAGCTCAACTCTCCACCACCATATATTCGAAGCATTTTAATAAGTTTGCCCGCATCATGCTCAACAAGAGCTTTGAAGCTTTTGAATGTTGAAAATGTTTCTGATTTTTCTTGCAAGAAATATACCCACGTCTTTTAGCTATAGTCATCAACAAATGTTATAAAATACCTTTTTTTTTCCATTCGATGTAGGGTTTATGGGTCCACATATGTCAGAATGAACCAGCTCTAAAGGTTAATGAGCTCTCCAAGCTTTTCCTTTTGGAAAGGACTGACAATGCTGCTTTCCGATCATACATTCTTCACAAAATTTGAGAAGGAGAATGAATTTCTGGGAGACCAGTCACCATATTCTTCTTGTGCAACGTCTTCAAACCACTGAAATTGAGATGAACATATCAAAAATATGCCAAAGGCACGTCATATTTTCAACCTTGGTAATAAGGCAAGTTTGAACATATTTTTGGATTTACAAAGGAAACAATCGATGCTTTGTCATCTTCACTTGAGCAATCGTTCCTCTTCTCGGATCATTGATCTCACAAGTGCCTTCTTTGATGGTGATCACATAGCCCTTCTTTTGCAACTGGCCAATGCTAAGCAAATTGGTTTTTAAGGCAAGAGCATAATACACATTAGAAATTGTTTGAAGGGAGTTATCCTTTGCTTTGATTTGGATATCACTTTTCCCATCACTGAAATCACAGAATCATCACCAAACTTCACAGTAGTATGAAAGGATTCATCTAAATGATGAAAATCAAACTTACACCCATACATACAATTGCTACATCCTGAGTTAATATACCGCCAATTGGAATGAGATTCCTCCTTTGTATCGCAAGCCATAAGAAGAATTTATTCATCTCTTTGTTCAAATTTTGATGTCTCGCCCCTTTCTTTAGACATGTTAGCGTAGCATTCAGAACGATAGTGATAGTACCTACCACACCTATAGCACTCAATCTGTGATTTGTCGAGTTTTGACTCATGATGTCTTTGTTGTTTGTATTGACCTCTGTCTCTACTTCTAGAATCAGAATTTCCTCTGCCGCCAGAATCATGAGGACCTCTCCCTCTTCCTCTTGCTCGACCTCTACCTCAACCATGCACTTTCGTCAACAATGCTCCCACTACTAGTTTTGCAATTCCAGTTTCAATGAGACTCCAATACTCTTTGGATCTTAGAAAATTCTC
Organism: Prunus campanulata; assembly: GCA_034190965.1. NCBI lineage: Eukaryota > Viridiplantae > Streptophyta > Magnoliopsida > Rosales > Rosaceae > Prunus > Prunus campanulata. The sequence continues at coordinate 350,435 of CM067209.1, forward strand.
CATTCACATGCTCTAATGATCATAATGACCATCAAAATGAGGTATGACTGGCTGCACGTAGTTCTCTTGAAACTCGTTGAATGCCATCAGTCCTTGTTGCTGCAAGTCAAGAAAGCTACTCTTTTTGGTGAATTTAAGTCAGGCCCAGTGGGGGCTCTGATACCAAATGTTGGAAAATTTAGAGAACTCAAATAATAAGAGATAAAAAGCTACGTTGAACTGAAGTGAATTTTCATTGACTGAAACACAACTTAAATAACACATACAAAGCAACTGACTCATATAATAAAGGAACAACTAAACATCTCACTACTACTAATACTAACAGACTTCTCCCACAACTAGTACACACCTATTGAATAGGTAAAACCCAACTAATTTCCTAAAACATAGGAACCAACAATTATTGAATTACAAATAACATAAATAATTTCTAATATCTATCTTTCCTTTTTTTTTTCTTCCTCTTTATTTCCTTATCTCCTCTCTTGGTTTTTTTTTTCTTGGAATTTTCTCCTCTCTCTCTTTTCTTTTTTTTCTTCTTCTTCTTTCTATGCGCCAGTTTTCTTAGTGGTAAGTGGCCTTCGAGTTACAAGAGAAAGCCTTTGAATTCCGATCAACTACATTGGGAGGAACTCCAAGCTGCTTCTCTCTTTGTCAATATCCCAAGCATTTCGATCGCTCTGCTTATAACGCTGAGAAAGAAGAAGAAAGGAAAGAAAGAAAAAAAGAAAAAAGAGGAACGAGAGAGAGAAGGGAATAATGCCCATGGGAAACCAAGGCCAACATTAAATGTATTTTTTTGACCAATTTGTCCCTATTATTATATAGATTACAATGTTATCCAACAACAAAGATTGTTGGTGTTTTTTTTTTCTTCATATGTCTAACATGGTATAATTGGAAAACTTTATTTCTACACAATTAAAACACGGAAAATGAAATAAAGTGGCATTTTCTGATTACTTTATTTGCTTTACCAAATATGAGAAAACACAATAGGCTTGTAGCTCAAGCATTTAACACCATATACCCTTGCAAATAAGCATTCTCATCCTTAAGAAAATACATGGAAAATTATTTCCCATCAAATCATATTTGTGAATCAAACATAGCCTATATGACTGCTAATAACCATTCTCATATATTTTTTTTAGGAATTAATTTTTTTTTAAAGGACAAATTTCCGAAATGTCTGCCAGAAGTCAATATTGAATGCTTTTTAAGTCCATAACTAATTGACTATATGTATTTAAAATGTAAAAATGTAGACTTTTTTTTTTGGGGGGGTCGAAAGTAAAAATGTAGACATTAGCCCAAGTAGAAATGAGTAGTTTCGGTAGTTTGATGATGGGGTACAGAACACGTCCTCCACCAACATGAGATGTAACCTCCAAAAAGAAGTAAAAAATATTTGTATATTGTAATAGCTTAATAATTAAGAAATATGCAATGGAAGGCAAAGGAAGGAATAAGGAGTGAAAGGGGGAGATCTGACTTGCCAGAGGTGCGAGTGACAACACATCTACGTGTTTCCAGAAAGTACGTATGGTTGAACTTGAGGCTCCTTAGAGTGGGGTGGGAGAATCACTCACACTATTTACCCATCATCCACCAAGTCAGTCATGAGTCTCATTGCTTCTTGCTCATCTCATCTCATCTCAGATAGAGACAGAGATTGAAAAAGCATAATGACCAGAATGCCCTCGATGGCATTAATCCCCAATTCCAAAACAAGATGCCAGTCTTCCCTCCTCCTGAGTAGTCATACTGGTGACTGGGACTGGCCGCCTCCCCTTCCCCCTTCCCCTTCCCCTTCCCCTTCCCCTCTGCACTGCCAACAATAATCTCCTTAAATTTAAAAATTAAAGAAATGGGTGATCATCAGACGTTCTGGTGCCACGAATGCGACATGAGCGTGAGCCTGGTGCCTTGTTCTGCCCAGGAGACTCTGCTCTGCCCTCACTGCTTCAGCGATCTCTTGGAGCTCATGGATTCTTCGTCTGCTTCTTCTTCTTCTTCTTTTTCTGACCATCAGCACAACTCACAAGACAACTTCTTGCTCAACAGCCCATTCCTCCACCGCCTCATCCACCACCTCTCCACCCACCCCATCAACCACGACGACCGCCTCCCTTCACCCACCGCCGCCGTCCCCCCTTCTTCTCTGCCTGCCTCCAAGGCCTCCGTCGACGCCATCCCCACTCTCAAGATCACCTCATCCATGCTCGATCTCGACCCCCTTCTCCTCTGCGCCGTTTGTAAGGACCCATTCCTTCACTCCGTCGACGCCAAGCAGCTCCCTTGCAACCATCTCTACCATCCCCACTGCATTCTCCCCTGGCTCTCTTCCCACAGCTCTTGCCCCCTCTGCCGTTTCCAGCTCCCCACCGACACTCACCAACCACACCTACGACACCAAAACCAAAACACCCCCTTGCCCTTCGACGACGACGACGATCAGTACGATTGGTTCATGGAATATGGATCCCATGGGGGCAGTCTCCGCCTCAGCTACATTGCTGCCAGTGGAAGGCAAATGGCCAACCCAGGAGAAAGGGCTCCCGCTGCCTCCCCCAATGTCAATGCCAATGCCGACTCATCTTTCAACGGTTCGTTTTCTTTTCATTCCCATTCTCGTAATTTCTATCAATTGCATTGCCTTGTTTGGATTGCATTTTTGTGTGCTGCTCATATTAACAACCCCTCGCATGTCTTCTGAGTTAGGTTGAAATTCTGTGTTTCTTTGAATGCTATTAGGAGTTCACTAACCAAACAAATCTTTGGTATTGAAGCTTTTGCCAAACATGAGCTTATCTTGTAGTTGTAATTAACACTTCAGAGCAGTCTTAGCCTCCGGAGTTTTGCGTTTTTTTAAAATCCAAAATAAACAGGAATTCCTTTTATTTTCTTCTTGGTTTTCACAATAAAACTTTATTTGTGTCTTCTACAGCTATGCTGTATGCTATCCTGTTTAAATAGACCTCTTCCTGGTTTTCACTGGGAATGATATCCCAAATGAAGAAATTTTAGTGACAAACATTATTCATGTTTTAGGTAGTTTCAAAGAGTTTCCTCCAAAATTTTCTATACAATTTTGAAATTCTTGCAGAAAATTAGCAAGAAACTCTGGCCTTTAAATAATTAACATTCACTGGTGTATGTAAAGCTATGAGTCAAACTAGACAAGAGTTGATTTTGATGCTGGATCTACCGAGTTGTAGCTTAAAGTCCAACAGTAAACAGTTACATATGTGGGTTGAAAGAAGTCCATGATCCTCTTTCTACATGAGAGTATAGGTAGCCTACTTCAATTTTGCTGTGGTATGGATAACATTTTTACGGGTTCTGTCCTTTAGATCATACCAGAGATTATGCTTCAGTGATATCAACTTTTTGCGAGTTCCCATTTTTATGCATTGTCAGTGTTTAATGGGGGTGGCTTGGAGGTTGTTCTCCTTCTAGGTGTTTCCCAGCTGCCCCATCTTTATCTTTGACAGCAATTTCATGCCCAATTGATCATGGTTCAAACCTGTGAGCATTAGCTTAAACGGTTCATCAATGTGGAGGCCCACGGCCTGTCCTGTGCCTATCGGCCATAAGTGGCTTGTAGCATCCCCCACTCCATACACCTCTCAATTCTTGCTGAGGCCGAACATGAGTTATAGGCTCCTATTACTTTGCTAGGAGGCTTGATCAACTAAGAAGTTGGCACTTATCCATTGGGCATTTATAAAGGTCTTGCTTCAAGGGTTTACTAAATCCATGTTATGGTATAAATTCAAACCATAAGTGCTGGATAGCTAAATCTTATTTCACTTTAAAATATGCCTGTCTTTTCCATTTTTCCTCTAATGCATCTAGCTATTCTCTTTGCATCCAACAATTTCATACCCTGATCATATGTGATAATCGTCTTCCTGGGCATTTTTCCTCTAAATCCATGTTGTAGTAGTTACTTAAGACTAAAACATGACAATGAAATCATCTTCCTGGGCAATCTTTGGGGCCAAAGTTGCAAAATGTCTGTTCTAGCTTCGGCATGGCCTATGCTTAAACCATGATGGCCAGAGTGAAGTTCACAATGCCATGTCACCTGGCTAATTCTTACCTTGTAATCAATTTTTGAATGCCAAATATCCAAGAGCAAGGCTTTATAGATTTTACTAATATATCTCTTTCAATATTTGATTGCAGGAAATTTGTAGTTAGATCTGTTTTGAGGAAACTTGAGTGTCACCATAAAATTGAAGTGTAAATCTGCAGAGGATGGTTGTGCTACTTTTTCCTGCTTACCTTTTCTTTGGTCTAGGTCAACTAGTTAGCACCCTGATCATATGTGATAATCGTGCATTATCCCCTCCCTTCTCTCCTTTACAGAGCTGGGGTTAAAGTATGTGTATACCTTTTTCGTCTTCAATTTCAGTTAATAAATGGAAGGCTTGTCTGCCTCAAAGTTGTTTTAACCTCGTTTGTTCCTTGAATTGGTTAGCCTTTGATCTGACTACTGTTCTGTGATGTCGCTTCTTTCCATCATTATCTCTTTAACAAGGGGAGTTTGTTACCTGTGGTGATGTGTGTTCTGGATCTGAAAAGTAGCAGTTCACATTCCCTACCGGCTTATCCACCCAGGAACGCAGCTTCGTTTCTTAATCCAAATAACAGGTTTTGTGCCAGTTCTGCCATGATTAGGTTTAATTGAAAGATTATCGCATCGACTGTTATGTACTGTAACTGATCACGCTCGCAGCTCTTTTATTTTTTTTTTTTGTAAATCTGAATTCTTGGGGTGGGAAGAGATGGCGTTTGAACAAAGTGAGGCAGCCTGTCCTAGTATGTTTTAGGTCAATAAAAGGATTGTTGAAAAGTTTAACACGAATATTTGGATTGACCATTTTTTGAGAAGAACCGTTTGCAATGCGAAATGTCAACTTGTCAAGTGCGTGAAAGAGAGAAATGCTGCTAAGCTGTCTCTAACTTGTGAGTTACGACTTTCTGAGAGCCGTGGAAGCAATTAGCCAATTCTCCACACTTCAATTATTATTCTGGAAACAGGCAATAGCCGGTGGAGGTCATCATCATCTCCATCTGGGGTAGATGGTAGAAAACAAGTCATCAAATACGTGTAAAGTAATAATACCCAAATCACGTGCTGCTTTTGACCTCTTATTATAACTATTTTCAAACAAACGCATCCTAATCAAACTAACAAACACTCGCATACAATCCATTGAAGAGTTATTTTATTGACGCGAATTAGGTGATGATTGAGTGCTTGCTTCGTCTAACATGCTAACTATTGGATAATCAAATCAAGCACTATCTACCTTCTTAGCTACTTTCGTTTGTCTTTCATTCATTGTATCTATATCATTCATCACGTAACTTATTACGTCTGTTATGTGATTTATTTTATTTATCGTGACGCATCATCTAGATTAGGATGATGCAAAAACTGATCCAGTCTCTCTGCTCCTCCTTCAGGGCTCCTTCTTTGACCGTCGAGATTAGCTGCTTTACTTTTCAACTACTCCAACATGGTCAACATGATAATAACCACGTCAGCACAAGTTCTAGACTGTGAGGGCAAGTCAAAGAGGTTGGCGCCTTTCATGTTTTACGTGCTCCATAATCAAATTCGCATGCTTCTCTTCTCATGGAAATTCTATAAATACCATCTGCCGTACATAGTTTTAAATCCAAATTCATTCATCACTTGCCAAATTCCTCCTCCAGCCAAATCAAAACAAGGTTGTCTGAAACAGATAAGAGGTTGAAGAATCAATCAAGCAAGGACACAAATAATTAAGGATGATGATGATGATTATGGAAAGCAGCATAGCAGATGTGTTGGTGAAGGTAGCCATATTCATACTGATTCAGGGTTTGGTATATCTCATCCTTTCCAACTCATCAAACATCTTCTCCAAAACCACCAGGAGATCGCATAGCTTCAAAACAGCTCGCTCTGTAAGCATCCGTCGGATGCTTGCTGTTCTTGCCGACTTACCCGCCGGCGGTGAGCTCTCTCCTCCAACAAATTACTCAAGGGATAATTCGCAGTCTCCTCGTAGCCAGGAAAATGCAACGCCTATATACTACTGATCAGCAAGCATATTCCATTTGGATTTTTGTACAAGATTGTTAATATGTTTGCTTAAATATATATGTTTATGAGTTTGAGAGATTCATTTGTTCTTTGATTAAATATGTATTCAGTATTGAGATATATAACACTGATGACACTACGATTGTAAACATTCTGTGAAATCAATATACAGCGCATATCATTTTCTTGAATCTTCTTCTTCTTTCTTAGCTTTCTCAATTCTTAAGCTTCCTCTTCTAAACTGTTAACAGTTTGCTTAGTGGTTGTGGGGTGAGCGAAATTGATATTTTTATACAGAATAAATTAGGCTTGAGGATTGTTTAATCCAAAAGTTGTAACAACCTCCCTAATAGCCCCAAAAGCAATACTTTGAAAATCACCTGCCCAAAAACAAAAACTCTTGAAATAGATTCAGAAAATACCTTACCTTAGTAATTTTTCACTCTCTTCAACTTCTTACCGCTTTTTAGGTTTGGGATCACAATGCGGAGAGTTCTCTGTTAGGATAGGATCAGTATGGCTGGGATTTATCTGCAGGAAATAGTCAAAGGCTTCTAGTTGTAGCCCCAGCAAACCAGTTTGATTACATATATATGTTCCAATTTCCAAATGACCAAACAAATTTTCATGGTTAACGATGTAAACTCTCTTTAATTAAAAAATTATTGGATCTTCAATTGGAGGAGATGTTTAGGGAGGCAAAGTACACTCCTTGAGCAGCAGTAGCTAGTTTCCAAGGAATTGCTGACAAAGAGGCCCTCTTTTTGATCATCACACGTGTTATGCCAACAAGGAGTATATGGCTGGGATTTATCTGCAGGAAATAGTCAAGGGTTTTAAAATGCAATACGGAATTAAAGTAGAGAGTCATTTGGTGAGTTTTTACTAAAAGCAATAATAGAGTGGGAAAAAAAAAAATCAACATAATGTAGAAAGTGTATTCTAACCGTAATGGATTGACGCCACCTCTATTTGCCAAAAGTGTATTTTGATTGACACAAGGCAGCCCTATATTTTGCTTGCTCAGCTTTGGCTTTTTATCTCAAACACACACAATATTGTTGTTTCATACAACTTAAAATCATCTAACCCAGGCCAAGCTAGGAACATCGATTTTTGGACATTAATTTTAAAAGAATGTCAAACCTCATAAGGTTAAGGTGTTAAATTCAGAGAGACGGGCCAACAGCTCACTATTAACAATACTGATATTGTTCCCAACTTAACCACCTACAAAGCCTAGTAGGGTAAAGGCCCAACATATGAAGATCATATATTGGGTAAGGGTAAAGGTTCAATTCAGGCCCAGTCAATCAACCCGTTCTGATACCATGTTAAATTCAGAGAGACGGGCCAGAGGCCCACTACTAACAACACCGATATTGTCCCCAACTTAACCACCTACAAAACCTAGTATGTGTGGGGTTTTATCACAAAAAGCCTCGATGATATTAGTAGTGGAACCATTCATTATATATTGTATTTTATTTAGTCAAGTTTCCAATGTGGGACTTATATTCTTCAACATAAGGTAGTTGATGTCTTTTGTCAAGGTTAACGTGGATGCATCCTGGAATCCAAACTCAAAGAGGGTTGGCATTGGAATCCTGATTAGGAACACCCATGGAGATTTTATCAAGGGTACATCCATCCCATCAGTGGCGAACTCTGCTATAGAGGCTGAGGCATTGGCTTGTCTCGAAGGTTGTAAACTTGCTGCTAAGATGGGTTATCATCAGGTCACTTTTGAATCTGATTGTAAGGAAGTAATCTCTCCTTTGAAGGGCTTCTTATCCAAAGGAAAGTGGGAAATCTATCATATCCTAAGTAATGTTCAGGATGTTTTGAACTGCTTCTAAACCTACGTTTGGACGTGGATTCCTATAACCGCCAACCAAGTGGCAGATCATTTGGCAATGCTTGCCAATTCGAGGATGAGCCCTGAAGTATGGGTCAACCGACCCCCATCCTCCCTAATGCATATCCTAAACAAGGATGGTTTACCATGCCCCCCAAGGAGTGCTTAATGGTTGCGGCTGTGTGGGCTTCTCGACGTATTTGTTTGTCTTATGACTACGTCTTTGTAGTTGTCCTCCTTCTTTGTAGCTGCGTTTTTATTATGTCTTGTTGTTCGCTGTGCTTTGCTGTTTTATGGGCTTTGTACTTCTCTTGGCTGTTTGCCTGCTTTTATGAAATTCCATCTTTCAGAACAAAAAAGAAAGGTAGTTGATGTTATCGACTCAAAAACCGCTAAAGAATATGGTGATCCAAAACTAGCCCGAATGAAAAAATCAATTTTAAAATGGAATGTCAATTTCTGCCAAGCGTGCATTTGATTTGTTTAACAAATACAGATCAGTTTCAACAAAATTGAAAAGCATAGGCCTTGTTTATAATAAATTGATTGAGCAATTTTTGAAGAAAAAAAAAAGAGTAAAATATTGTGTCATTAAAGCTGTATTTTTTTATCCCTTCCAAAGGTCAGATTTAAAAAAGAAAAGAAAAGAAGAATAGACGTTCTATTTGCTAACCTGGATTATTTTTCTGGGTTGGTGCACGACACCTGCTCCCCCACTATATATATAGCCAGGTGATTCGAATAATGTAACACTTTCCTATATAAGGCGGTCCAATAATACTTTTCCTGTATAGTATAGTATATAGAGAATGTATTCCAATAATTGTAACACTCTGTATTATCTATATTTATTTTTATTACACATCAATGCACACACATAATAATGATTCTAATTGATACATAATCATACATATCCTGATATTGTAAATACTTCATATTTTTCAGATGTAAGAAATTTAAGAGTAGCTATTTAATAATATCTTTCATGGTTTAGCGGCTAATGTGTCTCTGCTAGTTGACTTGTTATTTTGGTTTTGTTTTGAGTTTTATTTGTAGCCTTTATGAAGCGTGTGACACTTTTTTTCCTCGTCTCATATTTTTTCCATTGGGTTTTCTGAGGCAAGATTTTGATGAGGCTATGTTTGTTCGCTCAAGTCTATGTGTGTGATGAAAATTGATTTAACCACAATGAACTAGACAAGGAGGTAGTACACCCAAGATAAATTGGTTTGGAAGCACATTTTGGGCACTGGTGGTGGTGGTGGTGGGGACAAACAAAACCGCAAGTGAAGTTGAGGCAAATGATGATCGGCTACATATTTCACGGGGAAGGGGCCATCTTGCCAATGCCATGACCACGTGATACCAACTCCAAGTTGCTGCACTGCACTGCACTGCAACTGCAACTGCAACTGCACTGCACAAAGTTGAATTGTTGCAGCAGCACTAGTACGTAGTAGTAGCAGTAGTAATACAACACAGTTGTAATAAGTTCCCCCAACTGCAATCTGCAACAATTTGAACGTTTGCACTCACGTCACGTCCATTATGCATATCAACAATATTGCACGCCAGACCATCATTGTACCCTACATGTGGTACACTGCATGCCCTTTTATTTTCTCCTGTCATGAACAAAGCCTTTAAATCAAATGGCATTGAAGAGGGATGGGCAATGGATAAAGAACTTTGAAATTTTGGATTTTAATCCGAGACTAGAAACCTTAAGTATAAGCTTTAAACTAATGATGATTCTACACCCTAAAACAATTATCCATGCTATAATAGATTGGATCAAAATTGAAGAAAATTGAGTAAAAATGAGATTTTCTAAACGGGTTTTATCTTTAAGAAAGATGTGACTTCCTGCACAAAATCATATATATATATGTGTGTGTGTGAAAATCAAGGATCGGCTTAGTTTGGCCATTATGTTGACATGACAACCGAATGAAGGCTCAATGAACTTTTTTATTTATTTTTTATCAATGAAGTATGGGCGGAATTTGAAATTTGGATATCTTTTAACATTAGAAAGAGAAGTAAACAATAGACTAAGCTAATTAAAAAGTAATTATATATGCTTGAATGTATGCGTGTAATCTTTAAAAAAATTTAAAAAGTGATTATATATGCTGGCAGGGGCCTAATAAATTGCTCTTATGGTAGTTCATTGACTTGGGAAATATTTAGCTTATATTTAATCTTTGCTTCCAAAGGACAACTTTGCTATGGTTTGCCTTCAATTAAACCTGAAATTTCTTGAACAGTACTTCCCTTCCCTCGTATCAATATATTTCTTCTATCTACAGAACCCGCATACTATCTGGCTTTGTTCCCACACAAAATAGCTATCTAGCTAACCACTTCCCCACACAAACGTAAACATCAGATCTCTTATAGTTGACTCCATGGAGAAGATGATGAAGAAGCCACAGTACTCATCATGCAATCCTAGTTCAGCTTCTTCTAAACTGGGCATGCACAAAGATTCACTTAAAATATCGAAGACGGCGTCCAAGCCAAAGATTCGCATAATCCACGTATTTGCACCTGAAATCATAAAGACAGATGTGGCCAACTTTCGGGAACTGGTGCAGAATCTCACTGGAAAACCTGCGGCAGCACCGGAAGTAGTAAATGGTAGTAGGAAGAAAACAATAAGATGTTCTACTTATTCATCACCAAGCAAGAAAATATTGGAATTGCAAAATGATGGAGATCAGAGAGTAAAGGAGGAAATACAAAACTACACGTGGAGATCATCATCATCAGGTGATCATCAGCCAGAGAAAATAAATAGTTTCTTGGATGGTTTCTCAGATTTGGATGGCTTTATTGAAGATTTAAGTACTGAATCTCCTTCTCTTCATTCATCAAGGTCTTCCGCTCCATCCCCTTGGATGTATTTGGACATGCATGATCAGTAGTGCTATATCTCTAGAGAGTTTTCTTAATTTATTAATGATTAAGTAGTAGTACAAATTTAATTATCTCCATAAAAAACCATTCATATATTCTGGTTAAGAACATTCTTACTCAGGATCTCTCTCTCTCTCTCTCTCTCTCTCTCTTCTTTTTTCTTTTTCTGAGAACATCTCTCTTTTAGTTGCCTGCTTCATGTTAGAAAAGCAACGAGACTATGTAGCTATATGCTCATTGTTTATTTCTTACTTTCTTTTTTGTGTTGGGCAATTGCAATTAATTATATATAGTACTTAATTTGCAAACTTTCTGCATGTATTCTTCTAGTTTATTTTTCTTTAGATCAGCTCCATTTCAAGACCAATGCGATAATCATGTGATTATATTGTTCCCATGTATATTTGCGTGTAGGTTTTTTTCCCCTGTGGTGGAACTACGATGGGGTAAATTGGGAATTACATTTTTTAATTTCTTTTAAAAGTGGAGGGTAAATTGAGATTTCTAGGGAGGGTCCTCCTTAGTTTTAATTCTAATCCAATAAGAAGAATATTTGTTTCAAAATGGAGAACATCGTTTAAGTTTTGGAAACATGAACTTAGCCAAGTTGGTTAGAGCAGATGTGCTCCCTGAATTGTGGGCCCTGCTTCTGACACTTTTGGGGTCTCCGAGGGTGAGATGCCTGGGATGGCGTACTGGGCCACAATCCTTTCTTTATTTTGTTTGTGACCTTCCTCTCTTTGTTCAGACTTGGGCGGTTTAGAGCAAGTCCACCCCAAAAGGCTAAGGCGAGGCAAAGGCAAGGCAAGGGCTGTCACTATTCACGTGAATAGTGGCAGCCTTACCTTTTTGGGTTCCACCCCAAAAGGCTAGGGCAAGGGCAAGAAAAAGAAAGATTATGCAACAAAATATAAACAATTTAGAAATGTAAGAAATAAAATGATTATGCAAGAAAAAAATAAATATGGAAGAAAATATAAAAAATTTACAAATGCAAGAAAAAAAAAATTAAAATTTACAAATATTGAAAGGAGAAGAGTTTGTATGAGGATTTGGTGTGGAAAATGAATAAAATTGTTATGTATTTATAGGGAAAACATCCATAATTTATTGGTTTTTTTAAATAAAAAAAAAATTTGAATTTTTTTTGGATTTTTTTTCGCTCAGAGCCTTTGGGCTGCAGCCCAGCCAGAATTTGCTTGTGGGCTTGCCAGGGTTGGTGGGACCCATGGCTTGCCCGGGCTCCAACTCGCGTGCTGGAGGGCTTCTAGGCTTGCAAGGGGGCCCTTTTGCCCAGTTTACTCCAAGCGGTGGACATGCTCTTAAGGGAAGGTTGATTATGTCCTACCAATCATTTGGGTCCAGTCACTTTCTCAAGTACGGTATGGGCCTAAGTCTCTTGGGCTCTTCTGGGAGGGCCTAATTGATATTTGATATCAACATAGTACATAATTAGTACACATATTTTAAGATGTAGTACAAATTGATTTACAATGCAAGGCAATACTCGTACTATAGTGCAAGCTAACACAAGATATCCCTAATATATACTGGGAGGGAAATTCGAATTCGGATGCAAGGGCATGGGCATATTCCTTGGACAGACACTGAAGACAATTATTTTCTATGTATGAAAGCCAAAGTAAAAGTGTGAGATTTTTGTAAAAATGTCACATGAACTTATACCTCGGTTTCAATTTGTCATCTTAAATAAAAATTTAAGAAAAATGTTACCTTAATTTTTCAAATTCCATGATTTGTCATTTGACTTTAACACCATCCAATTTTGCATCCATTTTTAAAGGTATTTTAGTCTTTCCATTTTCAAGGGTATTTTAAAAATGGAAAGAATCATTATTAATATATATATATATATATATATATATATATATATATATAAACAATTAAAATTGAAAAAAAAAATTCTCACCTTCCCCCATCCCCTACGCGTCACCGGCGGCTCCAACCAACCCCGCCCACCTTGAAATACTGTTGGGGTCTTTTTCTATCGGAGGGCTCGTATGGGCTTGTTGATTCTTAGACATCATAGAGTGGTGAATCAAGCCTTCTTTGCCCTTTTTTCTGAGTTAGGGATAATTATGCCCAAAGCATCCCGATGGAGAAGTTAGTCTCAAGGGAGTACTTTGTTCTTCTTCCAATGGCTGTGTGTTTTGTGCTGATGTTTTCGACAGCTAGATGAAGAGTTGGAGATGGTGCATTGATGTTGCACAAGCTTGGCATGAGAGTTTACTTTGGTGAATCAAGATACTACTAGGCTTGCATGAGAGGCTTGTGGCGTTGGAGCTAAGAGAAAATGAGCATGAAGAAAGGATTAAGGGTTGAGATTTTGGGTGTTTTCGGTAGCTAGACGAAGAGCTTGTGACGTTTGCGTTTTCTTACAAAAAAAGGTAATGACTATGATTTCAACTTAGCTTGAGAGGATGGGTGTTTTAGATTTGGGATGGGATGGAGCTTTTTGAGAGAGAGAGAGAGAGAGAGATAGAGATAGAGATAAAGATAAAGATAAAGGATGGGTGGCTTGAGTAGATTAGCAGCTTGACGATTGCTTAGTCGTGCTTTTGCATAGTTGAAGATGACTTGATGATGTTGAACCGAGATTGTGTGAGCTTGGCATGAGAGCTTGGAGTGTGGGAGTTAAAGACCTGCAAGTTTAGCAAATGAGAATTCATGTGCTTGGCTTGGTGTGGATAGGCTTGAGTTTGGCTGTTGAGAACTTGTTGTTTGTGGATTTGGCTATGGTGATTTAAGAGTTTCAAGAGAAGGATGATGGAAGGAAAAGCTTGAGGCTTGAAGGCTATGGTGTTTATAGCTTGGAATGGTATGAGGAGGAAGGAAAAGCTTGAAGTTATGCTTAGTGAGGCTTTATAAGGAAGATGGAGGATTTCAAAGCTAAGAAAGTAGAAGAAATGGTTGTGATAGCTGAGGAATAGTTAGGATGGCTGCTGAAATGCTTGCAGCAGCCGAAGGGAGGAAGGAAGGTGGTCTGATGGTTGCTGGGGTGCTTAAGCAACCAAGAGATGTTGTTCTCTACTTGTGTCATGGCTTCTAATTTATAGAAGGCAAGGGCTTTCCTTTATTTCTAATGGGTAAAAAGAGGTGATGAAACCATTCTATTTCCAACATGTAAAAGGAAGCATTGGGACATTATTATTTCCAATAGGCAAAGCAAGGCATTGGAAAATGACTATTTCCTATGGGTATAGTGAAGTGTCGAAATTGGCTTGTTTTCATAAGGTAATAGGGAGTGCTTGAAGGATATCTCATTTACTCACCCACATTGGAGAACTCCAAGCAATGGGCTTGGAATTTGGTGCTCCCAAGTAGGTAGCCCAAAATCTTCATTATCCAAAAGCTTCTGTGGGCCTTGTGGACCTCTATAACCTTCCACACCACAATCCATTGTACAAACCCCGTAAACCACATGACTTGGGTTCATGTGAGCTTGGTAGGTGATTGAGATATGAAAAATGTATTATTGGCTAGGCATGGCATGCACATTATTTATATATTTATTTAATGAATTAATTCTCAAAATACAGCTTGGATTAACGCATGACCAATATTATATGTTATATTGGGCTTTAAATGTCTTTGGGCTTATTGTGACTTTTTGGGCCTCAATAAATACATTCCCCCTTTCCTCTTCACAACCCCTTCCTCCTTCTCTCTCTATCATGGAATACCTACCCTCCACACACAAATTCCCTCGACCCAACCAAACAAGAGCGGAACCGAAAATTTATATTGGGATTGGCTATTTTTTTTTCTCTAACTTCCTTTATGTCTAGAGATATTAGAAACCAAACAAGTTCGTCATTGGCTTTGTTGAATAAAATACAATCAATGGCTGCAACTTTATTTCTGGGAGTATATGGGTTACGTAGCTTATAAAATTTGCGATGGGTGGGCTAATATCTGTGGGAGTATGGGTACCTTATCATGCTCAGAGAAGAGGGGGAGGGGGTCTGGAGATTGGCGCAATGTGTTTTAGGGGCGGGTGGGATTGGGGTGGGGGAGAAAGGGAGAGAGAGGTCTCTTTTTTCTCTATTTTTTTTTTCCTTGAGAATGGAAAAACTAAAATACCCATAAATATATATATGAAAAATTGGATGGTGTTAAAGTCAGATGAAAAATCATGGATTTTGAAAAATTAAGATGACATTTCTCTTAAATTTTTCTTTAAGGTGACAAATTGAAATTGATGTATAAGTTTAAGTGACATTTCTACAAAAATCCCTTAAAGTGCCGATGCAATAAATTCCTAATTCTGTTAACGAAAAAGATGGAACATTAGAGCATGTCTAATGGGACTTATCTGGCCTGGGCTAGGTCCAAATTTGGCCTGAAATGGGAAAAAAAAAAAAAAAAAAAACTTTCTGATGCATGTATTTGACGTAAGGGGCTGGTTTTGCCCACTTGCTTGCTCGGGCAAGATAAGGGTCCCACTGTCTTTCTTTTTTTTTAAATAAAAAATGAGCAGCAAAAGCTGACTTCAATAACCATTGAGGAGCTGCTATGTGGCGCTATCAAATGCAACAGTCCAACAGTTAGTTGTTGTCCCTTTTTTTTTTCCTCATAACTCTATGATTGGTTCATTCCTCCTCTCTAGTTGTTTTTTACATTTCCAAAAATAAATTAATGTGTGCTTTTCTTAAGCTTTGACTTTTATCATCAATAAAATAATAATAAATTAAAATAACAAGTTTTGAATTTTAACCACAGTTCTTCACCACTAGAACCACAAAAAAATTGAGAAGCTAGATTTTGTGAATAATACCATTTTGAAGGGCTAAAACAACACCTATCCCCCTTCCCCTTCCCTTGCATTAGACATGCTCTTATCCAATTAAGAAGTATATGAAATAATTCCAAGAGAGAGACTTACCCATGCATCCTTGGAAATCCCACATAACCTCTCTTCTCTCTCAAAGTCTGAAAACCCCAACAAAACAAAGACAGACAAGTTGTTATAATCACGCTTTTTTGTTTGGGTCGACATGCCCCCTTCCTCTTTGATTGGCATTCTAAACAAGGATGGTCTCCCTTGCCCTCCGCAGCGTGTCTCTTGACAGATTTGGGTTGGCTGTGACGTATCTTGGTTTGTTGAAGCAGCAGTGTCTTCGTTTAGTGTTTTATTGCTTTTCTTTGGCTGTAGTCCCATATCATCGGACTCTTGCCTGTTTGTAAGTTGGTGCTTAGAGGAGTGTGAGAGGTAAAATGCCAAAATCATTTTCCAGGGAAAATGGCATCAGTTGTTTATTAAATCATTTTTGAGTGTATTAAGTTAATGTTTCTACGACATTGTGATGCTAACTAGAACAGAGGAACAAAGATTTATTATTATTTTTTTCTCAATACACAGGAGGAACAAAGTTACAATTGGAAAATGAATGCTAATTAGAAGAACACAAGTGGATTGCCGACAGCACCAACACCACCACATATAGCAATTGACCAGGTCGACATCCGGTGTGGATCACAATCAACAACATCATCATCTGCTGTCACATCAGAGCTTTTGATTTAATTTCTACCACTCCAAAATGCAGTTGGATTGGATTATATACCATCTCATCTCAGATTGCAAACCACTCTGCCACTTTTGGATTGGAATTCAACGTCTAATAATCTTCTTTCTTTTGTTAATTATATGCAGTCTATACACAAAGAAAACAAAATTCAGGTGAGCATTGTTTATACCTTGGCACCAAAGGCAGCACCAGACTATTGACATCTTCAACTCGTCCCCAAACAAGTCTGTTATCTTTATATGCACTATATCTTGTTGTAGTTCCTTTTTTCACATGTTCTTAGAGTTATAGGCTGCATATAAAGATAACGGACTTGTTGGAGGACGAATTGAAGGTGGTAACAACAGTCGGGTGGTGACTTTGGTGCCAAGATATGAAAAATGGCCACCCCAGTTTTGTATATGCATAGCCCCTACTTATAAATTAACAAAGGAAAAACAGATTAAAGTAACGTATGAAAGAGATATCATATAACAAACACACAGAGACTGCAAAGCTTACTCTTAACATAGATAGAGAGACAGAGGAGGCTGTGTTTGACAGTTCAATAACACCATTAAACTAAAACTAACTAGTTAATCAGTAGAGGGAGGTAGTGCTGCTGCGACCTCATTTCTGTTGTGTTTTATATGCACAGTATGTACATAATATAAAATATATATTTCTGATGCAGAGTACATAAGTACACATCTTCTGAGTCGTAGTACAAATTTGATTTGACTTGCAGTGCAGTAGTACTCGTACTACAACGGAACTCTTAACTCGGTGATAAAACACTGAAGCAAGCTTGAAGGAACTTCACTGCAGCAAATGGGCTTGAATCCATACGGTTGGGTTTTCTAATATTTCAGCCCCTCTATTGGGCCTGAATCCCAAGCTCCCCTTGTTTAATTTTTTGTGATATTTAGTCATATACCCATTCTTCACATTAAAACTATAAATAAATCATTCCAAAAAAAAAAAAAAAAAAACCCTATAAACAAACCCAAAATGATAGCTGACTCTATTGAATTTAATTTTAATTATTAAATTACTTTAATATCCTATTGAGTGTTTTGATATTTTTAATGAGGTTTTGGGGTTGTGTTTGTTTTAAGAAATCAATGGCAGTTTTGTAATTTAAAAGAAGTTAAAAGTATTTTTGTTATGTTGTAAATGAGTTTTTGGTGTGTTTCTAAAATTTATTTCATATATGATTTTTTTTTATAATTTGAGCTCCTATATTGGGTATAATAGTGAATCTCCCTTTAATTTTCTTCAAATAGACAAGAACATGTTGGGAATTTTAGCAAAGAAAAAAAAATACAAAAAAAAAAAATCACATGGATCAATATGGGCTTAAGCTTTTGACAGCCAATAAGAATAGAAGAGGTATTTAAAAGTATTTATCATAAAACAATTGGAAGTATAAAATCACACAGGGTGGCTGATGGGTTTGAATGGTGCCAACAAGAACAGCAGCAGGCATCAGATACGGTTGGAAGGTGGCAGTGGTGATGTTGATAGATAGCTAAGCACTCGAAATGGCATTGTCAAAATGCCATGCATGTTTTCAGTAGTCGGGTTGGAAAATTGAAAAATGAAAAGTAAGCAGAAGCTAGCCCTCCATTCTATTTTTATACAAATGCCATTACAACTTTATTTAGTGCGAAAAGTAACCAAACCCAAAAATGTCAAGTTAGGTTATGCGGTCCTTTCTGTTGAGGGATCCCTCACCTTTTAAGGCTCTTTATAATTTTTTTTTAAATAATCCAAACCGTTTGATTTTTCAAGTTTTCATTCATGGATCATCTTTTCAAAAAGTAAGCAAATTGGAAAACATTAAGGAATCTAGTTGGGTTCAATAAAATAAACAAATCTGGTGCTTGAATAAAAGACTACAATTACAACCATCTAATTGAATAGTCAAATAACTTCTCATTCAAGTGATTATTTGCAAAAATGATCTTTGAGAAAATATCTAAAAATTCAACGGTTTCGATCATTGAAATACAATGTGCGGTGGCCCTCAATTGAAGCTCTCTCATGCTACAAGTATGAATAAATTTAAGTATAAAATATAAATAAATAAAATAGATATGTTAATTAGGATGAAATAAAATCGGCTTTGAAAGGTAAACGTCTGACTGACTGCGGCCTTTCCGTTTTTATATTTTTATTGTTCGGTTTGATTTTGGTGGTGGTTGGAGCCAAATCACGTTTGGCACTCGAAAATTCCAAACACTTGTTCACGGCCCATTTCTCTGACTTTGACTCTGTAAGTTCCTTTTCTGCCCCCCAATTTAATTGGAACTGTGAATCCATCTTCTTCATTCTCACCCAACACCTCCTTGCCTTTGGCTTTTCTGCCGTTTAAATTGCTTTCTTTGTATTTTGTGTAATAATTTTCATACGTAAATTGGGTGAGTGCGGTGCAGATATCTGATAGCGGCAGCTGTCACCGATGGTGTTATTCAGGAGTGTCACTGCGCTTTCCAAGCTCCGTTCTCGTCTTGTAAGTTGTTTTTCCTTTTTCTTTTTCCGAAACCCAGAGCGAAAGAGATTGATATCGTTTTGCTTTTATATTATTCTCAGATTCACCGGAAAATTGCTTCTTTCTGTCTTTGGAACCGACTCTGATTATTTCGATTCATTATTTTCTGCAGGGCCAACAGTCGAATCTCAGGGATTCCGTCAGATGGCTTCAAACGCAGACCTCCACAGATCTTGTGAGTTCGTCTTCTTCTTCTTCTCTCTCTCCCTCTCCTCATAGTTCATAGTTCATACCATTATTTCTGATTAAATTTGTTATGCACTTGGGGAAATGACGAGTCGTTTTGGCACACAAATCAATAAATATTTTATTGATCAATGCAATTTTATTACTACGTGCAAGTGGGGGCCTGTAATTCTCATATTACGAGGTTCATTTTATGTAAATTACATTTTACTCTACAGTAATGCTTCCTCATGACCCTCATTGTTTCCATGCAGGACCTTCGTTCTCAGTTGAAGGAATTGATTCCAGAGCAACAGGTTTCTTCTATTAGTCATGATAGCATTCACTTACACCATTAACTTAATTTTTTCATATTTTGTTACTCATGCTCGAAGATCGATAGGTTGTCTTCTTGATATTGAGTGTTGCTTTGGTGTTCTATTTGTGCAACATAATTCAACCATGTCCATATAAGTTGAGCTACTTCCTTTTGGTGCATTCTTTGTTTGTTGAGATGACTGGGTATAATGGATGGGTGAATCAGTTCGTTTTGTGTATAAAGAAGTCTTATATTTGAACATTGAATATGTTAATAAGTTTGTTGAGTGTATTATCACACCTATATTTTTTGGTTACAGGAACGTCTGAAGAAAATCAAGGCAGAATATGGAAAAGTTCAACTGGGCAATATCACTGTTGATATGGTAAAGTATCTTTCTCTTTTTTCTTTATAAGTTATTCTTGTAAGATGTGCCTCTTTGTTATCAATGGAAGAAGTCAATGTTTCTAGTACTGGAAAAATAGCGAACCTTAACTTTGAACTAAATATTGGTCATAGTGTGTAATTCATTTTGGATTCACTTTTTACTGCATAGGTTCTTGGTGGAATGAGAGGAATGACAGGGTTGCTGTGGGAAACTTCCTTACTTGACCCAGATGAGGTATACATTTTAATTATGCAGTCTTGAAACTTTGTGAATTATTATGAACTAGTTTCTTTCATAATTCTAACAATTAGTCGACAAAAATACGGTCATGTAATATGATATCTTGGCTGTTTTTTTTTTTTTTTGCAGGGGATTCGCTTCAGGGGTTTGTCAATTCCAGAATGCCAGAAAGTATTACCAGGTGCAAAGCCTGGTGGGGAACCTTTGCCTGAGGGTCTTCTGTGGCTACTTTTAACAGGAAAGGTGTGGCTCTTTAGTCATATTTCATTACTGATGTCACAGCTCAAACTTGGACAAAATATAATTTGCCCATAACATGTACCAACGTATTACTTGTATTTATTTATCTATTCTTTTTTTTCTTTTTTTGCTTTGTATGCGGTGTTTTTGGTTTATTCTAATATTAAACACACTTTTTGCCTTGCCTATGTGCAATAGGTACCAAGCAAAGAGCAAGTTAATGCATTATCGGAGGAATTGAGGAGCCGTGCCGTAGTTCCAGGTGCTGTAGCTTATATTTATCAATTTCACTGCCCGTATTTGATTAACTGAATAATAGTCAGGATTATATTATATATTCTGTTAAGAAAGACTAATAGTTATGTTATGATGGCTTAAACCGGGTACTTAAAAAGTTGTCATATGTGAGAATGCTACCAACTGCAGATGTTTGTTTCACTTAAACATTTGTATCTAGAAAGTTTTTAAGTGCATAAGGTTTGATTGAAGTGCTTCTGTTAGCAGTTACTCAAGTTTTACACTCTTATGGTCATTAATACAAGATTGCTCATCAAATAGCTGTCATTCATGGTTGCAGATTATGTGTATAAGGCCATTGATGCTCTGCCTATTACAGCACATCCAATGACTCAGTTTACCACCGGTGTTATGGCCCTCCAGGTTGGTAAATGGACTGCTTATCATTGCTTTTCGTACTCATATATTAGTTATTTTACATTTTCTTTTTGGCATAATCATTGTCTGGTCGAAATCATTTGGTGTGTTGTGTTTATGCATTTAGATTTGCACTTTTTGGTTGGCTACCCAAATTTTCTTTACCAGAACTCTCAGGCTTCATGGTAAATATGCAATGGAAGACAGTGGGGCATAATCTTTTAACCTTATCCATAGCTAAGGATGCATTTATACAAGAGAATAACTTGAATGATATTTTTATCCATAATACATCATTGGTTATCATGTACACATATTTTTCTTATTATTACCCTCTTCAGCCAGTCTTATTTTATATTACAAATTATGATTATCAGCATCCCTAATATGTTTAATGTGAGTTTGTTTAAGTTGTAAGTATTTCCCAATTTATTTTTTAGATAAAGACTTAATTGACCTGAGTATACTTTGTAAGTTTTTCTAGCACAATAAATTACCAGAAAGGCAAAGGTTGATACATGCTACTTCTTATGTGGTACAAAGACGTGTATCGTCATTCAGTTTCATTCTTGTTGATCTAGAGTTAAGGAGGCTAAATTTTTCAATTGAATATTCTTTGTTGGAGCATTAGTCAGATTCAGTGTTTCTTTTGGGTTTTATAATAAAACTTTTATCAATTATATTTCTCTCTAGGAAAATGAAATCTAGTCCACATAAATAAAATACCTGAATAGTGCATTAAAAGGGTGGCTGGACTCATTTACCAGCTTTTCTGAGTATATGCAGTAGATGCAATGCAACTAACAGTTTCTAATCATTTAATTCTGTTTTCAGGTTCGGAGTGAATTCCAGAAGGCATACGATGAGGGGATACATAAATCAAAGTAAATATGTTTGTACTTTTGTGATCTTGATACTCAGTCTTCCATTAGTTTTTAGGTTTCTTAAAGCTTCCTAACGTGAGTTATTTTTAGGTACTGGGAGCCAACTTTTGAGGATTCACTTAGCTTGATTGCACAACTGCCAGTTGTAGCTTCTTATGTTTACCGGAGGTTGGTAAAGCATATTTCACCTTACTAATAGTTAAATGTTTGGCCTTGTGTTCTTTCCACGAAAAATAATGTTTAACCGACTGATTTATACATGTTTAAGAGCAGCACTTAATCTTAATGTGTAAAACTTTTTCTAAAAGTGTTAAAAAGTTGTTTCTTATGTACAACATTGTCCACTGACTGATGAGTGATGGCATGCTTTTCTCCATGTGATCTGCAGACACCAGTCTTTTGACACCAATGGATATTATATCTGTCTTTTCTAGTCCCTTTGTAATATTTATATTTGATTTGTCTTAAATAGCATTGGAATTAATTCATTGCTTTTTTTTTCCTGAAGAATTTTTAAGGATGGAAAAGTAATACCTGTTGATGACTCCCTGGATTATGGTGCAAATTTTTCACACTTGCTGGGCTTTGATGATCCCAAGATGCACGAGCTTATGAGGCTTTATGTCACCATTCATAGGTTTGTATAAATTTCTCTTCCTAGGACCATGCATGATATGTTACTACAAATCGAAGCTATATGACTTTTAAGTAATTATTCATTACAGTGATCATGAAGGTGGGAATGTCAGTGCTCACACCGGCCACCTTGTAAGCTACCCTATTTTTGTTCTAAGATTTAAATCTCATATAATTAATTTAAACTTCGATTATGAGAACTCTGTTAACCATCATTTAATCTTGAAAGATGTGATTATTTGATCCATAACTTGATATTTCTTACCTTTAAATGTTGATGTCTATGTTCACTAATTAATTAACTTCTGAATACAGGTTGCTAGTGCACTTTCAGATCCTTATCTTTCATTTGCAGCTGCATTAAATGGGTTGGCTGGCCCACTCCATGGTTTGGCTAATCAGGTATTACATTTGTTGTTGTCCTGTTGTTTCCATCTGTCTATTCTTTTGAAAGCATTAGCGATTATTTGTTTATCTAAAAAATTTGATTGATGTAAAGAAATGATGCATGCTTCTAAAGGTTAAAATTACCGCATTCAATACTTCTCATAATTTTTTTTTTTTGAAAAAAAAAAACATCATTCAATACTGAGGAAGATTTCATTCACAGTATGGTATCCAAAATATTTTTTGTGCTTTTAGTCACTGTTGGTATTGATGTAAACTGTAAGCTTTACCAAACCTCGCCTGTTGTTATGTGAGGCACACTTGTTTGGATTTTGCATTGCACTCAGCTTGGTGTGGCAGTGATAATTGTAAAAGAACTGCACGTGTATGTTTACGCATCATGCCTAAATAGATTGGAAGGCAGCGGCTGGAGAGTTACATTTTTGTTTTAGCTTTTGCCGGGGATGTTGAATCTTTTGACTGTAGAGCTGTTTTTGTAGTTCTAATGTGAACTTCTTGTCCACGACTATTGTACCTTTTAGAGGAGATCAATAATATTTGGATCTCTTAAAAAAATGCGTGGAATATTCACTTGCAGTAGTATTGGATTTGGATGTGACTTGAAGTTGTGCAGATGCATATTCTTTAAATGTCTGGAAGAATGGCATTTTGTCTGTTTTCTGTTTTACTATACAGCTAGTTGGCGAATGTCAGAATAGATGCATTTTCAGTTTAAGGGTGGACTTTGTATGATATATTGATTGATTAGCAGCCAGCAGCCAATGTGAATAATCACTGGAGTTTTGTTAATGAATCTTGTGCTGATGGACTTTTTTTGGTTAATCAATCATCTTGTAGTTCTCTTGCTATCGTTATCACAAATCTACAATTTACATGACCTACTTTAAAATAAAAAAGATTCATCCCTCTTCTGCTAGTTTTGGTTGTTCAAATTTCTTTTTGACGTTAGGTAGACTGTTAATTTAGGAACTTCGGAGTTCAAAGTTGTGTTTTCCCTAACTTCGTTTGCTTAATGATGTCTTCATAGCTTTCTCCTTTCTAAGGCCACACTACTTTGATTGCAGGAAGTTTTGCTCTGGATAAAATCTGTGGTAGATGAAGTTGGAGAGAACGTAACTACAGAGCAGTTGAAAGATTATGTCTGGGAAACATTAAACAGTGGGAAGGTAATGCCATCAGTTTGACCTAAATAATCAATTTAAATTTGTGCTATGATTAGTTTATTCTTGATAACTGTTAATTCTCTTGTTATTGAATTTAACATGCACGGTTGCCTCTTTGCTCATGAATTTGATTGTTCATTTCTGTCTGGATTTATTATCAATTGGGCAATAGGCTTCTTTGCTCGTTGCCATGTTCTAGCAGAAAATGGCTAAATCGCACAATCCTGTTAGAACTTGTCTACTGAACTCCGTCCTGTCATTGAATAAATAAATAAAATAGGTGTTCACAACTAATAGTTAGTCTGAGTATTTTGCCCTATGATTCTTGTAGAAGTCCTAAACTTGCCAATAGTCTGAGTATTTTGCCCTATGATTCTTGTAGAAGTCCTAAACTTGCCAAGGAAGTTACCTCATGGGACTTGATTTATTCATTTAGCTTGTGTATTATTCCCTAAGAAAAATGGGCTTTCATTTTATTGAATCTTGGCTATTTCAAATTATTTTCAAAACTACATTCTATGCTCTAGACTGATGAGCTGCTAATAGTCTTGTCTTTAATTATCCCCTCTTTTGCTCATATTGCAGGTTGTTCCTGGTTTTGGACACGGAGTCTTGCGTAAAACAGATCCACGATACTCATGTCAAAGGGAGTTTGCATTAAAGCACTTGCCTGATGATCCGCTGTTTCAGCTGGTATGAATAACCCTGATCACATGAGGGTGTGCCTTTTTCATGCACACTTGAATCATAATTGTAAGTGCATCCTTTATGAGCTGACTTAGTCATTACCTTAACAGGTCTCCAAGCTTTATGAAGTCGTGCCTCCCATTCTTACCGAACTAGGCAAGGTAATTTAATAACTTTATTTTATGAATGTAAAATATTTCACTAGAGTTGTCATTTCTGTGAATTACCTAATCTTTATCTTTTCCCCTCTGAAATATGTTTCTATCTTTTATATTGCATTGAAAAATTAGTAGTTTCATTTACAACGTGTGTAAAATCTTTTTATGGTGGCTGACTGGAATTAGGATCTTTGACACTAAAGCTGAGTGAGAAATTGATGATTTTCACTCAATTATTATATCTGCCGTTTCTTATCAACCAAAGGAGCAATCTGATGCTGGACTTACCTGAAAATCTGCCATGCTTGTAGGTTAAAAACCCCTGGCCCAATGTAGATGCTCACAGTGGAGTTCTGCTGAACCATTTTGGTTTGACTGAGGCAAGGTATGATATTACATGATATTTATTATGTTGTTCCTTGATATTCTGAAGCTGTTAACCGTTTTGAGATGATATTGTTCTTCAAATTCAATTGTGGGCAGATTTTTTACTGTTCTCTTTGGCGTATCAAGGAGTATAGGGATTGGTTCTCAGGTTCTCTCTCTCTCTCTCTCTCTCTCTCTCTCTCTCTCTCTCTCTCTCTCTCCACCAACGTTTCTCTAATTTAATGCTAATTGTTAACTTTCCGTTGTTCCGTTGTTTCTTTGTTTCTTTGTTTGGTTCAGCTGATATGGGACCGGGCTCTTGGTTTGCCTCTTGAAAGGCCAAAAAGTGTTACGATGGAATCACTTGAAAATTACTGCAAGAAAGCAGCTTCGTCCTGAGAATTGGAGGGCTGTATCATTCTCTTTCACTAATAATTGCTCTGATGAATTCATGGCATTGTGAAGGATGTACTGAGGGGTGTAAAAATTCCAGGTTCTACTGTTTTTAGTTGAGTTGTTACAGGAAAACCTCAACACTAGAGCATTTTTACGTACTTCGAAGAAATTTTGAAGTTAATTAGGCGCAGGGTGTTTTACTGCTCTGTTTGATTTTAATAAACACACTGACGAAGATATTTGGAATAAAAAGTATAGTCGAAGATGGCCCCTGCATTTTAGGCTTTTCTTTCTTATTTGGAGATGTTTACTGTAAAGCCGATGTAGTCACATTTGTAATTGCATTGGGCAATCATTTTAACACTCATTTTTTCAGCCTTGTGCACTTATGTTTGTGAGTGGAGAAAAAGTTACAAAATATTCATTTTGCACGATGTATTTTCTTCTGCTATGCTTGGTTTTTCTTTTTCTTCTTGTCATATTTTTCTGAGGATGCCTGGGAAGTTAACTGGTAAACAGTAAAATGGGTGGTTTTACTTTTACCTCTCTTTTCTTGTATGCTCCTCAATGAACCATATAATATAAACGTGGAAGCCAGCGACTCTGACTTAATTTTCTAAATTTGATCTTGAAAAAATTTAGAAGATCCATTCCGTATGAATTGCGAATTTATGAAAATAAATAATTAAAATAATTTCTGCTAAACAAATCCATATGAAACCGAACGTGTGTATGAGAAAATCGGAATATATAAAGAATCCAAAACAAATGTTTCTATTTTTATATGAAAAAGGTCTTAAAATGTTAGAGCCGCTTACATTACATTTGTTTGCGTCTCAGTCACAAATTGATTGAAATTGGATGAAAATGGCATCCGTCTTGGCTGCAGCACAAGCACGACTTTCATCCCAACTGCTTCGTCCAATACCTCAGAATCAGATTCCCATCACTCACTCCCTCAAACGCAGCGCCGTTACAGCAGCGCCTGTCGATTTCAGGTACTTTCAGTTTCTTCTTAACTCGTCAGTCTTCATACCCATTTCATTTCTATTGTAACGATTTTATGTTCGTTTCTTATTCTGAATGGATACTTCCTTATGCCCATTACCGTTGGAGTAATTGCATTAT
This sequence comes from Prunus campanulata, assembly GCA_034190965.1. Classification (NCBI taxonomy): domain Eukaryota; kingdom Viridiplantae; phylum Streptophyta; class Magnoliopsida; order Rosales; family Rosaceae; genus Prunus; species Prunus campanulata. Next base: position 377,241 of record CM067209.1, read on the forward strand.
TTGGTGCTTATTCCTTTGCGAAACTTTGAGCAATTTAATTTGTTGAGTGTTTCCTTTCTGAAAATGGTCGTCTAGCATTAGTCTGCTGTGAGTGAACCTTGTGGAAGAGAAATTTGCTGTTATGGAGCTGGGTGAGATACGCTTTTGTCCTAAAGAAGAAAATGCAGTTCCTTTGCCTCTAAAACCCCAACTTTAAACGCAGAATTAATATGACTCAGAAAAGTTCCTCGTATAAATCAAAATTTTGGCCATCTATCAAGTGGTGAGATAGGTTGAGCTAGGTTGGGGTAATGGGTTAGGATTAAGATAGGTCAAGGGTTCTTTTCCCTCTTCTTTAACCAAAAAGATCCAAATTTATTATCCAGATTTTGTTGTCACAAATATAGATAAAAGAATAAAAAGAAAAAGGTACATGGTGGAATATGATGAAACTCATAGCCTTGGGAGCCAATTTTTTACCATCTTCTTCTCACTTCTGAATTTAATGTATTTTTCTGTGGCTGAAATTTCCATCTCTCGTTCTTCGTTGTGTTGATATACTAATTGTAAACGTTCATGTTTTAGTTAACTAAGCTAGCACCTTACCCATATTAAGCTTCGAATTCTCATATGTCCCTAAGCCCATGTCTAGACTCCACTAGACTGTATTTCTACCAATATGGATGAGTCATTTTCTTAGTTATGTATTTGGAGGGTCACATCCAATGCGGATGGACTGTTTTGATCTTATTAATGAACAATCGCTAAATTAATATATCAATATGGATAAGGCCCTTCAAGGTTGGAGGGAAATGTTTCCTAACATTTCCGGTCATTATTGCAAGTTCTAAGCCTATACTCCATCGACAACAAGCTTTATTTGTCATGGTTCCTATCTGAACAATAGATATGATCATATGAGAATCTTTGTGGGTACTTCATTCTGTCTACTTCCGTTTCTTGTTTTCTTGATTAGTTGGCTGAAGAAGTAGAAAATACGATGGTTGTTCATCGTATATTGTAATGCTTGCTTTACTGCAAGTTAAGTCAATGTCAAGATGATGTGAAATATCCTAAATTTAGTTTCTTTCTTTTAAATCAGGTTGGAGAGGAATGTTTTGAGATTGAAAATAAGGGAAAGCTGGCACGTTGTGTCTGCATCAAACTCTAACCCTGCAAGTGGAGATTTCGTTGAAGATAAATCAGGTGGGGTTAAAACCAATGATGCTGCACAAGGCCCTCCTTTGCTTACCATTGTGGCTGGATTTGTTGTCTTTTTTCTCTTATTTTGGATTTTGGGGTCAATTCTAATGTGGTTGATTGGTCTAGTTGTTAGATTTCCTCCTCCTAAATAAGAAAATATTTTCATCAATTTTGCTGTTTATGTTAAAGAAGCATGTACTCATCTCTATATTTATGAACAATGAACATGAGTATTGGATCACAAATTTTTGTTTCCTTGCCTTTTTTCCCTCCTTTTGTAGAGACGAGTGAATGGAGATGTAATGTAAAACCTGATATATTCATTATAAATTATTTTTCATTACAGGTTGATATTCTAGTTGATTAATTTTCACTTTGAAATTCGCGGCACGAGGAATTTTATCTCCTTATTAGGATTAATAAAACAGGCACAATATCATCTTTATGAGGCTGAACCCATATTTAACATGACTGGTTTGATTTGAGTAATGCGCGTCAAACACCGATAGCCATTTGAGCCTAATGACACTTCATCTCATTTTAAGTAAGCTGATGGACACCCATTAATTGTGCCAAAGGTGGGGAGTAAAGATCACTCATTTGAGAACGATCCCTGGCTTCTTCTCTTCTTTGTTTTCTTGGTTGCATCTACCAAACGCGCAAACTCTCATGATAATCTTCTGAGGGAGGATAGCTCGAGCAAAGGACCCTTATTTTGACTCCCCATTGGGCTTGGCCCGACAACGAGCAGCATAATTTGCTGTCGTTTTTACATGGAAAATGAGTAATGCTAGAACCACCAAAACAAATCCAGGAGTTTATGGGTTTTTTTTAAATATAATTAGTATCAGTGTGGAACCTGGACATCAACATCATTAGTACCAGTGTTCTACTTAGACGGTTATAAGGATGGTTCAATATACAACAAGACCCCGGAACTTTGGAGAGGCTGAAAAATCTGAAACTTAACAGAGTTAGATATGTTTACGGTTTCTAAAAATGGACAGCCAACACATATGACATACATCAATGAGTACATAAGAAACAAAACATTTACACCAATTTGGTCTACTGGTATTTCTCTTCCCAACGTTGGAAGGTCTCAAGTTCAAATCTTCCCTCCACCATTGATAAAAAAAATTCAAAATACAAATAAAAACAAAACAAAAAATTAAGCCATGTAAGAGCCTAAAAGAAGAAGAATATATTTCTTATTAGGAAGATCAAACAAACATGAAAAAAGAAACTATATTAGAATAAGATTCAACAACTAATTGAAACTTTTCCCTTTCGCTTCTGGGCTATCATCTGCAGTTGATGAGGTAAAATTACGTCGTTCATCAGCATTGGCAGTAATAACTGGCATCCAAACATCAGCAGTACCACTCAGCAGTGACTTCACCTGGGGATCTGCAGCCATCGCTGAAGATATCATCTCATCTACATCATCCAACTTTGCTGATAACTTATCCAACTCCTTGGCTATTTCCAGCTGTAAAGATGGTATGCAGATATACCAACAGAGAGAAGACATTGAAATGTTTATTTCACACACAGAATACATGGTTGTATCGTTTCTGATATGGTAAAACTTAGAGGTGAAATGAGGAAAACTTGGAAAAGAGAATGTATGTTCAAAACTACCTCATCCAGATGATGAGTTGACTTTGATGGAAGTTTAGTAACCTCTAATCCAAGGGCTTCAATTTTTGAACGCAATTCAACCTCTTCTTCATTGGTCAATGCTTCAACCTGCACAATATAAGTTATAGAAAATGTTTGATGGAAAGTCTCTTTTAGGTAAAAGTGAAAGGAAAACATTCAGACAAGCATCAAAAGGTAGCACCAAAACGAAGACAACATGGATCAGACCCTGATTCAGAAAAGTGTAATTCAGCACTAGACAAAAGGATAGTTGTCATCCCATTAAACCCCACAGTGACCCTCTTCTCCCAAAAAGGTGATGCTTTCAATACTTGGGAACAAAGATGAAAGGATAAAGGAATCATGTAGCATACCAATCCAAGGCTTTGGTGCACTTGCAATGCTACTACATTCATGAATAAAAACACAATCTCCAAGCACGGCTATGACAAGGTTCTTATGACTTAATTTTCCAACTACTACCTCAAAAATTTGGCTGCAAGTCTTGCCTTATATTTACATTAACTGTAAAAATTCATTATAGTCGTTCTTATTATATTAATACCAACGACCCTCAGAAGAACGTATATAACTTCCTTTTCACATCAAGGAATTTATAATTAAACCATTTTTCTTGGCTCTGCAAACTTTACAATATGAAACCTTCCTTGGAGTGAAAGGTATGAAGGAGAGGTGATACTCCGTACCCAAAAATAAAAAACAAAAGATTAGGAAAAAGAAGCATATATATTAAATGGGTGAGGATCATTTCTATCAATAAAACAAAAATATATACCCGTGCAGTTACTCTTAAAATACATGATATCTTTGTGTTTTATTTCAATTTCATGACACCTACATCCCTTGTGGCTTTCTCCTTGCTACTTATAACATTAATTTGATAGAAAATGAATCCTGTGCAGGGTGTATAACACTCATTTTTTACCCATTCACATCCATCACGAAATCATAACAATCCAGGCCCTAGATCCCCTTAATATCCAAACAAACTCAACAAAACAAAATTAGAGAGAGTGACAGATAAAACTTACTCCATTAGATACATCCTAATAGGTCCTATAGCAAACAACATGGGCATAAGTGTCATAAAATCACAAGAATGATATTGCTTCATAGCAGGCGTACACTTGTGCATCTTCCCCATCAATGGGACTTTTGGTCCAACAGATGACATCATCTTATTCACCCTCAGAAGATAAAGCTAGCCCAGACTCTCCTACTTGCTTTTCAAATTTCAATAGAAAAGAAGAAGGATTTGGCATCATTACTACCAAGAAAGAGGCAGTGAACCTCAGTATCAATCTCAAATGCTGACCTTCAAAATTTTCTTTCAATTTTCCCTTTAGGATTTCAGTCACCTCTTTTGCATTGAGTTAAATCACAATAACTTATGCACGTAACACATAACGCGATTGACATGGTCCAGAATCTCTTCCAGCGCTCACCTTTAATTGGACATCATGTTGAAATGATTTCCTACATACGTCCATGATAATGTTCCTTTTTTAACAAAGATGTACCACATCCCTCAGAAGAGACTTTTTTTTTTGTTACAAAGATGGCCATATGGGATGGGGGAGGGGTGTGGTTCAAACACTGCCCTTAAGTGTGGGGGTAAATGCCACTGAAACTACAAACTCTCACATTGTGTTACAGCATCACATTGCATAACAGTTTAGATGGGCATGACTGTCTTCAATGTTATCTTTAGCATACTAAGCATGAGAGAATATGGTTTTACGCAGGCATTTAGAATCATATAACCCAAGTACTCAAGAATCAACTAATACACAACAAATGGCTAACAATGACATCTATTAAATTATCAAATGTCTCTCAAGGGAATCCAAATCAAGCCAAAAATTAAGGACTCACGTGCCCTAGCAAAACTCATCCTAAAAAGCAAACTTTGACCTACGAATGGGAGATATCCAAACTCAAGGAAGAAATATTACCATACAGACACCTTAGAACACCACAAAAACACCCAGATCATAAATTTCATCAAGACAAAACATAAAACGGTTGTCTGCCATAACCAGATGATTATAACCATGTTCCTATTCATAATTATGACATATGAAAACCGAAAAGAGAAGTTAGAGAACATACAAAAGCAAATCAAATCGGGCAAAATTGAATGAAATAATGGGTGAATTTGGAAAGAAGAGGATAATAACACCTGTTGGAGGATACCGGAGAGGAGCTGAAACAGTTGTGCATCTGGCTTCCCTTCCTCTGCCATGGGATGGGATCATATGCGTTTGTTGGGATCTTTTTCGTTTTTGCTTCTGTTTTCAGCTCGTTCCTAGGGAAATTATATGGGCAGCCGAAAATTTGCTTTGAGCACTCAATCATATATGTCCAAATATTTATGATATTCAAGCATTGTCGTCAATCTAGTACTGTCATTTTAGAAGAAAAAAAACCGCAAATACCGACCAAGGTTTTTACCACATTTAAATTGACCTATCACGAAAATCGGCCGCAACAAGCGGTTTATAATTTTGACTGCAAAATGCGGTTGCAGTTTTGGTTGCACATATCCAAATAATTTAGTATACAGCAAACCGCAATATAATTTAATTAATTCTTAAAATAAATTCTAAAAATTATTATATTAACTAATAGATGCTAAGACTACGTCATTTGGATGAACCTAAACCCGACACCCTAAACCCTAATGAATCTTTCTCTCTTATCTCTTATCTCTTATCTCTTCTTTTCTTCTTCTTTTTTTTCTTTTTATTCTCTCTCTCTCTCTCTCTCTCTCTCTCTCTCTGTGGGACTCACCTAGGCTTTGAATGTCTAATTAAGTGTATTCTCCATCAATCTCTTGAAGTTCCTTCTACTGTTTTTTTAAAATCTTACCCTTAAAGAAATATCATTTCAACATTTAGTGAATTAATATAACTTAATTAGTAAATAATTAAACTTTTATCTAGTAGGAGCCTGTGTTCCAATTAATATTGCAAACTCATCGATTGTGTTGGTAATTTTGTTAAGTTGTTGTTAGTGGGTTAGCCGAGATAATTTCTAGCTTGCAATCAACTATTTAGTGCATTAGCATGATTGTGGATTGTATTGGTTTTAATAATAAAGTTCATTATCTCTGTATATGAGTTAAATAATCATTGTCAATGATAGAAAGTTCTACTTATTTCAATAGTATTTTAAAGCATGAACATTCTCTTTTTTTGTTGATAGAAACTTCTGTAATGTTATGTTGTTCTGTATACCAATAACTGTGGTATACCAGCATGCGGTATAACGCAATATATCGGTCGGTTCATGGTTTCATTTGCGGTAACCGAACCGCGACCACCCATAGTCAATCACATCTAAAAATACCAACCGGTCTAACTAAGTGGAAATGACCTTTTTCATAAATTTTTTTTTAAAAAAATGACCTTGATTTTTAGACAAATGATCTCAAGTTCAAACCCCTATGGCACCTCGATAGTGTATGTGAGAAACCATCTCCCTCTTTTTATTTTAAATCAAATTTGACACATGTATTTAATTTATATAAACATAGAAATTAAAAACAATAATTTTTTCCATATAAAATTAATATACTCTTTTGATACAAATGATATTGGGGGGGAATCAAACGTAACACCTTGATTGCAAAGATAAAAATAGTATATTTTTAATGAACCTGAAAGTCATCATTCCACAATACTAGTACTGTTTGTATCATTTATGACCCTCCACTCATTCAGTGACACATGGATTAGTGAAACTCCCCAATTGCCCAAGGCTGCGAACCATCGGTATCGGCTACCGATGATATTGCTTCAAGGCAGCGAACGGTCGATACCGCCTAGCAGAGTCCACAATCGGTACCTCTTACTGATTCTACAGAATCAACCTCGAAGGGCCCGCTCGAAATATCTAAAGACTAGTGTCAACCTCATAGGGCCCTCCCACGAGTCCCACATCGAAATTAAGTACTAAGAGCATACAAAATGCCCTCTATAAATAGGCCCCTTCACTACAATACAAGGGTAAGACTTTTCAGCTTGACTTTTATGCTAAATACATTGTCAGCAGCAAAAGCTCTTAGAAACAAACTTACTTTGGCATTGGAGGGTCTTAGGCTGGTTCCACACCGGTTCCATAGACCTCACGAGTCTCGGCTTCCTTCTATTCAGGACCAGCTTCCAAAGGACAGGAAGAATCTGCGTCTAAACACTCAATCGATCTTTAGATCGTCCACATCACTTGTAAGTTGCACTCATCTCTATCTGTTCAGTTTTAGTGCCAACAAGTACCAATTCTCTATAATTTTAAAAAAAAAACAAATACAAATTCTCCCTACATCGAATGGCTTTAAGACACATAATAAATGAAGGAACACGTGCATGACACCAGATTCCCCAAAATGGGAGAAAGATTTCCATGAAATGGGTATAACACTATTTTGATATCCCAACAAATAAAGCTATGACATGTGTGATAACACTTCCACGTGACATAGCATTATTGGCCTATGGATAGTAAAACAGTGATATCCCCTTTGCAACTACGTTTTTCTCCTAAAATGAGCTAGTTGGTGTTAAGTGGCATGTCTCGAATGGTCAGGATCCAACCATTCAGCGGATGCTATGTCAGAGAGTACTCAAGAATTCCACATTGAAAGATAACATAAGAGGCAAAACTCTTATCCATTTATAAAATCATCTTAGTACTTGCATAAAGAAGGTACACCAACTTCTTCCACTTTAAGCCTTTGTTACTTTAGGGTAAAGTAATACTTAAGCATCATAGAACAGTTGGGTCGTATAGCATGGGTACCACTTTCAATTGACCTTTGGCATATTTATTTATCAAAAATGGACAATAGCGGATTCACGATTATTAACTCATGTGACCATGGTGTAAAAGTTCTAAATAAAAATAACACTAAAATATAGAAAGATAGTACTTCAATTCATAATTTATATAAAAAACAACAACAATACAAGTTACAATTGTTTGATTATCAGACTAAACTAATAAAACAAATCATTTTTATCTTCTTCCTTGAATTGATACAAATAAATTGATTGCCTGATTATCATACTAAACTAATATAAATTGTTTGTCTTGTATTTTTCAGCACCTAATTACTTTCATTTGTGTCGGATCTGATCTCTTGTCCATCTTACGTATGTCCACTTTATTTATTTTTTACAATTTTCGTTGATCTGGTCTTTTTTTAGAACCCACAATGTGAGTTCTCTAATACAACAAAAATAACTTTAATGATTCTCATCAGACCATGCATCAGGTCGCTACCAAGATAACAAAGACAGCATCCATAGAAAAAAGAGTACTTCATTGGCGGTGAGAAGAGAAGGAAAATCTTTGATACCGACCACCAGGTATCGTTTTGATAAATATCTGAATCACCTACATCAATGAAACCCAGAAATACATCCACATGCCAGGCGTTTAAAAAAACACACCCTCTTTTATTCTTGATTTTTTTATTGTAGATTTTAATGTGGAATCAACATCATTTTTATTCTTATGTGATAGTAAATGCAAGGCAAGTTAAGAATTAGAATCATTCTAATACTTCAAACTGTTAAACAAATTTTTTTATTATTCTAATACCCATGTGTTTTTTTTTAAGTCTGATAATACCCATGTGTTAGTACACACAAAAATAGGAATTAGAGTCATTCCAATATAAGTAACCATGTTATTAATTTCTTTAATGTTAGTGGCCCACATGAAGAATGACAACTCGGCTTCTCGGAATCTTGGAAAAGGAATCTATTCATGATAAGTAAACATATTTAGAGGTTGCTTCTTCTTGAAAATTAATCATGGTAATGTTTTTACTTTGCACTAACAAATTGATTTACTCACATCAACATTTAGAAAGAACATTTCACTGGAAAAAAGGTTACCTTTCAAAATTCACATTAGGAAATAGAAAAGCGGAATTTCAATATTAGATTAGATTTGTTTTTAATTTTAAGTGATTATCAGTTTGGTATTACTTCTAAAAGAATTAATAATGTTTTTTTGATAATTAAAAGCGTTTCTCAAGATGTTTGGCAAAAAACCTTAAAAATGATTTATAGATCATAAAAGTGTCTTATGAAGAAGTACAGCGGAATACTTTTCCTAAAAGTAGTTATGATCAAAATTGCAGTAGGCCCTAAATCTATAATCTTTCTGGCGAGTGAAGTTTGCAACGTACATCCCAAGTGCTTGTGCTCCTTATAGTTCCCTCTCCATGTCCTTATTGGTAATAAATGTATGTTGGGCCATACATCATACATCATGTCATCAATCATACATGTTGGTCTCAGGGAGCATTTTTGCTCACCGCTTTAATCATAGGTGTACCCTCATCACTATCCTCAATGCTTGACACGTGTCCATAGATATAACTATAGTTAACTTTTGCTTTGTATTTATGGAATCATGGTTATGTCTATGGACACCTGTCAAGCATTGAGGATGGTGGTGAGGGTACACCTATGGTTAAAGTGGTGAGCAAAAATGCACCCGTTGGTCTCATCTCATCCCATTATTTGTCATTTTTCGTGCTCATGGAATCATGCTGCTTTCTTGAGCAGATAGTGTTTATCTTGCTGATGCTAACATATCCCTAACTTTTTATTTTTTTTGTTTATTATTTAATTTAATCAATCGCTTTCTAATCGACTTTTTATCTTGCTACGTGTATATGAATAAATGCTACATATATGATATGAGTTATAAAATATAATAAAATTAGGGAAATAATATGGTTCTTCAAACTAAATTTCTCCTACTTTTGAAGTGCAAATTGTGCTTAAATAAATACCTTAATAGAAAAACATCAACTTCCAATATCATTTTATTACTGTCATTTCTTAAATTCCACATAAATAACATCCAAATATTGAAATTTACAATTTACGAAATTTGAAATGATGTAATTAGAAATTCAATCATTTACAATTTCTACGGAAATTAGAATTATTTCATTCAAACACACTGTCATTGTCAGTGTGACTATAAAAAATGTATTAAGGTATGAAGATTCTAGGGCGGAAAATTTAACTTTCCTAATCAAACCTTAGCGCGGAAGATACTTTACACAGCCAAAATGCGAATAGAATATATTGAACTCCTTTTGGTTGTGCTAAAAGACTAAAAAAGAGGGTTTTTTTTTAAACTTGCAACGATAAAAAAGGGTCGTTTCATGAGGAATTGTTAACTATAATTTATATGTCGTCGTCAAGGGAATGGGGCCATCCATGGCATGTATAGCCGTGTAGCTCTTTCTTGGCAAGCTTATCTCCGGAGATGATATGATTATAACATTGAAAAGAGCTTGCTTTAATATTAATTATAATTATTTGATGCGAAAGTAAGCAGTTGCAATACAAGCTTTTGTGCAAAGGACATGATAAAGAAAGAAGAGCTATCCTGACTGGCAAGTTTTTGAGATTGAATTTTTGATGGCCTTGCGATTAAAATTTCATGGCTATTTGGTCAGTTTACACATTTAGTCTTTTAATTGGCCCCAGTGGTCTACGGCTTGCTGGCTTCCTGTTTTTGGCATTCTTATTCAGATTTGCCGTTTTGCGGTTTGCGGTTTGCTTTCTGGGGGATGTATGTACACTGTACACTGTACACATGTGCGTACTGGATATTACCAGGCCGACCCTCAGTCACCTCACCACCCACCTTTTTTCTGTTTTTTATATCATATTTTCCATATCAGACTGTCCAGTGTCCCAGAAAAGTATCAAGATCACAGAGGAGAGAGAGAGAGAGAGACGCTGTGAGAAACTTATGTGATGACGTGGCGCGATTTCATTGGGTATTGGGGACCCAGTGCCTTGACTTGGAGAGGGAGAGAGAGAGAGTATAGTCAGGCAGGCTCTATGCATTTCTTTCTTTCTGCCTATTGAGTCTTGTGTTGACCTTTTTTTGTAGGTAGCGCTTGGCATCCACCCAGACCCACCTTGTAATAAAGTTGAATTGAAGTGAACAGAAGCAACGCAGCAGTGCGCTTGCACTTGCGCACCCATCATAGGGCCATAGGTAGGGCCCATCTCTCTCTCTTCTCTCTAAATGTCAGTGTCTCAAATCACAGTGTGTGTGTGTGTGTGCATGTGTATGATTGCAGGTGTAAATATGTAAATATCTTGGTTCCCTTATTTTAATGTTTCTTGGAGACTTGAGGGATCTAGTCTCTAGCAACAACTGGTAAAAGCGTTTACTCGCTTTTCTATTCCATCTTCTTCTTCAATACGTTTTCCTCTTCCTTCTCAACTCCCCTCCACAACAACAACCCACTTTATATGCGCCGCGCCTCTCTCTCTCTCTCTCTCTCTCTCTCTCTCTCTTTTGCTTGCTTCTTTCGCTGCCCTGCCCGCACAAGCTAAGGCCTAAGGAATTGGAAGAAACACAAAGCGGTAAACAAAGCTTTTAGATTTCAGCGCATATTGTTTTCTTGGTTTCGTTTTCTGTTTGATTATGATTAGGAACAATATATATGGTCCTGGTGGGTTTTATTGCTCAGAATGAGAGAGCCTATTGCTATTTTGAGTTTTATTGCTCTGTTTCTGTCGTTTCACTTTCATTTCTCTACTATATATATATATATATATATATTCTATGCTTTGCTCTTCTTTATCTCCCCGAAAGTGACCAAGTAGTTAATTTGTGATCTTTTCTGTTTCTGTTTCAATCTCTTCTGCTGTTAAGTGAGGACTTGCAAAAAAGTACACATATTTCATCCTCTGTTGTTTAAATTTCTTGATGGAAATATTACTCAAAACAAAGTCATATAGTTGAATTACTAGACTCGGTTGAGTGAAATTCATAGTTTCCATGGATCACAAATCGGGAAATGGTTAAGACCGAATTTCTACTTGGCATCCAAATTGATCCTTATCCGATTAGGAATTTATGGGACTTTCCACTTCTCCTTATGCTTATGCTACTTGCTATGTGTCCTTGGATTCAACAGGTAGACATTGACAAGCAAGTTTGATTGGCCCTTGAGGGCTTAAGTTGTAGAGATGGCATATAGAAGGGGGTTAGATCAGCAGCCGCAGAGGCGGATTCTGCGGACTCAGACTGCAGGAAGTTTTGGAGAGCCCATGTTGGATAGTGAGGTGGTGCCTTCCTCATTGGTGGATATTGCTCCTATTCTCCGTGTTGCAAATGAAGTTGAGTCCAGGAATCCAAGAGTTGCCTATCTATGTGAGTTTCACTTGTTTTCTCATCTTGTAAGCTTGTATTCTATTATTTCTTTGTATGTAAGAGTCACATGTGTTTCGTAATCGGGGTCATGTTTGATTAATCAGAGCTCATGAAACTGGTTGGATTGGATACACTGCAGTATGGACTTTATTCCCATAGCTTCTGACTGTTATGTGAAAGGAAAATGTGATGGATGTTTGTCTGTCTCGATACTCATTATACATGATTCAAATATTAGGGTATGTCATATGTGAAAGGAATACATGATGGATTTTGTTTATAAATGTACCAACTTGTTTCTGAATGGTGAGGAATCCCTAACCCCGGAAAACCCTAGGTATGCCACCCATTTGGGAGGGGGCAAACCTCGGGTATACACAAATGCCCTTGAAACATGTGGTAAAGAGTACCACAATTGCTGAGGAGCTGGCCCCAAGGGTTGAACTTGAAGAATTATGCTTTCCGAGGCATGTTGGCTTGTCAATGAAGCCATCAGTTGGGGTTTTTAAATGCTTCTTTTTTCTTGTAACTTTTGTTTTTTTTTTTTGGTTTACAATGCTTGAGGCTACTTTATATTATTCATAGTCAATGGAATAGTTGGTTAGTTGATAATCCACCTATTGTAATAAGATGGGTTATGTTTCAAAATTTTATCATGGCAAAAAAGACCTTTAGACAAACTCAAAAGTCATTTTTATGAACTATATTGTATGTTTGGGAGTCCAATTCATACTAATGTGTATGTTGGAATTAGGTCGGTTCTATGCCTTTGAGAAAGCTCACAGACTGGATCCCACATCTAGTGGACGTGGTGTCCGCCAGTTTAAAACTGCACTTCTTCAGCGTCTAGAAAGGGTAAGCCTTCATTTCCCCTGGTAATTGCAACAAATTCTTTTTTCATATATGTGATGTGATCTTTCAGTGACACTGTTACCAAAGCAAGAAAGAAAGAAAGAAAGAAATAGATAAATAATAAATAAACAGATAGATAACTAGATAATAAATAATAAACAATAAGAAGTTATTCATTTGTTGGAAATCATATGTACTAGATCTCCTAATATTTTTATCAAAGACTATTTGGAATTCAGCAGAGATATTACTTATCATTTTGATTCTTTTCAGGAAAATGAAACGACATTGGCAGGAAGGCAAAAGAGTGATGCCCGGGAAATGCAGAGTTTTTATCGAGATTACTACAAAAAATACATTCAAGCTTTGCAGAATGCTGTTGATAAAGCAGATCGGTTTGTCTCTAGTAGTATTGACATGTTCTATTTTCGATTGAAAAGTTGCTCAGCTGCTTTATATTTTAGTTTTTTAAGTTTTGTTTTTCCTAACCCAGGGCGCAACTGACCAAAGCATACCAAACTGCTGCTGTTTTATTTGAGGTTTTGAAGGCTGTCAATCAGACAGAAGCTGTTGAAGTAGCTGAGGAGGTGAAATGGAAATTTTTGACCTGGAACTTTTTCATAAAACTAATCTTCATTTTACACCTATTTCCTTTGTAAAATATATCCGTATTTTTTGTACTGTAGATTTTGGAAGCTCACACCAAGGTTGAAGAAAAACAGCAGATATATGTACCTTACAATATTCTTCCTCTTGACCCTGATAGTCAAAATCAGGCAATCATGAGATTTCCCGAGGTTTGAACATTTTCATTTAAAACTGAGAGTATTATGTCTATAGATCACGGGTGAAACACATTGTCTCTTGTTTTCACTCTCCAGATTCATGCTACTGTTTCAGCACTCCGTAACACTAGGGGCCTACCATGGCCGAAGGACCACAAGAGGAAAGTAGATGAAGACGTTCTAGACTGGCTCCAGGCTATGTTTGGTTTCCAGGTGAAGTGACTAACAAAAATGAATGTCATAAACTACTGAGTTTTTCATATTTTACAAGCAGCTTAAGCTCCACCCATTAATGAGCAGAAGGATAATGTGGCAAATCAAAGGGAACACTTGATTCTGTTGGTTGCTAATGTTCACATACGACAATTACCAAAGCCTGATCAACAACCCAAGGTTGTTATCCTTCTCAGTTCTACCTTATATTTTCCCTTACTGAACTAGTTCTTCCCCTTCCTCCTGCTACCTTACTCTATTTGCCAAATCTTTTCCTGTATAGTTGGACGATCGTGCTTTAACGGATGTGATGAAGAAACTTTTCAAAAATTACAAGAAATGGTGTAAATACTTGGATCGCAAAAGTAGCCTTTGGTGAGGAATCCTTTTTGAAAGCTTTGTAATTTAATATAATATTGATATTTCTAGAAATCTGAATGAATTGAATTATTTTATTCTCCTTATTCTGAGGTACATTTAAGATGTACAAAATATACAAAAAAGGTAAGTATACAAAGTCAACTATATTAAATAATAAACCCTAAACCTAATATATCACGCCAACAATATTTTCTAGCAAATGTTAAAGTGGATTAGTTATAGTCTTCTTAAAAGCGGAGCTGCTGATTTGTTTAGCTGTGGTTTATAGTGGTCCATTGAAATATGGTGATTTGCTTCTGTCCCTTTGTTTCCACACTATTAACATGCAAAATCTGTTTTTAACTGGCAGGTTGCCAACTATTCAGCAGGAAGTGCAGCAGCGAAAATTACTATACATGGGTTTATATCTTCTTATCTGGGGAGAAGCTGCAAATTTGAAATTCATGCCAGAATGCCTTTGCTATATTTATCATCATGTACGCTTTAAGATGTTTTTGCCTTGCTTTATGACATGTATATTCCTGGAATTCAAGTTAATCTACAACATCTTGTAGTCCCTAAACCCCAAGTACACCTTAAACACATAGGATTTGACAATTAAGTTATCTGCTTTTTTCTCCTTGGGACTCAATTGTTGCAGAAGGGTGGAGGGTTGGTGTACTAGAAGCTTAAAAGCGTATTACTTCATGTTCTATTCTATTGTCAGGATTCTTTATAGACATATTCAATATGTATTGAGATTGTTAAATGTTATAAATAATTTTTCATGTTCTTTTGCTTTTTAAATTTTTTTTATTTTTAAATTTTCTGTATATATTTTTATTGGATAAGTTATGTTATTCTTACCAATGTGATCATTGTTATTTGTGACCCAAGCCAAAGTAATTGGGAGAAAGCCTATGTTTAATTTAGCAGTATGATTCAGCAGTTGTACTTTACACTTTGTAGATGGCATTTGAATTGTATGGAATGCTAGCTGGGAGTGTTAGTCCAATGACGGGCGAGCACATAAAGCCAGCCTATGGTGGTGAAGATGAGGCCTTTTTGATGAAAGTAGTAACTCCAATATATGATACAATAGCAAAGGTGTTCTTCTACTTTTCTTTTGTTAATAAAATTTCTTTCTTTCCGTTTGACATTTATTACTTCATATCTCGTTAAATTTTTTTGTTTCTATTTTTACAGGAGGCTAAAAGGAGCAAAGGAGGAAAATCAAAGCATTCTCAGTGGAGGAATTATGATGATTTGAATGAATACTTTTGGTACAAGCTTTTCTCTGTTTAGGTTGCATTTTCCAATGCTAAGACTGTACATTACAAGATTTGTTTGGTATGGAATTGTAGGTCAGTTGATTGTTTTAAGCTAGGGTGGCCTATGCGTGCCGATGCTGATTTCTTTTGCCAGCCAGTCGAAGAGATTCAAGTTGGAAAAGATGAGGTATGTTGTAACTTTGGATATAAAATATTTGTTTTCCTTCTTTCTTTGTTTATCATCCCTGCTTTTCATTATGTGACTATTGAATTCGTCCACTGTAAAAATATCCATTTCTTTTTGTAGTATTATGTTATCTGCAACCTTGCTTTGTACAAACCTTTTTGTTTGTTCAATTTTTATTATTTATTTTTTCTTGTAAAGATGCTTCAGCTTATGCCTTGTAAGTGGGACTGGCCCTCTGCTTTTGGGAAGTTTAAGGAAAAACTTCAAGTGGCAGGTGTTTGTGGTAATCTGTTGTGGTAATCACAAACACCTGCCACTGAACAAATTACCTTTTCTAATTGGATGGTCCTTGTGATTGCTGCAGGGCTTAAAGCCTTAATCGTAGGTTTCAATTAGAGTGGCTATGCTCTAGATGATTATCAATGCACCATCATCATCAAACATTCTTAATGCGTGAATATAACTTTACAAATTACTTAGTTAATGACATGGATCATTTATCACTTGTTGTTTATAGTTCACTTTCTTGATTTCATTGATAGAATCTTCCCCCAGAAATTATGTTGACGGCTGTATATACAGCACTTTGAGTTTGTCTCAAATCAGCATGTCATGTTCTTACAAGTTCAGGTTTTATGAATAACATAGCATATCTGAATGCCGACAGTTTCAGTTCTGACAATTTTACTGATGCAATTTATCAATAGGTTATCTGTTATTGGAATACTTGAAGTCTCTATAGGAAAAATCAAAAGCTACCACTGTTATAGATGTTTAAGTAGGAATTAGATTAACCAGGTCAAAACAACTTTCTTTTTTGGTATTCTATAATCACATAAGCTTTTATCTTTCTCATTCTACTCTTTGGTTTAACTGTTTGTGTTTTTGATTCTGAAATTTTATGATTTCAGAATAAGAAACCACACAATGGGGATCGATGGATTGGTAAAGTCAACTTTGTTGAAATACGCTCGTTTTGGCACATTTTCAGAAGTTTTGATAGAATGTGGAGCTTTTATATATTGAGTTTGCAGGTGAAATTTTTCTTACTAACCTTCTTTATCTTCTGTACTTATGTCTGTGCACTCTTAGGACTTATGTAATAATTTCCTTTAGGCAATGATCATTGTTGCTTGGAATGGGTCGGGGGATTTAAGTTCCATGTTTGAAGGTGATGTCTTTAAGAAAGTGCTGAGTATTTTCATAACTGCTGCGATAATGAAGCTTGGACAAGGTAAAGAAAACCATTTAACCTTATTATTTGCTGGTTTATTTATTTATTTTAGTGTTGCATCTGTGGTCAAAATTCAAATTTGTCGCTGTTCTGTGTATCTATAATCTGTTGAGAGTATTGTCTCACACGGGAGAAGTAATGCCTTTCACGACAATATAAAAGATCTTGGGCCTCTCTGCCCATTGCCATTTGGTTTTGGGTTGGATGCTTTGGTACCATAATTCAATTAGAGCATCCAACCTAAATCAATAGGCAATGGGTGGAGAGACCAATATCTTATTTGGTGCAAGGCTTTACTTCCCGGACATGGGATAATATTCTCAACATAATCGACCTCAACTGTGACATACTTGTGCTGGAAAATCACTACAATGCCATTTCCTATGAAAAATTAACCACGTTTGCCTTTACTGGTATACATGGATGATAGAACCAGGAACGGTCCCATTCTATGTGCCTGCACAATAATCTAGTGATAATCCAAAGGAGGGTCTAGCTGTAAAGTAGGGGCATATACTGTTCCAAAGGAGGGTCTAGCAATAATCTTAGATTATCTTTTAAGAAAATTAATTAAATTAAGTTATCAAAGGTCAATACTGTTGAAAAGAAAGTTAAGAAAGGGAGAAGAGGATCATATCAATTGAGTAAAAAAATAAATGTAAAATTTCTAGAAAATGTTCCTAGAAATCATGCAAATCAGCTCAATCAAATCTAAATTAACTCAGTCAGTAGCCCTAATATCAGGCCAACATTAAGCGAATCATCTTCTGAAAAATTTGGAAGAAATTAATCTGTACTGCTGGGTCATACCTGTTCCCAACCAGAACCTAGAATGTTACCTTGCTTACCACTTGGCACAAGGCTATAAGGTTGTAGCCTATAAGGAAACTGTTCAGTAATGAAGAGTTTTAAGCTAATTTTTAACTTGTGAATGATTCATTTGGTGTTTTTTTTTTAACTCAGTAATATCAAATATGTAATACCTCTGATGAGGTGAAGATTATGACTGGATTTTCTGTAGAATTGCACAAGGATGCTATATCCTCGAATACATAATGTTTAATGATGACTAATATGAGCCTTCTATGATATCTTATAAATTTTATAATTTGATTAATCTTTTTTCATTTTTTTACAGCTGTTCTTGATTTAATTCTGAGCTGGAAAGCTAGGCGAAGCATGTCTTTCTTTGTCAGGCTAAGATATGTTTTGAAGGCTGTTTCAGCTGCAGCATGGGTTATTGTTTTACCAGTGACTTACGCGTATAGTTGGAAAAACCCTCCTGGATTTGCACGGATGATCAGGAATTGGTTTGGAAATGGTCCAAGTTCATCTTCTTTGTTCATTTTGGCTGTTGTCATCTACTTAGCTCCAAACATGCTCTCTGCATTGTTGTTTATGTTCCCAATTGTCCGCCGGTTTCTTGAAAGGTCACACTTAAGGGTTGTGATGCTCATGATGTGGTGGTCTCAGGTATGTATTTGTACCTTGTAATTTCTAGTAAAGTGTTTTATGGACTGAAGCAGTCAGGACTTGCCTCCTATGGATATGATATCCGAATCATTCATTTTCTAGCCATTTAATTTTTGTTAATTTTTTTTTCCCAGCATATTCGCCTCAGTCTAATTCATTTCTTTGATATGTTTGCAGTCTCAGCTTTATGTTGGAAGGGGAATGCACGAAAGCTCAGTTTCTCTTTTCAAGTAACCATAGAGATTTTGATTTGTCTTTTCTTTCAGTTGGAATGGCCTGGTATAGATATTCACTGGTCTCACTGTTACTGACAGCTTTTGTTTCTAGGTATACCATTTTTTGGGTTCTTCTGCTTGTGTCGAAATTAGCCTTCAGTTACTATGTAGAGGTACTTCTTTAGTCCCTCTTCAACATTTACAAGCATCCGCAGAGTAAACTTTTTTTCTTCTTCTCATGTCCATATCTATGTTTAAATGATTACTTCTTGTGAAATGCCGATGATTCTTGACATACTTGTAATTTTATGATGTTAGAGGGGCACATACTAGTAAGGGTCAACACCATTTTATTATCATGATTTATTTGTTTATTAGGTAATGGAGGGCGCCCCCCTCCCCCCCCCCCCCCCCCCCTTTAAATTGTTTGCCTTTTCTTCGTCTTTTTCTTTTACCCATAATTGCTTGAGGGGAGAATTTAAAGCCTATTTGAATATCAGAATATCAATGAAATAGGAAAACGCTTAAGCAATGACCTTAGCATGTTGTCGCAGACTTTTTACTTATGGTTATGATGGAAGAGAATCGAATCCTTGAGCTAATCTAGTCCTAACCCGTTTCGCACCCACCCTCACCACTTGGGCTAACCCCAAGGGCTTTGTCACAGATTTCGTTATTTAATCTTTTGGCCAATTTTAGTTTTGTCTATGATTTGTTAATAATAGCATCCTGTTTGGCAATGGTGCAATAATCTTGTCTTAAAGCTGGGTAAAGAAGATGAAGAAAAGTGTCAGATTGGTGGTGAGCAATAGAGTAAGTGTCAATTGGTGGTGGGGAATAAGGGAAGTGTCAGATTGTTGGAGGAGTTGTGGTTGGGAGAACAGCCTTTGGCGTCACTTTTCTTGCGGTTTTTCAGGTTATCCAGATTTCATAATATAGTCATCGCCTGGCTTGCATCTATTCCTTTTAAGTCAGGGAGTTGGGATTTTGGATTCAGAAGAAATTCTGAAGGAGTAGAGGTAATGGAGTTATCAGTTTTGCTGCTGCTATTAGATAAAAGTTCATTTTTATGGAGGCCGAGAGGATTTGAGGCGTTGGAAGCTGGAAATTTCAGGGGACTTCTCCTAGAAATGTTTTCTCAGAAATTTAGGGTTGGCTAGTGGCTGACATGGGGGTGAATAAGCACAAGTTGCTTCAGAAAAGGAGACTTAATTGTTGTCTTTCTTGTAGTTCCTGTATATGTGTTAGTTAAAATAGGAGAGTGCAGACTATCTGTTTGTTCATTGTTCAGTAGCTCTAAGTTTGTGGTATTTATCATTTGGTAGTCTGCAGTGAGTGCTTAGTGACTTTCCGTCTTTGGTAGAGGAAAGAAGGCTAGAGTTTTGTGGGGTTGCTGCAGGATGGCTGTCTTGTGGGCTTTGGATGGAGAGGAACAGGAGGATTTTTGACAATTATAAGGGAGTGGGGGTTGAAGATCTTCTGGAGAGGGTGATCCGTTTCTATCTTCACTTTGGGCATCTGTTGTTAGATTGAAAGGCAGATATAGGATAATATCTTTGTTTAATTCTTCTGTGATATCGGTATTTATCCTGCTCAATGATTGACTGCTTGTCACTTTTTGTAGTTTTTGTCTCTTTCTAATAAGATTTGTTTCTTCGCAGGAAAAAAAGTCTTGTTCACTTTTTGTAGTTTATTATCTCTTTTGAATAAGATTTGTGCTCCTCAATAAAAAAAAGAAAAGGAAAAAGAGTTGGGTACAAAACTTGTTGAATCAGTGTCATTTGTTCTTCATTGTTGCAGATTAGGCCTCTTGTGAAGCCAACTAAAGAAATCATGAAAGTTCACATAGGGACCTACCAATGGCATGAGTTTTTCCCTCGAGGTAAATGCATAAATGAAATAAACTTCCTTATATTCAGATGGTTTATGGTGTCATCATTTGACCTTTTCAGCTAAGAATAACATTGGTGTGGTGATTGCACTCTGGGCTCCAATTGTTCTTGTATGTTAATGTTTCTCTCATTTTCACATCAGTGTCTTATCATTCACTTAGTTGTGTTCATTTTGCTCGTAAAATTTTATTCATATTTTTCTCTATAGGTCTACTTTATGGATACTCAAATTTGGTATGCCATCTTTTCCACAATATTTGGAGGTATATATGGTGCGTTTCGCCGTCTTGGAGAGGTTGGTGGAGTTTTATTTTCTCTACAATCCTCATGTTTATATCACTTTCCATATTGATGAAGCACAATAAATTCAATCTGCCAAAAGCCCAATCATCCTTATTTTTCATTTTGGTTGGGGCATTTTATTTTAAAAGTTAAAGAATGTTGGGTAGTTCTAATTAATTGCTTTCGAGTCATGGTGAATCTACAATCTCATGCATCACTTGGGGTTTGTTTCAAAGCATTTGAGGTTTACTCAATTTAAAAAAAAAAAGTCCAATTATGATTTTTAACAAATAAAGTGAAGAAATACTAATAGAAATTATGCGAGATTCTTGCCGTGGAAATAGAAACTTGTTTTGCTTTCTGAAAAATAGAGAAAAGGATCCTCAATTGGTTTCAACACGAGCAGTTTTTTCCATAGAATATCTTGTACATGTTAGTTCTGTTCGTCTGTTATTCTTTTTTTCTTATTGTGGTGACAAATTAAATCTTCCCATTTTAGTGTGCTTTTTCCATAAAATCTTCACCTTATATATGTGATGAGTTTTTCCTATGGTTAAGGGTGTCCTTATTGCAAGAAAAGTGCACACATCCATCTATATTTTAGATCATCCTTCAAGGGCTATCCTTGCAAAGAATCATTCAGAGGAAGTTGTTTGGTCATCTAAAATGTGCAAGAAAATGCAATACGTTAGATAAAATTGAAACGAAAATATGGATAATCAAATGGCTGAACAATTTTTCTATTTAGCTGATATTTTGCATGGAGAATCCTTGAAAGAGAATTTAAAAACTTGATGGTTATGATATTTTGCCTGGATAATCCTTTCTCTGATTGTAGGTTTTTTCAACTTAAATCACCTTACCAGATTTTTCTCTTTCTTCCAGATTCGTACACTGGGAATGTTGAGATCTCGATTTGAATCACTGCCAGGTGCTTTTAATAATTACTTAATTCCTGTGGAGAAGAATGAGCAGACTAAGAAAAAGGGAATACTAAAAGCCACTTTCTCCCGCAAGTTTGATAAGGTTTGGTCACTGTTCTGCTTGAGAAGTTACCAATATTGATAATGACCTTTTATGCACAATTTGGTACATCCCTCGGTTAATCATTGAAAGACCATCATTTGAGTCATTGTACATTGGCTGGTTGTTTCAGAGCGCGTCTAGCAAAGAGAAAGAGGCAGCAAAGTTTGCACAGATGTGGAACGAAATAATTAGCAGTTTCAGAGAGGAGGATCTGATAAGTGATAGGTAAATAATGATGCCAGACAAGGAAATGTTTTCCTCAACTTGAATGAATGTTGAGTTCCATTATTTTACTGTTTGGATTAAATAGTGTTATATTGAAAGCTTGTATTTGTTTTTCAGGGAAAAGAACTTGTTGCTTGTCCCATATGGGGCTGACCCAGATTTAGTAGACCTCATCCAGTGGCCTCCTTTTCTGCTTGCTAGCAAGGTCTATGTTTTCATGAGTAATTTCTTCCATTAGTCTCACCAAGACAAATACATGTATTTACTCTGTACTAATTCTGTAGATCCCAATAGCACTGGACATGGCAAAAGACAGCAAAGATAAAGATCGTGAGCTGAAAAAGAGAATGAGTACAGACAATTATATGCGCTGTGCTATTCGCGAGTGCTATCTTTCATTTAAAAGTATTATTAATTTGTTGGTCCTTGGAGAGCGTGAAAAGAAGTGAGTTCAATACTACTTGAATATGTCTCAGATTAGAAAGAAAACATAACTTCATCTGCCAGACTTTTGTTATCTTCCTGATGACTCCTCTGTCCAGGGTTATAAATGATATCTTCACCATAGTTGATGCGCATATTGCTGAGGGAAATCTGACAACAGAGTTCAATATGAGTGCTCTCCCAAGCCTCCATGAGCAATTTGTTCAGTTGATTGACTATCTGGTATTCTTCATTGACAGTGAACTTTCACATATTTTTATTGATTAATCAAGATTGGTGCTAGTCCTAACCATATCTTTCTGATGACTACAGCTGAAAAACAAAAAGGAGGACAAGGACCAGGTCGTAATTGTCTTGCTTAACATGTTAGAGGTTGTGACAAGGGACATAATGGAGGATGAAATTCCCACGTAAATGATTTGGAATCTGATATCTCAACTAGGTTAATATTTTGATTTTGTTCCCCTCAATCCTCCATTCATTTCTTTTTCATGCAGCTTGCTAGATTCAAGCCATGGGGGAACTTATGGGAAAGATGAGGGAATGACACCCCTTGATCAACGGGATACATATTTCGGTGAACTGAATTTCCCAGTGCCAGTGACCCCAAAAACAGAAGCTTGGAAAGAAAAGGTATGTTTCATTTACAATGTTATGATTTCAGTGCTGGATTAGCTACAGTCATCAAGACCTGAATATTAATGTTAGTGCATTGACCTTTCATATCTGGTTTCTCAGTCTGAATGAGTTTCGTAAAAGTTACCCACATGTAATAAATTTCTCCTGTATGTGAGTCCATTATCTTCTATAGATCAGAAGGCTTCATCTATTGCTTACGGAGAAGGAGTCTGCTATGGATGTCCCATCCAACTTGGAAGCTAGAAGGCGCATTTCTTTCTTTTCTAACTCATTGTTTATGGACATGCCTCCTGCACCTAAAGTTCGAAATATGCTTTCCTTCTCGTAAGTTATCTTCAATTTGGACTTTCTTCATTGTTATTGCATTTTTCCTTTCATGGGTGACTGGGGTGAAGATATTTCAGTGTCAATTATTGTCACGCCCTTGACATGGGGAAAATGTTCTTTACTATTTTCTCTAATTGAAGTTTTGTTTATTGGCCAGGTGTTGTAGCCATGACCAATAAGATAGATGTTAGGTGTATAAGTTCTCGTACTAAACCAATTCGAGTAACTAAACTGTTTGCGGAAGCATAGACAAATAATAAATTTAAATTTTTCTCTACACCATTGTCTCACGGTTGAGATAAGGAGAGATAATACCAAATGAAAGTGTACTTGACACATCCTTCAAAATACTATAGTTTCAAGTAAATTGCAAGGTGGTGACATATATACTGTCAAAGCTGTCAATCTGCTGGCATTAAGCGTGTAGTTATTACTACACGCTTAATGCCAGCAGATTGACAGCTTTGACATATACACTAAGATATGTATAACAGTATAAGCATGTAATGTGTAACCAGAACCTTTGACCAACTATATAGTTAGCTAATAAGAAAAAGCAACCGTATAGACCCTATTTATTTTACACAACAGAAATTTAAATGTTCTTCAAGTATAATGATCCAATAAATTTGGGTACTGGGTATTACATTACAGTTAATGAAGTAACACATTCTTGGGTTTAACCATTTCAAGGACATAATCAATCTCACTACAGAAAACCCCCAAACCATAGGGATATTTTCAATTCATACACGAACTATCACTTTTTTATAAACGCGTACAGAAATTCCCATAAACCCTACATTTAAACCACTCCAATCCTTCAGTCCAAGCGTTAACTGCCTATGTGGCTTTGAATGAATTTGAATTTACCTATATAGTTTGGGGGGTTTTCTGTAGTTGATTCGTATTTTAAATTGATGATCTGACTTATGGTTTCACTATTTCAAAATAAAATAACTATTGGACATATTTTGTATCAACCACTTTATAATTTCGATAAGCTGTGTAAAATAATATGGGATGGCAGATATTTTTGTCTTTTTGTGGGGTCAAAAGGTTTTTTTCGTTCACCATATATCGCCTGACATTTTCGTAATTACTTTGTAGGGTTTTGACACCATACTATTCAGAAGAAGTTCTTTTCTCCGTCGATCACCTGGAAAAGCAGAACGAAGATGGTGTCTCTATCCTTTTCTACTTGCAAAAGATCTTTCCAGGTGAATTGTTTTCTGTTTTGTTTTTTGTTGTTTCTCCTCTTACGATATAGCATGCATTGTTATCTGAACTGTTCTTTTATGAACCCATGATTGATTGCAGATGAATGGACTAACTTTCTTGAGCGGGTCAAATGTGAAAGTGAAGAAGAACTCAGAGCAAATGATGAATTGGAAGAGAAACTCCGTCTATGGGCATCCTATCGAGGCCAAACGTTGACTAAAACTGGTATAAGCAGATGCGGGCTACTGCCCCTCTCTCTTTGACACTTGATTTGATTTGTTATATTTCTTATGTATGATTATGAGTTTTGTCTTCCCCTATTCTCTACAATTAAGTACGAGGTATGATGTATTACCGAAAAGCTTTGGAACTTCAGGCCTTCCTGGATATGGCAAAAGATGAAGGTATTGAAGCTTAGTTGTAGTGTAATTACCATATCTCTTCTACGGTTAATTTTGTAAAGGGCATATTGATTTATTTATTTTCCTTATTATTAGCTCTAATGGAAGGCTATAAGGCTGCTGAATCAACTATTGAGGAACACTCAAAATCTGAAACATCACTATTAGCTCAATGCCAAGCAGTAGTTGACATGAAATTCTCATATGTTGTGTCATGCCAACAATATGGAATTCACAAACGATCTGGTGATGCTCGTGCCAAGGACATTTTGAAACTTATGGCAACGTATGTTCTTCAGTATCTAGTATTTATATTTATATTTTTTATTTTGTGTGTGTGTGTGTGTTTACTTATAGTTTAGTGTGTAATAGATAGATTAAGCAAACATCAAGTTTTCAGCGAGGTAGTTATATTATGCCAAACTTTTTCTCCCAAAGGGTCAAAGCTTTACTTTTTTCACACAAAAAAATTATAACTATTTTACAGGGAAAACAATTTGGGGTTTAAAATGGTAAATCAACTTTTGACTAATATAACAACAGTGTAGTTCATGTGGGCAACAATAAAGAAAAAATTCAGGTGGTCAGTTGACAAAAGGAGTTAAGTTCAGGTGGTATTGCTAAAACTTTACCTTTCATGTAATGATATTGTAAAGATAAACTTTCGTGCCACACAAGTATACACAGAGGTGTTTGTAGAAAGCCTAGGTGCTTCTTGAAGCAAGTCATGGTAATGTCTCCTATTTTCCCTGTTGCAGTTATCCATCTCTTCGGGTAGCTTACATTGATGAGGTTGAGAAAACTAGCGAAGATAAATCCAAAAAAAATGTTCGGAAGGTCTACTATTCAGCTCTTGTAAAGGCAGCTCCTCCAACTAAGACAATTGATTCCACTGATCCTGTTCAAAGGTTGGATCAGGTAATAATTTTTATAACATTCAATATTGGGCATTGACAGTAATTTGAGATCTTTCTGGCAGAGCTTCCTAGACCTGTAAGAGACTCCTAGGGGTCACCCCAAGTTTGTTTCCTTCACTTTTGTGCTTCTTAGAGCAATTATTGGTTTATTTCAATCCCAACAGTAGGCAATTGTAACATTGTAACACATCTTCTATACATGAATAATGCTTTACAATGGATTGTTTAAATCTCCTTGTACAGGATATTTATCGGATAAAGCTTCCTGGACCTGCAATATTGGGAGAGGGAAAGCCAGAAAATCAAAACCATGCAATCATTTTCACACGTGGGGAAGGCTTGCAAACAATAGATATGAACCAGGTACACACACACAAACGACCATATGCAAATGCTTTGTGCATGCGTGTGAAAAAGTATATACTAATAGTTATTACAAAAAGAACAAAAGCACCAACTACCAATTCGTTAAGAGGAGAGGAATTAGGATTTTTAGGGAAAAAAAGTAGGAATGGTGGCCAAGTTTGGGTCATAGAGAGGAAAGGGCAATGAGAGAGGGTGGATGAAATATGCTATTTTGGAACTTGGACATTAAATGATTTCAAGATTCTTTGACATGTTTACAATCCTTATGTATTTAGAGTCGCTAGAACTTCTGTGTCTAATGCTGGGGTCTTTTGGCGAAAAAGCTTGACACAAGTAGGGGGTCACACTGGAATAGGGTATCGGCTACGCTTACAGTTTAGGTATAAATTCTATATGCTTGTGCTTTTTTGAAACTCAGTACCACGTGGTTGTATCTGTTCAACAGGATAACTATTTGGAAGAAGCATTCAAAATGAGGAATTTGCTGCAAGAATTTCAGAAACATGATGGTGTTAGATATCCGACGATACTTGGACTTAGGGAGCATATATTCACTGGCAGGTATTTGTTGTGTTGTTGCTCTGCAGCAGGAATTCCAGTGCTGCTAATAAATTAAGACTTCATAAATTTTTTGTTTTTAAAATTTTCTTTTGTGCTTGTGTGCATGGCGTTTCATGTCTTCGGTTATCTTTTGCAGTGTTTCATCTCTTGCATGGTTTATGTCGAATCAGGAGACTAGTTTTGTAACTATTGGACAGAGACTGCTGGCTAACCCTCTGAGGTAAGAATTCGGAATTTTGTTTATATTCTGTTTCCAGAACTACTAATTTATGATTTATTTCCCAGCCCAATGAGATTTTAGCTGTCACAATCTGTGTTAATCGTTTGATCATCATAATTTCGTACCAACTATGATTTTAGGCAGACTGAGAATGTTTTTCATATTTGACATTCATTCAAATATTTATTAGTTAATTTGTCTACGGTCCTGTATGATACTGATTTTCTGTATTTTGTTTGTTGGAATGGTGGTTATTTATTTTCAACCAAAAGTACAGCATAGTTGTTTTTTTTTCCTGGACTATGCTCCTGCTTTATTGATTTTGTTAAATTTAATCCCTCTAAGCAGGTTACAATATCCCTAAGGAGCGCTTGTGTTTTTGTCAGAAAATATCCAAATTAATTTTGTTATTATAATAAAGTTAAAAGTATCAACTTTAAAATGTTATAAGTTATAACTTCCATTTTACACTTCTGTTTGTGATAAAATTTGTAATCCTGGAAACATTTTTGAGGTTTATCAAACAAAGTCGATGTCATATATTGAATTATGCAAAAAATATCATAGTAATTGTGACGTGATTAAATTAGTTTCATCTGCAAAGTTTAATTACTGCATTCTTTACTTCTGTCATAGTTTTGCATTTTTTAGTTAAAGGTAACAGTGGCACAACTTATTAGATATTCAATAGAACAGATAGATTATAACAACTTTTTTATATGGTTATGCAGTCTTAATGCAGTTCTAATTAGAAACCGAGCTATGCTACAATGGAATTGTTTTTTAATACACTACACAGTTGATAGTTTGATTAATTATCCATTGTTCTTTATATTTCTTTAGACAAAAACATTAAATCTTTTAATACAATTTCATTGATCTCAATAAGTATTTTCTAAGAATAATTTCTTTTATGAAAAATAAACATGGACAATGAAAGTTGCACTATTTTAAAGTTCGAGAGAATATTTTTGTATTTAATCAACAAAAGTTTTCAGGAGAAAGTGTATATTTTTTTGTTGAAACTTGAAATAATAATGACAGTTCTGTAATTCAATTTAGTTTAATAGGTATCTGTAGTTACGAAGCTTTGAATATTCAACATGGGACACCAGTTTTACGTTTTTATGCTATTGGATTGTTCCATATAGAAAGTATTTATCAGATACTGGATCCAAAAATTCCAATTTTTATTTCTGGTATCAACTTTTGGCTTGAAATTAGAAACAGGTCCAATTAATTGGCATCGACAAATGCGGTCTAAGCCACTTAAATCAACATAATGCAGTCCAAAATATGACGAATAGGCATTTAAATCTATTAACTACGAGCACCTCATTACGAAATTGAAAATAGCAGCTTAGAGTAGTCATGTTGGTATTTTATTTATTTTTATAACTTTGGAGTTTCAGGGTTTTTTTTTTTCAGTTTGAAAATCAATTTTTTTGGATGTTTTCAAAAATTGGATATTAATTTCTAAGAACACATAGATGTTGACTAAGTTTTCAATATCAAGCTTTAGACTGTTTTAGACTATGAATCCTGTATGTGGAATTTTAACATTAGTTACCTGTTTTGAATCACCAAGTTATTCAAATATAAAGCAAACATGGAGAAAGTTATGTTTAAAGAAAGTAAAGCTAGGAATCAAAGCAGACCGCAAAGAAAGGCCTATTACATGTGATCAATTATTGCTCACGACCCTCTTTTATACGGGTCAGGGGAAGATAAGAACAATTTTGAAAACGCTAGGGCATATTTGTAACACAAGTGTATGATACTAGACTTTTTTTTTGGTTGTGTTTTTCTTGAAGTGTTTCAAGAAACACACTTTACACATTTTCAGTTACCATATGTTTCTTATCTAGTTCAAGCTGCTGAATCCTCTTTTTTTCCTCATTCAGAGTTAGATTCCACTATGGTCATCCAGATGTATTTGATAGACTGTTTCATCTGACTAGAGGGGGTGTCAGCAAAGCTTCCAAAGTCATCAATTTAAGCGAGGACATATTTGCAGGCACTCTCATCGCTTTGTTTAAGACTTGTTTTGTTTTGGATTGGTAGTGTACCAATTTCACATGTTTCTTGTATGCAGGTTTCAATTCTACAGTACGTGAAGGCAGTGTTACTCATCATGAATATATACAAGTTGGTAAAGGACGAGATGTTGGCCTGAACCAGATCTCGATTTTTGAGGCAAAAATAGCTAATGGGAATGGCGAACAGACACTTAGTCGTGACATCTATAGGCTTGGGCATCGATTTGATTTCTTCCGGATGCTATCCTGCTACTTCACAACAATTGGTTTCTATTTCAGCACTTTAGTATGTATAAAATATACCTCTTTCTCTTCATTTATTTTAGGCTAAATTATTGAAATGCCCCCTGTAACTCAATTTCAGTCTCAGTTTCCCCCCTGAAACTCTTATGTGTCTCACTTTCCCCCCTAAAACTCCATATATTGTCTCACTTTGCCTATATTCCATCCAGCCCTAATAGAAGTCATCAAATCTTAACCCGCCAAAAACAACCTTCCCTTACAAATTCAGATACTCTCCGAATCTGCAACTACACCCAGACTCATTTGCAAAACCAAACCCCTCTCCAAACTCCAAGAAATGAAGAACAACCTCCAACAATGGCGGCAGCCCAACTCCTCTCTCTCTCTCTCTCATCGTCCTCTTAGTTCTCTCTCTCTTTCCTCCGCCCTCCCCACCCAAACCCTCATCAACGCAGCCGAAATCCTCTCAGATTTCTGCTACACCTCCATGGCTCTAACCCTCGACCTCGCCTCTCAAACCCTCCTCCTCTCCCAGTCTCCTTCTCTCACCATCTTCGACCCCACCGACGCCGCCTTCTCTCACTCCGGTCAACCACCGCTGAACCTCCTGCAATTCCACATCATCCCCCTTTATTTCTCTCTCCGATCCCTCAAGTCCCTGCCTTTCGGCACCAAGATCTCAACTTTACTCTCTGATCGCTCTCTCTCTGTCACCACTTTGGCCTATGACCCCAGAGTCTCACTCAACAACGTCCCCATCACTGTTTCCCCAATTTTCGACTTCTGTTAAGGCTGGATGGAATATAGGCAAAGTGAGTCAATATATGGAGTTTCAGGGGGGAAAGTGAGACACTTAGAGTTTCAAGGGGGAAACTGAGACTGAAATTGAGTTACAGGGGGCATTTCAATAATTTAGCCTTTATTTTATAATCCTTTACCATTATCTCAAATGTTTTGGTTCTGGTTTGACAGTTGACTGTGCTTACGGTCTATGTGTTTCTCTACGGTCGCCTTTATCTTGTTCTCAGTGGGCTTGAAGATGGTCTGAGTACTCATCGAGCTATTCGAGACAATAAGCCTCTTCAAATAGCTCTTGCTTCTCAATCTGTTGTGCAAATTGGATTTTTGATGGCCTTGCCTATGGTTATGGAAATTGGTTTAGAAAAGGGGTTCCGTATTGCACTAAGCGATTTCATATTAATGCAATTACAATTGGCCCCTGTATTTTTCACATTTTCTCTGGGTACAAAGACACACTATTATGGAAAGACTTTACTTCATGGAGGTGCAGAATACCGAGCAACAGGTCGTAGCTTTGTAGTGTTTCATGCCAAATTCGCTGATAATTACAGGCTCTACTCCAGAAGCCACTTTGTCAAGGGCATCGAGCTACTGATTCTGCTTGTTGTGTACCACATATTTGGTCGTTCATATAGAAGTGCAGTTGTATATATCCTCATTACGATACAAATTTGGTTCATGGTTGGAACATGGCTTTTTGCTCCATTCCTCTTCAATCCATCAGGGTTTGAGTGGCAAAAGATTGTTGATGACTGGACGGATTGGAAGAAGTGGATAAACAATCATGGAGGCATTGGTGTCTCTCCTGATAAAAGTTGGGAATCCTGGTGGGAAAAGGAACATGAGCATCTTCGTTACTCTGGAATACGTGGTATCATTACTGAGATAATATTAGCATTACGCTTTTTCATCTACCAGTATGGGCTTGTCTATCACCTCAACATTACAAACAACAAAAGTTTTCTGGTATATGCGTTTTATGTGTCTTTTGACCGTTATTAATGCATTCTAATATCTATTATTTTTATAAAGCAGGTGGAAATATTAATTTTCCTTTCAATGCGCTTGCAGGTCTATGGTGTTTCGTGGCTGGTGATCCTTCTAATTTTGGTGTTGATGAAGGTGGGTAGTTAAAATTTCAGGACTCCTAATATGTGTATTTCCAAACATAGCCATACTTTCTTGTTTCAAGATTTGTATTTATTGAAACTTCCTAAGATGCCATTCATGAGTTATTTTGGTGGCAAAAATTACCACATAGAAGCTTTCTTCTTTCGTTCCTTTTGATGAAGCAGAGGCATTTTGTATTTGTTAGGTTATAAACATCAAAATCTGTCTTTTAAGAACTGAATTAACCAAAAATCTGACTTTCTCTTTTCTTGTTCTCTCAAATACAGCATTAAAACAGAAACAGTTCTTAAACTGTCACCATCTAGGCTCGGAAAAATGATTTCCTCTACCAACCAATGGACTGTACTTAACTTTTTGCTGCATTTTAAAATCTGACAAACCATTTAACCATTTTTTCAGAGAGTTGTTCTCAACGTACTTACATAGAAGCCAAATTCTCATATAGGCATTTTAGGAGTCAATAAGGTTGTGTATGTGGTTATGTTAATTTCTGCACATTTTTCATGTCAGAAAATGTTTAACTTGGCTTTTACCAGCTCTTTTGTTATTGCAAACTAATTTACGACAGTAAAAAATAAATTTATTGCTTCTTAGATTTATTTTGACAATTGTGCTGAAATTTTTCAGGCCGTGTCTGCTGGGAGGCGACGATTAAGTGCAGACTATCAACTTTTGTTTCGACTGGTTAAGGGATTTATATTTATTACATTTTTATCTATTTTCATTACCTTAATAGTGCTCCCTCATATGACACTTCGGGATGTTGTAGTCTGCATTCTTGCCTTCATGCCAACTGGATGGGGATTGCTTTTGGTCAGTGAATCATATTAATCCTTTTTTTGTTTCCGCTGACTTCCTGTTCTAACTATTTAGTGTTTAATATTTTTAACCTAGTTTTCAATTGTCTATTATCTCGTTGATTTGTTCTAATTGTTTCTTCTGTTTTTTTTTCTTCATTAATATTCCTATAGATTGCACAAGCTTGTAAGCCGCTAATTCAACAAGCAGGATTTTGGGGGTCAGTTCAAACACTTGCTCGTGGTTATGAAATAATCATGGGGTTGCTTCTTTTCACCCCAGTTGCATTCTTGGCTTGGTTCCCTTTTGTTTCCGAATTCCAAACACGAATGCTGTTCAACCAAGCATTCAGTAGAGGTTTACAGATCTCACGTATTCTTGGAGGAGGAGGACAAAGGAAGGGCCACCATTCCTCCAGCAACAAGGAGTAATTTTTATCCAAATTATAGAAAGGATGGTCTGATTTATCTCAATGTAAATAGCTCCAGTGCTTGCTCAAATTATTCATCAAAAGAATTCATAGATGTCTTTCTTTATGCTTTTTGTCGAACTTTAGAATACTTGTACATGTATATTTATGATAAAAGGTTTGAAACTTAACAATTTCATTGCCTGTTTGATGCATGATATATATCTTCAGCTGATCTTAAGAGGTCGAGACACCTGCTTTAAAACAATGTTTTGACCACAAAAAGAAAAAAGAAAACCGAAAATTTGGTGCTCATAACTGGAAAGTTCGAAGATTTTGAAAATGTTTTTCATAGTAAGAAAATAAGTTGTTTGAATATTGTTGACCCAAAAAAAAAAGTAGTTTGATTATGTGAAGGAACAGACTTTATATGACGAAATTATCTTAAACAAAACCACCTGTTCTACTGCAGACTGATAATTTGGTGAGCATGAAAGACAGGTTTTGGAGGCCGCATAAAGATAAAAAAAGAACATCATGGTATGTTATAAACTAAATTCATAACCTTATATAACACAAAACTATTATTTACGTTGGACATATACAAGGCCCTCACTATAGAATTCTTGCTCTAGACATTTAAAGGTACGTATCAAATTTTTTTAGGGCTTTTCACATGTAAGCCAATTAATAGGGCCCAAAATATATACAAACCCTATAGTACTCAAACTTTAAGAAAAAAACCTATATGACTTTTCGAAGGGACTGAATATATCATCCAAGCCTTGCAAAACCTAAAACTTACAACAATGCCATACAATTTTTTAATCCCAAAAAATCATAATGCAAGGATAATAGTGGTATTTCACATATCATTCAAATTAAAAAATAGTGCAGCCTGTCCTTTTTGGGTTTTTCCTTCATTCGTTGCCTTTGGAAGATTAGGAATATGTATTCAAATCTAATTTTCAGAAGAATCACTCGTTAGTGTAAGTTCATATTTCCATCTCTATCTGTCTTACAAGCCTGTTTTTAAGCCTTCATCTGCCTAATACCACAATGATTTGTTCACGGCAGCAAGGAGGTGGTGAGCCCCCACATGGTTCCCTGGGCCTTCATCTCTACTCCACACTATAATATCATAACCCAACAAACAGTCCAAATTTGTGTTGGGGTCAAACAAGAAGTTATCATAAAAGTGGGAAAAGTTACAAGGACGAGAGAGAGAGAGAGAGAGAGAGAGAGAGAGAGAGAGAGAGAGAATGATTAAAATTGAATCAAGATGAGATTATTATTTGATCTTCCGGGTAATCTTGATCAGCTTCGGCGGTTGAACACCCCAGATGGGTACTATAGTCACAATCTCTGCAAGAGTAGAGCCAGCAGCCCCGAGGGACAGTGCCTTGACAAAAATCACAGATATTCTTGCCTTCATTCTCATGATGATCTGGCAAAGAATAAAGCAGAGTGAGCAGGTGGTGATGATGGTGATGGCTCAGGGTTTCAGGCAAAGTAGCACACTGAACATGGAGATCATATTTGCAATGGGTGCAGTGGAAGGTGAAACAAGTTCCAAATTCACCACATGCATCGCACGTGAACTCACCATATTCATAGGGAGGGGTGGAGAGAGTAAGAGGGTGTTTGGGGTGAGACTTGTGTTTGATTTCTTGGGGAAGTTCAAAGCACAAGTCGTGGAGGTAAAAGTTGCACTTGGACTTGGTGCATTTGTAAGCAGAAGAAGCTGAATTCATCATGAGGTCTAGAGGTAACTCACAGCTGGAGCAAATGATTTCATCATCCTCTTGCACTTGATATGAGCACAACTCATGGCGGTGGCTGAAATGCTTCACCATCGATCTTAATTTCACCTCTTCTCTCTCTCTCTCTCTCCGTTGGCTTTCTTTATTTTTCTCCGATTGGATGATCTTCTAATGAATCATATATTATTATGTATTATATGATTTTTGAGAGAGGAAGATGTAGCTAGTCTAGTTATGTTCACATCGTGGCGACGACGAAAATGTGGTCAGATAAAGTGGTCTGAAATGTTTGGTAAAAGTCAACTTATTCCCATCTCAATATATTTTGACTGGGTCTTGGATCTACCAATAATATGATATACGTATATGATTCCTTTGACTTTTGCTAGCCCTTTCCCATGCTTCTTCCCTTGTAATTAGTAAGGTATGGTGCAGGCCCTTTAATTACAAGGGTATATTTTCCTATATTGAAGTAGCAATACATAACCCAATCCCTCGAATCTTTGATATAGGATGAAGTGGTTGAGCATACGAGATGAGAATGTCAACTGCTGAACCAGCAACAAAAAAAACAGAAGAATTAAGCCGATTGGTTTTCTCATGTCTTTCAGGTTGCTTTTGTTAATCTATACTAGGTCTTTATAACTTAACACTAACCTTGTTCAGACATCTTGATTTCTGAAGGGATCGGCTTAGCTTCTGAGAGGATCTTCTTCTCTATGCAACACCGTAGGCTATTTCTCTAGATGAGGTGAGAGTTGAATTGAGCGTATATAGTTGCTAGAGAAGGGACCTCTTTATATAGATGCATTACTCGAAAGCCTTGCCCATCAAGGAGCTGTCGAGTAATTTGTTTGCATTAGGAGTGGTTTGTTCAATCCATATAGGATTAGGAATTCTATTACTCTTGTATTTCAATTAGAATAGCTTCTGTACAAGAGTAATTTGATAAGTCTGAGTCTATCTCCTAATCATGCCAACCTCTCGAGTCCTCATTAGATTAGAAGACCACAATTCGTGGTTAAGACAAAAGATTGTCTTACATTAATTCTCCCACTTGGTCGATTAATCATAAGAGTGTTTGCATAGATTACTTTAAGGCCTTGTGAGATATGACTCAAAACAATTCCTACTAAGCAATTGTCAACTATAAAGCATGAAGAGGGGCTATCAAGACTTCTGTGAATATCTTGTACTTCAAGGTCTTTATAACCACACTCATCACCCTTTAAAGCCACATAAGCTTCGATCAAGATTGAACAGCAGAACAACATGATATACTGTAAAAGCTTAGATTTTACCATGTTTGTTCAATGTCCCTGATTTGACTGCCAAGGTCTAATTATAATCACTGTCATGAACACATTTCTGTGCGCAGCTTCTTTAAGCTAGCAATGCTGCTCAATGTCATTCATGTATTTCAAACATAATAACAAATAATAAAAGAAAATTTTAAGATGAAATTAACTTGATTTGAACCAAACTGTACCAACATCCATCGAAAACTGCAGAAAATAAACAACTGTTTAAACTTGAAGTAAAATGAGCTCCCACTGATTTAGGCATCCATATCAGCTGTCAGTCCCATACTTGAAACATGTCTATGGAAAACAACATTTGGTATTCCTTTAGTAAGTGGATCTGCAATCATCTGATCTGTTCCTATGTGATCTATGGTGGTGTATCCTTGACTGATCTTTTCTTTTACAATTATAAACTTTACATCCAGCAGCCTTGAACCTCTTGTTCTTTTGTTTCCCTTAGCAAAAGTCACTGCTGCACTATTATCATTCCATAGCTGAATAGGTCTGTGAATTGATTCTACCACACTTAAACTAATGATGAAATTCCTCAACTGTGAAGTGGCTTCATAACATGCTATGAATTCAGCAAGCATTGTGGAACCAGCTGTGAGAGGCTGTTTTATGCTCCTCCATGAAACTGCAGCTCCTCCAAACATAAACACAAAACCAGATGTTGATTTTAGTGTGTCTTGACATCCCGCAAAGTCTGCATCTGCGAATCCTTGTAATTCCAAGTTCTAACTTCTCCTAAATACCAGCTTGTAATCCTTTGTTCTTTGTAGGTATCTCATAACTTTCTTCCCTGTAACCCAATGCGCTTGTCCAGGATTAGACTGAAACCTTCCTAACATGCTGACTGCAAAAGCCAGATCAGGTCTTGTACAGACCTGCGCATACATTAGGCTCCCTACTAGTGAAGCATAAGGTTTGTCAGCCATTTCCAGCTTTTCTTGTTCAGTTTTAGGTGCCTGCTCAGTGCTTAATTTATCACCTCTTGCGATGGGAACATCATTGCCTGCACAATCCTGCATATTGAACCTTTTGAGCACTTTCTCTATGTAAGATTTTTGTGATAGTCCAAGTAAACCTTTCTCTTGATTTCTGCTTATATCTATGCCCAAAACATAGCTTGCTTCTGCCATATCAGTCATTTCAAAGTGTTTGAACAGAAAACTTTTACAATCATGCAGCATAGTGAGGTTTGTGCAAGCCAATAAAATGTAATCTACATATAGAACCAAAATAATGAATTGTCTCCCACTTATCTTCATGTATATACA
Organism: Prunus campanulata; assembly: GCA_034190965.1. Classification (NCBI taxonomy): domain Eukaryota; kingdom Viridiplantae; phylum Streptophyta; class Magnoliopsida; order Rosales; family Rosaceae; genus Prunus; species Prunus campanulata. The sequence goes on from CM067209.1 coordinate 414,174, forward strand.
CTCATCCAATGCGTTTTCTGTGAATCCATATGCTTTTACTACCTTGTTAAATTTCAAATACCATTGCCTTGATGCTTGCTTTAATCCATAAATTGATTTGCACAATTTGCAGACCAAATTCTTCTCCTTTTCTTGAATGAAGCCTTCAGGTTGCATCATATAAATCTCTTCTTCAAGGTCTCCATTTAAGAATGCAGTCTTAACATCCATCTGATGCAAATGTAAATCAAATTGTGCCACAAGAGCCATGATTATTCTCAATGAATCTTTGGTTGAGACTGGTGAAAAGGTCTCATTATAGTCGATTCCTTCCTTTTGTGTGAACCCTTTGGCAACCAATCTTGCCTTGTATCTATCCACCTGCCCTTTTGAGTTTCTCTTTGTCTTAAATACCCATTTACAACCTATTGGTTTGCAACCTTGAGGTAAGGTTACAAGCTTCCAAACTTCATTCTTTTCCATTGAATTCAACTCTGATTTCATGGCTGTCCACCAGTTTTCACTCTTTTCACTCATCATGGCTTGTTTGAATGTCATGGGATCTTCTGTTCTATTTATGTCATGTTCAGCTCCTTGCAGGTACACAAAATAATCATCTGTCAATGCTGGCCTTCTTACTCTATGTGATCTTCTTAATTCTGTGTTCTGCTGTATTTCTGCATCTTCATTTATTTGAGTTATGTTCTGATTTTCTGCTGGCTGTGTCGAATTATTTTCTATCTGTATTGGTTCTGCATTTTCAGTTTGATCTGTGACTGTGTCCTCAATATGATCCGGTTGTAAGTTGTCTAGATTTGTTTGAGGCAATCTAACAGCTTCTGCAGAATTCTGTGCTATCAAACCATCTGCAGTGATCTCATCAAAACTGAAATTTTCTTCTGTAGTTTTCTCTCCATCAGTTTCGATGAATATTGCTCTTGATGTCTCTATGAATCTCATGGTGTGATGAGGGCAGTAGAACCTGTAACCTTTGGTTATCTCAGGGTAGCCTATAAAATAACAGCTTATGGTTTTGGGATCTAGTTTCTTTTCTGCAGGATTATAAGGCTTGGCTTCTGCTCTACAACCCCAAGTTCTTAGATGTTTTAGGCTAGGTTTTCTTCCATTCCAAATCTCATAAGGATCTGATTTATGCTCTTGGTTGGAACTCTATTTAGAATGTAATTTGCAGTTTTCAATGCTTCTCCCCAGAGGAATATTGGTAAGTTTGTACAGGTCAACATGCTTCTTATCATGTCTTTCAATGTTCTATTCCTTCTTTATGAGATTCCATTTTGTTGAGGGGTACCTGGATTTGTGTATTGAGCTATAATTCCTTCTTGCTGCAAGAATTTTGCAAAGGCTCCAGGATTTCTTCCAGTCTCATCAAACCTTCCATAGTATTCTCCACCCCTATCCGATCGAACTACTTTAATTTTGAGGTTCAGTTGATTTTCTACTTCAGCCTTGTAAATTTTGAACATGTCTAAGGCACTTGATTTTTCTTTTATGAGATAGACATGTCCAAACCTTGAAAATCGTCTGTAAAGGTTATGAAGTAAATAAATCCATCATGAGTTGGGTTGGGGAAGGGACCACAGATGTCGGTATGAATGAGTTCTAAGATACCTTTGCTTCCTATTGCTCCCTTTTTCCTTAAATTCGTCAATTTCCCTTTGACACACTCTATGCATATTTCATTTGGATTATCATGATTCATTGGTGGCAAGATTGATTCTTTGCATAGTTGATTAATCCTTTCTTTCGAGATGTGACCAAGTCTTTTATGCCATAATTCATAGGAGATGTCATTGCACATTTTGGTTTGCACAGTGTTAACTTCCATTTCAGTTCTTTTGCAATTTAATTGAAGCATTCCATTAATGAGCCTAGCTTTGCCAAATAACGCTTTATTCTTGAAAATAGAACAACCAGTGCCATCAAAATTCAAATTGAATTTTGATTTTACAAGCCTAGTAACTGAAATTAAACTCTTCTTCATAGAAGGAATATAAACTACTTCATCTAACTCCAAAACAAAACCAAACTCTAATTCAATTCTAACTGTTCCTATGAATTCTACTTGAACTTTTTCTCCATTGCCAACGAACACCTTCACTTCATCCTTGCTTGGCAACCTCTTCCTTATGAATCCCTGCAAAGAGTTAGCTACATGAATAGAAGCACCACTGTCTAGCCACCATGAATCATGTGAGTAATCAACCAAATTAGATTCGAAACAAACTAGAATCTGTTCATTTTTACCTTTGTTTTTCTGTTTATCCAGCCACTTTTTGTACTTTCTGCATTCTTTCTTCATGTGTCCTGCTTTCTTGCAGAAAAAACATTTCATTCCAGTCGATGGTTTCAGATATTTTTCAGTGCTGCTGCCCTTTTCTTTTCCAACTATTGCATTGTGCCTATTTTCCTTTCTCTCCTTGGTCTGAACCATGTTCACCATTTTTGCTCCTCTTTCCCTTATGATATTGTGTTCTTGTTGAACACATATAGTGATCAGATCATTCAATGTCCAGCATTCCCTCTGAGCAATGTAGGTTTCTCTAAGAGACTTGAAATCCTTTGGTAATGAGTTCAAAGCGAAGTGTACCATCATGTCCTCATCAACTGTCATTTTCAGTTCCTGCAATTTGGTTCCTATATCGATCATGTTCAGAATATGTGCCCTCACACAGCCTTGTCCATCATACTTCATGTCGATCAACTTGTTTAGCAAAGTGCTTTTGAGTGCTTTCTCAGATTCCTTAAACCTCTGTGCAATTGCCTCATAGTATTGCTTAGCATTTTCTGACTTAGGAATGCTACCCTTGACTGATGATGCCATAGCCCTTTGTATAATCAATATAGCCATCTTATTTGCTTTATTCCACCTAGCAAATTTTGCCTTGGTTTCTGCTGAAGCATTTGCAGCAGGTTCTTGAGGAGGGTTTTCTGTGAGAACAAAATCGTAGTCCAGGAAGCCAAGAGATATTTCCAAATCCTGCTTCCATCTCAGGTAGTTTGATCCGGTCAGAGTTTCGATGGTGTTGTGGTTCACTGTAAGGATTTTACAAATCATATAAAAAAAAAAACTGTCCCCAAAACTTTACTTAAATATGTCAGTTTATACCTGTGGGTTTAAAAAGCCATATTCCAAAATCCCAAACAGCAAATTGCACAAACTTCCTGCGCAAGAGAATTCACATATGTGGATGTAGAAAAATCCTGCTAGTTTGTGTAGTCTGCTGCTCAGATTGTTCCACCAATATCGTTATCAATCTATAAATTCCCATCTGTGGATGGAGAAAGTATAGAAGGCTACTTATATTGATGCAATCTTTGATCAAACTGTCGTCTCATGATCTCTCATACAAACTGAGCAGCTGTGGCTTGCCCAATTTGCACAGTAGATCCCAAAACTTGATCAAAAAACTTTGTATGATCGAGCAGTGATACTATATGCCCTGGATCATACTTAAATAGATAAAATATGCATGCTGTTGAAAATTTCATGTTGCAGCTTTATCAAATAACAGAAAATTTATATATAGATTTGTTGAAACATGGATTAGATTAAGAAACAAAGCCTAGAGCTCTGATACCACATGTTAATCTATACTAGGTCTTTATAACTTAACACTAACCTTGTTCAGACATCTTGATTTCTGAAGGGATCGGCTTAGCTTCTGAGAGGATCTTCTTCTCTATGCAACACCGTAGGCTATTTCTCTAGATGGGGTGAGAGCTGAATTGAGCGTATATAGTTGCTAGAGAAGGGACCTCTTTATATAGATGCATTACTCGAAAGCCTTGCCCATCAAGGAGCTGTCGAGTAATCTGTTTGCATTAGGAGTGGTTCGTTCAATCCATACAGGATTAGGAATTCTATTACTCTTGTATTTCAATTAGAATAGCTTCTGTACAAGAGTAATCTGATAAGTCTGAGTCTATCTCCTAATCATGCCAACCTCTCGAGTCCTCATTAGATTAGAAGACCACAATTCGTGGTTAAGACAAAAGATTGTCTTACAGCTTTTACTTGGTATTTTTCCAACTTAAATTAGATACTAGTGTATCAAAATAAATTATATGGTTGAATTTTTTTAAATTAACGAAGGAGAGAATTCAAACTTGAGACTTTTGCCAGTAGTATTTTGAAAAAAGGAAATATCACTAGACCAACAGTTAGTTGATCTTATAGTTTATAAATTTTTCAGACTATCATCTGAGAACTGGCTCCTACTAATTAAAGTCAATATCAGGGTGCAAATATTAATTTATTTTAGGTATGCAAATCACTCTTTCTTATTTTCTAGCTAGTTGGGTGATCATTATTATTCCCTATTGCCACAAGAAGGTCGACGTCAACTGCATTTTGCAATTTGGTTAATACACTTCGAACGTATCCTTCTACCAACATTCTGTATAATAATATTAAATAAGCACAGGGCATAATGAACTCAAAAGGCACACATCTCATCTTTAGCTAAAGGAAAAAAACTTAGTGGGTATAGTGACTTGGTTGCTATATATCTCTCTGGGTGCTTCCACCAAAAATAAATAAAAATCTCTCTGCGTGCCATCTATTCTTTGACAAAATATTCGGGACACTCTGTCTCTGTCGCCCTTTGCCTCTCCCTTAAAAAATATAAGGATAATATCTAAAGATTCTAAACATGTAGGTTTGATTTGATGGGTTAAGTAAGCTAGTAAGTAAGAAATATGAAAAATGTAGATATATTGTTTAGGTGGATCACTCATGAGGTAAGGATAATATATATATATATTTTTAGAATATTTTCCTATTGAGAGGGGAGATAACATACTAAACTCACACACATTACACGGATCCTAGGACTCAAACCCAAGACCATTCTTGAGGAAAACATTTGCTTCCTCCAAACCATTGCACTAAGTCCTTTGCGAGGCAAGAATAATATAACGTACTTTAAGGGTGGCAAAATATTCTTCAACATAAGGTTGCCTTACGTCACGTATATATTTAATTTTTAGCGTACTTGTTAGCTTAAGTAAACTTATTTGATTACCCTACTCCTCTTTTCTTTGCATATATACCCTTCTTGTTCCATCAGGAAAAATAGCAGCAGCAACAACTGCAGATGATCAAACGAGGAAGGATTGACTTTTGGAGTCTTTGCATATATCAAGACATAGCCACCCTACCAGCAACTTGCTTCCAAGTGGTAATCTAGAATTAATTAATAATTTCATTGAAGAAGATGTTTCACCAGCGATATCATTGGTTATATAAATGCTATATACATATATATTGACCCGGCAAAATGTCTCATTATGTTTAAGTTGACGAAGGCTAGCTAGACTCAATATGATGCACAGAATTGCATGAAATTATTATAAGATCACAATCTAATACCAGTTGAGACTTGAGAGAGAACAAGAGTTCACCAGAAAAAGGAATTTCTGTGGGTGAGAGAGAGAGAGAGAGAGAGAGAGATGAAGCTGAATGGTCAACTTCAGCCTCTTCAACATTTTAGCCACCCCCATCCCTTAAGACTTTACAATCACCAACCCCTGCAGCAAACCCTAAACCTGCAGCAGCTATTCTCATGTGCATGCTGCAAACTTAATGTCTCTGGTGGATGGATTTATAGTTGCACACCATGCAATTACTTCCTCCACATACCATGCTCACAAATGCCTCAGCAAATCACTCACCCATATGATCATCAAAGCCATGTCCTGATTCTGATCCCAACCCCAACATACCCAGATGGGGTCTTCAGTTGCGATGCATGCATGAAGCATGGGAATGGCTTTGCCTACCATTGTGGAGCTTGCAGCATTGACCTCCACCCATCTTGTGCTTCAAAGCCATTGGTTCTCACTCACCAATCCCACCCTCACCAGCTCAGTCTCTCTTTCTCACTTCCTCCAGGATTTAACAACAGCAAGACCTTCATATGTAATATATGCAACCAAGTTGGGTACAAAGAGTGGCTCTACATGTGCAATCCGTGTGGTTTCACTGCTCATTTGGGCTGCACCACGGCGAAACCAAGAGCTCCTCCTCCTCCTCCCTCAAATCAACAAATTCAAGCAGCAGCACAAGCAGCTTTTGTTGGAACTCCATGTTTTCCAACAAGTACTATTTCAGCTAGTCCTCATCAGTTCCAAAACTATGTGCCAAATAATAGTTTGAATAATAATAATTATAATAATGGCAATATCCCTGCCGCTGGTGTTTGTGGACAACCTGTTAGGCGGAATAAGTCAGGGAAGGAGCTGGGAAAGGCTGTCGTGAACACAGCAGCTCAAGTTCTTATTGGTGTCCCTATTTTTGGACTGGGTGGTGATTCCTCTCAACAGCAACAGCAACAGCAACAGCAACAGCCACAACAACCACCACAGCAACAGCAATACCAACAGCAGCAGCAGCAGCAGAAACATCCACAACAACAACCACAGCGACAACTATACCAACAGAGACAGCAATACCAACAGCAGCGGCAACAACAACAGCAACAGCAATTGGTGGGTGGTGGTGTTTGGCCTGTTGGGTTTATATCTGCAGGTGCCAATGATATGCAAGGAGTTGGTATTAGTATTGATTTTGGAAGCAGTACTAATGCCACTACTGATCCGTCTCCATTCGGATCCACCTACACTGAGGCTGACTATTTCGGTGGAACTGGAGGAGTGGGAGATACGATTATACCGTATACATTTGATTTGAGATATTAATTCTATATTTATCTTGCAGAAATAAACATGATTGTTTGTCTCCATTTCAATACGCTATATTGAATTTACTGATTTCTTTTTCCATTTCCTTTCTTTGACAAAGTTTTCTTTAGAATAGAATTTTCAAAATTCAAATCGGCAGCTATTGTAGTAATTAATTTTGTAGCATTTCTTTTTCCAGTTAATTTTGTAGTCAATGACAAGGAAATAATAATAAGAAAACAGTGAATAGTAAATGAACATGAAAAAAAACGTTATTTACACTAACACCCCCTGAGGTTTTCAGTTTCATAAAACTCCCTGAGATTTCAAACATTACACGAACATCCCCTAAGATTTATATTGTTTTCACAAAACCCATTTCCTTTTATTTTTCATCCAAAAATTGATGATTTTATATAATAAAAAATTCTCCAAATGACAATGTTAGCCTTTGAGATTAGATTGCACATGCATTCATTAAGGTCAAAATTGTAATTTACTTAAGTTTTTTTTTAATGAAATTGTCAATTTTTAGATGAAATCAATGAAAATGGACTTTGTAAAAACAATATGAAACCTCAGAGGATGTTTGTGTAAATAACTATTAAAAAATTACTTTAGGTGCCGAGGTCATCTATCCTAGTGTTGTAAATAGTGGAGCCCACCCTGATTATGATAGGGTTGAAAATATGGGGCAAAAGTGCACTGTACACTCACGGATTGAGGCAGAAGTGCACTGTACAATGCACTGTACACTCACGAGAAAATTTCAGAAGCGCCTATAAATAGGCTTGTTCATTCATTTGTAATACACACCATCAGAAGAGAAGAAAGAAAAGGAGAGTGAGATTTGAATACTATTGAGTGAGTTCCTATTTGAGAGGAAATTCAATCTGTGCAAACGCCACAAGAAAAGATATAATTCCACTATCATTTTTCAGTGGTAATTCCATACTCTAATTATTTTATTTTATAACACGTTATCAGCACGATAGTCTCTCCACTTTTCTCAGCTCAACACTATGTGGTTATTTCTCTTTCTCCTCTCCGTCATATGTCTCCTCTCACTTTACTACTACGACGACATGCAAAATTTCTTTTTTGTGTTCTCACAATTTTTGTGCTGTTTCATCCATGTTTGCTTAATTTATTTCTTTGTAATATAATTTGGAATGGCATGGTTTTATACCCCATTCTGTTGTTTTATGGTGGTGTAATTTTCATTACCCATCGCGTTGTAACACAAATCATCATATAATATTATTATAGTATGATTTTTTTAATGCATACATATTATTTCATATAAGGCCCACGTAAACTTTACTGGGCTATGATAATATACTATTATATTATATCATTTGATTGTGGTGTTAATAAGAACCCACCAATAACCTTATGAACGGTTTCACCTCATATATTTTTAAGTGGTGGTTTTTAATCCCTCAGTTACTTTATTTACTGTATGGTGTAGATTTATTACCCATACAATGTATTTACCGTATGGTGTAGGTTTATTACCCATACAACAGTATTTATTTAAAAGTGTGGCGCGGGTTTATCGTCCACACAACTGCCTTTACTTTTATTTAAAAGTATGGAGCAGGATTAGTGCCCATACAAGCACGTTTACTTTACCGCACATTTACTTTTATTTAAAGTATGGTGCGGGATTAACGTCCATACAGCAAGCAATTTACTTTATGAATTTACTTTACCGCACATTTACTTTTATTTAAAGTATGGTGCGGGATTAACGTCCATACAGCAAGCAATTTACTTTATGAATTTACTTTATCGCACAATTAAAGTATGGTGCGGGTTTATCGTCCATACCAGTAAATTTATAGCACTTTATATTTATAACCAACTGAAATGAGGGCCTGGAGTTTCTCAAACAATTATAGGGCCTGAAGTTCCTATTAATAAATGGCTTAATGTCCAAGATCCCGAATCTGAAATTTTGTGTAAAATATTTTTGGCCTGAAGTTCAAAAATATATTAAGCCTGAAGATTATTGCGAATTCTAATGCATCTCATTCTTCTTTTGAAGATGGCAAATCTGGCAAAATTGGAATTCGCTGCCCTAGATCTTTCTGGGGACAATTACCTATCATGGGTCCTGGATGCCAAGATCCATCTGCGTGCTAATGGCCTTGGCAAAGCCATTGAAGATGGAAGTGATGCATCACCTGAGGAAAATGCGAAGGCCATGATTTTCCTTCGCCGCCACATTCATGAAGCGCTGAAGAGCGAATATGTGGTGATTGATGAACCATTGGTCCTATGGAAAGCCTTGTGTGAGAGATACAATCATCAGAAGACGGTGACTCTCCCAAAAGCTAGATATGAATGGACACACTTGAGGTTTCAAGACTTCAAGACAGTGTCTGAATACAACTCAGCTATGCACAGGATCACCTCCCTTATGAAATTATGTGGTGAGAATATCTCTGAGGAAGATATGCTCGAAAAAACTCTGAGTACATTTCATGCCTCAAATGTGCTTCTGCAACAGCAATATAGGCATAGTGGTTTCACGAAGTACTCAGAACTTGTATCTTGCCTCTTGCTAGCTGAGCAGAACAACGAGCTTTTGTTGAAAAATCACCAATCTCGCCCAACTGGCTCAGCACCACTTCCAGAAATAAATGCTGCATCTCGGGAAGTAAATGCCACCTCATCTCGTGGCAGTATCCACAAACGTGGGCGAGAAGGCAAACGTAGCCGATGGCAAGGGAGTAGAAAAGATCGTGGTACTCATCCATACGGCTTGGGGCCAAGAAACAATTCATCCATGAATGGCAAAAATGCACCCAGAAATAAGGGAAAAACACAAGCAAGCTATGTGCCTAGAAATAATGAAAGAGCTTGTTACAGATGTGGTGCAAAGGGACATTGGATGCGTACATGTCGTACGCCGAGGCACTTGGCGGATCTTTATCAAACTTCACTTAAAAACAGAAAAGTGGAGACAAATTATGTTGCACCTGATCCGCCAGCCATAGACGGCTCATCGGAAATATCGCGTCGTTTAAACAAGACGCATCTAGATGTTTCTGATTTTGTTACTGAAAGAGGGAATGAAATTTATGGGTCCGAACTGGATTAAATTCCTTCATGTACCATTTGTATTATCTGAAGCACTGTTTATTTTTCCTTTCTGCCTTCACTTCAATTCAATAAAAGTGGCAATGTTTTGAATGATTGTTGATTCAACTTATTTTATTTGAAGGCATGGATGTAAATTATGGATGCCCCCAAAACAAGAGCTCTAGCAAAGATATTTGTCTTGCAGACAGTGCAACTACTCATACAATCCTTCGAGATCGAAAGTATTTCTCAAAATTGATGCTTACAAAAGTAAAGGTAACAACCATATCAGGACCTACAGACTTGATTGAAGGCTCAGGCATAGCCCAAGTTATGTTACCAAATGGGACAATACTGTCCATTCAAGATGCCTTGTATTCATCTAACTCCAGAAGAAATCTGTTGAGTTTTAAAGATATTCGTTTGAATGGTTACCATGTTGAAACGAAGAATGAGAAAAACATGGAATATCTTTGTATTATTTCCAATGATACCCAGAAGCGTATATTGGAAAAGCTTTGTGCGCTCTCATCAGGGTTGTACTATACAACCATACGGACAATTGAGGCACATAGTATCATGGACCAGAAGTCCATTGACTCAAATACTTTCAAGCTTTGGCATGACCGATTGGGTCATCCTGGATCCACTATGATGCGTAGGATCATTACCAACTCTAAAGGACATCCCTTATTGACAAAACATATTATGGTATCAAATGACAGTTTTTGTCAAGCTTGTTCACAAGGGAAGTTGGTAATCAGACCATCACAACAAAAGGTTGATGTTGAATCCCCATCATTTTTACAGAGAATTCAAGGGGATATTTGTGGGCCTATTCATCCTCCCTGTGGACCATTTCGGTGGTCTTGGTGGATGCATCTACCCGATGGTCACATGTTTGCCTTTTGTCCACTCGGAATATGGCATTTGCTAGGCTCTTGGCTCAGATAATTAAATTACGAGCCCAATTCCCAGATTATCCCATTAAGTCAATCAGACTCGATAATGCTGGTGAATTTACATCTCAGACTTTTGATGATTACTGCATGTCGTTAGGCATTGACATTGAACATCCTGTTCCCCATGTTCATACTCAAAATGGCTTGGCAGAAGCTTTGATTAAGCGTCTTCAATTGATAGCACGCACATTGCTAATGAGAACAAAGTTGTCAGTTTCTGCTTGGGGATATGCCATTTTACATGCAGCATCTCTGGTACGATTGAGGCCCGTCGCCAACAATCAATATTCTCCAATTCAGCTTGTGTTGGGCATTCAACCAAATGTTTCACATTTAAGAGTTTTTGGTTGTGCGGTTTATGTGCCTATTGCACCACCGCAACGTACTAAGATGGGCCCTCAACGCAGATTGGGAATTTATGTTGGCTTTGATTCACCATCTATCATCAGATATCTGGAGCCCCTGACTGGTGATATCTTTAGAGCACGATTCGCGGATTGTCATTTTGATGAGACAATTTTCCCACTATTAGGGGGAGAAAAATCTGTTCCTAAAGAACAAGGCAAACCCGTTCCTGAAGAACGGCGTGAATTATCATGGGATGTACCCACTTTGTTTCATCTCGATCCTCGTACCGCTCAATGCGAAAACGAAGTGAGAAGGATCGTTCACCTCCAAAGCATTGCACATCAGATGCCAGATGCTTTTAATGATGCATCGAAGGTGATGAAATCATATATCCCAGCTGCAAATGCACCTGTAAGGATTGATGTTCATAACGAAAAAGGCAATGGGCCAGCAAACGGCTCATCTGTTGCACGCTTGAAGCGTGGCAGACCACTAGGCTCAAAGGACTCAGTTCCTCGAAAGAGGAAGTTGATGGCCAAAATGAATGCAAATGAAATAAATGGAGAGCCCATAATTCATGATTTAAATCTTCCTCAAGAGGGACGGGTACTTCCTGTGAAGGAAAATGTCTTTGATGAGACACGTGCTCCTGAAGTGGTAGCTGTACCCGAAAGCCAAGAAATCTCCATAAATTATGCATCCACTAATGAATTGTGGAACAGAAATGAGATAATCATCGATAATATATTTGCATTCTTAGTGGCTACTGAGATCATAAAAGTTGATGATGTTGAGCCTTGCTCCATTGATGAATGCACACAGAGACAGGATTGGCCTAAGTGGAAAGATGCAATCCAGGCAGAATTAGACTCTTTGGAAAAAAGGAGTGTTTTTGGACCTATTGTTCCAACCCCACTCAATGTGAACCCTGTAGGTTACAAGTGGGTATTTACAAGAAAGTGCAATGAGGAAAATGAGATTGCAAGGTATAAAGCACGACTTGTTGCGCAAGGTTTTTCACAAAGGCCTGGAATTGATTATGTGGAAACATACTCTCCAGTAATGGACGCAATTACGTTCCGTTACTTGATAAGCCTAGCGGTTTCAGAAAAACTTGACATGAGACTTATGGATGTCATTACCGCATATCTGTATGGAGAGTTGGATACCGACATATACATGAAAGTCCCAGAAGGACTTAAGCTGCCCGATGCAGCCAGTAATAAACCACGGGCTATGTTCTCAATCAAATTGAGAAGATCATTATATGGGTTGAAACAATCTGGGCGAATGTGGTATAATCGTCTCAGCAAGTATTTACTGAAAGAAGGATACACAAATGATCCTGTCTGCCCATGTGTGTTTATTAAGAAATCAGAGTCTGGATTTGCAATAGTGGCAGTCTATGTTGATGACATGAATCTAATTGGAACTCCTGACGAGCTCCAAAAGACTGCTGATTATCTCAAACGCGAATTTGAGATGAAAGATCTTGGAAAGACAAAATATTGTCTTAGCCTACAGATTGAGCACAGTGCTGATGGAATTTTGGTGCATCAATCAAATTATACTGAAAAGGTATTAAAGCGGTTTGGCATGGATAAAGCCCATCCACTTAGCACACCAATGGTCGTTCGGTCGCTCGACACTAAGAAAGATCCATATCGTCCGAAAGGGGATGATGAAATGGTCCTTGGTCCAGAAGTACCATATCTTAGTGCAATAGGTGCTTTAATGTATTTAGCACAATGTACCAGACCTGACATCGCATTTTCAGTAAATTTGTTAGCAAGATACAGCTCTGCTCCAACAGGCCGACATTGGACCGTTGTTAAACATATTCTACGATATCTTCGTGGAACAACAGACATGAGCTTATTCTATTCCAGTGAGTTGACCAATGCCCCGAGTATTGTTGGATATGCTGATGCAGGATATCTCTCTGATCCACATCAAGGACGCTCACAAACTGGGTATGTGTTTACATGTGGAGGAACTGCAATCTCATGGCGCTCAACAAAGCAAACGTTGGTAGCCACATCTTCCAATCACTCAGAAATACTTGCCCTCCATGAAGCCAGTCGTGAATGCGTTTGGTTAAGGTCAATGATTCATTACATTCGAAGCACATGTGCTTTGCCCTCAACAACGGACACTCCAACCATCCTAAACGAAGACAATGCAGCTTGTATTGCTCAGATCACAGGAGGGTACATCAAGGGTGACCGGACCAAGCACATATCACCAAAGTTTTTCTACACACATGAGCTTCAGAAGAATCAAGAAATCAAAGTCAGACAAATCCGTTCAAGCGATAACTTGGCAGATCTCTTCACCAAGTCTTTACCCAAGTGCACATTCCAGAAGCTAGTACATGGCATCGGATTACGACAACTCTGCAAGCAATCAAGTTGGAGCATGCAAAATCAGGGGGAGCATTCAAGAGTCCTCTAACACAGGACATAAGCGCGTTGTACTCTTTTTCCTTCGACTAGGGTTTTTCCCACTGGGTTTTTCCTAGCAAGGTTTTAACGAGGCAACATGTGCGCACTTCACATTACTCTAATGTCTCAAGTAAGGTTGTACTCTTTTTCCTTCGCTTCGGTTTTTTCCCACTGGGTTTTTCCAGGCAAGGTTTTAATGAGGCAACTAATCTAGGGATATGTGGTCTCCAAGGGGGAGTGTTGTAAATAGTGGAGCCCACCCTGATTATGATAGGGTTGAAAATATGGGGCAAAAGTGCACTGTACACTCACGGATTGAGGCAGAAGTGCACTGTACAATGCACTGTACACTCACGAGAAAATTTCAGAAGCGCCTATAAATAGGCTTGTTCATTCATTTGTAATACACACCATCAGAAGAGAAGAAAGAAAAGGAGAGTGAGATTTGAATACTATTGAGTGAGTTCCTATTTGAGAGGAAATTCAATCTGTGCAAACGCCACAAGAAAAGATATAATTCCACTATCATTTTTCAGTGGTAATTCCATACTCTAATTATTTTATTTTATAACACCTAGAAAGTTAATAAATTTTCACACCAAAGAGCTTTATGTCGCCCACTCCCTTGAACAAAAGATAAAAAGAAGTCTAAGCTGGCAGTAAGTGTACTGTGTAACTAATTAATGGATGCATGAACTAATTTCGTTTTTTTTTTATTCCACAATAAATTAGAGGGTGGTTTAGGTCAGAAGAATGTCAATGATACTCATAAGCTCCAATCCAAATATTCTAATTAAGCAAGTCTGATGGAATCAACTAGCTGCTACTTCATATACATGAGTTAGCAAAATATTCTTCAAAAGGTTGCTTCTTCTGCCTCACATAATTAAGATCTCAGTCTTCTTTTCTTTGCATTCCATTTGAGAAAAATAGAAGCAACAACTCTTGAGATGATCAAACGGGCCAAGTATTCAGTCTTTTGCTTCGTCCTTGAGAGGTTCATTGACTTCTATATATATATATATAAAGAACCAGCAGCTTCCTTTCAACCAGTCTATCTCTTTTTGTTCATATATATAAGGGTAAATTACTCAAATGGTCCTCAAATTTATACCCGATTTACATTTTGGTCCCTTAATTAAATTATTCGTTCAAATGGTCCATCAACTCTATATTAATCGCTCCATTGATCCTACCGTTAAATTATGTTAATGTTGCCGTCAAATGTAAGGGTAAAACCATCCATTGTCCTATGTTCCCCAAATAGGTGATAAAGGGGTGATACATAGGTCAAAAGTCTTATTTACCCCCACAAATGTATCATGTGCTGCTCACATAACTAAATTTAACAGAAAATGTAACAGTAGGACCAAAGTGAAGATTAATAAAAATTTGGTGGACCATTTGAACGAATAATTTAGTTTAGGGATCAAAATATAAATCGAGTATAAATTTAAGGACCATTTGAATAATTTACCCTATATATAAAATGCAACATGTATATATAACAAAAAAACGCAAAGGTATATACTTTGACCCGGTAAATGCGTCTCATTATTGTTAAGTTGACTAGGCTTAGCTAAGACTTATACATTGTACAGAACTGCACTAAATTATTATAAGAGCACAAGTATTAAACAAGTTGAGAGAGAAGACATCATGAGAATTTCAGAAAGAGAAAATATTTATGTGGGAGAGAGAGAGAGAGAGATGAAGCTGAATTTTCAACCAAAGCCTGATGTTCAACATTTTAGCCACCCCCATCCATTAAAACTTTCCAATCACCAAGCCCAGCAGCAAACTTAAACCCGCAAGCCTTGTGTGCATGCTGCAAACTCAATGTTTCTGGATGGATTTACAGTTGCAAACCATGCAACTACTTCCTGCACATGTCATGTTCAGAAATGCCTCAGCAAATCACTCATCCATTTGATCGTAAACACCATGTGCTGTCTCTGCTCCCAACCCCAAAATACCCAGATGGGGCCTTCAACTGCGATGCATGCATGAAGCGTGGAAATGGGTTTGCCTACCATTGTGGAGACTGCAACATCGACCTCCATACAAGTTGTGCTTCAATGCCATTGCTTCTCACTCACCAATCCCACCATCACCAACTCGGTCTCGAATTCTCACTTCCTGCCGGTTCTAACCACACCTTCATATGCGATATATGCAAGCGAGTAGGGCGCAAAGAGTGGCTCTACTTGTGCAGTCCCTGTGATTTTACGGCGCACTTGGGCTGCGCCACAGCAATACCGACAGCTCCTCCTCCTCTTCCTCCTCTAGTTCAACAAACTGGAGCTGCTGCTGGAACTCAATACTTCCCAACAGCCAGCCCTCCTCAGTTCCGAAACTATGTACCGAATGTTAATTACAATGGCATGCCTGGTGGTGTTAGGCCTGTGAATAATAATAATATAGGCAGAAGTGGGCAGCTGGGAAATGCTATGATGAACCAAGCACTTCAAAGTCTTGCTGGAATTGGACGATTTGGTGGTTCCTCTAATCAGGGTTTAGGCAATACTCAGGCGCAGCTAATTCAACAAATCCTCTCTGGTGGTGAACATGGCGGTGGGTCTGGTGGTGGCAATGATTTCGGTGTTGGCTTTAGTACTGATTATTTTGGAAGCAGTAATGGTAGTATTGATCCTTCGTCATTCGGATCCAATGACTTCTTCAGTAGCGCAGGAGGATTAGGAGATTAGAATGGTTTCAGCTCCTTTTGAGAATATTATCAATGTAATTTGTTTTGCAGGAATTAACAACCATGATCCTCCTTAGTTTACATCTTTGCACATGGGTACAGCCACACTGGCCCGAAATCATTGTGGCGCTCCTAAGTCCAGCATTTCATGTAAAATTTATATTAAACTTCTGTAATTGTTGGAATCATATATTGTAAAAAATTATATTATTGGCATCGATCCGCAATTATTAAACTTGTATCGGTCACCTCTTAAGTAATAAATTTGTATTGTTGGCCCTCCCAAAGAACTGAAACCTAACTATGACATTTTCTTTGCTTAGTAACTAATCATTTCATTTTGAAAGACACAAATTAGTTAGTTTCTTATCCCGCAAGCTTCTGTCTTAATTTCATTCTATTAGGGTTTATATTGCTAATCAGGGTCGGCCATGGCCCAAACAATGCCGACAGCCTAGGGCCCATTTGGATAAGGGGCACAAAATTTTCTTCTTATAGCACATTTGCATCTACAACAAAGAAAAAGGAAAGAAGTAAACACGTATAGGAAAAAATTACTCCGGCCATGTATTATACATTCAGTGCCAAGAAAGGAGGCGTGTTCTGGAGAAGTGCTATCGACATTTTCCTTTCCAATTTGTTTTTTAAGTGTGAATTTGATTTTAATGTTTTGACCAAAAGCAAGATCATCTCGGCTTACATCCAAATCTTGCTCAGCCAAAATACTAAACTTTCATAAGCTCTCAATACTCGCAGCGCTCATGTCCTCTACCTATTTTTTAATGGTCTCTATGTAGCAAAAATTCTACGAAATTAAAGAATAATATTGAAATAATTTCTTCAGAGGAACATGATAAGCTATCCTCAATCTCTCTTTTTTTCTTCATCAATCATCATCATCATGGATTTTGAAAAATTAAGGTGACATTAATTTCTGTTAAATTTTTCTTAAAGGTGACAATTGAAACTGAGGTATAAATTCAGGTGACATTTCTACAAAAATCCCTTAATTTATTAAAGTTCATCTTTCATGCTTGAGTGAGCAACAAAACTCCTTTACTCCTCCTTATAGTGAAATCGAATACACCCAAATTTGTTATTCATATATGAACATGTGTTGCATTTGTTAGATCTTAATTGTTTATTACTTTATAATGTTGCATTTGTTTATAGGAACATGTGTGGATTTATTTTTTGTAGAATATGCAAGTACTGAAGCTGCTGCCACCAGTACAAACACATTAGGTTCAAATACAAAGGGAAAGGGACATGCCAAGTAGCCTTGAATCTTGATTGTTCTATTTTTTTTGTTTCTTTTCTTGGTTTGTAATTTAATTTGCAATCATAAAGGGTTGTTAAGTTACTTTCATTTGTATATTGTAAGTTGTAACTATATGTGAGATTTCCATTTCTTGCTTTGTACTTAATTTGGCTTGGTTTGTTGTGTAAAAGCCTATGTGAGATTTCCATTTTTTGCTTTGTACTTAATTTGACAGGTCTTGAACTTGAACTCTTGATTGATTGTTTCTTTTGTTTGTATTAGGCTTGATTTGAAAAAGCCCATTTGAGATTTGATTTCCATTTCACTTGAACTTTGTAAAACTCTTGAATGATTGTTTGTTTGTATTCTGCTTGATTTGTAAAACTTTATAATTTTGCTTTATGCAAATAGGTTTTTTATGGTATCGAAAATGATACCGAATTATACCAGTCCCGTTTGGGGCTGGTATGGTTCGAACGTTTTTTGAAAACCCCTCATCCGGTCCGGTCCGGTCCCGATGCTTCTATTCAGGATTGACTCGGAGATGACCTCCATCCCGTGTCATCCCGTACCATACCCAGGCCTACTTGTCATGAGTAAAAGAGAGAATGTCTAAAAGAGAAGGTTAGAAAGTTAAAACAAGATAACTTGATTAATATGAAATAAAAGTTAAAATAAGATAACTTGATTAATCTATATATATAAAGCAAAAGGCAGAGAATGGTGAAACATTCAAAATACCAGAAAATGCACTTGGTTAATGTAAACATTAAGAATTGAAATTATTAATTAAGTGAGGATAATATGGTAAATTTACACTTTTTCATATTAAAAAAATTTAAAATTAAAAGAAAAATCAGATAATGGATCCTCTTTTTATGGAACACAACTACCCATTATCTTTTTTTTTTTTTTTTGGTTTCCCAAGGTATCCCCAGGCATGGCACATGCCTAATCCTCCGAGGTACTGTCGAGCACATATGCGGGGACCTCTCCCAAGGAAGTTTTCTGCATTCACAAGGGCTTGAACCCGAGACCACTTGCTTAAGCGACCAGAGCCCCTTCCACTCTGACCAACCCTCATTGGTATTATCTTTTTTAATTCTAAAATAAATTTAATTTTTTCTTTTAAAAAGCCTCTCGCAGGTGCGGAAGCGCATGCAGAGAGGCTAGTATGAAATAAAATATCAAAAAAGTTAAAATAACGTAGTGGGTACTTAATTGTGCCATCGGTTTTTTTTTTTTTTTTTTATAAATCAATTTATAAAACTTTCATTACTTACTTCTTATTTTTATATTTCAAAAATATATTCCTTCTAAAAAAAGACTTTACCCAGTTTTTTCCAATTTTTTTTAAAGAAATCGTATAGCCGAGTGGTGATACTCGGTTTTTTCTAATTTCTTTTAAAGAAATAGTATAGCCGTGCAGCGATACTCGATTTTTAAAATTTATTTAAAAGAAATAGTAAAGCCGTGCGGCAGTACTCGGATTTCCTAATTCTTTTGAAAAATAAATAGTACAGCTGTGCGATTGGACTCGGTTTTTTCCAAAAAAAAAATTTAAGTAGTATAGCCGCTCAATGTTACTCAACTATTTTTAAATTTTTTTTTAACAATAAATAGTATACATATGTTGGGATCCTCTTTTTCTTTTATATTTTTCTCTGATTTTTGTTTATCAATAAGAGTAGTTTTGTACTATACATGTACGTACGTATATTTCAATAATACATCCGTGTTTTGTACACATCTTAAAGACTCGGTAAAATTCACTTTTTTACAAAGCAGACATACAATACTCGTATTGAACATGTACGTATGTATTTTACAATACTCATATTGAATAGTATAGCCACGCGGCTATACTTGGTCTTTCACAATGTTCTAAACATGTCAATCACAATGTTCTAAACAAGGTGGTAGGCGGGCTGCAAGCAGGGGTCTAATGCGTAGAGGAGTAATCGGAGGCCCATCTCTTCTTTTTGTTTTTTTCAACAACATATAAATGCAATTTTCCTTCTCAAACCCTAACCCTAACACGAGCCGTCTTCCAGCCCCTCTCTCTCGCTCAGACATAACCCCCGACCTCTCTTCTTCCTCAATCCTCATCTCTCTGTCTCTCGCTCATAGCCCCATCGTCATGTCGTCCCTGACCTTGGAGATTCCAAAATGGCGTTTTTTTTTTCCAGGCGCTAGAGTCCGCCTAGACCGCCTAGCGCCCGCCTGACCGCCTAGCTCCCGCCTAGACCGCCTAGCTCCCGCCTTGACCACCTAGCGACCGCCTAGCCCCCGCCTAGACCGCCTAGGGCCCGCCTAGCCCGCAAATCTCTATGTATTACCTTCAAACAGGAATCATGGTGGAGATAAAGAAGCCCTCTAGCAACACCCTGAATAATCTTCAAGCGTCGGCCCCAATCAAGCACTGCTCCTCGTGTCATTGGATAAGTAGTGGGTTCGCTCTCCTCATCATCAACGCGTAGTTTTTTCGCATGGTTGATGAGGAACTCAACTCCTTCATCACAACCAACTCTAGCAGCAACGTGGAGGGGAGTTTCACCCTTGTTGTTGGTGGTCCAAAACAATGGCGATTGTGGTGGGATTTGTTTGAAGAAATCTATGTGCTTGAACTCAGCGGCAATGTGAAGTATATTATTGTCCATAGGCGTTTTCTGATGGAGAAGATCATCTGGTACGTCAGCATCTTTATTTTTTCTCAAGAAACCAACATCATGCCTGATCTTGCGAAGGATCCATGTCAATCAAGTAATGTTTATTGATATTTTAGTGGCCGCTATATATAAGCATCTTGACTTGTGATGAACTCCACAAAGCATATATACATAGATTATTCCAGTGCGAGAATGTCTTTTCAGATTCTTTGCTCTTGGTCTTAAAAATATTGGACTCTTGTCTTCTCTAGGGTGTATCTTTTAGTAGTCTCCTAAGGGGTAAAATGCTATACTCACTATTTGCAAGTGACTATTCCTGGTGGGTATAGTCGAGATGTTGTTAACTATACTACTGAGTTTTTTGTATGCTTGACTTAAGGCTGGCACAACTATTGCACACTATTGCATAAACAATGACTTGATTTTAAGTCCATTGGCACTTGTGGTTTAGTGCTGAAATATGGCACACTGCATATGGACCTTCGAAATTGCATAACACATTTTTCAAGAAAAAGAATTGATTGCATGACCCTATAATCAACTCAAAAGATCAGGTGTACATATTTTATATTTCGTGTTAGTTTAGATCACACATTATTTTGGGGTCATGCACTGCTTCTTGGAATGAAGTTCAATGCAACTGCAGTCTCTCTTTCTCCTTTTACATTGTTACCAAATTTTGGCAATACTTGCGCTAGGCGTACAGTATCATCACAAGATTACATGAAGTAAGAAAACCTACAACAATTTTGGAAAAGGCAAAAAGAGGAGAGAATGAGACTGAGAACGTTGCTTACTAGGTACACTAAGTATCTAAGTGAAAGAGGAAGAGAGAAGAACCTTGTAGCACAAAGTTGACTGTTTGACAGCATGAGCATTGAACATGCCTGGCTCCTTGTGGATATTTAAGCTGGCGGCGGCAAGAACCACAAACCATTTGAGCTAATTTTGCATCTTAAGTAGATAGCTCATCAGGCGAGAAAACCTTTCACTATGTATAAAACCTGAGATGAAAGGCTCTATGGAACATTCTTATGAGGAATCTAAAGATCAACATAATACATTTAGTAATTCAACGGTCCCAAAAATCAGTATAGCTGCTGGCCAGATGTAGGCACTACTGTATAATTTCTAGTACAAGGGGTGGAATTTTTATATTAATTTGGTATAGCCGAGCGGCTATACTCTGTTTGTTCCAATTTTTAAAAAAAGAAATAGTATGGCCGCTCGGCTATACTCGGGTTTTTAAATATTTTGTAAAGATATTGTCAAGCCGGGCGGCTATACTCGGTTTTTATTGTTTTTAAAAGAAATAGCATAGCCGACCGGCTATACTCCATTTTTTAAACTCTTTTAAAGAAACAGCATAGCCGCTCGGCTATACTCTGTTTTTTTTATTTAAAAGAAATAGTTTTGCTGCGCGGCTATACTTGTTTGTTCACAATTTTTTTTATCAAGAAATAGTATGCAAAGCCTTGGCCACTGTTTTTAAAACATTTACACATATTGCCATTGTATAGTCAATTCTAGGGGTGGGTATCAAAACCAAAATACTGAAACCGTCCCGAAACCGTGCCAAACTGTGCCAATCTCATGTCGACCCATTTGGTGTTTAAGTGTAAACAAGATGATATCGTGTCATCTTGTTACTATTTGGCACGACACCGGTTCCAGATTTGTGATCCCGTTTGGTGCCATAACATACCGAACAGCACCAGGTAAATAATAAATCCCAATTTTAGTTCCTCCTCTCCCACGAACATTTGACTCGAGATTTGTTTCCTCCGTCCTTTCCTTCCCTCTATCTATTCCTCTTCTCTTCTCCTTTCTCAATCATCGATTTGAAGGCGTAATTCCCAAATCCTCCACCATCGATCGATCTCATCTTCTTCTTCTCCTCCTCCTCCTCTCTCTCGCTCTCTGTTCTTCTCCTCTCTCTCTCTCTCTCTCTCTCTCTCTCTCTCTCTGTCTCTCTGTCACATTCATATACGAAAATGTGTTGCATTTGTTGGATCTTAATTGTTTATTACTTTATAATGTTGCAATTCTTTATAAGAACATGTGTGGATTTATTTTTTGTAGAATATGCAAGTACTGAAGCTGCTGCCACCAGTACAAACACATTTGGTTGCCTTTGGATTTTGTGATGTTCACGGACATCTCAGTTGTTTTTAGGAAATGATTTGTCTTCGGACGATTTGGTTACTTTTGGATAAGTCTACGCGTGTATGACCATGCGCCACAAGCCTCGGGGAAATACTTCCCACTAACTCCCTTGGCGGAAATACCTCCTGCCAAACTTCAACTCTCTCGGCCTAACTTTGCTTGCCCAAGTGTTGCGAGGAGGGCGCCCGAGGCGCAAAGAGAAAATCCTCCCCGACCCAGCTTTTTGCAAGAGGAGTGGTCGCCCAAGGGATTTAAGGAGTGCCTAGCCCAACTTTTTGAGAAATGCCCGACCACTTTTGCAAAAGGAAGCGTTCGGCCAATTTTGCAAAGATACACCTAACCACTTTTGCAAGGATACGCCCGACCACTTTTGTAAAGGAAAGCGCTCGACCATATTTTTGAGAAGGCACCTTGACCTTTGAAGAAAACACCTCAGCTGCATTTTTGAGAAGGCGGATGGAGATGAAGATTGAAGGTGAAACAAAATAAAACGAAGAACAAGTGATGTGGAGTGGATAGCCGGGGGGCTATACTCGGGTTTTCCCAATTTTGTTTTAAAGAAATATTATAGCTGGGGGGCGATACCCAGTTTTTTCGAAAAGAAATAGTCCATTTTTTTTTTATAAAAGAAATAGTATAACCGCGCTGCTATACTTGGTTGTTTTCAATATTTTTTAAATGTAATGTATTTAAATAGTATAGCCGTTCAGCTATACTCGATCTTTTCTAATTTTTTTATAAAAAGAAATAGTATAACCGACCGGCCACACTAGGTTTTTCCCAATTTTTTTCAAATATTTTACTTCTTCTGAATGATTTGTTTGTATACCTCTTATTACTGCATCTTGATTGTCTATATTTTAAATTTACCTGTATTTTAACCTTATTTATTTGGGTGGTTTTGTTTCAGTTCTCTATTTCTTTAACTGGCCTCAATGTTCTTCTTTTTCTAACGGACCTCGTAAGCTCTGTGAACTTTGAGATCAGCTCAGATGGATTATATAAGTTTAATTGATGACAGAAAAAGTTAGAAACCATGAATTACACATTTGAACTCATTTCTAATTAAGTTCATAATGTCAGCATCTCAATTGCTTATCTAATTGATTTATGAATTTAAAATCCATGCACAGATTTTGCCGAGGGTTGAGGAGAATATAATTAAAACATCATATTATGGACTCAGTTTAAACAGTTTTGTTGAAGTGATCATCTCTAATTGCAGCATGAGTTTGGACCCTTTTGCCTAAACTCACACTTTAGTTTCTATCTGCACTTTTCAAAAACTGATATTCCAGAGAGAAGAAACTAGAAAATAGTAAGTTTATTTGCTCAGCTACTACCTAATTAGATGTTCCATCACATCATATTTAAGATCATTCATCTTTCAAAAATATAACATTGAGATTATTAGTTTAGAATGATTTACCAACATGTCAATCCCAATGTTCTAAACAAGGTGGTAGGCGGGCTGCAAGCAGGGGTCTAATGCCTAGAGGATTAATCGGAGGCCCATCTCTTCTTTTTGTTTTTTTCATTAACATATAAATGCAATTTTCCTTCTCAAACCCTAACCCTAACCCTAACATGAGCCGTCTTCAAGCCCCTCTCTCTCGCTCAGACATAACCCCCGACCTCTCTTCTTCCTCAATCCTCATCTCTCTGTCTCTCGCTCATAGCCCCATCATCATGTCGTCCCTGACCTTGGAGATTCCAAAATGGCGTTTTTTTTTTCCAGGCGCTAGCCTCCGCCTAGCCCGCCCGCCTAGACCGCCTAGCGCCCGCCTAGCGACTGCCTAGCCCGCCTAGACCATCTAGCGACCGCTTAGACTGCCTAGATCCAGCCTAGCCCGCAAATCTCTATGTATTACCTTCAAACAGGAATCATGGTGGAGATAAAGAAGCCCTCTAGCAACACCCTGAATAATCTTCAAGCGTCGACCCCAATCAAGCACTGCTCCTCGTGTCATTGGATAAGTAGTGGGTTCGCTCTCCTCATCATCAACGCGTAGGTTTTTCGCATGGTTGATGAGGAACTCAACTCCTTCATCACAACCAACTCTAGCAGCAACGTGGAGGGGAGTTTCACCCTTGTTGTTGGCGGTCCAAAACAATGGCGATTGTGGTGGGATTTGTTTGAAGAAATCTATGTGCTTGAACTCAGCGGCAATTTGAAGTATATTATTGTCCATAGGCGTTTTCTGATGGAGAAGATCATCTGGTACGTCAGCATCTTTATGTTTTCTCAAGAAACCAACGTCACCTGATCTTGCGAAGGATCCATGTCTATCAAGTAATGTTTATTGATATTTTAGTGGCCGCTATATGTAAGCATCTTGACTTGTGATGAACTCCACAAAGCATATATACAAAGATTATTCCAGTGCGAGAAAGTCTTTTCAGATTCTTTGCTCTTGGTCTTAAAAATATTGGATTCTTGTCTTCTCTAGGGTGTATCTTCTAGTAGTCTCAATGGACTGGACTGGACTTCAATTAAAATGGAAGAGAGTCCTAGCCGTTGTATGGTGAGCCACACATATTGTGTCTTACAAGTCTCACCTAGAGGGTTGGGACTCATAAAGACTGGCTTGGACTCAACTCCAATCCAATCTAACAGTTCCTTGGTAGCTAGTCAAGTAAAGTATCAATCAAATAGTAACCTGTTAGCTAGTCAAGCAAAGTATCCACCACATAATAAATAAAATCAATGACAGAAAATTGATTCTCTTGGTAAAGATAAATTTGCAGTTTTCGATCACAAGGAAAGCAAATATGTACCATTCCCATGTTTATCAATGGAACAGCTCTAGCCATTCTTTCGCACTCATTAGCATAGAACTAAGAGTATCAACCAGACATCTCATAAGGTTTTCCATCTTTATCAATAAAACAGTTCCTGCTATTTTAACAACAAAACAATAAAAATAACATATATGCACCAAAACTTGTAGTTGTAAAGGAATTTTGATGAGGCGACACGAGAAAGCCTACACGTTCAAAGCCTAGTTGCTTGACCTGGAACAAGTTTACGAAAAACCATATAGCTAGTACTGATTATGAGGGAATAGTAACAGTTTGGGATGTAAATACTTGGAAAGTATGTGATGTTACTTACACATTCTGATTTTTTGTGTGTGATTTGAATTTGTGTACTTATTCCCTCAACCTTCAATTTTTATTGCTCATGCTTAAATTTTCCATCAAAATGTCATGGAATATGAAGAACATGAAAAACGTGCTTGGAGTGTTTGATTTTTCATGCACAGAGCACACGAGGCTTGTATCTCGTAGTGATGATGGTAAGGTAGTCTCAAAATCTTTAAAATCTTAAACCAAGTCTTGTAGTATTCTGAAATGTAATGCAGTACCCGTTTCCTTTAGGAAAAGCAAAGAAACGTTATGCTGCACACTATATTCTATTTCTTCTATTTTCTAAAGAGTCATTTACCCTAATACCCCCTAAGGGGTAAAATGCTATACTCACTATTTGCAAGTGACTATTCCTGGTGGGTATAGTCGAGATGTTGTTAACTATGCTACTAAGTTTTTTGTATGCTTGACTTAAGGCTGGCAGGTTTAGGCTGCCAGAATACGTGATATACGCTTGTATCTGGTTTATGCAGTATGTGCAAGTTTGCATATACAGGATGCTAAATCGATGCGTTATGGGTGTAACCGTGTAGTATCAATAACTCAGTTCTCGTATTTTAGCTGGGAGAAAATAAATTTGTTAATTTTACAAGAAAAAATTAATGGATTCAGAGAAATATTGATATGTCCTTCCTTGTGTACTTTTGACGTTACATATTGGTTGTCGAATTGTTTAGTATGTTTTAGCAATGCCAATAATTGTGGTGTATGCTTGAGTTAAGGTTTGGCTAACAATAGTTAAATATTAGATGCCCCATATTTGGCTGCGGTCACAGTTTACCACCTACCCTATCTGTAATTTAATAGCTAACATAACCCATCGACTCTGTCAAGCATTGTTGTTCTATTTGGCAGGCATCATTTCCAAGTATGAAGAAGAGAAGGAAAGGCTCTACACACGATATGAACAACTAAGTAAGCAACAAAACTCCTTTACTCCTCCTTACAGTGAAATCAAATACTCCAAAATTTTCTGATGGGTTGATGTCGTGTCAGGAAAGAAAGAAAGGAGTCTGATATCTGAGCATGAGAAAGCCTGTACTGATAAAATTGCTAAACTGGAAGAGTCCTCGAAAAAGAAGAAGCAGGGACTACCCCTCTCTCTCTCTTCCTTGAAAATAAAAAAAAGAAGCTTGTACTAATATCTCCATGTATATATATTTGCGCAAACACGTCTCAAAACCACATTTTCTGTTTATAAACTCAGGATGACAGAACTTTCAGCCTTCTGAGAAAGACTCTTGGCTCATTTCTGGAGAGTACTTCATACGAGGACATCCCAGCTGATGGTTGAATGAACATTCAACTGTTTGAGCTCAAGTCTCCAGTTACTTTTCCCCCTAAAAGATGTTACGTTTTATTAATACTTGCAATATGATATGGTACATGGTTCTGCCATAGGTGTAAAGTTGAATTTCATATACAGTACCACAATATTACATGCTGCATGTGCAAAATGCTTCAAATTAGTCACAAATTTTCCTCTGTACAATATCTAGGCACACCTCACATAAGCAGTTTAATGAACAGGATTGGCAGGAGGAGGTGGGTGCCCCTGTTGAACAGTCCATGGAGGGCGCTTGTTGTGTTCCTACAGATAAAAACATTTCACATCAGTCATACATATGAAACACAAGCAATTGCTTTCTAATCTATTTACAACAACTATATAAAAATGACAATTCATGTTGTTTCAAAAGTGTTTTCTTATTATTCTCCCTTAAAACAATTACTATTAAGAACAACATGACGTCTATAAATATGAAGGAAAAAAATAGAACTTTCATTATTGTACCCATGTCGCCAATAACTTCTTACAAAATTTCTGATTTCACATATGAAGTATAGAAGAAAAAAAACGTATCACTAGTTAAAAAAAAAACTTGCACAACAACAAAACATTGTTGCTGAAAGTGACTTTGCGCGACGAAACACCAAACTTCGTTGCACAAAGTCTTGAGTGACGAAGTGTGTTTCATCACGCAAAGTCTTTACAAAAATAAATAAAATAAAATAATTATTTTTTAAAATCTTTGCATGACTTAGAGGACTTGGATTACTAACAATACGTGTGGATTGCACCCAAATTCTATCATAAGAATTGGACTTATACCGAATTATTTATTTTATCTACCATGATCTACTTGACTTCTGTTCTCCACCTGACACCTCATTCAACGGATTTAAATTGGATACATCTTCCTTAAAATAAAAACTCAATTTACTCTAATTAAAAATAATAAAAAAAAGCCCCCTAACTTGACGGCTGTAGCAGTTTTTTTTCTCTTCTTCCCCCTTCTCTGCACGTCTCCCCCCACCCCCAAATCAAGGCATTTAAATACCAATGAAAACCTTTGTGGCTATATAGATAAAGACCACAGTGAGAAAATTAATTGTGGTATCTTACACATCATTCAAGCCAGGCAAGACAACAGCCTCTCCATAATCAATTACATTCTCCAACTTGGATTTTCCACGATTTTCTTCTTCTTTAACAATGGAGACAATCTTCCACTCTTTTACCTGCTCATTTACACATTTCATAAATGAAACAAAATCAACCATTTGGTGCCAAAACAATAATATAGAGCTGTAATGTGGTTTCTAAAATGTACAACGGAAAATCGTCCAATTCGAAACTATTGTTTGCACATGCCTGGTCCATAAATGACCCTGTGAGGCGTCTCGATGTCCTTGCTGGTTATCCAGTAATGTTGGTAAGTAGGCAGGCTGCAGTTTTTCTGATATTGCTGTAAAATAGAAAGTAAATTAAAGTCCATTATGACACTCAAATTGCAATGCAGAGCCAAAACAGAGGAAGTCAAATTCTCAGTAGAATTCATAAACAAACCAGCAAACCTACAACTTCTTTCTTGACGGGTTCTTCACCATCATCTACACAGAAATATGCTCATGCGTATACAAAATGCATTGTTATATACGCAGAAATTTGTTCATGCAAATTGGAATGATTTTTGTTATGTACAACATTCAACATCATTAAAAACTTGTAGTAATAGTTGAGGCACTATAGAATTCAAAAACGAATTCAGAGAGCAAAGTGACATTTAGATAATAGTTTAGATTCACAATTTAGTGTATATTATATCTTCATTTCACGTCGAGAAAGTAATCCCATTAAAAATTCTTAGTGGAATATTATATTATTGAAACATATTCATTATCCATTGCTCAATTGGTTAATATCTCAAAGCATAAAAGAAACAGAAATGAGTCAGGCAAATAAACACTTTAAGAATCAAAACATTACATTGCAAATGCCTCAATATCTTTTCTTCTATCAAAATCACATTTTGCAAAAGTTCAGTGCTTTCTCTTGTGCAACTTTTTTTATGTGTAATCTATCCAAACTCATGTGGATCAGATGGGTAACCTTTCATTAGAGTTCCTATGTGACGAAAACCACGAGCCCTCCCTTCAAAGTAGATATGTGGTAATAGTGGCCAGTCAGAATACTTTTGTATCTCCTCCATGACTTCATTGTCCGTAAGAAGATCAAAACTTCCAAATTCGACCTCATGTCTCTTCTAAAGAAAACAGAGATACAAAGGAAAACAGAAGAATAGTTTTACTGAATAATCCTCTTCTCATTTACTGAACTCATTAATTACAATTACATTTGAGGTGTATATATATAATCAAGGCTATACAAAAACTATCTCTAACAACCTGCTGTAACAACATAACTGCTTAACAAACTAAATGAGCTGTCATGAGTCATGACTTGGCATCTTTGTCTTTACACCCCCTCAAGCTGAGCTTGGAAAGACTGGGAGTTCCAAGAGAAAGCTTGGATTGAAGAAAGAGAAACCAATTCTTAGACAAAGATTTAGTATGAATATCAGCTATCTGGTCTTGGTTGCAAATATACTTAACAGTAACCAGATTTGCAAGAACCAGCTCCCGTATATAATGATAATCAATTTCCACATGTTTGGTTCTGGCATGAAAAACAGGGTTTGATGCAAGGGAAATAGCAAAAATGTTATCACACCAAATGGTAGGTTTAACAGAGGAGGAGAAACCAAAATCTCTAAAGACTTTGTAGATCCATGTAACTTCAGCGGCAGTGTGAGCCAGGGATCGATATTCAGCCTCAGTAGACGAACGAGCGACTGTAGGCTGCTTTTTAGCACTCCAGCTCACTAAGTTTGAGCCAAGAAACACACAAAAGCCACCCGTGGATCTCCTATCAAAAGTGCAGCCAGCCCAGTCTGCATCAGAGTAGGCTGATAGAGTGAGAGGACCTTTATGAAACCAGATACCATGTGAAGATGTACCTTTGAGAAATCTGAGTATTCGCTTGGCTGCCTGCATATGTGAATCAGTTGGAGTATGCATGAATTGGCAGACTTGATTAACTGCAAATGAGATATCAGGCTGAGTCCAAGTTAAATACTGTAGGCCTCCCACAATGGATCTATACTCTGAAGGATTTTCCAAAGGTGTACCACTGTGATCCAATTTGGTAGTTCCAAGAGGTGTAGAACAAGGCTTAGCACCCTCCATCTTTGTCTTTTGTAACAAGTCCATCAGATATTTGCCCTGATGGAGAAAGAGTCC
The DNA here is from genome assembly GCA_034190965.1 of Prunus campanulata. Taxonomy (NCBI): domain Eukaryota; kingdom Viridiplantae; phylum Streptophyta; class Magnoliopsida; order Rosales; family Rosaceae; genus Prunus; species Prunus campanulata. Next base: position 444,236 of record CM067209.1, read on the forward strand.
CTCGTTGGTTCGTTGGACTTCAAGAACCAAGAAATAATGTAAGGGACCCAAGTCCTTTACAGGAAACAAAGAGCTCAGGTTCTTGATGAAAAGATTGCACACTGATGAATCTGGACCACTGACCAAGATGTCATCCACATAGACAAGGACAATAACAAGAACTGGAACCTTGAGAACAAAGAGGGATGCGTCAGATGATGATTGAGTGAAACCAAGAGACTTGAGAGCTTGAAACAATTTATCAAACCATGCCCTGGGAGCCTATTTGAGACCATACAAGGACTTTTTGAGTCGACATACATGATTTGGAAAGTTTGGATCACTGAAGCCAGGTGGCTGATGCATGAATACCTCTTCTTTTAAATCACCATGAGGGAAGGCATTACTAATATCGAGTTGATGCAGAAACCAATTGAATTGCACAACAAAAGTTAACAAAATTCTGATAGTGACAGGCTTTGCCACAGGACTAAAAGTTTCTTGATAGTCCAAGCCCTCTTTTTGATGAAATCCCTTGGCAATGAGCCGAGCTTTATACCTGTCAATGGTCCCATCAGGCTTTTTCTTGATTCTAAATACCCATTTACAGCCTACAACATTCTGGGATGAAGAAGAAGGAACCAAGATCCATGTGCCAGTTGATTGGAGGGCATTAAATTCAGCTTGCATGGCTGATCTCCACGCAGCAAATTTAGAGGCCTGATGGTAGGTTGTTGGTACATAATCAAGAGAGGATGATAAAGGGTGTTTGGTAGCAGTATAAGCTTTAGGCTTAAAAATGCCATTCTTTGATCTAGTAACCATACGATGAATATTTTGACCTGGTAAAGATGGAGAAGAGGAGTGAGATTTCAAAGGGCTGAAATTGTGTGGTGATACAAATTCACTAGGATTAGGAGCATGTGAAGAAGGATGGATGGAGGGAGAACTTGGTAAAACAGAGTGTGAGTTGGGAATGGGAAATTGCAGGTCAATAACAGGAGATATAGTAGGGATAGAATCAGAGGGTGATGCGGACTTGGCAGTAAAGGGAAACGACTTCTCATCAAATAAGACATGCCGAGAGATATAGACTCTGTCAGTAGTCATGTCTAAGCACTTATAACCCTTATGTTATAAAATATATCCAAGGAAAACACACTGTGTGCTCTTGCCATCAAGCTTAGAGGAAACATAAGGTTTTAACCAGGGGTAACAACTACACCCAAAAACCTTTAGCCTAGTATAATCTGGTAGTGTATGAAATAAAAGCTCCCATGGAGATTGTGCAAGACCAGAAATGGGCAACCTGTTGATCAAGTAAGTAGCAGTGGATAGAGCTTCAACCCAATAGACTTTAGGAACATTAGAAGCTACTAACAATGTTCTGGCTGTTTTGACAAGATGCCTATGCTTTTGTTCTACACAACCATTTTGTTCAGGTGTATGTGGGCAACTGAACTGATGAGAAATTCCATGCAAATTAAGATAAGACTGAAAAGAAGCACTAGTGAATTCACCCCCTGAGTCAGAACGGATAGCCTTTATTTGATTACCAACAGATTTTTCCACATATGTCTTGAAAGTTACAAAGGTAGAATACACCTCAGATTTTCTTCTCAAAGGAAAAAACCAGCTATATCAGGTGTAATCATCTACTAACAGCAGGTAATACTGAAAACCACTCACAGAAGTTACAGGGGCAGGTCCCCATACATCACAATGAAGTAAAGCTAGACTATGGGAAGTAGATGAACCAGCAGGGTGAAAAGGCAGTTTATGATTTTTAGCTATAACACAATTTGAACAGAAGAAATCAACTGAGGATTTACCTTGCAGGGCAAGCTTATTACCAGAAATCACTTTTTGAAAGATATTGGAGGAGGGATGACCCAATCTACTATGCCAAATCTTCACTGGAGCTTTAATACTGACAAATGCTTATGAAGAAATTGAAGAAGCAGTACAAGTTGAAGGAGAGCTTTGCAAAGGGTAGGATCCATCTCTAACTGGTCCCCGCAAAAGCATCTTCCCCATAAAACGATCCTTTACAAGGGATCCATCAGAATCAAGAGTCAATGAACATGAATTGTCTTTGACAAATTGAAAGGCAGACAACAAGTTGTACTTCATTTGAGGAACATGAAGGACATTTTTGAATTTAAAAGAAGTACTGGGAGTATGTAACAAAGAGGAACCAATATGGTTGATGGACAGACCTTTACCATCACCAATATAGACTTTGTCTTCACCGGTGTAAGGAGATGGAGAAGAGATGTTGGAGATGTCATTGGTAATGTGAGAAGTTGCGCCAGAGTCAATGAGCCAGGAAGGAGAGGGCTTTGATGTATAATGCGCACACATAGCAGCAAGCTTGGTGGGAGGGATTTTACCATAAATTGCAGGATTCATGCGATCATAGCAGTCTATGGCCTCATGACTTGTATTTCCACAGATCTGGCAAGGAGCACGAGCACCATAGGAAAAGGAACCACGAGAGTTGGAATTATGACCACGATTGAAGCCAGAGTTGTGGTTGCCCCGATGATAGCCATAATTGTAGTTGCCCCGAGTATTGCCAGAATTGTAGTTGCCCCGATTGTTGGAAGATCGATTGGTCCTGCCATGATTGGAATTATATCGAAAAGAGTTTTGAAGTGGTGGATGTTGAGCAGCAAACGCTTGAGGTGGTGTAGGAAGAAGAGGTGGTGAGACTTGGGCCGAGAGAGCATGAAATGGTTCAGTGGTTGCAGATGAGGCAATTTTCTTCGTTCGAGTCATGGAAAGCTCCTTTGTGAGTAATAAACCATGAAGGTCATCAAGAGATGTTGAAGAGAGACGGAGCATGATAGAATCAATGAATGATTCAAACTCATCAGGAAGCCCAGCCAGTGTAGCAGCAATAAGATCGCGGTCTAAAACCGAAGCTCCGGCTGCAGTGAGGGAATCAGAAATTTCCTTGATCTGGTGCAGATAATCAGCCATTGATTGGGAGCCTTTCTGAATACTCTGAAGACAAGAACGAAGTTGATGAATATGAGCATCAGAAACACCACCAAAGCGCTGCTCAAGTTTGAGCCACAGATCTCTAGATGAAGAAACACCAACAGTAAACGGAATGACTTCCTCAGATAGTGTTGAATTGAACCAGATGAGAAGATTCTGATCCTTCTCATACCAACCCTCGTAAGCAGGATTGAGTGATCGATCTGGTAAAAATGGCACCGAACAAGGCTCAGTTCCATCAATGAGTCCAAGAAGCTTGTAGCGGCGAAGAATTGGGGCAAACAGAGCACACCCAGGCAGATAATTCGAACGCTTGAGCCTGATCGGCACCATGCTACTGATGTTCTGAATCGTAAGAGAAGTGTAGGTTTGGGGCAAATTAGGGTTTGAAAAGGAGGAATTGGGATTCTGAGTGGGAATTGACGCCATCAGAGATCAAGATGAAGGAGACAAAGAAAATCAAGATCGAAGAACAGCAACAGTCAATTGCGTACAAATCAGAGATCAACCCAGAGATCGGAGCACAGAAGCAGAAGAGACTAGGATCGAAGAGTGCCGTGAGGCAGTGGCGATTGATACCATAAAGAAAACAGAGATACAAAGGAAAACAGAAGAATAGTTTTACTGAATAATCCACTTCTCATTTATTGAACTCATTAATTACAATTACATTTGAGGTGTATATATATAATCAAGGCTATACAAAAACTATCTCTAACAACCTGCTGTAACAACATAACTGCTTAACAAACTAAATGAGCTGTCATGAGTCATGACTTGGCATCTTTGTCTTTATCTTCAACATGTTAACAGCCATTTTGCTAAATTCACATTTGGGATCCTCAGGGGTTCCTTTCATGAAAAGCATGACTGGATTAGAGTCAATCAGCTGTTGCAGCCGCCTTTTCAAGGCATCATCAAGGCCATCTTGCGCTTGAATTTGCTCTTGGGAAGATTCATTTTCTTTTGTCAACTCTGGAGCAGGTTCTTCAGGCTTAACTGCAACTTTATTAGTCAAACAAACAAATGATACCATTGAACTTCTACCACCCACTCTAACAATTTGAGTTTGGCATCACAACCTGAGCCTGTTAATAGTTAAATCTCATTAAAAACATTCAATCTGCCACTATTATCATATACTTATCCATAACAGTATACCTCAAAACTCAATTTCAAACTAAAGACTCCATATTCACATAACCTGATTATTTAAACAAAACACTATAAAATAAACCCAGTTAGAGATGAGGAGTGGACAAATACCTCGTCCATGTGCTTCGAAGCCTCACACCTTGAGGGCCAGACCACCTAAGTCTTCCAAATTCTAAATCATAAACTCGCCAAAATAAAGAGAAAGAAAAGACAGAGTCATAATTTTGGGAAACCTTTTTCATTTTTCCAAAGAATTTAGGGAAACTTTCAAAATACAAAGAAATATCCTTTATTAATTAGACTTTTAAAACAAGATAACTTGATTAATATGAAATAAAATATCAAAAAAGTTAAAATAACGTAGTGGGTACTTAATTGTGCCATCGGTTTTTTTTTTTTTTTTTTTTTATAAAAAAATTTATAAAACTTTCATTACTTACTTCTTATTTTTATATTTCAAAAATATATTCCTTCTAAAAAAAGACTTTACCCGGTTTTTTCCATTTTTTTTTAAAGAAATCGTATAGCCGAGTGGCGATGCTCGGTTTTTTCTAATATCTTTTAAAGAAATAGTATAGCTGCGCAGCGATACTCGATTTTTTAAATTTATTTAAAAGAAATAGTATAGCCGTGCGGCAGTACTCGGATTTCCCAATTCTTTTGAAAAAGAAATAGTATAGCTATGCGACTAGACTCGGTTTTTTCCAAAAAAAAAAAATTTTAAGTAGTATAGCCGCTCAGTGTTACTCAACTATTTTTAAAAGTTTTTTAAACAATAAATAGTATATATATGTTGGGATCCTCTTTTTCTTTCATATTTTTCTCTGATTTTCGTTTATCGATAAGAGTAGTTCTGTACTATACATGTACGTACGTATATTTCAATAATACATCCGTGTTTTGTACACATCTTAAAGACTCGGTAAAATTCACTTTTTTACAAAGCAAACATACAATACTCATATTGAACATGTACGTATGTATTTTACAATACTCCTATTGAATAGTATAGCCACGCGGCTATACTTGGTCTTTCAAAAACATAGATTATTAGTTTAGAAGGATTTACCAACATGTCAATCACAATGTTCTAAACAAGGTGGTAGGCGGGCTGCAAGCAGGGGTCTAAAGCGTAGAGGAGTAATCGGAGGCCCATCCCTTCTTTTTGTTTTTTTCATCAACATATAAATGCAATTTTCCTTCTCAAACCCTAACCCTAACACAAGCCGTCTTCCAGCCCCTCTCTCTCGCTCAGACATAACCCCCGACCTCTCTTCTTCCTCAATCCTCATCTCTCTGTCTCTCGCTCATAGCCCCGTCCTCATGTCGTCCCTGACCTTGGAGATTCCAAAATGGCGTTTTTTTTTTCCAGGCGCTAGCGTCCGCCTAGCTCCCGCCTAGACCGCCTAGCGACTGCCTAGCCCGCCTAGACCACCTAGCGACCGCCTAGCCCCCGCCTAGACCGCCTAGCCCGCCTAGCCCCCGCCTAGCCAGCCTAGCGCCCGCCTAGCCCGCAAATCTCTATGTATTACCTTCAAACAGGAATCATGGTGGAGATAAAGAAGCCATCTAGCAACACCCTGAATAATCTTCAAGCGTCGACCCCAATCAAGCACTGCCCCTCATGTCATTGGATAAGTAGTGGGTTCGCTCTCCTCATCATCAACGCGTAGTTTTTTCGCATGGTTGATGAGGAACTCAACTCCTTCATCACAACCAACTCTAGCAGCAACGTGGAGGGGAGTTTCACCCTTGTTGTTGGCGGTCCAAAACAATGGCGACTGTGGTGGGATTTGTTTGAAGAAATCTATGTGCTTGAACTCAGCGGCAATGTGAAGTATATTATTGCCATAGGCGTTTTCTGATGGAGAAGATCATCTGGTACGTCAGCATCTTTATTTTTTCTCAATAAACCAACGTCATGGCTGATCTTGAGAAGGATCCATGTCAATCAAGTAATGTTTATTGATATTTTAGTGGCCGCAATATGTAAGCATCTTGACTTGTGATGAACTCCACAAAGCATATATACATAGATTATTCCAGTGCGAGAAAGTCTTTTCCGATTCTTTGCTCTTGGTCTTAAAAATATTAGACTCTTGTCTTCTCTAGGGTGTATCTTCTAGTCTTTTCAGATTCTTTGCTCTTGGTCTTAAAAATATTAGACTCTTGTCTTCTCTGGGGTGTATCTTCTAGTAGTCTCCTAAGGGGTAAAATGCTATACTCACTATTTGCAAGTGACTATTCCTGGTGGGTATAGTTGAGATGTTGTTAACTATGCTACTAAGTTTTTTGTATGCTTGACTTAAGGCTGGCAGGTTTAGGCTACCAGAATACGTGATATACGCTTGTATCTGGTTTATGCAGTATATGCAAGTTTGCATATACAGGATGCTAAATCAATGCGTTGTGGGTGTAAACGTGTAGTATCAATAACTCAGTTCTCGTATTTCAGCTGGGAGAAAATAAATTTGTTAATTTTGCAAGAAAAAATTAATGGATTCAGAGAAATATTGATATGTCATTCCTTGTGTACTTTTGACGTTACATATTGGTTGTCGAATTGTTTAGTATGTTTTAGCAATGCCAATAATTGTGGTTTAAGGTTTGGCTAACAATACTTAAATATTAGATGCCCCATATTTGGCTGCGGTCACAATTTACCACCTACCCCATCTGTAATTTAATAACTAACAAACCCATGGACTCTGTCGAGCATTGTTGTTCTATTTGACTGGCATCATTTCCAAGTATGAAGAAGAGAAGGAAAGGCTCTGCACACGATATGAACAACTGAGTAAGCAACAAAACTCCTTTAATACACCAAAATTTGTTATTCATATACGAACATGTGTTTCATTTGTTAGATCTTAATTGTTTATTACTTTATAATGTTGCATTTGTTTATAGGAACATGTGTGGATTTATTTTTTGTAGAATATGCAAGTACTGAAGCTACTGCCACCAGTACAAACACATTAGGTTCAGATCCAAAGGGAAAGGGACATGCCAAGTAGCCTTGAATCTTGATTGTTCTGTTTTTTTGTTTCTTTTCTTGGTTTGTAATTTAATTTACAATCATAAAGGGTTGTTAAGTTGCTTTCATTTGTATATTGTAAGTTGTAACTATATGTGAGATTTCCATTTCTTGCTTTGTGCTTAATTTGGCTTGATTTGTTTTGTAAAAGCCTTTGTGAGATTTCCATTTTTTGCTTTGTACTTAATTTGACAGGTCTTGAACTTGAACTCTTGATTGATTGTTTCTTTTGTTTGTATTAGGCTTGATTTGTAAAAGCCCATTTGAGATTTGATTTCCATTTCACTTGAACTTTGTAAAACTCTTGAATGATTGTTTGTTTGTATTATGCTTGATTTGTAAAACATTATAATTTTGCTTTATGCAAATAGGTTTTTTATGGTATCGAATCATACTGGCACTACTACAAAAAGGGCAAAAGACGACCAGAAAAAGACGACGGTAACAAAAAACCGTCGTGCATAAGTGACTTAAACAACTAAAAAATGGAGATACTGTTGAGAATTTTTTTATAACGACGCACACAAATAAAAAAGCATCGTCTTATTAAAAAGCTTTTCTTCATAGTTAAAATCTGACCAAAAAACAACGACAGCAGGTATGACAAGCGTCGTCTTTTAAAAATTAAGTGTCCTTTTTTGGTAAAGACATGGTTCTTTTGAAAGAACTGTCGGCTATTATATGTAAAGATGATGGTTTTTTTATAAAAAGGGTCGTCTATTATTAAGTAAAGACGACGATTTTTTTTTAAAAGGGGTCGTCTATTATGAAGTAAAGACGACCCTTTTTATATGCAAAATGGTCGTCTATTATGAAGTAAAGACGACCCTTTTCATATAAAAAGGGTCGTCTATTATATGTAAAGACGACGGTTTTTTTATATGAAAATGATCGTCTATTATGAAGTAAAGACGACCCTTTTTATATGCAAAATGGTCATCTATTATGAAGTAAAGACGACCCTTTTCATATAAAAAGGGTCGTCTATTATGAAGTAAAGACGACCCTTTTTATATGAAAATGGTCGTCTATTATGAAGTAAAGATGACGGTTTTTTAAAAAAGAGTCGTCTATTATATGTAAAGATGACGGTTTGTTTTTAAAAAGGGTCGTCTATTGTGAAGTAAAGATGACGGTTTTTTAAAAACAAGATTTAACGGTTATTTTAACTCTGATTTTGATGATTTTTTACAGCTACACTCCTTGACCCTATATGAATACAATGACTGCATTCGATCGTCAATTTAAAATATTTACACTAGTGGATACCACAAAATCTTATGTTATATTTAATGAAAGTATAAATAAACTCTTAATTGTTAGTGAATATATTGTTTTGATGGCATACGCATTCTACGAAACTAGTTTCAACGATCCAACCGTCAAACTTGTTTGTTTACACATCGTGATCATATACACCAAAAATCGGAAAAAAAAATAAATCAGAGATCAAGTAACTGGACAAAACATTTCGACGGTTATAAACGAAAAATCAAGATTTAACGGTTATTTCAACTCTGATTTTGATGGATTTTTACAGCTACACTCCTTGACCCTATATGAATACAATGACTGCTTTCGATCGTCAATTTAAAATATTTACACTAGTGGATACCACAAAATCTTATGTTATATTTAATAAAAGTATAAATAAACTCTTAATTGTTAGTGAATATATTGTTTTGATGGTATACGCATTCTACGAAACTAGTTTCAACGATCCAACCGTCAAATTTGTTTGTTTACACTTTGAGATCATATACGCCAAAAATCGGAAAAAATAAACATTCAGAGATTAAGTAATAGGACAAAACTTTTCGACGGTTATAAATGAAAAATCACGATTTAACGGTTATTTCAACTCTGATTTTGATGATTTTTTACAGCTACACTCCTTGACCCTATATGAATACAATGAACCAATTCGATCGTCAATTTAAAATATTTACACTAGTGGATACCACAAAATCTTATGTTATATTTAATAAAAGTATAAATAAACTCTTAATTGTTAGTGAATATATTGTTTTGATGGCATACACATTCTACGAAACTAATTACAACAATCCAACCATCAAACTTGTTTGTTTACACATCGAGATCATATACGCCAAAAATCGAAAAAAAAATAAAATCAGAGATCAAGTAACGGGACAAAATATTTCGACGGTTATAAACAAAAAATCAAGATTTAACGGTTATTTTAACTCCAATTTTGATGATTTTTTACAGCTACACTCCTTGACCCTATATGAATACAATGACTCAATTTGATCTTCAATTTAAAATATTTACACTAGTGGATACCACAAAATCTTATGTTGTATTTAATGAAAGTATAAATAAAAAAAGGGTCGTCTATTATATGTAAAGACGACGGTTTTTATATGAAAATGGTCGTCTATTATGAAGTAAAGACGACCCTATTTATATAAAAACTGTCGTCTATTATTAAGTAAAGACGACCCTTTTTATATGAAAAGGGTCGTCTATTATGAAGTAAAGATGACGGTTTTTTAAAAAAAAAGGGTCATCTATTGTGAAGTAAAGATGACGGTTTTTTAAAAAAAGGGTCGTCTATTATATGTTAAGATGACGGTTTTTTTTAAAAAGCGTCGTCTTTTAAAACACGCTAAAAAATGGCCGCTTAAGTGAATTCACGCTCGACAAATTTTCAAATTTTCACCTGTCTTTGAAAACCTTATCTCTCACTAACAAGCGTCGTCTTTTAAAACACGCTAAAAAAAGGCTACTTAAGTGAATTCGCACTCGACAAATTTTCAGATTTTCCCCCGTCTCTGAAAACCTTATCTCTCCCTCCTTGAAACCCTCATGCACTCTCTAAAACACCCTCATGAAACTCTCTACAAAATCATCAAAAAATCGATATCAATGAAGGAGTTGAGAGATTGAGGTCTTCGCAGATCCATAAGATGTAGAGGGAGGTTCTGTATTTGAGAATCAAAGCTGGTTGAAAGGTTTGATTTGAAAGATCTCGACCTTCACTTTCTTCAAAGAAGATCTCGCTCTCAGGCACTCAACTCGCTCATCAAACTCAGCGACTCGATCTAGAAAGACTTATGGAAATCGGTCTATATATATGTATATATATGTTTGTTCACGTATTGTGCTAATTTCGTGGGATTTAAGTGAGTTTCTCATTTGGGTTTTTTATAAATATGCACAGCCGTCCCACAAGGCCTTCGTAATCAAGAAGAAGCTGACGAAGAAGATGAGGCAAAACATACCCATCCCTCACTAGATCCGTTTGTTTTTGGACCGACAACATCATCAGGTCCAAAATACTTTTTGTTTTTGTAGTTTACTTTAATTATTTTGGAATTTCATTGTTAATTTTCTGAATCTCTGATTTTTCATTTGTTATGGTGCCACCACAAGAACATGTACTTTGCCAATTATGCCAATTGTGTTCTGCTGTCATTCTAGAGCTGCATAGATCTTTTTGCTAAGGTTAGGTTACTGATAAACAAGTTTATGTTTAAGAGTATTGGGGTCTCTTTCGTGCAGGTCTTTCCTTTTCCGACACCAACAACTTGGAAAATGTGCAAGAAGGCAGAGCTAAGTCAACCCAAGAACAAATTGATGAAGTTAAAATCAAATTAGTAGAATTTGTGAGCTCCGTTATTTCTAATTATAGGTAGGAAGTATGTGTGTAATAGAATAAAGATTGGTTGACTATGTAATAACTATTGACTCTTCAAAAAACTAAAGATAATAAAACGATGGTTTTATTGGAAAAACCGTCATCTGTATATATTATCAATGACCTCTTTTAACACCATAACATCTTTTTATATACAATCAACGACGGTTTTACTAAAAAATCGTTGCCTTAGAGTTAACAGACGACAATATTTCAAGAAATCGTTGTCTTCACATTTAATAGATGATGGCTTTTGAACAAAACCGACGTCTTTGGATATAATAAAACATAGTTCTTTACTTAATAATAGACGACCCTTTTTATAAAAAAATCGTCGTCTTTACATACAATAGACGACCCTTTTTATATGAAAAGGGTCGTCTTTACTTCATAATAGACGACCATTTTCATATAAAAAAGGTCGTCTTTACTTCATAATAGACGACCATTTTCATATAAAAAGGGTCGTCTTTACTTCATAATAGACGACCTTTTTTTATAAAAAAAACCGTCGTCTTTACTTAATAATAGACGACGGTTTTGAGTAAAAGCGTCGTCTATTTACAGATAATAGACGACGGTTTTTAGTAAAAGCGTCGTCTTTACAAATAATAGACGACAGGGATTTACTGTCGTGGTTTTATGCATCAAAAGATGTCGCTCGATTTTACAACGGTTGAAAAACCGAATACACGACTGTGGATTACCGTCGTCTATTTCGATTTTTGTAGTAGTGTGGTCCCGTTTGGGGCCGGTATGCCAAGTTATATAACTCTTCACTGTAAGTGGGAGAATTCTCTGATTTCAACTTAGTCACCTAATATTATAAAAAAAATTCAATAGCATGGAAATGTTAGTTTGACAAATTTAAATACTACAATATATATGTCAATTACAAAATACTTATAACTTATATATTGCAAGAACCATTTTGGAAACAATTCACGGTGTTTCTTGGAATACAAATGTGATGGATGTTCTCGCTTCATCATCTCTTCATGCTCATCTAAGTATGCAATTATCTCATCACAATTGTTCAATACGAACCAATGAGCTACCTCCATATCATTTCCGGAAAATGACTCCCCTCGTACAGGATCTCCAAAGGGTTGTGCGCTTTGGGCAAAAATAGAAAGTTGCTCATTTCTCACACCTCCGTCATTATTGCGCTGAGGTCGATTGAAAGCCGTGTCCACATCTTTTAAATACATTCCACAGAAAGTCAGCGCCTCATATTGAACCCAAGCCTCTACAATTGATCCTTCGGGCTTCGCTCTGTTGCGTACGCTTCTTTTCAGCTCTCCGAGAAGCCTACCAAAATATAATGAAAAGATGTAAATCAAGAAGTAGCAAGAATATGAACCAATGATGCATACAGAAATGATGGGGATTATATACCTTTCTATAGGATACATCCAGCGATAGTTGACTGGACCAGCAACCAATGCCTCTTCTGGCAAGTGAACCATCACGTGGATCATACTTGTGAAGAAAGCCGGAGGGAATATCATCTCAAACTTGCATAGGACTTGGACAATGTCATTGCGCAACTGATGAATGTCTGCCTTTCGCAATGTCTTTGCCGTCAGTTGGGAAAAAAATCTGGACAACAATATGATTGGCTTGACTACATCTTCCGGCAACAGGTGTCGAATCCCCACAGGAAGTAGGCGTTGCATAAACACATGGCAGTCATGGCTCTTGAGTCCGGTAAATTTACCCCCGTCAACATTCACGCAACGTGCGATATTAGAAGCATACCCATCAGGAAACTTTACAGACAACACAAACTGTAGAAACTCTTTTTTGTCATTCGGTTTCATGGAAAAAAATGCATGATCCCTTATAACTTTATCATTGCCCCTTTTCAGCCATAAACCCCTTCGTATGCCCATTCTTTCCAAATCAAGACGAGCTTTTATCGTGTCCTTTGTCTTGTCCTTGATATCTAGAATCGTTCCCATCAATGTGTTAAACACATTTTTCTCAACATACATAACGTCGAGATTGTGCCTCAATTTTAGTTTCGACCAATATGGAAGCTCAAAAAACATAGACTTGTGCGTCTAGTTCATATGTGTAGCAGGTCTGGTTCGACTAACTGTTTTCCCGAACAGAGCAAAACCCAAACGGTTAAGCTGTTCCAGCGATAGTTGACCGGACGATTCTCTAGCTCTTGCGCGATGCTCTTTGTTCCCGTCGAACTCTTTATCCTTTTCCCGCAACTCGTGGTCCCATGGCAACCATCTTCGATGCCCAAGGTAACACATTTTTCCAGCGTGCCAACCAGAAGTTACATCTTCCTTGCATACAGGGCATGCCATATAACCCTTTGTGCTCCACCCCGACACCATTGCATATGCGGGAAAATCATTCACAGTCCACATAACTGCCGCCAGCAAAGTGAACATCTTCCCAGTGGATTTATCGTACGTGGGCACACCGTTTGTTCATAAATCCTTGAGCTCATCAACCAACGGCCTTAAGTACACATCGATTGACCTGCCAGGATCCTCATTTATCAAAACAGTCATCATCATGTACTCTTTTTTCATGCATTTCCAAGGCGGCAAATTATATGGGAATACGAAAATCGGCCAAGTGCTGTGATGTTGGTTTAGAACCCCATACAGATTGAATCCGTCAGTGGCAAGTCCCAATCTAACATTTCGGGGATCAGCAGCAAACTCGGGGAACGTTCGATCGAACTCTTTCCATGCCTCCCCATCTGCAGGATGCCGCATCACATCGTCGTCTACCCGTTTTTCCTTATGTCATCTCATGTCTGTGGCAGTATGCGTCGACATAAACAATCGCTGCAATCTTGGTTTCAGGGGCAGATAACGCATGACTTTTTGTGGAACCTTAGTTATTCTATTCTGAGACGTCTGTTTGAACCTCGACTCATTGCATATAGGGCATGTATCCAATGATTCATACTCTTTGTAGAATAACATGCAATTGTTTTTTCAAGCGTGGATTTTTTCATAACCCAATCCAATACCACTCAACATATTCTGCGCCTGTCTGTGGTCTTTCGGCCAACAATTGTCCGTCGGAAGCATTCTCTTGAAAACCCTCAAAAAATAATCGAAACACAGGTTCGACATACGGTACTTTACTTTTCCATGCATTAGCTCCACAATCGCCGTCCGAATGGAAAAGCTCTCGCACCCCGGATATAACTCTTGGTTGGCATTTCTTAACAATTTTTCATACTGTTCGAACTCTGCACTATCCGTTGGTGTAGGCACATCATCTTCCCCTTGCTGATTGCTGCTCGTCGATGCAAATGGAAAAGCATCATTTATAATATCCATGACTTGTTCATTAGGATCCACAATAGGTTCAACATTGTCCATTCTTGTGGCCCTTGAAGACGAAGCAATGTCTAGTTGTTCCCCGTGATGGTTCCAAGTGCTGTATGTCTCAATCATTCCATTCCTTACTAAATGAAATCGAACAGTTTCAATTGTCTCCCACAACATGTTGTTACACCTCCTCCAAGGACATCGGATTCTAGTTGCACCCGGGTTGTGTGACCGTGCAAAGTGAATAAAGTCCTCGATTTCATCCAAGTATTCGTCTGCGCACCTGTTAGGGTTCTGTATCCACCTTCTGCTCATAATTCCTGGAACCACAATCACAATACAACAATCATGTTGTATTCTTACAAAATCGTAACATCACCTTATGCCTCCGGTAAGGGCCCTATCCCATTCAGAAATGCATAGTCATGCCACGTAATTTACAACTACATGAGATTAGATTTCGACGTGGATGAATTTCGGCAGCATCTCGGTACAGTTCTTGAGGTGTACCGTAGATATAAAATACCTACGTACCACCCGAAGAACGTACTGAGATGACACCGAAATCTCCACAATCGAAACCTAATCCTGTAGCTGTAAACTACGTGACACGACTATGCATTTCCAAACTGTCCAAAATATGGGACAATTCAAGAATTAATTGGATCGTAGTCGTGGTTTACCCACCCATGCGCGGTCCAACTAACCTCGAACGGGAACTAAGCTTTACAAAAAAAAATGTATGAAGTTAATTTCAATTAACTTCGTACATCAACGTGCATAACTGAACAACATAATATAAATACAATTTGACAACACAATATAAACATAATGTAATTAATTTTATATAATACCTTCTCAATCGTTCTCCACCAATCGCTAATCACATATAATATCCCTACATACAACGAAATTAATTGCGTTAGTATGAATTTACAGTAATATTTTTATGCTAACGACAAAAAATACATAATCAATGAACGTACCGGAGGCAAAGATAGTTTAACTCATAAACGAAATGAAATTGATGCGTTTGCTTCACCTATGACGTTCGAGACAGAGGGAGAGAGAGGCTGAGGCAAACTGCAATTTTTTTTGCAGTTTGCCTCTGCCATGGCTGAAACTGAATAAGTAATAACGACGATTTTGCGCGACGAATAAAGTCTTTCGTCGCGCAAAGAGTTTAAGTCCTTGCGCGACAAAAAAATTTTATATTCGTCGCACATTTATCGTCGCGCAATAGTTCGTTGCACAATCATCTGGCGCCAAATGCGATTCACCCGCGTTTTTTTTCCCGCCTTTTCTTTGCGCGACGACGAGGATTCGTTGTCGCGCATTATAACTTAGCGCAACTAAAACTTTCGTCGCGCAAAGTGTGCCGCCAAATCCACGGTTTGGACCCAATTTTCGTCACTATATGCGACAATACTATTGTTTGTCGCGCAGAGTTCCTTTGCGCGACGAATATCTTCGTCGCATTTTTATTGCGGTACGGTTTCATTGTTCCGTCGCGCAAACGTGTTTTGTGCGACAATTATTTATTCGTCGCGCAAAATACCGTCGCGCAAGTACAAAAATGTAGTAGTGAAGGCTCTATGGAACATTCTTATGAGGAATCTAAAGATCAACATAATACATTTTGTAATTCAACGGTCCCAAAAATCAGTATAGCTGCTGACTAGATGTAGGCACTACTGTACAATTTCTAGTACAAGGGGTCGAATTTTTATATTAATTTTGTATAGCCGATCGGCTATACTCTGTTTGTTCCAATTTTTTAAAAAAGAAATAGTATGGCCGCGCGGCTATACTCGGTTTTAAAAATATTTCGTAAAGATATAGTCAAGCAGGGCGGCTATACTCGGTTTTTTTATTGTTTTTAAAAGAAATAGTATAGCCGCTCGGCTATACTCCATTTTAAAAACTCTTTTAAAGAAACAGTATAGCCGCTCGGCTATACTCCATTTTTATTTATTTAAAAGAAACAGTTTTGCCGCGCGGCTATACTTGTTTGTTCACAATTTTTTTTTTTCAAGAAATAGTATGCAAAGCCTTGGCCACTGTTTTTAAAACATTTACACATATTACCATTGTATTGTCAATTCTAGGGGTGGGTATCAAAACCAAAATACTGAAACCGTGCCAAACTGTGCCAATCTCATGTCGACCCATTTGGTGTTGATCAAGTGTAAACAAGATGATATCGTGTCATCCTGTTACTATTTGGCACGACACTGGTTCCAGATTTGTGATCCCGTTTGGTGCCGTAACGTACCAAACAGTACCAGGTAAATAATAAATCTCAATTTTAGTTCCTCCTCTCCCACGAACATTTGACTCGAGATTTGTTTCCTCCGTCCTTTCCTTCCCTCTATCTATTCCTCTTCTCTTCTCCTTTCTCAATCATCGATTTGAAGGCGTAATTCCCAAATCCTCCACCATCGATCGATCTCATCTTCTTCTTCTCCTCCTCCTCCTCTCTCTCGCTCTCTGTTCTTCTCCTCTCTTTCTCTCTCTCTCATTCATATACGAAAATGTGTTGCATTTGTTAGATGTTAATTGTTTATTACTTTATAGTGTTGCAATTGTTTATAAGAACATGTGTGGATTTATTTTTTGTAGAATATGCAAGTACTGAAGCTACTGCCACTAGTACAAACACATTTGGTTGCCTTTGGATTTTGTGATGTTCACGGACATCTCAGTTGTTTTTAGGAAATAATTTGTCTTCGGACGATTTGGTTACTTTTGGATAAGTCTACGCGTGTATGACCATGCGCCACGAGCCTCGGGGAAATACTTCCCGCTAACTCCCTTGGCAGAAATACCTCCTGCCAAACTTCAACTCCCTCGGCCTAACTTTGTTTGCCCAAGTGTTGCGAGGAGGGCGCTCGAGGTGCAAAGAGAAAATCCTCCCCGACCCAGCTTTTTGCAAGAGGAGTGGTCGACCAAGGGTTTTAAGGAGTGCCCAGTCCAACTTTTTGAGAAGTGCCCGACCACTTTTGGA
The DNA here is from genome assembly GCA_034190965.1 of Prunus campanulata. Taxonomy (NCBI): domain Eukaryota; kingdom Viridiplantae; phylum Streptophyta; class Magnoliopsida; order Rosales; family Rosaceae; genus Prunus; species Prunus campanulata. Next base: position 461,395 of record CM067209.1, read on the forward strand.
AAAGGAAGCGTTCGGCCAATTTTGCAAAGATACACCCGACCACTTTTGCAAGGATACGCCCGACCACTTTTGTAAAGGAAAGCGCCCGACCATATTTTTGAGAAGGCACCATGACCTTTGAAGAAAACACCTCGGTTGCATTTTTGAGAAGGCGGATGGAGATGAAGATTGAAGGTGAAACGTAATGAAACGAAGAACAAGTGATGTGGAGTGGATAGCCGGGGGGGCTATACTCGGGTTTTCCCAATTTTGTTTTAAAGAAATATTATAGCTGGGGGGCGATACCCGGTTTTTTCGAAAAGAAATAGTCCCATTTTTTTTAATAAAAGAAATAGTATAGCCGCGCTGCTATACTCGGTCTTTTCTAATTTTTTTTTTATAAAGAAATAGTATAACCGACCGGCCACACTAGGTTTTTCCCAAATTTTTTCAAATATTTTACTTCTTCTGAAGGTTTTGTTTGTATACCTCTTATTACTGCATCCTGATTGTCTATATTTTAAATTTACCTGTATTTTAACCTTATTTATTTGGGTGGTTTTGTTTCAGTTCTCTATTTCATTAACTAGCCTCAATGTTCTTCTTTTTCTAACGAACCTCGTAAGCTCAGTGAACTTTGAGATCAGCTCAGATGGATTATATAAGTTTAATTGATGATAGAAAAAGTTAGAAACCATGAATTACCCATTTGAACTTATTTCTAATTAAGTTCATAATGTCAGCATCTCAATTGCTTATCTAATTTATTTATGAATTTAAAATCCATGCATAGATTTTGCCGACGGTTGAGGAGAATATAATTACAACATCATATTATGGACTCAGTTTAAACATTTTTGTTGAAGTGATCATCTCCAATTGCAGCATGAGTTTGGACCTTTTTGCCTAAACTCACACTTTAGTTTCTATCTGCACTTTTCAAAAACTGATATTCCAGAGAGAAGAAACTAGAAAATAGTTAGTTTATTTGCTCAGCTACTACCTAATTAGATGTTCCATCACATCATATTTAAGATCACTCATCTTTCAAAAATATAACATTGAGATTATTAGTTTAGAATGATTTACCAACATGTCAATCCCAATGTTCTAAACAAGGTGGTAGGCGGGCTGCAAGCAGGGGTCTAATGCCCAGAGGATTAATCGGAGGCCCATCTCTTCTTTTTGTTTTTATCATTAACATATAAATGCAATTTTCCTTCTCAAACCCTAACCCTAACACGAGCCGTCTTCCAGCCCCTCTCTCTCCTCAGCCATAACCCCCGACCTCTCTTCTTCCTCAATCCTCATCTCTCTGTCTCTCGCTCATAGCCCCATCATCATGTCGTCCCTGACCTTGGAGATTCCAAAATGGCGTTTTTTTTTTCCAGGCGCTAGCGTCCGCCTAGCCCGCCCGCCTAGACCGCCTAGCGATCGCCTAGACCGCCTAGCGCCCGCCTAGCGACTGCCTAGCCCGCCTAGACCACCTAGCGACCACCTTGCCCCCGCCTAGCCCGCCTAGACCACCTAGCGACCACCTAGCCCCCGCCTAGCCCGCCTAGCCCGCAAATCTCTATGTATTACCTTCAAACAGGAATCATGGTGGAGATAAAGAAGCCCTCTAGCAACACCCTGAATAATCTTCAAGCATCGACCCCAATCAAGCACTGCTCCTCGTGTCATTGGATAAGTAGTGGGTTCGCTCTCCTCATCAGCAACGCATAGTTTTTTCGCATGGTTGATGAGGAACTCAACTCCTTCATCACAACCAACTCTAGCAGCAACGTGGAGGGGAGTTTCACCCTTGTTGTTGGCGGTCCAAAACAATGGCGATTGTGGTGGGATTTGTTTGAAGAAATCTATGTGCTTGAACTCAGCGGCAATGTGAAGTATATTATTGTCCATAGGCGTTTTCTGATGGAGAAGATCATCTGGTACTTCAGCATCTTTATTTTTTCTCAAGAAACCAACGTCACCTGATCTTGCGAAGGATCCATGTCTATCAAGTAATGTTTATTGATATTTTAGTGGCCGCTATATGTAAGCATCTTGACTTGTGATGAACTCCACAAAGCATATATACAAAGATTATTCCAGTGCGAGAAAGTCTTTTCAGATTCTTTGCTCTTGGTCTTAAAAATATTGGATTCTTGTCTTCTCTAGGGTGTATCTTCTAGTAGTCTCAATGGACTGGACTGGACTTCAATTAAAATGGAAGAGAGTCCTAGCCATTGTATGGTGAGCCACACATATTGTGTCTTACAAGTCTCACCTAGAGGGTTGGGACTCATAAAGACTGGCTTGGACTCAACTCCAATCCAATCTAACAGTTCCCTGGTAGCTAGTCAAGTAAAGTATCAATCAAATAGTAACCTGTTAGCTAGTCAAGCAAAGTATCCACCACATAATAAATAAAATCAATGACAGAAAATATTGATTCTCTTGGTACAGATAAATTTGCAGTTGTCGATCACAAGGAAAGCAAATACGTACCATTCCCGTGTTTATCAATGGAACAGCTCCAGCCATTCTTTCGCACTCATTAGCATAGAACTAAGAGTATCAACCAGACATCTCAGAAGGTTTTCCATCTTTATCAATGAAACAGTTCCTGCTATTTTAACAACAAAACAGTAAAAATAACATATATGCACCAAAACTTGTAGTTGTAAAGGAATTTTGATCAAGCGACATGAGAAAGCCTACACATTCAAAGCCTAGTTGCTTGAACTGGAACAAGTTTACGAAAAACCATATAGCTAGTACTGATTATGAGGGAATAGTAACAGTTTGGGATGTAAATACTTGGAAAGTATGTGATGTTACTTACACATTCTGATTTTTTGTGTGTGATTTGAATTTGTGTACTTATTCCCTCAACCTTCAATTTTTATTGCTCATGCTTAAATTTTCCATCAGAATGTCACGGAATATGAAGAACGTGAAAAACGCGCTTGGAGTGTTTGATTTTTCATGCATAGAGCACACGAGGCTTGTATCTCGTAGTGATGATGGTAAGGTAGTCTCAAAATCTTTAAAATCTTAAACCAAGTCTTGTATTATTCTGAAATGTAATGCAGTACCCGTTTCCTTTAGGAAAAGCAAAGAAACGTTATGCTGCACACTATATTCTATTTCTTCTATTTACTAAAGAGTCATTTACCCAACCATGAGATGTGGTGTGGTGATAGCTCACCTCATTCCTTAACCATGTGGTTGGGGGGTTCGATCCCCACCCGTGAGAATGGAGCGCATTTCGTGGCCAGCTATTTATCTCATTTGGAGAGCTCCCGCGGCGAAAGGGATTAGTCACTGTTGTCGGCGGTGGACACCCTTGGATCTCATCCAAAAGAGTCATTTACCCTAACACCCCCTAAGGGGTAAAATGCTATACTCACTATTTGCAAGTGACTATTCTTGGTGGTTATAGTCGAGATGTTGTTAACTATGCTACTAAGTTTTTTGTATGTTTGACTTAAGGCTGGCAGGTTTAGGCTACCAGAATACGTGATATACGCTTGTATTTGGTTTATGCAGTATGTGCAAGTTTGCATATACAGGATGCTAAATCAATGCGTTATGGGTGTAACCGTGTAGTATCAATAACTCAGTTCTCGTATTTCAGCTGGGAGAAAATAAATTTGTTAATTTTGCAAGAAAAAATTAATGGAGTCAAAGAAATATTGATATGTCCTTCCTTGCGTACTTTTGACGTCACATATTGGTTGTCGAATTGTTTAGTATGTTTTAGCAATGCCAATAATTTTGGTGTATGCTTGAGTTAAGGTTTGGCTAACAATACTTAAATATTAGATGCCCCATATTTGGCTACGGTCACAGTTTACCACCTACCCCATCTATAATTTAATAGCTAACATAACCCATGGACTATGTCGAGCATTGTTGTTCTATTTGACAGGCATCATTTCCAAGTATGAAGAAGAGAAGGAAAGGCTCTACACACGATATGAACAACTGAGTAAGCAACAAAACTCCTTTACTCCTCCTTACAGTGAAATCAAATACTCCAAAATTTTCTGATGGGTTGATGTCGTGTCAGGAAAGAAAGAAAGGAGTCTGATATCTGGGCATGAGAAAGCTTGTACTGATAAAATTGCTAAACTGGAAGAGTCCTTGAAAAAGAAGAAGCAGGTACTACCCCTCTCTCTCTCTTCCTTGAAAATTAAAAAAAGAAGCTTGTACTGATATCTCCATGTATATATATTTGTGCAAACACGTCTCAAAACCACATTTTTTGTTTATAAACTCAGGATGACAGAACTTTCAGCCTTCTGAGAAAGACTCTTGGCTCATTTCTGGAGAGTACTTCTTACGAGGACATCCCGGCAGATGGTTGAATGAACATTCAATTGTTTGAGCTCAAGTCTCCAGTTACTTTTTCCCCCTAAAAGATGTCACGTTTTATTAATACTTGCAATATGATATGGTACATGGTTCTGCCATAGGTGTAAAGTTGAATTTCATATACAGTACCACAATATTACATGCTGCATGTGCAAAATGCTTAAAATTAGTCACAAATTTTCCTCTGTACAATTCCTAGGCACACCTCACATAAGCTATTTAATGAATAGGATTGGCAGGGGGAGGTGGGTGCCCCTGTTGAACAGACCATGGAGGGCGCTTGTTGTGTTCCTACAGATAAAAACATTTCACATCCAGTCATACATATGAAACACAAGCAATTGCTTCCTGATTTATTTACAACAACTATATACAAATGACAATTCATGTTGTTTCAAAAGTGTTTTCTTATTATTCTCCCTTAAAATAATTACTATTACCAATGAAAGAACAACATGACGTCTATAAATATGAAGCAAAAAAGATAGAACTTTCATTATTGTACCCATGTGAAAGTCTACAAATCCCATAACCTCTTCTAATTTTTATTTCAAAGGAAATCTGTCTTCTTCTTTCTTTTTTTTTTCTTTTTTTTTTGGGGGGGAGGAGGAGGATAAGAAATATAATCTCATCATCACGCAGTTTTTTCAGAGCATCTCATCCCTGTCCTCGGCAATTCCTTGATAACCATGGAAACAAAGTTTTCGCCAATAACTTCTTACAAAATTTCTGATTTCACATATGAAGTACAGAAGAAAAAAAAAAGTATCACTAGTTAAAAAAAAAACTTGCGCGACAACAAAACATCGTTGCTGAAAGTGACTTTGCGCGACGAAACACTAAACTTCGTTGCACAAAGTCTTGAGCGACGAAGTGTGTTTCATCGCGCAAAGTCTTTACAAAAATAAATAAAATAAAATAATTATTTTTTAAAATCTTTGCATGACTTAGAGGACTTGGATTACTAACAATATGTGTGGATTGCACCCAAATTCTATCATAAGAATTGGACTTATACCGAATTATTTATTTTATCTACCACGATATACTTTACTTTTGTTCTCCACCTGACACCTAATCCAATGGATTTAAATTGGATACATCTTCCTTAAAATAAAAACTCAATTTACTCTAATTAAATAAAAAATAAAAAAAAATTTAAAAAAAGGCCCCTAACTTGACTAACGCCTAAACTGGACGGCTGTAGCAGTTTTTTTTCTCTTCTTCCCCCTTCTCTGCACGTCTTCCCCCACCCCCAAATCAAGGCATTTAAATACCAATGAAAACCTTTGTGGCTATACAGAAAAAGACCACAGTGAGAAAATTAATTGTGCTATCTTACACATCAATCAAGCCAGGCAAGACAACAGCCTCTCCATAATCAATTACATTCTCCAACTTGGATTTTCCATGATTTTCTTCTTCTTTAACAACGGAGACAATCTTCCACTCCTTTACCTCAACTGCTCATTTACATATTTCATAAATGAAACAAAATCAACCATTTGGTGCCAAAACAATAATATAGAGCTGTAATGTGGTTTCTAAAATGCACAATGGAAAATTGTCCAATTCGAAACTATTGTTTGCACATGCCTGGTCCATAAATGACCCTGTGAGGCGTCTCGATGTCCTTGCTGGTTATCCAGTAATGTTGGTAAGTAAGCAGGCTGCAGTTTTTCTGATATTGCTGTAAAATAGAAAGTAAATTAAAGTCCATTATGACACTCAAATTGCAATGCAGAACCAAAACAGAGGAAGTCAAATACTCAGTAGAATTCATAAACAAACCAGCAAACCTACAACTTCTTTCTTGACGGGTTCTTCACCATCATCTACACAGAAATATGCTCATGCGTATACAAAATGCATTGGTATATACGCAGAAATTTGTTCACGCAAATTGGAATTATTTTTGTTTGGTACAACTTTCAACATCATTAAAAACTTGTAGTAATAGTTGAGGCACTATAGAATTCAAAAACGAATTCAGAGAGCAAAGTGATAGTTTAGGTTCACAATTTATTGTATATTATATCTTCATTTCACGTCGAGAAAGTAATCCCATTAAAAATTCTTAGTGGAATATTATATTATTGAAACATATTCATTATCCATTGCTCAATTGGTTAATATCTCAAAGCATAAAAGAAACAGAAATGAGTCAGGCAAATAAACACTTTAAGAATCAAAACATTACATTGCAAATGCCTCAATATCTTTTCTTCTATCAAAATCACATTTTGCAAAAGTTCAGTGCTTTCTCTTGTGCAACTTTTTTTATGTGTAATCTATCCAAACTCATGTGGATCAGATGGGCAACCTTTCATTAGAGTTCCTATGTGACGAAAACCACGAGCCCTCCCTTCAAAGTAGATATGTGGTAATAATGGCCAGTTAGAATACTTTTGTATCTCCTCCATGACTTCATTGTCCGTAAGAAGATCAAAACTTCCAAATTCGACCTCATGTCTCTTCAACATGTTAACAGCCATTTTGCTAAATTCACATTTGGGATCCTCAGGGGTTCCTTTCATGAAAAGCATGACTCGATTAGAGTCAATCAGCTGTTGCAGCCGCCTTCTCAAGGTATCATCGAGGCCATCTTGCGCTTGAATTTGCTCTTGGGAAGATTCATTTTCTTTTGTCAACTCTGGAGCAGGTTCTTCAGGCTTAACTGCAACTTTATTAGTCAAACAAACAAAATGATACCATTGAACTTCTACCACCCACTCTAACAATTTGAGTTTGGCATCACAACCTGAGCCTGTTAATAGTTAAATCTCATTAGAAACATTCAATCTGCCACTATTATCATATACTTATCAATAACAGTATACCTCAAAACTCAATTTCAAACTAAAAGACTCCATATTCACATAACCTGATTATTTAAACAAAACACTATAAAATAAACCCAGTTAGAGATGAGAAGTGGACAAATACCTCGTCCATGTGCTTCGAAGCCTCACACCTTGAGGGCCAAACCACCTAAGTCTTCCAAATTCTATATCGTAAACTCGCCAAAATAAAGAGAAAGAAAAGACAGAGTCATAATTTTGGGAAACCTTTTTCTTTTTTCCAAAGAATTTAGGGAAACTTTCAAAATACAAAGAAATATCCTTTATTAATTAGACTTTTAAAACAAGATAACTTGATTAATATGAAATAAAATATCAAAAAAGTTAAAATAACGTAGTGGGTACTTAATTATGCCATCGGTTTTTGTTTTTTTTTAATAAAAATTTTTATAAAACTTTCATTACTTACTTCTTATTTTTATATTTCAAAAATATATTCCTTCTAAAAAAAGACTTTACCCAGTTTTTTCCAATTTTTTTATAAAGAAATCGTATAGCCGAGTGGCGATACTCGGTTTTTTCTAATTTCTTTTAAAGAAATAGTATAGCCGCGCAGCGATACTCGATTTTTTAAAATTATTTTAAAAAAATAGTATAGCCGTGTGGCAGTACTCGGATTTCCCAATTCTTTTGAAAAAGAAATAGTATAGCTGTGCGACTAGACTTGGTTTTTTCCAAAAAAAAAAAATTTAAGTAGTATAGCCGCTCAATGTTACTCAACTATTTTTAAATTTTTTTTTAACAATAAATAGTATATATATGTTGGGATCCTCTTTTTCTTTTATATTTTTCTCCGATTTTCATTTATCGATAAGAGTAGTTCTATACTACACATGTACGTACGTATATTTCAATAATACATCCGTGTTTTGTACACATCTTAAAGACTCGGTAAAATTAAATTTTTTACAAAGCAAACATACAATACTCGTATTGAACATGTACGTATGTATTTTACGATACTCGTATTGAATAGTATAGCCACGCGGCTATACTTGGTCTTTCAAAAATATAGATTATTAGTTTAGAAGGATTTACCAACATGTCAATCACAATGTTCTAAACAAGATGGTAGGCGGGCTGCAAGTAGGGGTCTAATGCCTAGAGGAGTAATCGGAGGCCCATCTCTTCTTTTTGTTTTTTTTTTTTGGTCTGAACCACGAGGTGGTCCTGGATGGGCCCCAACTATGGGTGGCACCTTTAAGCCTTAACCACAACCCAGACTAATCCCCGCTCACACCGGGTTGGCCCTTAAGGGGTAAAGTGCTGGCCAAAGTGGTGACTCCGTACAAGAGCAGGGATCGAACCCTTGACCTCTTTTAAGGAATGAGAGTGCCAAACCACTCACACCAACCACCTTGGTTTCTTTTTGTTTTTTTCATCAACATATAAATGCAATTTTCCTTCTCAAACCCTAACCCTAACACGAGCCGTCTTCCAGCCCCTCTCTCTCGCTCAGACATAACCCCCGACCTCTCTTCTTCCTCAATCCTCATCTCTCTGTCTCTCGCTCATAGCCCCATCGTCATGTCGTCCCTGACCTTGGAGATTCCAAAATGGCGTTTTTTTTTTCCAGGCGCTAGCGTCCGCCTAGCCCGCCCCCCTAGACCGCCTAGCGCCCGCCTGACCACCTAGGTCCCGCCTAGACCGCCTAGAGCCCACCTAGCGACCGCCTAGCCCCCGACTAGACCGCCTAGCTCCCGCCTAGCCTCAAATCTCTATGTATTACCTTCAAACAGGAATCATGGTGGAGATAAAGAAGCCCTCTAGCAACACCCTGAATAATCTTCAAGCATCGACCCCAATCAAGCACTGCTCCTCGTGTCATTGGATAAGTAGTGGATTCGCTCTCCTCATCATCAGCGCGTAGTTTTTTCGCATGGTTGATGAGGAACTCAACTCCTTCACCACAACTAATTCTAGCAGCAACGTGGAGGGGAGTTTCACCCTTGTTGTTGGCGGTCCAAAACAATGGCGATTGTGGTGGGATTTGTTTGAAGAAATCTATGTGCTTGAACTACGCAGCAATGTGAAGTATATTATTGTCCATAGGCGTTTTCTGATGGAGAAGATCATCTGGTACGTCAGCATCTTTATTTTTTCCCAAGAAACCAACGTCATGCCTGATCTTGCGAAGGATCCATGTCAATCAAGTAATGTTTATTGATATTTTAGTGGCCTCTATATGTAAGCATTTTGACTTGTGATGAACTCCACAAAGCATATATACATAGATTATTCTAGTGCGAGAAAGTCTTTTCAGATTCTTTGCTCTTGGTCTTAAAAATATTGGACTCTTGTCTTCTCTAGGGTGTATCCTTTAGTAGTCTCCTAAGGGGTAAAATACTATACTCACTATTTGCAAGTGACTATTCCTGGTGGGTATAGTCGAGATGTTGTTAACTATGCTACTAAGTTTTTTGTATGCTTGACTTAAGGCTGGTAGGTTTAGGCTACCAGAATACGTGATATACGCTTGTATCTGGTTTATGCAGTATATGCAAACTTGCATATACAGGATGCTAAATCAATGCGTTATGGGTGTAACCGTGTAGTATCAATAACTCAATTCTCGTATTTCAGCTGGGAGAAAATAAATTTGTTAATTTTGCGAGAAAAAATTAATGGATTCAGAGAAATATTGATATGTCCTTCCTTGTGTACTTTTGACATTACATATTGGTTGTCGAATTGTTTAGTATGTTTTAGCAATGCCAATAATTGTGGTGTATGTTTGAGTTAAGGTTTGGCTAACAATACTTAAATATTAGATGCCCCAAATTTGGCTGCGGTCACAGTTTACCACCTACCCCATTTGTAATTTAATAGCTAACAAACCCATGGACTCTGTCGAGCATTGTTGTTCTATTTGACAGGTATCATTTCCAAGTATGAAGAAGAGAAGGAAAGGCTCTGCACACGATATGAACAACTGAGTAAGCAACAAAACTCTTTTACTCCTCCTTATAGTGAAATGGAATACACCAAAATTTGTTATTCATATACAAACATGTGTTTCATTTGTTAGATCTTAATTGTTTATTACTTTATAATGTTGCATTTGTTTATAGGAACATGTGTGGATTTATTTTTTGTAGAATATGCAAGTACTGAAGCTACTGCCACCAGTACAAACACATTAGGTTCAGATCCAAAGGGAAAGGGACATGCCAAGTAGCCTTGAATCTTGATTGTTCTTTTTTTTTGTTTCTTTTCTTGGTTTGTAATTTAATTTGCAATCATAAAGGGTTGTTAAGTTGCTTTCATTTGTATATTGTAAGTTGTAACTATATGTGAGATTTCCATTTCTTGCTTTGTACTTAATTTGGCTTGATTTGTTTTGTAAAATCCTTTGTGAGATTTCCATTTTTTTGCTTTGTACTTAATTTGACACGTCTTGAACTTGAACTCTTGATTGATTGTTTCTTTTGTTTGTATTAGGCTTGATTTGTAAAAGCCCATTTGAGATTTGAATTCCATTTCACTTGAACTTTGTAAAACTCTTGAATGATTGTTTGTTTGTATTATGCTTGATTTGTAAAACTTTATAATTTTGATTTATGCAAATAGGTTTTTTATGGTATCGAAAATGATACCGAATCATACCGGTCCCGTTTGGGGCCGGTATGGTTCGAACGTTTTTTGAAAACCCCTAATCCGGTCCGGTGCTTCTATTCAGGATTGACTCGGAGATGACCTCCATCCCGTGTCATCCCGTACCGTGCCCAGGCCTACTTGTCATGAGTAAAAGAGAGAATGTCTAAAAGAGAAGGTTAGAAAGAAGGTTGCTAGCATTCCCCATTGAATTTTCAAGAATTGGAAATGCTTAAGAAAGGTTTTCAGAATGCAGGCATAAAACCAAGACTTCTAATAGACTTTACAGATCAAGTGGATCTAGGAGACTAGATATTAAATTTTTTTTTGCAATTTTTGCAATTTGGCATTTTAATTTTGTACGTCGTATAAGTTTCAATTACCAACTTGGACAAAATATAGAAGTTAGCATTCACAACATATCTTGAATTTAATGAGTGATCAAATCCAATCTAATCACAAACACCAAAGGTGTCCTTCAAGATATATGGCTATGAACGTACAAAATCTACAACAAACAAGAGTAAGTCAAAGGCAATAACGGTGACACTTGGGAGCTTTTATATCCTTGTCCTTCCACCACGTGATGGAGAAGTCTTGCCCTTCTTTCACGTTCTTTGCAGCTCTAACTTCAAAGATGGTAATAATAGTGATTAATACTTATTGACCCAGAAATTATAAACCATCACCATATGCAACTTGCACACCCCGTTGATCTCAATATGGGCCACTACGTACATGGAGAAGATTTTTCATCCTTAGAGGCATGGTGTACTATTGGTATTTTCCTTTGGTAACCAAAGTCATGAGAATGCATCAATGACGGTATACCTACTTGCAAACTTGTAGAAGACGTTCAGATAAATTTTTACATGCTCCTTTACCTACTATATATATTAGTTCACTTACTGAGTAGCCATACTACAACAAACAAAGTGAGAAAGCTTGATTTGTATAATGGATATTTTGTATTCAAACTTATTCAAGCCTCTCAATAGTTGAGTTTCGTTAGGTGTAAAGTTGAATTTCATATACAGTACCACATTATTACATGCTGCATGTGCAAAATGTTTAAAATTAGTCACAAATTAATTCACAAATTTTCTTATATGTACAATTTCTAGTCACGCCTCACATAAGCAGTTTAATGAACAAGATTGGCAGGGGGAGGTGGGTGCTCCTGTTGAACAGACCATGGAGGGCGCTTGTTGTGTTCCTACAGATAAAAACATTTCACATCCAGTCATACATATGAAACACAGGCAATTGCATTCTGATCTATTTACAACAACAATATACAAATGACAATACGTGTTGTTTCAAAAGTGTTTTCTTATTATTCTCCCTTAAAACAATTACTATTACCAATGAAAGAACAACATGACGTCTATAAATATGAAGCAAAAAAAAAATAGAACTTTCATTATTGTACCCATGTGAAAGTCTACAAATCCCATAACCTCTTCTAATTTTTATTTCAAAGGAAATTTGTCTTCTTGTTTTTTTTTTTTTTTTTTTTTGGAGGGGGGGTGGTGGTTGGGGAAGGAGGAGGATAAGAAATATAATCTCATCATCAAGCAGTTTTTTCAGAGCATCTCATCCCTGTCCTCAGTAATTCCTTGATAACCATGGAAACAAAATTTGTCATGTAATTAAGAGATTATCCCCAAAATTTGTCCCAAACACTAGCCTATTGGCATTGTTCGATTTTTTTTTTCTTATTTTTTTGAAATTTAATTTGTAATTTTAAATTTCAAAAAGCACGACTCATGTGCCAAGTATATTTTTGGATTAACTACAATAAAGCCCCCAAACTATGGGGGTCATTACAAACTCATACCCGAAGTTTATTGAACCGTTTGACCGGTACACAAACTTCACAGAACCTTTCAAAATAAACCATCTGTTAGTCAAACCGTTAATAAGTCTATTAAATTCTGACTTGGCAAACATGGATCCCATATTTTTGCTCACGTGGCCTCTATGTAGACCAAAAAAATTAGTAAAATATTATTTTACTTTAAAATAATTTAAAATTAAAAAAACAAATATATTAAAAAACATAAAATATTTAAAAACTAACCCACACCTCTCCCTCTCCTTCCCAACCCTGTCCTCAACCCACCTTCCCCACCCCTGCCACCATCACCCAAACCCAGCCACCTACCACAGCTCTGTCTCTCTATCTCTCTATCTCTCTCTCCCCACACCAAACAACAAGACCAACACCAAAAGTAGCGAAAATAACAAAAGCCCTTTGCAACTGAGCAGCACCACAAAACCCAGGTGGTCGGGGGATCTTCTAAAGCTGGAGCCAAAAGTGCTCAAAAGAAGAACAATAAACTGAAGATATCGGTTTCTTTAACAAAAGAAGAGATTGTCCAAACTCATAGCAAACTTGTGAATTCCCAATTTGGGTCTGATTCTAAACCCAAATCCCAAATCCCCAAATTTGGGTTGATACAGAGACGGAGAGATAGAGATGAAAACTGGGGTGGTGGAGAGCTGAGATGGGCATTTTGAGTTGAGCTCACAGAAGGTGAAATAGATGACGGAGTTGCCGTACCAGATGAGCCATCCACCTTGCTCATAGACGAGCACACACTTGTTGGGTTGTGATGCTTGAAAGACGACAGTATCGGTGTTGAGCTGGTGAACTCACCTTTACCGGGAATCGACTTCATGAGTTTGAGTTTCTTGAGCTGAACATGAGCTAAGACTCGCTGGCGAGGCTAAAAGTGGAGAAGCTTTTACTGGGTAATCGAATTGGCAGGGTGGTTGGCTTGGGTTTCTCTCTTTGGAACTACAACAATTCTCTCTCTCTCTCTCTCTCTCTCTCTCTCTCTCTCACTCCGCGCACTTCTGTCACAACCCGATTCGAAAATATAGAATATCCCCGAATCATGGCGTGAGTCATATCATAGTCATAAGAATAAAATCCTACAACCATGATATGATGAGAAATAGAGCCACAAAAAATACAAATCTTCTTAACATTACAAAATCAGAGTCGCAGTAGCTTGTAATTAACTACACACTAAGATCTTTAACAAACGGTTGACTACTTACAAAAATTAATTACACCAAACAACAAATAAAAGCTCAGCAGCTTAGTTGAACCCGCTTCCTCAAACTTCTTCTTTAATCCTACACAATCTATTAGGGTATGAGCATTCAAATGCTTAGTAGAGTACCGTCAAACCCCTCAAGGTCAGCTATCACAGTTAATCAAAGTGTTATGCATCAAAAAAACAAGATATACAAATTTTGCAATCATACTAGATAAATAAATTTGCATATGCGGTGATGTCATGAAATCACTCCCTTCTAATCTCACTAATTCATATCCTAGGGCAACAAACCTGCATGTCCCATACCATGCGTTTTACCACCGTGGTTCCAAATACCCTAAACTATGAACTAGCGCCCATCCATCCCTTAACCCAATTTTCTTTTGTTTACGAATTTCTCAACTTTCACTTATTATTAGAGGCCCTGCTCCCATCACCTTAATATATTCAAGCTCTGCTCCCGTCAACTAAATATATTCCACATTTAATTTATTTAGATATATCTAAGGTCTTCTCCCACCCCTTAGATATACCTCAAACGACACACACACACCCCAAACACCACTGTCTTTATGATGCATATGTAATGCAGCGCAAACATCATTTATCTCTGCAGAATAATAATATAGATAATAACAATAATATTCCAGGCTTAATCACATGCATAATAATATTCACTCAACATCAAATAATATCTACAGAGAAACATCAACAATAATATTCACATAATATCAAATAGTATTCACCGAGCAACGCAACAATAATATTCATATTTATAGTACTATATATATAAGCACCAAGATTAAAAGTGACATAGCCCAATCATCGGGAAATCAGGAAACCCTACCTCAAGTCCAGCTAGCTTAACCTTGTGCAGTTTCGTCCTCGAAAGTACGTAGAGTAGAACACCTAATTAAGATAATTTACTGATTAAAATTCATTGGAAATAAGGAAACAAATTTGAGTGTCCTACTAGCGCACGTAGACCTAAAACCCCATAATACACTTGACAAGTTGTTTGACCTGATTGTTACTCTCTTAACCTCACATCCAAGCCAGCATAGAACCAAGCGTCAAGGAAAAACTAATCTATTCCCCTCCTATAATAGTTCTACTCTTTAGGATGTTTAAAATTAGGTGGTCCGGCTCTAAACTCATAAAGAAATTTTAAAACATCAATTTAAAACTAAAATTTCAATTTTGCTAAACATTTGGGTTGGAACACATTAACTTTGAAAATTCACTAAATATTGAGTTCAAATCAAAATAATGTAAAACTTTCCAGATCACAACTAGACATAGAAACATTAAAGATGTCAAAATTTGATAAAAATTAGGGTTAAGGAAGCATGTCAAAATAGAAACCAAAAGAGACTAGGCTGCATAACGTTCTTTTTTTCAGGTTTGTACACTTTATTTTGAAAAATCACCAAAATTACAATTTACAACCAAACTGGATAAAACTTTCCAGATCTGAAGAAAATACGAGAAATTAAAACATACTAAAATTTCATGAAAATTCAAATTTAGGAAGTTTTCAAACACTTACTTCAAAACATGGTATGCAGCAGAATCAAAACAATTCTAGCAGGATTGTCTCTACTTTGAAATTTCACAAAAAAATCAATTTAAATTCAAATGGCACAAAACCAACTTTGAAATAACCCTTGAGATATTTATTTTGATGTACCAAAATTCCAAAATGAAATTGGAACAAAAATCACATTGAAATAATCTAGAACTTCACAAAAACACACTTTGAAAGATATATATCCTTGAGGCATTCCAACCAAAACTTGGTTTAAAACTAGTACTCAAAGAGACAAGAACAAGATGGGCTTCATGCCTTCAAAGAATCATTTACTTGAGATGATAGTGGCTAATTTGAGCAATTAAATGATAAGGAACAAGCCATTTGAGAGAAAGTACACACATCTATAACAAGAGATTCAACATAATCAATTGAACAAGTTTTGTTCATACCAATTTTTAGAGAGTTATAATGGTTACGTTTGGATGATCTTTGGATATGTTATAAAGGGGAGAATTTGGAGTAACTATCATGAAGAAACCATACTGTTTTGAGCTTTTGAAATGAGTGTTTTGGACTGAAAATGAGGGAAGAAGACTAAGGTTGAAAACTATAAACAAGTTCAACTCTAAACATTCTCAAGGTGGCTATAGAAGTCCGATCAATCTGAAATTTTGATATGTTATAATAGACAGCATTTCAAACAACTTTGATGAAGAAACCAAAGTCATTTGAGTACAGGAAATCACAGAAACAAACTGAAACCTAGCATACTGCTGTGAAATCAGGAAATGGTAGACTTATTGTGATCATACCAATGTTTCAGAGCCTATACTAGTTGGATTGAGCTGAAATTTGAGTATGTTATAGGAATCACATAAATGAACAACTTTTATGAAGAAAGTTTTCTGATTTGAGTTCCGAAATTTGAGTTCTCGGCTGCTCCAAGGAAGTGACGAATTTTGGATTTTGAAGAGGAACAAAAGAAGAATAAGGATGAAACTAAGGTGAATGAGGAAGAAATGGATGATACAATGAATGATGAGGATAAGAGTAAAATTCATGATTGAAGAGCCTTAATTAGACTAGGTGAGTCATCCATTTAGAAGAGGGTGATAATACAATGAATGGGAAGAAGAGAATGAGAAGAATCTTAGGCTAGACTAGGTGACTCACTCACTATAGGTCTACAACTCATCCCAAAATCAGATTTTGAAGAGAATGTAAGTGGGAAGGGGGGAAGAATGAAGGAGGGAAGAAATGCTTGGCTTACACGTTGCCACCTTCCTTTTTCTACAAGGGTATTTTGGTAATTATCCACACATAGGGGTATTTTGGTCATGTTTGTCCAACTTGAAATTAAACCCCACTTAATTTAATAATCTCAATCCAAAATTACTTGATAAAATACCCATAATCATTATAATATTTTTCACTAAAATATAAAAATTCACCTTGAATTTTTCGGGATATTATAGCTTCATTTTGGGAATTGCCATTTCTGACTTTTGGATTCCATTTCCTATAATTTTTCCACGGAGAGAGACAGAGATAGAGAGAGATAAGGGATGAGGTGCATCAAATGTGAGGCTAGTGAATAGGGGAGGTGCGTCGCGGAGAAGGGGCGGGAAACATCGGGCTGGTGCTTGGTGGTTGGGAGGCAATTGGTGGCTAGGTTCGTGGAGATTGATGGTTGCGTAGGTTTTGTTTTCTTCTTCTCTACTTTTTTTTTTTTCATTTCTATGCTTTTTAATATATTTGTTTTTTAAAAGAAAATAATATTTAATTAAATTTTTGGTCTACATGGAGGCCCATGTCAGCAAAAAAATGGGATCCACATTTTCCAAGTTAGAATTTAAGAGCATCTCCAAGGGATATGTCAAATACCAAACATCAAAATTAAATTTGATGGCTGATGTGGCAATTTGACATTTATACAGTTTTACACTCCACTCGATATGCCAAATAAATAATTATTGTAATAGTCAAATCATTCAAGATAAAGAAGAAAACCAATAAATGAAAGTAACAGCCTGCTGTCTTTAAAAAATAATAAAATATTAATTTGACATCTTGCTTTTGGGATGTCAAAAGTAACAGATGAACCTCCAACCTTCATTCCACATCAGTTTTGACAATTCGGTTGGAGTGAGTGTTGAGGATAAATGTGAACCTCCCAACACAATTTCACCACCACTAATTAAATAATGGGGTTTTATTATTTTACGTTCGACCCATTCGAGACGCTAGTCTCTTAATTACAATCCCTTGCTTCAAGGGAAAAACCCTTTGATTCCATCATAAAGAAACAGAACGTGTGTGTTGGGTTTTGCGGCTGCTCCCAAGTCCAACCTCAAGATGCCTACGTATCCCTCGCGGGAATCAAGCCACTCGTAGTTCAAGGAACTGCAATGAATGAATGACTCATCGCAAAAGGGAAAATTTGTATGAATTTGATTGAGAAAGTGTTTGAGTGAATTTAGCTGAATAAACCAGGGATTCGATTTTGATGTGTGTTTGGGGTGAATTTGGTTAAGAATAACCAGGGATCCTGTTTGGATTTGAGATTTGGGCGGTTGCATCTAGATTGAATCTCTAGATTGCCTACGTACCCTTTTGAAGGGATCAAACCAACGTAGTTCAGATTCAGATTTGTATGGAGATTTGATTGGTGCGGATATGATTGCGGTTGCGTCTATTGATATGCTAAACTGCCTACGTACCCTTGATGGGATCAAACCAGCGTAGTTCCAAAAAGATTTGGAAATTAATGGGTAAGTGTGGCCCACTAATTAAGAATTTGTGTCTTTGAGACAATATGAAGATTTTCATAAATAGATGACCTATGAAGAAAATTGGAAATTAATGGGTAAGTAGGGCCCACTAATTGAGAGTTTGTGTTTTAGAGATTTAAATTTGATCTCGTTGGAATTTTCATGAGTAGATGACCCATGAGAAAAATTGGAAATTAATGGGTAAGTGTGGCCCACTAATTGAGAATTTCTGTTTGAGAGATTTGAATTTGATCTCATTGGAATTTCCATGGGTAGATGACCCATGGGGGAAATTTGATGGTTTTGTACTATTTTTCTTATTATCAATATTCAAGAAAAATAATGAGTAATTTTAATTATCCCATTGATTTTTCATAAAATTGACATTTGCATTTGGGATTTGGTGTGGTTTTGTACCACTTGGGTCTTCACTTGGGGATTTGGGAATTAATGGGACCCTTTTTATTTGAGCCCATTAATCCATAATTTGTGAATTTGAGACTTTGTACCAATTATTCACCAACTGGATTTGTTTAAAGGGCCAGTCCGTTGGGCTTGAGACTTGTTCTGAACGAGCCCATTGTATTCGAGACCGTCGAGTCTTGGAATGTCGGCTTGAGATTGACTGATCTTGAGATGTGAGACAAGCTTGGCGCGTATGAGACCATTAAGTCTTGGGCCACCAAATCTTGTAATCTCGTATTGGGCCTCTCTAAGTTCCATCATCTTCCCACAACAAAATAATGTGGCTATCTTGAAATTAATTGAATGGCTGATATTTTCTTTATATGGGAACACAAAGCATGATGAGAGGCTCTAAACAATGCCATATTACCCTTTTGGTAGAGGAAGACAGGTGTGCCAATAACTTGTCATTTCCCATAATGGCCCACCAGCGAAATTGGTAATGTATGGCTGGGCTTCGTGCCACTATGCACAATTAGTATTGCACTACGTTCAGCCTCTGTAAAATATTCAAAGAATATTTTGAGAGTACAACTGGTTATCAAGGCTCCCATTTGGCATCTCCACGGGCTTCTATTTCCTTCTGTTTACATTCAGCAAAACATAGTAAACCAAAGGCCTTGCTTTACTCCAGCCGGACACCTCACAGATTGGTGCCATTAACAAGTGTCTTTTAATTTGATTAAGACACCCCAGGATAAGAATCCTTGTCCAAGTAGAGCCTGAATTAAGCTCCTTGTTGATTTGGAACTCCTGGATCATCCTGTAAAGTAAACTTCTTGTCCATATAGGATTAGGCTATATGTGTTTTTCTTATAAAAACACATGAGCACCAGCAAACAACAACAAAACGAAAGACTTAATATTATTCTTCGTTTGCTTCTCCACACCAAACCAGCACATAGCTTTGCTCCAGCCACCTGTTGCATCATCAAAAAGAAGAAACAAATTGTTTCCTCTCCTCTGGGATTTCACGTGGTAACCCACATGCCATTCTTTAGTTCCTTTTTTTATTTTCATATTTATCGATTGAACTAACTAAGATTTTTTGCATGGACAACAACAACAGTAGCAATAGAAGACCCTCCAATCAATTGGACGGTTCTGGGCTTCAATCTCGCAAGTGACTTGGAACCAAAAGAGACAAATTCTCTTATTGTCCCTTGTGTGCTGTAGCTTTCCCAAGGTCAATAACCCAGGACAAAGGAAACAGAGATCCTCTTGCCTTTCACGTGGTAACCCACCCCATAAACTCCTTTTTCTTTTGCTTTTTTTCCCTTTTGTCTGTTTCCATGCTTCTGACCTCCTGTCTTCTCATTTGTATGTAGAGACTGTGCTGCCAGATTGAAGGCTTTGGAGATTTCTTTATTTGGTGGAGAAAACCATATGTCCCTTTGCTTCAGAAACCAAAGGGAAAACTTGTGGTACTTGCTTTGCCAACTTTTTTATTTGCTATTGCTGTACCTTTTCTTTTCATCTTTCAAAGTAAACCAAGACAAACTGCCAAAAGATGAGTTGGCTGTGCGACATAGCCCATTTTTTCCTTCCTTTTATTTTGATATTTGGCTGCCCTCCTTTTGTTTTACTCGAAGGGAGGCAATTGAACTGCCGTGAGGGCTCCTTTGGTTTTAGACGGTTCATACAGTTGCCTGTTGGAAATATGATGATTGAAATCATCATGGAAGACAATTCTTCCCCGTTGGTTGTTTGCTGGATGCTTTGAAAACATCGTTGGGATTATTTGAGCGGAGCCAAGCCTTGGAGAGATTCTTGACTTGTTTATGATGATTTCTATCATCATAGCCAAGAATCTTTCTTTGGACTGATCAAAAGATGGGTGCAGATTGTATACTTGGAAATATTTGAGCGGAGCTGCCCGTTAGAATAGATTATCCCCTGATATATGATGATTGAAATCATCATAGAGGACCATCTTTCCTGTCGGTTGTGGACTGGACGCTTTGAAAACATCATTGGAATCGTTTGAGCCGAGTCGAGCCTTGGAGAGATTCTTGACTTGGTTTATGATGATAGAAATCATCATAGCCAAAAATCTCTATGGACTGATCAAAAGCTAGGTGCAAATTGCATACTTGGAAATGCTTGAGTGGAGACATGCCTTAGAGATCCCTGACTGTTTTTATGATGATAAAAATCATCATAGCCAGGAACCTTTAGGTTGAACGAAACCTAGAACCTTCAGCAAACAAGAAAACAACGCCACAAAACTAAGATTTTACCTTGAGATGGCTCTTGCTTTCTCTGGTACGCTTGCTGTCTTCCTTTTCTTCCTGCGGCTATTCTCCTTTCTGCTCCTTCCGTTCTCTCCTTTCTTCGTCCATGATTTGAGGCATCCTCTGCTTCTGTTATTCGAAGTTGCCTGTTGGAATAGACCATGCCATAAACTATGATGATTTCAATCATCATAGAAGACAATCTTCCCTGTTGGTTGTGGACTGGATGCTCTGAAAACATCACTAGAATTATTTGAGCTGAGCCAATCCTTAGAGAGATTCTTGACCTTGTTTATGATGATAGAAATCATCATAGCCAAGAATCTCTATGGACTGATCAGAAGTTGAGTGCAGATTGTATCCTTGGATATACTTGAGCGGAGCCAAGCCTTGGAGAGACTCCTGACTTTGTTTATGATGATAGAAATCATCATAGCCAAGAATCTCTTGCATCCTACGGCTGTTTTCTTTTCTGCTCCTTTCTCCCATGGATTTTCTTTTGCTTGGCAGAACTTTGTTGAACAGGAATCCTTTCATGGATTTGTTGTTCATGTATATGATTTGAGGGTTGCCACCCATGGATTTATCATCCAAGAAAAAGATTTGAGGGTTGCCACCCATCGTGGGTTAATCCTCCAAGAAAAATAATTTTGAGGGTTGCCACCCAATATGGAGGATCTCAAGAGAGAAGCTCTGTTGCAGATGCATTGCTTCTGTTCTTTTTTTTCCTCCAGCCTTTCGGCTGTCCTCCCTCCTTTCTTGTGGCCTTGTGAGCTCCCCTTTTTCTTTGAAGCCTCCAGCCGCCTGCCGCCTGCCCCCCTTTTTATTTCCATAGCCGTGCCTTTTGTAGGCTAGCCGTAAGAAATTGCTTTTGTCATTGTGAAGGACTCTTCATGCAACAATCACTCCACCAAAACAGGAACTACAAAACTCTCTTGAGAGTTTTCATTGGATGGTCAAACTCCTATTTTTTTAAAACTCCTTTAGGAGATTTGCACGTGGGATCAACCCACCTTTGAATTGTTTTATCCCTTGGCTTTGAGACTTGAAAAGCTCATTGGATAATTGGCTTTACCTGTTGTTTTTTTTTTTTTGAAACACTTATCAATTAGATAATCTTGTTGGACGTGGGCTTAGCCAAACACAATCCAATTTTTTTTGTGAATTTTTTTGGTTCAACAGTGAGGTGAGATATTATTTCTAGCCGTTAAATGTCTATGTGGCACTTTTGACATTTCGGTTGGAGATGCTCTAATGGATTTATCAACGGTTTGACTAATGAATGGTGTATTTTGAAAGGTTCCATGAAATTTGTGTATCGGTCAAATGGGTCAATAAACGTTGAGTATGAATTTGTAATGACCCTTATAGTTCGGAGGATTTGCTGTAGTTAATCCTATATTTTTACGGAAAATTTGATGGAATTCAAAAAACTTGACAACAATGGCGACATTGGCTATTTTTATAAAGTTTAATTCCTTAAATTGGTTGAAGGATTCGGAAGATAAATCAAAACTAGAGTAATAATTGAAGGGGCAAAATGGCAGTGTAACCCAAACTTAATAGAAAAAGAATGGTTTGAGGAATTACCAGCCGGTCCATGGACTGCGGGCCTTTTTTGGGCTCAAAGTCAAGGCTTGAACCAGATGAACTGACGAGCTTAAATCAGGCCGGGCCGAAGCCCGCAGGCCTGATAGAACACAACGGCATGATGGGACGGCGTCGTATGAACTGGCTGGCTCCAAGGCAGTATTATTTTCCCAGTCGCTTATCTGCCCTTGGCGCCTGTCTCTCACAACAGAGAAGAGGAAGAAGAAAATAGAGAACCACCTGTGCCGATCCTAAACATTTTGTTTTGGTATACAAGGTTTATTCAATTATTTTCTTTCTCGTTTTAATTTGTCCGCCATAGTTGTTATCTCTGTTGAACTAAGATATACGATGTTAAAAGGTACGTAAATCTGATTATACATGAAGTAGACATTTTCCGTTCTGGGTATTTCTTGATTCATTGATTGCGTAACCTTTCTCGGGCTTATATTATTCCTGAATGAAATAATAAAATAGAAAATCATTTATGCTTGAGTATTCATCTTTCAAAGGAAATTACTTGTAATGTATGAAATAAAATGTGAGTTTAATTTATTTTAGTTGTAATGAAATGATGAAGCATACCCATCGAAATTCAAGGGTACTGTTTTTGTATATATGGCAGGAAAGTAACCGTGTTGCTGATTTGCTGTAGTGGGTATCAAAATTTTCCCGGATTGTAAATTGGGTTCTTGACCATAAAGAGAAAGAATTGGTGAAAAACATTAATGGGGAATAATATGAGGGAAGAAATCATGATTTTGGATTGGAACCAGGAGCCTCATGATTCAGTGATCAGATTAGAATCCATACTCAATGAGCTTGAAACTGCCAATGGACGCATTGAAGAACGCATTGAAGAACGCATCAGACTACTAGAAGCAGTCACCTTCAGGGCTAGGCAGCGTGATAGGTGGCTACAACCTCATGCTTCCCCTCAGATGATGAATATCACTGCAGGAGTTGGAGCTTCTGATGCACTAAATGAAGGCATTCAGAATGGGAACGATGCTCTAGCCACCCGAGAAACAGTGGAATCTGGCAAAACCAACAGAGGTGACAAAATGCATTTGGTAGCCAAGGCACTGGGGATGGAGACGAATGCTAAAAAGGCAGAGTCTCGTTCTGGGAGCTTCTTTGATTGTAAGATATGCTTCGACATGGCAAGAGATCCTATATTGACATGTTGTGGTCATTTGTTTTGTTGGCCATGCTTCTGTCAGTTGCCATATGTGGATTCATATGCAAAGGAATGCCCTGAGTGTAAAGGAGAAGTTACTGATAAAAGTCTAATCCCAATTTATGGGAACGGGGATGGTAACTGTTCTCGCAAGTCAAAGGAGTCTGTTCCGATGACCCCTCCTAGGCCCCATGCAAACAGGATTGATGGTTTTAGGCAACAGCTTATTAGTCGAGGACCATCTTCTATTTTGATTGAAGAAAGGATTCAGCAAATTAGTGACATAGTTGGTGCAATGGGGGAGAGAAGACGGTCACAGGATCTTCTTGGTTCACATATAATGGCTGAAAGAACTACTTTCGTGCCCAGATCCCAGGCATCACCTGCCACTGAGACAATCAGCCACCCGCAGCATGATTCCCTTCAAGTTTCAAGATTATTACAAGGAGCTGCTTCAGTATCTTCCTTTTCTTCAGCATTGAATACTGCAATGAATTCTGCAGAAAGATTAGTCGAGGACCTCGAGGCATACAGTAGTAGTCACCATGTGAGAAGAAACCAGCAACAATCTCCACATATTGGTAATGGAGATACATCTTCAAGCATCGCTGCAGTTTTACACCCAGATAGCCAGACTTCTGATACTGCTGATGAAATCAATTCTGATGTGCTCCCTTCTGATTCTTTTTTAAGAACTGATACTGTTGTTGTGGACTTGGAAGACCAGACAACGGATTCAGAAATAAATTCTACATTGCCCTCTTCTTCTTCTCGGAGAAGAACTAATCCAAGAGGTTCCGACGTAAACAATGGACATTCATCTGAACGTAGAAGGAGAAGGTTGAGATAAAGAAAAAGCTGTTTCCCTGGAGAAATAGATCAAAATGATGCAAGGTTCCTCATTGTGATACTGACGTTTGCAGAAGGTTTCAGATTTTTTCTTCATATGGCTGTGTATGCCAACCATGTATGAAGTTCCGACTGCTGTTAATAGCATTTTTGAATTCATTCTGTAAAAAGATAGTCAAATGTGTTGTATGGCATCTGGTTATCAATAAGAACACAGTCATGTCTTCTTATTTCCAAGAATTGAACTTTCCATGGAATTTTCAGTGTTGTCCTCATTCAAAGGATGTATTGATGATAGTTTCTGGTGTTGTGCCATGGCACAGGTGCCTTTCTGTGCGCCAAAGAGCAGTTCATATGTGTAAGTCTTATAGATACTGCTTCTAGTTTTTATGTCTACTAGGTGCTTTATATCTTGGTATATATATCTACTACTAGCTTTGAAATCATCAGCTGCTAGTTCTTTAATCTGATACTTTCTTGGATTTTGTTATCACAAGCCCAAAACTAATAGCTAGGTGAAGCGTTCTTTTACCAGACACCAATCTTCTCAGTATTTTTCATTGGATTATTTGAAAAGTGTTACAATAAGATCATTTTAATCTACATTTGCCACCCCAACCCTCTAAGTTTGGAAGAAGAAATAAATATAAAGTGCAATGGGACTTGTGCAAGATTCATATCTATAAAAAATGATTGAGAGCTATTTTTTCATTTGTTTTACTGGTGTTCTTATGTATAATCATAGACCAGGAGGACAATACTTGCACTGCCAAACTCTGAACATCGATGACTTCCAGTTCACCGTCCTTTGGAACAAAAGGTAAACATTTCCCATATTTAGACTCAAAGGCCAAGACAGTGGACCCTCAGTTTATTTATTTGATCTTTGATGTTCTGGCATCTGACTTGTGAATTGCTCACTCTGTTATTATAAGACCTGATTTTCTTGTTGATTCTGGAGTTAATGCACCTTACTTTGCAGCTTTCCATATTAGGGCGTATAGCATTTACCTCATTCATATTTGTTGTCCGGTTCACCAGCTTCAGTTATGCTTATTTAAGGTGATATGTGAGATGCCATAAAACATTCATAGAACATCAAGTTGATTTTGTCTGTTGTCCATGCCTGATACAGTCCATGAGTATTACATCTATTTACCAAAATGATTTCTTCTGTGACCAAGAGTCAAGTATACGTCCTAAGGTAGTCTGGTGATGACTTAAAGAAGTATCAGCCATTGAGCGCTTATTTAACAGTCTCTTTTCCCTTGCTCATCAAGGAAAACTCATTACCGCATCCTAGAATGAGAAATACATGTTTCTGGTTAGAAAATGATCTCCTTCCACCTCCTTTCTCTTACTAGTAGTTTTTCTATTGATCACTAAAACTAGTTATAACATTCTGAACTCCAATAGAGGAGTTACTCTATGAAAGCACCATCTATATGATTTGGTAACAGTGAAAGTGAAGAAGACCTAAAGAATTAATCAATATCAATTTTTAATGTGGGATTTTATGAAGGTGCACCTTCTTTTCAATGAATTTGCCTGGCTTTTTCCTATCTTCCTCTATACATATCTCTAGGTTGTACAGCATCCTTGAGGGTTTGGTAATGAAATTGGGACATACCTCATAACTGTATTGGTTCAGATGTTTTGCCTCAAAGATGGTCAATGACCCAATCATAGTGAATCACTTCAGTGAGAAAGATCAGCTTTTGCCAAAAGGTCGTGTCTGGGTTTCAGTTCAAGATTCAAAAAGATTGAAATGCTCTGATAGCAGACAAAGAAGTTTAAAGGAGTAGTTGTTGACATACCATCAGAGGTATTCTTTAAATTTAGAATAGTATTTGGCATGTTTCTCATTGAATATAAATCATGATGTTAACCTTAACCTCTTATGTGAGTTTATTGATTTTAAGAAAAGTTTTTGTAGCATTTCCCAAGTTCCGATTTCCTCTCCCATATTTCCCATCATTTAAATTGCTGCCAGCTTATTATTGTAAGGGTTAAACTTGCTACTAAAAGTGTGTAAGTTTTTCGTTTTGGATTGAATTCTTTTCTTTTTCCTTTCTTTTCTGAGACTAAAAGAGAAAAACTGAAATTTTATCAGGCAGTTAAAATTTCTGGCTGGAAAGAAATTTGCCATGGCCAGGTGCAGGGTTCTAATAAGCAACATATGCCAGTTATGAAAACGATGGTTAATCCTCCACTGGTAGATAGGTTACTTGTAAACTTCGAGTCTTCAATCATGTAGAATTGAACCTTGCTCCAAGAACCTCATCTGGTTACCAGTTTGCTACTTTACTCAAAGAATTGATTATTTTTACATATGCTGCAAAAGCTTGGGATTTTATTTTGCAGGAGGACTTCGTACTTTTATAGTGGCCTACTTTTGCTTCAAGCGTTCTTCAGCTTGTTGTACCCCAGCCAGCTGATTTGGTCAAGAGTAAAATGTTCTGCACTGGAGATTGAAATTATATCTGGGTTAGGTGGAGAAACTTGTTAGTGATGGTATGACCATTTTATTTCTGTTATGTTGTACTCGAATGTTGTTCTAATTTGTGGTTTCCTGTTTATGTGTATGAAATAAAATTTGAATTTTTTTTAGGTTAAAAATATTCATAAGTAAAAAATTAAGAGGAAAAAATAAAGAATTGATGTAAAAATAAATTTCGAACAATGAATAAAATTGAGGTATCAATTTTTGAGACTGCAATACAGTGGATACACAGTGATGGCCAATGGAGCTCTTGATTTGCAATTGGTGTGGTTCAAGAATACAAAGATGATTGTTTTTGCCCCTCTTGACCCGGGCAGAAGCCATGGAACATCCTCGACGAGACCCTCCAATCTTTCTTGGTAAGTGCCGGCTTTCTTGGAAAGGTTTGGTGAATTTCAGTAATGGGACTCTGTATGTGGAAGGGTTTTTACCATCACCGGTGGGATTATGGGTGAAGCAGCTACGGTACAACTGCCGTGGGATGGGATACTGGGAACAAAGAATATATTAAGAAATGCGAGGTAAGAAAAGTCTCTTTGTAAGAGAGGCTGGAGCTAATAATAAGTGAAGTTGATAAATAATTGGTGTGTGGGATTGCTTCTATAGGAAACACTTCTTCAGATAAGCGCTCTTACTAGAAAAATGTTGAAATTTTTGTAAAAAGTTCAAGCGCTTCATTAAAATGCTTTTAGAAGAAGTAAATAGCAAGTATTTCTTTAAAAGGCGGTTTTATGACCCATAAGCACTTTAAAATTTTCTACTAAACGCACTGAAAAGCACTCCCAAACACTGAACACTGTCATGACTACGGATGCCTTTTCGGTTTGTTTTTCCTTGCGCAGAAGATGATGAGAGTGATTAAGCATGAAGCATGAACAATGTTTGCGGTATGTCTGGCAACTTGTACATTTTGGGGGCCAAGTCAGTCGGGTTATGTTTAATCATGATGCATGTAATGATTCTAATGATGATGGATGACTGACTGCCAGACATTTTGACAATGATATTTTTCCCATCGTCGTCCCTTTCCATGATTGCTTTGCAAATTGCATTGCTCTTCTTCACAAACCTTATCATTCAATTCATCGCATTTGGCCGGCCTCCAATCTTTTTCACCAATCATTCTTCCAATATCGTTATCTTGTTTTTTTCTTCCTTTTTTTTCTATAAATTATAGATAAAAGGCCATGCAAATATAATATATAGTATGGCATCAATTTTGGATTTATGATTTTCTATATATAATTTGTAAAATGAAAAGATGTGATGGCAACTTTCCAAATTCTATCAAATCAAGTTCGTATTATGACAAGTGAGAACTAAAAGCAAACTAGGACATACTGATTAGAGGGTAACAAATAACTTGACAAGCCTTTCAATATCAATACGCTGGAAGATAGTGATCCTTTTCCTTTTTTCTTGAATTGAAAAAATGGGATTTGTTGTGGAATACTGTTAACCACTTGCATATTCGGCAGGTGTGGAATTTTATACACAAGAGCTCGATATCATTAATAATAAAACCATTAATTATGTGTTATATTTTGTTTAATTATGAAAAAAATACTAGACTTATACCACAATAAATCCTAGCATTACCCTTTGATTATTATTCCGCTATCGGACTTCATATTCTTCAACAAATACAATATATTATTAATTGTAAATAAAAGGTTAGGTTAGGGTGAGGAGTTGAATTGGTCGATGAGAAGGAGGCTGATGAGGATGTAATGCAATGATGGAGATTGACCGAATGAGCACGCCTTGTCAAAGTTTATTTATTCTGACTTTTGTTGGCTCTGTCTGCCTCTGCCACAATCTAAAGCTCTCATTTTCAAATTCTATTGGGTTGCCATCATATGATGATTAATAATTTAATATTCATTTAAAACAGTTAATTAATAGTTATCAAAACTAAAACTATGAACACCAAAGAAAGAAAAAGGGGTCATATTACATGACCACTTTTTTAGGTTGTTTATAATGTTGACAATTCACTATATTAATTTTGATTTTTATAGAAATCCTGGCCGTTAAGGGAGAGAGAGAGAGCGCTTTAGATTGGGGGTTCTTTGGCTTTTGGTGGACTTACGTCAATCTATTCTTTCTTTAGCAAATTCATTGTTTCATATTTGGGTTGTGCCTTATCTTGCGAGGCTGCTCTTGAGGTGTTGTGGCTTGGTTATGGTAGATCCACTTCTCATTGGTGGATTGATGCTTTGGAGTAATTAGGTGGCACTCTCTATGTCATGTCTAGAAGGAAGATTAGCGGCGGTTGGTTTTCCTTTGTTGCTATTGTTTTAGTTTTTTATTTTGGTTTAGTTTGTTTAATAAAGTCCAAAAACTCTATGAGTTTTCTGTGTTTTTTCTCTTATAATTTCAAAAACTTGGTTGAGTTTGTTGGGTGTTTTTATTCTCTCTAGGAGAGTTATGATGATTAGCGGCTAGTTTTTGTCCTTAATGTCATTGAATTAGATTTGGGGAAATTATGGCAGTTGAGAGGGGTTATAGAAGAGTTATTTTCGAAAATGATTATCTTTAGATCATGTTTCAGCTTTTCGGCTAGCTCAAGTCACTGAGAAAGTTTTACCCATGTCTAGCATATTGTTGTTTGGATATTTGGAATTGATTTAGCAACATAAACGTTGTTTATGTTTGTTTCTTTGTATAGGCATTTTAAAGTTGCATTTGACATTTTAGAAAATGTTATTTTATTTCTACAAATAATGTGATGCTACTGATGATGATACAACAATTATTTGATTTTCTTACAAACAAACAAAAGAAGAAGCAATTATTTGATTTTTATTGTGGCAGCAAAGCAGTCTAGCAGCCCAGCAGGATTTCTTGGAGAAGCAAAAAAGTTGGAAAATCTAATGGATTTGATTTGACATGTGCTGCCTGCCTACCCGCCCGCTCAATTAATACTCAAATCTTTTTCTTTTTCATCTCTCTCTATCTTTCTCGTGCTAATCCAAACCCAATCACCCTTTTTTCTTCATATTCATCTCATCTGTTAAATGAAATGAAACCAAACATGTTTAATTTTCCAACTAACCAAATGAAACGGTTCAAACTTTTTAAGCTTCTGATCTGATCAGATTATGGAGCCAGCAATATGCTTACACGTCTCCGTTTTATGTCTCTGTGTTCCCTCAACAACAGGGAGGGGAAGAAGAAGAGTGCGTTATATATGTTTAGTTGGTTGGTTGGTTGGATGCCAAAAGTCAGCGGTCTTCATTATGCCTTCACCTCAATCCTTCGAGAATCCATTAACTGTCAATTACACCTCTTGCTTGCTCTCTCGTCAATGTAAATATTTTAATCTCAGCTGATAAATTGTGCGTACTGGTAAAAAACGTTAATCGATTTTGTCTTACGAGTTAATATTAAGCTTGACCAATTTTACACAACAAACGTGAGGTGATGACAACGAGTCGCGCTAGCATTTCTCTTTATAATATAAAGACAACAGATTAATCTTCCTAAGTTAGTGGCATTACCAAACATAATTATAAGACATAAAGTTAACTTGAAAAGGAAAAAGAGTATAACTAATCTTAAATTGAATCAAACAAAAACAAATGAAGAGGCACACATTGGACAATTCAAGGTGATCGCGATCATGAATGTTTTTCACACTACAATTCCATCAGAAACCAACATGCTCATGCTTTGCGAGATGATTATTATTTATTTGTAGCTAATTTTGTCAGCCACTTTGCTTAAAGTACGTGATGTGCATGAGTGACATCCTATGATCATTACGCATTATGAACAAAGCACCCAGTTTAAGTAGAATATCTTTAAATAAACGCAACTTTCCTTTTAGAACGCGTATTGATTTTCCCAATTTATAGCCTTTAATCATGATTCTGGATTTTTTTTCATCATGATACATGTTTCTTTCGACAATGTCTTGCTATATAATATGTGTGTATATATACATATATATATCACTGTTTTGGTATTTCCTCGCCTTCAAATATTCAAACCAATCTGATTAACTTGACTTTCAATCCAACCGTTAAAGTCCACATGCAAAATTATTAACTATTAATCTTAGATAACATATATTCAAAGTTTGTTTGAAAATAAGAAGTCTACAAACCTCTCGCAGAGAACTTTCCTCTACCCCGAGGAAGAAGAAGAAGAAGACGTTGTGGCAGTTTGGATCCTCCAAATGCGAAAACCGTCCTCGCCCAATTAAGAGCGGGTCTTGGTTTGGTGAGGAAAATTGTTATTTTCTTGCCACAACCTTCTAGCTAGTGGTGTAGAAATAATTTTAAATGACGCCACATCACATCAGTTGTTGGAAATATACCTTGAACTAGTAATTTTTTTTCTTCTTCTGAACTTAACCACTCATCCATGATGATATTTTATCCCAAAAGAGTTTTGGTGTAACACGGTAACTTTTTGAAGTTAGAGGTTCTATCCTAAATTCAATTGATAATAAGAAGAATAGCCCGGCTCCTAATAAAGTCCATTCTAAGTTTGATCAAAATAAAATAAAAATTGTCCATCCTGGGTCACTTAATTTTCCGATTTGGGACAATTCTTCACAGCCTCCGAGTAGTTACCTGAGTTTTAGTGGGCAGCATAAGGAGAAATCAAAAGAGTAGGCCCAATGTGATTGACTAGTGAAATGATCACGCGCCTTCCTTGGATAAGAAGGGATCGTAGGGACCAAGTCACCAAAGCGATTGACTGACTGAGGATTGAGTATTGAGGATTCGCAAAATCTTGAACAAAAGTCTCGTCTTCTCTCCTGCTTTGCTTTGCTTTATGAGCTTCTTCCTTTTTCCTCTCCTTCACAGTTCACTAATAAAAATTGGCTTTCACGTGTGTTTGTCAACCTCATTAAGGTTTGTCGGTCAAACTGGTTTCCCATAAACTTCACCCCCAATTATTATTATTGTACTGTTTTTTTTTTTAAACAAAAAAAAAATGAAAAAAAGTTTCAGGAAAGAAAACGAATAAGAAAAGGTGACTGTTTGGTCTGCGGTTGTATGGTTTGACAGATGCAATTTATAGTCTCCCATTCCTCTCTCTATAAAAAAAGACTCTATTCCAGGAGATCTTTGCTTTTTAATCAATAATCAGTCCTAACTTCCAAACCAAACCAAAACCCATTGAAGCTGAAGAAGCTCTCTTCTTCTTCCTCTTCCTCTTCTGTACATGAAAGATGGAGCTCTGTTTGAGCTTAGGAGATGTGCAAGCTCCTGCAGAGCCATTTGGGTTAGTCTCATCATCATCATCAGAGAAGCCCCGTGATGATCGGGTCATCATGGCCGCCGCCAAAACGACAGGGTTTTGCATGAGCTTATCAATCGGTCCAAGCTGTGACAGCAGCACGAGTACTAGTCCTAGAGAAGCAGATCAACAACTTGATAGAAATGATCATCAAAATGATGATGATCGAAGTAGGTTTAGTGCTGCTTGTGGTTCCAAATCAGATGTACCAGTCCAACTTGATCTTCTCCCCCACACTCCTGTAGTCCCCAGAAGCGGCAGCCATGGCTTCCCTTGGCCCACTCCTTCAGATCAAAACGGTGAGAGACTCCAATACAATCCCACCTTTACCAATATGATCTTGTGTGTATGTGTATGTTTGTTTTTCTTTCTTTCTTTTTTACAATTTTAGGTAATTTAATTTGTGACAATTTTTAATTATTTTTCTGGGTAATAATTGGGTTGGATAGTAGGAGGAGGAGGGCGCTCATCAGAAAACGTGAACAGAGTGGAGGAAGTGGCGGCGGTGTCATCGTCGCCTACAAACAGT
Organism: Prunus campanulata; assembly: GCA_034190965.1. Classification (NCBI taxonomy): domain Eukaryota; kingdom Viridiplantae; phylum Streptophyta; class Magnoliopsida; order Rosales; family Rosaceae; genus Prunus; species Prunus campanulata. Next base: position 494,176 of record CM067209.1, read on the forward strand.
GGTGCGTCGTCGTTTCAGATGGATATAGGGTTATATAGCAGCAATTACAGGGGCAGTGGAGGAAAGAGGAGTCACTCTCCAGAAGCAGAAGGGGATGAGGGAGAAAGGCAATCTAATTCTAGAGCAAGTGATGAGGATGACATCAATGGCAGCAACACCAGGAAGAAGCTCAGGCTCTCTAAAGAACAGTCTGCTTTTCTTGAAGAAAGCTTCAAAGAACACCACACTCTCAACCCTGTAAGTATCCTTACACAAAAGAATATCATACATCCATATTCCATACATACTGAAATGTTGTATCTTTATGTGAATCTGGACCACACAAAAACAATATCCATACAAAAAAAAAATATATATATATATATATAGTATTTAATTTAATTTATGATATTATAATGTTGGCAGAAGCAAAAGCTAGCACTGGCAAAACAGCTTAATCTTCGTCCAAGACAAGTAGAAGTTTGGTTCCAGAATAGAAGAGCAAGGTATATATACATCTAAATTATATTAATTCCTAGCAAGATTATGTTATTCTTGATGATAAAAGTAAGGCTTTATCTTTCTCTTTTTTTTAGAAAAAAGAAAAAAAGAAAAAAAAATCTGTAAATGATGATGATAGTGATGATGAATGATGATGTAAGTGCAGGACGAAGCTGAAGCAAACGGAGGTTGACTGTGAGTTTCTCAAGAGATGCTGTGAGACACTAACCGAAGAGAACAGAAGGCTACACAAAGAGCTACAGGAGTTGAGGGCTTTGAAGACTCATCATCATTCAAACCCATTCTACATGCAATCACCGGCCACAACCCTCACCATGTGCCCTTCCTGTGAGCGCATCGCCACCACCAACACCACCACCACCACTACTAACAAAACTACAACAAAAGCCCAAGCAGAAGCAGATGGCTTCCCAAGATTCTATCCATTTTGTCAACCCCAATCCCACCACTCTTCTGCAGCTTCATGATCACATGTTGTCACATATTTATTTAATATATACAGCTTCCTTCCAAACTGGGTTACATTAAATTTGATTAATTTGGTGGGTGTGTCTGTGCATATATAGACAAATGTATTAGGGATCAATAGCTTTTATTCATGTTGTGGGATTATGGAATTGGATTTTCTTTTTTGTCTTTTCCCCTTACTCAAAGCCCCATCTGTTTGATAGAACCAGAAATGAAAAAAGAACAAATTATTTATAGGATCCAAGAAGGAAAATACTTCTCTTCTTCCTCTGTAAGTAGAAACTTCTACGGTTTTTCTTTTTGTGTTTTTGATGAATTATTTTTACACATATGTCAAATTGTGATTTAGAGGACTTCTACAAGCTAATAGTCCTATAACCGTCCTCCTCTTTTTCAATCTTCTTCTGTGTTGTTACTTGGTAAGATTTTTGGTTGAATGAATGAATCAAAGGGTTGTTGAGTTTTTGATTGGCCGAGGTTGAAGGCTTGAAGCATGCTTTGAATGAAAGCAAGGGGCAGACTGTAGGGACATGAGGGGCGTCTTTTGGGAATTTTGACGATTTCATTTGATGCATTGAAAATTTCCAAGGGCCGTTTGATTTGATGAGGAGGCGTGGGCGTGGGCGTGGGCGTGGGGTTGATATCATATTTCTTTCATGGAAAGTAGTAGTTGGGGAGTGTTTCCAGCCTAAAGAAAATTGTGGGGACAAGTCAAGAGAGAAGACAATAGGGTTTTTGGTAAGTAGGGACTAGGAATGCCATATTGATGAATGTTTGTCCCTTAAAGTGGGCCCCCAATACACACCAATGCTCATCATGTCATGTGAGTGAGATACTCAAGCAATTTACATATGCTGAAGAGAAATAGATCACGACATAGGATAATTTATCCTCACACCAATTCGAAGAAATTATAGCTTATGTGAACAGCCCTAATTCATCATGATACCGAAACCACCAGCAAGAAATTGAAAAGAAAAACCTGAAAACATGCTAGGGTTTCTAGTAGTTGATTTTAGCATTTACCAACTAGGTCTTTAGTTGTATTATGACTTGCTCTAATACCACACGTAAAACCTGAGGAGCATATTTAATTAAAAACACATTAGCTCAAGCCATTGAATTATCTCCGAAGCAAAATCCTTACTCAATATCATGTTGATTACACAGCTAATTCGTTACATGTGTGTGATGCCAACATCTAGTGGGGGGCCTCAACTTATATATGTGTCCAGTTAGGAAATGTTAGAGGCTATGAGTGTTTCAGAAATTCCACTATCATTAAGTCAGTATGGAAAATGAAAGGTTTGTAACTCAAGTGATTAAGAGCAATTACCTATGCACCTTAAATTTTATGTTCAAATCCCCCGATATCTTTTATATAGAAAAAGAGATGAAGAAAGTTTAGAAACTAAAGTTTGTTGTGAGGTAGCAAATTTTGTTGTTTTCCATGTTTCATTTGCTTACCACAAAGATACAAACGAAGCCTGTATAAAATATTAGACAATCTGTCGGGACTCAAGATTTCACATTAATTGGTACAATAGCGTGTTCTAGAGTAGTTTAAGGGCTTTTGGACACTCTTTCCTTGCAAGTCAGTTTTTAAGGGCAAGTTCTACCCATGAGTTCTTCATCTTGTTGATTTGCTTTGTACTCATTTTTTTTCCAGTTAATTCAAGTCTTTTTTTTACTGCACTAGATAAATTGTGAAGTTCTATATCATTTAAGGCATATATATAAAAGAATCAATTTGAACCAGTTCTCCACTCATATCACAATAATTTTCTTTTAAGAGTCAAGTTAATAGTGACACGCTCACATCTAACACAATCAATTAACATTTTGCTAGACCCAGACAATTTAAGGATGGGATGGTTGCTGAACGTTAATGACTGGGAAAAAAACCTCACCACAAGCTTCGGATAAAATATTAGACTTATCATGCATAATCCGAAGGAAAATGCTAGGTTTATCACATTTTTCATACCACATTGTATACCACCTCTCTAATAGAGGTGGGCCCCATTGTATTGGTGGGCTCCACCTCTATTAGAGATATGGTATATAATATGATATGAAAAATGTGGTAAGCCTAGCATTACCCTAATTCGAAAGATTTATTTTTAGTGTAAAATTAAATTGATATATAATTCAATATTGGCCTCTGCAAGACATGCATGCTGTGGGAGGCCATCCACGTGGCATAAGATTGCGAGAGGACAATCATGATTAAAATATGAGACCGACCATGGACCCATCTCCAAATCCTTGTCGGAAAATAATGGAAATTATAAGGTGGAATTAAATTAACCACTTGACCTAAACAAACACCCGTATACAAAGTGCAATTCCCACAAATATATGACATCCATAGGATTTGTTCCAAAAAGAATTACGTACGAGAAAAGAAAAGGAACTAATCTTGTTCTATGTTTTATGTTTGTGATAGGAAAATTCACGAAATACCCTAATACTTTTTAGACATTTCTAAAGATTATAGTAAGGGTTAGGATTATGTTACTAACTCTTTATATATGTGGTTGTGAATGAGATTGTCAACTTTTCAACCAATTCACTTTCAAGTTTTAGTTTTAGTTTGCCTTATTATGTGCATTATTGAACTTTACATGTACTAATTTACAAATTTTAATTATTTTATTTTATTAAGGAAAAAAGTTTAAATAAAATAGTTATCGGGTTGGTGCCGAATTTGGTGTTACAATCCCTAGTTTTGCTCTATAATATATTCAGTTTAATTTGACAAAATTTGGCTAGTTTTATAAATTTCCTCTGATAATATGAGAATTCATACACAAGAAAGTATAAACCAAAGAGTGAAAGATAGGACTAATCATTGAAGTAGATGCTCTAGCTCATATTAGTTGGTGACTGTATATTACCAAACACAAATCTCCAGCCAAAATTAATATCACAATCGTTTACAATGAAACAAAGTATTCGAAAAATATGACAACATGCCTTACAAGTCTAAAGCTCATCAGTTCATTACATCCTATGATAAAGAAATTCTATGAAAACTGAATCTGAAAGAATTTTCACAATAAATCTGTCTCAACTGAACTATTTGGTGCCGTAAGAATTCACAGCACTCAACTTACAACCAAAGGCAGGGGAAAAAAATGTACCTCACTCAGTTGCCACTTCTCCTAACACATCTACCCTGGGCTGGGCAGGTCTATACTAACATTTTGAATCTGTTTCATGGTGACACAATGACGTGACCCAGCAAAGCGAGACAAATGTACAACTATCCATAAAACAGATCAAGACAATTTATACAGTGAACTTGATTGGATTTGAATTTACCAATTCTGCCATCAAAGTTGGAAATAACTACAAATGAACCTACTAATTTGGTGTGAAAATCCTTGAAGGTGCTAAATGTTAATGACGTCTGATATAGTAATCTTGGGTCAGTTTCCAGCAGCTAGATCATTTCTGAACTGTTCTACCAAAGGAGGAAGGAGAAGAGCAAGCCTAGACTTGTACCTTGCAATTCGCTGTAAGCGTTCTTCTCTTAACCTATAAGCAAAACACCAAGTCAACCTATGCAAGCTTTATCTGCAGAAAGAGTAATCCCAACCTTTTTGGAAAGCAGCACAATCCCAAATACAGACTTTTCTTTATCCAAAGAGCGATAAAAATGTGCGTGTGTGTGTATATATATATATATATAAGGTTTTGACCCTTTAATGGTGAATGATACCATCTTTCTTGAATTGTTGATTAAGGCGGATGAACAATTAAGTTACAATATATTCTGAAACTTTGCATAACAAAAAAGGTGCATGTGTGACATTTAATGAGAACTTGCAGACACATGCTAAAACCTAACATGTCTTTTTTTGTTTATTTTGGCAACCTATTTCAAATAAACACTCCATTTCCTCCACCCTTAAGGCCAACCTAGATGAACCCATTAAATCAGCCTAGAGGCAACGGAATTCACTTCTCCTTGAATATGTTTTTCACAATCAACATCTTCCTTCAACAGAAAAAACTGGATGACATAAATCAAGTGCAAATTGACCCTCCCACATTATTTTTATGGTCCAAGTGCATGCATTAGAATTTAATCTCACAATATAACGGATAATTCCTTAAAGATTTCTTGTCACAAGCATCACTAAAGCCACCAAATTCAACTAAGGTGTAAATTTTATGTATATAAATCAGCCTCATCAAGCCTTAAAACGATTATCTGTAACAAAGGAAAAGCCGCCTCGGTATGTGTTAAGGTGTGAGAAACTCACCGTGCTCGAACTTTTCTGGCGCGTTTGACATGTCTCTTTAACAGATCATGTGGTGATGAACGTTGAATGTACTCCTCATCCTGGAAGCAAGAACAAGGAAACTCAACTTGCAAAAGATCTAATAACTTTTTTTTTTCTTCATAAGAGCTATAGATCTCATCATTTGGTATAGGAAAGAACAGATGCAAAAATATATAAGCTTCAACTTTTAAATTCAATGCCCTTTAAATTTAAAACTTGCTGGATTAAACCTATTCCGCAGTAAAACCAAGGATGAAAATATTGGCGATATGTCGGATTTTCAGTGTGTAAACCGATACTGGGGTGTAAGCCTATTTCTTCCCCCTATATCGGCAATGTTTTCAGAGAATTTCCCGGATTACACTGATATTTGACGATAATTCTGACATTTCCCAATATCAGCCTAAAACCCAGAAAAGTTTCATAACTTTTGAAGGTAATAGAAGGAAGATGCAAATTATAAAAAACCCCTCTAATTAAGTCAAATATGAACCAAACTAAACCTTAATTGACTACCCATCTATTAACCCAGCCATTAAACAAACTAAATATCCAATTAATCTAATAATCATTCCACTCCAATTGACACCAACAACATCGATATACCTCGATACCAAAAACGAAATCGATATAACTTTTAATTGGAGAGCTGATGCTATATGCACAGCCAACATTTTCATCCTTGAGTAAAACTATCCTGGGTCAAAAGGTCAACCAAATAAAGGTAAAAGCAATACAAGTAGAATCAAGTTTCTCTGAAACACCAATAAAACAGACCCATTGCCCACCTGGGGGTTGGAGGTAACAGAAAAACCTATAATCCTCCAATTTGACAGAATATCCATGCATTCATACAAAGTGTGCTTTTATCTATGTACCTATTTTCTTTCTCTAATTTCTCTGAAACTCAAAAACACATACAACCAATGCATGCATGTTTTATCTAGATACCAACATATGTTTTATATTATCTTTTGAAACTTGAAAACTCTGTAGCATACAATTGGTTTCCCACAGAGTGAAGAAGGACTTGCATTACAAGATCACAACAGATTATCTTCAGACTACAAAATACCCAGAATTTAACACACTCAAAAGTACTAGTTAAAACCAGACCTTCAGAACCTATCCAGAAAAAGGATGCTTGATGAATTTATTAAGATTAATCATGAAGAATGGTTATTAGTTCTGACTACCAAAAACAAAACAGCAGTTGGACTGATAATTTAAGTGATTACTCAAAAAAATGAGCAACTTCGCATATCATTTCAGAATCTTAATTCATTTTTTGTCCTAAATTTGTAGCATATATATATATAAATCACTTTGTTCATAATTTTTATGGAATTTTCTCAAATCTACAAAACAAGATTCAGAAAATCGACTCAAGGTTGAACACATGACAAAGTTTGGTAAACCATCCTTCAGCATCATTTTAATGGGTCATGAAGACAAATGCCTAAAGGAGCAACAAAATTCTTATATAGTTTTTTGGCACACGAAATTCATCCAGAGATATTTGTGCCCTTATATTATAGATAGTATGCTTAATTCTTGTATACTTTTAGGGACAGTAGTGTACCACTGTATATGTGGATGTTGACACTGCAAAAGACACTTATATTATCATTTTGAAACTAATTTATTTTTCTATTTGATGCTTCCTGTCTGTGGAAGTATACATTGTTTTGGGTCAAGAAGTATCTTGATTACATGACACTGATATGACCTAGATGAGATACTCCTAAAGGAGGCAAATACAATACACATCACTTTGTAGCTGGAACCAAACGAACTTTTTAAGTCATGAATCTTGATTTTTTTTGTTCCTTTATATCAGTTCAAAACAATGACTATTACTGCTAAATAGTAATCGTTATAATAAAAAACCAACCTCATCCTCATTATCATCTTTTTTTCCTTGTTTTTCTTGTTCGCCTTCCTCCTTCTTTGGCAGAGTAGCACATGCCATAGGTATAGGTGATGGTTTTGGAAGAGACCTTACAGTATCGCCATATTGTGGCTGCCAACAGAATCAAAATTCTCAGACCCTTAAGGGCAAAGCATTATAAATAAAAAGAAACATGGAAATTGAAAAAAAAAAAAAAAAAAAAGAAGAAGATAAAAGACAAAAAATTAGGCCAGTTCCCACAATATAAATTCTAAATGCAAAACCAAAGCCCAAAGAGATTAAGCAGAAACCAATATTGTCATAAGCTAAAATAAATAAGGCATAATAATGCAGCTGGTAACAGAAATGTCACAACAATGAAATTAATATTTTAAACATTTAAGTCAATAATAAAATGAAATAAATTGGATCTGTAAACTAATACTCTCAAGGGAAATAAAAGTTCCAATCATTTGGGTTCGCAGTTTCCAATTCAATTAGTACAATAAACCCGAAATGAGTTTACCAATTATTATTATTATTTTCTTGATCAAGTATACCCCTTGGCATGTAACAAAGACTAATAACTACAGCAATAAGGGGTCATCTGTGTGGACTGAGACATAGTGTAATAAGGGGAACATATAGGGCTGGGCAAAGAATATGTCTTGCAGCCATTCTAAAACAGTTGAAATAAAAGACTTTCAGTTATATGAGTTTCGACCTAAAATTAACTTGTTTGCCAGATTAAACTGTATTAATATATAAGAAAGACAAAGACTTCTCTTGTAAGTAAGGGCCAATTATTAGGACTCAATTGCAAAGTAGGCTGGTTGAGGGAAGATAGTATAAAAAATATTGTAATTCATCATTATTGTCAATTGTTTTACCATTTAGGCCATAAAAATACTTCAATCCTTCCACAAATAGCCGACAATGCCATCTTCTTTTTCAGTTGTAGTAGGACCATAGCATTTGGTGATAATGACGCTTTCTTAGAGAAGAAGCATTTTGACGGTAATGATGTGAAGCTACTAGTATTACAGTAAGGCATTTTGTCCTAATGAATCTGTTAAGTCATTTATTTTCTTTGAATAAGTAGATTAGCTTCTAAGTAGTAATAAGATGTGATATTATACATATTCACTGTTTCATAAGACCAAATAATTCATCCTGGAGGCCTTAGCAAAGAGTTAGACTGGATGAATTCAAAAGATTGCATTACAAAAAACTATTATTTCAGGGAACTTATGTCTGCATTCTTGAAATATTAACAAATTAACAAATTCTACATCAAGTTGCATTTGTAGATTTGAGCTCTTCTAACAGCAACTCAGGCTACATTTGAACACAAATTAGGCTTGCAGAAGATCATCAAATACTGGATTCTTAGGATAAAAGCAAAGTACAAATTATTACAGAAAAAAAAAATCTCATGCCAACCTGACATTCTTCAGGAAATCCATTCCTCAACCATGACCGACAATGAACATATAGAGAAGCTCCGTCTGTCATTCTGACCTGCATACATAATTCAAAATAATTAACACCGAGAAAAGTGTAAGAACTAAGGGCTAGTCCTAATTTGCATTCTGATTGTTATCTACAAAACATCAAAAGGTTTCCATCAAGGATCGATTGATTCATTTTAGAAAAGATATAATCCAGGTTGCATTTTGAGGAGCTTTTTATTTCTCTATTATTTCTGCTGACAGTAGTATTAGAACTTCCTTCCTTTGATAAATAGTTAACATTAGAACTACTTATTTAAACTATATTGAATTCAAAAGGCATGACATCTAGATCATTATGCACCATAATTACTATATTTAATGTATTTGGCAGAATAAACATACAATTGATGGGGATTGGGTTGGATCACATTGTGTAGGGTGTCCATGGGAGGCAATAACGGAAGATAGGCCAGCAGTTTCTAATTAATTTTTGTATAAAGAGAGAAGAGGTCCTTCAAGAGACATATCCGTGTATGTGAGTATGAAGAACAACTCCAGGAATGCTATCATCAGCAAGGGAGATTAAATAACTTCCTTGACATGAAGGAAAGGGAAGAAAGGAATTTAACAAAGGGAAAAGAAAGAAAAAAATATCAGATTTTTCTTCTCTTACTTATCATTCAAGGACATTTAAAGGAAAGACAAAATGACAGTTTTCTTCCCTTATGTATAAAGAAAGAAGGACAACAAAGTAAAACACCCAGATAATGCTGATTCTATTCCAGCCAGACCTTAGCTCAAATCCCACCTAAATACTTTACTGTTTATCATCAACTCATTCCAATCCCTCCTAGCAAGGGGAAGAATTGATCTGTACCACTCCTTAAGTCATCTTACTACAGATAATTTATTTTATGTGCTTGATCCGTACACACCCTACACTCACCAAGCACAGTTGCTGATTCACAACCACAATGCTCATTATCAAAAAGTTGAGAATAAGAAAGAAAAAAAACAAAAATGTAAAACTTTTAAATAGAGAGTTGAATAAGAAATTAAATCCCAGTACAGATTGTTTCTACCATCTGCGCTTATTTCCATAAAAAGCCATCATAAACTTTAAGAACAAAGCCTTCAACAAACAACTAAAACAGTGCCAAAAAGTATATATTTTCTCTATAGCATGAGATAGTCATTTTCCCCATTAATTATGTTTTCCTTTTAGCTATCAGCTCCTCTTAATAGAATGAACCTATCAAATGATCAGGGAAATGCAAGGACTATCGAATCCTACAAAAATCCACACCTAAAATGAAAATTAAATTAGGTACTGAAAAAATACGTTAGTAAAACCATGCAACATGATTATTTAAACTAGAAAAAAGATATAATGTATACATGACTCCCAACAAGGGAGATCTTTGACATCAACAAGAGAATATCCTTTGCAAATAAATTTAGAGTCAATAGAAAGTCTTAATAGCATTTACTACTAACTTAAAGACATTAAAATGCATTTATAAATGGACAGACAATCAGCAGGCAAAGTGTTTCTTACTTTTCGACCTCTAATGACAGCTAAGTTATCATCTCTGCTTTTATCCCTACAGAAAACACAACAAGAAAACTATTTACATCAGTGAAAAATTCGAAGAAAAAGAATTCTTATTGCAAATAGAAATAAAAGAAACAAATAAAAGAAACTATTTACACTAGATCCAACATTACCTGATGTCTTTAAAACCGTTGCTGTCAGGCACTGAAGATGGAGCAACCTAAACCAGAAAGAAGAAATGCTGAATAAATCCTTCAAATCTTGCATTCAGATGATAATGTTGAGGCAAACAAAATGACACAGAAAAAAACTAAAGGCAAACATCCTTTATTCAGATTGGCTTAGAATTCTCAATGGCCAAAAAGTTCCTATGTTCCGATTGGCATAATATTCATGTCAAAATTAAATCCATTATCTAGTTTACCCATTTTGGTCAACCAGGTTACTCAAAAGTCACCCTGCCCACAAAATACTAGGGGTTATACAACAACATTAACTTCTTAGTCATCAACAACACTCAACGTAGTGCTATCAAACGAGAAAGAAACATAGTAAGATGATTGCCTAATAACTTGACAAGTTCAAGAGACGCACCATCTTTTTAAGACAAGAATCATAGAAGCATGCTCAATGAGGAGTTTCACTAGGCATGGACTAACATTTGCAAAAGGACAACTAAACTCTACATTGCTACCATTAATTCTTTCTTCTATTTAAGAGTCTGAAGCACCACCATGTGCAATGCATCCTACAGAGTGCTCAAAGTCAAACCTTCTGATAAAGCATGTGTTTAATTATAGACAGAAAAGTTATACATAAATATATGGGTAGAAAAAGAAGAAAATTGTACCCAACCTCAATTTGACCTTCTATTTCCCCTGATAAATTAAACCAACAAAAAAAGATGTGTGCAGTAATGAAACTAGTCCAACGTATATGAACTGAGAAGTTACACTTAGAAAGGGGCTTCCTTGAGTCAAAGCATATTACCAAACTTTTGTAAGTTTACCTCTAAATACGTATGTACAATTGAACAATGCAAATCACATCAGAGTCCAGAGAATGAAAGATTAAGTAAATGTTTTGTGAAAATAGGAACTGCCCATTACCAATTAACCAAAACAAGCAACAACAAAAAACAGAAAAGTAGAAACCTCGGGAGTTGAAGAAAGGGGAAGGCCCTTAATCGGAGGAGGAAGAGGAGATGGTGCCAAGTTGTAGTTGGGTCTTATCAAATGCAGAGAAATAGGCTGCTGAGGAGGGAAATTGAGTAAGGGCCGAGATGGGTAGGCAGCTCCAGCTCCTCCTCCTCCGGCGTTGGCCACAGTGACTGTGTGTTCGCCTCCGGCAGTGGCGGGCCAACTGGGCCTGGGAATGAAGCCTCGGCCTGAAGAAGCCACTGGGTAAAGAACCCCCTGATTGTGATGTGCTGCTGCTGCTGCTGCTGCTGCTGGTGATGCTGATGGTGATTGGGTTCGAATTGGGAGGGCTTGGCTTGGGTACAGATTAGGCGGAACAGGAGAAGATGATATGGGTCTTATGGGTCTCGTGGTGGTTGTGGGGACAGTGGAGGTGGCTGTGGTGGTGGCCATGGCGGCAGTGGCTGTAGTGGTGGTGTGGTTGGGATCTATGGCCATGGCGGCAGTGGCGGGGAATTTTGGGAATTTGGTGCGCTTTGGTTTTTAATTTTTGAATCTTAAAGAAAAGTTCCCACTGCTCACCCACCCAAACTCTCTTTATTTATCTTTATCATATTTCTTTTTTCTGAGTTGCTTAAATATCCAAATTTTTATAAATGCTTTTAAACTCAGCTTCAATTTAACACGTGATTAAACTAAAATTTTAGGTTAAATTCCTTTTTTCTCGCGCCTACCAGCTTTAACACCTGATTAAACTAGTACCGCCAGATTCATCCAACGGCTCACTTGCCTCCCTTGTGAAACTCATATCATATATAATCAAATATTAAAGCCGCTCAATGGACTATTTTACCATCGGATTGGGGGTTAAATATAAATAAGCTTTTTATCATAAATGGTTCTTGAGGTTTGTGAAATTATCATTTTTCGTCCTTTATATTTTTTTTATGACATTAATAGTCCTTAGGGTTATTTCTTGTACATCAAATTGGTCCCTATTGTTAACTTCCATCCAATTTTCTATTAAATTGCTTAAGTGGCACACATGTAGGCCCCACACACCAATAAAATGACGACATGTGGATTTAAGTAAAATATATCTTTTTAAAAATATTTTAAACTTTAAATAAATAAAGTTTTCTTGAACACATAGGGAGAGAGGAGGTAGGTTTCTTGAACAAACTCCCTCTGTTTTAGTCTCTCGAAGGGGGTTCGGTCGAAGGGATGGTGGTAGGTTGCGGGTGGCGTTGGGGTGTGGTATGGGTCGTGGGGGAATGGTGTGCTTAGGAGAGAGATAGAGACAGAGATAGAGAAAGCGAGAAGGAGATAGAGTGTGGGTCGGAGAGGGGGGTGAGGGTTGGGTTGCGGGTGGGAGAGAGAGCATGATAAGTTATACATATGCTAACATGACAATAAGTGACTATATATGTTGCATGACATAAATATAGATTTTAAAGACTTAACTCCCCAAAAGTGGAGATTATTTGAAAATTTCAAGCCTTATCAAAAATAACGCCCTATAGGAGGTTATGATCCACAAATTCTAAATAATTCATATTAAAAAAAGATGTTTTTCCTATAAATGACAACAGAAGCTCCTGAAGAGGCATTGGTACCCCAAAGCAATGAAATTCTTATAAATTATGCATGCATATGCATATAAGAATTGTGGGATCACAAATTGATGATACCTTTGGTTTATTAGTAGCAACTACAAACATCAAGGGCTATGATTATATTAAATCACGTTTCATAAATATCAACAAGTTAAGTGATTGACCAAAATGGAAATAGGCAATTCCATTTATCACTAAATATAAAGTGTTGGATATTGAACCTATAGCTCAAACACCGAATTACAAATGTTAAGTATGAAGGTTACAAATTGGTGTTTGTGAAATGAAATAAGATCACTAATATGACATAAGGGTTCATGGTAGAGACATGGTTTTAGTCTCCCATTTCATCATAGATGCATCCACATTTCTATACGTACAGTTGTTATTTTAACACGAAACTTATAGCATATGTTAAATACATATTTATTAAAACTGTATGGTGCATGAAAATCCTCAAAGCTCATGAAATATTTGAGATATATATGATGAAGTGACCTCTTGAAGGATGTAAAGTACCACAATATTCTTAATTAAGAGTTAACACTAAGAGTTTGAGTATTTTGAATTCAAATTTAATATTGTTGTAAAATATTCTAACTATTAGATTAGTTGTTGATACTTCTAAAGAGTTCAATCATTTAAAAAATGAAAAGAAGGTTGAATAGTATGATTGTTTGTACCATATCTTATCGGCCCCTCATGCCATGACACGTGGAAAGGATCTGACACCAATTAGGGCCCTGTGGCCCACGCTGGCAAAGCCTAGCCTTATAATCGGTAGATGCCTTCGGCACCTACGACCGATTGTATGCCCAGCATGGCCCCATAGCTAACGCTGGCAACTCTTGTCCCGCAATCGGTAGGTGCCATGGAGTCCATATAGTTATTTTAAAGATTTTTTTTGTCCACACGGAGTTCACGTCATTAAAAAATGGGACCCACATTCGCTACATCAGCATTTAACAGACTTACTAACGGTCTGACTGATGGTGGGGGCAATTTGTAGGTTTTTTGGGAGTTTGAGTATGTACTCGTAAATGTCTCTAAAATTGGGTATGAACTTGAAAATTACCCTATAATTTGGGGGGTTTTATGTAGTTTGTTAAAAAAAAAAAAAAAACAAATCATCTACAAGTATGAAACATAGCCCAGAACCGAAGGGAGTTGGCTGAAAAAACTCAAAGCCCAAGATCCGAACAAGCAAAGCCCAATTTGGCCTACGACTACAGCTACTAGCGCCTACGACTTTCCAGCCTGAGTTCAAGTATCGTTGGACAATAGATTCTCAAAAAGAATCTAGATTTTAAATAAGAAAGACTCCTGCTAGTCTTACTTTAACTCTGCAACTCTCTCTCTCTCTCTCTGTGTCTCTGTGTGAAATTAGAAGCTAATTTTGTGCCTGAACCATGATAATTGTTGATGGCCTTCCCTTTTCCACAGACACTTCTGCATCGCCTCAGGTACTCTCTCTCTCTCTCTCTCTAGTTATATGCAGATATACATTCTAATTTTGTTATTATTGTTGCTAGAACTTCAAATAACTACATTTTTCGGAAACAGAATCATGGATTTCTTCTGACAGTTTAATGGGTTGCACAAATTCCTGTGCTTCGCATCGGCCAGAAGAAATTTTTTGTACTTTTACGTAATACATATGTAATATACCTTACAACTTGTATTTATGAACAGGGACGGGATATCCTGGCTGCTTTAATGGAACACCCTGCCTTGGTATCTGCCTCAAATTCGTTCAAGGCTATCCCAGAGAGGAGATTCTCAGTACCTGAAGAGTCAGGTCCAGAGAAAACACCACCTAGTAAATGGGTTTATCTATTCCAGAGAGAATATGCAACTGTTGATCCTGCATTGGTGGATGTATGTATATTTCTTTATTCTCTGAGGCAAACATTTGAGAATATATGGCATGAAATTTTCATTTATACAGGGGGGAGAGAGAGAGAGAGAGAGAGAGAGAGAGAGAGAGAGAGAGCATTTAACCTTTTTCTTTCCCTATTTCACTAATTATTATACGATACTAGTCCAACTATTGAACCTTTCTTCTACTGTAATTAGTTGAACTGTTATATATAGTAAGGCTATTGGCAAATCAACTGAATCAATATATTTGCCCTTCCTCCAAAAGTGAACTATCATGTTTGCAGCCTTTAAGAGAAGAATGCAATTGTTAATTGATTTTCTCATGTGATTGCTTGTCATTAACTGAGTACTTTTGTGGCAATTAAGGTTTTTTAGTAGCAAGAGTACTATTAATTATTCCTTCACTAACTTCAATTTCTTCTTCTCGGTCTTCCCCATGAAAAGTTTGTTGGCACTGATGAAGCAACAACCTGTGTCGGTGTTGCCATACGGAATCCAGGAAATGGAATGTAAGATTTGGTTTTATTGGAGATAATTTGTTTTAAGATCTTACGGATTTTCCAAGAGTTCTTTCATGTTTGGTTCTGCTTTTGTCATTGATTAATGCTACAGGCGCCAAAACAAATCCCAAAATTTTGGACTCAAATTGATGTGGTAGTGTTTCATATGTTCATAATTGAACCCATTCTAAATCTCATTTAATTGTACAAGTAAGAAATTATCATGCAATCTACCACGCCATTTGGTGACTAAAATTGGGAAAGTTTTGGTGCTCTAGTACTATTGTTTCTCATTTAGTTTTCAAACTACAGGACCTCAGTTGCTCATATGGATTCTCCAAAAATTGTGGATATTGGTCTCTCCCAAATGTTGTCACTCCTTGTTGACCACAATAGTGATATGGAGTTAGATGTATTTTTCTTTATACCTGAAATATTTTGTTACGTAAATGTTTATATTTTCTGATTGACCCAGTATAATATAGCACAAATAAAGGAATTTTGCATATCTACACAATGCAGGTGCATCTGGTTGGTGGCTTTGAAGATGTTTCACCTAATGTTTGGCCCCGGATCCTCTACTTTGTTTTTGATTTTCTAGAAATGTAGTTATCTACTCAGAAACAGAATAATCAAAGCTGAAATGCATTGAACTTTGTGTGCAGCATGGTAACTGCAACACGAGATCAGAAAGTCGGGAAAAGTTGGCTGGTTATTCCTTTCCTTTATGTGCCAAAATTGTTGAAACCCTATGGAATAGACAGGAAAAGTTTCACATCCGAACTCTCTTCATTCTTGGGCATAACACTAGAAGGGATCTCGAGGGAAATGCATACCCTATTTTCAATGGGTTCATGGTTAGCTTCAACTTCATGAGTTCCATATCAATTTATTGTATGCCTTATATTCACTTAAGATAATATCCTTCACTTTAATCAAATTTTTACACTTTTTTCAGGCAGGAACTTCGACCGGATCTATTACTCCAGCCAGCTTTGACAGAACCTCAAGATGTCCTGATGAAATTGTCAGGAGAATTAGAATTTCTGCATCACACGAGGAGTCCAGTTGGAAAGGCAAGTTAATGGAAACATATGATACTCAAACTGATCAATTCAAAATAGCTCCGTGCAGCTGGTAAGAGTTTTACATTATCGATTATGCCTTCAGCTTCAATTCTCCACAACATATATTTGCTCAGAAAACTCTTAGAGCTGTGTTCAACTATGCCAGAATCCTCAGCCTTACATATACTTCAATTTTTCTTTAAGTCATTAATTTTGTAATTGTTTATAGTATATCCAGGCTCATTCACTCATTATATTTATACTTTGCACTCTAATATTTTCCATTAATTCAGGACCCTACGTCAATTACATATTTCTTTGTCACTACAAGATTATTCTGATTCAGAAATCCTCCTTATGTGTTCTACTTCTCCTTCTGCTGAGGGCCCAGATTTTGTGGAAAATATGAGAAGGTATGCACAAACAAAATTAGACCTGTCTTACAGTTCTGTGGTCACACACAATAGGAATTTTTTTTTTTTGAAAACGAGGATATTTCTACATAATTAAAGGAAAAGGAGTAAAGGACTAAGAGCTCTACAGCAAGTTGATCACATTAGATGCATTGAAGTATTTACTTTTTCTAGTTTGGGACATCATACTTTTGTGTTTCTTAAAGAAAAAGGATAGTGTTCATTCCATACAATAAGATTAATTTCCAGATGCTCCAACTATTATGATAATCCTGCGGAGAAATCTATGCATAATAAAAGGATAATGTTAACTTCCTCTTCACCTCTTCACCTCTTCAGGCAGTGGGAATACCTGATTGAACACCCAGATTGGAGAGAAACCTTTCCTATGAAGCAGCCACGCATATTTGAGAGAACTGCTGAAGGAGGCTGGAGAAGGCAAAAGGCGCTGATACCATAGGAAGTTTTAGCTATTTTGCAGTACATATATTTATATTCTTCCCATGTCTCTCTTTTCCATGGCCCCCTTTACTGGAAAACCAACTGGATCCATGTATTTTTCCTTGCACCAAATTTGTTAATGTTTCCCTTCACCATAATTTCTTCTTCTTGGCCTTCGCCATGAAATGTTTGTTGGCACTGACGAAGCAACTACCTTTTTGGGTGTTGCTATGGGAATGGAATGTGAGAAATGGTTTTATTGGAGACATAATTTGTTTGAGATCTTACTAACTGGTTTTCAAAGGGTTCTTTCATGTTCTCAGTTTTTCGCAAATGAAAACTGGAATGGCTATCAAACGACCTTAAAATACTTGTAAAAATCATCAATTTTGGGAGAGTCTAGATCTCTGTAAAAAGCATGAATGTTGAAGTTAATCAAAGGAGGTTGTAGATATTTCTAAGTACTATGAAATTAATCAATATACTTGATTAGGTTGAGAAACAAGAAAGTTTTTTGGTTTTTGGAGAACTAGAAACAAGAAAGTTATACTAAAAAGAATTTGTGAAATGTTTTTGAGTTTAAGCATGTTGTGACAGCCACTTTGAGATTTTTTTAATTCCCAAAATACCGTAATTCATTTTTAAAAATGACCCTACCTCTATCTCCACATCCAACTCTGCCACGCCCACCACCACCTTCATCACCACCACCACCACATGATTAGTGCATAACACTTTCAATATCATGTCTATTTTAGTCATTATTCACAGTTACAACAGTTTCATATTAAAATTTACCAAATAGTTTTGACACTACTTTTTTGTACTAACACCACTTTAAAAACATTGTTTACCAAACATTGAGCTGCTTTACTTTACAACTAATTATTTTCAAAGCATAGATGAAGAAACTTTTTTTTTTTTTAAATAAAAAAAGTGACAACAATTCCAAATTGACCCTCATACTAGTAAGAGAGAAATAAAGAAGAAGAGAGGAAGAAAAGAGAGAAGGGGAAGAAAAAAAAGAGAGAGAAAGCAAGCGGAGGAGAGAGGAAGAAGAAGAAAGAGAAAGGAGAGAGATTGGCGTGTGACTTGGCGGCATATTAGGTTCAGATGTGTGCTCATGGACTTTTTGTCTAACTCAAAAGTGGGCCGCTAGACTGGGATGTTAGAATACTTATATGGGTTTTTCTTTTCTTCTTGGGTTACTGAAGTAGTTGGATAAATAAAAATAAAAATGATATCACCAGTCAAGTTCAGTTCAGTTTGATTTTCACTGACACAAAGCTGGAATCAGAACCGGTCTGATTTGGTTTTTTATTTCTTTTCCGCTTTTGACATTTTTAGCCAACACGGTCTGGTTCAACTATGTTTTCCGATTTGGATGTACACCCCTACTTTCAGCACACATGCAATCTCGGTATGTGCTTGTGCCATTAAAACTTATTCTACACTGAATAAAGTGCGTATAAGGGTCAGTGCGCTTGAAAACCCAAAATTATCCCTCCGCATGAAATGTTTTGCTACAGTAATAACGGGCTTCACCGCATAAGAATGCTAATCCAAGGAGTCCGGGTCTGAGTTTGGGCCTGGGTCTGGCATTAGAGATCTTACAAAGAGAACACGTACTGTAGGAGAGAGAGAGCGTGTGAATATTATTTGAATAGGGATAACATGGTTAATTAACGTTTACCCAATTTCTATTTCTATTTCTATTTCTATTTCTATTTGCGTGCTCGAGATCACCTTCCTCATAGCTTTAGCCTTTAGGGAGGTAGTAGGCCCCACCCCACTACATCTACATATTATATATTTATATATATATATATTTGCATAACATAAACACAAGAAAAGAAAAGAAAAGAAAAGAAAGGTACCCATCCACCCAATCCAAGAATAATAACAACAACAATTACAAAAATCTGTTTTGTTTTAGACCCAAAAACCAAAGACAAAATAAAAATTTGGAAAAATAAAAAAATAAAAAAGACGGTACTAATATTTGAAAGCACAAAATGGAGGGATGAGAATGAAATATATATTGAGATTGAACAATATATATGATATGATGATATAAAAACCAGACGCAAACACAAACTCCAATCCAGACTTAGAGAGAGAGAGAGAGAGAGAGAGGTATCCTCGTCGTCATGATGGAAGGCGGCACTGCTAATCACGATGCTACTACTACTCATACTAATAATAATAATAACAGCAATAATAGTGAACCAGAATTACAAGACCAAACGACGACGTTCACGTCTTCCTGGGGTACATGGGAGGAGCTCTTGTTAGCATGCGCCGTGAAGCGTCACGGCATCAACGACTGGAACAGCGTCGCCATGGAACTCCAAGCCAAGACCTCTCTCCCTCACCTCCTCACCACCGCCTGCAACTGCAAGCTCAAGTATCACGACCTCCGCCGCCGTTTCAAATCCCGCTACTCCTCCCAACATCAAAACGACGACGTTGCCCTCCCCTCCCCCCCGCCACCAGACCACCACCACCACCACCACCACCACGACGATCCTCCTAGTATTCCCTGGCTCGACGACCTCCGCAAACTCCGCGTCGCTCAACTCCGTCAAGAGCTCAATCGCTACGACGTCTCCATCGTGTAATTCTTTTTATCTTTTTATGTTCTTTTTATATTTTTTTGTTATTGGAAAAATTTTCATGTCAAATTTTAGATCTGAGTTGGTTGTCTTAATTAATTCTCAGGTCGTTGCAGTTGAAGGTGAAGAGGCTGGAGGAAGAACGAGAAGATAGCTCCAAGGATGACGAGGCCAAGCCAGATCTGGAGGAGGAGGACTCCAAGGGACACAGATCAGAAAACGACAAAAATATTCAAGACGAACCGGACCGGTCCAAACCGGACCAAGAGAACCAGTCGGTGAACGGCTCCAATTCAACCTGCTCCAAAAGTCTGGACAATAAGCCCGGCCAGGAAGGCCGCGTCGCCTCGGAACCCGAACCGCACCCGGTTACGGACGGTTCGCGCGAACCGACAAAAGAGGCCGGCGGACACTCCGAGTCAGAGTCGGATAAAGGGAGCTCGGAGACGGTGGCTAAGAAGCGGAGCCGCGAAGGGAAAGGCGGTGGTGACTCGGCGGGTGAGATGAGGGAGAGCAGTGAGGCGCAGAGTTCGGCGAGCTTGACGAGGAAATGGAACAGGAAACGACGTCGCAGAGTGGAGGTGCCAGAGCAGCAGCGTAACAACGAAGAGTTATTGTTGGTGAAATCACAGCCGTTGGTTGGGGTCCTGCAGATGATCCGAGCGCACGAGCATAGCTCATTGTTCGAGCGACGGCTTCCCACCCAGGTATTTTACTTATTTTACAATTTGATTATTTTCGTAATTCCATATCTTCTTTTCCTTTTATTTTTAAATTCTTATTTTATTCGAATCCAAACAATGCGAAACATGCATGCACCAAATCAAATTAAAAATACCAAATTAAATTTTCATTAACAATTTTATTTTAAAAGTTTGGGTATATAATTTGGCCATGGTTTTTCTTTTTTTGGTTAAAACCGGACTTGTATGAGGCAAACCAGTGGTCATGATGTTTCCAATAATTTGGGACCACTCCAAAATGGTTTTCAACTTTTTGTTGGTTTTAATTAGTAAGATGAAAAATACGCATGCGGCTGAAATTACTGACTTCTCTCCAATGGGGAATAAATATCTATCTCCTGCTCCTAGGGTCTAGGATTTTGCATGCAATTCTCTAACACTATTGGTGGAATTTACTACCACTACATTTTTTTAGATATACAATCTTCTATTTACCCTTGAATTTTTTTTTACGATAGCGATATTAGAGAGGTGGTATATAAAAGAGATATTTAGTGATATACTTATTTTTAGCACTAAAATTATAAATAAACCCTACACAATTTAATTTCTATAAACAAACCCAAAAAATAACAGGTGGCCCTATTGAATTGAATTTTAATCATTAAATTACTTTAATACTCTATTGAATGTTTTGGGCTTTTTTTTATGAGATTTTGGGGTTGAGTTTATTTTAAGAAATCAATGACAGTTTTGTAATTTAAAAGAAGTTAAAAGCCTTTTTGTTATGCTGTAAATGAGTTTTGAGTGTGTTTCTAAAGTCCATTTTATATAGGATTTTTTATTATTTATAATTTAGGCTCTTATATTTGGTATAATAGTGAATCTCCCTATATAAAATGTGGTCTTTCTAGTATGATTCTAAATAAAATATTTTACCCAAAATTTAAATATCAATGGTTAAGTTGAATTTAAATCAAAGGAATGATAAGGATGATAAGAATTTATGCTCGGATCCCACATACGGATAAAATGTAAGTTTTGCTAAATTAAAGAAAAAGGGTATACTGTACATAAATATTGGTGGTGTTAGTTAGATCACATATATGGTGTGTTGGAATTTCATAAACAATAATGTTAGAGCCACCTAATTTTTGAAGTTTTAATTACTAAATGATGCAGCATTTAATCTGTCATGTAAGTCTGTCGTTGAAAATAAATGATGTTCAGGATTTTTGTAATATGAACAAATAAAATAAGCATATATTGGCTAAGCCAAGTTGGATGGAGGGATATGCTCCTCACTCTGCACCCGAGTTCAAATTTCTTTTTTTCATAATTTAAATTAAATTAAAATAAAATATCACTTTTATGAAAAAATATATATATATATATGTCAGATCGGTTGCAATTCAAAATTTTAGGATTTGTGTTAGTTTTTTGTTTTAGTTTTAAAAAACAAACAGTGATTTTACTATTGACTTAAAGATATTTGGTATAAAATCCAAGAAAAGAAAAAAGGTTTGTACTTTTGCTTAAAGCGTAAGATCCGTAAGGGTCGTGGAGCCTTCTACTCAATTTACAAATTTATAAAACAAAACGTGTCATACAAATGCGACCACCATGGATGGACCCCATGAGGCTCGCCTCTCACCTCTTTTCATTAAGATGGTTTTCTTATTCTTTTAATATTAGCACATTCTTTTGTTGCTATATACTTTTTTGTATGTATGCCAGGGAAATACTGTGTTCCTTTCATTTATTTTCATTTAATTTTTTATATTGCAATATGGGCCCTCCGAGGTCTTACATAGGCCCATAGGGAGGGTGGGTGGGTTGGGAACTGTTTCTTTTTGGGTCTGAGGTGGATTGTGAATTTGTGCTACCACCGTAGCAGTTTCCTTACAGAATGGGCCCTTGTTTTTGATTGTTGAGGACCTGCTTCAATGTCCAAATCAAAACATTTGGGTGTTGACAACTTTTCTAGTACAGGTGAATCCCATACACATTGGTGGGGTCTTCTTTTATTATTAAAACGATGGTTAGCAATGTGATCGATAAATGTGATACAAATAGTATATTGTTTGGTATAAATCTATTCTGTCAAATTTATGTATACCAAAGGTCACTATATAAGTTTGGACTTTTGTAGAACATGCAAGGATTTTGTGTTTCTCAGTTTCTGTCACTAATTTTTATTTTTTTGGGTAATAATTTAACTAGAAGATTTTTAGTGAGCATGAAAATTTTAAAACGAAACCGAAGCATGATGATGATGTGGCTGCATGTACAGGAAAGTGACAAGTACAAGAGCATGGTCCAGCAGCATGTGGACTTGGAAACAATACAAAGCAAGCTCCACAAGGATACATATTCGTCTTGCGCTCTTTCATTCTACCGAGACCTGCTGCTCCTCTTCAACAACGCCGTCGTTTTCTTCCCCAAATCCTCTCTGGAGTCGCTGACTGCTCACCAACTTCGACGTCTTGTCTTAAACGAAATGAAGAAGAATAATCTAATCACTAGACCACCCCCCAACCCTGCACCTTCATCTGAGCCATCAGACTCATTGCCTGCTGCTGCTGTACATGCACCACCACCCACCACAACTCCACCTTGTCCTCCAACGCAACCGCCCAAACGTCCTGATCAGCTTGAAAGATCAGACTCTTTGCTTGCCAAGCACAAGTCAACTGCGCCCATCATCGTCTGCCGGAAACGAAGCTCCATTTCATCAAAGCCTTCTGCTGCTGCTTCTATCTTTGATGTTAAACCAAAGGGTGAGCAGCAGCAACCAAAACAACAACAACAAGGTGACGAGAAAAAGAAAGCGGCAGCTTTTGATGTTAAAACGCCCATCAACAATAACAAGGCCTCTTCAAATGATGATGTGGTGGAAGAGCATAAAGGTGGTGGTGGTGGTGCTAAAGCAAAAGACAATCCTGTAACTACTGGAACCAGAAGCTCTAGAAGGACTCATCACGAGAATAATAATAATAAGGATGGAAGTGGTTCCACCAAGAAACAAACGGAAACTCCGAAAGCGGATAAGAAATCAAAAACGGAGGCAGCGGCGTTGGACAAAAAGCGAAGTGCAGCAGCGGATTTCTTGAAGAGAATTAAGCGAAATGCACCTGCGGCGGACACATTGAAGAGCGGCAGTGGCAGTGGAAGTGGCACTAGTACTAGATCAGGCGGAGGAGAGCAGAAGAGGAGGGGAGGTGGTAAGGTCGACAAAGTCAAAGAAAGGGTGTTAAGGCAAAGTGGCGGTGATAAAAAGAAACAAGCCAAGGAAGAAAGCAGCAGTCCATCCAAGCGAAGTGTAGGAAGGCCGCCCAAGAAGGCGGCTGCCGAGACGGAGAATGTAGTAACTTCATCAAAGCGGCCCAGGGAAAATGGGGGGAAGCAGGAGGCTTCTAGGAGACCTAGAAAACGCTCTAGAAGGTAAATTAAATTAATTGGCAGCATGGTTTAGAAATTAAACAAGAATTAGGCAGATTGTAATTGTATTCCCATTGTTTTTTTTTTTCTTTCTGTGGATATATTTCATATGTATACTATTAGGAAGGATTTTTTATTTAAGTAGTACAATGCAATCACTGTTTCTGTCGTCTGTTTTACACGCCGGAAAACTCGATAATATGTGTTTAACAGAGAAGTTGATACGACTTGGAAGGTTTTCAACTTCAATTCTAACAGAGAAGTCATCTAAGTTCGTTTTGCTTCCCTTTCTCTCTCTCTCTTTGAGATTTGAGACTTAACCTGCAAGAAGAAGAAGGACATGAGCGGTGCTGATAAAAGTGGACAATGAGAAAATGTGAAAACGAACTGAAACATTTTGTTTATATTCCTTTACCCGTGCCCTGCAATCATCCAAGTCATAAATTCTGGCAAAAGATACTGCAGAAATGCCCGAGCCATTGGAAATGCAGGGTGCGTTATCTTCAGAGTTGACAGATGCTGCAACCACAAAAACAAAAACAAAAACAAATATGACTACATTTAACTAATTAATTTGTTATTTTAATAGAAAATTAAGACCAGTGTGAAGCAGGAAACTGGGTGGAGAAAACTCACAGCCAGAGGACCAGTTTTAAACTGTATGCAAGGTTGATACAGAGCAAGCATTTCTGATGCCATTCGGGTGGCTGCATGCACTATACCAACACGCCTAATTCTTTTCTTCGCATATCTGACCAACCATCACACAAAAGTTTGTAAAGTAATTTTTACAATGCCTTAAGTTTTAAACCTAGAACTACAACTTACCGTCTTAGTGCCGAGCAAATTGCATCTGAGCCGGTCTTGGGAACTTGATCAAGCTCATGTATGAGCTGGTAACAGTCCTGCACATAAATGAACCAACATGGGAGCTTATGATAGACAACTCCTCCCATTTTTTTATTATGCAAACGATAAAATGTACTAAAAAAGACCAGATACCTCAATTGCCATGCAACCCCCTTGCCCAAGATTTGGCTGCAACGGATGAGCAGCATCACCTAACAGAGCTACACGCCCGATTCCCCATGAGTAGATCATGTCTCTATCGTAGATATCTCTCTGTAAAATCATGTTCTGTGGTGTTTCTTGAATTAGAGCAACCACTTCATCACACCACTTTCCAAATATCTCCTCCAGGAGCTTCTTCTTTTTACCTGCAGGATTTTAAGGCCTAAGATTTAGATAAGTGCAATAACTACGATGCTCAAATCTAAATTATGACAAGTTCAAAACAGAGAAAGAGAGTGTGTGCCTTCAGGAGGATCAGTACTCATAGGCGGCTGCTTATGGAAGGCAAACCATTGCATATTCCCATTCCCAACATCTAATGCAACAAAGTACTGGTTCAATCCCAAGAAGATCCGATACCTACGAATCAAGAACACATAGATAGTGAATCAAAACCATCCATCTACTAACTTTATTTTTGAGTTTTTACACTTCAATTTGTCTATTTTTTAAATTTCAGCTTGACAATATGAACCATGTAACATATAATATACCCAACACTATCAATGTATGGCGGGACAAATTTTGTCATTCCACTGTAGCAGGTGTAATTTGAGTATTTTGCTTCCTGTCTGCCAAATAATTTCGATCGCACCTGGTAAAAAAGAAAACAAAATAATTATGAAGTTCAAAAGGGCACACATCGGAGATGGCTCAAAGATTAAGAGAGAAATTACTTTTGACCATATTCCATCAGCTCCTACTAAAACATCACCATGATACTGCTGTCCATCTTCAAGGATCACCGTGACCTAATTAATAATCCACGAAAAGAAGTTGAGGAATTTGTACTGGTTTCTGAAAAGTTTTAGAAACTAGAATATTAGTAAAAAAATTAATTGAACCTTGCTAGGCTCTTCAGTGAAGTCGACCACTTTAGAATTGTTTCTCACAATGTCCGATCCGACTGCATTGACTAAGATATCTTGAAGCTCCATCCTGCATATCACTCGAGTGATAGGAAGCCCTCTACTTACAGCCGGAGACGAAAGATCAAACTTGGTAAACCTG
The DNA here is from genome assembly GCA_034190965.1 of Prunus campanulata. NCBI lineage: Eukaryota > Viridiplantae > Streptophyta > Magnoliopsida > Rosales > Rosaceae > Prunus > Prunus campanulata. The sequence continues at coordinate 520,218 of CM067209.1, forward strand.
AACCAAAAAGATATAAAATAAAAAAATGATACAATTGAGCACTTGATTTAGAGAAACATCCATTCAGCACTGGGCACAACATCTAAGAAATCACTTGAAAACTTTCTCAAATTAAACTAACTAAATGCAGAAGTAAGCAAATAGATCCTTTTATACAGCATCCAACTGCTGTCCATGTATAGTTTAGCCGCAGGCTTACATGGTTGGCCCATTCCTAATCGAATAAGCTTTTGAGGTCTGGTGATTGTCTAATATGGTATCAAAGGTGAGGCTGTTGTTAATCCTTATATGCACGTCAGGAAGGAAGGTGTTGGTTTGATATAAAAGCTTAAGCCTTGTGGGCTGAGTGCATCTAACAAGTGGAACCAAAGTGAAAGTTACTAAAAAGAAAACACAGCATGCTTACCATTCACCTGAAACTCCATCTGCAAAGCCATTGGTCCTATTGCCAGTAACACAACCTGCTTCCATGATTTGTTTTGCAACATTCTCATCAATGGCTTCCAGCACGGCCAGAGCGCTGCTCACAAGCTGAATCGGTCCACGGTGTTGTCCCTCCCCTCTCACTAAACTCAGGTCTTTCTCAAAAACCTCTACTTCAAATCCTCTGTGTTTTGCTGCCAATGCTAAAACTAGCCCTCCAATACCCCCACCTGCAATTAGAATTTTAAGCTTCCTTTTGCCCTCCTTCTCTTCATTTAAAGTTGGATCAAGACTACTTTTACATCTCACACAATAGCTTCTGATCTTACTGTATTTTTTTGCTCTAAAATCAAGAATGCCATAGCTCTGGTTTTGGATGCATGAATTAAGGGACTGGAAAGAGGCCAGCATTGTTGTCCAGAAATGGAAATAGAAATAGGATGATCACAATTGTTTAGAGCTCAATAATATTAATTCATATATGTAGCAGCTAAAAAATAAAATAAAACTAATTTGGTATTGTCATGATTCATAAAATCCCATAATTACGTATGTACATGGGTTTTTTTAATATTTTTTTTAGCTACAGTACAGCCCGGAAAGTGGTGTACATCACTGGGGAATGGAGCTTCTTCAAATCAAACAAGAAAGAAAGTCAATTACCATGTGCATTATTTATTTTTATTTTTTGGCGGTGTACAAAAAAATATGTTAAAAAGTCAATGCTTTCAATCTTTATTTCTGAAATTACTTGTAAGATGACTAATAATGCTTGGAGGAGGAGGAGGAGGAGGAGGAGGAGGAGGAGGAGGAGGAGGAGGAGGAGGAGGAGGAGGAGGAGGAGAGAGAGAGAGAGATAACGGTTCATGCAAAAAAGGAAATAATGCCTAGGTCAAGTCGTCTCTACTCATCACCGAGGGCCGACTTAACTAATCTTCCAAGCCCACCAAAACGGTTCATGCAAAAAAGGAAATAAATAGGACCCCCTTATTAGGCTTCGAAACTTTTCCTTATTTCACAAGGTTTTGGGCCTCAAAGTATAAGTTAATTTAAACTTTTATCAAAACCTGATATAACTTAATTTAGTATCTAGTTGAACATTTCTTCTTTGTCTTAGTGAGTTTTCCTTTAACACATTCAATACAAATTTCGTCATCACCGAAAGTCAGCGATGGCAAGATTTCTTCCTTAACAAGAATTTTCGTTCTTTCTTTTGAAATGTGCGCTAAAAGTCTATGCCATAACCTAGTGGATTTTCCTTCACTTCTAATCCTTTTCTCACTCGATTTAGCCATTAAAACTTCATCCTCTTTATTGTAATTGAGACAGTATAATCCATTTGAGAGAAAACCAGTAGCAAGAACATTTGAATTCTGAGATAATGCAAAGCCATCTTTATTGAATTGAAAAACAAAACCAAGTCTTGATAATCTTGAAACAGAAATCAAATTCCTCTTCATTGAGGGTACTAAAACTATATCATCCAATTCTAAAATAAATCTTGAATCCAATTTCAGGTACTACTCCAATGGCTTCCACATCTACTTGCTCTCCATTCCCCACGAACACTTTAACTTCATGCTTTCTTGGTTCCATCCTTCTTGTGAATTCCTACACTTTATGAGCTATATGAATCGAGGCACCCGTATCTAACCACCAAGAATCAGAAGGAACATCCACTAAATTAGACTCAAAACTCACTAGACTAATTCTTTATTACCTTTGTTTTTGTTTTTCTCAAACCACTTATTGTAATTATTGCAGTTCTGTTAATGTATGCATTTTGAGTATTTCTTTTGGCTTCCCTTGACAATTTTCTAATAGGACAATCATTGTATTTTCTCAAGCTCTAGTATATAATAAGAATTACATCTCTAGGTGTGCTTAATTGGCTACATTATGATGGACAACAATGAGTTTGCCAAAAGGTAATTTTTGCATTTGCATTACATTGCATTTTCTAACCTTTGAAAATTATGACTAGTCATTCTTCCTTCGTATGACTAGTCAACCTCTGCCTTAGTAGGATTTCCAACTCACTATTCCAGCTGGATCCTACCCAAAGGTTTTTGTCCTATTCTGCAAAATTATCAGCTGGCATTGTACAATTCTAACCTAGGAATTTTGGTGTAAAAGTAAACCAATTATTCATTTGGCAGCCGTCACTTTTGTAGGTAAGTTTTGGAAAAGTTTCTTTGTAAACTTTCGCTTCTTCCTCAAGAGCCATCTTCATATTTTTCATCTTTGAGTTTTCCAAATTGTTTCTTTTTGAAAATTGCATTTGAAAAATGAAAATCTGCATATAGCTAATTAAAACACTCTCTCATTTATATCTAGGTCAGATTCAAGATTGATTTCTTCAAGAGTATGGTTTCTTGAAGAAATTGGTCATTCTCCTTTGAATCCAAATTTTGGTTTCAGTCTAAGTTAGAGCTTGCAAGCTAGTGCCATGTGATGAAAGAGCTGGAGAAGGAGTTGCCATTGCCATGAAGAACTGAGCTTGAAGCTTTGCTAAGTTGAAGAAGAAGATTGCACAAAGGAGGTATAGCTCATCTTCCTAAATAGATTTAGGTTTTTGTTGAGCTTGCTTGTGTTCCTTTGTAAGAATCTTTTTCTACGATTGCCTAGTCGGTTGATGATCCCCAGTTTTTCCCAATGGTGGGTTTTTGGGTGAACAAATTTCTGGTTTGCAAATATGAATTTTCTGGGTTTGTGTTCTTGACAGTTGACTAGTCATCACATGTATTTCTGGGTTCGTGTTCTTGCAGTTGACTAGTCATCTTTTTCTGCTATCTGATGCTTACTTGATTATGATGTTTTCACACACTTTCACAATAGTTGTTGCTAGCACAGGGGATGCCTAGATTGACGGGTCCTTTTGAGTGCCTAGGTTGTCACTAGTAATTCTCTAGGCATGCAGGTACATATTGATATGCTCTGTGTATGTTCTTGGTTGTGATTATTCATGTCTAACAATTGACTAGTCATAAGAGTATTGGTCAAGGTCTAAAGTGTGTGAAGTTTGTTGTGTTTTTTATTTGAGTGTCATTTAATTTACCCCTCGTCACCTAAGTGCCAATTTCAAGTTCTTCTTCATGTGACCTTCCTTCTACAAAAATAGCACTTTAATTCAGTAGTAGGGGTCACGCCAAGACGGTTGTTCTTTTGAGATTGACTCTGCTTCTTTGCTCCCGATTTTGTAGCACCTTTATTCTCATACTTCCTGGCAATGACCACGTTAACCACACCACCATAAGCTTTTATCCTATTCTCCTCAAGAGCAGCAATTGTAATCAAGTCATCCATTGTCCAATCCTCCTTCAGGGTGTTATAGGTGGATTTCATCTGCTCATAAGGTAGAGAATCCAGCGCAATATGCACTAGATAAGTTGGATCAATAGGTACTTTTAGGGGCTGTTTGGTACACCTTCTTGGCTTGGACTGGCTTGGACTAACTTTTTATCCCATGTTTGTTGTGACATGGTTCTAGTTTTAGATGGAATTAACAAAACCGGGCCCACCAGGAACACCTCCTTAGGTGGGCTTCCAGAAACCCGTGTGTGAAGGGGGGTAGTAGATAATCCCCTCCTCTTCTTATCGTTCACGACTTCCTCCTCGCTCCTCACCTAGTCGTAAACTCGCAGCCAACACCTCACACCCGACCACACCCTTCGTCTCAGCCATCACTTCCCACCTCTCATCGCAACCATAACCTCCCACCCTCATAAATGGCAGCTGCTCTCTCTCTCTCTCTCTCTCTCTCTCCTGCAAAATCCAGATTCAGGAAATAAATCAATTAACTTCGACAATAACATCTTTTATAGTTTCAGAATCCAAGCCTATGTCTATTGGATGAGACTTCCCAGAAAAACCAATTTCTTTGTGGACCAATTGAAGAAAAACCAGTGAGATAATTATAAAAGAGAACAATGGATCAAATAAATAAAGACGGGTTCTTTTTATTTTTCTTTTATGCGTGAAGGGAATGAAGAAACAAAGTTGGGAATAAAATGAAACTAGTGGGAAAGTCAGGTAAAAGAGAAAAAGGAGAAGATGAAAACTGGAAATGGACTTTGGGTTTTGGTTTGTGTTTCTTGAAAGGAAAAAGAAAAGGGGGAAAAGTGAAAGATTTCTCTTTGGATAAGTAATTTTTTGATGTTGAAGAGAGGAGTTTGAAGGAAGAAATAGTGAACCAGGATGTGGGGCTTGGGTGTGTGATGGTGGGGCGGTGGGGTTGGTCTGGATGAGGGAGAAGTGGGGAGGGTTGACAGGGATGAGGAAGAAAGAAAAATAAAAAAAAATAAAAAAAGTCACAGTCCAGCTCTCAGTCCAGTATTTTACCAAACACAGAACAAATATTATCCAGCTTAGTCCTGGCCAAGCTAATCCAAGACAGTCCTTAAATATAGTCCATTCCAAGACAGTCCTGAGTACCAAACGACCCCTTAACCTGTTCAATTTAGCAGCAATATCCATGAGTCCTATGAGATGTTCTCTTATGCTGCCTCCTTCATACTTCGTATTAGCCAGCCTAGACATGAGGTTCTTCGTTTAAGCCTTGCCAGATTCCTTAAATTTCCTTTCAATGGATTCCATAAATTGCTTGACACTTTCTGTTTCTGGAACTCCACCAAAAATAGCTTCCGTAATAGTCTTCTTCATAACCAACAGACAAACCTTATTAGCCATCCTCCAAGCTTCATGCACCCTTTTAACTTCAGTAGAGGAATTCGCAACGGGTCAGGTTGGCTCGTCTTAGGTGATAGCATAATCAATATCACTCATGCCTAGTGCAACATCAAGATCGAACTTCCATCGTTTGAAATTCGATCAAGTGAGAGTTTCAATTTGCGAGAAATTAATTGAGGGAGTGTTCAAAGCTATAAGGATTTGCAAACGAAAGCATATTACTTTCCAAATAACTAATTCTTAATTTGTTAAGAGAAAACAGTTTTCCGTTTAACTTTATTCACAAAACTAACAAATAACATATGCAAGCTTCCTTAATTAAGTATTACACCTTTGTGGCAAGAGATTACTTATAGCTTACACAAATTACATGTTATCTTGTGTCATCACAAACAAATTACAGGATAGATTCTATTTGTTGAAGAAACTTATCAAGTTTATGTATGATGCAATTTTTGGTTATTTCTTTAGGGTTTGAGTATTTATGTTTGGTTTTGTTATGAAAAGTTTGTTGATTCTCAAAACAAAGACAAACACCTATCTAGCTCAGAAAATAACCAAACAAACATAGTTCAAGAAAGAAAACTCTAAATTGCAGTGAATAGTGATTTGTGTCGCGAACAATGTTTTAGGGGTTTTTGGTGTCCGTTTTTTTACGCAAAATACCTTTCTAAATAGGGAATGACCTAATTAACATAACCCATAGCTTTGCTATGACATATGGGCATTTTTAGGGTTTTAAGGCCATTTGGTAGGTCAAAAACGTGTTTAAAGTTTTGAAGATATGAAAAAACAAATTAAAACACGCTTTTCCAGTTTCTTTAATATTCTTGATATTTACAAAAAACATGTTTAATCCATCTTTAAATTTTAAACATAACCAAAAACTCATCATGGCATAAACAAATAAGAAATTGTGATAGGCATGCTTGAAAAACGATTTCAGTGTGTGTGAATAACCATGTGCTTTGATACCAACTGTTAGATTTCTTTAATATGCGTGTTCATGATCTTTCACACGATCTACAATATGTAAAGACATACTTGGCGCCATTTTTCTTGAGTACACGACCTCTGAACTCATTCAATTGCAGCATCAACAATCCCAGCACGAACAAGACCGGCTCAAGACTTCTGCTCTCTCTCAGAATATGTTTCAACTCTCTTTTATGATGAGATTACGGTTAGAGAACGTGTCTGATGAGAGCAGGGCCTTAAGCTTATATAGGGCTAAGTCAAGTCGTCTTTACTCATTACCAAGGGACAACTTGACTAATCTTCCAAGCCCACCAAAACGGTTCACGCGAAAAAAAAAAAAAAAAGAGGACCCCTTAATAAGCTTCAAAACCTTTGTTTATTTCACAAGGTTTTGGGTCTCAAGGTATAACTTAATTTAAACTCTTATTAAAACATGATATAACTTATTATTTAGTGCACTGATCTAAATAGGAAACATAACACCCTTCTCTTCATCTAAAGTTGGATCAAGACTACTTTTATATCTCACACAATAGCTTCTGATCTTACTGTATTTTTTTGCTCTAAAATAAAGATTCTGGATGCATGAATTAAGGGACTGGAAAGAGGCCAGCATTGTTGACCAGAAAAAGAGCACAATTGCTTGTAGCTCAAGAATTCATATATGTATCAGGCAACTGATCATATAGCATGAAAGATAAAAAAACATAAAATAAAACTAATTTGGTATTGTCATGATGATTCATGAAGTCCCATAAATATGTATGTAAATTGTTATTTTTATTTTTGAGATACAGTCCAGCCTAGATAGTGGTGTAAATAAATGGGGAAGGGAGCTTGTCCAATCAAACAAGTCAGAAATTCAATTACCGTTGGACCACATCAGGAGGACAGAAACCTCTTATTTATTTATTTTCTTGTGGTGTACCAAAAGATATGTTAAAAAATATATAAAGAAGCAACAGCAATGTAACTTCCCACGTGTTGGATTAATTGTATGGATGGGAATCAGTTATTCATTTAAAGCAAGCTAGCTCAAGTTCAACATCCAGAAGCACACATTGGAAGACCAGTGCTGGAGCAATTAATTATACGGCATTTGATGAAGTCATCATCAGTCTAATTAAGCTGCTTTTTTAATTATTAATTTATCCAACATTCGTGCAGTTAATTCCATGGCTGAACTTCTCTCCCTTTCGAGACATAACATAACCTGCAAGAGGGCAACAAGAACAGTATAAGGTACATACTATATTTCACAAAAGGAAAAGATTTTTGTTCAATTGTCCCAGTGAATGAATTAATATTTTGAAATGAAGGTGTTTACGTTGAGTTGAGAGGCTAGCTTAAGCTTAGCTATGATGTTGGAACTTGGAGGCACACCTCCATTGAAACAAATAAGATCTTGAAGTTCCCTAGACTTGTAATATTATTGGATTATGATTTTTGTCTGAAACTCTCTTTGGTGGGGGGAGGGGTTTTATGCTGATGACCGCGATCTAATTATGCAACATTGATCAAAATTACTAGGTTGTGGGATGCTCATAGCAGTGGATAATGTGATCATGGGAACATACATCTTTATGTACAAGTCCCTGCTATAATCCAACTCACTAATGGTTGCAGACAAAACTGCAGAAATGCACGAGCAACGGGAAATGCAGGGTTTGCTATCTGCAGAGTTGATTGATGCTGCAACGACAAGAGCAACATGAAATTAATCAGTCGCCTTTCTGCTAATAGAAAATTATGAAAGTGTTGAGGATATTGAAGCAAAACTTACTGGGAGAGAACCAGTTTTCAAGTGTATGTAAGGATGGTAAATAGCAAGCATTTTCGGTGCCAGTCGGGTGGCTACATGCACTATTCCAACATGCGGCATTCTTTTCTTATAATATCTAATATTTTATGTATTCTCTTTTTCTAAAATAAAAAATTTGATGGCTCTTGTTTTGAACGCATGAATTAATCAAATGAGAGGGTGTCAAGGCAAAGTGGCGGTGATTTCGGAAAAAAAGAAAAAAAGAAAAAAAAAAGAGCCAAGGAAGAAAGCAGCAGTCCATCCAAGCGAAGTGTAGGAAGGCCGCCAAGAAGGACTCAAAAGAAATTAGGAATAAATTGGTATGTTTATTCTTCTCTCAAGGAGCGATATATCTACTTACATACGGAGTGGGTACAAATATGAAAATCTCATAATTCTATTGAAATTAGGTAATTACAATAAAATACAAATTATATTCCTAATAGGAACGTTGACTTTGACTCACACCATCACTCCCCCTCAAGTTGATGCATGTAGATATCGGTAATGCCCAACTTGTTAAGTGAGTCTTCAAATTGGCACTTCGACACGATATGGGTCAATATATCTGCAAGATGTTCCGAAGAAGGCACAAAAGGTATATAAATTAACTTTTGCTCCATATTCTCCATAATGAAATGTCGATCAACTTCTACATGAATAGTTCGATCATGTTGCACCGGATTGTTAGCAATTTCAAATGTACATTGACTATCATAGGGAGCTTTGTAGCAACATTCGTTCTAAACCCAATTTCAGAAAGAAACCACCTCAACCATGGTATATCACAAACCACTGGGCAATCCCTCTGTACTCAAACTCTGGAGAGGCACGAGATGAAACATTTTGCTTCTTGCTACGCTACATAACTAGGTTACCACAAACAAAGGTGAAGTAACCTGATGTAGAACGTCTATATATAATATTTCCTGCATAATCTACGTCAGCGTAACGTTTTAGATCCAAGTGGCCATTTTTCTTAAATAATAAACCTCTCCTAGGAGCAAACTTTAAGTAACTCAAAATACACATCAAAGCAGCTATATAATCCTCACTAAGTGAATGCATAAATTGGCTAGTAACGCTTACCGCATAGACAAGATCAGGTGTGCCAGTGGTAAATAGATCAATCTGTTGTATTCCTAAAAGAACACAAATTAATGTGCAAACAACCAATTAAAAATACCCGCAAGTGCACGAATCTATTGAGGTATAGATTATGTAAGTACGGGGTCGATCCCACGAAGAACTTGTCGGCTTCCTATAAGTTCTAATTTGAGTACATAAAGAACACTTATTTAACACACCACAAAGGCACAAATGCAAATTGGAAACTAAAAATGAGTAAACAAATGTAAAAGAAAAGAAACAAAACAAGAAACCAAAGAAAAACAGAAACAACACTTTCTATCACTCTTTTATCACCACTGTATCACTTATTTATCACCTGTGAACAGTGAGTGAACACTACCGTGAACAGTGAAAATGAACAGTGGCGATCGGTCGTGAACAGTGAAAATGAACAGTGGCGATCGGTCGTGAACAGTGACAACCGGTCATTTTTGGATAGATTCATGGGAGACCGGTCTCCTGAACAGTAACGACCGGTCGTTTGTTGGCAGATTCGTTTCTCTGTTTTTCTAGTTTCGACCTCTGTCCAGTGTTTTGCCTATAACTTTCCAACCATTTATCCAAATTTCACGTTCTTTATACGGTTGGATTCAGCACACAAAAACGAAAACACAGAATTCAATAATAGTTTCGAAAATAAACAGAATTCAATAAAGAAAACACACAACGTTTCAAATACACACACAAACAACACACTTGGGAGGGGGGGTTTGGTTTGGTTCAAGTGACCTATTTCTATTGCATGAAAGTAAATGAACTCTAAATTTAACAAGAATGGTAGAGATGAGTTATCAAAATGTGAAAGTACCAAGTAACAAATACTAGGGTTTCGGAATTCACCCTAAACAATTCTACCCATGTTCATGGATACTCAAGTGATGAACTCTAAATGTTTTGATGAAGATGTTCGCAATCAAGACCAGTACTAGTGGCTCAAGACGCATTGATTCTCTCTAATATACGTAAAGTGCAGTACTAGTGCTACAATGCTTGTGCCTTCCCTATAACCGAATCTAGGTGTGCTTAGTACTTTGATTCAATTACAAGAAAAACCCATTAAGCTCAAAGAGAATATGAACACCACAAGAACCCTAATAACATGATGTTTACATTAGGTATTCAAGAAACCAATTTACATGGATGATTCTTACTTCATCCATTTATTGCTTAGGGAAACATGAAGATACACATAATCCCAACAATCTCAAGAAGGATGCTTTCAAAGATGGCCAACCAAGGAAAAACACATATCAAGGATAGATTAATTTGGTGAATTGGAATTCATCAACAATATCTAGAAATTCATATACTCAAGCATCAAAACAATAAGGTTTTCATGTTTAGGGCTTCAACCTAAGCCCTAGCTATGGAGTTTAGTTCCTCATAATCATTTCAAACACAAATTCGAAATATAACTAGAAAGAGTTTACAGATTTTGTAAGTGATGGAAGCTCAAGGTCTTAAATGGTGGAAGTCTTCCTTTTGCTTCTTTGCTTGCTACACCTCTCCTTCCTTCCTAGGTCCAAGCTCTCCAAAACTTGCTCAATATCTCCTCAAGGATGAATCCCCCGTTCCAAAGTTGATGCCCATTCCCTTTGCTCCCCTCTCTTTCCTCCTTTTCAGCTTTTACTTTTAATATTCTATTTCAAAAGTCTTCACCCATTGTCTCCTTGTCTCCTTGCAAATGATGAAGTTTTGTCATTGTAAATATGCTCTATGTCTCAGAAAATCCCACTCAACCAAATTGATTTCTTGTTACCAAAAGGCGTGGTAACAAGTAGAAATGAGGTAACACCAAGTGAAAGTAAAACTGGCCCAAAACAGATTTCCAGAGCCAGCATCAATTGTTAGATCAGTTGGATAGGCTACACTTGTCCAATGGAGCTCAAATTTGGATATGTTGTATTCAACATCCATTGGAACAAGTTTCATGAAGATCATCACCTCATCCGAGCACCGGAGCATGCTGATCCAAGGCCAAGAAGTTGACCTACGAAAATGAACAAAAATCAGAATATATAGCCAATAATGCACTTTTAGCTCATTTTCATTCCAACTAAGGTAAAACCTATGAAAACACAAAAAGGAAGTAAAAAGCTATAAAATGTCAAGAACTAACTCAAAATAATGGGTGAATAACATGATAAATCATGTGTAAAAATGAACCGAACACAATCTCCCAACCAACTTGTGATATCTCTCTTTGTTAATTGAGACCTAATCCACATAAACCCCAAGTTTATGATTATCAACAATAGGTGTCTTAGTTGATTTTTACAGTCAAGCATCCTAGTATCTGCTAGCAGGTCCATGACAAACTTCCTGTGTGAAAGAAATAAGTCAGGTTTAGATCGAGTCACTTCCACTCCTAGAAAATATTTCACACTGCCAAAATCTTTCATCTCAAATTCAGACGCTAAACACTTCTGCAGCTCCTTGATTTCTATAGTATAATCACCAGTCATAATCATATCATTAAGATAAATAATCAATAGAGTCACCTTATCGGCCCTATGTTTAATGAACAGAGTATGATCAGTATAGACCTGTTGGTCACCAAACTTCTTTATAGCTGCAGTAAAATTTGCCAAACCAAGCTCGAGGAGACTGCTTTAATCCATACAACGCCTTTTTTAATTTGTACATGTTCCCCGTGTCACCAGTAACGCTATACCCTGACAGTATTCATATTAGCCACATATACAAAAGTATCAGGATAATCAACCCCATACGTCTGAGTGAACACTTTAGCTACTAATCTTTCTTTGTACCTCTCCATAGTACCATTTGCATTATATTCAACTATAAATGCACATCTGCATGCCACATGCTTCGTTCCCTTTGGTAGAGCAACAATGTCTCATATATATATATATATGAGGGATCCCTCAAATAGTGTTATTTGAGGGATGCCAGGTTTGGCTCCAATTCTCTGTAAACCAAATTTCACATCTTAAGGAACACAAAACTAAATAATTCTATAAGGCATACAGCCCATTTTGATATCAAAATATGAAATTGTCCTTGTATTCTTTTTCTCTTCATGCCCGTTAGAACTCAATTCAGATGTCATAACAACAACAACAATAAGTGAATAATGAAAATTTTACAAACTCATTTTGTGAGTAGAGTCCTAGAACCAACCCATTGTCATTCACTCGAAATCAACAAACCCACAAGAAATCAGGTTGGTCTCTCAACCTTGCCCATAAATTGTTCGTTCTAAAAACCCATCGCAGAACCCCAATTCGAAAAATCACAACCCAAATTTAGAACGAAACATAAATACCGCTATGGATACACCTACTTGATTGGCATAGAATTCTTGCAAGCTCAACTCGCGATGGCAGCTCTTCCTTCGTCTTGGAAGGGAGGGCTCTTCGTCTTCCTCATGCGTTCCTTATTCTCCAGCCATCGCATGTTTTATTTTTGTCGATCACTTGGTTTTATTTTTTCGGGTCTAGAGTTTTAAAGCGGGTTAAAATATTTAAAACAATCACAGCCACACAAGCTCATTAAAAGAGATCCAACGGCTAAGCGCCCCATCCCTCAAATAACACTATTTGAGGGATCCCTCAACTGAAGGGAACTGTATATATATATTTTTATTTATTTATTTATTTATTATTATTTTTTGTTTGTAGCGCCTTCATTTCAATATTTATGGCTTCAATCCACTTTGGATAATTAAATACTTCCTTAACACGAGTTGAAATTTTAATACTATCAATTCTAGTCACAAATGATTTGCACTTAGGATATAACCTGTTATCAGACACACAATGGGCAATAGAATATCTTGCTTTGCCTTCTAGTGAGTAACGATCAGGTGGAACCCCACGGTTCCATCTAGGTGGTAAAATATAAAAATTATCAGCAGTACAAATAGAAGTACTCACCTTAGGAATATCCAGGGGAGCTTGATCGAGTATTATTAGAGAAGTAGGGGGAATGAGTTTAGCAACATCAATAAAAATAGTTGGTTCGAGTTCGGCCAAAGAGTAGGTTAGGCCGGTTCAGCCAAAACTAGTAGTTTCAGCCAAATCAGTAGGCTCAGTTAGTTCTATCGTTTCTCACCCTTGTATCAAACCATCTAACATCACTTCTCCTTGTAAATATGGCAAGTCATGTCCTTCACTACTAGTGTCTCTTAGAAGGACATGCTTGGATGTATCAGAGAACAACAACTCATCCTCAATAAAGGTAACATTCATAGAGACATACAGATGTCAGGTAGCATGATGATAGCACCTATAGCCTTTTTGGTGAGGAGAGAAATCCAAAAAGACACAAGGGAGAGCACAAGGGTCCAACTTACTCCTCTGATTCTTATATAGGTGAACATAGACGACACAACTAAACACTTATGGAGACAAAGTCAGCATAGAAGAGATGGGGACATGATGGGTCAGTAGCTGCATAAGAGTTCGGAAATCCAAAACTCGTGAAGGTAGACGATTTAAGAGATAGACTGCATAAGTAACAACATCCATTAAGAACCACTTTGCAACTGATGCACCAAGCAATAGAGCATGTGCATTGGCAAGGATCATCCCATTTCTATGTTTAGCAACCCCATTTTATTCTGGTGTTTGAGGGCAAGTAGTCTCAGGGAGGACACCTTTAGTGTGGAAAAAACTGGGATTTACAAATTCTCCATCATTATCGAATCAAAAAACCTTGATAGGGAGCATAAATTGAGTATGAATCATCTTATAGAAACATGGAAATATAGCGACCACATCACTTTTATTTTTCATCCAATATAACTACATCATACGTGTGCAATTATCCACATATAACATAAACCAGCAAACACCAAATGTAGGAGAAATAGGGGAAGGTCCCCAAACATCATAAAGAACTAAATCAAATAGCATAAGTCGTTTATTACAACTTAGAGCGTAAGATACCTGATGACTCTTAGCTAAAATACAAGTTATTGGAATGCATACTCATTGACAGCACTAAATAATGTAGAAAAAATGCCTTAAATAACCAAGGGAGGCATGACCAAATCAACGATGTAGCAACCAAATCTAATGATGATGAGAAGTTTTGGCTTTACCAACACGAAAGACCCGACTAGTTGCCACGACATTCTCATAATAAAGCCCCCTTTTTAGTACTGCAACCAAAGATCTCCCGAGTATGGATATGTTGTAGTAAGACAACATACGGATACATTAGTAAATCATAATTTAACTGTTCAGTAACTTGTGGCACAAATAATAAATTGCTAGACAAAGATGAGCACTTTGTCCAATGGTAAGTAGGTGTCAAGATGATAGAGCCAACCCCTGTGACAGAAGAAGCAACATTATTAGTAGTCAGAACATGATCACGATGAGGCGAGATAGTAGTAGAGAATAAATCAGAATTATACATGGTCAGTAGCTTATTAATCAATAATCCAATCTGTATCACGTGCATCATGAGCAAGAAAAACCTTGCCAAAATTTCCTGGAGACGGAGGAGGTGCAAAAGATTGTGAGGTGCCTAAGGTCGTGGTCATGGCCAAAGCAAGAGCGGTAGGTAGGTCACCATGCCCAGTGGTGGTGACGACTATTTGGGTGGTGGTGTCAGCCACATGAGCTTTGCTACCCAATTGTTCTCTTTTCAAGTGTCTTCGTTCCTTTTTCCAATCAGGGATCCCATGCAACGCCCAGCAGGTGTTTATAGTATGGCTTTTATCACCACAGTGATCACATTTCAGTTTATCTTTTTCTACAGAAGTCAGACAACGAGGCAGAAGAGCCAAATCCTGAAGGCCGAGAAACCAGAGCGTTGTTTTTGGAAGTAAACACAACATCAGGTTCCCCAATCTTACTACTGAATCCATGCATAGTAATGTGACATTAAGCCTCTCAACGAACCATAAAAAAAACATTCTCGATACTTGGAACCTTATCATTTCATAGAATATCAATGCGAACCTTATCATAAGTATCATCAAGGCCAGCCCAAAAATGATACACACAATCTACCATAACAACATGCTAAAAAATCTTCATATCATCAACACACTTCATCTAAGAAGGACTTTTCTTGTCCAATTCAAGCCAGACTACCTTAAATTCGACAAAATAGGTGGAGACAGGACAACCCCCTTGCTTGAGATGGGTAGCCTGGCACTGCAGGTCATAGAGTTGGGATATGTCAGAGCCATCATAAAACATCTGATTCACAGCATCCCAAATATCCTTGGCAGTAGGTAGAGTATGAAACATTCAACAAACTGGGTTCCATAGTTCACATCATCCAACTTTTCAAAGTAACATGAGCAATTTTACACTTCTCAAATTGTGGGTCTTAGGAATTCGGGCATCAGTGTCGCTAGTTAGGTAACCCAATTTTTCTTGTGTAGTAGATTGGAGTTCGATCACCGAAGCCTATATCTTGGATCCATTCAGTTTGAATTTCATAAGTAGATTGGTGGACGATTTAGTGTGAACCATCAAAATAGAGGTAGGAGTAGCAGTAGATGAAGTATCACATGAAGCAGGTGAAAGGATAAAGTCCTTAATATTCGGCATGGTGATGGAGACTAGGTGGTAGCAGCAAGAAATAAGGCTACGATGGCAGCGGTAAAGCGCAACGGCCGCAAGGTGTGGCTGTGACAACACTAAGGGAGATGAGATGGCTCATGCTTAGGTGTATAAGCTAGGTGCACCGAAAATATGTATTTTTAGGATTAGGGTTTGAATGTTGTAGAGACGGATAAGAACCCTGCTCTGATACGAACTCAAAAGTAATTAGGGATAAACTGATATGTTTATTCTTCTCTCAAGGATATATATATACTTACATACAAAGTGGATACAAATAGGAAATATATACAAAATCTCTCAATTCTACTCAAATTAGGTAATTACAATAAAATGCAAATTCTATTCCTAATAGGAACATTGACTTTGACTCACATGGCTGCCGAAACAGACAATGTGGTAGCTTCATCAAAGTGGCTGAGGGAAAATGGGGGAAAGCATGAGGTTTCTAGATGGCCTAGGGTACGGTCTAGAAGGTAAATTATATTAATTGGCAGCAATGCATGGTTTAGAAATTAGACAGGAATTAGGCAGATTGTAATTGTAATTCCACCTTTTTTCTTTCTGTGGATATATTTCATAACTATAAGGAAGGATTTAAGTAGTACAATGCAATCACCGTTTCTATCGTCCGTTTTTTCATGCCGGAAACCCCGATAATATTATATGTAACAGAGAAGTTGATTTGAGTTGTAAGGTTATCAACTTATCAACTTCAATTCAAACGGAGAAGTCATCTAAGTTTGTTTTGCTTCCCTCTCTCTCTCTTTGAGATTTGAGACTTAACCTGCAAGAAGAAGAACATGAGCGATGGCTGATAAAAGTGGACAATGAGAAAATGTGAAAATGAACTGAAATATTTTCTGTATATTCCTTTACCCGTGCCCTGCTATCATCCAAGTCATAAATTCTGGCAAAAGATACTGCAGAAATGCCTGACCCATTCGAAATGCAAGGTACGTTATATGCAGAGCTGAGAGATGCTGCAACCACAAGAACAAATAGAAATATGACTACATTTAATTAATTAATTTCTTTATTTTAAACAGAAAACTAAGACCAGTTTGACGAAGGAAACGGAGTGGAGAAAACTCACAGCCAGAGGACCAGTTTTAAACTGTATGCGAGGTTGATACATAGCAAGCATTTTTGATGCCATTCGGGTCGCTGCATGCACTATACCAACACGCCTTATTCTTTTCTTCGCATATCTAACCAACCATCACACAAAAGTTTGTGAAGTAATTTTTACAATGCCTCAAGATTTAAACCTACAACTACTGTTAGAGTTTGGCAAGATGATATGTGTTTATGAAAATGGGAATGGAGAGAATGCAGAGAGAAATTGAAAAATGCTCTGTATTTCCTTGTGTATTTCGTGTGTAACGATTCTGGTGCACTATGCACAGCCAACTCATTTTGCTGTTAGAGGAGAGAGAGAGGGCTAGACAAGTCCTAGCCTCAATCCTCACCATCCAACATCAAAGAGATTATGACACCTGTCCAAGTTAAGTCCTATGAGACTTGACAAACTGACTTAGCCTATGAGCTAAGTCTTAACACTAAACAAAATGATTATATAATACTAAATCGGTTCACCATTTACACACCAACACTCCCCTTCAAATTGTGAACTGATTTCACTCCAAGCAATTCTCTGAGATAAGAGAACTGTTCTCTTGCCAAAGCCTTGGTAAATATGTCGGCTACTTGCTCCTTTGTAGGACAGTAAATCAAGTCTATTACTCCTTGTTGTAGAGCCTCTTTGATGTAATGATACCTTCGGTTTATGTGTTTGGTTTTCTGATGAAAGATCGGATTCTTGGTGATAGCAATAGCTGAGGTGTTGTCACAGTTTAGTGGTGTTGCCACAGTCTGCATCTCACCAAAGTCTTCTAATACAAACCGTAACCAGGTAGCTTGTGCAGTTGCCTCTAATGCACTCACGTATTCTGCTTCAGCAGTAGATAGAGCAACACATTGTTGCTTCACAGATGCCCAAGAGAATACCCCACTGCCAAATGTAAAAGCATATCCCGATGTACTCTTCATATCCTATTCTGATCCAGACCTATCACTATCATAGAAACCTACCAAAACCGATCCTTCTCCTTTCTTGTATTCCAGACCAAAATCAAGTGTGCCCTGTACATACCTTAGTACCCTCTTGGCGGTTCCATAATGTTTATTTGTAGGAGAATGCATGAATCTAGCCAGCAAACATGCAGCATACATTATGTTCGGTCTGGTTGCAGTGAGATAGAGTAGACTTCCCACTAATTTTCTGTATTCAACTTCATTTGCAGCTCCACTTTCGTCATCTTTCCTCAGTTTATCAGCTGGTACAAGAGGGATACCAACCGGTTTACAATCCTGCATGCTAAACTTTTTCAAGAGAGTAGAGGCATATTTTTTCTGATGTATGAAAATGAAATCTTCAGTTTGGATAATTCCCATTCCTAGAAAGTGATGTAACAGACCCAAATCTGTCATCTCATACCTCTGCATCATATCAGCCTTGAAGTCTTGCATTAGCTCTTGAGAATTCCCTGTCTACTACTATGTCATCCACGTAAATGGATACTATGACCAGATCCGAGGTTCCCTTACCTTTAACATACAATGTTGCCTCACTTGTGCTCCTTTTAAAACCACACTGCACAAGGTAAGAGTCTATGTCTCCATACCAGGCTCGAGGAGCATGTTTCAAGCCATATAAGGCTTTGTGCAATTTATACACCTTATCCTCCTCTCCTTGTATAGTGAAACCATCGGGCTGTTCTACATACACCTCTTCCTCAAGCACTCCATTCAGAAATGCAGATTTCACATCTAGTTGGTACATTCTCCAACTGTTCTTTGCAGCCAAAGCGATAAGAGTTCGTATAGTATCCAACCTTGCCACTAGTGCAAAGGTTTCGTTGTAGTCTATCCCGGGCTTTTGTGCATAGCCCTTTGCAACTAATCTGGCCTTATGCTTTTGAACCGAACCATCCAAGTTTAATTTGGTCTTGTACACCCATTTTACTCCAATTACCGGTTTATTGAAGGGTCTACGTACCAACTCCCATGTCTGGTTTTTCTCAATCATGCTCATCTCATTTTCCATCGCCTTTTTCCATGCTTCATCCTGTGCAGCTTCAGCAAAGTTTTCAGGCTCAACTATACATAAATGACATCTCTCATAAATCTCGCTCAAGTTTCTATACCTCAAAGGTGTGTCATCATAATAAGGTGAAGACTGTAGTCCACTCGGTTCACCACCTCCAGCAGCTAAGGGACTGTCAATTTCCACTTGAGAAACATCAACAATGACATCCCCTTTAGGTGCAGCCACGGTTTCTGATGCTCCCCTATCTGAAATATCATCTGCAAGTAGTGGAATGCAGATTTCTTTCACTGTGTGCCTCTCCCAGTCCCATTTGCCATTTTCATCAAAGATGACATCTCTAGAGAGCAAAACTTTCTGAGTTGCAGGGTTCAATATTCGATAACCCTTCTCACATGTTCCATATCCGATAAATACTCCAATGGCACTTGTTGCCTCTAGCTTATGCCTTAATTGTCCCGGGATAAGAGAGTAACACACCGAGCCGAACACCTTGAGATGTTTAACCCCAGGCTTTCTCCCACTAAACCTCTCAAACGGTGTAGTATTCTCCAAAGCTCGGGTGGGACTTCTATTTAGCAAGTACACAGAAGTATTCACTGCCTCACACCAAAGTGTGTAGGGCAGCTCTTTGTCATGAAGCATACACTTTGCCATTTCGACAATGGTTCGATTTTTCCTTTCCACGACGCCATTTTGCTGTGGAGAGTAAGTGACTGTGAGCTGCCTTTCAATTCCCAGATTTTCACAAAACTGAATAAAATCTGTGGAGATGAACTCTTCCTCTCGATCGGTTCTCAACCTTTTCACATGGTATCCAGATTGCAGCTCAACCATTACCTTGAATTTCTTGAACACATGGAATGTCTCGGACTTGTTTCTCAGAAAATAGACCCAGCACATCCGTGAAAAATCATAAAATATTTATTTCCACCGAGACTTGGGGTTTGCATTGGACCACACAGATCCGAATGGATCAGTTCCAATGGTTCCTTGGCTCTCCACTGTGATTCTTTAGGAAATGGCTCCCGATGATTCTTTCCCAATACACAACCTTGGCACACCACATCGGCATTTTGGATTTCAGGCAGCCCCAATACCATTGCTTGGTTCTGCAGCAGCTTGAGACTCCTAAAATTTAGATGTCCAAACCGCTTGTGCCATATCTTGGAACACTCTTGCACCTTTGCTTTCAGTGCAACCTCCTTGAGTGTGTTGAAGACCAAAGGAAAGCATCGGTTCCCCTTTTGTTTCACACTTACTACCATGTTGGTTAAGGAACTATCATCGAAAATGTCAACCTTGTGATCCCCAAATACAAGGAAATAACCATGCTCAGTCATTTGCCCTAAGCAGATTTTCTGCAAGGCCGGGTACTAGCATGACCTCCTTGATACACTTCTTCCCTTTCATTGTATCAATAACCAAGGTCCCCTTTCCTGCCACATCAACCAAAGCACCAGTGCCTACCTGAACCTTAGCCTTTACCATTCTGTCAATATCCACAAGTAAATCAGCCCTTGATGTCATGTGGTTGCTGCAGCCACTGTCAATATACCACTCATCACCGACTCTTCTTCTGTCTGCACTAGAGTGATTTGCATAGAACAGAATTCCGGTTTCTTCAAGCTGATGAGCAAAATTCACATGTTGGACAGATTTGTTCGCATGACAGTACCTTGCAATATGTCCTATTTTGTTACACTTATGGCACTTGACCTTATTCTTAAGCCAACATTCTCCGTAATGCAATTTATCACAGAACTTGCATTTATTTCCAGCATTATCAGTCTCATTTTTCACAGAGGAATTAGACTTATTACCTCCATCACCTTTGTTACTCCATTGCTGCCCCTGTGACTTGTTATTCCTCTGAGATTTGCTAGTGTGACCATTAGACCGAGATGACTTCGGTCCAACATTCAAGCTAGCAAATGCCTTCTCCGCACTATTGTCACTGTGCCTATCAAGCCTCTGCTCATATCCCTTTAAAATGGCTACAACATCCTGAGCATCAATGGTATCTAAATCCTTTGTATTCTCTATCACAGCAGCTATACTATCATAGGATTTAGGTAAACTGATAAGCAGTTTCTGAACAATACGTTGATTGCTCAGATCCTCACCATAGCTTCTCATTTGGTTTATCATATCAAACAACTTAGCAATATATCCAGACAAAGAATCATTATCATTCATCCGAGAGTACTCAAAATCACGCCTAAGACCCTGAAGTTTCACGGATCTTACCTGCTTATCACCCACAAATTCTTGTTTCAGAATATCCCACGCAGCCTTTGCAGATTCCTGAGTTGCAATTCGTGGAAAAATTTGATCTGATACAGCCCCTTGGATGATACCCAGAGCTCTAGCGTCCTTCACCAAGTTCTCACGCATCAGCTTCCTCTCTGCCTCCGTGAGCTCCTCCGCCTCCTTCGTCGGAGTTTTGTACCCATTCTCCACAAGATCCCACAGCTCGTGCGAACAGAAGATGGTTTTCATTTTGATTTGCCAGAAATCAAAATTTTCACCATTAAAAATTGGCGCTCTGAGTTCTCCTCCTCCAGACCCAGCCATGTTAGACTCGATCGATGCAAGCTTGAATCACTGCAATAAGATTTTGCTTGTGAATCGGAGCTCACCCTAACAATCCCGACGCCCAGAAAATCAGACCGAACCTGGCTTTGAGGCCATGTTAGAGTTTGGCAAGATGATATGTGTTTATGAAAATGGGAATGGAGAGAATGCAGAGAGAAATTGAAAAATGCTCTGTATTTCCTTGTGTATTTCGTGTGTAACGATTCTGGTGCACTATGCACAGCCAACTCATTTTGCTGTTAGAGGAGAGAGAGAGGGCTAGACAAGTCCTAGCCTCAATCCTCACCATCCAACTACACTATCAAAGAGATTATGACACCTGTCCAAGTTAAGTCCTATGAGACTTGACAAACTGACTTAGCCTATGAGCTAAGTCTTAACACTAAACAAAATGATTATATAATACTAAATCAGTTCACCATTTACACACCAACAACTACAACTTACTGTCTTAGTGCCAAGCAAATAGCATCTGAAATTTGAGCATCTGAGCCAGTTTTGGGAACTTGATCAAGCTCATGTATAAGCTGGTAACAGTCCTGCACATAAATGAGCCAACATGGGAGCTCATGAGAGACAACTCCTTCCTTTTTTCGAATATGGAAACGATAAAATGTACTAAAAAGACCAGATACCTCAATTGCCATGCAACCGCCTTGGCCAAGATTTGGCTGCAATGGATGAGCAGCATCGCCTAGCAGAGCAACACGCCCGATTCCCCATGAGTAGATCATGTCTCTGTCGTAGATTTCTCTCTGTAAAATCATGGACTCTGGTGTTTCCTGAATTAGAGCAACCACTTCATCACACCACTTTCCAAATTTCTCCTCCAGGAGCATCTTTTTACCTGCAGGATCTAAAAGCCTAAGATTTAGATAACTGGAAGAGCTATGTTCAAATCTAATAATCAAATGCATTAATTTATGACAAGTTCACAACAGAGAAAGAGAGTGTGTGCCTCCAGGAGGATCAGTGCCCATAGGCGGCTGCTTATGGAAGGCAAACCATTGCATATTCCCATTCCCAATATCTAATGCAGCAAAGTACTGGTTCAATCCCAAGAAGACCCGATACCTACGAATCAAGAACGCGCAGATAATGAATCAAAACCATCCATCTACTAACTTTATTTTTGAGTTTTTACACTTTTATTTGTCCATTTTTTTATTTCAGCTTGTCAATATGAACCATGTAACATATAATATACCCGACACTATCAATGTATGGCGGAACTAATTTTGTTATTCCACTGTAGCAGGTGTAATTTGAGTACTTTGCTTCCCGTCTGCCAAATAATTTCGTTCGCACCTGGTTAAAAAGAGACAAAATAATTATGAAGTTGAAAAGGGCATACATTGGAGATGGCTCAAAGATTAACAGAAAATTTACTTTTGACCATATTCCATCAGCTCCTACTAAAACATCACCATGATATTGCTGTCCATCTTCAAGGATCACTGTGACCTAATTAATAATACACGGAAAGAAGCTGAGAAATTTGTACTGGTTTCTGAAAAGTTTTAGAAACTAGAATATTAGTAAAAAATTAATTGAACCTTGCTAGGCTCTTCAATGAAGTCCACCACTTCAGAATTGTTTCTCACAATGTCCAATCCGACTGCATTGACTAAGATATCTTGTAGCTCCATCCGGCATATCACAAGAGTGATAGGAAGCCCCCTACTTACAGCCGGAGACGAAAGATCAAACTTGGTAAACCTGAACCAAAAAGCATAAAATAAAAGAAGGATACAATTGAGCACTTGATTTAGAGAAACTACTATTGAGCACTGGACACAAAAACTGTAGAAACTGATACCATATAGAAACTGATTTTCCCTTATATTATTCATATGATCATTATACAATATTTATGGCCTAATAACAACGTAACTGACAACTAACCATTTCCTATCATTAGTAGGATTAACAATTGTAACTGAAATACTATCGTAACTTCCTAATACTCCCCCCGCAAATCAAGCGCACACAGCATAGCAAGATTTGAATGAAGAAACTACATAGTAATGGAGATGGCGGCAACAGTTGATTGTAGTAGTCCAGTAAGGGGAACCAAAAAGAAGAACTCCAATCTCCAGAGTTGCAACAGCGGCATAAGAGAAACAAAGTAAATATAACACCCATTGAAAGGCAGGAAGTGAAGGAGCGCATGGGCTCATGGAAGGAATGAATAAAATGACGAGCTGACATACAAGTCAAATGGACCTAGGAAACAACTTTAGGCACCTGAGAAACATAACTCTACCTAGGAATCACCCTCTAGGTAGGATAAAGAGCATGCGGTAAGCGAGAAATGAAGTAGCCATGTAGAAAAATAAAAGTCGCCCAAAAAAAAAGGTTACACCCATAGGAAGAGAGGAATTGGAAACAAAAGAAAATTCATCACATGGTAAGCAAAAAGGGATGTGTGTAGAGAGAGCAAAAGGAATATTTGAAGGGAATAATGGGGTTAAGAGAGGGTGCAGAACAGCAGTAGAGGATATGAGGTGAAACCAACTTGGGACACAAAGAAAAGAAAAAGAGAACATGGGCAAGTTTGAATTTCAAAGCACCATAGAAACAATAAAATAATGTATGGGGAAGAAAACCACGTGGGAATAGAGAAGTAATAAAGAAAAGATCATCACAAGAGCATAGAGGCCCATAGAGATTAAAATAAAGAGGGATTATTGACCCAAAAACAATAATAATAAATAAAGAAGGAAACCAAGTGAGACAGAGAAATGAAAAGAGAGTGTGGGCAAAACACATAGAGAGAAAATCCTTTCAAAATAAAGATGGAAAAAGGAGAGAAAAAGAGGAGAAAAGTGAACACCCATCAAAAGAAGAAAGTAGTCAAGAAAAGGAGAGAGAACACAAGATGCGAAGAAGTGTATGGGCTCATGGAAGGAAGGAAACTCAAGATGCGAGAGACAACCCATTAAAAGGAAAGGAAACTTAAGATGCTAAAGACAACCCATGACGGGGAGAGAGAAAACACAATTGAAAAGAAGAGAAGAGAATACCCCAGTAATATATAAGAATTATAAAGAAAAGAAGACAATACCAGTAATAGAGAAGAAGAGAGGTAGTGCAAAAGAGCAATGAAGAAGACAAAGACAAGTAGTAAAAGTAAAGAAAGAGATTGGGCTTAAGAGGGGAGGAGAACACCGGTTGAGTAGAGATAGAGCATGAGAGGCCGATACCAAAGCGGCAACACAGAGATTCCAAGTTGGCAACATATAGGAAGAAACAAGGGCTGTGCAAAGGGAATAACGGCAGTGTAGCACGACGGAGGAAAGAGACACGACTAGGTAAACGATGACGAGCAACATCAACAAACAAGAGGAAAAATATGGAAACCATGATAGAGAAACCATCAAAAAAACACGGGAGATAGAAACCACGATCGCATACTAGGATAAGGCTTAGCGAGCATTGACGAGGCTCGCAGAGGGAAGAGAGACGGCTCGGCAAGAGAGACGGCTCGGCGAGAGAGACGGCACGACGAAGACAAAGAAGTGGAGAGAGATTTCAAGAGAAAGAGGGAAACAACCATAGAGAGGTGTGGTCTCTGAGGGAAAACAAAGATCTGGCCATCATGTCAAGAGATGGACATGGATGAGGAGTGGGACTAGGTATCTGAGGAGTGGAAGAGGCACTGAGCTATGGAGGAGAGGAAAAAAAACAACAATATTCATCTTTAAGAAGAGGAGAGTAAAAAAAGACTACATAAACAAACACCCTTACGAGTGAGGAGCGTCAACGACTCTTAATGTTGGCAACTGGAGGATCGCTAATCGGCGTTAGCCAGTAGCCTGATACCATGTAGAAACTGCTACCATATAGAAACTGATTTTCCCTTATATTATTCATATGATCATTATACAATATTTATATACAAGTCTGTAGAGAATAATCTACAGTTATATCAAGCCATTATCATAAACATAAATATGGAGTTATGGCCTAATAACAACGTAACTGACAGTTGACCATTTCCTATCATTAGTAGGATTAACAATTGTAACTTCCTAATATAAGAAATCACTTGAAAATTTTCTCAAATTAAGCTAACTAAATGGAGAAGTCAACAAATAGATCCTTTTATACAGCATCCAATTTCTGTCCATGTATAGTATAGCAGCAGTCTTACATGGTTGGCCCATTCCTAATCGAATAAGCCTTCGAGGTCTGGTGATTGTCTAATATGATATCAAAAAGTTAATCCTTATATGCACGTCAGGAAGGAGGGTGTTGGTTTGATATAAAAGCTTAAGCCTTTTGGGTTGAGTGCTTATCTAACAAGTGGAACCAAAGTGAAAAAGTTACTTAAAAATAACAGCAGGCTTACCATTCACCTGAAACTCCATCTACAAAGCCATTGGTCCTATTGCCAGTAACACAACCTGCTTCCATGATTTGTTTTGCAACATTCTCATCAATGGCTTCCAGCACGGCTAGAGCGCTACTCATAAGCTGAATTGGTCCACGGTGTTGTCCCTCCCCTCTCACTAAACTCAGGTCTTTCTCAAACACCTCTACTTCAAATCCTCTGTGTCTTGCTGCCAATGCTAAAACTAGCCCCCCAATACCCCCACCTGCAATTAGAATTTTAAGCTTCCTTTTACCACCCTTCTCTTCATCTAAAGTTGGATCAAGACTACTTTTACATCTCACACAATAGCTCCTGATCTTACTGTATTTTTTTGCTCTAAAACCAAAAATGCCATAGCTCTGGTTTTGGATGCATGAATTAAGGGACTTGAAAGACGCCAGCATGGTTGACCAGAAATAGAACACAATTGCTTAAGAATTCATATATGTAGCAAGCAACTGATCATATAGTATGAAAGATAAAAAACAATATTGTCATGATGATTCATGAAATCCCATAAATATGTATGTATATTGTTTTTTTTGGATGCAGTCCAGCCTAGAAAGTTGTGTAAATAACTGAGGAAAGGAGCTTGTTCAAATCAAACGAGAAAGAAAGTCAATTACCATGTGCATAAGACAGGAGGACAGAAACCTTATTTATTTTTTATTTTTTTGTGGTGTACCGAACGATATGTTAAAAAATCAATGCTTGCTGTCTTTGGTTTTTGCCAAAATCTTTTGCTAAAATACAAAGCAACCCCTTCCTTGCGCTAATGGTTAAGGAATGTGGTTTCTAACGTCATGTCCAAATAAGGGTATATTTTTGCTCATCATTTTAATCCAAGTTGTACTCTCACCATTTTTTTCAACACTTGACACGTGTTCCTTGACATAACCATATTTAACTATTTACTTTGTATTTATGCAACTATGGTTATATCAATAGATATGTGTCAAATGTTGATAAGGGTGGTGAGAGTACACTTTAAGTTAAAGTGATAAGCAAAAATGCTCCCGTCCAAATACGGGCTATATCCTCAAATATAGCCCAAAATTCTCAAAACTCATCTGCAAGAGTGGGCTACACAAAGGGCTCCGAGGGAGGGCTACCCATTAGGTCAATTCCTAAAAATTAGGCCAAATGTGGCCCTTTGGCCAGCCCAAACTAAATAATTAGATGGGCCTAGCTGACGTCACCTTAGCTATGATGTTGGAGGCACTTCCATTGAAACAAATAAGATCTTGAAGTTCCCTAGACTTGTACAACTAAATCACGATTACGATTTCGATTTTTGTCGGAAACTTTCTTTGGTGGGGGGAGGGGTTTTATGTTGTTGACCGCCAAAGCCAGCTTCCATGATCTGTTTTGCAACATTCTCATCAATGGCTTCAATCACCGCCAAAGCACTGCTGGAAAGTGGGATTGGGCATCGGTATTTCCCCCTCCCCTCTCACTGCACTCAGGTCCTTCTACATCAAATCCTCTATGCTTTGCTGCCAATGCAATAACAAGGCCCCCAATACCCCCACCTGCAATCAGAATTTTAAGCTTCCTTTTGCCACCTTCCTCTTCAATGTTAATTAACCTTTGATCAAACAGCCCCTTGTTTTTTGGTTGGAACTACAGTCTTTGCACACTGAAAATGGAAAGGATTTCCCAGGCAATTGGAAATGGACACGTAGCATAACTAACCTTATGGTTCATAGTATTAGTCACAGTACAGACATCTTATATTGCCAGACAAATATTAGCAAAAACTGATTTATAAAATATGCATATTGCAAACGTCACTTTGCAATATGCAAAGTTCTATGTTTGAGTAGGTTTTGGTTATTTTGGATTTTGTGGGCTTTGCTTGAGATCATCCTTAATCGTTTATGAGGGCTAGTAGTTGTTTGTGTGGCTTTTGTCCGCTTTGCTTATGCTTTTTTAGCATGTTAGTTTTGTCGCCCTTTTGTGCTTGGTGTTAGTTGTAGAGTGCTGCTAAATGAACCTTAAAATTAACTGAGTACACCCCACTACTAAACTATTTATTGAATGACTAATTTACCCTAATAAAAAATGATCAAAAAGGATATAATGAATTGTGAAACAAATATAATTTTAATAAGCACACCCTACTCACCATATCCAACCATAATCAAACGTATTCGTATTACTTGATGCTAACGGTGAACAACTCAACGAGCATTGGCGGTGGCGCAAAGAGGTATCTTTGAATGTTCGTTCTTTTGCCCCTTCCTTTGCTGACCAATAGTCCTCCATTGCTGCCCAACAACTCCTCCATTAGAGATGAAGGTTAAGGAAATTATTAAGAGACCAAATCTGAAAGTGGAAGACCATCCAACTATTCATAACAATCATTGAAGATATTAGTTAGATCTAAAGTTCAAATATAAGAAGGGATTTGAGAATTAGTTTTCATTTGAATTAAGTTTGCAGTAGCTATTAGATCCATATGGCTAGTTGTAGAACCAGTTTGAACAAATTCGTCATTTGAAGGCTAAATCAAAACTCCATTGAGATGAGAAAAAAAAAAAAGAAAAAAAAAAGGGGAATTTGCACAACAAAAAAAGCCCAGATTTGTTCAAATTGACTCCTTTTAATGTGAAGAACAAAAGCTTTAGAAGAATTTAAAATATGGCTAGGCAAATGAGATGTGATATAGTGTATTAGGGTGTACTAAGGGTATTTTGTGTACTTAAATAGGGTGTATTTAGTTAATTTTACATTTTAATTTAAAAATTAGGGTGTACTTAGATTACTTAGATGATAGGGTGTACTCAGTTAATTTTAGTAGGCCTGGGCACGGTTCGGGTCGGGTCAAATTTTGGCTGACCCGCGGGCCGAACCGAAGGAGAGCTCGGGTCTCGGGTCGGGTCGGATCTCAGGTGAAACCCGAAATTAGACCGAACCGGAAATGGGCTCGGTTCTCGGGTCGGTTCTAGGGTTCTGATCGGGTTTGGTCTTGAGCCCATTTTTCCCATTTTCAAAAGTCCAAATCTTATTTATTTTCGGTGAAAAAAAGCCCAAATCATATTTTTTTAGGAAAACAAAGCCCAAATCAGATTTACATTCAGCCAAAACCCCTTTTTTGTTGTCAAATTGCCAAAACCTATTAAATTCTTATGAACAAGCCCAAAACCAATTTTTCAAACAGGCCATCCATTAAAGCCCATTTCGTTTTTCCTCACCCAAATCATATAAATTCAACCTATCTATAACCTGTTTTTTTAAAGTTTCTAAACTGAATCACAATCACAAGCATCATCCAACTATCAAATTAGTTGGTTCTTACATCCCATGACAAAAAATACAAGCAAAGCACCAAATTATATTTTACATCCCATGACAAAAAATACAAGTAAAGCAGCAAATTATATTTTACAACCCATGACAAAAATTACAAATAAAGGAGCTGCAGGTTTGAACAAATGATACTAATGGCATATTATCACTTACCAAACAGATTCACGTGTATAAGGGAGCTGCAAAAAAATACACTTGTATCAGTTAAAAATCACTCACCAGATCATAATCCAACTCAATAGTTAATTTCACCAAAAAAAGAAAGTGTTTGCAGTTTTTGTCTCAAATCATTTAAACAGATCAAAACACGTTATAGCACAAATCAGTTATCATTCAAAACATCTTATGACTGGACATAACAACAAATAAGCAGAGAGTTTACTTTGTTATTTACTGTACCCTAATCACAAACTAAACATTTAGTGATTAGAAAAGTGAAAGCATTGATTGAAAGACAAGCTTTATTACAAGTTAAAATGAATCACAGACTAAACATTTTCTGTCCATTCACATGACAACAATAACAATTCCAGGCCCTGCAACTTAATAACAAAACGCTAAAAGGTACAAAGAAACAGATGAACTAGAATTTCTGAACAAAATAAAAGCAAAAAGGTAAAAATGCAACCACTGATACATATTTAATGCAAACAGATCAGTAACTCTAATTCTATTAATATTGAAGATAGAAGAACACTTCCCAGCAACCAAACAAATAAAAATTCATGGCCAAAAAGAAAGAATCTGGAACCCCAGCAAACAAAGAAAAACTCAACCGAAGGATTAGCCACATATCAAAAACACCCTAACTGAAAAGCTTTAGCCACATAGTTTAGAGAATGATTATGGTTCCTCTTCTTCATCATCCTCCATCTACATGAACATTACCCATGAACTCATGTCAGATTAAACCACACGAGAGAAATTATCAAAGAACTAAACCCTTAATAAACCTTAACCCAAAAGAATAAACATGAACCATATCATATGAATTAAACCAAAAATGACAGCAACAAAAAATTCAAATAAAATTAAAAGCCTGATTTTGATCAAAGTTGATACCAGAAACAGAAAAGAATCACATAACCCATTACAGATTAAGCCAAAAAAAAAAATCACAGGAATTAAAAACTAAGCCAAACCCATCTCAATTCAAAAGCGTCTCTACAAACCCAGAAAAGAGAAAATTTCATATAGCTCATCATGTCAGATTGGCAAAGAAAAAAAAACATAAAATAGCAAAAATAAGCAAGACCCTTTTATGGTGATTCAAAATGAAACGAGAACTTACAATTATTTAAGGGAGCGTTTCTCGAAGGCACTGAATCAGTAAAGGATAAAAAACACAGAAATTAAACTAAATAACAAGAAATCAAATATCAGAAACAAAGTCAAGACTAGCAGCAGAAATCAACATATTAAACACACTCAAAACAAAACAAAAATAAGGTTAGCAACAAATATTTACCTCCATTGAAGCCAAAATTTCAAAACCTTCCATAGATTAACACAGTTCCACCATCGACCATGAGATGGAGAGAGACGAGGCGAGACGAGAGAGAGAGGTCGATGACGGTGAGGGTGAGGGTGAGGTCGGGAGAGAGACGATAGAGGTAGAGGGTGAGAGAGAGGCGGCGACTGAAACTGAGAGTGAGAGGGAGGTCGATTGAATTTGAGAGAAAGGTGAAGGCGCTAGGTTTAGTTGTGGTTGTGATCTAGTGCGAGCATCCTCAAGGTAAACTCTTCTTTTACCCAATAAACAGAGGCCACGTGGTATATTTATATATTATTAATTAATGCTCGGTTCGGGTCAGGTTCACCGGTTCCAAATTTTTTTGAACCGAAGACCGAACCGTTGACTTCGGTTCGGGTCAGGTCCAGTGTTGACTTTTTCGGTTTGGTCAAAAAAACTTCATTTTTCGGTTTGGTTTGGTTTGGTTCGGTCGGTTCATTCGGTTTATCGGTTTTTATGCCCACCCCTAAATTTTAGGGTTCGTTTAGCATCACTCTAGTTGTATTGTTGAAGGTTATCTAATGAATGAAGTTGTTGTTTAAAGATAGTGGAAACTAGGAAGCATATGTATATAATATATATAAAAGAAACATTAGTTATGGAATTCACATATCAGCATAACAACTGGACTCCTTTCCTATATCCATATCCGCATCCGCTTTTATCACAAAAGGCCTCAGTATTATTAGTAGTTGAACCATTCATTATATTTTGCATTTTATTTAGTCAAGTTTTCGATGTGGGACTCATATTCTTTAACACACCCCCTCAAGTGGGACCACCACATAGTGAGTCATACGTGAAGCTAAGTCCACATCGGAGTCAATTATTCAAGCTCAACATGTGAGCACCATATATTGGATAAAAGGTAGGGGTAAACATTCAAGCCCAGTCAATCAACCTGGCTCTGATACCATTTTAAATTCAGAGAGACGGACCAGCAGCCCACTACTAACAACACCGATATTGTCCCCAACTTAACCACCTACAAAGCTCAGTGGTGTGAGATTTTATCACAAAAGGCCTTGGTATTATTAGTAGTAGAACCGTTAATTATATTTTGTATTTTATTTAGTCAAGTTTCCGATGTAGGAGTCATTCAACAATCTGTATGTTTTTTATAATGCTCAGTGACAGTGACAGATGTTTTTAATTAAACCCTGCTTCCTTTAAAACATTTAACATTTTTTCGAACAGTACTTGATGCATTTCTCATAAGTAGGAATGAAACAAAACATTGAAGTCATCTAAGGCTGTTTTCTGTCCTGCAGTTTGCATTGGTGTCTCTCTCTTTTGAGGCATAACCTGCAGCAAGAAGAGCAACATGAATGATATATGTATGTTTGTTATCTGTTTCAGACATGTCAAGTTTTTCAAGTGTCCCAGTCGAAGATATTAAGATGGTTACGTTGAGAGGATATAGGGATATATATGCAAATGAATTTGACATAGATTTTTATTATTTCTTATTCCTTTACCCATGCCCTGCTGTGATCCAAGCCATAAATTTTGGCAAACAAATTTGCAGAAATGCACGAAAGACAGGAATTGCAGGGTGCGTTATCTGCTGAGTTAGGAGATGCTGCAACCACAAGAACAAAATGAAATGAGCTACATTTATTCTTTTTTTCTTTCTTTTAAATGAAAATTAGGAAAAGCTTTGAGGAGGTTGAAGCAGGAAACTGGGTGGAGAAAACTTACAGCCAGAGGACCAGTTTTAAACTCTATGTAAGGTTTGTAACTGGCAAGCATTTTTGAAGCCATTCGGCTGGCTGCATACACTATGCCAACACGCCACAATCTTTTGTTCGCATATCTGATTATCATCGTGATGAAGCCAAATTTAATACGCAAGATTGAAGATGTTTTGATTAAACAAAAGTTTGTAAATTCAGTCTATTTCAAGATTTAAACCTAAAGGTAGGAGTGTGAGACTGGTTTGAAAGAGATAGGGTTTCCTAAAATCTACCTTCTTAGTGCCAAGACAATTTCTTCCGATATTTGAACATCTGAGTCACTTTTGGAAGCTTGAACAAGCTCATGTATAAGTTGGTAACAGTCCTGCACATACAATCTCCCAGGTAATGACTAATGAGCACATGGGAGCTCAAAAAATACCTTAATTTGTTTCCATTTTTCTGACATGCAGGCTGCATGATGCTGCATGCTAAAGATAAATGTATTAAACGATAACATACCTCAATTGCCATGCAACCCCCTTGGCCAAGATTCGGCTGCATTGGATGAGCAGCATCACCTAGCAGAGTAACACGCCCGGCTCCCCAAGTGTAAATCATGTCTCTATCATAGATATCTCTCCGTAAAATCATGGACTCTGGTGTTTTTTGAATTAGTGTAACCACTTCAGGACACCAATTACCAAATTTCTCGAGGACCCTCTTCTTTTTACCTGCAACATCAAAAGGCATGATATTTACGTTATCACTAGTCAGCAACCTAGAGAAGGGAGAGGGAAGGAGGGGGCAGAGAGGAGTGTGCCTTCAGGAGGATCATTGCTCATAGGCTGCTCTTTATGGTTGGCAAACCATTGTATCTTTCCATTCCCAACATCTGTTGCAACAAAGCACTTGTTCAATCCCAAGAAGATCCGGTACCTTCATACCAGCAAAACCAAGATTACTGAGTTAAAACATTCATGTGCTTTGTTTATTTTGTGCTGAACTTCCACTTTGGTCCATTCATAAATTCAGTTTGTCATAAGAAATTAAACCATTTTTATTACTTACGCAACACTATCAATATATGGTGGCACAAAGTTTGTCACTCCACTGTAGGATGTGTAAGTTGAATATTTTGCTTCCCGTTCCCCAAATAATTTTGTGCGAACCTAGTGATGAAGAAACAATAAGTAAGGAAGTTGATAAGTGCATACATACATACATTGGAAATAGTTCAAAAAGGAGATAACTTACCTTTGACCATATTCCATCAGCTCCTACTAAAACATCACCATCATATTGCTGGCCATCTTCAAGGATCACAGTGACCTAGTAATCCACAGAAAGAAGTTAGAAATTTGTACAGAACTGTGAAGAATTAGAAAGTAGATTAGTCAAAAATTAATTCAACCTTGCTAGGGTCTTCAAGGAAGTCCACCACTTTAGATTTGTTTCTCACAATGTCCAACCCAACAGCATTGAGTAAGATATCTTGCAGTGCCATCCTGCATATTACTAGAGTGAGAGGAAGCCCCCTACTTACAGCTGGAGGTGAAAGATCAAACTTGGTAATCCTGAAGACAAAATGAAAAAAAAGGATCAAATGCTAACTTGAAAGCGTAATTCTTTCATTTCTTGAAAATCAGAGTTAAAACTCTAACTCAGGAAAAGGTAATGACTAATATCTATTTGCTTTTGCGATTAAAAGAATAAAATAGCTAGCTATTGTGGATATCTTTGCTTATGATATTTGGCACATGAGTTATAGGAACATCCTCTGCCCACAAGAACTATGAAATCCTCTGAAATTCAAATCAAAATAACTAAACCGAAAAGTTAGTAAAGTGATCCATATATAACATAAAAAAAACTCAGAAAGAAGTACAATTCGCTATAATGAATCAAAGTTACTCAACAATAGCATCAAGCTTACCATTCACCTGAAAGACCGTCTGCATAGCCAGTGGTCCTATTGCCAGTAACACAACCTGCTTCCTTGATTTGTTTTGCAACATTCTCATCAATGGCTTCCAGGACCGCCAAAGCACTACTCACAAGCTGAATCGGTCCACGGTGTTGTCCCTCCCCTCTCACTGCACTCAAGTCCTTCTCAAAGACCTGTACTTCAAATCCTTTATGTTTCGCTGCTAGTGCCAAAACTAGCCCCCCAATACCCCCACCTGCAATGAGGATTTTAAGCTTCCTATTGCTACCATTCTCTCCATCTAAAGTCTGATAAAAACTATTTTGACGTCTTACATAATAGCTTCTGGTCTTGCTGGACTGTTTTGTTCTAAAATCAAGAATGTCATAGGTCTGGTTTTGAATGCATGAATTAATTAAGTACCTGCAATTTGACATTGCTGACCAGAATAGAAAGTTAGATCACAAGTGCGTGCTTAGGTAGTTGTGGTGTGGACTTGCTGTGGTATTATATTTGACATGACATGAAAACAAGTCAAGATAGCGCTCACAACCATTTTGTGGCCAACAAACTTTACTATTATAAAGACGTGTTTCCTTATTCCTAGTAAACAAGTTCCTTAGAAATGAAGCGCATCAAGAGTAAGCTAATGAAGAGAAATATATCTTTATGGAGTTTTTTTTTATAATTATTTTATTTTATAAGTACAAGCAATAATCTAAACTATAAGGGAGGGAGATTTCTCACACACACACACACAACTATGATGTCGTGGGGATTCGAACATGAGATCTCTAGTCTGCAAGTTAAGATCATTTTCCACTGACCTAGACCCCGTTGGCATGGAGTAGTTATTCAAACTTCAAAAAAGTCATAATCCACTTCTACATTATAAAAACACAAGGGAGAAAAGAAATTGCACATAGAGGACTGCCTCGTGACTTTTAAAGTGTCAACAGCAGTTCCCTATTTTTAAGCTTAACTTTAACTTTGATGGTTCAGTTTGACCTAATTTCTCTTCATTTTTCTTTTTGTGACTCTTGGAATGTTCATATTGGATGCTTCAATTTTATTTGCTCAAGGCAGAGCTGTTCGTGAAGGTTTACCCTCTATGGCCCATCAAACATAGTGTCAAACATGTCCAAATTGAACGTTATTCCAAATTGCTGGTTCAGATAAAAAGAGAAGAAAAGAAAGACTTCCATAGGACCATTCTCTCTGCTGTGCAATTGTTGCTTGAGTTTCAACC
Source organism: Prunus campanulata (assembly GCA_034190965.1). NCBI lineage: Eukaryota > Viridiplantae > Streptophyta > Magnoliopsida > Rosales > Rosaceae > Prunus > Prunus campanulata. The sequence goes on from CM067209.1 coordinate 555,550, forward strand.
CTTCATTCAATCAATCAAAGATTCAAACTTGAAACCCCTTCTAAAATTGAAAACAAAAACATCACTAGAAGTCGAGAGATAGTTAAGGTTGTCTAGTCTAGTTTTATTTTGTGCAGAAAATGAAAATTGTAACTGATGCTTTTGCAGTGTTTCTCTCTTGTTGAAGTGAACAGGGCGAACGTTTGGCTAACCAAAATGGTTTTCTATCTTCCTCAAGTTTGCAGTAAACCCTCGATACAGATGCCTCGGTTTAAACCGAAATGGAGACAGGATGAATAATTTACACGACGGCACACTAATCACTATTACACAAGCATCAGCCCTTTCCTAGGTTAATAATGCCCACTATTTAAAAAGAAATTATTGGCCCGCTATAGTAATTCTCATCCTACAATAATGCCTATCCTGAAAAGACCAAAACCCAGAATTTTAACATGTTGGGTTATGTAATTAACATATCATTGTACAAAAAAACTGGCCTTCAACCCAGATCTGTTTCACTTCTGCATCCTAATAGCTTTGCCTATCATATTATTGCCCGCTTCAAGCCTTTTAACCACAAATATGCGCTTTGCTGCTTCAGATCTAAAACCAGTAATCTATCATTCTCGATCCATTGGTTGCCTATGTAAGAACTGCTGGGTACCGTCAGCTGTTTAAAGGCAAAGGTCCTGGATGAGACATCCAGAGAAATAAATTAAAAATAAGTTAAAAGGAGAGGAAGGTCATATAAAATTTTGCACAAGACACCAAAGTCCAGTTGTGAGCTGCCATTAAACACCCATACAGCTTGGGAACATTAACCTTGCTATCCTAAAAATCCTAGTCTAACGGATACGATTGGTTTGGTGGAAATGGCATAAACTTTCACTAGATGCGTCATCAAGAGAGGACACTACTGTGTTTGATGCAGCTTTCTATAAAATGACGAGGACACTAATCAATTAATAGCTTATATATGCAGGAAGGTAAGGTTTGAAGAACAAAACAAGATGAACAATAGTTACCGCTTTCACCGTCAGAAATATCAGCAAGCTTTGCAATTGCATCGATAAGTGCTTGTTCATGGTCCTGTTCAAAGTTAATAAATCAGGTTTCCAAATAAGAAAAATCTTGTGATGAAACTTTAAAAATGCAAAAACAATGAAGGGTGCCCTTCTTACTTTCAACACTTTCTTCGCTTTCTCAATTTCAACAGGGTCTGGATGATTTGCACCAAAGACTCTCTCTACCTGTCCAAATTTACCAAAAAAATTGAAGCTTTATTCAGTAAAACCAACAATTTATCGACCATTTGTGGATCAACCTGCTTTTACTGACCTCCTTAATTAAAGTATCAGTGTGAAGTAACTGTATATCATCTGGAGCCTTCTTTCCAATGCCATTCTGTGACGGTGGAAAATCTTTTCTTGATTGACCCTTTGGGATCCCTCTACCTCTTCCAGGAACTGGAACATTGTCACGGCCTACAGATCTGTTAATACCATGACCAGATCCACCATAACCCCCACGATGAGATATTCCAGGATCTTCGCCGACCCATTGAATATCCTCGGGAGATATCTGCATAAGGAATTATAAGCCAGTATAAGGAAAGATGTAAACCGTCCGTAATTAATATACCATTATTGAGTGAGAAAAATGCAATCCAATATCATTAAAAAACGAGATATGTTCTTGTTTGAACTAAAGAAGTTAAAAGGATGGAAAATCCAAAAGTTTTTCATTTTCTCCCATTAAATGTGAACCAAACATAGTGTTAGCATTCAATTGATTAAGTTGTCAAGCTTCTTTTATATGTGATTATGAATATTAATATTTTCAAAGCACACTTGATTACGATATCAATATGCTAGGTAATGTGTGGTGGAGATCCTATGAGCAAATTTTATTAAGGTTTAGTTATGTCAGGTTGCGATTACCAAATTATTGCAGTATTGGAATTTTATATCATGTAGAGCTTGTTTATTTAATTGTGATTTCTTTACTATTAGTCTGTTTCTCTATTATTATTAGGGTTTCCTTATTGTGTGTGGACTCCAGAGAGAGCCCTTGTTATAACGACCATATTTTTAGTCAAGTCTGGTTGCAATCAACAACTCTTTGAGCATAGATCATATATTTTTTTTAAAATCTAAAATGCATGTGTTACCACACTTCTGCTGAATATGGAATTTTTTCCAGCACTAATACAACAATTAAAATGTATGAACCTTCAAATTTAAAGTATCCACCAATATCAACACAAGAGAAAACAGTGCATTAATCCTAGAGCAGAAACTACCTAGTAGGAGTAAAAGGCAAATATTACTTGGAGCATGGTGCACCAATTTATGTATCATTAATCAGTGGACAAACCCAATTGGCCAAATAGGGCAATTCAGAAAACATTGGTTAACAGAGAGCAGAAAAGCAAGAAGGAAGAAGAATTCATTAAAGAAAATTACTAGGAAGCCTTGTCGGAATGTGTACACACACACACACACACACAACATTATGCACTGAGCACATTACTATAATATAAAATTATCAAGTTGTCTTTTCATGAAGCAACAAGCTTTATTTAACTAAGTGAGAAGTCATTTTACATCCACTATCCACAAGACAACTTATGATCCAGGAAAAGAATCTGACTTAACGTAAAAGTCATAAGTGGTCAAGAATTGACAATTCAGCTTTCAAAAGAGCATCTTACCACTCAAATAAGCTTCTGTATTTATAGCTTTACTACACGTAATATGTAGAAAATATGTAATGAAAATGACATGTGGGCAAGAAAATTTCAAATCCCAGGTACAACACATCAAACATACCTCTGATAGATTAACCCACTCCCAAGTTTCATTTGCAGAATTAATATCGTAGACTAGGGCATGTCGTCCCTAACAAAAAAAAAAGGAAAAAAGAATGAATGTCAGGTACAAGACTTAACATAGCTTTACTGCAAAAATGAACTCCTGTAACACTTATAAGACCAACAGATACCTCAGCTTGATTGTAGTCAGTTATAACAGCTTCATAAAAGTTGTTGTCATCGGGCCACCTAGTCCTTACTTTCCTGCCAATCAAGGGATCATATGTCGTTCCTTCAGTAGGTTCATTGACAATGGCACCAGAAGAGACTCTATTCGAAACTTGACCCCTTCCTGTCAGACCTGAGGAAGGGAACTGCTTCATTGAAGAAGCACTTGGTAAAATTTGACCCTGTGAACAGAATGAGACAAAAGGGAAGCAAACAAAGAAATCAATAACCTGCAAGCTTTTCTGTGTGTTTTACTTTATAATGATAATCCTCAACTCACAGGTTTATGTTTCTTTCCCTTGGCTCCTGGGGCTGGGGCGGGGGCTGGTGCTGGGGCTGGGACAGACCCTCGTTTAAGAGTAGATGAAGATGGCTGGTGGGATGCGGTAGCCTGTGGATGAAATGGTGGTGATGGCCCAACAAAGGATTGTGAATGTACTGACTGGGTCATCTTCTGTTTCTTGCGAGATGCAGAGACAGTAGGACTGGGTATTGGATCATGAGCTGCTTGCACAGTATTGAGCATGCCGAGTTGAGCCCCACCAGCCTGTCTCCACTCCCTGATGGCACCACCCAACACAGTACCCATTAAAAGAAAAAAGAAGCCAAGTAACAAAATATACTGAATAGGTCTCGTTTCTCAATTAAAGAACAAAGATTGTATCTTGTTTCTTAAATCTATCAGACCTTATCCTCCGTATGACATCATCTGCATTAACCCGTCCTAGAAGTTCTCTGTGCTCCTCGTTCGATAGCCTCAACTCCTTTCTAAGTTCTGTTATCAGACTCTCCTTTTCCTGAAGAAAATACATTTCATGTAGCAGTCATTTAAACCTGATCAAACAAATTAAAGATATTAGATCCACGAAGAAAAATGATAAAGTACCCAAGTAATGAGATCAGCTTGAGCTTTAAAGGCTCTTAGAACTGAACTGTATGCTTCTTGCTCAAGCTGGTGAATTTGTGCTTCCATGTCAGTATCACCATACATCCTAGGATATGGGACAGAACCCACAGCAGATCTTCCATTCCCTGCAACACGACCCCCTCTGGGAATTCTATTTTGGTGTGATGGAGGAAGATCGTCATCAGTTCCTGCAATTTGATTTGATTTTAGATTCAGAACAGATGCAACATAAATCAATAATGAGAATGAAATGCGGTCTGCAGTTTGGCCAGAATTCGCAGAAATTTGGAACAGTAAAATTAAAAAAGAATATCTTGCGGGTTGCCTATGCATGACAAGCCAAGAGTGATACAATGATCGGATTATTTTACACATAGACACAGTCCTAAAAGCTTCTACTTAATAGGTCCATTTTTTTGGACACAACCCTATTTAATAGGTCCTTAGGCACAAATGTATAGGAAAAAGTGAAATTGAAAATAAAACTTCTCAAATCTCTAATTTCTGGAAGAGGTGCAAACCTAAGAACAAACCAAGTTGGCAACTAAAGCAGTTCACTTCTACACAGCAAGCTCAAGGGGATGAGTACCTCTAATAGTTTCTTAATTGTAAATCAAGAACACGTTCAAAGAACTCATCTTTAGAGAACAACTCCAAAACCAATTAGGTCCTTGAGATATATCCAAAAACCTTTCCGTAACTAAGGTTTTTTTTTCCTCATAAGATATTGTAACTAAGGTATGGCATAGAATAATGTCCTAACAAAAGTGGCTTTTGTTTAGTAACTGAAACTAAACATATACAAACTTCAAGCAAACATATGCACTGATGCCTAAGAACACTGAAAAAAAAAAAGTTCAGAGGTGCACAGAATAAAAAACTAAAATCCATAATATAGGTGCTCTCATTAGGGAGTCAAGAGCTTCCACTGTGAATGTTTAAACCACTTCATGTATATTTGCGTGAGGTGATATTACTTCCATATAAAGATATAACCATGCCTAAAAGGATGATATATTTTTTTTCTTATTAACTAAATATCATGCTTAAATTTGAACTCTCAAGAACTAGGTTCAATCATTTGTATTCAATTATTAATTCAATTTTCTTCAGAAATTTTGGAAATAACATTTCTTAATTTCTATCACAACTTGTCCCAATAAAAGAAATATATCACAACTAGCTCTTTTTTCTAATAATAAATAAATAAAAATCATTTTTCTTCTCCTTTGTTTTTCATTTTCGATTCTTTGTTAATAAGAAAATAAATTTATCTTTCACATTCTACTTGGTATGAACTTATCTGAAGCATTCAAAAAGATCATGGATCCCAAATAAAAACTTACTCGAGGAACCCAAGTTTCAAAAACCAAGAAGAACTAACTTGAAGAAAACAATATCAAATAACGAAGTAAATTTGAGGTGCCATATATGCAATCTTTGGTACGAAAGCTCCCAAGTTAAATGCTCAAACTCAAATACTATAAAGCAACAACTTGCTACCAGTTCATCAAAGAAGCCTGATGCTCTGTGACAAAGACACAGTCAAAGTGAAAGTGAATATATATTGCTAAACACCATAATTACAGTGGAAAGCCCTAATTCGTTCACTGCAAGTGCAACCAACCCCAAAACCCCCAATTACTGTTCTGAATGGCATACATATATTTTTGTCCGGAATTAAGAGAAAAGCATAACCCTAACCCAAACTCTGCAAATAAATCACTTCAAAAACCTAATCACCGAAGAAAAGAAGAAATCTTTCAAAGTAAGCTCACCGCTGCTATCGTAGGGCTCGTAGTCCATGGGCAGTTACCCTCAATCAAAACCAAAACCAATAAAACCGAACACTTTCTACCCTAAACACACTTGCCACCGAATTCGAATATGCTCTTGGAGACTTCTTCAAGTTCCGACCACCCCGAAAGACACCGCAAGATACCGCAACAAAACGTCGTCGTAACGAGTGTACCTTTTGTGTTCGACACGAAACGAAAGTCGTGCAGAAGAGGTTTTGGAGAGTGGAGCGAGTGAAATTAGCGACGGTCGGAGGAGAAATCACTTCCACTGGACAACCCACACACACAGTCTTCTCAGTATTGTAATAGGCTGCGACTTTCTTTCACTACCTCCTCCTCGCTTGCCTTTTTTTTTTTGGAAGATTTTTGTGTTTCTCGTAATTTTTTTTTCCGTCAATAATTTTCTTTTCTCAAGTAAATTAACAAAGACTGCTATGCACTTACCGGGTGTTTTGTGTTTTGTTAATATTGTTATCTTTTTTTTTTGCCAATTATTTCGTTAATTATTTTCATTTCCAAGGTTGTTGTACGCGTTTTATTTAACTTGTTCTACTCGTTTTTATTTTTATTGAAATAAAATTATGTTTCGAAATTTCAATTGTTTTAGGTTAAAATAGTCGTAAAAATAAATTACAAAGGTTTATAAATAATAGAGCTTGTTGGACTCAAATTTTGAGTCTAAGGACTCAATAGCATTACTAGCTGTTTAGTAAACAACTTTAATGTTTTCCCCCATTAAAGATGGTCTTATAAATAGGTTTTTTTTCCTCAGGCATAGTTAATAGTAGGAATGACAATTCTTCCCACGAGTTAGGATTTTTGCTGGACTTCGATCTTAATGGGTCAGATATGAAGGATATAAATTAGGTTTGAGGAGTGGAAAATTTTCAGGTAAAGCTTTCGGGGCAGGGCCAACTCCAACCCCAACCTGCATCATTTAGAATACAATATGTATATAATTTATTTTTCATATGAATATATTGTTAAGTGGCTTCTCCGTGTGTCTCACAACTCCCACCATAATATATATTGAATGAAATAATACATAAAATGTGTAAGTCTGAAACGAAACTTTTCTACTGTTTTTTTTACCCGAGTATAATAGTTTATTACTTATTTTTTTCTCATTCAAAATTATTATTGTTATTGGTGTTTTTGTAGAGAGATGGACGGAGGAAGGAAAAGATAGGGAGGGGGCATCAGCCAAGGGAGCCAGGGTTGGGGTGGACGGTGGTTCTTCTGTCTTTTGGATGTTCTTATTTTCTCAATTTTATTTTAAAGATAAAAATAAAAATGATATGTGGCATATTTTGAATGGAAGTATCACTAGTTGACGTGATACGTTACTATTATATAATTTCTCATTTTTGTAATAGGAAAACCTGTTTCCCAACGAATGCGGATATGGGGAATTCCCAATTTAAAATATTACGTATGAAGATGAGGATGGAAAAAAAACAACTTAACGGAGATGGTGATTGGAATGGCATACATACCCATCTCCAAATCGCGGCATTGCCATCCCTAGTCCACAGTGCTCAATTGCTTGATGACCATTAAAATAAATATAAGAAAAGCTACATTTGAACTGATAGTTGGAATTGCAACTTCATGACTATGAAAGTTACATAGCTTGAAGGGCATCTTCCTTGTCCATAAACCCAGATAATCCTTAGGAGTATGAAGTCTGAGTATGTAACCACCCATTGCTTTGGCTAGGAATCATTACAGTGGCCACATCATTTCTCATAAGTGACACAGCATTAGCATGAATTATAAAGACCTATACTTTCTTTAGTGAAAAGAAAACAGCTATGGCATTTCAAAGATCTATAGCATGGGTAGGCTTCAGCATATTGAACTAAAAGGAGAAGGACATGGAGGCACAGATACATCAACCACTCCTTCAAGCATCTGTGTAACCTTCTTCATGGTGGGTCTTAAAGATGGATCCTCTTGTATGCACCAAATTGCCACCTTGACTAGCCTCTCCAGCCTTTTCATGTCATTTCTTGCCTCCTCATCATCCTCTATCAGCTTGTTTAATGTTTTTTCCTTATAGCAGTCATAAACCCAATCAGTTAGTATCACTTCTTCTTCATTTTCCCTTTCCATTACAAGGCTCCTCCTGCAACAGATAATCTCCATTAACATCACCCCATAACTATAAACATCAACCTTTGCAGTAATTGGAACATTCCTGAACCATTCTGGTGCAACATATCCTCGAGTCCCTCTAATGACGGTATGTGTTAGAGTTTGATCGCTTAGCAGAAGCTTTGCCAATCCGAAGTCCGAAATCCTTGCCGTGAATGAATCATCTAGAAGTATGTTTTGGGGCTTGATATCACAGTGGATGATCTGTGTGCTACACTCCTCATGCAGGTACATGATCCCTCTTGCAATACCGAATGCAATTTGGATTCTTTTGTTCCAGTCGGGCCTTGAAATCCCAAAGAGGAAGCTAGCCAGTGTTCCATTGCTCATAAACTCATAGACCAAAAGTTTGTTTGCCCCTTCATCACAGAACCCTAGCAATCTGACCAAGTTCTTGTGATGGGTCCTGGCTATTGCACTCACCTCTGCTTTGAACTCCTTCTCGCCTTCTTGTGCCACCTTGTCCAACTTCTTGATTGCCACATAGTTTGTTGAACTGAGGGATGATATGATTCCTTTATACACAGTGCCAAAAGCACCTCTTCCAAGTTCTTCCGTAAACCCATCTGTGGCTTCTTCGAGGTCTTTATACCTAAAAGAACGTAGATTTGCTTCCATAATACTTGATGTGCTAGTAGTAACATTATGCCTTTTCTGGTATGTGTATAAGAAAACCAAAGAAAATGCTACAACAAAAAAGAAGTTAAGAAACACGGAGCTACCTAGAAGAAGTGCTCCTACTAAGATGAGAGTTTTCCGATCTTTTCTTCCTGTTTTTGATTGTGGAGAAAGTGGATCATCTAAAGAAGCATCAGATTTTGGTAATTTGATCAGAGCCTTCCCGTACGGATTCCAGTCCTGCCTTCCATGTGAGAGTGGCAGTTTCTTCTTGTTGCATTTCCCCTCTTTGATAACTGCCACCATACAATAACAATCATAGAGGCAAGATCTGCTGCAGTCATCTTCACTCATTGGCTGCAACTCAAAGTTTGAAGAAGTTGGCCAAAAAGTATTAGATAGTTCATGCATAACATATAAATCCTCTGGCTTTGAATTTCCTTGCTCGTCACAACTTTGTATTCTGTTTTGTTTACATCCACTCAACTTGTTATTTGGATCTAAAGAAGAAAAGCCAGGAAGGCATTCACAAATTGGCCTTCTGTTCGCGTCGAGTCTGCAGTAGCTATTGTAGCCACATGGTCCACCGCCCAAATCACCATTTGCTTCAAAGCAAATGTTATCTGGGATAGACCAGAGAGGCAACCAGGATGTCCAGCTCCCATTTTTGGAGGACTTTGGGTGAGCATATTGGGTGAAAAGACCATCCGAATCTAGTGTTGCTCTGTAGTAGTAATCTCTTATTGGGAATAGTGTTTTGTTTATGAGATTGTCTATAACTCCATTCCTCCTGACAACATTGAGGTAACCTGACTCATTAAAGCTTAGCTGATAACCAGAATTCATTTCATCAACAGCATCTAAAGTATTGCTTTGGTAGTAGGGGTCGTAGGCAGACGCTGTAGGCAAGGCGATAGGATATAGCACAAGCCTTCCATCTGATTTAAGTTGGAGTTGAAACGTCCCCTGTGAGTAGTTGTTTGCTGTTTGTCTAGAATTCAGCTTTTCGCCAATTTCCAGCACTTGGGTGGGCAAAACGGTGTCTTTGAGATCTTTGAAGCTCTGCCATAAGTAGTCAGCATTGTTGTTTGCAAGCACAAAGTTACCGGTGTCGAGCATGGCAGCATAGGCAACCCTTCCACTATTATTAACAGACTCAGGCTTCCATATTTCTTGGCTTCGAGGGCCAGTGAGTGTGAGTTGGCCATCAGTGGCGAGCTCAAGTTTGGATCCTTTTGGGGCTGGATTGTCTCCATTTGCATACCAAACTATAGTTTTATCTGGTATTTTATCATACCATATGGCAAGCAAGAAGAGATCTTGATCAGCAATGCGACGAAATCCGAAGGCAAATGTCCCAGAAGGCGATTGCCATGCAGATGAGTCCTGGGATGCAGTAAGGGACCAACCCAAGCTAATATTTGCAGTTTGAGCTGCTACAGAAAGTGGTTCAACTACAAGGAAAAGGCCAAGCAAGTGAAGAAGAAGAGATAAAGCCATTGCCATAAAATTTGATGAGCACAGAAAGTTTAAGCAACCAAAGGGCAGCCTATATAGCAACTTCAACAAAGAAAATTCTTGGCCAAACAGAACAGTTACTAACTAATTTATGTGATGAAAAACGCGTGTCAGAATTTTCTTGCAAATTGCAATGAAGCTTCACCTTGACCTCGACCTCGACCCGGCTCCGGTGGTATGCACTTTTATGAAGACACGCGGAAAGGGTCTAGCTAATTGATTGCTAGTCAACATTTTCACTTTGAATTTGAATCTCACATGAATAATTACGTAGAAAGGCAAGATTGAAAGGGACACTGACTGGACCTGTTATCAGCTGCCACAGGATAATTGGTTGCGTCTCAAAACAGTCTGTGTCATCTTCAATTTCGAAGAAGTACTCAAAGTGAACAATCACCTGGTGTATTAGACCGACTTGTAAAGTAAGAGCGCTCATAGTTTTTTTGTTTTTGTTTTTTTCATACCAGCAATATTCTATTTTAAATTAATCTAAATTACAAACGAGGGGATATAAACTCGGGCCCTTCCACCCCTGTAAGCAAGGGCAAGGCAAGACTTTTTAACATTTGACTCTGAATGATCACAATATTTGTTACTTGCAAATTGCAATGAAGCTTGCACTTGACCCCGCTTCGGTGGTACGCACTTTCAATGTGTAAAGGGACTTTTGCTTTACGAAAATTGAGCTCTACACCAACTTTCCATAAAGTCTCTGTGCATTGGTTGTAGGCCTCATCATTTGGCCTGTGGGCTCATGGGCCAATGGGGGCCCGCCTGACCCATAAAAAAATCCTGACTTGGCCCGTTATGGGCTTTGAGATGGCCCGGTTCGTCTTGGACTTGTTTGGGCTTGGGCTTGGGTGTCTGAAGCCCAACCCAGCCCAATTAAGCCCAAGAAAGCTGTTGCATTCCTAAGAGGACACAAATTAATGTGCAAACAACCAATTAAAAATACCCGCAAGTGCACGAATCTATTGAAGTATAGATTATGTAAGTACGAGGTCGATCCCAAGAAGAACTTGTCGGTTTCCTATAAGTTCTAATTTGAGTACGTAAAGAACACTTAATTGACACACCACAAATGCACAAATGCAGAATGGAAATTAAAAATGAGTAAAGAAGTGTAAAAGAAATGAAACAACACAAGAAAACTAAACAAAAACACAAACATCATTTCCTATCGCCATTTTATCACCTGAAAACAGTACCGTGAACAGTGAATAGTGCGTGAACAGTGATGGCGACCGGTCGTGTGAACAGTGACGACCGGTCGTTTTTGCACAGAATCGAAAATTGAGAAATGCGTGTTGAGCGACCGGTCGTTAGATACTGGCGACCGATCTCTTTTGCACATAATCGTTTTTCTCTGTTTTTCAGTTTCGACATCTGTCCAGTTTTTGACCTATAACTTTCCAACCGTACATCCAACTTTCACGTTCTTTATACGGTTGGATTCAGCACAGCAAATGCAAGAACACTACGCGGACCAAAAGTCCAAAACAATTACGGAAACAAATAAAATTCAGTAACAAAGACACATAATGTGTCAAACACACAACTCACACACACATTTTGGGGGAGGGGGAGGGGGGGGGGGGGGGGGGGGAAGTTTGATTTGTTTCAAGTGACCTATTTCTATTGCATGAATGTAAATGGACTTTGAATTTAAATGAGAATGGCAGAGATGAATTATCAAAGAGTGGAATGAAAATGTAACAAACACTAGGGTTTCGGAATCCACCCTAAACAATTCTACCCATGTTCATGGATACTCAAGTAGTGAACTCTAAACGTGTTGATGAAGATGTTCGCAATCAAGACCAGTACGAGTGACTCAAGACGCATTGATTCTCTCTAATATACGTAAAGTGCAGTACGAGTGCTACAATACTTGTGCCTTCCCTATAATCGAATCTAGGTGTGCTTAGTACTTTGATTCAATTACAAGAAAAACCCATTAAGTTCAAAGAGAATATGAACATCACAAGAATCCTAATAGCATGGTGTTTACATTAGGTATTCAAGAAACCAATTCACATGGATGGTTCTTACTCCATCCATCTATTGCTTAGGAAAACATGAAGATACACATAATCCCAACAATCTCAAGAAGCATGCTTTCAAAGGTGATCAATCAAAGAAGAACATACATCAAGGATAGATTAATTTGGTGAATTGGAATTCATCAACAATATTCAGAAATTCATACACTCAAGCATCAAAACAATAAGGTAATCATGTTTAGGGCTTCAACCTAAGCCCTAGCTATGGAGTTTAGTTGCTCATACTTATTCCAAATACAAACTCAAAATAAAATTAGAAAGAAGTTACAGATTTTGTGAACATGGGAGCTCAAGGTCTTCAATGGTGGAAATCTCTTCCACTCTTTGCTTTGTTGCCCTTGTCTTCCTCCTTGAGCTCCCTAGCTCCAAGCTTCATCTCCAGCTCCAAAATCAGATCCTAAGTTGTAGAATGATAGAATTCTTTGATTACCCACGTTCAAAAGCCTCAGTCAACTTCAGATTGCACTCACCTTTCCCTAGCCCCTCAATTTACAGCTCACACTTTGAATATAAAAGTCATTCTTTCCTCTAAAGCCTTCACCCATTGTCCCCTTGCCATGATGAAGCTTTGTCCTTGAAAATATGCTCTTTGCCTCAGAAAATATCTCTGTCACTAAGGTAAATTCTTGTTACCAAGTGTTATGGTAACAAGAAGAATCAAGTGACACATTGGAGGTAAAAGCTGGACTACTTCGGATTTCTGGAGCTGTGGCAACATGCTGGATTGGTTGGATAGGCAAGACTTGTCCAATGGAGCTCAAATTTGGATATGTTGTAGTTAACATCCATTGGAACAAGTTTCACGAAGATCTTCACCTCATCCGAGCAGTAGAGCATGCTGATCCCAGGCCAAGAAGTTGACCTACGAAAATGAACAAAAACAGAATTTATAACCAATAATGCACTTTTAGCTCATTTTCATCTTAACCAAGGTAAAAACCAAGAAAACACAAAAAGGAAGTAAAAAGCTATAAAATGTCAAGAACTAAGTCAAAATAGTGGGTGAATAACATGAAAAATCATGTGTAAAAATGAACCGAACAAACTTCCCAAACTTATCTTTTGCTAGTCCTCGAGCAAAACAGAAATTAAAACAAGACTCGAAACAAAACTTTCCGAACACTTTCCAAAGAGAGAGCGACTTATGCAAATGACTCAAAAGTTTTCACAAGAAAAACTCAGTTTAGACGTTAGTCACAAGGCGGCAAAGTTCAGAACACAACATGCTCAAGTGTAGTAGTGTGATGGCCAAATGGAACTCATTCTCCAATTTCAGTTTTCACACAACTTCAAAAATCATAACAAGCACAAATGTAACTTCAAATCTCACCAAAGTTGTCCTCTCACAAATGAATCACTCGGAAGAGGGTTACAATGCAACACTCAATAGTAAACATGAGAATAAAGTTAAACCATAAGGGACTTAACTCACAATTAGCAAGATGAAAAACATGCATGAAAATGATCTCAAGAAAGATGTCAAACACTTAAAAGAAGAAGAATGTGTGCAATTCAACCACATGACATTTAGGATCAATTTAGGTCTTTATTATAGGTTGTAATGGGGCTAAGGGTGTAAGGTGAGTAAGAAATGAAGGATATGGATACAACAAAGTCCAAGGAACTCACAATGTAAGAGCATATACTCGTTGACTAAAAGACTTTGAAACATCACGCTTGAGAGTTTCACTCATTTTTTTTTGGTGATCAAATAGACCACAAAGCCTTATACCTCCATTTATTATGATTCACACTCCTTTCTTCCATTCGAACAATCAAGAAACATGGAATTGAATTTGAAACCATTGCCACTTAACCACAACTTTTTTCTTTTCTTTCACCCTTTGAGTGAAGTACTTTTTTTTTTTTTTTTCGAAATGTAATAACCCTTCCCAAACTTAGCATGAAAAACACATCTAAATTAAATCTCATGAGTTCCTTAGAAAGGTAAATTCTTGTTTTTCAGGCTAAGGCTAGAAGTAATAATTGGTTACTTGAAAGAAAAGGCTTACATATAGGCTCAAGGTGGTTAACAATGGAAAATCATGCTTAAGCATGCATAGGGTTAGCTTGAAAGGCACAAACGGTCCAAAGAGGGCCTTAATATCATTTCTCAAATGTCATGTAATAAAATTGCACAAGAATGAATGTCTTTTAAGTGTTCAACCAAGTCAATGAATAATGAGATCAAACAACAATTCGGATGACAAGAAAATAAGAATATGTGTATAACACTCATGAACTGAAGCACAAGGCTCAAAGCTCACATTATATGGTTATACAAGTCTAATTCATGCTTGATACAATTCTTTGGATCATGCAAGTCCCTCAACTGAAGAATTATGAAACAAATGGCAAGTGCATAGAGGGTTTCAAACATATCATGCTAGAACGATGCCATTTAGTGAATAACAAATTTTTTTTTTTAGCATTTTCAATCAAGTCATACAAACATTCATCACAATCTCATCATATATGTCCGGAAAGTGACTTGAAAACAAAAAAGACTCAAAACTGAAAAGAAAACAAAATAAAAGAAAGCAAGAATTTAAGTGAAACGAAAAAGACTTCCTATCCCTTCCCAAACTTAGAAATAAACATTGTCCTCAATGTTAAAGAATTTAGGCATCAACAATGTTATAACAAGAAATAAAGGGATAAAAACAAAGAAATAATTAACAACAAACAAACAAGTAATAAAACTACAAAACAGTTGCAAAACAAAACAAAAACGAAACCAAACAGAAACAAATAAAACAGTAAGCCCTAACAACAGTCTCAGACATGCAGAAATCCAACTCAATGAAACGTACAAACCAAAATGAAAGCCCAACCCAAACGAAAGCCCAAAAGCGAAGGAAGTATAAAAAACAAAGAAACCAAGTCAGAAGCACAAAGAGCGAGAACTCAGAAAAATAGAGAAAAGTGGGCCCTGATGTCTCAGCTCTTGTGAGTCACGGGCAACAAAGCGAGGGACGTATCTCGTGCAGAGGCCCCTCTCACATTCCCAAGCCAGAATTATTGGCTTCTTAGGAAGGTGTGACGACTTTCGTTTCTTGAAAGTGCTGAAAGGCGGAAAAGCAATTAAAGGGGTTGGGGGACAAGTGAGGCGACAGAGGGGGATAGGCCGTAAGGGCCGCACAAAATGCAGAAGCGCAGTGGCTAGGGTTACGTAGAAACTAACTCTATAAAAGAAGAAGAGAAAGAGTTGGGGAAAAACACACAAACTCAGAAACACACCAAAGAGAAAATAAAGTGAGAAACCAAACAAAAGAAAACAAATGGCCTCTTCCTACCCATTCTCGTTAGATCTCAACCTAGCTCCACCGACTCAGACTCGGGGCCAAGCAGTGGCACCAATATGGATGCCCTACTTCGCCTCCGCACGGGGCCCTGTGACAGTAACTGACTCAATACTTCTGGACAACGATGTTGCCATTGGAGTGGGCAGAAATTTAGTGACGCCTAAAGATATACGTGTGTTTGGGACAAGAGATGACAACTGGGTCACTAGTGATGCCCTGGCACTGAGCGTGCAGAGTACAGCGTGTGTGGCAAGTTTGGGGCATCGCCTACTTGCGAAGTCCCATGAGGTAGAGGTGCTCAGAGGTCAGTTGGTGGCGGAGCGGAGTATGGTAGAAGAGTGTCAGAGTGCTATAAAGAGCTTAAAAAGGGAGAGGGCAAGGATAGTGGAGGTGAATCGACACCAACTCGAAGTATTGCGGGACGAGAATAAAAACCTATCAAAGATGGTAGAGATGTTCTCTCGAGACATGCGCAAGCAGTTGGAGGAGCTAGACCGACCGGGTAAACGCAAGCAAGCAGATCTCGAGAGAAATTACACTCAAGCTAAGAGTGCGATCTTTGGGAGCTCGAGTGATGAGCCCCAAGAGGCTGTGCGTGAAGCCCCGAAAGAGGATAGCCATAGGGCCAAACTCAAGGGTCCTATGGTCGAGACACCGAGCACTGTGAAAAAGTGATTCTAGTGTATTATTGGTGTGCCTGTTTGTCTTTGCCCTTCCCGTGTATTGTTTTTATTTTATTTTATTTTTATTTTCTCGTTTTCAGAAATAAAAGAAAAGAAAGTTGCAAAAGACAAAGAAGAAAAACAAAACAAAGTAAACACACTTCCCAAACTTAAATGAAACAAAGACGACAAACGAAAAAGAAAACACACTAACACAAAGCACCAGAAAATAGGGAGGGGAAAAAGTAAAGTGAAGGTAGAAATGCTCCCCTGTAATAGATGCGAACAGCAAATTGCTCGTGAAGCGGAGGGATCGAGAGAAAATGGCAAACAGCTGGACCGCAATTCTGTCATCAGCAGATGGCTATTTAAACCATGCCTCAATAAGCTGATGATACCCAGCATTTCTTCCTGCAAACTCAAGAAAAACCATCAAATAGTCCAGACATAAAAATCAATGACATCCTCAGATATGCTCGTTGATGACCTTAACCTTGAGTTATCACTTGCACCACCAAATGCCCAGATAAGGGCTCCTCCAACCCTTGTCTTCCCAAACTCATCTTACCATCATGGCTCGGCCTCGAATTTCTCTGAGGCAGTGCCCGATTAGAGCTGTACTGCCGGAAGGCATAACTGTGACAAGACTCCCACCAGCGATGCATCTGCATGTGGCACAGCGGTCGGACAATGTGGCTGTGGAGGAGTCCCACACTTTAACCGTGCAGCACGCGGTCTCCGCCACAAATCTAGGCTTGCGCCTACTGGCGAGGACACGGGAGTGTGGTGCTCAGAGTGAGGAGGTGGTTGCCCTGAAGGCTCAGGTGGCGGACTTGCAGAAGCGGCTCTACAGTGCTAACCAGCAGGTAGAAATGCTGCAAAAGAGAAATGAAGATCATGTAGAGCTGCTGCAGATCCTACAAGTGCGAGCAAATAGAGGCAATTAGCAGAAGCCTCAAGTGGCCCAGAATGCAAAAGAAACAATGTGATTCAAAAATTTATGTATGCATTTTCAAGTTTGTGTTTGGAATCACATGTTAAGAAATGAAATAAGCATTCGAGTCAAGGTTCAGAGTGTGCAATCATGAAGCAATCTACTTCCCAAACTTAACAACAAAATAGAAACACAAACAAGTAAAAGAAAGAAAGAGTAAGAAAAACAAAGAGAAACTACAAGAAAATCGAAATTACCTTGGTTGGAAAAATGTAACCCTAACTCAAATTAAAATAAAATAAAATCAAAGAAAGTTTGAGTCTAGAGAAACTCCACTTTGAAGCGATTAGGACGACATCAAACTCTTCTATTGACCTTGGGTTGCCTCCCAAGAAGCGCTAAGTTTAAAGTCTTTTGCCGGACTTCCAACATACTATGGTCACTTGGGAGGTTTTGGCTCAATCGCCTCCTTGTGCCGAACATGAAGTTTCTTCAAATCTCTTTGCCATCTAATCAACCCCTTTCGTATTCTTTTCTTTTTATGCGCATGAGCAGATTTCAAAAGCAATTTTAAGCGCTCTTCAATACGTGGATTGGATGGATGAGGCACATATTTAGGATTGGGTGGCCTTCTCATTTGAGTAGAAGGAATGACATTGAACATATGATTGATACTTGGAACATGGATGTTCAGCTTGTCTTCCTCTAGTACTTCAAAAATAGAATAAGAGATTAGATTAATTGAAGCACCTAAATCAATTAAAGGTTTTTCAAACAATTTATCAACAATTATACAAGGAATTGTAAAACTTCCTGGATCTTGTAAATTAGGAGGAAGCTTCCTTTGCAAAACAGCAGAAACCTCTTCCGTTAATGCAACAGTTTCGCATTCCTTGAACTTGTTTGCATCCAAGAGAGGAATGTTGACTTGCACCTTCTTGAAAGTTTCCAATATGTCCTTAGCATGTTGATTTTTCCTAGAACTCATCAACCTGTGAGGAAAAGGAGCATGTAAGATATCTTCATCAATAGGTTCACGACATACCTTCTCCTTCCGTGCCCTTCTTGCAATTTCATGCTTTGGGATCCACTCAGGTGAAGATGCTGCTTGTTTATTTTCCTTCATGTTGATTTCATCCTTTTCCTTAAGCCTAGTCACTTGCTCAACCTGCATCTCATCATCAATTTCAATTAGACTTTCAGAATTATCAACCTCACCAATTACCTTACCGGTTCCCAAGATAATTGCTTGAACATGCTCATGCCCAGTTGGTATCACTGTTTGGCTAGGCATCATCCCAGCTTCCCTTTGACTCAAAGCAGTGGCAATTTGCCCCACCTGATTTTCTAGATTGGCTATGGCATTATTTCTCTTATGCATGTGGGTGTCATTCCTCTGCATGTAGCTTTTTGTCTCACCGATAAAACTATCTGTGTTTCTAGCCATTGAAGCAACAAGTTCTTCCAAAGTCAGTCCTTGAGGTTGTTGGTGAGATTGACTAAGTGGTGGTGGATTATAATGTTCGGGTTGACCATAAGGTGGACAAGTATCATGTTGGCCTTGATATGGTTGATATGGCCCTTGTCTTCCTCCTTGAGCTCCCTAGCTCCAAGCTTCATCTCGAGCTCCAAAATCTGCTCCTAAGTTGTAGAATGATAGAATTCTTTGATTACCCACGTTCAAAAGCCTCAGTCAACTTCAGATTGCACTCACCTTCCCCTAGCCCCTCAATTTACAGCTCGCACTTTGAATATAAAAGTCATTCTTTCCTCTAAAGCCTTCACCCATTGTCCCCTTGCCATGATGAAGCTTTGTCCTTGAAAATATGCTCTTTGCCTCAGAAAATATCTCTTTCACTAAGGTAAATTCTTGTTACCAAGTGTTATGGTAACAAGAAGAATCAAGTGACACATTGGAGGTAAAAGCTGGACTACTTCGGATTTCTGGAGCTGTGGCAACATGCTGGATTGGTTGGATAGGCAAGACTTGTCCAATGGAGCTCAAATTTGGATATGTTGTAGTTAACATCCATTGGAACAAGTTTCATGAAGATCTTCACCTCATCCGAGCACTAGAGCATGCTGATCCCAAGCCAAGAAGTTGACCTACGAAAATGAACAAAAACAGAATTTATAACAAATAATGCACTTTTAGCTCATTTTCATCCTAACCAAGGTAAAAACCAAGAAAACACAAAAAGGAAGTAAAAAGCTATAAAATGTCAAGAACTAACTCAAAATAGTGGGTGAATAACATGAAAAATCATGTGTAAAAATGAACCGAACAAAAGCCCGGCCTGGCCTGTCCACAAAAGCCCGGCCTATTAGGCCCGCATACATATATAATTATATATAAATAAGAGTTTAGGATTATGATTATAGCACTTAAATCACATATATAATTTGTTTCATTTCATTTAGTTTTCTTTACTCATTCCTAGTTTATAATTGGATGATTATCACATTAATTTGTGTCAATTATTAATACAACAATTATATATATATATAAGATGAACAACATATCATATCACCAAATATAATCATATCATGAAACATAATTGTTCCACCAAATATAATCATGCTTTTCTTGAACACATCACCAAACATTTGCATATTTATTCATACCATCCTTTTAAAAAAAAAAAAATTTGATACTTATTATTTTTTAAAATTATTTCTTAAAACGTATTACGGTCTAATTATGTAATAACTTCAAAAATAATACTTGGTTTTATTATTTTTGTGGAAAATCTTATTAAGTTGTGTGACTTTATTGGGTGTTTTATGAATTTGGTTTGATGTGAAAATATTGGAATTAAGTAAGTTAATCTCAAATTTGGACTAAAATGCCCTAATGATTAAATTTATGATTTTTTTTTCAATTGAAATAGGCCCGTTTCGGCCCGGCCCGTTGGGCTTAGCTCGGCATGGCTCGATGGGATTTCTCAAGCCTGGCCCATGAGTCGGGCTTGGGCTTTGAATTTTCTAAAAAAATTCGGCCCGACTCGGCCCGGTATTTTCTCTCACCTCTTTAAAGCCCGGCCTGACCCAAGCCCATTAAATTTGGGCTAGGCTAGCTCGGCCCGGCACATTGACGAGCCCTAATTGGTTGCGTCAAAACAGTCTATGTGTCATATTCAATTTCGAACAGGTACTCAATGTGAACAATCACCTAGTGTATTAGACCGACTTGTGAACTAAGAGTGCTCATAGTTTTTTTTTTTTTTTTTCATACAAGCAATATTTTATTTTAAACTAATCTAAATTACGAAGAAAGGGATATTAAATCATGCACTCTCACTCCTATAGGTAAGGGTAAGACAAGGCCTATCACTATTTAAGTAAATAGTGGTAGCCCTTGCAATTTTGTTTCCACACCTATGGGCTAGGGCAAGAGCAATTACTATTCACATGAGATATGAGGATGTTGAAGAAAAATATGAACTTCCCAACATAATTTCACCACCACTAATTACATAATGGCGTTTTATTATTTTAGGTTCGACCCAATCGAGACACGGTGTCTCTTAATTACAATCCCTTGCTTCAAGAGAACATCCTTTGATTCCATCATAAAGAAACAGAACATGTGTGTTTGGTTTTGCTGTTGCACCTAATTCGAACCTCAGGGTGCTTACGTATTCCTTACGGGAATCAAGCCACTCGTAGTTCAAAGAATTGCAATGAATAAATGACTCATTGTAAGGGAAATTTAATTTGAATTGTATTGAGAAGTGTTTGAGCGTATTTATCTGAATAAACCAGGGATTCGATATGGAATTGTGTTTGGGGGCGAATTTGTTAAGAATAAACCAGGGATTCTGTTCAAATTTAAGATTTGGAAATTAATGGGTAAGTGTGGCCCACTAATTAAGAATTTGTGTCTTTGAGACAATTTGGAGATGTTGAAATTTTCATAGGTAGATAACCCATGGGAAAAATTGGAAATTAATGAGTGAGTGTGGCCCACTAACTGAGAATTTGTGTTTGAGAGATTTGAATTTAATCTCATTGAAATTTGCATGGGCAGATGACTCATGGGAAAAGTTGGATGGTTTTGTACCATTTTTCCTATTGTCAACGTCTAAGAAAAATAATGAGAAATTTCGATTAACCCACTAATTTTCTAAAATTAACATTTGCACTTGGAAAGGTGTTCTGGCGAATTTGGTTAGAATAAACCAGGGATTCAAATTTAGTTGCGGTTGCGTCTAGTGGAATGCTAGACTGCATACGTACCATTGACGGGATCAAACCGACGTAGTTCCAAATTCAGAAATTAATGGGTAAGTGTGGCCCACTAATTTAGAATTTGTGTCATTGAGAAAATTTGGAGATTTTAAGATTTTCATAGGTAAATGACCCATGAGAAAAATTGGAAATTAATGGGTAAGTGTGGCTCACTAATTTAGAATTTGTGTTTGAGAGATTTGAATTTAATTTCATTGAAATTTGCATGGGTAGATGACCCATGGGAAAAGTTGGATGGTTTTGTACCATTTTTCCTATTTTCAATATCCAAGAAAAATAATAAGAAATTTCGATTAACCCACTAATTTTCTAAAATTGACATTTTCACTTGGAAAAGTGTTTTGGCGAATTTGGTTAGAATAAACCAAGGATTCAAATTTGGTTGCAGTTGAGTCTAGTGGGATGCTAGACTGCCTACGTACCCTTAACGGGATCAAACCGACGCAGTTCCAAATTTAGAAATTAATAGGTAAGTGTGGCCCACTAATTTAGAATTTGTGTCTTTGAGACAATTTGGAGATTTTAAGATTTTCATAGGTAAATGACCTTTGAGAAAAATTGGAAATTAATGGGTAAATGTTGCCCACTAATTTGTGATTGGCAGATATTGAAACCAAGAAATCTAATATTAGTTTGAAATAATTTAATTTTCTTAGCAGAAATGACTAGACCATTTGACTTGATTATCTGGAGAAACTTATGCAGATGTTTCCAATGTTGTTCTATTGACTGGGAAAAAATAAGAACATCATCAATATAAACTATGGAGAAATCACTAAATGGGTTGAAGATTTCATTCATAATATTTTGGAATTCACTAGGCGCATTTTTTAAGCCAAAATGCATAACATTCCATTCATAATGACCAAAGGGGGTAACAAATGCAGTTTTGTACCTGTCTGACTCTTGAATTTGGATTTGTCAAAACCCACTCTTCATATCAAATTTGGAAAAAAATGACTGAGTTATCTAAACGTTTGATTAAGTCTCTTTTATTAGGGATTGGATACCTAATCCATTCTAAGACAGAATTAAGGGGTTTGTAATTGATGACTAATCTGGGAACTCCTCGTTCTAACTCTCCATTTTTCTGAACATAAAAGGCTGTGCAAGACCATGAAGATTTACTTTTGCGGATTATTCCTTTCTGGTGTAATTATGATATTTCTTTCTTACAGAACTTCATGACTTCTTGACTCATTTGAATTGGCCTGGGTTTAGTGGGAATATTCTTTTCACTAAAACTTTTAATATAAGGGAGACTACCTACATCTTGTTTCCTATGCCAAAAGGCATTGGGTAGATCTAAACATACTTCTTGTTTTAACTTTTTTTCAAATTTCTGAATTCGTAACTGTAAGGAATTTTCACTAAGTTGCTGTTCTATTCTTTTAAACTTTACTTCTTCTTTTAAGAACTTAACTTGTTTACTTTTACTTTGAATTAGACTAACTGTTCTTGAGACCGCGGTATTCTAAAGGGCTTTTAACGCATGTAAATCAGGTTTAGTTAAGAATTCAAA
Source organism: Prunus campanulata (assembly GCA_034190965.1). Classification (NCBI taxonomy): domain Eukaryota; kingdom Viridiplantae; phylum Streptophyta; class Magnoliopsida; order Rosales; family Rosaceae; genus Prunus; species Prunus campanulata. Next base: position 578,308 of record CM067209.1, read on the forward strand.
TTTGACTTTCTCATTCATTTGTGTGGATGTGACTCCATCATATTCTACTTGGAATGGATAGAGCAAGGAAATAAAAGGTAGACCTAGAATGACTTCATCGGTGATATTTTTTACTAGGACAAAAGATGTTTTAAAACAAATTTTATCTTGACAGACATGAGCTTTAGGAATTTCATATTTTAACTGAAGTGATTTACCAGAGGCAGTTCCTAAAGTTTCCCTTGACTTTTTATAATATTTAGTAGGAATTAGACCTTCTTGAATACAGTTGAGATCGGCTCATGAATCAAAAAGGGCTACAGTTTTTAACTCAAAATCATTAATAAAGATGCTGACTTTTGAATACCATTTTCGAAAATTAATCTACTTGATTAAATTTATGGCTTTATTAGTATCTTTATCACTACTTAAGGGTTCATTTTCTGACTCAAAATGATTTTCAGGTTGACCTTTAGACTTTTCCATTAGACTGACTAGTTCATTGATTTCATAATTTTCAGTTTGCAATTTGTGACTTAATTGTCTTAACTCAATTATTTCCTTTTTGACAGTTTTCGCTTCTAATTGTAAATCCTGTAAAGTGACTTCTTTCTTTTTTATTAAATCTTTCTAGAGTAGTATTTAAACTTATTTCTGGAGACTGGGTAGACTGACTAGTTTCTTCTTGACCAATGACTTTTCTAAGTTTTCTAAGGTATTCAGATTTTAACTTTGGGTTTTCCACTTTACTGATTAAGTCAATTAATAACTCTTCTTGTTCTTCCTGTTTAGTGATGACGTTGACTAATTGATTACAACATTTATCTTTACAATCAAATTGAATTGTCAGAGAACTAGACTGGGAATTATCAGAACTATATTCAGCTGAACTGGTGACTATAATTTCATTACTACTAGACTCGGAATCTCTCAACTCTAAGACCTTTATTAACTGATTTTTATCTTCTTTAGAGATTTTTAATTGTTTAATAGTATCTTTTAATTTACATTCATTAGCATAGTGACCAAATTTTTTGCATTTCCAGCATTCTACTTTTCTTTTATCTGTATTTCTTTTACTTTTACTTTTATCACCCTGTCGAGGACTTTTTGACCATTTTCTCTTCGGGTTAAATTTCTTTTTACTATAAAACTCATCATTGTTTTTAAAGGAATGTCTTTTCCATTGAAAATATCTACTTTTACTAGTTTGTCTATTATAATTTCTATTTTTAACCTTTTTGGAAGGGGGAATGGATGTTAATCCATATTGTTCGCAAAAATTTCCTAACTCATATTTGGCTGACTTTCTATCTGATTGGATTGACTTACCAATTTTCATGTCTACACACATCTTTATTCCTACTTGGTTAATTGTACTAATTATATTACCATAAGTTAAACTATCGAAATCTATATGACCTTGATCATTACTTAAGACTGTGCGTATTTTGTGGGCAAACAAATTAAGCATACCATTAATGAATTTTTCTTTCCAAAATCACTTAATTTTGGATATCTGAGATTACTTAGCTGATCATGAATTCTGACAGTGGTATTACTAGGCGTTCCTATAAAATGTTCAATTATGGTGTAAAGTAAAGTGTTGATTCCATCTTCTATTCCTAATCCTAACCGTTCGTTGAAAATAGGGTGACCTTCTTCGTTTAGTTTTACTGCATATATAATTTGTCGTTTTGACTCTTCAGTGAGATGTTTATCCCACCAAGAACGGAAGGTTCCGGTGAAACCTGTTTCTAATAAAGGAACAATTTCTAACTGTCTAAGATTATGATTGGTGACATAACTATTGGCTACCATTGACATGTAATGGAGTTTATTATGGATTTCTTGTTCTGATAAACCATCTATATTCCATTCATACAATTTATCGGCAGAGACTGAGAATTGACTTTGGGAATTTCTTTCCTCAAATTGGATATCTGGAGGAGTTGGCTTAGGGTACCAATTTTTTACTAGGCTAGTGGGATTGACTTTATTTTTTAATCGAATCAGTTTCAAATTATTAAAAGCATTTTCTATTTTTGAAATACAACTAGAATATGTTTCATTACTGGAAAGAGACTCAGTTTAAGAGAAAGTTACTATGGCAGAAGATTCTAAGACTTTGAGACCAGAAGGTTCAGGCTTTTCTTTGACTGGGGTTAACTATCTAAGCATTTCTTCAATTTTTTCTATCGTGGGACTTGTCTTGAGAGTTGGGCGTGACTTTAAATCTTGGAATTTTACAAGGGGTTTCTCTTTATGAGACTTAAGAGATACTTCTTGAGGAATTATTTTGTCAATTTTTGTTTCTATTTTATCTAATTGTTTTCCAATTACTATTAGACTATGGTTTGTGTAATTATTTTGTTCAATTAGTTTCTTGTCATTTGGCTCAGGGATCTTAAAAGGACTGGTTGTGAGCTTAGCATTTTTGTGGTTGATTATTATTGTTTCAAATGGGGGGTGACTGGCTACGACTTCAGTATTATCTTCTTTTTTCCATTTTTCCTGGGTTAACGTTTTGTTGCGTCGATTCAGCTGCACCAAAATAGATTCAGCTGCATCCTCAACTTGTGATACTCGCAAGTGCACAAGCCATTCGGTAGTATAGCATATGTAAGTGAGAGGTCGATTCCATAGGGATTGGTGATTGAATAATCCAATTTAGTTTTCCTACACAAAACATAAAAACAAGAAAGAAAATAAATAAAATAAGAAAGAAAGAAAAGAAAATAACTCAAGCATATAAGTTCCCAAGTTCAATTAGATTAACGGATTGATTCTAGCTAAAGTATGATTAAGCCATGGTGTCTGGTCCTAGGCCTAGTTTGGGATTGCTGTCACTTTTTTAAAAAGTTGCTTCTGCTGTGCTTTGAAAATAATTAGTTGTAAAGTAAAGCAGCACCATGCTTGGTAAATAATATTTTTAAAGTGTTGTTAGTACAAAAAGCAGTGTAAAAAACGTTTGGTAAATTTTAATATAAAATTGTTGTAACTGTGAATAATGACTAAAATAGACATGATGTTAAAAGTGTTATGTACTAATCATGTGGTGGTAGTTGTAGTGATGGAGTGGAGGTGGTGGTGATGAAGGTGGAGTTGGTGGTGGTGGGGATGGCAGTTGTGGAGGTGGTGGTGGATTTGGAGGTTTTGGAGGAGGTGGTGGTGGTGGTGGTGGTGGAGGAAAGGAGGAGGTGGTGGATGAGGTGGTGGTGGCGGAGGATGAGGAGGAGGAGGGTGTGGTGGTGGTGATGTTGGTTGTGGAGGTGGTGGTGGATTTGGAGGTTTTGGAGGAGGTGGTGGTGGTGGTTGTTGTGGAGGTGGAGGTGGAGGTCGGGGTGAAGGAGGAGGTGGTGGTGGAGGTGGTGGAGGAGGTGGAGGAGTGGTGGTTGTGGTGGTGGTGGTGGAGGATGAGGAGGAGGATGATGTGGTGGTGGTGGTGGTGGCGGTGATTGTGGAGGTAGTGAATGTGGTGGTGCAAGTGGTGGAGTTGGATGTGGATGTGGAAGTGGAGATGGTGTCATTTTTTAAAATGAATGATGGTATTTTGGGAATTAAAAAAATTCATTAAATGTTCATCTCTGCTTCTTTTGAAAGCAGCTTTGAAAAGCAACCCAGAGCCTGCTTTTAAAAGCTGTTGTCAAAAGGCCATTGCTTTTAAAATAATCGGGATATTTTCTTTTTACCAAACACTTTAAACTGCTTAACTTTAAAGTGAAGCAGGTTTTTGGCAAAAAAAAAAAAGCAATCCCAAATGGAGCCCTAACCTTGTATTCCTAATTCCCTAATTTGATCATATGTTGTCTAACCTAAACTAAGCATTAGGAATCCATTAAGCATAGAAGAACATTTTAAACAACCAAGTATGTATCTAATCCTTGTTGTCGAAGGTCCATACATACTCTTCCTATTCAGAGTTCAATTCGAATTAAAACATGGTGTCTACTCTTAATTCAAACCAAGATAGCTAACATGCAAGCCTAAATGGTGATCAATCATTCAAACTAGCATATTAACTTATAAGCATAATGAATAAGAACAAAAATCATAATTGAAACTTGGAAATTAATCAAACTTGAAACTAAAGAAAAGAATTTACATAACAATGAAAAGCAAAGTGGAACTAAGAAAAACTTAAGGAAAATTTCAGCACAAAGATTTCATTACAATAATTGAAAACTAGAAAGAGACACTAAGAGAATTTGAGGGAGAGAAGGGAGGGGAGCTCTAGAGAAGTGTTTAAGAGCTCCCCTCTTTGGGGGTACTTTTTTGAAGCTTGAAGACTGTTCGGTTCATTTTTACACATGATTTTTCATGTTATTCACCCACTATTTTGAGTTAGTTCTTGACATTATATAGCTTTTTACTTCCTTTTTGTGTTTTCTTAGATTTTACCCTGGTTAGGATGAAAATGAGCTAAAAGTGCATTATTGGTTATAAATTCTGTTTTTGTTCATTTTCGTAGGTCAACTTCTTGGCTTGGGATCAGCATGCTCTGGTGCTCGGATGAGGTGAAGATCTTCATGAAACTTGTTCCAATGGATGTTAACTACAACATATCCAAATTTGAGCTCCATTGGACAAGTCTTGCCTATCCAACCAATCCAACATGTTACCACAGCTCCAGAAATCCGAAGTAGTCCAGCTTTTACCTCCAATGTGTCACTTGATTCTTCTTGTTACCATAACACTTGGTAACAAGAATTTACCTTAGTGAAAGAGATATTTTCTGAGGCAAAGAGCATATTTTCAAGGACAAAGCTTCATCATGGCAAGGGGACAATGGGTGAAGGCTTTAGAGGAAAGAATGAGTTTTATATTAAAAGGGAGCTGGAAAGGAGGAGAGAGGGAGGCAAAGGGAAGTGAATTCTGATTTGGATGACCTATTGAACGTGGGAGAGGGAATTCATGCTATCATTCTACAACTTAGGAGCAGATTTTGGAGAGCTTGGAGCTAGGAGAAAGCCAAGGTGCAGCCAAGCAAAGTGGAGAAGAAGACTTCCACCATTGAAGACTTCAAGCTTTCACCACTTTCACAAAATCTGTAAACTCTTTCTAGTTTTAATTCAAATTTGTGTTTGAAATGATTATGAGGAACTAAACTCCATAGCTAGGGCTTAGGTTGAAGCCCTAAACATGATTACCTTATTGTTTTGATGCTTGAGTGTATGAATTTCTGAATATTGTTGATGAATTTCAATTCACTAAAATAATCTATCCTTGATGTATGTTCTTCTTTGATTGATCACCTTTGAAAGCATGCTTCTTGAGGTTGTTGGGATTATGTGTATCTTCATATTTTCCTAAGCAACAAATGAATGGAGTAAGAACCATCCATGTGAATTGGTTTCTTGAATACCTAATGTAAACACCATGCTATTAGGATTCTTGTGATGTTCATATTCTCTTTGAACTTAATGGGTTTTCCTTGTAATTGAATCAAAGTACGAACCATACCTAGGTTCGGTTATGAGGAAGGCACAAGTATTGTAGCATGAACCATGCACTTTACGTATATTAGAGAGAATCAATGCGTCTTGAGCCACGACCTATGGTCTTGATTGCGAACATCTTCATCAATACATTTAGAGTTCATCACTTGAGTATTCATGAACTTGGGTAGACTTGTTTAGGGTGGATTCCGAAACCCTAGTGCTTGTTACATTTTACTTTCACATTCTGATAATTCATCTCTGCCATTCTCATTTAAATTCGAAGTCCATTTACATTCATGCACTAGAAATAGGTCACTTGAACCAAACCAAAACCCCCCCCCCCAATGTGTGTGTGAGTTGCGTGTTTGACACGTTTTGTGTCTTTGTCACTGCATTTTGTTGGTTTTCGTAATTGATTTGGACCGGTCGCACTGAAAAAACGACCGGTCGCCAGTCACTGTTCACGACACTGTTCATTCACTGTTTAAAGGTGATAAAGAGGTGATAAAATGGTGACAGAAAATGCTGTTTGTGTTTTTCTTTAGTTTTCTTGTGTTGTTTCATTTTTTTACACTTCTTTGCTCATTTTTTAGTTTCCTTTTTGCATTTGTGCATTTGTGGTGTGTCAATTAAGTGTTCTTTACATACTCAATTTAGAACTTATAGGAAGCCGACAAGTTCTTCGTGGGATCGACCCCGTACTTACATAATCTATACCTCAATAGATTCGTGCACTTGCGGGTATTTTTAATTGGTTGTTTGCACATTAATTTGTGTCCTCTTAGGAATGCAACAATTTTTGGCGCCGTTGCCGGGGAACTGGCACGGTTGCTTATTTGTTTTGTTTGAGTATGTTTAGAGTACTTAATTTTATTTTTGTTTATTGATTGTTGTTTCATTTTATCTTGATTTGTTTTTGTTTCTTTTTCTTGCAGGAACATTTTGTTTATGTCCCTTTTAGATTTGGATATTTCACTTGAGTGCACATTGGAAGAATTCCGAGCTCGAATTCTGAGAGAAAAGGACATCCGACTAGCTGTGTCTACTCCATTGCCTATTTCATTCTCACCGCTTTCATCATCACCAAGCTCACCAATAGTCGAGTCACCTCCATCTTCACCAATGGCCGCAGCAGCTGGAAATGCGGAACTTACTATGCAAGAATACTCTTCACCGCCAACAACTGGACAACCATCTTGCAAAGTATATCCCGCAACCACTTTGGAAAACTTTGAGTTGAGATCGGGCATGATACACATATTGCCTAAGTTCCTTGGAAATCTGGGAGAAAACCCCAATGCACATATCCTAGACTTCGAGGAAGTGTGTTCCACAATAAAGATCACAGGCATGAGTAGTGAAGAGATAAGATTGCGATTTTTCTCGTTTAGCTTGAAGGATACAGCAAAGGAATGGCGTCACTAACTACCTCCAAATTCCATCACAACATGGACAGATCTTGCTGCAAATTTCTTGCAACATTTTTTCCCAGCACAAAGGACAAATGAACTCCAAAGTCAGATTACAGGAATTCTACAAAGGCCGGGAGAAAGCTTCCAGGATTATTGGGACCGTTACAAGAAACTTCTAATCACTTGTCCGCATCATAACATACAAGCTTGGCTCCTAATGCAAAACTTCTATGAATGACTTTTTGAAGCGGATCAAAATAATGTGAATGCAGCTGCAGGAGGAACTATAATGGCCAAGACTCCAACACAAGTGCGAGAGATATTTGATCTTGTTGCTGCAAATGCTCGCCAATATAACTCAAGGCAAAAACCAGTCAGAAAAGGGGAATCCTATGATGTAAGTACCCTTTCTAGTATGGAAGCTCAGATAGCAAATCTAACCAACATGGTGAAGAAATTGGCACCAGGATCATCCAAGGTTGTGCATTTTGCTCCACAATTGGTCATGACACTGAAGATTGCCCCTTGACAATGGAGGAAGCGAATGCAGTGGGTTCATTTCAGAGAAATCAGTGGCCTAAGAATGATCCTTTCTCACAAACATACAATCCGGAGTGGAGAAATCATCCAAATTTCAAGTGGAGTGACAATTCAAATGTTCAACAAGGGCCAACTCAACCACCTCAAGGCCAACAACATACTCGCCCACCTCATGGTCAAATGAACTATTTCAATCCACCACCACCTAACCAATCAAGTTCAAGTCAATCTCACCCACCATCCACAGGAAAATCTTTGGAAGAACTGGTTGCTTCAATGGCTAGAAACACAGATAGTTTCATCACTGAGACAAAAGGCTACATGCAAAGGAATGATTCCCACATGCAGAAAACAGATAATGCCATTGCCAATCTAGAAAATCAAGTGGGGCAAATTGCTACAGCTTTGAGTCAAAGGGAACCTGGTATGATGCCTAGCCAACCAGTGATTAATCCAACCCGGCATGAGCATGCTAAAGCAATTACCTTGAGAACTGGTAAGGTAGTTGGTGAAGTTGATAATTCTAAAAATTTGATTCACAATGTTGATGACATGCAGGTTGAGGAAGTGATTATGCCTAATGAAAATGATGAAATCAACAAAGAGAAAGATAAACATGCAGCTTCTTCATCCGAATGGATCCCAAAGCATGAATTTGCAAGAAGGGCAAGAAAGGAGAAGGTAAGTCGTGAACCTACTGATGAAGATATCTTACGTGCTCCTTTTCCTCACAGGCTTATGAGTTCCAAAAAAATCCAACATGCCAAGGACATATTGGAAACCTTCAGAAAAGTGCAAGTCAACATTCCTCTTTTGGATGCAATCAAGCAAATTCCTAGTTATGCAAAGTTCTTGAAGGACCTTCGTACCAACAAGAGGAGATTCCAAGATCATGAAACGGTTGCACTAACGGAAGAAGCTTCTGCTGTTTTGCATAGGAAGCTCCCTCCCAAATTGAAGGATCCAAGAAGTTTTACAATTCCTTGCACTATTGGTGATAAATTGTTTGAAAAAGCTTTACTTGATTTAGGTGCTTCAATTAATCTAATGCCTTATTCTGTTTTTGAAGCCCTTAACTTAGGTGATCTTAAACCAACTTCTGTCAGCATTCAATTGGCGGACCGATCCGTGAGATATCCAAGAGGAATCTTGGAAGATGTACTTGTGAAAGTAAATGTCTCATTTTACCAGCTGACTTTTTGGTGCTAGAAATGGAAGAAGCTCCTATTCCGGGTGCGGATCTTCCATTGATTCTTGATCGCCCTTTCATGGCCACTGCAGATACTAGGATCAGTGTTCGACAAGGAACATTGACAATGACAGTTCAAGGGGAAACGATAATGTTCAATGTTTATGATGCTTTCAAACTCCCTAGTGATGAACATGAATGTTTTCGTATTGATACATTGTGTCAAATTGTGCAGAATACCTTCAATAGTACTCATGGTACGGATCCATTAGAAAAGGTGTTGACACAAAATCCTCAAGTTGCTGAAATTGATGACGATGAATTACTTGAGGCTGTGCAATTCCTTGATGCATGTCCAGCCATGCCACGTAAGTACACTCCTAATTTTATACCTTTGCCAGTCAATACTGAAAATCTTGTTCCTTCTCTTGACAGGGCACCTGAGTTAGAGCTCAAACCATTGCCATCCCACTTGAAGTATGTTTATTTAGGTGAAACAGAGACATTGCCCGCGATTATAGCTAGCAATCTCAATGTGGAAAATGAAGAGAAGTTGATGCGGGTGTTAAGAGAACACAAGGGAGAAATTGGTTGGAGTATTGCAGACATCAAGGGAATAAGCCCAACGAAATGCATGCACAGAATTTTATTGGAGGATGATTCCAAACCTACCATAGATGCTCAACGCAGGTTAAATCCAGTAATGACAGAGGTAGTCCAAAAAGAGATTCTGAAGCTATTGGATGTGGGTATAATTTATCCTATTTACGATAGCAAGTGGGTAAGCCCGGTCCAAGTGGTTCCTAAAAAGTCAGGAATAACTGTTGTAAGAAATGAGAAAAATGAACTTATTCCATCTCGTGTCAAAACGGGGTGGCGTGTTTGCATTGATTATAGAAAATTAAATAACGCCACCCGTAAAGATCATTTTCCATTACCATTTATTGACCAAATGCTTGAACGACTTGCAGGTCACAGTTACTACTGCTTCTTGGATGGCTACTCAGGATACAACCAAATTGCCATCGCTCCTGAAGACCAACACAAGACGACATTCACATGTCCTTATGGCACCTTCGCCTACCGGCGTATGCCATTTGGATTGTGTAATGCCCCGGCCACCTTCCAACGATGCATGATGAGTATTTTCTCCAATATGGTAGAAAAATTCATTGAAATATTCATGGATGATTTTAGTGTGTTCAGTTCTTTATTTGATTCTTGCCTTAACAACTTGTCTTTAGTTTTGCAAAGATGCCGGGAATGCAACTTAATTCTCAATTGGGAAAAGTGTCATTTCATGGTACAACAGGGAATTGTTTTAGGTCATGTGATTTCCAGTCAAGGCATTGAGGTTGACAAAGCCAAAGTAGACGTGATAAGTGGTTTGCCACCTCCCACATCAGTAAAAGAGATTCGATCCTTCTTAGGACATGCCGGGTTCTATAGAAGATTCATAAAAGATTTTTCTAAGATCTCTCGACCATTGTGTAGCTTGCTTGCCAAAGACGCAAATTTTGATTTTAATGATGAATGCTTGGCAGCTTTTCAAAAGCTCAAAACTCTTCTCACAACTGCACCTATCATTGTGCCTCCAAATTGGAATTTACCTTTTGAATTAATGTGTGATGCATCTGATTTTGCAGTTGGAGCTGTGTTGGGACAAAGAGTTGAGAAGCGATTGCATGCCATATATTATGCAAGCCGTACCCTAAATGATGCTCAGTTGAACTATTCAACTACTGAGAAAGAGCTTTTAGCTGTAATTTTTGCTTTAGAGAAATTTCGTTCGTATTTGATAGGCTCTAAAGTAATTGTTTTTACTGATCATGCAGCTTTGAAATATCTCTTAGCAAAGAAGGAAGCAAAACCAAGATTGATACGATGGGTTTTGTTGCTCCAAGAGTTTGATATAGAAATCAGAGATAAGAAGGGATCGGAGAATGTGGTAGCTGACCACCTTAGCCGATTGATCACTAACTCCAATACCGAAGCAGACACTCTTCCTCTTCGTGAATCCTTTCCTGATGAGCAACTTTTTGCATTGCAAGTTTCTGACCCATGGTATGCTGACATTATCAATTTTCTTGCTACAGGAAATATACCCAGGGACTTGTCAAGAGGCACAAATGACAAATTACTGAAAACCACCAAGTCCTATGTGTGGGATGACCCATATTTGTGGAAGTATTGCTCGGACTCCGTGATTAGGCGATGTGTTCCCGAGACCGAATTTCAGTCTATACTCACATTCTGTCACTCGAATGCATGTGGTGGCCACTTTGGAGCCAAGAAGACAGCATTAAAAGTTTTGCAAAGTGGATTCTATTGGCCAAGCTTGTTCAAGGATGCCTCACAATTCTGTCTATTTTGTGATAGGTGTCAACAGATGGGTAACATTTCATCCCGAAATCAAATGCCTTTAAATCCAATTCTAATTGTTGAAATATTTGATGTATGGGGAATAGATTTCATGGGACCATTTCCTTCATCTTTTGGAAATCTATTTATTCTCCTTGCAGTTGATTATGTTTCAAAATGGGTGGAGGCAATTCCAACCAAGACTAATGATTCGAAAGTTGTTCTTAGCTTTCTTCGAGCCAATATCTTTTGTAGGTTTGGAACACCGAGGGCCATCATTAGTGATGGAGGATCCCATTTTTGCAACCGATCATTTAAGACCCTACTCAAGAAGTATGGCATAACTCACAAGGTGTCCACCCCCTATCACCCTCAAACTTGTGGACAAGTGGAGATTTCCAACAGAGAGGTGAAGCATATATTAGAGAAGACTGTTGGTCCTACTCGAAAGGATTGGTCTATGCGCCTTAACGATGCTCTCTGGGCCTACAGAACTGCTTACAAAACTCCAATCGGTATGTCTCCATTTCGCTTAATCTTTGGTAAACCTTGTCATCTACCAGTCAAACTTGAACACAGGGCCCTTTGGGCAATTAAGAAGTACAACTTCGACATGAAGGAAGCAGGAGATATGAGAAGGTTACAACTGAGCGAACTGGATGAGCTTCGCAATGATGCTTATGAGAACGCAAAAATTTACAAAGAAAAAACAAAGGCGTTTCATGATAAGCATATCATTCGAAAGTCGTTTGAAGTAGGGCAAAGAGTATTACTCTTTAACTCTAGGTTCAAACTATTTCCAGGTAAGCTTCGTTCCCACTGGACTGGCCCATTTGTCGTCACTAATGTCTATTCCTATGGTGCAGTTGAAATCCGACCAATTGGCATGGGAAAGGAATTCAAAGTTAATGGGCAAAGGTTGAAAATCTACCACGAAAATGCTTTGCATCAAGAACATGAAGTGCTCCACTTCATTGATGCACCTGTTGTGGTACAAAATTGAGTTGGGAAGGTAAGTCCTTAATAAAATTAATTTCTAAATATAAAAAAATACAAAAATACAAAAAATAAAAAATACAAAAAAAGGGGCACGAACGACCGGTCGCTTTTCTCTTGCGACCGGTCGCTATTTTGAAATTGCTTAAAAATCGATTCTACCTCAAAACGACCGGTCGCTCTTTTGGTTTTCTAAAAAAAAATCGATTCTGCCTCAAAACTACCGGTCGCTTTGCACTTGCGACCGGTCGCTCTTTTCGTTTTTTAAAAATTCGATTCTGCCTCAAAACGACCGGTCGCTTTGCACTAGCGACCAGTCGCTCTTTGTTTTTTTGAATAAATCGTTTCTGCCTCAAAACGACCGGTCGCCCATCACTAGCGACCGGTCGCTCTTCGCGAATTCTGTTTAAATTCGATTCTGTTTCAAAGCGACCGGTCGCCCGCCACTAGCTACCGGTCGCTCCGCGTTTTTTTTTTGTTACAACCGTCTTTTTTCTTTCTTTTCTCTCTTCTCTCTCCTCACTTCTCCTTCTTCCCAGCGACAGACCCAACCCCCCCTTCGTTTTTTCTCTTCTCCCTCCCTCTAAATCACCCAAAACCCACCCTAATCTTAACTCAAATCACACTTTTCTCACTTGTTTTTTCGAGTAGAATCCGTTTTTGGCATCTATTCCTTGAAATTTCAAGTGTTTTCATCAATTTTGGAGGATTTTCAGTTAGGGTTACTATTCACCCAAGGTAATTTTCGTTTTTTTCTTTGGTGTTTTCTCTTTGATTTTCTTACTCTAATTGCTTCTCTTATTATTGATTCTAACTTGTTTTTGTTGTTGATTGTGGTTTATGGTTGTGTTGGTGTGATTTTGCTCAATTGGGTATGTTTTCTCTATCTCTATTTCTCAATTTTGATTATTGTTGTTAATTTTTATGCTTATGATTGAATGTGTGGCATTGTGGTTAAATGTTGGGATTGTGGTTAATTTTTTTGGAATTTTGGCATTTTTGTGCATAATTGTGTTTTTATTTTTATTTTGTGGAATTGTTGAAATTGTACATAATTGTCATTGAAATTTTGGTTTTGTGATTGCAATCCTGGCATTGTGGCTAATTTTTGGTATGATTGTGGCATATTGCATGTTTGGGAATTGTGGCATGCATTTTGTTGTTGTCTTGCTTTGTGCATATTGGTTCATTTTCCTTAGATGTCTAGAGCTAGAGAAGGTACCAGAGGGGGTGCATCTTCTTCAGGAAGTGCACCTCCACCGGAAGAGGCAATGCTAACTGCCACTGTGGTTACTGAACGTAACCTAGACCTTAGTCCCTCCATCCAAACCGCTGCGCTTATTCAAGTTCAGCACCTTCTTTTACCTTTAGCTCGTATCTATAAAAAATACAATGAATCCATTGTGCGAGAGTTTTATGCTGCTTTCCCTCGGGATGAGTTTAGAGGTGATGAAGAGGTGCCCCTTAAGGTTCGGGGCAAAAATTTTGAGCTTTCCACTTCCCTTATCTCTGAGGTTCTTCACATCCCTAGGCAGTATACTCATGATTGGAGACAATATCTGGTTAGGGATTTTGACATGCAAAGCGCAGCTGAAACACTTTTCTATGCTGACCCTGCTGCCTTTGCATCTCAAACTAAAAAGACTGTCCTCATTCAGGGTAAATTGACACCCTACTTCGCTATCCTGTGGAGCTTTGTGCGCCACAACATCTACCCATCCGGCCAACGGTCGGAAATTCCCACAGTAGGGGTCAAGATCCTGAAAGTGCTGCATGAGGGCACTTTTGCCCTTCCTCTTTGTGAAATTATTTTTGAACGCTTGAAGGCTTGTGCACGTAAGTAAAACATTATATATTATCCTTCCCTTGTTAGCATGCTTTGTGCACACTCAGGTGTTCGGGCTCGTTCTAATGATATACTTGTTGAGCCCATGGGTCCCATCTCGGACACTTCTGTGTCCAAGAGTATCTCTCAGAGGCGCCATGCACACGCACCTGCTCCAGTACAGCCCCGTATGCCACCACCACCGCCACACAGGCCGGCCTCATCACAGCCATTTCCACCTGCTCCCAGTGTCGACACTTCTGCTTGGGAGCCCCCTCTCCAAGCCATTTGGGACTTTCAGATGCTTCAGTACCAGCAGATGCAGCACATGAGCACCTCCATTGACTCCATGTGGACCCACCTCAAGATGCCTGGTCAATCAGGGACCGCTGCACATGATGGTGATGATGATGGTGATGATGATGATGATGATGATGATGATGCTGATGTTCAGTAGTACTTTGAGTATTGTACCCTTTTGAGATTTTCGTTTATTTTGTTTTTGGATTTTATTTTACAACGGTTGTTAGTTTGTTTATTTCAATTTCTTTTGTTAGTTCATTTTGTTTTTGTTTACTTTTCCGTTTATTTTGAGATTAACCTTCCCAATTTTCTATATGACATTGTTTCATCTTAAATCTTCGTCGTTTATAAACAGTGTTTCATATAAGTTTGGGAAGTGTTTCCAATTCATTAATGCACAATCAGGATTTTGGCTCAAATGCTTATTCTATTTCATAACATGTGATTACAAGCACCATAGTGCAAATGCGTACATAAAATTCCTAATCACATGTTCATTGTTGCATTTTGCGCCACCTGAGGCTTCTGCTAATTGCCTCTGTCTATTCTTGCTTGTAGAACCTGCAACAGCTCTACATGATCTTCATTCCTTTTTTGCAGCATCTCTATAATGTGGTTGGCACTATAGAGCCGCTTCTGCAGGTCCGCCACCTGAGCTTTCAGAGCAGCCACCTCCTCGCTCAGTGCTCCGCACTCTCGTGTTCTCGCCAGTAGGCGCATGCCCAAATTGGTAGCCGAGACCGCATTGAGCACTGTCAGATTGTGAGAATCGTCCACTCCCATCGAGTCAGACCTCTGCGCCACATGCAAATGATCCGCCACTGTAAGTCTGCTGACAGTCATGCCTTCCGGCAGTACTACCCTACACCGCACGGCCTCAGAGAAATTCGAGGCCGAGCCATGATGGTATGAGGAGTTTCGGAAGACAGGGGTTGGAGGAGCCCTTATCTGGGCATTTGGTGGGGCAAGTGTTAACTCAAGGTTAAGATCATCAACAAGCATATCTGAGGATGCCATTGATTTTTTTGTCTGGACTATTTGATGGTTTTTTCTTCAGTTTGCAGGTTGAAATGCAAGGTACCTCTCCTTTCAACCGAGAGGTGGTTTAAATAGACATATGCTCATAGGGGAGCTAACACCACTTTGCATTTACTGAGCAATTTGCGGTTGCGTACAGTTAAACAGGGAAGTATTTCCACTTTCACTTTACTTTCTTTTCCTCCCTGTTTTCTGGTGCATTATGTTTTGAGTTCTTTTTAGTTTGTCGTCTTTATTTTCTTTCAGTTGGGGAAGTGTGCTTTGTTTCTTTTTAGTTTGTCGCATTCCCTTTATTTAAGTTTGGGAAGTGCGTTTTGTTTTTCTTCTTTGTCTTTTGCAACTTTCTTTTCTTTTATTTCTGAAAAAAAAAACACAAAAATACACGGAAAGAGCAAAGACAAACAGGCACACTAATCGTACATTAGAATTCACTTTTTCCCAGTGCTCGGTGTCTCGACCATAGGACCCTTGAGTTTGGCCCTATGGCTATCCTCTTCCGGGGCTTCACGCACAGCCTCTTGGGGCTCATCACTCGAGCTCCCAAAGAGCGCACTCTTAGCTTGAGCGTAATCGCTCTCGCGCTCTGTTTTCTTGCGTTTACCCGGTCGGTCCAGGTCCTCCAGCTGCTTTCTCATGTCCTGAGCGTAAACACTTACCATCCTTGAGAGATTTTTGTTCTCTTCCCGCAACGCTTCCAGCTGGTGTCGATTCACCTCCACTATCCTTGCCCTTTCCCTTTTTAAACTTTTAATAATACTCTGGCACTCTTCCACCATACTGCGTTCTGCCGCCAACTGACCTCTTAGCACCTTCGCCTCATGGGACTTCGCAATTAGGCGATGACCCATACTTGCGACTATTGCCGTGCTTTGCACACTTAGTGCCAGACTATCGCTCACGACCCGGTTGTCATCCCTTGCTCCCAGCACCCGTATATCCTTGGGAGTCACTAGATTTCTAGCAACTCCAAGGGCAACATCGTTGTCCAGCAGTATCGAGTCATTCACTGTCACGTGACACCGTGCGGAGGCAAAGTAGGGCATCCATATTGGTGCCACTGCTTGGCCCCGAGTCTGAGTCGGTGGAGCTAGGTTGGGATCCAACGAGAATGGGCAGGAAGAAACCATTTGTTTTCTTACTTTGATTTCTCACTTTCTTTTCTCTTTGGTGTGTTTCTGAGTTTTGTGTGTTTTTCCCCAACTCTTTTTCTTCTTTTTATAGAGTTAGTTTCTGTTTAACCCTAGCCACTGCGCTTCTGGTTTGGCATGGCCCTTGCGGCCTATCCCTCTCTGTTGCCTCACCTGTCCCCCAACCCCTTTAATTGCTTTTCCGCCTTTCAGCGTTTTCAAGAGTCAAAAGTCGTCACGCCTTCCCAAGAAGCCAATAATTCTAGCTTGGGAATGTGAGAGGGGCCTCTGCACGAGACACGTCCCTCCCTTTGTTGCCCGTGACTCATAAGAGCCGAGACATCAGGGCCCACTTTTTTCTATTTTTCTGAGTTCTCGCTCTTTGTGCTTCTGACTTGGTTTCTTTGTCTTATCTACTTTCTTCGCTTGTGGGCTTTCGTTTGGGTTTGGCTTTCATTTGGTTTGGGCATCCATTGGGTTAGATTTCTACGTGCGTAGAACTATTGTTAGGGCTTACTGTTTTAATTGTTTCTGTTTGGTTTCGTTTTTGTTTTGTTTTGCAATTGTGTTGTTTTTGTTTTTCTTGTTTGTTCTTGTTTTTACTTGTTTTATTCCCTCTATTTCTTGTTATAACATTGTTGTTGCCTAAGTTCTTTAACATTGAGGACAATGTTTATTTCTAAGTTTGGGAAGGGATAGCAAGTCTTTTTCGTTTCGCTTATTTCCTTGCTTTATTTTGTTCTGTTTTCTTTTCAGTTTTGAGTCTTTTTGTTTTCAAGTCACTTTCCGGACATATATGATGAGATTGTGATGAATGTTTGTATGACTTGATTGAAAATGCTAAAAAAAAAAATTTGTTATTCACTAAATGGCATCGTTCTAGCATGATATGTTTGAAACCCTCTATGCACTTGCCATTTGTTTCATAATTCTTCAGTTGAGGGACTTGCATGATCCAAAGAATTGTATCAAGCATGAATTAGACTTGTATAACCATATAATGTGAGCTTTGAGCCTTGTGCTTCAGTTCATGAGTGTTATACACATATTCTTATTTT
The DNA here is from genome assembly GCA_034190965.1 of Prunus campanulata. Lineage (NCBI taxonomy): Eukaryota > Viridiplantae > Streptophyta > Magnoliopsida > Rosales > Rosaceae > Prunus > Prunus campanulata. Next base: position 595,577 of record CM067209.1, read on the forward strand.
CTTGTCATCCGAGTTGTTGTTTGATCTCATTATTCATTGACTTGGTTGAACACTTAAAAGACATTCATTCTTGTGCAATTTTATTACATGACATTTGAGAAATGATATTAAGGCCCTCTTTGGACCGTTTGTGCCTTTCAAGCTAACCCTATGCATGCTTAAGCATGATTTTCCATTGTTAACCACCTTGAGCCTATATGTAAGCCTTTTCTTTCAAGTAACCAATTATTACTTCTAGCCTTAGCCTGAAAAACAAGAATTTACCTTTCTAAGGAACTCATGAGCTTTAATTTAGATGTGTTTTTCATGCTAAGTTTGGGAAGGGTTATTACATTTCGAAAAAAAAAAAAAAAAAAAAAAAAAAAAAAAAGAGTACTTCACTCAAAGGGTGAAAGAAAAGAGAAAAGTTGTGGTTAAGTGGCAATGGTTTCAAATTCAATTCCTTGTTTCTTGGTTGTTCGAATGGAAGGAAGGAGTGTGAATCTTAATAAGTGGAGGTATAAGGCTTTGTGGTCTATTTGATCACCTAAAAAAAAATGAGTGAAATTCTCAAGCATAATGTTTCAAAGTCTTTTAGTCAACGATTATATGCTCTTACATTGTGAGTTCATTGGACTTTGTTGTATCCATATCCTTCATTTCTTACTCACCTTACACCCTTAGCCCCATTACAACCTATAATAAAGACCTAAATTGATCCTAAATGTCATGTGGTTGAATTGCACACATTCTTCTTCTTTTAAGTGTTTGGCATCTTTCTTGAGATCATTTTCATGCATGTTTTTCATCTTGCTAATTGTGAGTTAAGTCCCTTATGGTTTAACTCTATTCTCATGTTTACTATTGAGTGTTGCATTGTAACCCTCTTCCGAGTGATTCATTTGTGAGATGACAACTTTGGTGAGATTTGAAGTTACATTTGTGCTTGGTATGATTTTTGAAGTTGTGTGAAAACTGAAATTGGAGAATGAGTTCCATCTGGCCATCACACTACTACACTTGAGCATGTTGTGTTCTGAACTTTGCCGCCTTGTGACTAACGTCTAAACTGAGTTTTTTTTGTGAAAACTTTTGAGTCGTTTGCATGAGTCGCTCTCTCTTTGGAAAGTGTTCGGAAAGTTTGTTTCGAGTCTTGTTTTAGTTTCTGTTTTGCTCGAGGACTAGCAAAAGATAAGTTTGGGAAGTTTGTTCGGTTCATTTTTACACATGATTTTTCATGTTATTCATCCACTATTTTGAGTTAGTTCTTGACATTTTATAGCTTTTTACTTCCTTTTTGTGTTTTCTTAGATTTTACCTTGGTTAGGATGAAAATGAGCTAAAAGTGCATTATTGGTTATAAATTCTGTTTTTGTTCATTTTCGTAGGTCAACTTCTTGGCTTGGGATCAGCATGCTCTGGTGCTCGGATGAGGTGTTCATGAAACTTGTTCCAATGGATGTTAACTACAACATATCCAAATTTGAGCTCCATTGGACAAGTCTTGCCTATCCAACCAATCCAACATGTTACCACAGCTCCAGAAATCCGAAGTAGTCCAGCTTTTACCTCCAATGTGTCACTTGATTCTTCTTGTTACCATAACACTTGGTAACAAGAATTTACCTTAGTGAAAGAGATATTTTCTGAGGCAAAGAGCATATTTTCAAGGACAAAGCTTCATCATGGCAAGGGGACAATGGGTGAAGGCTTTAGAGGAAAGAATGAGTTTTATATTAAAAGGGAGCTGGAAAGGAGGAGAGAGGGAGGCAAAGGGAAGTGAATTCTGATTTGGATGACCTATTGAACGTGGGAGAGGGAATTCATGCTATCATTCTACAACTTAGGAGCAGATTTTGGAGAGCTTGGAGCTAGGAGAAAGCCAAGGTGCAGCCAAGCAAAGTGGAGAAGAAGACTTCCACCATTGAAGACTTCAAGCTTTCACCACTTTCACAAAATCTGTAAACTCTTTCTAGTTTTAATTCAAATTTGTGTTTGAAATGATTATGAGGAACTAAACTCCATAGCTAGGGCTTAGGTTGAAGCCCTAAACATGATTACCTTATTGTTTTGTTTTGATGCTTGAGTGTATGAATTTCTGAATATTATTGATGAATTTCAATTCACTAAAATAATCTATCCTTGATGTATGTTCTTCTTTGATTGATCACACCTTTGAAAGCATGCTTCTTGAGGTTGTTGGGATTATGTGTATCTTCATATTTTCCTAAGCAACAAATGGATGGAGTAAGAACCATCCATGTGAATTGGTTTCTTGAATACCTAATGTAAACACCATGCTATTAGGATTCTTGTGATGTTCATATTCTCTTTGAACTTAATGGGTTTTCCTTGTAATTGAATCGAAGTACGAACCATACCTAGGTTCGGTTATGAGGAAGGCACAAGTATTGTAGCATGAACCATGCACTTTACGTATATTAGAGAGAATCAATGCGTCTTGAGCCACGACCCATGGTCTTGATTGCGAACATCTTCATCAATACATTTAGAGTTCATCACTTGAGTATTCATGAACTTGGGTAGAATTGTTTAGGGTGGATTCCGAAACCCTAGTGTTTGTTACATTTTACTTTCACATTCTGATAATTCATCTCTGCCATTCTCATTTAAATTCGAAGTCCATTTACATTCATGCACTAGAAATAGGTCACTTGAACCAAACCAAACCCCCCCCCCCCCCCTCCCCAATGTGTGTGTGAGGCGTGTTTGACACGTTTTGTGTCTTTGTCACTGCATTTTGTTTGTTTTCGTAATTGATTTGGACTTTTGGTCCGCCGTGTGTTCTTGCATTTTCTGTGCTGAATCCAACCGTATAAAGAACGTGAATTTTGGATAAATGGTTAGAAAGTTATAGGTCAAAAACTAGACAGAGGTCGAAACTGAAAAAACAGAATTTCGATTCTGTGCAAAAATGACCGGTTGCACTGAAAAAACGACCGGTCGCTTGTACCTAACGACCGGTCGCTTGTACCTAACGACCAGTCGCTTGTCTCTAACGACTGGTCGCTCTTCACACAATTTTCAAATTTTGATTCTGTGCAAAAACGACCGGTCGCCAGTCACTGTTCACGACACTGTTCATTCACTGTTTAAAGGTGATAAAATGGTGATAGAAAATGCTGTTTGTGTTTTTCTTTAGTTTTCTTGTGTTGTTTCATTTCTTTTACACTTCTTTGCTCATTTTTTAGTTGCCTTTTTGCATTTGTGCATTTGTGGTGTGTCAATTAAGTGTTCTTTACATACTCAATTTAGAACTTATAGGAAGCCGACAAGTTCTTCGTGGGATCGACCCCGTACTTACATAATCTATACCTCAATAGATTCGTGCACTTGCGGGTATTTTTAATTGGTTGTTTGCACATTAATTTGTGTCCTCTTAGGAATGCAACAAAGACTTCTCTATTTATAGGGCTAAGAGGGAGGAACACCATGATGAAATCCAACACCACCAATCCTCTTTTAATACAATCCATAACTCCCACTTCATCTTGTCTATGTTAGTGTGGTTAGAATCAATTCCATCCCATACTTCTTTTGCTGCACCTCAAGCTTTCTTCAAATGTGTTCAATTGTGGCTGCCTTTTGTTGCCAACCCATGTGGGTTTTCTTTTGGTTGCTGAAAAAAAAAAGATTCTTCTGAACCAGGCTTAGTGTAGGAAGGCCTGAGGTTTCAATATGTATCCAATGGGGCTCAAATTTAGATATGTCATAATAGACACCCATTGGAACAACTTTTATGAAGAATGTATTCTCATCTGAGTAGTACAAGTTTACGTTTTGGGCCTTGCAAGTTGACTGCCGAAAATAGACTGGAATTGACTCATGGTGTACATTTTGATGGGCCCACGGATTGGGCTTTGCTTCATCAATTGATACGTTTTAGCAGTCCATCTTGCATTTCAGAATCTCTTTTTTCCAACCACATATTAATTGGGCCAATACAAGTTGGGAGGAGGAAGTTATGGCCGAAACAAATTGCTAACTCAGTCTGCTCGTTTTTGCACCATTTTGCATCTTTTCCTATCCAAAGCCACCATTGCTACTTAAGGCCCAATGAACTAAATGATAAACAGAAAAGAGATTAAAATCACAAGTTTAACTCAATAACATAACCAAATCATAAGCTAGAGGGGTACAAAATGATATACAATTATGAATTAATCACGTTTTTAACTCCTTATTTAGATAATGGCTTTCTACATAATCAAGATAAAAAATTTCTGATTTTGACACTTTCATGTAGATTTTCCATTCATTAAAAATTTGATTTCTTTGTTGTTCACTAGGAAAGGCCGTATGATACTGGTTGCGTCTAATAACATTTTTAGAGGCATGTAAATGTTTATCTAATTTTTCCCAATGAATTTTAAATTTTTTATTGAGAGTTCTTAATTGGTTGTCTACTGGAAGGGCTTTGGCTTCAAAATCAGTTTGTGTGGGTCACTCTGGAGAATTGGACTTTTCTTCTTCTTTTGTTGGGTTCTTACCGTAACAAGGATGGTTGACTTGGGAGGTTTTTCTTAATGATTCTAATTTTAAATCTATTAAAGTTTTCTCTAACTCTAGGTCTCTTTCTAGAGTAGAAGAAGACGCGGTAAATGAGTGTCTAGTTGGATGCTTAAAAGATTGACTGGGTGTTGGAAGTTGCTCTAATTTGACTGTGGACTTTGGAAGAGGTTGTTGATTTCCAAAATTTATTTTGACTATACCATCTAAATATTGTTGAATATAAACTAAATTGTTCAGATTATGTTGAATTGGAGTAGGTTGACTCTCGGTTCTTCTGACCATTTAATTGCATGAGGAACTCGAATATTGGCATTTGCTTTACTACTTTGAATTAACAGAGTTTGGTCTTTGGGGCTTTTATTAAGAGCTTGGAAATTCATATTAGTACCTGTGACTTTGTAATAAATTCTATAAACTAAAACTAATGGTTGTGTGCCAAGTAGGACTTCATAACCTTCAGTTTTAATATTTAAGGTTAAAGTTTTTAAAACATGGGGATCACTAAGACTTACTGTGAAATCTGGGTAACAATCAAATTGGATTGGCCCATTAAACAAACTTGACTCTATGATTCCTAAAGTGCTGTCACTAAAATTGGTGAACCTTCCGTCTATGAGACAGAGAAGAATGGAGGTATTAAGACCTATTCAGGTCAAAGGTTTTACTGCGACTTGGACTAAACCTATATGAAGGAAATTGTGACCATCTTTTCTATTTCTTGATTGACTCAAGATTAAGTAACTTGCATGTTTCATGTTCTTTACTAAGAGCATAGACTTGTTCAACTGTTTTAACATGGGTTGTTGACTTGAAAGACGAGATCGACCAACATTCTCTATAAATTTTTTGACTGGGGACTCTAGGTATATTCCAGTCTTTAAAACTAATTTCACTATCTGACTCAAATTCTACTTGTTCTTCATTTACTATGTCTGGGATTTTACTGATACTGGCTCTAGAACTGCAGCTATTGACATAGTTGGTTCTAAGAAGGCGACTCATTTTGCTTGGTAACTGGGTTAGATTCTAAGGAGGAAAATAAACAGAAACTTCTATTAGTGTTCCATGGCTTACCTGGAAACCTAGGGATTCTCTCTCTCCGCTCATGCCGCAACTGCTCATGCCTCTACCTGGGACTTATTGTTTGGACTCTAGGACTTATTGTTTGGACCAGAGAGAAAAGGATAGGTAAATAGACAAACGATGAAAAAATAATAGAAGAAACTGAAGACTTCGGACTCAGAAGACCTAAACCAGCCACTTAGGCGTAATAAGAAGCAGACTAGAACTGACTCAACAATGCTTACGGCTCTGACACCATAATATATATATATATATATATATATATATATATATATATCTATGTCGTTGTGAGTCATTTCTTCGGGATCTTTGGGATTGAAGTAAAAAGGATTTGGTTTGGTTAGTTTCATTTATTCTCGAGAAAGTGAGAATACTTGGTTTTCAAAGTGATTTCGTAATTATGGTATCAAGTACATGTTTTGGCATTATTTTGTAAACGGTGGGGTTAGTATGTTGTTTTGCAAATAAAATCAACATTGTTTTTGTCCACTCATACGTTTTTTGTTTTGTGCCCCCTGGACAGTAGTTGATTGTGTTGAGCAGCAGAGCTAAGCCCTGAGTTCCGAATCTCGAGCTTCTATAGGATAAGTTTGGTTTCATTTTTTTCTATTGAAGGTTGTTACCGTTTGTAAATCTGATTTCCTTATATTGCTCTGTTATTGCCCGTGCTAGGGTTTGTTGTGTGAGGTGAAAATTTGGGAAAATTGTGTTTTTAACATGGTGAAAATTTGGGAAAATTCCAATTTTCAAGGGAGACTCTGCTGAAATTTCAGCAGAAAGTCTCGATTCTTAGTAAGTGGGATCGGCATCGGTAAGATGTCGGAAATAAGACAGGATTCGTCCTGAGTTCTTAGAAAATTCGGGACGGGTCCTGTCAGCTTGGAATCACTGCAAGTGCAACCAACCCCAAAACCCCCAATTACTGTTCTGAATGGCATACATATATTTTTGTCCGGAATTAAGAGAAAAGCATAACCCTAACCCAAACTCTGCAAATAAATCACTTCAAAAACCTAATCATCGAAGAAAAGAAGAAATCTTTCAAAGTAAGCTCACCTCTGCTATCGTAGGGCTCGTAGTCCATGGGCAGTTGATACCCTCAATAAAAACCAAAACCAACAAAACTGAACACTTTCTACCCTGAGCACACTTGCCACCGAATTCGAATATGCTCTTGGAGACTTCTCCAAGTTCCGACCACCCTGAAAGACACCGCAAGATACCACAACAAAAGAGTGTACCTTTTGTGTTCTACACGAAACGAAAGTCGTGGAGAAGAGGTTTTGGAGAGTGGAGCCAGAGAAATTAGCGGCGGTCGGAGGAGAAATCACTTCCACTGGAGAACCCACACACAGAGTCTTCTCAGTATTGTAATAGGCTGCGACTTTCTTTCACTTTCTCCTCCTCTCCTGCCTTATTATTTTTTTTTTAGGAAGATTTTTGTGTTTCCCGTAATTTTTTTTTTCCTTTTCCGTCAACAATTTTCTTTTCTCAAGTAAATTAACAAAGACTGCTATGCACTTTCCGGGGTTATTTTATGTTTCGTTAATATTGTTATCTATTTTTTTGCCAAAATTTCGTTAATTATTTTCATTTCCAAGGTTGTTGTACGCGTTTTATTTAACTTTTTTTTTTTATCAAGGAAAGATAACTTTATTGAAACAACAATGTCATGGTACAAAAAGTAAAAACTGGACTTTAGTGATGCAATAAGAGTGGCCTCGTTAAAACCTTGCCTTTAAAAACCCCCAAAAGGAGGAAAATCCGGTCAAGGAAAAAGAATACCACAACATCACATCCAGTATAAAATTAAAAATAAGAGAATAACTTGTCATTGGCCAAAACATCAAAAAACCATAAATGACCATCCTCTAGCCAAACTTGAGCTTCCTGAGACAGAAGCACCTTAACTCTCTTAGGACCCGTGATCTCCACACCCCATACCGGACTTAGTAGGATAAGCCCCCAAGGGAACAACAGTATTGGTAACATCCGACAAGGGAAGAGAAGATTCAACCCCACTATTCAGTCACGGAAATCACTTCCAATAGCACGAACAAAAGAAACTGAAATCCCAGAGGTATCCAACCACAGTTTTGAAAACACCATGATGATAACAACAAACAGAGAACACTTTGCTAACCACACAAAAACGAAAGTCCGAACGCAAGTCCACCAACACATCAATATCCACACTAAAGCCCTCATGGTCATGACTTGGGAAACCAGCACTAACAAAAGAAATCGAGGAAAAAGGGTAAAAGCCCCGAAGACTAAAATCCATGGGTTGGACAAAAAGTAAACTTGGCAGAAAGCCCAACTCCAATTCAACAAGCTCAGAAAACTGGGCCCCTAAAAATAGGATAAGGCAAAAGAAATCCACGTGACTGATAACTGTATGATGTTATTATGAAGAATGCTACAACCGCTGGTAACTGGCTAATACCAACCGTCTCAACCGATGTCATTAATTATCATCTCAACCGCTGGTAACTTGTTCTACTCGTTTTTATTTTTAGTGAAATAAAATTATGTTTTGAAATTTCAATCGTTTTTAGGTTAAAATAGTCGTAAAAATAAATTACAAAGGTTTATAAATAATAAAGCTTGTTGGACGCAAATTTTGAGTCTGTCTAGTTATAAGGATTCAATACCATTCCTAACTGATTAGTAAACATCTTTAATGTTTTTCCCCATTAGAGATGGTCTTATAAATAGTTGTTTTTGTCCTTTTTCTTCTTACTTTAACGAGGAAGGGAATAGTTAACCGTAGAAATGACAATTCTTCTCACGGGTTAGGATTTTTGCGGAGTGGGAAATTTCAGGGCAAGGCCAACTCCAACCCCAACCTGCATCGTTTAGAATACAATATGATATTATTTATTTTTCATATGAATATATTGTTAAGTGGCCAACTCCGTGTATCTCACAACTCCCACCAGAATATATATTCCACATATTATATATTGAATGTCTAAAACAAAACTTTTCTATTGTTTTATTAACCCTAGTATAATAGTTTATAACTTATTTTTTTATCATTCAAAATTATTATTGTTATTGGCGTTTTTGTAGAGAGATAGACGGAGGAAGATGATAGGGAGCGCGCGTCAGCCAAGGGAGCCAGGGTTAGGGTGGACGGTGGTTCTTCTGTCTTTTGGATATTCTTATTTTCTCAATTTTATTTTAAAAATAAAAATAAATTTAAAGTCCAGCGGTAAAAAAAAAAAAAAAAAGCTTTAATTATTTTTAAAAAATGATACGTGGCATATTTTGAATGGAAGTATCACCAGTTGACGTGATACGTTACCGTTGTACAATTTCTCGTTTTTGTAATAGGGAAACCTGTTTCCAAACGAAGGCGGAGATGGGGAATCCCCAATTTAAATATTAAGTATGAAGATGGGGATGGAAAAAAACTGAACAGAGATGGTGATTGGAATGGCATACATACCCATCTCCGAATCGCAGCATTGCCATCCCTAGTCGACAGTGCTCAATTGCTTGATGACCATTAAAATAAATATAAGAAAAGCTACATTTGAACTGAAAGCTGGAATTGCAACTTCATGACTATGAAAGTTACACAGCTTGAAGGGCATCTTCCTTGTCCATAAACCCAGTTAATCCTTAGTTAGGAATATGAAGTCTGAGTATGTAACTACCCATTGCTTTCGCTAGGAATCATTACAGTGGCCACATCATTTCTCATAAGTGACACAGCATTAGCATGAATTATAAAGACCTATACTTTCTTTAGTGAAAAGAAAACAGCTATAGCATGCATGGGTAGGCTTCAGCATATTGAACTAAAAGGAGAAGGACATGGAGGCACAGAGACATCAACCACTCCTTCAAGCATCTGTGTAACCTTCTTCATGGTGGGTCTTAAAGATGGATCCTCTTGTATGCACCAAATTGCCACCTTGACTAGCCTCTCCAGCCTCTTCATGTCATTTCTTGCCTCCTCATCATCCTCTATCAGCTTGTTTAATTTTTTTTCCTTATAGCAGTCATAAACCCAATCAGTTAGTATCACTTCTTCTTCATTTTCCCTTTCCATTTCAAGGCTCCTCCTGCAACAGATAATCTCCAATAACATCACCCCATAACTATAAACATCAACTGATGGGGATCGGGGTCTGGACATAGGTCACCGACCATACACACGAGCACCGAAATCTAGGGCTAGTGCAAACTCACATATACCGTAGCAAATCCATGCCACAAATAAACTATTTCATTAATCATCAACAAAAAACTCCCCTACAACTATTACATTAGCCTTATTTATAGGCTTTACAAGACTTGGGCACCAAGGCTACTTGGTCCAAAAGTAAACTAATTAATTATAAAATCACACCTAAATAATAAAAGATATCCTAAAATTACCTAAATAAGAAAATACCAATATATCATGAAATAACTAATTAAATGGTAAATATCTATCTTGATCCACCCATATGCCCCTGCATCAGACTCCCCTGGTTGGAAAGAATTCGTCCTCGAATTCAAGCCTTTGATTGAGGAAAATCCGAATAGAATCTTCAATTGCTTCATATTAATTCTGGATCTTCTAGCATCCAATTGAAACCTTCCTTTCCAAATAAAAAGATATTTGGAATATTTCGTTATTCTCGGCTTCTTCTTACTCCTTCTAGGAATGCAAATGTTTCTCTCTAGAATCTTCAATCGATTGACAAAATCAACCAAATTTTTGGCAGCCTTCCAAGTGAAAATATTAATGCTCATCAAATCAATAATATATTCAAGAGTTTTCTCAATTCTCATCTCTTCACTGTTCGGATCAATAAATTGCGTATCAAAATTGCTTTGAACGCCCAAACAATTTTCATTGCAAGTTCCACAGTTGCAAGGATCAAATATTGGAGGTAAATCCAAATTTAATAACTTTGATGAATAACAAGATGCACCAAAATTAACAAATCTATTTATACCTTCAAAGACACAATGAGAATAATCGTGCCCCTCTTCACTTGACTCACACAGCGGAGTGCAACAATAAAAAGGGCTATCTCCCTCGTACTCCCCGTCGAGACTCCCACGGCTTAGAGTATCGATGCGAGCTACTCGGTTCAGATAAGGGTTCACGCATCCCTCCCCGTCAGAACTCGTACCTATTTGGGTTTGAGCTTCGATGCGAGCAATGCATTCCGTAAGTTGCCGTAGCATCCTCCTAATTTCCTCCATGTCGTTGTAGTTGTCAACACGACCCTCCATCCAAAAACCTCCCCGAGAAAGCAGATCTTGAGCCGTAGCTCTGATACCAATTGATGGGGATCGAGGTCTGGACATAGGTCACCAACCATACACACGAGCACCGAAATCTAGGGCTAGTGCAAACTCACATATACCGTAGCAAATCCATGCCACAAATAAACTATTTCATTAATCATCAACAAAAAACTCTCCTACAACTATTACATTAGCCTTATTTATAGGCTTTACAAGACTTGGGCACCAAGGCTACTTGGTCCAAAAGTAAACTAATTAATTATAAAATTACACATAGATAATAAAAGATATCCTAAAACTACCTAAATAAGAAAATATCAATATATCATGAAATAACTAATTAAATGGTAAATATCTATCTTGATCCACCCCTATGCTCCTGCATCATCAACCTTTGCAGTAATTGGAACATTCCTGAACCATTCTGGTGCAACATATCCTCTGGTCCCTCTAATGACGGTATGCGTCAGAGTTTGATCGCTTAGCAGAAGCTTTGCCAATCCGAAGTCCGAAATCCTTGCCGTGAATGAATCATCTAGAAGTATGTTTTGGGGCTTGATATCACAGTGGATGATCTGTGTGCTACACTCCTCATGCAGGTACATGATCCCTCTTGCAATACCGAATGCAATTTGGATTCTTTTGTTCCAGTCGGGCCTTGAAATCCCAAAGAGGAAGCTAGCCAGTGTTCCATTGCTCATAAACTCATAGACCAAAAGTTTATTTGCCCCTTCATCACAGAACCCTAGCAATCTGACCAAGTTCTTGTGATGGGTCCTGGCTATTGCACTCACCTCTGCTTTAAACTCCTTCTCGCCTTCTTGTGCCACCTTGTCCAACTTCTTGATTGCCACATAGTTTGTTGAACTGAGGGATGATATAATTCCTATATACACAGTGCCAAAAGCACCTCTTCCAAGTTCTTCCCTAAACCCATCTGTGGCTTCTTCGAGGTCTTTATACCTAAAAGAACGTAGATTTGCTTCCATAATACTTGATGTGCTAGTAGTAACATTATGCCTTTTCTGGTATGTGTATAAGAAAACCAAAGAAATTGCTGCAACAAAAAAGAAGTTAAGAAACACAGAGCTACCTAGAAGAAGTGCTCCTGCTAAGATGAGAGTTTTCCGATCTTTTCTTCCTGTTTTTGATTGTGGAGAAAGTGGATCATCTAAAGAAGCATCAGATTTTGGTAATTTGATCAGAGCCTTCCCGTACGAATTCCAGTCCTGCCTTCCATGTGAGAGTGGCAGTTTCTTCTTCCAGCAGTTCCCCTCTTTGATAACAGCCACCATACAATAACAATCATAGAGGCAAGATCTGCTGCAGTCATCTTCATTCATTGGCTGCAATTGCTCAAAGTTTGAAGAAGTTGGCCAAAAAGTATTAGATAGCTCATGCATAACATACAAATCTTCTGGCTTTGAATTTCCTTGCTCGTCACAACTTTGTATTCTGTTTTGTTTACATCCACTCAACTTGTTATTTGGATCTAAAGAAGAAAAGCCAGGAAGGCATTCATAAATTGGCCTTGTGTTCGCGTCGAGTCTGCAGTAGCTATTGTAGCCACATGGTCCACTGCCCAAATCACCATTTGCTTCAAAACAAATGTTTTCTGGGATGGACCAGACAGGCAACCAGGATGTCCAGCTCCCGTTTTTGGGGGACTTTGGGTGAGCATATTGGGTGAAAAGACCATCCGAATTGAGTGTTGCTCTGTAGTAGTAATCTCTTATTGGTAATTGTGTTTTGTTTATGAGCTTGTCTATATTTCCATTCCTCCTGACAACATTGAGGTAACCTGACTCATTAAAGCTTAGCTGATAACCAGAATTCATTTCATCAACAGCATCAGAAGTATTGCTTTGGTAGAAGGGCTGGTAGGCAAACTCTGTAGGCAAGGCGATAGGATATAGCACAAGCCTCCCATCTGATTTAAGTTGGAGTTGAAACCTCCCCTGTGAGTAGCTGTTTGCTGTTTGTCTAGAATTCAGCTTTTCGCCAATTTCCAGCACTTGGGTTGGCAAAACGGTGTCTTTGAGATCTTTGAAGCTCTGCCATAAGTAGTCAGCATTGTTGTTTGCAAGCACAAAGTTACCGGTGTCGAGCATGGCAGCATAGGCAACCCTTCCACTAAGAACAGACTCAGGCTTCCATATTTCTTGGCTTCGAGGGCCAGTGAGTGTGAGTTGGCCATCAGTGGTAAGCTCAAGTTTGGATCCTTTTGGTGCTGGATTGTCTCCATTTGCATACCAAACTATAGTTTTGTCTGGTATTTTATCATACCATATGGCAAGCAAGAAAAGATCTTGATCAGCAATGCGGCGAAATCCGAAGGCAAATGTCCCAGAAGGCGATTGCCATGTAGAAGAGCCCTGGGATGCAGTGAGGGACGACCCCAAGCTAATATTTGCAGTTTGAGCTGCTACAGAAAGTGGTTCAACTACAAGGAAAAGGCCAAGCAAGTGAAGAAGAAGAGATAAAGCCATCGCCAGACAATTTGATGAGCACAGAAAGTTTAAGGAACCAGAGGGCAGCCTAAATAGCAACTTCAACACAGAAAATTCTTGGCCAAACAGAACAGTTACTAACTAATTTATATGATGAAAAACATGTGTCAGAATTTTCTTTGGATGAGTGGAAATTGGAAAGGGAAAGCTAAATGGCTGCAAATTTTACTTGTGCAGGTTATGATAAGAGTAGATTTGATTTCGTTTATGTGTGTTGTTTGTCTCCAAGTGTTGATCTATGATGCGTGGATTGCTGGACTTTTTAACATTTGACTCTGAATTATCACAATATTTGTTACTTGCAAACTGCAATGAAGCTTGAGCTTGACCCGGCACTTTGATGACGACACGCGTAAAGGGTCTGGCTAATTGATTGCTAATCAACATTTTCACTTTGAATTTGAAACTTGTTTAATAATTATGTAGAAAGCCAAGATTGAAAGGCACATCGACTGGACCTATTTTCTTTGCAAAGAGCCAAAACATTGGACTTTTGCTTTACGAAAATCAAGTTCTACGCCAACTTTCCATAAAATATTCACCTGATCACCTTGTATATTAGACCGTCTTTCTAGCTCATAGTTTTTTTTTTTTTTGTTTTTTTTTTTCATACAAGCGATATTCTATTTTAAACTAATTTGAACTACGAAGAAAGGGATATAAACTCATGTAGAGAGTAGGGAAGTCTTGGGTTTTAATCTTTGATGCAACACACGTACTTACGTCTCCTTGCCAACATAGAAAATTCTACACTTGTTGAATTTTTCACCGCTGTTCGTCAAAGAGGCATGTTTCTATGAAAGAAGTCTGCCAACTCAGTCAAGACAAGCAAACCATAAACCAAGCACAAAGAAAGGAACAGAAAAGGCTTCCTACACTCATTTTTGTAACCACAGAAGAAAAAGAGGCCAAGGATGAAGAATCCTACCTCACATGCCAACACCATCACCCATAAAAATAGAGAGATTATTTTCTTAGCCAACAATTGAGATATGCAGAAAAAAGTATACATTCGCAGTATGCCACTTAGTCCAGAGAAACATGTGTACATGTTCCACCACACAAGTGGCAGAACAGAACCTATAAAACACGAGCACTCAAAAGCACAAATCAAATTCAAATGAAAGCCATGCATCTCAATTTATACTCTCATTTTCCTCACCAATGTCGACAACAATGTCAGTGCCATAATCAAATACCTCCTTATAGCATTTCTACAGATGGCCTTACTTAGAAACCAGCCCATCCAGCAGGTTGAGAAGCTGGCTTGCTCTCCATAACCTTTGCCTCGCCGAAGCGCTGAGAATTATTTCCTTCACCCATAGGTCTTGAAATCTGTGAGCTTCCAGTGGGCACAGCAGTAAAACTCTCTGCTCCAAAACCCCATGAGTCAAAACCAGTATTTACTTGAGTGGTCTGCTTGTTCTGGTGACCAATATTTACTTGAGTGGTCTGCCTGTTCTGGTGACCGTTTCTTGTCCTGACAGATTTCATGGTGTTATCTGTTGAAGAAGGCTGCTGTGATTTGGGTTCCTCTACAAATGGCTGCCATGGGTTTGGTTCTGGACTCGGAGTACTCCTGTCAGATTTTCCTTGCTCCCAAAAACTTCCTTCAATCTTCTCCCTCTGCTGCAGAAAACAATTAATTCTACCAATTAAAGAGATAATAAAGAGGGAACAATTGAAAGTCAAACAGTTGTAAGATTTGCACACAAATTACTTATAAGAATACCAGCGGATTTGCAGATGGCAGAATTCCAGGTGAAGTTTGATTTCTTGATGCATCTTTATTTGGTGATGGTGTACTAGCAGCAAGCGTCTGCTTAAGCTCCTGTAACTCCTGCCTTTGAGATCGGCAGATGGCAGATAGCTTTTCAAATTTGGAAGTTATTTCACCCTTTTCCAAATTGGCTTGCTTCAGCTGCTCTTTCAATCTCTCTACTTCAGCCTCCAATGCTTCTTCTTTTCCAGATTTGTTATTACTAGCTCCCATGCTGACTCTTTTAGTATCAAACTCAGCAACAAAGGAGTTAAATGCTTCATCTTGGAAACCAGTTGCACTCTGAGATTTAGATGCCTTTGGCCTTTCAGTTCCATGGTCTGTATCCTTTGGGAAGAAACTTATTTCAAAGTCCTTTGAAGGTCCATCTTCAGGCTTGTGTGATTTGCCATGCGAGTTTCTTCGTGTAGCATGAGTTTGTGCATTTTCCTCTTTTGCAGGGGCACTGTTCTTGGGTATAGGATGAATTTCCAGACGAATCCCATCAAGTTTTGCAGTGTAATGGCCAGCGGGCTCATCATCAAACTTAGGTATAGTATTTTCTTCAACAAGTAAGTTATCTGCATGTTGAGTGGACCAGAATGCACCAAGCTGCCCTCCACTTCCCCCTGCCTTAGACGTATTTGACAATTGTGTTGAATTTCTAGCTGATTCTCCAACTGAAGTTGGTGGTGGTGGTGGGCTTCTACGGGGCCCTGTAGGTGACTTGTTTGCTGGCCTTGAAATACCTGCTGGTTTGCAATAAAGCACTCACTCACTTCAAAACTGAAAGCTTCAAACATCAATTTTTATTTAATTAAATATTATCGATTTTCTACTCTTAACAAATTTCCATAAACTAGCAACGTCACTTTTAAAACTGATAGATCTGACAGGAAGAAAAAGCTAGAAACAAAGGTTTAAGTGTCAAAGACAACAGAAACCAGCATGTCAAGTACTTCTTAGAATTAAAGTTCTGACATAAGGAACAAATAAAAAATCAGTCCCAAACAAAGAAGTTTTAGTTAACAAGTAATGCTCTGATGTTCCCATCCTCACCTTCATGCTTTTCAGCAGAGTTCACTTCAGGTTGCCTATCTGGTAAAGACTTCTGCAAACCAACTGGTAACTGCTCATTAACACGAAACCACACCTGCCACCACAGAAGGGTTGGAAAAGCATCAGTAAAGAGTGTTAGAATCTCCACACCTACTGTTTGCATGGATACAAATGATCTAAAACTAACCTAAATTCATGGAGATGAATGGCCAATCAAGCAAAGCGCTTGCCTGCGTGATGTCTGGTCGGTCATCTGGTGAAGACTGAAGCATGTCTCTGATTAGATCTGTGATAAACGAGCTGTATTTAGGTAATTCTGGAATGCGATAGTTTCCATTTAAGATCTGCAGCTTTGATTCTCCATCAAATGCACTTTTGAAGTAGCAAATGCGAAAGAGAAGGCACCCAAGAGCCTGCAAGAAGAAATCATAGTCTCAACTCCCAGTAAATTATAATATTCAACTGTTTCAGAATTTCCAACTGATCTAGAGGAACCAATCAACTTACCCATATGTCTACTTTCTCATTTATAAGTTCTCTTCGAAAAAGGTCCCACATCTAATTCAAAAGGAGGAAGAAATGAATCAAATATTTTAACAGATTGAAGATTATACATCCAAGTTTGAAAATAAAGTTTTCTGTTCAACCTCAGGGGCTCTATAGGCAGGTGTAGTGTGCTTTCTGATATTATCCTCTTCAATACCCATTTCTTCAGGCCTCTCAAAGCGCTTGTGATTGGTAGAGATGCTTCCAAAATCACACAACTTCCACAATCCATCAGACCCCAACAGAAGATTCTCAGCTTTCAAGTCCCTGAAAATGCAATTAGGACACTGAGTACCAGCTATTAATAGTTGACTGGGAAGCACATGAATAAATTTTTTTTAATTAATAAGATAATGGATTTATCAGATTTCTAATCTTTTGGTACAAATTCAGATTTTGATTTGATTGTTCAGATCTCGTCTCATTTTCATCTTACATGGGATTAAAATAGATTGCAATTGAAAAACTTTGTAAGATAATAAGAGCATCAAAGACAACGAGTTGTTAATGCTTCTGATTGAGAAAACAATTCTTAAAACACAAACAAAAAAATACAAATAACAAAACATAATCTGCAGAAAGATGATAAACAATAAAATGCAAAGTGCCCAATGTAAGTACCTATGAGCAATGGGAGGGGACTGAGAGTGCATTGCAAAAACTGCATTACACACATCTCTGAAGATCGCAAGTGCCTGTTTCTCATCAAAGAACCCAGATCCTCTGCTCTCCAGTACATTAACCAAAGACTTGTCACAAAACTCCATGACAAGGAGTGCCTCCTTTGTGCGGCCCATATCCAAGAAGGTGTGGGCATGGAGTGTGACCACATTGGGATGTCCTCTAAGCAACTTCATGACCGAGATCTCCTTCATCACCAGCTCCAGCATCTCCTCATCATTACATATGATGTGCTTCAAAGCGTACTGCTTGGACACATGCACAGCGTCCCGAGCTAAGTAAACGCAAGAGAACCCACCTTCGGCAATGGCATTCTTGACATGAATCTTGAGATTTCCAATGTCAATGGAGCGGCCTTCGAGCCCAGTTGGCTCCTTGTGCATGAAAGGCTTGAACCTCCACATGATCAATGGATTGATTGATGGGTACAAACAAATACAATGAAGACCAAAACACTGCAAAGAAATAGCCAATGGCATACATATCAATCAACCAAATCCCATTACAGATAATCATGTAATTATCTCAGCATCTCATCCAAATTGCAAATCGATCACTCTTTCACTTTGAAGATAAAATTGATTTCATATTTTATTCAAATGAAAGATAACCTTGATTAAACTGAACCCAGAAAATCCACAATCCCGCAAACCAAACAAAGAAGAAGCAGGACCCAGTAAAGCAAAGTAAAAAAGCAAATGAATGGATCTGAAGCCTACGAAAATGATCAAATTCGGAGAATCAGATCTGAAGAATGAAGCTGAAGCAAACTCAATAATCAATACAAATGCAACTGAAAATGAAAAGGCAGCTACAGAGGAGAGGGTTGTACTGTACCTCGAGGCTTGGGGTAGGAGATTGGGGATTGGGAATTGCGGTTTGAAGCTTCAGAGATCTAAGATCAAGAGCTTACGTGCTGATCCAGACTCTGTATCTCTCTGAAAGAGCCTTTTGTCCAATTTCTTATATAATTCAAAGAAAAAGACATCAAGATTACAATATAATAATCAAAGGAAAGGGAAAAAAATGCGTGGAGATTGGAGAGAGAAATCAAGGTGGTGGGGGTGGTGTAAATGCAAAATAGCAGCCCCTTGTGCCTGGGCTAGATTGTCTGCTTTTGCTGTAGGACTCAGTCTAAATCATATACCGTTGATAAATTTCAGTTTTGGGAGTCGACGGTTTGGATGTAGTGATGTTCCATACGCGTAAGATGGTCTTGTGCTTTCGGTGGGGTTACCGCGAGACTTTTCTGCTAAGTTCTAAAACTTCGATTAAAAAAAAAAAAAATTGAAAACACTTCTAGGGCTAGTTTGGTATTACTGTAGTTTTTTTTAAAATTGGTTGATTCTAGTTTATTGTGAGCATGTTTATTTATCACAAATGGATATTGGAATGATCTTAATTCTTGCTTTTTGGGTGTTTATTAACACATGGGTCTTGCAATTATTCCAATTTCTCACTTTCTCTACGTTTATTGAGGCATAAGAAATAAAAAATTATGTGGTTCAAACAAATAAAAATCATTCCTTTATCCTTAATAAAGAAGACTTGTTGATACGACACTATGAGTTTAGCCGTATGAGTTTGACTCTTTTCAGGTTGGCTGGAGGATATTGGATCAGTGGTCCTGCTTCTTAATTTATTATCGTTTAATAAAAGCCCTAAACCAAGTGGGTCCCAATCAAACTAAAATTACACAATAAACACAAAAGCCAGAATAAGTGAGCCAACAAAAACACACAATACATCCACCTCACTAGAATCGCAACACAATGATAAAATGTAGAGTAATTACAACAAAAATTATCAGTGCCAACTAGAACCTAGCAAAAGGCTTCTTCTCCATAAAACCCCAATCCTCAAAACAGAAAAATCCCTTGGCATAGAATTATATATGCTTCAGATCTAGTAGGATCTCCAATAGATAAAAGCATATCTGTAGAGATCCAAGTCAGATCTAAGGAACAAGAAGATAAAACCAAGAGATAATCACCCAATAAAGAGAGGAAATGGGAAAGAATTGGCACAAGAGCCAGTGAAACAAACCCTAGAACAAACTAGGGAGAACCCAAAAACCTTGCCAAAAGCAAGAACAAGAAAAAAATCCAACACAAAAGCTAGAGGGGGAAAACTCTCTTCAACATAACGGGAGGGGGGAGAAGAGCCCAAAAATGAAAGATTTTTTTTTTTTTTCCGACAGGATCCAAGGAAAATCCCCATCCAAAGTGAAGGATATACTGTGTTTTTCTCAAAAACAAGGTTTATTTAGACATCTAGGTTATCAAAAATTCATTTGATAGGCAACATAAGACTTTAAACAAAACCTTTCAAAGGATCTTAAGGTTCAAAGAGTTGATCTGCATTGCAAACTACCATACTTGAAATTAAAGAGAGAAAGGTCGATAGAAACTCACCCTTGGAGCGCAACTTGAGTCCAATGCAAGTATTCCACCAAGTGATGGTGGTATGATCCACTTTCTACTTCTCCTCCAAGCCACAAAGTAGAGACCTCTAAAGTCTCCACACCACGCCTTCATTTTGGAATGAAGATGATACACAAGACAAGTATGTGGTGTTAGCAACACTTCTCTTGGGACCAATTTTAGCTTGCCTTGGGAAGAAAGATTTGATGTTTTCTTTTACTTCCTCCTCACCATAAGGCGGAGCCACATGCAGGCCTGCTATGCCCGTGGCCCCCAACTTCCATGAAAAATCACAACTTCTTAAGAAGTTCTTGTAATATTAGTTCACATATAACTATATATAAATTTTTATAAACTTTTAATTATAATTTTTTAAACAACATTAAAAATATTAACTTAATGTAAAACAAAATAAGAATTTTATTAATTCATTCTAAGTATTACATTGTTTTAATTAAGTATAAAATAAGGTTTGGGAGTGTACTTGGATTCAGAGTTATAGTTCAATGTCTTTTGTAAGTTTTTGTTATAAATTTTGAGACAATATTGAACAAATTAACTTAATTCATAACATGTGTAAACAAAATAAGAAGTTTATTAATTGATCCTATATATTAGATTAATTTGATTAAGTCTAAAATAAGGTAACAAAGGACCCATTAGTGTAGTGGTTTGGAGCAATTTCTCCATGTTGAGGCCCAAAAAATCCATAGTCAAGCCCGAATAAATTCTTGGCCCAATACGGCACCTTATTAAGAAATGGTACGGATTTGAACACATGCAAGCCATAGTCCACGCGCCATGCTAAGTAAATAATTTGTAATGCTAATAAAATACATCGGCTTTACAAGTCCACGCTAATGTCCACCTTCAAGGACGATAAAATTAAAGCATGCCAAGCGACATGCCATGCCAAGCGGGAAATAATAATTTGACACCTAACCACGTTACAAGCCTAAGTGGGCCCAAGCCACTCAAATGCCCGGGGCTTGCTTGAGTGGGTTGTGGTATGGATGATAATAAATTGTCATGAGGCCCATTAATGGACCGAGAAATGGAAGTTCTGGGTCGCTTGGGAACCTCAGGACTCAAGCCCATTTCTTAGGCCCAAACGTGGGTAAGCACAAGAGAGAAAATAGCCCATTGCTCCAATCAAAATAGCCTAACCAGAAAATAGCCCATTACTTCAACTAAGAATAGCCCATTGTCTCAATCAAGATGGCCCAACACAACAACAACCCACAACCTTTACAGAGCAAGCTTTCTTTCTCACTTGCAAACTCAGTAATTTTCGTGCTATCCTTGCCCATTTTCTTTTATTTCCCCTGTTTTGGCAGATTGACAGAAGCTTTGACAGAGTCACTGTCAAGCTGTCGGAAACTACGAAAATCACCCAAAACTCTTTACCACATCTCCTTAGAACCCCTCTTCCCTTCCATTAGAGCCTCTGTCCTTCATAGGAACCCACAACACTCTCTTCTAAAGTGCTAAACTTATGATAATTTTGCTCCCATGCCACATGCCTCTCATGCCAAGCCCAAAAGTTTTTCTGTAAGCATGAAGAAATTATCTGTAAGTTACTGTTGTTTTGGTTGGTGAAGGTAACCAAAATACTTCCTAAGGCCTTGCTGCCCTTTCGAAGCATTTTTGGGCTTAATTTTCGAACTCAGACAAAGGGGACAATTTCATCAGCCCAGCCCACTTGCTGCCGGAAGAAAAAGTCCCCTACACTCCCCTAGGCAAGGTCCTGGGTTTGAGTCCTAGTATCTGTGTAATGTGTGAGTTTAGTATATTATCACATCTCTCAATAGGAAAGATCCTAACAATAAAAGGTCTAAAATAAGGTTGGGGATAAATAAAAAAGATTTTAAAAAAAGGTCCTAGACGAACCGGGGCAGGCTGAGGTTTTCAAATCCTAAGCTCAAGGCTTACAAATCAAGAGCGGGCCTAAAAAAAGGGTCAGGTTGGGCTTTGGTCCATTGGGCCTCAAGCTACCTACTTCGACCTATGGGTTTAGGGCCAAATGATGATCCATACGTACAACTCATATGAAGATCAATGTGATGTAGTTGAAACTATCTACAAGAGGGAATGCCTTCTCTCACTGAAATTGACGGACTTCCATAGACTTTTGCATAAATCTACGAAACGGGGAAATTGAGTTTTTTTTCCAATATTTTGGGTTGCATCAACTGTAAGCACTGGCGATGGAAGAACTTTTCAACATTGTGGGTTGGAGTTTTTGGTGGTTACAAAAAGACTTTAACTACAATTCTAGAGGTAGTCACCTCATCAACACTTGAATCTTACATGCCTTCTTTGGAATTTCTACATGGTCGACAAATGTAACTACATTCACATCAATCATCACATAACAACAATCTCAAGTAACTGCATTATTTTACACGATCATCATTTTGGTCCCCTCTTCAAATTTGATCAATGTCATCCCCATCTTTTTTATCTCGCATGTGAAATTATCATGTCAATTTCATTCAAATTTTTGTCATATGAGGATTGGTATTATGTCGATGGAGGTCAAAATTGCTAATTTTATAATATAAATGAACTAATTTGGTGATAATGCTTTTAATTTTAACAAAAAGAAAATTAGATAAAATTAATGTCGGGAATAATATTGATGTGCCTAGTAAGAGTACGAGGATGATATTGATCAAGTTTAGAAGATATGGACCTATTGATCAAGTTTAGAAAATACTGGACCAAGTCAATATAATCTAGCGTAGTGGAAAAGGACTTTGATTTGCATTCCAAAGTTCTTAGGTTCAAACTACCATGACATGGTCTAACCAGTGGAAATAGACCAAAATCAAGTTTAATAATACAAAGATCATTCTTCATTTTTTGGTTCAAAATACAAAGACCATTTTTTTTTTTTTTGGGGTCTGAAATATAAAGACCATTTATGAGATAAAAAGCCAAAATTGAGTAACTCCGGAGTCCTGATAAAACAAAGTATTTATTGAGCAATTATCTTCCAAAACGACGCCGTAGCTCTCTTCGTCATAAACCCTAGTGTCCCTCCCCAAACCTCTGCATCAGTGAGTGAGGAACTGAATATGGAGGAAGGAGGAGAAGCAGGTTCTGCAAAACCAAACCCCACAGTCGCCCAAGTATGCGAAGAGTGCAAAGCGAACCCATCCAAGTACAAATGTCCAGGTTGCTCCATACGTTCCTGTGGCCTACCCTGCGTAAAAGCTCACAAGCTTCGCACTGGTTGTACGGGCAAGAGGAACCAAACCAACTTCGTCCCGCTCTCTCAGATTGACAATAATCAGCTCCTTTCTGGTACCTTTCCTCTTTTCAAATTTATTCTATGTTAGAGAAGTAATTATCTCTGCGAGTTGTTTTTTCCCACACGAAAAATTGAAATTTGGATTTTAAACTCAGTCCCCTTTGTAGTTTCGTTGGAATTTTTGACTGGTAGATCATAGTCTGCTTGAGAATGTCTCACCGAGAAGTGAATACTTATTGTTTGGTTCACAATTGTTTCTAGCTGTGGGAGTTCATTTGGTTAAGAAAATTTGACCTCTTTTCGTTGACTTTAGTGCTTGTTCTTTCACTTGTAATTTTTCATGGATAAAGTACAAGTTTTCTTGGTAATTTTGCCATGTTGTTTGCATAATCTTTGAGTACCTTGTTAGGAGGTTTGAAGATAAATAACGTATGGGATACTAAACGATCGTTGTTGTCTTATATTCTTTCGTGGGATTGATTTAAATACCCTTTTGCTTGTTTAACATACTGTATTGTTTTCTTTAAATCTCAACAACTGTCTTTAGTTTGCTTATTGAAGTTTGCTCCTTCGTTCTTGCATATTTTAACCATTGCATTTGTATTGAAAATTCTGTATTTAGACTACAATTTGCTTGAGGAAGTGAAGAGGGTTTCTGAATCTGCTCAGAGATTGAGAAATAAATTATGCACATATAATTATTATAGGCTACCCAATCACCTTAAAAGTCTCAGGAGTGCTGCCTCCAGTCGCAGAACGAAACTCTTGTTTCTACCAAGTGGAATGTCAAAAAGGGGGAAAAATCAAACTCGATATGACCAAAGGTAAAATTTCTCAAAGCTCTCCACTTTAGATTGATATGGGGATGGATTATTTCGTGGTCCTACATATGCTTTGAGATACTTCCTTTTAGTTAGATTAGAGTCAAGTGCTCTGACATGTTTGCATAATTTCATTGCGATATGATGCAATAAGTAGTCAAGTTGTAAACTCTCGTTTATATTTGAAGTACGATATCTAATGAGATTGTTCTCTCTCTCTCTCTCTCTCTCTCTCTCTCTTCTCTCTCTCTCTCTCTGTTTTTTCTTTAAAAAACCAATCTTTCAGATCTGTTAATTTTTTTTTAAATGACAGGGATTACAAAAATTGAAAGGAGATGATGCATGCCTTAACCATACATGTTGACTGACTTTTCTTATGATTCTTCATTAGTAGTACAGGAAACTTGAATTCTAAGAGGTTTTGATTTGAAGATTTTAAAAGGAGGATTTAATCAGCCATTAGGTTGTGTTTTTAAAATATCTATTTATTTCTGATTGTCTGATCTGTTTCAGGAAGAAATGCATCTCCTGGACGATTGAATGGCGATTTCATTCAACGGATGTTGTTTTAACTGACCATGAGTGAGCTACTTCCCTCTTTGAGCAGTCTAGTGTTTTTTTAATTTCTTAGTCCAGGCTTGGGTAGTGTATTTTGACCACTGGCGCATTTTGATGTTCATGCAGAGTAAATGAAAACACGAAGTTCTGCTCTATAATTGAGAACCATCTAAAACCTGGTCCATGGAATCATCAGCTGAGGCTATTTTGTGAAGAGCAGCTGGATTGTCTCAGGCTTTTTATTCGTAAATATCCGAAGGTTTGTAATTTGTCTTGTAGTTGATTTTGACTAATTTACTGTGAACATCTAGAATATCAGGTCCAAACCCGAAAATAATTTTCCAGCTGGGTATCCTTTGGTCCCAGTTAACGATAACCAGTCAGTGTTTATTCTGGCCCTAACGCAAAAACTGCAGTCTTGGTTGTGTTTTGGTTGAATGTAAGTGACATGACTGCTTTTATATCCAGCAAGACTGGCCTATTTATAATTTAGGTTCGTTGTTTATGTTACTTCATGATATCATGCATAATTATTTCCGGTTATACCTTGCATTGTGTGTCTATGATGGATTGTGTACCGTTTTTGCTGATGTTCCTTCAATTTCCTACCACTTTTGAATCTTCTGGGGTGACATATCCCTTGTCCACCTGCTATGGGTGCTGAAGTTGCAACGAGCTCGGTTTTTCTGGACACGCGTCTCTTGCAGGAAAAGTAAATAGACACAGACACCCGTGCACATGCATAATTTGTATATGGTAGATGGCTGTACTTGTAGGTTTGATGGCTAAACATTGTGTCTCCGTCAAATTAGAGTTGGCTTTTAATCCTAATCGACCTGCTTTGATAATACTTTGGATTATTTATGTCAGAAATATAATAGAATACTGGCTCATAATCTTTTGTCTGTCATTACAGGGCGCCAGGTCACCTTTCTGTGAGTTGGACATAAGAGTTCCAATAAGGCAGCAGTTAACCAACTTGGTTATTTTGGAATATCCTGTAATCTATGTTTTTCTCCCTTCGCACAGTCTTGATTTTGAAGTGGTTAAAAATGCCACTCCCTCTTTTTGCAAACCAGAGCTTAAAACTTATGGAAGAAATGATCCGAGCGCAGGAGGTGTTCCCTTTAAGGAGGAGGAAATAGAAGAAGACAACAGCTATCCTAAGGTGTTTGATCTCATGAAACATGAGACTTCAAGTTCCCTGCCTCATATATCCAGTAGAAGCAGGTGTGAGAAAGCACCAGATGATTCATTAACTAGGACTTTGCCTCCAACAGTGGCAACTGACAATGATTCACTTTCCGACTCCGATGCTAAGGAACAAGGGCTTTTTGAAGAAATGGACTTTGATTTTGATCAAGGCTTAATAGACACGTACTCAAATCTAATTGCAGAAATTAATCCTGATGATTTTCTTGATTTGGAAGGTGAATTAACCAAGGAAGAATTAGAAGAAAGAAATCTTTCAAGTGTCAGGAAATTCTTATTAGCAGATGACGACATAGAGGAGGGGGAAATTTTAGAATAATTGGACTTGTAGCATTCCCCAAAAAGAATTAAAAGAGGGAACTTCCAGAGGAGCATCAACTAAGGGTTTAGCTACCAACTGCAATTTTGGGCGGGTATTCCACTCTGCTGTTTTAAGATATTCTTTGGGGCAAAGTCTTAAATTAGCTGGTAATAACTTGCTGAAACTATATGTTTTCTTGCTTACCCTTTTCCATCTCCTGTCGTGTGACAAGCTAATACTGGTGATGCTTTACTGAGTTCTACAATTTCAAGTTTGTAGATTCCTGAAGTTCTGAAACACGGTCCTATCTGGATTGGGGTCTAGTTCCTTGAGCTTGGCGCAATTAAGAAGTTTGGATATCCTTGCAACTTTACCTATTCGGGTGATTGAAGGTTGTCAGGTTTTATCATTTGATTCTTTGAAATTGTTCAGAGAGATGAATTCTGTGATCCTGGCAATTTGCCCCTACTAAATATGGCTCCGATATTTACTGCTTTGAAGTTGATGCATTTGCAACATTGGTTACAAGATGTACAGCTTTACTGTAAATTGAATACTGAAGTTTCATACTTTGATTGCAGCATAAGTTCTTTGCCCAATGTCTGTTGTGACCGAGAAGAAAGAAATTCGCAAATTTTAAATAGGATTTGGTTGGAGGATATGCAATTTGTAAAGCCTGAGGGCCTATCAGGACCTTGGAAGAAGTAAACTACTACAAGTGTTTATTTATATTACTTCGGGTTTCCTACTTGCTAATTTTTTTTTGGGGCAAGATCTTACTTGCCAACTTAACTTACCATGCAAAATAACTATTATATTGTTTTTATATATTGGAAAAAGTTTTTTTTTATTTTACTCCTGAATTCTTGCGTTAAGAAGTTGGTTTAATGGTGATTTTATTGGCAACTCATTATTTGCTCTTTGCACTCCATACTAATTTTAAATATTAATAACTTATTTTACCCTTATATATAATTACCGTTAAGGACCAAAAACATTTAAAATAAAAATTAAATTTACTCACTATACCCTATATATATTCCTGCAACTCTAGTTAGATTCTTTTCTCAAACCATAATGTTCTTACAATCCTAACAAGGTTTATACGATTATATTGGTGAAAAAATATCTTGTATTTATTCATGAAATGTGAGATTGAAGTTAGAGAGGTTTCGAATGAGGCATGAGTTTATTTTTTGGCGTTTTTCAAGTTTAGGATTTCATGATAATCACTGGTTGCGTTCAGCACACCAGTACCGAATGCGATAGGTAAATTCGATGGGATGCCACCGAAACATTGAATTTATTTCGGTTGTGTTTGACCGACCGTTAGCTTAAGATACGGTGGAGATCCACCATAACATGGAATGGTGTTGGTTGGTGTGTTACCGAATTTTTACCTACAATTCAGTGGCAATGAATCGAAATATATTTATTTTTTCAGTAACTTATTGTCGACCACAAATTTAATGCAAGCTAGTTTGACCTTACTCCTATTCAAGGAACAAAAATAAGGTGAGGCCCTACTGAAGATAATAATGTTGGAATAGAATGTGTAATGGACTATAGTGATCAATTCACAACTTATTCGGTAATTATTTTGAGTTTTTTTCTTGGGTCTAAAATCCTTTTTAGTATAATTAACATGACATTAATGTTTCAAATTTTAACTTTAAATAAGATGAGTTTAATATATAGATATTCAATGGTATAATGCATTAATTAGATGGGCTCGTGCACAAGGAAAAATGAATAATATTATAATTGTAATTAGAATGTCTGATTATGGAGGTGAGGGCAAGGGGGAACCTCAAGTAATACTTGCTTGTGAGAGGAGCAGTAACTATAAGTCTTGCAAGTCTAGTGAGACAACTGATCTAAAGTCGGATGCAAATGGTGATACGAAAAAGTGTGCTAGGGACATTGGTACCAAGAAATATGGATGCCCATTCTTGTTAAAATGTGTCAATATTGGTGATAAGGATGATTGGAAGTAGGAGGTGGTTTGCGGAGTACATAACCATGTTGTTTCAGAGTATCTTCAAGGTCATTCATTTGTGGGGCGAATTTCTGAAGATGAGAATACCTTGTTGGTGGACATGTCTAAGAATTTGGTGAAACCCACAGATATTTTAGTCACCTAGAGATTTTTGGTTTTAATCCTTCTAAGCATGCGTAATGCCTTACATTTCTCCCATTCTCAGTTCAATGAAGCGAAACCAAGCTACTTGAGATTGTCATTGGTTTTGTTGATGATGATCACTATGTCCAGGCATGAATATATTTGTTTACGCTACATAGTTTAATTTTATATGTTATGTGTATATTAATTAATTCTTGTTTTGTAGGTTTATTTGTCTCCAGATCATTCTATTCCACCAGTTTTTAGAATGTGGATGTGTTTCAACAACTTCCGAGAGTGGAGAAAGTAGCTACTACAGATACTGTTATTCTAATGACCAACAAAAATGCACCCACTACAGAATTGAGATTATAAATCTAATAATTATACTTATTTTCTTATTCCTTTTTTTGGTGGGACAAACTTCACAAAGGTCAAAATGAGTTCTAAACTTCTAAAGTTTCAAAGTTCCATGAGTTCTAATACAAACACGCAATAACTAATCAAAACAATAAAAGTTCCTTGAGTTCTAATAAATGCATGCTAGCAAGTCAGTTAACCATGACGACGTTGATATGTCATGGTAAACCGTATGTTTGTACCCTCTAAAATCTGCTGCAAGGCCTCAACTGCTTGATAAACTTGGGAAGGTCGTGTATGCAATGCAACAATCTTATCTGCATTCCGATAAAAACGTACACCTAATAAGTTGCTCTAATCCAGACCTCTGAATGTACCCTTTGAATATACCATTATTTGGATTAGCCTCCAATTCCACTCACGAAGGGTAGATGTCTTCAACATGCACCTAAGAGGCTCACGTTCCTAGTCAAATACAAAAAAAAATATTTAGGTTAATTACCATGATCCAGACTTATGTTCTGCCTTATATTGTTACAATAAAACAACTTACCTGGTTATTCCAAATTGCAGGTGCTTTGTAAGTTTTAAAACTTGTAAGTAAAGATGGATCAATGGGGCCTACTCAAGATGACTCAATAGGCTTGACAGCTACCTCAATATTACTATCATAAGTAGCAGCTACGCACATCTTCAACCTCTGCGTCAACATTACTATCATGAGTAGCAGATACATCTTCAACCTCTATAGTATCCTTAAAGTGGTCTAGGGGACCATGCTGAGGCTGGTCCTCTTGAGGGGCTAACCTCACCGCTATATCTTTCCTCGTTAAGGCTATGGGACACTGTGTATTAGGTCCAGATGATGAAGCCTTGCGAGTCATCTTCATATATAAAAAACAATATTAAGTACGAACTCAGTAACGAATTTGGTATATGATCATTAAAATAAGAAACGAATTTACTGAAATAAGAAACGAATTCAGTAGATTACCACTGAAAAACAAAAACAAATTCGGTGGATTACTACTGAAAAACTGAAATAGATTCAGTGGACTACCACTGAAAAACGAAAACACAATTGGTGAACAGCCACTGAAAAACGAAAACAAATTCAATGGACTACCATTGAAACAAGGTAACGATTTCGGTGGTAACTCATCGAAAGTAACATCTATTTTCATAAAAACTATGTTCAAATTCAGTGGACTACCACTGAAATAATGCAAAGATTTCGGTGGTAACCCATCGAAAGTAACATCTATTTTCATAAAACCAAGTTCGAACCATACATCCACAAAGTTAAAATCAAAATTGCAATCAAACCTTGGCTTTTCAAAATTGAAATCAAACATTGGCTTAATCAATACTCAGAAATATAAATATAGAAATCAAACCCTGGCTTAGTTAACACTCAGAAACATAAGTATAGAAATCAAAATTGAAATCAAACCTTGGCTTTTTGAAGGATTTTGAGGTCAGATGGGTTTGTGATGAGGGTGAGATCGTCTGGCTGCGATAGGGGTTTGTGATAGAGCCTATTGCAAATTGGATGGGGTGTGTTTGAAATGCTAGGGGGTTTGCAATGGAGTGTGTCTACAAGATGAGGGAGTTTTCGATGGGGTGGGGTTTGATATAGGATGAGATTTACATAGGTAAGTTAAGGAATGGGGTTCATGAGGGCAATTTAGGAAGAAAAAATTGTATTGAGTATTTTTAAATTTTACTAAAATTCAGTGAGGTGTAAAGAGAAATTGGGGTGCAAATAGCAAATTTTGGGGTGCCAATAAAATCACCTTTGGTCTAAATCTAAATAGAGGCTTCGAATACTCGCAATACTGTTAATCATTTTTTAAGGTATATCGAAAAATTATGCCTTTTTGCTCTTTAATTTAATAACCCAAAGTCTGGAAATCAAATTAACTAATAAAGGAAACTTGAAGTAATCGGTCTCAGGTTTGAATTCCCATAATATTTTGGTAGTGTGTGAGAAAACTGCCTCCCCTTCCTACTTTGTCCAAAAAATCTAAAAATCCATTCAAATCATGTCATTGTCATATCCAATTCTGCGAAATGGGGTTCCCCTAAACATCAATTAGCAATACAATAATTGGTGTTATGTCCCCCACTACGGAAGGTGACTAGCCAGAGCTAAATTGTTTTTTTGTTTGCTTCACTTTTTTATCGATAAGATTTAAATTGAATGGTAAATAATATATAATAGGTCCATGAGAGAAACATGAGGCTTTTTATATAGCAGGTAGGGCCTGTGAATTATTGAGCTTGTCAGATTTTGAACTCCATCTATATATAATAGAATATATATAATATATGAGAGGTTGAATTGAAGCTACGTAGAGATTAAAGTTAATTGTGCTTGAGCTAGCCTATAGCCTATAGGGGAGGGGCTAATTAGAATAGAATATGTTAACGAGATCCTAGTGTAATTGGGAGATTTACTTCCTAGTATATTAGGATTTTATTTATTTCCTTTTTTGTATAGATATTATGTAATTAAGACTTTATATTTTTTCCTAGTATAATTCTACTAGGGTTTGTAACCTTGTATTATAAATACCTCCTTTTGGAGAATGAAATTATACCTGAAAATATTCTATCCACTTTGTTTGACATGGTATCAGAGCCTAGTTTTTTGGTGACCTGTGTATTGTGCTCACCCGTGTTCTAACCTCATATTTTTTCCTACTTGTGCCCTGTGTGCCCTCCTGAGTTTGTGTGTTGTGTCGTTGTGTTCGTGCCATTCCTGTCTTCGTGCATCTGTTGTATTTGTGTATTTCCTGTGCTCTGCTGTGTTCCGCTGTGTACTCTGTCGTGTTCATGCCTCTACTGTGCTCGTGCCTGTCTTCGTGCATCTGCCATATTTGTGCTTCTGTTGTGTTCAATTGTATACTCTGCCGTGATCTATTAAGTTTCTAAAGCAATCATGGGTGATAACTTCATTGTTGGTGTTGTTGCTGCTTCTTCTAGAAAATTGTGTGGTTTTGACTCTATTCCAAGTACTGGCTCCAATACTTGGATAATTGACATTGGTGCTTTTGATCATATGACTTATGATGCTAAATTGTTTGATGAGTTGTCTAGTAACACCCGTGATCCATACATAATTAGTGCTAATGGCTTGCCCTCTCCAATTACTAGCGAGGGCACAATCTCTCTCACTCCTACTCTGTCTTTGTCCCGTGCATTATTAGCTCCCAATACCCATTGTAACTTGTTATCTGTTGGTCGATTACTTGATACACTTAATGCTTCTGCTACTTTCTATCCTACACATTGCTCTTTTCAGGATCTCAAGACTCACGAGATTATTGGGCATGGTAAACGGATAGGGGGGGTTGTATTATTTGACATTGCCTTCTGCACCAATTCATGATCATGTCGTTAATACTGTTCAAAGTTGCGGCGTCAAAGACAAACAACAAATTTGGTTATGGCATCGTCGCTTGGGACACCCGTCATTTGGCTACCTTAAACGTTTATTTCCATCTTTATTCCGCTCTTGTGATGAGTCCAGTTTTAAGTGTGAGATATGAATTTTGGCCAAGAGTCATTGTGTTGTGTTTCCCTTTGAGTGACAGTAAAGCTGCAAAGCCTTTTGATTTAGTACATTCGGATGTATGGGGACCTGCTCGTGTGACTTCTAATGGCTTCCGTTGGTTTGTTACATTTATTGATGACTGCACTCGCTTAACATGGGTGTATTTGATGAACAATAAACATGATGGTGCTTCTATTCTTCCTGAATTTTGTGTCATGGTGTCTACTCAGTTTCATGTTCGAGTCAAAGTGTTTCGGACTGATAACAGAGGTGAATATGTGAATAATACCTTGACCCATTTCTTCCGTGATCAAGGAATTATCCACTAAACTACTACTTCATTCACTCCTCAGCAAAATGGTGTGTCTGAACGCAAGAATCGTTAGTTACTTGAAGTTGCCCGCTCCCTTCTATTGGACATGTCTGTTCCCCATCACCTTTGGGGCCATGGTGTTTTAACTGCGGCTTATTTGATTTATCGTACTCCTAGTCGGGTTCTTGACTTCAAGACTCCACTTGATGTGTTGTGTGCCCATACTTCTCCGGTTTCGGTCTCTAAGTTACCTCTGAAGGTGTTTGGGTATGTTGCTTATGTTCATGTCTACTCCCATTAACTCAGTAAACTTGATCCGTGTGCTCTCCGCTGCATCTTCATTGGCTATTCTAATACTCAAAAGGGTTATAAGTGTTATCACCCTCCTACTCAGAAGGGTTATAAGTGTTATCACTCTCCTACTCAGAAGGTACATGTTACTTTGGATGTCACTTTTCATGAAGAAGTATCGTATTATGTTTCTCCCTCCTCTTTAATTCAGGGGGAGAGGTGGAGTGAATTGAAGAGTGTTGGAGTGGAAGATCTTGGACGTGAAGATGCATATGAAAGAATTTCTCACGAAATGGAAACGATCGGTCGCGTAGAGGAAGTGACCGGTCAAGATAGAACCTGCCTAGAAACAACCGGTCTTGTAGAGGAAGCAACCGATCGCAATAGAACCTGCTTGGAAATGACCGGTCGCATGCCCCGATGACTGACAACAATGACTGCTTGGAAGCGACTGGTCGCACACAAGGTCACGACCGGTCGCAGGTTGATTTTTTGGAGGAATTTTGCTCTACCCCAGAAGAACGTGATAGTGATACTGGAGACTATTGTGTAGATGAGATCGATACAAAACCCCTCTTTGCCCTGCCATTACCCAAGTCAAATCGTGATATTGAGTCAAGTAAGGTAATGTCTGATGATTTGTCTGTGTCTACTTATCAATTACCCCCACGAACTACTCGTAGGAAACCCAAAGTACAATATTCTCCTGATATACATGCCAAATCTAAATATCTCATTAGCCATTATGTGACAACTCATCGTTTATCTAAGTCATATGCATCATATTTGTGTCAATTATCTAGTGTATGTGTGCCAACTAAGCTGCAGGATGCTCTATCTAACCCCAAATAGACGGATGCCATGAATGTGGAAATGGATGCCTTGAACAAGAATAAGATGTGGGATTTAGTTCCTTTGCCATAAGGGAAGAAAGCAGTTGGATGCAGATAGGTGTTTACTTTGAAGCATAAGACGAATGGTTCCATTGATCGTTACAAGGCTAGATTGGTAGCCAAGGGGTATACTCAGACATATAGAGTGGATTATTTGGAGACATTTGTTCCTGTGCAAAGCTCAACACTGTGCGTGTGCTTTTATCTCTTGCTTCTAACCACAATTGGCCCTTATTGTAGTTTGATGTCAAAAATGCATTTCTACATGGTGACCTCCAGGAAGAGATTTACATGGATCTTCCTCCCGGTATTCCTGTGACCTCTAAGGAGGGTGTTGTATGTCTGCTGCGGAAGTCATTGTATGGATTAAAGCAGTCTCCAAGAGCGTGGTGTGGAAGATTTGCTGCATCCATGAAAAAGTTTGGGTATGTGCAAAGTAACTCTGATCATACTTTGTTTCTGAAGCGTCATAAAGGTAAATTGACGGCTTTAATCATTTATGTCAATGATATGATTGTGACTGGAGATGATCAGGTAGAAATATAGAGTCTTCAAAAGTATCTGGCTTCCAAGTTCGAGATGAAATCATTGGGTGATTTAAAGTACTTTCTTGGGATTGAAGTTGCCAGGTCTAAACATGGTATTTTTCTATCCCAAAGAAAGTATGTTTTGAATTTACTTGCAGAGATTGAGATGTTGGATTGTAAACCGATTGATACCCTTAATGAGCATAATCATAAGTTGGGGTTATATTTTGATCAAGTTCCGACTGATAAAGAACGTTATCAATGGCTTGTGGGGAAGTTGATTTATTTGGCTCATACCCGTCCGGACATTGCATATGCAGTAAGTATGGTGAGTCAGTTTATGCACTCTCCTAGTGCAAATTATATTGGGGTTGTTACTCGTATTTCAAGGTATCTGAAAGTAACTCCTGGCAATAGGTTGTTGTTTTCCAAATATGGTCATACAGATGTGGAAGGGTACATTGATGCTGATTGGGCTGGTTTAGCCACTGATATGCGTTCTACATCTAGGTATTTCATGTTTGTTGGTGGTAACCTTGTTACTTGGAGAAGTAAGAAACAAAAGGTGGTGTCTCGATCTAGTGCCGAGGCCAAGTATCGTGGGATGGCTCACGACGTATATGAGTTACTATGGTTGAGGAGATTGTTGAGAGATCTTGGTTTTAGGCCACAGAAGCCCATGGATTTATATTGTGACAATAAGGCTGCAATTGCAATTGCACATAACCCGGTGCAACATGATCGTTCAAAGCATGTGGAGGTTGATCGAAATTTCATTAAAGAGAAGTTGGATGCGAAGATTGTTTCCTTCCCATTCATCAATTCTGAGTATCAGTTAGCCGATGTCCTTACAAAAGCTGTCTCTTCCAGTATTTTCCTCAACTCGCTTGACAAGTTGGGCATGTGCGACATCTTTGCTCCAACTTGAGGGGGAGTGTTAGTGAGATCCTAATGTAATTAGGAGATTTACTTCCTAGTGTATTAGGATTTTATTTATTTCCTTTTTTGTATAGATATTATGTAATTAGGACTTTATATTATTTCTTAGTATAATCCTAACCTTGTATTATAAATACCTCCTTTCGGAGAATGAAATTATACTTGAAAATATTCTACCCACTTTGTTTGATAGAATAATGGGTGTTGAAGGGAATCAGCGTCTTCTTTTGTGCCTCATAGCTCTTGCCTTATCAACTGCTGCTGCTCATGGGGCTGCTGTGAAACCGAGTCATGACTCCATGCCATTCAATCGAACTAGCTTCCCAGCTGGGTTCGTATTTGGAGCTGGTTCAGCTGCTTATCAGGTGTTTAATTAAGGGAGTTATACAATTGTATTAATCATTTGGCAATTTGGCATGCATGTACATTTATTCATGTTCAGACACTTTCTTATTAGTCTGAAGGAGCAGCTCTTACCCATGGAAAGGGACTAAGTATATGGGATACCTTCACTAGGAAGCATCCAGGTCTCCCTCCCTCCCTCCCTCCCTCCCTCTCTCTCTCTCTCTCTCAAAATTGTTTGAGAATTTTTAAATTTTCATGGCAGAAAAAATTTCCGATGGTAGTAATGGGGATGTAGCCAATGATTTTTACCATCACTATAAGGTATGTTCAGCCGTATATATATATATTATTGCATATGTTTTTTTATTTATCAAAATGAATAATTTCATCTACTGCTGCCACACACAGGAGGACGTAAAATTGATTAAAAAGATCGGCTTGGACTCCTTCAGATTTTCAATCTCATGGTCAAGAATACTACCTAGTAAGATCATTCAGTTATGCATCAACGGATCGTGCATTACATTCATACGATTTAAACTTGGCACGTACGTAGTGCTCAAAGTTTTTTTTTTCTGTTATTTTTCTTTTCCCTCGCAGAGGGAACAGTTAAAGGTGGAGTGAACCAAGAAGGCGTCAAATTCTACAACAATCTTATAGATGAGCTCTTATCCAATGGTACATAATTATTCTTTTTTTTTTTTTTTTCCATTCTTTCAATAATTCTCGGGCTTATCTGTGTTATTCCACGTCTACAGGAATAGTGCCTTTTGTCACTCTTTTCCATTGGGATCTACCACAAACACTTGAAGACGAGTATGATGGATTTTTGAGCCCTAAGATTGTGTAAGTAACGGATAAAAATTAATTAACCAGAATTCATACATATATATTATAATCGATTATTATGGACACAAACTATAATTTAATTCCACCAATAGTGATGATTTTCAAGACTACACCAATTTTTGTTTCAAAACATTTGGCGACCGGGTCAAGCATTGGGTGACATTGAATGAGCCTGTTGTATATTGTGTTAATGGGTACAATGATGGCGCTTTTGCACCGGGTCGATGTTCAAGCTACATCGGAAACTGCACCGCCGGCAACTCTGCCACTGAGCCTTACATTGTGGGTCATCATCTACTACTTGCTCATGCATATGCTGTGAAATTATACAGGGACAAGTATCAGGTTGGCACATTAAAAAAATACCTCATTTCCCTTTTATATTTTTATTATTTACTTTTCAAGTTTTACTAAAACGTGGCTTTGATTATTTCAAAACTATTTTAAAAATATTACACGTAATTGGTAAAAGATAAATAAATTCATAAACAAAAAGGTTTAGGGCCATCCATCTGAACCTTTACTCGTTCTTTGCTAGGATTAATAGGATAGGATTTCGTCCTCACCTTTCTCATTTCTTTGATAGGATAGGATTTCGTCCTCACCGTTTCAGCACTTATCACTCGTCTCTTTCTTTCTTTTAATGGAAAATAAAATAAATGATAGGATAGCAATCATTTTCACTCATTTTTTTATTGAGCATATATTCTAGCCAACTTAGCTAAGTTCATATCTACAAAACTACATATCTGCAAAATACTTGGCTCGTTAACTACATGTAAAGAATGGTTCATCTATACTATACAAGCAAATACATAATTATTCAAAGTAGTAATAATAGTAATTATGGTTCTAAATTCAGTGACAACAAAATATGATTTTAAATTTGAGTTCATGCATGCAGGTCTTTCAGAAAGGACAAATTGGGATTTCCGTTGTGACATTCTGGTATATACCAAAATCTGGAACAGCTGCAAGCAAGAGGGCAGCCTCTAAGGCTCTTGATTTTATGTTAGGATGGTGAGCAATTAATTAATTTTTAAAAAAATATTAGTTATCTAGAATGAGTAGTCTTAATTTGAAGTTGAATTTGTATTATAGGTTTGCTCATCCTGTTACATTCGGTGAGTATCCCCAAAGCATGAGATCTTCAGTGGGAGATCGTTTGCCTAAATTCAGCGTGGCAGAATTAAAACTGCTAAAAGGATCTATAGATTTCCTTGGTGTCAATTATTACGCAGCTAGTTATGCTGATCCTCCCTCACTCTCCGCTGCCACTTCTACTGTTAACCAAAGTTTCTTTGGAGACATGGATATCTCTTTCTCTAGTATGTATGCTCAACTCAATTCATTGTTATATAGTATTCATGTGTCCTCTGCTAACGTTGTAATTTACTCTTTTGCAACAGCGGACAAAAATGGGGTTCCTTTGGGTACACCGGTACTCTCTCTCTCTCTCTCTCTCTCTCTCTCTCCCTCTCTCTCTCTCTCTCATTTGAGCATCTCCATTCGTCGCAACTGATATCGTTGGCAGAAAATGTTACTTGAGAATTAGCTCATGTAGAGTGGAAAATTAATCTACATGTGTGTGTATGTATATATAGTTACTGACAGTTGATATTGGTTTAATTTGCAGACTGCTTTGGGCTGGCACATCTACCCAAAGGGAATTCGAGAGCTTATGCTACATATAAAGGAAAAGTATAACGATCCGGAGATTTACATTACTGAAAATGGTACGTAAGACCTACAACTAATTTTATAATCAATGCTATAAATTAGTATGATAATTTTGTTGTTGTTGTAAATTTAATGAAATCATATATTAAACTTTGCATGTTGAAGGTATTGGTGATGCAAATAATAGCTCCCTGCCTATTAAGACCGTCCTCAAGGATAGTACAAGGATAAGATACCATTATCTCCATCTTTCA
This sequence comes from Prunus campanulata, assembly GCA_034190965.1. Classification (NCBI taxonomy): domain Eukaryota; kingdom Viridiplantae; phylum Streptophyta; class Magnoliopsida; order Rosales; family Rosaceae; genus Prunus; species Prunus campanulata. The sequence goes on from CM067209.1 coordinate 633,686, forward strand.
TATCTTTCAGAAGCCATCAAGTGAGTACAAGGATATATATACATATATACATATATATAATTTCCATGAAATCAAATAATTAATTTCTAATTTAATCTATATGTGTAGAGAGGGCGTTAAAGTGAAGGGATACTTTGCATGGGCATTTGCGGATGTGTATGAATGGAACTCAGGCTACACTGTACGATTTGGACTCGCTTATGTCGATTACAAAAACAAATTCAAAAGAACTCTCAAGTACTCTGCCTATTGGTTCAAGATGTTCCTCCTCAAATGATTGATGGATATATGCAGGACTTGTAAGCTTCTAGCTGGAATTAATCCACCGTCGGACCATGGACTTTTTTGTTGTATTAATTAAATAATCGGACCATGGACTTCCTTGTTGATTTAAATAAAGGGAGATTCACTATTATACCCAATATAGAACTCAAATTATAAAAATACCCTATATGAAATGGACTTTATAAACACACCCAAAGCCCATTTACAACATAACAAAAAGGCTTTTAACTTCTTTTAAATTACAAAATTATCATTAATTTCTTAAAACAAACCCAACCTCAAAATATATCAAAAAACCCAAAAAAACTCAATAGGGTATCAAAGTAATTTAATAATCAAAATTAAATTCAATATGGCCAATTGTCATTTTTTTGGTTTGTTTATAGAAATTAAATGGTGTAGGGTTTATTAATAATTTTAGTGCTAAGATTGGGTATTTGACTAAATATCTCTTATAAATTTTATTTAATCAAACAACTCTGTTCGATTCAATGTTAATTATTCACACTGCCAAAATTTCTTTCAATTTCCACATATGCGTGGTCCTTGTTATGAATATCTATTGCCATAAATGCGATCCGAAAAGATAAGGTAGGGTTTCGATGACAAAGAATATGCTGTTTACGTTGGCAACAATAATGCTTATGAGAGGCAATGGGTTCGTGTTGTGTTGGGCAACAATAATGTTTATGAGTCATAAGTTATGACTGCTAGGCTAGGCCTCCGTTTTTGTAGTTTTGCTTCTTTTTTTCCCTTACCGTGTGATTTTATTCAGACCGCAAATTTCTTAATTAAGATTTTGCTCTTCACATATCTTGATCTTAATTGTCACATTTGAATTGTAGATTGACTATTCTAATTGTCCATTGTACATATTTTCTGATATTTTTCAACCCCTTAAAAAAGAAAAAAGATATTTTAGTCAAATACCCAATCTTAGCACTAAAACTATAAATAAACCCTACACCATTTAATTTCTATAAACAAACCAAAAAAAAAACCCAAAAAATGACAATTGGCCATATTGAATTTAATTTTGATTATTAAATTACTTTGATGCCCTATTGAGTTTTTTGGGCTTTTTTTTATATGTTTTGAGGTTGGGTTTGTTTTAAGAAATCAATAGTAGTTTTGTAATTTAAAAGAAGTTAAAAGCTTTTTTGTTATGTTGTAAATGAGCTTTGGGTGTGTTTATAAAGTCCATTTCATATATAGTATTTTTATAATTTGGGCTTCTATATTGGGTATAATAGTGAATCTCCCAAAAAAAAAGTCATGTGTTCACTACTACAAAATTGAAATAGACGACGGGAATCCACTGTCATGTAGTATGTTTTAAAACCGACATGAAATCGACCGCCATCTTTTAATACGTAAAATAACGACATAAAATAACCGACGTCGTTAAGATATTACACGTCATTAAACAATTAAAACCGACGTCTAATTCATACAAAAATAGCTTAAAAAGACAACTACTACTATATTAGACGACGGTTTTAGTAAAACATAGACGTTTAAAGAATGTTAAATGTCAAGAACAACGACAAAGCCGACGTAAAAACGATTATCCACGTCTCTAATTAAAACAATAACGACATGTAAAATGTAGAAATTGTCGCGGTTAACATATACTACGTTCACTAAATAAAAAAACAGACGTCTAAAACATATAACATGGCAAATTTAACATACAAAAGTACACGTTTGGACAAGGTTCGACGTCGCTTTTGTTAAAAAAAGTGACGTTTGAACACTTTAACATGGCACATATTTACTTGGACAGACGTAACAAAAAAAAAACCACGACCCTTTAGGTCACCACAGACGTTGAAAATGATTTTGACGGCTTGAACAGAGAAATAAACGACGTGGATTTAATCTTGCATGTCAGTTAATGTAAAATATCGGTCATGTTTAATCCATTTACTGTGGCCTAGGAGTCCCATTTTGCGACGTGGTTAATTATTTACAACGTCGGTTTTGATAGGCCTTGACGTGGTTGACATTTTAAAAGTCTCTTTTGTGAGCCACTTGGACGTGTGTAATTTATGAGACGTCATTGCTTTTAGCCTAACTCTCATTAAGAAGAAAGGAAACGCCTTGAATTATGGATTTGACGTCGGTTATTGTAAAACACAGGTCATGGATAAGAACTTTACTATGTCCCAAGAATCGAATTATTCGACGTTGTTATACAACTTACTACATCGGTGGTTTGTTTATTCCGTGACGTGGTTAGTCTTTGTTAAGTCCCTTTTATAACCTTTTTTGACGTGTGTATTCTCTGAGACATCAACTGTTTTATTATAACTGACGTGCAACATTGTTTTTACGACGGTAATTATCAATCGATGGAAGTAGTGTTATCCTTAAATTCGTCGGTTTGAGTTTTATTCCATCGTGTTATTCTTTATTGTACGGCGTGAATTATTTTCTTTACCGTTGTTGTTGATAAGATTTATTAACCTTTTTTAAAATTAATTTTAATTAACCGACGTGTTTTCTTTTTCAAATGGCGGTTTTTATTTCATTTTTGCATTAGCGTTCCACGTCGTTTGTGAAAACCCGACGTTGGTTATTTTTTAGACGTTTCTTTTTGCGATTTTTTTAAATTGACTATCGTATTTTCCACTTTAATCTATTCATTTTAATTTTTGATTTGTCATGCCCAAAGCCAGCAGAATGAAAATGTGATTGGAATTAAAATGATATACAGAGCTGTCAATTAATGTCATACAATTAACTGCATAACTAATGTCATACACTACAAGAATCAATCAACCTATATATCTTCACACCCATCTCTAATATTTTCACTCCCAAATTCACCCACTAGGTCATCAAATGTGTCAACATTTGGTATCCCTCTAGTAAATGGCTCACACTCAATTCTAATATCACCTAGCACATCATCACTAATAACATCATTATATTCTCTATTAGGCATTGATAACACTACCGACCAACCACAATGCATTGAGTCGTCAACATAAAATACTTGTTTAACTTGAGAAGCCATAACAAATTGGTCATTCCTATGTCCAATTTTACTCAGATCTACATGGGTAAATCCCAGTTTGTCGACTATAAGGCCCGAAGTGTTATTTATCCAATCACACCTCAAGACAGGGATTCTAAACTTTTGGTAGTCAATGTCCCAAATTTCTTGAATAACCCCATAAAAACCAATATTAGAGACAATAGGGTTTTTATCCTTGGCACTAGCAACTTTCATAGTATGTGCAAGTAAATAAACTCCACTATTTTGGACAGTTTGCACATCATCTTGTGCCTTGGTGTTAAATTTGACACCATTAATAAGATAGCTCCTATATGATGGCATTGCCATGCTTAGACCAGCTGCTAGCCACCTCAAATTTTTTGATACGCTATTATTGTCTTCCCCATTAAGTTCACTTTGAACCTGCAAATTAAACATATATCTTAATTCAATCTAACATATAGAAAGAAAGAAAATTAAAAGTTCCATACGTCATTCAATAACATATATACCTTAAAGCGTAGCCATTGAATGAAAGTGCTATTGTACTTATCTTGTAGCCACTTTATTCTCTTTCTAAATTTTGGATAAGTGGTCTTGATGTGGATCATATGTTCCCTACAATTGACATGAAAAAATCAAGCATTACGATCCCTTGTATATAAGATAAACATAAGGAGTAATAATATTTAAAATGGCTACATATGAAAAATTAAACTCATATGTACTCGATATAAGGTAGGACTTAATCCGTATTCTCCAAGACATATAGATGTGCCTGGTTCAACAAGTCCATATCAACTAAGCTCACTGTGCAACTTGATAATGGCTTTGAAACTCCCATATTCTGGCTTGAAGGCACTCCAATTGTACTAACATCAGATAAATGCTCGGTACAAAACTCTACAGCTTCTTCAGCTATATACCGCTCAGCAATGCAACCTTCGGGACGAGTACGATTCTGAACATACCCCTTTAGCACTTTCATATATCTTTCAAATGGATACATCCATCTAAAATATACTGGCCCACATAGACGAACTTCTCTGACAAGATGTACTACTAGATGAACCATGATATCAAAGAATGAAGGGGGAAAGTACTTCTCAAGCAAACACAAAGTAACTACTACATCTTCTTCCAACTTATCTAGCTTGGAAACATCTACCGTCTTTGCACATATAGCATTGAAGAAGAAGCACAATCGAGTTATTGCATACCTTGCAGGCTTCTCCAAAACAGAACGAATTGCCACAGGGAGCAATTGTTGCATCAAGGTACGACAATCATGAGATTTAAGGCCAAGAAGTCTTGAATCTTTTAAAGATACAAAATTTTTTATATTTGAAGAATAACCTTCAGGAACCTTCATACCATAAAAAGAATTGCAAACCGCTCTCTTCTCTGCTCTTGACAAATTCCAAGGCCCTGGAGGCAAGCGAGTACGTCTTTCTCCATACTCGGGTTGTAAATCAATTTTTATCCCTACGTTCAATAAGTCTAACCGAGCAGCAATCCCATCTTTATTTTTTCCAGAGATCTCTAGTAATGTACCAATGATACTATCGCAAAAATTCTTCTCAATGTGCATAACATCTAGGGCATGCCTCACAGGGAGGTATTTCCAATACTCGAGATCAAAGAATTTTGATTTCTTCTTCCAACAAACTCTGTCACCATCATTCTCACCAACACTTCCCCCATTTTTCGAGCCCCATATGTAATTAATATCTTCAACCATATGCAGCACTTTTTCTCCTGTTAATGGCTCGGGAGGCATGCCATATTCAGGTTTCCCATTAAAAGCTGCACGTTGCCTCCTATATGGATGATTGATTAGTAACCACTTTCTATGCCCAATGTAACAAATTTTGTGGCCATTTTTCAACCTGTGACTAGGTGTATCATTGCCGCATATTGGACAAGCTTTATATCATTTAACGACACAACCAGATAAGTTTCCATAGGCAGGAAAATCATTAATTGTCCACAGTAATACACCTCTGAGTGTAAAGTATTCTCCTATATGGGCATCATACACTCCTATAATCCCATCCCACAGAGATTTTAAATCATCAATCAAATGCTCTAAGTAGACGTCTATATCATTTCCGGGCTGTTTAGGACCAGAAATCAATAAGGTCAACATCATGAACTTCCGCTTCATGCATAGCCATGGTGGGAGATTATATGTAACTAAAATAACTGGCCAACAACTGTATCTGCTACTTAAAGAACTGTGGGGATTGAATCCATCAGATGAGAGAGCCAATGTCAAGTTTCTTGGCTCATTACCAAAGTCGGGCCATTTATCATCAACAAGTTTCCAAGACGGGGAATCCGCTAGATGAGACATATGACCGTCAACTGATTTTCTTGTAGCATGCCAAGTCAAACTCTTAGCTGTCTTATGTGATTGAAACATCCTTTTAAACCTTGGAATTGGAGGAAAATACCACACCACCTTCGCTACCACACCCTCTTTCAAGAACCCGTCTTTGGTTTTCTTCCACCTTGAGATACCACAAGTAGGACAATTAGTTGAATCCTCATACTCCTTCCTATACAAAATGCAGTCATTGAGACATGCGTGGATTTTCTCATAACTCATCCCTAAAGCAGACAAAGTCTTTTTTGCCTCGTACATAGAGGAAGGTAGTGTATTTCCTTCAGGAAGCAATTCTCCTTGAAGTATCAATAATTCTGTAAAACAAACATCACTTATCCCGTGTTTTGCTTTCAAATTATATAACTTCACCAAAACCGACAACTTAGTGTACTTACTGCAACCAGGGTACAAGGGTTCATCGCCATCCCCAATCACATTGGCAAACTCATAAGGATCATATCCAATATTGGGAAAATCATTACCATCCATCCCTAATTCTTCAGAAACATAACTGAATCTACTTTGCTCATCTTCTTCCACATTTCTACTAGCATTGGTAATCCATTCCCAAGGTTCTCCGTGCCATGTTCAAATCTTATAGCTTTGGTAAATTCTATTAAAGTATAAGTATTCCCTTACAATTCCAACCCCAAACAATCGAATATTCCTACATTTAACACATGGACAACGAATTGTATTTCCAAGATTTTCTACGGCAAAATTCAAAAATCCTTCCACCTCTAACTCATATGCCTTCAATCTTCTATCCGCATGCATCCATGACTTATCCATCTCACACACTATAAAATCATATATATATATATATATATATATATATATATATATATATAAGTGGAAAGACCAGCAATGAAACATTACCTCATTCAAATAGCAGAGAACAAATTGAAAATAAAAAATAAAACAAGAACAAGACGACAGTTTTTACAACATAATAGTCGTTTAATATAAATTCAGACGACGGCATCTATAGTTACCGTCGTCATTAAGATACCCAAACCCAGAAATTTGTATTGCTTTTTGAAGAACAAAGTATGGGGTTCTGGTAGCCTAAAGAGGATGGTTAATGGAGAAACAGTCGTCTTTAGCTACCAGTTACAGATTAAAACTCAGACGACATGAGTAAATGAACAACCGACATATAATAAACATTTAGACGACGGTTTGATCCATCAACCGTCGTCGTGGTTTAAAAAAAACCACAGCTTAAATCTCCCATCCCCATTCCTTTTCCAAGAACCCATGGCTAAACAAACATAAAAGAACCCACACAGAGAGTAATTATTACAAGAATGCAAACACCAAAACATAAAATAACCCAAATATAGCTACGAACGAAAACAATTATGGATTTAAGAAGCCGTGCAATATCATTAAATAAAGAGATTAGAGTTAGCACTTACATGGATAAGATAACTAATGCTTGAGAGGAAGCTGAGAGAATATAACAAAAGCTTGAGAAAGAGCTCGAAGAATATACCCAATGCTTTAAGAGAGAGCAAAAACTTTAAGACAAATTTATGTTGAAGAGAGAGAACGACCTATTTTAGGGTTAAAGTGAAATTCTGAAAATTTTAGATTGCGGTCAAAAAATTTAAAGTACTACGTTTTTCAACGACGACGGTAAATACTTAGGAATGGACGTTGAATACTAACTTACTACGGCGGTTTACATACAAAACCAACGTCGTAAACAGAACATACGTCAACCCCTAATAAACCGACGTCGTAATATGGATGTTTAATACTAACTTACTACGGCGGTTTACATACAAAACCGACGTTGTAAACATAACATACGTCAGCCCCTAATAAACCGACGTCGTAAATATGAAGTAATTAGACGAGGTTTGGGTTTCCTGGGATTCGAACGTGCGTAGTTGACCAAAAACAGCGGGAGAAAACCGGTGTCGTTTCAATAAACCCTAAACCCTAAATTTTACAATAATTATAAAAAAAATACACAAGTATGAGAAAAATGAACCGAAAATTGCTACGAACTCCTTACAACAATGCCTTCTATAATAGTAGGCTAAAATCTGGATTTCATCATTTTGAATTTATGGGCACTAATGGATCACATAAACTTTAGGGTTATGTTATGTAAAGTATAAGGAGTACCGTGCTTTGTCTCTAAATTTGTTTGAATTTTGTTATCATTTGAACTTTGAAAACTAAAATTACATTTTTCAAGCCTTAACAGGTAAGATATTGTCTCAATGAGTGCATAGAATTTGTCAGTATATTTTTCGAATTTTGTTTTGAATATATTATTAATATTAGTAATTAAATACAATAAAAAAATATTTGTAAAATTATATTTTTTAAAGCTTTAGGGGAGAGACAATACTTCAATGAGTGCTTGGTAGTTGTTAGTTTAATTTTTGGAATTAGTTTTGACTTTTATATGGAATTAAATAAAATATAAAATCATTTAAAATTAAATGCCAAATGACCTAACCGACGTTGTATCCTTTTACAACAACGTTAAACAACACAAACTGACGTCATATATTGTTTTAGACGTCGAAACGAACACAAAACGATGTTATTAAGTTACCATGTCATCTTGTTTTACTCCCCGACGTGGATAATTAAGTTCCCACGTCATGTTGTTTTAGATAACCGACGTGGATGATTATGTTACCACCAAGGTACTAAATATCGATAATATCCCCGATATTATCCCGATAATATCTGATTTTTGGGGGTCCGATATTTTAACAACGAACCATAGTGTTATCGTCAATTTATCTATAATGTCCCGATATTATCCCGATATTATCCCGATAATATCGGAAAGATATTTTCAACATTTTTATGAATGATTTGGTCAATATATCGAGATATTATTGATAATATCCCGATAATATCCCAATAATATCCCGATAATATCCCGATACGAAACTCAAAAAATGTAGAGAAGTAGCTCATTGAACTGATTTGGGCACTCTACGGAAAGCATGTCTCCTAGAGTAATACAAAAGTAGCTCATTGAGCTAATAAACAAAGCATGTCTAGCCGACAACATGCTCACATGCTTTTACAAGTCAGGAATTGGTGCCATAGGGAAGAACTATACTCGTAGAGAAAGAGGCAAGGAGACTTTGTCAAGTCAAGAAGATAACTCGTTATCTATAACTTCGGACTCTGTTGGAGTAGGAAGTAGCAACTATGGTTATACTCATAACCAACCATTTCCCTACCCTTCATATCCCATTCCTGTTGGGATGGAATCAAGTGACTCATGGAAAGAATCCGAGACTCAATCTTCAAATGATTTTGCTTATGGACAACGTCAACCAATCTCGGATCCATATGGGTGGCATGTTAACAATTACATGCAAAACTATTTTGGGGATTTATCATTTGATGACTACTCTTCAAAATATACTTACTCTACACATAGAGATGATGAAGATAGTGAAAATTTTGAACCTCATAGGAACTCTATGTGGTACTAAGTCACTCATGTATCTTACCATGCAATGTATAAAGTGTAAAATATTGTAGTAATTCATTATATATAAATGATTATGGTGTGTTTAATCTTCTTTCTTTAATTACTACATATTTTCTACACTTACGGTGTTTGCCAGCTCGCTATATAATCAACTTAAATCAATTAAATCCATCATGCAATGCATTTCCTTCCAATTTTTTGTGATAAACTAATAGATAATTGACTAAATGAACATCCTGTAAAGTTTCAATAAAAATTTCCAAGTTTTTCTTACAATTTCCGTGGTTTTTATTCAATTTTTTCCGATACCGATAATATCCCGATATTTCCTGCGATATTTCCGTGTTTTTTGACTTCCGATACTTCCGATACCTCCGATATTTAAGACCTTGGTTACCACATCAACTGTTTTGGATCACCGACGTGGGTTATTATTAGGCCTCATCATTTGGCCCGTGGGCTCATGGGCCTACGGGGGCCCGCCTGGCCCATCGAAAAAAAGCCCGGCCCGGACTGTTATGGGCTTTGAAAGGGCCCGGCCCGCTTGGGCTTGGGCTAGGCTTGGGCTTGGGTGTTTGAAGCCCAGCCCGATTAAGCCCATGAAAGCCCGGCCCGGCCCGCCCACAAAAGCCCAGCCCGTTAGGCCCGCATACATATATAATTATGTATAAATAAGGATTTAGGATTATGATTACATCACTTGAATGACAAATCCCCCTCTTTAATTTTGTGTGTGTGTGTGTTACTTGTTTGAAAAATTGTGTTTGTTTCCATTGAATTTACTCATTCCTAGTTTATAATTGGATGATTAGCACATTAATTTGTGTAATTTATTAATACAACAATTATATATATATATAATAAGACGAACAACATATCATATCACCAAACATAATCAAACCACCAAATATAATCATCCAAACATAATCATACCACCAAATATAATCATACTTTTCTTTAACACATCACCAAACATTTGCATATTTATTCATACCATCCTTATAAAAAAAAAATAAGTTTTTTTAACACTTATTATTTTTTAGGCCCATTTCGGCCCGCCCCGGCCCGATGGGCTTTTTCAAGCCCGGCCCATGAGATGGGCTTGGGCTTTGAATTTTCTAACAAAGCCCGGCCCGATATTTTCTCTCTCCTCTTTAAATCCCAGCCCGACCCGGTCCAAGAGCATTAAATTTGGGTTGGGCTAGCCCGGCCCATTATATTATCACGTCATCTTGTTTTGGATCACCGACGTTGCTTGGTTATACGATGTCAAATTTTTTATGATAACCACCTTTGTATACTATTAAAACGTCGATATGGTTGTATGAACAGACGTAGTATATCAGTACAAATTTATCCATAGAAGATGAAGTCAATAGAAACCGTCGTGTTTATTACTGTTACATGTCGTTTTTAATACTTGTCATCGATGTTATATTTCTTTTTATAGTAAGACGACCATTGTATACACATATGCGACGTGTAAATTAGAAGGAGATGTCGTTTTTTAGGAATTAAATTAAGTTTTCATGAATTTTTTGGGAACTAAAACAATTTCACAAAAAAAATTAATTTTTTTGATGGTTGTTCGATTGATTACAACAAAAATATTTATGTACATTTTTAATAAACTAAAATAAACCTTAACATTGTTAATAAATATTATGTACATCAATTCTGTAATAGCTTATTCACATATTCTGCCCATTCACTCCTAACTTTGTCGATTTGTCCTTGTGTATACTGAATACGATCTTTTTTCTTTTCAAACTGCAAAATAAACCAAAAAACCGACGTGTTATAAAGATACAAATGACTGTTTTAAAGAAAAAGTTGACGTAGTAAAATAAAGAAATTATATCTAAAATTTTGCCTTTTACCTTATTCTTGAAAGCTAGTTCTGGATCATGAATTATATCTCTCATGAATCTCATCACGAAATAGCCACACTCTACACTTGTTGGTTGTTCAGGAGTTCCAAGTAGATTTTTCCAAATGGTTCCTTTACGTATTGAAGATTTGTTTATATGAATGTTAAACATTTTAATTGACCTGTTACAAGAAAACAAAGAGAGTTACTGACAAAACCAAAAATCTAAAATAACAAAGGAACCGTCGTGGTAAATCAGTCAAGACAACGGATTTTTAATATAAACGACGTGGTATTTATTTTCAAACGGCGGTATGAAACTACCATCGTTGTGTATCATTATAACGTCGATAACATCAATCAAACGTCGTATAACAAAAAATTGAACAGAAAAAATTAAAACATCCTTAAATAAAACCCAAACGACGTGGTGGTTAAGTTAACACGATGTTTTAAAGACAATACAGACGTAATAAATTGTTTAAAACGTCGGTAATAAATTACCGTCGTTGTATTTTCATTATAACGTCGATATTATAAAAACCAGTTGTATACTTCAAATGCTTTAAAGCCCAAAAAATCTTATATCAGAATAAATGAACTTACGTATTCACTATACTTTTCATGTCGTCGTCAACGACACGGTTTGGCTGTGAATTCATGTAATAGGCAGTCTCCTTCAATGGTCTCACAATGACCAACACCCAATGACCCCTACACATAATGATCCATATAGGTTAAATAGTACTACAAAGAAAAATACTTTAAATAGTTAAGGGGACTAACCCTGGATTATAAGGGACCAAGACAAATTGATCCCCATCTGCTGTTTTCAGGCGGTTTGACAGGTTTTTTGTTCGGTCAGATAGAGATCCATACTGAGAGGTGACTAGCCCAGGGTCCACAAGGCCAATAAGGTTTACCATATTTGCCATTTTTAGATAGTCAAATAGGTACCTAAATATATGAAATTCAATTAAATGAGATTTTAATTTAAAAGAAAGGGAAATGTAAAACAAATTGGGATTTCTAGAATTACCTCGTGTATACTGATATCACTGTGGTTCCAATCTCAACCATGGAACCAAACTGCATAATATCTTCAGGAAAGAGGAAGGTATCATGCTCAAAGCCAAACACTTCCTTTGGTATGTGAATTGTCAGAGTCTGGTTAGTAGGCAACAACTTGGTCTGGATAAGTTGGCATAAGGCTAATAGAGGAGGTGGCATGTCTAGCTTTGAGAGATCCTGTTACAAGAAATAAATAAAGAAATATAAGTTAGTTTGTGTGTGAACTAAAATAAATGACTCTAACTAAACCCAAAAAACAGACGTGGTATATAATATAAACGACGGTTTCTAGTACATACTGATGGAGGAAAGGTTATAGACGTCGGTAAATAAATAACCGTCGTTGTGTAAAAGTTATAACGTCACTACACTAAAGAAAGGTCGCCTAATTAAAATGCAGTTAATGATTTCATGAAATAGACGAAGGTTTATAAAAGAATTAGACGACGGCAAAAAAGACAGTCGTTATTTTCAAAGCCAATAAATTGCAAAACAAGTAAAAGCGTCGTAGTATTTAACTCAAAACGACGGTTCTTGGAAGAAACAGACGTATTATTGTTTTCCAACGTCGGTAAAGATATACCGTCATTGTTTGAAAATGTTAACGTCAGATAATTAAAAGAGCGACATTTATTTAAAATTTAAAAGGCAGAAAAAGAAAATATCAGAGATTTTACCGTGTCATCTTGCTGTTTTCCAGCAGTATCAGCATCAGGCTTTGGATCTTCTACCCCCAAAGCTAGGGATCTGATATTAGTGGCCCCAGAGCAGCTTGCCTTATCAGACACTTTATTTTTTGGGCTTTGATCTTGAGGGGGTAAAGGAATTGGAGTAATTTGGGTTTTGAGCATGTTGGGATCAAAATTAGGAACTAGTTGACGGAATTGTGCCAACATAATCTCCCTCTCTGCTCTGATTGCTTCCATTATACTTTCCCTTGACCTCGCCTCAATCTTCAGGGTCTCTTCTCTGACTGCCTCCATCAGACTTTCCTTCAATTTGTAAGAAAATTTTACTCTCTGTTGTCTCGGCAAATTGAAGAATTGAGTTGGGGAAACGCCAACACCAACTCTTCTGACTCTCCCACCATGCTTAGGGGTTCCCAAAGCAAGAGTCAAGATATCATTGCTCCCAAAGACAGTCAGAGTGCCTTTGGAGACTTGTTTTTGCAAATCATCCTAAAATAGAGAAAGAGAGATTGTTAGACACTGAGCAAAGTGTAGAACAGATAAATAAACTGACGTAATATAGCATTTACAACGACGGTTTTATTACATAACTGACGTAGTATTAATTTCACACGTCGGTATTTAAATACCGTCGTTGTTTATAATTTACAACGTCGGTAGAAAAAACCCATCGTATATTCAAACGCATACAGATTAATAACCCATCGTATATTCAAACGCATAAAATTACCGTCGTTGTATAAACATTCTAATGTCTAGATGAGATCAAACCGTCGTAAATTTTAATGAAGAAGTGAAAAAACTCAATTGAAATATGCATTCTTTTCCAGAAATTGTGCATCACAAATTTCAGTGAAATAGACAGAGAGAGATAGAGTGTGTGCGTGAGTAAACTTAAAACAAAACGGCCATCTCTGGAATTTAAGCGTCGTACTAATTCTATCTAGACGTCTAATTTATGCAAAAACCGACGTGCTATTCTTTTTGAAACGGCGGTAAATAAAAACCGTCGTGGTGTTTAAATTATAACGTCGGTTATTTAAACGTCCGACGTCTATACCAAAATAAAACACTCTGTTTTTCAAATTTAGAACAGAGTTAGTGAGACTTGCGATTAATTTTGCCTTCTCTGCAACCTTTGGATCAGGGATGTTTCCCGTTTTATCTTCTCTTGCCTTCTTCCATAGAAAAGCTAGATCGATTTCTTCACCGGGCATGCTTTCTTCTAATTGATCCTCCAAACCTACATACCCTTTCCGAGACAACCTATGGTTGTACTCCAATTTCTCCCTCCTCTGTTTCTGCTCAGACTGCACAGCCTCAAAATCTGGGATAACCTTGAAGCTACAAAGGCATCCCATTGCGATTTCTCTATGAACTTATAAAGCCGAGGGGGTTCTTTTAACTTCTCCTTGTCATTTGCGAATGGAAGGATAAACTGCCTAGTTAAGATATACTTGAAATCCTTCCATTTTTTGGCGGCAGATGACAGAACCATCTTCTTACACCCTTCCCCGACAACAAAAGCCATTTGAACAGCTTCCCAAAGCTGCTTCTTCAGGTCCTTGGGCAATTGAGTCCATTTCTTGTCCACAAGAGGGACTCTGGTGAGTGCCAAAATACCAATGTAAGACTGCATCTCAACAGCAGCCTTGCCATGTGGTATACCCCTTTTATTGAACTCAACCACAGGCTTAATCTTCTGAATTTTCCTCTTCACAACACGACTCATTGTGTTGATACCGCAGCTGGATTTTGGTTCCTCAACAAATGTGGTTGTGCTGGGGTCTTTATCGGAAGTTGAAGAAAATCTCATCCTCTTCGAGGATTTGCTTTGAACTGATTTGCCTTCATCCATTTGAGCCTTTGAAACTGATTTGGCTTCATCCCTTCGAGCCATTGAAACTGATTTGGCTTCATCCCTTTGAGCCTTTGACACTTGAGCTTCCTTATTTTGAGATTTCGAAACCATTTTTAATTAATCTACAAGAAAAACAACGTCGGTTATTTAAAAAGAACGATGTAATAATAAATAAACGACTTCAGAAAAAATACAGCCGTGATATTTAATTTAGGACGACGGTTGTAAAACAACACCGTCGTCGTAAATAAAACACCACAACGGTAACACGAAAACAGTGACGTCTTATTAAACAGTTCTCTCATACCATGGATGGAAATAGGACGACGGTTTTATGTCGTTCATGACGTAAATGTTTACACACCATGTCGGTTATTAAGCCTATGAACCGACGTGGTTTAAAAATTACAATGTTAACCACAAAAGACGACCGTCGTCTTACTAAGATGTGATACATGAAAAACTAGAGTTCTTTCTCCCATAAGACGACGGTTTTATCTTGTTTCCGACATATTAATTGTCACACCATGACGGTTATTAACCATCGTCGTGCAATTTGCATTAGGTCAGATTTAACGACCGTCGTGGTGTGTCCGTTCTAACGTCGCAAACAAGAGAGAACTGTCGTCTTCAGACCTCGTGAGAGTGATGGACTAATGAATTTAATCAAACCAGTGAAAGATTTCCTCATTTTGACGGAATCTTGTTTCCAGACTTGTTCTTTCAAATGAAAGATTAAAAAAAAAGAAAAGAGATTGAGAAAAAACCTTTGGCGGGCAAAGAAAGTTTCCTTCCGACGTAAGAAAATGATAATTTGGAGACGAAGACAATGACGATGACGAGATTCAGACGATGATGCTTACGAAGCCACTTTTGGGAAATGAGAGGGAAACTGAGATATTTTATCGATGAAAGAAAACGTAGAACTTTAGGTCAGGTGACAAAAAGTTTATATATTTTCCCAGAGTTCAATACAACGACGGTTTTATTAAAAACCGCCCTAGTATGTCGTTATAACGACGGAAACTAAATAGGAACCGATGTGGTTATCACTAAAGCCAAACGACTTTTGGAATTCCGACGTGGTTATGATGGTGCTTGTTTATCTAAACTGACGTTGTACTTCAAAATTCAACGACTATTTATTTTAAGAAACCGACGTGGTTACTTTGGGGTTCTGAAAACGACGTCGTTCTCTTGTTAATACATGGCATGGTTTTGTACAATTAGACGGCATTATTTATATAAGGACCGTCGTGGTTTTTGAAGATTTATTATATAAATTGGGCGCTTTCTTTCAGTTTCAATTTTCATTTAGGGTTCCAACTTCTTTTGGAGGCTCGTCTTTCTCTCTCACAAACACACATACATCATCGCTCTCTCTGACCTCTCTGGGGGCAATAATTTGGATGTTAATGATGTATGTGTTTTGGTGTATCTCAAAGACACCGAAACGCATATATCATTCACTTTCAAAACATTGTCTTTCTCAAATTTTGCCGTTGTCAGTTCAGTTCTGGTTTCATTTTGGATTTTGAGTATTTAAAATATTGTGTATTTAAAGGTTCGATTATGATCAGGATCCAAAGACCTGAATGGTCATATTTCATTCATCTTGGGATCTCATTTTAATTTTATTTTGACGACTGTTTTCTATATAAACTGTCGTGATTTTTCTCAGTTCTATTCATATTGTTGATCTACCGTTGTAGGCTAACAAAATAAAATAAAAAATTAAAACCTTACAAAGCAATAAAAATTAAGACGTCAGTTTATAGAAAAGGCAGACGTATAAATTAAATAAATACGATGGTAATTTTAACAATATGAATAGAACTTAGAAAAATCACGACGGTTTATGCAAGAGTTAACACAGTTGCTTTTTTGTGAACCGTCGTCTTTACTTTCTACGTTGGTTTTTTCATACCTGCTGTCGTTGTTTTTTGTTCAGAATTTAACTCTAAAGAAAACCATTTTAATAAGACGACGCTTTTTATTTGGGTGCGTCGTTTTTTTAAATTATTCAATAGGACCTCCATTTTTTAGGCGTTTAAATTACTTATCCAGGACGGTTTTCTGTTACCAACGTCTTTTTAAACACAACGACAGTATTTTGTTCTACTGTCGTCTTTTTTGGTCATTTTTTTCACTTTTTGTAGTAGTGGTTGTTTCAGGGAAATGATTAAATAATAACTTCGTAATTGGTTGTTTTTGGTAACTAAATTATTTTCGTTTCTTTAAAAAAAATTTATGGAGCAAAGGATATTCCATTAAAACTCAATCAACAACTTATGAGTGGTCTTATTAAAACCCTCTCAGAAAAAACCCACTAGGATAAAATCCGAAGGTAGGAAAGAGTACCACTGTTTGTACTCAATTTTGAAAAAAGAACCAAAAAGGGTTTCCTTCTCAAAATAATATATTTTAAAGGCTCAGGCCCAACGTCCTTTGTCTTTCTCTAAATACCAAAGGATCCCTTTTACTTAGAGGGTCATCAATATAAAAAGAGGTTAGTAAAATCCCAAAGGCAGGAAGCCCAGACTTTTGAGTTACACTAAAGTTAAAAAGATCGGTAACCGTTACACACTGACCCATGTGAGGGTCTGAATGAGATTATCACCATTAATGACGACTTCACTTTCTTCTCACCCAGCAAGGAGGCAAGTTGTACAAAAGCCACCAAAACCAGAAAGAACTAAATTACCAACTGGACTTCCGGACTCAAGATAGGGGATTATCACAAAAGAACAGTGGTTCAGTCAACAACATCTCATCATTCCACCTATGATCCAGTCCTGGATAGTAAATCAGTTGCTGACTTTGAAATAGTAGCCAAGTGTCCCCTTTTAGTCTTCATCATTGAAGCTCTCTCCTTACTTATAAATATAGAAATCAAACCTTGGCCTAATCAACACTTAGAAACATACGTATAGAAATCCAAATTGAAATCAAACCTTGGCTTTTCGGAGGATTTTGAGGTCAGATGGGTTTGTGATGAGGGTGAGATCGTATGGCTGTGATAGGGGTTTGTGATGGAGCCTGTTGCAAATTGGATGGGGTGTGCGATGAGGTGCGTTTGAAATGTTAGGGGGTTTGTGATGGAGTGTGTCAGCAAGATGAGGGAGTTTTCAATGGGGTGGGGTTTGATATGGGATGGGATTTACACAGGTAAGTTAAGGAATGGGGTTCATGAGGGTAATTTAGGAAGAAAAAATGGGGTGTAGTGAGTAATTTTAAATTTTACTAAAATTCAGTGAGGTGCAAATAGCAAATTTTGGGGTGCCAATAAAATCACATTTGGTCTAAATCTAAAAAGAGGCTTCGAATATCATGGTTATCATCATTGAAGTTTTTTGACTTCTCGCAATACTGTTAATCATATTTTAAGGTATATCGAAAAATTATGCCTTTTTGCTCTTTAATTTAATAACCCAAAGTCTGGAAATCAAATTAACTAATAAAGGAAACTTGAAGTAATCGGTCTCAAGTTCGAATTTCCATAATATTTTAGTAGTGTGTGTGAGAAAACTACCTCCCCTTCCTACTTTGGCCAAAAAATCTCAAAATCCATTCAAATCATGTCATTGTCATATCCAATTCTGCGAAACGGGGCTCCCCTAAACATCAATTAGCAATACAATAATTGGGGTTATGTCCCGAAAAAAACTTTCCTGCACCAGGGATAGGACTACAGTCCTATCCCCCTCCAATCGCAGCCTGCTACATGTCCAACTCTGTCAGAAAATAGACAAGTGGCGGGCTGCGATTGGAGGGGGATAGGACTGTAGTCCTATCCCCGGTGCAGGAAAGTTTTTCTCGTTATGTCCCCCACTACGGAAGCTGACTAGCCAGAGCTAAATTATTTTTTTGTTTGCTTCACTTTTTTATCGATAAGAGTTAAATTGAATGGTAAATAATATATAACAGGTCCATGAGAGAAACATGAGGCTTTTTATATAGTCGGTAGGGCCTGTGAATTATTGAGGTTGTCAGATTTTGAGCTCCATCTATATATAATATAATATATGAGAGGATGAATTGAAGGTGCGTAGAGATAAATGTTAATTGTGCTTGAGCTAGGCTATAGCCTATAGGGGAGGGGCTAATTAGAATAGAATAAGGGGTGTTGAAGGAAATCAGCTTCTTCTTTTGTGCCTCATAGCTCTTGCCTTATCAACTGCTGCTGCTCATGTGACTGCTGTGAAACCGAGTCATGACTCCACGCCATTCAATCGAACCAGCTTCCCATCTGGGTTCGTATTTGGAGCTGGTTCAGCTGCTTATCAGGTGTTTAATTAAGGGAGTTATACAATTGTATTAATCATTTGGCAATTTGGCATGCATGTACATTCAGTGGCAGAGCCAGGAATCGTACCACAAGGGGTTTTAGTGTAAAAGTCCGAATAAAAATTTAGGATGGAAAAAAATATTGAAAATGAAATCATAGTACTTTCATTCATAATTCATAACGGAAATAACATTACAAGCTATAATTGTCTACGACAAGTTTCATCAAAAATTTGTAGATATGATCTTCGGACCTCATCTCTCATATTAGCATCATAATCTATCATTCAAGTTCTTAATCCAGGGTCCGCTTGAAGACTACCCAAAACACCATCTAATTGACTTTGTCTTGAACTCGGACCCAAAACACCCTCTAATTGACTTTGTCTTGAACTTGGAGTTCTTGAACTACCAACATTATCCGAACTACCCGAACCCGATGATGACTTTCTCTTAAAAAACCGTTCCATAATAATTCTACATATACAAAATAATCAAAATAAATACTCACAATATAAACAAACCATCAACATAATCAAAATAATTATGAATTGGACTTCAATTAAATTAAATATATTCTACATATACAAAATAATTAAAATAACAACTCACAATATAAACAAAGAGTCCCGTTCTCTTGGACCCCTATGGAGAAAATTTGTTTTGATTTTGATTTAGTTTGATTTGATCCGTTGGATTAGTGATTGCATTTGGTTCTGATTTTCTGTATGCTTTCGAATCTGGAGTTAATATGTAAACCTAAAAAGTGTTTAATTTGATCATTCATATGCTATGGCTTGCTTGATTGCCTGTATGTGTCATTCATGAATGTTTTGGATTAGAATACCAAGTTTAAAGTTTTAACTATGGTTATTCATCAAAATATAGTATGCAGAAATATTCCTTCAAATCAATTGGATTTCAATTAAATTAGTTGGGAGGAGATGGAGTTGAGGGTTTGAGGGAGGGGGGGATTGAATTGGGAACTTAGGGTTGGAGGAGAAAACAAAAAAATTTGGGGGTTTTAGAATGGAAGAATCGGGTCTGAAGCAGTGGCTAGCTAGAGAAGGATACGCTGGCCCTTTCTTTTTTTTTTCTTCAAATCAAAACGACGTAGTTTTGGCCAGGTCATTTAAAAAAATTCCCTGGGACAAAACGACATCGTTTTGCCCAGGCTGTTTTAAGAAAAAAACAGTACCACGTGCAGCCTTCTTCTTTAGGTTGCAAGCCCTTCGTTCTTTCAGTCATTTCGTCGACCACTTGGTGTGCAGCTCCAAGAGGTCGCACCAGCAACTCCAAGGGACCTCTAAGCTTATTTCCATGGCTTCCAAGAGGTCGTGCGACCCCACTGTGGGTCCGCCTCTGTGTACATTTATTCATGTTCAGACACTTTCTTATTAGTCTGAAGGAGCAGCTCTTACCCATGGAAAGGGACTAAGTATATGGGATACCTTCACTAGGAAGCATCCAGGTCTCTCACTCTCTCTCTCTCTCTCTCTCTCTCTCTCTTAAAATTGTTTGAGAATTTTTAAATTTTCATGGCAGAAAAAATTTCCGATGGTAGTAATGGGGATGTAGCCAATGATTTTTACCATCACTATAAGGTATGTTCCGCCGTATATATATATTATTGCATATGTTTTTTTATTTATCAAAATGAATAATTTCATCTACTGCCACACACAGGAGGACGTAAAATTGATTAAAAAGATCGGCTTGGACTCCTTCAGATTTTCAATCTCATGGTCAAGAATGCTACCTAGTAAGATCATTCAGTTATGCATCAACGGATCGTGCATTACAATCATACGACTTAAACTTGGCACGTACGTAGTGCTCAAAGTTTTTTTTTTCTGTTATTTTTCTTTTTCCTCGCGGAGGGAACAGTTAAAGGTGGAGTGAACCAAGAAGGCGTCAAATTCTACAACAATCTTATAGATGAGCTCTTATCCAATGGTACATAATTATTCTTTTTCTTTTTTTTTCCATTCTTTCAATAATTCTTGGGCTTATCTGTGCTATTCCACGTCTACAGGAATAGTGCCTTTTCCACTGGGATCTACCACAAACACTTGAAGACGAGTATGATGGATTTTTGAGCCCTACGATTGTGTAAGTAACGGATAAAAATTAATCAACCAGAATTCATACATATATATTATAATCGATTATTATGGACACAAACTATAATTTAATTCCACCAATAGTGATGATTTTCAAGACTACGCCAATTTTTGTTTCAAAACATTTGGCGACCGGGTCAAGCATTGGGTGACATTGAATGAGCCTGTTACATATTGTGTTAATGGGTACAATGGCGGCACTTATGCACCGGGTCGATGTTCAAACTACGTCGGAAACTGCACTGCCGGCAACTCTGCCACTGAGCCATACATTCTGGGTCATCATCTACTACTAGCTCATGCATATGCTGTGAAATTATACAGGGACAAGTATCAGGTTGGCACATTAAGAAAATACCTCATTTCCCTATTATATTTTTATTATTTACTTTTCAAGTTTTAATAAAACGTGGCTTTGATTATTTCAAAACTATTTTAAAAATATTACATGTTGAATTGGTAAAAGATAAATAAATTCATAAACAAAAAGGTTTGGGGCCCATCCATGTGAACCTTTACTTGTTCTTTGCTAGGCTTAATAGGATAGGATTTCGTCCTCACCTTTCTCATTCCTTTGATAGGATAGGATTTCCTCCTCACCCTTTCAGCACTTATCACTCTTCTCTTTCTTTCTTTTAATGGAAAATAAAATAAAGGGTAGCATGTTATGAAATAAAATAATTAGAGTATGGAATTACCACTGAAAAATGATAGTGGAATTATATCTTTTCTTGTGGCGTTTGCACAGATTGAATTTCCTCTCAAATAGAAACTCACTCAATAGTATTCAAATCTCACTCTCCTTTTCTTTCTTCTCTTCTGATGGTGTGTATTACAAATGAACGAACAAGCCTATTTATAGGCGCTTCTGAAATTTTCTCGTGAGTGTACAGTGCAAAGTTTCTGCCTTAATTTCAAACCATCACTTTCATCCGTGAGTGTACAGTGAAACTTTTGCCTCATTTTCAAACTTCCTAATTGATTGTGGGCTCCATTTCCACTATTTATAACACTCCCCCTTGGAGACCACATATCCCTAGATTAGTTGCCTCATTAAAACCTTGCCTGGAAAAACCCAGTGGGAAAAAACCGAAGCGAAGGAAAAAGAGTACAACCTTACTTGGGACATTAGAGTAATGTGAAGTGCGCACATGTTGCCTCGTTAAAACCTTGCTAGGAAAAACCCAGTGGGAAAAACCCTAGTCGAAGGAAAAAGAGTACAACGCGCTTATGTCCTGTGTTAGAGGACTCTTGAATGCTCCCCCTGATTTTGCATGCTCCAACTTGATTGCTTGCAGAGTTGTCGTAATCCGATGCCATGTACTAGCTTCTGGAATGTGCACTTGGGTAAAGACTTGGTGAAGAGATCTGCCAAGTTATCGCTTGAACGGATTTGTCTGACTTTGATTTCTTGATTCTTCTGAAGCTCATGTGTGTAGAAAAACTTTGGTGATATGTGCTTGGTCCGGTCACCCTTGATGTACCCTCCTGTGATCTGAGCAATACAAGCTGCATTGTCTTCGTTTAGGATGGTTGGAGTGTCCGTTGTTGAGGGCAAAGCACAGGTGCTTCGAATGTAATGAATCATTGACCTTAACCAAATGCATTCACGACTGGCTTCATGGAGGGCAAGTATTTCTGAGTGATTGGAAGATGTGGCTACCAACGTTTGCTTTGTTGATCGCCATGAGATTGCAGTTCCTCCACATGTAAACACATACCCAGTTTGTGAGCGTCCTTGATGTGGATCAGAGAGATATCCTGCATCAGCATATCCAACAATACTTGGGGCATTGGTCAACTCACTGGAATAGAATAAGCCCATGTCTGTTGTTCCACGAAGATATCGTAGAATATGTTTAACACCGGTCCAATGTCGGCCTATTGGAGCAGAGCTGTATCTTGCTAACAAATTTACTGAAAATGCGATGTCAGGTCTGGTACATTGTGCTAAATACATTAAAGCACCTATTGCACTAAGATATGGTACTTCTGGACCAAGGACCATTTCATCATCCCCTTTCGGACGATATGGATCTTTCTTAGTGTCGAGAGACCGAACGACCATTGGTGTGCTAAGTGGATGGGCTTTATCCATGCCAAACCGCTTTAATACCTTTTCAGTATAATTTGATTGATGCACCAAAATTCCATCAGCACTGTGCTCAATCTGTAAGCTAAGACAATATTTTGTCTTTCCAAGATCTTTCATCTCAAACTCGCGTTTGAGATAATCAGCAGTCTTTTGGAGTTCTTCAGGAGTTCCAATCAGATTCATATCATCAACATAGACTGCCACTATCGCAAATCCAGACTCTGATTTCTTAATAAACACACATGGACAGACAGGATCATTTGTGTATCCTTCTTTCAGTAAATACTTGCTGAGACGATTATACCACATTCGCCCAGATTGTTTCAACCCATATAATGATCTTCTCAATTTGATTGAGAACATAGCCCGTGGTTTATTACTGGCTGCATCGGGCAGCTTAAGTCCTTCTGGGACTTTCATGTATATGTCGGTATCCAACTCTCCATACAGATATGCGGTAATGACATCCATAAGTCTCATGTCAAGTTTTTCTGAAACCGCTAGGCTTATCAAGTAACGGAACGTAATTGCGTCCATTACTGGAGAGTATGTTTCCACATAATCAATTCCAGGCCTTTGTGAAAAACCTTGCGCAACAAGTCGTGCTTTATACCTTGCAATCTCATTTTGCTCATTGCGCTTTCTTGTAAATACCCACTTGTAACCTACAGGGTTCACATTGAGTGGGGTTGGAACAATAGGTCCAAAAACACTCCTTTTTTCCAAAGAGTCTAATTCTGCCTGGATTGCATCTTTCCACTTAGGCCAATCCTGTCTCTGTGTGCATTCATCAATGGAGCAAGGCTCAACATCATCAAATTTAATGATCTCAGTAGCCACTAAGAATGCAAATAAATTATCAATGATTATCTCATTTCTGTTCCACAATTCATTAGTGGATGCATAATTTATGGAGATTTCTTGGCTTTCGGGTACAGCTACCACTTCAGGAGCACGTGTCTCATCAAGGACATTTTCCTTCACAGGAAGTACCCGTCCCTCTTGAGGAAGATTTAAATCATGAATTATGGGCTCTCCATTTATTTCATTTGCATTCATTTTGGCCATCAACTTCCTCTTTCGAGGAACTGAGTCCTTTGAGCCTAGTGGTCTGCCACGCTTCAGGCGTGCAATAGATGAGCCGTTTGCTGGCGCATTGCCTTTTTCATTATGAACATCAATCCTTGCAGGTGCATTTGCAGCTGGGATATGTGATTTCATCACCTTCGAAGCATCATTAAAAGCATCTGGCATCTGATGTGCAATGCTTTGGAGGTGAACGATCCTTCTCACTTCATTGTCACATTGAGCGGTACGAGGATCGAGATGAAACAAAGTGGGTACATCCCATGATAATTCACGCCGTTCTTCAGGAACGGGTTTGCCTTGTTCTTTAGGAACAGATTTTTCTCCCCCTAATAATGGGAAAATTGTCTCATCAAAATGACAATCCGCGAATCGTGCCCTAAAGATATCACCAGTCAGAGGCTCCAGATATCTTATGATAGATGGTGAATCAAAGCCAACATAAATTCCCAATCTGCGTTGAGGGCCCATCTTAGTACGTTGCGGTGGTGCAATAGGCACATAAACCGCACAACCAAAAACTCTTAAATGTGAAACATTTGGTTGAATGCCCAACACAAGCTGAATTGGAGAATATTGATTGTTGGCGACGGGCCTCAATCGTACCAGAGATGCTGCATGTAAAATGGCATATCCCCAAGCAGAAACTGACAACTTTGTTCTCATTAGCAATGTGCGTGCTATCAATTGAAGACGCTTAATCAAAGCTTCTGCCAAGCCATTTTGAGTATGAACATGGGGAACAGGATGTTCAATGTCAATGCCTAACGACATGCAGTAATCATCAAAAGTCTGAGATGTAAATTCACCAGCATTATCGAGTCTGATTGACTTAATGGGATAATCTGGGAATTGGGCTCGTAATTTAATTATCTGAGCCAAGAGCCTAGCAAATGCCATATTCCGAGTGGACAAAAGGCAAACATGTGACCATCGGGTAGATGCATCCACCAAGACCATAAAGTACCGAAATGGTCCACAGGGAGGATGAATAGGCCCACAAATATCCCCTTGAATTCTCTGTAAAAATGATGGGGATTCAACATCAACCTTTTGTTGTGATGGTCTGATTACCAACTTCCCTTGTGAACAAGCTTGACAAAAACTGTCATTTGATACCATAATATGTTTTGTCAATAAGGGATGTCCTTTAGAGTTGGTAATGATCCTACGCATCATAGTGGATCCAGGATGACCCAATCGGTCATGCCAAAGCTTGAAAGTATTTGAGTCAATGGACTTCTGGTCCATGATACTATGTGCCTCAATTGTCCGTATGGTTGTATAGTACAACCCTGATGAGAGCGCACAAAGCTTTTCCAATATACGCTTCTGGGTATCATTGGAAATAATACAAAGATATTCCATGTTTTTCTCATTCTTTGTTTCAACATGGTAACCATTCAAACGAATATCTTTGAAACTCAACAGATTTCTTCTGGAGTTAGATGAATACAAGGCATCTTGAATGGACAGTATTGTCCCATTTGGTAACATAACTTGGGCTATGCCTGAGCCTTCAATCAGGTCTGTAGGTCCTGATATGGTTGTTACCTTTACTTTTGTAAGCATCAATTTTGAGAAATACTTTCGATCTCGAAGGATTGTATGAGTAGTTGCACTGTCTGCAAGACAAATATCTTTGCTAGAGCTCTTGTTTTGGGGGCATCCATAATTTACATCCATGCCTTCAAATAAAATAAGTTGAATCAACAATCATTCAAAACATTGCCACTTTTATTGAAGTGAAGGCAGAAAAGAAAAATAAACAGTGCTTCAGATAATACAAATGGTACATGAAGGAATTTAATCCAGTTCGGACCCATAAATTTCATTCCCCCTTTCAGAAACAAAATCGGAAACATCTAGATGCGTCTTGTCTAAACGACGCGATATTTCCGATGAGCCGTCTATGGCTGGCGGATCAGGTGCAACATAATTTGTCTCCACTTTTCTGTTTTTAAGTGAAGTTTGATAAAGATCCGCCAAGTGCCTCGGCGTACGACATGTACGCATCCAATGTCCCTTTGCACCACATCTGTAACAAGCTCTTTCATTATTTCTAGGCACATAGCTTGCTTGTGTTTTTCCCTTATTTCTGGGTGCATTTTTGCCATTCATGGATGGATTGTTTCTTGGCCCCAAGCCGTATGGATGAGCACCACGATCTTTTCTACTCCCTTGCCATCGGCTACGTTTGCCTTCTCGCCCACGTTTGTGGATACTGC
This sequence comes from Prunus campanulata, assembly GCA_034190965.1. Lineage (NCBI taxonomy): Eukaryota > Viridiplantae > Streptophyta > Magnoliopsida > Rosales > Rosaceae > Prunus > Prunus campanulata. Next base: position 660,155 of record CM067209.1, read on the forward strand.
CACGAGATGAGGTGGCATTTACTTCCCGAGATGCAGCATTTATTTCGGGAAGTGGTGCTGAGCCTGTTGGGCGAGATTGGTGATTTTTCAATAAAAGCTCGTTGTTCTGCTCAGCTAGCAAGAGGCAAGATACAAGTTCTGAGTACTTCGTGAAACCACTATGCCTATATTGCTGTTGCAAAAGCACATTTGAGGCATGAAATGTACTCAGAGTTTTTTCGAGCATATCTTCCTCAGAGATATTCTCACCACATAATTTCATAAGGGAGGTGATCCTGTGCATAGCTGAGTTGTATTCAGACACTGTCTTGAAGTCTTGAAACCTCAAGTGTGTCCATTCATATCTAGCTTTTGGGAGAGTCACCGTCTTCTGATGATTGTATCTCTCACACAAGGCTTTCCATAGGACCAATGGTTCATCAATCACCACATATTCGCTCTTCAGCGCTTCATGAATGTGGCGGCGAAGGAAAATCATGGCCTTCGCATTTTCCTCAGGTGATGCATCACTTCCATCTTCAATGGCTTTGCCAAGGCCATTAGCACGCAGATGGATCTTGGCATCCAGGACCCATGATAGGTAATTGTCCCCAGAAAGATCTAGGGCAGCGAATTCCAATTTTGCCAGATTTGCCATCTTCAAAAGAAGAATGAGATGCATTAGAATTCGCAATAATCTTCAGGCTTAATATATTTTTGAACTTCAGGCCAAAAATATTTTACACAAAATTTCAGATTCGGGATCTGGGACATTAAGCCATTTATTAATAGGAACTTCAGGCCCTATAATTGTTTGAGAAACTCCAGGCCCTCATTTCAGTTGGTTATAAATATAAAGTGCTATAAATTTACTGGTATGGACGATAAACCCGCACCATACTTTAATTGTGCGATAAAGTAAATTCATAAAGTAAATTGCTTGCTGTATGGACGTTAATCCCGCACCATACTTTAAATAAAAGTAAATGTGCGGTAAAGTAAACGTGCTTGTATGGGCACTAATCCTGCTCCATACTTTTAAATAAAAGTAAAGGCAGTTGTGTGGACGATAAACCCGCGCCACACTTTTAAATAAATACTGTTGTATGGGTAATAAACCTACACCATACAGTAAATACATTGTATGGGTAATAAATCTACACCATACAGTAAATAAAGTAACTGAGGGATTAAAAACCACCACTTAAAAATATATGAGGTGAAACCGCTCATAAGGTTATTGGTGGGTTCTTATTAACACCACAATCAAATGATATAATATAATAGTATATTATCATAGCCCAGTAAAGTTTACGTGGGCCTTATATGAAATAATATGTATGCATTAAAAAATCATACTATAATAATATTATATGATGATTTGTGTTACAACGCGATGGGTAATGAAAATTACACCACCATAAAACAACAGAATGGGGTATAAAACCATGCCATTCCAAATTATATTACAAAGAAATAAATTAAGCAAACATGGATGAAACAGCACAAAAATTGTGAGAACACAAAAAAGAAAGTTTGCATGTCGTCGTAGTAGTAAAGTGAGAGGAGACATATGACGGAGAGGAGAAAGAGAAATAACCACATAGTGTTGAGCTGAGAAAAGTGGAGAGACTATCGTGCTGATAACGTGTTATGAAATAAAATAATTAGAGTATGGAATTACCACTGAAAAATGATAGTGGAATTATATCTTTTCTTGTGGCGTTTGCACAGATTGAATTTCCTCTCAAATAGAAACTCACTCAATAGTATTCAAATCTCACTCTCCTTTTCTTTCTTCTCTTCTGATGGTGTGTATTACAAATGAACGAACAAGCCTATTTATAGGCGCTTCTGAAATTTTCTCGTGAGTGTACAGTGCAAAGTTTCTGCCTTAATTTCAAACCATCACTTTCATCCGTGAGTGTACAGTGAAACTTTTGCCTCATTTTCAAACTTCCTAATTGATTGTGGGCTCCACTTCCACTATTTATAACATAGCAATCATTTTCACTTCTTTTTTAGTCTATTGAGCATATGTTCTAGCTAACTTAGCTAAGTCCATATCTGCAAAATACTTGGCTCGTTAACTACATGTAAAGAATGATTCATCTATACTATACAAGCAAATACATAATTATTCAAAGTAGTAATTATAGTTCATGCATGCAGGCGTTTCAGAAAGGACAAATTGGGATTTCCGTTGTGACATTCTGGTATTTACCAAAGTCGGGAACAGCTGCAAGCAAGAGGGCAGCCTCTAAGGCTCTTGATTTTATATTAGGATGGTGAGCAATTAATTTTTTTTTTTAAATATTAGTTATCTAGAATGAGTAGTCTTAATTTGAAGTTGAATTTGTATTATAGGTTTGCTCATCCTGTTACATTCGGTGAGTATCCCCAAAGCATGAGATCTTCAGTGGGAGATCGTCAGCCTAAATTCAGCGTAGCAGAATTAAAACTGCTAAAAGGATCTATAGATTTCCTTGGTGTCAATTATTACACAGCTAGTTATGCAGATCCTCCCTCACTCTCCGCTGCCACTTCCACTGTTAACCAAAGTTTCTATGGAGACATGGATATCTCTCTCTCTAGTATGCATGCTCAACTCAATTCATTGTTATATAGTATTCATGTGTCCTCTGCTAATGTTGTTACTCTTTTGCAACAGCGGACAAAAATGGGGTTCCTTTGGGTACACCGGTACTCTCTCTCTCTCTCTCTCTCTCTCTCTCTCTCTCTCTCTCTCTCTCTCTCTCTCTCTCTTGTTGAGAGTATTTGTCCCATATTGGAAAGTTAAGGGACCAAGCCTGGGTTTATAAGGAGTTGGGCTACTGCCCCCATTGCCAATTGGTTTTGGGGTGGAACCTCAACTTCTTTCATGGTATCAGAGCAAGGCTTCACGTGTTGGGCCCAACGGTCACACGTGCTCCCACGTCACCTAATATGTGTTGTCCACGTGTTAGGCTTGAAAGTTCGCCACACGTGCAGGGGCGTGTTGAGAGTATTTGTCCCATATTGGAAAGTTAAGTGACCAAGCCTGGGTTTATAAGGAGTTGGGCTACTCCCCCCATTACCAATTGGTTTTGGGGTGGAACCTCAACTTCCTTCATCTCTCTCTCTCTCATTTGATCATCTCCATTCGTCGCAACTGATATCGTCCGCAGAAATAGGTTTCCTTGTAGTGATTAAAGAACCCTGAACATAATTGCAGACTGCTTTGAGCTGGCTACACATATACCCAAAGGGAATTCGAGAGCATATGCTACATATAAAGGAAAAGTACAACGATCCGGAGATTTACATTACTGAAAACGGTACATAAGTATATATATATATATACATATATATATAATTTCCATGAAATCAAATAATTAATTTCTAATTTAATATATATATGTGTAGAAGGCGGTAAAGTGAAGGGATACTTTGCATGGGCATTTGCGGATGTGTATGAATGGAACTCAGGCTACACTGTTCGATTTGGACTCGCTTATGTCGATTACAAAAACAAATTCAAAAGAACTCTCAAGTACTCTGCCTATTGGTTGAAGATGTTCCTCCTCAAATGATTGATGGATATATGCAGGACTTCCTTGTTGATTTAAATAAATTTTGTTTCATCAAACAACTCTGTTCAATTCAATATTAATTCTCACCGCCAAAATTTCTTTCAATTTCCACATGCATGATACATACATATGCATGGTCCTTGTTATGAATATCTATTGCCTTAAACGCGATCCGAAACGATAAGGTAGGGATCGATGACAAAGACTATGTTGTTTACGCAGCCAACAATAATGCTTATGATCGTTGATGGCAATGGGTTTGTGTTGTGTCGGGCAACAATAATGTTTATGAGTCATAAGTTATGACTGCTGCTAGGCCTCTGTTTTTGTAGTTTTGCTTTTGTTTTTTCCTTATCAAGTGATTTTATTCAGACCGGAAATTTCTTAATTAAGATTTTGCTCTTCACATCTTGGTCTTGATTGTCATGTTCGAGTTGTAGATTGACTATTCTACTCCTATGTGATGTGATGACAAGGCCTCTTATAATTTCATGACAACAACACATGGACTAGAGTTCATTAGTCAAACTGTAATTGACTTTACGCAACACTTAGAAAAACCTACTGATTTTCTCATTCTCCTCTCTTCACTGGAACAGGAAACCAGTTGGGCCTCTACCTATCTAAAACCATACTCATGTGATATGAGGCCCATTACTAATATCAAACTCAATACTGGGCCACTGTAAACTATTACACAAAGAGAGGAAGTTATGATTTGTTTGAAATCTTCAACTGCGAATAGCATGGTAGCTGTCCTGCGTTCTATTTATGAGCATCTTCGCAAAACTTCACAATTATGATGCACCAAAGCAAGAAGGATAGGGCCTTACCCATCCCCTATATTTTTATGTGGTACTTTATTTAACCAACTTAAAACTGTAACTTTAATGCTGGTATGGATATATACATGTATATATTGTGAGTAATTGGCATGATAATCTACCTAGCTAGAACCCTAAAACCTAAGAGCACTTCCACTCATTTGCCATGGCAAAGGGAAAGGGCAAGACAAAGACTGTTACTATTACGTGAATAGTGATAGCCTTTGCAAAAGGCTTGTGGTGTTTCCATTCCATCCATTGCCATGGCAACAACTATTCACATGAGATATGAGGAGAGGAATTTGTATAGAATTTTGGTGTGTGAAGTAAAAAATATGACTAAGTATTTATTTAAATTTTTTTTGAAATTCTTAGTATTTTTTTCTATTTTTTAATATAAAAAATTTGTTGCTGACGTTAGCAACCCCGAGCAACAACCCATGCTATTATTGCCTTTGGGCCAGCCCAGGCTTGAGGAGCCCATCGATAGCCCTGGCAGCATTTGTCTGCTGGAAACCCTTTTTGGGCCTAGCCCCCCCCTTGCCCGGGCAAAGGGTAGAGCGGTGGAACTGCTCTAACACAACACTCTTCCCCAACTCCAGCCTCGGTCACCATTGGGGCCAAGCTGCAAAGGCCATGGATTAGTTTTGTAATTGCACCTACAGGTTGTTTTAAGAGATAACTATGCAAAATAACTATCAGATAGTTTTTAAACTGGAAAAAGTTGTTTATTTTACTCCTGAATTCTTCTCATTAAGAAGTTGGTCTAAATCTAAATAGAGGCTTCGAATATCATCGTCATCATCATTGAAATTTTTTGACTTCTCGCAATACTGTTTATCATTTTTTTAAGGTATATCGAAAAATTATGCCTTTTTGCTCTTCAATCTACTAACCAAAGTCTCGAAATCAAATTAACTAATGAAGGAAATTTGAAGTAATCAGTCAGGTTCGAATTTCCATGATATTTTGGTAGTGTGCGTGAGAAAATTAGGCCATCTCAAACCATGGGTTATATCCCAAATATAGTCCTAAAATAATGCAAAACCCATCTCTAATCATGGGCTAAACAAAATTTTGGCCAAATTTAGAGGGTCACATTTGGCCATTTAGCCCTCCAACTGAGCCACATGTAGCCAAGCTTTGGCCTAGGCCAAATTTTTTGTGCTCCCCATGCATGTGCTTTTCAACAGGCAACATTAAAGCATGCTGATGTCATGACGTCAGCTATATATTTATTTAAAAGCCTTTTTAAATGTTTCAAATCATGTTGTTTAAGAAAAAAGTATAAAAAATTATTGGTCATAACCGTTGGAGGTCAGACCATTGAAACCCTTTTTTTTTTCTTTTTTTCTTTAAAAGATGCAGTCACCTTTTAAAATGTTTTCAATTCGTGTTATTTAAGAAAAAAGTTATAAAAAATTATTGGTTATGACCGTTGGAGGTCAAACCATTGAAACCTATCCTTTTCTTTTCTTTTTTTTAAATGTGGTCACCTTTTATAATATTTTCAAGTGTTGTTTAAAAATATTATAAAAAATTCTTGGTCATGACCGTTGGAGGTCAGACCATTGGAACATTGTCTCTAAATAGTAGATTAATTAAATTAAAAGTTAAACTATATATAGTTGTGGAATGTATGAGTATTGTACCATAGTTTTTTTCAAAATAATAAAATATAAATGACCCTAAAATATAGTCTCGCATGTCTGAAGATGGAAAAATTTAGCCCTACACTATTCTTTAAAAAATTAATATTTTGAAGGGCTAAAAATACATTTAGCCCTATGACTATAGATGGACTTACCTCCCTCTTCCTAATTTGGCGAAAAAATCTCAAAATCCATTCAAATCATATTTCATCGTCATACCCAATTATGCGAAAACAGGTTCCCCTAAACATCAATAATTTTTTCTGTCCTTTAGCAGTACAATAATTGGTGTCATATCCCCCACTACGGAAGCTGATTAGCCAGAGCTAAATTATTTTTTTGTTTGCTTCACTTTTTTATCGATAAGATTTAAATTGATTGGTAAATAATACATAACAGGTCCATGTGAGAAACATGAGGCTTTTTATTTAGTATGTAGGGCCTGTGAATTATTGAGGTTGTCAAGTTTTGAGCTCCATCTATATATAATATAATATACGAGAGGTTGAATTGAAGGTGCGTAGAGATTAATGTTAATTGTGGTTGAGCTAGCCTATAGGGGAGGGGCTAATTAGAATAGAATAATGGGTGCTGAAGGAGATCATCGTCTTCTTTTGTGCCTCATAGCTCTTGCCTTATCAACTGCTGCTGCTCATGGGGCTGCTGTGAAACCGAGTCATGACTCAATGCCATTCAATCGAACTAGCTTCCCAGCTGGGTTCGTATTTGGAGCTGGTTCAGCTGCGTATCAGGTGTTTAATTGGCATGCATGTATTATTTGTTTATGTTCAGACAAAGAGCCAAAGCTAGCACCCACTTAATTATTTGTTTCCCCCACTTTCTTGTTAGTCTGAAGGTGCAGCTCTTACCCATGGAAGGGGACCAAGTATATGGGATACCTTCACTAGGAAGCATCCAGGTCTCTCTCTCTCTCTCTCTCTCTCTCTCTCTCTCTCTCTCTCTTAAAATTGTTTGAGAATTTTTAAATTTTCATGGCAGAAAAAATTTCCGATGGTAGTAATGGGGATGTAGCCAATGATTTTTACCATCACTATAAGGTATGTTCCGCCGTATATATATATTATTGCATATGTTTTTTTATTTATCAAAATGAATAATTTCATCTACTGCCACACACAGGAGGACGTAAAATTGATTAAAAAGATCGGCTTGGACTCCTTCAGATTTTCAATCTCATGGTCAAGAATTCTACCTAGTAAGATCATTCATTTATGCATCAACGGATCCTGCATTACGTTCATATGATTTAAAGTTGGCACGTACGTAGTGCTCAAATCTTTTTTTTATTTTCCCTCGCAGAGGGAACAGTTAAAGGTGGAGTGAACCAAGAAGGCGTCAAATTCTACAACAATCTTATAGATGAGCTCTTATCCAACGGTACATAATTATTCTATTTTTGTCCATTTTTTCAATAATTCTCTAGCTTATCTGTGTTATTCCACGTTTACAGGAATAGTGCCTTTTGTCACCCTTTTCCATTGGGATCTACCACAAACACTTGAAGACAAGTATGATGGATTTTTGAGCCCTAAGATTGTGTAAGTAACGGATAAAAATTAATTAACCAGAATTCATACATATATATATTATAATCGATTATTCTGAACACAAACTATAATTTAATTCCACCAATAGTGATGATTTTCAAGACTACGCCAATTTTTGCTTCAAAACATTTGGCGACCAGGTCAAGCATTGGGTGACATTGAATGAGCCTGTTACATATTGTGTTAATGGGTACAACGGCGGCTCTTATGCACCGGGTCGTTGTTCGAACTACGTCGGAAACTGCACCGCCGGCAACTCTGCCACCGAGCCTTACATTGTGGGTCATCATCTACTACTTGCTCATGCATATGCTGTGAAATTATACCGGGACAAGTATCAGGTTGGCACATTAAGAAAATACCTCATTTCCTTATTATATTTTTATATTATTTGCTTTTCAAGTTTCAATAAAACGTGGCTTTGATTATTACAAAACTATTTTAAAAATATTACATGTTGAATTGGTAAAAGATAAATAAATTCATAAACAAAAAGGTTTAGGGCCCATCCATGTGAACCTTTACTTGTTCTTTGCTAGGATTAATAGGATAGGATTTCGTCCTCACTTTTCTCGTTCCTTTGATAGGATAGGATTTCGTCCTCACCTTTTCAGCACTTATCAATCTTCTCTTTCTTTCTTTTAATGGAAAATAAAATAAAGGGTAGCAATCATTTTCACTCCTTTTTAAGTCTATTGAGCCTATATTCTAGCCAACTTAGCTAAGTTCATATCTGCAAAATACTTGGCTCGTTAACGACATGTAAAGAATGATTCATCTATACTATACAAGCAAATACATAATTATTCAAAGTAGTAATAATAGCAGAGCCGGCCCTGGCCCAGGGCTACCAGGGCCACAGCCCGGGCCCAAAATACAATGGGGCACAAATTTTTCTTAGTCTCTATATATATATTTTGGTCAACATATATATATATACTTTATTTTCATCTTCAACATTTAAGTAAATGTCTTTGTCTTTTTACTTTAATTTATTTTTATATTACTCCATTTACTTAAGTTTACAATGTAAATAAGAAAGTACCCCCCATTTGGATTCAAATAAAAATACTAGAAAATCAAATTCCCACCAAATCAAAATATGAAAATTCGGTTTTAATGCAAAATACGATTTAGGCTAAAAATGATGGCTCATTAAGTCAATATATACTTCATACTAAAATCCCATAAAATCAAGTTTTCTTATTTGATGTGTAAGGAACAAAAGCCGCCAAAAATTATCTTGAAAAAATTATCTTGAGAAAATTATTATTCCGAAAAACTATGTTTCATACTTAGTCAATATTAAGTTGAACATTTCATGCTTGAGTGTGATTGATCATATTTTTAGTTTCTTTATTGCTATTGCCTCTAACTTGTTGTGGTGATTGTTTAGATTTTTATTGTCATTAGTTCTATTTAATATAAAATTTAAAACTCTGGAAATCTTAAAAAGACAAAAAAGAAAAATAAGACATACGTCAAAGTCTAAAAAAGATCTTTAGAAAAATATTTTCTTAAAAAAATCAATGCTTAGTTTATTTTTTTTAAAAGCTACAGTTTCAGTTTCAGTTATTAATGTGTGTACATGGGCACACTTTAGATTTTCGCCGTAGGCCCTTGAGAGCTCAGGACCGGCTCTGAATAATAGTAATTATAGTTCAAAATTCAGTGATAACAAAATATGATTTTACATTTGCGTTCATACATGCAGGCCTTTCAGAAAGGACAAATTGGGATTTCCGTTGTGACGTTCTGGTATTTACCAAAGTCGGGAACAGCTGCAAGCAAGAGGGCAGCCTCTAAGGCTCTTGATTTTATATTAGGATGGTGAGCAATTAATTTTAAAAAAATAAATTAGTTATCTAGAATGAGTAGTCTTAATTTGAAGTTGAATTTGTATTACAGGTTTGCTCATCCTGTTACATTCGGTGAGTATCCCCAAAGCATGAGATCTTCAGTGGGAGATCGTCTGCCTAAATTCAGCGTAGCAGAATTAAAACTGCTAAAAGGATCTATAGATTTCCTTGGTGTCAATTATTACACAGCTAGTTATGCAGATCCTCCCTCACTCTCCGCTGTCACTTCCACTGTTAACCAAAGTTTCTATGGAGACATGGATATCTCTCTCTCTAGTATGTATGCTCAACTCAATTCATTGTTATATAGTATTCATGTGTCCTCTGCTAATGTTGTAATTTACTCTTTTGCAACAGCGGACAAAAATGGGGTTCCTTTGGGTACACCGGTACTCTCTCTCTCTCTCTCTCTCTCTCATTTGATCATCTCCATTCGTCGCAACTGATATCGTCGGCAGAAATAGGTTTCCTTGTAGTGATTATAGAAACCTGAACATAAAATGTTACTTGAGAATGGAAAATTAATCTATATGTGTGTGTATAGATATATAGTTACTGACAGTTGATATTGGTTTAATTTGCAGACTGCTTTGAGCTGGCTTCACATCTACCCAAAGGGAATTCGAGAGCTTATGCTACATATAAAGGAAAAGTACAACGATCCGGAGATTTACATTACTGAAAACGGTATGTAAGACCTACAACTAATTTTGTAATCAATTCTATAAATTAGTATGATCATTTTTTTGTTGTTGTAAATTTAATGAAATCATATATTAAACTTTGCATGTTGAAGGTGTTGGTGATGCAAATAATAGCTCCCTGCCTATTAAGACTGTCCTCAAGGATAGTACAAGGATAAGATACCATCATCTCCATCTTTCATATCTTTCAGAAGCCATCAAGTGAGTACAAGGATATATATATATATATATATATATATATATACATATACATATATATAATTTCCATGAAATCAAATAATTAATTTCTAATTTAATATATATATGTGTGTGTGTGTAGAGAGGGCGTTAAAGTGAAGGGATACTTTGCATGGGCATTTGCGGATGTGTATGAATGGAACTCAGGCTACACTGTTCGATTTGGACTCGCTTACGTCGATTACAAAAACAAATTCAAAAGAACTCTCAAGTACTCTGCCTATTGGTTCAAGATGTTCCTCCTCAAATGATTGATGGATATATGCATGACTTGTAAGCTTCTATCTGGAATTAATCCACCGTCGGACCATGGACTTTTTTGTTGTATTAATTAAATAATCGGACCATGGACTATGTTGTTTACACAGCCAACAATAATGCTTATGAGTCGTTGGCAATGGGTTCGTGTTGTGTCGGGCAACAATAATGTTTATGAGTCATAAGTTATGACTGCTGCTAGGCCTCTGTTTTTGTAGTTTTGCTTTTGTTTTTTCCTTACCATGTGATTTTATTCAGGCTGCAAATTTCTTAATTAAGATTTTGCTCTTCACATCTTGCTCTTGATTGTTATGTTGGAGTTGTAGATTGACTATTCTAATTGTTCATTGTACACATTTCATGATATTTTAATAAAATATATGTATTTTTTTAAAAAGTCATGTGTTTCAGGCAAATGATTAAAATAATAACTTTCGTAAATTGGCTGTTTTTGGTAACTAAATTATTTAGCTTCGTTTCTTTAATATTTTTTATGGAGCAAACGATATTCCATTAAAACTCAATCAACAACTTACAAGAGCCGGCACGTAAATGAGTGGCTTCATTAAAACCCTCTCTGGGAAAATTCAGTGGAACAAAACCCTAGGGTAGGAAAGAGTACCACACATGCTCAATAAATGTCAATACAATAGAAAAGATTAAAAAGTGAAACAACCATTGTGAATACAATCCATGAGCCGCCCAATTCCATCCAGAAAGAAAGAACCCTGTCACGACTGAACTGTGCAATCTGGCTAGCCGTCTTATTTGCTTCCACATAGTGAACAGCAGCACGGGGACTTTAAGCCAGCAACGTACGAATCTCATCCACCAAGCCACCTTCCACGACTAGACATTCACCATTTGGACTGCATTTAGGCAATCAGTGTCTACAACTAAGGGTACCAGATAAGCATCCAACGCAAAGGAAATCCCCATTTTGATTGCATATAGCTCTGTAGCGAGGACGTAAACCATACCAGTAGCCTTCATACCGACGGCACCAACCAAAGCTGCAGACGAATCGCGAATAAACCCAACTCCTGTGTGACCATACTTTTAAATCTATTGCACCATCCACGTTTAACTTAAAGGAACCCCCCTGCGGAGGTAGCCACCGAACACAAGGACCTGGCAAAAAAGGCCTGCTATGACGTAATGCTAACTCTGCTTTAAGTTCCTCGTCATAGCTCTTTGCACAGGCAATCAAAATCCATGGTAGCACTGGATCAGATCCATTTTTTTCATGTCACAACACCCAGCCGTAATAACAAAAAGGGATAACTGTTCCACATAAAAGAATATCCCACGCTGTAGACACCCAACTCAATGTATCCGGAAGTCTGAGGTGAAGGAATTGCGTAGGAAAACCTAATCCCTCCCAGACTTTCCGACAGATGCCACACTCAAAAAACTCGTGGACAGAAGTTTCTGGTATTGATCTGCAACGAAAACAAACTTCCTCAGCAATAATATGACGATAAATCATATAATTACTCATGTACAAGGTGCTAATCCATGATGACAAGGCCTCTTATAATTTCATGACAACAACACATGGACTAGAGTTCATTAGTCACACTGTAATTGACTTTACGCAACACTTAGAAAAACCTACTGTTTTTCTCATTCTCCTCTCCTTACTGGAACAGGAAACCAGTTGGGCCTCTACCTATTTAAAACCATACTCATGTGATATGAGGCCCATTTCTAATATCAAACTAGATACTGGGCCACTGTAAACTATTACACAAAGAGAGGAAGTTATGTTTTGTTTGAAATCTTCAACTGCGAATAGCATGGTAGCTGTCCTGCGTTCTATTGATGAGCATCTTCACAAAACTTCAAATTATGATGCACCAAAGCAAGAAGGATAGGGCCTTACCCATCCCCTATATTTTTATGTGGTACTTTATTTAACCAACTTAAAACTGTAACTTTAATGCTGGTATGGATATATACATGTATATATTGTGAGTAATTGGCATGATAATCTACCTAGCTAGAACCCTGAAATCTAAGAGCACTTCCACTCATTTGCCATGGCAAAAGGAAAGGGCAAGGCAATGCAAGGCAAAGACTGTTACTATTACGTGAATAGTGATAGCTTTTGCAAAAGGCTTGTGGTGTTTCCATTCCATCCATTGCCATGACAACCACTATTCACATGAGATATGAGGAGAGAAATTTGTATAGAATTTTGGTGTGTGAAGTAAAAAATATGACTAAGTATTTATTTAAATTTTTTTTGAAATTCTTAGTATTTTTTTCTATTTTTTAATATAAAAAATTTGTTGCTGACGTTAGCAACCCCGAGCAACAACCCATGCTATTATTGCCTTTGGGCCAGCCCAGGCTTGAGGAGCCCATCGACAGCCCTGGCAGCATTTGTCCGCTGGAAACCCTTTTTGGGCCTAGGCCCCCCCTTGCCCGGGCAAAGGGTAGAGCGGTGGAACTGCTCTAACACAACACTCTTCCCCAACTCCAACCTCGGTCACCATTGGGGCCAAGTTGCAAAGGCCATGGATTAGTTTTGTAATTGCACCTACAGGTTGTTTTAAGAGATAAATGTCACATGCTACCTTTGTGCATCTTGAAAAAGAAAAGTTTGTTTTGGTGGTGGTATGGGTTAAGAAGTAAGAACCACAACAAGTGGTACACGAAATAATTGAAAGTTGCTACAACATTGAGGGACAGATTTATGGTGTAAAGGAAAAAGTGTCCAAGAGCGAAACAAAATGGGTTGAGAAATTATAGGCACTACAAGAGGACATGAAATAAATACACATGGAGAGGGGACAACGCCCACATGTAAGAAACATGGGTAGATTATCCTTTGTGTTGCTTCCCCTTCTCAATTCAAAGAAATCTCTGTTTGCATCCATGTTAGCTCTCTCTATCTTATCCTCATCCTCAAATCATTCTTCATACATTTCCAATCAATTATTATTTTCGTATGGGCCATTTATTTCTCTGGCACCCCTTTGCTTTTGCCAAATGTACCCTTCAAAAAAAGTGTAATAATGGATAAATAGCTAAACATTGGGTTGGATAACATGGTCAGTTCACAAGCTGTGTTATTTGTATGGAAAAAGTGCCAAACAATTGACCCACTGCATGTTTTTTTGCCTTATCCTACACGAGCCATGTCTCTACTCTATTTTTTTTATAAAAAAATTGCTGAAAAGAGGGAAACATAATGTTTTACAACGAAGTCGAAATTGTTTTAAAAATTAAAATAAACAAGCTATGATTTTTTTTTTTGGGAAAGAGGAATTCAAACTTGGTACTCTTTCAATACAATTGTAGATCAAATACAATTGTCTCACGTCGGGACGGGACATAAAAAAACTAGATTGGAAGGTTTTCTAAAGTAAAACCTACCGCACAGTTTACTGGGTACGATAAGTTGGCCTCATCACCTGTCAAGTTCTTCAAATGGTTTAAGTTTGAACAATATATATGTGGCTGAAAGACATGGTCCCCAATAGCCCTGGTGGGGGAAGGGGGTACCCTAGGAATCTAGGACGCTCAAACTGCAACTGCCATTCAAAGTCAATATTCATGTGATATTTCATTTCCAACTTCCAAGAAAGGAACTAATCATATATCTCTCAAGAGGAAAACATATGAGAAGTTTTGAAGTCAAGGCCATAATGGGTATGTGTAGGTTTTTTGTTTTTTGTCAATGGCATGGTACGTCAGGTGGAGCAGCTCCACGATCCAACCTGACCTCCTTAACTACTCTAAGAAATGGAATTGTGAAGAGCTCCAGATAAAAATCATGCGTCTTCTCCACTCTTATTTTCCTTTGATTTAAAAAGCCCTGGTTGTTGAACTTCTTATTCATATGATCTTAACCACTCAACAACCCCGTTGGATTAATATAATCTTTATATTTTTGTTTGTTATATTCTTATGTGAATAATTAATTTGGCGAGTCCTAACAACAATGATGATTTAGCTTTGGGTGATTGTTGTTAAATGAGACAAAAAGTAAGCACTTTATCAATATCAAACTCACGAGGGCAAATTATTAGAATGTGAGCATTCAATCCATTCTCAATTAGCTAATTCCATTGCGGTATATATATATATATATATATATATATATGCACCTTTCGTATATTTACTGCTATGTGTATGGTACTCCAAATTGAAGCAGATAATTAATTAGTAGCTTATACTATTGTTGAACAAATCAGTATATCACTATTGCATCAGTAAATTTTCTGATGTAGAACATATATATATATATATATAGTCAAGATGATTGAGGAGCAGTTTGATAAGCGTAACATCAAAATCTAACTCTTGCAAGGTTTGGTAGGTTAAATCAGCATTTTTAGTATTAAGAATACTTTTGGAATTTTGATTCCAATTAGTATTCCTAGTAGTACTAGCGTTTGAGGTAGTATTTAAACGAACTTTAACTGAGGGATTAGGGTTGTTATTCCGAGTATAATTATCAATAAATCATGAGATTTCTCTCAATAATTTTCTGGTGAATTCCAAATTTTCTGGTTCTAAAACTATCGTTAGATCACCAACCCATTATTACTCTACCTCATTTCTTTTTGGCAAAGAAGCAGGAAATAACAAAATTGGCAGAGACAGCGAGCTACTACCTACTGCCACTTTAGAAGTGACATAATTCAGGTTAACTTGTTAAGACAAACTAAGGTTGGTAGTGCAGATTTATTGGTTATAACCACCCAATAATTGTTTATGAAAATATAATTAGAGTAGTTAATCAATGACAATTACAACTTGAGAAATAATTTTGGATTCAAATAACCTGCAGCACATATGGTAGAGCAAGAAAAATAAAAATAAAAATAAACAAAAAGTCAAATAATGCCATGATCCTTACATTTAAACTACCACATATACTTTTTTAAAATGCATGTTTTCATCACCGTCTTGCATTTTGAGTTGTTTATAATGAAGCATACGTTTGCATGTATACGACCACGTAATTCTTACTAAAAATTTCTGAGAAATATGTCAAGACATTGAGATAACGCCAATTAAATAAAATGACACTTACTCTGAGGTCATCTATCTACAATATTATTAATTTTTTAACGTGCAAAATGATGAGGAGATCACGTGGCAAACTGGCATGTGAGCCAGAGAATGTGCCAAAATGTTGACCCAAAAATTTAATGAAAATTTAAAGTGGGTCATAACTATGGATGTTCGTGTTTTACCAACCAAGACCATGAATTATTAAATACTAATTTATAGCTTGATGTATAATGTCCCACGTCAGAAATTTGATAAAATAAATATAATATATAATGAGTGATTCTATTATTAATATTATTGAGATTTTTTCTTACTGGTCTTTCTAAGAAGGTAAGTTAAAGACAATATCGGTGTAGTTAAATTGAGAATAATATTTTTCCCAACAAAGGGGAAAATATTCTGCAAGACAGACAACAACACGCAAGCCATGGATGCCTAGACAAACCCTATTATTACTAGGTGGACACCTAAACTAGCTACATCATGTTGATGTTGAATGCGTATGCATTCCTTTTTTATGACATATTATTAGGATTACAGGATTAATTGTTTAAATCATGCGTATGCATATACATACATATAAAACTATACAAAAAATGATGTATTATTTATCGCGTTACATCACATTCGCTCGAAATTCTGATGTTGTTTTTGGTCCAAAATGAATTTTTTGTTGTTGATGAAATTAACAGATAAATAAATAAATAGTAGTCTTCGGATTCCTCTTTACCCTGCAGCCTGCATAATAAAATTGTGGTTGGCTTGACGTGCATGACTAAAGAATATTTGACTCAACTACGTGAACGCCAGTGTGGACGGCCGACAAATTACTGTATAGCAGCTAGCTATAGCTAGCTGGTCATGTATCATTTCATGTCTACGTTAATCATATATACTTAGGTATTCAACTCTATGGTCTTTGTATTCACATGAATCGAACTTGAGACCTTTCACAAATTAAGTGGAACAAACACGTGACAGCTTAACTGAATATAAGCTAACAAATATTGTTATTAGAGGCAACTCACACTAGACCGAAAACTTTCTTTTTTAAGCATCTAATTACGTAAATCGTAGTCGAATACATGTTAATCCTTTCGAATTAACAGTCTAACCTCACACATGTCATCTTCAATGAAATTATATAAGTAAGGCCACCATAGTCTTTAATTAAAAATTCTTTCTGTATCGAAACCAAACTCTTCAACAATTGACAAAAAAGATAGTTCTTTCTTACACGCATAGATTTGTAGCTCGTGCAATGCCATATTGCTTTTATGATGTGTTTACTAATCATGAATTGGAATTCTCATCAGGAATTGAATTCCGCATATGGAGGATTCCTGCGTTTAAATCAAGGAATTGAAAAGCAAGTGGGGCCCACACAAAATTAGGAATTGAATTCCTGATTTTGGAGGAATTCAATTCATGAGTGGGAGGTGGTATTCTAATTCTTGGAGAATGAACCCATTTGGAATTAATCTTTTGTACTCATTATATCCTCACATAATATTCAAAATTTCAAATTTGTCATCTACTTTAACCCAACAACGAGGATATTTGAGTAATTAGTACCACTTCTACCCCAATTCTATATGATTTAGTAAACAACTTCAATAGGAATCCGGAATCTAATTATCCTCAATCAAATTCCTCCTTAATTCAATTCATCCTTAATTCAATTCCTCCTGATTCAATTACGGATTAGTAAACATACCATTATTTAAGAGATATTTAGGTAGACTTATGTAAGTTGAAGGATGGAGGAGAATAGTACGTTTCTGGTGTAAGGTGGATATGAGCCATCATTGAAACCTTGATGAAAGGGAGAGAGCTTGAAATATTGGGTATGAGAAAAAGACATCCCATAAAAAGCCATTGGCCAAACAGAGACAAAAGGCACAGCTGGAGCCTGCGAGAAGGCTTGTGGGGTTTTATTTTTTTCTGCGTTTTTGTTTTTGACACAACTTCCAATAATCCACATTATTCAGTGATGTCCATGTCATGGCTTCAGGGTTCAGTTTGGTACTTTTCCACTTTGGTTGATTAATCTGCAATCACCCAGTAATAATTGTTGTTCCTTATTGAATAAATAAGGGCAAAGTTGATCACTTTACCAACAAGAAAACATCATTGTACGTTTGAATCTCTTCAATTTCTTTCATGGTTTTTGGCTTCTTATCTTTTTATTGAACCAAAATTTATTGGGTCTTGAACAATATGTAAGATCTTCATCTTCTTTCATGGACATGTCCTTTTCAAAATCCCACTCGTTTTACCATCTTCATTCACCCAATTATGATGAATGAGTATGTCTTTGAGTAGTAGTCAAGATTGTACATACATACAATTATGGCTTGCGAAATGCATGCAATCACTAAAAGGTAAGAAGCATAATATGAACGAACAATATTGACGAGTCCTTATTTAGTTAGGGTTTTAGTTACTTACCCGTTTTTATTTAGTTTTACTGACACAAAATAGTCTTTCGAATATGAAATGGTAGCTAGACCCAAAAGATTTTTTATTTTTTATTTTTAGTTGGGACGTTACACTTCCACACTTAATGGATCTTAGCTTAGGGTTTTACATTAGTTTTGTCTCTGTTTCTTTAGTCTTTATGCATCATTTCATTGTGTTTTATTTCGTTGTCTCATTTGCTATTCCCTCGTCCCTACAAACCCACATTGGTTTTGGCATTTTGGCGTAAGTGCAAAGTAATAATAGTTCTTTTATTTATTTTTTGTTACAAAAGTAATTTTTCATTTTGTTTTTGTATGAACATGCACTCGGTAAAGAACCCATTTACAAAACAGAGGAATTAATTAACACCATTATCCATTGCTTGGTCCTAAATCCAACTATGATGGCATCTATCTACCTGGGACTAAGCAATTTCATGGGCCCTACCAAAGCCAATAAAAAAAGAGCCAATGTGGCAGGGGAATTGAGGAGTCACTGTCTGATACGTGGAAGGTGATGCCAGCATGGAAAAGTACTGTTTTCCCAGCTGGCATTTTGAGATTATTGAGGAAAATTGTTTTTGGCCCTTATTTTTTGGGCTGCGTGGGGTTTGTGTAAAAGAATGTGTAGGTCTGGCTCCCTATTGGTCTAGCTTTAGGAGGGAGGGACCCAGGCTGTTGGTTTGGGAGTGGGAAAGAGTCACATGGTGGCCTTCTCTGCTGAATTTTATTTGTTTGTGTTATGACAGCTGGCTCCACTACAACAAGACACGCATTCTTCTCGAGATGTAAGTTGTAAGACATTGTCCACCTCCCTCCCCTAATAATTCTATTCTATTCTATTCTATCCTATTCAAAATTTCAAAATTTCTTTTATTGGCCCAACTACCCATCTCTGTAAATACACTAATAATAATTCTACCAAGTTTCAAATTATTGCACTGCTTAAATTCGGTCAAAGATAAAATTTATGGTTCATTCACTTGCAGATATGATCTTAAAAAGGAAGCTTAGAAGATAAGCGATTTCGATCATCAAACCACTTCGTTGGGATGAGAATCTTATGAGAAATATAGCTAGCATTCCCCTTTCGAGAAATTTAACCGCTATTAATCAAATAAAATCAAACTTACCACAATAGATATTAATCTCTTGTCCAACTTAAAACCAACTCCAATCAAATAGAAACAACTATCGCTATACCAAATGTTGATATTCTTTATATTATCTTTTATCTCTCTTTATATAAGATATTAATTGCACACATTATGTCATAGTTGATATCTTAATTATAATGTTAAATTATGCAAAACATAACTGGCTTGAAAAGCCTATTAAATAAATAAATAAGAATTGGCATGCCTATAGAAGATAATAATTGATATGAAAACCATTACATTACATGATATTGTATAGTATTAGTAATTTAATAATAAATAAAAAAGAGATTAATATGAAAGTAGATAGCTGGCATCTATTGGAATTGCCATGTAAAGCTCATAATACAGAGACATGACATTGTATATGATCATTGGTTGGTATTTTTATCTAAAATAGTAATTGTTTATCAGATTCCTCCAAGAAAAAAATTAATAAAGAAAAAAAAAGAAACCCAAAGTTAGGGACAGAATATTATTATTTATAGCTGACATCCCACTAAGAAGCTTCTTAATTTAAGCTCATAAAATTGTCCCAATACACACTCAACTCAACTCAACACCAACGCACAGACAGAGCTTTCCTCTTCCTTTCATAAATAAACGTAAACGCGTTCAGACTTCCGTGTTCCCGCCGCCTGTTTCAGACCCAATCTCTCTCTCTCTCTCTCTCTCTCTCTCTCTCTCTCTCTCTCTGTGTGAATGGTCAATGAGAGAGAGTAAAAGAAGCTCGTAAATACAGAAAACACGCAAACAATATCAAATTTTTATGTCCTTTTTTCTTTTGAAGAAGAAGAAACAGAGCTTCTCTGGCTCTCAGCCTATCCTATCAATGGCCAAGTCAAAGAACAACAACACTAAGAAGCTTTCTTACATTTCAGTCCCTTCTCAGATAATCAATTCTTTGTCTTCATCTTCTCTGCAATCGCTCCTTCTTTCACCTAAGAAATCTTCAAGGAGTAAAAACAGGTACTTGAGCTGGTTCACCAACTACAGGAGCCCAAAGTTCTGGGTTTTATTTCTGTTTCTCTTTGGCATTCTTGGTATGCTGAAGTTGGGATTCAACCTTGACCCTTTGATCCCATATTCTCCATACCCATGTACCGCAAGTCAGTTACAGAACTTGGTCTCCAATGGGCATTTAAAATCACATATGGCTATTGCTTCAAATGGTGAAAATAGTCACCAAGTTGAGGTTTTCAACAGTGTGAGCCATTCACAGCCGTTGCTTTCAAATGGGAATTTGAAATCAGAGGTGGGTGTTGAAGAAGCTGAGCAAAGTGAGTTTTGGAAGCAACCGGATGGTTTGGGGTATCGGCCGTGCTTGGCCTTGAGCAATGAGTATAAGAAAGCTAGTGTAGGTATTGTGAAGGATAAGACAAAATATCTGATTGTTGTTGTTTCTGGTGGGATGAACCAGCAAAGGAATCAGATTGTTGATGCTGTGGTTATTGCTAGGATTCTTGGGGCTGCTTTGGTTGTTCCCATTTTGCAAGTTAATGTTATTTGGGGAGATGAAAGGTAAAGAATGCTACAACTCACATTTTCCTAACTAAAAGGATATCTTCATTTAATGAGTTTGTGCTTTGTTGTTGTTGGTTTATGGTTGATTTCTATTGTGCTATACTGTTTAGGAGACTCAGAGTTTATTTCTGTGTCTTATTTTATGGGTGCAGTGAATTTTCTGATATCTTTGATTTGGAGCACTTCAAGAAAGTTCTTGCCAATGATGTTCGTATAGTTTCTTCACTGCCATCGACGCATATAATGACAAGGCCAGTGGAGGAGAAACGGACTCCCCTTCATGCTTCACCTAATTGGATTCGGTCACGTTATCTCAAGCGGGTAAGAATCATTGCTGTCTTTGTGCTTGCTTTCAATTAAGCAACCGTGTTGTTTTTCAAAAGATTTATGTTGTTTTTCAAAACATTTGAATGAAGGAAATATGAAAGAGAGAAAAGATGCTTTGGCTTAGTTTGTTATGTATGGAGCTTAAACTTGTTTGTGGGCCTTGTGACACAATCGTTTTGGTTTTGTTTGGTTGTTTGTTTTTGCTGGTGCGTTCCTACACAAGTGTCAGCTTTTGACCTGCTGTTCTCATCTTTTCGTTTTTACTATTGTTCCTACTATACTCTAACCATGCTGTGATCACACAATTGAAGAGCCGTCCAGTCCAATCCAATGCCTAAAATGTTGTACTTATTATCTAATTATAGTAGTTGAATACGGGTGTTCTGGAAAGATAAATCTCATGTGCTGCTTATCATTTTAACAACTAATGACGAGCACAAGGTTTTCTGATCTTATGCTAAAAATTATAATAATTTTGAGTTTGTTGATTTCAGTAACATGATTTTTTATTCATGATTATCTGTTTTGTCATGTGTGGTTAGAACAAATCTCCTGTGGAATGCGAATCAGCACTACAAACTATGCTAATTCCCCCTTTTCTTTGCAGATTAAAAGAGAAGGGGTTTTGCTTCTAAGAGGCTTGGATTCAAGGCTCTCTAAGGATCTTCCATCTGATCTTCAAAAACTTCGATGCAAGGTAACGTGCGAAATACGTCTTTAATTTCCTTTGTATATGCAAGCTGACTTTGTTTCTTTTTGTTTTACCTGGTATGATGGAAAATAATTGACTACATTTCTACTGTATTGACAGCCTTTAGATTTTATCAGTCGTGAATAAATCTGTACCTTTGATTACAGAAATGAAAGGAGGTTCTAGTTCTAGAGACAGCTGACTCTAATCTCTTCTTTGTTTGACATCAGGTTGCCTTTCATGCATTGAGGTTTGCTCCTCCAATTTTGGGGATTGGTAACAAGCTTGCAGAGAGGATGAGCAGTAAGGGACCTTACCTTGCCCTTCATCTCAGAATGGAGAAGGATGTATGGGTGAGGACTGGTTGCCTTCCTGGTTTGAGCCCTGAATATGATGAGATAGTAAACAATGAGAGGATACAGCGGCCAGAGCTCCTAACTGGAAAATCAAACATGACGTACCATGAAAGAAAACTTGCAGGTCTCTGCCCCTTGAATGCCTTGGAGGTGACCAGGTAAGAATGTTAGCCAAATATATATTTACTTTAAAGCATTTTAACATAAACCAATTTGATATCTATTATCCTATTTGTTCTATGTATCAGAGAGTTTTATAACGGGCAAAATTTTGTGTTTTAGGTTGCTTAAAGCTCTGGGAGCTCCAAAAAATGCAAGAATATATTGGGCTGGAGGGCATCCATTTGGTGGAAAAGAAGCCTTGCTGCCATTAACTGGAGAATTTCCCCATTTTTACAATAAGGAAGATCTTGCTTTGCCTGGTGAACTAGAACCTTTTTCAAATAGAGCTTCTGTCATGGCGGCCATTGATTACATAGTTTCCGAGAATAGTGATGTCTTCATGCCGTCTCATGGGGGAAATATGGGCCATGCTATCCAGGTATAGTTTATTTGTTTCGGTCTAAACAGATAGGTAATATACGCTAGATAAAATACTTCACAAGTACAAGAAAGCACGACAATACGACCAAAGTAAATCAAGTTGAAAGAAAGTGAAAAAGAAAATACTTAAGGATACTTGCGGAACTGATCTGAGATTGTTAAATGATATCATGAGTTGAAGGGGGGCAAACTTAGACATTTGGACAGAGTACCTTTGTATTTTCTAGGAAATATTTGAGAAACATATAATACAGATACTATGAAAAAAGTTTTTGTGCATGCGTAAAATTCTTGAGAGGTAAAACAGTCTGGAATAAGAAAAAAGAGATGTGCCATTGAGGCCTTGTCATGAATTGCTATTATTGTTACTTCCTGCCTTTTCCATTTGAAAAAACTTACAGAATATAGGATGTTTACAGCTAATAGAAAAAAGAAAATTGTGTTGAGGAAATATGCTGGGAAGACAAATAATATGAAAATGTCATATGAGTAGTTCTTTTACACATGATGGTTACCTAATTTGCTGGGGACTTCTCTTACACCAAGATTTGTATTTTCTTTCAGGGCCACCGTGCCTATGCTGGCCACAAAAAGTATATAACTCCAGACAAAAGGCATATGCTTCCGTATTTTCTGAACTCTTCTCTCCCGGAAACAGAGTTCAATAGGATCATAAAGGAATTGCACAAAGACTCCTTAGGGCAGCCAGACCTCAGGACTAGCAGAGTTGGAAAAGATGTCACAAAGTATCCTGTTCCTGAGTGTATGTGCAATGATTCTCGCACTCATTCGTATCTGTGAGTCCTTACTGAAGGTTTCCAGCATGATGTTAACTCTGCAATGGCCTGCTTCATTGACAAATTGAAACTTCTCAGAAAATCCCTTGAATTTAAGCCTGCAGGAAAGGGGTTTCTTATGCAGGGCAATGATGGCTCTTTGGATGGCCAGTTTTTAAGAGCAACAGCATCACACTCAACTTGTGAGTTTGCTCACATTTTTTTTTTTCACACTCCTTCCTTTGTGGGCACATTCGAGTGAGGATGACAAATGGATGCTTATAAGACGATATAGTATATGGTTCTGTGGAAAGAAAAACTCTGTGAAGCTTCCCTGTCCCCTGGATTTGCTTTGGGACTTTCACAAGCAGCTGGCAGAAGGCGAAGAAGGTCCCCTAATTCTTTAATTCTTTATAGGAAATATTCTTGTAGGATAGGTTTTCCCCATTTTGGTTTCGTTCATTTATTGTGCTACATCGGTGTATTATAATTTATAGAACATGCATGTAAATAAGCATATTTCCAGTAATAATACATATATATTTTTTGCAAGCTCGCATCATGTTGGAGTTAGACACATGTTCTGGTTCTTCATGCAGCAATTGCAGCAGGTTTAATTTTCTTGGAAATCTGTCATTTTCTTGTAATGCACTCTGTACATTGATGCAAAATTCACTATATTTTTTTTACCCTAATTGATAAATCAAAGAAGCAATTTTTGATAACCCGCTTTCCTGATTTTGACCTGATTTTGGAATTAAACTGTCACATGTAGACCTTTAACAGTTCTCTTTCTCACATATAAGCTCCTAGCAGAGGGATCCCCTTACATGAATTCCAAATGCATTCAACCTTTATTATCACGTCAGGGGAGTTCTGGAGGAGGAAGTCAGAGAAGTTCCATCCCTAGAGCTTGGTGAGAGTCCAAGGTAAGCAGAAATATTTATTTGAGACAAAATCATATAAATTGTGATAGACACATTATGAATGCACGTAACGTCTCAGATGCACGCTTACTTTTAACGATAGTATCAACCGTACATCAGAACTAAACTGAATCGAACCAACTTATAGGCTGACTATCAAATAGTTGTCAAAAGTGTTCTAGATAGGCAGGGTCATGGTTGTACTCGGGGCAAAGGTCTTGGAATGTGAGAAGGCAGATATTTGAAATCCAATACTACATATAGAAATTTATACATTTCTCCACTGAATCATGTAACTCATTATTTGCTATTGGATTTCCACAGGCTGAATCATGTAACTCAGTATTTACTATTGCATTTTAAAATCTCTTTTCCACACAGACTTTATTTGATTAATTGCTCCGAAGGTCCAGTTCTTCTTTGTATTATAATTATCTATCCTTATTTATCTTACCAAATGCAATTTCCAATTTTATTTTATTCACTTTCATATGGTCTCTAGTCCCATTAACATTTAACTTCTTCCACTCAACAAATTATCTGATGACTTCAAGAGTGGGATGGAACGAAAATAGTTTTGAACAGAACTTTTAGGCAACCGATGTCATTCATTCATTTATTAAGAGCCAAGTACTCGTACAACTTTTAGAGCATCATCATCAAATTTAGATGGAGATGCTGTTAGGAACTCCCATTCCTGTGACCCCAGGTGTTGAGAATGGCTTCAAAAGCTCATATGGAACAACACCTGCTCCAACTCTGTTTTTCAGTTTCAAGTTGGTATTCCTCTCATCAATAATTCCTTCCAGCCTCTTCAAATTTCCGTTGAACCGCTCGAATGCAGCATTTATCACAGGATTTTCAGCCCAGGATGACTCCAGTTTCTCACCAAGATACTCCTCATCAGGTGAATGATTAGATAACACATCCAAGACAGCCATTACTTTTGTTGCTTGAATCTGTGAGGGGAAGCACATCAGCAGTGCCATTTCGGGTTTCTTCAAAAAGTTCTTGAAAAACTCCTCAGACGGATCTTCAGTTGGCATATTGGTACGAGCAATTGTAGGCTTGTTTGGGAAGTATCCAGCATACATGTACTGTCCAAAGTTCACAGCTGCATGATGCCCAGCTGTTACCCAAATAATGGTTGTCAAAATGTGAATTAGATTTTCTGGGGTTTTCAAAACAGGCCACCATGGCTCATCTTTCTTGTCTGCATGGCCTTTTGTCCTAACTTCTGTCCACCAACCTTGAAGCTCTGTATCAGACTCAACAAGAGTTGGGTCTGGATAGTAGTGATTTACATAGTCACCCACCCACTCCTTAATGGCATCCCAAAGAATGAGACCATCATTTGCAAATGGGTAGTCTTCAATTGTTAGCTTCAAGCCATGCTCAGCTGTAGGATCCTCAACTGCCATTCCCCTGAAATTAAAGCATACAGTAATTAGCCAATGAACTTCCATGGCGTTTCAAATGAAGTTTTTGTCTTTTAAGATTGGTAGCAACTAGATTGAAAATTCTTCGTTATACAAAAGTTGCCTGCAACAACACATGGTTTGGATCAATCTTATATTAGTCGTATCATGTGAAATACCTTCTGATGAGATCAGCTGGTAAAGCTTCCGTGTCAAAGCGCCAGAGCTGGTCATAAGCAGCAGAACTGAGCTCAACGGAGTACTTGTCAGGTGAGAAGCAGCCCTCGATGATTCCACCTGCATTGATGAGGCTTTCTCTAGCAAGAGCATTGATTTCCATTGTATACCGAAAATGAGGATGCAGAAGTCTATAGATAGGATGCATTGCACTTAATTGTCGATTAGCTGCAATTATGTATGGCTCTGTAGCACAATGAGTCCTCAGCCTGTGAAAATATAAAAGTGCAAACATGTTACCAACCATGCAACACTGACATGTTTGCTACTTTTCAAATCCCCATTAGAGTAGATTCTTGCTTGAACTGAAGGCATGAGCTAGAAGCATCACTTGGGCACAGATTTGCTTACCAGTGGATGACAAGCTGATGATAGCCAGCATCATGAGCACAAACATGGGCTTTAGCGAGCCTCCACAGCCAGCAACCGGTGGCATCCCAGGTTGGGGTGAACACTTGCTTCCATTGTGGCTTGTCACCAACCGGTGGTCGAGTGAGTTCAATGGCAACAGGCCTCAGCGTCCCATCCTCGGTGAGGAAGAGTAGTGTCCGAGAACCATACAGTGTGGTTCCTTCAATCTCTCTTACTTTGTTCACATAAGGCATGTAAAGATCATGGTAATCCAAAATAAACATCTTCTTTCTTTTTAAAGCCTGCATTTCAAGTTCAAGCAATTGGCGTGCACAAGGACACACACAGTTTACACGATTTCAAGTTATATGCATCAATGGGGGAAAATTTTCGTCCTGTTTAAAGGTGTACAATAAGAAAAATATGGGAGAGTTGGTGTCTATTTCGTGTTACCTCATCAACAGTCATACAACCTTTGATCTCTTTCTCCACCAGTTCTGTTGTAATCAATGATTCAGGTGGGCCGTAAATCTCAGGGTCAAGTTTACTCTTCAATGGCCACTCCTGCAGGTATAAAAATACAGAATTTAGCACCACAAGAGAAAACAAGATATGCTATTGAACACTGTAATTACTTGACCAACAAGGAAGATGGAAGGGAGGAAGGGAACGTAGAAGTTTGATTTTCTTACTGAAGAGAAAGAGTTGTACTTGTATGTATAAGAAAGCATACCGTGATAAGTTCTATACTGTATGGATTAAGACCAGCTAGAGTTTGCCGAGAAAATTCTTCATCTCTAAACCAAGCAAACTTATCACCTGTAAAAGACGATTAGCTTAATCAAAAGGACAAAGACAATGTTTTTTCTCTTACTTAAAGAGGACACAGACATATATACACAGAGAGAGAGAGAGAGAGAGAGAGAGAGAGAGAGAGAGAGAGAGGAGGAAGGCATACGGTCAATTATTTCGGGGGTCTCGAAGAGCAAAAGATCGTCTCCCCCATCAGTAATGGTCTTGACCAGCCTAGGGATGATTGTCTGAAAAAACCCACCAGTTTTTGGCTTAGGCAATGTTACTCCTTCATTGAACAGTGAATCAATGGCCGTGAAGTATGGAAATCCTAAGTCTGGATTAAGAAGTGCTGTCTCAAGCGAAGGGAGCAACGCGTGCAACACAGATTTCAGGGTCTTTGCTGAAAATGTGAGTTGTTTGACCTCTGCAAACGCTTCATCTCTTGGTACATACACACTGCTGCTTCTTTTTTCTGATAAGGGGTCTGCATTGACATAACAATATGATACAGTTAATCGCATAGCTCTAATAGTTTCTCAACCATACAACTAGACATGCTTAAGCAACATTCCAAATAAACAAATGGTTCATATATAGTTAAAGTAGATATATTCCATTTTCAAAAACATTAAGCACATAGTTATTTGGGGAATTTGGTCACCTTTTTTGGTGCGTGGCCGTCCTGTTCTGCAGCGCCTGGGATATGGATGTTCTTTGCTGCCAAGGACAGGCCTAGCCAGTTCATCTTTGCTATCAGGATCTCCAAGATCATTGTATGTGTCATAATCGTAAATCCTATCGGATGTTTTTCTTTCACCCTCTCCATTTCCTCGCAAATTTTCCAGCTCTAGTTCTCTTAGCCTCTTCAACCCACTAGGTGTCTCTGACGGTATGTAAGACTGCTCCATTGTTCACATAAAATAAATGAACACACATAAGATTGAAGTATAAGTAAGATTAAGAAGCTGTAATTACTAGAAATTAAAGAAAAGTATTAAGGATGTCAACCTTGTTAGTGAAAAAGATTCTCTTCTGTGGATTGTCAAACTTGGCATGAACCCAAGAATTGCATGGAACATTAACAGAGCCATTTGGGAAGCCCTGGAGGTCGATGGTCTTGATGTAGATCTCCTTGTGGTGTTCATTCTCTACCTCAATTGCTCCAACCGCCCCAAAATCTGGTGGGATTGTGAAATTACTCTCATATATCACCTCATCATCATTGTGGCTGGCTTTGTGCGCATACCCCTTGATCTTGTCCTTCTCCAACCCCGTCTCTACAAGAAAATCCATTTTACAAATTTATAATCAGTAAATTAATCAGTATTTCCAAAATTCTTTATTGGTTGATTATAAACATCAAATTCTTCCAGCGTTACTTTATTTTAAATGAATTGTTATTTAAATGATCCTACTAACCCGTTTAATCCGTTTTACCTATTTAACATATTTAAACTCATGTAGTAAAAGTTGACCAAAAAAACTCATGTGTTAAAACAAATATTTTAACTCATTTACTATATTAAATATTAATCTTATCAATAATGTTACTTGTATATACCAAAAAACTTATGATAATATGCAAGGGATTTGTAGCTCAAGTGGTTAAGATCCTAAGTTCTAGGTTCGATTATCCCCTCCCTCAATATTGTTTGTGTAAAAAATAAAAAACTTATGATATTATTGGTGTTTGTAATCTTTGTTCCAATGTTTGAATGAATTTCTCTTTTTGATCCAAAAAAAAAAAAAACACCTCAAATGTGACAAATTGTTAAAGGATTGACACGACTTGTTTATTAAATGGATTGAGCGAATTGAGCGAATTGGTAAACAGGTTAATGAGTTGACCCGAATTTAACATGGATTTTTTACTGTACGGGGCATAAATTTTGGGGGGATTTCGATCAATTCACTGGTGTTGTCGGAATTTCCACCCCTTGTGAGTACATATTTGATTGAAGAATAGCGTAGTAGATTTTTACTCCCTTTGGTTAAGAAAAATAGTTCACACAGGTAGCCTAGCCAATAGTGAAGTAAATTAGCATAAGAAAGTTACTGCAGAATGAGAAAATGAGGGATGTGGGAGAGAGCAAATGGGGAGTCAACAAAAAAAAGACATATTTTACTGTCGGTGGTTAACAAAAAAAGTTACTCACTTAACTGTTGATAAAACGCTATGGGCAAACTGATTAATTTGCTTTAGCAATTATGTTTCAGATCTAGCTGTAATTAGACTAGATCTTTTGGTTGTTGTCAAAGTTAGGAAGGAGAGGGAGCTCGGAGGGACCTAGGACCACTGGGAAGTACACCAAAATTTGCACCATTTAGAAGTATACCAAAATTTGAACACTTAGAAATACACCAAATTCTGGTTCAATCAAATGCGAATCTCAGCCAAATTTAGTTTATTTTTAATTTTAAAAAAAGGGTATTTTTGAATAAGGGGCTGTCTGACTTTTGGCTACTCAAAGACCCAAGGAATAATGAACAGTTAATTATTATTACTCTTATAACAAACAAAGAAAAATGTAACTCTAAATGATTTTTGTATATGCAAAATGGAATAAAAGTAAAATTTGTGCTCATCTAAATCTATGCGTAGTTAATTAAGGCTACACTGGCCGAAAAAACTTAATGTTTTCTTTCTGAAATGATAAAAAAAGGAGGGAAAAAATAATAATGAAAATGAAAACTGAAAATACTTCCAAGTTGTTTTGAAAAATAGGGTGATTTTGAAAACTGAAAACGGCAAATATGGGTGATTTTGAAAACAGAAAACGGCAAATATGTTTTCAGTTCTAAAAAAAGGTGAAAATGAAATGGTTATCAAACAGATAATTAATATTTTCTTTTTTGAAAGAAAAAAAAAACTAGTTTTTTGCTTGGCATATCTCCTCTGGGTGTTTGGAGAAAATTTTGAGTTTAAATGTCATGAATAATAATAAATATCGGAAAAAAAAATCATTATTATTTGTTATTTTTTAGTGAATGAAGTGAATAAATTAGTAGTGCTTACTGGGGTCAAGCTCGGCACTAACAAGCTCCAAAAGAAGGGTTTTGCCGAGCAAATCGGTAATTTCATCGAGGGGCCGAGTCACTATGCTGGAGAGGAACCCTCCTGCTGTTACCTGCACTGTAACCACAGCCTTCACAGTAACTGCCTTGTTCTCTGTTGAGGTTATAGTTGTGGTCGCCGTGGACACTGCTGCAGATGATCCGAGCTCACCAGAACTAGCACGGATCACCACGCAGGAGGAGGACTTTTTCTTATTATGATCATTTTGACGGACAGGATGGCGTGGAAGGATGTTGATGAGGGAGGGGCTTCCATGGCTGATCAGATAATTGGTATGAATGGAGGATTTTGGTAAGAGAGAGGATGGAGCATGGTTGAGTTTTTGCAGATGAGAATTCATCATGTTTCTCTGCTAGTTTGCCTTTTCTTTTGCTAGAATGTTCATACATTTGTAGAGATTTATAGAGAGAGAGAGAGAGAGAGAGAGAGAGAGAAAGAGAGAGAGAGAGTATTGTGTTGTAAAACATGGTACATATTTTTGGATCTAGCAAGAAATTATTCATGGAAAACGATTTGTCTTATTCATGGATTAAAACGGTGTACTGCATTACTGAAATGCCAATAAATTAAAAAGACCCTGTGGCTGTGACTATGCTCGTACGCCTTTTCCATTTTTCACACAAAAAGAAGAAGTTATACCTCATGTCCCCACTATCCAAATTTTTCGTTTCCTTTCTAAATGTTAAAGCGTACTAATTACTGAAATGCCAATAAATTAAAAAGTCTTGAGTGAAATCCAAAGGAGGAGAAAGTTGACAATTACAAGGTTATGAGTTGTACATACGCACCACCCTTTAATCACATGGTGAAATTAGAATATATCCTGTCTCTTGGCTTGGCAGTATGATCGTGCCAAAATGTGAATGTGATTAAAAACGGTTTTCATCCTATAAAAATTATTAGATATACACGAGGAAGTAATGCCAATTATATTATCGTTCTATTTGTGCATGTGATTGGAATTCAATTTTAAAGAGAAACTTCATTAGATAAACTTCAATAATGTAATCAAATACATCAACATGACATCTAAATTATCAATTTTAACTAACATGCTAAAAACAAAACCAAAGCGGACAAAAGCTGCACCACAATTAAGCATAATCTCAAACAAAGCCAAACCTAGCATCAAAACCCTAAAGCTACCCAAGAGCCTAAATGAACCCTAACACCACCACTTAAAGAAGTACTGTCGTGACTATACCCCACCATTGCATAAAATCTTGAAGCGAGAACAAAATCTGTAACAAATATGAGGAAAACATGGTTTCCAACCTTTAAAGCCGTTCTATTTCAATAATTTATTTTATGGAAAACATGGTTTCCATAAAATCGCTTAAAACCACTTGAAGTGATTATCCATAAAAGTATTTTTTTGTCTATCCAAAATCACTCACAAGCAAGATATAGTAGAAATAACCGCTCCTACCTTTAAAGCCGTTTCTATTTCAATAAAAAATTTATTTGGAAAAGGTTTCTAATTCAATCATTGAATATATAAATGGCTATTTGCCCCGGGTTAAGTCATAATCTTTGTTTAGCTTTTTAAGTATTATTATATATTTATTATTATATTGTTTAGCTTTTTAAGTATTATTATATATTTATTTATTATTATTTTCTGTTGATTTGAACATAAAACATATAGCTGCAAGACAAACATGTCAAATAGGTAAGTGCAAAACAAAGATGTAAAATACTATTTTCTTACTTACGTGCTGTACAACCTTGGATACTAGTTTGAGGTTGACATACTGAAGTGGACGTTTAAGGAAGGCTCCATGGATTAGTGGAAAATAATATTGAAACATTGAAAGCAAGAACCGCGATCACCTTTTATTTATTATTAATTCCACTACCAAATTAACAATTCCGGTTGAGCAATGTGCTTAAGTTGATCTTCTTACTATTCCTCAACATATTTTAATATTTAATAAACCTTTTTACCCCGAATCCTAGGTTTCCCGATTTTCCGTACCAAGGGTGTAGATTAGTCCATATCCCACTAATCTCAATCTAACGGACCGTAGAATTTTCCATATCCTATCCCCAATACTGTTACTACAGTCTTCATATTATAATAGAAACATACATCTTTTTCAGTTTCTTGATTAATTTTGTCTTGTTTGTTGGTGGATTATGATTCATGAAGATAATAAAATGTTCAAAATTTAAATTATTAGTAAAAGATTGATTACTTTATGTTCTCCCCAATACCAGTCTTCATATTATAATAGAACCATAAATCTTTTAAAATGGGCATACAAAACAAGATATTAATAATATGGGTTTATATTTAATTTATAAAAAAAAAGACTTGGGTTAAACCTAATAAAAGACAAAGCTTTTGGGCTTGAATATATAAAGATATCATGATTGCTGGCTTCTTTATTTTATTTTATTTTTTGAGAGAAGCGATCTTTATTAAGAGATAAGAATTACATCATATCATGAAGAAGATGCATCCTCTACCAACCATGCCTAGCCAACATCTCTGTAATAATGACAAAAGCATGGTTTCCATGTGGTGAATATTAAAGTTGGCGCATTACGCAAATATCTTCGAAGTATCTTAAGGGGCCTATCAAATTCAAGCTTCCAAAGACTTTTATACAATTTAAAAGTATGGATGTATTAAATCAGGGCACCCCTCCCCCTTATACTCAAGTTTGAATCCCCCTCCTCATATATTAGATTAATTTAGAATAATTTAGACTATCATGTGTATTATTTGCAGCAAACCCTATAAATCACCTTCTGGTTTTGGCTGAATGTGCTTGCTTCCAAATTTAATCACGTTAATGATAGGATTTATGGTTTAGGGTTTGTAATTGAACATGATCATGAATTTCACAATTAAAACAAAAATTACTCATGGTACCTTCATTTTTACTCCTTTTTTTTTATATAAAATTTTATTTATTTATTTATAAATACTTGGATTTTTTTGGTTAGATTCATTATTACTTTTTTTTATTATAAAATTTTATACAAGTTTAAGAGAGGAGGGAATCGAACACAAAATCTTGAGTGCAAGGATAACACACTTAATCACTTGAGTTACAACCCTTTTGCATTTATTACGTTACTCTTAATAAAAGTTTCATTTTTTTGAATATTTAAACCGATAGCCATAATGTACACCCAAATGGACATTGTATATATAGTTGGCACATGAGGGTTAGGGGTTTTGAACACAAAACCTCCTCAAGCTGCTAGATATCTTGCGAGACAACCAATGAATCCCAAAAGTTCAAGCTATCAGTGAATAGTACGTCCAGACCGGTTATTACATCACCAATGATACTTCACAAAATTAACCTTCTTGCGAAAATCAAAGAACCTAATTGATTTCATGTTTTTGAAAGCAAGGAAGGATATATGGTTGCATTAAGAATGTTTTATATGATATCAAATCAATACCATTCAATAGTACTTGTCTGCAAAAGAGATTTCTAAATCCTTACCAGCAAATAATGTGGCAGATTATAGACATATCATATATATATATTTGGATACGCTTGTATTGGGAGAAACATTTGTGTTAAATGAGAATAACACTATTTTGCTACTTCGGTTAATTATGCTATGTTGTACATGATAAATTTGTCACTTAACATATCGTGATTGACAGAAAATAACAAAACGACTTGATGAATTAATATTATTGTTACCTACATAATCTCGGATCTAAAATTTAGAAATTTGAAATGATGTTTTTAGCATCACTCCACTCTTTGATCATTTATATGTAAAGACATTAAAAAAGTTTCCGTGCTCTTTCTGGCAAAAAGCATGGCACTGGGTAAAGGTCAGTTTCTTATCGATGAGGTCTGACCGACACTAATGAATGATTGACACAACGAGCCAAATGCATTGTGGTGGTAGTAATTGTAAAATGATACGGCCTCCGATTTGATGATAATCGTGTAGGTTGTACGTCAACTCATATACAGTAGTTGATGTCTAGATGATAAGACGAAGCACCTACCAACCCATAACTCCACGATGCGAGAAAAACTTTCCTGGAACGGGTATGTCAAAGTAAGCATTTCACGTCAGTATCCCCAATCAATTAACTTATAACAGCAGTCAATTACTTTTGATACTTAATTTATTTTTTTCACGCCTGCTCCGTCGTCTGTGTTCTTCTCTGCAACTCAAATTCCTCTTCTCTCTCATCTCTCCCTCCTCTCACCAACTCTCTCTCTCTCTCTCTCTCTCTCTCTCTCTCTCTCTCTCTCTCTCTCTCTCCAGCTCTCCCTCTTTTCCTTTGCAACTTTAACACAGGATTTCGAATACTAATTATAAAAAAAAATCAATTTTTATCAATAATAATGCAAACCAATCGATATATGCAACTGTGACAAAAAATTTCAGAAAGATGAAGCTGGGTAATATATAACAGAAGAAATTCAAAGAATAGCATAATCTAGCCAATTATTAGAATTCTAAGAATGAAGAAAAAGAGAACTTTTAACCCTTTTCAAACAAAACAGTATTATACATAACAGTCCCGATCTCTTGGACTATAGGGGTCCAAGAGATTTGTAGCCACTCACCGTTGGATGTAAATTCAACGGTTCACTCACTCTTGCACTCCTTTTAAGAAACTTTTTTAAACATCTTACACAGCTTTACACTCCACCCGATATGTCAAATTTAATTATTATTTTATTACATTTTAGTGTTGATTTATTTTTAAATAAAAAGAAAAGAAAAGAAAAAATAATAAAATATTCATTTGACATCTTGCTTTTGGGATGTCAAAAATAACATCTTAACCTCCAGCCTTCATTCCACATCAGCTTTGACATATCGGTTGGAGCGATGTGAGATGTTATTTCTAGCCGTTAAATGTCTATGTGGCACTTTTGACACATCGGTTGGAGATGCTCTAAAATGAGAGAGCAAGATGTTAGTTAATTTCTTGAGATTGCATTAATTGCTGCTGACTCTAGGAGGAGGGTGCAAAGCTCCAGGAGTTGAGAAGCCAAAATAGGATTAATTGCATCAGCTGCACAAGCTGCCCCCTAATATCTATTGTGCTGCCCCTTGCTATACCTATTGTAATTAATACAAAGCTTGATTAGCAGGCCTTCTATGTGTATATAAATTATGCTGTAAGTTATTCATAAGGCTTTTTATCACAAATAGTCATTCAGGTTTACAAAATTATCACGAATCGTCCTTCATGTTTTTTTTGTGACACTAATAGTCTTTCAGGTTATCATCTACCCATCAAAATGGTCCTTCTGTTAGTTTCTGTCAAAACTGACGTTAAATACACGAGCTCACCTGCCTGCTTTTTGAAATGATAATCTCATCATTCCACTACCCATTCGACCAAACCCAACCCTCAGAATTATTTCCCTCCATTTCCTCATCGGTCCTTCCATTTCCTCCCTAGGCCCTCCTCTTTATTTGGGGTTCCAGTTTGGGGACCTACCTACTGAGGGGGAAAATAAGGCTTTTGAGGTACAATATGAAGGGCAAAACGATAGTGAGGTTGAAGAGGAACAAGATGAAGATGAGGAAGATCCATTGGATATGGACTTCATACACAGTGACTATGAGCAAATAGGAGAAGCTGAAAAGATTGAGATTGATAATAATATGTTTGAGGAAAATATAGATAATCCGATTGAAAAGGAGCCTGAAGAGATGGGTTTTGCAGGGGCAGAGTTCATATCATGTGGAAAATTTTGAGGATATTCATAGCAAACATGGGTATGATGAATGATGTGGATGATGAAGTTAGTAGCAAGACTTCTGTATTTGATGTGCCATTGATAATGAATTTGGAGGACTTCTATATTTCATATTGATCCATGAGTTTGCGAAGTTGAGGACTCTGTATTTGATGTGCCATTGATAATGAATTTGCAGGACTTCTATATTTCAAGATTGTTTCAATTTCTTAAGAAGTTTACTTTTTAAGATTGGTTATATACTACAGGGGCGCCAAAATGGAAGGACCCAGGAGGAAATAGAGGGAAATAGTTCTGAGGGTTGGGTTTGGTCGAATGGGTAATGGAATGATGAGATTATCATTTCAAAAAGCAAGCAGGTGAGCTCGTGAATTTAACGTCAATTTGACAGAAACTAACAGAAGGACCATTTTGATGGGTAAAGGCTTTTTATCACAAAACGTCCCTCACGTTTGCGAAACTATCATATTGCATCCTTAAAGTTTTTTTGTATCACTCATGGTCCATCTATCAAAAAAACTGTTAAATTCAAGGATATAACTGTAAAATCAATTTAAAATTATAAAAAATATAATTAAATTTCTCTCTCCCCTCTTTCTTTTCTATTTCCTTTCCTTCTCTCTTCTCTCTCTTTCTTTTTTTCTTCTTTCTTCCTCTCCCTGAGTTCAGTCTTCTCTCTCCTCTTTCTTTCATCAACTATCAAAGTTGAAAGTTGAAAAGACTCTTGCAGGCCGTTAAATATATATATATATATTGCTGTATTTATATAAGAGAGAGGAGGCATTTCATTCACAACTCTGCATCCAATTATTAAAATAAAATGTTCAAGAATCTCAAGAATCTCTCCCTCCCTACCAGAAGAAGAAGAAGAATCAATTAATTTCAGAGATAAGAATTTGTTCAAGAAGAATTAATGGCTGAATGCAGTGACCAGAACATTAAGAACCCACAACCAGAAGAAGAAGAAGAAGAATACGCAGCGGTCGTTGGCAAACACTTGTCCATGCTCTGCCTTGACAACATCAGCAGCTTCAAATCTCCCAATTCCAGTCCCAAGCCCAGGAGAACATTGAAAAGGCGATCTCCGTCCCAATCCCCACCAATATCCCAACCCAACCCCAAGAAAGAGAAGCTTGATCTCCCTCCTAATCCTCTTCTTTGCCGCTGCAGTTCTGAACTCGGGGAGAGGACGAAAGAAGAAAAGAGAGAGAGAGAGAGAGAGAGAGAGAGAGAGAGAGAGAGAGAGAGAGAGAAGAGAGAAGGAAAGAAAATAGAAAAGAAAGAGGGGAGAGAGAAATTTATATATATATTTTATAATATTTTGAATTGATTTTACGATTATATCCTTGGATTTAACAGTTTTTTTGACAGAGGGACTATTTAAGAGCACCTATATTAACATTAGGGACCATGAGTGATACAAAAAAACTTTAAGGATGCAATCTGATAGTTTCGCAAACGTGAGAGACATTTTGTGATAAAAAGCCATGGGTAAATGATAACCTAAAGGACTATTAGTGTCACAAAAAAACCTAAAGGACGATTCGTGATAATTTTGTAAACCTGAAGGACCATTTGTGATAAAAAGCCTATTCATAAAGATACAATGAAATAGAAATTTGTTTTGAAACCAAAAATCTTTCTTCTGATACTATTTTGATACTCTGTTTGGCATGGTATCAAAGCAATTGATTTTGATTGTCTTTGCATAACCTTGTTCTTGCCTTGTCTCTACTTAACCTTGTCCCTGCTTTGTTCCTATATTGTCCCTACTCTTAATCGTGCTTTACTTTGTCCTTGCTGTGCCCTTTGTTCACAAGATTTTTCTGTGTTCTTTGCCTTGCCGGTGCTACTTCCTTTGTTTTTACCTTGAATTGCCTTTGTATTGCCCTTACTGGTGCCCGTGTTGCTGCTCTTGTCGTGCAGTTTTTTGTTGGTTTTACTGCTGTCGTTTTTCACTGCAAACTGCTCCTGACGAGCACTCTTCATTGGTGTTTTTGCTGCTGCATTTTTTTTTCCACTGCAATCTTTGCCTCACTTGTTCAACTCATGGCTTCTAACAAGACATTCTTTGTGGATAATACTGGTTCTGGTAGGACAATACCACATGCAGGTCTGTTTGCATCTAACCCACCACCAGGTAATTCGCATAACACATGGATAATTGATACATGCACTTATGATCATATGACTTTTGACTCTACTTTGTTTATCTCATTATCCTCTAAATCTCGCCATCCATACATCACTAGTGCCAATGGTGTCCCTTCTCCAATCACTCCGGGGAAGGATCTGTCTCCCTTTCCTCTACATTATCTTTCTCTAAAACCTCACCTATTCCGTTCATTAACTGCAACTTATTATCCGTTGGCAAGTTACTTGACTGACATAACTGTTATGCTACTTTTTATCCTAGATATTGCAAATTTCAGGGCATCCAGACCCACGAGACGATAAGTTATGGTAAACGGAGAGGGGGGTTATACTCATTGGCATTGCCCATGCCACTTAGTTCTGCTAAGGCTTATTTTGCTGCTCCGAGTACCCATGAAACTGATCGACAACAAATTTGGCTCTGGCATCGTTGCTTGGGACATCCATCCTTTGGTTATCTCAAGTCATTGTTTCCCTCATTGTTTCGCCATCATGATGCTTCTGCATTCAAGTGTGAAACATGTGTCCTGGCTAAAAGTCATCGTGCTACTTATTCATCAAGTACTCATCGAGCTACTCAACCATTTGACTTAATTCATTCTGATATTTGGGGCCCTGCTAAAGTATTTTCCAATGGAAAGAGATGGTTTGGTACCTTCATTGACGACTGCACTCACATGACATGGGTATACTTGCTCACCCATAAAAGTGATGTTACCGCTACAATCCTTAATTTCATGCTATGATCACCACTTAGTTTCAGGCATCTATCAAAGTGTTTCGGTCCAACAATGGTGGGGAATATGTGAATGGTGTCTTGGCTCAATTCTTCCGGGACCATAGCATTATTCATCAAACCTCCACCTCTTTAACTCTGCAACAAAATGGTGTTACCGAAAAAAAGAATCGCCAATTGCTTGAGATTGCCTGTGCCAACATGCTTGCTAAATCGGTCCCTTACTACCTACTTATGGGGTCATGCTCTTCTTTCTGCAATCTATGTGATTAATCGGGTGCCTAGTAGTGTTTTGGATTTCCAAACTCCAAAACATTAAAGTGCCAAAAGAAAAAAGAAAAAAATTAAAGTGTCAAAAGTAGTTAACAGCTGTAAGGAGTTAATTAGTCGGGGATACCCGTTGCAGGAAAGTTTTTCTCATTTCATGAATTCCCTGTGTGCAAAGCCACAGGTTAAATACAACCGAGCAAGCACTTGCTCTCTAACGCACTTTCGTCATAGAAGGGAGGAGTATCTAAGGAGCACTGTACACGTGTCTCCATCTTAGAGAAAGGAAACTAAAGCAAATACAACGGTGCAAAAGTAATTAGCTGTAGCAAGGGTCAAGACCAGTGTCTAAAAAATCGATATTATCGTCGAAATATCGGCGATAATATCGTTTTTTTTGCCTATTGATATTCTGGGAACAACCCAAGCATATTTCGTCCAAATATCGAAATTGTCGCCGAAAATATCGCCGATATGTCGATCCCGATATTATCGAGCAACGTCAACACACAAACCGTTTTAATATCTCGATATTATCGAGATTATCGATAATATCGATACTCTTGAGATTATGCCCACGACCCCATCGCCATCTGGGTTTTGTTTGTTTGCTGGGAAAAACTCGGAAATTGGGTTTTTGGAGCGGAGGGTGAAGGAGGAAGCTTTGTGGGTATGCGAGAGAGAGGAGGTTTTGAGAGGGAAAGAGGGTTTAGGGGGGTTTTTGGGGGAGAAAGAAGGAGAGTTTTTGTGGGTTAGAGGGAGGGGTGTGGGTTTGGAGAGAGAAGAAGAGAGAGGGGAGGGCTTGGTGGTGGTGGCAGCCATGGGAGAGTTGCAGAGAAGGCGTGTGTTGAGTAAGCGCAAGCGTAAAGCGACAGGGGAGGGAGGGAGAGGGTTTTGGGATAAGATCGCTTAAAAATATCTATCTTACCGTGTGTGATTGTGCAAAATTAATGAGGGTAGTTTTGCTATTTCTCAGCCCACCGACTTTTTATGTTACATGAGATGTTTTTGAATCAGGTTCTTGTTTTTGGGCTTAATTACGTCCTGATATCTTCTTGACTGAGTGACTGATGGAATCACCATTTGGTGAGATAGCTTCACAAACAAAGATTCACATTGGAAAACCTTTTTTTTTTTTTTTCTTTTTTTAAAAAATTATTTTATGTAAATACTTCAAGTCACCCTCGTCGTTTTGGGGAAAGGGACCATACTTAGGGGCAAATTAAAAATTTAAAAATTTAAAACAATTAAAGGGAGGTTGGTTTTTATTTTTTTTGGGACAAAAAGAGAGGTTGGTTTCTTCTACTATCATTACTATTATTTTCCTAGGTCAAGTTGCGCATGGAGGGATTCGAACCCCTGCTTCTGTGAGAACAGTCCAGTGCCTTATCCAACTCAGCTTCGTACTAAGTCACTCATGTATTTTACCATGCAATGTATAAAGTGTAAAATATTGTACTAATTCATTATATATAAATGATTATGGTGTGTTTAATCTTTTTTCATTAATTACTACATATTTTCTACACTCACAGTGTTTGTCAGCTCGCTATATAATCAACTTAAATCAGTTAAATCCATCAAGCAATGTATTTCCTTCCAATTTTTTATGATAAACTAATAGATAATTGACTAAATAAACATCCTGCAAAGTTTCAATAAAAATTTCCAAGTTTTTCTTACAATTTCCGTAGTTTTTATTTAATTTTTATCGATATCGATAATATCCCGATATTTCCATCGAAATTTCCGTGTTTTTGGCCTACCGATATTTCCGATATCACCGATATTTTAGACCTTGGTCAAGACTAATGGGCTAAAGGGCAGGGTCTCATCAACTCCATCCGTTCCCAAATACACGGCTGTCCACATACTGGGGAATTGAAATTTGGGTAGCATCCTCCCAGGTTGCATCTTCTGTTGGAAGGGGCATTCTCCAATAAATATTTAAGTTAATGATTGGTTACATACTTCTAATCCCGGCACCGTTGGATTGCATCTAAGAGACTACCAACACTTTTAATAAATGCAATTCAACGACCAAGATTAAAAGTATGTAAC
Organism: Prunus campanulata; assembly: GCA_034190965.1. Lineage (NCBI taxonomy): Eukaryota > Viridiplantae > Streptophyta > Magnoliopsida > Rosales > Rosaceae > Prunus > Prunus campanulata. Next base: position 701,407 of record CM067209.1, read on the forward strand.
CAATCTTTAACATAAAATACTTACTGGAGAAACTCCTTCTATTGGAAATCCTACCCATTTGATGAGCCACCTTGTAATAGGCTTGTTCTTATGCTTAAACAGCCCCCTGCTCAGAATTGCTTCATGAATCCACTCCGTGGAGCCGGTAGGCTGAATCGGAGGCAATTGTGTGGAAGGCACCACATGAGTTCCCAATTTCTTTTTTAGTAGTGAAACATGAAATGTAGGATAAATTTTGGCATGCAGGCCTCTGATACCAGGTTGACGGGTTCAGAGAACGAAAATACAGAAATTACGGAAAATAAAGTGACTATTCCATTTCGGATCTAGAGCTTTTGTTTGTTGAAATGGAAAGCAATAGGTTAAATGTTTTCTTTTTGCCCTTTCTTTTCGGGGAAAAAAATAAGTTGGGGGATTGTATTATGTATAATATACAAATTACAATGACCTGTCCTGTCGGGGGATTGTATTGTATTATGTAAACGCTAAGACAAAAGAGTTTGGCGTATGTATTAGTCCTGTCCTGTCGGGGGATCGGGACTGTATAGTTGGGGGTGGGCGCTAATTACACATTTTACTTCATGATAAAAATCCTAATCCAAATCCTAATCTCCAATCATGCAATAATTAATCAAAACAAAATTGACTTGCTGCTGTACATCAGTTTTCTTATTAAGGAAAAAAGAAATTGACCTTAGTATCACCAAAAAAAAAAAGATTATGAAAAGAAATTGACCTCTCATCTAATCAAGGCAATCACTTAATTTTTCACTTATGGGTTTAGGGTAAAAATTGTGTTATAATTTTTCACTTATAACACATGAGTAATGGCTCAAGTGCCACTTCGGTAAAACGTGAGAAATGGTAGATTTTAAGTGCAAATTTGAAATCGGGTGCCTAGTATGCAAAGAGGGGGAAAAAAAACCTTTAAAGAAACTCTACATGATAAAATGAATTGAAAAAACTCAATCTCAACACAACTTTGAACTATCACACTTCTACTTTGATCTTAATAATATTTAAGTTCATTAATTAATTATAGTGCGGCTGCTTCTGATTTTATTTTATTTTATTTATTTATATGTCAAATCAAAATCTTTCGAAACAAGGATAAATTAGAAAAAATATGATGACTAAGAGAGTCCAATGGGAGAAAAAAAAACATATAACGAGGCACTTGCTCATTTTTTAATTGATTCTTAGTATGTTATTATTATTTTTTTCCCATTTAAAAGTACGAATAATTATAATATTGTTCGGTAATACGATCATGTGGTATAACTTGTCTGCGTGTTATAATATAAGTGGATACAGTCCTGATCTCTTGGACCACAGGAGTCTAAGAAATTGTGGTCACTTACCGTTGGATATTAATCCAATGGTTCAAAAAAGTTTCTTAAAAGGAGTGCAAGAGTGAGTGAACCGTTGAATTTACATTCAACGGTGATTGACCACAAATCTTTTGGACCCTTGTGGTCCAAGAGATCGGGACTATAAGTGGATATTTATTGACCATATTCCCTAAAAGAGGGAATATCAACCCTAACACTTTGGCGAAACTGTGCTTGGGATGTAGTGGCCCAATGCAAGATTTGGAAAAAGAGCCCAATGCAAGATTTGGAAAAGGACAAGATTTGGTATAAATTTTAATAATCTCCCCCCTATTCCCACAAATATTAGCCCATTCCCTCATGCAAAATTAAAATCCTAGTTGTGATTCAACTTGTATAAGCAAAGAGGAAGAAATGAGCAAAATCAGGAGCTCGCAAACCTTAAAAAAGCTCCTCGTGTAGTGTATACCTTATTTTCTCTTGGATTAAAAATGACGTCATTAAAGCTCGCATCATTTTGTCTAAATGTCCATTTTTATTTTCCATGTCTTTGGTTTGTGCAATCTATTCTTTAGTTTTAAAAGTAAGTCAAACATACAAATTAAACTTAAACTTCAATCCAATTTCAGGATTCCGTTCTAATTAGCCAAATGTCATAGCATATCTAATTTGAATATACTTATTCTTTTTTTCAATTTTTATCACCGTAAATATTTATGTGATGCTTGACAATATGTAATTTGTTTTTGTCTATTTTAATATGTACTTGTTTGTGTTAATGTTGGAAAATGAATGAACTTGTTTGGCTTATAAACTTTTACTATAATATTTGAAGAATACTTTTTTATAACATAGAAGCAGCATAAAGAATAATAATAACCCACCCCAATATAAATTTCTAGTTTCACCTTGTTTCTGATTCCACTTTGTTTCTACAACAAGGTGTTTTTCTAAAGTATTAAGTTGGAAGGTTTTTTTTCTCTAAATTATAAAGTTATCAAGGACTTATATTGTTGGGATTCATAAGAGCATTCACAATGGGCTAGTTGTTGACGTAAGCTATCCTAACTAACCAAGGTAATTTATTTCCTTGATTAATTAGGTGATTTACTTCCTCATTTTATATGGTTGACATATCCTTGTATAATTAAGAGATATTCTCCTAATTAATTACTGTATCTATTTCCTTGTAAAGCACTCTTGTAAATTCTTATATATACCTCCTTATAGAGAAGAATACAATTAACCTAAAGTATTCAAATCATATTCATATTTTAGCATGGTATCAGAGCAATTGGTCCTATTTTTTCTCTAATCCCTCAAATCACACCCTCAAATTCAAACCCAAACCCTAAATCAAATTCCTTACCTCTTAAATCAAATCCTCTTATCAAACTCCTTAAACACATACCTCTCAAATCAAATCCCTAAATCAAAATCCTAAATCAAATTCATACATCAAATTCCTCAAATCAACTCCTTAACCACAAATACACACTCATATCAACTCTTACTTCCGCTGCGATGTCAAGATCCCCTATGATTCGCTCCACCCTCATAGACTCACAGAAGTATGCGGTCACTCCTGCTGAACTAGCTACTCGGGCTCGTGCTTCTATTGCCACTACCAAAGGTTCTGCTTTTCATATGTCTTCTCCAAAGCCCACATGAATTATTGACTCAGCTACTGTAGATCACATGACATTTGATCTTGGCCAACTTATTAGTCGCAAACTAACTACTCCGTCGGTGATGTCTAATGCTAATAGTACCCCATCCCTTGTGGTTGGGGAGGGTTCTCTATCTCTCTCTAACTCCATACATCTGGATTCTGTAATGCTTGTTCCCTCTTTGTACCATAACTTGTTGTCTGTTGCACAACTTACTACTATTTTGGGGTGTACTATAACATTTTGGCTGAATCATTGTGTTTTTCAGGACATCCTCACGGGGAAATGATTGGTTGTGGTACTAGGTGGGGCAAACTCTACTACTTGGACTGGGCATCGAATAGTGAGACCAAGGTTGGTCAAGCTTTCATAACAAGTGGAGCTAGTTCTGAGAGGTAGAGAGACAAAGTTTGGTTATGGCATAAACGTTTTGGGCATGCCTCGTTCGGTTATCTGAAGAAGTTGTTTCCATCATTATTTTTCAGTTTTGATGTTTTTAGCTTCCAATGTAATACGTGTGAATTGGCTAAGAGCCATCGTGTTCCTTTCCCATTAAGTACAAATAAAAGTTTGGTTCCTTTCTCCCTTATTCATTCTGATGTTTTGGGGCTTACTCAAATCACTACTCCGGTTTGAGCTCGATGGTTTGTCACTTTCATTGATGAATGCACCAGAATGACCTGGGTTTCCCTTCTTAAAACCAAAGGGGAAGTCAGTTTAACGTTTCAACAGTTCCATAAAATGGTAGCGACTTAGTTTCATGCCCAAATACAAATTCTCCGTTCTGACTATGACAAAGAATTTCTAAATCATAATCTCAACAAATTCTTACAAGATCATGACATCATACATCAATGCTTGTGTCCATATACTCCCCAACAAAATGGGGTGATTGAGCGAAAGAACCGACAATTATTGAAAGTCGTTCGTGTATGTTTATTTGGTGCCAACATGCCTCAATCTTTTTGGGGTGAGGCCGTCCTCTCTGCAGCTTACCTTATAAATAGGATTCCCTCAAGTATCTTGAATTTCCAAACTCTTCTTCAAACACTTCAATACCATCTCCAAATACCTCACACCCTAAACCTTGAACCATGGATTTTCGGCTGTGTTGATTTGTACACTTACATGATCACCAACACAACAAATTGGTTCCCTGCCCAAAAAAATTGTGTTTTCATTGGTTATGCCCCTCATCAGAAAAGCTACTGATTTTATCACCCTCCATGTCATAAGGTATATACCTCCATGGATGTAGTGTTCTGGGAACACGACATATATTTTTTAGAAGCACAAGAGGAGAATCTACAGCCAAACACCTCGACTTTTCTGGACATTTTCACAATGGAAGAGATTCAACATCAAAGCGACCGGTCGCCCCTCCAAAACAACCGGTCACTGTTCGGTTCATTTTTACACATGATTTATCATGTTATTCACCTATTATTTTGAGTTAGTTCTTGACATTTTATAGCTTTTTACTTCCTTTTTGTGTTTTCATAGGTTTTACTTTAGTTAGAATGAAAATGAGCTAAAAGTGCATTATTGGTTATAATTTCTGTTTTTGTTCATTTTCGTAGGTCAACTTCTTGGCCTTGGATCAGCATGCTCTAGTGCTCGGATGAGGTGAAGATCTTCATAAAACTTGTTCCAATGGATGTTAACTACAACATATCCGAATTTGAGCTCCATTGGACAAGTGTAGCCTATCCAACTAATCTAACAATTGATGCTGGTTCTGGAAATCTGTTTTGGGCCAGTTTTACTTTCACTTGGTGTTACCTCATTTCTACTTGTTACCATGCCTTTTGGTAACAAGAAATTACTTTGGTTAAGAGATATTTTCTAAAGCAATTAGCATCTTTGTGAAGACAAGAACAAAAACAACCCATCATGGCAAGGGGACAAAGGCTAATGCTTTGGCAAAAGAATGAGTTTTATATTAAAAGTGTGAGCTGGAAATGATGGGCAAAAGAGAATGAATGTGCAATCTGCAATTCATTCCAATTATTCCATAATTTTGCAGAGATTTTGGAGCTGGAGATGAAGCTTGGAGTTAGGGAGCTCAAGGAGGAAGATAAGGGCAACAAAGCAAGAAGTGGAAGAGATTTCCACCATTGAAGACCTTGAGCTCCCATGTTCACAAAATCTGTAACTTCTTTCTAGTTTTGTTTTGACTTTGTATTTGAAATAAGTATGAGGAACTAAACTCCATAGCTAGGGCTTAGGTTGAAGCCCTAAACATGAAAACCTTATTGTTTTGATGCTTGAGTGTATGAATTTCTAGATATTGTTGATGAATTCCTATTCACCAAAATAATCTATCCTTGATGTGTGTTTTTCCTTGGTTGGCCATCTTTGAAGGCATGCTTCTTGAGATTGTTGGGATTATGTGTATCTTCATATTGTCCTAAGAAATAAATGGATGAAGTAAGAATCATCCATGTGAATTGGTTTCTTGAATACCTAATGTAAACATCATGCTATTAGGGTTTTTGTGGTGTTCATATTCTCTTTGAGCTTAATGGGTTTTTCTTGTAATTGAATCAAAGTACTAAGCACACCTAGATTCGGTTATAGGGAAGGCACAAGCATTGTAGCAGTAGCACTGCACTTTATGTATATTAGAGAGAATCAATGCGTCTTGAGCCACTAGTACTGGTCTTGATTGCGAACATTTTCATCAACACATTTAGAGTTTATCACTTGAGTATCTATGAACATGGGTAGAATTGTTTAGGGTGGATTCCGAAACCCTAGTGTTTGTTACTTGGTACTTTCACATTTTGATAACTCATCTCTGCCATTCTTGTTAAATTTAGAGTTCATTTACTTTCATGCAATAGAAATAGGTCACTTGAACCAAACCGAACCCCCCCCCCCCCCAAATGTGTGTGTGAGTTGTGTGTTTGACACGTTGTGTGTCTTATTTATTGAATTTTGTTTGTTTTCGTAATTGTTTTTTACTTTTGGTCCGCCCTCTGTTCTTCCATTTTCTGTACTGAATCCAACCGTATAAAAAACGTGAAATTTGGATAAACGGTTGGAAAGTTATAGGCAAAACACTGGACAGAGGTCGAAACTGGAAAAACAGAGAAACGAATCTGCCCAAAAAACGACCAGTCGCCCATGAATTTGTCCAAAAATGACGGGTCGTCACTGTTCACGACCGGTCGCTACTGTTCATTTTCACTATTCACGGCTCTGTTCACAGGTGATAAATAGGTGATAAAATGGTGATAGAAAATGTTGTTTGTGTTTTTATTTAGTTTTCTTGTTTTGTTTCTTTTCTTTTACCTTCCTTTATTCATTTTTAGTTTCAATTTTGTATTGTGCATTTGTGTTGTGTTAAATTAGTGTTCTTTACGTACTCAAATTAGAACTTATAGGAAGCCGATAGTTCCTCGTGGGATTGACCTCGTACTTATATAATCTATATCTCAATAGATTCGTGCACTTGCGAGTATTTTTAATTGGTTGTTTGCACATTAATTTGTGTCAGTTAACAAATACAACAGTCACCCACGTTTATTCCTTCACAGGTGGAGCCACTGTGTCAAAACTATCGGTTGCTCTGCCCAAACGACTAGTCACTTTGTTCTATTTTGCAGAAACATTGAGCTTATGTTGCCAGTGGAAAATTACCAGTCGACTCGACGCTGTCAAAATCAAAAGGAGAAAGTTGAACTGTTTTATGAGATTTTGCTCGCTCTAGACCAACCTTCAGCTCTAGTACCACACCAATCACCTTCTAAGTAAGTCATTTAGGTAACATCTCCCTCTGAAACTAATAACATTAATGAAATATACCATGATAATTTGATTTCAAAAAGCATAAAGGATACAAATGCCTTTATATATCAGCTTCCAGAAAGGAAGAACCATGGTAAATCTCGAGGACAATACGAAGCAGATCTTAAATCCAAAGAGAAATACCCCATCAATAATTATATATCTCTAAGCAGATTAGTAGAGTCACATGTACACTTTGTGAAGCAGTTGACCAATATATCTGTCCCAAATAGTGTGAATAAAGCCATAGAAAACTCGAAATGGAAAGAAGTCGTGAATAAAGAAATGCAAGCCCTCCACAAGAATGCCACATGGGAGCTCGTGCCCTTACCTCACGGAAAAAAGACGATGAGATGCAGGTGAATCTATACAATAAAACTCAAAGCAGATGGATCAATTAAAAGATATAAAGCTAGATTGGTGGCGAAGGGGTACAAATAGAGATATGGGGTGGATTACCAAGACACCTTTGCCCCAATAGCCAAGATCAACACTATCAGAGTCCTACTGTCTCTAGCAGCAAATTTAGATTGGCCAGTACATCAGTTTGATGTTAAAAATGGCTTCTTATATGAAGACTTGGACGAAGAGGTCTACATGGATTTACCACTAGGATGTAATGTAGCTCATGACAAGAAAAATCAGGTTTGCAAGCTCATAAAATCATTATATGGGTTAAAACAGTCTCCCAGAGCATGATTTGGTAGATTTACTAAGTCCGTGAAATTTTTTGGATAGACTCAAAGTAATTCAGACCATACCCTGTTATTAAAGAGCGATGGCGGAAAAATCACTGCATTAATTGTGTATGTAGATGACATGGTTGTAACTAGGAACGACACAGGAGAACAACAGAAACTACAAAAGTATTTGTCTCGGGAATTTGAGATGAATGATTTAGGTGCTCTAAAGTACTTCCTTATAGTTGAAGTAGCAAGGTCAAAAACTGGTATATTTATGTCTCAAAGGAAATATGTGATGGATCTACTCACTAAAACAGGAATGTTTGGATGTAAGCCTGCTGACCCACCCATTGAGATGAATCACAAGCTGTGTGAAGATATGGACTGGGTGCCTACTAATAAGGAACAATATCAATGCCTTGTTGTGAATTATTATGGATCAGAGGACTCTTGACAGATTTGGATTTTAAACCAAAGAAGCCAATGGAGTTACATTGTGATAACAAGTCAGCTATCAATATTGCTCATAATCCAGTTCAACATGATTGAACAAAACATGTTGAGGTAGATAGACATTTCATCAAAGAAAAAATTGAGAACAAGATCATCTGTCTACTTGTTGTAAAATCAGAAGATCAATTAGCGGATGTCTTAACAAAAGTTGTCTGTGGACGAGTGTTTTATGACTCACTTACCAAGTTGGGCATTGGTGACATGTATGCACCAACTTGAGGAGGAGTGTTGACGTGAACTATCCTAATTAATCAAGGAGATTTATTTCCTTCATTAATTATGCGATTTACTTCCTTATTTTATATAGTTGACATATCCTTGTATAATTAGGAGATATTCTCCTAATTGATTACTATATCTATTTCCTTGTAAAGCACTCTTGTAAATTCCTATATATATCTCTTATGGAGAAGAATACAATTAACCTAAAGTTTTCAAACCATATTCATATTTTAGCACTAGTTGCTGCTCCTAAGCACATAATAAAATTTTACCTGTACTAAAATTCATGATTATTATGATGATCAACGTCAAGACGTGACGTTTAATAATTAAGATAAGGTTACATGCACAAATACAAAATAAAGTGGAGGATGGCTTGAGTACAATTATAAAAAAAAACAATTCCACTAGACGTCATAATTAGAAGTTGAAAAAGGATACGACTGTTGGCGAGTAGAATATATCCTATTCTATTTGGGTTTTATTTATTTTTCCTTTTGTATAGATATTATGTAATTAGGTTTCCACTTATTTCCTAATTAAACCCTACTAGGGTTTGTAACATGTATTATAAATACCTCCTTTCGGAGAATGAAATATATCTGAAAATATTCTACCCATATTGTTTGACTTGGCATCAGAGCCGACTTTCTGGTGACCTGTGTGTGTTGTGCCTACTCGTGTTCTACTCTGTGCCCTAATTCTTTTTTAGGGTTCTTGTGCCTGTGCCTTTGCTGTGTTCCGCTGCGTACTCTGTTGTGTTTGTGCCTGTGCCTTTGCTGTGTTCTGGTGTGTCCTCTGTTGTGTTCGTGCCTCTACTGTGTTCGTGCTTGTCTTCGTGCATTTGCCGTATTTGTGTCTGTGCTGTGTTCTGTTGTATACTCTGCGTGCTTTGTTGAGTTTCTGCTACAATCATGGGTGATAACTCCATTGTTGCTGCTACTGCTGCTGCTTCTGCAAATTTGCGTGTTTCTGACTCTATTCAAAGTACTGGCTCCAATACTTGGATAATTGACACTGGTGCTTCTGATCATATGACTTATGATGCTAAATTTTTTGATGAGTTGTCTAGAAACACCCGTGACCCATATATAACTAGTGCTAATGGCTTGCCCTCTCCAATTACTGGCGAGGGCACAATCTCTCTCACTCCAACTCTGTCCTTGTCTCGTGCATTATTAGTTGCCAATATCCATTGTAACTTGTTATCTGTTGATCGATTACTTGATACACTTAATGCTTCTGCTACTTTCTATCCTACCCATTGCTCTTTTCAGGATCTCAAGACTCACGAGGTGATTGGGCATGGTAAACGGATAGGGGGGGTTATATTATTTGACATTGACTTCTGCACCAATTCGTGATCGTGTCATTAATACTGTTCAAAGTTGCAGTGTCAAAGACAAACAACAAATTTGGTTATGGCATCGTCGCTTAGGACACCCGTCATTTTGCTACCTTAAGCGTCTGTTTCCATCTTTATTTCGCTCCTGTGATGAGTCCAGTTTTAAGTGTGAGACATGTGTAATGGCCAAGAGCCACCGTACTGTTTTTCCCTTAAGTAATAATAAAGCTGCTTTGCCTTTTGAGTTAGTACATTCTGATGTCTGGGGTCCTGCTCGTGTGACTTCTCATGGTTTCCGTTGGTTTGTGACGTTTATTGATGACTGCACTCACTTAACATGGGTGTATTTGATGAAGAATAAACATGATGTTGCCTCTATTCTTCCTGACTTTTGTGCCATGGTGTCTACTCAGTTCCATGCTCGTGTTAAAGTATTTCGCACTGATAATGGCGGTGAATATGTGAATCATACCTTGGCCCAATTCTTTCGTGATCAAGGTATCATTCACCAAACTACCACTCCATTCACACCTCAACAGAATGGTGTGTCTGAAAGGAAGAATCGCCAGTTACTTGAAGTTGCTCGCTCTCTGATGTTGGATATGTCTGTTCCCCATCATCTTTGGGGACATGGTGTCTTGTCCGCCGCCTACTTGATTAACCGTACTCCTAGTCGGGTTCTTGATTTCAAGACACCACTTGATGTGTTGTGTGCTCTTACTCCTCCGGTTTCGGTCTCTAAGTTACCTCCGAAGGTGTTTGGGTGTGTTGCGTATGTTCATGTCTACTCCCATCAACAGAGTAAACTTGATACTTGTGCTCTCCGCTGCGTCTTCATTGGTTATTCTACTACTCAGAAGGGTTATAAGTGTTATCATCCGCCTACTCAGAAGGTACATGTCACTTTGGATGTTACTTTTCATGAAGAAGTACCCTACTATGTCTCTCCCTCCTCTTCAATTCAGGGGGAGAGGGGGAGTGAATTGAAGAGTTTCGGAGTGGAAAATATGGAAGTTTTTGGACCTGAAGAAGGAATTTCTGGGGAACAGGAAGCGACCGGTCGCAGGGAAGACGCGACCGGTCGCCAACGACTCTATGATGAAAACGACCGGTTGCACATAGGAAGCGACCGGTCGCCCGCCTCGACGAAAGATTACAGTACCGATATGAGCGAAGCGACCGGTCGCCGTGAGGAAACGATCGGTCGCGAACGAATCTGCCCAGGAAACGACTGGTTGCACATAGGAAGCGACCGGTTGCCCGCGTCGACGAGCGACAACAGTACCGATACGAGTGACGCGACCGGTCGCGAGGAAAGCCATGACCGGTCGCCGGACGAAATTGTTGGTGTTTTCGAGTCTCTCTCAGAAGGACATAACAGTGATATTGGCGACTCTCGTACAGATGAAATTGATAATAGACCCCCCTCTGCCCTGCCATTGCCTCAATCAAGTTGTGATAATGAGGTACTTTCTAGGGATGTGCCTACCTATTCTTTGCCCCCACGTACTACCCGTGGGAAACCTAAAGTGCAATATTCTCCTGATATACATGCCAAGTCTAAATATCCCATTAACCATTATATGTCAACTCATCGTTTATCTAAGTCATATGCATCATATTTGTGTCAATTATCTAGTGTATGTGTGCCAACTAAGTTGCAGGATGCTCTATCTGATCAAAACTGGGTAGATGCAATGCATGTTGAGATGGAAGCTTTGAACAAGAATGCTACTTGGGAGTTAGTTCCTTTACCAAAAGGAAAAAAAGCAGTTGGGTGCAAATGGGTGTTTACTTTGAAGCACAAGGCTGATGGTTCCATTGACCGTTACAAGGCAAGATTGGTAGCAAAAAGGTATACTCAGACATATGGAGTGGATTACACAGAGACTTTTGCTCCAGTAGCTAAGCTCAACATTGTACGCGTACTCTTATCCTTAGCTGCTAACCGTGACTGGCCGCTGCTACAATTTGATGTCAAAAATGCATTCCTCCATAGTGACCTCAAGGAAGAAATATATATGGATCCTCCGCCGGGTATCCTTGTGACTTCTAAGGAGGGTGTGGTGTGCAAGCTACGGAAATCCTTGTATGGATTAAAGCAGTCTCCAAGAGCGTGGTTTGGAAGATTTGCTGCATCCATGAAGAAGTTTGGGTATGTGCAAAGTAACTCTGATCATACTTTGTTTCTGAAGCGTCATAAAGGTAAATTGACGGCTTTAATTATTTATTATGATGATATGATTGTGACTGGAGATGATCATGTAGAGATACAGAGTCTTCAGAAGTATCTGGCTTCCGAGTTCGAGATGAAATCATTGGGTGATTTAAAGTATTTTCTTGGGATTGAAGTTGCCAGATCTAAACATGGTATTTTTCTATCCCAAAGAAAGTATGTTTTGGATTTACTTGCAGAAACTGGAATGTTGGATTGTAAACCAATTGATACTCTTAGTGAGCAGAATCATAAGTTGGGGATATATCCCGATCAAGTTCCGACTGATAAAGAACGTTATCAACGACTTGTGGGGAAATTGATTTATTTAGCTCATACCCGTCCGGACATTGCGTATGCTGTAAATATAGTGAGTCAGTTTATGCACTCTCCTAGTGTGGATCATATGGGGGCTGTGACTCGTATTTTAAGGTATCTGAAAGTAACTCCTGGCAAGGGGTTAATTTTCTCCAAGTATGGCCATACGAATGTAGAAGGGTATACATATGCTGATTGGGCAGGTTCAGCCACAGATAGGCGTTCGACATCTGGGTATTTTATGTTTGTGGGTGGCAATCTTGTTACGTGGAGGAGCAAGAAACAAAAAGTGGTGTCTAGATCTAGTGCTGAGGCCGAGTATCGAGGAATGGCCCATGGTGTATCTGAGTTACTATGGTTGAGGAGATTGTTGAAAGACCTTGGTTTTGGGCCTAATAAACCCATGGATTTATATTGTGACAATACGGCTGCGATTGCAATTGCTCATAATCCTGTACAACATGACCGTACAAAGCATGTGGAGGTTGATCGAAATTTCATTAAAGAAAAGTTGGATGCGGAGATTGTGTCCTTTCCCTTCATCCGTTCAGAGTATCAGTTAGCTAATGTTCTTACGAAAGCTGTTTCTACAAGTATCTTTCTCAACTCGCTTGACAAGTTGGGCATGCGTGACGTCTTTGCTCCAACTTGAGGGGGAGTGTTGGCGAGTAGAATATATCCTATTCTATTTGGGTTTTATTTATTTTTGCTTTTGTATAGATATTATGTAATTAGGTTTCCACTTATTTCCTAATTAAACCCTACTAGGGTTTGTAACCTGTATTATAAATACCTCCTTTCGGAGAATGAAATATATCTGAAAATATTTTACCCATATTGTTTGACTACGACATGATCATATATTGACCACGATGTTTTTCTCTTTTAGAAGAAAGAAGCGAAATTCATTCATGAATGGGGGCAGAGAGCAAAGAGGAAGAGAGATTTGATTTTTGAATAATGGAAAGAAAAAACAAATATTGACACTATGGGTACAAGGGTCATTCTCCATTTCGGATTCAAGTCTGCGAATTGGTTACAGATTTGTGTTTTTGACCATCAGATGATTTGCATGCTCTAGATTTAAAACAATATTTAATTATTGAGATCTTTGTTTTAATATCCAGTCGTATTAAATGCTTTCACGATTTTTCATCCGAGCCAAAACAACATCTTCTCCTTCTCCAGTCAACTTAACCAGTGCTTCTTCCACCACAGCATCTTCTCTTCCTTTCTCCTTTAAATTAAGGTTTTTTGGTTCCTCCAGGTTAGTATTGAAGTTGAAAATAATTGAAGAAAAGATAACCCAAAAAAAAAAAAAAAAAACCCTATCTTCCCCTTCACCCACAAACCCAGACCCATTTGCCCCTTCCCTCTGTCAAACCAAAAAAGAAGAAGAGAGAATAGAAGAGGAAAGAAAGAGGAAGAAGAAAACTAGTTGTTGAGGCCCAAAAATCCAAGGGCTAGGCCCAAACTTATTCTTAGCCTGGCACAAATAATTAGTCGCAAAAGAAGCCCAATCGGGGCATAAAGAGAAATTGTAGGATACGCCTACATAAGCCGTGGGTCATGTGTCACGCCAAGCAAGCATTCGCAAAAGGGCCAAAAATGCAATGGCTTTATAAATCCACGCTCATCAACCTATCCGACGTTATTTGATCCGATCACGGCATATTATGGCGCAATAAAACTCAAGCGTAATGCTACGAGCTCAAGTGGGCCCAAGCCACGTAATTACCAGGGGCTTGCTGAGAAAGTTGTGGCATGGATGGGTATGAGCACTCACAGTGCCCATTGAGGGGCCAAGGAATGGAAGTTTTAGGCCAGTTGGGAGCACTAAAACTCAAGCCCATTTCCTGGGCCCAAATAAATGGGTTAGCATGAGAGAGAGAAAAGTGAGGTCCAATGCCTTAGGAGAACATCTCATAGATTGCTGTAGCACTTAGGCAAACCCACGTTAGTTAGAACGCACAAAACAAATAGGCCACTTCCAGCAGCTTGACGAAAACATGCGGGTCGCTGGAAAAGAGAACACCAATAACCCAATACTTATAGGCAAAGCCTAGCCCAGGTCCTTGTTAAAAAATCTAGCGTCGTGTTCCACCCTTGACAGAGCTCTACAAACAACCAACAAGAAATCATTGCAAGAACCAAAGGAAATCCATGTGTGTAGGAGGAATACCCAATGGACAAACAACTTCATCCATTCCCTTTTTTCCTCTGCAAACTCTGATTTGAAAACCAAGGGAGAAAGAAGGTGGTGTTTCGTCCCCATGGGAAGGTCCAGCCGCATAAAACCTTGGAACCCCAAAAAACCTTTGACTCAGGCGCTCTGGTTGAAGAGATTTCACAAGAATGGGAGTAATTGGAAAAAAGCAAAGGAAAAGTGGGAATGGAGGATCAACGAAATTAGGGTTCCAAATGCCTATAAAAGAGAGCTTCCTCTGCCCAGAAAAAAAGACCATTCCAAAGCACGACCAAGCTTTGTCAAGCAAACTGGAATTTGCTCTTGACATCTCACCCTCCATTGTCTTCCCTATTTTCTCATTGAAATCCTCCTAATTTTCTTATTTCCTTACTCTGAACTTTTTCTTCTTTTCTCTGTAAGAAGTCCACGCTTCCCTCTCTCTCTCAAATTGCTAAACTTGTGAAGACTCAGCTCCCATGCCACAAGCTCCTCAAGCCAAGTCCCTTATTAGTTTGTCATGCTCATTAGTGAAAAGAACCTGAAAGTGTTTCTTCTAAGGTTTTAGCAAGCCTTTTTAAAAACTCTTTTGGGAGCCCAGTTCTTGAACTCAGGCATCAGGGGGTTTTGTTCGTTTTCTTCTTACAGCAGCCCAAGCCCATTCGTCAGGCTGCTAGAACAAAAAGACCCCTACACTAGTCAAGCCCTCCACGGGATCCCGAACCTCTGCATTTAGAGAGTGCACATTTACCCACATTTCATAAAATCTCAAGCATTCAAATTATCTAACTTAAAGCAAGCCAAGTCAGCTAAATATGTTTTTGCCTTTATTAACGATAACGACATTCATTACTCCTTGTTTTCTCCTCAGAACCAACTTCATTGTCACTCTCAATATTTTCCCTTTCTTTTTCTGATGAATAATCATAAATTCCCAACCCGATCCTGAGAAACGCCAACCCATTTCAAATTATCAAGCCTGTTTCTCAACCAACTTTGTAATTTACACAAACATAAGGCCACTTCTACAATACCAATTTTATAATAATCATGCTAATCTCAAATTGGAAGATCTATTATGGGATAGGGGGAGGGGATCTACCATCATACAAAAATAGAAGATATGAGTGAAATTTAAAAATAAAAATAAAATCGTTTTTATAATGAAATTGAAATTGGGGATATGGAGGAGGATGGAAATATTGGGGGGTGGCCATGGAAACTGATGACAAGCAGTCATGAGGAGCATGAACATAAATAGGAATTAGATGGTTCGAAAGGAGGAAAATCTGGTAAGTGTTGAAACTTGAAAAATGGATGCGTAGTCCTTAATGGAGTTATAGTCATGACGAGGATTATGGATATTGGGGTTCAAAGACGGAAGGACTGTTACCGTCAAATTTCAAAGAACATTACAAATCTATCCTTTAGATGATGTGACTTGCTTTAAGTCATTAGATGATTTGAATGATTGAGATTTTATAAAATGCGGCTAAATGTGTATTCTCTAAATGCAAAGGCTTGGGATCCGCCCTCTATGCCAAACGCAAAACATGTATACAAAATGCAAGATTTTGTTGTAAACAAATCAGGATTCAGGAGTATTTTATTCTTTAAAAATGCTCCGATTTCTAAGAAGGAAAATTCTTTTCAACCACCACTTTTCACAAAAAAATCTGGGTTTTGTTTGATTGGGTCTTGTGCTTTTGCTATTTTCCTCTTGATTTTTCATATTAATCAAACATAGATCTTAGATAAGGATTTCGGTGAAGAAGACAATGGAGGGGTGAAGACTTGCAAGTGATGATTCAAGATTGAAGAAAGCAAGGTAGAGAAGTCATTTTTGTCGAGATTTATGAAGATGCTGGACCAGGTTGTATTTATTCTTATGTGTGTATTAGATAAAGGCTTTTTATCACAAATGGTCCTTGACGTTTGCGAAATTATCACATTTCGTCCCTAACGTATTTTTTGTGACACTAATAGTCCTTAAGATTACCCTCTTCACATCAAAATGGTCCATGCCGTTAGCTTTCGTCAAATTTTCTGTTAAGTTGCTGATGTGGCACGTGTGTGGAGCCCACACATCCAATAGTATAAAGCCATGTGGATTTAAATAAAATAAAATATATTTTAAATATTTTAAAACTTAAATCCATAAAAAAGAAAATGAAAAATACCTGCACCTTGCATACTCACTCTGCCTGCGTGCTTCCCCCCTCGCAGATCCACCTTTTGCCTCTCTCTCCCTACTCTTCCTCCTCTTTCTCTCTCTCCCTCTCCCTCTCCCTTAGAAATGGTGGAATCTCTTAGCATCTCGCATGATGAGTTCCCTGCCTACAATTTTTGAAATAATCTTCAATGCATTATGGCAATCACCATAAACACGAAGATTCTTGATTACCCTAATAGATGATCAACTAGCTGGGCTGCTGAGGAGGGCATAAGCTACAGCAAGTCTCTCACTATGGGCAAGCAAAGCATCTTCCTTGCCTTCCTGATCTATGTCATGTAACACGAATCTAGTCTCTGGAATGTAACCAGCCTTCTTCATTTGTTCCCTTAAACCCCTAAGACAAGTTGAGCATAAATCTTATCATTCTCAGGATGAGATGTATCTCCTGCTCGATATTCATGGACTCGGCTCCCGACTTCTAAAAAATTTTGGGCTGCTAATTTTTTTCTTCTCTTTCTCCTTTACAAGTTCCGAATCTTTTGCAGGAACAAGGCCATCCTTTGATTACTCATTTAAGCTGGAGGGATCTAGCTGCTCAATAAGCTCAGCACACCGATCCCCTAGCTCCAAGTGCCCATGAACTCTGCAGAGATTCATCAAGGTTTTCCAGAAATGAAGAGGGTGCAGGTATTTTTCTTTTCTTTTTTATGGATTTAAGTTTTAAAATATTTAAAATATATTTTATTTTATTTAAAGCCACGTGGCTTTATAGTATTGGATGTGTGGGCTCCACACACGTGCCACGTCAGCAACTTAACAGAAAATTTGACGGAAGCTAACGGCAGGGACCATTTTGATGTGAAGAGGGTAACCTTAAGGACCATTAGTGTCACAAAAAAACGTTAGGGACGAAATGTGATAATTTCGCAAACGTCAGGGACCATTTGTGATAAAAAGCCTTAGATAAATTTGTTGGAAGTTTGAAAGCAAATGTAGTCCCACATTGGAGAAACCAAAAGGTTTCTCATGCTTTATAAGCATGAAACCTTTACATCAATTAAATAAGAAATTGGTGGTAGGATGGGCTTGGATGGTTGGCTTGCATGATGGGCTTGATTAATAATAATATTTAACTGTTGTTGTTAACTGCTATTTTGAAGGGGTGCGAGTCTGTTATAAAAGCAGAAGTCCTATGCCATAATACCAGAATCTATTTTATCCATTTCTTACTGCATTAAAATTACAAACTGTTTATGGAGAGAAAACACACCATTGTTCGCCAGAATCCAAGGATCCGGTGCTGGACCCTTGGATTATAGATAGTTGAATCCTGGGAGATAGACGCCTGTTGAACTTCAAGCACTGAGAGGAGGCGAAATTCTGTCTTTAGGACATTGCGAAATACGCAAGCCTCTATCTGCAATAAAAGTCAGTTTCCTGTATTTACTTTTGTTTATACTCTTATATTGAATATATATTATCTTTGTCATCTTGTAGTTTAAGTCATTTATTGATTTTTCCTAACAATCTAAAGACAGAATAACTCTTACAATGGGAGAATCTGTAAGTGGCGTGAAGGTGACTGATATAGTCAATGTCAATGGCGTCAAAACTCATGTTAAGGAACCAGAGAAGTTCAAAGGGGTGGATTTCAAACGCTGGCAACAGAAAATGCTGTTTTACTTGACAACACTGAACTTGGCTCATGTAGTCAAAGAGGAAGTTCCTGTGGCAACAGAGAATCCGATACCTGCAGATAAATTAAATGCTATTGATGCTTGGAAACATTCTGAGTTTCTCTGCAGGAATTATATTCTCAGTTCATTGGATGATACCTTGTATGATGTTTATTCTTCATACAAGACTGCCAAGGATCTGTGGGAGTCTCTCGAAAAGAAGTACAAAACAGAAGTTGCTGGTACAAAGAAATTTGTCATTGGGAAATTTCTGAATTACAAAATGGTGGACTCCAAGTCAGTGGTTAATCAAGTGGAAGAACTTCAGATCATTATGCATGAATTGCATAATGAAAACATGATTATGAACGAGAACTTTCAAGTGGGTTCTATCATAGAGAAGTTGCCTCTTTCTTGGAATTATTTCAAGATCTATCTGAAACACAAGAAATCTGACATGACCCTGGATGATTTGGTTCTGAAACTAAGGGTTGAACAGGATCACAGAATCATTGCGAAAGTGGATGGTGTTTCCTCTGAAGCCAAAGCCAACATTGTTGAAGGCAAAGCCTCTGCTGGAAAGCCAAAATACAATTCCCAGAAATTTAAAGGCAAATCCTATTTCAACAAAATGGCACCAAACAGCAAGAACTTTAAGAAAATAAAGGGGAGTTGCTGGGTGTGTGGAAAGCCTGGACACAAGGCACAAGAGTGTCGCCACAAGAAAGATGGAGGTCCTACCAATTCTGCCAATAATCAAGCAAATGTAACAGAAGATATTTTGGCTGCTGTGGTGTCTGAAACCAATATGGTTTTAGATACAAAGGATTGGTGGATCGATACTGGTGCAACTAAGCACATATGTGGCGACAAGAGCATGTTCTCTACATACCAAGAGATTTCTGGTGGAGAACAACTCTACATGGGAAATTCCTCAACTGCTGCCATTGCTGGAAAAGGAAAGGTGCTGCTGAAATTTACCTCTGGGAAGGAACTGACCCTTCTAGATGTGCTTCATGTCCCTGATATTAGAAAGAACTTGGTGTCTGGTCCATTGCTTAGCAATAAGGGCTTTAAACTTGTGTTCGAATCAGACAAGTTTGTTCTTACTAAAAGGGGAATGTTTGTGGGAAAGGGTTATTTGGCTGAGGGTTTGTTCAAACTCAATGTATTGGCTACGAATGCTATTAATAAAATAAATAAGGCTTCTGTTTATATTGTTGAGTCTTGTGATATTTGGCATGCTAGATTAGGACATGTTAATTTCCGTTGTTTAGATAGAATGATTAATTTAGGTTTGCTGCCAGACTTTAAAATTGATCATAATAATAAATGTGAAATATGCACAGAATCAAAGTTTGCAAGGCAAAGTTTCAAATCTGTTTTTGGAAGGTCAAATGAGTTGCTGGGTTTGATACATTCAGACCTTTGTGATTTTAAATCAACACCAACTCGTGGAGGAAAGAATTATTACATTACTTTCATTGATGATTGCAGTAAATTTTGCTATGTCTATTTGATAAATAGCAAGGATGAGGCTTTGAATATGTTCAAGACATATAAAGCTGAAGTTGAAAATCAATTAGAGAGGAAAATCAAAACTCTAAGATCTGATAGAGGAGGAGAGTATGAGTCTACAGCCTTCTCTGAATTTTGTTCTCAACATGGAATAGTTCATCAAACTACAGCTCCTTATACACCTCAACAGAACGGTGTTGCTGAAAGGAAAAATCGAACTTTCAAGAACATGATTAACTCCATGTTGAATAGTTCAGGGCTTCCACACAATCTGTGGGGTGAAGCCTTACTTACTGCAAATACAATCTTGAACAAAATTCCACATAAGAAGACCAACGAGTCTCCTTATGAAGTATGGAAAGGTAGAATTCCTACATATAAAACCCTCAAAGTGTGGGGTTGCCTTGCAAAGGTTCAAGTACCTTTGCCAAAACGAGTTAAACTTGGACCAAAAACAGTAGATTGTGTGTTTATTGGCTTTGCAAATAATAGTGCAGCTTATAGATTCTTAGTAGTTAAATCTGAAATTTCTGATATTCATGTTAATACTATTATAGAATCTGTAGATGCAGAATTTTTTGAGCATATTTATCCCTACAAAGAAAATAGGTCCTTTCCAAATAGAAGGAGGTCACTTGAACAAAATCAAAGTGACATTCCTTCTTCATCAAGGGTTCATGAAAATGAAATGGAACCAAGAAGAGGAAGTAGAACGAAAATCCCAAGAAACTTTGGACCTGATTTTCTAACCTTCTTATCAGAAGCGGAACCACAAACATACAAGGAAGCAATGGCTTCAAGTGAGGCTTCTCTATGGAAGGAAGCAATTAAAAGTGAAATGGATTCCATTTTACAAAATAATACATGGCAATTGGTTGATCTACCACCTGGTAATAAACCAATTGGTCATAAATGGATATTCAAAAAGAAATTGAAGGCTGATGGCTCTATTGACAAATATAAGGCACGTCTAGTAGCTAAAGGCTATAGACAAAAAGAAGGGCTGGATTACTTTGATACATATTCACCTGTATCAAGAATTTCATCTATAAGAATGTTAATTTCTATAGCAGCCATATATAAATTGGAGATACATCAAATGGATGTTAAAACGGCCTTTTGTGAATGGAGAATTAGACGAAGAAGGCTATATGGAACAGCCAGAAGGGTTTGTGGTTAAAGGACAAGAAAAGAAAGTGTGCAAATTAATTAGGTCATTATATGGACTTAAACAAGCACCAAAAATGTGGCATGAAAAATTTGATCATGTTATGCTGTCAAATGGTTTTAAGATCAATGAGAGTGACAAATGTGTATATGTGAAGAGTTTCAAGAACTCATGTGTCATAGTATGTTTATACGTTGATGACATGCTCATAATGGGTACCAACAAAGACATTATTAATTCTACAAAGAAAATGTTGTGTTCCAGTTTTGATATGAAGGACTTGGGACTTGCAGATGTCATACTTGGAATTAGAGTTCAAAGAACCAAAGAAGGTTATTTTTTGACTCAGTCCCATTATGCAGAAAAAGTACTCAGAAAATTTGGTCACTTTGATGATCCATCCGTTGTGACTCCTTTTGATCCATCAGTTCATCTAGCTAAAAATAATGGAGATGCAATATCTCAGCTAGAATATTCACAAGTGATTGGAAGCTTAATGTATATGATGAATAGTACAAGGCCTGATTTAGCTTACGCAGTTAGCAGGCTTAGTCGATATACTAGCAACCCGTCTGATGATCATTGGAAGGCTTTGATTAGAGTGCTACAATTCATAAAAGGCACAATAAATTATGGTTTGCATTACACAAGTTATCCACCAGTTTTAGAAGGATATAGTGATGCAAACTGGATTTCTGGTGAAAGTGAAACGAAATCCACAAGTGGCTATGTTTTTGTGTGTGGAGGGGCAGCAGTAGCTTGGAAATCAACCAAGCAAACGTGTATAGCACGGTCAACTATGGAATCAGAATTCATAGCTTTGGACAAGGCTGCTGAAGAAGCAGAATGGCTTCGAAATTTTATGGAAGATATACCGCTATTGCCTAAACCAATAACTGCAGTAGGTATTCATTGTGAAAATATGGCGGCTATTGCAAGAGCCAAAAATAAGATATACAATGGTACATCAAGGCATATAAGGCGAAGACATAGCACAATTAGACAATTGCTCAAAGATGGAATAATCTCATTAGATTATGTGAAGTCAAAGGAGAACATAGCTGATCCTTTGACAAAAGGCCTACCTAGAGAACAAATTAAATATGCATCAAGGGGAATGGGTTTAATGTCAATTTCACAATGAGCTAACCTGATGGAACCTTAACCTAGTTGATTGGAGATCCCATGGTCTAGGTTCAATAGGCAAACTGGTTGGGAATGGCTCAAGGCTTGAACACACTATTTACTCATTCATATGATCAAAGTGTGTTGTCTGCAGAAGTTTTTAGGGTATGTTTTATACAAAACATTTAATGACGTTAATATTTTGATATTCAAAAGAAGTATGGCAGAATACTTTTAATTAACGTTACCTATGTAGGAGTAAATGTGGGGTCGCATTTATGAGAATTATATGACTAAATTCTCTAAAGCTCCTATGAAACCAGGACTTGTTCAGGACCAAAATGAACACAACCGCATGAACTTAAGTGTGTATAGATTTAATACATGTGTGGTGTATTGTCTCGGTTTACTACAACACAATGAACAGTTCAAGGTTGTGAATTCCACTGATTCATTAAGTAGATCCGATACGTCTACCCTAAGGAAAGTTCAAGTCCAAAAGACACTTATCCTGATGTGTATGTTATCTAATCTTCTCTCCAGCTTTTGAGTCTGCATGCATTATCTTAAAACAAATTTGCATTTGCATTTCAAATGTGGGGTATTGTTGGAAGTTTGAAAGCAAATGTAGTCCCACATTGATTGGAGAAACCAAAAGGTTTCTCATGCTTTATAAGCATGAAACCTTTACAGCAATTAAATAAGAAATTGGTGGTAGGATGGGCTTGGATGGTTGGCTTGCATGATGGGCTTGATTAATAATAATATTTAATTAATCAAGACTTGGGCCTTGGGCCTTGGGGCTCTTGGGGTCTCTTCAGATAGCCCGAAAATAATATAAATATTTTATTTTATTTTCGGATTTCTTTTAGCAGAAGTTAGATTCAAACCAAAAGACTTATCTTTTTGTTTGAATTTTGAACACGAATAACTGTTGTTGTTAACTGCTATTTTGAAGGGGTGCGAGTCTGTTATAAAAGCAGAAGTCCTATGCCATAATACCAGAATCTATTTTATCCATTTCTTACTGCATTAAAATTACAAACTGTATTGGAGAGAAAACACACCATTGTTCGCCAGAATCCAAGGATCCGGTGCTGGACCCTTGGATTATAGATAGTTGAATCCTGGGAGATAGACGCCTGTTGAACTTCAAGCACTGAGAGGAGGCGAAATTCTGTCTTTAGGACATTGCGAAATACGCAAGCCTCTATCTGCAATAAAAGTCAGTTTCCTGTATTTACTTTTGTTTATACTCTTATATTGAATATATATTATCTTTGTCATCTTGTAGTTTAAGTCATTTATTGATTTTTCCTAACAAAATTTGCACTCGTTCTTATTTTTGTTAGATATTTAGAATAGCATCTAATGCAAAATAGTAGATTTGTGAGCTCACCGAGTCTTTTTTATTTTATTTTTTCTTGTCTGAAATCAGACTTGAGTTTGTTTGAGAGCACAACAAATAAGCAAAGTTTGCTGGAAGGCTACGCAAAAAAAGAAAGAAGTGTGCATGGAATACCTTCAATTCAATTTATAAGCCCACCCGATAACCAAAGAAGAAATTAGTCGTGGAGCTCTCTTTTCAGATTTTTCTTTTGATTGAGCATACCCAACTACTAGGATTCATATAATAAATAGTCTAGTCCCATTAACATTTTACAGTTTTTAGAACATGATCATCAAATTTAGATGGAGATGCTGTTAGGAACTCCCATTCCTGTGACCCCAGGTGTTGAGAATGGCTTCAAAAGCTCATATGGAACAATACCTGCTTCAACTCTGTTCCACACAGAGACTTTATTTGATTAATTGCTCCGAAGGTCCAGTTCTTCTTTGTATTATAATTATCTATCCTTATTTATCTAAACAAATGCAATTTCCAATTTTATTTTTTTCACTTTCATATGGTCTCTAGTCCCATTAACATTTTACTTCTTCCACTCAACAAATTATCTGAGGACTTCAAGTTGAGTGGAACAAGAGTGGGATGTAACGAAAATAGTTTTGAACAGAACTTTTAGGCAACCCATGTTATTCATTCATTTATTAAGAGCCAAGTACTCGTACAACTTTTAGAGCATCATCATCAAATTTAGATGGAGATGCTGTTAGGAACTCCCATTCCTGTGACCCCAGGTGTTGAGAATGGCTTCAAAAGCTCATATGGAACAACACCTGCTCCAACTCTGTTTTTCAGTTTCAAGTTGGTATTCCTCTCATCAATAATTCCTTCCAGCCTCTTCAAATTTCCATTGAACCGCTCGAATGCAGCATTTATCACAGGATTTTCAGCCCAGGATGACTCCAGTTTCTCACCAAGATACTCCTCATCAGGTGAATGATTAGATAACACATCCAAGACAGCCATCACTTTTGTTGCTTGAATCTGTGAGGGGAAGCACATCAGCAGTGCCATTTCGGGTTTCTTCAAAAAGTTCTTGAAAAACTCCTCAGACGGATCTTCAGTTGGCATATTGGTACGAGCGATTGTAGGCCTGTTTGGGAAGTATCCAGCATACATGTACTGTCCAAAGTTCACAGCTGCATGATGCCCAGCTGTTACCCAAATAATGGTTGTCAAAATGTGAATTAGATTTTCTGGGGTTTTCAAAACAGGCCACCACGGCTCATCTTTCTTGTCTGTATGGCCTTTTGTCCTAACTTCCGTCCACCAACCTTGAAGCTCCGTATCAGACTCAACAAGAGTTGGGTCTGGATAGTAGTGATTTACATAGTCACCCACCCACTCCTTAATGGCATCCCAAAGAATGAGACCATCATTTGCAAATGGGTAGTCTTCAATTGTTAGCTTCAAGCCATGCTCAGCTGTAGGATCCTCAACTGCCATTCCCCTGAAATTAAACAAACAGTAATTGGCCGATGAACTTCCATGGCGTTTCAAATGAAGTTTTTGTCATTTAAGATTGGTCGCAACTAGATTGAAAGTTCTTCGTTATACAAAAGTTGCCTGCAACAACACATGGTTTGGATCAATCTTATATTAGTCGTATCATGTGAACTACCTTCTGATCAGATCAGCTGGCAAAGCTTCCATGTCAAAGCGCCAGAGCTGGTCATAAGCAGCAGAACTGAGCTCAATGGAGTACTTTGCAGGTGAGAAGCAGCCCTCGATGATTCCTCCTGCATTGATGAGGCTTTCTCTAGCAAGAGCATTGATTTCCATTGTATACCGAAAATGAGGATGCAGAAGTCTATAGATAGGATGCATTGCACTTAATTGTCGATTAGCTGCAATTATGTATGGCTCTGTAGCACAATGAGTCCTCAGCCTGTGAAAATATAACAGTGCAAACATGTTACCAACCATGCAACACTGACATGTTTGCTACTTTTCAAATCCCCATTAGAGTAGATTCTTGCTTGAACTGAAGGCATGAGCTGGAAGCATCACTTGGGCACAGATTTGCTTACCAGTGGATGACAAGCTGATGATAGCCAGCATCATGAGCACAAACATGGGCTTTAGCGAGCCTCCACAGCCAGCAACCGGTGGCATCCCAGGTTGGGGTGAACACTTGCTTCCATTGTGGCTTGTCACCAACCGGTGGTCGAGTGAGTTCAATGGCAACAGGCCTCAGCGTCCCATCCTCGGTGAGGAAGAGTAGTGTCCGAGAACCATACAGTGTGGTTCCTTCAATCTCTCTTACTTTGTTCACATAAGGCATGTAAAGATCATGGTAATCCAAAATAAACATCTTCTTTCTTTTTAAAGCCTGCATTTCAAGTTCAAGCAATTGGTGTGCACAAGCACACACAATTTACACGATTTCAAGTTATATGCATCAATGGGGGAAAATTTTCGTCCTGTTTAAAGGTGTACACTAAGAAAAATATGGGAGAGTTGGTGTCTATTTCGTGTTACCTTATCAACAGTCATACAACCTTTGATCTCTTTCTCCACCAGTTCTGTTGTAATCAATGATTCAGGTGGGCCGTAAATCTCAGGGTCAAGTTTACTCTTCAATGGCCACTCCTGCAGGTATAAAAATACAGAATTTAGCATCACAAGAGAAAACAAGATATGCTATTAAACACTGTAATTACTTGACCAACAAGGAAGATGGAAGGGAGGAAGGGAACGTAGAAGTTTGATTTTCTTACTGAAGAGAAAGAGTTGTACTTGTATGTATAAGAAAGCATACCGTGATAAGTTCTATACTGTATGGATTAAGACCAGCTAGAGTTTGCCGAGAAAATTCTTCATCTCTAAACCAAGCAAACTTATCACCTGTAAAAGACGATTAGCTTAATCAAAAGGACAAAGACAATGTGGTCTTTTCTCTTACTTAAAAGAGGACACAGACATATATACACAGAGAGAGAGAGAGAGAGAGAGAGAGAGAGGAGGAAGGCATACGGTCTATTATTTCGGGGGTCTCGAAGAGCAAAAGATCGTCTCCCCCATCAGTAATGGTCTTGACTAGCCTTGGGATGATTGTCTGAAAAAACCCACCAGTTTTTGGCTTAGGCAATGTGACTCCTTCATTGAACAGTGAATCAATGGCTGTGAAGTATGGAAATCCTAAGTCTGGATTAAGAAGTGCTGTCTCAAGCGAAGGGAGCAACGCGTGCAACACAGATTTCAGGGTCTTTGCTGAAAATGTGAGTTGTTTGACCTCTGCAAACTCTTCATCTCTTGGTACATACACACTGCTGCTTCTTTTTTCTGATAAGGGGTCTGCATTGACATAACAATATGATACAGTTAATCGCATAGCTCTAATAGTTTCTCAACCATACAACTACACATGCTTAATCAACATTCCAAATAAACAAATGGTTCATAATCATATAGTTAAAGTAGATATATTCCATTTTCAAAAACATTAAGCACATAGTTATTTGGGGAATTTGGTCACCTTTTTTGGTGCGTGGCCGTCCTGTTCTGCAGCGCCTGGGATATGGATGTTCTTTGCTGCCAAGGACAGGCCTAGCCAGTTCATCTTTGCTATCAGGATCTCCAAGATCATTGTATGTGTCATAATCGTAAATCCTATCGGATGTTTTTCTTTCACCCTCTCCATTTCCTCGCAAATTTTCCAGCTCTAGTTCTCTTAGCCTCTTCAACCCACTTGGTGTCTCTGACGGTATGTAAGACTTCTCCATTGTTCACATAAAATAAATGAACACACATAAGATTGAAGTATAAGTAAGATTAAGAAGCTGTAATTACTAGAAATTAAAGAAAAGTATTAAGGATGTAAACCTTGTTAGTGAAAAAGATTCTCTTCTGTGGATTGTCAAACTTGGCATGAACCCAAGAATTGCATGGAACATTAACAGAGCCATTTTGGAAGCCCTGGAGGTCGATGGTCTTGATGAAGATCTCCTTGTGGTGCTCATTCTCTACCTCAATTGCTCCAACCTCTCCAAAATCTGGTGGGATTGTGAAATTACTCTCATATATCACCTCATCATCATTGTGGCTGGCTTTGTGCGCATACCCCTTGATCTTGTCCTTCTCCAACCCCGTCTCTACAAGAAAATCCATTTTACAAATTTATAATCAGTAAATTAATCAGTATTTCCAAAATTCTTTATTGGTTGATTATAAACATCAAATTCTTCCAGCGTTACTTATTTTAAATGAGTTAGGTTGAATTGTTATTTAAATGATCCTACAAACCCGTTTAATCCGCTTTACCTATTTAACATATTTAAACTCATGTAGTAAAAGTTGACAAAAAAAACTCATGTGCTAAAAAAAATATTTTAACTCATTTAATATATTAAATATTAATCTTATCAATAATGTTACTCGTATATACTAATAAACTTATGATAATATGCAAGGGACTTGTAACTCAAGTGGTTAAGAGTATTTGCCATTACATCCTACGTCCTAGGTTAAATTATCCCCTCCCTCAATATTGTTTGTGTGAAAAAAAAAAAAAAACTTATGATATTACTGAAGTAGTATACCCAAAAACAAATTTAATGTTAAAAATAATATTTTAACCTTGTAAAATATAAACTAACAAATTAAACACCTTAATGAGGCCACTCTTAGGGCTTCCCTGGCCTCTTTTTTGTTAAGACAATCGTTATTGGTGTTTGTAATCTTTGTTCCAATGTTTGAATGAATTTCTCTCTTGGATTAAAAAAATAAAAAAAAATCTCAAATGTGACAAAATGTAAAAGGATTGACATGACTTGTTTATTAAACGGATTGAACGAATTGGTAAACAGGTTGATGAGTTGACCCGAATTTAACATGGATTTTTTACCGTACGGGGTGACCTGCATAAATTTAGGGGGGATTTCGATCAATTCACTGGTGTTGTCGGAATTTCCACCCCTTGTGAGTACATATTTGATTGAAGAATAGCGTAGTAGATTTTTACTCTCTTTGGTTAAGAAAAATAGTTCACACAGGTAGCCTAGCCAGTAGTGAAGTAAATTAGCATAAGAAAGTTTGGACTACTGGGAAGTACACCGAAATTTGGACCATTTAGAAGTATACCAAAATTTGAACCACTTGGAAATACACCAAAATTCTGGTCCAATCAAATGCGAATCTCAGCCAAATTTATTTTATTTTAAATTTTTTTTAAAAGGTTATTTTTGAATAAGGGGCTGTCTGACTTTTGGCTACTCAAAGACCCAAGGAATAATGAACATTTAATTATTATTACTCTTATAACAAACAAAGAAAAATGTAACTCTAAATGATTTTTGTATATGCAAAATGGAATAAAAATAAAATTTGTGCTCATCTAAATCTATGCGTAGTTAATTAAGGCTACACTGACCGAAAAAACTTAATGTTTTCTTTCTGAAATGAAAAAAAAAAAAAGAGGGAAAAAAAATAATGAAAATGAAAACTGAAAATACTTCCAAGTTTTTTTGAAAACTGAAAACGGCAAATATGTTTTCAGTTCTAAAAAAGGTGAAAATGAAATGGTTATCAAACAGACAATTAATATTTTCTTTTTTGAAAGAAAAAAATAAACTAGTTTTTTGCTTGGCATATCTCCTCTGGGTGGTTCGAGAAAATTTTGAGTTTAAATTTCATGAATAATAATAAATATCGAAAAAAAATCATTATTATTTGTTATTTTTAAGTGAATGAAGTGAATAAATTAGTAGTGCTTACTGGGGTCAAGCTCGGCACTAACAAGCTCCAAAAGAAGGGTTTTGCCGAGCAAATCGGTAATTTCATCGAGGGGCCGAGTCACTATGCTGGAGAGGAACCCTCCTGCTGTTACCTGCACTGTAACCACAGCCTTCACAGTAACTGCCTTGTTCTCTGTTGAGGTTATAGTTGTGGTCACCGTGGACACTGCTGCAGATGATCCGCGCTCACCAGAACTAGCACGGATCACCACGCAGGAGGAGGACTTTTTCTTATTATGATCATTTTGACGGACAGGATGGCGTGGAAGGATGTTGATGAGGGAGGGGCTTCCATGGCTGATCAGATAATTGGTATGAATGGAGGATTTTGGTAAGAGAGAGGATGGAGCATGGTTGAGTTTTTGCAGCTGAGAGTTCATCATGTTTCTCTGCTAGTTGGCCTTCTCTTTTGCTATAATGTTCATGCATTTGTGGAGATTTATATATATATATATATATATATATATATATATATATATATATATAGAGAGAGAGAGAGAGAGAGAGAGAGAGAGAGAGAGAGAGAGAGAGAGAGAGTAATGTGTTGTAAAACGTGGTACATATTTTTGGATCTAGCTAGGTGTACCGCTTGAATAATGCAAGAAATTAACACGAGAAAAATAGAAAAGAAAACGATTGGTCTTATTCATGGTAAATAAATGGTCCCCTCTGTTCCAAGAATTTTTTTTCAATTTCACATAGCATCCCTTATTGCCTTAGCAGAAGGAAGAGTGAAAAGGGCTTTTGTAAATAGTCTCACTCAAAATAAACAGAAAAAGGGTTGCGAGTGTTCTGTTGTCTATATTTTGTAAAATCTGGAGCATCTAAATAATCCAAGGGTTTAAGATTGGACACATTGGATGGAATATTTTTGTCTTCTGTTTTTGAAATTGACGGGAAGGTACTGACGTTATATATACTCTGCCTTTTGCTTTATATATAGATATATATCATTCTATCCCATTTTCGGGAAATTCTTCTCAAGTTATCATCTCTTTTTCTCAGTAAATATGAGTTAAATCAATTGATTATGGTAGTGTATTTGTGGAATCCAAAGTGTTCATCATCTTTTAAAATCAACAAGACAAAAAATCAGTGTGATTTTGGGAGCAATTAAATTTAGATTGGCTAGCCGGCCAACTAGAAACTGTCAGTGTGCCCATGCTCGTACGCCTTTTCCATTTTTCACAGAAAAAGTTATATCTCAAGTCCCCACTATTCAATTTTTTTGTTTCCTTTCTAAATGTTCAAGCGTCCTAATTACTTATATGCCAAGAAATTAAAAAGTTTTGAGTGAAATCCAAAGTTTATGAAAGAGAAAAACCGAGGAGAAAGTTGACAATTAGAAGGTTATGAGTTGTACATACGCATCACCCTTTAGTCACATGGTGAAATTAGAATATATCCTGTCTCTTGGCTTGGCAGTATGATCGTGCCAAAATGCGGATGTGATAAAAAATGGTTTTCATCCTATAAAAATTATTAGATATATACGAGGAAGTCATGCCAATTATACTATCGTTCTATTTGTGCATGTGATTGGAATTCAATTCTATAGAATTATCTTTGATCTCCGAAAGTTTTTTTTTTTAAATTTAAAGATAAATTTATTAGATAAACTTTAATAATATAATCAATTACATCAACATGACATCTAAATCATCAATTCTAAGAGAGCAACAAACTAACATGCTAAAAACAAAACCAAAACGGACAAAAGCCGCACCACAATTAAGCATAATCTCAAATAAAGCCCACAAACTCAACATCGAAACCCTAAAGTAACCCAAGAGCCTAAATAAACCCTACCCAACCATTGCATAAAATCTTGAAGCGAGAACAAAATCTGTAACAAATCTGGGGAAAACATAGTTTCCAACGATCTACTGGAGCACACCAAATGCGAAAACTCACACACACGAGTACCATAAGAAATTGAACCCATCACCACTGGAGCACACCAAAAATCTGAGCCAATTCAACTAACAACCTATTAATAACCAAAGATATAGCACTTGTTTGGGAATGATTCTTGATATACCAAAATCAGTTTTTGGGAGAACCATCTCTCATGTGCTTCTCCATATAATCACTTAAAGTGATTCTAGGCATAAGCATCTCCTATGTGTTTCTCCATAAAATCACTTAAAACCACTTGAAGTGATTATCCATAAAAGTGTTTTTTTGTTTATCCAAAATCACTCCCAAACAAGGTATAGTAGAAATAACCGCACCTACCTTTAAAGCTGTTTCTATTTCAATAAAAAAAAAAATTGGAAAAGGTTTCTAATTCAATCATTGAATATATAAATGGCTATTTGCTCCGGGTTAAGTCATAATCTTGAAAATAGTAAAATTGCAATACGTGCTTTTGTTTAGCTTTTTAAGTATTATTATATATTTATTATTATTATTTTCTGTTGATTTGAACATAAAACATATAGCTGCAAGACAAACATGTCAAATAGGTATGTGCATAACAAAGATGTAAAATATTATTTTCTTACTTACGTACAACCTTGGTGCAGGACAATTGTTTATTATAGTTTGAGGTTGACATACTGAAGTTAGAGTTTAAGGATGGATCAGTGGATTAGTGGAAACATTGAAAGCAAGAACCACGTTCACCTTTTATTTATTATTAATTCAACTACCAATCCCAGTTGAGCAATGTGCTAAGTAATAAAATAAAAAGCTTAAGTTGATCATCATACTAATCCTTAACATATTTTAATATTTAATAAACATTT
The DNA here is from genome assembly GCA_034190965.1 of Prunus campanulata. Taxonomy (NCBI): domain Eukaryota; kingdom Viridiplantae; phylum Streptophyta; class Magnoliopsida; order Rosales; family Rosaceae; genus Prunus; species Prunus campanulata. Next base: position 733,234 of record CM067209.1, read on the forward strand.
TAACCCGAATACTAGCTTTCCCGATTTTCCATACCAAGGGTGTAGCCATACATCCTATCCCCAATACTATTACTATAGTCTTCATATTATAAAAGAACCATACATCTTTTTCAGTTTCTTAACGAATTTTGTCTTGTTTGTAGGTGGATTATCATTCATGAAGATAATAAAAAGTTAAAAATTTAAATTATTAGTAAAAGATGAATAAAATCAGACTTTTTGTTCCCCAATACTAGTCTTCATATTATAATAGAACCATAAATCTTTTAAAATGGGGAAATTGGCGGCTTTACCCTTGGCTCACCTAATTTATTCACTAATATCCTTATTTTGAAACCCAATCACAAATGCCCCTTATAAAAACTCCATATTGACAGCCTATTACCCATCTTTCACTTTTGTTTAGTAGTTCTGAGCTCTCTGGAATCCTCTTTCACAATTTCACGATCTCACTCACTCAGCCCTCCTCTCCTCTCTTCTCTCTCTCTCGCTCGCACCCACATCAGCGACAATTACTGTCACCTCCTCAGAAACCCTAACCCACATCGGCAACAATGACCTTTCCACCTCCATCTCTCACTCTCTGTCACCTCTTTTGACCTCTATACCTAGAGATGGCGTCTCAGGTAGCCAATTTTCTCCTACACATTTGGGTTTTCTTCTCCTTATTTCAATTTCATATATGGATTTGGATTTTTGGTGCTTGATGTGAGTTCAAGCCGCTCCAAGTCAAATTTGGGTGAGATTGTACAGAAATTTGTTGAAACATAATTGTGGGTTGAATTTAAAATTTTACTCTCTCTGTTTACAATTAATATTTTCAGCTTGTGTAGAGAATGTTATTTCAGTGGGATTATACAAGAACTTTTTGAACCAAAATTTTGGGATTGTGCAACAAATATTTCTCAGTTTGTCTTAAGGAATATTATGCTTGAAACTTGTCCAATCTACAATGATTTTGAAGATTTTATTTTGCTTATTGAATTTGATTACTAAGTTAGGTTCTTATTTTGACAAAAAATAATTGAAGAAACACAGTTATTTGGTTCAATGATATAAATTTGTTTGTTCTATTTTGGGATGTGATTTTTGAATGAACTATATAAATTGATTATGTCTTGAGGTGGAGGATATCTCCAAAAGTGACTGTGGAGTTTGTAAGTTTGATAAGAATGCCAATATTTTAACATAAGTTTGATACTGTAAAGTTGGCATATGTTGGATCTTGGTTTTCTCTATTTTTTGTTATTCAATCTTGGATCTGTTTTTGGTGCAATTTATAGTCCTCAAGGTTGGTATCATGCCAAGGTTGTGTTGGTGCCGTGAAAAGGGTTCTTGGAAAACTTGAAGGTTTGTTGACAGCTCTTGCATTTATCCAGTTCCATTGTCTTGCTCTTCTTCTTCTATGAGACTGTGCTTCTTTAACTATTTGAACAATGCCAAATGCACTATTGATGATTTCCTGATTTGTATTTTTATTCGCCTGCCAAGACACATATTCATTTCATCAATGTTTATAATAACTTTTATATTGCAATTTAGTAGTACCAAATCGTGTGCATGAATGTGAACTTTAATTTTGCAATGGTACTATCTTGTGAAAGTTTGCTATAAGAAGAATTGGGTCATTTAGAAAAATCAACAATCTGTATGAAGATAGGATTCTTGAAGGTAGTCTTTCACTGGAAAAACCACAGATAGATTTCTCATAGGTACATATAACTCAGCAAACTTCAAGCTCAGCTCTTAAATGATTTATATCATAATTTTTTCTTTCTTTCTTCTATTAAAAAATGTATGTCATACTGCAGTTTTACATTTATCCACTCTATTTGTTGTAGTGCATGTAAATGTATGTTTATGATACTTGTAGTGCCTGTAAATATGTCTGAACATGTTTTGGTATTGGTTTCTGAATCTGTTTTGATATTGGTTTTTGTTATGAATTTTGGAATTGGTTTCAGTTGTGATTGAATGTTATGTTTTTGTTTCCATTTTGATTGAATGATTTGCTTCTAATGTGCATTTTTGATCCATTTTATACAAATGGCAGCGTTCTCTTGGGGAGGAAATTGCGAACTTTCAGCTTAAATTCGGTTCTAAGAGGAGATGTCGTCGAAATTTGCTAATGTGTTAAAATTCCAGACCAAGAGTAGATGTAAATTTTTTGTTTTTTGCCACTTTCTTATGTATATCTTAAGATGTAATGAGATAACATTGTTTGTTCATCAATTTATGAAAGTCAAGTTAGAAGGAAATTTGTCCCACAAGCTTGGTCTCTAGTGATTCGAAATCCTAACTCTTAAGTCTTGAGATAATTGACTTTTTTTTTTCATGACAGTTAGACCTAGATTTTTGGCTTCTAGATGATTGTTGTCATTGAGAACCTTCATCAATTTGGGTTGGGACAACATTCCATTTAGTTGCAAGAAGTGTATTGTAGTTATAAGGAAAAAAAAAACATGTAATTGAGGGACTACTTATGTATCAGACAAACCATGTAATTATTTAGTCCTCATGGAATGAAATTGAGTTCAATTTACTTGAGAAATTTCAGTCTTGAATCTTTTGTTTTTATATATTCGCAAGTGTATGCAATGGAAAAATACTTTTATTCAATTATACATTGAAGAGAGCACATTATATACATTATGTGTATATATATATAGCTCATTCTTCTTGCCTTTGTGGATGGCAATGGGTCGAATCGAGGGTGGGTATGCCATTCCCATCCCCATCCCTGTGAAGCTTTTTTCCCCCATCCCCACCTTTATACCCTCAATACAGACTTGAAAAAAAAACAAGAATATACGAGGGCAATACAGTAGCAATACACAGGCAATAAAGGGCTATACAATGGCAATACACAAACTCCATACTCCCCCTATAAATTTATTCCAACACTGACTTGAAAAAAAAAGATATGAGGGGGCAATATAGTAGCAATACACAAGCAATAAAAGGTTATACAATGGCAATACGCAAGCAATAAAAGGCTATATAATGGCAATACACAAACTTCATACTCCCCCTATAAATTTATTCCAACAGACTTAAAAAAAAAAGAATATAATGAGGCAATACACAAGCAATAAAGGGCTATACATGTGCAATACATATGCAATACATATCTATCATGGCATTTGCCAATGAAATCACTGATTTGGTTACATTTGTGTTTTTCTTCTTTGCAAGGGGAAAGATAAAACCATGGAAACTAGAGATTGAAAAATTTCCTTCTAACTTGACTTTCATAAATTGATGAACTAACTATGTTATCTCATTACATCTTAAGATATACATAAGAAAGTGGCAAAAAAATAAAAAATTTGCATCTCCTCTTGGTCGGGAATTTTAACACATTTTATATCTATCAACAAAATTCGAAGACATCTCCTCTTGGTACCGAATTTAAGCTGAAAGTTATAGCAATTTCCTCCCCAAGAGGACGCTGCCACTTGAATCAAGACAATCTTCCATCTGTATAAAACGGATAAAAAATGCATATTAGAAGCAAATCATTCAATCACAATGGAAACAAAAACATAACATTCAATCACAACTAAAACCAATTTCAAAATAGAAACCAATTCCAAAATTCATAACAGAAACCAATACCAAAACAGATTCAGAAACCAATACCAAAACAAGTTCAGATATATTTACAGGCACTACAAGTATCATACACATACATTTATAGGCACTACAACAAATAGAGTGGATAAATGTAAAACTACAGTATGATATACATTTTTTAATAGAAGAAAGAAAAAAAAATGATATACATCATTTAAGAGCTAAGCTTGAAGTTTGTTGAGTTATATATACGTTTGAGAAATCTATCTGTAGTTTCTCCAGTGAAGGACTACCTTCAAGAATCCTATCTTCATACAGATTGTTGGCTTTTCTAAATGACCCAATTCTTCATATAGCAAACTTTCACAAGATAGTACCATTGTAAAATTAAAGTTCACATTCAAGCACACGATTTCGTACTACTCAATTGCAATATAAAAGTTATTATAAACATGGGTGAAGTGAATATGTGTCTTGGCAAGCGAATAAAAATACAAATAAGGAAATCATCAATAGTGCATTTGGCATTGTTCAAACAGTTAAAGAAGCATAGTCTCAGAGAAGAAGTAAAGCAAGATAATGGAACTAGATAAATGCAAGAGCTGTCAACAAACCTTAAGTTTTCCAAGAACCCTTTTCACAGCACCAAGACAACCTTGGCATGATACCAACCTTGAGGACTATAGACTGCACCAAAAACAGATCTAAGATTGAAGTACGAAAAATAATGAAAAACAAGATCCAACATATGCCAACTTTATAATATCAAACTTATGTTAAAATATTGGCATTCTCATAAAACTTACAAACTCCACCATCACTTTTGGAGATATCCTCCACCTCAAGACTTAATCAATTTATGTAGTTCATTCAAAAATCACATCCCAAAACAGAACAAAACAAATTCAGATCATTGAACCAAATAACTGTGTTTCTTCAATTGTTTTTTGTTAGAATAAAAAACTAAGTCAGTAATCAAATTCAATAAGCAAAAGAAAATATTCAAAATCATTGTAGACTAGACAAGCTTCAAGCATAATATTCCTTAAGACAAACTGAGAAATATTTGTTGCACAATCCCAAAATTTTGGTACAAAAAGTTCTTGTATAATCCCACTGAAATAACATTCTCTATACATGTTGAAAATATTAATTGTAAACAGAGAGAGTATGTTAATGTATGAATTTTGATTAATTCTTTTGGCTTCCCTTGACATTTTTGTAATAGGACTTTTATATGTATTTATCAAGCTCAAGGATAGATTAAGATTAGCATCTCTAAGTGTCCTTAAATCTCATCTATCCTATTGTGGTTCATGATATTTGACAAAGGTAAAATCATGCATTGCATATCATGCATTAAAACTGTTTTCATAAAAGTTGACTAGTCATCTTTGTTCAGAACGATTTCCAGCTGATTAAATATCTGTTTTGTCCTATTCCCTTTTGTCTCCCAGCTGCCATGTGTCAGTCTGACCTAAGGGATTCTTTTGTTTGTAAAGGCAAGTGTATTCCCGATTTGGAGGCCGTCTCTTTTGTGTGAAAGTTTTGGAAAGATTGGCTTGCTATCTTTCTCTTCTTCTTCCTCAAGAGTAAACCATATATTTCATCTATGAGTTTTTCTAATTGATTTCTTTTTGAAAAACTGCTTTTGAAATATGAATCTGCATCTAGCTTTTTAAATCATTCTCTCATATAGATCTAGATCGGATTCTTGACTGATTTCTTCAAGAGTATGGTTTCTTGAAGAAATTGGTCTTTCTCCCATAAATCCAAAGCTTGGTTTCGGTTTGAGTTGGAGCTTGCAAGCTAGTGCCATGGGATGAACGAGCTGGAGAAGGAGCTGCCATTGCCATGAAGAACATAGCTTCAAGCTTTGCTAAGTTGGAGAAGAAGATTGCACAAAGGAGGTATAGCTCATCTTCCTAAATAGATCTAGGTTTTACTTGAGCTTGCTTGTATTCCTTTGTAAGAATCTCCTTCTACTTAGTGGATTGCCTAGTCGGTTGATGACTCCCAGTTTTTCCCAATGGTGGGTTTCTGGGTAAACAAAATCTGTTTTGCATTTCTGGGTTTCTGTTCTTGGTGTTTGACTAGTCATCTATATCTGCTGTTTGCTGTTTAATTGATATTGATGTCTTCACACACTTTCACCATAGTTGTTGCTAGCACAGGGGATGCCTAGATTGATGGGTCCTTCTGAGTGCCTAAGTTGTCAATAGTAATCTTCTAGGGATGCAGGTACCTTGTGGTATGATGTGTGTGTTCTCTTGATTGTTGAGTTGTTGTGTCTTGTTTGTTTAGTTAAATTTACCCCTCGTCACCTAAGTGCCAATTTCAGAGTAAAATTTTAAATTCAACCCACAATTATGTTTCGATAAATTTCTGTACAAACTCACCCAAATTTGACTTGGAGGGACTTAAACTCACATCAAGCACTAAAAATCCAAACCCATATACGAAATTGAAACAAGGAGAAGAAAACCCAAATATGTAGCAGAAAAGTCAAGTTGGCTACCTGAGACGCCATCTCTAGGTATAGAGGTCGAAAGAGGTGACAGAGAGTGAGAGATGGAGGTGGAAAGGTCGTTGTCGCCGATGTGGGTTAGGGTTTCTGAGGAGGTGACATTGATTGTCAACGATGTGGGTGCGAGCGAGCGAGAGAGAAGAGAGGAGAGGAGAGGAGGGTTGAGTGAGTGAGATCAAGAAATTGTGAAAGAGGATTTCAGAGAGCTCAAAATGACTAAACAAAAGTGAAAGATGGGTAATAGGCTGTCAATAGAGAGTTTTTATAAAGGGCATTTGTGATTGGGTTTCAAAATAAGGATATTAATGAATAAATTAGGTGAGACAGGGGTAAAGCCGCCAATTTCCCTTTAAAATGGGCATACAAAACAAGATATTAATAATATGGGTTTATATTTAACTTTAAAAAAAAGACCTGGGTTAAACCTAATAAAAGACAAAGCTTTTGGGCTTGAATATAAAGATATCATGATTGCTGGCTTATTTTATTTTATTATTTTATTTTATTTTTTGAGAGAAGCGATCTTTATTCAGAGATAAGAATTACGTCTTATCATGAAGATGCATCCTCTACCAACCATGCCTAGCCAACCTATCGAAGAGTTTCTGTGCAAACATCTCTCCAATAACGACCAAAGCATGGTTTCTATGTGGTGAATATTATAGTTGGTGCATTACACAATATCTTTGTAGTATCTTAAAGGGTCTATCAAATTCAGACTTCTAGAGACTTTTATAGAATTTAAAACTATGGAAATATTAAATGAGGGCGCCCCTCCTCCCTCGTCCTTATACCCAAGTTCGAATTCCCCTTTTTTATATATTAGATTAGTTTAGAGTAATTTAAACTATCGTGTGTATTATTTGCAGCAAACCCTTTAAATCATCCTTTTGGTTTTGGCTGAACTTGCTTGCTTCCAAATTTAATCACGTTAATGATAGGATTTATGGTTTAGGGTTTGTAATTGAACATGATCATGAATTTCACAATTAAAACAAAAATTACTCATGGTACCTTCATTTTTGCACTTTTTTTTTATAAAAAAATTAAATTTTACAAATACTTGGATTTTTTTTGGTTAGATTCATTATTACCTTTTTTTATTTATAAAAATTTTATACAAGTTTGAGAGAGGAGGGAATCGAACACAAAATCTTGAGTGCAAGAATAACACACTTAATCACTTGAGTTACAACCCTTTTGCATTTATTACGTTACCTTTAATAAAAGTTTCATTTTTTTGAATATTTAAACCGATAGCCATAATGTACACCCAAATGGACATTGTATATATAGTTGGCATATGAGGGTTAGGGGTTTTGAACACAAAACCTCCTCAAGCTGCTAGATATCTTGCGAGACAACCAATGAATCCCAAAAGTTCAAGCTATCAGTGAATGGTACGTCCAGAACGGTTATTACATAATCAATGATACTTTCCAAAATTAACATTCTTGCGAAAATCAGAGAACCTAATTAATTTCATGTTTTTTTAAAGCAAGGAAGGATATATGGTTGCATTAAGAATATTTTATATCATATCAATACTATTCAATAGTACTTGTCTGCAAAAAAGATTTCTAAATCCTTACCGTCAAATAATGTGGCAGATTATAGAAATATCATATATATATTGGATACGCTTGTAATGGTAGAAACATTTATGTGAAAAGAGGATAATACTATTTTGTTACTTCGGCTAATTACGCTATGTCATACATACATGATAAATTTGCTACTTGACATATGGTGATTGAACGAGAATAACAAAACAACTTGATGAATTAATATTAGGGAGTTTCACTAAAACACCCAAAATGGGGGCTGAAATTATAAAAAAACCCAACACCCAAAACACTTTATAAACACACCCAAAACCCATCATTACACACACTCAAAACTCATTTATAAACACACCCAAAAAATATACAATTGTTGATTGTGGGGTAGATTTTGGGTGTGTTTTTATATTTAAATAGTATTTGAGTTTTTTTATAAATACATGTTTAGGATTGAGTTTATTTATAAATATCTAATATATTGTTACCACATAATCTCAGATCTAAAATTTAGAAATTTGAAATGATGCTAAAATTTTTATGTAAACACATTAAAAAAGTTTCTGTGCTCTTTCTGGCAAAAAGCATGGCACTGCGTAAAGGTCAGTTTCTGATTGATGAGGTCTGACCTGTCAAATTAGGAGGAGATATTGAAGGTTGAGTAGAGATAGTGGAGAGTGTAGAGAATTTGGAAGCTATGCATATTTTCTGATTTCAACTTCTTACTTACAATTCTTTCTTACAATCCTTCTATACAAGTAATATCCTACACTAATGCAAAAGGATTACATGAAACATGCCATGAAACATGCCATGAAACATTCCATGAAACATGGATTACATAATTCAAGAAAGAAAGTCTTCCTTGAGACAAGTGTGCCATGAGACAAGGATGTTTTGTGTTTTGTCTTGTGTTCCACAAGGTGACAAATACACATGCTAACACTCCCCCTCAAGTTGGTGCATAGATGTCACCAATGCCCAACTTGATCAGTGAGTTGTGGAATACTCTGCTAGAAACTGCTTTTGTCAATATATCGGCCAGTTGATCTTCGGATTTGACAAACGGAAGTTGGATTTCTTTGTTGTCAAGTTTCTGTCTAATGAAGTGTCGATCCACTTCAACATGTTTAGTGCGATCATGTTGAACTGGATTGTGTGCAATGGATATGGCAGCCTTGTTATCACACTGTAGATGCATTCCTAATGTAGGTGCATATCCAATTTCTGTAAGCAATTTCCTCAACCAAAGGAGTTCGCAAATTCCTTTGGTCATTCCTCTGAATTCGGCTTCTGCACTAGACAAAGCAACGACATTCTGTTTCTTGCTTCTCCAAGTAACCAAGTTACCTCCCACAAATGTGAAGTACCCTGATGTTGATCGTCTATCAGTAACATTTCCTGCCCAATCTGCATCTGTATAGCCACTGATATTCAGATGACCATTTTTGGTGAACAGAAGTCCTTTTCCTGGTGCTGACTTCAAATATTTCAAAATCCGAAAAACTGCATCCATATGATCTTCACTTGGACAATGCATAAACTGGCTAGCAACACTTACAGCATACGCGATGTCGGGTCGGGTATGGGACAGGTAGATCAATCGTCCCACTAATCTTTGATATCGTTCCTTGTTAGTGGGTGCTTGATTGGGATATTCCCCAAGGTGGTGATTCTGAACAATTGGAGTGTCCACAGGTTTGCAATCTAACATTCCTGTTTCAGCCAATAAATCTAGAACATACTTCCTTTGTGAGAGAAATATGCCTTGCTTTGATCGAGCAACTTCAATCCCCAAGAAGTACTTGAGGCCACCAAGATTCTTCATTTCAAACTCCTTTGCCAAACATTTTTGGAGTCGAGAAATTTCCTGCGTATCATTTCCAGTAATAATCATATCATCGACATAAATGATTAGAGCAGTTACCTTTCCTCCCTTGTGCTTTAAGAACAGAGTATGATCAGAATTACTCTGCTTAAAACCATAATTCCTCATTGCCAATGTAAAACGCCCAAACCATGCCCGAGGAGACTGCTTCAATCCATATAATGCCTTTCGTAATCTACATACCACATTAGCATGAGTAGATGTAACATATCCTGGTGGGATATCCATGTAGACTTCTTCTGTGAGTTCTCCATGGAGAAAGGCATTCTTGACATCAAATTGGTGGAGAGGCCAATCAAGATTTGCTGCAATAGACAATAGCACTCGAACGGTGTTAAGCTTTGCAACAGGGGCAAAGGTTTCGTCGTAGTCAATACCATATGTTTGCGTGTATCCCTTTGCCACAAGCCGTGCTTTGTAACGTTCAATTGACCCATCAGCATTATATTTCAAAGTATAAACCCATCTGCATCCGACAGTCCTCTTACCTTGAGGTAAAGTCTCCAGTGTCCATGTGTGATTTTTCTCCAGAGCATGCATCTCTTCCGTCATTGCCTGAAACCATTTTGGATCCTTCAAGGCCTCACTCACTTTGGTTGGAATATGAATTGCGGATAACTGGTGTACAAAGCCTTGGAGGGGTGCAGATAACTTTTCAGCAGAAACATAATTTGCAATGGGATACTTGGATGCCTTGCCGTTATCCGGTGAATACCGAATTGGTGGTTTTCCACGATTCTGTCTAACAGGTAATTGATATCGAACAATTTCATCAACTAAAGCAGTAGATGGAATAGAATCACTTACCTCAGGAGTATTCTCAGGAGATTGATCAGAGGGTACTGAGATGTGAGGGGGGTCTTCATCAGTCTCGTTAGTGAAATAGGAAGAGATATCATGTTTTTGGCGGGAAAGCGACCGGTCGCTAGGTTCCTGACGACCGGTCGTTTCTGGGCAGATTCGAACTTCAGCTTCATGACTGTCTGGCGACCGGTCGCTTGGTTCCTGGAGACCGGTCGTTTTTGGGCAGATTCGATTTTCAGCTTCAGGACTGTCTGGCGACCGGTCGCTAGGCTCATTGCGACCGGTCGCTTGGCTCATGTTTTGAATTTCAGCTTCAGGACTGTCTGACGACCGGTCGCTAGGCTCATTGCGACCGGTCGCTTGGCTCATGTTTCGAATTTCAACTTCATTGTTTGGGTGTGTTTCTTTCCAATCTTCAGGACCTTGAATTCCCAGATCTTCCTTGTTCATTGCTTCAATCCCTCTGCTTCTTTGAGGCAGAGAGTTAGACACCGGATCATGGAAGAACATCTCCGACTCCATAAAGGTGACATCCAAAGTGACATACGTACGACGACTAGAGGGGTGATAACACCGGTATCCTTTCTGATGAGCAGCATAGCCTACGAAAACACATCTGAGAGCACATGGATCAAGTTTTCCACGTTGATTCTTATGAAGGTGAACAAATGCCACACAACCAAAGATTCGGGGCGGAAGCATCTGAACGGAGGGCAAGGGCCCATGTTGGGCAAGCGCTTGTAATGGAGTCCGGAAGTCTAAAACTTTGGAGGGCATTCGATTGATGAGGTAGACTGAGGTGACTATAGCATCATCCCAATGGTGACGAGGAACATGAGCTCCAATCAGAAGTGCTCGTGCTGTTTCAAGGAGGTGTCGGTTTTTTCGTTCCGCAACACCATTCTGTTGAGGAGTTTGAGGACAAGTGGTCTCATGGATGATGCCATGCATTTTGAAGTAAGTCTGAAAATCATGGTTGATATATTCCCCCCCATTGTCAGAACGAAGGACTTGAATCTTGGTAGAGAATTGAGTTTCAATTTGCTTGTGAAATGACTGAAATATAGGGAACACATCAGTTTTATTTTTCATCATGAAGAGCCAAGTCATGCGGGTACAATCATCTACAAATGTGATAAACCACCGGAAGCCAGAAGTTGTAGAGATATGTGAAGGTCCCCAAACATCAGAATGTATCAAAGCAAATGGAGTAACACTTTTATTTGTACTTAATGGATAAGAGGCTCTGTGGCTCTTTGCTAAGATACAAGTATCACATTGGAAATCAGTGGTACAGGAACTCGAAAACAAATCTGGAAATAGATGTCTCATATAGCCAAAAGACGGATGCCCCAAACGCCGGTGCCATAGCCAAAGTTGTCGATCCTTCCAAGTCGATGAGTGCTTCACACTATGTGCCTTTCCCATACTGAAATCATCCACATAGTACAACCCCCCTCTCTTAGTACCACGACCAATGATCTCCTTGGTGAGAATATCCTGAAATAAACAGAAGTCGGGATACATGAGTACACAACAATTTAGTTGCTCAGTAACTTGGCCAACAGACATCAATTTATTAGACAATGATGGAACAAGCAAAGTATTTTGAAGAGTAAGAGATGGAGAGAGGCCAATGGTTCCAGCACCGACCACAGGAGAAGTAACACCATTTGCGTTGGCAATACTTGTTCGTTGTGGTGTAGTTGTACTTAGAAAATCGGTTGGATCAAACGTCATATGATCTGTGGCTCCTGAATCAATAATCCAACATGTGGAGTCACTTGTATATGATGTATGAAATGCAGAAGAGGTTTCATAGGTAATCGTCGGAGTCGGGGTCGTAGTTGATGTAGATGCTTGTGTCTTCATCAACTCAGCCATTTGAGCAGCAAATTCTGTGAAGGTAGGTTGAGAAGGAGTAGCCGGATCGGTGGTGCTACTTTCAGTGGGAAAGAAATCGTTTTCTCTCATGATAGCAGCAACAATTCGAGACTAGAGTTAGCAAGATCGCTGCTCTGATACCATGTCAAATTAGGAGGAGATATTGAAGGTTGAGTAGAGATAGTGGAGAGTGTAGAGAATTTGGAAGCTATGCATATTTTCTGATTTCAACTTCTTACTTACAATTCTTTCTTACAATCCTTCTATACAAGTAATATCCTACACTAATGCAAAAGGATTACATGAAACATGCCATGAAACATGCCATGAAACATTCCATGAAACATGGATTACATAATTCAAGAAAGAAAGTCTTCCTTGAGACAAGTGTGCCATGAGACAAGGATGTTTTGTGTTTTGTCTTGTGTTCCACAAGGTGACAAATACACATGCTAACATGACCGACACAAATGAATGATTGACAGAAGGAGCCAAATGCATGTGGTGGTAGTACTTGTTTGCAAAAAATATTTCTAAATCCTTACCCTAATTTATATGTAACACACATAAAAAGAGTTTCTGTGCTTTTTCTGACAAAAAGCATGGCACTGCGTAATGGTCAGTTTCTTATTGATGAGGTCTGACCGACACAAATGAATGATTGACACAAGACAACGAGAATTGTAAAATGATATGGTCTCCGATTTGATAACAATCGTGTGGGTTGTACGTCAACTCATATACAGTAGTTAATGTCTAGATGATAACAGAAAGCACCAACCAACCCATAACTCTACGATGCGTGAAAAACTTTCCTGGAACGGGTATGTCAAAGTAAGCATTTCACGTCAGTATCCCCAATCAATTAACTTATAACAGCAGTCAATTACTTTTGATACTTAATTTATTTTTTTGGCTAACATCAAAAGACCCCCTGCTAGTTTGGGGTGGCTCTCGATATGGATCCCAGGGTATCAATTTTATCAATTTACACCCCTACGTTTGTAACATTGTCCAATTTCATCTTTCCGTTAAGTTGACCGTATGGTCAATCATTAAATGCTGACGTGTCTATTGTGGGACCCACCTACTACCCAACTAATTCCTTAAAAAATTATATAAAATGATAAAATAACATAATTTTAAAAATAAAAAAACTTAAAAAACCAAAAAACCAACCATGGCTTCTCCCTTTGAACATCCTCCTTCCCCGCACCTCAGTTTTAAGATCTGCAACTCTCTTTTAAAAGCACCTGCCAGCCAACCACACCTCCGCTTGATTTTGCTCTCACTAAACCAATCCCTAAACCTTCCTCATCTTCCAATACGGTTATTCAATTTTCAGAAATTGAATTCATTGTTTGATTGATTGTGAGAAAAACCCAGAATTCTCTATTCTTGTTGTTTCTGTGAAAAAGATGTATATTTGGCAGAGATGGAGCCAACCTCAGGCAAGCCAGGCCTTCTCCAGCAGTGGCAAACTCGAGAAGTCGACTAAGCCGACAAATTTCGCCGCTGAGATCGTACGTACGCTGAAGCCCGAAGGGATTGCGGTGGTCCACATCGGCACGAAAGACACCCACAGCTTCCATTCGTTTATTGATTTGTTCAATTGCTGCAAGCTCGTGACTTATGTGGATGTTGGAGCTAGAGGCTATGACTCCTGCAAACCGCTGGAAATAATGGAGGTCGCAGCCAAGTTTGGTTGAGATCCTTCCCGGTGTCTCGTTGCGACACCGCCGACACCATCGAAGGCTCGAACCCACGATTCGCAAAACACAAAATGGCAGCCGAGAAAGCAGTGCTGCTGATAAACTTCCTCTGCTGCCTTCTCAGATCTGCGACCTTCGTTTCTCAGATCTGCGACCTTCGTCAAGGCCTCGAGAGCGTGCAAGACCAATCTGGAGAAGCGGATCTCAGCGATATTGGAGCATGTGACCGTCGACAACCTCCTGGTGTTGTCATTCACCTACGACGGCGAGAGGCTCTTTGATCTCGACAGCTTGAGGAAGATCATCTCCAGACAGAAAGAGTGTTGGGGGCTGGGGGCTGGGGTTGGTGCGAGGCGAGAAGGGGTGAACAGGTGCACTGGGTTTGTTGGGCAGGAGAGGGGTTGGGGTTTTTTTCAAAGCTTTAAAAAAAAAAAATATGTTATTTTATCATTTTATTAGGAACTGGTTGGTTAGTAGGTGGGTCCCACAGTGGACACGTCAGTATTTCACGATTGACCACACGGTCAACTTAACGGAAGGATGAAATTGGACAATGTTGCAAACGTAAGGGTGTAAATTGATAAAATTGATACCCTGGGGTCCATATCGAGAACCACCCCAAACTAGCAGGGGGTATTTTGTCGTTAGCCCTTATTTTTTTCACGCCTGCTCCGTCGTCCGTGTTCCTCTCTGCAACTCAAATCCCTCTTCTCTCTCATCTCTCTCTCCTCTCACCAACTCTATCTCTCTCCTGGCTCTCCCTCTTTTCCTTTGCAACTTTAACACAGGATTTCGAATACTAATTAAAAAAAATCAATTTTTATCAATAATAATGCAAACCAATCGATATATGCAACTGTGACAAAAAATTTCAAAAAGATGAAGCTGTGTAATATATAATAGAAGAAATTCAAAGAATAGCATAATCTAGCCAATTATTAGAATTCTAAGAATGAAGAAAAAGAGAACTTTTAACCCTTTTCAAACAAAACAGTATTATACATAAAACGAAACAAATGTTGAGGTGGCTGATATCAAAGCTAGTAAGAGCATCTCCAAGGGAGGTGTCAAATACCAAACATCAAATTTAAATTTGATGGCTGATGTGGCAATTTGACATCCTATACAGCTTTACACTCCATTCGATATGTCAAATTAAATTATTATTTTATTACATTTTAGTGTTGATTTATTTTTAATTAAAAAGAAAAGAAAAGAAATAAATAATAATTAAATATTCATTTGACATCTTGCTTTTAGGATGTCAAAAATAACATCTTAACCTCCAGTCTTCATTCCACATAAGTTTTGACACATCGGTTGGAGTGATGTGAAATATTATTTATAGCCGTTAAATGTCTATGTGGCATTTTTGACACATTGGTTGGAGATGCTCTAAGATGAGAGAGCAAGATGTTAGTTAATGTCTTGAGATTGCATTAATTGCTGCTGACTCTAGGAGGAGGGTGCAAAGCTCCGGGAGTTGAGAAACCAAAATAGGATTAATTGCATCAGCTGCACAAGCTGCCCCCTAATATCTATTGTGCTGCCCCTTGCTATACCTATTGTAATTAATACAAAGCTTGATTACCAGGCCTTCCATGTGTATATAAATTATGCTGTAAGTTATTTATAAGGCTTTTTATCACAAATGGTCCTTCAGGTTTACAAAATTATCACGAATTGTCCTTCAGGTTTTTTTGTGTGACACTAATAGTCTTTCAGGTTATCATCTACCCATCAAAATGGTCATTCTGTTAGTTTCTGTCAAAACTGACGTTAAATTCACGTGCTCACCTGCCTGCTTTTTGAAATGATAATCTCATCATTCCACTACCCATTTGACCAAACCCAACCCTCAGAATTATTTCCCTCCATTTCCTCATCGGTCCTTCCATTTCCTCCCCAGGCCTTCCTCTCTCTATTTGGGGTTGCAGTTTGGGGACCTACCTACTGAGGGGGAAAATGAGGCTTTTGAGGTACAATATGAAGGGCAAAACGATAGTGAGGCTGAAGAGGAACAAGATGAAGATGAGGAAGATCCATTGGATATGGACTTCATACACAGTGACTATGAGCAAATAAGAGAAGCTGAAAAGATTGAGATTGATAATAATATGTTTGAGGAAAATATAGATAATCCGATTGAAAAGGAGCTTGAAGAGATGGGTTTTGCTGGGCTAGAGTTCATATCATGTGGAAAATTATGAGGATATTCATATCAAACATGGGTATGATGAATGATGTGGATGATGAAGTTAGTAGCAAGACTTCTGTATTTGATGTGCCATTGATAATGAATTTGGAGGACTTCTATATTTCATATTGATACATGAGTTTGTGAAGTTGAGGACTCTGTATTTGATGTGCCATTGATAATGAATTTGCAGGACTTCTATATTTCAAGATTGTTTCAATTTCTTAAGAAGTTTACTTTTTAAGATTGGTTATATACTACAGGGGCGCCAAAATGGAAGGACCCATGAGGAAATAGAGAGAAATAGTTCTGAGGGTTGGGTTTGGTCGAATGGGTAATGGAATGATGAGATTATCATTTCAAAAAGCAGGTAGGTGAGCACGCGAATTTAACGTCAATTTGATAGAAACTAACAAAAGGACCATTTTAATGGGTAGATGATAACTTGAAGGACTATTAGTGTCACAAGAAAACCTGAAGGATGATTCGTGATAATTTTGTAAACCTAAAGGACCATTTGTGATAAAAAGCCTATTCATAAAGATACAATGAAATAGAAATTTGTTTTGAAACCAAAAATATTTCTTCTGATACTATTTTGATACTCTGTTTGGCATGGTATCAAAGCAATTGATTTTGATTGTCTCTGCATAACCTTGTTCTTGCCTTGTTCTACTTAACCTTGTCCCTGCTTTGCTCCTATATTGTCCCTACTCTTAATCGTGCTTTACTTTGTCCTTGCTGTGCCATTTGTTCACAAGATTTTTCGGTGTTCTTTGCCTTGCCAGTGCTACTTCCTTTGTCTTTACCTTGAATTGCCTTTGTATTGCCCTTACTGGTGCCCGTGTTGCTGCTCCTGCTGTGCAGTTTTTTGTTGGTTTTACTGCTGTCGTTTTCCGCTACAAACTGCTCCTGACGAGCACTCTTCATTGGTGTTTTTGCTGCTGCGTTTTTTTTTTCCACTGCAATCTTTGCCTCACTTGTTCAACTCATGGCTTCTAACAAGACATTCTTTGTGGATCATACTGGTTCTGGTAGGATAATACCACATGCAGGTCTGTTTGCATCTAACCCACCACCAGGTAATTCTCATAACACATGGATAATTGATACAGGCGCTTCTGATCATATGACTTTTGACTCTACTTTGTTTATCTCATTATCCTCTAAATCTCGCCATCCATACATCACTAGTGCCAATGGTGTCCCTTCCCCAGTCACTACAGGGAAGGATCTATCTCCCTTTCCTCTACATTATCCTTCTCTAAAACCTCATCTATTCCGTCCATTAACTGCAACTTATTATCCATTGGCAAGTTACTTGACTCACATAACTGTTATGCTACTTTTTATCCTAGATATTGCAAATTTCAGGGCATCCAGACCTACGAGAAGATTGGTTATGGTAAATGGAGAGGGGGATTGTACTCATTGGCATTGCCCATGCCACCTAGTTCTGCTAAGGCTTATTTTGCTGCTCCAAGTACCCATGAAACTGACCGACAACAAATTTGGCTCTGGCATCATCGCTTGGGACATCCATCCTTCGGTTATCTCAAGTCATTGTTTCCCTCATTGTTTCGCCATCATGATGCTTCTGCATTCAACTATGAAACATGTGCCCTGGCTAAAAGTCATCGTGCTACTTATTCATCAAGTACTCATCGAGCTACTCAACCATTTGACTTAATTCCTTCTGATGTTTGGGGCCCTGCTAAAGTATTTTCCAATGGAAAGAGATGGTTTGGTACCTTCATTGACGACTGCACTCACATGACGTGGGTATACTTGCTCACCCATAAAAGTGATGTTATCGCTACAATCCGTGAATTTCATGCTATGATCTACTTAGTTTCAGGCATCTATCAAAGTGTTTCGGGCCGACAATGGTGGGGAATATGTGAATGGTGTCTTGGCTCAATTCTTCCGGGACCATAGCATTATTCATCAAACCTTCACCTCTTTCACTCCGCAACAAAATGGTGTTGCCGAACAAAAGAATCGCCAATTGCTTGAGGCTGCCCGTGCCAACATGCTTGATAAATCGGGTGCCTAGTAGTGTTTTGGATTTCCAGACTCCAAAAAATTAAAGTGTCAAAAGAAAAAAGAAAAAAAATTAAAGTGTCAAAAGTAATTAACAGCTGTAAGGAGTTAATTAGTCAGGGATACCTGTTGCATGAAAGTTTTTCTCATTTCATGAATTCCCTATGTGAAAAGCCACAGGTTAAATACAACCTAGCAAGCACTTGCTCTCTAACAGACTTTCGTCACAGAAGGGAGGAGTATCTAAGGAGCACTGTACACGTGTCTCCATCTTAGAGAAAGGAAACTAAAGCAAATACAACAGTGCAAAAGTAATTAGCTGTAGCAAGGGTCAAGACCAATGGGCTAAAGGGCAGGGTCTCATCAACTCCATCCGTTCCCAATTACACGGCTGTCCACATACTGGGGAATTGAAATTTGGGTAGCGAGCTTGAAAATCAATAGCATCCTCCCAGGTTGCATCTTCTGTTGGAAGGGGCATTCTCCAATAAATATTTAAGTTAATGATTGGTTACATACTTCTAATCCCGGCACTGTTGGATTGCATTTCAGTGACTACCAAAACTTTTAATGAGTGCAATTCAACAACCAAGATTAGAAGTATGTAACCAATCCTTAACAGAAAATACTTATTGGAGAAACTCCTTCTAATGGAAATCCTACCCATTTGATGAGCCACCTTGTAATAGGCTTGTTCTTATGCTTAAACAGCCCCCTACTCGGAATTGCTTCATGAATCCACTCCATGGAGCCGGTAGGCTGAATCGGAGGCAATTGTGTGGAAGGCACCACATGAGTTCCCAATTTCTTTTTTAGTAGTGAAACATGAAATGTAGGATAAATTTTGGCATGCAGGTCTCTGATACCAGGTTGACGGGTTCAGAGAACGAAAATACAGAAATTACAGAAAATAAAGTGACTATTCCATTTCGGATCTAGAGCTTTTGTTTGTTGAAATGGAAAGCAATAGGTTAAATGTTTTCTTTTTGCCCTTTCTTTTCGGGAAAAAATAAGTTGGGGGATTGTATTATGTATGATATACAAATTACAATGACCGCTGTAAACGCTAAGACAAAAGAGTTTGGCGTATGTATTAGTCCTGTCCTGTCGGGGGATCGGGACTGTATAGTTGGGGGTGGGCACTAATCACACATTTTACTTTATGATAAAAAATTCCTAATCCAAATCCTAATCTCTAATCATGCAATAACTAATCAAAACAAAATTGACTTGCTGCTGTACATCAGTTTTCTTATTAAGGAAAAAAGAAATTGACCTTAGTATCACAAAAAAAAAAAAAAAAAAAAAGATTATGAAAAGAAATTGACCTCTCATCTCATCAAGGCAATCACTTAATTTTTCACTTATGGGTTTAGGGTAAAAGTTGTGTTATAGTTCTTCACTTATAACACATGAGTTATGGCTCAAATGCCACTTCGGTAAAAGGTGAGAAATGGTAGATTTTAAGTGCAAATTTGATGGTATGCAAAGAGGAGAGAAAAAACCTTTACCCTCCGTTTGGATGAAGGAATTGAAAATTACATAGAATTCTAAAGTAACGGAATTTAGATTTCCATCATTTCAATTTCTGGCAATTGAAAATTTCAGTGTATAGATTTATGTATGTCGAATTTTGTAAACGACAGAATTTTGTAACTAGCTCTATGGAAATTGTAAAATGACACTTATTTTGGTGGAAATTAAACTCGGGAATTTGATGCCTCAATTTCCACGATTTTTTCCCCGTATCATTTAATAAATTCCGTGCTTAAGTTGCCAAACAAGGAAATTGTCAATTTCTTCTCTTAAATTCCGAGTTATTTTCCCTCATTCAAACGGACATTAAAGAAACTCTACATGATAAAATGAATTGAAAAAACTCAATCTCAACACAACTTTGAACTATCACACTTCTACTTTGATCTTAATAATATTTAAGTTCATTAATTAATTATAGTGCGGCTGCTTCTGATTTTATTTTATTTTATTTATTTATTTATTTATATATATGTCAACTCAAAATCTTTCGAAACAAGGATATGTTAGAAAAAATATGACGACTAAGAGAGTCTAATGGGAGAAAAAAAAACACATAACGAGGCACTTGCCATTTTTTTAATTGATTCTTAGTATGTTATTATTTTTTTTTTCCCATTAAAAGTACGAGTAATTATAATATCGTACGGTAGTATGATCATGTGGTATAATTTGTCTACGTGTTATAATATAAGTGGATATTTATTGACCAAATTCCTAAAAGAGAGAATATCAACCCTGACACTTCGGCGAAACTGTGCTTGGGCTGTAGTGGCCCAATGCAAAATTTGGAAAAAGACAAGATTTGGTATAAATTTTAATAAGCTCCCCCCTATTCCCACAAATATTAGCCCATTCCCTCATGCAAAATTAAAATCCTAGTTGTGATTCAACTTGTATAAGCAAAGAGGAAGAAATGAGCAAAATCAGGAGCTCACAAACCTTAAAAAAGCTCCTCGTGGTGTGTATACCTTATTTTCTCTTGGATTAAAAATGAGGTCATTAAAGCTCGCATCATTTTGTCTAAATGTCCATTTTTATTTTCCATGTCTTTGGTTTGTGCAATCTAATCTTTAGTTTTAAAAGTAAGTCAAACATACAAATTGAACTTAAACTTCAATCCAATTTCAGGATTCCATTCTAATTAGCCAAATGTCATAGCATATCTAATTTGAATATACTTATTCTTTTTTTCAATTTTTATCACCGTAAATATTTATGTGATGCTTGACAATATGTAATTTGTTTTTGTCTATTTTAATATGTACTTGTTTGTGTTAATGTTGGAAAATGAATGAACTTGTTTGGCTTATAAACTTTTACTATAATATTTGAAGAATAATTTTTTATAACATAGAAGCAGCATAAAAAATAATAATAACCCACCCCAATATAAATTTCTGGTTTCGCCTTGTTTCTGATTCCACTTTGTTTCTACAACAAGGTGTTTTTCTAAAGTATTAAGCTGGAAGGTTTTTTTCTCTAAATTATAAAGTTATCAAGGACTTATATTGCTGGGATTCATAAGAGCATTCACAATGGGCTAGTTGTTGATATTAGCTATCCTAATTAATAATTAATTTTCTTGATTAATTAGGTGATTTACTTCCTTATTTTATATGGTTGACATATCCTAATATAATTAAGAGATATTCTCCTAATTGATTACTGTATCTATTTCCTTGTAAAGCACTCTTGTAAATTCTTATATATACCTCCTTATAGAGAAGAATACAATTAACCCAAAGTATTCAAACCATATTCATATTTTAGCATGGTATCAGAGCAATCGGTCCTATGTTGTCTCTAATCCCTCAAATCACACCCTCAAATTCAAACCCAAACCCTAAATCAAATTCCTTACCTCTTAAATCAAATCCTCTTATCAAACTTCTTAAACACATACCTCTCAAATCAAATCCCTAAATCAAATTCATACATCAAATTCCTCAAATCAACTCCTTAACCACAAATACACACTCATATCAACTCTTACTTGCGCTGTGATGTCAAGATCCCCTATGATTCACTCCCTCCTTATAGACTCACAGAAGCATGCGGTCACTCCTATTGAACCAACTACTCGGGCTCGTGCTTTTATCGCCACTACCAAATGTTCTGCTTTTCATATGTCCTCTCCAAAGCCCACATGAATTACTGACTCAACTACTGTAGATCACATGACATTTGATCTTGGCCAACTTATTAGTCGCAAACCAACCACTCCGTCGGTGATGTCTAATGCTAATAGTACCCCCTCCCTTGTGGTTGGGGAGGGTTTTCTATCTCTCTCTAACTCCATACATCTAGATTATGTAATGCTTGTTCCTTCCTTGTACCATAACTTGTTGTCTGTTGCACAACTTACTACTATTTTGGGGTGTACTATAACATTTTGGCTGAATCATTGTGTTTTTCAGGATATCCTCACGGGGAAGATGATTGGTTGTGGTACTAGGTGGGGCAAACTCTACTACTTGGACTGGGCATCGAATAGTGAGACCAAGGTTGGTCAAGCTTTCATAACAAGTGGAGCTAGTTCTGAGAGGTAGAGAGACAAAGTTTGGTTATGGCATAAACGTTTTGGGCATGCCTCGTTCGGTTATCTGAATAAGTTGTTTCCATCATTATTTTTCAGTTTTGATGTTTTTAGCTTCCAATGTAATACGTGTGAATTGGCTAAGAGCCATCGTGTTCCTTTCCCATTAAGTACAAATAAAAGTTTGGTTCCTTTCTCCCTTATTCATTCTGATGTTTTGGGGCCTACTCAAATCGCTACTCCGGTTTGAGCTCGATGGTTTGTCACTTTCATTGATGAATGTACCTGAATGACCTGGGTTTCCCTTCTTAAAACCAAAGGGGAAGTCAGTTTAACGTTTTAACAGTTCCATAAAATGGTAGCGACTTAGTTTCATGCCCAAATACAGATTCTCCGTTCTGACTATGGCAGAGAATTTCTAAATCATAATCTCAACAAATTCTTACAAGATCATGACATCATACATCAATGCTCGTGTCCATATACTCCCCAACAAAATGGGGTGATTGAGCGAAAGAACCGACATTTATTGAAAGTCGTTCGTGTATGTGTATTTGGTGCCAACATGCCTCAATCTTTTTGGGGTGAGGCCGTCCTCTCTACAACTTATCTTATAAATAGGATTCCCTCAAGTATCTTGAATTTCCAAACTCCTCTTCGAACACTTCAATACCATATCCAAATACCTCCCACCCTAAACCTTGAACCATGGATTTTGGGCTGTGTTGATTTGTACACTTACATGATCCCCAACACAACAAATTGGTTCCCTACGCAAAAAATTGTGTTTTCATTGGTTATGCCCTTCATCAGAAAAGCTACTGATATTATCACCCTCCATGTCAGAAGGTATATACCTCCATGGATGTAGTGTTCCGGGAACACGACATATATTTTTTAGAAGCACAGGAGGGGAATCTACAGCCTAACACCCCGACTTTTCTGGACATTTTCACAACGAAAGAGATTCAACATCAAAGCGACTGGTCGCCCCTCCAAAACAACCGGTCACCCACGTTTATTCCTTCACAGGTGGAGCCACTATGTCAAAACTACCGGTTGCTCTGCCCAAACGACTAGTTGCTTTGTCCTATTTTGCAAAACATTGAGCTTATGTTGCCAGTGGAAAATTACCAGTCGACTCCACGTTGTCAAAATCAAAAGGAGAAAGTTGAACTGTTTTATGAGATTTTGCTCGCTCCGGACCAGCCTTCAGCTCTAATACCATTCCAATCACCTTCTAAGTAAGTTATTTAGGTAACATCTCCCCTTGAAACTGATAACATTAATGAAATATACCATGATAATTTGATTTCAAAAAGCATAAAGGATACAAATACCTTTATATATAAGCTTCCAGAAAGGAAGAACCATGGTAAATCTCGAGGACAATACGAAGCAGATCTTAAAGCTAAAGGAAAATACCCCATCAATAGTTATATATCTCTAAGCAGATTAGTAGAGTCACATGTACACTTTGTGAAGCAGTTGACCAATATATCTGTCCCAAATAGTGTGAATAAAGCCCTAGAAAACTCGAAATGGAAAGAAGTCATGAATAAAGAAATGCGAGCCCTCCAGAAGAATGCCACATGGGAGCTTGTGCCTTTACCTCACGGAAAGAAGACAATGAGATGCAGGTGGATCTATACAATAAAACTCAAAGCAGATGGATCAATTGAAAGATATAAAGCTAGATTGGTGGCGAAGAGGTACAAACAGATATATGAGGTGGATTACCAAGACACCTTTGCCCCAATAGCCAAGATCAACACTATCAGAGTCCTACTGTCTCTAGCAGCAAATTTAGGTTGGCCAGTACATCAGTTCGATGTTAAAAATGGCTTCTTATATGAAGACTTGGAGGAAGAGGTCTACATGGATTTACCACCAGGATGTAATGTAGCTCATGACAAGAAAAATCAGGTTTGCAAGCTCATAAAATCATTATATGGGTTAAAACAGTCTCCCAAAGCATGGTTTGGTAGATTTACTAAGTCCGTGAAATTTTTTGGATAGACTCAAAATAATTCAGACCATACCCTGTTATTAAAGAGCGATGTCGGAAAAATCACTGCATTAATTGTGTATGTGGATGACATGGTCGTAATTAGGAACGACACAGGAGAACAACAGAAACTACAAAAGTATTTGTCTCGGGAATTTGAGATGAATGATTTAGGTGCTCTAAAGTACTTCCTCATAGTTGAAGTAGCACGGTCAAAAATTGGTATATTTTTGTCTCAAAGGAAGTATGTGATGGATCTACTCACTAATACAAGAATGTTTGGATGTAAGCTTGCTGACCCACCCATTGAGATGAATCACAAGCTGTGTGAAGATATGGACTGGGTGCCTACTAATAAGGAACAATATCAACGCCTTGTTGTGAATTATTATGGATAAGAGGACTCTTGACAGATTTGGATTTTAAACCAAAGAAGCCAATGGAGTTACATTGTGATAACAAGTCAGCTATCAATATTGCTCATAATCCAGTTCAACATGATTGAACAAAACATGTTGAGGTAGATAGACATTTCATCAAAGAAAAAATTGAGAACAAGATCATCTGTCTACCTGTTGTAAAATCAGAAGATCAATTAGCGGATGTCTTAACAAAAGTTGTCTGTGGATGAGTGTTTTATGACTCACTTACCAAGTTGGGCATTGGTGACATGTATGCACCAACTTAAGGAGAAGTGTTGACGTGAACTATCCTAATTAATCAAGGAGATTTATTTCCTTCATTAATTATGTGATTTATTTCCTTATTTTATATAGTTGACATATCCTTGTATAATTAGGAGATATTCTCCTAATTGATTACTGTATATATTTCCTTGTAAAGCACTCTTGTAAATTCCCTATATATATATCTCTTATGGAGAAGAATACAATTAACCTAAAGTTTTTAAACCATATTCATATTTTAGCACTAGTTGCTGCTCCTAAGCACATAATAAAATTTTATATGTACTAAAATTCATGAATATTATGATCATCAACGTCAAGACGAGACGTTTAATAATTAAGATAAGGTTACATGCACAAATACAAAATAAAGTGGAGGATGGCTTGAGTACAATTTTAAAAAAAACAATTCCACTAGACGTCATAATTAGAAGTTGAAAAAGGATTCGACATCATCATATATCGACCACGATGTTTTTCTCTTTTAGAAGAAAGAAGCGAAATTCATTCATGAATGGGGGCTATTACAGAGGATTGAATAGCAAAGCAAAGCCCTTGTCATGGAGGGTCTCAACTGACTCTCTGAACACGCATCAATAAGCTCATGGCCAGAAAGAGCCAGCAAGAGACACTTGCCTTAGAATTCGAGAAGAAGACAACACCACCAAGAGAAAAGGCATATCCACTCAGCTTCCTCCCAACACATAACACTAGGGCGAGCCAAAACCTTGACAAAAAATAAGGGAGAAACAAAATCTAGCGTAAGATTAGGAGGGAAAACTCTCCGCAACATAACGGGGCAGAGAGCAAAGAGAAAGAGAGATTTAATTTTTGAATAATGGAAAGAAAAAACAAATATTGACACTATGGGTACAAGGGTCATTCTCCATTACGGAGTTCAAGTTTGCGAATTGGTTACAGATTTGTGTTTTTGACCATCCGATGATTTGCATGCTCTAGGTTTAAAACAATATTTAATTATTGAGAGCTTTGTTTTAATATCCAGCCGTATTAAATTCTTTCACGATTTTTCATCCGAGCCAAAACAACATCTTCTCCTTCTCCAGTCCACTTAACCAGTGCTTCTTCCACCACAACATCTTCTCTTCCCTGCTCCTTTAGGTTTTTTTGTTCCTCCAGGTTAGTATTGAAGTTGAAAAAAATAGAAGAAAAGATAACCACAAAAAAATAAAAAAAACCCTATCCTCCCCCCCCCCCCCCCCCCCCCCCCCACACAAACCTAGACCCATTCGACCCTCCCCTCTGTCAAGCCGAAAAAAGAGAAAAAGAGAGAATTGAAGAGGAAAGAAAGAGGAAGAAGAAAACTAGTCAAGCCCTCCACGGCATCCCGAGCCTCTGCATTTATAGAGTACACATTTACCCACATTTCATAAAATCTCAAACATTCAAATTATCTAATAACTTAAAGCAAGCCAAGTCAACTAAATATATGTTTTTGTCTTTATTAACGATAACGACATTCATTACTCCTTGTTTTCTCCTCAAAACCAACTTCATCGTCACTCTCAATCTTTTCCCTTTCTTTTTCTGATGAATAATCATAAATTCCCAACCCGATCTTGAGAAACACCAACCCATTTCAAATTACCAAGCCTGCTTCTCAACCAACTTTGTAATTTACACAAACAGAAAGCCACTTCTACAATACCAATTTTATAATAATCATGCTAATCTCAAATTGAGAGATCTATTATGGGATAGGGGGAGGGGATCTACCATCATACAAAAAAAGAAGATATGAGTGAAATTTAAAAATAAAAAAAAAATCATTTTTATAATGAAATGAAATTTGGGATATGGAGGAGGATGGAAATATTGGGCGGTGGCCATGGAAACTGATGACAAGCAGTCATGAGGAGCATGAACAGAAATAGGAATTAGATGGTTCGAAAGGAGGAAATCTGGTAAGTGTTGGAACGTGGAAAATGGATGCGTAGTCCTTAATGGAGTTATAGTCATGACGAGGATTATGGATATTGGGGTTCAAAGATGGAGGGACTGTTACCGTCAAATTTCAAAGAACATTACAAATCTATCCTTTAGATGATATGACTTGCTTTAAGTCGTTAGATGGTTTGAATGATTTAGATTTTATAAATGCGGGTAAATGTGTATTCTCTAAATGCAGAGGCTTGGGATCCGCCCTCCACGCCAAATGCAAAACATGCATATACAAAATGCAAGATTTTGTTGTAAACAAATCAGGATTCAGGAGTATTTTATTCTTTAAAAATGCTCCGATTTCTAAGAAGGAAAATTCTTTTCAACCACCACTTTTCACAAAAAAATTTGGGTTTTGTTTGATTGGGTCTTGTGCTTTTGCTATTTTCCTCTTGATTTTTCATATTAATCAAACATAGATCTTAGATAAGGATTTCGGTGAAGAAGACAATGGAGGGGTGAAGACTTGGAAGTGATGATTCAAGATTGAAGAAAGCAAGGCAGAGAAGTCATTTTTGTCGAGATTTATGAAGATGCCGGACCAGGTTGTATTTATTCTTATGTGTGTATTAGATAAAGGCTTTTTATCACAAATGGTCCTTGACGTTTGCGAAATTATCACATTTCGTCCCTAACGTATTTTTTGTGACACTAATGGTCCTTAAGATTACCCTCTTCACATCAAAATGGTCCATGCCGTTAGCTTCCGTCAAATTTTCTGTTAAGTTGCTGATGTGGCACGTGTGTGGAGCCCACACATCCAATAGTATAAAGCCTTGTGGATTTAAATAAAATAAAATATATTTTAAATATTTTAAAACTTAAATCCATAAAAAAGAAAAAGAAAAATACCTGCACCCTGCATACTCACTCTGCCTGCGTGCTTCCCCCCTCGCAGATTCACCTTTTGCCTCTCTCTCCCTACTCTTCCTCCTCTTTCTCTCTCTCCCTCTCCCCCTCCCTTAGAAATGGTGGAATCTCTTAGCATCTCGCATGATGAGTTCCCTGCCTACAATTTTTGAAATAATCTTCAATGCATTATGGCAATCACCATAAACACGAAGATTCTTGATTACCCTAATGGATGATCAACTAGCTGGGCTGCTGAGGAGGGCATAAGCTACAGCAAGTCTCTCACTATGGGCAAGCAAAGCATCTTCCTTGCCTTCCTGATCTATGTCATGTAACACGAATCTAGTCTCTGGAATGTAACCAGCCTCCTTCATTTGTTCCCTTAAACCCCTAAGACAAGTTGAGCTAAATCTTATCATTCTCAGGATGAGATGTATCTCCTGCTCGATATTCATGGACTCGGCTCCCGACTTCTAAAAAATTTTGGGCTGCTAATTTTTTTCTTCTCTTTCTCCTTTACAAGTTCCGAATCTTTTGCAGGAACAAGGCCATCCTTTGATTACTCATTTAAGCTGGAGGGATCTAGCTGCTCAATAAGCTCAGCACACCGATCCCCTAGCTCCAAGTGCCCATGAACTCTGCAGAGATTCATCAAGGTTTTCCAGAAATGAAGAGGAGTGAGAGAGAGGCAAAGAGTGTGTTTGCGAGGGGGGAGGCGCAGCGGTGGCAAAGGGAGGACAGAGAGGGGATGGTCATGGTGCATATTTTTATTTTTTATGGATTTAAGTTTAAAAAAAAACAGAGACAGAGAGAGAGAGAGAGAGAGAGAGAGAGAGAGAGAGAGACAGGGAGAGGGAGAGGGAGAGAGAGAAAGAGTCGGAAGAGTCGGGAGAGAGAGGCAAAAGGTGGGTCTGCGAGGGGGGAAGCACGCAAGCAGAGTGAGAATGCAGGGTGCAGGTATTTTTCTTTTCTTTTTTATGGATTTAAGTTTTAAAATATTTAAAATATATTTTATTTTATTTAAAGCCACGTGGCTTTATAGTATTGGATGTGTGGGCTCCACACACGTGCCACGTCAGCAACTTAACAGAAAATTTGACGGAAGCTAACGGCAGGGACCATTTTGATGTGAAGAGGGTAACCTTAAGGACCATTAGTGTCACAAAAAAACGTTAGGGACGAAATGTGATAATTTCGCAAACGTCAGGGACCATTTGTGATAAAAAGCCTTAGATAAATTTGCACTCGTTCTTATTTTTGTTAGATATTTAGAATAGCATCTAATGCAAAATAGTAGATTTGTGGGCTCACCGAGTCTTTTTTATTTTATTTTTTCTTGTCTGAAATCAGACTTGAGTTTGTTTGAGAGCACAACAAATAAGCAAAGTTTGCTGGAAGGCTACGCCTGGTCATTGTTTTGATGATTTCCAAAACTAAATACCCAAAAAAAAAGGAGTGTGCATGCATGGAATACCTTCAATTCAATTTATAAGCCCACCCGATAACCAAAGAAGAAATTAGTCGTGGAGCTCTCTTTTCAGATTTTTCTTTTGATTGAGCATACCAAACTACTAGGATTCATATAATAAATAGTCTAGTCCCATGAAGATTTTACAGTTTTTAGAACATGATCATCAAATTTAGATGGAGATGCTGTTAGGAACTCCCATTCCTGTGACCCCAGGTGTTGAGAATGGCTTCAAAAGCTCATATGGAACAACACCTGCTCCAACTCTGTTTTTCAGTTTCAAGTTGGTATTCCTCTCATCAATAATTCCTTCCAGCCTCTTCAAATTTCCATTGAACCGCTCGAATGCAGCATTTATCACAGGATTTTCAGCCCAGGATGACTCCGGTTTCTCACCAATATACTCCTCATCAGGTGAATGATTAGATAACACATCCAAGACAGCCATCACTTTTGTTGCTTGAATCTGTGAGGGGAAGCACATCAGCAGTGCAAATTCGGGTTTCTTCAAAAAGTTCTTGAAAAACTCCTCAGACGGATTTTCAGTTGGCATATTGGTACGAGCGATTGTAGGCTTGTTTGGGAAGTATCCAGCATACATGTACTGTCCAAAGTTCACAGCTGCATGATGCCCAGCTGTTACCCAAATAATGGTTGTCAAAATGTGAATTAGATTTTCTGGGGTTTTCAAAACAGGCCACCACGGCTCATCTTTCTTGTCTGCATGGCCTTTTGTCCTAACTTCTGTCCACCAACCTTGAAGCTCCGTATCAGACTCAACAAGAGTTGGGTCTGGATAGTAGTGGTTTACATAGTCACCCACCCACTCCTTAATGGCATCCCAAAGAATGAGACCATCATTTGCAAATGGGTAGTCTTCAATTGTTAGCTTCAAGCCATGCTCAGCTGTAGGATCCTCAACTGCCATTCCCCTGAAATTAAAGCAAACAGTAATTAGCCGATGAACTTCCATGGCGTTTCAAATAAAGTTTTTGTCTTTTAAGATTGGTAGCAACTAGATCGCAAATCGTTCGTTATAAAAAGGTTGCCTGCAACAACACATGGTTTGGATCAATCTTATATTAGTCGTATCATGTGAAATACCTTCTGATGAGATCAGCTGGCAAAGCTTCCGTGTCAAAGCGCCAGAGCTGATCATAAGCCACAGAACTGAGCTCCATGGAGTACTTTGCAGGTGAGAAGCAGCCCTCGATGATTCCTCCTGCATTGATGAGGCTTTCTCTAGCAAGAGCATTGATTTCCATTGTATACCGAAAATGAGGAAGCAGAAGTCTATAGATAGGATGCATTGCACTTAATTGTCGATTAGCTGCAATTATGTATGGCTCTGTAGCACAATGAGTCCTCAGCCTGTGAAAATATAACAGTGCAAACATGTTACCAACCATTCAACACTGACATACTTGCTACTTTTCAAATCCCCATTAGAGTAGATTCTTTCTTGAACTGAAGGCATGAGCTAGAAGCGTCACTTGGGCACAGATATGCTTACCAGTGGATGACAAGCTGATGATAGCCAGCATCATGAGCACAAACATGGGCTTTAGCGAGCCTCCACAGCCAGCAACCGGTGGCATCCCAGGTTGGAGTGAACACTTGCTTCCATTGTGGCTTGTCACCAACTGGTGGTCGAGTGAGTTCAATGGCAAGAGGCCTCAGCGTCCCATCCTCGGTGAGGAAAAGTAGTGTCCGAGAACCATACAGTGTGGTTCCTTCAATCTCTCTTACTTTGTTCACATAGGGCATGTAAAGATCATGGTAATCCAAAATAAACATCTTCTTTTTTTTTAAAGCCTGCA
Source organism: Prunus campanulata (assembly GCA_034190965.1). Lineage (NCBI taxonomy): Eukaryota > Viridiplantae > Streptophyta > Magnoliopsida > Rosales > Rosaceae > Prunus > Prunus campanulata. The sequence goes on from CM067209.1 coordinate 764,295, forward strand.
TTTCAAGTTCAAGCAATTGGCGTGGACAAGGACACGCACAGTTTACACGATTTCAAGTTATATGCATCAATGGGGGAAAATTTTCGTCCAGTTTAAAGGTGGACAATAACAAAAGGGAGAGTTGGTGTCTATTTCGTGTTACCTCATCAACAGTCATACAACCTTTGATCTCTTTCTCCACCAGTTCCGTTGTAATCAATGATTCAGGTGGGCCATAAATCTCAGGGTCAAGTTTACTCTTCAATGGCCACTCCTGCAGGTATAAAAATACAGAATTTAGCACCACAAGAGAAAACAGGATATGCTATTAAACACCGTAATTACTTGACCAGCAAGGAAGATGGACAGAAGGAAGGGAACGTAGAAGTTTGATTTTCTTACTGAAGAGAAAGAGTTGTACTTGTATGTATAAGAAAGCATACCGTGACAAGTTCTATACTGTATGGATTAAGACCAGCTAGAGTTTGCCGAGAAAATTCTTCATCTCTAAACCAAGCAAACTTATCACCTGTAAAAGACGACTAGCTTAATCAAAAGGACAAAGACAATCTGTTCTTTTCTCTTACTTAAAAGAAGACACAGACATATATACACAGAGAGAGAGAGAGGAGGAAGGCATACGGTCAATTATTTCGGGGGTCTCGAAGAGCAAAAGATCGTCTCCCCCATCAGTAATGGTCTTGACTAGCCTAGGGATGATTGTCTGAAAAAACCCACTAGTTTTTGGCTTAGGCAATGTGACTCCTTCATTGAACAGTGAATCTATGGCTGTGAAGTATGGAAATCCTAAGTCTGGATCAAGAAGCGCTGTCTGAAGCGAAGGGACCAATGCGTGCAGCACAGATTTGAGGGTCTTTCCTGAAAATGTGAGTTGTTTGACCTCTTCAAACGCTTCATCTCTTGGTACATACACGCTGCTGCTTCTTGTTTCTGATAAGGGGTCTGCATTGACATAACAATATGATACAGTTAATCACATAGCTCTAATAGTTTCTCAACCATACAACTACACATTCCACTTTCAAAAACATTAAGCACATAATTATTTGTTGAATTTGGTTACCTTTTTGGGTGCGTGGCCTCCCTGTTCTGCAGCGCCTGGGATATGGATGTTCTTTGCTGCCAAGGACAGGCCTAGCCAGTTCATCTTCACTATCAGGATCTCCAAGATCATTGTATGTGTCATAATCGTAAATCCTATCGGATGTTTTTCTTTCACCCTCTCCATTTCCTCGCAAATTTTCTAGCTCCAGTTGTCTTAGCCTCTTCAACCCACTTGGTGTCTCTGATGGTATGTAAGACTGCTCCATTGTTCACATAAAATAAATGAACACACATAAGATTGAAGTATAAGTAAGATTAAGAAGCTGTAATTACTAGAAATTAAAAAAAAGTATTAAGGATGTAAACCTTGTTAGTGAAAAAGATTCTCTTCTGTGGATTGTCAGACTTGGCATGAACCCAAGAATCGCATGGAACATTAACTGAGCCATTTGGGAAGCCCTGGAGGTCGATGGTCTTGATGAAGATCTCGTTTTGGTGCTCATTCTCTACCTCAATTGCTCCAACCGCTCCAAAATCTGGTGGGATTGTGAAATTACTCTCATATATCACCTCATCATCATTGTGGCTGGCTTTGCGCGCATACCCCTTGATCCTGTCCTTCTCCAACCCCGTCTCTACAAGAAAATCCATTTTACAAATATATAATCAGTAAATTACATATGTGTAAGATTAGGAGTATGAACATTTAAATGTAATACAAATAATTCTATTTTGTCCATTATTTAATGACATCCAAACCAAACCTTTATAGTTTGACCATAACTATCAAATTGTTCCAGCGTCACTTGATTTTGATATACATTACTGTATTAATCAAGCAACATAATTGCTGTTACTGAAAAATTGGAGGATGAGGGAGAGAGCAGATGGGGCTTCGGCTCCTTCACCAAAAAAAGAGATGACAAAATAGATATTTTAGGCAAACTGGTGACTTGCTTTAAGTGGGCACGACTCCAGTACCGATTTGACTAAAGTGAAATAGTACTGTTGAATTATACCGTCCATCAAATTCGAATCTCCGCCAAATTTATTTTCTTTTTATAAAAAAAAAATGCTATTTTTTGAATGGCTGACTTTTGGCTACTCAAAGACCCAAGGAACAATGAACAGTTAATTATTATTATTATTTATATTTTATAACAAACAAAGAAAAATGTAACTCTAAATGATTTTTGTATATGCAAAATGGAACAAAAATAAAATTTGTGCTCATGCTTCTGTGGCCGAAAAAACTTAATGTTTTCTTTTTTGAAAAGAAAAAAAAACTAGTTAGAACTAGGCTTTTGCTTGGTATATCTCTAGTTTGTTGGTGAATAAAAAAGGAGGTAAAAAAATGAAAACAGAAAACACTTCGAAGGTTTGTTATAAAAAATTTTAAGGATAATTTGAAAACCTACTTTTTACTTTTTGGAAAACTGAAAACGAAAATTGTTATAAAAAATGTTTTCAGTTTTCAAAAAAAGTAAAAATGAAATGGTTATCTTATCAAACGAGGATTTATGTTTTCTTTTCTGAAAAGAAAAATAAAACTAATTAGAATTAGGTCTATGCTAATTCAAATAATAATAAATATCAAATAAATATGTTAATTTTTAATTTTTTAGTGGATGAAGGTAATAAATTTGTGTGTGCAATTAGTAGTGCTTACTGGGGTCAAGCTCGGCGCTAACAAGCTCTAAAAGAAGGGTTTTGCCGAGCAAATCGGTAAAGTCATCGAGGGGCCGAGTCAATAAGCTGGAGAGGAAACCTCCTGCTGTTAACTGCACTGTAACCACAGCCTTCACACTAACTGACTTGTTCTCAGTTGAGGTGGTGGTGACTGATGCAGACGATCCAAACTCACCAGAACTGGCACGGATCACCACGCAGGAGGATGAGTTTTTCTTATTATTAAGATTTTGACGGACAGGATGGCGTGGAAGGGTGTTGATAAGGGAGGGGCTTCCATGCCTGATCAGATAATTGGTATGAATAGAGGATTTTGGTAAGAGAGAGGATGGAGCATGGTTGAGTTTTTGCAGCTGAGTGTTCATCATGTTTCTCTGCTAGTTTGCCTTTTCTTTTGCAAGAATGTTCATGCATTTGTGGAGATTTATAGAGAGAGAGAGAGAGAGAGAGAGAGAGTATTGTGTTGTAAAACATGGTACATATTTTTGAATCTAGCTAGGTGTACCGCCTGAATAATGCAAGAAATCAACACGAGAAATATAGAAAAGAAAACGATTGGTCTTATTCATGGATTAAAAGAATACTACTAGTACTAGCGGTAAATAATTGGTCCCCTCTTTTCCAAGATTCTTTTTCCAAATTCACATGGCATTCCTTAATTAGCAGAAGGAAGAGGGAGAAGGGCTTTTTCAAATAGACTCACTCAAAATAAACGGAAAAAGGGTTGAGAGTGTTCTGTTGTCTGCATTTTGTAAAATCTGGAGCATCTAAATAATCTAAGGGTTTAAGATTGGCCACATTGGATACCAAAGCTAGGAAGGGCGACGGGGAAAACTCACACACACGGATACTATAAGGGATTGAACCTATAACCATTTGGGAGCACACCAAATAGCCAATTCAACTGATAACCTATTAATAAACAAAGATATAATTAGGTTTAGTAGAAATAACCGCTCTTACCTTTAAGCCGTTTCTAATTCAATCATTGAATTTAAAATGAAAAAGACTATCAACTGTATGAGTTATTATCAAATAGAATCTTAACCTTCGGCTGCACTTTGCACCAACGGGCTGGCCATATTTTTATTTTATTTTATAGTATTATATATATGTTTTTATTTTTATTTTTTTATTCTGTTGATTTGAACATAAAACATATGGCTGCAAGACAAACATGTCAAATAGGTAAGTGCAAAACAAAGATGTAAAATATTATTTTATTACTTACGTACAACGTTGGTGCAGGACAATAGTTTATTATAGTTTGAGGTTGACATACGGAGTTTAAGGAAGGATCAAACTGAGATATGGAATAGTATATGAAGATCAACTTAAGCTTATTGTTGACCAAAAAAAAAAAAAAAACTTAAGCTTATTATTTTATTACTTAGCACATTGTTCAACTGGGATTGGTACTTTAATTAATAATAAATAAAAGGTGAACGTGGTTCTTGTTTTCAATGTTTCAATATAAAAAAAGCATTGACCTCATTCTTATAATCGCTAAAACAACAGTCGTGTGACAGAGAAGAAATATTGGCTAAGTAAATAAACAACGGACATGTGACCATTGTCCCTAAAGTTCTTCCACCTCATGTTGTTGTTGTTGAATACAACGGGGATAACATTTTTGATATCTCGGGCCAATAATGTAATAACACATATGATAATTTTTTTACGTGTCATTGTGTTGTGTTATTGGTTGGGGATAGCAAAACAGTGTTATTCCCCTTATAGGTGAGTATTTTTTTTGGTATGGTAGACATGTGTGCAGTGGCGGATCCATAACTTTTTCGGGGAAGGGCAATATAAAAGGTTAAAATCTTCAACAGCAAAAAAATTGCATACATAAGGATCATAAATTATCAAGCAAGTCAACTAAAAAGAATTGCATACAAAAACCAGTGAAAAAGTTCGAATTTGAATACTAGCATGGCAAACCATATCATTATAATTTGAAAACACACCTATACTATTATAATTTTAGTGAACTTAAATATCTCTCCATTGAAAAAGTGACAACATTTAGAATATGGCCATCATGAAGATAAGAACAAGCAATACAAATGGTTAAAAGGCCTACCATCCATTAGAGAATTGCATACAAAAACCAGTGAAAAAATTAGGAACAAACAACACAAGCAATACATGATTTATGGCACGAAAAGTCAGCCCCCAATCATTTCAATATCCTCTACTTATTTTTTTTGGTCCGAACATTTCAGTATCTTCTACAGGAGAAAGACTTTGGGTTTGCTGCATGTGTTTCACTCGTACATACACTGCCAGATACTTTCCATCTTTCTAGCTATGTGTTCATCTTTACCAATGTAAGAAATTAACACGGGAAGGAAAATGGAGGTTTACTTTGACTTGCCCCATTAGCACGTGTTTGTTCTTTTGTAACGGGGACCATTGTAGTGTGGGGATCATGGGGACCATGTTGAAGTGAGTCTCCTAATTAATCAAGGAGATTTATTTCCTTGATTAATTAAGGGATTTACTTTCCTATTTTATATAGTTGTCAAATCATTGTATAATTAGGAGATACTTTCCTAATCCTTTACAGGATCTAATTCCTTGTAAAGCACTCATGTAAACTCTTATATATACCTCCTTATGGAGAAGAATAAAATAAGAACCTAACATATTCAAAACCCATATTCATATTTTAGCATGGTATCAGAGCAATCGATCCTCGGTTGTCTCTAAATTCTCATATCAAATTTTCTCCTCCCCTCCTCTTCAAGGAGGGGAGGGGGAGTGAAAAATGATCTATTTCTCATTATCATGGAGATTTTGCTTTTTTCTTGACTCCGACATACCCTTCTCTTCAGGGGGAGAAGAGAATTGAAGAGAAGTTTCTATGTTCTTAAGCCGTGTTCACAGGGTTTCTGTGTCATTTAGCCGTGTTCGCAGGGTTTCTGTGTTCCTTAGCCGTGTTCGCAGGGTTTCTGTGTTCCTTAGCCGTGTTCGCAGGGTTTCTGTGTTCCTTAGCCGTGTTCGCAGGGTTTCTGTGTCCCTTAGCCGTGTTCGCAGGGTTTCTGTGTCTTTTAGCCGTGTTCACAGGGTTTCTGTGTTCTTTACATTCCTCATATCGTATTCCTCGTATTTCCAGTTTCAGATCCAGATCTTCATACCCGAATCCTCATATACTCTTATCCCGAAACCCTAAACACATCTTTTTTATCTTATTCTTAAATTCTTCCGCTGCCATGGATATCGTTTCCAAAACCACCGAATCCACTTTCTCATATTCAAATCCAAATCCCAACCATCCAACCTGAATCTGAATCCAAATCCGAATCCGAATCCGAATCCCAATCTTCCAACCTGAATCCGAATTCAAATCAAATCAAATCCCTCAAATCAAATCAAATCAAATCAAATCAAATCAAATCAAATTCCTCAAATCTTATACACATACCTCTCAAATCCAATTCCTACATCAAATTCCTCAAATCAAATTCTTCCATCAAAATCCCTCACATTCTCATATCACTTTTTACTTCTCTCATTGCAGACTCAAAACGACCGGTCGCCTTAAGCAAGTGATCGGTCGCCCGAAGCAAACGACCGGTCGCCCGAAGAAAGCGACCGGTCACCCGAAGCAAGCGACCGGTCGCCCGAAGAAAGCTACTGGTCGCCCGAAGCAAACGACCGGTCGCCCGAAGAAAGCTACTGGTCGCCCGAAGCAAACGACTGATCGCCCGAAGCAAACAACCGATCGCCAAAGACTCTGCTTGAATTGCATGGATTATCGACTTGGGTGCTACGAATTTCATGACTCACTTACCAAGTTGGGCATTTGTGACGTATATGCACCAACTTGAGGAGGAGTGTTGAAGTGAGTCTCCTAATTAATCAAGGAGATTTATTTCCTTGATTAATTAAGGGATTTACTTTCCTATTTTATATAGTTGTCAAATCATTGTATAATTAGGAGATACTTTCCTAATCCTTTACAGGATCTAATTCCTTGTAAAGCACTCATGTAAACTCTTATATATACCTCCTTATGGAGAAGAATAAAATAAGAACCTAACATATTCAAAACCCATATTCATATTTTAGCAGACCATTAATTGTCGTTACAGTTTGATTAGGGTTAATTGTTGTTTTGCCCCATATTATTGTCCAATGGGGACCAATTTACGATAGCGCACTATGAAACTATGGTGAAATCTTACTCTGCTCTCTGGAAGTCCAAATGGTCCGCCTAACCCTCTTAATCAAGGTTTGTTGCTACAATTTGTCTCATGCCATCATCTCCATTCATAACTTTGTTAACTTTGATGATGTAAATTTCGTACATGTAACCATTACCCTACCTTCATGGACTAATTACAAAATTAATTAAAAAAATGTTTTATCTTTAAATAATATAAAATTTTAAAATCCAATACACAACCTAATAAAATTAAAAAATAAATCCTACCCAGCTGCCTCCGTACCCCTTAGCCCCGCCCTCCTCTCTCTCTCTCAACACCAAATACCTATAAGGGGGATAACACTGTTTTGCTATTCCCAACTAAAGTGAAATTCTGGGGGAGTTGATCATGTTTGGCCAGCGATTTACAAGAGAAGACAGAAGAATCTGTAATAAATTAGTTCATTCTGGAGCGAAAGTCATCCAGCTAGGTTCATATCGAATTAATACAACTTGGAGCACATGATGGACACGTAGGGTTTAGATAATTAGGGGGTTAGGTCAAGCAGGGGTTGGGAGCTTTGGGTCGGGGAAGCAAGGCTGTAGAGAGAGAGAGAGAGAGAGAGAGAGAGAGAGAGAGAGAGAGAGAGAGAGAGAGAGAGAGAGGGCGGGGCTGAGGGGTAGGGAGGCGGGTGGGGGTGAGTTGGGGTTGGATACGTAGGGTTTAAATTTTAAATTTTTTTTCTTTCTTAATTTTTTTTCTTCAAATCTTTCGTAATTTATTAGGTTGTATATTGGATTTTTTATTTTCTAAATGATTTAAAGGTAAAACCTTTATTATTATTATTATTTTGGTCCATATGCTGGAGGTGGGTGATGGTCACATGTATGAAATTACCATAATACCCTTGTCACATCATCAAAATTGACTGAGTTATGAATGGAGATGACGACAGGGGCAAATTATAACCTAATCATGTTCTCAAGTTCGAATTCCTTAGACACTTTGGCAAATTATAACCTAATCATGTTCTCAAGTTCGAATCCCTTAGACACTTTGGCAATGTGTGTGTGAGAAAAATCTCCTCCCCTTCTTAACTTTAATGGAAAAAAAAAAAAAACTGTGTTTGTCCCATAAGCATTTAAACAATATTTCTTAACATAAAAACCAGGAAGGCCAAATGTTGACCGTCTCTTTTATCTAGAAGGAAAATTACATTATGGAGATTAGGCTAAATTGTTTGTCCTTATACTTTCAAATTAGACTCAATTTGCTTCTTGTGCTTTTATTCCATGTCTCATATTGCTCCATTTCGTTCTGCGTGCGTGAAGAAAGTGACATTTGTGTGGAAAGACCATCAGATAAAACAATAATGAAGCCCTTGATATAACGAGTGTTCATATTTTTATGGCCACAATTACATACAGATAAGCTGGTGTACTGTAGAAAGATGACTATAACATGCCCTGATGATGTATGCCCTTCTCGAGGCCGCCATCCAACTCGATATTTTTCTTTTTGAAGATATTTACACTAACACCACCATAAGGTTTTCAGCTATTCAATAGAGGGTTCATCACATAGCACACTCTGTTACAATGAACTAAATCACACAATTACAAGTGAAATTTTATTATTTTAGTTATATTTCATGCAATAAAATTGTATTGATCCTAACCATTGCAAAAGCTCTTATACTAAACACGTACCTTAGTCTGATTCTTGGCACAGTTAAAAAAAAAAACCCTAGATTAATTCACTATAATTATTTAGCTCAAAACTATGAGTTGGACCACCACCTTGTGTAACACGTGGTGGTATCTCTAATTACTGAGGTAGAGAGGTTTGGATAGATTATTACGTTGGCAGCCTTATAGCAAATATAGATGTGATAGAAATTGTTTTCATCCTATAAAAACTGCAATTTTTTTCATGTCTAAAAAAAGCGTGATTATCAAGATGCACGAGGAAGTAAAGTCTTGATATAATGGTCCTGCAGTTTGTGTGGCCGGATTAAGAATCTAAAAAATTTTAGTTTCAGAAAGTTGACATGTATTGTCTGGACTGGGATAAAAGTATTGGTGGTTGAAATCGAAGTTCATTACATTTAATCTGTATGGAAAAACGTTTTGTTTCTTTCGTTATAAACATATTAAATCACATTCATTGACTGGAAATGTGAACACGTAGCTTTCCATGCCAAAATTCATAATCCTTCACCAAGAGTTCAAAACATATGAATCACGTTCATTGACTACAATTTATTTTTTGTTGTTGTGTGGACGAATGAGATATAGTGATCATTCATTTTAGATAAGCTTAGAATATATGTGAGTGCTAATGGAATTTAGCTGAGTAGAAAAAGGATATTGACTTGGATGATATTGGATTGGAAATGATAACATCAATCCAACGATGTATTTGGTACTACACATGATTAAGGGTTGGATTAATTGAAATGTGCTATTACATGACATGACTTAGTATAATCTAATCCAACTTAATCCCAACCTCTTGGTAGGAGTTGAACATCATATGTTAGTTATATCAGCACACAAACTCCTTCCGTAGGTTTGTCTTTTAGTTATTATTTTATTATTTACTAGCCTATTTGTGTGCGCAGCTTTTTTGTGTGACTTTAAAAAGCTTTTTATTTAGGATAACGATTTCCCTACCTCTTTATTTATTACAATTGTATTGTTTTTATGTGCATCTTAAAAGTTTCTTTTATCACACGTATTAAATGTCACAAAAAGCAATGAAATAAAAATAATCTTTAATACGCACCATAAAAACAAACTTTCAAGATAATGATTGATGAGGGCTTTTCCAATCACGCCCCTTCCGGGATCTTGGAGCATTATTTTTGTCTCATCAATCATCAAATCCAGGGGCGGAGGGACGTAGGGGCGTGTGCCCCCTCTCAAACTTGTTTTGAACCCAAGTTTTCATAATAAATTATAAAATTTTCGTGAGTCACCCTTTCTTTGTGTTATTCTCTACTATCTTTTTCACCGTCATGTGTACCTCTTTTAAAGTTCTCTTTCAAATCCTATTAGAAAGAGATTTGAGAGATTACCCTTGGGCTGCGTTTGATTCATGGGAAAGGAATCTTGGGGATGGGAAATCAATTGTTTTCCCATGTTTGGTAAGTCCGGCATGAGAAAGCGTTGCTTAGCACATGGGAAAGTAGGAGGGAAAGTGAAGCCTTCCTTCCTACTTGGGTTTCACTTTCCCTTCCCATGGGAAAGTAAGACTAACTTTTTTTTTGACTAATTTGTCCTTACTAACAATTCATAATTACAGTTTTTATCCAACAACTATTGGTTTTTTATTTTTATTTTAAAATTCATATATCTTAAAATTAACATATTTTTCAGATTTTTAATAGGGGTACAATTGGGAAACTAAACAAAATTTGTTTTCCATTCCTACTCAAAACAAACACGGGAAAGGAAATAAAGTGATATTTCCGGGTCACTTTCCCGGCATTACCAAATATGGGAAAGGAATCACCATTTCCCATCCCTTGGGAAATGACATGGGAAATGATTTCCTATCAAATTCATTTCGTGAACCAAACGGGGCCTTGTAGTTATATCTTGAGCTAAGATCTAAAGATTGATAACCCTGGGGAGGACCTACATCCAAAGAGATTCTCTAAGAGAGCCACACAAGTGTATAACCTCTAACTTCATATACACCAAAAGAAGAAGATGGAGAAGGATATGAGTAACCACAAGGAGATGGAGGTGCTAGCACTACCCACCCATTGTGGTGGCCGGCCATAGTTGAAAGGAGGGAGGGCATGGTGTTGCCTCCTTCTCCTCTCATCATCCAAAACCCTAAAGAAATATGATGCCCATCATTATCCATTTATAGGCTAGGCATTTCAAGTTGGGTCACCCACGACCCATATCACTTAAAACGACCTATGTGAGTCATCAAGTGGGTCAAACCCACTCCTCTCCCTCTATGGCCGAATTTCTCTTGCTTATTGGGCTTCTTCATTTAAGTTGTTTGTGAAACCCCGTTTTTTTCGAAGTATATATTTCGAAGATTTAATATTTTGTTATTTAGTTTATAAATTATATATATATATATATATATATATATAAGAACCTATGGGAACACATATTTCGGCAACTAATAGATGGGCAACAAGTGGAAACGAAATATTCCTTAGGTAAACTCATTATCCTAACTAAATCCTATTTAATTAGGGAAATTATCTTTGATTTAAGATGGAAATATCTCCCCAAATCAAGGATGGGATTTCCATCAAATCTCCTTAATTAATTCCAATCTCCTATTTATGGGTAAGAATAATCTTAACCAAATAAAGATTATTCTTAGAACTCTAGCTTACAATGAGTCTATAAATACATGGCTACACAACACACAAGAGGTAATTATAAAACCCTAGCAAAAGCTCTTTTTCTCTCACTCCACTATTGGCTCTCTCTCCCTTACGGCTCCAGCCACCCACACACATGGCTTCGGCCACCGAGCTCTCCTTGTGAGAGAAGACCTCTATCCTTTCTGTTATCTCACCATCTGTTTCTTGATCATTTAACTAACTTAGGCATCGGAGGGCCTTTGGCCAACACCTCCCGGGTGTGGTCTATTTACTCCAACATTTTTTGCAGGGATAAAGGAAGAAGAGAGTGAGGGAAGCTCAAAGGGCAAAAAATCTCTTGTGAATATTCTACACTGAGAAATTTGCTCAAACAAAACTCGTATTATTTGCATGGCAGTGTGCACGTTCAGGTCCATCTTAGTATATGTTGGTAGATATTTAAGTTGAGTGATAGAATTGGACAAACCTATCTTATTATAAGTTATACTGTACTATATTGAAAGCTTAGAAGTTAAGGCTTAAAAGACATATTTGATAAGAAGCATGAGGTGGATGTTGCTTTAGTAGGAGGTCGCTTTTAAGTGTTCGTGTGTTGGCATCAATTTTACATGCAATCAAGCATGAGCTGTTGGCATCAAGGGAGAATTGGATAATCTTTGAGGGTATGCATGTCACCAGCTGCATATTCAACCAATGAAATGGCATTAGTTGCCGACTTTCTTTGGAGCCTACACTTTTCCTTCCAGACATATATTTCTTACAACTTAGAGATACCATGAGAGAGAGAGAGTGTGTGTGTGGTTGGTTGTCTGGACAGTTCTTTTAAGGGTACTATTTTTTGAGGTGAGTGGTTTATGTGATGTGTTCTAAAAGTTCTTATTTTGTGATAAAATATGAAAACCATGAATTATTGTGGATTTGTTCTATTTATAAATATCTCTCTATTTCAAGAATGTCTAATTTGGTGCAATCTTTCACACTATATATATTGATTGGAATATTCGTCAAGTATGTATTATTCATGGAACATGAGAACTCTAATGTTGAGGTATCTGAGGGATAGATGTACCACACGGGGACATAGGGTAGTGAGGCCAATAGGGGTCACGTGGTTGGTTACACGCTATGAAGGATAATGAAGATATAAAGTGATGATGTGATATGATATGGATTGGTGTATCTTTTCATGATATTGTCTAAAGAGTCTGTTATGTACATAGCTTGTGGTTGAATAATGAGCTACTCTATTAGTGAACTCTTTAGTGATTCTAACTTGTAAAATAATGTAAAGATGTAAGATTTCGAATGTTGTTGTTTCCGTTGAAAATTCTATATGAAATATTTATTTATTTATTGTAGTGTTCTTCACATTTTAGTTATAGTTTTTATTTTGTTAAATTCTATAATTAAGGTTTGAATCACGTCTTAATCCAAGATTACGTAAATCCGTGAGTTAGGGCGTGACATTGTCATCTACAACTCATCTTATAAGCCCAAGGAGCTTTGAACCTCTAAAACTTATTTTAGGCCCAATACAATTCTCGAGCCTTGATTAATTAATTAATATCTATTAACTAATTAATCATTACTCATAATCTCCTAATTAATTTATATCTCTCACCTTTATGGGTGTGCGTTCCATAGCCAGGCAGTGGACGATTTGGATTATTCCTTAATCAATTGTGAATTAAAATCCTTTTTAATTCTTCCTATTATGAGAACCCAGTTACAGTATATCCTATGGTCTTTCACAAACTATAAGTGACATCTAGCAACATGTCACGGTTACCCAAGCCAATATAGAATGTGGTGGAGAACCTATTCATTTGCAATTACAATGTAATATGGTCATTCTCTAACTCAATGTTATTGGTCACATCATTAGGGCACGAAAAACATGTCAAGCCCCTAATGTGAACTCTAAGTTTATATGACTCATACAAGTATGATTAGAATCACTATTCTTAACCTAGTGCTTCTGTCGAAGACTCCTGAATCATATCGTCGGAGCATTTTCCCTCTTTACTGAGGGTAGAGGTCCCTTGCTGTACTTTCACATGCCTCCATGGATTGATCATGAACCCCAACCATATCATGCCCTCGAGAGAGCTTGACTATTCAGTATGAGCAAAGGTTCATGACGCTTCCACAAGACAACTGTGGAGCCTCAGGTCGAGGACTAGTTTACATTATTGCAACTATGGAGATCTTGTTTGACATGTAAGTAAAACTTTCATACAAGATCTCTCGGTTGATTGCGTTCAGTGAATTCACTCTCTAGTAAACACATATACACTTATCTTAATGTCTCCATACAAATGACTTGAGACCAGTCATCCTCCCAATTGAGCAGATACAGTGTATACCGGTGTTTGCGGATTGTCAATGTCCAATTGACAATCTTATGACCGGGAACTCTTAAGGGTGTGAGGTTATAGGGAAAGGTCTCCTGGACCTAACTTTTTTATATCAGTTTATGCATCTCACTGCCCATGGACTTGTCCTTTAGATAGATAAATATTAATGAGACTATTACCTAAATTGACACAATTGCCCTTATAATTTATCGTAAAAGGTATTAAAACATCCCTAACGTTAAATCATATGTTAGGCTTTAGGACATATTTCAAAGAAAAAGATCAAAAGAGATCTCATCCAAACCTTAAAAATCAAAACACACAGCCAAGGAAGAAATTTGAACCAAAAACTTGGAGCAAAAGGGTCAGCCCAAGAGCAACATAAAAGCCCTAGAAAAATCTAGGGGGAAAAACAAGCCTTGAGAAAAGCAAGGGGGAAACAAAATCTTGCAAAAACTGGAGGGGAAAAGCTTCCACAACATATTAGGGGAGACCAACTCTGGAATCAAGAGATTCCTTATTTTCTCCCAAGAGATCCGGGAAGAAAACCCCGGATCCAAAGAGAAAATGTGATATTAAAGGAGTTCATGAGTTTCCTGGGAAAGAGGAAAGGGAATTTTCAAGAGAGTTAGATTGTATTAAAGTCGTCATCTTCTCTTTTCCTTATTCTTTTTGACAAATTTCTTCTAAGTGCTTTCTTTACTCTTAATTAGGTGCATATATTAATACATATATAATCAAATGCATATTGTCAATATGTAAAGTTAATAAATTATGTTAATTTGATTTCAATTGATTTTTTTTAATCAATGATAATTAGATAATGAATGTAACAAGCAATGTAATGGAGTACATAAATCATGTAAAAAAAGTATCAAGGAAATAATTAGTTTAGTACACGGGCATCAATTTTTTGTTACCATTTGATGTGGGATATGACATGGATTGCCATTTCATGTGCCACATTTTTATTTTATTAAACAAAGTATTTTTTTAAAATTTAAATCAATAAGTAGTTCAACATCAAACCCTCCCACGTTGCAGCAATGCCACCTTCACACTGTGGCCGTTGCACTGTCATCATCACGCGTCTATGGAACCCATATGGCTTTTCTACTTTTCTGATTCTTGGTGTCCAGGAAATTTTTAAGTTTATCTGGGAATGATTTTCCATATTTGAAGGGAAGGAGGATCTGCCCCAGATTTGGATATTCTATTCTTCCTTGATCGCATTCTCATAACACTATATCTTTACATATAGCCAAATGTTGGTGTGACTTGTGGACCATTGACTTACTTTCCACTTTCACACCAAGAATTCCTATTATAATTGTAATTGATTAATTACTTTAATTCCTGATTTCCTACTGTAAATAGAAATATGAATTTAATATTTATTTGCCCATTAAAGTTCCATTGTATTATAAATATGACCTCCTAAAAGGAGAAGAATACATAGAAAATTTCCACAAACAAATATTCTCATATTAGGTTTCATATTTTAGCATGGTATTAGAGCGGCGATCTTGGAATTGTTGACTTTCTTTTCAAACCCCCGCCACTGCTATGGGGGTTGATGATTTTTTCAACCCTTATGGAGGTAGCACCACCGACTCCTTTTCTCCTTCTCAACCAACCATAGCCGAGTTGAGTGCCCAGTTGGCTCAGCTCCTACAGGTGTAGACTTTGACCTCGAACCAAATCCTGAATCAAGATCCTATTTTGATGACCCCGAACCCGATCCTGAATCAAGATCCTATTTTGACGACCCTGACCCTGACTACGACAACGATGACTCCGACCCTGACTCCGATGACGACCTTGACCCCGACTCCAATGACGACTTTGACCCCAAATTTTTCTCTGATTCAGTCCCAGATCCCGACTCCGGCCTCGACTCAGGCTCAAATCCCGATCTAGATTCCTACTACACCTGTATCCTATGCATCTTCCAGTGCACATATTATGACTTCTCAACTAACGACCCTGACACATGAACGAGATTGCACATATTGTGGTGAACCAAGCCAATGGAGTTACTAATCCTGTGACAGAGGCTGGCACTGTTGCATTCTCATCCTCTCTCTCACTGTCTAATACTTTACTTGTTCCATATTTAACGAATAAATTGATGTTCGTTAGTTAGCTGACTGAACAATTGAATTTTTGTGTACTAATTTACCCGAGTTTTTATTTGCTTCAGGATATTCACACTAAGGAGATTCTTGGTCATGATACTAAGAGAGGTGGGGCTATATTATGTAGATGACTTCAGTCCCAACATGGCTAATAGTGTGACGCATCCCTATAATAGCAAACAAAAGAAAATTTGGTTGTGGCACTGTCAATTAGGACATCCGTCTTTTAGTTATATGAAGCATCTTATACCAGATTTATTCTCAGGTTTCAAGGACTCTAACTTCACATGTGATACTTGTATTTTGGCCAAGAGTCACCGTGTGCCCTATCCGTTGAGTACAAACAAGTGTACTACTATGTTTACATTAATTCACTCTGATATCTAGGGACCTTCACCTATCACTGCTCCTTTTGGCGTTCGGTGATTTGTCACATTCGTAGATGATTGTACACGGATAACATGACTTTATTTGCTGAAGAATAAAAAAATGAAGTGTTTTCCCCTTTTCAGTTCTTCCACAAACATATGAAAACTCAGTTTAATGCTCAACTATAGATTCTTTGCTTAGACAATAGTGGAGAATTTGTCAATCATGACTTTCAGGCTTACTTCCAACAACATGGAATTATCCATGAGACGACTTGTCCTCGGACACCACAAAAAAATGGTGTTGCTGAATGAAAGAATCGACATCTTCTTGAAACTGCCCGAGCACTTCTGATTGGCACTCATGTTCCTTGCCATCACTGGGATGATGCTATTGTCACCTTAGTTCACCAGATCAACTGCATGCCTTCTAGTGTATTGACCTTTAAAACTCATTTACAAGTGCTTGCGCAACACGGGCCCTTGCCCTCTGTTTTGGTACTCACAACCCAAATCTTTGGATGTGTGGCCTTCGTTCATCTCCACAAAAATCAACGTAGCAAACTTGATCCCTGTGTGCTTCGTTGTGTTTTTGTGGGTTAAGCCATTCATCAGAAAGGCTACTGCTGTTATCACCCTCCTACCTGATGTACCTATGTCACTTTGGATGTGACCTTTTTGGAATATGAGATGTTCTTTCATGACCCATCATCCAATTCAACGCTTTAGGGGGAGATACGAAGTGATGAGCAGAATTGGAGCAATTTGGAAAATAAAGAAATTCACCTTTATACAGAAACGATCGATCATCTAAACCTGAAGATCGATCGTCCCGAGTCTGGAGCACAAGATTGCTCTATGCTGAAAAGTGATCAATCGCTTGACCCGCCTGACCCCTGCGAAGATGTTTCTAATCCTAGTCCCACGCCTACAGACAATATAAAACAACGAGATGAAGACCCCCTTCTAACTCAATAGTACCAACAAACCAATCTCCTGAGAATATCCTTGAGGTAACTACTCCTACTACACTTGTGAATTTAGAGGATAAATCTATTGGATATCAATTACCTTTCAGGAAAAATCGTGGGAAGCCACCAAACCGTTATTCACCTGATATTGGCAAGACATCAAAGTATTCAATTGCGAATCATGTATCCACTAAGAAGCTGTCTGAACCACTCAAGGCCTTTGTGCATTAGTTATTTGCTATTCATATCCCAACCAAGGTTGTTGAAGCATGGAAAGATCCTAAGTGGGTTCAAGCTATAAAGGAAGAGATGAAAGCTCTTGAAAAGAATAAGACTTGGACACTGGAAACTTTACCACAAGGAAAAAAAACTGTCAGATGCAGATGAGTGTTTACCATAAAACACAACGCTCATAGATCTATTGAGCGATACAAGGCAAGACTTGTGGCGAAAGGGTACACACAGACATATGGTGTAGGTTATGAAGAAACCTTTGCACCAATTGCAAAATTGAACACAGTCAGAGTCTTACTGTCCCTCGTAGCTAATTTGGACTGGCCACTACACCAGTTTGATGTAAAGAATGCTTTCTTACATGGAGAACTCACGGAAGAGGTGTATATGGACATTCCTCCTGGATATAATACTACTCAGACTGGAACAATATACAAATTACGAAAGGCGTTGTATTGACTGAAATAGTCACCAAGTGCATGGTTTGGGCGGTTCACCATGGCAATGAAGAACAATGGTTTCCGACAGAGTAACTTAGATCATACTCTATTCTTGAAACATCATAAAGGGAAGGTAACAGCTTTAATAATCTATGTTTACGACATGATTATTACTGGGAAAGATAAACATGAAATATCTCAGCTACAAGACTATTTGGCTACTGAATTTGAGATGAAGAATCTAGGTGGAGTCAAATATTTCTTAGGGATTGAGGTGGCTTGATCACAACAAGACATATTTCTCTCCCAAAGAAAATATGTTTTGGACTTGTTGACAGACACAAGAATGCTAGATTGCAAACCTGTAGACACTGCTATTGTTCAAAATCATTATCTTGGAGAATAATCGGATCAAGTTCCAACAAAGAAAGATATCAAAGGTTAGTGGGAAGATTGATCTACTTTTCTCATACTGGGCCTGACATTGCTTATGCGGTAAGCATCGTCAGTCAATTTATGCATTCTCCGAGTGAAGACCACATGAATACAGTTCTTCGGATACTTAGATATTTGAAGTCTACACCTGGAAAAGGACTTATGTTCTCAAAACATGGTCATCTGAATATTGATGGTTACACAAATGCAGATTGGGCATGAAGTATAACAGATAGGAAATCCACATCCGGTTACTTCACATTCATGGGAGGTAATTTGGTTACATGGAGGAGCAAGAAACAGAAGGTAGTCGCCTTATCTAGTGCAGAAGCCAAGTCCAGAGGTATGCCAAAGGAATTTGCGAACTCATTTAGTTAAAGAGGTTGCTTACTGAACTTGGGTATAAACCTACATTTGTAATGAATCTATTTTGTGACAACAAGGCTGCAATAGCTATTGCACATAATCCAGCTCAACATGATTGCACCAAACATGTTGAGGTAGATCGACACTATATCAAACAGAAGCTCGAAGCTAAAGTGATTCAGTTTCCTTTCGTAAAGTCGGAGGATCAATTGGCAGATATTTTGACAAAGGCGATTTCCAATAAAGCATTCCATAATAATTCACTGGATCAATTAGGCATTGGCGACATCTATGCACCAACGTGAGAGGGAGTGTTGGCGTGACTTGTGGACCATTGACTTATTATAATTATAATTGATTTACTTTAATTCTTGATTTCTTATTGTAAATAGAAATAAGAATTTATTATTTACTTGCCCATAAAAGTTCCATTGTATTATAAATATGACTTCCTATAAGGAGAAGAATACACAGAATATTCCCACAAACAAATATTCTCACATTAGGTTTCATATTTTAGCACCAAAGATCAAAGAACTATCATAGACCCTAAGGGGTCCTCACATATTTGACAGGGAAATTGATATTCAATCAAACAGAGAAAACAAATTCAAAAAATTTCACATTACACGTATACCGTCGGATTGCATTGTCATGGCAGGTATTCTGAGCCTCTACATTTTGTATCCACGCATTTCCTGCATTTCATTTCATCTAAGCTGTTATAATAATCAGACTGTTTGGATACATGACACATCAACTATAGAATAAAGTTTAATTTAATTATATTTTTTATTTTTCTAAACTCACATTAACGTTTCCGTTTCTCCCCTCCTCACTCCCTTCCTTTTTTTAATAATCTGTCATTCCATTAAATCGTAAACCAAAGCAAAAGCCAAAGGTTCTCTCTCCTCCCTTCCCCTCCCCTCCCCTCACTTCCTTCCCTACAAGTCCCTGTTTTCCTCTCTCCTCTCAGTGAGAGTTTCCTCTCTCCCTTGCGAGAGTTCATCCTCTCCATTGTGAGAGTTTTTAACTTTTTCTGTTTGTTTGTGTTTCTTGTGTTCTCTTCTTTGCCTCCTCCCCTACTTGTGAGTCGTCAACTCCTCCCACCCCCCATTGGTGCATTTTCTTGGAGCTATGTCTCAGATATGAGGTTTTTATCCCCTCTACGGTTCTCTCTCCTTTGGCCAGCGGCTACCCTTCATTGTTGGTTCTCAATCACCAGCCTTCGCTCCTCGGCTCTGCGGGTACTACCTCCATCGATCTCTTTCGGTGGCAGTATCTATCTGTGGTGTGGGGATGCGTTTAAAACTCTTGTCCCTTAGATTATGGGAGCACGTTTTGTGTGGGTGGCTAGTTCCCCCTCATCTTCCGCTTGGACCTTTGGTATGTGTTGTTACCAGTTACTCTACCTCGGTAATTGCAGATTTGCGACGGTGTTGCAGCAGGTGGTCTCTGGGTGGCGCGGCTGTGGTCTATGCTCAGATCTAGGGTTTTCTGTTTTTTTTAGTTTGGGCTTTTGTTCTTGGACCTTCACTTTGTCTGTTATGTACTTTACTGTTTGGCCCTTTGTTTGTTTTGCTAGTGTTTCGGTTTTTCTTTAACTTGTAGTTCTCCACGTTTTGTAATCCTTTTCAATTTACTTGAATAGAATTACTTTGACAAAAACAAAGCAGACGCCACAAACTAAGGACTATTAGAACAACATGCGAAAGTTAACTGAACAACCATGCGAGAAGGAAAGAGCGACAGACGCAGCCTCCTCGCTCTCCTCGATTCCCTCTCCTTTTCTTGGTCAAATTGATATTTCATAAAACCCCAAGAAACAAAGAGGCAAAGCACAAAGCAACCGAAACAAACACAAGGAGGAGACATTTGTATTTCTCAATTCTCACTTCCCCTCAATACTAGTTCAAAAGTTCAAAACTCAAGTAAAATTTTGTGTAAATCAAATTCCAAGTGAAATACCATCAATGGAATTTCAGAAAACCCACTACTGCTTTGCTAAGGCATCAAAAGACCCACACCCTAAATCGAATTTCCTATTTTTCCTATAACTTCAACGATTCACAGTAAAGATGTTGAAGCTTTTCTTATTCTTATCATGCCTCCGGGCATGAGCCAACAACATGGGACCTCCAAGCTCTCCTTGGAATTTCTCCGAGTTCTTGTCTTCGTCAGTAATTGTGCCCACGCATTCACATTCAATTATGAAATGGTTGAATCAAATTCCAAGTGGACAAAACATCCATGAATTTGATATATAATTAAATTTTTGAGATTTTGATTTGGGTTTTGAACTAGTGTTGAGTATTAGAGATTTATGGGAAATGGGAATTGGCAAAGTCGAAGATAGGGAGGAGAGGAAGGGGAGATAGAGAGAGAGAGAGATAATGCGGGCTAGCGTCAGTTTAGGAAAAAAAAAAGGGAGCTGATTTCCCCACTCCCCTTTTCTCCACTTACACTCTCTTTTACTTTTTAATAATTTTAATCAATTTTGTTCCTTCTCTTTCCTATTCTACCCTTATCCTATATTATTTCTTTTTTACTTCACTTTTATATTATTTCTTTTTCTTTATACTTAATTTTCTAACTTACACTCCATTTTCAATATTAAAGGGGAAAAAAAAACTTAATTTCTTACTCGATTAAAGGAAAAAAGATACTGAAAATGGAGTGCAAGTTGGAAAATTAAGTATAAAGAAGAATAACTAATATAAAAGTGAAGTAAAAAGAAATTAATGTAGGATAAGGGTAGAATAGGAAAGAGAATGAACAAAATTGATTAAAAAGTATTAAAAAGCAAAAGGGAGTGTAAGTGGAGAAAAGGGGAGTGGGGAAATCATATCCCAGAAAAAAATCTAAAATTTTTACGTTAAGTTTTATTTGTTAGATTTTAAGTCGTTAGATTATAAAAAGGGTTCAGATGAAGCGAAATGCCGAGAAATGCGTGGACTCTAAATGTAGAAGCTCGGGATCCATCATGGCAGATATAGGGATTCGCAAGGGTTTTTTATTTTTGTTTTTTTAGTTTCTATAAATGGTTTAATTGTTTTAATTTTTGGAATTAATAATTAAGTTAAAGCATGAATAATCAAGAAAAGATGACTTGGCAGGTGACACGAGGTTGTCATGTCATGTGCCATATAGGTTGGTACCGTTAAGTTGATAAACAAGTTGGTGCATGTAGCTGATTAGTTTAATTATCCCTCTAAAGAAAAATAGCTTCGATTACGTAAGGTGACACACTGAGAAAAGTTTTCGGTTCCGCCACTGATACAATATAGATGGAGATGCTGTTAGGAACACCCATTCCCGTGACCCCAGGAGTCGAGAATGGCTTCAAAAGCTCATATGGAACAACGCCTGCTCCAATTCTGTTTTTTAGGTTCAAGTTGGTATTCCTCTCATCAATTATTCCTTCTAGCTTCTTCAAATTACCATTGAACCGCTCGAATGCAGCTTTTATCACAGGATTTTCAGCCCAGGATGACTCAAGTTTCTCACCAAGATACTCCTCATCAGGTGAATGATTCGATAGCACATCCATCACAACCATCATTTGGGTTGCTTGAATCTGTGATGGGTAGCAGTTTAGCAGTGTCATTTCTGGTCTCTTCAAAAAATTCTTGAAAGACTCATCAGATGGATCATCTGTTGGCATGTTGGTTCGAGCGATTGTAGGCTTGTTTGGGAAGTATCCAGCGTACGTGTACTGTCCAAAGTTCACAGCTGCGTGATGACCAGCTGTTACCCAAATTATGGTTGTCAAAATGTGGATTAGATTTTCTGGGGTTTTCAAAACAGGCCACCATGGCTCATCTTTCTTGTCTGCATGGCCTTTTGTTCTAACTTCTGTCCACCAACCTTGAAGCTCCTCATCAGACTCAACAAGAGTTGGATCTGGATAGTAGTGGTTCACAGAGTCACTCACCCACTCCTTAATGGCATCCCAAAGAATGAGACCATCATTTGCAAATGGTAGTCTTCAATTGTTAGCTTCAGGCCATGCTCAGCTGTAGGATCCTCAACTGCCATTCCCCTGAAATTAAAGCAAACAGATTAATTAGCGGTTGAACTTCCATAGCGTTTCAAATGAAGTTTTTCTTTTTTAAGATGGGTAGCAACTAGATATAGATTGCAAATGCTTGTTTTCTTTTTCTTTTTAGATTTTTTAACTTAGTTTGGATCAATCTTAGATTAGTTTTAATTATCATGTGAAATACCTTCTGATCAGATCTGCTGGCAATGCTTCCATGTGAATGCGCCAGAGCTGGTCGTAAGCAGCAGAACTGAGCTCAAAGCAGTACTTTGCTGGTGAGAAGTTGCTCTCAACGATCCCACCGGCATTAATGAGGATTTCTCAAGCAAGAGCATTGATTTCCATCATATACCGAAAATGGGGATGTAAAAGTCTATAGATGGGGTGTATAACACTTAATTGTCGATTAGCTGCAATTATGTATGGCTCTGCACAACAATGAGTCCTCAGCCTGTGAAAATTTTGAAGTACAAACAAGTTACCACCCCTGAGTTAGTCCACAATTTTCTAATTGGCAAAGCTACATCCATGCTTAAGCTGGAGGCATTTACAGGACCAATTTGGTAACTTCCTGCCAATATTATTAAAAGGGATTTGAGCCAGTTACCAATGATTGACAAGCTGATGAAGGCCAGCATCATTGAGCACAAACATGGGCTTTAGCAAGCATCCATAGCCAACAACCGGTGGCATCCAAGGTTGGGGTAAACACTTGCTTCCATTGCGGTTTGTCACCAACGGGTGGTTGAGTAAGTTCAATGGCTACAGGTTTCAGTATCCCATCCTCAGTGAGGAAGAATAGTGTTCGAGAACCATACAATGTAGTTCCTTCAATTTGTCTTACTTTGTTCACATAAGGCATGAGAAGATCATGATAATCCAAAATGAATATCTTCTTTCTTTTCAAGGCCTGCATTTCAAGTTCAAGTAATATCTCTTTCACAGAGTACAAAGAACACGCACACAATTGATACAATTTCAGGTTAAACAGGTGGACAATCAAAACATATGAGAGTGTTGGTGTCTATCTTCAGTTACCTCATTGACAGTCATACAACCTCCAATCTCTTTCTCCACCAGCTCTGTTGTGATCAATGATTCAGGCGGGCCATAAATCTCAGGGTCAAGTTTACTTTTCAATGGCCATTCCTGCATCCAGAAAAATACATAAGCTAAAAAACGATATGCTCCTAATTAACACTGCAAGTACTTCATCACCTAGGAAGACGGAAAAATGAGTTGACTTTATCAGAAAATTAATGGAGAACACGTACCGTAACAAGCTCTATACTATATGGATTAAGACCAGCTAGAGTCTGCCGAGAAAATTCTGCATCTCTAGACCAAGAAAATCTATCACCTATAAAAGAAGAATAGCTTAATCAAGAGCTACCGATGCTACAACGAGCTGTGAGCGCGCACACACACACACACACACACACATATATATATATATATATATATATAGAGAGAGAGAGAGAGAGAGAGAGAGAGAGAGAGAGAGAGAGAGAGAGAGAGAGAGAGAGAGAGGAGGAGTAGGAGGAGGAGGAGGAGGCATACGATCAATTATTTCGGGGGTCTCAGATTGTCTTGCCCACCAGTAATAGTCTTGACTAGCCTTGGGATGATTTTCTGTAAACCCTCACCAGTTTTTGGCTTAGGCAATTTGACTCCGTCATTAAACAGTGAATCTATGGCTGTGATGTATGGAAATCCTTGATCTGGATTAGCAAGTGCTGTTTGAAGCTGAGAGGGCACTGCAGCCAGCGCAGATTTCAGGGTCTTGGCCGAGAATGTGAGTTGTTTGACCTCTGCAAACGCTTCATCTCTTGGTACATACTGTTAAAATTTGGATTACGAAGGGAGTAGAAAGGTACAGTGAGAGAGAGAGAGACTAAGCTGAGAGAAATCAGAGTTTTGGAAATGTTCTCTGATGCAATCCCCAAAACGTTGCAGGGATCACACCATTTGTATTCATTCTGATTCTTTCAGTACGTCAGCAATCATCACCATTCAATTACAAGGGCCAATGTGAATGTGACACATGGCAGCTCAAGGCCTAAGAGCCGTTGGAAGCTAACTGACTGATCTACACCTTACACTTTGCATATGAGCACAAGTCACTTAACTAACATAATGCTTAATGAAGCTAAGAGTAAAACAGACTATGTAAATTACTAACTAACAAGAAATTAGCTAGTCAATTTACATTTCAACACTCCCTTCTAAAGTGCTAGCTGATTTCACACCAAGCAGACTTCTCAAGTAGCAGAATATGTCTCTGAGTAGAGCCTTGGTGAATATGTCAGCAATTTGCTCTTCTCCTTTGTAGTAGATCAAGTCAATCACACCCTCTTGAATTGCATCTCTAATAAAATGAAACTTCCTGTCAATATGCTTGCTCCTTTGATGAAATACCGGATTTTTAGCCATTGCTATAGCTGAGGTATTGTCACAGTATAAAGTAGTTGCAGTAGTTTGTTCTTCTCCACAGTCTTCAAGCACAAATCTAAGCCAAATAGCATGTGAGGTTGATTCAGTTGCACTCACATACTCTGCTTCTGCAGTTGACAATGCTACATTGTGCTGCTTAACTGAGGCCCATGAAAATGTGCCACTTCCAAATGAAAAAGCGTACCCTGAGGTGCTTTTTCTATCCTCCTCAGATCCACTCCAGTCACTATCACAATAACCAATCAATAGTGCAGATTTTCCAGCCACATACTCAATTCCATAGTCAATTGTTCCTTGTATGTACCTTAGAACTCTTTTGGCTGCTCCATTGTGCTTCTGAAAGGGATTATGCATGAACCTTGCAAGCAGACTGGCTGAGAACATAATATTTGGTCTGGTTGCAGTTAGATATAGCAGGCTTCCAACAATTCTTCTTTACAAGCTTTCATCTGCAGCTTCACTCTTTGCAATTTATTGGTGGCAACTAATGGAGTTCTTACTAACTTGCAATCTTTGAGTCCAAATTTCTCCAAGAGAGTTTTAGCATACTTCTTCTGGTGTATGAATATGCTCCCTTTAGTTTGAGTTACTCACATACCAAGAAAATGGTGGAGTAAACCTAAGTCAGTCATTTCATACTTGCACATCATCTCAGCCTTGAATTCTTTCACCATTTCATCATTGCTTCTAGTATATACTGTCATCTACATAAATTGACACAATTAGAGTTCCAACACCTTCTCTGGTTCTTACATAAAGAGTTACTTCACTTGGACTTCTGTGAAAACCACATTGCGTTAAGTAAGTGCCGATTTCACTATACCAGGCCCTTGGAGCCTGTTTTAGTCCATAGAGAGCTTTTCTCAACCTATGCACCTTGTCTTCAGCCCCTTTAACCACAAAACCATCAGGTTGGTCTACATAAACTTCTTCTTCAAGAATGCCATTCAAGAAAGCTGATTTGACATCCAATTGCCACAGTTTCCAGCCTTTCTGTGCAGCTAGTGCAATGAGGGTTCTAATAGTATCTAACCTTGCTACTGGAGCAAAGGTTTCATTGAAATCAATCCCTGGTTTTTGTGTGTAACCTTTGGCTACGAGCCTTGCCTTGTGTTTTTGAATGGAGCCATCAAGGTTTAGCTTTGTTTTATATATCCACTTCACTCCCACAATTGGTTTGTTGCTTGGCCTGTCAACCAATTCCCAAGGGAATTCTTTTCAATCATCAATATTTCCTCAGTCATAGCCTTGTTCCAAGCTTCATCTTTGACTGCTTCACTATAACTTTCAGGTTCAATAATGCTCATTTTGCATTGAGAATATACGTCACTTAAACTCTTCCATTTTTGTGGAGTATGATCAAAAGTTTCAGAGATTGAAACTGATGAATCATTTGTAACAGACTCCATAGTAGTTTGCAGGTCATTAACCACTTGTGATCTCTGAGGGGATTGAACATACTGAAGTGATTCATTAGGAAATGAATCAATTTATGATATTCTTGGACTTTCTTCATCATTCCAGGGAATAGCCACTTGCACTGCTTCATTCAACTCCCAATTCCACATTGCTTTCTCATAAAAAATAACACTTTTTGAGAGTTCAACCTTTTGCATTTTTAAGTTAAAAACTCTATACCCTTTTTCACAACTTCCATATCCAAGAAATACTCCCTTCATCCCAGTTTCCTCTAGCTTGTGCCTTTTCTGAGAGGGAATGTGAATATAACACAGTGAGCCAAATATTTTCAAGTGTTTGACACCTGGTTTTCTCCCACTAAACTTCTCAAATGGTGTTGTGTTGTCCAAAGCACTTGTTGGACTTCGATTTTGCAGATAAACAACTGTATTCACAGCTTCTGCCCAAAACTTCAATGGAATCTTCTTCTCATGCATCATTGTTCTTGCCATCTCTACCATTGTACGATTCTTTCTCTCTGCAACACCATTCTGTTGTGGAGAGTAGGCTACAGTCAATTGCCTTTCTAAACCCATCTCTTCACAAAACTTTGAAAATTCCAGTGATGTGTATTCTCCACCCCTATCACTTCTTAGATTCTTAATTTGGTAACCACTCTGCAGCTCAACCATGTTTTTGAACCTTTTGAAAATGTTGAATGCTTGTGACTTGTGTTGTAAGAAAAACACCCAACACATTCTAGTGTGGTCATCGATAAATGTGAGAAAATATATGTTCCCTCCAAGAGTGGTGGTCTGCATTGGACCACAGATATCAGAATGTATCAGTTCTAAGGGTTGTGATGCTCTCCAAGCCTTTTCCTTGTCAAATGACTCTTTGTGACTTTTTCCTATAGCACAACCAGAGCAAACATGTTTGGCAGCCTGTAGACTAGCCAAACCCTGCACCATTTCCTTCTCTTGCAGGAGCATCAAACTGGTATAGTTTAGATGTCCAAACCTTCTATGCCACAACCAAGATGGCTCTTCAAATGTTGCTCAATTAGCCATGGAGGCGTTGACATATTCTAGGCTTAAAGGAAAACATCTGTTTCCCTTCATTGGTACACTTGCAATCAAATCCTTCATATGTCTATCCCCATAAATGTCAACTACATTGTCACCAAATACAAGCCAATATCCATGCTCTACCATCTGTCCTACACTTAACAGTTTTCATCCAAACCAAGTACAATCATGACCTCTTTAATATGTCTAGTCACACCTTGCATGTCTATGACCAAAGTACCTTTGCCTATTGACTGCACTAGGTCACCAGTGCCCATTTTGACTCTACACTTCACATTTTTATCAATATCCACAAGCAAAGACTTATGAGAGGTCATGTGATTACTACATGCACTGTCAACATACCACATGTATAAAACATAGTTGCAGGTTCTCAAACTTGATTTGCAAAGTTAGTAAGCTTCCTTGCCTTGTTTGCTTGATCACAATCCTTGATGAAATGCCCAAACCGATTGCGGCCATGACACTTTGGTTTCCCTTTAAACCAACACTCACCATAGTGTAGTTTATCACAATGTTTGCATTTTCCCTTAGCCTGATCTGATTTTTCTCCCTAACCATGCTTTCCTCCTTGATTGACCTAATTTTGAGGCTTAGGATCCCATTTCTTCTCCTTCGATTTCTAGCTCTTCTTTGATTTGTTATTACCAAAACCAGGACTTGACTGAGATCCCTTTTGGTTTATGCTCATACTGCTGAAAGCTCTCTCAGTGGTGCTCTCAGCATGTTTATCAAGACGTTGAGCAAATCACTTCTTGTACCTCAATAGTCTCAATATCCTTCGTTTGTTCAATCACATAGCAGACAGGATCAAACTCCTTAGTCAGGCTTATGAGCAGTTTTTGAACCAACCTCTCTTTAGATAAATCTTCCCGATATCCCTTCATTTGATTCATAAGCTCAAGTAAACGAGTGAGATACACAGACAAGGTCTCATCATCCCTCATCCTTGTGTACTCAAAATCATGGCGCAGACCCTGCAATTTGATGGATCTAACTTGCTTATCACCATGAAATTCCTGGTGTAAAATGTCCCAAGCACCCTTTGAGGTTTCTTCATTCGAAATTCTGGGAAAAATGTCGTCTAAGACAGCCCCTTGAATAATATCCAGTGCCTTAGCAACCTTCATTAACATAGTTTCTTTCTCTAATTCCGATGACCCTTCTTACTCAATCTTATTCTCCTTCGATTATGAGATTCCAAGTCCCTTTTCAACCAAATCCCAGAGTCCATGTGATTTGAAGATGGTTCTCATCTGGATCTTCCAGAATTCATAGTTGTCACCATTAAATATTGGAGCCCAAAGATCACCACCACTTGACCCAGCCATTTGAGGTCTGAATCAATGAACTGAGTCAGAAATTTCACGTTGGATTTCCGAGCTCAGTACTCACAGCTCCGACGCCCATTTCCAGATCCAACCTTCGCTCTTGATACCATGTTAAAATTTGGATTACGAAGGGAGCAGAAAGGTACAGTGAGAGAGAGAGAGAGAGAGAGAGAGAGAGAGAGAGAGAGAGAGAGAGCTGAGAGAAATCAGAGTTTTGGAAATGTTCTCTGATGCAATCCCCAAAACGTTGCAGGGATCACACCATTTGTATTCATTCTCATTCTTTTAGTACATCAGCAATCATCACCATTCAATTACAAGGGCCAATGTGAATGTGACACATGGCAGCTCAAGGCCTAAGAGCCGCTGGAAGCTAACTGACTGATCTACACCTTACCCTTGGCATATGAATACAAGTCACTTAACTAACATAATGTTTAATGAAGCTAAGAGTAAAACAGACTAAGTAAATTACAAACTAACAAGAAATTAGCTAGTCAATTTACATTTCAACACATGCACACTGCTGCTTCTTTCTTCCGATAACGGGTCTGCATTGACAAAACTATGTGAAACAACAATCACATAGCTCACAGCGTTTCTCAACCATAAACATGCTTATTTAACATAGTAAATTACAAATGGTTCATATATTTCCATTTCCAAAAACATTATTAAACATATTTATTTTATGTATATGTTAACTGCAAAATACCTTTCCATTAGAGTGATATGTTATTTGCATTCTGTTGCAAATAATCATTCTCGTTTTTTTTTTTTTCCTTTTTTTCGTTTTTCTAGTGGAAGATAAGGACATTGTCTGCCCTTAACCCTCTCATATTATCATATATTGAGGGAGGAACAGTCCAAGAAAAAAAAACAAACAGAGAAAAAGAAAGGATCCAGAACCACAAGTGCTATTTGAAAATTGGCCATACTTTTTGAAAAAAAAAAAAAAAAAACCGTAGTAACGCCGAGCGGCTATACTAATATTTAAAAAAAAAAATCCCGAGTATAGCCTTGCCGCTATACTATTTTTTTAAAATAAAAAAATCCCTAGTATAGCCGCGCGGCTATACTATAGAAAACAACGACGGGAGCCGACTAGCGCCTAGGCGCCCACGTGTCAAAATAAGTATAGCCGGGCGGCTATACTAATTTTTTTTTTTAAAAACAAAGTATGGACAATTTTCAAAAAGCGCTTTTTTTGAAATTTCTAAAAACCGTAGTAAAGCCGCGCGGCTATACGGTTTTTGGAAAAAATTAAAAATTTTTCGTATATCTCAAATACTACAAGTATTTGTTATACGAATCTACCAATACTACAAGTATATCTCAAAATAAAATTTCGTATCACTTCAAATTCCCATCATAAGAATGGTATTCGTTTCTTTTTTTGGGTCGACGTGTGATTGTACTTCTGATAAAATAAAAAGATTATCCATCCATCAGTACAAACTGTATAGGAAAAGAATAATGTTCCTTCCAACATTTTTACAAAAACTTGAGCCTCTGTGGTAATTAGATGCTGGCAAAATCCACACTACAGAATGCTCTTTTTGGGGATTGATCTTGATGAAGGCAACAAACAAACACAATGCTTCATCTAAGCCCAAACTCTTTTTCTGGGCACAAGATCTGATGTTTTTTATGTCATCTATTTTGGCAGCTACAATGAAATCATTCATGCTCAATCCTCCTGCAATGAAGTTTCAAGTTAGCAATGTGCAAATGGTATGGCAAGTAGCCAAATGAAAAGTTTCTACAAGTTTGCAAGAAGTTTACCAATGGAAGATGTCCATAGCTCAGCTCTAACTTGATTGGGTTGCTCCAAGTGAAGATTTGGGAAATGCCCTGCAGCTTCCGCAACCTTATAAATCCTGTTGATGAGCTCAACCCCACATTTATAATCTCTCAATTTCCAAAGACACTGTAATTTGAGCTCACCTTCTCCAACTATCAATCTCCACCCAACAACCTTGAGAAGCAAGGCATAAATGAGTTCCAATTTGCATGCATAAAATCAAAACTATCCAATTTTTGGAAACAAAACAAAATCACAGCTTCAGACCTCAATTCTAGAACACACAACCCACAAAAGTCCTTAACTTTACAAACAGAACCCAAAGGGTAATCTTCTTCCGGATATGCAAATTGGGCAAAGCTAAGCTAAGGAAAGACTGAGACTTTACACAGTAATTTCATCAAACACCATAGAAGCATCAAACAAATCGAGGATATCAATGAAGAATTGACCTTTCTGAGGAGCTTTTGGGCAGGGCCGTCCCTGAGATTTTGAGGGCCCTGTGCGAAACTTAAATTGGGGCCTCACATAATCTAATACGAAAATTCTATAAAAATTTGCCATAACTTAATGTCATAAACAATTTTTTAATAACTAAAAGTCATCACCAATAAATATGTAATGACAATCAGAAATCAAATTCATAAAAATTTAAATGTTTCCATTTGATAAAGTTAAATGTTTGGTACAAAAATAAGCTCCTTGTGCCCCTATAAGGTCCTTTGCTGCCTTCAATAAGCAATTTGTGTTTAATAGGAAAAAAAAAAAATTGGCAATCACAAATTAAAGAGTAGTTGCACTTGCACACAAATGTCATTAACAAATTAGATTATATTGCATTAAACACAAAAGCAATAACAAAAACATACCTAACTATCCAAAAATCATTCACATTGTATTTGCTGCCTTTATTTGAAGAATTAAAACTCTTACGAGAGTATTTTCCCCAAAAGAAAAAAAAAAAAAAACAGCCAGTACAATACTAATGTTTGAAAATTGATCTTCTTGAATTTTTAGAACAGAAATCATCAATCAAATGTTCATAATCAAGTTTTTCTAGAAGTTCACTTTCAATTGAAAATCAAAGCTAGTCCGTTTAATCTTTCTTGTGACATAGTTGATCGCAACTATGATTTTAACAATTTTAATTTTGAAAAACTTCTTCCTTAAATTGAAAGAATAACAAAAATTGTCAAATGATTGAAAAAAGAACTAAAGAGAGATTGATGAATGATGATGATTACTTACCAGAAAGTCAAAGTTTAAGAGAAAGAAGAAGCCATGAAGTTTTTTAATCAAAGCTAGTCCGTTTAATCTTTCTTCTGACATAGTTGATCGCAACTATGATTTTAACAATTTTAATTTTGAAAAACTTCTTCCTTAAATTTAAAGAATAACAAAAATTGTCAAATGATTGAAAAAAGAACTGAAGAGCGATTGATGAATGATGATGATTACTTACCAGAAAGTCAAAGTTTAAGAGAAAGAAGAAGCCATGAATTTTTTTTCGTTTTGTTTTGAATGAAGAAAATACTTTTCTTGGAGGGGAAAACTTTTTTATTTTATTTTTAAGGACGATAGTTTGGGGGATATATATACTCCTCTCCTGCTGTGGTTAAGCTTCGATGTTTCTTGTTTTTCAAAAGCTTTCTGTTTTTTCTTTTTAAAAAAAATTTATTTTAATAATTATGTAAAGTTTGAATGCAAAAATAATATAAAAAAAAGGCAAAAAGATAGACCTGAGCGATAATCGAACTCTAACACTTTGGTTAAACATACATGTGCTCCAGCCAACTCCCCCAAAGACAGTCTTGTACAATTATCCAACACGCAATACTATATATAAAATTCCTATAATATAATATATATATAAAGAATTTTTTTTTAAGGGGCCCTATGCGGTGGCGCTACTTGCACCACCCCAGGGCCGCCCCTGCTTCTAGGCATCGTCTTCAGGCATAGGAGGCTGGAGAGGGGAGACAGGCTGCAGTCTAGTTGGGACAGAGAGAGAGAGAAGAGAGATTTGGTATGAGAATCTTGTGCTCCGTGTTGCCATTGCCCAACACCTTCTCACCAAACCCACTTGTTATCTCAGCTGGGAAGGGGTCTCTAGCGCCAAAATTGCCCAGCATGTCATTGCCCAGAGCCTGAGTTCGCAGGCCGAGTCGAAGCCGAGTTGGAACGGTGATGAGGTTAGGGCGAAGGTGGAGGTGGTGGTGACATGGAAGAGAGAGGGGGGGGGGGGGGGGTATGGAAAGGTTTGTGGTGGCCATGGAGAGGAGGAGGAGGATGGATGGGCTTCCTTCCTTGAGGGCCTTCTTCTTTGGAATG
This sequence comes from Prunus campanulata, assembly GCA_034190965.1. Classification (NCBI taxonomy): domain Eukaryota; kingdom Viridiplantae; phylum Streptophyta; class Magnoliopsida; order Rosales; family Rosaceae; genus Prunus; species Prunus campanulata. The sequence goes on from CM067209.1 coordinate 797,299, forward strand.
CAGGAAAGAGCGGGTTTGGCTATCAGTGGCCACTCAGCTATTAGTTCCTCAGTTTTCTTTTTCTTTTTAAAAAAACAAACAATTATTTTATTTTATATTTTGTAACTTAATTTGCTTCAATTGCTTCCTAGCATGTCCACCCCTTCAGGCTAAGAGCATGTCCACCCCTTTAGACTAAGAGTATGTCCACCGCTCCCCCCAAATCGGGCAAAAGGCAGCCTGAGCGAGCCCAAGAGGCCTCCAGCGTGAGAGAAGAAGCCCAGGCAAGCAGTGGGTCCCACCACCCCTAGCAAATCCTGCTTGGGCTGCAGCCCAAAGGCGTTGATGTTAGGCGTGACGTCACGCGGACGTCAGCATGCACAGGTTCAAATTTTCACGCGCAAACAGTAAAAAATTTGACTTCCGTGTGCTGATGTCAACGTGACGTTAGCGCCTGACAGAACCCAACGGGAAAACGCCACGTGGCGCATCCCAGACGCTGTGATGGGTTTTTTTTCCAGAAATCCGACGGCCCTCTCTTTTTGGCCAAAAAAAATACGAATTTTTTTTATAAAAAAAATACCAAGAAATACTAGATTTTTTTCCCTATAAATACATATCAATTTTATTCACTTTCCACACCAAATCTTCATACAAACTCTTCTCCTTCCAATATTTTTACCATTTCACTCGCATTTTTCTACTAGTTTCCATTTGTATCAAAAAAACAAATGGCCTCTTCTGTTGAAGCCGGAGGCGCTTGGACTACTGTGGAAGATATTGTGTTGTGTGAGTCTTGGGTGAAAGTTAGTCGCCCTATGTCAAGCAATGAGATGAAGTTTTCTCATATGTGAAGAAAAATTCATGAAGAATTTGTTGATAAATCCGGTTCAACTCGGACGAAAATGGACTTGCAATCCAGGTGAAAAATGTTGAATAAAGAGTTAGGGAAATGGAGGGATGCCTTGACAAAAGAAAGGACAACATGAGAAGCGGTCAAAATCTTACCGATGAGGTAAAATATTTATAATTCTTGTTTTATTCAATTTAATGTAACTTTTTTTTTTTCTTCCATATTAAATTTATATTTTCTTGCATTTCTAATTTATTTATATTTTGTTGGATTCGGAATTTTTTGCATGCATTTGTAAATTGTTTATATTGTCTTACATATTTATTTTTTTGTTGCATAATCATTTTATTTCTTGCATTTCTAAATTGTTTATATTTTGTTGCATAATCATTTTTTTTTTTGCAATTCCAAATTATTTATGTATTCTTCCATATTCATTTTTTGGTTGCATTTCCAATTATTTATTTTGAATAGATCGTACAAGCACAAATATGGTTCGGTGCCACAGGGCAAGGCAAAAAAAGTTTCATGAATCACCAATGTTGGGAAATTGTGAAGAATTGTTTGAGATTTAAAATCATTTGCACTGCTCCACAGGTTGTGTTGAATGAGACACTGCTCCACAATTCGCCGGCAACCGATTCTATAACAACCCAGACCTTAGTTATTATTTAATTAATAATTTAATAGAGGAAAAGACTAAACTACCCTTAGAATATTTTATTAGGTTTTAAGTTGACCTTTTTGATCGGGAGGGAATTTGAGAAATACACTTGTACCATTGCGTAGAGCACGATGAAACGAGTCCATAGACACGAAGTGGACTCGAATCAGAGGTATAACGAGGAAAATACGAGCAAAATAAGAAAAAAGGCAAAATAATAATTTTGGGAAAAATCAGATTTTTAAATCTGATTCTCCCCTTTCTCTCTCCTCACTCTCTCTTCCTCGCGACACCCCACCCTGTTTTCACTTCCAGCCGCCACCTTTTCCCCCATAACCATCCAGCCGACCACCCTAGCCCACCGGACCTGACCCCACACGCCAGCCGGACCTTGCCGTCGTACCCCTGACCTGCGCCGCCTCCGTCGACAGCTCCAGCCACCGGAAACAGCTCGGATTTGGCTGGTTTTTCTCCGAATTTCAAACCTTTCGTTCTCCCTGCTCCGGCCACCAAAGTGGACGAATTAGGTATGGTTTTTCGACTGATTTTCACGATCTAGCTGATGATTGGGTAGGTTTTCAGAGATTTTGAAGTTTGATAGGTTGATATGGGATTTGAAGTTCTGCCGGTTTTGATAGCTCGGTTTCAGCCACTTTCAGCCACTTTTTGGCCTTAGTGCAAGAATAAAAGTGGTTCCAAATTAGGTGTTTTACCTAGGCTAGGAGTTTGGGCCGGCGGATTGGAGATTTTCCGGCCGCCAGAAATTTCTATGCACACCCACGCGCCGGCAGTGCGTGGACGGCGCGTGAGGCAATTTTCCAGGACCACCATTGGTCCTAGAATGATCCTTGTGTCCCCACGAGTGCGTAGGATTTCGCGGATCTCAATTCGGACGATGTTTGGACCCCGAACGGATCTCGCATAGTTTGCGATTTCCGGGTTCAATACGTTCAAACCGTCGGATTGTAGTCAAACTGGAGTATGTTGATTTAAGTAATTTCAGGAATGTTCGGATTGGAATTCTGAGGTCGTGGACCCCACGAGGTCCCGGGTTGACTTTTGGGGACTTTATCACTTTTGAGTCCCGATTTGCTTCTGTCTCATGCCCAATGAGTGGAAAGTTAGTGTGGGCATAGGAATGACCTTTAAAGTGATGCACGCACTTTACGAGCCGGGGGTTAGGGTTTTTATTTTAATATTATATTATTGAACAGAGTTTTTAATAAAAGATTATGATGGTTATTCAGGCACCCGGGCATCAGTTGACCCGTAGGAGAGACCTTCAAAGGGTCTAGCTAGATCAGATCACCTGTGAGTGGACCTTTTTGTTTTCATAAATGAATTTATACAATTTAATCTCATTATTTGATCTTGAATGAGTTTATTTATTGATCAGAGTTTTAATAACTTGATTTATTGCTTTTATATGTTTTATTTTTATATTTTATATGCTGCTGAGTTGAGAGTGCCTAGAGATTTTTGGCATACTAGAATCTTAGATAATTAACAGATAAAATGGCAACAGAGTTAGCGAATAAATAAGAATTTATTTTATTTCTTGTTAAATTATTTCTGAAACTATATTTTCTTAGAAACCACCATAGGTACCCAAGATTAATTAAGGTTGCCTTTGATAAATGTGTTGCCTACGGATTAAATGTTGCCTTCGGTTATAATGAAGTCTACGGACATCCAGTTGCCTTTGGTTATAATTGTGTCGACGGACATCCTGTTGCCTTCGGTTAGGTCAGCATGCTTGACACTGCCCCACGAGTTGTGGGGACGCCTGGACTGTGATGTGCGAGATTGCGGATCAGGTTGACCAAGTGTCCCCTGAATCCCTCGAGATTGCAGATCAGGTTGACCAAGTGTCCCATGAATCCTGCGAGATTGCAGTTTGGGTTGACCTTGCGTCACCGAGATCTGCGAAAATGTGTCACTCCGGTGGCACGAGAATGGAATTGACAGATTGCTAAATGGGTACACCTAGGTGGTAGATTTAAAGTTGATTTCAATGCTTTAGAGGACTTAATGTTTTAATCAAGTGTTTGATTGACTCTATATATAGATATAAATATGAATGCAGTGATTCCAGTATGAGTATATATATATATATATATATATATATATATAGAAATGATTTAGTTTCATAACTGTTTTTACAGAGGGGTTAGTATGTTCATATGCTATTTTTCTAAAGTTTTGTTTTTAGTCCACTCACCCTTTAAATATTTTGCGCCCCCAGGCTGTAGTTGTGAGTCAGTGCGCCACCACCGGGCCGAGACCACCTACCGCCACATCCTTTGCCAATGTAGGGCTTTGTATAATTATTTTATACTTTTAATCTAATCTGTGGTAGAGCTTTGATATTGCCCTAGAACACTTGTCTAACTGTTAGTATGTAAAATGTTTGTATGCTGGCAGTTGGTGTATATTTTATGTGCATGTTTGACAAGTGTAATCTTGGGTTTGGTCTAATTGCAGGGGAAATTTTGCTGAAGTTTCGGCAGAATTCAAACCCCAGTTATTTTTGAAATTTGACTAGAAGGTCAATTAGGTCATTTGTGCTCAGCACTTGCCAGGTGTCAGACACGCACAGGGTTCGGCTCGGATTCCAAAGTGGAATTTGGGTCGGGTTTTGTCAGATTCACCATTGGACTCCCCAATGGATCAAGACTCACCACTCCCACGTGTGCCGAGACATATTGGGAGAAAGGCGGCAAAGGCAAAGAAAGGGAGCACTTCGAACAACGAATGCGCGCAATTTTTGGAGCAAATTGCTAAGAATAGTGCACTGAGACTTGAGGGAGACTTGAAAAGAGAAGAAGCGGACAAGGCACGACTCGAAGCATTTGCAATTGAAAGGCAGCAGGCACAAGAACAAGACATTGAGGATAGAGAGATGAAAATTATGGCCATGGATACCACCCACATGTCTCCTGAAACAAAGTCCTATTGGAAGATGAAACGAAGGGATGTGATGAGAAGAAAACTTTTCCATGACGACGGACCTAGCAATACGGATTGGTTAAATGATCAAAACCATTAGGTTGGATTGAAAGATTTGCAATATGTATTAAGAATTGTTGTATTGTTTTCCTTTTATGCAATAAAGAAAACATTAAATAATATGACTATTTATTAAAAATATTTGCACATGAAAACAACCATTAATTAAAAACAAACCTTATTTATCCATTGGTCTTGCATTGAATACGTTCAGGTTCGGCAATATTCTTTTAACCTACAGTAACATTGTTTCTATAAGAATTTTTAACAAGGGTAAAACTGAAGTCAAGATAGAGATCCAAACATGGGTCCTCTGCCTCTTGAAGGTTGTTGGCAACAGAGCAAAACCATCACCTCGTGAATATTGTTAAACTCCAAATAACTAAATCTCTATGTCATAACAGCAGTAGATTCAACTCCAATTAACCATTTAATTCACAAATTCTTCGAAGATAGCCAAACACATGAAAATCCCCAAAATTTCAATCATGCCTAATCAAATTAATTTAGCAGAACTTATAGGTGATGCCAGGCTTCTTAGACTGGCCAATGAAGGAAATAGTGGAGTCGGCCTATGGAGGTAGAATGTCGACAAGGGGACTGGACTGCCGATGCAATGCAAATGAAGCTGAAGGTTTGAGAAAAATGGTGCTGCAATTTCCAAACAGAGATTAGGAGGGAGGAGAATTGGGTTTTGCAAGCGTTTGAGAGTTGATGGTGGAGAAGATGCAAAGATTATGAGGGAGGAGAGAGGGTATGGCTGGGTTTTGCAAGGAAGACGACGCTCGCTGGCTGCTGGGTTGGCTGCAATTGGAGAAGAGAAGACAGACGCTCGCTGGGTTTAGCAAGGAAGTCGTTGGCTGCTGGGTTATTTGGGCAGCTTTTAATTTTTTTTAATTGTTAAAATTGTCAAATAAAAAAGTTAACAGAGTTAACTCCCTGTTATGTTAGTTGACACGTGTCAGCAAATTAGAAAGGGAACATGGAGGGGATACCAATTTGGGGACAGTGGATCCGCTCCCCTATCAATGGGTATGGGAAGAAAAAGTGGCAGACCAAGATTTCATGTGTGATGGGGCCTCTTACAAGATATATATAATAAAAAATTTGAATTCGCAATACATCATACATAATACATATATAATGAAATCTTTACAATTTTTTTTATGTTGGTACTCCACACATTAATTGAAAGACCCATTGAAGTCAAACCCTAACAAAACATAGGCAAAGAGAAAACAATAAATAAATAAAAAAGAAAGATTAACAAATCTTAACTAAGCGAGTCAACCCAAGGGAATATGGAGAATGAGAGAGTAAAGAGTCACAAATTTGGCAAGAGAAATATGGGTGAAAATGACTCTTACATTTGAAGGACTTGTGTAAAAAATAAAAATATGTATACTAAATTTTTAGAAAATTGATCTAAAACATAAAAAAAGATGTAGACTTGAAGAGAAAACCCTAGAAATATTAGAAGTATCATAAAAGATATTAATATATAATGAAGGAGGGCACACTGATCCCTTAGTGGCTCCGCCCCTTGGAAGAAATGGAATAGGATGAACAAGAAATGAGAATCAGTTCAACTAGGAGGGGGTAGTTGATCCGATTCCTATTCCTTGGGGTATTTAATTAACCATTTTTAGTAGGAGGGGGTAGTTGATCCAATTCCTATTCCTTGGGGTATTTAATTAACCATTTTTAGGTGGTCAGAAATGGAAATCATTTCATTTCTTCTCATTCCCATTATTTGTAAGTACACGAGCCATAAGTTGTATATATCGAATAAGTTAACTAAAAATATTGAGAGAATTTAGGCATGTGTGGTTTGCATGTGGTCCCGTACACATAGAGGTGCGTGGGCCATATCACAATGTGGATGGTTTAAATTCACTTAACCAATTTGTAGTATCAGTAAGAATGTGTATATGCATTTATATAATTATGATAATTAAATTAAGGAAACTATAAGCATGGAATTAATTAAAGGACCTTGTTGGTGAATAAAATTCTCTTCCGTGGGTTGTCAAACTTGGAATGAGTCCATGAATTGCAATTTGCATGGAACATTAACAGAGCCATTTGGGAAGCCGTGGAGGTGTATGCTCTTGATGAAGACCTCCTTGCGGTGTTCATTCTCCACCTCAACTGCTCCAACCTCTCCAAAACCTGCTGGGCTGCTGAAACTACTCTCATATATCACCTCGTCATCTTTTTGACTCGCTTTATTCACATACCTCTTGATTGTCTCCTTCTCCAACCCCTTCTCTGCAACAATTTCATAAATAAATATAATACTGACAAGCATTTAATTCAATGGTAGTTGTTTCGATTTGGTTGGAAGAGGTCTCATGCATGACTCACATGAATCCAAATAATGAGACACATGAGTTCAATATCTAGTTATTTTTTTAAGAAAAAACTTATTTGCGAATAATGAATATTATTCATGGGCCTAACATTTTGCTCTTTTTCACCAAGAAATAATGAACAGTAATCTATAGAACAGTTGTTTATCTCTGCACGTTATATCAAACAAAGAACGATCTTCGCATGAGGAGAAAAAACTGATTAATTAGAAGTAGGATTTTTTTTATTTTATACCAATGATATTCTACTTTCATCTAATCTGAACTACGTAAGAAGAGGGGGATTCGAACTCTGGTGCATAGTGGAGAGCACATCTTCTTTAATCAATTTGGCTTAGCCCATATTTTGTTTTGGTTTTTGGTATGAATAAAGTTGATTTTAAATGAGCAAGTAGTAAAAGTGCTTACTGGGGTCAAGCTGGGTGCTAACAAGCTCCAAAAGTAAGGTTTTTCCGACCAAATCAGTGAAGTCAACGAGGGGCCGAGTCAATCCAATGGTGGAGATGAAGCCACCAGCTGTTACCTGGACTTTAGCCACAGCCTTTATGGTAACTGCCTCATTCTCTTTTGAAGTAGCTTCTGATGAAGGCCTGAACTTACTAGAAGTGGCACGGATCACCATGGAGTAGTTTTATTTGTGGACATGATGGTGTGGAAGGATGTTGATGAAGGAGGGGCTGCAATGGCTCCTCCTCATATAATCGGCGTTGTTGATGGAAGATTTTGGTAAGAGAGAGAAGGCTTTCCTATTTTGCAGCCGAGACTTCATCATCTGATTACGTACCTGAGATTTGGAAGAGGCAGCTTAATTTAGTTTGTTTCCATCGGTTTATGGGTTCATGCATTTATAGATCTAGATGAGAGAGAGAGAGAGAGAGAGAGAGAGAGCGCATCATCTTTGTAACATGGAGATGTTGAAGAATACACATAATCCCATATCGGAAACTTAACAAAATAGAAAGTCTCATTAATGAATGGGTCCACTCCTAATAACATCGAGACCTTTTGTATAAAACCTCACACCTACTAAATAGGAGGTTAAGTTGGGGACAATATCGATATTGTAGTGGTAAGCCAAGAGCCAAGAGTCCGTCCCCTGAAATCTTAACAGGAGATACATGTGGATGTATCTATCTAGCTATGTTTCCATACAGATTGAACAATCGAACAAAATAACCCGGGAAGAGAAAAGGATCGAATTGTTACTGGTTTCAAGAATAGTGCACGTGTTGTGCTTTTGAATTTGGGCAAATAGTAGTGGTAATTTGTAATTGAATAATACTAGAGTTGCTGTAATAAAAAGAAAGAAAAAGGAAGAATACTACAGGTTGCAACTCTTTATCCCAATTCAGATATTTTTCTAAGTTGATTAGGCCACTCTCTAAGGTGATGGGCTAATTTACTAAGAGGGTGGGCTAATTTTCTAAGGTAATGGGCTATTTATTCTCTCTTTCATGCTTACCAACATATTTTAGCTCAAGAAATGGGCTCGAGTTTTGGGGCTCCCAAGCAGTCCAAAACTTCCACTTCTTGGCTCATCAATGAGCCTCATGAATGCTCGTAACCATTCATACCACAACCCACTCAGCAAGCCCCGGGCATTTGCGTGGCTTGGGCCCATTTAAGCTTGTAGCTTGACTAGGTGCTGCAAAATAAGGGTTTCGCGCTTGGCATTGCATGTTGTTTGGCGTGCTTGTGCTCGAATTTTATTGTATTGCAAAGGGCTATGGTTGAGTCAAAATGATGTTTGACAAGATAATAAGCATGAGTTCATAGAATCAGTACATTTTACGAGCTTGTTATGACTCTTGGCGTGACGAGTTACATATTTGCTTGGCGTGGCACGTGGATTATAACTCTTGCGAGCATGTACAACGAACTTTTGCATGCCCAAGACGAGTTTCTTCTCAGTAAGATATTGCACTGGGCCGGGAATAGATTTGGGCCTAGCCTTGGATTTTTTGGGCATCTACACCCATATTTAAGATAATATCCCATTTTTAGCATCAAATCATTTGCCAAATAAATGGACTCAATTAATTAACCTATGAGATATTCTTCTTATCCATGTGGTGCCTTATGATTGAAAACCGGATTATTTGCTCCACACAATACCATTTCGTTTATTTATATGTATACCTAACCTCGTTTATTTGCAACCAATAAACAAATGTTATGTCATGTGCCACGTTAGTTGGTAACACTTGACGCTACAGAATTGGTTCCATCAGAAAGATGCAACTAATCTAACCTTGCAATCTCATGTTTTTGTTGATATGAAATTTGACAGCAAAATGAAATCACTGAAAGAACTGCAAAAAACTTTCAACCATGTGAATTAATTAATCAAGCTCATGTGACAAAATTTTCCACCTGATGGCCCTCTGATGCTCTAACCGCATTCCGATTTGTTGCATTGCAACCTCATAATAAATGTGCATTAACGCAGCTCTCTCACTCACTCCAGTGCATGAAATCCATTCCCCATAAGATATTTGAATGGTAGAATGACGCATCGGCCTACACTCTATAGCACAATCCAGCTCTGCTCATAAACAATGAGCTCATTCTAAAATTGATCAATTCTGATAAATATCGAAAGAAGATGTGCCTCTATCATAGCAGCAGCTAATTTACCTCTTAACCAAGATCATCCCCCACCATTGAAATTGATTGGATCATGAGCTGAAAGGTCTGACAACAAGATTCATGAGCAGTGCGCCGGAGATCTGAAGCCAAATTGGATGGGCAAAATACTTGTCAGCATGTCTTAAATGCTTCTATATTGCTTCTACAAGACTGGACACTTCCTTTGAAGAATATGGCCACGATGGTGAAAGTGCAACTACTTTTCCAATGATGATCAACGTCGGTGATACTAATTCTGCTGATATAATTTCATCAGCAAGATCCTTCAGTTCTGCAAAAACCTGTAATGCATATGCAACAATAATCAGACTGCCATAAAATACAGCGAAATTGGAAATGGGAAGCCGATTCTATGTGAATGCCTATCTGTAAAGGAATCCAAAGGATCAATATTCCATGGCCAATCAGGTTGATGACAGTCAGCCAAGGGTAAATAATAGAGACCATTAAGATTTGTAATAGTATCACTGACAGCCCTTGAAGGGTCTTGACATATAATTACTTCCTCAGTCAGGTAGTTTATCCTTAATTCAAATATGCAAATAACAGTACTTCAGATTCAAGCCATTATTAGTATATAAGTATTTATTAATATCTATTTCAAGTTAAATTTCTTCAACAAGGGCGAAACTATATGCTATAAACACAAATTTGGATAGGAATCATTAATATAAATAAATAAAAGTACCACAATGGCTTCGGATTTTTCAGAATATTGGAAATCTATCACTTTAATTGCCATTGAACAGCTTCATTAGTACTTTCATTGCAATTTTCAGAATAAAATACAAACAAGAACCAAAACTAACTGTAATCAAATGTCCTCTGAAAACTACATCAGAATGCCTTTCTTAGGTTTCATTGTTTCAGGTCCCTAAAAAGTTATGCAATTTCAATGTTTGATGGTTAGCTTTTTGTTTCGGTTTTTCAGTGAACTTGTCTACATTGATGATACTTTTTTTTTAGTTTTAATCAACTTATGTATCTCATTATAAAACAAATTAAAAATGAACACATTCCACGTTTACTGTATCTCAAGAATGTCTAAAAAATGTCGAAAAGGAAGAACCGGTAGCAAACAGTATTTGAAAAGCTTCCTTTACACAGTTGAAGAAAGGATGTCTGAATCAATATGAAAGAAACGTCCTAAAAATGGTAGTCAACTGGTTTAGGTAATGATGCTCGATAAGCTTCTCAAAATTTTAAGTGGCATACTTACTGTCCTTTTTTCTGTAGTTATATCTGCATATTTGGTAATAGAGACATTTAACAGAGCTCTCCCAGGTTGTCAGTTTAACAATTAACAAGAAACGTCCTAAAAATGGCACAGATTTCAGGGTATTTAGGTAAACAAACAGAACACATCTAGAATGCAACATGGTATACACACAGTAGCAAGACCAATGCAGAAATAGAAGATCATCCTTACTGTGCGCTGTTGAGGTGTGGTCCCTCGCTCAACTGCAACAGCTGGTGTATTTGGTGGCAAACCATGATGCACCAACTTTAGAGCAAGAGAGGGGAGGGTCGACAAACCCATATAAACCACCAAGGTCGAATCAGGGTCAGCTGCATTCTCTGCAACAAATAGAGGGTCTGTTCCTCCCTTCCTGGAGTGCCCGGTAAGAAATCTGACACTATTTGCCACACCGCGATGAGTTAATGGAATCCCTAACTTTGCTGCTATCCCTGAAGCAGCAGTAATACCTGAAAGATTAATAAATATATTGATCATGTACAAACATGTTCCCGGGCCGGGTCCACTCAAGATGTTCCTGAGGCATTCATATATTATCCTAAAAAGTCTCCACTAATTAAGATCGTTTACCAGACTAATCTATCATTGTACCTGGAATAACATTGACTTCAATTCCTTGCTGTCGCAGAAAATCCATCTCCTCCCCACCCCTACCAAACACCTAAAGACAAACAATACGTCTCACTACAAATTTGACAAGACAGACCACGATACCACAAGTAAATAACTGTCATACTTTAATGTAGGAACTCACCAGTGGATCCCCTCCTTTTAGTCTCACAACATTAGCTCCAGCTTCAGCAAAACTCAGTAGCAATTCATGTATCTCCTCCTGAAAGGGGGAAAAAACGATTCAGCTCTTTCCCAAGACCCCAAAGTAAAGCCCCAATTCACTTCACTAACCCAGATACAAATTAAAACAAACCCAAATACCCAATTCACCAAATTGCCTAAAGATTTCAAATTTATAGTAAGAGAGAACCCATATCAGAAACTCAATTGAAAATCAAAATAAAATTTGAACGTTTGTTTCAGCTAATACAAGAAATGCTGATAAGGATTAGTGCTTTACCTGGGTTCTGCTATGGTACCCAGCAGTCTTGCCCACATAGAGAAGTCTAGCACCAGTGCCAACCAATTCCAACACATCATTGGACACCAACCTATCATACAACAATAGATCAGCATTCTGAATAACTCTATAAGCCTTCAATGTCAGGAGCTCAGGGTCCCCAGGCCCTGTCCCGACCAAGAACACATTTCCAGGCCCACACTTGCCGCTGCCACACCCTCCTTCGCTTTCTCTCTTCTCTCTCAGCACCTGAAGCAGCTTTCTCAGCTCCGGTAGCTGCAAAGCAATGTCATTTTGCCTTATAGAATCAAAATCTGGCGGGACAGAGCATAGAGTGGCTTGATCCAATTGGTTCTTGTACAGCCATTGGTCTCTCTGGTACCTCTCAATAGAAGTCTTCTCTGTAAAAGGTGAAGAATTAGAAGAGGAGTTGAAGTGTAAAGAACAAATGGGTTGTGGGTTTAACGAGTTGGGTTTTCTGAAATGCGTCGAAGATAAAGAGGAAGACAGAGATTGAAGCTTATAGACAAGAGCCATGGCACAAAAAGAACGATTCAGAATGGAAGGGTGATTGAAAATTGTGTTTATTTATTGTGTTTCTGTTGCCGTTTTTATTAGTGTTTGAGTTTGATTTGGAATTGGGCTCTTGAAAGCAGGAGGCGGCCAAGTGGCTTTTAGGGCTTTGAAAAGGACACTATTCGAGTTTGGCCTTTTTTGGTTGCAATTGCTTCCTTCATCATCCAGTTGACATCCATGGTCTCAATTTGTTGCCCTTTGGCTCCCACTTGCTTAATCGGTGCTCTTTTCAGGAGTAAAATATAAAATTAGAAACTGTTTGGAAATTGTTTACGGAAATTCGTTTCATCACCACACCTTGGCTTTCCTCTTACATGGTCATTTCCACTACCTTTTGGTTCCATTTACGGTATGTATTCTTTGTATTCTTAATTTTTATTGATGTAATAAAATTCTATCATATTTTAATAAATAAATAAAAACTCTCCCAAATGCTTGATAGATTCTTAATACTCTCACTATTTTCAAAAATATATGAGTGCTAAATACATAAAATACATTTTTGTAGTTCGGTTCGCTTTTTAGATTTGGCATGCAATTATATCTTATATAATTTATTAACTTCATATTGCAATCGGGTCCAAATCATCATTTTGTTTGTTTTTGTTAATTGACAGAGTGATCACTTGCAATGCCGTAGTTCAAACATGATTCTCTTTGGTCCTTATAATTTCAATTTCAGCAGACAGACCCCTGTTACTTATTAATATTTAATTTTCTTTATTCATGCAGAAAATAAACATGAAAATCAAAACCAAGAATTTAAACAATTGATTAAAAAAAGAAAATTAAATATTAATTGGAAATTCCCTCCTAATTCAGCGTACCACACCTAATTAAGAAATTCCCCTGTAACTTAGACAGCTATATTTCCCGAGTTACTCATCTCTGCAATTATACCATTCAGATACCCTTCATGATATTTATGAGTATCTCCTTGTAGTAATTAAACACTCTGCGAGAATGATAAGATGATGATTATGATTTTGATTGGATTTTCTCGGTGTTCTCCGAACAAGTCAAGTTTGTAGTTGCAGAGCCTCCTTCTTCATCGGACACCTGCGGAGACGGCATAGCAACTGACAAAACTGCCCGTGTTTTCATGTTTGAGATCTCTTGCAATGTGTAGATTAGATAGATTAATGAAGGGACGTTCGGGAAAAGAGGCTATCAAAAAGCCAATTGTATTAGTATTGTTTCTGTAGACTACTTTAGGAGGTTGTTGATATATGAATGTCGTCCATTTGTGTTTTATAGTGAGATGAAAATGGGACATTGATTATTGATTAACTTGCAGGGCACGTTATTGAAATGTCAAGTTTCATCAAATTATAATTAGAAAAATTAGGTATTAGACATAACAATCTTTACTAATTAGGATTTGAGATATAGAGTATTTCTGTTTGGGTTTTAATACCTATGAATCAAATTTTATTTTGGATATGCCCAGAGAGGAGGCCCAACGAATTTGGGCTTGTCTAAATTTTAAAGGTAAAATACAATGATAGGACCCGCCCCGAATTTCCACGGGACCCCTGTCCCGAATTTCCTCGGGACTTGGGACGAATCCTGTGGAAATTAGGGGCAGGTCCTGTCATACAATTTTACCCTTTTGTTTAAAACTAGATCTCAGCCCTTCTCTCTCTCCTCTTCCTTATTCACTCCATTGACGACAACACCCTCTCTCTCATCTTCCTTCTTCGCTCCATTGACGACGCGGCGATGCCCTCTCTATCAACTACGACGATGCCCACTCTCTCTCCTCTTCCTTATTTGCTCCATCAACGACGACACCCTCTCTCTCATCTTCCTTCTTCTCACACGAAGCTCTGTTTTTCATCTGGTGAGGTATGTGTTTTCTAGATTAGACTCTTATTTCAATTTTGTAGTTATGTTTTGGTTTGAGAAGTTGATTTTGAAGTATTTGATGTGGATTTTGTTCTCATTTTGCCTTGTGTGATAATATTTCAATTTGGAGGTGCTTTTTTGTTAGTGATTAACAATAGTTTTGTTATCTGGGCTAACTATGGTTTCATTTTATTTGGATGATCAGCTATACTTATAATTTTGTAGTCTGCAAATTTGTTATTAGATCGACATGGAGGTTTTGTGAAAGAGCTTGATAATAAGAAAGAAACAAAAATTGATTTGGGTTTGGTGGAGTGTCAATGAAGCACCACTATGTCGTATGTTCTATATATTTTGTTTTAATTTCCTTACATTTTGCTTAGTTTGGCATCCAATCAATTTCACTATGGAAGAAACCAAACAAACAAGAACGTGGATGGAAAGAGGATTTGGATGAATGAATGGTATTGGCATCACCAGATTTTTGTGTTATTTCTATGAATTTATAAAATTTTATTTTGCAGTAGTTATGGTAGTGTCTTAATGTTCCTTATAAGTTTTGTTATAAAATTATAACTGCATTGTAGTTTTTGCTTTTTATTGTGGATTATTATTATTTTTTTACTTTTTGGTGCAATTATCCTAAGGTAAGTCTTAAAAGTTAACATATCTTTTGGTCTAAAAATGTCTAGATTTTTAGAAATTTTATTGTCGATGGCAGAATTGTGACGCCATGAAAAGATGTTGTTAACGAGGTAGACCTTGATTAGCATGTTTATCATTAATGCTGGTCCCTGTTTCAGAATGCTTAAAGAAAAAGAATTTTGTCAATATATTAGTCTTCTTGTTTCAGTGCAGTGAAGGTCTTTGTAATAAATTCAGTCTGTGTAATGTTTCCGTTTGTGTTTTTGGTTTAGTGACTTTTAGTCTCCTCGTACCCCAAAAAAAAAAGGTCTTTTTTCCTTTTAAGTTTATGGTTGCTTATGTTAAAGAATTTAGCATTTTCACTTTTAATACTTGTATTGTGCACGTATGTATGTATTTTTCATGTTTAATACCCTTGGTTTTTTACAAAATTTTCAATAATACACATAAAATTCATGTATTATACATATAATTTTCGCATAATATTGAATAAAAATAATATATTTAAAAACATTTAAATCTATAAAGTATATATATTGAAACTAGCAAATTAATATCTACAAAGTATAAACTAATGCAACTAGAAGGGTCCTTTTTTTTAAAATATTTTTTTTTTGTGGGTATGTTTGATTTTGATCTAGCTCATTCTCTCGAGTGAAACTTATTTGAGGAACATCAATCAATATTATTCTAATAATTTAATTAAACAACAAATAGAATATTTATAGAAAAAAAAGGAAACCGGCCTAGCGATTAGGTGCCCACGTGTTAAAAATTGTCTAAAAACGGTATAGCCAAGTGGCTATACTATTTTTTAATAATAAAAAACCGTAGTAAAGCCGTGCGGCTACACTATTTTGAAAAAAATATCCCCTATACGATTTATAGAAAAAAAAAGGACCCACCTAGCGTTTGGGCTACCACGTGTCAAAACAGGTATAGCGGCGCGTCTATACTATTTTTGTATAAAAAACTCTGTAGTGAAGCCACGCGACAATATGATTTATTTTTAAAAAAAAAAGAAAAAAAAAGAGACCCATTTAGGACCTAGGCTCCCACTTGTCAAAACAAGTATAGCCGCACGGCTATACCTTCAATTGTTTCAGGCTTTGTGTCTTTTGGTGGTTTCTTTTCTTGGCGTATCTGATGTCTTCATTAGGCGGCCAGTGCAAGAACAACAAACTTTGTAACATTCAGTATCACGTTGCATGAATAATTTATCTACCAGTGTTAGGGGACTTTTCCAGACTGAAGCATGTAAAGAGATGTTGCTATGTCCCCACAATGGGGCTGAATCTCATTGTGAAAACCTCAAACTAAAAATTGACAATGATGAGCCGACATGGTACTTTCTGTGTGATAGTTGGCAATGCAACTTCGAAAATAAGTTAAGAAGTCATTACAAAGGTGTTATGTATCAATGTGGAAGATGCATGACTGTGAAGTGCCCACTTTTAGTTTCATCCTCTGCTGAGCAAGATGGGGGCATCTTTCGTAAAAGAATCAGCTAGGTTCATAGTGACTGATGATTTACGTGTGATGTCCTTGTTATTGGTGGCAAGCAATCCTGTATTTACAAAGCTTGGAGCCATGAATGAGAATATAGCACTATTGAACAAATGAATTTGAATATAGGAGCTCATGTGGTAATTGAATGTTGTTTGCAATTGTTTTAATTTTCTTTTAATACAATTGTAGTGTTTGTGGTTTTTAACCTCATGGTCTATTTTTCCAAGTTTCGAACTTGCTTCTGCGTTCATTAGTATCAAAGAAACCTATGTCTAAAACTCTACTAAAGCTTGATCCTGTACCAATTTCAAATCATAATTTGAGCCTTGATCAACTAATATTGACAAGTATTGAATCTCTACTGCTTGGAGACATAATGAATGAGGAGGAAGAAGAAAAGATTGTTGTTAAGCTGATAGTTAGCGTCTCAAAGGATATTGTTTGTTATGCCGAAGCAGCAGGGGAGGACTTTGCAAATTTGCTCCTCAGTTTTTTGACTGTTCCGCTTGGTTTCATAGTAAAGCGTATGAGGGATGCCTTTTTCAAAGGGTGCATTTATCAGTTGCACAAATGTGTCAAAGATCTTGATGAGCATGCAGCACTTGTGTCAAACATCCTCCTCCCCCTTAGAATTAGCATATCGTTGTAACTCAAAAAAACAATGTCTCCTTAGGATTTTTTTCAGAAAAAAAAAGTGTCCTTTGGAGATTCTATTAGCACCTCATTAGTTGAAGTTTAAAGTCATAATTCTATATTTGCCAGTGGCTGTTTACCTCAGTGGTTGAGGTCTTTGTTTGCAATCCCCATGACATCAGTTTGAATCCCATTGTGGGTGCGCCTTCCCCCTTAGAATAGAATTCCCTCTACCCCTCCCCTTAGAATAGAATATCGACGAAATAAAAAAAAGTCATAATTCAACAAACTCCATGGCATCAATTCGAATCCCATTGTGGGTGCCCCCTCCCACTAGAATAGAATATCAATCAAATTAAAAAAAGGTCATAATTCTATATTTAATTCCAGCGATTAGAATCTTCATGTCATAATGGGGCCATAGATTTCTTCGTAGTTATTTTATTTTATTTTATTTTATCACAGTTAGAAAGGGGAAGGGGGAGGAGAAATATTTTTATGTTCAGGTAAACCATTTGTCTGGCAGTGGCGGAGCTAGGACTCTTAGCATGGAGGGGCCAAAATTTCAAAATCACTTCCACATAGGTTTTTCATCTTCAATTGAGGGGGGCAACACAAATCTAATTGCAGTAATGGTATTGCTATATCATATATTTTATAATATATTACAATAGATTGAAAATTAAATAGGGGCCCAGGGCCATCACATGCCTTGCTATAGCCCTGCCTCTACTGTGTGGTGTACAATCCAATACACATAAGACATATGAAAATATTTCATAAAAATAAAATATTTTTATATGTCCCATTTGTATTTTATGAAACACCATTTTCATATATATGCTTTTCTTTTTTTAATATAAGTTCGAAAAATCTGTACGCAGTATGTGGGCGGCAGGCATGGGCCTAGCCTAGAGGAGTAATCGGGGCCAAGGCACCCTTTTTTTTAATAATTATTTTTTATTATAAATTATAAATTTATACCAAAATCAAGCAAAATAATAAGATATATAAAAGAAAACTTTAAACCTTGATATTATCTGACTTTTATTTTTGTATTTTCAATAACCTTGATATTTAAAAAAAAAACTTCAAAAAAAAAAGAGTAAAAATAGGCCCATTTTAATACAATGTTTAAGGCCATTTTACAAAACTCAACCCCGTTAGTTATATTAAAAATTAGGTCAGATATCTCTTCTTCCCAAGCGTCGCCTTCTCCTTCCTCTCTGTGTTTCGATTTCATCTCTCTGTCTCTCCATCTTTCTTCCTAACAAGCAGCGGCTCCTGTGCGCTTCAACCGACCTTCGTCCGCTCCTCAACGGCAAAACGCCCACCCATACCCGCCTAGACCCGCCTAGGCCGCCTAGGTGGGCGCCTAGGCTCCGCCTAACTCCCTAGTGCCTACCCCAAATGATTAGGGTGAAATGTCGGCGCCGCCTAACTCCCTGCGCGCTTCCACCGCCCTTCGTCAGCCCAAACCCGCCCAGACCCGCCTAGGCGGGTGCCCAGGCGCCGCCTAATTCCCGTCGTTCACAACCCTTGGGAATTGGTTGCATGGACAACATATATGGAAGTGTGGAGAGTTTTGACACACAGCTTTTCCGAACTGAAGAATGTAGAGCCATGTTGTTACGTCCCCGCAATAGGACAGAATATCTCTTGGACAACCTCAAACTGAAATTTGATGATTGCGAACCCACGCGGCACTTTACGTGTTCTAATCCACATTGCAGAAATTTTCGGAGCAGTCTTGTTTTTAGTTATACAAAACGGTTCGTTGTCATCATTGTAAGCGTCTAATGGACACGGAGACCACCCTTCCAGTGTCTGGGGCTGAAGATGGTGAGGTCTTTGTTAAAGGTCCAGCCAGATTTATAATTAGGGATGATTTACAAGTGATGCCCCCATTTACTTCTACAAGCTCTTCTTTAGTTAAGAACCTCGGATTCACGGGATGGAATGTTGGCGAGTAGAGTATATCCTATTCTATTTGGGTTTTATTTTTCCTTTTGTATAGATATTATGTAATTAGGATACCACTTGTTTTCCTTGTCTAACCCTACTAGGGTTTGTAACCTTATTATAAATACCTCCTTTTGGAGAATGAAATATATCTGAAAATATTCTACCCATATTGTTTGACTTGGTATCAGAGCCGACTTTCTGGTAACCTGTGTATTGTGCCCACCCGTGTTCTACTCTGTGCCCTAATTTCTTTTTAGGGTTCTTGTGCTCGTGTTCTACTCTGTGCCCTAATTTCTTTTTAGGGTTCTTGTGCCTGTGTTCTACTGTGTGCCCTAAATTCTTTTAGGGTTCTTGTGTCTGTGCCTTTGCCGTGTTCCGCTGTGTGCTCTGTCGTGTTTGTGCCTCTACTGTGTTCGTGCATCTGCCTCTACTGTGTTTGTGCCTCTGTTGTCTTCGTGCATCTGCCATATTTGTGTCTGTGCTGTGATCTGTTGTATACTCTGCGTGATTTTGTTGAGTTTCTGCTACAATCATGGGTGGTAATTCCATTGTTGGTGCTGCTGGTGCTGCTGGTGCTACTGGTGCTACTGCTGCTTCTGCAAATTTGCGTGTTTCTGACTCTATTCCAGGTACTGGCTCTAATACTTGGATAATTGATACTGGTGCTTCTGATCATATGACTTATGATGCTAAATTTTTTGATGAGTTGTCTAGTAACACCCGTAACCCATACATAACTAGTGCTAATGGTTTGCCCTCTCCAATTACTGGCGAGGGCACTATTTCTCTCACCCCAACTTTGTCCTTGTCTCGTGCGTTATTAGTTCCCAATATCCATTGTAACTTGTTACACTTAATGCTTCTGCTACTTTCTATCCTACCCATTGCTCTTTTCAGGATCTCAAGACTCACGAGGTGATTGGGCATGGTAAACGGATAGGGGGGTTGTATTATTTGACATTACCTTCTGCACCAGTTCGTGATCGTGTCGTTAATACTGTTCAACGTTGCAGTGTCAAAGACAAACAGCAAATTTGGTTATGGCATCGTCGCTTGGGACACCCGTCATTTGGCTACCTTAAGCGTCTGTTTCCATCTTTATTTCGCTCCTGTGATGAGTCCAGTTTTAAGTGTGAGACATGTGTAATGGCCAAGAGCCACCGTACTGTTTTTCCCTTAAGTAATAATAAAGCTGCTTTGCCTTTTGAGTTAGTACATTCTGATGTCTGGGGTCCTGCTCGTGTGACTTCTCATGGTTTCCGTTGGTTTGTGACGTTTATTGATGACTGCACTCGCTTAACATGGGTGTATTTGATGAAGAATAAACATGATGTTGCCTCTATTCTTCCTGACTTTTGTGCCATGGTGTCTACTCAGTTCCATGCTCGTGTTAAAGTATTTCGCACTGATAATGGCGGTGAATATGTGAATCATACCTTGGCCCAATTCTTTCGTGATCAAGGTATCATTCACCAAACTACCACTCCATTCACACCTCAACAGAATGGTGTGTCTGAAAGGAAGAATCGCCAGTTACTTGAAGTTGCTCGCTCTCTGATGTTGGATATGTCTGTTCCCCATCATCTTTGGGGACATGGTGTCTTGTCCGCAGCCTATTTGATTAACCGTACTCCTAGTCGGGTTCTTAATTTCAAGACTCCACTTGATGTGTTATGTGCTCTCACTCCTCCGGTTTCAGTCTCGAAGTTACCTCCGAAGGTGTTTGGGTGTGTTGCGTATGCTCATGTTTACTCTCATCAAAGGAGTAAACTTGATCCTTGTGCTCTCCGCTGTGTCTTCATTGGTTATTCTACGACTCAGAAAGGTTATAAGTGTTATCACCCGCCTACTCAGAAGGTACATGTCACTTTGGATGTCACATTTCATGAAGAGGTACCCTATTATGTTTCTCCCTCTTCTTCAATTCAGGGGGAGAGGGTGAGTGAATTGAAGAATTTGGAAAATATGGAATTTTTAGGCGAACAGGATGAAAACGACCGGTCGCTGATAGGACACGACCGGTAGCTCGCGTCGAGCTGGGACTACAGTACCGATACGAGCGAAGCGACCGGTCGCAGTGAGGAAGAGACCGGTCGCGAAGGAAACGACCGGTCGCACATAGGAAGCGACCGGTCGCCCGCGTCGACGAGCGACAACAGTACCGATACGAGTGATGCGACCGGTCGCCAAGAAAGCCACGACCGGTCGCCAGACAAAAATGTTGGTGTTTTCGAGCCTCTCTCAGAAGAAAATAACAGTGATATTGGCGACTCCCATACAGATGAAATTGATAATATACCCCCCTCTGCCCTGCCATTGCCTCAATCAAGTTGTGATAATGAGGTACTTTCTAGTGATATGCCTACCTATTCTTTGCCCCTACGTACTACCCGTGGGAAACCTAAAATACAATATTCTCCTGATATACATGCCAAGTCTAAATATCCCATTAACCATTATATGTCAACTCATCGTTTATCTAAGTCATATGCATCATATTTGTGTCAATTATCCAGTGTATGTGTGCCAACTAAGTTGCAGGATGCTCTATCTGATCAAAACTGGGTAGATGCAATGCATGTTGAGATGGAAGCCTTGAACAAGAATGCTACTTGGGAGTTAGTTCCTTTACCAAAAGGAAAAAAGGCAGTTGGGTGCAGATGGGTGTTTACTTTGAAGCACAAGGCTGATGGTTCCATTGACCGTTACAAGGCAAGATTGGTAGCAAAAGGGTATACTCAGACATATGGAGTGGATTACACAGAGACTTTTGCTCCAGTAGCTAAGCTCAACACTGTACGCGTGCTCTTATCCTTAGCTGCTAACCGTGACTGGCCGCTGCTACAATTTGATGTCAAAAATGCATTCCTCCATGGTGATCT
Organism: Prunus campanulata; assembly: GCA_034190965.1. NCBI lineage: Eukaryota > Viridiplantae > Streptophyta > Magnoliopsida > Rosales > Rosaceae > Prunus > Prunus campanulata. Next base: position 819,213 of record CM067209.1, read on the forward strand.
CAAAGAAGAAATATATATGGATCCTCCGCCGGGTATCCCTGTGACTTCTAAGGAGGGTGTGGTGTGCAAGCTACGGAAATCCTTGTATGGATTAAAGCAGTCTCCAAGAGCATGGTTTGGAAGGTTTGCTGCATCTATGAAGAAGTTTGGGTATGTGCAAAGTAACTCTGATCATACTTTGTTTCTGAAGCGTCATAAAGGTAAATTGACGGCTTTAATTATTTATGTTGATGATATGATTGTGACTGGAGATGATCATGTAGAGATACAGAGTCTTCAGAAGTATCTGGCTTCTGAGTTCGAGATGAAATCATTGGGTGATTTAAAGTATTTTCTTGGGATTGAAGTTGCCAGATCTAAACATGGTATTTTTCTATCCCAAAGAAAGTATGTTTTGGATTTACTTGCAGAAACTGGAATGTTGGATTGTAAACCAATTGATACCCCTAGTGAGCAGAATCATAAGTTGGGGATATATCCCGATCAAGTTCCAACTGATAAAGAACGTTATCAACGACTTGTGGGGAAGTTGATTTATTTGGCTCATACTCGTCCAGATATTGCTTATGCTGTAAATATAGTAAGTCAGTTTATGCACTCTCCTAGTGTAGATCATATGGGGGCTGTGACTCGTATTTTAAGGTATCTGAAAGTAACTCCTGGCAAGGGGTTAATTTTCTCCAAGTATGGCCATACAAATGTAGAAGGGTATACAGATGCTGATTGGGCAGGTTCAGCCACAGATAGACGTTCGACATCTGGGTATTTTATGTTTGTGGGTGGCAATCTTGTTACGTGGAGGAGCAAGAAACAAAAGGTGGTGTCTAGATCTAGTGCTGAGGCTGAGTATCGGGGAATGGCCCATGGTGTATCTGAGTTACTATGGTTGAGGAGATTGTTAAAAGACCTTGGTTGTGGGCCTAATAAACCCATGGATTTATATTGTGACAATACGGCTGCAATTGCAATTGCTCATAATCCTGTTCAACATGACCGTACAAAGCATGTGGAGGTTGATCGAAATTTCATTAAAGAAAAGTTGGATGCAAAGATTGTGTCCTTCCCTTTCATCCGTTCAGAGTATCAGTTAGCTGATGTTCTTACGAAAGCTGTTTCTACAAGTATCTTTCTCAACTCGCTTGACAAGTTGGGCATGCGTGACGTCTTTGCTCCAACTTGAGGGGGAGTGTTGGCGAGTAGAGTATATCCTATTCTATTTGGGTTTTATTTTTCCTTTTGTATAGATATTATGTAATTAGGATACCACTTGTTTTCCTTGTCTAACCCTACTAGGGTTTGTAACCTTATTATAAATACCTCCTTTTGGAGAATGAAATATATCTGAAAATATTCTACCCATATTGTTTGACTTGGAATAGTATTGAGGAGTTGACAGTCAATGTAGGAGTTGATGAGGTAAATGATCTGTTATACCACAAAGTTAACTTTCTAGTATGAAATGAAATGCTAGTTTCTGATGATCTTTTCACTTTCTTCAGGTTTTGAAGTTGCTTACGTGCTCGTTAGTATCAAAGATGCCTTACACTGAACTCTGCTCAAGCATGCACCCCTCCCAGAATTGAGCAATGAAAATGTAGATCAAGAAATATATGTTGAATCTCGAATGAATAAGAAGAAAAGATTTCTATTAAGCTCATAGTTAGCAAATCTGGGATGACGGTTTGTTATGCAGAAGCAGGGGAGGAGTTTGTTAATTTACTCTTCGGTTTCTTGACTCTTCCACTCGGGTTTATTGTGAAACAGATGCAGGATAACTCTATGAAAGGATGCACTGGTCAGTTGTACAAAAGTGTCCAGGATCTTGATGAGCAATGCTTGAAGTCAAATAACTATAAGAAAATGCTAGTGAGTCCCAAGCTTCTCCCTGGGTTTGGCTATAAGAAAGAACCATCCTTTGGGAATAGAGGAAGCCTCGTATTGGCTGGCTGTTGTTACCAGCCTTCTCCACTCTAACAAACAAGTGAAATCAGTTGAATTCATAGACCCCAAATCCCACCGTAACAAAGATGATAACGCTATTGGATTTTTGAAAGGACCGGCAATGTTCATGATAACTGACAGTCTCAACGTAAGTCTGATCTCTGCAATTCTTGGCCTATCAATTTTATGCAAATTGAATGTACCTGTCACTGACATTGAGGTACAAGTTGCTCAAGTGGGCAAGAAGGAGGTGAGTTATATATATCGTTTATGTTTATCATTTGTAATTTACCTTAAACTACTCTGGTTGAATCCTTAGCTGTGAGTTTCTATTTTGTTTGAAATTTTAGGCAGTTGGTTTATGATGAATACTCAATAAAGTGTTGCTGCTTGACCACGGTTGTTATTCAACATGGTTAAAGCCCAAGTAGCTAGCATGTATTGAAAGTGGTTGATCTATTTGTGACAGTTATATAATCTCTTTCATATGTTGATCAATCTTGTTTCTTACTGCAGGCATTCCGTTGTTTGGTGGCTTCTTTTGTTTGACTCTGCTCTAAACAGTGGCTTCCTTAAGAAGAGGATGTATTTTGTGTTGCAGATTAATTAATTTTCTACTTTATGTATTGTTCTCTGCACTATTGTATGTTTTGTGTTATACAACTTGAAACGCTTATGATTGTTGGATTGCTGTGAGATATCGCTATGTATCTGTGTGCCCTGTCTTGGTTTCATCTTGCTTCGTATCTAACTGTGTTACTGGGGAAAAAGATACCATTAAAATTCTGGCAATCAGGAGGTACAAACAGTGATTAGTTCCTCAATTGAAATCCAGCTTCTAAACTCATATATATGATTCTAGCCCATGTATACAAAAAGGTTATCGGAGTCTAGGATTCGCCCTTCTTAGTATCTTACCATCGCCTCATCTGCCGCCAATGCTTAGGCTGAAGCAGCCCTTGTTGGCATAAAGTGTTTTGGTCCTATGCATTCAGGAGAACTTTCGCAACAGTATGTGCAGAGCCTTTAGTTCTGTGTTTATACTTTCTTAGGTCAGTGCTAGGGATATTACTCACCTGTTCAATTGCTAGTGGAGGTGGAAGTTTCTTTATTATGAAATTTTAATGAAATTTTGCTACACAGTTGATCTGATGCATCTTATGTATATCAAGAGGCTCTTTGCTTTCTTCTTCTTCTTCTTGGAATTGTATTATTCTTATTTATGATTTGATCAACCTCATCGCTTGTTATAGTAGTGTCAGTTAGCAATTAAATGCTACAATCTTTTTAGAAAACTAAGCGGCGGAGGCCTATCCAATTTATTTGTTAAAAAAAAAAAAAACAACTGAGTATCGCCGCGCGGCTATACTATTTTATAAAATACCCGAGAGCGCGGCTATACTTTTTAGTAAAAACAAATAAAAAGAGTATAGCCGCGCGGCTCTACTATTTCTTAAAAATATATTATTTTTATTCAATAATATGCGAACATTATGTATGTAACACGTGAATTTTGTGTGTATTCTTGAAAATTTTGGAAAGACATGTTTATTAAACATGAAAAATACATACATATATGTGTATAATACGAGTATTGTATGTTTGCTTTTCAAAAATCATGTATTTTACCTAGTCTATAAGACGTAGTCTCAGTTAGCAATTAAATGCTACAATCTTTTTAGAAAACTAAGTGGAGGCCTATCCAATTTATTTGTTTAAAAAAAAAAAACAACTGAGTATCGTTGCGAGGCTATACTATTTTGAAAAATACCCGAGAGCGCGGCTATACTATTTAGTAAAAACAAATTAAAAAGCGTATAGCCGCGCGGCTCTACTATTTCTTGAAAATATATTATTTTTATTCAATAATATGTGAACATTATGTATATAACACGTGAATTTTGTGTGTATTCTTGAAAATTTTGTAAAAACATGTTTATTAAACATGAAAAATACATAAATATATGTGTACAATACGAGTATTGTACGTTTACTTTTTAAAAATCATTTATTTTACCTAGTCTATAAGATGTGTACATAAAACGAATGTATTATTGAAAAATACATACATACATGTATAATATGAGTATTAAACGTGAAAATGCTAAATTCTTTATATGGGTAATTGCTATGGCAAAGTAAAAAAATTAAAGAAAAATTAGGTAAGAGACATAACAATCTTTACTAAATAGGATTTGAGATATAGAGTATTTTTTGTTTGGGTTTTAATACCTATGAATCAAATTTTATTTTCGATATGCCCAAAGAGGAGGCCCAACGAATGTGGCCTTGTCTACATTATAAAGGTGAAATACAATTTTACCATTTTGTTTAAAACTAGATCTCAGCCCCTCTCTCACTCCTCTTCCTTATTCACTCCATTGACAATGACGCCCTCTCTCTCATCTTCCTTCTTCGCTCCATCGACGACACGACGATGCCCTCTCTCTTTGCTCTTCCTTCTTCGCTCAATCATCTACGACGACGCCAGCTCTCTCTCCTCTTCCTTATTTGCTCCATCGACTACGACACCCTCTCTCTCATCTTCCTTCTTCTCACACGAAGCCTTGTTTTTCATCTGGTGAGGTATGTGTTTTCTAGATTAGACTCTTATTCCAATTTTTTAGTTATGTTTTGGTTTGAGAAGTTGATTATGAAGTATTTGATGTAGATTTTGTTCTCATTTTGCCTTTTGTGATAATATTTGAGTTTGGAGGTGCTTTTTTGTTAGTGATTAACAATAGTTTTGTTATTTGGGCTAACTATGGTTTCATTTTATTTGGATGATCAGCTATACTTATAATTTTGTAGTCTGTTATTAGATCGACATGGAGGTTTTGTGAAAGAGCTTGAAAATAAGAAAGAAACAAAAACTGATTTGGGTTTGGTGGAGTGTAAATAAAGCAACACTATGTCATATGGAGGTGCCCACATGTTAAAAAATGTCCAAAAAGGGTATAGCCAAGTGGCTATATTATTTTTTTTAATTAAAAAAATAGCGTAGTAAAGCCGTGCGGCTACATTATTTTGAAAAAATTTGAGAGCGCGGCTAAATGATTTATTGAAAAAAAAGGACCCACCTAGCGCCTGGGCGACCACGTGTCAAAACAGGTACAGCGGCGCGGCCATACTATTTTGGTATAAAAAAATCTGTAGTAAAGCCACGCTGCTATATGATTTATAAGGAAAAAAAGAGACCCGTCTAGCGCCTGGGGTCCCACTTGTCAAAACAAGTATAGCCTCGCGGCTATACCTTTAATTGTTTCAGGCTTCGTGTCTTTTGGTGGTTTCTTTTCTTGGCGACTCTGCTCTATCTGATGCTTCTCCTGTTTCTACAAACTGGAACTCCAGTATATGGTTTATTATGTGTTTGTACTTTCTTATGTCAGTGCTACGAATATTACTCACCGGTTCAAGTCCTAGTGGAGGTGGATGTTTCTTTATTATGATATTTTAATGGAATTTTGCTTCATGATTGACCTGATGCCTCTTATGTAGGCTATTTGCTTTTTTCTCTGCTCGGAATTGTACTATTCTTATTTATGAATGCTATTCTTAGTTTAAGAGATTGGAATCTTCAAGTTACGGTGAAGCGGGATGTTTCTTCCTAGTCAAGTAATGAATGCTTCCCTTTTCAAAAGTTAAGGAAGGATGGAGGGTCATAACATGCACCTCATCTCAAGTGATCCTCCCTCTGACATCTTTCCAGACTCATGATCTTTTTCTATATATATATTACTTTCTACAGGCCCTTTGTTCAAGTCTTTGTGTTTTCTTTAGCTTCATCCTTTTCTTCGGCAGTTTTACCCAAAAGGTTTGAACTTTGAATTCCATGTCTTTTTTTCTTTTCTAAATGTACTTATGATGTCGAGCTGTTTGTCATTTTCCATTATAATTGTCCATTAATTTCTTGCATACTGAAAGAGCTCTTTTCCTTTCTTGCACAGAAGAACCTGTCGATCAATGCCTAATTTTCTTTTCCCACTTGTTATATTAATTTCACTTTAATTAGAAGATAGATTAATATAAAACAGAAATGGAAAAGCCGACCTGCAAATTTACTGAGAAAGACTGGTGAATTTCATGAAGCTTTCCCAAAACGTTATTCATTCAAAATCTCCTCATGGACTACGTAACTCAGGATCAGACTAGCCATGTTGATAAAAATGTTGGTTGCTGGTTTTAGATTTGAATTATATACTTGTTATCTGATCAAGCTCTGACCTGTTTTTCAAGCTATTAATTCTGCAAAATTTTGTCTCTCTTTCGCCATACTTGAATTATATTTTGAAGTCCTTTCATTTTTAAGCAGGAAAACAACTTACCGCTTTTTACTTTCTTACATTATAAATGGCTGACAAAACTGTGAAGAATATTATAAGCTCGCAGGCCGTGGTGGACAAGAGGACCAACAAAATTATCTTCGTAGAGTCTGATGAAGATTTTATTGATGTTCTCTTGAGTTTCTTGATATATAATCCCGATGGGAACAATTGTCAGGCGTGACACTAAACATTCAGTATCACGTTGCATGCATAATTTGTCTGCCAGTGTATGGGGACTTTTCCAGACTGAAGCATGTAAAGAGATGTTGCTATTGTTGAGATTCCAATTGCAGAGGTTTTCTTGGAAAAGGAGAATATGAAATAGTTGCAGAGAATGAGAGAGACGTTGTGAGGGAGAGAGAGTGTTACTGAGCATTGAACATAGCAATGCACACACACACACACACGCTGATTTCATTCCAACGGAAATATACCTTTTACAAGAAATGAAAATAAATCTAGCCTTACAATTGTGTCAGCAATATGAGTTGTACACTTGGCATAAAACTAGGACATATAAGTCCTACAATGTGTGATGGCATCTAAGCCTTACACCTGTCTAGCTAAGGATTAAACCAGGGAATAATTTACATTTCAACATTCCCTTCTAAATTGTTAACTGGTTTAACTCACAACAGTCCTCTCAAATAGTTGAACGAATCCTTAGGCAGAGCTTTTGTGAAGATATCAGCCACTTGCCTTCAAATTTGCAGTATCTCAAATCCACTACACCTTCTTGTAAAGCATCTCAGATAAAGTGATATCTGCGATTGATATGCTTGGTCTTTTGATGGAAAACAGGATTTCTGGTTATTGCAATGGCAGAGGTGTTATCTACCATCAATGGGCTAATTTTTAAGGTTTTGAGAGGGAAATCTTATGCTTTTGTATTTAATGGTTTATTTAAATGCTTGTTACATTTAATAGTTGAATTCTTTATTTTGTAAAGTATTTGCAATATATGTGGTTTGACATATTCGAGTGGTTTGAGTTTATATATAATAAATGAGAAAGTGCTATCTTTGTTGATTTTGTGTGGGGTACTTAGAATGTTAATTTGAGTGTTTTTAGCACTACCCTAGGTACCTCCCCGGTTATGGGTTTTATGTTTGAGATTTATTTTGCCCAGGCCCGTCGGAGTTTGTCCAGGCCCTTCGGAGATTTATTTTGTCCAGGCCCGTCAGAGTTTGTTTTGCCCAGGCCCGTCGGAGTTTGTCCAAGCCCTTCGGATGTCTTCTTAATACGATGCCTTGGGAAAAATTGGATTAAGGAAGGGAATATTACTTTATAATATTTATATAAGGATTACGAACTCCACCATCATACGTACCTCCCCCTTGGATGATGATACTTGGAAACAGTGGATATGGACACTGGGATACATGGAAATGGATATATGGATATGGTTTGGATATGACGGAACCCGGGGCATCCTTGACGGGATGTTGCTGTAGACCCTTGATTGGGTAGTCTGCGCGCGTAGGGCTGTTCCAGGCGTACGGGTCTTGATTCTTCGTCCGTACGTGCTGGGTTAGAGTTAGTCCCCTAGTTGGACGGCTCATCCCTAGCCACATGGGCGTTTGAGGCCGGATACTTGTGAGCTAGTCAACAACCCCCTGTTGGATTGTTTCCCCCAGTACATGATGTGCATCATCATATGTACCTCCCCTTGGATATTGATATATGGAAATTGTGGATATGGTCTGGATATGACCGAACCCAGGGCATCCTTGACGGGATGTTGTTGTAGACTCTTGATTGGGTAGTCTGTGCGCGTAGGACTGTTTCAGACGTACGGGTCTTGATTCTTCGTCCGTACGGGCTGGTTGAGTTTAGTCCCCCAGTTGGACAGCTCGTCCTTAGCCACATGGGTGTTTGAGGCCGGATACTTGTGAGCTAGTCAACAATCCCCTGTTGGATTGTTTTCCACTGGTACATGATGATGGTGAGAGGTGGGTGTTATTATATATATATATATATACTCATTTATAGGCATACATATTACGTATATGTGTATGTGGTTTTGATTTGGGTTAAGATCAATGAGATTGTGCTTTGTGAGTACTCTGTACATGTATGAATGTTTAAGCCCTGGATTGGGAAGTGTTGTTCGGCAACATACACCTTGGATAGGGTATGGTTGCGTGGAAAGAATTGATATAAAGGGAAGAAATTGATAATGTGTTCCATGTACATACGCCTCGGATAGGGTATGGTTGCGGGGTTGATTTGATATAAAGGAAGAGTTTGAGAATGTGTTCATTGTGTTTTGTTGGAATTTGAATGGTGATAAATCTGAAATGTATTCTTGGTTCTGCTTTAAATAATGGTATATCATCAGAGTTGTGGCCATTGATGACGAGAACTACGTGTGGCTTGATCCCTTGTCCAAGGGTACGTAGGCAGCCTGGGGTCTCACCTAGGTGCAACCACGATTTATGTTATGTTTAAAAGGTTTGTTCGATTCTGTTTATGTGATTGGATTCTGGTGTGGTTATTGGATTTGAATCCTGTTTGATGTTTTCGGTGGTATTCGTAAAGTTGTTTGAGATATTCAATTGCATTGTTTATGTAGTTTTCGACTTAAGAACTTTGTGGGTTCTGTTTCGAATTAATCGAAGGCCAGAGGCCTATTTTGTATTTTGCTTGTTGATAACTTGTGCATGCTGCCAGTTGGGTTATAAATTGTGTTTAAATTTTCAGGTTGAAATTTTGGGAAAAGTCAAATTTACAAGGGAGACTTGCCGAATTTTCAGCAGAAAGTCTCGGGTTTTAGTAAGTGGGCCTGGCATTGGTGTGATGCCGGGATTTCCACAGGATTTGTCTCGAGTTTCGAGGAATTCGGGGCAGGTCCTGTCACAATTTCTCAGTGTGCCTTTACAAACGTTGTTCATGGGATTTCAAAGAACCACTAACCTCTTGAACTCCTAAGTCTCAGTGTCCTTTGTTTCTTGTATCACTTCAGCAATAGAATCATATTCCCTAGGCAAACTACTCAAAAGTTTCTGCACAATCCTTTGATCAGAAATCTCTTCACCATATGCTTTCATTTGATTTACTACCTCAAGCAACTTAGTTACATAATTAGATAAGGAATCATCTTCCTGCATACGAGTGTATTCAAATTCCTTTCCAAGTGCTTGTAGTTTAACAGATCTTACCTTCTTATCTGCTCTGGATTCTTGCTGCAAAATTTCCCATGCTTCTTTGGCCGATTCTTTCAATGCGATTCTGGGAAAGATATCGTCGGAAGCTGCATTTTGAATCAGTCCCAATGCCTTAGCATTCTTTGCAACATTCTCTTCTAATGCGAGCTTTTGAGTTGCAGTCAGAGCTTCACAATCCTCCTTTTCACTGGTTGTTCAAACACAGTTTTCACCATATTCCAGAGCTTGTGGGATTTGAAAATCGTACACATCTTGATTCTCCAGAAATCGTAGTTGCTGCAATTGAAGATTGGGGCACGTAGCTATCGCATTCCAGATCCAGCCATGTGAGACTAAATCCACGAGATAGAGGTTATCTTCGTTGGATTGCTACAATTGCACAACGCCCAGATTCAGATTCGAACCTGCGCTCTCGATACCACTTTGAGATTTCAATAGCAGAGCTTTTCTTGGGAAATAAGAATATGAAATAGTTGCAGAGAATGAGAGAGACGTTGTGAGAGAGAGAGTCTGTCACTGAGCATTGAACATAGCAATGCACGCACACACACGCTGATTTCATTCCAACGGAAATATACCTTTTACAAGAAATGAAAACAAATCTAGCCTTACAATTGTGTCAGCAATATGAGCTGTACCCTTGGCATAAAACTAGGACATATAAGTCCTACAATGTGTGATGGCATCAAAGCGTAACACATGTCTAGCTAAGAATTAAACCACGGAATAATTTTCATTTCAACAGCTATGTCCCCACGATGGGGCTGAATCTCATTGCGAAAACCTCAAACTGAAAATTGACAATGACGAGCCGACGGGGTACTTTCTGTGTGAGAGTTGGCAATGCTACTTTGAAAATAAGTCAAGAAGCATTACAAAGGTGTTCTGTGTCAATGTGGAAGATGCATGAATGTGAAGTGCCCACTTTCTATTTCATCCTCTACTGAGCAAGGTGGGGGCATCTTTGTAAAAGAATCAGCTAGGTTCATAGTGACTGATGATTTACATGTGATCTCCTCGTTATCGGTGGCAAGCAATCCTGTATTTAAAAAGCTTGGAGCCACGAATGAGAATAGCACTACTGAACAAAAGAATTTGAATATAGGAGCTCATGAGGTAATTGAATGTTGTTAGCCAATTGTTTTATTTTTCTTTTAATACAACTGTAGTGTTTGTGGTTTTTGACCTCATGGTCTATTTTTCCAGGTTTCGAATTTGCTTCTGCGTTCATTAGTATCAAAGAAACCTCTGTCTGAAACTCTACTGAAGCTTGATCCTGTACCAATTCCAAATCCGAATTTGAGCCTTAATCAACTAATATTGACAAGTATTGAATCTCTACTACTTGGAGACATAATGAATGAGGAGGAAGAAGAAAAGATTGTTGTTAAGCTGACAGTTAGCGTCTCAAAGGACATTGTTTGTTATGCCGAAGCAGGGTAGGATTTTGCCAATTTGCTCCTCAGTTTTTTGACTGTTCCACTTGGTTTCATAGTAAAGCATATGAGGGATGCCTCTTTCAAAGGGTGCATTGATCAGTTGCACAAATGTGTCAAAGATCTTGATGAGCAGCACTTGTGTCAAACATCCTCCGCCCCCTTAGAATTAGCATATCGTTGTAACTTAAAAAAAAAAAGTCTCCTTCGGATTTTTTTCAGTAAAATCAAGTGTCCTTTGGAGATTCTATTAACACCTTATTAGCTGAAGTTTAAAGTCATAATTCTATATTTGCCTGTTGGGGTTTACCTCAGTGGTTGAGGTCTTTGTTTGCAATCCCCATGTCATCAGTTTGAATCCCATTGTGGGTGCAGCTTCCCCTTGGAATAGAATTCCTTCTCCCTCTCCCCTTCCCCTTCCCCTTAGAATAGAATATCGACGGAATAAAAAAACTCATAATTCAACAAACTCCATGGCATCAATTTGAATCCCATTTTGGGTGCCCCCTCCCATTAGAATAGAATATCGATCGAATAAAAAAAAAGGGTCATAATTCTATATTTAATTCGAGCGATTAGAATCTTCATGTCATAGTGGGGCCATAGATTTCTTCCTAGTTATTTTATTTTATTTTTTCATCATAGTTAGAAAGGGGGAGGGGGAGGAGAAATATTTTTATGTTCAGGTACACCAATTGTCTGGCGGTGGCGGAGTAAGGATTCTTAGCATGGAGGGGCCAAAATATCAAAGTCACTTCCACATAAGTTTTTCATCTTCAATAGAGAGGGTCAACACAAATCTAATTGCAGTAATGGTATTGCTATATCATATATTTTATAATATATTACAATAGATTGAAAATTAAATGGGTGCCTAGGGCCATGACAGGCCTTGCTATAGCTTCGCCCCTACTGTGTGGTGTACCATCCAATACACATAAGACATATGAAAATATTTCATAAAAATAAAATATTATTATATGTCCCAATTGTATTTTATGATACACCATTTTCATATATATGCCTTTCTTTTTTTAATATATGTTCGAAAAATCCGTAGGTAGTAGGTGGGCGGCAGGCATGGGCCTAGAGCCGAGAGGAGTAATCGGGGCCTAGGCACCCCTTTTTTAAATAATTATTTTGTATTATAAATTATAAATTTATACCAAAATCAAGCAAAATAATAAGATATATAAAAGAAAACTTTAATATTTTCCAACCTTGATATTATCTGACTTTTATTTTTGTATTTTCTGTAACCTTGATATTTTTTTAAAAACTGCAAAAAAAAAAAAAAAAAAAAAAAGTAAAAATAGGACCATTTTAATACAATGTTTAAGGCCATTTTAGAAAACCCAACCCGTTAATTATATTAAAAATTAGGTCAGATATCTCTTCTTCCCAAGCGTCGCCTTCTCCTTCCTCTCTGTGTTTGGATTTCATCTCTCTGTCTCTCCGTCTTTATTCCTAACAAGCAGCGGCTCCTGCGCGCTTCAACCTACCTTCGTCCGCTCCTCAACTGCAAAACGCCCACCCAGACCCGGACAGAACCGCCTAGACCCGCCTAGGCCCGCCTAGGCCGCCTAGGCGGGCGCCCAGGCTCCGCCTAACTCCCTGGCGCCTACCTCTAATGATTAGGGTGAAATGACGGCGCCACCTAACTCCCTGCGTGCTTCAACAGCCTTTCGTCCGCCTAAACCCTCCTAGACCCGCCTAGGCCGCCTAGGCGAGCGCCCAGGCGCCGCCTAACTCCCATGGGAATTGGTTGCATGGACAACATATATGGAAGTGTGGAGAGTTTTGACTCACAGCTTTTCCCAACTGAAGAATGTAGAGCCATGCTGTTACGTCCCCGCAATAGGACAGAATTTCTCTTGGACAACCTCAAACTGAAATTGGATGATTGCGAACCCACGCGGTACTTTACGTGTTCTAATCCACGTTGCAGAAATTTTCGGAGCAGTCTTGTTTTTAGTTATTACCAAACGGTTCGTTGTCGTCGTTGTAAGCGTCTAATGGACACGGAGACCACCCTTCCAGTGTCTGTTGCTGAAGATGGTGAGGTCTTTGTAAAAGGTCCAGCCAAATTTATAATTAGTGATGATTTACAAGTGATGCCCCCATTTACTTCTACAAGATCTTCTTTAGTTAAGAACCTTGGATTCACGGGATGGAATAGTATTGAGGAGTTGACAGTCAATGTAGGAGTTGATGAGGTAAATGATCTGTTATACCACCAAAGTTAATTTTCTAGAAAGAAATGATGCCTTTAGTATCAAAGATGCCTTCAAAACCTGTTAATTTTCTTCAGGTTTTGAAGTTGCTTAGTATCGAAGATGCCTTCCACTGAAACTCTGCGGAAGCATGCACCCCTCCCAGAATTGAGCAATGAAAATGTTGATCAAGAAATATATGTTGAATCTCAAATGTTTGGGGACGCCACGAATGAGGAAGAATAAAAGATTATCTATTAAGCTCATAGGTAGCAAATCTGGGAAGACGGTTTGTTATGCATAAGCAGGGTAGGTGTTTGTTAATTTACTCTTCAGTTTCTTGACTCTATGAAAGGGTGCATTGGTCAGTTGTACAAAAGTGTCCAGGATCTTGATGAGCAATGCTTGAAGTCAAATAACAATAAGAAAATGCTAGTGAGTCCCAAGCTTCTCCCTGGATTTGGCTATAAGAAAGAACCATCCTTTGGGAATAGAGGAAGCCTCGTATCGGCTGGCTGTTGATACTAGCCTTATCCACTCTAATAAACAAGTGAAATCAGTTGAATTCATAGAACCCAAATCCCACTGTAACAAAGATGATAACGCTCTTGGATTTTTGAAAGGACCGGCAACGTTCATGATAACCGACAGTCTCAACGTAAGTCCGATATCTGCAATTCTTGGCCTGTCAATTTTATGCGAATTGAACGTACCTGTCACTGACATTAAGGTACAAGTTGCTCAAGTGGGCAAGAAGGAGGTGAGTTATATATATCGTTTATGTTTGTCATTCGTAATTTACCTTCAACTACTCTGGTTAAATCCTTAGCTGTGAGTTTCTATTTTGTTTGAAATTTTAGGCAGTTGTTTTATGATGAATATTCAATAAAGTGTTGCTGCTTGACCACGGTTGTTATTCAACATGGTTAAAGCCCAAGTAGCTAGCATGTGTTGAAAGTGGTTGATCTATTTGTGACAGTTATATAATCTCTTTCATATGTGTTGATCAATCTTGTTTCTTACTGCAGGCACTCCGTCTTTTGGTGGCTTCTTTTGTTTGACTATGCTCTAACCAATGTCTTCCTTTTTTTATTTTTTATTTTTTGGTCGGAAACCAATGTCTTCCTTAGGAAGCGAAATCAAAGATTTGGATGCCTTAGTTTTCTAATATAAGAAGAGGATGTATTTTGTGTTGCTGATTAATTAATTTTCAACTTTATGTATTGTTCTCTGCACTATTGTATGTTTTGTGTTATACAACTTGCAACGCTTGTGATTCCGTGATTCCTGATTTCCTGGTGTTATGCAATTTTAATGTCTGATGGTTAACTTTTTGTTTCGATTTTTTCAATAAACTTGTCTACTTTGATGATACTTTTTATTAGTTTTAAACAACTTCCACGTTTACTGTATCTCAAGAATGTCTAAAAAATGTGGAAAAGAACCGGTAGCAAACGGTATTTGAAAAGCTTCCTTTACACAGTTGAAGAAAGGATGTCTGAATCAATATAAAAGAAACGTCCTAAAAATGGTAGTCAATTGGTATAGGTAATGATGCTCGATAAGCTTCTCAAAATTTTGAGTGGCATACTTATTGCAGGCACGGAATTGAAATGTCAAGTTAAATCAAATTGTACGCGGCTGCTTTGACCACACAATGTATGGATTAATCACAAAATTATGTTAAATGTTCTTGCTAAGTTTTACTTAAAGATAAAATGGTGTGCTCATGAGGTCTAACCGAGTGAAAAATGGCTCAGGTTCGAACTTTCATGACATCATAATTGTATGTGTGTGAGAAATTCATTTTCCCTATAATTTAGACTATCAATTATGCTTCTTAAAAAAGAAAAAAAAAAAAAAAGGCAAGATGGTGCTTTATTTTTATTTTATGTAAAATTGACTGAATATTAAAGAGATTTAATCATAGAAGCAATGTGCAAGTTCTCCACTAAACCGAGGAGTAGGGCCGTTTTAATCATTATTGTTGCTTTCCACTACATCTTGGCTTTGTGTCCTTTGTACTCTTGATTTCCACCACATCTCGACTCCATTTACGGTTTGTGTCCTTTGTATTCTTGATTTTTATAGATCTAATAAAGTTCTATCGTATTTTAATAAATAAATAAAAACTCTCCCAAATGCTTGACAGATTCTTAATACTCTCACTATTTAAAAAAATATATGAGTGCTAAATACATAAAATACATTTTTGTAGTTGGGTTCGCTTTTTAGATTTTGCATGCAATTATATCTTATATAATTTCTTAACTTCATATTGCAATCGGGTCCAAATCATCATTCCGTTTGTTTTGTTAATTAACAGAGTGATCACTTGCAATGCCATAGTTCAAACATGATTCTCTTTTGGTTCTTATAATTTCAATTTCAGCAGACAGACCCCTGTTACTTATTAATATTTAATTTTCTTTATTCATTCAGAAATTAAACATCAAAATCAAAACCAAGAATTTAAACAATTGATTAAAAAAAGAAAATTAAATATTAATTGTCCAACGTACCACACCTAATTAAGAAATTCCCCTTAAACAGCTATATTTCCCGAGTTACTCATCCCTGCAATTATACCATTCAGATTCCCTTCATGATATTTATTAGTATCTCCTTGCAGTAATTAAACACTCTGCGAGAATGATGAGGTGATGATTATGATTGGATTTTCTCGGTGTTCTCCGAACAAGTCAAGTTTGCAGTTGCGCAGAGCCTCCTTCTTCATCAGACACCTGCGGAGACGGTGTAGCAACTGACAACACTGCCCGTGTTTTCATGCTTGAGATATCTTCCAATGTGTAGACTAGATAGATTAATGAAGGGACGTTCGGGAAAAGAGGCTATCAAAAGGCCAATTGTATTAGTATTGTTTCTGTAGACTACTTTAGGAGGTTGTTGATATATGAATGTCGTCCATTTGTGTTTTATAGTGAGATGGAAATGGGGCATTGATTATTGATTAACTTGCAGGGCACGGAATTGAAATGTCAAGTTTCATCAAATTATAATTAGAAAAATTAGGTATTAGACATAACAATCTTCACTAATTAGGATTTGAGATATAGAGTATTTCTGTTTGGGTTTTAATACCTATGAATCAAATTTTATTTTAGATATGCCCAAAGAGGAGGCCCAACAAATTTGGGCTTGTCTAAATTTTAAAGGTAAAATACAATGACAAGACCCGCCCCGAATTTCCTCGGGACCCCTGTCCCGAATTTCCTTGGGACTCGGGATGAATCCTGTGGACATTCGGGGCAAGTCCTGTTATACAATTTTACTCTTTTGTTTAAAACCATATCTCAGCCCCTCTCTCTCTCCTCTTCCTTATTCACTCCATTGACGACGACGCCCTCTCTCTCATCTTCCTTCTTCGCTTTATCGACGATGCCCTCTCTCTTTGCTCGTCCTTTGCTCAATCAACTACAACAACGCCCGCTTTCTCTCCTCTTCCTTATTTGCTCTATCGACGACGACACCCTCTCTCTCATCTACCTTCTTCTCACACGAAGCTCTGTTGTTCATCTGGTGAGGTATGTGTTTTCTAGATTAGACTCTTATTTCAATTTTGTAGTTATGTTTTGGATTGAGAGGTTGATTTTGAAGTATTTTATGTAGATTTTGTTCTCATTTTGCCTTTTTTTTGATAAGATTTGAGTTTGGAGGTGCTTTTTTGTTAGTGATTAACAATAGTTTTGTTATTTGGGCTAACTATGGTTTCATTTTATTTTGTAGTCTGCAAATTTGTTATTAGATCGACATGGAGGTTTTGTGAAAGAGCTTGATAATAAGAAAGAAACAAAAATTGATTTGGGTTTGGTGGAGTGTCAATGAAGCAACACTATGTCGTATGTTCTATATATTTTGTTTTAATTTAATCCTTACTTGGATAAATTTTGCTAAGTTTGGCACCCAATCAATTTCACTATGGAAGAAACCAAACAAACAAGAACATGATGGATTGAAAGGGATTTGGATGAATGAATGGTATTGGCATCACTAGATTTTTGTGTTATTCCTTTTAAGTTTATGGTTGCTTATGTTAGAGACAGTTTAGTGAATTTCTAGACATGTGTTGCATTGTCGATCGATAGTTTAGAGAATTATTCATTACAATTAGGCCATTACCGTAGTCTTTATTGCCCCCTTTTGAGTTTTTACTTTTCCAGAGTTATGACCCATATAAAGAATTTAGCATTTTCACTTTTAATACTTGTATTGTGCACATATGTATGTATTTTTCGTGTTTAATACCCTTGGTTTTTTACAAATTTTTCAATAATACACAAACAATTCATGTATTATACATATACTTTTCACATAATATTGAATAAAAACAATATATTTAAAAACATTTAAATCTATAAAGTATATAAATTGAAACTAGCAAATTAATATCTACAAAGTATAAACTAATGCAACTAGAAGGGTCCTTTTTTTTATAACTGTTTTTAAAAAAATAATATAGCCGTACGGCTATACTCCTTTTAATTATAATATACTTAAAGAGTATAGCCAGCGGCTATACTACGAGTTTTATTTAAAAAGCTATACTGTTTTTGACACGATGCCACTCCCCGCTAGGCGGGTCCTCTATTTGTTTTTATTTATAAATATTATAGCCACGCAGCTATACACTTCTAAATATAATATACTTACAGAGTATAGCCGGGCGTCTATTACTGTTTTTACACGAATCCCCTTTTGAGTCTTTACTTTTTCAGAGTTATTACCCACATAAAGAATTTAGCATTTTCACTTTTAATACTCATATTGTACAAGTACATATGTATTTTAAATATATTATATACCTATTATTTAAATAATAATAATAATAATAATAAAAGTACCCTCCTAGTTGCATTAGTTTATACTTTATTAATATTCATTGGCTAGTTTCAACATATCCAGTATAGATATTGAAGAGAGAAATTTCGGAGTAATTTTGAGAATTCAATTTTTTCTTCTTCTTTTTTATGGGTATGTTTGATTTTGATCTAGCTCATTCTCTCGAGTGAAACTTGTTTGAGGAACATCAATCAATATTATTCTAATAATTTAATTAAACAACAAATAGAATATTTAAAGAAAAAAAGGGGACTCGCCTAGCGATTAGGTGCCCATGTGTTAAAAAATGTCTAAAAACGGTATAGCCAAGTGGCTATTCTATTTTTTAATATAAAAAATACTGTAGTAAAGCCTAGCGCCTACACTATTTTGAAAAAAATCCGAGAGAACGCCTATACGATTTATAGAAAAAAAAGGACCCGTCTAGCGCCTGGGCGACCACGTGTCAAAACAGTATATGGTTTATTATGTGTTTGTACTTTCTTAAATGTTGACGATGCTTCTCCTTTATACAAACTGGAACTCCAGTATGGATGATACTGTGTTTGCACTTCCTTATGGATAATATGCTAATGCTTGCATACTAATACTTGTAGCAGACTCATAGTCATGGGTTCAATTGCTAGTAGAGATTTCTTTATGCAGAATATTTAATGAACGTTTGTTTCATGAATGACCTGCTGTATGTAATAATAATGCGGGCTTTGTTTTTCTTCTAGAGAAAGAAAAAAAAGGAGTGAAGTTGTAAAAAACTATGAGCACTTTAAGGATGAAATGTATGGGGATGAAATCTCTGTCCAAATACCATACATAGCACATCACAGACCAAGATCTTTTTAACAGTAGAAGCCAAGGGCTTCAGGCCAGTAAGGTGTTAGCCTAGTTGGTTGGGAACTACCCTTACCACCCAGGAGGTCCTGGGTTTGAGCGGGGTTCGAGCATCACCACATCCTCCTCCCCCTTAGAATTAATTAGCATATCGTTGTAACTCAAAAAAAAAAAAAAAGTCTCCTTTGGATTTTTTTCAAAAAAAAAAAAAGTCCTTTGGAGATTCAATTAACACTTCATTAGCTGAAGTTTAAAGTCATAATTCTACATTTGCCAGTGGGTGTTTATCTCAGTGATTGAGGTCTTTGTTTGCAATCCCCATGACATTAGTTCGAATCCCATTGTGGGTGCGCCCTTCCCTTAGAATAGAATTCTCTCTCCCCCTCCCCTTTGAATAGAATATATATCGATGGAATAAAAAAAAGTCATAATTCTGTTGGTGAGTCCTTACTTAGTTAGGATTTTGGTTCCTTATTTCATTAGAACTTTGGTTACTTACCAATTATTATATAATCCTATTGTAATAGAGATTTCTTCCTATTATAATTTAGATATATTTCCTATTTTATTTAGGGTTAACATCTCTTTGTACTTGTATAAATACCTCCATATTGGAGAAGAATAATAATATGAGCGTATCTTAGCATAACTAAATATTTACCCTACTTTGTTTGACATGGTGTAAGAGCCAGGCTTTCTTGTGACCTGTGTTTGCGTTCTTCTTGAAATTTAAGTGCTCTCCTCCCCTCCTCTTCAAGGGGGGGAGGGGGAGTGGAAAGGATATGTTTCTTGACATATTCCCATGAAGATGTTGCTTATTTCTTGACTCTGAAGACCTCTTCTCTTCAGGGGGAGAGGAGGAGTGAAGAGAAGTTGTGTCTACGTGAATTAGCTAAAGTTGATATCGAAGAATTGCTGCTATTGCCGTTGCTGTTGCCTCTACTACCGCAAGTGATGTTACCGTTGCCGCTATTGTCGCTATTGATGATGCCTGTTATGTCTCTGCCTTGTTGCTCTTGTTGGTGCCAGTATTGTTGCTCCTGCCTGTTATGGTGCCAGTATTGTTGCTCATGCCTTTGCTAGTGTGTTTCCACTGTGGTCATGCCCGTTGACCTTGTCTCTGCTATTGCTGGTGCCAATGCCTTCTATTGCTGTTGATGATGCCTGTTATGTCTCTGCCTTGTTGCTCCTGCCTGTTATGGTGCCAGTATTGTTGCTCATGCCTTTGCTGGTGTGTTTGCCTTGCCTTATCCTATTTTTTTAGGGTTTGGTTTCTGCCTTATCTTCTGCCGTGCTCACAGGGCTTCTGTGTTCTGCCTTATTTGCTGCTGTGCTCACAGGGTTTCTGTGTTCTGCTATCTGCCTTATCTACTGCCGTGCTCACAGGGCTTCTGTGTTCTGCCTTATCTATTGCCGTGCTCACAGGGCTTCTGTATTCTGCCTTATCTGCTGCCGTGCTCACAGGGTTTCTGTGTTCTGCTATGTGCCTTATTTTTTAGGGTTTGCTCTTGTGTTTCCGCTGCGAACTTTGCTTTAGTTTGTCACTTGTTTCACTCGTAGTTGACAAAAAGACCTTCTCTACAATTGGTGCTTCTCAAGTATGGTGTTTTGTGACTCGCTTGTCAAGTTGGGCGTGCGAAATATCTGTGCCCAACTTGAGGGGGAGTGTTGGCGAGTCCTTACTTAGTTAGGATTTTGGTTCCTTATTTCATTAGAACTTTGGTTACTTACCAATTATTATATAATCCTATTGTAATAGAGATTTCTTCCTATTATAATTTAGATATATTTCCTATTTTATTTAGGGTTAACATCTCTTTGTACTTGTATAAATACCTCCATATTGGAGAAGAATAATAATATGAGCGTATCTTAGCATAACTAAATATTTACCCTACTTTGTTTGACAAATTCAACAAACTCCATGGCATCATTTTGAATCCCATTGTGGGTTCCCCCTCCCATTAGAATAGAATATCGATTGAATAAAAAAAAAAGGGTCATAATTCTATATTTACACTACTACAAAAAGGGCAAAAGACGACCAGTAAACAACGACTGTTTTCCGTCGTTGTTTTTTAAAAGACGACGGTAATATAACCCCGTCGTAGAAACATACTTTACACACCTAAAAAACCGGTACACGTATAGATATTTTTAAACCACGACGCACAAAATTAAAAAAGCGTCGTCTTATTACAAAGGTATTTTTCAGAGTTAAAATCTGAACCTAAAAACAACGACTGCATCTGTGAAATCACCGCCGTAGAAAGTAAAGACGACAATATAAAAATAAGACGCCGTGTTAATTAATTAATAAACACGACCCAATTTTCTTAGTCAGCTACGCATAAATTCAAAGGAATCTAAGACGGTTAATTACAAAAAAAAAATCGCCGATTTAAATTAAGTTACCACGACTGTAAATATAAATTTATCGACTTTTTAATTATACTATACTACGACAGTATCCATAACTCTACCGTCGCATAATTTCACTAACCACGACGGTTTGTTAAATTAACGACGAACAAATTTTTTACCATTATTCGTCTATCATTACCACAATGAACTCTGTTCCTCATCATAATCGAACCATTATTCATTTTTTACCATTGTTCCTCGTCATAATCGAACCAGAATGAACAAAGGCAATGTTTTAGAAGTGGATGATGTGCCAATTACTCTCACAAGGAGTTTGAGGGTAAGAAGCTTGTCTCAGCCGCCAAGGAAGGTCTCAAGCTTGATGAGAGTGAAGACGAGGCAAAGAAGAAGGAAGAGTTGAAGGAGAAGTTTGGGGGACTTTGCAAGGTTGTGAAGGATGTTTTGGGTGACAGAGTGGAGAAGGTTGTGGTGTCTGACCGTCTGACCGTGTTGGACTGCCAACATGGAAAGAATCATGAAGGCTCAGGCCTTGAGGGATAACAAAGCGGCTGGGTACATGTCGAGCAAGAAGACCATGGAGATCAACCCAGAGAACCCCATCATGGAGGAGCTGAGAAAGAGGGCTGATGCAGACCTTGTTCTCCTTCTGTGCAGAAAGACAATTTTTTAGATGATGTGTGCGTGTTTGTGTCTTTCAGATACACACACATCAACATCCAAACTGAAAAATGAAAGCGAGGTGAGACAGAGAGGTGATGTGCCTCCAAAGAGGGGAGAAAAAGTTGAAACCCTAATTGAAAAATGAAGACGATAGAAAGACAAAAAACCCATTATTTATAAACAAATCTTATATACTACGTCAGTTTTTTTAAATTATCGACGTTTATATGATAACATAAACGTCGTTTAAAATTAAAATAAGGTCGTATAAATAAATTAACAACGACGCTATATAAAAACGACGTTGTATTTTTTTGAAAAATTAATTTATTGTGTAATTAAAAAACTTACACGTCGGTATGAGTAATTAAAACGACGTGGTATTAATTTTTCACGTCGTTATTATTGAATATAGGTCGTTGGGTATATTGGAAAATAAAGATTCATCTATTTGAAGAAAAATGCGTCGTGTAATTCGATTTAACAACGTCGTTTCATTAAAACATAGCGTCGTGTAAAGCAATATTATAGGGCAGTGTTAATACTAGCGCCGTATAATGTTTCATACTAGGGCGCATACTATTAATAGCGTCGTTTTTATGAAACGGTTTTTTATTATTTTAAACTTTTCGCCTTCCTGACCCATACTTGCACTGTTTCCAAACCCGAGAAAAACTTTCAAGCTTCTCTCATTTTTCATTTTCAAAGAACTGTTCCAAACTTTCAAGCTTATCTCCGAGAGAAAACTTTTCGTCTTCCTCTCCTCTTCGTCTTCATCTCTGAAATGAAACACCAAACTCTAGGAGAAAGCTTTCATTGCAAGCAAAGGGTAAGCATTTCTGGAAGGATTTTTGTTCCTGTTTTGCATGCGCATATCATTTTCATTTTTTTAAATCTTTTTACATTTTTTCTTTCCAAGTTTGATAAAATTTGCAGACAAAGACGGAAAGTTTCCAAGTTTGAACACTACTCTGGTTCTTTTACTTCAACTAAATAAGACGACAGTGGCTTGTTATTTACGTGGTTAGATATATAGACCACGACGGTTCGTCAGTCACCCTAGCGTCGTGTGAAAGTGTTCTTCGTTGTTTTTTAAAATGATATTCTTTTTTTGTATTTGATTTTTAAGGATATATTCATCGCAGGTTTGATTTCTCTGAACAATGGTTTTTGTTTCGAAAATCTTTTTAATTATTTTTCTGTTGAAAATATTTTACGTTTTTCCTAATTTGTTTTTGTGGTATAGACGACGGTATATTAATATTTACGTCGTTTTATTTTCATACCACGGTGAATTTTTATTATTAACGTCGTTGTAATATTTAATACTCTGTTTTTGATTATATCATAAGACGTCGGTTGTTTATTATTGACGTCATTGTAATATTTTATCACGTCGGTGGTTAATTACTGTCGTGAAAATTTATTATTACGTCAATTGTTTTGTTCTTACGTCGTTTGAAATATTATAATACGTCATAGTTTATAAATAATCGTCGTGTTTTTTCTTAATTTCACTGATATATTTTCACTTGCAGGTTTGATTTGTCTGTAACCATGGTTTCTCAATCCCAAAGTAAGGAGTCTGGCTTGAAAAAAAATGAATGTAAGGAGCTTAGAGTTGTAAATCCTCAAGCCAAGTCCTCGAAGAAGATGAAGTTTGTTTCATCTTCTGAGATAGAACCAGCCAGCACGGCAACTATTTCTGAGGAGGCAAAGTCAGGTCGGGGTATGAGCACAATGACTCGTGTTGTGAAGAGAAAATTTCAGAAAATCAAGCCTGTTGTTGAGTACAATGAAGAAGGGAAACCATGTGGCCTTGCACATAGTGAGATGCAGTCCTACATTGGTGTGTTGGCACGCTCCAGAGTCCCGCTTGTGGACAAGAAATGGGTTCAAATATCCGAGGATATAAAAGAACAGATTTGGGAAGCCGTTGACATGGCTTTTGTGGTTGGTCAAGGGGGCAAGAAAATGGTGCTATCTTCTGCTGCCAAGAAATGGAAGGATTTCAAGTCTACACTAATGAGGGTTCATATCCTTCCATTCATCAAGGAGAAGGAGAAATTAAGGCAACCCCCTGAAACATACAAATTCATAGAGAAAGCTCAATGGGATGCCTTTGTAGCTTCAAGGTTATCTGAAAAATTTGAGGCTGTGCATGGGGTACAATCACAGAGGAGGGAGAAACTTGAGTACAATCATCGATTGTCTCGAAAAGGATATGTTGGTTTTAAGGAGCAATTGAAGGAAATCATGCATGGGGTAGATATTGATCAATCTACCTTATGGAAAAAAGCTAGAGAAGACAAACATGGTAACATCCCGGATCCAAAGTCTGCAGAGAAAGCAAAATTAATTGTAAGCCTACTGACTCTGTTTTAAAAATTTTATTACGTCTGCTGTTATATTTTTACGTCGTGTGAAAAATATTACTACGTCGAAATATTTTAAAACGTGTCGTTAAAGGTCTGAATCTGGAATCACTTCTCTGTTTTTTGTAATTATATCATAAGACGTCGGTGGTTTATTATTTACGTCGTGTTAATATATTAAAAACGTCGGGTATTTAGGTAGCGTCGTCTGAAATATTATATTACGTCGGTTGTTATGTTATTGAGTCGTGTGAAATATTATATTACGTCGATTTTTTTATAAATAACCGTCGTTTGTTTCCTTATTCTGACTTTTTATTATGTCTTTTTGTTAGGATGATTTGCAAAAGCAAGTCTCTGAAGGCACTCTTTCTCTGTCAGGAACCAATGATGTTTTGACATTGGCTTTGGGTCCCAAGCATCTAGGAAGAGTTAGAGGGGTAGGGGCTGGGATTTCCCCTAAGCAATACTTCAATTTACCTAGACAACAGAAGGTAGAGTTTGCCGATCAATTGAAGGAAAGTGTAAGACTTGTCCTTCAAGAAGAGACTTTGAAAATGGAGGCTAGATCAAGGGAAGAGAGTTTAAAGATGGAGGCTAGGACCAAGCAATTGGTAGAAGCTGAGAGGGAAAATTTGCTGAGTCAGCTTTCCAAACTCATCCCCAATTTTGATCCAAGCCTGCTGAAACTGAATACAATGTCCCAAATCCAAGGGTAAAGTCCCAAAAATCCAATGTCGGACAAAGCAAGCTGCTCTAGGGCACTTGATGTTAGAGCCCTTCAATTTGAGAAGGATACTGCCAAGAATGGGGAAAAGCAGGAAGAAATGGTAACGTTTTTGAACTTTGAATTCTCTGTTTCTCTGTTTATATTTACCGTCGTGTTAAAGTTATACCACGACGCATTGTTTATTAAACCGTCGTTTGATGTTATTTAGACGTCTGTAATTATTATACCGTCTTCTGTTAACGTTTACCACGACGGTTTATTGATTTGTTTTTAATTTTTGTACAATATCATTTATATATTTCTTTATTTCTTAAAACAGATATCCGGGGAAGTAGAAAAGAGAGTAGAAGGAAAGACACTTGAGATAGTTGAACAGGTAAATTCTCATAACTTAGCCTTTTTCAATTTTTTTTCAATTCTCATTACCGTCATAATTCTTTATTTAATGTCGTTTGATGAATTTTACACGTCTGTAATTATTACATACCGTCGTCTGTTATTGAGTACCACGATGGTTTAATTTAATTTTTTACTTTTTGTACAATGTCGTATATATTTCTTTATTTCTTATAACAGAAATCTGGGGATGTAGAAAAGATAGTAGAAAATATAGAGGAAAAGAAAGATGAAAAGGTAAATTCTCATAACTTTGCCTTTTTCATTTGTTTTTCAATTTTCAGACGTCTATATTTTCTTTAAACCGTCATTTGTTTTAAATTTCCACGACAGTTTTTATTTAATTGAATGTTTAAATTGTTGTACAATCTTACAAAACGTCGTAATATATGAATTACCACGACGTTTATTATTTACCGTCGTTTAATTAAATTTAGACGTTTGTAATTCTTACATACCGTCGTTTGTTATTAAGTACCACGACGGTTTAATTTAATTTTTTTACTTTTTATTTTTTTTTCCTTTTTGTACAATGTCTTATATATATTTCTTTATTTCTTATAACAGAAATCTGGGGATGTAGAAAAGATTGAAGAAAAGAAAGATGAAAAGGTAAATTCTCATAACTTTGCCTTTTTCATTTGTTTTTCAATTTTCAGACGTCTATATTTTTTTAAACCGTCGTTTGTTTTAAATTTCCACGGCATTTTTTATTTAATTGAATGTTTAAATTGTTGTACAAGCCTTCTTATATATATATATCTCTTTATTTATTAAAACAGCAATCTAGTGTTGGAGAAAAGCAAATTGAAAAGGTAAATTCATTAATTATGAATTTTGCATTTGAATTAGACGTCGGTTTTATTTAAACGACGTAATAAAGTATTCATTACGACGGTAGTTTTTTCCCCGTCGTGTAATTTATTTTCACACGACGGTTTGTTATTTAAACCGTCGTATTTATTTATTTACCACGTCACTTTATGTTGCTTTATTTCTTCAAACAGGATACTGTAGTACCAGATTATTCAAAGCTGGAGTTGCCATCTTCTTTACAATCCCTTTGTAGTTATGTGGAATCGACACAAAAGCCTCAGGGGAAGGCTATGACCTTTACTATTGAGAAGGAGGTGTTTGGCATAGATCGTAATACCTTCGTCTTGCATGAAGATATTACCCAATTTGCTGCCATGGAGGAAATTGGGGCTACTGTAGTTGCAGTATATATGAGGTTTGTCCTTATCAAATATTCATTTGACACTCTCCTTTATGTTGAAAAAAGAAAACACTCATGGTTTCAATTCATATATTTGGGTGCCTATTTGATCATTTGAAAGCTGCAAATATGGTAAATATGGTTGGCTTTATAGACCCTGCTCTAATTAGTGCCGACGCTGGTTCATTAACTGAAAGATCACGTATCGTATTCAGTCGACTTCAAAAAACAGATGGTGAACAGATTTTCCTGATGCCTTACAATCCAGGGTTAGTCTCCAAACAAAAAACAGTATTTTGTTTGTATGATGCTCTGCATATAAAACTATTTAATCTTTATATTTATTTTGTGCAGCCGTCATTGGGTCTTGATCATTGTGAGAGCAAAGAAGGAGACAGTCTATTTTCTGGATCCACTGTCTGGCAATCGAGTTGTGGATGAGGAGGGGAAAAACATAGTGAACAGTGCTTTAAAAATGTATAATTCACATATAGGCAGAGTAGGCCGTAAAGCAACTCTTTGGAAAACTCTGCCCGGCACTCCAAAGCAAGCAAGCAGCGTAGAATGCGGGTATTATGTCATGCGCTTTATGAGAGACATCATAAAGGATACTTCCCTGGAATTTGAGAAGATGGTAAGAAGAAAATTTTCAGATTTATTTTTATGTGGGTTTTTATATTATCAACGACGGTAAATTAAAAATACCGTTGTTGAATATATATACTACGTCGGTAAATTAAAAATAGCGTCGTCTGTGAGATTAATCTTTGTTTATGGCCTGCAGTTTGCCAAGGAAAATGATCAAGCGCCATACCCCCAAGCTGCCATTGAAGAAGTTAGGAAAGCATGGGCAGAGTTTGTTTGTGTTCATATGGAGTAGAGGAATTTTAGCATACTTAAACATTTTTATAAAATGTACAAATTTTGTTAGAATTAGACAAGTTTTTGTACAAAATTGGTTAGAATTAGACATAAACATTCTTAAACATTCTTTTTGTCCCTATGAATTTCAAATAGGTTTTCATTATTTTTTAAAAACAGAAATTGTGCGACCGATGTGTAAACGCACTTGCAACGACATAATTATATAGAATACCGTCGTCTTTATAACTATCAAAATTCAAAATATTCATAATAAATTTAAAATATAACCAAACAATGCACCGTCAACCTCCCTGTAAATTTGTTGAGGTTTTCATGTTGTGAAAAACCGTAGTTTTTTAAAAAGACGTTGTACACACATAACAACGTCACAGTTTTAAAAAGCGACGTAAAAGGTTTTTCAAATGACGTTGTTGGTAATATAGATGACGTTGTTTTCTTGATATTAGACGGCGAGAAGTTAGTAGTTTAGGTCGTGGAAAATGGTTTGTACGTCGTTTTCTGTGTAAAAATGGTCATGGTTTTAACTTTAAACGACGTTTGTTTAAAAATTACGTCGTCTATTATAATTTAAAACGTCGTTAATTTATTAACGCCGACGTGGTTTGGGGGTTTTTTTTAATAATATTTTATTCTATTTAATTCGAAATATTCATAATAAATTTAAAATAAATCCAAAAAATGCAACGTCAACTCCTATGAAGTCATTGAGATATTTTCTTCCCCCTTAAGCTTTAAAAAATTAAGTTTGAGTTATACAAATTTAAAATTACCACCAAAAAGAAAAATGCTTTCATAAGTCACAACATCACTTATACTTTAATGGTTTAGGGTTTAGGGTTTAGGGGGATAAAGGTTTATTTTTGGGGTTTAAGGTTTATGGTTAATATATATTAGGCAGTAAAACCATAAACCCTTTTCTAAAATTATTTAAACATATATATATAATTTAGGGTTTATATTTTATGGTTTAGGGTTTAGGGTTTAGGGTTTAGATGTAATAAGCGTCATGTTTATTTATATTTTTAACGACGGTTTTTTTGTTTTCCGTCGATGATTATCGAAGGGCGCGTTTCTAAACCGTGGTTTCTTTAAAATGACAACTGTGTATTTTAATAAACCGATGTGGTTACTTTATGGTTCTGAAAACGACGTCGTTCTCTTTTTAATACTCGCCAAATGACTTTTGGATTTCCGATGTAGTTATGACGGCGCTTGTTTATCTAAACTGACGTTGATTAGTCAAATATGACGTCGCTATGTATATTAGAACCGACGTGGATATTTACGATATTTTGTTTAAATATGATTTTTTCACGCATTTTTTAACTCTCAGTTTTCCATTAGGGTTGCAAATGATTCCTCACAAGAAATTGTCTTTCTGAAAGCAAATGGGTTTGCAGAATGATTCCTCACAAGACCAAGCATGGGTTTGCTACATCCTCCTGTGGAAAAGGGGACTAAGGCTGCAAACCCATACAGGTTCTAAGGCTGGTTCCACCCTTGCCACACAGGAGTTTTGAAGTTGATCACTGTGGAAAAGGGGACTACAATGTAACCAGGATCGAGGAGTGAGCTTTTCACACTTTGTTGATTTTGATTTTATGAAATTATTAGATATTCATCTGTGGCTGTGCAGGAGCTTGAGAACAAGAGGAAGGAGAGGGCCCAACTTGCATATGAGAGGAAGAAACAGTTGAACAAGCTGAGGGTGAAGGCAGAAAAGAAACCACGATGTATTTGCCAAATTTGTGTACATATATTGTGTAAATATTGATCAATATTTAACACGAAGAGATTTTCCTTTTAAGATGAAAATGTTGTTGAGAGTTGAGAATTAAATTTTGTTTTGTGTTAAGAAAGATATTACCAAAATAAAAGAAAAATTAATTAATTTTAAAAAGCTATAAAAATAAGACGGTGGTTTACAGAGAAGACAGACGTATAAATTGAAAAACTACGACGGTAATTTGAACTTAGGACGTGGTAAATAAACACGACAGTAGTATTGTAGGTACCGTCATAGTATACTCCAAAATAATAAGTCGATAAATTAATCTCTCGCGTCATGGTTTATTATTTAACACGTCATTTTTTTGTAATATACCGACGTTTATTAATTACATTATACACGTTTAGGTCGTGGAAAATGGTTTGTACGTCTTTTTCTGTGTAAAAATGGCCATGGTTTTAGCTTTAAACGATGTTTGTTTAAAAATTAAGTCGTTTATTATAATTTAAAACGTCGTTAATTTATTAACGTCGACGTGGTTTGTGGGTTTTTTTAATAATATTTTATTCTATTTAATTCGAAATATTCATAATAAATTTAAAATAAATCCAAAAAATGCAACATCAACTCCTATGAAGTCATTGAGATATTTTCTTCCCCCTTAAGCTTTAAAAAATTAAGTTTGAGTTATACAAATTTAAAATTAAAACCAAAAAGAGAAATGTTTTCATGAGTCACAACATCACTTATACTTTCATGGTTTAGGGTTTAGGGTTTATATAAATTTAGAAAAGGGATTAGGGTTTAGGGTTTTATGGACGAGATATTTTAGGCCATAAAACCCTAATCCCTTTGGAGAAATTATTTTAAAAATATATATATATATATATATATATATATATATATATATATATATAATTGTGGTTTTATTTATTAGGGTTTAGGGTTTAGGTTATATTTGTCTATTAGGGTTTAACGATGGTAGTTTGGTTTTGCGTCGTAAGGATATTTAGAACGACGTCATTTTTTAAATAAGTGTCATGTTTAGGTTGAACTTTTAACGACGGTTGTTTTGTTGTTTCCGTCGATGTTTTTTAAAAAGCGCGCTTTCTAAAAATTTCACCTTTTAACGACGTCATTTTGTAACCCTGAACCAAGTTGGCCATAGTCTGTGACCTAAAACATTTCGCTCCGCTCTCTCACTTCAACTCTAATTCAAAGTTGGGCTCTCCGTCGAATCCAAGTTGGCCAAGTTTACAACTCCGTCGAATCCAAGTTGGCCATAATTTGTGAGCTCTGCCTACCTGTAAGTACAAACCCTAATCTCATGCTTGTAAATTCATTGAATGATATTCAGTTCTGTGGTAAAGGGTTTTGTGATTTTTTAATGTTGTCGACGGTATGGGTTAATGTGTTTAATGTTTAATGTTTTCATGAATCGTGAATGGATATAATGTTGTCGGATCTTTTAATCACTCTCTGTTATTATGAATCGGGAATGGATTTAATGTTTTCATGCTTAGTATATGTTGGTTTCGTGCTTAGTATACGTGTTCTTAATACCCAACATAAAAATTAATGTATATGTTGTGTTCTGAATATATTTTGGGTTCTTGAAAATAAACTGGGATTTCGATATCTTTTTATGCATACGACGACGGTTTTTTTAACAAACCGTCGTTTGTAAATATATACCACGACGCAGTTTTTAACTTCCGTCGTGGTTCAAGTTCGCTGGCGTATGTTTCTTGCTAGCATTAGACGACGTTTTTTTTAAAATCCGTCGTCTATATATGTGTAATACGTCTGTTGTTGTTTAAAAACCGTCGTCTGTATACTATATTATTTGCTATTAAAACCTTATATAATCTGCTATAGTGATAGTCATTCCTTGTCTTTTCACCTTATTATAGATAAGAGGATATAGTGTCGGAGATGGATAAGTCATGGATGCACTCAGATAGAAGATCGAAGGCATATGAGTTAGGGGTGGAAGCATTTTTGCAATTTTCTGTAGAAAATCTTCTAACTACTACGCATATCCGTTGTCCATGTGTTAAATGTGCGAATTTGAAATTGTTTGGGGTTGGAATTATAAAGGATCACTTATACTTTAATGGAGTTGACCAAAGCTATAAGAATTGGACATTTCATGGAGAACCTTGGGAACCAACTACTAATGCTAGTAGAAATGTTGAAGAAGATGATGACCATAGTAGGTACAGTTTTGTGTCTGAAGAAATAGAGATGGATGCTAATGATTTTGGTGATTTTGGATCCGATCCTTATGAGTTTGCTAATGTGATTGGGGATGGAGATCAACCATTATACCCTGGTTGTAGAAAGTACACCAAGTTATCGGCATTAGTGAAGTTGTATAATTTGAAGGCAAAACATGGGATGAGTGATGTATGTTTTACAGAATTATTGATACTTCAGGGCGAGTTGCTTCCAGAAGGAAATACAATACCGGTCTCTATGTATGAGGCAAAAAAGACTTTGTGTGCATTGAGGCTGAGTTATGAGAAAATCTACGCATGCCCCCAATGATTGCATCTTGTATAGGAGGGAGTGAAGATTCAACTAATTGTCCTACTTGTAGTATCTCAAGGTGGAAGGAAACCAAAGATGGATTCTTGAAAGAGGGTGTGGCAGCGAAGGTGTTGTGGTATTTTCCTCCAATTCCAAGGTTTAAAAGGATGTTTCAATCACATGAGACAGCTAAGAATTTGACTTGGCATGCTGCTAGAAAATCAATTGACGGTCAGATGTCTCATCCGGCGGATTCCCCGTCTTGGAAACTTGTTGATGATAAATGGTCCGAGTTTGGTAATGAGCCGAGAAACTTGAGATTGGCTCTTTCATCTGATGGATTCAATCCCCACAATTCTCTAAGTAGCAGATATAGTTGCTGGCCAGTTATCTTAGTTACATATAATCTCCCACCATGGCTGTGCATGAAACGAAAGTTCATGATGTTGACTTTATTGATTTCCGGTCCTAAACAACCCGAAAATGATATAGACGTCTACTTGGAGCCTTTGATTGATGATTTAAAATCTTTGTGGGATGGGATTAGAGGAGTGTATGATGCACACATAGGAGAATACTTTACACTCAGAGCTGCATTACTGTGGACCATTAATGATTTTCCCGCCTATGGAAACTTATCTGGTTGTGTTGTTAAAGGATATAAAGCTTGTCCAATATGCGGCGATGATACACCTAGTCACAGGTTGAAAAATGGCCACAAAATTTGTTACATTGGGCATAGAAAATGGTTACCAATCAATCATCCATATAGGAGGCAACGTGCAGCTTTTAATGGGAAACCTGAATATGGCACGCCTCTGGAGCCATTAACAGGAAAAGAAGTGCTGCATATGGTTGAAGATATTAATTACATATGGGGCTCGAAAAAAGGGGGAGGCGGAGGTGAAAATGATGGTGACAGAGTTTGTTGGAAGAAGTCAAAATTCTTTGATCTTGAGTATTGAAAATACCTTCCAGTGAGGCATGTCCTAGATGTTATGCACATTGAGAAGAATGTTTGTGATAGTATCATTGGTACATTGTTGGAGATCCCTGGAAAAAATAAAGATGGGATTGCTGCTCGGTTAGATTTATTGAACATGGGGGTCAAAACTGATTTGCAACCCGAGTATGGAGAAAGAAGTACTCGTTTGCCTCCAGGGCCTTGGAATTTGTCAAGAGCAGAGAAGATAGCGGTTTGCAATTCTTTCTATGGTATGAAGGTCCCTGAAGGTTATTCTTCAAATAAAAATCTTGTATCTTTACAAGATTCAAGACTTCTTGGCCTTAAATCACATGATTGTCATACCTTAATGCAACAATTGCTCCCTGTGGCAATTTGTTCTGTTTTGGAGAAGCCTGCAAGGTATGCAATAACTCGTTTGTGCTTCTTCTTCAATGCTATATGTGCAAAGACGGTTGATGTTTCCAAGCTAGATAAGTTGGAAGAAGATGTAGTAGTTACTTTGTGTTTGCTTGAAAAATACTTTCCACCTTCATTCTTCGATATCATGGTTCATCTAGTAGTACATCTTGTCAGAGAAGTTCGTCTATGTGGGCCAGTATATTTTAGATGGATGTATCCGTTTGAAAGATATATGAAAGTTCTAAAGGGGTATGTTCAGAACCGTACTCATCCCGAAGGTTGCATTGCGGAGCGTTATATAGCTGAAGAAGCTGTAGAATTTTGCACTGAACATTTATCTGATATTAGTACAATTGGAGTGCCATCAAGTCAGAAGATAGGAGTTTCAAAGCCATTATCAGGTTACACAGTGAGCGTAGTTGATCGGGACCTGTTGAACCAAGCACATCTATATGTCTTGGAGAATACGGAGGAATTCCTACCTTATATCGAGTATGAGTTTTATTCTTTAAGTTTCCATTTTAAATTATTCCTCATGTTAAATTTAAGGTATGCAATAATTGATTGGGACCGTAATGCTTGAATTTTTCGTGTCATGTAGGGAACATATGATCCACATTAAGGCCGTTTATCCAAAATTTAGAAAGAGAACAAAGTGGCTGCAAGATAAGCACAATAGCACTTTTATTCAATGGCTACACTTCAAGGTATATGTTATTCAATAACATATTGGACTTTTAATTTTCTTCTTTCTATGTTTGATTGAATTAAGATATAATTAATTTGCAGGTTCAAAGTGAACTTGATGAGGGAGGCAATCATGGGGTATCAGAAAATTGAAGGTGGCTAGCAGCTGGTCCAAACATGGCAGTGCCATTATATAGGAGCTATCTTATTAAAGATGTTAAATTTAACATCAAGGCACAAGATGATGTGCGGACAGTTCAAAATAATGGAGTTTATTTACTTGCACATACCATGCAAGTTGCTAGTGCCAAGGATAAAAACCCAATTCTCTCAAATATGGGTTTTTATCGTGTCATTCAAGAAATTTGGGACCTTGACTACCAAAAGTTTACAATCCCAGTCTTTAGGTGTGATTGGATAGATAGTACTTCCGGCCTTGTAGTCGACGAACTTGGATTTACCCTTGTAGATTTGAGTAAAATTGGACATAGGAATGACCAATTTGTTTTGGCTTCTCAAGTCAAACAAGTATTTTTTGTTGATGACCCGATGCATCATGGTTGGTCGGTAGTGTTATCAGCGCCTAATAGAGAATATAATGATGTTATTGGTGATGATGTCTTAGGTGATGTGAGAATTGAGTTTGAGCCATTTGCTAGAGAGATGCCAAATGTTGACACATTTGATGAACTAGTGGGTGAGTTTGGGAGTCAAAATATTCGAGATGGGTGTGAAGATATATGGATTGAATGATGCTCTTGTAATTTATGAAATTACTTATGCCCTAAACAGCACTACTGTATGACATTAATTTTGTAATAAATTGTAATGTGTTTTCTTCACTTTCATTATGCAGGTTTTGGCCACAAAACAATCAGTACATAAAATACTGGTTCAGTATTATAAAACGACAGTCCTCATAAAACTGTGAAAAACAGACGTCTGTTTTCAAAAAAATTGTCCATAAAAAATGACGTTTTGGAGCATTCAACGACGGCATTGAATTTACCGACGTCTAAAAGCGAAGTGAAATTGAAGAAAGACGACGGTATTGTGAAACAGCTATTAACGATATCACGTCGGAGAAGCATAAAGAGCCGACATGTAATTACAAATAACACGACTCCAGTACCATAATACCGACGTCTAAAACGACAGATATCGAACCTGAACGTTACAAAAGACGACATCTTAGAGCATGAACTCGTCCGTAACAAATAAAAAATCGTCGTCTTAAAATTTTACCACGTCGCTTGTTATATAAAAAACGAAGTAAAAAATAAACAATTCACGACGTAATTTGATATCCAGAGGTAAATTTGTTGACGTAAAAAGATATTTTGACGTCGTTCTTTTACAAAAACAACGCTATATTAAATATCCACGTCTCTTTTTTTATTCTTATGTCGTTACATATATTTTCCACGTCGATTGGCTGAAAAACTTCGCCGTCTCAGATATATTAGACGACTATTATTTTGGTAAAGACGACGTATAAATAGAGAAACACGGCTGTCTTTTACATGATCACGACGTTGTATATAAAATACGACGACGTTTATAGAAATAAATATGTCGTAAGTCATGAGCCTAACATATTTTCCACGTTGTTTATTTTATATACAATGAAGTGGAAAAACCATTTCACGACGGTTATATAAATATTCCAGACGTCGTATAGTTTAGTAACGTCGTATTTTCTTTATTTAATGACGTATTGTATTTATTTACACGACAGAGTTTGTATAAAATAGGACGTCTATTCTTATCCTTGACAATTTTTTGGCTCATTTTTCAGTAAACAGACATCGGTTTTTTTTTTTGGTTAATGACGTTGTTTGTTAGAACAACGACGGTGATGTACCCTGACCGCTATTTCCACGTCAATATTAATGGAAAAAACGAAGTGGAAAAAATATTTCACGACGTTTATATAAATACATTGGACGTCGTATGTTTAAATAACGTCGTATTTTATTTATTTAAAGACGTATTGTATTTATTTAAACGACGGGGTTTATATAAAATAGGTCGTCTATTCTTTTCCACGACAATTTTTTGGTTCATTTTTCAGTATACAGACGTTGGTTTTTTTTTTGTTAATGACGTTGTTTGTCATTACAACGACGGTGATTTCGCGTCGTGGTTTTACTTTGCAAAAGATGTCGGTCGATTTTACGACGGTTTGAAAACCCGATACACGACGGTGAATTTCCGTCGTCTTTTGCCTTTTTTGTAGTAGTGTTAATTCCAACGATTAGAATCTTCATGTCATAGTGGGGCCATAGATTTCTTCCTAGTTATTTTATTTTATTTTTTCATCATAGTTAGAAAGGGGGAGGGGGAGGAGAAATATTTTTATGTTCAGGTACACCAATTGTCTGGCGGTGGCGGAGCAAGGATTCTTAGCATGGAGGGGCCAAAATTTCAAAGTCACTTCCACATAGGTTTTTCATCTTCAATTGAGAGGGTCAACACAAATCTAATTGCAATAATGGTATTGCTATATCATATATTTTATAATATATTACAATAGATTGAAAATTAAATGGGTGCCCAGGGCCATGACTTGTCTTGCTATAGCTCCGCCCCTACTGTGTGGTGTACCATCCAATACCCATAAGACATATGTAAAATATTTTTATATGTCCCATTTGTATTTTATGATACACCATTTTCAAATATATGCTTTTCTTTTTTTAATATATGTTCGAAAAATTCGTAGGCAGTAGGTGGGCAGTAGGCATGGGCCTAGAGCCGAGAGGAGTAATCGGGGCCTAGGCACCCCTTTTTAAAATAATTATTTTGTATTATAAATTATAAATTTATACCAAAATCATGCAAAATAATAAGATATATAAAAGAAAACTTTAAACCTTGATATTATCTAACTTTTATTTTTGTACTTTCAGTAACCTTGATATTTTAAAAAAACTGCCAAAAAAAAAAAGTAAAAATAGGACCATTTTAATACAATGTTTAAGGCCATTTTACAAAACTCAACCCGTTAATTATATTAAAAATTAGGTCAGATATCTCTTCTTCCCAAGCGTCACTTTCTCCTTCCTCTCTGTGTTTCGATTTCATCTCTCTGTCTCTCCGTCTTTCTTCCTAACAAGCAGCGGCTCCTGCGCGCTTCAACCTACCTTTGTCCGCTCCTCAACGGCAAAATCCCCACCCAGACCCGGTCAGAACCGCCTAGACCTGCCTAGACCCGCCTAGGCCCGCCTAGGCGGGCACCCAGGGTCCGCCTAACTCCCTGGCACCTACCCCTAATGATTAGGGTGAAATGACGGTGCCGCCTAACTCCCTGCGCTGTTCAACCGCCCTTCGTCCGCCTAGACCCGCCTAGGCCGCCTAGGCGGGCGCCCAGGTGCCGCATAACTCCCATCGTTCACAACCCTTGGGAATTGGTTGCATGGACAACATTTATGGAAAATGGACACTAGTTTCTTTGAAGAATTGGCTCTTTCATTATAATTCAGCACTACAATTATAACAATGATAAGGGACCTATATAAAGACTTCTCCTATCATAACTGATTAACCCACTCTCATATCTTAGACTCTTCATCAACCCACTGACTCATAAAACTGACAATTTATTCAATTCATTAATACATGAACTTATTAAATCAGAGAATAAGAAAAGACTCAACATAACATTGTACCTTCTTCCTCTTTATGTGTTGCATAGTTAGCTGTCTAAGCTGGTTTGCCTCTGTAGTCCTTGCCAAATGACCAAACCTATCACATTTGTAGCATTTAGTCTTGCCTTTGAACCAACAAGCACCATAGTGAAGCTTGTCACATGTTTTGCAAGGACCCTTTGCTTCTTCATTCTGGTTTTCCTTCTTGGAGTTGTTCTCAGACTTTGCATCCCCTTTCTTCCATTTCTGTGGTTTTCAGTTCTTCTTAGACTTTGAACTTCCAGGTTGACCTGTGTTTGATTGATCCCTAGGATTCACACTTAGACTAGAAAATGCATTTTCTGTCAATTTCTCAGTGTGCCTTTGCAAATGTTGTTCATGGGATTTCAAAGAACCAATAACCTCCAGAACTCCTATAGTCTCAGTGTCCTTTGTTTCTTCTATCACTTCAGCAATAAAATCATATTCCCTAGACAAACTTATCAAAAGTTTCTGCACAATCCTTTGATCAACAATCTCTTCACCATATGCTTTCATTTGATTTACTAACTCAAGCAACTTAGTTACATAATCAGATAAGGAATCATCTTCCTGCATACGAGGGTATTCAACTTCCCTTCTAAGTGCTTGTAGTTTAATAGATCTTACCTTCTTATCTCCTCTGAATTCTTGCTAAAAAATTTCCCATGCTTCTTTGGCCGATTCTTTCAATGCGATTCTGGGAAAGATATCATCGGAAACTGCATTCTGAATCAGTCCCAATGCCTTGCATCCTTTGCAACATTCTCTTCCAATGTGAGCTTTTGAGCTGCAGTCAGAGCCTCACAATTGTCCTTCTTCATTGGTTGTTCAAACCCAGTTTCCACCATATCCCAGAGCTTGTGGGATTTGAAAATCGTACACATCTTGATTCTCTAGAAATCGTAGTTGCTGCCATTGAAGATGGAAGATGGGGGCACGTAGCTCTCCCATTCCAGATCTAGCCATGTGAGACTAAATCCACGAGATAGAGGATATCTTCGTTGGATTTCTACGATTGCACAACGCCTAGATTTAGATTCGAACCTGCGCTCTCGATACCATTTTGAGATTTCAATAGCAGAGGTTTTCTTGGGAAAGAAGAATATGAAATAGTTGCAGAGAATGAGAGAGATGTTGTGAGAGAGAGAGTCTGTCACTGAGCATTGAACATAGCAATGCACGCACACACACGCTGATTTCATTCCAACGAAAATATACTTTTTACAATAAATGAAAACAAGCCTTACAATTGTGTCAACAATATG
Source organism: Prunus campanulata (assembly GCA_034190965.1). Lineage (NCBI taxonomy): Eukaryota > Viridiplantae > Streptophyta > Magnoliopsida > Rosales > Rosaceae > Prunus > Prunus campanulata. The sequence continues at coordinate 857,880 of CM067209.1, forward strand.
AGCTGTACCCTTGGCATAAAACTAGGACATATAAGTCCTACAATGTGTGCTGGCATCAAAGCCTAACACCTGTTCAGCTAAGGATTAAACCACGGAATAATTTACATTTCAACAACTATGTCCCCATGATGGGGTTGAATCTCATTTCAAAAACCTCAAACTGAAAATTGACAATGATGAGCTAACAGGGTACTTTCTATATGAGAGTTGGCAATGCAACTTCGAAAATAAGTCAAGAAGTCATTACAAAGGTGTTCTGTGTCAATGTGGAAGATGAATGAATGTGAAGTGCCCACTTTCAGTTTCATCCTTTGCTGAACAAGGTGGGGGCATCTTTGTAAAAGAATCAGCTAGGTTCATAGTGATTGATGATTTACGTGTGATGTCCCTGTTATCAGTGGCAAGCAAACCTGTATTTACAAAGTTTGGAGCCATGAATGAGAATAGCACTACTGAACAAAAGATTTTGAATATAGGAGCTCATGAGGTAATTGAATGCTATTTGCCACTTCTTTTATTTTTCTTTTAATACAACTGTAGTGTTTGTGGTTTTTGACCTTATGGTCTATTTTTCCAGGTTTCGAACTTGCTTCTGCGTTCATTTGTATCAAAGAAACCTTTGTCTGAAACTCTACTGAAGCTTGATCCTATACCAATTCGAAATCCGAATTTGAGCCTTGATCAACTAATATTGACAAGTGTAGAATCTCTACTACTTGGAGACATAATGAATGAGGAGGAAGAAGAAAAGATTGTTGTTAAGCTGACAATTAGCGTCTCAAAGGATATTGTTTGTTATGCCGAAGCAGGGGAGGATTTTGCAAATTTGCTCCTCAGTTTTTTGACTGTTCCACTTGGTTTCGTAGTAAAGCATATGAGGGATGCCTCTTTCAAAGGAGAAATTTTTATATGTTCCTGGTACACCACGTGTTTGGTGTACCATCCAATAGACGGAGGATATGTGGAATTATTTTCCAACTTACTGCATTTCTTTTTATGACATGTGACGGGCTGTATTGGAAATATTCCATATGTTCTCCGTCTATTGGATGGTACACCAGCCACGTGGTGTACCAGGAACACCCAAAAATTACTCCTTTCAAAGGGTGCATTGATCAGTTGCACAAATGTCTCAAAGATCTTGATGAGCAGCACTTGTCTCAAACATCCTCCGCCCCCTTAGAAATAGCATGTGGTTGTAACTTTAAAAAAAAAATGTCTCCTTGGGATTTTTTTCAGAAAAAAAAAAAGTGTCCTTTGGAGATTCTATTAACACCTCATTAGCTGAAGTTTAAAGTCATAACTCTATATTTGCCAGTGGGGGTTTACCTCAGTGGTTGAGGTCTTTGTTTGCAATCCCCATGACATCAGTTTGAATCCCATTGTGGGTGCGCCTTCCCCTTAGAATAAAATTCCCTCTCCCCCTCCCCTTAGAATAGAATATCGACGGAAAAAAAAAAAAAAAACAGAGGTCATAATTCAACAAACTCCATGGCATCAATTTCAATCCCATTGTGGGTGCCCCCTCCCATTAGAATAGGATATCAATCAAATATAAAAAAAGGTCATAATTCTATATTTAATTCCAGCGACTAGAATCTTCATGTCATAGTAGGGCCATAGATTTCTTCATAGTTATTTTATTTTATTTTTTAAGCATAGTTAGAAAGGGGAAGGGGGAGGAGAAATATTTTTATGTTCAAGTACACCAATTGTCTGGCGGTGGCGGAGCAAGGATTCTTAGCATGGAGGGGCCAACACAAATCTAATTGCAATAATGGTATAGCTCCGCCCCTATTGTGTGGTGTACAATCCAATACACGTAAGACATATGAAAATATTTCATAAAAATAAAATATTTTTATATGTCCCATATTTGTATTTTATGATACACCATTTTCATATATATGCTTTTCTTTTTTTAATATAAGTTCGAAAAATCCATAGGCAGTAGGTGGGCAGCAGGCATGGGCCTAAAGCCTAGAGGAGTAATCGGGGCCAATGCACCCTTTTTTTTTTAATAATTATTTTGTACTATAAATTATAAATTTATACCAAAATCATGCAAAATAATAAGATATATAAAAGAAAACTTTAAAACTTGTTATTATCTGACTTTTATTTTTGTATTTTCAGTAACCTTGATATTTTAAAAAAACTGCAAAAAAAAAAAAAATTTGTAAAAATTTTAATACAATGTTTAAGGTCATTTTACAAAACCCATCCCGTTAGTTATATTAAAAATTAGGTCAGATATCTCTTCTTCCCAAGCGTCGCCTTCTCCTTCCTCTCTGTGTTTTGATTTCATCTCTCTGTCTCTCCGTCTTTCTTCCTAACAAGCAGCGGCTACTGCGAGCTTCAACCGACCTTCGTCCGCTCCTCAACGGCAAAACGCCCACCCAGACCCGCCTAGACCCGCCTAGGCCGCCTAGGCGGGCGCCCAGGCTCCGCCTAACTCCCTAGCGCCTACCCCTAATGATTAGGGTGAAATGACGGCGCCGCCTAACTCCCTGCGCGCTTCAACCGTCCTTCGTCCGCCTAAACCCGCCTAGACCATCCTAGACCCGCCTAGGCCGCCTAGGCAGGCGCCCAGGTGCCGCCTAACTCCCATCGTTCACAACCCTTGGGAATTGGTTGCATGGACAACATATATGGAAGTGTGGAGAGTTTTGACTCACAGCTTTTCCGAACTGAAGAATGTAGAGCCATGATGTTACGTCCCCGCAATAGGACAGAATATCTCTTGGACAACCTCAAACTGAAATTTGATGATTGTGAACCCACGCGGTACTTTACGTGTTCTAATCCACATTGCAGAAATTTTCGGAGCAGTCTTGTTTTTAGTTATTACCAAACGGTTCGTTGTTATCGTTGTAAGCGTCTAATGGACTCAGAGACCACCCTTCCAGTGTCTGGTGCTGAAGATGGTGAGGTCTTTGTAAAAGGACCAGCCAGATTTATAATTAGTGATGATTTACAAGTGATGCCCCCATTTACTTCTACAAGCTCTTCTTTAGTTAAGAACCTAGGATTCACGGGACGGAATAGTATTGAGGAGTTGACAGTCAATGTAGGAGTTGATGAGGTAAATGATCTGTTATACCACCAAAGTTAATTTTCTTGTAAGAAATGAAATGCTAGTTTCTGATGATCTTTTCACTTTCTTCAGGTTTTGAAGTTGCTTACGTGCTCGTTAGTATTAAAGAAGCCTTCCACTGAACTCTGCCGAAGCATGCACCCCTCCCAGAATTGAGCAATGAAAACGTTGATCAAGAAATATATGTTGTATCTCGAATGAGGAAGAAGAAAAGATTTCTATTAAGCTCATAGTTAGCAAATCTGGGAAGACGGTTTGTTATGCAGAAGCAGGGGAGGAGTTTGTTAATTTAATCTTCGGTTCTTGACTCTTCCACTCGGGTTTATTGTGAAACAGATGTAGGATAACTCTATGAAAGGATGCACTGGTCAGTTGTACAAAAGTGTCCAGGATCTTGATGAGCAATGCTTGAAGTCAAATAACCATAAGAAAATGCTAGTGAGTCCCAATCTTCTCCCTGGGTTTGGCTATAAGAAAGAACCATCCTTTGGGAATAGAGGAAGCCTCGTATCGGCTGGCTGTTGATACCAGCCTTATCCACTGTAATAAACAAGTGAAATCAGTTGAATTCATAGACCCCAAATCCCACCATAACAAAGATGATAATGCTCTTGGATTTTTGAAAGGACCGGCGACGTTCATGATAACCGACAGTCTCAACGTAAGTCTGATCTCTGCAATTCTTGGCCTATCAATTTTATGCAAATTGAATGTACCTGTCACTGACATTGAGGTACAAGTTGCTCAAGTGGGCAAGAAGGAGGTGAGTTATATATATCGTTTATGTTTATCATTTGTAATTTACCTTAAACTACTCTGGTTGAATCCTTAGCTGTGAGTTTCTATTTTGTTTGAAATTTTAGGCAGTTGGTTTATGATGAATATTCAATGAAGTGTTGCTGCTTGACCACGGTTGTTATTCAACGTGGTTAAAGCCCAAGTAGCTACCATGTGTTGAAAGTGGTTGATCTATTTGTGACAGCTATATAATCTCTTTCATATGTTGATCAATCTTGTTTCTTACTGCATGCTCCGCCTTTGGGTGGCTTCTTTTGTTTGACTCTGCTCTAACCAGTGTCTTCCTTAGGAAGCCAAATCGAGGATTTGGATGCCTTAGTTTTCTAATATAAGAAGAGGATGTATTTTGTGTTGCAGATTAATTAATTTTCTACTTTATGTATTGTTCTCTGCACTATTGTATGTTTTGTGTTATACAACTTGAAACGCTTATGATTGTTGGATTGCTGTGAGATATTGCTTTGTATATGTGTGCCATGTCTTGGTTTCATCTTGCTTCATATCTAACTGTGTTACTGGGGGAAAAATATACCATTAAAATTCTGGCAATCCGGAGGTACAAACAGTGATTAGTTTCTCTATTGAAATCCAGCTTCTAAACTCATATATATGATTCTAGCCCATTTTTACAAAAAGGTTATAGGAGTCTAGGATTCGCCCTTCTTAGTATCTTACCATTGCCTCATCTCCCGCCAATGCTGAGGCTGAAGCAGCCCTTCTTGGCTGTCGTCTGGCTATAACCAGTGTCTTCCTTAGGAAGCCAAATCGAGGATTTGGATGCCTTAGTTTTCTAATTTAAGAAGAGGATGTATGTATATTATTAGTGCTAAGAATGGGTATATGACTAATTATCTCTAATTAATTTTCTACTTTATGTATTGTTCTCTGCACTATTTTATGTACTGTGTGCCCTAAACCCTAAACAAAGAGCCAACCTAGCATTGTGTGAAAACGAGTAAAGCCGCGCGGCTATACTATTTCTATAAAAAATAACGTAGTACAGCCGGTCGGCTATATTATTTGGCAAAATACGCAAGAGTCTAGCCGCGCGTCTATACTATTTAGTGAAAAAAGGAACCCATGTGTCAAAAAGAGTACAGCCGTTCGGCTATTTCTTGAAAATATGTTACTTTATTCAATAAGATGTGAAAATTATGTGTATAACACGTGAATTTTGTATGTATTCTTGAAATGTTTTTAAAAAATATGTTTATTAAACAAGAAAAATACATACATACGTCCACAATATGAGTATTGTACGTTTGCTTTTTTAAAATCGTGTATTTTACTGAGTCTATAAGACGTTTACATAAAATGAATGTATTATTATTATTTTTTAAAAATAAACCAGTAAAGCCGATCGGCTATACTATTTTAAAATATAATATGCTTAAAGATTATAGCCGCTCGGCCAAACTACGGTTTTTATTATAAAAATAAGTATAGCCGTGCGGCTATACGCCCTTTAAATATAATATACTTAAAGCGTATAGCCGATCGGCTATACTGTTTTTACATGTAGTCACTAGGAGGTTCCTCTCTTTTTTTCATTTTTTAAAATTTTTTTTTTATAAATAGTATAGCGACGCGGCTATACCCGGGATTTTTTTTTTAAAAAAAAAGAAGAGTATAGACGAGCGGCTTTACGGGGGTCCATTTTTTTAATTTTTTTAATAAACAGTATAGGCGCACGGCTATACTCCTTACACAAATGTTGTGATCTTGTTTTAAACAAAAATTGCTGAAATTATCCATACAATTGGGGCATTACCGTAGTCCTAATTGTCCCCTTTTGAGTTTTTACTTTTCCAAAGTTATTTCCCCAAATAAAGAATTTAGCATTTTCACTTTTAATACTAGCATTATACACGTACGCACGTATTTTTCATGCTTAATACACTTTGTTTTTTTACAAAATTTCCAATAATACACATAAATTCATGTATTGTACATATAATTTTCGCATACTATTGAATAAAAATAATATATTTTTAAAGTATAAACTAATGCAACTTGAAGGGTCCCTTTTTTTTTTTTATAAATGTTTTCTAATAAATAGTATAGCCGCTAGGCTATACTCTTTGCACAAATACTATGATCTTTTCCTTTTAAAATTGTTTTTCCCCGATTTTTGTTTATTGATAGTTTAGAGCATTATCCATTACTATTATGCCATTATCGGAGTCTTTATTGTCCCTGTTTGTGTTTTTACTTTTCCAGAGTTATTATCTGTATAAAGAATTTAGCATTTTCAATTTTAATACTCATATTGTATACGTACATACGTATTTTAAATATATTATATACCTTTCACTTAAAAAATAAATTAAAAAAGTACCCTCTTAGGTGCATTAGTTTATCCTTTATTAATACTAATTGGCTAGTTTCAACAGATCCAGTGCTGATATTGAAGAGAGAGAAATTTCAAAGTAAATCAATATGAGAGTTCAATTTTTTCATCTTTTGTTGTGGGTATGTTTGTCTTTGATCTAACTCGTTCTCTTGAGTGAAACTTGTTTGAGGAACATCAATCAATATTATTCTAATAATTTAATTAAACAACAAAAAGAATATTTATAGAAAAAAAAGGGACCCACCTAGTGTCTAGGCGCTCGTCTAGCATCTAGGCGCCCCTCTAGCGATTAGGCGCCCATGTGTTAAAAAAATGTCCACAAAAGGTACTTTTTTTTAATTTAAAAAAAAATACCGTAGTAACACCGCAAGGCTATACTATTTTGAAACATATTTGAGAGTATAGCCGCGCGTCTACACTATTTAGCGCTTGGCACGTGTCGAAACAGGTATAGCCGCCCGGCTATACTATTTTTGTAAAAAAATACCGTAGTAAAGCCTTGCGGTTATACTATTTTTGTTAAAAAAAACTTTGTAGTAAAGCCGAGCAGCTGTACTATTTATAGAAAAAAAGAGACTCATCTAGCGCCTAGGCTTCCCACGTGTCAAAACAAGTATAGCCGCAGTGCTATACCTTTAATTGTTTCAAGCTTTGTGTCTTTTGGTGGCTTCTTTTCTTGGCGACTCTGTTCTATCAGATGTCTGTTAGCGAGAGATATCCTATTCTATTAGGATATTATTTTATTTATTTCCTTTTATATTGATATTATGTAATTAGGATTCCATTTGTTTTCCCAGTTTGACCCTACTAGGGTTTGTAACCTTGTATTATAAATACCTCCTTTCGGAGAGTGAAATATATCTGAAAATATTCTACCATATTGTTTGACTTGGTATCAGAGCCGACTTTCTGGTGACCTGTGTGTGTTGTGCCCACCCGTGTTCTACTGTGTGCCATAATTTCTTTTAGGGTTATTGTGTATGTGCCTTTGCCGTGTTCCGCTGTGTGCTCTGTCGTGTTCGTGCCTCTACTGTGTGCCTCTACTGTGTTCGTGCATCTGCCTCTACTGTGTTTGTGCCTTGTGCTCTGTCGTGTTCGTGCCTTTACTGTGTTCGTGCATCTACCTCTACTGTGTTTGTGCCTCTGTTGTCTTCGTGCATCTGCCATATTTGTGTCTGTGCTGTGTTCTGTTGTATACTCTGCGTGATTTGTTGAGTTTCTGCTACAATCATGGGTGATCATTCCATTGTTGGTGATGTTGCTGCTTCTGCAAATTTGCGTGTTTCTGACTCTATTCCAAGTACTGGCTCTAATACTTGGATAATTGACACTGGTGCTTCTGATCATATGACTTATGATGCTAAATTTTTTTATGAGTTGTCTAGTAACACCCGTGACCCATGCATAACTAGTGCTAATGGTTTGCCCTCTCCAATTACTGGCGAGGGCACCATTTCTCTCACCCCAACTCTGTCCTTGTCTCGTGCGTTATTAGTTCCCAATATCCATTATAACTTGTTATCTGTTGGTCGTTTACTTGATACACTTAATGCTTCTGCTACTTTCTATCCTACCCATTGCTATTTTCAGGATCTCAAGACTCACGAGGTGATTGGGCATAGTAAACGGATAGGGGGGTTGTATTATTTGACATTACCTTCTGCACCAGTTTGTGATCGTGTCGTTAATATTGTTCAACGTTGCAGTGTCAAAGACAAACAGAAAATTTGGTTATGGCATCGTCGCTTGGGACACCTGTCATTTGGCTACCTTAAGCGTCTGTTTCCATCTTTATTCCGCTCCTGTGATGAGTCTAGCTTCAAATGTGAGACTTGTGTAATGGCCAAGAGTCACCGTACTGTTTTTCCCTTAAGTAATAATAAAGCTGCTTTGCCTTTTGAGTTAGTCCATTCTGATATATGGGGTCCTGCTCGTGTGACTTCTCATGGTTTCCGTTGGTTTGTTACGTTTATTGATGACTGCACTCGCTTAACATTGGTGTATTTGATGAAGAATAAATATGATGTTGCCTCTATTCTCCCTGATTTTTGTGCCATGGTGTCTACTCAGTTTCATGCTCATGTTAAAGTTTTTCGAACCGATAATGGCGGTGAATATGTGAATCATACCTTGAATCAGTTCTTTCGTGATCACAGTATCATTCACCAAACTACCACTCCATTCACTCCTCAACAGAATGGCGTGTCTGAAAGGAAGAATCATCAATTACTTGAAGTTGTCCGCTCTCTTAGGTTGGATATGTCTGTTCCTCATCATCTTTAGGGACATGGTGTCTTGGCCGCGGCCTACTTGATTAACTGTACTCCTAGTCGGGTTCTTGATTTCAAGACTTCGCTTGATGTGTTGTGTGCCCATACTCCTCCGGTTTCGGTCTCTAAGTTATCTTCGAAGGTGTTTGGGTGTGTTGCTTATGTTCATGTCTACTCTCATCAACGGAGTAAACTTGATCCTTGTGCTCTCCGAAGGGTTATAAGTGTTATCACCCGCCTACTCAGAAGGTACATATTACTTTGGATGTCACCTTTCATGAAGAAGTACCTTATTATGTTTCCCCCTCCTCTTCAATTCAGGGGGAGAGTGGGAGTGAATTGAAGAGTTTCGGAGTAGAAAATGTGAAAGATATTGGACCTGAAGAAGGAATTTCTGGCGAACAGGAAGCGACCGATCGCATGGAGGAAACGACTGGTCGCGAACGAATCTGCCTGGATACGACCGGTCGCATAGAAATGAGCGACCGGTCACTAACGAATCTGCCTGAAAGCGACCGGTTGCACATAGGAAACGACCGGTCGCCTGCCTCGATGAGCGACAACAATGACGATACGAGTGACGCGACAGGTCGCCAGGAATGTCACGACCGGTCGCTCGGTGATATTTTGAAATTTTTCGAGCCTCTCTCAGAAGGACATAACAGTGATAATAGCGACTCTCGTACATATGAAATTGATACAGAACCCCCCTCTGCCCTGCCACTGCCCCAATCAACTCGTGATAATGAGGTACTTTCTAGTGATGTGTTTACTTATTCATTGCCCCCACGCACTACTCGTGAGAAACCTAAAGTACAATATTCTCCTGATATACATGCCAAGTCCAAATATCCCATTAACCATTATATGTCAACTCATCGTTTATCTAAGTCATATGCATCATATTTATGTCAATTATCTAGTGTATGTGTGCCAACTAAGTTGCACGATGCTCTATCTGATCAAAACTGGGTAGATGCAATACATATTGAGATGGAAGCCTTGAACAAGAATGCTACTTGGGAGTTAGTTCCTTTACCAAAAGGAAAAAAGACAGTTGGGTGCAGATGGGTGTTTACTTTGAAGCATAAGGCTGATGGTTCTATTGACCGTTACAAGGCAAGATTGGTAGCAAAAGGGTGTACTCAGACCTATGGAGTGGATTACACGGAGACTTTCACTCCAGTAGCCAAGCTCAACGCTGTACACGTACTCTTGTCCTTAGCTGCTAATCATGATTGGCCGCTGTAACAATTTGATGTCAAGAATGCATTTCTCCATGGTGACCTCAAAGAAGAAATATACATGGATCCTCCACCGGGTATCCTTGCGACCTCTAAGGAGGGTATGGTGTGCAAGCTACGGAAATCATTGTATGGATTAAAGCAGTCTCCAAGAGCTTGGCTCGGGAGGTTTGTTGCAGCTATGAGGAAATCTGGGTATGTACAAAGTAACTCGGATCATACTTTGTTTCTGAAACGTCGCAAAGGTAAATTGACAGCTTTAATAATTTATGTTGATGATATGATTGTAACTGGAGATGATCAGGTAGAAATACAGAGTCTTCAGAAATATCTTGCGTCTGAATTTGAGATGAAATCATTAGGTGATTTGAAATACTTTCTTGGGATTGAAGTTGCCAGATCTAAGCATGGTATTTTTCTATCCCAAAGAAAGTATGTTTTGGACTTGCTTGCAGAAACTGGAATGTTGGATTGTAAACCTATTGATACACCAAGTGAACAAAATCACAAGTTGGGGTTGTATCCTGATCAAGCTCCGACTGATAAGGAGCGCTACCAAAGGCTTGTGGGAAAATTAATTTATTTGGCTCATACACGTTCTGATATTGTGTATGCAGTAAGTGTAGTGAGTCAGTTTATGCACTCACCTAGTGAAGATCATATGGGTGCCGTGACACGTATTTTGAGATACCTCAAAGGGACTCCTGGCAAGGGGTTAATGTTTTCCAAGTATGGTCATACAGATGTGGAAGGGTACACAGATGCTGATTGGGCCGGTTCAGCTACAGATAGGCGCTCGATATCTGGGTATTTTATGTTTGTTGGTGGCAATCTTGTTACGTGGAGGAGCAAGAAACAAAAGGTGGTGTCTCGGTCTAGTGTTGAGGCCGAGTATCGGGGAATGGCCCATGGTGTATCTTAATTACTATGGTTGAGGAGATTGTTGAGAGACCTTGGTTTTGGGCCTAAGAAACCCATGGATTTATATTGTGACAATACGGCTGCGATTGCAATTGCTCATAACCCTGTACAACATGATCGTACAAAGCATGTGGAAGTTGATCGAAATTTTATTAGAGAAAAGTTGGATGCGGAGATTGTTTCCTTTCCGTTCATCCGTTCTGAGTACCAGTTAGCCGATGTTCTTACGAAAGCTGTTTCTACAAGTATCTTTCTCAACTCGCCTGACAAGTTGGGCATGCGTGACGTCTTTGCTCCAACTTGAGGGGGAGTGTTAGCGAGAGATATCATATTCTATTAGGATAATATTTTATTTATTTCCTTTTATATAAATATTATGTAATTAGGATTCCACTTGTTTTCCCAGTTTGACCCTACTAGGGTTTGTAACCTTGTATTATAAATACCTCCTTTCGGAAAGTGAAATATATCTGAAAATATTCTACCATATTGTTTGACTATGTCATCATTTGGCTACTATGTCATCATTAGGTAGCCAGTGCAAGTACAATAAACTCTGTATAAAGATGATGATGCTTCTCCTATTTCTACATACTGGAACTCTACTATATGGTTTATTATGTGTTTATAAATCTCCGTGCTATGGATATTACTCACCGATTCAAGTGCCAGTAGAGGTGGATGTTTCTTTATTATGATATTTTAATGGAATTTTGCTTCATGATTGACCTAATGCATCTTCTGTAGGCTATTTGCTTTCTTCTCTTTGGTTCTTATTTATGAATGCTATTCTTAGTTTAAGATATTGGAATCTTCAAGTTACGGTGAAGATATTGGAATCTTCCTAGTCAAGTAATGAATGCTTCCCTTTTCAAAAGTTAAGGATGGATGGAGGGTCATGACATGCACCTCATCTCAAGTGATCCTCCCTCTTATATCTTTCCAGACACGTGATCTTTTTCTACATATATTACTTTCTGCAGCCCTTTCTTTAAGTCTTTGTGTTTTCTTTAGCTTCATCCTTTTCTTCGGCAAAAAGGTTTGAACTTTGAATTCCATGTCTTTTTTTCTTTTCTAAATGTACTTATGATGTTGAGCTGTTTGAGATTTTCCATTATAATTGTCCATTAATTTCTTGCATACTGAAAGAGCTCTTTTCCTTTCCTGCACAGAAGAACCTGTCGATCAATGCCTAATTTTCTTTTCCCACTATTTATATTAATTTCACTTTAATTAGAAGAAAGATTAATATAAAACAGAAATGGAAAAGCCGACCTGCAAATTTATTGAAAAAGACTGGTGAATTTCATGAAGCTTTCCCAAAACATTATTCATTCAAAATCTCCTCATGGATTACGTAACTCAGGATCAGACTAGCCATGTTGATAAAAATGTTGGTCGCTGGTTTTAGATTTGAATTATATACTTGTTATCTGCTCAATCTCTGACTTGTTTTCCAAGCTATTAATTCTGCAAAATTTTGTCTCTCTTTTGCCATACTTGAATTATATTTTGAAGTCCTTTCATGTTTAAGCAGGAAAACAACTTACCGCTTTGTACTTTCTTACAGTATAAATGGCTGATAAAACTATGAAGAATATTATAAGCTTGCAGGCCGTGGTGGACAAGGGGAGCAACAAAATTATCTTCGTAGAGTCTAATAAAGATTTTGTTAATGTTCTCTTGAGTTTCTTGACAATACCAATGATATTAATTGTCAGGCGTGACACTAAACATTCAGTATCACATTGCATGAATAAATTGTCTGCCAGTGTTTGGGGACTTTTCCAGACTGAAGCAAGTAAAGAGATGTTGCCATGTCCCCACAATGGGGGCTGAATGTCATTGCGAAAACCTCAAACTGAAAATTGACAATGATGAGCAGACAGGGTACTTTTTGTGTGATATTTGGCAATGCCACTTCGGAAATAAGTCAAGAAGTCATTACAAAGGTGTTCTGTGTCAATGTGGAAGATGCTTGAATCTGAAGTGCTCACATTCGATTTCATCCTCTGTTGAGCAAGGTGGGGGCATCTTTGTAAAAGAATAAGCTAGTTTCATAATTACTGATGATTTACCTGTCCCTGTTATCGGTGGCAAGCAATCATGTATTTACAAAGCTTGGAGCCATGAATATAGGAGCTCATGAGGTAATTGAATGTGTTAATGTATGAATTTTGAGTATTTCTTTTGGCTTCCCTTGACAATTTTGCAATAGGATTTTTATTGTTTTTATCAAGCTCAAGTTTAGTTTAAGAATAGCTTCTCTAGGCATGTTCTTAACCATCAACTATCCTATGGAGGTTCAAGCAAATTGACAAAGGTAAATTTGCATTGCATTACATTGCATTTTCCAACTTCTGAAGATTATGACTAGTCAACCTCTGCCTCAGTAGGAATTCCAGCTCATTGTTCCAGCTGGATCCTACCCATATGTTTTTGTCTTATTCTGCAAAATTCCCAGCTGTCATTGTACGATTCTAACCTAGGAATTTTGGTGTAAAAGGAAACCATTTATTCTTTTGGGAGCCGTCACTTTTGTAGGCAAGTTTTGGAAAGTTTCTTTGGAAACTTTTGCTTCTTCCTCAAGAGCCATATTCATATTTTTCATCTTTGAGTTTTCCAAATTGTTTCTTTTTGAAAACTGTATTTGAAAAATGAAAATCTGCATCTAGCTAATTAAAACACTCTCTCATTTATATCTAGGTCAGATTCAAGATTGATTTCTTCAAGAGTATGGTTTCTTGAAGAAATTGGTCATTCTCCTTTGAATCCAAATTTTGGTTTCGGTTTGAGTTGGAGCTTGCAAGCTAGTGCCATGGGATGAACGAGCTGAAGAAGGAGCTGCCATTGCCATGAAGAACTGAGCTTCAAGCTTTGCTAAGTTGGAGAAGAAGATTGCACAAAGGAGGTATAGCTCATCTTCCTAAATAGATCTAGGTTTTGCTTGAGCTTGCTTGTATTCCTTTGTAAGAATCTTTTTCTACTTAGTGGATGCCTGGTCGGTTGATGACCTCCAGTTTTTCCCAATGGTGGGTTTCTGGGTGAACAAAATCTGGTTTGCATATCTGTAATTTTTCTGGGTTTCTGTTCTTGGTAGTTGACTAGTCATCATTATCTGCTGTTTGATATTTACTTGATTATAATGTTTTTCACACACTTCCACCATAGTTGTTGCTAGCACAGGGGATGCCTAGATTGATGGGTCCTTCTGAATGCCTAGGTTGTCACTAGTCCTTTTCTAGGATTGCAGGTACGTTGTAGCATGCCTTGTGTGCATTCTTGTTTGTGGTTGTGGTTGTGTGATTTAAATTTACCCCTCGTCACCTAAGTGCCAATTTCAGAATGCTGTTTGCCAGTTGTTTTATTTTTCTTTTAATGCAACTGTAGTGTTTTTGGTTTTGACCTCATGGTCTGTTTTTCTAGGTTTTGAACTTGCTTCTGCGCTCATTAGTATCAAAGAAACCTATGTCTAAAACTCTACTGAAGCTTGATCTTGTACCAATTCCAAATCCGAATACCATGCACAGTGTCTTCTGCTGCTGCCTGCCAGACCAAAATCCTTTAAACAGTGGAAGCCAAGGACTTGCCTTTGCACTGATCAGATGCTCAACCAATGAGAAGTGGAGAATTCAACCATGGGACCATGCAAGCAGGTAATTTCAAATTAATGAGGTGTTAATGAAGACATCACAAGCTCTTGCCTTTGATGCCTCCATTGGAGATTCCATTAACACCTCTTTAGCTGGAAGTTGAAGTCAGAATGTTATGCTTAATTTCAGAGATTGGAATCTGCAGGTTATGGTGAAGCTGGAGATTTCTTCCTAGTCAAGTAATGAATGCTTCCCTTTTCAAAAGCAAAGAATGGAGGGTCATAACATGCACCCCCACTCAAGTGATCCTCCCGGTAATATCTCTCCAGACTCATGATCCTTTCCTACTTATATTACTTTCTGCAAGCCCTTCATTTAAGTCTTTGTGTTTTCATTAGCTTCATTATTTACTTCGGCAGTTTACCCGAAAAGGTTTGAACTTTGAATTTCATGTGTATTTCTTTTTTTCTAAATGTACTTATGATGCTGAACTGTTTGGACTGATTATATGCAAAAATATTGATATGGGATTTAATGGTTTACTCTTTGTGCCATTACTATTTCTAGACATCATATTCTTTTTTTTTTCTTTCTTAAAGTTCCATCTTTCTCATAACTCATCCCAACTAGGGGTCACGATTAGGAGTAATTTTTGGGTGTTCCTGGTACACCACGTGGCTGGTGTACCATCCAATAGACGGAGAACATATGGAATATTTCCAATACAGCCCGTCACATGTCATAAAAAGAAATGCAGTAAGTTGGAAAATAATTCCACATATCCTCCGTCTATTGGATGGTACACCAAACACGTGGTGTACCAGGAACATATAAAAATTTCTCCACGATTAGGCATTCAATGTTGCATTCAGGTGTCTTAAATGTGTGGGCTTTATTTGGAAAAGGACCATTTTCATATATATATATGCTTGTCTTTTTCTAATATATTTTCGAAAAATGTGTAGGTTGTAGGTGGGCAGTAGGCGTGGGCTAGAGCCTAGAGGAATAATCGGGGCCTCGGCACCCTTTTTAAAAAAAAAAAATCATTTTGTATTATAAATTATAAATTTATACCAAAATCATGCAAAATAATAAGATATATAAAAAGAAAACTTTAATATTTTCCAACCTTGATATTATATGACTTTTATTTTTGTATTTTCAGTAACCTTGATATTTAAAAAAAACTGCAAAAAAAAGTAAAAATAGGCCCATTTTAATACAATGTTTAAGGTCATTTTACAAAACCCAACCCGTTAGTTATATTAGCTGCGTCAAAGCTGAAGTTTGACTAATTCTAACATAAACTTCTTCTGTATGTGAATTTCCAAGAAGGCTGATGTTGTGGATATATACGTTGGCGTGAGCCATAATTTAGGGATTCCGTAATTCCTGATTTCCTGGTGTTTTGCAATTTTAATGTCTGATGGTTAACTTCTTGTTTCGATTTTTTCAGTAAACTTGTCTACGTTGATGATACTTTTTATTAGTTTTAAACAATTTATGTATCTCATTATAATTAAACAAATGAACACATTCCACGTTTACTGTATCCCAAGAATGTCTAAAAAATGTGGAAAAGGAAGAACTGGTAGCAAACGGTATTTGAAAAGCTTCCTTTACACAGTTGAAGAAAGGATGTCAGAATCAATATAAAAGAAACGTCCTAAAAATGGTAGCCAATTGGTTTAGGTAATGATGCTCTATAAGCTTCTCAAAATTTGAGTGGCATACTTATTGTCCTTTTTTCTGCAGTTATATCTGCATATTTGGTAATAACCCAGGTTGTCGGTTTAACAATTAACAAGAAACGTCCTAAAAATGGCACAGATTTCAAGGTATTTAGGTAAACAAACACAACACATCTATGGTCTCAATTTGTTGCCCTTTGGCTCTCACTTGCTTAATCAGTGATCTTTTTAGGAGTAAAATATAAAATTGGAAATTGTTTGGATCTCTTGCCCTTTGTTTATTTATATATTGTTTTATCTTTTAATCTCATTTTCAGTAGGAAGCTCTTGACGAAACTTGCATCGATCAGTCTAATGAATGAAACTAGAAAATAAGGAATCAATACTTTTTTTTTATGCGGAAAGAGGAAAAAATTACAATTAAAAACCACGATGGCATGCACTGAAGGAATTAGTACTTAATCGCTAATTAGGAATGGCAATAACAATGCCTTTTAATGATTTATTTTTAATAAATAGAAAAGAGCGTCCATATAATAAAAATAACATAATCTCACCAAATTACAAAAGATTTTTAATATTGCATAAATTAAAAACAGACTACACATAACCTCAGTTCACTGCTTCTTCATCTTCTTCACTGTTGGACGCAGAGTTGGTTTCTTCATTGGACTCAACTTGTTTTTCTTTGCCATGGCTTTTTTTTATACATGTGGCTGCCAAACCCAAAAATTCCTACTCTATCCGATTTATTCCCCTTTATTGTCTCGAAGAGGCTAGAATGAGGAGGTTGAGTGAAAAGCTTATTTGAGGAGGTGAAATCTCACCATCAACAACTAAAAACAAAGTACATGGGGGGGGGGGGGGGGTCCACACCCCTTTTGATGGTGAGATGGGCCTCCTCAAAAAAGCTCCTCACTCAACCTCCTCATTATAGAAGCTCCCTGTTTGTATTCTTAGCAATTCTGAACTCATTACCGCCTCTGCCATTCTTTTTTGGGAGATTCACTATTATACCCAATATAGGAGCCCAAATTACAAAAACATCTTATATGAAATAGACTTTAGAAACACACCCAAAGCCCATTTACAACATAACAAAAAAGCTTTTAACTTCTTTTAAATTACAAAACTGCCATTGATTTCTTAAAACAAACCCAACCCCAAAACCTCATAAAAAAAAGCCCAAAACACTCAATAGGGCATCAAAGTAATTTAATAATCAAAATTAAATTCAATAGGGCCAACTATCATTTTTTGGATTTTTTTTGGGTTTGTTTATAGAAATTAAATTGTGTAGGATTTATTTATAGTTTTAGTGCTAAGATTGGGTATATTACTAAGTATCTCTTCTTTGTTTTCTTTCCTCTCTCCTTCTTGGGCTGGAGGATAGTGGCACTATTTTTGGAACTCATTTGTGGGGACCTGGAGTTGTTGCTGTTTTGTTGGTCGATGCTCGCTTTAGATTCCTCAGAGACTCTTTTCTAGTCACCAATTGGAGGCTTCAGAAGTAGGTGGCCGGTAGACATTTTCACCTTGGATTGGATAACATTTTGTTAACTTCTGAGGCCTTTAGAGAAAAATAATGGAATGGATGGGTCATTGTGTGGAATTATTGTCTGCATATGCATTATGACTTTTTTAAAAGGAAGCTTTGGTAATATAACCAAAATAGGAGGTCGTTGGCATATGAATGTTGTTCATTTGTGTTTTATAGTGAGATGAAAATGGGACATTGATTATTGTAACATGCAGGCACACGGAATTGAAATGTCAAGTTTGATCAAACAGTACGCGGCTGCTTTGACCACACAATGTATGTTTTAATCACAAAATTATGTTGAATGTTCTTGCTAAGTTTTACTTAAAGGCAAAATGGTATGCCAACGAGGTCTAACTGAGTGGAAAAGGGCTCAGGTTCGAACTTTCATGACACCATAATTGTGTGTGTGTGAGAAATTCTCTTTCCTTATAATTTAGACTATCAATTATACTTTTTTTTTATATAAAAAAAAAAAGACAAGATGGTGCTTTATTTTAATTTTATGTATACATTGACTGAATATTAAAGAGATTTAATTAAAGAAGCAATGTGCAAGTTCTCCACTAAACCGAGGAGTAGGGCCCTTTTAATCATTGCTTTTCATTTACAGTTTGTGTCCTTTGTACTCTTGATTTCCACCGTATCTCGACTCCATTTACGGTTTGTGTCCTTCATACTCTTGATTTTTATAAATCTAATAAAATTCTATCGTATTTTAATAAATAAATAAAAACTCTCCCCAATGCTTGACAGATTCTTAATACTCACTATTTAAAAAAATATATGAGTGCTAAATACATAAAATACATTTTTGTAGTTGGGTTCGCTTTTTAGATTTTGCATGCAATTATATCTTATATAATTTCTTAACTTCATATTGCAATCGGGTCCAAATCATCATTCTGTTTGTTTTTGTTAATTGACAGAGTGACCACTTGCAATGCCATAGTTCAAACATGATTCTGTTTTGGTCCTTACAATTTCAATTTCAGCAGACAGACCGCTGTTACTTATTAATATTTAATTTTCTTTATTCATGCAGAAAATAAACATGAAAATCAAAACCAAGAATTTAAACAATTGATTAAAAAAAGAAAATTAAATATTAATTGGAAATTCCCACCTAATTAAGAAATTCCCCTGTAACTTAAACAGCTATATTTCCCGAGTTACTCATCTCTGCAATTATACCATTCAGATACCCTTCATGATATTTATGAGTATCTCCTTGTAGTAATTAAACACTCTGCGAGAATGATAAGATGATGATGATGATTTTGACTGGATTTTCTCGGTGTTCTCCGAACAAGTCAAGTTTGCAGTTGCAGAGACTCCTTCTTCATCAGACTCCTGCGGTGATGGCATAGCAATTGACAAAACTGCCCGTGTTTTCATGCTTGAGATCTCTTGCAATGTGTAGATTAGATAGATTAATGAAGGGACGTTCGGGAAAAGAGGCGATCAAAAGGCTAATTGTATTAGTATTGTTTCTGTAGACTACCTTAGGAGGTTGTTGATATATGAATGTCGTTCATTTGTGTTTTATAGTGAGATGAAAATGGGACATTGATTATTGATTAACTTGCACGGCACGGAATTGAATTGTCAAGTTGCATCAAATTATAATTTAATTATAAATGATAAAGAAATGAATGTTCCATTCCATATATATGTATATATGGAAAGCTAATTGGCTGCGTCAAAGCTGAAGTTTGACTAATTCTAACATAAACTTCTTCTGTTTGCCATTGAAATCCTGATAAATTCAACAACATGTGAATTTCCAAGAAGCTACGCTGATGTTGTGGACATGTTGTTGGCGTGAGCCATAACGGATCCCGCGTGATTCCTGATTTCCTTTGGCTCAATTTGTTGCCCTTTAGCTCCCACTTGCTTAATCAGTGATCTTTTTAGGAGTAAAATATAAAATTGGAAATTGTTTGGATCTCTTGCCCTTGGTTTATTTATATATATATTTTTATCTTTTAATCTCATTTTCAGTAGGAAGCTCTTGACGAAACTTGCGTCGATCAGTCAAATGAAACTAGAAAATAAGGAATCAGTACCTTTTTTTTATGGGGAAGGAGGAAAATTACAAGCAAAAACCACGATGGCACGCAGTGAAGGAATCAGTATTTGATCGCTAATTAGGAATGGCAATAACAACGCCTTTCAATAATTTATTTTTAATAAATAGAAAAGAGAGTCCATATAATAAAATAACATAATCTCACCAAATTACAAAAGATTTTTAATATTGCATAAATTAAAAACAGACTACACATAACCTCAGTTCACTGCTTCTTCGTCTTCTTCACTGCTGGACGCCGAGTCGGTTTCTTCACTGGACTCAACTTGTTTTTCTTTGCCATGGCTTTTTTTATACGTGTAGCTGTTACCAAACCCAAAAATTCCTACCCTGTCCGATTTACTCCCCTTTATTGTATTCTTAGCAATTCTGAACTCATTGCCACCTCTGCCATTCTTTTTTTTATTTCCTCTCTCCTTCCTGGAGTTGTTGCTGTTTTGTTGGTCGATGCTCGCTTTAGAATCCTCAGAGACTCTTTTCTGGTCACCAATTGGAGGCTTCAGAAATAGGTGGCCGGTAGACATTTTCACCTTCGATTGGATACATGTTGTTAACTTCTGAGTCCTTTATAGAAAAATAATGGAATGGATGGGTCCTTGTGTGGAATTATTGTCTGCATATGCATGATGACTTTTTTAAAAGGGAGCTTTAGTAATATAACCAAAATAGGAGGTTGTTGGTATATAATAGTGAGATGAAAATGGGACATTGATTATTGTTTAACATGCAGGCACGGAATTGAAATGTCAAGTTTAATCAAACTGTACACGGCTGCTTTGACCACACAACGTATGGATTAAGCACAAAATTATGTTGAATGTTCTTGCTGAGTTTTACTTAAGGGCAAAATGGTGTG
Source organism: Prunus campanulata (assembly GCA_034190965.1). Lineage (NCBI taxonomy): Eukaryota > Viridiplantae > Streptophyta > Magnoliopsida > Rosales > Rosaceae > Prunus > Prunus campanulata. Next base: position 878,335 of record CM067209.1, read on the forward strand.
CCAACGAGGTCTAACTGAGTGGAAAAGGGCTCAGGTTCAAACTTTCATGACATCATAATTGTGTGTGTGTGAGAAATTTCATTTCCCTATAATTTAGACTATCAATTATACTTTTTTTTTTTTTTTTTTAAAAGGCAAGATGGTGCTTTATTTTAATTTTATGTAAAAATTGACTGAATATTAAAGAGATTTAATTACATAAGCAATGTGCAAGTTCACTAAACCGAGGAGTTGGGCCTTTTTAATCATTGCTTTCTTGATAGAAAACAATATTGAACTCTCCTAGTAAAATTTCTTACTTTTTATTTTTATTTTAAGATTAATTATGAGGCTTCTAGTGTTTCGGAAAAATTATAATTTAATTATAAATGAAAAAGAAATGAATGTTCCATTCCATATATATATAGATAAATATTATTCCATGATAGAAAAGGGTTCAGATTTGAGGAGAAAATATGGGTGGTGTGACGTTGGCAATGAAGACGAAGACGACGAAGATCTGTTTCTTTCTTTTTCCACTGGACGGTGAAGAAAATGGGTGGTGTGGGGTTTTCTTCTTATTTTTAATTGATTTTTATATAAATATTTTATTACACCTAAATATAGAAAATAAAAAATAAAAAATAAAACCAAACTGTGGAACCCATAAATGCCACATAGGCAACTAACGTAGAGATCTAATGAAAACCCTAACGGTGGAACCACATTGTAACAAATTTAAAAGATTGGAGTATGTAATTGTAAAAATTAAGAAGATAGGGACTAACATGTCTTAAGGGTGTAACCACAAGGTACTAAACTGTAATTAACTCTTAAATTTATCAAATTTAAAAATAATTGGGTGTAAATTGATGAAATTGAAACTCGAGGGCCTATATTAAAAATGACCCCAAACATTCAGAGGGTCTTTTGACGTTAGCCCAAACATTAATTATAGTAATTTTTTTGATGTGATAGTCATCATCAGGATCGATTTTTTATTTTTTCGACCAATGGAAAAAAAAGTAAATTAAAAAAAATGAAAATATCAAATATTTTTATTTTAAAAAGGGCCCAAGAAGAAACACCACAATGACATTTGGCCTCCAATTAATGTGTTACCATCTGTAACCCATGCTAGTTTTTTAAGCTAGGGACCATATAAATAATTGCCAACGTATGGTTCCCCTATTTCCACTCCAGATATTTTTCAGACATCCTTTCGATTCTTGGTCGCTATAATTGCCTTCACTCATGGAGCTTCTTCTGATCATGATTTTGATCACAAGCGAGAGAGATATAAAACATCAGGTAGTTTTTTGGCTGAGGAAAAGTAACTGAGATTTGTGGAGGGCCAAAGATTAAGAATGAGAGAACTGTTTGACCTAGCATTCGTGTCGTGTTCGTGTCAACCGGCTTTTCTTAACGGATTGACACGACATGACACAATAAGAAAACGGGTTGAAAATGCCCAACACAAACACGACCTATTACGATTCGCGAATCACACGACACGACACGATTAACACGATAAGAATTAAAATAAATAATAATAATAATAATAATAACAGAAATATTAAATAATTAAAAATCAACCAGTTCGTTTTTAAAAAAAATTATACATTTTTTAATGATTTTGAAGAGAGAGAGAGAGAGAGAGAGAGATGGGGTAGTGAGAGAATTGGTGGAATGGGGGAGGAAGAGACAAAAGAGAAGAAAGAGAAGAAGAAAAAATGAAAAAAATAAAAGAAAGAGATAAATTTACAAAAATACCCCTGAGCTTAACGGGTTAATGGGTATTCGCGAATTTACACGACACGACACGATAACTTATCGTGTGGCTAACGGGTTGACACGATAGCAACACGACATGATAACACAGACCCAAGGTACTAAATATCGATAATATCCCCGATATTATCCCGATAATATCTGATTTTTGGGGGTCCGATATTTTAACAACGAACCATAGTGTTATCGTCAATTTATCGATAATGTCCCGATATTATCCCGATATTATCCCGATAATATCGGAAAGATATTTTCAACATTTTTATGAATGATTTGGTCAATATATCGAGATATTATTGATAATATCCCGATAATATCCCAATAATATCCCGATAATATCCCGATACGAAACTCAAAAAATGTAGAGAAGTAGCTCATTGAACTGATTTGGGCACTCTACGGAAAGTATGTCTCCTAGAGTAATACAAAAGTAGCTCATTGAGCTAATAAACAAAGCATGTCTAGCCGACAACATGCTCACATGCTTTTACAAGTCAGGAATTGGTGCCATAGGGAAGAACTATACTCGTAGAGAAAGAGGCAAGGGGACTTTGTCAAGTCAAGAAGATAACTCGTTATCTATAACTTCGGACTCTGTTGGGGTAGAAGTAGTAACTATGGTTATACTCATAACCAACCATTTCCCTACCCTTCATATCCCATTCCTGTTGGGATGGAATCAAGTGACTCATGGAAAGAATCCGAGACTCAATCTTCAAATGATTTTGCTTATGGACAACGTCAACCAATCTCGGATCCATATGGGTGACATGTTAACAATTACATGCAAAACTATTTTGGGGATTTATCATTTGATGACTACTCTTCAAAATATACTTACTCTACACATAGAGATGATGAAGATAGTGAAAATTTTGAACCTCATAGGAACTCTATGTGGTACTAAGTCACTCATGTATCTTACCATGCAATGTATAAAGTGTAAAATATTGTAGTAATTCATTATATATAAATGATTATGGTGTGTTTAATCTTCTTTCTTTAATTACTACATATTTTCTACACTTACGGTGTTTGCCAGCTCGCTATATAATCAACTTAAATCAATTAAATCCATCATGCAATGCATTTCCTTCCAATTTTTTGTGATAAACTAATAGATAATTGACTAAATGAACATCCTGTAAAGTTTCAATAAAAATTTCCAAGTTTTTCTTACAATTTCCGTGGTTTTTATTCAATTTTTTCCGATACCGATAATATCCCGATATTTCCTGCGATATTTCCGTGTTTTTTGACTTCCGATACTTCCGATACCTCCGATATTTAAGACCTTGCACAGACCCGAATACTGAAATTTTTTTGCGAATTCGTGTCGTGTATGATATTGCTAGGTCCTGGATCAAGTCAAGACGGTACTTCATTTTTATAGTGGGATTTTTTGTTAACTACATCGAACTTGGAGGACAAGCAATCAAGCAAGTCATCAGATGGTTCTGTCCATTTTCTTGGTATCGTGGCTGCTTTGACTCCTCTGTATACGACCAAAAACATTGTAACTTTCATCATGCCACGTTTTGTTTCCATAAAGCAAAGAATACCCAGCTGATTTAAAAAAACTGCAGCCATCAGCAAACGCGTATATATATTGACTTCTACAAGAAACATGGGCGGCATGGTTTAGTCTTTAGTGCTCTCTCCTATTCATTTAATAAATAAAAAAATAGTAATAAACTGATTAAAACTGTAAGGTAACGGAGACAGGGTGACAGGGCGAGAAAGCTTGCAAATCTCGGAAGACAAATACACTGTACATGCTGCACTAATTAATCACTAATGTCTAAAGTCTTTGGTCGGTCGTCCTCTAATTCTCTCCTCCCCCAACTCTTCTCTGGTTGTTTTTTTATTTTTTTTATTTTTCTTAACAGGTCAATCATTTGTTATTTTAATGGGTTATGTCATGTCAACTCATTAAAAATGCAAATTAACACGAACACGGCCCGTTTGCCAGGATACCGACTACAATAGAGAGAGAGAGAGAGAGAGCAAAGAAGACATGCGTGTATGTAGTATTTTATGTAACCACCCAATTGTATTGCTTTTCATTAATTTCTTTAGTTGACAAGCGCAGTTTTTGACATAAACTATATAACTACTCCAATTAACTAATCAAATTTTCTTTTAGGCTAATTTGAGAAAGACATTCACTACCAAAACAAAAAAAATTGGCAATAGTCATCATTATTTGGTGACATTTGGTGACTAATGCTGGATTGGTGACTAAAGCCTTTATTCATCCCAGCATTAGTCACCAAATGTCACTAAATAATGGTGACTGTTGCCACTTTTTTTGTTAGTGATTTTTGGTATGAAATAATGTAAAATTGCTTCTCAACCTTATTGAAAAAAAAAGATACGAACTTGCCCCAATTTACAACCAAAAACCAAAGAATAAAAATTAAAATTTGTCCATCAGGTATATAAAAAATATAATTGTTATGAAAAATATTTTGGCTTCCTGAAAATTAGAGACTGAAAAACATGACAATGGGGCTAATCGGGGATGGGTATGTCCTTCCCATCCCCATCTCCGTTTACTCTTTTTCCCCCATCCTGGCCTTCATACCCATAATACAAATTGGGGATTCTCCGTTCGTAGGGGAACAACTTCTCCACCTTGCCCCAATATGAGGAATATATTTTTAGGTGGGAGTCGTGAGACACACCTAGAAGCCACTTAACAATATATCCATATGAAAAAATAAATATACATATACTATTCTAAACGAGGCAGGTTCGGATTGGATACTCTAATTCTACCAATTGAATCTTTATTTCAATTAGTTGTTTAGTTGATTATTTATTTATTTATTTGAAACAATTATAGTACTAGTTCAAAATCAACCGACATGTCTTTGATTGGTCCTGTGGTGAAGATACTAAGCATATTTTTTTGTCTTAGATGACTGGAGTTGGTTTTTCGCATATCCATGGGAGGGGTGGCTCATAAACTTGCGAAATACACTCTTTGGCCCATTTGATCATTTCAATTTTAGTTTTTAGTTTCCATTTTTCAATTTTTTGCTAGAGTATAGAAGAAAAAGAGGGAGAATGAAAGTGAGAATGCAAGTGGAGATAGGAATTGAGAGGGAATGATGGGAAGGAGAAGTAATAAAAGTGAAAACAAAAACTAAAAATAGAAATCTATTTGAAATTGTTTTCACTTTCAAGTTTTTGTTTTCACTTTTGTTACTCCTTCCTTCTATTCTATCCTCCCCTCTCATCCTCTCTCTCAATCTCATTCTCACCCCCATTCTCACTCTCATTTTCATCTATACTCTAGCACAAAAAATTAAAACTAAAAAAACTAAAAATGAATTGATTATCCAACAGGCCCTTAACTAACATTGGCAATTTTAGGTCCTGTTTGAGGATGAGGACTGTAAACCTTAGTTTCCTTTTGTATTAGTTATTTCCTCTCAATAATATATTGACGTCTTTTTTAAAAGTAAATAAATAGTTGGAAGAGGTTTTAAGTTCAAATTTTTACTCTCAGTTGCTAAAACGAAGTACTCATTAAATGAGTTACGAAGTACTCATTAAATAGTGAAACTCATGAAAGGAAAATATTGCTGCCTTCTGGACCGTTTATTACCTGAATCGCAATCAAATTATCAACACCAAAACCCTGAATTTAAAGAAGAAATTAACAATCAATCATATCGTAATACACCCAATTGGCTTCTGTGTATATCCAGGCCAACTCCTCATCTATTTACAGTATTGAAGTAGGCATACTCAAATTCAGAACTTGCTTTTCTTGCACGCAGAAAAACAATCACAATCACAAGCGAGAACGATAGGAATTATGAGGGAAGTAAGAAACTATAATGGGAGCTCCCGACGATGATTTTGATTTGCTTTTCTTGGATTCCTTCAAAGAAGGAGCTTTTGCACTGCCCCCTGCATCATCTGAGACCTGTGAGTTTGACAATGGCATGAAGCAATTGAGAATGGACGAAAAGATAGCCATTTGTTTGTAAGAATAGTGAAAAAGTGGTGAAGGCTGATTGTGTGGTTTATTTTAGACTAGAGCGGATATGATTAGGCTAAATGTCGTCCAATATTTATAGTGAAATAGAAATGAGACTTTGTCCTTCACCAAAAAAAAGAAATGAGACTTTGTCAATTATCTTGGAGGGCGAAGGAAGATTTCAAGACAACATATTCATTCATTATACATCGATGGTTCTGTGTTCCTTCGTATAATGCACGCGGCCTCTTTGACCAGTGTTGAAATTTCAAGTTAACCTCAAGCAAGAAATTTTATTTGGCTTATTTTATTTGACGTCTTTTTGTTTTGAGTGCTGCTAAACAAATCCTAAAATTAATTGAATACACCCTACTACTAAACTATTTATTGAATTACTAATTTACCCTAATATAAAATGACCAAAAAAGATATGTTGAATTGTGAAACAAATATAATGTTAATAAGTGTACCCTACTTGCCACATATTTAACTATAATCAAATAGCGAGCATTGGCGGAGAGGCAAGGAGGTATTGTTGAATGTTCAAAGGTCCTGCGTTGAACTTGAATTGATTCTTGCGTTGAATTATTGTCTTGCCTTGAAACTTGAAAGAGGCTATTTCTCCGCTCTATTTATCTACTAAACTTGAATTATTGTCTTGCCTTTGCGATTCCTTATTGTAGATGATGGTTGGCAACATATTGAAAATAATGACATGATGACGTTGTACAAGAAATAGGAAGATGATTTTCTAGAGACGTGGTTGTGGTTGCAATTGAGGTGATATTTTGTTTGGTTCATTTAATTTTGTGGTTTTTGTGCAGGAAAGACTTGGCATTTGAGGTATACAAGTATTAGTTGAATGAAACACTTTGGCATTTCTCTCATTAACTTATTTGTTTCACTAGTACTATCATTGAGATTGCAGAAGAAAAAACGGCCACTTTGTTTCATTGGCACTACCATGGACCCCGAGCCTCTGCATTTATCTACATTTCGTAAAATCTAGAACAATTCAACTAATCCAATACTTATGGATATGCCACATCAACTATAGTAGTTTGTTTCCTTTATAATAAAAAATGACGTTGTTAGTCCATTTGACAGAAAATAAAATAAAACCTCCATACCTGTTTTCATTCTTCCTTTCATCTTTTTTATTTTTATTTTTTCCTATAGGAAGCCGTAATCATCAACTTCCTTCCAAACTTCGTACCCCACCAACCAAGAATCCCAACTTCTGTACCCTACATTTCTCCTCCCACCACAGAAAAAGACACAAACCCTTTTCTTCAAACAACTCCGCCATCACTCATTGAAAACCCAACCACCGATCCTTTGTAAATTCCACAGCTCAATAAATCAATCATTTTTATCAAACACATACGCCTTCGTCCTCATTGCAGGGAACCCAAAAGCCCTCTGATTTTACTCCTTCCATTGCAAACCCTTATGATCACCCAGCACCATCCCCATCCTCATTGCAGAAAACCCAAGATCTCAAAGAAGCTCATCATGAAGATATTCCATCATCAATCAGAATAGCAATCAATTGGGTATGATCAATTTCGGTTGATGACTACAACTTCCTATAGAAAAAAAAAAAAACCAAAGGAAGAATGAGGAGAGTGACATGCGAGATTGGAGATGGTGATGAAGGGTTTTTTTTTTTTTTTTTTTTTTTGGGTCAAATGGATTAACTCCGTCAGTTTTTTTTTTAAAAGGAAACTTATAATTGATGTGGCATACCCACAAGTATTGGATTAGTTGAATGGTCCATATTTTACGAAAAGCAGGCAAATACACAATGCCTAAATGCAGAAACTCATAATCTCACACTACCATAACACCCATTATCTCCACTTTGATATATTGTAACCTATGTTATTAATATTGTAATTAGTAGCCTTTAACTCATAATTTGTGGGTTAGTTTCCTATTATTGTAAGCCAACAAATAGGTGATTATCAAAGAAGAAGATGACAAATTTAGAGACTAAATTCTATTGTCTTCCTCTACTCTTCATTTCTCTCTATAAATCCCGTTAGTAAACAGTTTCAAGAGTTTAAAAGATAATTACATAATCCAAAAAAGAAGAAGATAGTATCATTAAAATATATAAAATTAAATTTAACAAAAGGTAGAGCAAAAAACCCCAAACCCCACCTCCCTGTAGCCCTCCCTTCTCCCCTCTCCGCACCCCACCCCACCGATCCTCCCCTCAACCCACCTCCCCCTCCCATCTCTCTCTCTTGGTTTCACCGTTTGGGTGGCTGCGCAATGGCCTGAAATGTTTGGAATTCGACCAATCAAAATTTCCCCATCAGTATGGTTTTACAATCTGGTAGAAGAAGGAGGGAAGACCCATAATTCATTAATTGAATCCTTGTAGTGGATGCCGACCAAAGGAAGAAGATGGTCTTTTGGGTGTCTTAATAAGTTTTTCGATCAGAGGAGAGTGTTTGGTTTTGGACGGAAGCTTCTCTGGGTCGGAGGAGATGGTGCCTTCAACAATGGTGGCTGGCCAAAAAGCATTCCCTTGTTTTGATGGGCTTGCAAAACGCATTCTCTGGAAATGCTGAAAGCGATAATATAATATAAATTTTCGACATCTTGTTTATCTATTTTGAGCACTGGCAGCTGGAGTTTGAATCAGTTTACTAACAAATCATAAATTTTCTTGCTGCTTGACACCCAAATATAAAACAATAAGTAAAAGAATGTGAAATTAAAAATTAATTATCATTGTACTGTCTGTCTATTCTTCTCCTTGTAGGAGGTCATATTTATAATACAACGGAGCCACAAACATTCGTAATATTTTTACTTTGAAATACTGTAATTTGGAGGCACAAACATTCGTGCCATAGTGTGGCTCCCCTTATTTCCACTCCAGATATTTTTCAACCATCCTTTGGATTCTTGGTTGCTATAATTGCCAAGTTGTTCACTCATGGAGCTTCTTCTGATGTTGATTTTGATCACAAGCGAGAGAAATATAAAACAACCAACCAATATATATGATCACAAGCGAGAGAGATAAGAGTTACTGGGGAAATAAGAGACCACTAATGGAGCTTCTGATGATGACTTTGATTTGCACTTGGATTCCTTTGACGCTTTAACTAGTCCAGAAGACCCTCCAGCATCATCGGAAACCCGTTGTGATGACAACGACGGCATGAAACAATTCGAAAAAGCAGAGAAGAAAGCCATTAATTAGTGTTGATAAAATTTACTCTCTCTGTTGTAACTTGTATGCCTAAAAGGAATTCCTCAGGTAGTTTTTTAGCTGAGGAAAGTAGAGATGAGAGAGATTTGTAGAGGGCCAAAGATTAAAGATGAGATAACTTTTTGTTTGATGAAAATCAAGTTAAGACGGTACTTCATTTTTATAGTGGAATTTTGTTAACTACATCGAACTTGGAGGAGAAGTTTTCAAGCAAGTCATCAGATGGTTCTGTCCATTTTCTTGGTGTTGTGGCTGCTTTTTGACTTCTTTGTATACGACCAAAAAGATTGTAACTTTCATCATGCCACGTTTTGTTGCCACGTTTTGTTACCCAGCCAATTAAGAAAACTGCAGCCATCAGAGCAAAAGCATATATATATATATATTGACTTTTATAACAAACATGCGTGGCATGGTTGCCCTTTCTTATTCATTTAATGGAAAAAATAATGATAAACTGATAAAAATTGTAAGGCTAACGGGAGAGAGAGTGACAGGGCGAGAAAGCTTGCAAATCACGGAAGACAATGCACTTTACATGCCGCACTAATTAATCACGTTGTTGGTTGGCCGAGTCTAAAGTCTTTGGTCAGTCGTCCTCTAATTTCCTTTTCATTTGGACGAAACAGATCAATTCAAACCCAACAGCTAGACTTGAGAATATTGTACACGATAGGTTTACATGACACAAATTTACACGAAAAAGAAATTAGTATTTAGGTCGGAGCTTAACACGTCATATTAAAAATGGTAGATCCTTTAGACATCAATTAAGTTAACAGATCGTATCGTGTGAATTCGCAAATACCCGTTATCACCCATTAAAAATATAGGTAGTTTTATAATTTTATGTATCTTTTTTTTTCTCCTTCTTTAGACTCATCCTTCTCTTCTATGGTTGGTTTTTACAAAAAAAAAAAAAAAAAAAAAAAAAGATTTTTTTTATAAAAATTTATTTATTTAATATAATTAAATTTTTTTTTGTAATTTGAAAACATAAAGAATTTTTTATTACTTTTTTGTCCATTTGAAAGTTCATGTCATTACAAAATGGATCCCACCCTTGACACATCATCATTTAACAGATTCGTTAAAGATTTAAGTAACAGAGGGAGGGGGTTCTTTGTAAGTTTTCCACAAGTTTGAGTTTGTAATTGTAAATGTCCCTAAAAATAGGCATGAACTTGAAAATGATCCCATAGTTTGGGGGTCTTTTGTAGTTTGTCCTTTTTTATTTTTTTTCTTAATGGGACCTTGAATTAATTTTTGTAACTTTTTTTTTTAAAAACATGAAAAGAAAACAAGATTTTAGGTACTCTGATGTACTTATCAGCTACTAGGTCTGATATAATGTATGTTATTAGTCTCCTTAGTCGATTCATGGAAGCACCAACTGTACTTCACTTTCGAGCTGCAAAAAGGGTTCTTCATTATTTGAAAGGAACTATACATTTTAGTGTTCTTTATAAAAGAGATAAAAAAGCACTTCAGGTCAAGTTTTCATGTTTAGTTCTGGGGGAATTTCATGGTCTTCAAAGAAGCAGCAGGTGGTCACTTTGTCCAAAATTGAAGCCGAGTTTATTGCAGCTGCTTCTTTTGCATGTCAAGCTGTGTGGTTAAGAAGATTGCTCAAAGAATTGGGGTATGTTCAACAAAGTCCTAATTTCTTCGTGATCGCACAAAAGAAGGTGTTGTCGAATTGATTCATTGTCAGAGTCAAGATCAGATTGCAGATATATTAACAAAGCCTTTGAAGCTTGAGCTATTTGAGAAGCTGCATGGTCTCCTTGGTGTTTGTTCAAGTTCTGATGTAAACTGAATATTTGTATGGAGTTCAATTTAAGGGAAAGTGTTAGGATTTTTAAGTATTTATGTTTTAATTGCATTGGCCAAGTTAATTGTTAATAATCCCTAGTTGTTAAGGACGTGAGGTAGTGTTGTTTGTTATCCTAGTTTATAGGGGAATCCCTTCAGTCTATTCTTTGTAAGGCTATATAAGCTCAGCTTTAAACCTTCTGTTAATGAGATACACTTTTCCAATTATTATTTCAATTACTCAAGCTTATAGTTTTCAACAAGTTGCTATGTTGTCCGATATTTATAGTGAAATAGAAATGAGAGTTTGTCAATTATCTTGGAGGCCAAGGAAGATTTCAAGACCATATATATTCATTAATTATACATCTCGATGGTTCTGTGTTCCTTCATATAATGCACGTGGCCTCTTTGACCAGTGTTGAAATTTCAAGTTAACATCAAGCAAGAAATTTTGTTTAGCTTATTTTATTTGACATCCTTTTTTTGTTCGTTTTATAATAAAAATAATTAATTAGAGAAGCAATGTGAAAGTTCTAGACTAAAATAAAAGGAGAGCAGTACAGATTTATCAATGGGTGCCAACAATATAAATTTTTCAATATTTTCCTCACAATTACACAAGTCTTAAAGTTTTTTTTACATGAAATACTGGAAATTGGAGGCACAGCCATTTCATGCCGAAATGCGCGGCCTGAAGTGTGGTTCCACCTGTTTCCACTCTAGATATTTTTCAATCATCCTTTCGATTCTTGGATTCTTGGTCGCTATAATTGCCAACGTTCTTCACTCATGGAGCTTCTTCTGATCATGATTTTGATCACAAGCGAGAGAGATATAAAACAACAAATATATATGATCACAAGCGAGAGAGATAAGAGTTACTGGGGAAGTAAGAGACTACTAATGGAGCTTCTGATGAAGACTTTGATTTGCATTTGGATTCCTTTGACGCTTTCACTCCAGAAGAGCCTCCAGCATCATCGGTAACCCGTTGTGATGACAACGAGGGCATGAAGCAATTCCAAAAAGCTGAGAAGAAAGCCATTAATCAGTCTATTCAAATTTTGCCTCTCTCTTGTATTGGAAAAAACAATTCCTCAGGTAGTTTTTCAGCAGAGGAAAATATAGCTGAGAGAGTTTTGTAGAGGGCCAAAGATTAAAGATGTGATAACCGTTTGTTTGATGAGAATCAAGTTAAAACGTTGCTTCATTTTTATAGTGGGATTTTGTTGACTACATCGAACTTGGAGGACAAGTAATTAGGCAATTAATCATTCATCGAACTTGGGATTTTCTTGGTGTTGATGCTTTGACTTCTTTTTATACGACCAAAACGGTTGCAACTTCCATGATGCCACGTTTTGTTGCTACAAAGCAGAGATTGCCCAGCTTAACTTGATAGGATTTCTATTTAGAGGGGTGATAATATATTAAACTTATACATACTACACAGATGGTAGGACTCGAACTCAGAATCTTTCCTGGAGGAGCAATGCTCCAAATCACTACACTAGTGGGTCATTCGCTTTTCTTTTTACTTAATTTTCCTACTTGCACTCCTTTTTCAATACTTTTTTCCTTTCATCGAGTAAGAAATAATTAACGTTCTATATTGCCCAATCAAGACCTGGTTTCTGTTTCTCCGAATAACGGAGAAAGTGATGAAGATGAGAAAATTCAGGTCAAAAGATGCCTAGGTAGCTACATGTGGTAACATGAGATGATATCATAAAAGTTTGTATATTAGGCACCAACATTAGCTTACAGGAACCATTTAGTAAAGTATATAGCCTAGGTGTCTATTCGACCATGTGCTTTTGTTATATTTTCAAATGGTGTGGTTCCTACCTGCCAGCCTCCCATGCCTCTTTTTTTGTCTATTTTTTTGTCATTTTTTTTTTTTTGTCTTTATGTCAATTTCTTTTTCTGGGTTTGATCGCTACATAATGTTGGTAAGAATAATTTTTGTTGAGTTGTATTCTAGCTAGTTTTTCTTTTGACTCTTTGACAACCTTGTAATTATAGGTCATGTAATGTATACCCAGGCTCATGTGATGAGGACATCTTTGTCAAACCCATTAGGATTTACAAAAGAAAGAGATGGAAGAGGAAATCATTTAATTTGGTCTTTGAATCTGGCAATTTTTTATTCATGCGATTAATTTCTAACTTGTTCTCTAAGTTTTCTAGACTTTAGTAAAAAATTTAAGTTTTCCAGATTTTAGTAGGATTTCTAAGTTTCCTATTTTATTTAGGTTAGAATTTCTGTTTTAACAAGGGATTTTTATCATATTGTCTCTAGGTTTTAGTTTGCTATAAATACCCCTGTCATGTAATTCATTATGGAGTTGAGTTGTTGAGATATAAAGAAAAGTTTATTTTCCAGAGATTGGAGACTACTTGGTGTGAAGCCAAACCCCTAGAGTGATTCCAGACCTATCCTTGTTCGTTCTATTTTCTGTTTTCCATTGTTTTTGCTTTTGCTAAACTACCTAAATTCTCAATTCACCCATATCCTCCATCATCATGGTTATTATTAGATTAGGTTAATTTTATACCTAGTTGTTTTTCTATGGCTGTGATAATCAATGACTCAACAAAATCAAAGGTTGGCAAAGGTAAATTCTATTAAATTTCAGAGAGATGGGTCAGTGGCCCACTATTAGCAACACCGATATTATCTCCAACTTAACCACTTACAAAGCCTCATAGGTGTGGGGTTTTGTCACAAAATGCCTCGGTGATATCAATAGTGGAACCATTCATTATATCTTTAGTCAAGTTTCCAATGTGGGGCTTATATTCTTTAACACCCTTCACGTGGGACCACTATATTGTAAGATCCCACATCAACCAACGGAGAGGGGGTGATGTGCCTTATATGTACGTGCCCGCCTACATCTAGCACGAGGCCTTTTGGGAGCTCACTGGCTTCGGAGTCATGGGAACTCCGAAGTTAAGCGAGTTGGGGCTAGAGCAATACCGGGATGGGTGACCTACTGGGAAGTTGGTCGTGAGTTCCCATAAACAAAACCGTGAGAGCAAAGAGGGGGGCCCAAAGCGGATAATATCGTGTTACGGCGGAGCCGATCCCGGGATGTGACAGTTTGGTATTAAAGCCACTCTGCCGTGTGGTGCGAGTGTGCCGATGAGGACGTTGGGCCCCTAAGGAGGGTGGATTGTAAGATCCCAAATCGACCAACGGAGAGGGGGTGATGTGCCTTATATGTACATGCCCACCTCCATCTAGCACAAGGCTTTTTGGGAGCCCATTGGCTTCAAAGTCATGGGAACTCCGAAATTAAGCGAGTTAGGGCTAGAGCAATCCCATGATGGGTGACCCACTGGGACGTTGGCCCTGAGTTCCCAGAAACAAAACCGTGAGGGCAAAGAGAGGGGCCCAAAGCGGACAATATCGTGCTACAGCGGAGCCGATCCTAAGATGTGACATACATAGTTGGCCACACGTAGGGCCAAGTCCACATCGGAGTCAAACATTCAAACCCAACACGTGAACACGGCGTATTGGGTAAAAAGTAAGGGTAAACAATCAAGCCCAACATGTGAACACCACATAGGGTAAGGGTAAGGGTAAAGGCCAAATATTTTAGGTCCAGTCATTCAACTTGCTCTGATACCATGTTAAATTTCAAAAAGACGGGTCAGCGGCCCACTATTAGCAACACCGGTATTGTCCCCAACTTAATCATCTACAAAGCTCAATAGGTGTGGGGTTTTATCACAAAAGGCCTTTGTGATATTAGTAGTGGAACCATTCATTATATCTTGCATTTTATTTAGCTAAGTTTTTGATGTGGGACTTGTATTCTTCAACAAATTCTGCATTACATTCATTAGAAAGTATTTTAAGTATGACTAGTCATCATTTGTGCAACATTTGGACACCCAGCTCATTTGCTTTCTCAAGTGTCTCCAACTGTGTTTTTTAATGAATTTTGTTTTTGCTAGTCCAATTATTTGCTGCCATGTGCATTTTTCTCTAACCTACCTATTTAGGGTAAAATGAGAGCAAAGGGCCTTTGAGTTGTCACTTGCTTAGAAAAAGGTTTTGAGAGTTTTCCATTTTTGCTCTGCAACTCTTCTCTAAGTGAGGGATGTTTCTTTCAAAATGAGATTTTCAAATTGCATTTGAAATCTGCTTTGAAGATTAAAATCTGCATCTAGAATAGTCAATCATATTCTCATCTAGCTCTAGGTCAGATTCTCAAATCAATTTCTTTAAGAATGGTTTCTTAAAGAAATCAATTTTTCCTTAGAATCTACAGTTGCCTTCATGTGTTCTTCGAGAGCTGAGCCGCTGGTGTCATGGAGTGAAGGAGCTGATGGACTAGCTGCCAATTCCATGAAAGACTAGCTACTAGTTCTTTCTAAGCTTGGAGAAGAAGGTTGCACAAAGAGGTATAGCTTTTCCTAAATAGACTTAGGATTCTTGAGCTTGTGGTTGTAATCTTTGTAAGAACCTTCTTTTCTTAGTGGATTGCCTAGTCGGGTGATGACCCCCAGTTTTTCCCAATGGTGGGTTTCTGGGTGAACAATTTTCTGGGTTTGATGTTCTTGACTCTTGACTAGTCATAATCTACTAAGTATTTCTATTATGATTCAATGGATGTTCACACACTCTACACTTTAGTTGTTGCTAGCACAGGGGATGCCTAGATTGACGGGTCCTTCTGAGTGCCTAGGTTGTCACTAGAATTCTTCTAGGTTTGCAGGTGCTGATTGTTGATTTGGGTTACTTATGTGTTTTGCTTACTTGTTCATAGGTCTATGACTAGTTGTTGACTAGTTATATTGTCTCCGAGATTATTTGATTATTGTTGTTATCAATCTGTTTGAGTAAGCTTTAAATTTACCCCTTCCACCTAAATACCAATTCCAATTGGTATTAGAGCATCAACTCTTAATGCAAATAGAGAGGTCCTAGGGAGCTAGTTGGTGTTTAGGTGGTGTTACCATGGAAAGGGAAAAAGTTGTAGGCTCTGGCAACTCCATACTCCTCAGCTAGGCATATATAGTAGGCATACTCAAATTCAGAACTTACTTTTGCTTGCACGCAGCAAAATCATCACAATCACAATCGAGAGTGATAGGAATTATGGGGGAAGTAAGAAACTATAATCGGAGCTCCTGACGACGATGATGATTTCGATTTGCTTTTCTTGAATTCCTTTAAAGAAGGAGCTTTTGCACTGCCTCCCGCATCATCTAAGACCTATTAAATGAGGTGGAAAAAGGCATGCGTGCTCTTCGAAATGTAGTGACTTCTTAAAAATCTAGAAAAATTATGCGGCCCTCATTTGTTTTTAAAAATGACACTACTACAAAAAAGGCAAAAGACGACGGGAATTCACCGTCGTGAATTTGGTTTTCAAACCGTCGTAAAATCGAGCGACGTCTTTTGCAAAGTAAAACCACGACGCAAAATCACCGTCGTCGTTTTTAATAAAGACGACGTTTTTTTATCAAAACCGTCGTTGTTTAGAGGTAAAGATCGATAATTATAGGAGGAAAGACGACGGTTTTATTACAAAACCGTCGTGGATTGTCGTAAAGACGACGGTTTTATTAAAAAAAACCGTCGTTAATTGTCTGTAAAGGCGACGGTTTTTTAAAACCCGTCGTTAATTGTTTGTAAAGGCGACGGTTTTTTGTAAAAACCGTCGTTAATTGTCTGTAAAGGCGACGGGTTTTTAAAAAAACCGTCATTAATTATCTGTAAAGACCATTATTTATTATAAAAACCGTCGTCTAATAAGTTCCCAAATTGCTACATTTTAGTTCTTTTTGATTTCTTATGATGCTATGCAACGATTTTAACTAGAAAACCAACCATAATGCTTTATTAATAAATATATACACTAAAAAATAGTTTCTTTCATAAAACTTGAAGATTCAATAGTTATTACATAGTTAACCAATCTTTATTCTACAACAAACATACTTCCTACCAATTAAATATAAATATTCAATTGATACATATGGTAATTAAGTAGTACAATCTTTTCCTAACAAGACCTACGTACTCCTAATCCAAGCCTTCCTCATACATCCAAATGATGCACAATTGAAGTCTCTTCCACCATCCCTGTAAATAAATCAAAATGACAGAAAGATAAGAAAAAAGCTAAGATTATAAACAAATAAAATTAGGTGGAAGAGAAATTTTACCATTGGACCATATTGCCATAGAAAACCTGTAAAATGAGCATAAAAAAGATCATCAAGAACCTGCAAAAGGAAAAATATATAAATAAAATGATGCTGAAAAGAGAAGGTAACAAATTTTCAACAAAAAAAAACATACGACTCACATAGAAAAGACCATAGAAAACCTGCAAAAGAAAAAGTTATAAATCTGCAAATAAAAAAAGAAGAGTTAGAGCATGATCTCTCAAAAGAAGCACAACAATAATATACTTGGATAAGCTATTACCTTCACGTGTCATCAGAGAAGAAGAGCAATACATATGGCTAAAAGTTGTCAAGACCAGCAAGTTTTGCTCTCAAGTGAAATACCATAATTGACGTTCAAAAAATCTGAAGAATAATTCAAAAATCTAAAAAGTATACCTATTTGGTCTTCAAAAATCGCATGTGTCATACGATTCATATGTCTTAAACAAAATACCAAAGAAACAGCATTGGAAACAATAATGCAATGCCATTTAATTCATAAGAGGAAACAAAAATGAAGCAATTATATAAGTAACTTCAAGTAAGATCAGAAAATCTTCTGAAGAAGAACGCATGTCAACAGAATCGAAACTCGGACACCATCAAATGATTACCACAATACTTACCCTCTAAAATAGTTAAATCTATAACAAAAGATCTCAGTTTGCTCAAAAGGGAAACTAAAGAAATCTCCCACTCAAAAAAGTCAAGAACCTCTGCATTCTCTATGCTGAACCTCACAATTAAGAAGCTTGTTACACTAGTTTTTTCTCTTCAGCACAACAGAAAATGAAAATCATACATTATCTCCCTTTCCTCCAAATTTTAGCAACTGGGCAACCCCCATTTTCTCCTCAATGGGACAACAAACAGAGCTTCCTATCAACTCTACCTCTTTCCCAGTCCTACACTATCACAACCCACCAATCCCAATCCTGCACCTTCCATAACCAAAATGCAAAGCCCAAATCACAAAATTAACGAAACCCACAAAACATAATTAAGCAATTAAGAACTTTCATTGAAGAAAAGTTAAAAGAAAACGAACCTCCTTATGAAATATAAGCATATGGTTTTCAGTTTGCATTACAATTTTTGTTTTAAAGTAAGAAAACCAAAAACCAAAATTGACCAAACCAGTAGCAAAATTGAGCTCCATATCCATTCCATCATCACAATTATCATAATGATAAAAAACAAGCATTACCCACCAAACAAAATCAAACCCATCAAACCAGATCAACCAAGATCACAAAAGAGAAAGCACGGAAATTGAGCTCACCTGAGCAACAGAAATCCTAAGCAGAGCTCTCCTGACTCTAGAGTCCATAGCGTCAGAGATCCCCATTTGGATCCTCATCAGCTCACCCACCGTCATAACCCGCTTGGGCTTTCCGGGTCCCAACCTGGACCCACCGGACCCAAGACTCTTCTTGGAGCTCGAACCCGGCGATTTGAGACCCATTGCATTTTTCATCTTGCTGGCAGCTACATAAGTGAGCGATCTCTGCAACGCCGGCGAGCCGTTGGGCGAGTTGGCGTGCTGGGTCGGTGAGTCCAAGTGAGAAGAAGCGGAAGACGACGTGAAAGCCAAGGCCTTTCCGGTGGAAGTGCGGCAGGCGGCAACAAAGATCTCGGTGGAGCAGACGATATTATCGATCACGACCCTGCAAAGCAAAAGAAGTGAATGGTCAAGAGAGAGATGAATAGCATATAGAGAAACACATATATGAAGAGAGATCTGTGACGACGAGGTTAGGTTTTCGATTTCGATGGAGGAGTCTCTCTTGGAGGTCTGGTCGAGGGCAAGAGTTGAGGGACGTAGAGAGATGAGGAAGATTTGTGAGGGCGCTGCGAGAGTTCAGGGAGGGAATGTTTTCGAGCTTGGCGGAAATCTAAAAATTTTAGGTCGAGAAACTCACTTAAGGAGACTTCCGTGTTTTAAAACACGACGTTTGTAAATTTACAAACGTCGTGTTTTAAAAATCGAGACAACCAAAATCGATTTAAGTGGTGTGTAAGATGGTATATTACGACAGTTTTATAAAACCGTCGTCTTTTAAAATACAACGACGGTTTTAAACTTCCCTGTCGTCTATTTGGTGTCGTGGTTTTACAATTCTGTAGTAGTGTGACAACAAATTAATATGTTTTTAAATCTACCTTTGAGATGATCTAACAACAAAGGATCTGACCCTCCTATTAATAACTTTTTCCGTAAGGTTTGGTAAAAACAATGACGTTATAATGCACAAAAGTCATCCGTAGTACCAAGTGGTGAAGTCTTTAAATACATAAGACTCTGTTACTTTAGTGAACGATGCCTAATGCGTAATGGCATCATTATTTTTTTTTCCCCTATATGCCTAGCTATAGAGTGTTGTTTGAGATCAAATTTGTAGTAGTGACTGAATAGACATGTTACTTGCCGTGGTTTTATGTATGTATATTTTTTTCCGTGGTTAACTATGCAGACATGGTGACTTGAGTTGCTCGTTCAGTCATTGGGTGGGCAGCTTGACTGCAGCTAAAAGAACAGCAACTGCAGGAATTTGACATCGCTACAGAAAGAATTGGACATGGGGTGCCTGATGTTTACAAAATCTGGGCTTATCTTTTCTGCTCCCAGCTGTCCTCCTGGACATCAGTTGGGTTGTTATTTGCTCTTGGGCCTCTCAGTTAACCATAACCACATATAAAAATAAAAAAAAGGTCGGCTGATTTGTGTCTGGTTTCAAGAATCTATCCACGTTGATAAATGTTTTCTCAGGTGAAGAAAACAAAAATGTAACGCGTTACAGTAGAAAAACATAAACGACACAGCAAAATATTACAAGTATTTGTATTTGTATTTCACAGAAAATAACCCATTATAATCACCACCACCTAATTAATTGGTCACTTAACCCTGTCATTATTCATTAACAATAAGAAAAATACTGGCTTTAATTTCATTGAGAAAAAGGACAAGAAAGCGTACAGTTGGACATGATGTTTGTAGTTGTGGTGGAATGCTGACTCCTTTCACCAACACAAACTAATAAGTACACATTTGATCAACATGCAGCAGCAGCCAGCCACCACACCATGCACTTTGATTATTACTTCACTTGCATTATTGTATGTTTATTATAATATACTAGACTATCTGCACGCGCTTCCGCGCCTGCGAGAGGCTTTTTCTGGAAAATTTTAAATTTATTTTAGAATTAAAAAAGATAATGGGTAATTGTGTTCCATAAAAATAGGATCTATTATCTGATTTTTCTTTTAATTTTAATTTTTTTAATATGAAAAAAATGTGAACTTACCATATTATCCTCATTTAATTAATAATTTCAATTCTTAATGTTTGCATTAACAAATGGCATTTTCTGGTATTTTGAATGTTTCACCATTCTCTACCTTTTGCTTTATATATATAGATAATAGACACCGAAATGACTGGATTGCCCATGCACAACTTTGCAATATAATATATTGAAGTGCAGCATGGCTAATATGGTCATTATCATGAGGAAGAAGCCGATTGGTACTGGTTGGTATAAAAGAAAGCCGAGCACTCAGCAAAACCAAGTTGTGTTTGTATCTCTACAACTTCACAAGACAAAGAAGAAGAAGAAGAGATAAAGAGAGATGGAGGGTGCCACAGCTACTGCCGGGAGAGCAATGATGAACGGTGGAGATTTGTCCAGGAGGAAAAGAAATAAACAACACAAATAGACACTACATTCTTGGGAGAATAGGCTCTTTCATTTAAATTCAGTTCCCAAATAACATTGGTAACATACCTATTTAAGGACATCTTCATCATCCTACTAATACATAAAACTGACTCACTAATTAATACATGAGCTTATTAAAAAAGAGAATAAGAAAAGTCTCAATAAACTAACATATTAAAACTTCTTGAATGCAATGATCAAGCATATCTGGTTTAGTTCTCCAACAGTACGAAATGAGGCATTGCAGACAGATTATGTTCATTTGTGAAGGCGATAGGAAGGAATAGCAATTAGACGTTTTGCCCTTGCAACCGTTATGCCAAACACCTCAGTCATGTCCAATTCTTCTGGCAACATGTTATTCGGAAGTTCCCAATCAAAACAATGCACAAGTTGTGCCAACATTAACTGGACCACCATAAGGCCTAACTGAATTCCTGGGCAACGTCTTCGGCCAGAGCCAAATGGGATAAGCTGAAAGTGATTTCCTCTAACATCAACATCGCTACCCTCAAATCTTTCAGGTATGAACTCCTCTGCATCGGTCCAAGCACTCGGGTCTCTCCCGATTGCCCATGCGTTTATGATAACGCGCGATTTTTTGGGTATGTGGTAGCCATTGACGATGCAGTCTTCAGTGGCAGCATGAGGAACCAACAATGGCGCAACTGGGTGTAGCCTCATGGTTTCCTTCACTACCATGCTCAAATAGTCCAATTTCCCCAAGTCTGATTCCTCCACCATTCTCCCCAATCCAACAACATCTTCTAGCTCCTTTTGGACTTTCTTCATTGCCTTTGGATGCCTCATAAGCTCGGACAGTGCCCACTCGACCGTAACTGATGATGTGTCAATGGAGTTCACTAACATATCCTACAAAGAAATTTGCCATTTTTTCACATATTGTGGTGTAGAAGACATAGTCGAAACTATATACGCATGATAAATAACAAAAGGGACATGTATAACAGATCAATTGAAACAAAATTACACATAATAAATGGTTCAGATTTACAATCTTAAACCTTGACATGTTAAATTGTCTCAAAGAAATGATTTCGTTTTACTTCGAGTAATGCTAGAATAAGAATTAAAATGATGCAACGATTTGGTGTTTAGTGCCACCATGCCTATATGTCTAAGTTTTTGTGTATACTAACAAATATTATGGCTTTGATATGAGGGCGTTCGATTCGGTATTCAGATTGTTCAGATCCCATGAAGGCCACCATGACATCAACAAAGTCTGTAGTCCTTTCTCCCTCGTTAGATTGAATATGCTCGTCAATGACCTTCTCAAAGAAGGTATCAAACGCCTTGTTAACAGACTTCATCCGCTTTGTGAAACCTTGGAGGTCGAAGGGAGCTATAAAAGGAATGTAATCACCCAAGTTAGCGGCGCCTATCAATTGGACAACCTCTTCGATCACAGACCTGAAACCCCTCGCATCAAACTCCTCATCCCTATACATCTTCCCAAGCACCATCCGGCAGCTCATGACCACGCTGAGAGATGAGACATTGTCACTCAGATCAACAGCGACACGTCCATTATCGGCAGTGGCTCGAATAGACTCAACACAGAGAGCAATCGCGTCTCTCCTCATGGACTTGAAGGAGTTGATTTTGTGGTTGCTGAGCAACTCAAGGGTGCACATCTTCCGCGTGTCGCGCCAATATGCACCATATTCAGAGAAAACCAAGCTCCTTTGCCCAAAAGAGATGAACTTTGCTCCTTCATGTGGTGGCCTACTTGCAAAAACAAGGTCGTGTGTTTTGAGGAACAGCTCGGCAGCTTGTGGAGATGAGACAACAATGGTGTGCGTAAGGCCTAATCGCATGTACATGATGTCGCCGTATTTTTGGGCCAGCCGATGAAGATCCTTGTCGGGGAACTTCCCTAGCAAGTGTAGGCTTCCAAAAATGGGAAACCCTCTTGGACCAGGAGGTAACATCTTCTTCTTGTTCTTCCACCATGCTTGCAGGATATAAACAAGGGCAAGCAACCCTATTGTTGCCCAAATCCAAACCATTGCTCTTTGAGGATGAGCTCAAATGGTTGACTAGTTGAGTGTGTCTAAGAGGAGAGAAGTCTCTCTATGCTCTTCTCTGTGTACTTTGTTTCGTTGTGTTTAATGAATGAGGATGCGTGGAAGATCCAAACATCACACGCTTCTTCATCTACGACCATACATAAAATATCCCAAGGCACCATTTGAAATGAAGCATCAAGATTGAATCGTACATGCCAGAATGCAATAGCTACCACAAACTTAAGTTGGTCCTTATCCAATAATTCTATTCTATTATGGAGCAATACAGTATACATAGCGTTTTTTTCGCATCTCATAATTCTCTTTAGGACAATGGAATGATGTGGACCTCATCATCATCACTATGACATCCCAACAGGTGCAAGCCTTTGCTTTTTTTATTTTTTTAATAACTAAATGGGCCAATTTGTTCTGGACTATGATTCTAATAAAGGATTTGGTCAAAGCTGGGGCCAATTTGTCTGCAACTCAAATTTTACCAGACCCATTGTGTCAAACTTGTCAGATTTATATACCACGTTTGGTGCCTACAATTAATTTGGATTGAATTGGATAACTCTAGTAAGCTATAATTGTGTTACAACTTGGCCCGCATTGTTCCTTTCTCCAAATTAAATAAAAATAGAAAATAGAAAATTACAAACTAAAAGTTTCTGTTTGTACACCACCTTATTTTACTTATTCTGACCACCGACATCGGGCTTGCGCCGGCCCTTGTACATGATCTTACAACTTGGAGACTTGGGTTTTAAACTTGAATGAGGAGTTTCCCTGGATAGACAAAATATGATTTCCTTGTCTGGAAGAAAAAAGGTTGAAAATCACATAGAAATAATATTGTACACATTCCCGTTCACCCGCACTAGATGAAGCAGGTGACGACAAATTCCCCGCCTCATGACGAGCATGCGAACATGACTGATAATGTCTGTCGAGAAAAGGGCCACGTACGGTCTGTAAGTTGAGAGAAGGTTGGGTTTTTTTATTGGTCAATGAGAGAAGGTGGCGTTGGCAAGAGGGCCCAAAGTGATACTTGATGGAGCAAAATTTCATTATATGTGTATTTATGTCCCATTATGTGGAATATATTAATAGAAAGGATGGCAATAATTGTCCTGGATATTCATGTCACGCAATAACAGTTTGGATTGGACAAGGTATTTATATGAATTATTATTATGTGGGTCGAAAATGAAAAATGTCCGTGGTAACGAAATCAATGATCACAACATAATTTTAATCCCTAATTTTTCTGAGTGTGTGTGTACTGGCTGCTGCCACACTGATCAATACTGAAGATTGTACATCTTTATAATTTCATATATTTATACAATTTCCAACATCGCTGAGTGAGACAATGATCAATCCGTAGTCCGTAGTAACAAAGGCCATTGTTCTTTCGTGGTCAAACCACGGATCATGTCATCGTGTTTGTTACCTGGTGTACCTATTACACTTTTTGACTGCATAGGTCAGGAAAAACTTTCATGTGTTTGATAAATTATGTTTTTTTTTCTTTCAAAATTAAATATTTTCTTTTACCAACGGAAGAGAGGAAACTCAATTTTAAGACCTTTTCGTGGAACTAGTTGATTTTCTGTTTTCAATAGACTAAAGAAAAAAAAAAAGAAGGGTACGTAAAAACATGTATCATGTGCACAACAGTAGATAAAATGAGGTCCTACGAGGACCTATTTAATGAAGACCCTTAGATTAATCCACACTCATGGCCCCAAATTTTACACAAACTCTAATTATTCTAATCCAAAAATAGAAAACAAGAAAAAAAAATAGGGATTCAAGTATATTCAATCTATGCCTTCTTTCTTCCCAACGACACCCAACCATCGCCCTTCCTCCCCTCATTGCTTTTCTCTCCAGCTCTTTATCATTCTTCTGGAACACACACACAAGATGGTCTATCTTCACGCCTCCATGCTACCTGTTTGTGAGGTAAAATACCTCTAGGCCGAGCTAGACTACACCACGGTGTTAATGGTCGGGCTGTACCAGATCACGGTGTTGGTGGTCGAGATGTGCCGGACCGCGATGTTGGTGGTCGAGCTGGGCTAGACCACGGTGTTAGTGGTTGGGCTAGGCTCGAGCTTAGTCGCTATATATTTTTCCACCCTGACCCATGTGGGCTTGTGGGCAATATGGGCCCCTTAATCCATAAGCTTGAGCCCTGTGCACATGAGGCTGACATCAACTTGGTTTACGTGGTGTTCACTCAAAGGACTTCTAGTCCTGAAGAAGTTGGGATGTTTCGGGATCACCAAGATGCCTATCTAAATGGAGTCCTAGTCCGAGGAGGGTTAGGTTGTTTTAGAGTCCTAGTTCGAGGAGAGCTGGTTCGCTCTGGAGTTCCACTCCGAGAAAGATTAGGTCGCTTGGATAATATAAAAGGCTAAGGCCATCCTCCGTGAAAGGTACGCAATTCTAAGCACTAGAACCTATTGTGCAATTTTACTCTCAAACACTCGACTGACTTTAGCATCGGAGGGTCTTTGGTCGGCACCACACCGGTGTCACCCACTGAGGCTATCTTGTTTTATAGGTTCTGGAGGACGACTTGGTTGGTCACGCTGACCTAGTACGGAAGAATTGCCCGACCTCGATCTCAAAGAGGTCATCTTCTGTTGAACCAATTTTGGGCATCAACAGTTTGGCGCCGTCTGTGGGAAACCGACATCTTGTTGATTTCCATTTGAGTTTTTAGAAACAACCACTTGCTTGACGCCATGAGTCAATAGTCCAGCCACAACGAACCCGTCACCCCCGCTGCGCCCAATAAGGGGAGGTGGAAGTCCACTCGCCTAACTAACATCAAGACCTACCTGAGGAAGATGAGGAAAGACATTAATGAACTTCGTGATCAGAACAAGGAGGTCAAGGAAGGAGCCAAGAAGACCCATACAGGAAGACAGCGAAGGCTAGAGAGTGGCGTCAAGAACATGGAGATCGTCGACACGGCACCCAACACCGAGGCAAACTTCAACGTGAAGGACAAAACGATGAGGAGGGTGATAGCCATCCCCGATCTCCTAATGGAACTGACTGTGAGAAGCTGCAAACTTTCGAGCCTAGCCTTCTTGGCTCATTCACTGGTTTCTCTCGCATGCCAACTGAAGACCAGAGGGAATACCTTGACCTAAAAGAATTGCTTGAGGCAAAGAAAGCTCAGTACGTCCGACCTCATAATCGCGATCGTGATCGTGAAGTCAATAATGGTCTTGATCATGAGGTCGATCGTGATCAGGAAGTCGATTAGTTGGAAGTCTGCCCTAATGGAGACGAGCATGCTGGAGAAAGTAAAATTTTGGAGGCCATGAGGTAGATGCAAGATGAGATGGATCGGAAGCTGGAACTTCGCCTAACAACCCTCGAGCGTGAGTGAGGTCCAAGACCTCTCGACCTGGTCACGACAACTGACACCCTACCATTCACTAGGGACATCCTTGAGTTCAAGCTCCCAAAGGATTTCAAATAGCCCAGTATGCAACTCTATGATGGGATCACTGACCCGGTGGACTTCTTGAACAACTTTGGTTATTGGATGAATGTGAAGGATGCTGGAGACGCCATGAAATGTCAAGCTTTTCCTCTACTCTTAGAAGGATCAGCTAAGGATTTGTTCAAGTCCATGAAGCCGGACTCCATCAGCTCATTTGACCTGCTCAAACATAGCTTCGTGAACCAATTTCTATCTGCCTCAAAGAAGAGATACCCACCTAACTACCTCCTCAGCATCAGGCAGAGCCCTAAGGAGAAGTTGCGAGACTACATCAATCATTTCAATCGAGAAGTAATTGGCATCCCTAGTTGCTCCAAAGATACAGCCTATACTGCCCTTCTAGCTGGGTTCCGAAGAGGACCTTTTCTGTTCCATGTCAACAAGTTCCCACCTAAGAGTTATGAGGACCTAGTGTCCGTGGCGTATCGTCATGCCATAGCTAAGGAGATGACATATGATACACCAGAAGGGAAGGATCAGTTGCAACCTAATGTTGGAGATAAACGGAGAGAAGGTGGGAGTGATGTACGTGATAAGCCAGACGACAAGAAAGGAAGATTTGAGAATTCTAGGTGAGGAGGGAGAGACCGAGATCGACCACAAAATTCATTTCAACCACGGTTCGACAACTACACCCCGTTGAATACTAATTGAGAGGAGGTCTTCTTCCACATCCAAACAGAGTTGCCAAAACCCCGACCTTCGAGGTTTTCCAAAGGGCAAAAGGATCCAAATCGATATTGCAGATATCACCGCTAGAATGGTCATACAACGGACCAATGTTACGAACTCCAGGATGAGATTGAAGCACTAATTAGGCGAGGTCATCTAAACCGATTCGTGGATGAAAAGAAGCAAGCAGAGCAGCATGACAACACATCAGACAAGCAACCACGTGCTACGAAAAACATCAATGTTATCTCAGGTGGAGCAACTCTAGCTGGGGACTCCAACAAAGCACGAAAGGAGTATGCGCGACGTACCCAAGGTGGGCTAGAGGCACTCTCGATTGGTCCAGGCTACCAGACTCTGAAGTCACCCAAGCTCGGGTACTCCGCGATCACCTTTAACGAGGAGGAGGAAAGAGGTGTAGTTCACCCACATGATGACCCATTCATAATCCAAGCTGAGATTACAAATTGTTGGGTGAAAAGGGTCTTCATTGACACAGGCAGTTCGGTCAGTATCATCTTTACATTAGCTTTCGAACAAATGGAGATATCACGAGAAGAGCTCAAGCCAGTGGTCACTCCCTTGCTCGGATTCACTGGGGACAGCATCAACTCCATTGGGAGCGTCACACTACCTCTGTCCTTGGGAACGGCACCCCAACGGACAACGGTGTACGCAACTTTTCTAATAGTTGAATGCCCTTCTGCTTATAATGTTATTTTAGGTCGGCCAGCCTTATGTTCTCTTCGAGCCTTCATTGCCAGCCACATGCTCTTGATGAAATTCCCAACCGAAGCTGGTGTGGGATATGTGAAGGGTGATCAACAAAAAGCTAGGGAGTGTTATGTCATGGCGTCCAAGCAGAAAGGGAAGAAAAATATAGAGATGTACGCCATCAAACGAGATAGGATAGACCATAGGGCCTAGATCGACCCACGAAAAGGTACAAGTAAAACACAAGCAATGCCAGAAGGGCACTTAATAGATGAACGACATGATCAGGCTCAGTTGCGCAATGCCTTATACCAGCAACATGTAGTTGCTACTACAACTCTCATGTCAAGCATCGAGCTTTCCAGGTTGGTGACCTAGTACTCCGCAAGGTCATGCTTGCTACTCGCAAACCTGCAGATGAAAGCTCGGGATCGACCTGGAAAGGGCCTTACCGTGTCATTGACATCGTGCACCCTGGCACCTATCAACTAAGGGACCTCCGGGGAGCAAATTTGCCTCATCCTTGGAACACGGAGTATTTAAAGAAGTATTACCAGTGACTTCATCATCGTCTACATGCGATCAAAGTTAGATCATCAGTTTGAGATTTAGATTGTTCGTTTTGTTCTTTTCATTCGGTGTGGAACTATCATGTTACGATAGTTCATGACGTAGCTTTTAAGTTTTTCAACTTAGTTAGCCAATGTTCAAGCTCACTCTTGTTTTGTTTTCTACTTTTTAGTAGTGAATAAAATTTGGATTCCTTTTCCAACATATTGTCTCTCCAAGCCTTAACAAGGTAACTTAAAGCGCCATATTCAAGTCATGAAGGAATCAAGCTCCATAGATTTGCCTAGCTCAGATGGACGAAAGGTTCGAGCTATAGTTTTGTCAAGCTCAGATGGACGAAAGGTCCGAGCTATATTTTCACCAAGCTCATATGGACGAAAGGTCTGAGCTATATTCTTTATCGAGCTGATACGAACGAAAGGTTTAAGCTCAATTTTGGCCAAGCTCAAATGGACAAAAGGTCCTCGCTATAGTTTTTTCAAGCTCATGTGGACGAAAGGTCCAAGCTATTAGTTTTTTTTAATTGAGCTCATATAGACGAGAGGTCTAAGCTCAATTTTGGCCAAGCTCAAATGGACAAGAGGTCCGAGCTATATTCTTTATCGAGCTCATATGGACGAAAGGTCTAAGCTCAATTATTGTCAAGCTCAGATGGACGAAAGGTCCGAGCTATATTTTTATCAAGCTCTGATGGACGAAAGGTCCGAGCTATATTTTTTATCTAGCTCTGATGGACGAAAGTTCCGAGCTGTATTTTTTATCAAGCTCTGATGGACGAAAGGTCCGAGCTATATTTTTATCAAGCTCATATGGATGAAAGGTCCGAGCTATATTTTTCATCAAGCTCTGATGGACGAAAGGTTCGAGCTATATTTTTATCAAGCTCATATGGACGAAAGGTCCGAGCTATACTTTTTATCAACCTCTGATGGACGAAAAGTCCGAGCTATATTTTTATCAAGCTCATATGGACGAAAGGTCCGAGCTGTATTTTTTATCAAGCTCATATGGACGAAAGGTCCGAGTTATATTTTTTATCAAGCTCTGATGGACGTAAAGTCCGAGCTATAGTTTCATCAAGCTTTAGATGAAGAGTCCGAGCTATATTTTTTACTAAGCTCATATGGACGAAAGGTCCAAGCTATCTTTTTTATCAAGCTCTGGTGGACGAAGGGTCCGAGCTATATTTTTTACCAAGCTTCGATGGATGCAAAGCTCTGAGCTCAACCTTTTTCGAGCTCATACTCAGGTTGGCAAAGAGCCAACCTTAGCTCACCGAGCTCATGATCAGGTTGGCGAAGAACCCATCTCGCCATGCCAAGCTCATGGTGAAGTTGGTGAAGAACCCACCTTGCCATGCCAAGCTCATGGTGAAGTTGGTGAAAAGCCCACCTTGCCACGCCAAGCTCATGGTCAGGTTGGCGAAGAACCCATCTCGCCATGCCAAGCTCATGGTGAAGTTGGTGAAGAGCCCACCTTGCCACGCCAAGCTCATAGTCAGGTTGGCAAAGAGTGGAACCATGAATTTATATTGGGGTGGGCTAATTTTATTTTTATATCCAGCTTCTATGTTATAATATATTCTTCTTCAAATATTGTAGTGAAAATTTTTATAAGCCAAACAAGTTCATTCATTTTCCAACATTAACACAAATAAGTACATATAAAATAGACAAAAGAATACATATTGTCAAGCATCACGCAAATATTTACGGTAATAAAAATATAAGAAAATAATAAGTATATTTAAATTAGATATGTCAGTGACATTGACAAATTGGCATGGAAACGTGAGATTCAATTGAAATTTAAGTGCAATTTGTATATTTGACTTACTTTTAAAACTAAACCACAAAAACCAAAGACATAAAAAATAAAAATGAATATTTAGAAAAAATAATGCGAGCAAGAAAGACTACGTAATTTTCAATCCAGGAGAAAATAAGGTATACACCACATGAGGAACTTTTTTTCGGTTCATGAGATCTTGATCTTGCTCATTTCTTACAAAAAAATTCATCTTATTTGCTTATATAAGTTGAACTAAGCCTTTAATTTTGCAGGAAGGGATTGTTGATGTGAGTTAACTGAACAAATCAAGGAGATTTATTTCCTAAGTTAATTAGGTGATTTACTTACTTGTTTTCATATAGTTGACAATCATTGTATAATTAGGAGATAATCTCCTAATTAATTAGGTGATTCCAGACCTATCCTTGGTCATTCTATTTTCTGTTTTCCATTGTTTTTGCTTCTGCTAATTAAACTACCTAAATTCTCAATTCACCCATATCCTACATCATCATGGTTATTAGATTAGGTTAATTTTATACCTAGTCATTTTTTATGGCTGTGATAATCAAAAAATCAAAGGTTGGCAAAGGTAAATTCTATTAAATTTCATATAGATGGGTCAGCGGCCCACTATTAGCAACACCGATATTGTCCTCAACTTAACCACTTATAAAGCCCTATAGGTGTGGGGTTTATCACAAAAGGCCTCGATGATATCAGTAGTGGAGCTATTCATTATATCTTGTATTTTATTTAGTCAAGTTTTCGATGTGGGACTTACATTCTTCAACACGCCCCCTAATGTGAGACCACCACATAGTTGGCCACACATGGGGCCAAGTCCACATCAGAGTCCAATATTCAAGCCCAACACATGAACATCGCGTATTGGGTAAAGGGTAAAGGTAAACATTCAAGCCCAATATGTGAACACCACATAGGGTAAGGGTAAAGGCCAAATATTTTAGGCCCAGTCATTCAATTCGCTTTGATACCCTGTTAAATTTTAGAGAGAAGGGTTAGCGGCCCACTACTAGCAACACTGATATTGTCCCCAACTTAACCATCTACAAAGCCCAATAGGTGTGGGGTTTTATCACAAAAGGCCTCGGTGATATTAGTAGTAGAACCATTCATTATATCTTATATTTTATTTGGTCAAGTTTACGATGTGGGACTTGTATTCTTCAACAAATTCTGCATTACATTCATTAGAAAGCATTTTAAGTATGACTAGTTAACCTGTATGAGTATGACTAGACATCATTTGTGTAACATTTGGACAGCCAGCTCATTTGCTTTCTCAAGTGTCTCCAACTATGTGTTTTTAATGAATTTTGTTTTTTGGCTAGTCCAATTATTTGCTGCCATGTGCCTTTTCCTCTAACCTACCTATTTAGGGTAAAATGAGAGCAAATGGCCTTTGATTTGTCACTTGCTTAGAAAAAGGTTTTGAGAGTTTTCCATTTTTGCTCTGCAACTCTTCTCTAAGTGAGGGATGTTTCTTTCAAAATGAGATTTTCAAATTGCATTTGAAACATGCTTTTAAGATTAAAATATGCATCTAGAATAGTCAATCATATTCTCATCTAGATCTAGGTCAGATTCTCAAATCAATTTCTTTAAGAATGGTTTCTTAAATAAATCAATTTTTCCTTAGAATCTACACTTGCCTTCATGTGTTCTTTGAGAGCTGAGCCGCTGGTGCCATGGAGTGAAGGACCTGATGGACTAGCTGCCAATTCCATGGAAGACTAGCTGCTAGTTCTTTCTAAGCTTGGAGAAGAAGGTTGCACAAAGAGGTATAGCTTTTCCTAAATAGACCTAGGATTCTTGAGCTTGTGGTTGTAATATTTGTAAGAACCTTCTTTTCTTAGTGGATTGCCTGGTCAGATGATGAACCCCAGTTTTTCCTAATAGTGGGTTTCTGGGTGAACAATTTCTGGGTTTAATGTTCTTGACTGTTGGCTAGTCATAATCTACTAAGTATTTCGATTATGATTGAATGGATGTTCACAAACTCTACACTTTAGTTGTTGCTAGCAAAGGAGTTGCCTAGATTGATGGGTCCTTCTGAATGCCTAGGTTGTCACTAAAATTCTTCTAGGTTTGCAGGTGCTGATTGTTGATCTGGGTTACTTATGTGTTTTGCTTACTTGTTCATAGGCCTATGACTAGTTGTTGACTAGTTATATTGTCTCCAAGATTATTTGATTATTGTTGTTAACAATCTGTTTGAGCAAGCTTTAAATTTACCCCTTCCACCTAAGTAACAATTTCAATTGGTATCAAAGCGTTAACTCTTAATGCAAATAGAAAGGTCCTAGGGCGCTAGTTGGTGTTTAGGTGGTGTTACCATGGAAAGGGAAAAAGTTGGACGCTCTAGCAACTTCCTCCATACTCATCAGCTAGGCATATAGTAGGCATACTCAAATTCAGAACTTTCTTTTGCTTGCACGCAGCAAAATAATCACAATCACAATCGAGGGCGATAGGAATTATGTATGGGGGAAGTAAGAAACTATAATCGGAGCTCCCGACGACGATGATAATTTCGATTTGCTTTTCTTGAATTCCTTTAAAGGAGGAGCTTTTGCACTGCCTCCTGCATCATCTAAGACCTGTTAAATGAGGTCGAAAAAGGCATGCGTGCTCTTCGAAATTTAGCTTTATAGCAATTTTGTAGTAGTGACTTCTTAAAAATCTAGAAAAATTATACGGCCCTCATTTGTTTTTAAAAATTATGACAAACTAATATGTTTTTAAATCTACCTTTGAGATGATCCAACAACAAGGAATCTGACCCTCCTATTAATAACTTTTTCCGTAAATTTTGGTAAAAACAATGACGTTATAATGCACAAAAGTCATCCATAGTACCAATTAAGTGGTGAAGTCTTTAAATACATAAGACTCTGTTACTTTAGTGAACGATGCCTAATGCGTTATGGCATCGTTATTTTTTTTTTCCCTATATGCCTAGCTATGGTGTGTTGTTTGAGATCAAATTTGTAGTAGTGACTGAATAGACATGTTACTTGCCGTGGTTTTTGTTGGCGAGTCCTCACTCAGTTAGGATTTGGGTTCCTTATTTTATTAGAACTTTGGTTACTTACCAATTATTATTTAGTCATATTGTAATTTAGATATATTTCATATTTTATTTAGGGATGTACTTGTTGGAGTTGGCTCGACTAAACGAAGGAAAGAAGGAAGCAGCCCAGCGTGCAGGCGCTCGAGCGGACCTGCAGGCGCTTGAGCGGATCGCGATTTCCTGTTTCAAAATAGGTCAGTTTTTGGCCTAGTTTTGGGAGGTTTTTTAGTTTCCTATTCCTTGTATGATTGTGCTAAAGGCCTATACATATAAATAGGTACTTTAGACTAGGGTTTAGTAGAGGTTCAAGATATACAAACCTAGGGTGAGAGAAAAAGAGATCTAGAGAGAGAGAGAGAGATCAAAGGGAGTTCTTTATTGTAACCAAAGGGATTTTTCTCATACTAGTGAATTTTCTCGGGGATCACCGGAGAGGACGTAGGCACGACGCCGAACCTCTATAAATTCTTGTGTGTGTTTGCTTTTGTGGTTTCGTGTGCGATTTATCTTTGCGTAGCTTGTGTTGTGATTGTTGCGTAGTCCATCAACGACAAGGTCTTGGACGTGTTTTTCGCACAACAAGTGGTATCAGAGCCGCGGTTGCGACGGGCGTTGGTTTATGCCCAAGTGCTCTTATAACTTCAAGAGCGGCGGTGTGTTGAAGATGGCAGGCGACAAGGACGAAGAATGTTCTGGTACTAAGTCACAACGAGTATCAAGCACAAAGGTGGAGTTAAAGCCGTTCACCAGCAAGGACAACTTCACGCTTTGGCAAAGAAGAATGAAGCATGTTCTTAAGCAACAGGGTCTCAGCAAAGTTTTGGAAGGCAAGGAAAAGAAGCCGGTAACCATGACAGATGCAGAGTGGGATGACCTAGACGAGCTTGCTAGAGGATCCATCGAACAACATCTAACCGATGAGGTGTTGTGTAATGCGATGGAAGACACCGCAAAGCAAACATGGGAAAAGCTAGAAGAGATGTTTGCGTCAAAATCATTGTCCAACAAGCTTTTCTTGAAGGAAGAGCTTCACTCTCTTAAGATGGAGGAGGGCGCAAGCATGATGGAGCACGTAAGTGCCTTTAATAGGTGTATTCCTGACTTGCAGAGAATGGATGAGGTTTATAAGTCGGAAGACAAGGCTGTGATGTTGTTGACATCCTTGCCACTGTCTTATAAACACTTTCGCACGACGCTTATGTTCGGGAAGGGAACCTTGAAGTATGAAGAGGTCATGCAAGACATCCTGACGCATGACAGAATGGTTCAACGTTCCGATGGACTCTCTCAAGGTGAAGGTCTTGTGGTCAAGTCCGGAGAGAGAGGTAGATCGAGCAAGCGTGAGGGCAAGAAGAGCAATAAGGGAAGGTCAAAATCCAAGGCGAAAGATGGTTGTTTCAAGTGTGGGTCAAAGGATCATTGGAAGAAGAATTGCCCTACATGGCGAGAGAAGAGAAACAAAGGGAAGAAGCCGGATGAAGCTGGGGTCGCGGAAGAGAGCGACGGTGAGCTTTCACTTACTAATAGCATTGTTAATACTGATCCACTTGCTATTACTTCCAGGGTTTCTGCTTCTGATTGGATTTTGGATTCCGGGTGCTCGTATCACATGTGTTCAAACAAGTCTTGGTTTGACACATATGAGACGGACAATGGCGGCGAAGTTATGATGGGGGACGGCTCAGTTTGTAGAGTTGAAGGAACAGGTACAATCAAGGTGAAGATGCATGACGGCGTGGTTAGAACATTGGGTATGGTTAGGTACATACCTAAGCTGAAGAAGAATCTCATCTCCCTGAATACTTTTGACAAGAATGGTTATTCGTACAAGTGTATGGGAGGAAAGCTCATAATTTCGAAGGGTTCACTCGTGATTATGAAAGGGGAGATTCAACCTAACTGCCTGTATCGACTATGTAGTACAACAGTGACCGGTGGAGCAGCTATATCTACCAAGAAGAACTCAGAAGATGATACTCAGCTTTGGCATTTGAGGCTAGGGCACATGAGTGAGCGAGCCATGCAAGAGTTGCACAAACGGAAGCTTCTAAAGGGCGTGCACAGTTGCAAACTTGAGTTCTGCAAGTATTGTACCATGGGGAAGCAGTCGAAAAGCTGCAAGACAAGGAAAAGAGGAGCACGGGAGTGCTTGACTATATTCACTCGAATGTGTGGGGGCCCGCACCAGTTAAGTCATTGGGTGGAGCTCGCTACTATGTTACTTTCTTGGATGATTTTTCTAGGAAGGTTTGGGTCTATTTCATGAAGGAGAAATCCGAGGTCTTCACAAAATTCAAGGTGTGGAAGGCAGAAGTAGAGAACCTAACAGGAAGGAAGATCAAGGTCCTTAGGAGTGACAATGGGGGGGAATATAAAGATAACAAATTTCTGGAGTTTTGAAAGAACGAAGGTATCAAGAGGCATTTTACCGTGAAGAAGACGCCCTAACAGAATGGAGCCGCAGAGAGGATGAATAGAACTCTCATGGAGCGTGAGAGGTGCATGAGGATTCATGCAGGTTTGCCCGAGGCATTTTGGGCGGAGGCGGTTAACCACGCTTCCTATTTGGTTAACCGGTCACCATCAAAGTATCTTGATTTCAAGTGTGCGGAAGAGGTATGGTCTAACAAGTCTATTGAGTATTCTATTTTGAAAGTATTTGGATGCAGTGCCTATGCTGTTATACCTAGTGATGAGAGAACCAAGTTGAAGCCAAAGTCTCTTAAATGCATATTCTTCGGGTTTGAGAGTGGTGTGAAGGGTTTCAAGTTATGGGATCCAGTGAACCGAAAGAAGATACTCAGTAGAGACGTTGTTTTTGATGGAGAAGACTATGCCTATGATTAAAGTCAAGAAACCAGAGGTGAAGGAGAATGTTGTTGGGACAGAAACAACCGTTACAGAATCATCTAGTAGAGTGTTCGGGGGTACTCCGAGTTTGCAGCCAATTGGAGACGTCCATGAAGCAGTGGAGTCCGACACTGAGGTGGAGGAATTTGGGCAACAACAACACACTCAAGATGAAGAAGAAGAAGAGGCTCAAGATCAGGTGGAGCCACCATCTATAGCAAGGTCCAGGCCCAAGAGAATCATCAAACCTCCTCAACGGTTTGGATGGGAGACGGACGCAGTTCACTATGCTCTAAACATAAGTGAAGGAGACCCAACTACGTTCCAAGAAGCAGTTGAGAGTGCGGAGCGGGAAAGTTGGATGAGTGCTATGATGGATGAGATGGAATCTCTACACCGGAACTCCGTTTGGGAGTTGGTCCCTAAACCCAAAGACAGAAAGGTGATTGACTGCAAGTGGGTGTTTAGGAAGAAGGAAGGAATATGTGAGAAGGAGCCAACTAGATTCAAAGCTCGTTTAGTGGCGAAGGGATACTTACAGAAGGAATGAATTGATTATAATGAGATCTTTTCCCCTGTTGTAAAGCATACTTCTATACGGTTATTGCTCTCCATAGCGGCACAGTGGGACATAGAGGTGGAGCAAATGGGTGTGAAGATAGCTTTTCTCCATGGAGACTTAGAGGAAGATATCTACATAAGTCAATCTCAAGGGTTCCTTGAAGCAAGTAAGGGAAATCTGGTTTGCAGGTTGAAGAAGTCTTTGTATGGGCTCAAGCAATCTCCAAGACAGTGGTACAAGCGCTTTGACACTTATATGCTGCGGATTGGGTATAGAAGATGTGAATCGAATTGCTGTGTGTATTCTCATGTGTTCAAGGATGGTAAGATCATTCTGTTACTACTTTATGTGGATGATATGCTGATTGCGTGTCAAGATATGTCAAAGGTTCAAGAGTTGAAGATCCAACTTGGGAAGGAATTTGACATGAAGGATCTTGGACCCGCACAAAAGATCCTAGGAATGGAAATAAGGAGGGACCGAGATGAGGGCAAGTTGTGGCTGTCACAAAGCAAGTACATAGCTAAGGTACTTGAAAGATTCAATATGTTGGATTGCAAGCCCGTGTCTACTCCTTTGGGGGAGCACTTCAGGCTAAGTGCCCAAGAGAGTCCTTCTAGTGACAAAGAGAAGGATGAGATTAGTAAGGTTCCGTATGCAAGTGCAGTAGGGTGTCTCATGTACGCAATGGTTTGCACACGCCCCGACTTGGCTCAAGCTGTGAGTGTAGTTTCAAGATACATGGCAAATCCGGGCAAACAACACTGGAATGCTGTGAAGTGGATTTTCAGGTATTTGAAGGGCACCAAGAGGTTTGGGATTTTGTTTGAAAGACAACAAAGAAAGGCATGTGTGTTGGGATATGTGGATTCAGATTATGCGGGAGACTTAGACAAGAGAAGGTCCACCACAGGGTATGTTTTCGTTTGTGGTGGAGGACCGATTAGCTGGGGAGCGGTGCTACAATCAGTCACTGCATTGTCTACTACTGAAGCGGAGTATATGGCACTAACGGAGGCTTCTAAGGAAGCATTATGGTTGCAAAGATTGGCACAAGAGTTCGGGATAGCTCAAGACCTGGTGGTGATTAAGTGTGACAATCAGAGTGCTATATGTTTGGCCAAGAACCAAGTGTATCATGGAAGATCCAAACATATTCATGTACGGTACCACCGGATAAGGGATTGGGTGAACGATGGGGACATTGCGATAGAGAAGGTTCATACAGATGAGAACGCTTCAGATTGCTTGACCAAGCCAGTTACAACTGAGAAGTTCAGACATTGTTTGAGCTTGCTCAATCTTGTTACATGCTGAAGATTGAGGTGGAGCTCTTGGGAGTTACTAGAACGATTTCCAAGAGATTGAAGATGTTCTAGGGATCAATGGTTTTCACAAAGGTGTTTAGGCTCGCCAAGGTGGAGATTGTTGGAGTTGGCTCGACTAAACGAAGGAAAGAAGGAAGCAGCCCAGCGTGCAGGCGCTCGAGCGGACCTGCAGGCGCTCGAGCGGATCGCGATTTCCTGTTTCAAAATAGGTCGGTTTTTGGCCTAGTTTTGGGAGGTTTTTTAGTTTCCTATTCCTTGTATGATTGTGCTAAAGGCCTATACATATAAATAGGTACTTTAGACTAGGGTTTAGTAGAGGTTCAAGATATACAAACCTAGTGTAAGAGAAAAAGAGATCTAGAGAGAGAGAGAGAGAGATCAAAGGGAGTTCTTTATTGTAACCAAAGGGATTTTTCTCATACTAGTGAATTTTCTCGGGGATCACCGGAGAGGACGTAGGCACGACGCCGAACCTCTATAAATTCTTGTGTGTTCTTGTGTGTGTTTGCTTTTGTGGTTTCGTGTGCAATTTATCTTTGCGTAGCTTGTGTTGTGATTGTTGCGTAGTCCATCAACGACAAGGTCTTGGAAGTGTTTTTCGCACAACAGTACTTTTATAAATACCTCCATATTGGAGAAGAATAATAGTATGAGCGTATTTGAGCATAACTAAATATTTACCCTACTTTGTTTGACATGGTATAAGAGCCTAGGTTTTCTTGTGACTGTGTTTGCGTTCTCCTTGCAATTTAAGTGCTCTCCTCCCCTCCTCTTCTAGGGGGGGAGAGGGAGTGAAAAGGATATTTTTATTGACGTATTCTCATTAGCTTGACATATTCCCATGAAGATGTTGCTTATATCTTGACTTCGACGACCTCTTCTCTTCAGGGGGAGAGGAGGAGTGAAGAGAAGTTGTCTGTTTGAATTAGCTAAAGTTGATATGGAAGAATTGCTGCCGCCACCGCCGTCTTCCTTGCTATCGTCATCGCTGCGTACCTTGCTATTGTCACCGCTGCTCATCTATTCCGCATCAATTTAACCACCTATCTGTTGATTCTTCTACATCTCAGTGTTAGTCAGTGCATGTTTCTCTTACCATTGATCATATGGCTCCATCGATCCCTTTTTTTCAAGGGGAGAGGGGGAGTGAAGAGAAGTTGTCTCTGCTGTTGCTGGTGCCAATGCCTTGTATTGCTGTTGATGATGCTTGTTATGTCTCTGCCTTGTTGCTCATGCCTTTGCTGGTGTGTTTGCCTTGCCTTACCCTATTTTTTAGGGTTTGGTTTGTGCCTTATCTTCTGCTGTGCTCACAGGCTTCTGTGTTCTGCCTCATCTGCTGCCGTGCTCACAGGGTTTCTGTGTTCTGCTATCTGCCTTATCTTCTGCCGTGCTCACAGGGCTTCTGTGTTCTGCTTTATTTATTGCCGTGCTCACAGGGCTTCTGTGTTCTGTCTTATCTGCTGCCGTGCTCACACAGTTTCTGTGTCCTTTGCCGTGTTCACAGGGTTTCTGTGTTCTGCTATCTGCCTTATCTTCTGCCGTGCTCACAAGGCTTCTGTGTTCTGCTTTATCTATTGTCGTGCTCACAGGGCTTCTGTGTTCTGCCTTATCTGATGCCGTGCTCACACAGTTTCTGTGTCCTTTGCCGTGTTCACAGGGTTTCTGTGTTCTGCCTTACCTACTATCGTGCTCACAGGGTTTCTATGTTATACTTTTATGTGTTCTTCTATGTGCCCTATTTTTTAGGGTTTGCTCTTGTGTTTCCGCTGTGAACTTTGCTTTAGTTTGTCACTTGTTTCACTAGTGGTCGACGAAAAGACCTTCTCTACAATTGGTGTTTCTCAAGTATGGTGTTCTGTGACTCGCTTGTCAAGTTGGGCGTGCGAAATATCTTTGCCCAACTTGAGGGCGAGTGTTGGCGAGTCCTCACTCAGTTAGGATTTGGGTTCCTTATTTTATTAGAACTTTGGTTACTTACCAATTATTATTTAGTCCTATTGTAATAGAGATTTACTTCCTATTGTAATTTAGATATATTTCATATTTTATTTAGGGTTGTACTTCTTTATAAATACCTCTATATTGGAGAAGAATAATAGTATGAGCGTATCTGAGCATAACTAAATATTTACCCTACTTTGTTTGACAGTTTTATGTATATAATTTTTTTTTTCCGTGGTTAACTATACAGACATGGTGACTTGGGTTGCTCTTTCAGTCATTGGGTGGGCAGCTTGACTGCAGCAAAAAGAACACCCCTGCAGGAATTTGACATCGCTACAGAAAGAATTTTACATTGGGTGCCTGATGTTTACAAAATCTGGGCTTACAAGAACTTCAGTTGGGTTGTTATTGCCAAAGATAGTGTAATTGAGAGAGTAGAGAATGTGAAATAAGAGAGGTTTTGCAGAGAATACAAATCTGATTTTTCTCATTTCACATATTGAATATTTATCTACAAGTATAGGCATAGCTAGATAGCCATCCGTTGGTTACAACCCCAATTCACAATTTACAATAAATTAAAATCTCCAAAGCATGAATTATGTCTCCATGTTTCCAACTTGTTGTGTTCCCCTTGTGTTCCCCTAAAACATGGAAATGAGTTTCTAGGTGGTAGACAAGCTTTTCCATGTTTCCAGCTTTGTCTCAAGTCATTGTCAACACTCCCCCTCAAGTTGGTGCAAAGATATCACGCATGCCCAACTTGTCAACTGAGTCATGAAAGACTTTACTTGATACGGCCTTCGTCAGAATGTCGGCAAGTTGGTTTTCCGAGTTTACAAACGGAAACTTAATTATACCACTTTCTAGTTTCTCTTTGATGAAGTGTCGATCGACTTCCACATGTTTGGTACGGTCGTGTTGTACTGGGTTATGTGCTATCTTGATGGCAGCTTTATTGTCACAATATAGGTTTGTGGCATTCACTTGTTTAATGCCAAGATTCTTTAGCAATCTTCGCAACCAAAGCAATTCACATACTCCTTGAGCCATTCCTCTAAACTCAGCTTCAGCACTGGATCTTGCTACAACTCTTTGTTTCTTACTCCTCCAAGTAACTAAATTTCCACCCACAAATGTAAAATATCCAGAAGTTGAGCGTCTATCCGTGATACACCCTGCCCAATCAGCATCAGTGTATCCTTCAAGATCCATAGGTGTATGTTTGGAGAACATCAATCCTTTTCCAGGGGCAGTCTTCAAGTATCGCATTATCCGTATTACTCCATTCATGTGTGCTTCACTTGGTTGATGCATGAATTGGCTTACCACACTCACAGCATAAGCTATGTCAGGGCGTGTGTGGGATAGATAAATCAATCGCCCAACTAACCTTTGATACCTTTCTTTATCAGTAGGAGCTTGATCTGGATACATTCCCAATTTGTGATTCTGTTCAATAGGTGTGTCAGCTGGCTTGCAATCCAGCATTCCTGTTTCTGTCAACAAATCTAACACATACTTTCTTTGGGATAAAAATATGCCATGTTTAGATCTAGCAACCTCAATGCCAAGAAAATATTGTAACTCACCCAGTTCCTTCATCTCAAATTCACTTCCAAGGAGCTTTTGTAGATTCTGCATTTCTTCATTGTCATTACTGGTAACCACCATATCATCTACATAGATGATCAGAGCCGTAAGCTTTCCACCACGACGCTTTAAGAACAATGTGTGATCTGAGCTACTCGGAGTGTACCTAAATCGTTTCATGGAATCAGTAAATCTCCCAAACCAGGCTCGGGGTGATTGCTTTAGCCCATACAGAGATTTTCTCAGCTTGCATACAGTATTCGAACCGGATGTCATAGGAATCCCTGGTGGTGGATCCATATATATTTCTTCTTGTAAGTCCCCATGAAGAAAAGCATTTTTTACATCATATTGCAGTAGTGGCCAGTCAAGATTTGCAGCCAAGGATATGAGAACACGTACAGTGTTGATTTTGGCAACTGGTGCAAACGTCTCCTGGTAGTCAATTCCATATGTTTGTGTATATCCCTTGGCCACTAATCGAGCTTTGTATCGGTCTATGGATCCATCAGCTTTGTATTTAACAGTGTATATCCATCGACATCCAACTGGTTTCTTCCCATGTGGTAAAGGAACCATTTCCCATGTAGAATTCTTGTTCAAGGCTTCCATTTCAATTGCCATTGCTTCAGTCCATCTAGAATCTGTCACAGCATCCTGCCATTTACTTGGAACACATACAGTAGATAATTGATTGACAAATGATGCATATGACTTTGACAATCTATGAGTGGACACATGATTATTGATGGGGTATTTAGATTTAGCATTAAGGTCAGGGCAATATTGAGGTTTAGGTTTTCCCCTAGTAGATCTAGGTGGAAGTGTATATGGTGCAACATTAGGTGGTTCAGTGGTTACCTCAAGTACTTCTTCATCACTAGACGAATGATGCGATGGCAGGGCAGGAGGGGTTGTATTTTATAGTTGATCATCAGGGGCATCTGGATCACCTTCTGGTTCCATAGTCTCAAGGTCTTCACTGAGGTCAGGACTGGACAGATCATAATTTTCTTCAGAATTTTCAACTCTGTGAAAAAGCAACCGGTCGCTGGGTTCTTCACGACCGGTCGCCAGGGGAATTTGATTTGTATTCCTCTCTATGTCAAAACGACCGGTCGTAAATGTGTCGCGACCGATCGCATGGGGCACTTCGCGACTGGTCGTCGATGGATCGCGACCGGTCGCCTGGGGCACTTCATGAGAATCTTCAACTCTGTGTAAACACGACCGGTCGCAAGTAGGGTGGCGACCGGTCGCCTGGGGTACTTCTCCGTTTTCTTCAGCATTTTTTTCGATATTCTCTTCAAATGACAAGTCCTTCTCTTCACTCCCCCTCTCCCCTTGAAGAGAAGGGGTCTTGGAAACCATAAAGTAGGCCAAATCTTCATAAAAAATGGTATCCATAGTGACAAAGATTTTTTGAGTAGGAGGATGGTAACACTTGTATCCTTTTTGATGCAAGCCATATCCAATGAACACACATCGGAGGGCGCACGGATCCAACTTACTCCGTTGATGAGAAGGAACATGAGCATAAACAACGCAACCGAACACACGAGGAGGCAACTTGAGAATGGTAGGAAGAGAGATGTGATGAGCCAAGGTATCTAGTGGAGTTTGGAAATTCAGAACGCTACTAGGCACCCGATTAATCACATAGACTGCAGAGAGGAGAGCATGACCCCATAAGTGATGAGGAACAGATTTATCAAGCATATAGGCACGGGCAACTTCAAGTAATTGGCGATTCTTTCGTTCGGCGACACCATTTTGTTGTGGA
The DNA here is from genome assembly GCA_034190965.1 of Prunus campanulata. Classification (NCBI taxonomy): domain Eukaryota; kingdom Viridiplantae; phylum Streptophyta; class Magnoliopsida; order Rosales; family Rosaceae; genus Prunus; species Prunus campanulata. The sequence goes on from CM067209.1 coordinate 921,541, forward strand.
GTGAAGGGTGTGGAGGTTTGATGGATGATGCCTTTGTCCTTGAAGAATTGAGCCAAGGCACCATTCACATACTCCCCACCATTGTCAGACCGAAACACTTTGATGGATGCTTGGAACTGAGTGGTGATCATAGCATGAAATTCGCGGACTGTGGTGGTAACATCACTTTTATGGGCGAGCAAATATACCCATGTCATGCGGGTACAGTCATCTATAAATGTAACAAACCACCTCTTGCCAGTAGAAGAGACTTTAGCAGGGCCCCAAACATTGGAGTGAATCAACTCAAAAGGAAATTCTGTTTTACTATCACTTGAGGGAAATACAGTGCGATGACTCTTGGCCAACACACATGTTTCACACTTAAACTGAGAATCAACTAAGCCTTGGAATAGTGATGGAAACAACCGTTGAAGGTAGCCAAACGATGGATGTCCTAAGCGACGATGCCATAGCCAAATCTGTTGTTGAGCACGTGAGTTTTGAACATGGACAGCTCGTGGTGGTGATGAGACCGTCAAGGTATACAACCCCCCTCTCCGTTTACCTTGCCCAATCGTCTCGTGAGTCGTAAGGTCCTGAAACTTACAATGAGAAGGATAGAATGTGGCATAACAATTATGTGAGTCAAGGAATTTCCCAACAGACAACAAATTGCATTTAATAGAAGGGACAAGTAGTGTATGAGGTAAGGACAATTTAGGGGAAAGTGATATAGTCCCTTCTCCAGCAACATTAGAAGGAGCCCCATTGGCACTAGTGATGTAAGGATAATGAGATTTAGGAGATAAGGTGGAAAAAACAATGGAGTCAAAAGTCATATGATCAGTGGCACCAGTATCAATTATCCATGTAGTAGAGCGTGTACCTGAGTCGAGGTTGGAGTCGGAGAGTAAGACAGGAGACGGAGACTCACCGGTAGTCATGACATAAGCAGTCTTGGATGCCATGTTGCGGGTCTTGTGTGAAAGTATGGATACGTAAATGCAGCGGAAGATTTCAAGAACACAACAGGGGTACAACAGTACCAAGTAACCAAAGGAACACAAGTTGAATTATGCAGGGACAAGGTTAAGTAGAGACAAGGTTTAAGCAAACAAGCTTAGAACTCCAGCAAAAAAGAGCACAAATTAGGATTGTGATCACAATCAATTTTAAGGCAAGGCAAAGTATAAGATAGGAATGATATAACAGCAAATTATGGGCAAGGATAGGTAGAGATTAGGCAAGAACAAGGTTATGCAGAGGCAACCAAAATCGATTGCTCTGATACCATGCCAAAGATAGTGTAATTGAGAGAGTAGAGAATGTGAAATAAGAGAGGTTTTGCAGAGAATACAAATATGATTTTTCTCATTTCACATATTGAATATTTATCTACAAGTATAGGCATAGCTAGATAGCCATCCGTTGGTTACAACCCCAATTCACAATTTACAATAAATTACAATCTCCAAAGCATGAATTATGTCTCCATGTTTCCAGCTTGTTGTGTTCCCCTAAAACATGGAAATGAGTTTCTAGGTGGTAGACAAGCTTTTCCATGTTTCCAGCTTTGTCTCAAGTCATTGTCAATAGTTATTTGCTCTTGGGCCTCTCAGTTAAACCATAAGCACATATGAAAAGAAAAAAAAGTCTACTGATTTGTATCCACGTTGTAAACCAAAGGAGAAAGAGACCCTAAACTTAAGTAACGCGATTTTATTTAATTTTTTTGATAAATTTTTTCTCAGGTGAAGAAAACAGAAATGTAACACGTTACATGAGTGGTATACAGTAGAAAAACATAAACGACACCGCAAAATATTACAAGAACATATAGACACTACATTCTTGGGAGACTTATCTTATCATAATTAAAGACTCTTCATCATCCTACTAATACATAAAACTGACTCACTAATTAATACATGAGCTTATTAAAAAAGAGAATAAGAAAAGTCTCAATATACTAACATATTAAAACTTCTTGAATGCAATGATCAAGCATATCTGGTTTAGTTCTCCAACAGTACGAAATGAGGCATTGCAGACGGATTATGATCATTTGTGAAGGCGATAGGAAGGAATAGCAATTAGACGTTTTGCCCTTGCAACCGTTATGCCAAACACCTCAGTCATGTCCAATTCTTCTGGCAACATGTTGTTCGGAAGTTCCCAGTCAAAACAATGGACAAGTTGTGCCAACATTAACTGGACCACAATAAGGCCTAACTGAATTCCTGGGCAACGTCTTCGGCCAGAGCCAAATGGGATAAGCTGAAAGTGATTTCCTCTAACATCAACATCGCTACCCTCAAATCTTTCTGGTATGAACTCCTCTGCATCGTTCCAAGCACTCGGGTCTCTCCCGATTGCCCACGCGTTTATGATAACGCAGGATTTTTTGGGTATGTGGTAGCCATTGATGGTGCAGTCTTCAGTCGCTGCATGAGGAACTAACAATGGCGCAACTGGGTGTAGCCTCATGGTTTCCTTCACTACCATGCTCAAATAGTCCAATTTCCCCAAGTCTGATTCCTCCACCATTCTCCCCAATCCAACAACATCTTCTAGCTCCTTTTGGACTTTCTTCATTGCCTTTGGATGCCTCATAAGCTCGGACAGTGCCCACTCGACCGTAACTGATGATGTGTCAATGGAGCCCACCAACATATCCTGCAAAGAAATTTGCCATTTTTTCACATATTGTGGTGTAGAAGACTTAGTCGAAACTATATACGCATGATAAATAACAAAAGGGACATGTATAACAGATCAATTGAAACAAAATTACATATAATAAATGGTTCAGATTTACAATCTTAAACCTTAACATGTTAAATTGTCTCAAAGAAATGATTTCGTTCTACTTCGAGTAATGCTAGAATAGAAGGAAAAAGAATTAAAATGATGCAACGATTTGGTTTTTAGTGCCACCATGCCTATATGTCTAAGTTTTTGTGTATACTAACAAATATTATGGCTTTGATATGAGGGCGTTCGATTCGGTATTCAGATTGTTCAGATCCCATGAAGGCCACCATGACATCAACAAAGTCTTTAGTCCTTTCTCCCTCGTTAGATTGAATATGCTCGTCAATGACCTTCTCAAAGAAGGTATCAAACGCCTTGTTAACAGACTTCATCCGCTTCGTGTAATCTTGGAGGTCGAAGGGAGCTATAAAAGGAATGTAATCACCCAAGTTAGCGGCGCCTATCAATTGGACGCCCTCTTCGATCACAGACCTGAAACCCCTCGCATCAAACTCCTCATCCTTATACATCTTCCCAAGCACCATCCGGCAGCTCATGACCACGCTGAGAGATGAGACATTGTCACTCAGATCAACAGCGACACGTCCATTATCGGCAGTGGCTCGAATAGACTCAACACAGAGAGCAATCGCGTCTCTCCTCATGGACTTGAAGGAGTTGATTTTGTGGTTGCTGAGCAACTCAAGGGTGCACATCTTCTGCATGTCGCGCCAATATGTACCATATTCAGAGAAAACCAAGCTCCTTTGCGCAAAAGAGATGAGCTTTGCTCCTTCATGTGGTGGCCTACTTGCAAAAACAAGGTCGTGTGTTTTGAGGAACAGCTCGGCAGCTTGTGGAGATGAGACAACAATGGTGTGCATAAGGCCTAATCGCATGTACATGATGTCGCCGTATTTTTGGGCCAGCCGATGAAGATCCTTGTTAGGGAACTTCCCTAGCAAGTGAAGGCTTCCAAAAATGGGAAACCCTCTTGGACCAGGAGGTAACATCTTCTTCTTGTTCTTCCACCATGCTTGCAGGATATGAACAAGGGCAAGCAACCCAATTGTTGCCCAAATCCAAACCATTGCTCTTTGAGGATGAGCTCAAATGGTTGACTAGCTGAGTGTGTCTCAGAGGAGGGAAGTCTCTCTCTATGCTCTTCTCTGTATATTTTGTTTCGTTGTGTTTAATGAATGAGGATGCGTGGAAGATCCAAACATCACACGCTTCTTCACTACAACCATTCATAAAGTATCCCAAGTCACCATTTCAAATGAAGCATCAAGATTGAATCGTACATGCCAGAATGCAATAGCTACCACAAACCTAAGGTGGTCCTTATCCAATAATTCTATTATATTCTGGAGCAATACAGTATACATAGCGTTTTTGTTCTGCCTTTATCTGTCTTTTTTTCATCTCGTAATTTTCTCTTTAGAACAGACAAAGGCCACAGATCAACCGTAGTCCATAGTAACAAAGGCCATTGTTCTTTCGTGGCCAAACCACGGATCATGTCATCGTGTTTGTTACATGGTGTACCTATTACACTTTTTGACTGCATAGTTCAGGAAAAACTTTCATGTGTTTGATAAATTATGTTTTTTTTTCTTTCAAAATTAAATATTTCTTTTACCACCGGAAGAGAGGAAACTCAATTTTAAGCCCTTTTCGTGGAACTAGTTGATTTTCTGTTTTCATGATCATGAGATGCAAGGGTAAGAAATTAAAAAGAAAAATTGATCCTAAGAACTACTCAAATCCTTCAAAAAAAATTTCAAATATGTTTTTAGTTCAATTGAAATTCTATGATTGTTTTGCTTTTTCCTTTTTGTTAATTAGAGAGTGGGGAATCAAATTTGAAATCACTTTCAACATTGGAATGAAAATACCACTAGACGAATAGCTAATTGCTAAAAACCATGTTTGTATTTTTTGGTCTGTAAAAATACTCAAAATAATTAGGGTTTAAACTGATATATTTATTCTTTTCTCAAGCAAGAATATATATACTACATACAAATAGGAAATATGTACAAAATCTCCTAATTCTACTCAAATTAGATAATTACAATAAAATATAAATTCTATTCATAATCACGCCAACACTCCCCCTCAAGTTGGTGCATAGATATCGGTAATGCTTGTCAAGTGAGTCTTCAAATCGGCGCTTTGACACGGCATGGGTCAACATATCTGCGAGCTGCTCTGAAGAAGGCACAAAAGGTATAGAAATTAACTTATGCTCCAGCTTCTCCTTAATGAAATGCCAATCAACTTCTACATGCTTAGTTTGATCATGTTGCACCGGATTGTTAGCAATTTCAAATGCAGACTGATTATCACAGTAGAGCTTTGTAGCAGCATCCGGTCTAAACCCAATTTCAGCAAGTAACCACCTCAACCACAATATTTCACAAACCCCTTGGGCAATTCCTCTGCACTCAGACTCTGCAGAGGACTGAGACACAACATTTTGCTTCTTGCTACGCCACGTAACTAGGTTACCACCAACAAAGATGAAGTAACCTGATGTAGAACGTCTATCTGTAATATTCCCTGCATAATCTGCATCAGTGTAACCTTCTAAATCCAAGTGGCCATTTTTCTTAAATAATAAACCTCTCCCAGGTCCAGACTTTAAGTAACTCGGAATAAACATCACAACAGCCATATGGTCCTCACTAGGTGAATGCATAAATTGGCTAGCAACGCTTACCGCATATGCAATATCAGGGCGTGTCAATGATAAATAAATCAATCTTCCAACTAACCTTTGGTATCTTTCTTTGTTAGTTGGAACCTGATCCACATAAACACCAAGTTTATGATTCTCAACAATAGGTGTATCAGCTGGTTTACAGTCAAGCATTCCAGTATCTGCTAGCAGGTCCATGACATACTTCTTTTGTGAAAGAAATAAGCCATGTTTAGATTGAGTGACTTCCACTCCTAGAAAATATTTAGACTGCCCAAATATTTCATCTCAAATTCAGATGCTAAACGCTTCTGCAGTTTCTCAATTTCTACAGTATCATCACCAGTTACAATCATATCATCAACATAAATAATCAACAAAGTCACCTTACCAGCCCTATGTTTAATGAATAGAGTATGATCAGTATTGGCCTGTTGGTAACCAAACTTCTTCATAGCTGTAGTAAATCTGCCAAACCATGCCCGAGGAGACTGCTTTATGTTAGAAATGTGCCCTAAGAGCCAATACATTTGATGTAATCTCTTTAGAATACATTTCATATATGATATATAAAGGGCAAACTTATTTTGTTATCTTTTACATCGTCTAAAAGAAACAAATGTCCAGGGTATGCTAAATAAGAGATAAAGTAATCTAAAGAAGATTAGATTCATGAGACCTTTAATCTCTAACTGTAGTATCCCAAAATGTTCCTAATCATAGGTTATCAAATGGGCACTGATAAACCGTCAAGATTACGCATATTATATGTATGCTTAATTGGGAGGATGGTTAGTCTCAAACCATTTGTGTAGTTGACACTAATACAAGTATGTGGGTGCTCATTAGTGAATGAGTACACTGAACGCGATCAATCGTAGTTCTCATATGGAGTATTTATCTACATGTCAAATGAGAACTCATAGTTGCAATAATGCAAATTAGTCCTTAGACCTGAGGCATTATGGTTGTCCTATGATGCGTTATTGATCTTTGATAGCTCTTAAAGGCAAGCCGTAAAAGATTTGTCTTAAGTGTTGTTGGGATCTCTTAATTCATCATAGGGGCATGTGAATGTATAATAAGGAATCTCTACTTTCGATAAAGAAGGAGAATGTTTCAAGATGTGATTTAGTAAATCTTTGGCCAAAGTATTTTGAGCTTGATTTAGAAAGTTGTTCTTAATCATGTTCTTTTGAATCACATGAGGTTGTAAATCATATTAGGGGTTTGACATAATCAATCTGTACCCTAATAATATGATTTGAAACATTGTATAAGAGAAGGACCGTATTGCATTGCAATTCCAACTGAATAGGTTCTTTATCTATTCTAGTTAGCTTCGGTAGCCTTGATATATTGCTAGATGTCACTCTTGGCTTGTGGAAGTCCTAGGATTGATTGTGATCGATCCAAATAAAGGAAAAATTAAAAAGAAGTTTTAATTCCAGTTGGTTAGAAAGAGTTCTAATATTTTCCCACTGCCTTACTAATTAGAACCTAATGGATCGCACACCTTAAATGGTTAACTTTGAGTAATACAAATGAGAATGAGGAAATCAATTTAATTGATTTGATGTGGATGATTTACTACGTGTAAAAACGTATTTGGGCCTCGATAATAGTTAGAGGGAAGCCCAAATGGTTGGGTATCAAGCCCAAGGGCTTAAGACACCTAAATATTATGGTTTAAGTGTCATAAGGCCCAATTTTGGAAGCCCAATGGGGTTTGGCCGAAAATGGTTAAGTGAATGTGTATGGGAATTGTTTCCATAAGCTCATTAACACACAAACACAATCCAACATCAACCAAAGAGGTTTGGGAGATCAAAGATAGATAAAAGAGAGTTTTCAAGAGTGAAACACTTTTTCATCTTTCAAAGTGGTTTAGACTGAAACCAATCTTGAGAATCTTACACTAGCATCCATGTATTCTTAAGATACTTCTTCTTATCTCGAGGTTCCATTGGTGTGGAGACTTAGAGGCCATATACTTTTGTGGCTCACATGGAGGAGAAAGATCAAAGAGCAAAGATCAAAGAGAAGATCAACAAAGAGGAAATCATCAAGAGAAGACCAAACACAAATTGGTTCATATAATTGCTTCAAGGGTAATTAGATCTTATCCTTTCTCTTGAATTTTTCATTTATGAAAACATATCAATGTTCATGGCTTAAGATACTTGGAAGAAGTTTTGTTTTTGAATTTAAACAACCACCATAGACTTCCACTGCGATTAATTTGATTAAATGCATGTTTAGTATTCAAATGAACTTTGAAAAAATATTTTGAATTTCCTACACTTTAACCCGTATAGCGCCCTTTTTAATTTGCACACGTTCCCTGTGCCACCGGTAACGCTATACCCTGGTGGAAGACTCATGTACACTTCTTCTTCTAGTTCACCATGTAAGAATGCATTTTTTACATCAAATTGCCTCAGGGTCCAATCCAAGTTTACTGCTAAGGACAACAAAACTTTGACAGTATTCATCTAAGCCACAAGTGCAAAAGTATCATGATAATCAACTCCATATGTCTGAGTGAACCCTTTAGCTACTAATCCTGCCTTGTACCTCTCCACAGTACCATCAGCATTATATTTAACTGTAAACACCCATCTGCATCCTATATGCTTCATTCCCTTTGGTAGATCAACAATGTCCCATGTATTATTTTTCTGCAACGCCTCCATTTCAATATTCATGGCTTCAGCCCACTTTGGATCATTAAATGCCTCCTCAACACGGGTTGGAATTTTAATACTATCCATTCTGGTCACAAAAGCTTTGCACTCAGGAGATAACCTGTGATCAGACACATAATGGGCAATAACATATCTTGCTTTGCCTTTTGGTGAGTAACGATCAGGTGGAACCCCGCGATTCTTTCTAGACGATAAAACATAAGAATTATCAGCAGTATAAATAGAAGCACTTACCTCAGGAATATCCAGGGGAGCTTGATCGGGTACTATTAGAGAAGCTTCATGGGGGGCATCAGTTAAAATAGTAGGTTCAACTGGTGTAGCAGGTTCAGCTAGTGTAGCAGGTTCAGCCGGTTCAACAGGTTCGGGCGGTTCTTCCCTTTGTATCAAACTATCCAATACTACTCCCCCTTGTAAATCAAGCCAGTTATATCCTTCACAACTAGTCTCCCCTTGAAGGACATGCTCGGGTGTATCAGAGAAAAACATTTCATCCTCAATAAAGGTAACATCCATAGAGACATATAGACGCCGGGTTGCAGGAAGATAGCATTGGTAGCCTTTTTGATGATAAGAAAAACCCAAAAAGACACAGCGGAGTGCACAGGGGTCCAGCTTACTCCTCTGCTTCTGATGGAGGTGAACATAGGCGACACAACCAAACACCTTTGGAGAAAGAGTCAGCATAGAAGAGGCAGAGATATGATGGGTCAGTACCTGCATAGGAGTTTGGAAATCCAAAACTCGTGAAGGTAGGCGATTCAAGAGATAGACTGCATAGGTAATAGCATCCATCCAAAACCACTTTGGAACTAACGCACCAAGCAGCAGAGCATGGGCAGCAGCAAGGATTTGCCCATTTTTACGTTCAACAACCCCATTATGTTATGGTGTTTGAGGGCAAGTAGTCTCATGGAGTACACCCTTAGTGTGGAAAAACTAGGATAACGCCGAATTAACAAATTCTCCACCATTATTAGATTGAAAAACCTTGATAGGAAGCATAAATTGTGTCTGAATCATCGGATAGAAACGCTGAAAAATTTCGACCGCGTCACTTTTTTTTTTATCCCATATAACCACATCATACGAGTGCAATCATCCATAAATAACACAAACCAACGAACTCCTAAGGCTGTAGAAACAGGGGAAGGTCCCCAAACATCAGAATGAACTAAATCAAATGGCATAAGCCGTTTATTACAACTTGAAGGGTAGGATACCCGATGACTCTTAGCTAAAATACAAGTATGACATTGGAAAGCAGACTCGTTTACACCACTAAATAATGCTGGAAACAAATGCCGTAAATATCCAAAGGAGGCATGACCAAATCGGCAATGTAGCAACCAAATCCGGCAATGCTAAGATGTTTCGGCGCTACCAGCACGAAGAACCCGACTAGTTGCCACATCATCCACATAATAAAGCCCCCCCTTTTTAGTACCACGACCAAAGATCTCCCAAGTCTGGATATCCTGTAGTAACACAAAAGACGGATACATCAGTACAACACAGTTTAACTACTTAATAACTTGCGGCATAAATAATAAATTACTATACAAAGATGGAACCAGTAACACTTTGTCCAATGGTAAAGCAGGTGTCAAGAGTATAGAACCAGCCCCCGTGACAGGAGCAGCAGCATTATTAGCAGTCATAACATGATCATGATGAGGCGGAAGAGTAGTAAAGAATAAAGCAGAATTATACGTCATATGGTCAGTAGCTCCTAAATCAATAATCCAACCTGTATCGCGTGTGTCATGGGCATGGAAAGCCTTGCCAAAGTTACCTGGAGGTGGAGGTGGTGGAGTGTTTGAGACCGCAATCAAGGTCGGAGGAAGCGTAGCAGTAAGGTGGCCGTGCCCAGTGGTGGTGTCAGCCATAGAAGTGGGGGCAACAACCACATGAGCTTTGCTGTTTAGTTGTTCCTTCTTTAAACGCCTCCGCTCCTTCTCCCAGTCTGGTACACCATGCAATGCCCAACAAGTGTCAATAGTACGTCTCTTTTCACCACAGTGATCACACTTCAGTTTGTCTTTTTCTGCAGAAATCAGGCGACGAGGCGGAACAACAGAAGAGCCAGACCCTGTATGCCGAGAAACCAAAGCAGTGTTTTTGGAAGCAAACACAACAGCAGGTTCCCCAATCTTAGTGCCGGATCCAAGCATAGTAATCTGGCATTGAGCCTCTCGACGGACCATAAAAAAATACATTTTCGATACTTGGAACTTTATCACTCCGTAGAATATCACTGCGGACCTTGTCGTAAGTATCGTCAAGGCCAGCCAAAAAATCATACACACGATCTGCCATAACAGCAGCCTGAAAAGTCTTCATATCATCAGCACACTTCATCTGAAAAGGACGTCTCTTGTCCAATTCAAGCCAGATTGCCTTAAGTTCGGCAAAATAGGTAGAGACAGGACAACCTTCTTGCTTGAGATGGGTAGCCTGGCACCGCAATTCATAAAGTTGGGATATGTCAGAGCCATTATAAAACATCTGATTAACAGCATCCCAAATTTCCTTAGCAGTAGGTAGAGTATGAAACATATTCAACAAACTAGGTTCCATAGTTCGTAGCATCCAACTTTTCACAATAGCATCAGCAATTTTCCACTTCCCATATTTTGGGTCTTGGGAATCAGGGGCATCAGTGTCGCCAGTCAGGTAACTTAATTTGCCTTGTGTAGTCGCATGGAGTTCGATCATCGAAGCCCATATCTCATAGTTGGATCCATTCAATTTGAATTCCATAGGTAGATTGGTAGACGATTCGGTATGAACCGTCACAATAGAAGTAGAAGAAGAAGATTCAGTGACATCTGACATGGTGATAGATGGCGATGGCAACAGAAGATTAGACGACGATGACAGTAAGAGATATAAGACGGCACAGGCTTAGGTGTATAGGCTAGGTGCAACAGAAATAGGTATTTTTCAGGATTAGGGTTTTGATGTTGTAGAGACGGATCGGAACCCGCTCTGATACCAACTCAAAATAATTCGGGTTTAAACTGATATATTTATTCTTCTCTCAAGGAGGAATATATATACTACATACAAAGTTGGTACAAATAGGAAATATATACAAAATCTCCTAATTCTACTCAAATTAGATAATTACAATAAAATATAAATTCTATTCATAATAGGAACGTTGACTCACGCCAACAAAAACTATGTGTGTTGTCTTTTCAATAACAAGTATTATTGTATTGTGGTCTTTTCAATAACAAGTATTATTGTTTGAATCAAGGTTTTGCTTTGAATTTCTATTTCAATCAATATAAACAGATGAGTGTTTAAGTGGTTTATTTATTTATTGTTTTTTCAGGATTCTCCTTATGATAAAGATTGTTCCTATAATCGGCTAGTCTGTCCTGTTTAGGCTTGTTGTTTGTTGGGCTTTGCCCCCCTCTTCATTCATCGAAAAAAAAAAAAGATTGTTCCTATAAGACAATGTCACCTAAAAGAAAAAAAAATTTAAAAATCTACCATGCAAACATAATATCCAAGTCAAATGATGGAGAACTCGTCAATGTAATTACTTTATCTTTAAAATGTAATTTTCAATTTGCCATTGTTTTTCTTTTATCAATTTAAAGGAGTTATTCATATGTGAAATTTTTTTATAAAAAATCTCCTTTTTTTTTCTTTCATTTTTGGAAAATATCTCAAAAATAACAATTATTATGTGTATGTATGAGATAAGAAGAGGTGAAATTTGATAATGAAGAAAGAACTTTAGTGCCAGTTACAGTCGCAATTATCTAAGGACCTAAAAATGAGGTCATGTGAGGACCTATTTAATGAAGGCCCTTCGATTAATCCACACTAGCCTATTTTACACAAACTCTAATTATTCTAATCCCAAAAAAAAAAATTAGGGATTCAAGTATGTTCAACCTATGCCTTCTTTCTTCCCAACGACACCCAACCATCATCCTTCCTCCCCTCATCACTTTTCTCTCTAGCTCTTTCTCATTCTTCTGGAACACACACACACACAAGATGGTCTAGCTTCACACCTCCACGCTACCGTCCTAAGGGCGGAACCATGAATTTATATTGGGTGGGCTAATTTTATTTTTATATATCCAGCTTCTATGTTGTAATATATTCTTCTTCTAATGAAAATTTTTATAAGCCAAACAAGTTCATTCATTTTCCAACATTAACACAAATAAGTACATATAAAATAGACAAAAGAATACATATTGTCAAGCATCACGCAAATATTTACGGTAAAAAAAATGTAAGAAAATAATAAGTATATTCAAATTAGATATGTCAGTGACATTGAAAGATTGGAATGGAATCGTGAGATTCAATTGAAATTTAAGTTTAATTTGTATATTTGACTTACTTTTTAAACTAAACCACAAAAACCGAAGACATAAAAAATAAAAATGAATATTTAGAAAAAATAATGCGAGCAAGAATGACATGACTTTCAATCCAGGAAAAAATAAGGTATACACTACATGAGGAACTTTTTTTTGGGTTCATGAGATCTTGATCTTGCTCATTTCTTTAAAAAAAAAAATTCATCTTATTTGCTTATATAAGTTGAACTAAGCTTTTAATTTTCCAAGAGGGGATTGTTGACGTGAGTTAACCTAACAAATCAAGGAGATTTATTTCCTAAGTTAATTAGGTGATTTACTTCCTTGTTTTCATATAGTTTACAATCCTTGTATAATTAGGAGATAATCTTCTTATTAATTATTGTATATATTTCATTGTAAAGCACCCTTGTAAACTCCTATATATACCTAAAATCGTTACTATTTAGAGTGACAACTCCCTGCTCCCTGTCGGCGTCACCCTCACTGAGACCAATTATGCCTTATGGTCTCAAGTCATGTAGATGAACATTACTGCACGCAAAAAATTGGGTTACCTAATCAATGACACTCTAAAGCCTCCGGAGCTATTCCCCGCCTACAACAAATGGTGTACCAAGAACTTTCGGGTCAAGGGGTGGTTCATCGACTCCATGTCCCCCGACTTGATGAGTCATTTCATCCAATTAAGTACCATCAAAGAAATTTAGGCTGTCGTCAAGAAGAACTACTATGATGGTAGCGATGAAACTTATCTTTTTTATCTCAACAAACGGGCATTCATTATCAAACAAAATGGTGCACCCACAATCTGCCCAGCCACGTTTTGGCTTCAAATCTCCTCCAAATCCGGCCCAAGATAGCTTGTTTTAAAGATAAAAACGTTCTGAACACTTCTCCAGAAGGCCACGAACCCATCTGAGGTCATCTTGGGCACGAACATATTCTGAACCCATCTGCTTCTGATTCAGATGACCAGTCATACAAGTCTGTTCACCCGTTTTGGTTTACTTCCTGAGATGACAGGGCAAAGTTCCCCACTAATTCAAAGACCATGTTTTGGTCAGTAAATTAACTTTCTTTATGTGTTGAGCGTGCCACCGTTAGCAATTTTTCAATTCTAATAGACTTGAGAGTAAAAATAACTTGCGCCCCAAGCTATTGACTTTGAACAAACGATTGTGAATTTGGGTGAGGAATATCTCCCAAGTAAGTTCTTTTCTATGCCTTAGACTGGTAAGGACTTCATAATTTATCTAAATAAAACTGGGAAGTAAAGCAAAAATACAAGTGTTTGAAAATAAAAACCAGTTCAAGGAGAACTGTCTGAAATACAGTAAATGAAAGGAACTGCTAAGTCCGGAAATACATCAAAATATTGGACTTCGAATTCTGCCTAGAATGCCATTTCTGAGACTATTTTAGTCAAGCTGGACTGCACTGGATTGTGTGGCTGGACTGGACTGGACTGTCAGGCTGGACTGGACTGGATTGTCAGGCTGGACTGGACTGGACTGGATTGTCAGGCTGGACTGGACTGGACTGGACCTTCAACTAATAAATATTAGCTGGAAATCGATACCAATGTTGAAATTGGCAGAGCTATAATCAAGTTGAGTTGTGAGTGGCTGGGAATTCTGAGCAGAATCTCAAGGATAGCTTTGAAGGTCCTTGGTACCTTTGTTGGCTTTGCTTCTATTGAAGGCTAGAATGATCAGTGAACTGATTGTTTCTTTTGTATTTGTTTTGTTGATTGTTGGGTGTCCTTTTTTCAGCTCTCATCCCTTGTATTTATAGGAATTTTGGTTCCTAAAAATATCTGGAAAATATCTCCTGGAAAATATCAGTTGTGATGAATATCTTTTCCTTGTAACTTGTGAAGAAAATATCCCTCTTTTGAAGGCACTTGGATGTTTTGCAGAGATACTCAGCATGCTTTCTCTAAGAATTCCTTTTGAATACCTTCTAGCCATTCTTGTAACTTGTGCTTCAAAATATCTTAACTGATGAGACCACACGGGTCTGTAGTTCCTGAGACTTAAATGGCTATAGGAGATAACTTTTGCTTTTACCTTTCTATTGATATGGTCTTGAGTTAATGAAGGTCAGACCTCAAGTTTCAAAATATGTAATCTGGGAACTTGGGAAAGCTATTTTGGCTTATTTTATCTCTTGGAATGATATGGGCTTCTTTTCCAATTTTTGGCAAGTGGAGCCCGAATAGCTAGTTGGGCTGATGAGTAAAAAATAAGTCCAAATGTATTTTGGCTAGCATGGAGAGTTTGGCCAAAAAGTGCAAATTTTGGTACAAACAAAGTCCTTAGGAAGAAAATATGACTGCTTGTTCAAAGAGACTTTTTCCTTGAAAGAGGAAAATCTCAAACTTGAGGCCAATAGCCATGAACTCCAACATGATGTTCTCACTTTAAAAGAAACCAAAAAGAAGTTGAGTGACAAATTTGAGTCCCTAGAAAATGAAATTGTTGAGCTTGTGTCAATTAGGAGAAATCTTGAAAATCAAGTAAATGTGCTCAAGGAGAGCAAAATTGGTTTCTAAAATTCAAACAAACAGCTCCTAAGTGAATTGAATGAGGCAAAAAGGGAAGTTTATATCTTTGACCATTGGTGCCTCAAAAATTGACAAAATGTTGAATATGGGAAAACTTCATGGAGACAAAGGTGGTCTTGGATATAATCATTTTGATTCTAGTGTGTCTAGCTCTACCACTAAGTTTGTCAAGTCTACAACTCAAGTTATTGCACCTCTTGATATACAGCATGTTGTCAAGAACCAAAGTTTGTTCCAACTTGTCATAAGTGTGGGTTGACTGGCCATATTCGACCAGTCTGTCATGTACAAAAGAGATCAGACCAAAAAATTGTCTTCCATGTCTAGAAGGAATCCCAGATCTTTGCAAGATCAGGTTGATCATTTGCTTAGTGAAGTAACTAAGATTGTCAAACTTGTATCTCTTAAAATGAATTCATCCATTGTGCCTAAAGTTAGACTTGTTTTCAGAAAACATTTTGAGAGGGAAAACGAAAACGATCCACCAAACGTGTATTTGCTGAAAATCAGGAAATGAAAACAGAAAATTGGCTCTAAAAACATTACCAAACAGGCCCTAAACATGTATGTGTCTATTTGACCATGCCCCTTTGTATATTTTCAAATGGTGTGGTCCTACCAGCCTCTCTTTTTTTTCTTTTTTTCATACTGCTGTTGGTAAAAATAGTGCCTCGTCCCACGCCCAAAATAAAAGTTTGAATGTCGCCAATTAAAAAAAAAAGGAAGAGAAAAGCTATATATCATCAATCAAAAACCCGTCAATCGAAACTTCTCTTCAATTCAAGTTTATTCAACACCTAAAGAATGTCTACAAGCTTGGAAACTAGCTTTTATAGGTGAGCTCAAAACCCTACCTGAGAATAGAAAGTAAAACAAAAATACGAAATCCCCAAATTTACAAAAAACAAAACAAAAAGAACTTGTGGTCCTCGGGGGTATATGTATTAGTATGGAGCATCTACAATGAAGCGATATGATCATTATTTTCAGTCAGTCACAGAGCTAGCTTTTATTTCTTGAAAAGGAGAGCAAAACATATTAATCAATGGGTGCCAACAATATAAATTTTTCAATATTTTCCTCACAATTATACAAGTCTTAAAGTTTTTTACATGAAATAATGGAATTTGGAGGCACATCCATTTCGCGCCCCTAAAGTGTGGCTCCCCCCTGTTTCCAGTCCAGATATTTTTCAATCACCCTTTCGATTCTTGGTCGCTATAATTGCCAACGTTCTTCACTCATGGAGCTTCTTGATCATGATTTTGATCACAAGCGAGAGAGATAAGAGTTACTGGGGAAGTAAGAGACTACTAATGGAGCTTCTGATGAAGACTTTGATTTGCATTTGGATTCCTTTGACGCTTTCACTCCAGAAGAGCCTCCAGCATCATCGGAAACCCGTTGTGATGACAACGACGGCATGAAGCAATTCCAAAAAGCTGAGAAGAAAGCCATTAATCAGTCTATTCAAAAATTGCCTCTCTCTTGTATTCGAAAAAACAGTTGCTCAGGTAGTTTTTGAGCAGAGGAAAGTATAGGTGAGAGAGTTTTGTGGAGGGCCAAAGATTAAAGATAAGATAACTGTGTGTTTGATGAGAATCAAGCTAAGACGGTAGTTCATTTTTATAGTGGGATTTTGTTGACTACATCGAACTTGGAGGACAAGTAATCAAGCAAGTCATCAGATGGTTGTGTCCATTTTCTTGGTATTGTGGCTGCTTTGACTCCTTTGCACACGACCAAACACATTGTAACTTTCATCATGCCACGTTTTGTTTCCATAAATCAAAATTACCCAGCTAACATGTTTAGCCACCCAATCATTATTAGTTTCTTTGTTAAACGGTTGGGTTAATTGTGTTAGGAAGCTGCAGCCGTCAGCTAAAGCATATATTGATTTTTTTAAAGAGACATCGGCATGGTTAGTGCTCTTTCCTATTCTTTTGGTGAAAAGAAAAAAAATGATTAAAATTGTAAAGCCAACGGGAGAGAAAGTGACATAGCGAGAAAGCTTGCGAACCAAGGGAAGACAATACATGCACCTTATTAATCACTATCATGTTGGTTGGCCCAGTCTAAAGTCTTTGGTCAGTCAGTCCTCTAATTTTCTTTTCATCATTTGGATGAAATCAATCAATTTAAACCCAACTGTAGAGAGACATGAAGGAAGACATGCCCGCATGCAGTATTAGTTTTGACCACACAATTAGCATGGCTTTTGATTATTTTCTTTAATAAGGTTCTTTTTTAATAAAGTTGAGAAGCAGTTTATCAAACAAGTAATTGACCTACTAAACCTGACAATACTTAAGAATAGGGTTCTAGTTAATTGGAGTTATAGTTTATGACATTTATTATTCTTAAGGAGTTGAATTCCGATTACTGATTACTCCTGAACCCCATAAGACCTAAAATAACGCTCACCTTTATGACATGCCTATTTATCCGGAATCGGAATCAAAATAAGGAGTTGAATTCCGATTACGGATTACTCGTGTGTTTATTATCCATATGAGAATGGAAACACAAGTAGGGCCCCACACAATATCATCATGAAATTAGACTCTTGTGTTGGAAGGGGTATTCTAATTGTTGGAGAAACAACCCATTGGGAGTTACCCTTACACCCTTAATCTATTTCTAAAATTTGGAGTTTGACCATATACTTTAACCCAACAAAAATACTATTAAAATAGGGAGCTGATTTTCCCACTCCCCTTTTGTTCACTTACACTCCCTTTTATTTTTTTAATATTTTTTAATCAATTTTGTTCTTTTTTATTCTTTCTCTTTCCTATTCTACAATTACCCTATATTATTTCTTTTTACTTCACTTTTATATTATTTCTTTTTCTTTATACTTTTTTTGGGACCTTTCCTATTGAGAGGGGTAATAGTATACTTGTTAATGTATGAATTTTGAGTATTTCTTTTGGCTTCCCTTGACAATTTTGCAATAGGATTTTCATTGTTTTTATCAAGCTCAAGTTTAGATTAAGAATAGCTTCTCTGGGTGTTCTTAACTATCAACTATCCTATGGAGGTTCAAGCAAATTGACAAAGGTAAATTTGCATTGCATTATATTGCATTTTCCAACTTATGAAGATTATGACTAGTCAACCTCTGCCTCAGTAGGAATTCCAACTCACTGTTCCAGCTGGATCCTACCCATATGTTTTTGTCTTATTCTACAAAATTCCCAGCTGTCATTGGACGTTTCTGACCTAAGGAATTTGGTGTAAATACCTCTGTATTCCTTTTTGGGAGCCGTCACTTTAGTAGGCAAGTTTTGGAAAGTTTCTTTGGAAACTTTTGCTTCTTCCTCAAGAGCCATCTTCATATTTTTCATCTTTGAGTTTTCCAAATTGTTTCTTTTTGAAAACTGCATTTGAAAAATGAAAATCTGCATCTAGCTAATTAAAACACTCTCTCATTTATATCTAGGTCAGATTCAAGATTGATTTCTTCAAGAGTATGGTTTCTTGAAGAAATTGGTCATTCTCCTTTGAATCCAAATTTTGGTTTCGGTTTGAGTTGGAGCTTGCAAGCTAGTGCCATGGGATGAACGAGCTGGAGAAGGAGCTGCCATTGCCATGAAGAACTGAGCTTCAAGCTTTGCTAAGTTGGAGAAGAAGATTGCACAAAGGAGGTATAGCTCATCTTCCTAAATAGATCTAGGTTTTGCTTGAGCTTGCTTGTATTCCTTTGTAAGAATCTTTTTCTACTTAGTGGATGCCTGGTCGGTTGATGACCTCCAGTTTTTCCCAATGGTGGGTTTCTGTAATTTTTCTGGGTTTCTGTTCTTGGTAGTTGACTAGTCATCATTATCTGCTGTTTGATATTTACTTGATTATAATGTTTTTCACACACTTCCACCATAGTTGTGGCTAGTATAGGGGATGCCTAGATTGATGGGTCCTTCTGAGTGCCTAGGTTGTCACTAGTACTTTTCTAGGGTTGCAGGTACATTGTAGCATGCCTTGTGTGCATTCTTGTTTGTGGTTGTGTTTGTGTGATTTAAATTTACCCCTAAGCACCTAAGTGCCAATTTCAATACTAAACTCACACACACTATACATATGCTAGGACTCCAACCTCAAACCTTTCCTAGGGGGAGCAATTGTTCCAAATCACTACACTAGTGAGTCCTTCGCGTTTCTTTATACTTAATTTTCCTACTTGTACTCCTTTTTCAATATTTTTTTTCTTTTTTCGAGTAAGAAATAATTAACACTGTATATAGCCCGATCAAGATCTGATTTATGTTTCTCCAAACAACGGAGAAAGTGATGAAGATGAGAAAATTCGGGTAGCTACATGTCGTAACATGAGATGAGATCATTAAAGTTTATATATATTAGGCACCAACATTAGCTTGCAGGAACCATTTAATAAAGTATATAGCCCAGGTGTCCATTCGACCATCCTTTTGTTATATTTTCAAATGGTGTGGTTCCTACATACCAGCCTCTCATGCCTCTGTTTTTTTTTTTTTTTTTTGGGTTTGACTAAGAATAGTTTTCCGCACACCCAAAATCAGAGTTTGAATCTCTCCTCCCTATTTGGAATAGCTTTTATAAGGAAAGAAAAAACTATCTATCCTGAAAATACCTGTAGGATGTCTATATGTGCCTAGAGGGTGTTAATATGCCAATTTAAGATTATAATCAATAAACAAAAAAATAAACTTCGGCAGCAGGATTGATATGGCTTATCAATCCTGAAACGTGCTGGGCATAAAATAAAAGAACGTGCAGAGAATTATTTTACGTGATAAAACCCCACCTCTGGGAAAAATCCACGGGACTCCTCAGTCCAACACAAATCCACTATAGAACGATGATTACAAGAAGTACTCACACACTTATCCTAGACGCATTCTAGATAATGTTTACCGACTTCTTCGTAACTCAACTTCTGCCACGGGATAATCTTCGACACTCCTTATGTTGAACGCAATACTAGTCACGATTGCTTCAAGCTCGCCGGAGGACAACCTCCACCACGGTCTTGATGCCCTCAACCGTATGAGTCACCGAACAATGCAAATGAATGCAATATGAATGATTAAAGTGTTTGATAAATCACCAAGTAAACATGGAATACTTGATGATTTATCTCAAATATATGCACAACAGCTTTTGCTTAAGAATTCTATATGCTCAACACAAATATCAAAAGCTATATCAAACCAAAGAGATGCACACAATGATTTATACAAAACTTATTCTCCACAATCCACGTGAAGGCCCACAACCACAACTCAATATCTTGCCATGCATTCAATTTGATAGTCTTAGAATCCTATGTGGTTTCGTCATATTCTCAATTGCACTACCATCAATTGTTTATCCAATGAAACAATATATATCAAGATGTAAACACGAAACCAAATAGGATATTAATTAGCATCCTTTCCAAGTCCAAGATGATGAAAACATAATATTTTAATCTAAATTAAAATAGAGTTTAACTAGGAAAGTAATCTCAAGAGATAAAATCTAATCCTATTAAAAATAGGATTAACATAAAAATACTTGATTGAAAATAACTCAAACTAGGAATCCTATAATGAATGCATGATTATGTCATGATTTACCTGTTGACAAGTTTCTCAAATGGTCAAGTCATGCCTCGGAAGAATGTGGTTGAATGAGTTGTGCCAAAACGTCCAGTAACAATTCTTCACACACTAATTTTCAACCAATGCTAGAGTCTAGGAAATAACAATCCAATTTTCATACTAACATATCCTTAATAATCAAACTCCTCCTTAATTCAATTCATACTCTCCCAATTACGGATTACATACCATTAGTCCTTTGATTCGCTAGAATGAGAATAATCAACAACAAATAGGCTATATGCCTTAATTAGAGCATCTCCAAATGAGATGTCAAATTACCATATGGACATGAAATAACAAAAAATAAAGGTTAAAGTTACTCCAACCGAATAGTCAAATCCTACTTGGATTTGAAGGCTAGCTGGAAGAGATATGTCAAAAATAACATATCCAAAAGCTTGATGTCACATATTACTTTAATTATTTTTTAATCATGGACCCCTCTATTATTTACTCTATTTTAAAACTTTAGGCATCATATGAACCCCATTTCTTTTTAAAATATAATAAAATAATATGATATTTGGCATTTTAAGTATAGTTCATTTTATTAAGTGTCAAATTGCCACATAACCATCAAATTCAAATTTAACATTTTGTATTTGACATCTCCCTTGGAAATTGGTTCCTATGATACACCAAGTTTATTAAAAGAGAGAGAGAGAGAGAGAGAGAGAGAGAGAGAGAGAGAGAGAGAGAGAGAGAGAGAGAGAGAGAGAGAGAGAGAGAGCACGCGAGAAATTTATCCTTCAACATAGTCAACATGTAAAATATGTTTACACTAAGCTTGTAGCTGAAAGTAGAAAAGTAAAGCAAAAATACGAAATCGCCCAAATTTACAAAAAGAGAAAACAGGACTTTGTGATCCTCGGGTATATGATGAAAGATGTACTTTGGGTTCCTTACAACTAGGTCCTGAAGAACATGTCTCACGGTTCTGCATAAGATTTATTATTTAAGTAGATGTAGCAGTGTGACTGGCCTTCTGCTATAAATGGTTGGATGCTGTTCTAATTCTATCAACGAAATCTTTATTTCCAATTAGTTATTTAGTTTATTTTTTCTTGTTCAAGTTGGTTGGTTTGTGTTTAAAACAATTGAAAGTACTGGTTCAAAATTAACTAGTTTCTTTTCTAGTTTATTTATACTTGTCTTTTTATAAGAGGTTCTAAGTTCGAATTGTCGCTCCCAGTTACTAAAAGGAAACTACTCATTCAAAACCCATAATCAAATTATCAACACCAAAACCCAGAATTTGAAGAATGAAAAGAAAAGAAATATCAACTATATAACCCAGAATTTGGCCAGCTCCTCAGCTATACAAAGTGTTGAAGCAACCATATTCAGACTTGCATGCATTGAGCAAAACAATCACAAGCGAGAGCGATAGGAGTTATGGGGGAAGTAAGAAACTATAATGGGAGCTTTCGATGAAGACAACGATGATTTTGATTTGCTTTTCTTGGATTCCTTTGAAGAAGGAGCTTTTGCACCACCGTTAGGCCCTCCTGCATCATCTGAGACCTGTGAGTTTGACAATGGCATGAAGCAATTGAGAATGGGTGAGAAGATAGCCATTTGTTTGTAAGTAAAGGGTTGTGGAAAATGATTGTGTGGTTAATTTGTTTAGACTTGAGCGGAGCAAAGCAGAAATGGATATGTGAGTTGCTATATGTTGTCCAATATATTTATAATGAGAAAGAAATGACACTCTGTCCATTAACTTGGAGGCCAAGCAACATTTGAAGACATCATCTGATATTGTGCACTTTCATATAATAGACGTGGCCTCTTTGACCAGATATCATAATTAACAAAGGCATGTTGAAAAATCTCAAAGTTAACAATAAAGCAAGACATTGTGTGTAGCTTATTTTATTTGTTACCCTTGACTAAATCAATAGACCTATTTTTGTGTTTCTTAATTCTAAAAATAATAAATTCGAGAAGCAGTAAAAAAAAGGTCTAGACCAGGACCTGCTAATATTTAAAGAAAACTCTATGAATTTCCAAGAAGGCTCTCTCAGCCGACGTTTCAGGTAAGAAATGAGAGGGAATTTTATTATACACACTGCCAAGTTTGCAAATCAAAATCATTTTCTATCAAACAAATGTGGCACTTTCAGGTCTAAAATATCTGTTTAATAGAACATGATTTTGAGAGAGATCTTTTATCACACACCGCCAAGTCTGCAAATCAAAATCGTTTTCTATGAAACAATCAAATGTGGCGCTTGCAGGTCCATTAATTGAACTATGATTTTTAAGTGCCACTCGGTTTCACCTCTACTTGATTAGTGGGGTACGTGGCCATCTGTTTCTCTGCACAACGGAGAAAGTGATGAAGATGAGAAATTTGAGGTCAAGAGAGAGATGCCTAGTTATCTACATGTGATGAGATCATAAAATGTAAATATATATTTAGGCATCAATATTCAATATTAGCTTGCAGACCAAGAAAAGCAGAGGGATCGGTTAATAAAGTATAGGGGCGAATTTAAACACTAATTAATTGACAATACTAAAAACTCTTCTAAACATGTGCCAATAATAAAAAAGTCGCCTTTTTTTTTTTTGAAAAAAAGTTTAGGGATAAGGGAGGCTATCCCATTTCAGGATCGGGGCATACCAAAGCCTCTTTGAGGACTTGGAGTCTTAGCCCCTTTTTCGGTTTTTATAAATTACCCACCGAGAGAAATTTTCGGTAGCTGAACTTGAACCTAAACCTTGATAACGAAGAGAACGATCATTTTCAACTCAACCAACCCTTGTCAGCTAGAGAGGCAATTTCTTTAGTTGCTTAGCGAAGTAGAAATGGACGGCCAAAAACATAATGTTTGAGATAATTGAATAGTGTGATAAATGCGTGATTGACCTGCACGGCAAGATGTATGAATTCAGGTTCTGTCTGTAAAACTAACACTGTCCACTTTGACAAGTACTTGACACTTCAGAGCGACAGATTATATAGGAAGGGAGACTGAAGTTGATGACCTTTATAAAGTTGTGAATTCTAACAAGGCCCTCTCAGGTGACATGATGATATTCTGGGTTCAATAATTAATGAGAGATGAGCTTGCATGCAGACCAAGGTAGAAGAAGGCACTTATTTAACTATTAACATCATGCATAAGATGCATGCATGATGCTTAACTGATGTGAGACCATTAGATTAGAGATGTGATTAAAGTTTAAATAGGGTTCATTTGACAATTAAACTTAGTGCTCGTTTGGGAGTGATTTTAGATAGACCAATACTTTATTTAAGTTGTTTTAAGTACTTTTATAGAAAAGCACCTCCCCATAATTGTTTAAAATCACTTTTAAAATAATTATATGGAGAATTAAGTAATAGGTGCTTTTTCCTATAAGTGATTCTACTCCCCAAGCAGCTGCTACACGCAAGGTTCTATTTTTTTTTTTTTAAAGCGCCTCACCATGCGCATTCAATTTGTTTTTAATTACCTGACCTCAAAAGTAAGTCGTTTTGAGCCTGACTTTAAAAAAATTAAATTTAAAAAAAAAAAAAAAAGGAACAGCACACCCCTCTTTATCCGACTCCACACCCACCCAACCCCTTAATTCCCAAATTAGTTCACACTCCCACTCCCTCTCAAACTTGAACGATTAGGCGATTATAAGAGAGAAATGATTTTTTTTTCCCCGAAATATTATGATCAATTTTTCTGTCTAGTGAATTCTTTTTTATTGTTTTAATATTTTAATCATGTAGATTATAATTAAGGAAAACTTTTTCTTTGTCTTTTTCTTTTTTCTTCTGTAAAATCTTTTTCAATTTAATTAATTTTGAAAATAACCTTATAAAAAATTTAATTTTTTCTTTCTAGATTTTATAAAAGTAGCATGTTTTGGATTTTATTTTTTTCCTCTGAGAGAAGCTAAATAGAGTCAATATGCGCAATGTAATCTCATATTGGAATTCCGACCCAAAAAAAATCTCATATTAGAATTAATTCTATTGTTTATACGATTTTCTAATAGTTCTCATATTAGACTCATATTATTTCTAATAGTTCTCATTGAAAAAAAAATTTGATAACTTTTACATGTTGACCCATTGGGATTAAAATCTTGAATCCGCCACTGCATCCGTCCATCCATGTTCGTGTTCTTTTTCTCAAAAATTAATTCTCGAGAAGAAACTTGCGGACAAATTATTGATGTGTTAATTAAAAATGTATAAAATTCAAATTAAACAATCCGTGAGGAACCTTATTCAACTTCACATTTTCTTATTATCATTCTTCAACAAAGAGGAAACTGAAAAATCACGCTAAGAATTTGAGATATATTCTAACACAAACATCAAACCAGGATCTAAACAATACAAAATGAAGATGTTAAAATCATCAGACTCCGCCCAATTCCAGCTTCAAATCACATATATATATATATATATATATAACAACTGCTACTTCCATGCACTAACTGTTTTGCGAATCTTCATTCCTTTCTTAGCTTCAGTGAGACAGAAGCTTCTTGCAACTCATGAGTATCTTGCCGGCCAGCTCGTCAGACTATATCAGAGAGTACGTTTCAGAGAAAGCGAGAGTATGTAGCCTTCTTCGATCGATCTCGGGTTCATTAATTGGTGACGCAATTAATTACAACCGAGAGATATATGAATTTTGGGGAAAGTAAGAAACCACTATGGGGGCTCCCGATGATGATGATGAGGATGATTTTGATTTGCCTTTTTTGGAATCCTTTGAATAAGGCTCTTTGTTGCAGCTGCCTCCCGCATCATCAGAGACCTGCTGTGACGATGAGCAAGGAAAGAAGCAATTGAGAAAACCTGAGAAAATGGCCATTCTTTTTTATTAAAAGGGTGAATGAATAGCAAAGAGAGACGAGAGCTAGGCTTGTGCTAGTTTCTTTAGCTGAGGCTATTTTCTTACAACAAAGTGGAAATGGATGGCTGTTCAACAAAGATAGGAGTTTGCTATAAGATTAAGGGGAATGCTAGCATGGTCGTTGAATATTTATAGTGGGATGGGATGGATAGAAATGTGACGTTTCTTGATTAACTTGCGGGGCAAGAAGGATTTGAAGGTTCTGTAGACACTAGGCTGCTTTAACCAGACAAAACAATCTGTGACGACAAATTATGTTGGCAAATGTGATTCAAAGTCATAAAATTAACAACTATGACGAGATAGAATTAACAACTACTCTTCTGCCTACTATTAAACATGGTTCAAAGTCAGAGATGAGTCAGTACCCCTCAAAGTTAACTCCACCGAATTTCACTAAATTTACGTCGACGCTGATGCTTATACTATATATAATTTTTTTTTTTTTTTAAAACCTAAAACTTTAACTTGGGATTATTTTCAACAATATTAAGACTATATATGATTATTTAAATAAAAAAAATGAACGATAGTATATTATTGACGAGCAAACCAAAGTACAAAGCAACTATGCCGAACATTGGTAAATCTTCTCCAATGACCAAACACAGTAACATGTTGAATTGATCTAAAGAGAATCACACACAACCCAAAAAATCCGATTCAACAACCAGAAGCACATGTACTCATACCTATAATAGAAATCCATAGCGTCAACGGCAGAAACGGCAAATCCATATTGAAAGCCAAAAGCTAAAAAGAAATAAAAATCCTAAATAAAAAACAAATCATAGCAAACTCCTAAATAGTTTATGAAAATTGTTTGAGGAGTATGAAAAATTTGAAAGGGAATGTGAAAATTATTTTATGGTGTTGACCGTAGTTTAGGAGAATTTATCAAAAATAGCCAAAATTTAATCCTTAATTTCAAAAATGTCATTTTTTGTAAAATATTTCAAATATAGCAAAAAACTCACATAAATAGACACAAATGCCCTCAAATTTAAAACCCGTATAAACCTAAAAAATAAACCTTATTAAATAAACATTTGGAATATTTTTAACCCACTTTTGTGTAGAAGAACATAAGTTGAAATTATCATCCTATTTATTGATATTAGTCAATTTAAACTTAGTGCCCATTTGACATTGCTTATTTGGGGTGATAAGTGATTTTTTAAAAATTTTGGGAAGCCCAACCCGTTTGGTAAACTATGAGAAAATCACTTATTGTTAAAAATTGCTATGAGAGAAAGCTATAAGGGAAAGCGGCTAATGAGGTGCTTTCATTTTCTGATTATGCAGGAATCAGTTTCGAAGAGGCGTTGGGTTTAATGATTATGCTGCAATTTTTTTTCTAATTATGCGGGAATTAGTACCAACAACACTTTTAACAAAAAGTTTACCAAACGCCAAACTGCTTTCTCTCACAGTTGATTTCTCTCACAGCAAATCTGACAGCGATTATTTTCACAACACAGCAATGCCAAACTGGCCCTTAGTCCCAATCCAAGCATCACCAAACACCGGAGAAGTGTTATTCAACTTAAGCCAATTCAAGCCAAGACAATTTCTGAGCATAATTCATGCCAAGACAATCTTCCGAAACAAACGAGGCTGAAGGGACCAACTTGGCAAATGACTAAAAGACTCGTTGCCGGATCAATTGCGCAAGTCTGTCCGAATGACACCATTATTTTGTCTTCTCTGATGGACCAATCCGCCGAGTGTTCCCCACACGTAAAAACGCTGCACTGGCTTCTCAAAGAAGCTAATAAGTTTCAAAATTGGCAGCCCATGCCACACGTCACGTTGCCTTTTAAAAGCCACACAAACATATTTGTTCAATTTGAGTGACAAAGTCAAAAGAATTTTCCACATAAAAGAATTGATTTGTAGGCCAAAGAAAAATCTGAGTGACAAAGTCAAAAGAATTTTCCACATAAAAGACAAATCAATTCTTTTCTGTGGAAAATTCTTTTGGCTTTGTCACTCAAATTGAACAAATACGTTTGTGTGTCTTTTAAAAGGCAACGTGACGTGTGGGATAGGCTACCAATTTTGAAACTTATTAGAGCATCTCCAAGGGAGATGTCAAATACCAAACATCAAATTTAAATTTGATGGCTAATGTGGCAATTTGACATCTTACACAGCCTTACCCTCCACCCGATATGTCAAATTAAATTATTATTTTATTACATTTTAGTGTTGATTTATTTTTAATTAAAAAGAAAAGAAAAGAAAAAATAATAAAATATTCATTTGACATCTTGCTTTTGGGATGTCAAAAATAACATCTCAACCTCCAGCCTTCATTCCACATCAGCTTTGACACATCGGTTAGAGATGCTCTTAGCTTTTTTGAGAAGCCAGTGCAGCATTTATATGTGTGGGGAACACTCGGCGGATTGGTCCATCAGAGAAGACAAAATAATGGGGTCATTCGGACAGACTTGCACAATTGATCCGGCAACGAGTCTTTCAGTCATTTGCCAAGTTGGTCCCTTCAGCCTCGTTTGTTTCGGAAGATTGTCTTGGCATGAACTATGCTCAGAAATTGTCTTGGCTTGAATTGGCTTAAGTTGAATAACACTTATCCGGTGTTTGGTAATGCTTGGATTGGGACTAAGTTTAAATTGACTAATATCAATAAATAGGATGATATATTTCAACTTATGTTCTTCTATACAAACGTGGGTTAAAAATATTCCAAATTTTTATTTAATAAGGTTTATTTTTTAGGTTTATACGGGTTTTAAATTTGAGGGCATTTGTGTCTATTTAGGTGAGTTTTTTGCTATATTTGAAATATTTTACAAAAAATGACATTTTTGAAATTAAGGATCAAGTTTTGGCTATTTTTGATAAATTCTCGTAGTTTAGGCATCAGTACCTAATGTTCCACTTTAAAAAAAAAACTAAAAACTAAAAAGCATTTTAGGCATCGGTGGGCAAGGGCGGACGTATGGCTAGGCTGGAGTGGGCTCCAGCCTAGGGGAATTTTTTTAAATATTAAATATGGAAAGGGAAATTTTTTAAATATTAAATATAGTTAAGTTTATTCTTACTCCAATGAATATTAGCCCACTACACCAAATAAATATAATAAACTAATAATAGCCCAATTTAAGTAAAGTAAATAATAGCTTTATTTTAAAAAAGCCCACTCTTGAAGCATATAGGAAATAATAAGAGTGCTGCTAAACGAACTCTAAAATTAACTAAGTACACCATACTATCAAAGTATTTATTGAATTACTAATTTACCCTGATATAAAATGACTAAAAAGGATATATTGAATTGTGAAACATGACACCACATATTTTTAAGGTGTAATCATAAGGTGTACTCAGTTAAATTTAGAATTCTTTTGACAGCACTCTTTAAAAACCATCTAAAACATGACACCACATATTTTTCCCTACACTCCTCTTCTTCTCCATCTTAGCATTTGGACAGCCGAACTCTTTTATCTCTCAAAACCAAGCCCAGCAGAACCTCTCCTTTCAATCACTCTTCTTCTCCAAACTTATAATTTTTTCATTTTTCTCATCTTTCAATTCAGAAAATTCCCTATAATATTTGAAGCTCCTTGTAAAAACTTGTTTTCTCCAATTTCCCTCCCCAAAAGTAGCCACACGAATCATATTGGGGCTTATATATCAGCAAGCAAGGCAATCAGTTTTTTGTTTTTTGTTTTTGTTTGTGGTGGTCATGAATCAAAGATTTCATTGAAAAAAAGACAGAGACTGCAGATAGGCTAACCTTGTCAACCCCTGGCTGAGAAGGCAATCAGAGTTGTTTTTTGATTTTAGATGTTGGATTCATTAAATAAATAAAAAATCAGAAGGCTGAAATACTGTGTTTCTTGGGAAAAAAAATTTAAAACCCTGAAGCTGCAAAATTAATTATTTTAATAAGAGTGATTCCCTTATTTAGTATTACTTATTATTTGATTTAGGATCAATATCAAAGAATTACGATGAACGTTTTTGTATCATTAGTTAGATTTAGGATATATCAAAAAGAACAATATTGTCCATATTAGATAGTTAAAATTTTTGAGAATCAAAGTATGGAGAAAAAGGGATCATAGGGAGATCGATGAATGTTGTTGATTTGTTTTGGTGAGATAGAGTGTATAGGGTGTACCATGAGTATTTTAGGTAGTAAAATAGGGTGTACTTAGTTAATTTTACATTTTGATTTAAACATTAGGGTGCACTTAGATCATAGGGTGTACTCAGTTAATTTTAGGGTTCATTTAGCAACACTCAATAATAAACATCAATCCAAACTTATATAAATTTGATTAGAAGTAGGACTCACGCTAAGGCTCTACCAACTTGACCTATTCTAATCGTATTGATATTGGGCTACACCCACAGAGACCAAACATAAAAAAAAATTCTTCTAGCCACCCAAAACGCCATATTTGAACCTTGAGAGCCTAGAGGAAATAGTTCTCTTCCTCTAAAAAAGTGTACCAACCTATCTTCAATGGGTTCTTCAATCTCAGTAAGTTTTTCTCTTTTTTTTTAAAATTTTATTTTATATATTCAATTTCCAATTTTAATTGTTGTTAAGTTTTTATGATTTAGGGTTTGGGTAATTTTTTTTGGAGATTGTTGATATATGTTTTATTTTTGCAACTTGAATTATTAATTAGCATATATGAATTTTTGTAATGTGACTTTGTTTGATTTATAAAATTTTATTTACATTTTTGTTTCAGGAGAAAAAAGGCTTATAATATATCTCCTCTCAAAAAAAAATTATTTAGCCTACCCCTATAAAAATTCCTGGGTCCGCCATTGTCGGTGGGTATAATAAGCATAAAGGCAACGTCATAGAAAGCCAAATATTTGTGGTCCTTTATAAAATCTAGTGGATAGTCTTATTATTCATGTAACCTTCTCTAATGCTGAAAAGGAAAAAAAAATGTTTACTTCTCAATTATTGTTTCTGTGAACTTCCAGGAAGCCATATCGAACTTCTGTGACTCGGTCAAAAGACAATTATATATATGTGGAGCCCACGCAATGAAATGAAGTGTAGAATCTTATTTTTAATATTCCAATATGTGTGTTGTGGGAGATAAGAAGCTTGGAGAGCAAGGAAGAATGCACTTCCAAGTTAACGACACTGATATTTTAAAGAATCAAATGCCATGATTTCATTAAACTATGATTTTTAAATGCCACGTGGTTCACCAAAACAAATGCTCGATTAGTGGGTGACCTCTCGACAACGGAGAAAGTGATGAAGAAGATAAGAAAATTGAGGTCAATGGTCAAGAGATTATAAAATGTCAATATATTTAGGCACCAACAGCGTGCAGAGCAAGAAAGAGGGACTAGTTACTAAAGCATATGCATGTGTCTATTCGACCATGATGTTCTTTTGTATATTTTCAAATGGTGTGGTTCCTATCATGGTTTCTTCTTTTTCTTTTCTTTTTTTTCGTTTTGCTTTGGCCACAACACATTGTTGGTAAGAATAATTTTCCCATGCCCAAAACCAAAACCAGAGTTCGAATTTTGCCATCGCATTTGGCATACCTTAATAGACCAAAAAAAACAAGATATACTCTCTGCATCAAAAATTTCAAGGAATAATCACCCATATAAATAAGCAGCTCACGACGGACTCAAGAATTTTATTTTTATGGAGGCGAAGAAACACACAGTTCAAAGGTAATTAATAAGAGATGAGCTTGTGGACCAAGGAAGAAATTAATAATCCACTCAGTTAACAGCATGCACGAGTGAGATGAATTATAATTTAATTAAAATCGGTAAGGAACTATTCAACTTTACACATTTTCTTAATATTATACTTCTCCAAAGAGGAACTGAAAAATCACGCTAATAATTTGAAATATATTACATCAAATCAAACCCAGAATCTAATGAACAATACAAAACAATGAACAGAACCACTCAAGAACAGTAGACAGATTCAAATGAATATTCCAGCTGCAAATCATCATCCCACTTCTATTTCCTTCCATGCACGTGTTATATATTTTGTGAATTAATCATCATTCCTTTCTTAGCTTCAGTGAGCCACAGGCTTCTTAGTGGCTTCTTGACACAAAGTGAGAGTAGCCTTCTTTCAATCGGTTTCGTTAAATTAATTAACTAAAATTTCTTGCTTGAAGTGATACAATTAATTGCAATTTACAAGAGAGAAAGAGATGAATTGTGGGGGAAGTAAGAAACCACTATGGGAGCTCCTGATGACAATGACGATGACGATGATGATTTTGATTTGCCTTTTTTGGAGTCCTTTGAAGAAGGCTCTTTGTTGGAGCTGCCTCCTACTACATCATCAGAGACCTGCTGTGACGATGAGCAAGGAAAGAAGCAATTGAGAAAACCTGAGAAAATGGCCATTCTAACAGCAAAGTAGAAATGGACGGATGGGGCTGCAAAATGGTAGTAACAAAAATCAGAGAGGGAAATAGGATAAGATATGTATGTATGTGATTAAGTAGCATGATCGTTGAAAATTTATAGTGGGATAGAAATGTGACGTTTCTTTGATTATCTTGCTGGGAAAGCAAGATTTTGAAGGTTCTGTCCACTTGTTACTACTTGCTAGGCTGCTAATCTATGACCATCGGCAAAGTTTCAAATGAAAGCTACTCTTGTGCCAGCTAGAAACAGGATCCAAAGTCTCACATAGCTTAGTACACCTTATCAATTGTGGTTAGAAACCAATTCCTTTCTCATCAATTCTGTGAACCTCCAAAAACCCAGTCAATCAAAAGAAAACATGTGATATGACTTTCCATTAAGGTCCTAATTCTGCCCACGTTATCGATATAATGGTGGTTTTTTCCTTCCTTTTTTTTCGGGGTCAAGTTCTTCCTTCCTTTGAGGAAATATCAACAAAATGTTGATATTGGTAAAAATTGAATAAAAACGACGGAAATTGTAAGAAAAATATGGAAATTTTCAATAAAACTTTGGAAGATGTTCATTTAGTCAATTATCTATTGTTTTGACACACAAAAATTATTGAAGAAAATACATTGTATAATGGGTTTAGTGATTTAAGTTGAGTCACTACTACAATTTTGTACTTGCGCGATGAATAAATAATCGTCGCTCAAAACAAGTATGCGCGACGGAAATATGAAACCGTACCGCAAAAAAAAGCGACGAAAATTCTCGTCGCGCAAACAACCCCTGCGTGACAAACAATAATATTGTCGCATATAGTAACGAAAATTGGGTCCAAAACGTGGATTTGGCGGCACACTTTGCGCGACGACAATTTTAGTCGCGCTAAGTTGTAATGCGCGACAACGAATCCTAACCGTAGCGCAAAGAAGAAGTGGGAAAAAAAACGCCCGGTTATCGCATTTGGCGCCAAATGATTGCGCAACGAACTATTGCGCGACGATATATTCGTCGTGCAAATTCATGGTATTCTTGCGCGACGACGAGTAGCATTTGAGCGACGGATATATGCCCGACGAATAACGTATATCACGTCGCGCAAAAATAGATGTCGGCACAACTATGCGCGCCGGAAAAAAAACTTATGCGGGACGACAAATACGTTTGCGCGTCGAAAAATATGCGACGAGTATATTTATTTGTCGCACAAGGAATAAAAATCTTTGCGCGACGAAATACTTTAAAGAATCAAATGTCATGATAAGAAGCTTGGAGAGCAAGGAAGAATGCACTTCCAAGTTGACGACACTGATATTTTAAAGAATCAAATGTCATGATTTCATTCAACTATGATTTTCAAATGCCACGTGGTTCACCTTTGCTCGATTAGTGGGTGGCCTCTCGACAACGGAGAAAGTGATGAAGATGAGAAAATTGATGTCAATGGTATCAAAGAGATGCCTAGCTAGGTAGCTAGCTACATGTGGTGATATAAAGATGAGATTATAAAATGTCAATATATTTAGGCAACAATAGCTTAGAGCAAGAAGAGCGACTAGGTAAAGCATATATGCATGTGTCTATTCGACCATGATGTTCTTTTGTATATTTTCAAATGGTGTGGTACCTACCAGCTTATCATGGTTTCTTCTTTTTCTTTTCTTTTTTTCGTTTTGGTTTGGCCACAGCACATTGTTGGTAAGAATAGTTTCCCATGCCCAAAACCAGAGTTCGAATTTTGCCATTGCATTTGGCATACCTTAATAGACCCAAAAAAAAAAAAATTCATAGATATCCTCTCCGTGTCGAAAATTTCAAAGAATAATCACCCATATAAATAAGCAGCTCACGACGAATTTACGAAGAAATACACAGTTCAAAGGTAATTAATGAGAGATGAGCTTGTGGACCAACGAAGAGATTAATAATCCACTTAATTAACAACATGTGCATGAGTGAGATGAATTAAAATTTAATTAAAATCGGTAGAAATGGACGGATGGGGCTGCAAAATGAGTGACAAAAATCAGAGAAGGAAATAGGATAACATATGTATGTTTGTGATTAATTAGTATGTACGTTGCATGTGACTTTTCTTTGATCAACTTGCAGGGAAAGCAAGATTTTGAAGGTTCTGTCCACTTGTTACTACTTACTAGGCTGCTAATCTATGACCGTCGGCAAAGTATATATGTTGAAACAATTAATAACATGAAAGCTACTCTTGTGCCAGCTAGAAACAGGATTCAAAGTCTCACATAACTTAGGCCTAGTTTGGGATTGCTGTCACTTTTAAAAAAAGTTGCTTCTGCTATACTTTGAAAATAATTAGCTGTAAAGTAAAGCATCCCAATTCCTTTCTCATCAATTCTGTGAACCTCCAAGAACCCAGTCAATCAAAAGAAAACATGTGATATGACTTTCCATTAAGGTCCTAATTCTGCCCACGTTATCGATATAATGGTGGTTTTTTCCTTCCTTTTTTTTTGGGGTCAAGTTCTTCCTTCCTTTGAGGAAATATCGACAAAATGTTGATATCGGTAAAATTTGAATAAAAACGACGGAAATTGTTAGAAAAATATGGAAATTTTCAATAAAACTTTAGAACATGTTCATTTAGTCAATTATCTATTGTTCTGACACACAAAAATTGAAGAAAATACATTGTATAATGGGTTTAAGTGATTTAAGTTGAGTATAGTGCCATGGTAAAATCAAATACCAATTAATGTGAGCCCATAAATAGACTTGCGCCTACAAAAGCATGAGCTTACCTAAACATGTTCTATTTGGTAAAGGGGATCTTCTTCTTTTTTCCTAGTATAAGCGATACTCTAAACTACAGAGGAGGGAGATTTCTCACACACACACAACTATGACGCTGACGCAGCACAAGCAAATAGGTTAGCGTAACCTAAGAAAGAACATAAACCTGGAATTCACCAGAAAGTCAGAGAGAAAATTCTCATTGTTTGTATTATTTGATAAAAGATGAGCTGAGATCAACCATACACGAAGGCTGTCTAAATACATCAATCTCACCCATTAGACTACCCTGGGGAGTTATTGAAAGGTAAACATAAAATAAACGAAAAATCAAAAATTAACTACAACTTTTAAATGCTCTTTTGGAAGCCCAAAATCCACCTTATGCCACAATGAAGCGGTGAGCTAGATTCGTTGCGTCGTTCCTTTTTCAGAAAGGTATCATTCGTCCCAATCGGAGCTTGGATGCCAAATCTGTAAATTCCTACTATGTTCTTTTTCCATTCATCGCTCCAAGTCTTCTTCAATCCAGTCAGCCATTTGTTCTACATCAGATGCTGTGGGGATTCGAACCTGAGACCTCTGCAAATCAAGGTCCTTTTCACTTGCCTAGACCCCGTTGGCATGAAGGTGATCATTTTTAAAATAAAAAATAAAAAACCTGGAATCTGCATATTTTGGCAACCTCTTCAAAAACAAGAGGATAAATTTGGCTGGGTTAGATGGCATCCAGATATAGCTATGTTAAAGGTTAAGATCAAGATTATTAAACTCAGTATGTGTGCATATAAAGGCAGGGATGTGGTAAAACAGTTGCCATGTAAAAGTGAAGGGGGCAAATAGTCACGCTAATGTGAGATCACTTGACATTTTCTCTCAACCGAACAAGGAGCCTCAAAACCCTTTCTGAACCTTACAAAAATTCATCATTTTATTCAAGCAGCAAATTCTGAAAAGCAATCCAAAGGGTATCCTGCTACAAGTAGTTGGTCCCGCAAAGAAGGCCAAAATAAAGTACTTGACGGCTCAGAAATGTTCCTTTTGTATAGTCCTGCCTGCTTCAAGTAGTCGCTCCTGCAAATGAAAAATGCATACTAGGGAGAAGCAGCAACAACACATATACTTACACGCGTGCACAAACATATCGACAAACTTGAAAACATCTGATCTTGAAGCTCAGTTACACACTTTATAACAAAAGATAGGTGGTATTCCCGTTTAAGCCAGCAACATAAACCCGTTCTTTTTTTGGGTCGACATAAACCCATTCTCATCTTTCATTTTTGGTACTCCCATTTTAATTAAAAACCACAGAAATTTAAGAAAAATTGTGACTAAGCTATTGAGTTTCCATGGCGTTTAAGCTAGAAATATATCTCATTCCCATTCTTGTCTCCATCTTCAGGCAACTTTTGTCTAATTGTACAGTGGCAGCTGTTTTTTGGGTGATTTGGTTGGAGAGAAATAGAAAACTTTGTTAGAATTATAGTGCCAATGAAGAAAGCTTCTGGGAAACAGTCAGGTTCCAGAAATTTTATTGATTGACATGGCATATCTGGAGAATGAATATAGACAATTAAATTTGTTTGTAGAGTAGCGAAAATTAGTCCAGATAAGATGCGAACCATACCGCGAAGGTTTTACCATTACAACCACAATTCGAACAAGTAGTATGCATCCTAAATGCACTATTAGAAATATGGCTACTAGCCACTGATTATTTAGATACAAATTCATAAAAGTGCCTTGTGATTTTTTGTTGGATACTAATTCTCCCACCATGCCTATTAAAGGTATTTGGAATAGATATTAGTGTGTAATACAAAAAAGTATTTTTCATTATTTTTCCTTAATATTTGGGCATTTTTATCAGTCCCAACTTGTTATTATCAGTCCTAACTTATCAAAAGAAGCCGGCTCCATTCACAAATAACACAAACAAGCTTGGCTGGCTCCCTTTACTCAGCAGCTTTGGCATTTGGCCTTAAATTGGATACTGATTGCTTTTGGTAGTTTCTTCCATTGGATATTTTCACACAGCCCAATGTTAAAACACATTTTTTATTTCTCAACTTCAAACACTTGGACATAAGCAAAAGAGAGAAAAAAGAATTCTCTGTTTCACTTCTCTCTCTCTCTCTCTCTCTCTCTCTCCTCTTTTCTCTTAATTCTTTTTGCGTGAATCACAAAGCCATCTGCTCACAAAATACTAGGCTGCGGCTTGAGATCCCGATCTGGAAATTGAAGAGTTGGAGCAGTGTGACTTGGTAAGATGCCTATCTGGAAGTTGATGAGAGAAAATCTGGGACAAATACCGTGATGGTTTCGTTATGGAAGAAGGTGCGGATGAACTGGTAATTGAAAAATCATAATATCATTCTTTTTCAGTGTGCCTTTACTTATTTTGGTTCCAGCATCTGATTTTGACTTTGGTCTAATATATATTTATATATGGCTGTTACTGAATGCTTTTTTTCTTTTTCTTTTTTCATTTTTGAGGAAAGGCAATGGAGAGCTTGGAAAGCACATTGAACAGAGGAGCTTCAAAATCTTTGTAAGAAATTTTTTATATAATTATTTTGTATAAAATTTGGTTTTAGTTTAGTTACATTAACCTGTTCATTATTTTTTTTCAGCTCCTTCACACGATTGGAGCAACCCTAGATCTAAAAGGAGAAAACATTAGGATCACCTAATGATCCAAAGGAAATACTGTAAGGCTAATTTATAGTTGGGTATAATATATATTTCTAATAAAGTTTAGGGTTTTTTTAAATTTTTTGTCAAAAGAAAGTTTAGGGTTTTCGGTATATGATTCTCTGCTCATATGGGGATTTTCTGAATTTATTTTCTTCAGGTTTGTGACTTCAAATGGTTGGTGATCCTCTAAGAAATGGTTGACTTCGAGGACGAGGAATTGTTGCATATATATATGGCTTGCAGTTTTTGTAGGAGTGATTCGAACCCAAAAATCCGTCTTGAAAATTAGGAATAAATATTCAGAGAAATGGTGCATAAATTTGGATATATTTTTTTTTCGATATATGGAATTGGGGACTGATGGGTTTAATTGTATTATTAGTTAAACATATGTAATAAAGTAATGAGATACTGACATGTCATTAGTCCCTAACTAGTAATGATACCCGCGCGATGCTGTGGGTTTTAAAATTGTGTTAAGTGTGTATAAAGTCGTTCAAATATGTAAGGAAAATGGTACTATTTATATAGACATGGAGATCTAAATAGTTGCATCATGTTTTGTTTAGCAAGTTTAAGGTACAACAATATAAACATATCCTAATCAGATCTCACTGCATATTCCAACAGCAATAATTGAATGATCTATTTTGATAACAAAGCATAAAAACATAATTAACAATCCGAATCAAGCACGTGGGCGAAGAAATTATGTCATAGTTCCTTAAAAAAAACCAGCCATAGACCACAACCTTACCAACTGAAAAAGACAATTGTCGCAGAGCCTCAATGAATGGCATGAATTTACTGTCACCTAACAATAAAGAAAATAGTTAGCACTTGCATATAAACACAAAAAAAGAACAATGAGCCATATAACATGTCTATGTTTTAACTATCGCTTACCCACAGTCCCACCCAATTTTATAATATAAAAATCTGCAGAGCGCTCTTTTCCATCGACAGGAATGAGAGAAATTGATTCAATCCAGGTCTTAGTGGCATTGATGTGTGGAACAACCTAAATCGAGTCAAACATGGCTGGAAGAGAATGAAAACCTGGAGAAGTAAATCAAGCTTGCAAGCCAAATAAATGAGGCTCCGAACCTTTTCTGCCATACACATGAATTAATCAAACCAAACAGTCATATCAATTAATCAACAAATCATTTTTTTAAGAGACAAATGAACAAACAATGGGAGGAAAAGAAGTCCATCACAAAATTTAATCAACAAATCAAATAATCATATATAGTCACCTAATCCAACAATCATTATCCACACACAAAATCATCAATATTAATCCAATCCAATAAATCATTATTCACAAAAAAAAAAAAATCATTAACATTCATCCGATAACTCATTATAAAAATTTCATTCAAATATTAACGTTCAAAATATATAAGAAGTTGTTTGTTTATGGACATGAAGAAAATAATGGGATTTTTTGTGTGGCGTACACGTTTTTTCATATGCGTTCTATTAAATTGTAGGAGTTATTACAAATTGCAATAAATTTCAAGCAAAAATCACATAAACAAACTATCAATCTGATAAGCTAAAATAATACACGATTAATGAGGGAATAAGCATTCAAAATGAATGGTGTTGTTTAAACATAAATATACCTTTAATTGAATGCGGCGAATTTTCTAAATGTAGATGAAAGACCAAAATTATGGCAAATGGCAAGGGTTAGATTGTATAATTAACAATAAGAGTTTATTAATAAGACTTGTGTTAACAGTGATATATTAATGTTCAAGCAAATACACAATTCATGTATATCCAGTTATTGTTTAAGTTGAAATAGTATAAAAAACTGATTTTCTCACCATTGCATCTACCGAGACACATTGCAAACCAGCAAGTTGATCATCAAATCTGAACACCTTTGTTCTCCAGGTTTTGGACACACATTCTAATTTTCACGCTGGATTGAAAGGGTTGCAAATTGTGGATCGGAACAATGTTCATTGTGCCATCAATCTGAAGAAAAAACATATATGCCCTTCGTTAGTATAAAGATGCATAAAAAATTATTGCATAAAATAGATGAATGTTTAATCATGTATGAATAGAAGCTGAAACCTGATAGTAAATTTTGAAGAACATCTTTGTACACTATGTTTTTAGTGTATTTATTTGGCACTTCGTTATTATTATCTATTATGATTTTGAGACCTTCTCTAGACGTAGCTCTAGATAACGCGACATAAAGCTGTCCATGAGTGAAAACAGGTTGGGGAAGATATAACCCAACTTGTTTTAAAGATTGACCTTGACTTTTGTTTATTGTCATAGCATAGCATGGTCTAATTGGGAATTGGCACCTTTTAAAAATGAAAGGCCATTTGTTTTCTGTTGCTGTAAGAACGATCCTAGGTATAAACACTTTGTGGCCAATGTGGCTACCAGTGAGTATTTTTGCTTCAATAACTCTATCAACCATTTGGGTCACAACTAATCTTGTTCCATTACATAAACCTGAAGATTGATTTAGGTTTCTCAATAAGATTATAGGCATGCCTATTTTTAAAGTCAAACTATGTTCAGGCAAACCATAGAATTCAAGTTGATTGAGAAATTCTGTGGGATACATCATACAAAGGTTTTCAAAATTGGTTGATGATGAACATAAAGAATCTGAGCTCAAATAAACACGTTTTCTCCAGGCAATAAGTCTATTGCGTAATTATTTATTTATGTCACAGTAGAATTCCTGGCTGTAACAATGGCTCGTTCCCTTAAATAAGCAAAATTGGCAAAAATTTTGTCGAAATCTGGGTAAGTTGCCAAAAAAATTGATTGAATAGGATCTATGTCTGATTGAATGAGTAAATCTTGAGGAATTTCAATCCAAGGTGCCTCTTCATCATTTGGATCGTCAATATCAATTATTTGGCCATTTCCAATTCGAAGAATCCTGGCAGCAAACTCACTTATTTTCTGTTATTCTTCACTGTTCAACCCTTTTTTTGATAGCCTCATGTTTTCTTTTAAACAGAATATTTTAAGGAGTGCTGCTATACGAACCCTAAAATTAACTGAGTACACCCTATAATCTAAGTACACCTTAATATTTTAATCAAAATGTAAAATTAACGAAGTACACCCTATTTAACTACCAAAAATACCCTTGGTAAACCCTAATACACTCTATCACTCAATCACACAACACCTTAATGGATCTGAATCATCTACTTGGATTTTTGCCAAACGGACAAAAGCTAACGTTGTCAGTTATCTTCTTCTTTAGAAATAGATTATGGAATCCCAAGTATGAAACTCAATGATGCCAATTTTAGCCAAAAAAAAGAAAAAAAAA
The DNA here is from genome assembly GCA_034190965.1 of Prunus campanulata. Classification (NCBI taxonomy): domain Eukaryota; kingdom Viridiplantae; phylum Streptophyta; class Magnoliopsida; order Rosales; family Rosaceae; genus Prunus; species Prunus campanulata. Next base: position 962,328 of record CM067209.1, read on the forward strand.
AAAACCCTTCTATTTCCAATCAAATGATCACCAATCTGACTGGTTCACAACGTAATTAATAATCCATCCCGCATATACTTCCATGACGGCAACAAGCTGCGAGTGTGATAGGTGGGAGGAGATGAATGCGTGGGATTGAGGTTGTGGAGCATTTTGGTTAGGGTAGAAGGAACTGCAAATATCGTGTATTCTTTTGTCTTCCATATTTTCTTCTTTTCATTTCAAATCCAGCTAGCACCTCTATTTTACTCTCTCAATTGAAAATTATAGAAAAAATAATAGGGGTTTTAGCTGACTGGCTTATAAATTATAATGGGATTGAGAATAAAATGATTTCTACAAGTTGAGAGTAGAAAGGAAGGTGATGGGATAAAATAAATAAAAGTGGGGTTTTGAGGGTTTTGTGGACTCTCAAATTTTCGAAGAAGAAGAGAAGAAAAGTAGATATCCTTTTTGGTCATTTTATATTGGGATAAATAAGTAATTCAATAAATAATTTGGTAGTAGGGTGTACTCAGTTAATTTTAGGGTTCATTTAGCAGCACATATGGCCATAAGTAAGAGCTATTAAGAGAGGCGTCTATGATTTCTTCTCTTGTTCCTCCTGGAATAACTGGTAATATTTGTCTAAAATCACCACCTAGTAAAAAAGGCTTGCCACCAAATGGAGCATTTTGATGCGATAAAATATCACGAAGTGATTTATCTAATGCTTCAAAACAATGTTTATGATTCATAGGAGCTTCATCCCAAACAATCAATTCAGCATTTTCAATCAATCTGGCAAGATGAGTTGTTTTTTTAATCTGACATGTTGAGGAATTGGTAACAATTAAGGGAATCTTAAATCTAGAGTGAGCTGTTCTACCACCTGGCAATAATAATGACGCAATTCCTGATGAAGCAACAGCTAAAACAATCTTGCCTTCAGATCTAATTTTACTTATTATAGTATGCCACAAAAAAGTTTTTCCAGTTCCTCCATGGCCATGAACAAAAAAAAGGCCTGGTTTTTTTTCATTCACAACATTAATCACAGAATCATATACATCTCTTTGGCCTTTGTTTAGCTGTGTTATCAAAATTGAGTGTTCTTTTCCTAAATGATGAACATCATAATTTAACTCTTCTCTTAGCAATTTAATTCTAATTTCTGACATTTTATGTTCATCAGGCATAGGAAGATAATGATCTTTTAAAGAGCTAGATGATGTGTTAAAAAGTTGTTCTAATTCAAACAAAAGCGAATTTTTTAATTCAGATTCTGACAAAATAAGATTTGGCATTAGAAAAGCTTTCTGTAGTTTGTACAAAATGTCGTCACACATATTTTGCCAATAAGTATCAAAACGCAATTGAGGATTTCCTACATCACAAAACAAAATGATTGTAACAAACAATTGTCTTAGTTGAGAACATGAGGCTGTGTCCACAGCATTTGCTAAGGCCTCAATCCATTCTTTATCATCTCCTAACAAACCAAGGCATTTGCATGCAGCCTGATATGACGGATGTATGATTCCATCAATAGTTTTGATGTGATCAAAATTTAAGGCACCTTTTTGCAAATTTAAAAGCATTCTCAAGTAATACAATTCACCAGATGCAGGATGTACATAGGCAATTCTACGTATTGATCTCTTTTGTTTCCTAGGTTTCCAAATTTTGTTGCGAGAATCTCATACAAATTTTGTAGGGAATTCTGCATAAGTCAATGTTCGCGCTTCAGGAAACATTTGGTTTGCTTTAAACCAACTTGTTAGCATAGTATCTTGAATACCCTTTTGGCTAACAATTGATTCAAGTGATTGATCACCATTGAAAACAACATTTTGTTCTAAAGGCAAATGTATTGATAATCGTTCAACAGGAGGCTCTCTAGAATGAATAGGGTATTGAAACAATCTACAAACGGCTTCATATGGAGATATGTATCTACAATTAAGATAAGCTAATATCTCATCCTCTGGCTTGTCTTGAAAAACTACTCTAGCTCTATCTGAACCTTTGTTTATGTATTTAAACAGATATTTTATAAGCATTGATTGGCAACATGATTCAACATTTATGTGAGCATTGTATCTCAATAATAGTTCTAAATTGTAAGGCACCACAAAGCTATTGTCAACCTTTATTCCATTTTTTAACACAAATTTTGTTGGATCTTCACGGCGCCTATATGTAAGAAAACCATTTTTTTCAAAAGCTAATTCACTCTTGTATTGTTTGGGAAAAGATTTAGAACACATACCTCCCCGCATGCATGGAGAATTACGATTGATTTCTCCGCACGGACCGTGGATCATGAATTGGTTTACAATGTCATAAAGCATAGGATCCACATCCTTGTCTGGTAATTCAGCAGAAATGATAGAATCTATATCTACTGCTGAGAAGCATTTATAACCTTCTTTCAACCAAACCAACATGTGACAATGAGGCAATCCTCTTTTTTGGAACTCGATCGTGCAAATTCTGTTTGTGATGAGGGGAACAAATACACACACAAAAACATAATAAGTTTTATTATCATAAAAAAAAATATATATATATATCTTAGAAATTGAGGATAGCAGAAATTATGAGTTTGTAAAATTCACCTACCTCAACTTCTCCAAAAACTTTTCCTAATTTGATATAACTGATCATATCATCAAGCTTCATTTGAAACACTCTAGAAATTAGATTAGGTCTATCCTCTCCTTTGTATCCAGGCTTGTTGTCAAGTTCTCTAACAATTTCAGGCCATTTGACATTGCATGTGAAAGTTATAAACAAATCAGGATTACCATAATGCCTACAAATTGCCATAGCATCTTGATAGTTATTAAGCATGTATCTAGTACTTCCAGTATATGAGCTAGGCAATATCACTTTTTGTCCCACATTATTGGCATCATTATCACCCTTCGAAATTGCATCATAAATACCTTTATAAATCTCACTTCTCAAATTTGTTTGATTTTTTCTGATGTAATCCAATCGATCTTCTTCAAGTGTTGCATAAGAATCTACTAAAAACTGTTGGAACAATCTTCCACCTTTTAACAATGTATCCAATAAAGGTCCTCTTTCCTGAATCTGGTAAGCTATGAAAGCTCTCATAGGCACCCTTCCTCTTTTGGGCTCATGACCTTTGTAATCATTGCTGCATTTTAAATCAGGTTTATAACCATCTTCGCCATAAGGGAAAAGAATAGGATATTGCAAAGGCATGAACTTTGGATTTAATTTTGTGATTCGTTTCAACTCTCCAGCTTTTAACTCTATAACAATATCTCTATTCGAATCAAAAAGGCCTATATCTCCCACAACCAAACCACCAATTTCATCACATGTCGGTTGTTCATATTGTTTACTATCATCTGCCTGTCGGCCCAACAATCTCAGTTTTAAAGAAGTTAGACAACCCCTTTCGAATTTATCCCTGACTGTTCGAAAAAGTTTTACCAATTCATTTGATTCATCAAACATCCTAATCAGTCCTTGAACAATGTCTTCATCAAGCTTTTCATTCTTTTCTTTACAATTACCAGCGTTAAGGCGATTCATTGTTTCATTATGGGTGTCATCTATGTAAAGCTGAGCAAATTTTGGACATTCACCTTCAAGGGGTAACAAAGAACCCATTAAATGATGAACTTGACCACTAATTTTAAAAATGTAAGGACCTGGTCCACTGTTAATTGAGTGATCAACTTTGGCTCCCATTGAAGTAAACGCAAACATAGAATTATAGGCTCTGATATTCTCTCTAAACAGCAAACTTTTTGGGCCTTTACTCGGATCAAGTAAATTTTCTAAAAAAGAAGGTGTTGGCTTTGAAATCGGAAGTTTGATCTTTCCTTGTTGACAACAAAGAGTAAAAAGGGGCTAATTGGCTGCATTTGCTTTTTTAACAGATTCATTGAACCAAAAAAGTGCACCACAATAAATGCACTTATAATTTTTATCTCCAAAATCCACATACTGTTCTATCATTCCTACAAAGAAAGGAAACGTAGAACAGGGCAAAAAGAGAAAAAATTAAGACAAATGTGCGCCATGAGTAATATAAAGATAGGGTTTAAAATAAATATTTAACAGAGGAAAAAACGTACTTTGCCTCTTCCTCTGATAAAATGCTTGACCCCTATTCATTTGATCAAAAATTTCAAATGAAATCTCTTCTCTGGTTGTTTGACTTGTGCTAGCTTGCTGCACTATGAAAGCTCTATTGGAAACTCTGGTTCCAGAATTTTTTTTGGCTTGATGCTTATGCTTAGTATTAGTGCAACAAACATTTTCTTGACAGATTTGTGTACCACTCGAAGTGGCAGAAATATGGGTTTCCTGTGTTCTCAGCCTTTTTCTGGTTTTTGCAATCCTTTTAGACATCATATCCAAAAATTACAAATTCCAACCAACAGATCGATAGCTGGGAAGAAAAAAAAAAGATGCATGAGTTAACTTATAATATTTTTATTACATCTATAGCCTAATCAAGCAAAATGGACACACACCAACAGTACTGCAGCTATAAAAATAAGATTTTTCAAACACAACATCTGAAAACAAATTAAACACAATTTCTGCAGCCTAACCAAGCAAACCAGATATACGCAAGAACATCACAACCACAGAAATAACAATTTTCAAATGAAACAATATCCAAAAACCAATTTTCTACAGTTGATATGCATGACATCTTCAGAAGACAAATTGAAAACTGACCTGTTGCCTAACAACAATGGGAAGAGCTATCAAACAGTCGAAAACGCAGTTAGACAACACCTATAACAAACGCAACCGAAAAAATGAAATCAAGGAATAATCAAAAGAGCAAAAAATAAAAACATACAGATTCTGTTTGTGATTATGGTTTGAAAGCACATGACTTAAATATACATTCTGATTAATATATATATATATATATATATACATACATGCTCTAAATAAAATGTAAGAAAAACTGAAGTAACAACACATTAAAAGCAGCAACTTCTAACTTAATTACTTTTGAAAATTTCAAATTTTCATATATATATATATATATAGAGAGAGAGAGAGAGAGAGAGAGAGAGAGAGAGAGAGAGAGAGTGAGAGAGAGAAATTACCCATGTAAAAGCCAAGGTTCTCTCCAAGATCAGCAGCAAAAATTGTATCTGTCAATTACAACCAAGGTCAGAAAATCGTAGGCAAAGATATTGACACATGGTGTATCCTTAATTATATAACTGATCCGTTATATTTAAGTATCCTATTAACTCTAAAAAGTTTGTGATAAAGTTGGTGATTTAGTTTGTTAGATTATAGATTTCTTGATTAGTAAGAATGAGCAGCCTGAGACTATGAATTACATATAGTCTCAGTTAGCTTTCATAAAATCTTTAAGAGAGGTATCACCCAGCCAAAAGAAAAGTAGATACCTTTAATCAATAGTGAGCAATGAAATTATGCCTTTTTTTTTTCTAAGTAAATTAGTTGAAAATAAAATATCAGAAGCAGGATTGGTCTCTATGGATTTCAATTATCATCACATCTTATACTTCGGGTTCAAGCATGGCGTAAACAGTAATTGAGAACAAAAACAAAGATTTTATTGACACTTAACCAATGAGACATTCCTAGCATACATTAAACCTAACTATTTTGACACACCATCAATGATACATTCCTAGCATACATTAAACCTAACTATTTTGACACATCAATAGACTTGAAAATCAAATATGAAAAGCAACATTGGTCATGCTTTTATGCATTAACTTTTGGTTCATTAGTTCATTAGCTTTAATATACCAACCTTTGGTCAAAACTAATTACTCTGTTTTTTTTTAAAACATCATTCATTATAATTGATTAATGAATTAATACATTTGTTTTTATGAATTTGCATATTATTCACACATAATTCATGGAATCTGATTAACCAATTTGTGCATTTTCTTAAATTGGATCGAAGTTTTATTATAATTGATGCAACAAAAGAAAGAAAAAGGAAAGAAAGGTTATCAACAATTACTCATTTATCAACAGAGATTCTAAGAAATTATCTTCTTGTTTATCAACCAATTCAATCAAAAGCAACAATCAAAGGCTGAGATAGCTAGAATACCTCAGTTGTAATGATTCAAAATGAAAAACATAAAGTATAAACTCAGCAAGCAACAAAATCCCAGAAACACGGTGCCTAAAAAAATTATACCAATAGAATCAACAACAATTTTCCATTTTTTCCTGTAAAGTGAAAAACAGAAAATTTCAAAAACTCATTACAGAATCTCACTTATCTTGTTAAGTATCAGTGTCATCCGACAATGCACATTACAAAATTTTGGTTAACAAAAAAAAAAAAGGAATAACAGATGCGAAGTTCATTAATTTGATTTAAAAAATACTAAACCTTGAACATGTCCGGTTCATAACCATAGTCAAATGTTTAATATAACATATACTCAATTCATCAATTCAATAAAAAATCAATCATACCACTTATCTAAATCATAATTTCAATGGAAAATGCCTTTATACAAACACAATTTAGAGTAATCCATCAACAGTTGATGAATTGATTGTTTTTGTTGGGAACAAAAGCAAGTGTTTCTAAAACAGAGAATAAAAACATAAAAGTTTTCGAATCTTAGATTCCCTTTTTTACTTTTGTTCCTTTTCATCTGTTTTCTCACAAAGCACAGGAATATTATTTGGTATCCATTCCCATCATTTATCATAGACTACAACTAAACAATGGCTATGAAATGCCAGCAAAAAATTAGATATAAAAGAAAACAGAAGCCAAATACACAAAAAATTTCACACACATTCAATCACAAAAGAACCGTAAAATACGTGGCACCAATAAACGCTATGACTCAAACGAATCAAAATTCAGATAAAAATTAAAATGTCCAAGAGCTATAGAGAAAATCTCACCAAATCCAACACGTTAATAATTTCTTTTCCTTAAACACAGAAATATAAAAGAAAAGAAAAAAGGGGGAAAAACAGTTCCACCTTTCCTTCCATTTCCTATATTAACCATTTTCAGTTTTGAAAAAAGTTGGGAATCCCATTGCTCTGCTAGTGATTCAAAATAAGAAAATTAATGAAAACATAGGAAAAGATTGAATGTCAAGACGAAGAGTGTGTTAAGAAGACAAATAAAAGTTCCAAGATTCGCAGGTATTGCATTTGGAATTTCCCTTTTTCACCACCAAATGTCGGTTTGTGTGTTGGCTCTCCACTCTATCATTCAATCTACCAAAGTTTCTCCTTTTTTTTTTCTTTTTTTTTTTTTTAATTTTTACAATAAATAAAAGAAAACCATGCTCAAGAAAATTTAATAATAAACTTTTTAAAGCAAGATGAACAAAAAATAGAGCATGAAAGATGTGTCTATATGGTGGATGTACTAATATGATATGGAAGTCAAATAAGAAGGAAAAAAAGACCCAGGAATCCAATAAAAGTAGCAGATCAATTGAAATATTATAAAGTGATTCTTTAGTTCTAACCTTTGTAAACAAAACAATAGCTAATGTATATGGATCCTCAATTGAAAACAAAACTAATGATAAAATTCAGAGTAAAAACAACAGCAAAAGCATACATATCAAATTACAACCTTGTAATCCAGAGGCTTTCTTTACTTGTACAAAAACTCTATAAACTAAACAATGTGAAAATCAAAAAACAAAAAAAGAAAGCCCAATTGTCAAAACACTCAAAGGATTAACCAACATGCTCAGATATTGTAAACATCTAAATCTATCACTACAACAACAAATTAACACCAACCAATTGTCAATTGATGACTTAAAACAATTAATTGCAATTTCAGCCTAGAAACTCACCTCTTGCTTAACAGAACTGAAAACACCAATCAAACTGCTCTATCCAAAGCAACAAAAGAACCCCTGCAAAATATCAAAGAAAACACGGTTTAGAAAAAAAAAAAAAAAACAGAAAAATTGGAAAAGAAAACGCATATATCAACATATGAATCAATCAAAATGAAAACAACATGAATTAACAAAAGAGAAATTACCTGAACAACAAAAACCATAAATCAAACACAACCCAAAACAATTATAAATAAATAAATAACAAAAACCTGAAATTAAACACAACCCAAAACACAACAAAAACCAGAAATTACCTGAACAACAAAAACGAAGAACGATGGAATGAAAGAGGAAGAAACGATGAGAGAGATGAAGAAATTTCGGAGCAGCGGAGGACAGAAAGGAAGAGAGAAGAGAGAGCGATGAAGGAGAAGAGGTTTTCCTCCTCTCACTCAGCGACTCCAACGAAGAAAAGAGAGGATGAGATAAAACGGAGAACGATGGAATGAAAGAGGAAGAAACGATGAGAAAGATGAAGAAATTTCGGAGCAGCGGAGGACAGAAAGGAAGAGAGAAGAGAGAGCGATGAAGGAGAAGAGGTTTTCCTCCTCTCACTCAGCGACTCCAACGAAGAAAAGAGAAGGGCTGGAGGGCAAAAAGGCAAATTCACTGTCCATAAGCCAGCTCAAGGAAGCTGACCATCTCTTAAGTGGGGGCAAAACTGCCATTTTACTATTGCTAAGCTACAGTCTATGAACAGTAACTGAGTTTTAGTATATATATAATGTAGAAGATAGCCTCTCAAATATCAGACCCTCTCCCAAGACCCCACAGCTTGGAAGAATTCAATATGGCTGGGCTTGGCTGATAATGTATTTGTTTATTTGAAAATATTGAAGGACTGACTCCCAAAATTGTACCTAATAAGCAATAGCAACCCCAAACTAGGATACTGATACAAAAATAGTCGCTGCATAGTCTCTATTGCTTAATGGAAACAATTTATTGTCTCTAAAATCAACTTAGGAGACAAATTCATATCAGTGGCTAGTGTGTGTTTTTTTAGTAGTGATGGGCCAGTTTGCATGAAAGTCTGGATATACAGAAAATCAGAGTTAACAAGAGCAGATGATGTGATTTTCTTAGTGATCAAATAACTGATAAGGTTTCTGTTCCGAGAAAAACTGACCATGCCGGACCCTTTACAGCGCTTACACGATTCAGGTCTGGTGCCAGGAGGAATACCACTTCCACCTGCAAAGATCCAAAAGCACAAGAAATTAGAAAAGGGAGTTTCCTTCCAATATACTAATGAGCCAAAAACAACTAAATACTAGACAAATTTCAAAAGTAGCAAAGACATTTAGAAGTGAGTAGAATCAGTATACCCTTCACAGGCCACTGCAGCAGGAAATGTCACAGTTTTAGCACATCCCTCGACAGCTTTCATAAAGGATGGTTCCAATGAAACCTGTGTATTAATGAAGATGGATAAAACCTTTGATATCTTGACCACCAAATTCTGACGGAAAATGATGATCTAATTTCCCTTGGAAACAACGCCCACCAATAACATGCACATACCACCCAAAGTGAATATAACATCCACAAAAAGGAAAAAAAATGCAAGAGAATAATTAGGAAACATAGATGGTACTTCACCTTGCTGTAGAACCTTACTTTAAGAATAAAGTCATTACATCATTATCAAAGATATCTTTAAACAGATTCCTGAAATCATTGGGAGAGCCATTGCCTTGATCTTCAAATGCAGAATGGCCAACCTGCAAAAGTGTGCTTGATGACATAAGTGCAGACATAAATAAACAGAAGTGAATTAGACAAGGAATACGTAAAAGTATAGTACAACAAGAGTCCTTCAGTTGAGATGATCATGAAGCTAAAAGGTTTACTTGCCATCAAATGGATTTCTAAAGACTTAAAACATTATCGTTTATAAAATGCCTCTGACCTTCGCAATGAACAATATCCACCAATTCATCTTAATTGCTTCTCAGTGTGGAACATGTCAAACTATAACCCATTTTCGGTTTTCTAGGTTATAAGAGAATTTCTATGTATACTGAGAAGCATTTTTCATTTGGAGGGGGTTGAGAAGGAAAAACTTTGTGGAATTGCTGTGTGATTGCTAATGTATGGTAGCATAGATGAACGAAACATAAAGGGGAATGGGAAGGGATTTAGTGTAGTGGGCTTCACTGTCATTGGAATGTAAGATCCCACATCGACCAACGGAGAGGAGGTGATGTGCCTTATATGTACATGCCCGCCTCCATCTAGCACGAGGCTTTTTGGGAGCTCACTGGCTTCGGAGTCATGGGAACTCCGAAGTTAAGCGAATTGGGGGCCTGAGCAATCCCAGGATGGGTGTCCCACTAGGAAGTTGCTCGTGAGCTCCCAGAAACAAAACCGTGAGGGCAGAGAGAGGGGCCCAAAGCGGACAATATCGTGCTAGAAGAGTCGGGTCGTGACAGAATGGTATCAGAGCCGGACCCCGACCGGAAATGTGCCAGCGAGGACGCTGGGCCCTAAGGGGGGTGGATTGTGAGATCCCACATCGACCAATGGAGAGGGGGTAATGTGCCTTATATGTGCACACCCGCATCCATCTAGCACGAGGCCTTTTGGGAGCTCACTGGCTTCGGAGTCGTAGGAACTCCGAAGTTAAGCGAGTTGGGGGCCAGAGCAATCCCAGGATGGGTGATCCACTGGGAAGTTGGTCGTGAGCTCCTAGAAACAAAACCGTGAGGGCCAGATAGGGGGGGCCCAAAGCGGACAATATCGTGCTACGTCGGAGCTGATCCCGGGATGTGACAATTTGGTATCAGAGCCACTCTGCCGTGTGGTGCGAGTGTACCGACAAGGACGTCAGGCCCCTAAGGGGGGTGGATTGTAAGATCCCACATCGACCAATGGAGAGGGGGTGATGTGCCTTATATGTACATGCCCGCCTCCATCTAGCACGAGGCCTTTTGGGAGCTCATTGACTTCGGAGTCATGGGAACTCCGAAGTTAAGCGAATTGGGGGCCTGAGCAATCCCAGGATGGGTGACACACTGGGAAGTTGCTCGTGAGCACCCAGAAACAAAACCGTGAGGGCAGAGAGGGGGGCCGAAAGCGGACAATATCGTGCTAGGGGAGTTGGGTCGTGATAGGAATTTAGGAATGTTGTTTCTTCTTATTCTATGCCCACAGTTGGAGGTCTTCTAAGATTGCTAGTGTTAGTTGAGCTGTTTTGTATTCTAACTGTGACTTTTTGGATTTGGTTTTGGAGGCTATGGGACTGAAGACCGCATAAAACTCTGCATCAATATCAACTCATGAGGAATGCATACCATGTATATAGCATTTCAGGACTTGGTTCCAACTGAAGAATTGAACTAGCCACATTACATTATTGATTAGAAGGCATGTTATACCAGGATGGGTATTTCCGCTTTTCTTCGTTCAGCCCATCTATCATATGTTCTTTTTTATGTACAGTTCCTTCAATAGCCTCCGAGCATCAGCCTTCTTTCCTGGTCTAGCAAAGGTAGAACTGATGCATCGAAGGGTACTTTCACATGGAACATACCCTTTCTCATTCATATCAGTTAATAATCTTTTTGCCTCATCCCGATATGACCTTTTCAAATTCCTCTCCAGCTCTGGATGCTCTGATAGCTTACACCAGCCACAGATTAGTATGTTGTAAGTTGAAGAGTTAGGAGAGGTCCCTCTTGTCTGCATCTCATTCATAAGCTCCCTAGCTTGGCTCATCTTTCCCACTTTAGCAAAATCACTAATAAGAACATTATAGGTGCTAGTTCTGGGAACAAAACCTGTCCTTACCATTTCACAATAAAGTCTTATAGCTTCCTTTTTATTTCCAATCTTACCATGGCCAGAAACCAAATATCATATGTAGAAGCATTAGGAACAAAGCCTCTATTCTTCATTTCACCAAATAACTCTTCTGCCTTTGTCATCAGACCAGCACCTGAAAGTCCCCCTAAGAGAAAATTGTACGTTTCAATACTTGGAGAAACTCCCACAGCCAACATTTGCGAGTATGTAGCAAAAGCCCTTTTCAGATGGCTGCTTATGCAATATCCACATATAAGGCCATTGTAAGTATCAGTATCTGCTAGAAATCCTCCTCCAGTCATCTCTTTCAGTACTAAAGTAGCTTTCCTGGTCATTCCTAGCCTGCATAAGATAGTGATGAGATTGTTATAAACATCACGAGTGAGGTTAAGCCCCATACTTACAAGCTTATGATGCATCTGCAAAATTGTATTAGCTCTCCCACTCTTTGAAGCAGCATTAAGCAAAATTCTATGAGTAAATGAGGTAAGGAGAACACCAACAGCCAGCATTCCATCTAAGACATCTAGTGCTTTTTCAATCTCATTTTTATCACAAAGTCCTCTTAACAGAAGGTCACAAGTTATTGAGTTCGAAATTAATCCTTGACACTTCATCTCATGCCAGAGTTTAAAAGCATTTTCAGTGTCACCCTCTCTGCAGAATGCATTAATCATGGTATTATATGTGGCACAGTCAGGAGCCAAACCCAACTCTTTCATTCCAATACAGACAGATTTTGCTTCATATTTCCCAAGCTTCAACAGACCATTCATTCACACACTTTACAATTTTGCAGGTGCTGATTGTTGATCTGGGTTACTTATGTGTTTTGCTTACTTGTTCATACGTCTATGACTAGTTGTTGACCAGTTATATTGTCTCTAGGATTATTTGATTATTGTTGTCATCAATCTGTTTGAGTAAGCTTTAAATTTACCCCTTCCATCTAAGTACCAATTTCAATTGGTTTCAGAGCGTCAACCTCTTAACGCAAATAGAGAGGTCCTAGGGCGCTAGTTGGTGTTTAGGTGGTGTTACCATGGAAAGGGAAAGAGTTGTAGGCTCTTGCAACCTCCTCCATACTCCTCAGCTAGGCATATAGCAGTCATTCTCAAATTCAGAACTTGCTTTTGCTTGCACGCAGCAAAAGAATCACAATCACAATCAAAAGCGAAAGGAATTACGGGGAAGCAAGAAACTATAATCGGATCTCCCTACGACGACGATGATTTCAATTTGCTTTTCTTGAATTCCATTAAAGAAGGAGCTTTTGCACTGCCTCCTGCATCATCTAAGACCTGTTAAATGAGGTCGAAAAAGGAATGCGTGCTCTTCGAAATGTAGCTTTACAGCAATTTTGTAGTAGTGACTTCTTAAAAATCTAGAAAAATTGTACGGCTCATTTGTTTTTAAAAATTATAACAAACTAATATGTTTTTAAATCTTTCTGGTAAGACTTACCTATTTAATGACTTATCATAATTAAAGACTTATCATAATTCAGTTCCCAAATAACATTTGTAACATACCTATTTAATGACTTATCATAATTAAAGACTCACTAATTAATACATGAGCTTATTAAAAAAGAGAATAAGAAAAGTCTCAATATAATAACATATTAAAACTTCTTGAATGCAATGATCAAGCATATTTGGTTTAGTTCTCCAACAGTACAAAATGAGGCATTGCAGACAGATTATGATCATTTGTGAAGGCGATAGGAAGGAATAGCAATTAGACGTTTTGCCCTTGCAACCGTTATGCCAAACACCTCACTCATGTCCAATTCTTCTGGCAACATGTTATTCGGAAGTTCCCAACCAAAACAATGGACAAATTGTGCCAACATTAACTGGACCACAATAAGGGCTAACTGCATTCCTGGGCAACGTCTTCGGCCAGAGCCAAATGGGATAAGCTGAAAGTGATTTCCTCTAACATCAACATCGCTACCCTCAAATCTTTCTGGTATGAACTCCTCTGCATCGGTCCAAGCACTCGGGTCTCTCCCGATTGCCCACGCATTTATGATAACGCGCGATTTTTTGGGTATGTGGTAGCCATTGACGGTGCAGTCTTCAGTGGCAGCATGAGGAACCAACAATGGCGCAACTGGGTGTAGCCTCATGGTTTCCTTCACTACCATGCTCAAATAGTCCAATTTCCCCAAGTCTGATTCCTCCACCATTCTCCCCAATCCAACAACATCTTCTAGCTCCTTTTGGACTTTCTTCATTGCCTTTGGATGCCTCATAAGCTCGGACAGTGCCCACTCGACCGTAACTGATGATGTGTCAATGGAGCCCACCAACATATCCTGCAAAGAAATTTGCCATTTTTTCACATAATGTGGTGTAGAAGACATAGTCGAAACTATATACGCATGATAAATAACAAAAGGGGCATGTATAACAGATCAATTGAAACAAAATTACACATAATAAAAGGTTCAGATTTACAATCTTAAACTTTGACATGTTAAATTGTCTCAAAGAAATGATTTCGTTTTACTTCGAGTAATGCTAGAATAGAAGGACAAAGAATTAAAATGATGCAACGATTTGGTGTTTAGTGCCACCATGCCTATATGTCTAAGTTTTTGTGTATACTAACAAATATTATGGCTTTGATATGAGGGCGTTCGATTCGGTATTCAGATTGTTCAGATCCCACGAAGGCCACCATGACATCAACAAAGTCTTTAGTCCTTTCTCCCTCGTTAGATTGAATATGCTCGTCAATGACCTTCTCAAAGAAGGTATCAAACGCCTTGTTAACAGACTTCATCCGCTTTGTGAAACCTTGGAGGTCGAAGGGAGCTATAAAAGGAATGTAATCACCCAAGTTAGCGGCGCCTATCAATTGGACAACCTCTTCGATCACAGACCTGAAACCCCTCGCATCAAACTCCTCATCCCTATACATCTTCCCAAGCACCATCCGGCAGCTCATGACCACGCTGAGAGATGAGACATTGTCACTCAGATCAACAGCGACACGTCCATTATCGGCAGTGGCTCGAATAGACTCAACACAGAGAGCAATCGCGTCTCTCCTCATGGACTTGAAGGAATTGATTTTGTGGTTGCTGAGCAACTCAAGGGTGCACATCTTCCGCGTGTCGCGCCAATATGCACCATATTCAGAGAAAACCAAGCTCCTTTGCCCAAAAGAGATGAGCTTTGCTCCTTCATGTGGTGGCCTACTTGCAAAAACAAGGTCGTGTGTTTTGAGGAACAGCTCGGCAGCTTGTGGAGATGAGACAACAATGGTGTGCGTAAGGCCTAATCGCATGTACATGATGTCGCCGTATTTTTGGGCCAGCCGATGAAGATCCTTGTCGGGGAACTTCCCTAGCAAGTGTAGGCTTCCAAAAATGGGAAACCCTCTTGGACCAGGAGGTAACATCTTCTTCTTGTTCTTCCACCATGCTTGCAGGATATAAACAAGGGCAAGCAACCCAATTGTTGCCCAAATCCAAACCATTGCTCTTTGAGAATGAGCTCAAATGGTTGACTAGTTGAGTGTGTCTAAGAGGAGAGAAGTCTCTCTATGCTCTTCTCTGTATACTTTGTTTCGTTGTGTTTAATGAATGAGGATGCGTGGAAGATCCAAACATCACACGCTTCTTCATCTACGACCATACATAAAATATCCCAAGGCACCATTTGAAATGAAGCATCAAGATTGAATCGTACATGCCTGAATGCAATAGCTACCACAAACTTAAGTTGGTCCTTATCCAATAATTCTATTCTATTATGGAGCAATACAGTATACATAGCGTTTTTTTCGCATCTCATAATTCTCTTTAGGACAATGGAATGATGATGTGGACCTCATCATCATCACTATGACATCCCAACAGGTGCAAGCCTTTGCTTTTTTTATTTTTTTAATAACTAAATGGGCCAATTTGTTCTGGACTATGATTCTAATAAAGGATTTGGTCAAAGCTGAGGCCAATTTGTCTGCAACTCAAATTTTACAAGACCCATTGTGTCAAACTTGTCAGATTTATATACCACGTTTGGTGCCTACAATTAATTTGGATTGAATTGGATAACTCTATAATTGTGTTACAACTTGGCCCGCATTGTTCCTTTCTCCAAATTAAATAAAAATAGAAAACAGAAAATTACAAACTAAAAGTTTCTGTTTATACACCACCTTATTTTACTTATTCTGACCACCGACATTGGGCATGCGCCGGCCCTTGTACATGATCTTACAACTTGGAGACTTGTGTTTTTGGTAAACAATCACCCAGGCCTTGGGTTTTAAACTTGAATAAGGAGTTTCCCTGGATAGACAAAATATGATTTCCTTATCTGGACGAAAAAAGGTTGAAAATCACATAGAAATAATATTGTACACATTCCCATTCACCCGCACTAGATGGAGCGGGTGACAACAAATTCCCCGCCCCATGACGAGCAGGTGAACATGACTGATAATGTATGTCAAGAAAAGGACCACGTACGGTCTGTAAGTTGAGAGAAGGTTGGGTTTTTTTATTGGTCAATGAGAGAAGGTTGCGTTGGCAAGAGGGCCCAAAGTGATACTTGATGGAGCAAAATTTCATTATATGTGTATTTATGTCCCATTATGTGGAATATATTAATAGAAAGGATGGCAATAATTGTCCTGGATATTCATGTCACGCAATAACAGTTTGAATTGGACAAAGTATTTATATGAATTATTATTATGTGGGTCGAAAATGAAAAATGTCGGTGGTAACGAAATCAATGATCACAACATAATTTTAATCCCTAATTTTTCTGAGTGTGTGTACTGGCTGCTGCCACACTGATCCTTAGATAAAATGAGGTCCGGTGAGGACCTATTTAATGAAGACCCTTAGATTAATCCACACTCATGGCCCCAATTTTACATGAACTCTAATTATTCTAATCCAAAAATAAAAAACAAGAAAAAAAAAATAGGGATTCAAGTATATTCAATCTATGCCTTCTTTCTTCCCAACGACACCCAACCATCGCCCTTCCTCCCCTCATTGCTTTTCTCTCCAGCTCTTTATCATTCTTCTGGAACACACACACAAGATGGTCTATCTTCACGCCTCCATGCTACCGTCCCAAGGGCGGAATCAAGAATTTATATTGGGGTGGGCTAATTTTATTTTTATATCCAGCTTCTATGTTATAATATATTCTTCTTCAAATATTGTAGTGAAAATTTTTATAAGCCAAACAAGTTCATTCATTTTCCAACATTAACACAAATAAGTACATATAAAATAGACAAAAGAATACATATTGTCAAGCATCACGCAAATATTTACGGTAATAAACATA
The DNA here is from genome assembly GCA_034190965.1 of Prunus campanulata. Lineage (NCBI taxonomy): Eukaryota > Viridiplantae > Streptophyta > Magnoliopsida > Rosales > Rosaceae > Prunus > Prunus campanulata. Next base: position 979,348 of record CM067209.1, read on the forward strand.
TAAGAAAATAATAAGTATATTCAAATTAGATATGTCAGTGACATTGACAAATTGGCATGGAATCGTGAAATTCAATTGAAATTTAAGTTCAATTTGTATATTTGACTTACTTTTAAAACTAAACCACAAAAACCAAAGATATAAAAAATAAAAATGAATATTTAGAAAAAATAATGCGAGCAAGAAAGACTGCATAATTTTCAATCCAGGAGAAAATAAGGTATACACTACATGAGGAACTTTTTTTGGGTTCATGTCATGAGATCTTGATCTTGCTCATTTCTTACAAAAAAATTCATCTTATTTGCTTATATAAGTTGAACTAAGCCTTTAATTTTGCAAGAAGGGATTGTTGACGCGAGTTAACCAAACAAATCAAGGAGATTTATTTCCTAAGTTAATTAGGTGATTTACTTCCTTGTTTTCATATAGTTGACAATCATTGTATAATTAGGAGATAATCTCCTAATTAATTAGGTGATTCCAGACCTATCCTTGTTCATTCTATTTTCTGTTTTCCATTGTTTTTGCTTATGCTAATTAAACTACCTAAATTCTCAATTCACCCATATCCTACATCATCATGGTTATTAGATTAGGTTAATTTTATACCTAGTCATTTTTTTTTGGCTGTGATAATCAATGACTCAGCAAAATCAAAGGTTGGCAAAGGTAAATTCTATTAAATTTCATATAGATGGGTCAGCGGCCCACTATTAGCAACACCGATATTGTCCCCAACTTAACCACTTACAAAGCCCCATAGGTGTGGGGTTTTATCACAAAAGGCTTCAATGATATCAATAGTGGAGCCATTCATTATATCTTGTATTTTATTTAGTCAAGTTTTTGATGTGGGACTTACATTCTTCAACACGCCCCCTCACGTGAGACCACCACATAGTTGGCCCGGAAAGGCTAGAATGAGGAGGTTGAGTGAGGAGGTTATTTGAGGAGGTGAAATCTCACCATTAACAATTAAAAACAAAGTACATGGGGGGGGGGGGGGTGCATTGGGGGGTCCACACCCTTTTGATGGTGAGATGGACCTCCTCAAATAACCTCCTCACATAGTCTCCTCATTATAGAAGCTCCCTGGTTGGCCACACATGGGGCTAAGTCCACATCATAGTCAAATATTCAAGCCCAACACATGAACACTGCGTATTGGGTAAAGGGTAAGGTAAACATTCAAGCCCAACATGTGAACACCACATAGGGTAAGAGTAAAGGCCAAATATTTTAGGCCCAGTCATTCAACTCGCTTTGATACCCTGTTAAATTTTAGAGAGAAGGGTCAGCGGCCCACTACTAGCAACACCCATATTGTCCCCAACTTAACCATCTACAAAGCCTAATAGGTGTGAGGTTTTATCACAAAAGGCCTCGGTAATATTAGTAGTGAAACCATTCATTATATCTTGTATTTTATTTAGTCAAGTTTATGATGTGGGACTTGTATTCTTCAACAAATTCTGCATTACATTCATTAGAAAGCATTTTAAGTATGACTAGTCAACATGTATGAGTATGACTAGACATCATTTGTCTAACATTTGGACAGCCAGCTCATTTGCTTTCTCAAGTGTCTCTAACTGTGTGTTTTTAATGAATTTTGTTTTTTTGCTAGTCCAATTATTTGCTGCCATGTGCCTTTTCCTCTAACCTACCTATTTAGGGTAATATGAGAGCAAAGGGCCTTTGATTTGTCACTTTCTTAGAAAAAGGTTTTGAGAGTTTTCCATTTTTGCTCTGCAACTCTTCTCTAAGTGAGGGATGTTTCTTTCAAAATGAGATTTTCAAATTGCATTTGAAACATGCTTTTAAGATTAAAATATGCATCTAGAATAGTCAATCATATTCTCATCTAGCTCTAGGTCAGATTCTCAAATCAATTTCTTTAAGAATGGTTTCTTAAATAAATAAATTTTTCCTTAAAATCTACAGTTGCCTTCATGTGTTCTTTGAGAGCTGAGCCGCTGGTGCCATGGAGTGAAGGAGCTGATGGACCAGCTGCCAATTCCATGAAAAACTAGCTACTAGTTCTTTCTAAGCTTGGAGAAAAAGGTTGCACAAAGAGGTATAGCTTTTCCTAAATAGACCTAGGATTCTTGAGCTTGTGGTTGTAATATTTGTAAGAACCTTCTTTTCTTAGTGGATTGCCTAGTCGGATGATGACCCCCAGTTTTTCCCAATGGTGGGTTTCTGGGTGAACAATTTTCTGGGTTTAATGTTCTTGACTGTTGACTAGTCATAATCTGCTAATTATTTCTATTATGATTGAATGGATGTTCACACACTCTACACTTTAGTTGTTGCTAGCACAGGGGATGCCTAGACTGATGGGTCCTTCTGAATGCCTAGGTTGTCACTAGAATTCTTCTAGGTTTGCAGGTGCTAATTGTTGATCTGGGTTACTTATGTGTTTTGCTTACTTGTTCATAGGCCTATGAATAGTTGTTGACTAGTTATATTGTCTCCAAGATTATTTGATTATTGTGGTTAACAATCTATTTGAGTAAGCTTTAAATTTACCCCTTCCACCTAAGTACCAATTTCAATTGGTATCAGAGCGTCAACTCTTAATGCAAATAGAGAGGTCCTAGGGCGCTAGTTGGTGTTTAGGTGGTGTTACCATGGAAAGGGAAAAATTTGGAGGCTCTAGCAACTCTCCTCCATACTCCTCAACTAGGCATATAGTAGGCATACTCAAATTCAGAACTTTCTTTTGCTTGCACGCAGCAAAATTATCACAATCACAACCGAGGGCGACAGGAATTATATGGGGGGGAAGTAAGAAACTATAATTGGAGCTCCCGATGACGATGATAATTTCGATTTGCTTTTCTTGAATTCCTTTAAAGAAGGAGCTTTTGCACCTGTTAAATGAGGTCGAAAAAGGCATCCGTGCTCTTCGAAATGTAGCTTTATAGCAATTTTGTAGTAGTGACTTCCTAAAAATCTTGAAAAATTATACGGCCCTCATTTGTTTTTAAAACTATAACAAATTAATATGTTTTTAAATCTACCTTTGAGACGATCTAACAACAAAGAATCTGACTCTCCTATTAATAACTTTTTCCGTAAATTTTGGTAAAAACAATGACGTTATAATGCACAAAAGTCATCCATAGTACCAAGTGGTGAAGTCTTTAAATACATAAAAACTCTGTTACTTTAGTGAACGATGCCTAATGCGTTATGGCATCATTATTATTTTTTTTCCCTATACGCCTAGCTATGGTGTGTTGTTTGAGATCAAATTTGCAGTAGTGACTGAAGAGACATGTTACTTGCCGTGGTTTTATGTATATATATTTTTTTTCCGTGGTTAACTATACAGACATGGTGACTTGGGTTGCTCTTTCAGTCATTGGGTGGGCAGCTTGACTGCAGCAAAAAGAACACCCCTGCAGGAATTTGACATCGATACAGAAAGAATTTTACATGGGGTGCCTGATGTTTACAAAATCTGGGCTTATCTTTTCTGGCCCCAGCTGTCCTCCTGGGACTTCAGTTGGGTTGTTATTAGCTCTTGGGCCTCTCAGTTAACCATAAGCACATATAAAAAGAAAAAAAAGTATGCTGATTTGTATCTGGTTTCAGGAATCTATCCACGTTGTAAACCAAGGGAGAAAGAGACCCTAAACTTAAGTAACGCGATTTTATTTAATTTTTTTGATAAATTTTTTCTCAGGTGAAGAAAACAAAAATGTAACACGTTACATGAGTGGTATACAGTAGAAAAACATAAACGACACCGCAAAATATTACAAGTACATATAGGAGAAGAGAACTAAACAACACAAATAGACACTACATTCCTGGGAGACTTATCTTATCATAATTAAACACTCTTCATCATCCTACTAATACATAAAACTGACTCACTAATTAATAAATATTTAAACTTCTTGGATGCAATGATCAAGCATATCTGGTTTAGTTCTCCAACAGTACGAAATGAGGCATTGCAGACAGATTATGATCATTTGTGAAGGCGATAGGAAGGAATAGCAATTAGACTTTTAGCCCTTGCAACCGTTATGCCAAACACCTCAGTCATGTCCAATTCTTCTGGCAACATGTTATTCGGAAGTTCCCAATCAAAACAATGGACAAGTTGTGCCAACATTAACTGGACCGCAATAAGGCCTAACTGAATTCCTGGGCAACGTCTTCGGCCAGAGCCAAATGGGATAAGCTGAAAGTGATTTCCTCTAACATCAACATCGCTACCCTCAAATCTTTCTGGTATGAACTCCTCTGCATCGTTCCAAGCACTCGGGTCTCTCCCGATTGCCCACGCGTTTATGATAACGCACGATTTTTTGGGTATGTGGTAGCCATTGACGGTGCAGTCTTCAGTCGCTGCATGAGGAACCAACAATGGCGCAACTGGGTGTAGCCTCATGGTTTCCTTCACTACCATGCTCAAATAGTCCAATTTCCCCAAGTCTGATTCCTCCACCATTCTCCCCAATCCAACAACATCTTCTAGCTCCTTTTGGACTTTCTTCATTGCCTTTGGATGCCTCATAAGCTCGGACAGTGCCCACTCGACCGTAACTGATGATGTGTCAATGGAGTTCACCAACATATCCTACAAAGAAATTTGCCATTTTTTCACATATTGTGGTGTAGAAGACATAGTCGAAACTATATACGCATGATAAATAACAAAAGGGACATGTATAACAGATCAATTGAAACAAAATTACACATAATAAATGGTTCAGATTTACAATCTTAAACCTTGACATGTTATTTGTAAAAGAAATGATTTCGTTTTACTTCGAGTAATGCTAGAATAAGAATTAAAATGATGCAACGATTTGGTGTTTAGTGCCACCATGCCTATATGTCTAAGTTTTTGTGTATACTAACAAATATTATGGCTTTGATATGAGGGCGTTCGATTCGGTATTCAGATTGTTCAGATTCCATGAAGGCCACCATGACGTCAACAAAGTCTTTAGTCCTTTCTCCCTCATTAGATTGAATATGCTCGTCAATGACCTTCTCAAAGAAGGTATCAAACGCCTTGTTAACAGACTTCATCCGCTTCGTGAAATCTTGGAGGTCGAAGGGAGCTATAAAAGGAATGTAATCACCCAAGTTAGCGGCGCCTATCAATTGGACGCCCTCTTCGATCACAGACCTGAAACCCCTCGCATCAAACTCCTCATCCTTATACATCTTCCCAAGCACCATCCGGCAGCTCATGACCATGCTGAGAGATGAGACATTGTCACTCAGATCAACAGCGACACGTCCATTATCAGCAGTGGCTCGAATAGACTCAACACAGAGAGCAATCGCGTCTCTCCTCATGGACTTGAAGGAGTTGATTTTGTGGTTGCTGAGCAACTCAAGGGTGCACATCTTCCGCGTGTCGCGCCAATATGCACCATATTCAGAGAAAACCAAGCTCCTTTGTGCAAAAGAGATGAGCTTTGCTCCTTCATGTGGTGGCCTACTTGCAAAAACAAGGTCGTGTGTTTTGAGGAACAGCTCGGCAGCTTGTGGAGATGAGACAACAATGGTGTGCATAAGGCCTAATCGCATGTACATGATGTCGCCGTATTTTTGGGCCAGCCGATGAAGATCCTTGTTAGGGAACTTCCCTAGCAAGTGAAGGCTTCCAAAAATGGGAAACCCTCTTGGACCAGGAGGTAACATCTTCTTCTTGTTCTTCCACCATGCTTGCAGGATATGAACAAGGGCAAGCAACCCAATTGTTGCCCAAATCCAAACCATTGCTCTTTGAGGATGAGCTCAAATGGTTGACTAGCTGAGTGTGTCTAAGAGGAGGGAAGTCTCTCTATGCTCTTCTCTGTATACTTTGTTTCGTTGTGTTTAATGAATGAGGATGCGTGGAAGATCCAAACATCACACGCTTCTTCACTACAACCATTCATAAAGTATCCAAAGTCACCATTTCAAATGAAGCATCAAGATTGAATCGTACATGCCAGAATGCAATAGCTACCACAAACCTAAGGTGGTCCTTATCCAATAATTCTATTATATTCTGGAGCAATACAGTATACATGCATAGCGTTTTTGTTCTGCCCTTATCTGTCTTTTTTTCATCTCGTAATTTTCTCTTTAGAACAGACAAAGGCCACAGATCAACCGTAGTCCATAGTAACAAAGGCCATTGTTCTTTCGTGGCCAAACCACGGATCATGTCATCGTGTTTGTTACATGGTGTACCTATTACACTTTTTGACTGCATAGTTCAGGAAAAACTTTCATGTGTTTGATAAATTATGTTTTTTTTTTCTTACAAAATTAAATATTTCTTTTACCAACGGAAGAGAGGAAACTCAATTTTAAGCCCTTTTCGTGGAACTAGTTGATTTTCTGTTTTCAATAAACTAAAGAAAAAAAAAAAGGGTACGTAAAAACATGAATCATGTGCGCAAGAGTAGATAAATGCTTTCGTTCGTGAATCATGTGCGCCAAGAGTAGATAAATGCTGTCGTTCATGAATCATGTGCGCAAGAGTAGGCAGCATTCTTAGGCCATCAATTACATAACGAAGAGCATTTGCACCTGAATGTTACATGATCATGAGATGCAAGGGTAAGAAATTAAAAAGAAAAATTGATCCTAAGAACTACTCAAATCCTACAAAAAAAAATTTCAAATATGTTTTTAGTTCAATTGAAATTCTATGATTGTTTTGCTTTTTCCTTTTTGTTAATTAGAGAGTGGGGAATCGAATTTCAAATCACTTTCAACATTGGAATGAAAAATACCACTAGACAAATAGCTAATTGCTAAAAACCATGTTTGTATTTTTTGGTATGTAAAAATACTCAAAATAATTAGGGTTTAAACTGATATATTTATTCTTCTCTCAAGGAGGAATATATATACTACATACAAAGTGGGTACAAATAGGAAATATGTACAAAATCTCCTAATTCTACTCAAATTAGATAATTACAATAAAATATAAATTCTATTCATAATAAGAACGTTGACTCACGCCAACACTCCCCCTCAAGTTGGTGCATAGATATCGGTAATGCCCAACTTGTCAAGTGAGTCTTCAAATCGGCGTTTTGACACGGCATGGGTCAACATATCTGCAAGCTGCTCTAAAGAAGGCACAAAAGGTATAGAAATTAACTTATGCTCCAGCTTCTCCTTAATGAAATGCCGATCAACTTCTACATGCTTAGTTCAATCATGTTGCACCATAATGTTAGCAATTTCAAATGCAGACTGATTATCACAGTAGAGCTTTGTAGCAACATCCGGTCTAAACCCAATTTCAGCAAGTAACCACCTCAACCACAATATTTCACAAACCCCTTGGGCAATTCCTCTGTACTCAGGCTCTGTAGAGGACCGAGACACAACGTTTTGCTTCTTGCTACGGCACGTAACTAGGTTACCACCAACAAAGGTGAAGTAACTTGATGTAGAACGTCTATCTGTAATATTCCCTGCATAATCTGCGTCAGTGTAACCTTCTAAATCCAAGTGGCCATTTTTCTTAAATAATAAACATCTCCCAGGAGCAGACTTTAAGTAACTCAGAATACGCATCACAACAGCCATATAGTCCTCACTAGGTGAATGCATAAATTGGCTAGCAACGCTTATCGCATATGCAATATTAGGGCGTGTCAATGATAAATAAATCAATCTTCCAACTAACCTTTGGTATCTTTCTTTGTTAGTTGGAACCTGATCCACATAAACACCAAGTTTATCATTCTCAACAATAGGTGTATCAGCTGGTTTACAGTCAAGCATTCCAGTATCTGCAAGCAAGTCCATGACATACTTCCTTTGTGAAAGAAATAAGCCATGTTTAGATTGAGTGACTTCCAGACCTAGAAAATATTTTAGACTGCCCAAATCTTTCATCTCAAATTCAGATGCTAAATGCTTCTGCAGTTTCTCAATTTCTACAGTATCATCACCAGTCACAATCATATCATCAACATAAATAATCAACAAAGTCACCTTACCAGCCCTATGTTTAATAAATAGAGTATGATCAGTATTGGCCTGTTGGTAACCAAACTTCTTCATAGCTGTAATAAATCTGCCAAACCATGCCCGAGGAGACTGCTTTAACCCGTACAGCGCCCTTTTTAATTTGCACACGTTCCCTGTGCCACTGGTAACGCTATACCATGGTGGAAGACTTATGTACACTTCTTCTTCTAGTTCAACATGTAAGAATGCATTTTTTACATCAAATTGCCTCAGGGTCCAATCCAAGTTTACTGCTAAGGACAACAAAACTCTGACAGTATTCATCTTAGCCACAGGTGCAAAAGTATCATGATAATCAACTCCATATGTCTGAGTGAACCCTTTAACTACTAATCTTGCCTTGTACCTCTCCACAGTACCATCAGCATTATATTTAACTGTAAACACCCACCTGCATCCTACAGGCTTCATTCCCTTTGGTAGATCAACAATGTCCCATGTATTATTTTTCTGTAGCGCCTCCATTTCAATATTCATGGCTTCAGCCCACTTTGGATGATTAAATGCCTCCTCAACACGGGTTGAAATTTTAATACTATCCATTCTGGTCACAAAAGCTTTGCACTCAGGAGATAACCTATGATCAGACACATAATGGGCAATAGCATATCTTGCTTTGCCTTCTGGTGAGTAACGATCAGGTGGAACCCCACGATTCCTTCTAGACGGTAAAACATAAGAATTATCAGCAGTATGAATAGAAGCACTTACCTCATGAATATCCAGGGGAGCTTGATCGGGTACTATTAGAGAAGCTTCATGGGGGGCATCAGTTAAAATAGTAGGTTCAACTAGTGTAGCAGGTTCAGCTAGTGTAGTAGGTTTAGCCGGTTTAACAGGTTCGATCAGTTCTTCCCTTTGTATCAAACTATCCAATACTACTCCCCCTTGTAAATCTAGCCAGTTATGTCCTTCACAACTAGTCTCCCCCTGAAGGACATGCTCGGGTGTATCAGAGAAAAACATTTCATCCTCAATAAAGGTAACATCCATAGAGACATATAGTCGTCGGGTTGTAGGATGATAGCATTGGTAGCCTTTCTGATGAGGAGAAAAACCCAGAAAGACACAGTGGAGAGCACAGGGGTCCAGCGTACTCCTCTGATTCTGATGGAGGTGAACATGGGCAACACAACCAAACACCTTTGGAGACTGAGTCAACATAGAAGAGGCAAAGATATGATGGGTCAGTACCTGCATAGGAGTTTGGAAATCCAAAACTTGTTAAGGTAGGCGATTCAAGAGATAGACTGCATAGGTAACAGCATCCATCCAGAACCGCTTTGGAACTGACACACCAAGCAGCAGAGCACGGGCAGCAGCAATGATCTGCCCATTTCTACATTCAGCAACCCCATTTTGTTGTGGTGTTTGAGGGCAAGTAGTCTCATGGAGTACACCCTTAGTGTGGAAAAACTGGGATAATGCCGAATTAACAAATTCTCCACCATTATCAAATTGAAAAACCTTGATAGGGAGCATAAATTGAGTTTGAATCATCTGATAGAAAAGCTGAAAAATTTCGACCACGTCACTTTTATTTTTCATCCCATATAACCACATCATACGAGTGCAATCATCCATAAATAACACAAACCAACGAACTCCTAAGGTTGTAGAAACAGGGGAAGGTCCCCAAACATCAGAATGAACTAAATCAAATGGCATAAGCCATTTATTACAACTTGGAGGGTAGGATACCCGATGACTCTTAGCTAAAATACAAGTCTGACATTGGAAAGCAGACTCGTTTACATCACTAAATAATGCTGGAAACAAATGCCGTAAATATCCAAAGGAGGCATGACCAAATCGGCAATGTAGCAACCAAATCCGGCGATGCTAAGAAGTTTCGGCGCTACCAGCACGAAGAACTCGACTAGTTGCCACATCATCCACATAATAAAGCCCCCCCCCTTTTTAGTACCACGACCAAAGGTCCCCCAAATCTGGATATCTTGTAGTAAGACAAAAGACGGATACATCAGTTCAACGCAATTTAACTGCTCAGTAACTTGCGGCACAAATAATAAATTACTAGACAAAGATGGAACCAGTAACACTTTGTCCAATGGTAAAGCAGATGTCAAGAGTATAGAACCAGCCCTCGTGACAGGAGCAGCAGCATTATTAGTAGTCAGAACATGATCACGATGAGGCGAAAAAGTAGTAGAGAATAAAGCAGAATTATACGTTATATGGTCAGTAGCTCCTGAATCAATAATCCAACCTGTATCACGTGTGTCATGGGCATGGAAAGCCTTGCCAAAGTTACCTGGAGGTGGAGGTGGTGGAGTGTTTGAGACCGCGATCAAGGTCGGAGGAAGCGTAGCAGTAAGGTGGCCAAGCCCAGTGGTGGTGTCAGCCATAGAAGTGGGGGCAACAGCCACATGAGCTTTGCTGTTCAGTTGTTCCTTCTTTAAACGCCTTTGCTCCTTCTCCCAGTCTGGTACCCCATGCAATGCCCAACAGGTGTCAATAGTATGTCTCTTTTCACCACAGTGATCACACTTCAGTTTGTCTTTTTATGCAGAAGTCAGGTGACGAGGTGGAACAACAGAAGAGCCAGATCCTGTATGCCAAGAAACCAAAGCAGTGTTTTTGGAAGCAAACACAACAACAAGTTCCCCAATCTTGGTGCCGGATCCAAGCATAGTAATTTGGCATTGAGCCTCTCGACGGACCATAAAATATACATTTTCGATACTTGGAACTTTATCACTCCGTAGAATATCACTGCGGACCTTATCGTAAGTATCGTCAAGGCCAGCCAAAAAATCATACACACGATCTGCCATAACAGCAACTTGAAAAGCCTTCATATCATCAGCACACTTCATCTGAAAATGACGTCTCTTGTCCAATTCAAGCCATATTTCCTTAAGTTCGGCAAAATAGGTAGAGACAAGATGACCTTCTTGCTTGAGACGGGTAGCCTGGCACCATAGTTCATAAAGTTGGGATATGTCAAAGCCATCATAAAACATCTGATTAACAGCATCCCAAATTTCCTTAGCAGTAGGTAGAGTATGAAACATATTCAACAAACTGGGTTCCATAGTTCGAAGCATCCAACTTTTCACAATAGCATCAGCAATTTTCCACTTCCCATATTTTGGGTCTTGGGAATCAGGGGCATTAGTGTCGCCAGTCAGGTAACCCAATTTGCCTTGTGTAGTAGCATGGAGTTCGATCATCGAAGCCCATATCTCATAGTTGGATCCATTCAATTCGAATCCCATAGGTAGATTGATAGATGATTTGGTATGAACCGTCACAATGGGAGTAGAAGAAGAAGATTCAGTGACATCTGACATGGTGATAGATGGTGACGGCAGCAGAAGATTAGACGACGACGACAGTAAGAGATATAAGACGGTATAGGCTTAGGTGTATAGGCTAGGTGCAGCGGAAATAGGTATTTTTCAGAATTAGGGTTTTGATGTTGTAGAGACTGATCGGAACCCGCTCTGATACCAACTCAAAATAATTAGGGTTTAAACTGATATATTTATTCTTCTCTCAAGGAGGAATATATATACTACATACAAAGTGGGTACAAATAGGAAATATGTACAAAATCTCCTAATTCTACTCAAATTAGATAATCACAATAAAATATAAATTCTATTCCTAATAGGAACGTCGACTCACGCCAACAAAAACTATGTGTGTTGTCTTTTCAATAACAAGTATTATTGTATTGTGGTTTTGTTATTGTATTGTGGTCCTTTCAATAACAAGTATTATTGTTTGAATCAAGGTTTTGCTTTGAATTTCTATTTCAATCAATATAAACAGATGAGTGTTTAAGTGGTTTATTTATTTATTGTTTTTTCAGGATTGTCCTTATGATAAAGATCGTTCCTATAATCGGCTAGTCTGTCCTGTTTAGGCTTGTTGTTTGTTGGGCTTTGCCCCCCTCTTCATAAAAAAAAAAAAAGATTGTTCCTATAAGACAATAATGTCACCTAAAAGAAAAAAAAATTTAAAAATCTGCCATGAAAACATAATATCCAAGTCAAATGATGGAGAACTCGTCAATGTAATTACTTTATCTTTAAAATGTAATTTTCAATTTGCCATTGTTTTTCTTTTATCAATTTAAAGGAGTTATTCATATGTGAATTTTTTTTTTTTAAAATCTCCTTTTTTTTTCTTTCATTTTTGGAAAATATCTCAAAAATAACAATTATAATGTGTATGTATGAGATAAGAAGAGGTGAAATTTGATAATGAAGAAAGAACTTTAGTGCCAGTTACAGTCGCAATTACCAAAGGACCTAAAAATGAGGTCATGTGAGGACCTATTTAATGAAGGCCCTTGGATTAATCCACACTCATGCTCCCTATTTTACACAAACTCTAATTATTCTAATCCCAAAAAAAAAAAAAAAATTAGGGATTCAAGTATGTTCAATCTATGCCTTCTTTCTTCCCAACGACACCCAACCATCATCCTTCCTCCCCTCATCACTTTTCTCTATAGCTCTTTCTCATTCTTTTGGAACACACACACACACAAGATGGTCTATCTTCACACCTCCACGCTACCGTCCCAAGGGCGGAACCATGAATTTATAATGGGTGGGCTAATTTTATTTTTATATATCCAGCTTCTATGTTATAATATATTCTTCTTCTAATGAAAATTTTTATAAGCCAAACAAGTTCATTCATTTTCCAACATGAACACAAATAAGTACATAAAAAATAGGGAGTTTCACTAAAATACCCAAAATGGGGGCTGAAATTATAAAAATACCCAACACCCGAAACACTTTATAACCATACCCAAAACTCATCATTACACACACTCAAAATCCATTTATAAACACACCCAAAAGATATACAATTGTTGATTGTGGGGTTGATTTTGGGTATGTTTCTATGTTTAAATAGTGCTTGGGTATTTTTATAAATACATATCTAGGATTGAGTATTTTTATAAATATCTATATAAAATAGACAAAAGAATACATATTGTCAAGCATCACGTAAATATTTACGGTAATAAAAATATAAGAAAATAATAAGTATATTCAAATTAGATATGTCGGTGACATTGAAAGATTGGAATGGAATCGTGAGATTCAATTGAAATTTAAGTTCAATTTGTATATTTGACTTACTTTTAAAACTAAACCACAAAAACCGAAGACATAAAAAATAAAAATGAATATTTAGAAAAAATAATGCGAGCAAGAATGACATGAATTTCAATCCAGGAAAAAAAATAAGGTATACACTACATGAGGAACTTTTTTTTGGGTTCATGAGATCTTGATCTTGCTCATTTCTTTAAAAAAAAAAAATCATCTTATTTGCTTATATAAGTTGAACTAAGCTTTTAATTTTCCAGGAGGGGATTGTTGACGTGAGTTAACCTAACAAATCAAGGAGATTTATTTCCTAAGTTAATTAGGTGATTTTCTTCCTTGTTTTCATATAGTTGACAATCCTTGTATAATTAGGAGATAATCTTCTAATTAATTATTGTATATATTTCCTTGTAAAGCACCATTGTAAACTCCTATATATACCTAAAATCGTTACTATTCAGAGTGACAACTCCCTGCTCCCTGTCGGCGTCACCCTCACTGAGACCAATTATGCCTTATGGTCTGAAGTCATGTAGATGAACATTACTGCACGCAAAAAATTGGGTTACCTAATCGATGACACTCTAAAGCCTTCGGAGCTATCCCCTGCCTACAACAAATGGTGTACCAAGAACTTTCAGGTCAAGGGGTGGTTCATTGACTTTATGTCCCCCGACTTGATGAGTCGTTTCATCCAATTAAGTACCATCAAAGAAATTTAGGTTGTCGTCAAGAAGAACTACTATGATGGTAGCGATGAAACTTATCTTTTTTATCTCAACAAACGGGCATTCATTATCAAACAAAATGGTGCACCCACAATTTGGCCAGCCACGTTTTGGCCTCAAATCTCCTCCAAATCCGGCCCAAGATAGCTTGTTTTAAAGATAAAAATGTTTTGAACACTTCTCCAGAAGGCCACGAACCCATCTGAGGTCATCTTGGGCACGAACATATTCTGAACCCATCTGCTTCTGATTCAAATGACTAGTCATGCAAGTCCTTAGGAAGAAAATATGACTGCTTGTTCAAAGAGACTTTTTCCTTGAAAGAGGAAAATCTCAAACGTGAGGCCAATAACCATGAACTCCAACATAATGTTCTCACTTTAAAAGAAACCAAAAAGAAGTTGAGTGACAAATTTGAGTCCCTAGAAAATGAAATTGTTGAGCTTGGGTCAATTAGGAGAAATCTTGAAAATCAAGTAAATGTGCTCAAGGAGAGCAACATTGGTTTCTAAAATTCAAACAAACAGCTCCTAAGTGAATTGAATGAGGCAAAAAGTAAGTTTATATCTTTGACCATTGGTGCCTCAAAAATTGACAAAATGTTGAATATGGGAAAACTTCATTGTGACAAAGGTGGTCTTGGATATAATCATTTTGATTCTAGTGTGTCTAGCTCTACCACTAAGTTTGTCAAGTCTACAACTCAAGTTATTGCACCTTTTACAGCATGTTGTCAAGAAACCAAAGTTTGTTGCAACTTGTCACAAGTGTGGGTTGATTGGCCATATTTGACCAGTCTGTCATGTACAAAAGAGATCAGACCAAAAAATTGTCTTCCATATCTAGAAGGAATCCCAGATCTTTGCAAGATCAGGTTGATCATTTTCTTAGTGAAGTAACTAAGATTGTCAAACTTGTATCTCTTAAAATGAATTCATCCACTGTGCCTAAAGTTAGACTTGTTTTCAGAAAACATTTTGTGAGGGAAAACGAAAATGATCCACCAAACGTGTATTTCCCGAAAATTAGGAAACGAAAACAGAAAATTGGCTCTAAAAACATTACCAAACAGACCCTAAACATGTATGTGTCTATTCGACCATGCCCCTTTGTATATTTTCAAATGGTGTGGTCCTACTAGCCTCTCTTTTTTTTCATTTTTTCATACTGCTGTTGGTAAAAATAGTGTCTCGTCCCACGCCCAAAATCAGAGTTTGAATGTCGCCAATTAAAAAAAAACGAAGAGAAAAGCTATATATCATTAATCAAAAACCCGTCAATCGAAACTTCTCTTCAATTCAAGTTTATTCAACACCTAAAGAATGTCTACAAGCTTGGAAACTAGCTTTTATAGGTGAGCTCAAAACCCTAGCTGAGAATAGAAAGTAATAAAACAAAAATACGAAATCCCCAAATTTACAAAACAAAACAAAAAGAACTTGTGATCCTCGGGGGTATATGTATTAGTATGGAGAATCTACAATGAAGCGATATGATCATTTATTTTCAGTCAGTCACAGAGCAAGCTTTTATTTCTTGAAAAGGAGAGCAAAATATATTAATCAATGGGTGCCAACAATATAAATTTTCAATATTTTCCTCACAATTACACAAGTCTTAAAGTTTTTTACATGAAATACTGGAATTTGGAGGCACATCCATTTCGTGCCCCTAAAGTGTGGCTCCCCACTGTTTCCAGTCCAGATATTTTTCAATCACCCTTTTGATTCTTGGTCGCTATAATTGCCAACGTTCTTCACTCATGGAGCTTCTTCTGATCATGATTTTGATCACAAGCGAGAGAGATAAGAGTTACTAGGGAAGTAAGAGACTACTAATAATGGAGCTTCTGATGAAGACTTTGATTTGCATTTGGATTCCTTTGACGCTTTCACTCCAGAAGAGCCTCCAGCATCATCGGGAACCCGTTGTGATGACAACGACGGCATGAAGCAATTCCAAAAAGCTGAGAAGAAAGCCATTAATCAGTCTCTTCAAAAATTGCCTCTCTCTTGTATTCGAAAAAACAGTTGCTCAGGTAGTTTTTGAGCAGAGGAAAGTATAGCTGAGAGAGTTTTGTGGAGGGCCAAAGATTAAAGATAAGATAACTGTGCGTTTGATGAGAATCAAGCTAAGACGGTACTTCATTTTTATAGTGGGATTTTGTTGACTACATCGAACTTGGAGGACAAGTAATCAAGCAAGTCATCAGATGGTTGTGTCCATTTTCTTGGTATTGTGTGTGCTTTGACTCCTTTGTATACGACCAAAAACATTGTAACTTTCATCATGCCACGTTTTGTTCCATAAATCAAAATTACCCAGCTAACATGTTTAGCCACCCAATCATTATTAGTTTCTTTGTTAAACGGTTGGGTTAATTGTGTTAGGAAGCTGCAGCCGTCAGCTAAAGCATATATTGATTTTTTTAAAGAGACATCGGTATGGTTAGTGCTCTTTCCTATTCTTTTGGTGAAAAGAAAAAAAATGATTAAAATTGTAAAGCCAACGGGAGAGAAAGTGACATAGCGAGAAAGCTTGCGAACCAAGGGAAGACAATGCATGCACCTGATTAATCACTATCATGTTGGTTGCCCCAGTCTAAAGTCTTTGGCCAGTCAGTCCTATAATTTTCTTTTCATCATTTGGACGAAATCAATCAATTTAAACCCAACTGTAGAGAGACATGAAGGAAGACATGCCCGCATGCAGTAATAGTTTTGACCACACAATTAGCATGGCTTTTGATTATTTTCTTTAATAAGTTTCTTTTTTAATAAGGTTGAGAAGCAGTTTATCAAACAAGTAATTGACCTACTTAACCCTGACAATACTTAAGAATAGGGTTCTAGTTAATTGGAGTTATAGTTTATGACATTTTATTATTCTTAAGGAGTTGAATTCCGATTGTTGATTACTCCTGAACTCCGTAAATAACGTTCACCTTTATGACATGCTTATTTATCTAGAATCGAAATCAAAATAAGGAGTTGAATTTCGATTACAGATTACTTATGTGTTTATTAACCATTGAGAATGGAAACACAAGTACATAGGGTGACAGGACCCGCCCCGGATTCCCTCGGGAACCGGGTCGGATCCCGTCTATGATCCCGGCATTCCGCAGATGCCGGGCCTACTTACTAAAACCCGAGACTTTCTACCAAAATTTTGGCAGAGTCTCCCCTGTAAACAGGACAAATCCCAAATTTCCAACCTGTCAGAAACACAGTTAATTACAACCCAACAGCCAGCATGCATAAAACAAAGCATAGTGTTACAAACTATGGCCTCTGGCCTCAAAATACCAACTCCTAACAGGCGATAACAGAGCATCTAACAGAATTCAACAAACTAGCAAAAATGAAGTTTTACGTATTTACATAGCACTGAGGCTCCGAGAAAGCTCAAGTACTGCGGCTCGTGATAACAGGGTACAAAACACGGCACTGCAGCTCGCTCCAGTCACTACTGGCTGTGGGGCGCAAAATAGAAAATTGTGAGTGGACAAAACAAAGTTTAATTCAATTTAAACCAAAATAATATAACCCCACTGTTAGAAAACCATGCATGAAAACAATGCATTAAATCCACCATATACATATATAAATAGTTTGCTCAAACCCGAGCTAAATCCGAAATCCAGTGAAACTTACAAAATAACCCACCCAAACCTTTCCTTACCAATCTCAAATTAAACTCTCGAAACCCGTGCCCACCGGCACGACAAGCGGGGAAGTATCCTCGCTCAAAAATAAGAACAATTGCATAGCTATATATATAACATAAGAGATATAGCATAAGTATATGACACACCTAATTGTACCGGGGAAACAATCCAACAGGGGATTGTTGACTAGTCCACATTTTACAGCCCTCAAACGACATGTGGCTAGGGACGAGCCGTCCAACTGGGGGACCAACTCTCAGCCAGCACGTACGGACGAAGAATCAAGACCCGTACGTCTGTAAACAGTCCTACGCGCGCAGACTACCCAATTAAGGGTCTACAGCAGCACCCCGTTAAGGTATGCCCCGGGTTCCGACATTTCCAAGTATCTCACAATTTCCATATCCACAATCCGAAATCAGGGGAGGTACACAGGGTAGTGCTTATAGCACTCCAAACTGACATTCTAAACTCATACTTTTCCTCATCTCACAACACCCCAAAGTACCTCACACACATTTCAACAAGCCAACACTTTCCAAATAAAATACTCATATGCTTCAAGATACTTCATATGTCAAAACCCATATAAATTCCAAATAACTTTATAACATAACATATTCAACATATGAATAAATGGATACGAAAGGATGGGTTTGCATAAAACCATTTAAATCTTCATGCATAGAAAGTTCATTATAAAACCATGCTATTTGCTTGAAAACAAAATCCACTCACAAGTAATCCCAAGCTGCGTGACCCCGAGAGGGTCCTGCCTGGTCTGAAGGCGGAGTCGGATTACCTATTTCAAAATATGAACATGGTATCAAAATCCAACTCTTCAAAAATGAGACTTTAAAGTAAGAACCCTAATTTCCCGGGTTTCTCTTAATTACAAGGATCGAAACGTCCTTAAAATCCAGTCTAAGGGTTCCAAGCGCCGGAAAAGTCTCGGAAGACACTCGGTCAACCGGACGGTCAAAACTTTAAGTTGATGAATTGGAACATCCGGGGCTCCGATTCACGATCCGCGAGTTCCTATACGATCCTAGGAATACCGGGAACAACATACGTGAAATTGGGTTTGATCCAACGGTCCAAACACATCAAACCCAAAAATCACAGATTAGGTATAATTGGTTCGAGGTCCATACGATATCCAAATTGAGATCCGTAAACTCCTACGCGCTCGTGACAACGTAAGGATCATTCTAGGATAAAATGTAACCTCTGCCGGACTGCCCACGCGCCGCCCCACGCGCCGGCAGCGCGTGGTGCTCGGTTACTGTTCCGGTGACCGGAAAAATTTAGTATCTTGACCCCAAACTCCTAACCTAGGTAAACCACCTAATTTGGAGTCACTTTTGTTCTTGGGTGAAGGCCAAAAAGTGGCCGGAAGTGGCCGGAAATTCCAACTGAAAACCGGCAGCAACTTAGGGTTCGAATTCGAGTTTCCAAAATTAAGAATCAGTCAAAACCTACCCAACAGTCAGCTAGAACACGAAAATCAGTCGAGAAAACATACCTCACTCGTCGAATTTGGTTGAGAATTGAAGGAGATCGAAGGCTCGGAAGTTCCGCGATTTTCCGGCCTGTTTTCTGCGATTTCCGGCGGCTGTCGACGTCTCCAGGAACGGTGCTGGCCGGGGAAGAGAGAGGAGACGATGGCGGTTCGATCGAGTCCGGTCTCGTGGCCGGCGGTGCAGCGTGGCGGCGACGGTGGCTGCTGGAAGTGGCGGCTGGAGGTTTTTGTCGAAGGAAAGGGGGCTGCTCGCGGGAGAGAGAGAGAGAGAGAGAAAATGAGAGAAAAATCTGAAAATCTGATTTTACTAAAATGAATTTCTGAAAATAATTCCAAATAGGCCCTCGATGATTTTTCAATCGTATCTTACTCGTTCCAAGTCCGAATCGAGCCTACTCCGTGTCTACGGACTCGGCTCAGTACCACCTATCTAAAAATACCACTTGTCGTCCCAAACTCTCTCCGGATAACAATTGACCTTTTTGCCCCCACTTCAAGGGCAAAATTGGAATTTCCATACTTAATTTAATAAATTAGTGAATAGTCTTTAAATTTTTGGGTCGGAATGTTACATAGGGCCCCACACAATATAATCATGAAATTAGATTCTTGTGTTGGAAGATTCTTGTGTTGGAAGGGGTATTCTAATTGTTGGAGAAACAATCTATTAGGAGTTACCCTTACAACCTTAAACTATTTCTAAAATTCGGAGTTTGACCATATATTTTTAGAGTTTTTATCAAAAATAGCCAAAATTTACACCCTACTTTCATAAATGTCAATTTTTTTAAAAAGTTTCAAAAATAGCAAAAAATTCACCTAAAAATACTCAAACGCCCTCAAAAGTAAAAACCCACAAAAACCTAAAAAGAAAATCTGCAACCTCTGTTTTCAATTTGATTTTAAACATAAAAACAAAGATACTACGAGTACTGCATCCACCCAACATTTAGTTGAAGCAAACCTTTTGTTCTATGATCTCCTTCATCTCCATCATCTAATTACTTAATTATCTCTAATAAGTCATATATTTGTATTATATATTTAACAAGGCACTCATAGAGTTATTGATCCATCTCTGCAATGTAGAAGTTCATATTGGAATCTAATTAGCAACTTTGAAGTCCATATATGGCTGACAAAGAGTTGTGCGTGGCCTCCAATGGTGATAGCATCAGCATGGCTGACAACAACAGATACTACCAAAGCTTCGAGCCCAGTAACAGAGACAACATATACTAACATAGGGGAGTTTTTATGTTTGAAATCAAATGAAAACAGAGATTGCATGTTTCCATGTTTTGCTTTTTTAGGTTTTTGTGGGTTTTAGTTTTGAGGGTATTTGAGTATTTTTAGGTGAGTTTTTTGCTATTTTTGAAAGTTTTTATAAAAACTGACATTTATAAAAGTATGGGGTAAATTTTGGCTATTTTTGATAAAAACTCATATTTTTACTCAACAAAAATACTATTAAAATAGGGAGCTGATTTTCCCACTCCCCTTTTGTTCACTTATACTCCCTTTTGTTTTTTTAATATTTTTTAATCAATTTTGTTCTTTTTTATTCTTTCTCTTTCCTATTCTACCCTTACCCTATATTATTTCTTTCTACTTCACTTTTATATTATTTTTTTTTCTTTATACTTTTTTTAGGACCTTTCTTATTGAGAGGGGTGATAGTACTAAACTCACACACACTATACATATGCTAGGACTTGAACCTCAAACCTTTCCTAAGGGGAGCAATTGCTCCAAACCACTATATTAGTGGGTCTTTCACATTTCTTTATACTTAATTTTCCTACTTGTACTCCTTTTTCAATATTTTTTTCCTTTCTTCGAATAAGAAATAATTAACACTGTATATAGCCTGATCAAGACCTAATTTATGTTTCTCCAGTCATCCTGATGTGAGCAAAATTGTATATATATTAGGCACCAACATTAGCTTGCAGGAACCATTTAATAAAGTATATAGCCTAGGTGTCTATTGACCATGTCCTTTTGTTATATTTTCAAATGGTGTGGTTCCTACATACCAGCCTCTCATGCCGTTTGTTTTTTTTTTTTGGGTTTGACTAAGAATAGTTTTCCCCACACCCAAAATCAGAGTTATGAATCTCTCCTCCCTATTTGGAATAGCTGTTATAAGGAAAGAAAAAACTATCTATCCTTAATAATCAAACTCCTCCTTAATTCAATTCATACTCTCCCAATTACGGATTACATACCATTAGTCCTTTGATTCGCTAGAGTGAGAATAATCAACAACAGATAGGCTATAGGCCTTAATTAGAGCATCTCCAAATGAGATGTCAAATTACCACGTGGACATGAAATAACAAAAAATAAAGCTTAAAGTTACTCCAACCGAATAATTGGATACGAAAGCTGGAAGAGATATGTCAAAAATAACAAATCCAAAAGCTTGATGTCAAGTATTACTTTAATATTTTTTTAATCATGGACCCTTCTGTCATTTACTCTATTTTAAAACTTTAGGCATCATATGAACCCCATTTCTTTTTAAAATATAATAAAATAATATGATATTTGGTATTTCAAGTGTAGTTCATTTTTTACTATGTGTCAAATTGCCACGTAACCATCAAATTCAAATTTAACATTTTGTATTTGACATCTCCCTTAGAAATTGATTCTTATGATACACCAAGTTGATTAAGAGAGAGAGAGAGAGAGAGAGAGAGAGAAATTTATCCTTCGACATAGTCAACATGTAAAAAATGTTTACACTAAAGCTTGTAGCTGAAAGTAGAAAAGTAAAGCAAAAAAACGAAATCGCCCAAATTTACAAAAAAAGGAAAAAAGAAAACACAACTACTTGTGATCCTCGGGTATATATGATGAAAGATATACTTTGGGTTCCTTACAACTAGGTCCTGAAGAACATGTCTCACGGTTCTGCATAAGATTTATTATTTAAGTAGATGTAGCAGCGTGACTGGCCTTCTGCTATAAATGGTTGGATGCTGTTCAAATTCTATCAACGAAATCTTTATTTCCAATTAGTTATTTAGCTGATTTTTGCTTGTTCAAGTTGGTTGGTTTGTGTTTAAAACAATTGAAAGTACTGATTCAAAATTAACTAGTTTCTTTTCTAGTTTATTTATACTTCTCTTTTTATAAGAGGTTCGAAGTTCGAATTGTCGCTCCCAGTTACTAAAAGGAAACTACTCATTCAAAACCCATAATCAAATTATCAACACCAAAACCCAGAATTTGAAGAATGAAAAGAAAAGAAATATCAACTATATAACTCAGAATTTGGCCAGCTCCTCAGCTATACAAAGTGTTGAAGCAACCAATTCAGACTTGCATGCATTGAGCAAAACAATCACAAGCGAGAGCGATAGGAGTTATGGGGGAAGTAAGAAACTATAATGGGAGCTTTCGATGAAGACAACGATGATTTTGATTTGCTTTTCTTGGATTCCTTTGAAGAAGGAGCTTTTGCACCACCGTTAGGCCCTCCTGCATCATCTGAGACCTGTGAGTTTGACAATGGCATGAAGCAATTGAGAATGGGTGAGAAGATAGCCATTTGTTTGTAAGTAAAGGGTTGTGGAAAATGATTTTGTCTGGTTAATTTGTTTAGACTTGAGCGGAGCAAAGCAGAAATGGATATGTGAGTTGCTATGTTGTCCAATATATTTATAATGAGATAGAAATGACACTCTGTCCATTAACTTGGAGGCCAAGCAACATTTGAAGACATCATCTGATATATCGATGGTTCTGTGCACTTTCATATAATAGACGTGGCCTCTTTGACCAGATATCATAATTAAAAAAGGCATGTTGAAAAATCTCAAAGTTAACAAAGCAAGAAATTGTGTGTAGCTTATTTTATTTGTTAACCTTGACAAAATCAATAGACAAATTTTTGTGTTTCTTAATTCTAAAAATAATTAATTCGAGAAGCAGTAAAAAAAAAAGGTCTAGACCAGGACCTGCTAATATTTAAAGAAAACTCTATGAATTTCCAAGAAGGCTCTCTCAGCCGACGTTTTAGGTTTGTGGGCCTTTTCTTTTTTCTTTTTTCCTGTCGAAGTAAGAAATGAGAGGGAATTTTATCATACACTGCCAAGTTTGCAAATCAAAATCATTTTCTATCAAACAAGTGTGGCACTTTCAGGTCTAAAATATCTGTTTAATAGAAAATGATTTTGAGAGGGAGTTTTATCACACGCCGCCAAGTCTGCAAATCAAAATCATTTTCTATTAAACAATCAAATGTGGCGCTTGCAGGTCCATTAATTCAACTATGATTTTTAAGTGCCACTTGGGGTTCCACCTCTACTTGGGAGAAAGTGATGAAGATGAGAAATTTGAGGTCAAGAGAGATGCCTAGTTAGCTACACTACATGTGATGAGATCATAAAATGTAAATATATATTTGGGCATCAATATTCAATATTAGCTTGCAGACCAAGAAGAGCAGAGGGATCGGTTAATGAAGTATAGGGGCGAATTTAAACACTATTAATTGACAATAATAAAAACTCTTATAAACATACGCCAATAACAAAAAAGAGGCCTTTTTTTCTATTTAAAAAAAAAGTTTAGGGGTAGGAGAGGTTATCCCATCTCAAGGTCAGGGCATACCAAAGCCTTTTTAAGGACTTGGGATCTTAGCCCCTTTTTTTATTTTTATAGATTACCCATCAAGAGGTATTGTTGGTAGCTGAACTCGAACCCAAACCTTGATAGCAAAGAGAATGATCTTTACCAACTCAACCAACCCTTGTCGACTAGAGAGACAATTTCTTTAGTTGCTTAGCGAAGTAGAAATGGACGGCCAATAACAAAATGTTTGTGATAATTGAATAATGTGATAAATGCGTGACTTTGTTGATTGACCTGCACGGCAAGATGTATGAATTCAGGTTCTGTCCACTTTGACAAGTACTTGACACTTGAGAGCGACAGATTATATATGAAGGGAGACTGAAGTTGATGACCTTTATAAAGGTGTGAATTCCAACAAGGCTCTCTCAGGTGACATGATGATATTCTGGGTTGAAAAGATAATTAATGAGAGATGAGCTTGCATGCAGACCAAGGTAGAAGAAAGGCACTTATTTAACTATTAACATCATGCATAAGATGCCTGCATGATGCTGAACTGATGTGGGACCATTATTAGAGATGTGATTAAAGTTTAAATAGGCTTCATTTGACAATTAAACTTAGGGCTCGTTTGAGAGTGATTTTAGATAGATCAATATGCGCAATGCAATCTCTTATTATAATTCTATTGTTTATACGATCGATTTTCTAATAGTTCTCATATTAGACTCATATTATTTCTAATAGTTCTCATTGGAAAAAAAAAATTGAGAACTTTTACACGTTGACCCATTGTTGGGATTAAAATCTTGAATCCGCCACTGCATCCGTCCATCCATGTTCATGTTCTTTTCCTCAAAAATTAATTCTAGAGAAGAAACTTGCGGACAAATTATTGATGTGTTAAATTAAAAAATGTATAAAATTCTAATTAAACAATCCGTGAGGATCTTTATTCAACTTCACATTTTCTTATTATCATTCTTCAAGAAAGAGGAAACTGAAAATTCACGCCAAGAATTTGAGATATATTCTAACACAAACCTCAAACCAGAATCTAAACAATACAAAATGAAGATGTTAAAATCATCCAACTCCGTCCAATTCCAGCTTCAAATCACAATCACACACACATATATATATAACAACTACTATTTCCATGCACTAATTGCTTTGCGAATCTTCATTCCTTTCTTAGCTTCAGTGAGACAGAAGCTTCTTGCAACTCATGAGTATCTTGCAGGCCAGCTCCTCAAATTATATCAGAGAGTAGTACGTTTCAGAGAAAGCTGAGAGTACGTAGCCTTCTTTGATCGATCTCGGGTTCATTAATTAGTGACGCAATTAATTACAACCGAGAGATATATGAATTTTGGGGAAAGTAAGAAACCACTATGGGAGCTCCCGAAGATGATGATGAGGATGATTTTGATTTGCCTTTTTTGGAGTCCTTTGAAGAAGGCTCTTTGCTGCAGCTGCCTCCCGCATCATCAGAGACCTGCTGTGACGATGAGCAAGGAAAGAAGCAATTGAGAAAACCTGAGAAAATGGCCATTCTTTTTTATTGAAAGGGTGAATGAATAGCAACAAAGAGAGACGAAAGCTAGGCTTGTGCTGGTTTCTTTAGCTGAGGCTACTTTCTTACAACAAAGTAGAAATGGATGGCTGGCCAACAAAGATAAGAGTTTGCTATAAGATTAAGGGGAATGCTAGCATGGTCGTTGAGTATTTATAGTGGGATGGGATGGATAGAATTGTGACGTTTCTTGATTAACTTGCAGCAGTGACAGACCCAGGATCCGAATCTCGTAGGGTCATAGTGTAAATGTTCCAAAGAAAATTTAAGAATGGGTTATTTTTCTTATTTATGTTTTCTCTTCTAAATTTTATTTATTTCTTGTAAAATTTCAAAGCAAACCTATGCCAATTAACCAAAAAACGAAAAAACCACAACTACCTAATCACCAAATAAGCAAAAACTTCATCCAACAAATCAAACCAATACGTATAAATCATAAATTTCATCCAAGCAATTACAAATTTGATTTCCATTAAATTAAAAACAGCATACATCATCCTTATTTTGATTTTAAGATTTAGAACTTACAGAAATATCACAATAGCAGTAGGTGGGGATTGGGGAGCTTGGGGTTAGGGTTTGAGAAAAGAATAATAGCAATTGGGAGATGGGGTTTAAGGGTTTTTGGGATGGGAAGATTGGCTGGGTCGGGTGGGAGAGTGGAGGGATACAGAAGGGTTTTTAATTTTAAAATTTTGCCTGGGCCAAAATGATGACGTTTTGCCTAGGGTGTTTTTAAAAAAACATAAGCGCGTTGCGCTGCTTCTTCTTCCTCCTGCGCGCGGCTTCCTCCCTCTTCCTCTCAGGCAAAACATCAAGCACTTGGAGGGCAATCCATGGGGTCTCACAGCTAGCTCAAGTGGACCTCCAAGCCTATTTTCATGGCTTTCATGGGGTCGTTTGACCCCAGTGACCCCACTGTGGGTCCGTCCCTGACTTGCAGGGCAAGAAGGATTTGAAGGTTCTGTAGACACTAGGCTGCTTTAACCAGACAAAACAATCTGTGACGACAAATTATGTTGGAAAATGTGATTCAAAGTCATAAAATTAACAACTATGACGAGATAGAATTAAAAAACTACTCTTCTGCCAACTATTAAACATGGTTCAAAGTTAGAGATGAGTCAGTACCCCTCAAAGTTAACACCACAGAATTTCACTAAATTTATGTCGATGCGCTTGGTAAATCTTCTCCAATGACCAAACACAGCAACATGTTGAATTGATCTGGAAAGAATCATGCACAACCCAAACAACCCGATTCAACAACCAGAAGCACATGTACTCAAACCTACAATAGAAATCCACAGCATCAACGTCAAAAACGGCAAATCCATATTAAAAGCCAAAAGCTAAAAAGAAATAAAAATCCTAAATAGAAAACAAATCACAGCAAACTCCTAAAGAGTTTATGAAAATTGTTTGAGAAGGAGTATGAAAATTTTGAAAAGGAATGTGAAAATTATTTTATGGTGTTGACCGTAGTTTAGGCATCAGTACCTAATGTTCCACTTTTTAAAAAAAAAAACTTAAAAAACTAAAAAGCATTTTAGGCATCGTTGGGTATAGTAAACGATGCTAAAGTGACATCAAAGGCAATATCATAGAAAGCCAAATATTTGTGGTCCCTTTATAAAACCTAATCTTGTTATTTATAAAATCAATGCCTAATATACTAACAGTATCAGTTTTTAGTATTGTCGATGCCTATGTGATGTTGTTTAAAGTAAAATTTAATATAGTGGATAGTCTTATTATTTATGTAACCTTCTCTAATGCTAAAAATGTTTACTTCTCAATTATTGTTTCTGTGAACTTCAATGAAGCCATATCGAACTTCTGTGACTCGGTCAAAAGAAAATTATATATATCTATATGGAGGCCACGCAATGAAATAAAGTGTAGAATCTTATTCGTAATATTCCAATATGTGTGTTGTTGTGGGAGATGAGAAGCTTGGAGAGCAAGAAAAAATGCACTTCCAAGTTGACGACGCTGATATTTTAAGAATCAAATGTCATCAACTATGATTTTTAAATGCCACGTGGTTCACCTTTGCTCGATTAGTAGGTGGCCTCTCGACAACGGAGAAAGTGATGAAGATAAGAAAATTGAGGTCACTGGTCAAGAGATTATAAAATGTCAATATATTTAGGCACCAACAGCGTCCAAAGCATATACATGTGTCTATTCGACCATGATGTTCTTTTGTATATTTTCAAATGGTGTGGTTCCTATCATGGTTTCTTCTTTTTCTTTTCTTTTTTTGGTTATGGTTTGGCCACACACATTGTTGTTGGTAAGAATAGTTTTCCCATGCCCAAAACCAGAGTTCAAATTTCGCCATCGCATTTGGCATACCTTAATAGACCCAAAGAAAAAAAAAAAAAAATAGATATCGTCTCCACATCAAAAGTTCCAAGAAATAGTCACCCATATAAATAAGCAGCTCACGACGGACACAAGAATTTTATTTTTGTGGGGGCGAAGAAACACACAGTTCAAAGGTAATTAATGAGAGATGAGCTTGTGGACCAAGGAAGAAATTAATAATCCACTCAGTTAACAGCATGCACGAGTGAGATGAATTATAATTTAATTAAAATCGGTAAGGAACTATTCAACTTTACACATTTTCTTAATATTATACTTCTCCAAAGAGGAACTGAAAAATCACGCTAATAATTTGAAATATATTACATCAAATCAAACCCAGAAGACGATGATGATTTTGATTTGTCTTTTTTGGAGTCCTTTGAAGAAGGCTCTTTGTTGGAGCTGCCTCCTACTACATCATCAGAGACCTGCTGTGACGATGAGCAAGGAAAGAAGCAATTGAGAAAACCTGAGAAAATGGCCATTCTAACAGCAAAGTAGAAATGGACGGATGGGGCTGCAAAATGGTAGTAACAAAAATCAGAGAGGGAAATAGGATAAGATATGTATGTATGTGATTAATTAGCATGATCGTTGAAAATTTATAGTGGGATAGAAATGTGACGTTTCTTTGATTATCTTGCTGGGAAAGCAAGATTTTGAAGGTTCTGTCCACTTGTTACTACTTGCTGGGCTGCTAATCTATGACCATCGGCAAAGTTTCAAATGAAAGTTTCACCTGGCCAGCTAGAAACAGGATCCAAAGTCTCACATGACTTAGTACACCTTATCAATTGTGGTTAGAAACCAATTCCTTTCTCATCAATTCTGTGAACCTCCAAAAACCTAGTCAATCAAAAGAAAACATGTGATATGACTTTCCATTAAGGTCCTAATTCTGCCCACGTTATCGATTTAATGGTGGTTTTTTCCTCCCCTTTTTTTTGGGGTCAGGTTTAGGGTTTAGGTGACATGATGATATTCTGGGTTCAAAAGGTAATTAATGAGAGATGAGCTTGCATGCAGACCAAGGTAGAAGAAAGGCACTTATTTAACTATTAACATCATGCATAAGATGCCTGCATGATGCTGAACTGAAGTGAGACCATTAGATTAGAGATGTGATTAAAGTTTAAATAGGCTTCATTTGACAATTAAACTTAGGGCTCGTTTGGGAGTGATTTTAGATAGACCAATAATTTATTTAAGTTGTTTTAAGTAATTTTATGGAAAAGCACCTCCCCATAATTGTTTAACATCATTTTTAAAGTAATTATATGGAGAATCAAGTAATAGGTGCTTCTTCCTATAAGTGATTCTACTCAATGAAAGTCCCCAAAGCAGCTGTTGCACGCAAGGTTCTAATTTTTTTTTTAAAGCGCCTCACCATGCACATTCAATTTGTTTTTAATGAACTGACCTCAAAAGTACGTCGTTTTGAGCCTGACTTTAAAAAAAAGGAACAGCAAACCCCCTCTTTATCCGACTCCACACCCACCCAACCCCTTAATTCCCAAATTATTTCACACTCCCACTCCCTCTCAAACTTGAACAATTATTATTCCTTCTTATTAGGCGATTATAGGAGAGAAAGGATTTTTTTTTTCCCCGAAATATTATGATCAATTTTTCTGTCTAGTGAATTCTTTTTTATTGTTTTAATATTTTGTTCATGTAGATTATAATTAAGGAAAACTTTTTCTTTTTCTTTTTCTTTTTTCTATTGTTTATAATTAAGGAATTCCAATATGTAGATTATATTTTGTCTATGTAATCTCTTATTGGAATTCCGACCCAAAAAAATCTCATACTAGAATTAATTCTATTGTTTATACGATTTTCTAATAGTTCTCATTTTAGACTCATATTATTTCTAATATAGTTCTTGTTGAAAAAAATTTAATAACTTTTACATGTTGACCCATAGGGATTAAAATCTTGGATCCGCCACTGCATCCATCCATCCATGTTCGTGTTCTTTTCCTCAAAATTAACTCGAGAAAAGAAACTTGCTGACAAATTATTGATGTGTTAAATTAAAAATTTATAAAATTCTAATTAAACAATCCGTAAGGATCATTATTCAACTTCACATTTTCTTATTATCATTCTTGAACAAAGAGGAAACTGAAAAATCACGCTAAGAATTTGAGATATATTCTAACACAAACATCAAACCAGAATCTAAACAACACAAAATGAAGATGTTAAAATCGTCCAACTCCGCCCAATTCCAGCTTCAAATCACATATATATAACAACTGCTATTTCCATGCACTAATTGCTTTGCGAATCTTCATTCCTTTCTTAGATTCAGTGAGACAGAAGCTTCTTGCAACTCATGAGTATCTTGCAGGCCAGCTCGTCAGACTATATCAGAGAGTACGTTTCAGAGAAAGCGAGAGTATGTAGCCTTCTTCGATCGATCTCGGGTTCATTAATTGGTGACGCAATTAATTACAACCGAGAGATATATGAATTTTGGGGAAAGTAAGAAACCACTATGGGAGCTCCTGACGACGATGAAGACGATGATGATTTTGATTTGTCTTTTTTGGAATCCTTTGAAGAAGGCTCTTTGTTGGAGCTGCCTCCTACTACATCATCAGAGACCTGCTGTGACGATGAGCAAGGAAAGAAGCAATTGAGAAAACCTGAGAAAATGGCCATTCTAACAGCAAAGTAGAAATGGATGGATGGGGCTGCAAAATGGTTGTAACAAAAATCAGAGAGGGAAATAGGATAAGATATATGTATGTATGTGATTAATTAGAATGGTCGTTGAAAATTTATAGTGGGATAGAAATGTGACGTTTCTTTGATTATCTTGCTGGGAAAGCAAGATTTTGAAGGTTCTGTCCACTTGTTACTACTTGCTAGGCTGCTAATCTATGACCATCGGCAAAGTTTCAAATGAAAGCTACTCTTGTGCCAGCTAGAAACAGGATCCAAAGTCTCACATGACTTAGTACACCTTATCAATTGTGGTTAGAAACCAATTCCTTTCTCATCAATTCTGTGAACCTCCAAGAACCCAGTCAATCAAAAGAAAACATGTGATATGACTTTCCATTAAGGTCCTAATTCTGCCCACGTTATCAATTTAATGGTGGTTTTTTCCTTCCTTTTTTTTTCGGGGTCAGGTTCTTCCTTGCTTTGAGGAAATATCGACAAAATGTTGATATCAGTAAAAATTAAATAAAAACGACGGAAATTGTTATAAAAATATGGAAATTTTCAATAAAACTTTAGAAGATGTTCATTTAGTCAATTATCTGTTGTTTTGACACTCAAAAATTGAAGAAAATACACTGTATAATGGGTTTAAGTGATTTAAGTTGAGTATAGTGCCATGGTAAAATCAAATACCAATTAAAGTGAGCCCATAAATAGAACTTGCGCCTGCAAAAGCATGAGCTTACCTAAACATGTTCTATTTGGTAAAGGGGATCATTATTATTTTTTTCCCTAGTACAAGCGATACTCTAAACTACAGAGGATGGAGATTTCTCACACACACACACACAACTATGACGCCAACGCAGCACAAGCAAATAGGTTATAAGCGTAACCTAAGAAAGAACATAAACCTGGAATTCACCAGAAAGTTAGAGAGAAAATTCTCATTGTTAGCATTATTTGATAAAAGGTGAGTTGAGACCAACCATACACGAAGGCTGTCTAAACACATCAATCTCACTCATTGGACTGCCCTGGGGAGTTATTGAAAGGTAAACAGAAAATAAACGAAAAGTCGAAAATTAACTACAACTTTTAAATGCTCTTTTGGAAGCCCAAATGACCTCAAAAGCCCAAAATCCACCTTATGCCACAGCGAGTCAATGAGTTGGACTCATTGCGTCGTTCCTTTTTCAGAAAGGTATCATGCGTCCTAATCGGGGCTTGGACGCCAAATCTATAAATTCCTACTGTGTCCTTTTTCCATTCATCGCTCCAAGTCTTCTTCAATCCATTCAGCCATTTGTTCTACATCAGATGCCGTGGGGATTCGAACCTGAGACCTCTGCAAATCAAGGTCCTTTTCACTAGGCTAGACCCCGTTGGCATAAAGGGAATCATTTATTTAAAAAAAACTGGAATCTGCATATTTTGGCAACCTCTTCAAAAACAAGAGGATAAATTTGGCTGGGTTAGATGGCATCCAGATATAGCTATGTTAAAGGTTAAGATCAAGATTATTAAACTCAGTATGCGTGCATATAAAGGCAGAGATGTGGTAAAACAGTTGCCATGTAAAAGTGAAGGGGGCAAATAGTCACGCTAATGTGAGATCACTTGACATTTTCTCTCAGCCTGAACAAGGAGCCTCAAAACCCTTTCTGAACCTTTCAAAAATTCATCATTTTATTCAAGCAGCAAATTCTGAAAAGCAATCCAAAGGGTATCCTGCTACAAGTAGTTGGTCCTGCTAAGAAGGCCAAAATAAAGTACTTGACGGCTCAGAAATGTTCCTTTTGTATAGTCCTGCGTGCTTCAAGTAGTCGCTCCTGCAAATGAAAAATGCATACTAGAGAGAATCAGCAACAACACATATACTTACACGCGCACACAAACATATCCACAAACTTGAAAACATCTGATCTTGAAGCTCAGTTACACACTTTATAACAAAAGATAGGTGGTATTCCCGTTTAAGCCAGCAACATGAACCCATTCTTTTTTTTGGTTGAACATAAACCCATTCTCATCTTTCATTTTTGGTACTCCCATTTTAATTAAAAACCACAGAAATTTAAGAAAAATTGTGACTAAGCTATTGAGTTTCCATGGCATTTAAGCTATAAATATATCTCATTCCCATTCTTGTCTCCATCTTCAGGCAACTTTTGTCTAATTGTACAGTGGCAGCTGTTTTTTGGGTGATTTGGTTGGAGAGAAATAGAAAACTTTGTTAGAATTATAGTGCCAATGAAGAAAGCTTCTGGGAAACAGTCAGGTTCCAGAGATTTTATTGATTGACATGGCATGTCTGGAGAATGAATATAGACAATTAAATTTGTTTGTAGAGTAGTGAAAATTAGTCCAGATAAGATGCGAACCATACCGCGAAGGTTTTACGATTACGACCACAATTCGAACAAGTAGCATGCATCCTAAATGGGCCAGTTTGC
Source organism: Prunus campanulata (assembly GCA_034190965.1). Taxonomy (NCBI): domain Eukaryota; kingdom Viridiplantae; phylum Streptophyta; class Magnoliopsida; order Rosales; family Rosaceae; genus Prunus; species Prunus campanulata. The sequence continues at coordinate 1,012,072 of CM067209.1, forward strand.
ATGAAAGTCTGGATATGCAGAAAATCAGAGTTAACAAGAGCAGATGATGTGATATTCTTAGAGATCAAATAACTGATAAGGTTTCTGTTCCGAGAAAAACTGACCATGCCAGACCCTTTACAGTGCTTACATGATTCAGGTCTGGTGCCAGGAGGAACACCACTTCCACCTGCAAAGATCCAAAAGCACAAGAAATTAGGAAAGAGAGTTTCCTTCCAATACTAATGAGCCAAAAACAACTAAATACTAGACAAATTTCAGAAGTAGCAAAGACATTTAGAAGTGAGTAGAATCAGTATACCCTTCATAGGCCACTGCAGCTGGAAATGTCACAGTTTTAGCACATCCCTCGACAACTTCCATAAAGGATGGTTCCAAGGAAACCTGTGTATTAATGAAGATGGATAAAACCTTTGATATCTTGACCACCAAATTCTGACGGAAAATGATGATCTAATTTCCATTGGAAACAACGCCCACCAATAACATGCACATACCACCCAAAGTGAATATAACATCCACAAAAAGAAAAAAAATGCAAGAGACAATAATTAGGAAACATAGATGGTACTTGACCTTGCTGTAGAACCTTACTTTAAGAATAAAGTCATTACATCATTATCAAAGATATCTTTAAACAGATTCCTGAAATCATTGGGAGAGCCATTGCCTTGATCTTCAAATGCAGAATGGCCAACCTGCAAAAGTGTGCTTAATGACATAAGTGCAGACATAAATAAACAGAAGTGAATTAGACATGGTATGCATCAATATCAACTCATGAGGAATGCATACCATGTATATAGCATTTTGGGACTTGGTTCCAACTGAAGAATTGAACTAGCCACATTACATTATTGATTAGAAGGCATATTATACCAGGATGGGTATTCCTCTTTTCTTCGTTCAGCCATCTATCATATGTTCTTTTTTATGTACAGTTCCTTCAATAGCCTCCGAGCATCAGCCTTCTTTCCTGGTCTAGCAAAGGTAGAACTGATGCATCGAAGGGTACTTTCACATGGAACATACCCTTTCTCACTCATATCAGTTAATAATCTTTTTGCCTCATCCCGATATGACCTTTTCAAATTCCTCTCCAGCTCTGGATGCTCTGATAGCTTACACCAGCCACAGATTAGTATGTTGTAAGTTGAAGAGTTAGGAGAGGTCCCTCTGGTCTGCATCTCATTCATAAGCTCCCTAGCTTGGCTCATCTTTCCCACTTTAGCAAAATCACTAATAAGAACATTATAGGTGCTAGTTCTGGGAACAAAACCTGTCCTTACCATTTCACAATAAAGTCTTATAGCTTCCTTTTTATTTCCAATCTTACCATGGCCAGAAACCAAAATATCATATGTAGAAGCATTAGGAACAAAGCCTCTATTCTTCATTTCACCAAATAACTCTTCTGCCTTTGTCATCAGACCAGCACCTGAAAGTCCCCCTAAGAGAAAATTGTACGTTTCAATACTTGGAGAAACTCCCACAGCCAACATTTGCGAGTATGTAGCAAAAGCCCTTTTCAGATGGCTGCTTATGCAATATCCACATATAAGGCCATTGTAAGTATCAGTATCTGCTAGAAATCCTCCTCCAGTCATCTCTTTCAGTACTGAAGTAGCTTTCCTGGTCATTCCTAGCCTGCATAAGATAGTGATGAGATTGTTATAAACATCACGAGTGAGGTTAAGCCCCATACTTACAAGCTTATGATGCATCTGCAAAATTGTATCAGCTCTCCCACTCTTTGAAGCAGCATTAAGCAAAATTCTATGAGTAAATGAGGTAAGGAGAAAACCAACAGCCAGCATTCCATCTAAGACATCTAGTGCTTTTTCAATCTCATTTTTATCACAAAGTCCTCTTAACAGAATGTCACAAGTTATTGAGTTCGAAATTAACCCTTGACACTTCATCTCATGCCAGAGTTTAAAAGCATTTTCAGTGTCACCCTCTCTGCAGAATGCATTAATCATGGTATTGTATGTGGCACAGTCAGGAGCCAAACCCAACTCTTTCATTCCAATACAGACAGATTTTGCTTCATATTTCCCAAGCTTCAACAGACCATTCATTAAGACATTGTATGCAACAACATCAAACCCTATATTTTTCTCCATCATCTCTTGGGCCAAGTTAAGAGCATTTGACTCCTTTCGCGCTTTAAAGTACCCATCCATTAGAGATGTGTAGTTAACACGATCAAGAGACAAACCCCCAGAAGTCATATCCATAATTAATCCTTCAGCTTCTTCCATCCTTCTGCACTTTTTCTTGTTGTTCACAAAAGTATCAAGTATGAAATTGTTTTCCTCCAATCCTCCCATTTTCATTTCCTTGTAAAGATCAAGAGCAAATTCTTGTTTACCTGCCTTAAAGCACCCATCAATTAGTGCTGCATACACAAAAGCATTTGGCAGGATATTTTTTTGCACCATCGTCCTCAATAAATTCATAGCCTCACCAACCTTTCCTTTCTTCATGAAGCCATTTATGATTGCAGAATAAGTAACAATATTCGGGAGAACATGTTTCTCCTCCATTTCTTTAAGTACTGATTCTGCACTATTCATGTCCCCTACGTTGCAAAGCCCACTTATCAATGCAGAGTAGGTGATAGAATTTGGAACTAGGCTAAGCTTTGAAATTGTTCGAAAAAAAGTCTTTGCCTCATCAGCTTTCCCAACCTTAAAGAGTCCAACCACTAAAGCAGTACAGATTACTATATCAAAAACAAGGCCACGAACAACCATTTGGCTTTGAAGGGTAAGAGCTTCCATGGAAGAGCCTGCCTTAAACAAGGAATCGACGAGGGTAGTATAGGAGACATGATTAGGATCCACACCCATTTTCTCCATCTCCCTTAAAAGCACTTTGGCTTCTGATAACCTCCCATGCTTGCAAAGACCATTTATAATGGAGCTATAAATTACTACATCAGGATAAATGCCATTCATAACCATTTCCTCATACAAAGACAGGGCCTCTTCAAGTCCTTGCTGCTTACAGTAAGAACTAATGAGTGTGGTGTGTGTTATAAGGTTTGGTTTCAAAGGGTTACCGTCAGTCTGATTCTGGTCATCGTCTCTTTCATCTTGAGGGCTGTCTTCATATCTCTGAGATCTCAACATCTCATCTATAAGACTCTTGGCCCTTACAAAATCACCCGTGCTGCAAGACCCATGAATGAGAGTATTATAAGTAACAATATCCGGAAACAGACTCTCACTCCCCATTCTCTCCATCAACTCAAGTGCACGACTAATTTGTCCAGCTTTGCAATGTCCAGCAATCAAGGTGTTGAAACCTACAACATCCTTAGGAATTCCACCATCAACCAAATTATCCATAACCCATTCTGCATAATCTACCGACGCAATTTGACAAAACCCATTAACCAGTGTATTGCAAGTATAAGAATCGATTGAAATAGCCCTCCTCACCATTTGAGACAAAAACCCAAAAGCCTGATAAGCCAATCCTTGTTTAGAGAAACCCCATATGACAGTATTATAGGAAACAGTATCAATTTGACCATTTCTCAAGAAATCTAGAGCCGAACTCAAATTTCCCACTTTGCAGAATGAATGAATCAAAATGTTGCGGGTGAAAACATTGGGCAAAACCCCACAAGTGAGCATCTCAGAGTAAAGAAGAGGTACCTGAGAAACAAAACCCGAGGCATTGAATTGGTAAAGAAGCCGATTCCAAAGCGGCAAAACAGGAACAAGGCCGTGATTTCGCATAGAAAAGAAGGCATCAGAAGCGCTGAGAAATCTGCCACATGCCAAGTAAAGGTGTATGAGGGTGCAGAAGATTGATGAGTAGAGGTGGGTCTTGGATGGTGGGATGGCAGAAGTGTAGCTTTGGAGATGAGAAGGAGCAAAGATAGGTGGGTTTTGACTGGTCGGGCGGAGTTTGGTTGATGAGAAACTCAAAGATAGAGAGAGGAAAGGGGTGCTCTTCGCTTGCTTCTTCAAAAGCAGCATCTGTGATACTGCTAGTTCCTCGCTTACTCTTCTCTTCTGTTTATCTGAACAATTGAGCTTGTAATTCAGAAATGCCAAACAAACATATTTTTTTTGTTGTGAGGTAGACAGGGTACTAGTACACTACCACTGACGAAAGCATGAACATTGCTACTGTATGAATAAGTCATATTTCTTCTTTTTCCGTGAAATAATTTAAAAACAAAAATAATAACACTACATATATTTATGTTCGAATGTCCCTCTCTTTGGCTTTTCTCATCTTTATTTTTATACAAGTAATATTAGGGAAAGTAAAGTTGAATCATGACTTTTTTATATATAAATATAAGCGATATTGGAGAAGGAAGAGTCAAACCTATATATATAGATAAATACATTTAACCACTTGAAAAAGGGTTTACATTCAAAACAGGATAGGGTAGGTTATAATTATTTTTAAGAAAAAGAAAAGAAAATATATTTTTTTTTCCTTATATAAGCCGTATTAAGGAATGAGATTTCTCACATACACTGTGCCATAAGGGTTCGAATTTGAGACCACCTATTTGCATGACAATGGCCCTTTCCACTAAGGTTAGGTAAGTGTTTTTGTGAATGGTTTTTATTGGGTGATGTATTTGTCCAACAAAACAGGGTAGGGGAGCTAGAAAGCAGAGTTTACCTCTGACTCCACCTTAAGCTATGTTCTCCTATAAATACGTCGTTAGCTTAGCATCTTCCTCGTACAGAAGAGAACAGAGCAGCAAAATTATCTTCGTTCCTTAACTTTCCCTTGGAAAAGCTGAAACTGAAAAATGCCTCTCAAGCTGCTGGACGCCACCATCTCCACCTTTGACAGTGTGTTCGAGAAATTCAGAGCAGAAGCCCCAAAGAACAAAGCCAATCTCATCGTCTTCTTGGCTGACAAAGACCCTTCTACCTCGCTCAGCTGGTGCCCTGGTAATTATTTAATTTACTTCATAAATGAATTTTCTTTTCAGTTTTGTGTGTTTATTTTATGCGATAAAATTACAAGTGCCCGTGATAGAGTTCTTGTGAAATTTTTCGATACTATTGTAATTTCTTTTCACATCAGAAAATCAAAGTCTAGAAATTTTATCAACAGGCTGAGAAAATTGATCTGGACTCTCAGAGGTTCACATTCAAAATCCCATAATTTTAAATCACTAAGAAATCACCCTGTTGGATGTGTAAATAGTGCCCCCCAGCTTCACCTTTTTAAAGAATTTAGTGATCATTGACTTCTTCCAGTTCACTGTCAGATTGACACTGAGAGACTGAGAGTAGGATGCATTGCAGCATGGGGTCTGCTCTGCTCACTTTTTGTATACAATTATGAATTCCAAATTCTACATATACCTTCTCATGAATTTTACGATACCTTTCTTTGATTCAAAATCTTAAATTCTTGCTAGGAAGAGTTTTGGTTGAAATTTGCCCTTTAGACATCTTCTTTCTCACCATGGACCCCAAGTGTATGTTAAAAAAAACAAGGAAATTTTTATCATCCTGTGAGGGCATTTCCATTGATTTAGGAGCAGCTTGTGGGGCTCTGGATGAAAATAGATGCTCCGTACATGTTAGATATAGAAGAAGAAAAGAAAAGGCAAGTTGCTTTCTTGACTGTCAGTTTAAGAAAATGGATTCTTGGAACAAGTTAGCAAAGTCTTCGTCTAAAATCTTGTGTGATGATTGCTCCTAGAGGAAATTAGTTTCTTGCAAACATGTCCTCATCATCCATGGTTAGAAGGAAGGAAGGCTGTCAAAATGTCAGACCTGTATCAGATCTCTTCAAATTTCCTGGTGGTAGTTTGCATATCTTTGAATCAGCACAGATTGACAAAAATGGATCATGATCGCGATCCTATTGAAACTTGGGGTGGTGGTGCATCCTCAGAAATGTTGAATCAGAAACACTGATTTGCTATGTCGCCAAGTAAAACAACCCTTAGAGGAACTAGTTTCATGCTTCTACTAAAAACTGCATTGTGAACTACTTGGCAGGAGGATTCTCCCATTTATTGAGATTTTAAACGTAAATGAAGTGTGAAATCGTGTATGTCACTGATTTTCCCTTCTCTGTTCCAGATTGTGTGAGAGCAGAACCTGTAATCTACAAAAAGCTGGAAGCAACAGCTGATGATGTTGCACTTCTGAGAGCATATGTCGGAGATAGACCAACATGGAGGAATCCGGTGCACCCATGGAGAGTAGACTCAAGGTTTAAGCTGACTGGAGTCCCAACACTAGTCCGCTGGGAAAATGATGCTATCAAGGGTCGCCTTGAAGACCATGAAGCGCATGTTGAAAGCAAAATCGATGCACTTGTTGCTGGAAATTAAGTTTATGTTTGAATATCTAATATGGTTGAATTTCCGTATGTTTTATGACTTGTTAGACTTGTAAAAATAAGGTGCTCCATGGTGGTTATAGCCAGTTGGGATGTTGCCTTTTACTTCTTTGGTGTTTCTGAGGATATATGTTGAAGCTTATAGCAGCCAACTGTTCTTGTTGCCTCTGTGAACTTGTCTGTGATTAGAGTCTTGCAGGATATCTATGTGCGAAGAAAAAGAAAATCTTCCAATTCTACAAGAAATAATAATAAATGGATTGGGTTACGAATCATGTTAGTTCATCAAATCCGATCCATATATTATTCATGTTAGCAAATATTGGTGTTTTTGTGAAATATTCTAAGTGGCAATTAAACATACTAATTTTGTGTTAGGTTCGTATCACATTAAAAATTTGTTTTTCACATACATATTGTTTCATTCTTGAAATGCATGTTGTCTAATGTCTGACAACTACTTCGGTAGGACTCAATAAGGGCATGAATCAGTAATAGCATCCCATTTTAAAGGAGTGAAAGATTTGGGTTTTTCATTGTTCAAATGTGTTTTAACTCATAGTTTAATAATATTCTTTCTTTTTTTTCACTGTCAGTTTAACCGTTCTCCTTAATGTTTCGACCTTTAAATATCATATATGCACATCTTGAAATATTGGAGGATATTAAAGTAATTATGAGCCTTGCCTCCGAATATATCAGAAACCCAGAAATATTACAATGCCTATAGTCAAATTCTACCGGATACAAATATACCCAATTGAATAAGAATCGTACCACATTCTCTATAAAACCCCAAAAACACTCAGAGATGAAACTATAAATTCTACCAAAGTGTTAGACCCCGTTCAACCTTGATCCGATTGTACAGAAAGAATATACTATTTTTATTACTCAAAACACAATACAATTCAATGCCCTTACAATACTAATTAAACTCCTAATATAGCCAGTTAATTGCTAATGCAAAAGACTGAAACACCCTTAGCATCCTATCACAAAGAAACAAATTACTTAATAGCTACAACACAACAAGCCCATGAACTACTGGAAATTGTTCTCTGGGTTCGAAAAATCCAAAAGCAGAACACCAACATATCCATGGAGCTGATCAATAGCTGCTCAGAGCCTAAAATCCACCAATTACCCACTTAATCCCTCAACATCCTATACAAAATACCATATTTCACAAGCTCTCAATTACATCTTGAGCAATGCTTTCAACTTCATAAAAGAAACTTCTCTTCCAATTGAAGAATCCAGAGCCTCCCTCGTCGTCCTCCTCATTAAGCTCCTCTCTCTCCGGTTCCCCCAATATCCCTATAGTTCTTCTAGTTCAAATCACGGAAAGCACTCAATTCCCACAGAGAGATGAGAGGGGGGAATGGATTGTACTGGGTACAGTACAGAGGTGGGTGCCTGGGGAAGTGAGGGAGACGGTTGCCGTGCGGTGGAGGAAGAGCGAGGAGAGAGGAGGCAAGAGTGTGGGGTATGCGTGATGAGACGGAAGGGGTTTTATAATTTTTAATGATCTTTTTAGTTTCTTTTCTTCATCAGTTTCTTTATCTTTTTTTAATTGGTTTTATTGTTTTAATGTTTTTTTTTTCCTAAATTCTTAAAAGTCATTTTACAAAGAGGTCAATTTGTCTTAAATTTTCTGAAAATAAAGTGAGTGAGAAAATAGACGGAAATAACAACACTCTAAAGTTATTGTAATGAAAGCTAAGCATTACATAAGATTAGAGCATCCGCAATGATGCTCTCTATTTCTTAGCTAAAATTTAGCTAAAAATATAAGAAAGTTATTTTAGGAGCTCTCTAAAAAATTTCAACTCCAACCATACTCTCTAATTTGGAGAGTCATAAATGCTATAACTCTTTTTTGATTAGTCCATCTCTATTAAAAAATAAAATAAAAAATAGTTAGCATTAAATAAAGGTTTGAAATACTTATTAAATAAGGCAGCATTAAATTATAGGGAGTCACTAGGAGTACTTTCTCTCTCCTCATATTTAGGAGCTCCTAGAGGACTCCCTATTTTAGGAGGTGGATAGGGAGCATGGTTGGAGTTACATTTTTACAATTCCTTCCTAAAATTTGTCTAAGGAGGTAGTTTAGGGAGCCCATTGCGGATGCTCTTAGCAAGTAGAGCCTTGATGTTGCATGTGTCTTTTATCCGTGTTATGAATTCCAAGCTTCCCAAGTTATATGGGTTTGAATTTTGAGTTTGGTTGCCATGGTGGTCAAGCACTTGTGTCGATGTGCCTATGGTGGTTGATTGGGACTCTCGTGGTTCTTTTTGTTCAATTGATTTGAGCTTTTCTTTGCAATTTTGAGTCTTTCCTATGATGGCCCAATGCATTTTGTGTTCCTTGCACTTTTGTGAACTATTCAAATACTTATTAGAGCATCCACAATTATATTGTTTATTTTTTAGTTAAAATTTAGTTTAAAATATATAAAAGCTATTTTAAGAGCTATAGTTTAGGGAGTCATAAATGCTATAATTCTTTTTCAATTGGTTTATCTCAATTAAAAAATAATATAAAAATAGTTAGCATTAATTAAAGGTTTAAAATAATCATAAAATAAAACAACATTTAATTATAGGAAGCCATTAAGAGTCATTTCTCTCTCCTCAGATTTAGGAACTCCTAGAGGTCTCCTTATTTTAGGAGGTGAATAGGAAGCATAGTTGGAGTTGTATTTTTCCAATTCCTCTCTAAAATTTGTCTAATGAGATGGTTTAGTTATGCATCTCTCATCATGTGAAAGAGAGGATAGCACGTCTCTGTTACACGCAAGTTTAAGCTCAAGTAGAGAGATTTTACACTAATCACGATCAATTAAAATTAAGATGTTATTTATCTAATAAATAAATAAAATTAAGATAATATAAATAGTTTTATTCGTGAAGAGAATTTGACCAAAAGCTTTTGCAAAGCTATGCGTATTAACTAAACTGGAAATATTGTCCAAGTGTCAATATATCAACATCTATAGCCCCTAAATCAGCCATAGCTTGCTTCAACTCGTCATCTGATTCTCCCAGGACCAACATTAGGCCATCTCCAACCTAAGGGGTGGAAACCCAAATTATGAGTTTTGAATCCAAAAATCTTATCCAACCCATGTATTTTTGGGGATGGAAATTTGAGAAATCTCAAATTTGGTGTGGAATTCCAATCTAAGTATTGTCTGAACTGGTATTTTATGTGGACCCAAATTTGGGGTAGAATAACACTTCTTAAATAGACAAGAGAATGAGATGACCTACGTGCAGTGGCGGATCCACAAAGGAACAAGAGCTGATATCAAACAAATTTCTAAATAAAAAATACGAATATCTTGTTTTTACTTTTCTTGTTCAGCAAAGGCAAAGCAAACCCAACAACAAGGTCTGGTTTTGTTTTTCTTCTTCAGTAGCAAAAGGCTCTTCGGATTTATTTATTTATTTTATTTAAAGCTTTTCGGATCTTTCTTTTAAGTCTACAAGGGGCACACTATAGTCTTTAAATGGTCTTCAGAGTTTTTCTAAATGTTTTTTTTATTTTTATTTTTCTGATTTAGCTCTCTGTATTTCTATGATCAATAGCAAACTTAAGCAGAAAGAGGTTGTGCAAGACTTGACGTAGGATCAATTATGATTCATTTATTTAATTGAGAATTTGATATGCATTTTGATTAGATTAATTGAGATTGATTTTTGTTAGATTAATTGAGATTGATTTTGATTAGATTAATTGGTATTGATTTTGATTAGATTAAGAGCATTTGAAATAATTTTTTTTTTAGAGCTTTCACCCTTTTAAATATTGCACCTCAGCTAAAAAATTTCTAGATCCGTCACTGCCTACATGTTTGAACATAATTGAATGAAAATAGGAAAAGATAGGGAAAGATAAGAGAATCCAATAAAATGAGATGAACAAAGATGAGAAATGGTTCAGAACATGATTGAAACAAGACAATATGAGAAATGGTTCAGAAAATAATTGAATGAAGATAGGAAAAGATAAGAGAATCCAATAAAGTGAGATGGACAAAGTTGAGTAATGATTCAGAATATGATTGAAACAAGACAATAAGGGATGAGAAATGGTTCAAAAAATAATTGAAGAAAACAAGTGGAGATGGGCAAAAGTTCAAAACATTATTGAATGAGGATAAATGGTTCCTTTATCCTCATTCAATAATGTTTTGAAGTAAAAGTAAAAATAAAAATGGAAGACAATTATGGCAATGGCTTCAATGAAAGGTTCGAATTATTCCGGGCATACGTATGGTATTGTATTTGTTTTTATTTTTAAGTGAAATTCTATTATGTTTTGGAATTTTATTTTTTTTAAGTTAAAATGTTTAAAAAATTAAATCACGAATGTTGAAACAAAAATAATGTCAAGAAAACTTAACGAGAAAAAAAATTTAGGAATTAATCATTCTTAAACAATTTAATAAAGTTGCGGACTCAAATTATGAGTCTGTAAGGTTGGAGGAAAAAAAAAATTTGAGTCCTGAAAATACATAAATAGTTATAATTTGATGGGTGGAAATTTGAGTTTAGCCCCAATATGGTTGGAGATGGATTTTTGTTATCATCCCCATCTTGCTTTCTTTTGCATGCTTTAGAACAGATAAGCTCTGCTCATACCTGCATTACCTTTACCAGATTAAATATAATAATCTCAAGTAGCAGCAGTGAGCACAATTTCAGAATGAGAACCAATCGATGAAAAGCAGATGATGTACTAGGTTAACTACCCTACTAGCGAGACATTTACCCCTAAACTGGATTGACGCTCTTAGAAACTGACGGATGATTTTCCGTGCTCTAGAAATCCATGGAAGGTATGCTAAGGCTCTCTCTCTCTCACCTGACCCAGAGCTCCTCTTCAGCTACAGTTCCAGCTCCAATGTTGACCGCTTCGCCGTCAACTTCAAGCCTCACCTCCCACAACATCGTCGTTCCAATCCCCTCAAGATATGTATGCTCTCGAATATTGTCTCTCGTCTACCCCACCTTGAGAGTGTATCCTCGTCACGATCGTCACGAGGTGGATATAAAACCAAAACTAACAAACCTTGGTCCTATTGTAACATTTTGTGTCGGTTTTAATCACGTGGATGGCACATACTAAAGTAAGGTGAATTGAGAGGTAAAAAGTTCAATGAATAACTATGTTGCAGCGAGAAAAAAATGGCAAACGAAGAAAAAGAAAACCTGCATGAAAAATACCTTTTATTACAATATGAGCACAATAATTTACACCACAACCTCTACTAGTTACACATGTGGGGCTACTAGACTTCTCTACAAGGTCAAAAATTCCGTTGCCACTTAACTTGTTTACAAACTAACACTGCATCATTCCCTTCCTCATGCTTTGACCTGGCAACGCCTGCAATCCACAGAAAGTAAAACTCGGCACCGTATTTCTAAAAGGTAAAGCAAATTACGATTCACACTAAATGTACAGCATATGCATGTTGGTGCAACGTTCACGCACAAGTAAAACATGAAATGGAAAAAGAAAAAAACCCAACGCACTAACAACGACAAATTGGTTTCACTTTCACACAAGGATTATGCGGGCACTACAGCATATCAAATTGCATACAGAAAATACAATTGTCAAAAGACTCATTCTTACCAAAATATATTAAAGCCACCAAGCACACTGAATTGACTCAGATCATCTTAAATTTGAGCCTTCGAAAGGGTTTGAGTCAATTTCAAACTAATGTCACCATAAGGTACTTCTTGCTTTACATCAACAAGGTCGAAACTCTTCAAAACCTGATGTATTGACCATGAAAACTCACATTTAGTAATATGCCAAAAATGCTGCATCACCTACTTCAACAGGCAGTAAAAGTTTTGCTTGTTCAGAAAGTATAAAAGGAACAAATGACAAGCCAATTAAACAAACAAACAAAAACAGAAAGATGCATCCAATACATTGCATATTTCAGAAAATAGAAATGCAGCAGAACATTTTCTAATAGCACCAAGACTAGGAACAAGAATCAGAGATAAAATGATATGTAACGAAAAACCCAAACACAAAGACAAAATGATATTTAACAAAAAAATATAGAATTTGAAAATTTGAATCATTTTTCAATAACTAGGTTGATTTAAACCTATACAAACATTTTGCTCAATTGCGCATATTCATCTAAAATGTATACAAATAATTTACTCTTAAAATTCTATGATGTACACATAAGATACATACATGATACACCAGAACTTGGAGAAATTCTCAATTTACTATCCAAAAAAGCACTTGGATTCAAAGCAAGACAACTTAACAGAAATGTCTCCAAAATTTACCAGAGTTTCATAGAACATTCGGGCACATAGCTTTCTTGTTTTTCCTTCTAAGATTTTGTCTAAGCTGAGATCTCCAAATAGGTCTTCTGAGGTTGAGGTGATAGGAGATTGCCTTTTTAAATACTGAGCCACAGCCCTGCGCACCAAATGGGGAAAATTATTAAGAAAATTAAAGATAATGAGCCACTGAGTACAGAAATACAGCGACTAACTAAACCCTTTATAAACAAAGAAAAGAAACGATTGAAAGAGAAGTACCTGGTTCTAACAGACAATGAATCAACTGCGTTTGTCCCTTGAGATCCTGGTACTCCTTGTGTCCCTTGAGATCCTGGTACAAGCATAGATATGTCATCCAAATAGTGCACACAAAAGTTAGAAAATTTGAACTTAAAGAATGAGTACTCTTTATTCATACAGGCAGTCAAGAAAAACACTATACACAATTTACAGAATCATCCAAATCACTGATCAAGCAAAGGTTTCTGAGTTTACCAGCTGGTGTACTGCTATCTGCTTCCAGAAAATAAAGATCCTACAATGAAACATTTTAACAAGTTCGAAAGTTAATTAAGAGTTAATTGGTTCACAGAGGAAAACATGAAGTAATGCACTAATACTCCTATTGCATATGGAGAGGGGTTTCAGAATGAAGTTCTATGTCTCTCATAAGTTGATTCTCAAACCTAAAAGATAAGAAGAGTTAAAAATTACATATTAACAAAATGCCTGGCAGGTTGAAAGTATAAATCTCATATTGCGGTAAATACAAGTAATTCAGTATTTCAATGAAGTATTTTTCCGAAAAACAACCATAAAGAAAGTTTAAAGACTTGAGGAAGGAATTACACATAGACCAATATTGTTAAAACTTTAGTCCACAAGGAAAAGAAGGTCAAAATGAACAAGGGTCAGGAGTTAGGAATATCATAGAAATAAGAATAAGATTAAATATGTGAGACTCTTGATCAAAGGCAGAGCCAAATTGTGCCCAGGGATTCCACAGGCCCACGGCCCTCTCCACGGCCCCTAGAATATAAAATAGATATAGTCATTCAAATAGAATATTAGATGTCTTCTAGTAATTGTCTTGTAGTTGTGAGTTGAGTGATACACATTCGTAGTTTTATATTTCAAACTCAGTTTTAGTTTGACTTTAGGTGATATTCTCCAACCTTGCTCTGAATGATTCAACATGTATCAAAATGCATTATCCCAAGGTGAAGGAAAATTTTGTCTTTGCCATCTTCCTCTCAGAGAGTTGGTATTCAAAAACCATTTCTCAAAGAAAAAAACACTAATATTATTTAATTCCTCAGTAAATCTATCATGCAACTTATTGACTCCAAAAAAATATATATGAATCTGCTTAACGTTCAAATTTAACTCAAAAGAGAGTTAAATGATAAACATTCTTTATCCTTAATGGAAATTATCAAGTGCATTATATCATATATAATCAAATAAAAAATGAAAGACATCTAAATGTTTCAAAGTAAATGGATATATAAGCTTCAAAGAGCAAAGAAAACACTTAATGAACATAGATCACTCAAGGCTAAAGTTAAGCATAATAGAGCTCGGTAGAGTAAGTTGTGCTCAATAAAGTGAGCTGTTTCACAAGCCTTAGGTTCTCTATAATGTATCCCTAAGCCTTACCTCAAAGCAATCTTAAATCTAATGCCTCCCACTCAAGCATAAACAAGAACTTAAGGCTTGTAAAGTTCCCACAAAAGGCACAAAACAGTAAAATGAAAAGCAAAAACTGATGTAAAAGTCAAATATAATTTATATGAAAGCACTTATAGGACCATATACTGTATAACTTACTTCAGCTTCTGCAGTATTCCTTAAGTCAGGAGTATCTGATAGACCAGTGTTTTCTGGACCTAACTGCTCCTCAAATATTGTCCTTGGAGTTTCAAAAACAGACTCATGAAATCCAATTGATGATGGTAGGTCTGGTGTCTGCAGTATTTGTGTTCCAGTGCTTGTTTCCAATGGAGGAACTGAAGCTGACCGTAAGTATGGAGATGGAGCAGGCGTAAGGTCCTCTCTCCTGGGAGAAGGCATGAATCTTGGTGAAGGTATAAACTCAGGTAAGATATTTTCCCCATCATGTTCTTCAACATGTCTGAGTTGATCAATTTCTGGGTTGCATTGAGTAGCAGGCGATTGTGCACCCCTATACTCTATGGAAGCTTCAGTTACAGGAAGAGACCGTGCAACCCCACGCTCTGGGGAGATTTCAGTTGTAAAAGGACGAGGAGATTGTGCAACCCTAGCTTCTGAGAAAGCTTCAGTTGTGGGAGAAGGAGATCTTGTAGGCCTAGAGTCTGGAAGAGCTTCCTTAAACAAATGGGATTTTGTGGATATATAGTCTTTGTTGGAAATGTTACAAAGATCTGAACACAGACCTACAGGCAGACACCCAGATTAGAAATAAAGTCATCAAAATGGCAGACAAGCAGCAAGAGAAAACTAATGAAGGGAAAAGACCCACTCACCACTCAATGAAGGCTGGAAGAATATTTGTTCCTTTCTTAAACTGTTGTTCAACTTCCAAACACCCAAAGCAGAGCACGGAATATTCCTCCTTTTACGCAATAAATCACTAGTATCTTGAATTGTCTTATTCATAAACCTGCAAAATTCACAACCTTATCTCAGTGACCAATACCAGAAGAAATACAGACCATATGATGAATAATATGTGCAACCATACTCATTGGACAACACAAGGGTCTCATCAAAATACTGCTTTCTCTTCCTTGGTCTTGCTCTTGGCTGCTCAGGAGGTGGTGTTGGTTGAAGTTCTGCAACAACAGAAGAGAGAAACACTCAAGGTAAAGATAAAGTTGTGTCATATTGACTTTTACATCTGAAGAGGATATTAGATGATGAATAGTAACTCTACACACCAAATAAAACATGTGTATCAATATTTTGTAGACCCTCTGGCAAAGAAGCAACAGATGCTGGTGGTCCTGAACTTGGCTGAAATAATGGAGATGGCCCACCAGAAGGTATAGTTTCCTCCATAATTGGAGAAAGAATGTCTTTCTCACTCCTTTCAGGGTCAACAGACCTGTGTGGTTCAGTTACATCATCACTGTTATTGGGGGAAACCGGAGGAAGGATTTCTGAGCTAAAATCAGAAACAGCATCTCGTAGAACTTCCATTTCTTGAACATGTTCAGGGGAACCGTCATCTCTATGCCTCAAGTCAATACTTTCTCTCTGGTTAGTTGGAACAGGATCTTCAAAACCAACATGTTGTGGAACCTCAACTACTGGAAAATTTGGAAGGGTGAAGTCATCACTAAATCTTATTTGTTCATCTGTCTGATTGCCTGGACTAGGAGCCCCCTCAGCTGGAGGTGTATGGAGGATGCTGTAACCATGGAAACATAAAAATTACCATACTGCTTTCTCAAAGAAAGATTTAAAATCATACGTGGAAAACTCAAATGCATTAAGAAGCATACTCCTCATCCATGGGGGTAGCATCTGAACCAAAAACCTCTTTTGGATGTGATAGATACATCTGTATATCCTAAAAATAACACAAGCTTCAGTCAGTAACAATGCAATTCCAGTACTTCAACATTCAAACAGTAAAATAAAGGAGAGCAAAAAATATATGTACTTCAAAACAGAAAAGAAATAGATGTTCAACCTCGTCAAAAGTTATAGCAACATAAGGGTTTGTTCCAATAGGAATTTGATCTGTAACACAAAGTTCAAATATTTCAAGACTTTCACCAAATGAACATAAACAAAGAAAAATAAGAAAAGTAAGATGAAAATTCCAAAGAGCAAGTCACTTCTACAACCTGTTAGTGTGATGTCTTCCTCACTCCTGAGATGATTATCGTGAGCCCTGAGGAAACAAAATCATTGCATCATACATCCATTTAAAAGCAGAAAAGAAAGATGGAAGAAAAGGGCCTTCTGCGAATATTACCCCTCACAGAACAAGTCTGTATCCAAATCCAAAGCATCAAGGTCAAATGTGTCAGGCAAAGTGATGGATTGAACCGGTGCTTGTCTTGCATTCTCTGGCAAATTCAAGTCTATAGAAGCAAAGGCCTTTCTTAGGCTAGTCAAAACAACAGTACAGTCCTGGTAAAGATAGTCGACTTTCTTTGAGTATATCCGAACAACACCTACTAGAAGGTGTCCTGACATTCTCAGTGCAATAGGAACATCCGGAAACATGATGCGATCTAATAAAAGCATTCATATGAAAATTGTTAGCCAATTGTTTTTTCAACATTCAAGTTTTTATACGATTTGAGAGAAAAACTGCGCACAATAGACCCACCAAACAAGAAGAGAGAGCCTAAGAGAAGGACCACAGAATTCTAACTGAAATGAGTATGAGAGAAAGGTACCTCAAATTCAAAAGTATGACCAATTAAAATTGTATACACAGCCCACAATAAACACATATCATTAACAAAATTGATTAAGAAATCAGAAAAGGGGAATGAAACAAAAAAATAACCTAGTAACTTGAACCCAAGCATATCTAAATGGGTATATGATTCTGTTGAAGGGGAAATCCTTAGACGGGCGGTACCTGTAAAACAAAAAGGAGTTTTACAGGCACCATCCATCTTCACCGGACTGACCAAGTGATCAAAACGAAAAAGGGGTTCAATTCAGCGAAATTTAGAATGGATTGATTATAATGTATGACAAAAATTATGAATTCCATAAAATTTTAAGATCTAAATTAGCATCTTACAAATCAAAACTTAATAAAAATACCAGATTAAAGAAGAAAAAAACACACTTTCTCAAAGAAAGGCGACGGTTTCACAAAAATGTCTAAAAATTTAACATAGGAAAGTAGCTTTGGATTCAGATTTTGAGACACCCAGAACACCAAAAAAAAAAACCCAAACTTTAAGCAAAACAAACAAAAGGGTTGTACGGACCAACGGTGGAGGGGATGTCGGTGGAAGTGTAATGGGACTTCTTTAACCTGCTCTGCAGATGCGCCGCACACCATACGGTTCCCAGTGGACCCTTCCGAGCCAAGAACGTCTGCGAATAAAACATCCTTCAACCTTCGTCTTCTTCTTCTTCTTCTACACTATTTCAATGGCAAAACTTATAAATATATAAATAAGAACAGTGCTTCGTTAGTGTTTCTGTGTGTATAAATATGGTTTATGAGAGAGGGAGAGAAAGAAGACGGAGGTTCTAGGGTTATTGGAGATTGAAGGAGGAAATGGGGCGCGGGAAACGAAAAATGGCGCCCATTTGGAGTGAGTTTTACGGGAATAACCCTTGTGGTTTATAAGAATTACGAATTTACGACTGTTGCCCACTTGGAGTTCTCTTCTTTTTTCTCATCTTTTTTCCAAACGAAACGACAGATACTTTGGAACTCAAATTTTCAAAAATGAAAAAAAAAAAAAAAAAGTGGGTAATATCCACCAGAGAATTCAATATAAAAAAATTATATATATCCACCAGAGAAAATTCTCAAGTTTTTCAATTGGTAGTAATTAAAATATGAAGATACAAACACTGAGATAAACTGCTTTTTTATTATTTTTTTAAATCAAACAAATTTAAGCTAAACTTTATTTGTTTCTGTGCTTTTGATTCACGCCGTAAATCTGTTTTAAGATTACGTTATTGTCCATGTTTTTCACATTGGGTTTCAGATGGTTCCTCTTGCTATCTTTTGTACTTTTGTAAATTGTTACAAATTGTTTCTACTTTACAGTACATCTGCTTCAACAACAACAAAAAATACTAAAAAAACTTATAAAATTCTAATTAAAAAAAGCACATCAAAACCAACACCTCTTTAAATAAAAGCCAAACCGAAAAAGAAAACGCAAAGTTATCAAGTTAGAAGGTCATATTGTAGCTCTCTGTGTTATTCGACTCATGTTGTCTTTGAAACATATTGATTGCTTAAAGAGATCTCTAGAAGCTCATAAATCTGATTTTCTTGTCTTTTCAAGTTCCTAACTAATATTTCCAACAATAAAAAAAATCCGAACAAATATTTATAATAAAACACTCATTTCGTTCAAATTCCAAGCTAATACTGTAGCAAGAGATGTAATCATGCAAGGGAATTTTACCAGCAGCGAGCACACTCAGAATGCACTGAACTCTACAAAGTATTCCATAAGCCAACAGTGGTCAACTCAAAAACCATTCATATAGCCGATGAGTGTTGGTTGAATTGGTAAGGAGCATTCTCTTTGCTAGCAAGGCCTAGGTTCGAGTCCCGTTATCAACAATCCCTCTTGGTGAGTAATAAGTAAAAACCCAAAAAGGAGCTGAGGCCTTGGTATGCCCTGACCCTGCAATAGGGTAGCCTCCCTTCCCCCTAAACTTTTTTTCACCCCACAATAAAAAACCATTCTTATAATCTAATAAACCAGCTCAAGTTCAACCAAATCTACAACAACGAAGCTTGAGCAAAATTATTCGAAAACAAAGGACGCTCGAGTTTAGTTCAAATTCAAGACAATTTCAACCAAACCCAGCTTGAACAAACCAGATTTGTATTACGCTGTTTAAACCCGTATTGGTCAGAGAACCATCACAAGATGCACTAATCATGCCATGTCATTCTCATACGTTTTGATAACTATAAATCCAGTCAGCTTCTACCAGGAACGACTAGAAAATATCAAGGTCTTGACAAAATCATTCATTAAGATCAAAACCAATAGAAACTACAAAAAAGACTCTGATTTTTGTTCCATAAATAGCCTATCCTAATTTCTGATACAATAGATACAAGTACAAACTCTCCAAAACCAAGTGTTCCGCCAGCTCTACTATGCCTTGTTTACACGAATTCGTTGCCCTTCAAACAACTGCAATGAACAATAATTAATAGAAATAAATTGTCTAACCGTGAAAAATTGGATACCAACTGATCAAAATTGCTAAGGAAACAAATGCTCAAACAGTTCCAATTATTTGCAATAAAGGAATAAACAGTTCCAGGAAACTAATGAGGACAGCAATATCCATCCTAATGAAAACATAATCACCATACTTCATGATTAAAATTATTGTTTGTAACATGTGAAAATCAGCAGGATGGAAACCACAAGGAAGTATAAATCATGGATGGTGAGAAAGGGTATTTTGATTTGTGATAGATATCATACAAGAATTAGCAGGAATTTATGCAGACAACAGAAGCAAATAGAGACAAAATACACCATGCGCCTGCAAATTTGAAAATTGTCTAGTAATTCTAGCTTTTGCGTCTTTGAATTTCAATGATGGTTTATGTTGCCAGTCATATGAAAACTTCCATAAGAACATATAGAAGAAAGAATATGAACAAGCAGGCAAGTATATGCATGTATAGTTTGATTTCCAGCTTCCTCTAAAATATGGAACAACAGCTATAAACTTACAGCATTGTTGAAAGATGAGATGGCAGCTTCTACATCCTCCTCCGAGGAGAAAGAAACAAACCCAAAACCACTAGATTTTGAAGTCCCTGGAACCCGGGAAACCTTTGCGCTAAGAACTTTTCCCTTCTCAGAGAAGAGGGTTTTGAGTGTATCCGTAGTTACTTCCTTTCCAAGATTTCCAACATACACTTTATGGGGGCTGTCAATGAATTGAGACTCTTCTGCCTGAAGAAGTGATACGTCCGCTTGTAGCAGGGGTTTCTCGGTTATGTTTACTTTGATTTCACGTCCTCCAATCTCCTGTATTAACAACCAGATGGAATTAATTCGTTTTAGACAATTAATAAAATTTTACTAAACAAATTGAAAAAGTGCCGATAGAGGGCAGAGGAAGTATACTTTATACTGAAGAATTCTTTAACAGTGTTTTAATCAATATAAACGTATGAACCTTGGCAACACTTACAGTTCCATTCAGTTTTTCAACAATGGAATTTGCATCTTCAACAGTCTTTGCTGTAACAAATGCAAATCGGCGACTTCTTCCAGAGTATTTATCAAACATCACCTATGACCAAAAGGAAAGGGAGGAAAGTCATCTCTTTTATTTCTTTTCTATGTTATTTATATTACAGTCAACCAAAAAAAAAAACAACAACATTCTATATATTGAAAGAAAGTCGCCAACTAAATCCTCATTCTCTTGCTCAGCCATACATATATCCCAACTTGGATTTTACAATAGTAAATTCTTCACATTGATACTTGCACAAGCATTTAAAATACTTCAGCCAATATTTTCTGGTAAATGCTTACTGGGTTACTAGCAAATCCTCACTTATCTCAAGTATGGTATTATTTAACCATGCTCAAGCATGAAAATAGTAAATGGTTTGACTGTCAATGACAAACATAATAATAGAAGATCAGGAAGACATCTCGAGAAACAGTAAAAAGGTCTTGGCATGCTGCTTTACAAAATCAAGATGAAAGTATAAGTAGAACGGCTCAAAAGATATTGTTAAAGCACCAGATTAGGATCATATGTTTTGATAGCTGCATTATCTTCAAGCTTTCAGTGTTGTCTTATATTGATATGACTATATGTGAATTATTTGTCATTGAAAGGAATGATCAAAATAACTAAGGATTTGTGACAGGCAAAATCAAATTCATGACAAGATTTTATGCATATATTAAGCGTATTGCTGGTAATAACCAAGATTGACGTATTCACGCCCATGAGGTTAAAAATACGATTCCCAGATGAAGTTCCAACTATGGTATTAGTCCACTCTTATTATTTAACATCACATTTAGAATCTAGAAATGCAACTTTGAATGCAATTGTCAAAACGGACAGACACCATATGCATGTAAGTAAAACCTATTGGCAGCCTTGGGTTCGTATACTAGCTGACGGAGGAGCTCCACCCCACCAACCGTTGTAAACTACTCTTAGTTCCAATCAACGAATTACCCTACAACACTGAAGTTCCCTTACACCAATTAAGCTAGGGTGCCCATGATGCTACATATTAACCCAACCAACCTATTCTTCTCAAGCTAACTAATCCAATACTAATATGAACCCAAACACAAATGTAGTGGCTGCCAAGTATCAAATACTTATCATACTGAGTTCTCAAATCTTCAATAACTAACAATTAAAAAACCACAAAAATGCATGGAAAAACACAAAAACGAGACAGAATAAATAAATAAAATGAAATGAAAAGG
The DNA here is from genome assembly GCA_034190965.1 of Prunus campanulata. Taxonomy (NCBI): domain Eukaryota; kingdom Viridiplantae; phylum Streptophyta; class Magnoliopsida; order Rosales; family Rosaceae; genus Prunus; species Prunus campanulata. The sequence continues at coordinate 1,033,913 of CM067209.1, forward strand.
AAAAGCCAAAAACCTCAGCCTTCTCTACAGCTCCGTGTTCTTCAACAATTTTGGTAAGCTCAGCATTATCCACAGTCCTGGGAATGTTGCCAATGTAAACTCTCCTGGCCACTTTAGAAGACGGGTCGGCTGCGACTTCTTCGGCAACAGCAAAGACTCTTTGTGAATGTCTGGGGGTCAGAATCATATAAGAGGAAGTGAGTTTGTGAAAGCCCTGAAATTGGGTTGGTTTGAGGATTTGGAGAGACAGTTTTGGTGCGGCTTTGATGGGATTTGTGGGATGGTGAAGGAGATTGGGTGGTGACAGTAGGGATGAGATTGTAGCCATTTTTTTTTCTGGGCTATTGGGTGTGATTATGAACAAGAGAAGAAAAGTGAATGGGGTTTGAGAGCAGAGTGAAAGAGTGAGGGTGGGAAAAGAGCTGAGACTGAGGAGGCTTCAATTTCATTATCTCATTATCTAGCTGGGATTTTGGTCCAAGGTATCTCACCCGCGGGTGAGATATGTTGAACTTCTTTTTCTTTTGTAGTAAAAGTAAATTAATTTACTAAAAAAAATTCAATTACATTTTTTTAATAAAAAAGATAGTGAATTGCATTTTAAAAAATAATAAATAAGTAAATTATACATAATTTTTTATATCAGTGAGAGTCTAAACTAGATATTCAAATTTGAGTGCAAGGGATAGATTCGCTGCCCTAATTAAAACGATAAAAATTAGTATTTGTGATTTTAGTATATTATCGACCCCTAAATAGGAAGTTCGAAAAAATAAAAGTTAGAAATTAGGCCTAGAAATTATAGAGACCTAATTGAAATGGAGGTGGCCAAAATTGTCATTTCCTTCCCTGTGAGTAAAAGTGATAGCGAGTACCCCATTTTGCAGGTAGGTCTGAGGGTTTTAAGGGTTCGGCCCATATATATACACACCAGTTTCTTACTCGGTGTTTGTGGCTGAGCCTTTCGGAGACGGAGAACCAGTGAGAGACTCTTTCAAAGATTTCACGATGGCGCCGAAGCAGAGGACCCCAAAGGTGACCCGAAACCCAGATCTGATTAGAGGGATTGGGAAATACTCGAGGTCGAAGATGTACCACAAGCGAGGGCTTTGGGCTATCAAGGCCAAAAATGGCGGCGCTTTCCCTCGCCACGACAAGAAGCCAGCGGCTGACGTCCCTGCTGTGAAGCCGCCTAAGTTTTACCCCGCCGATGATGTCAAGAAGCCACTCGTCAACAAGCGCAAGCCCAAACCCACAAAGCTCAGGTCCCTATCTCTCTGTTTTTCTGTATCTATCTCTATGGATTTGTGTGCATTTATGTATTTATCAATGGGTTTCTTTGACAGTGTTATGTTATTGGGTTTGGTTTGCTTTTTCCGTAATGTGGGGAAATGGTTTGAATGGATGCCTTAATGTGTTTGGATTCTGAGAAAATGTGTTTACCTATTATTTTTTCTCTCTCTGTTTTGTAGATTTCTCTGTTTTGTAGATTTGTGAGTGACTGGTTTTTTATCTGATGTGATTGGGTGTGTGCATTCTATTAAGTTCTGTTTATTGGGATTTCGTCTTTGATTTCCACTACCCATGTCAATTATGGAAAAAGAAATTGGGAACATAGAAAGTGAAGATATGCATTGGACGGTCCCCTTGGTTTGGGGTTTGAGAAAGTATTTACTTTGTTATCTGAGTTTTGTTTTTTCCCTTTGGGAGTTTGAGGATATTATCATCTTTCATTTGTTCAATATTGGTTAGGATATAGAGATTAGAGTTAGATATCTCTTTTTACCAAAAAAAACATAAATTGTGAGATGGGACTGTTTTATTTTCTTTTTCAGTTGCTTACTTTAAAGCGGAAGTAGATTGTTTATGTTCGAGAAGCAGTTTTTGATCTTCTGTAATCTCTGTATGGTTTTTTTGTTTAGATCGTTAGTAATTTTTTGTTATTTTCTTTTCTTCATATCTTGTAGGGATAGCATTACTCCTGGTACTGTGTTGATCCTTCTTGCTGGGAGATTCAAGGGGAAGAGGGTTGTGTTTCTGAAGCAGCTCTCATCTGGCTTGCTTTTGGTCACTGGTAAGTTCTTTATTTTTTTCCTTAATTAAGTTTTTGTTTTTTTCTTGTATGTTATTGGTGCAAGAACAATGATGAGAAAATGCCCTTTCATCTGTTTCAGTTCTTTCTTATCAAATTTATTAGTGCTTAATGTTTGTGTCAATTGTTCTGCTGGTTGATTTCATATGGAGATTATTATTTGGTTTGATCGAGCACGTATGTAATACAAAGAAAAACATGCTTTAATGAAGTGTTGGTCATTCATTACATGGAACAAGGTCATTGTTTACATGTGTGATAAAAGTGATTAAATTTTGTTAGTGTGTTTGAATGGAAGTTCAATAGAGCCATTTGGCTGTGCACGTCTGTTTTGAAAAGAACCATTAGGCTGTGCCAGATAATGTGATTTGTAGTTTTGTTGAGCGTTTCCCTTCCCTCTTTTTTTTTTTTTTTCATATTCCCTGCGTGCCTTAGATTTCAGAGTTTTAGTGTTTCTTACTGTCGTTCTTTCTTGTCATTTCAGGACCATTCAAGATTAACGGTGTTCCTCTTAGACGTGTGAACCAAGCTTACGTGATTGGAACTTCAACCAAGGTTGACATCTCTGGGGTTAACGTGGATAAGTTTGATGACAAGTATTTTGCAAAGGAAGTCCAGAAGAAGAAAAAGAAGGGTGAAGGCGAGTTCTTTGAAGCAGAGAATGAGGTTGGTGTTTTTCTTTATTAAAAAAATCTTTAATCTATTTTCAAGAGTACACTGTCTATGGTCGTTCTTTGGCCGTCTTTTTGTTCTTTTCTTCTAACCTTTGATTTCCTTCTTCAAATTGTAGGAGAAAACTGTACTTCCACAGGGGAAAAAAGATGACCAGAAGGCTGTTGATACACCATTGATTAAATCCATCGAGGGAGTTTCAGATTTGAAGACTTATTTGGCTGCAAGGTTTTCTCTCAAGCAAGGCATGAAGCCTCACGAGCTTGTTTTCTAGATTGAAGAAACTGAAAAGTGTTAGATTTTGCTTTTCTATCCAAAATTGTTCCATTTTTGTTTGAACTTGATCTTAGTGGTTGTACTCTTAAGTTTAATTTGTAATTGACATCTAATCGGATGTTACTTTAGATCATGCATTGTGCGAATGTTTTTTTCCTTTTCTCTTTTATTAAAGGAGGTTTGAACCTAGGATCTCTACTCCCTCCCATTTCAAGCCATGTTTTCTAATATTACAGCCTTAGTTGCTGTCATGTGAGATGATTAACTTGTTGGTTGCTTGGGGTTTAGGATAATATTATGGAAACCTTTCTTTGGGGGTGCTTAAATTGAAGTATAAAAACAGAATTCTTAGGATAAATGCGTTGAAGATGGTTGTATGTGTGACGAAACCCTTGCTATTTTTATTGAGTGATGAGGAGTAGTAGCCAACAAATTGAAAACCGACACGAGGAGTATAAAACTCAGCTACAATACAAGAATATTTTACATTGTTCATTGTATGATCATAGTTCTATTTTATTGAGAGGGGAGCCCCTGTTGTTACAAAGGGAATTCAAACAGGGCATTTATTCAAACTCGAATGAGGTTGGATGAAAGCAAGGTTAGATGAACATGGTTACATGAACGTTACAGTTTCCACAGGACTTGCCACAAATTAGTTTCATAGTAAGCTGTCGGTCCGAGCGGGCAATCTCCTGAAGAAATTGCTGGGTACAGAAGGCAGCTTGCTTCGGAACCTGGGGTGCCTCAAGTAATACAGCCCTGCAACTAAAGCAACCACTCTAAATGGGACCACATAAAGAACCACAGATGCACAAAGGCAAAACAGTATGAAAAGGCTGGTTGCTCTTGGGTCTCTCCAGCTCAGTAGAGACTGAAACCTCTCCCCTTGTGTTGCTATGTCACCTACAACTGTCTGTATCCTTCCTGCTACACTTCTGATCCTGTCGTACCTCATTCGAACTATATCGTGGGGTCTAGAGCTCGGAAATGTGTCAAACTCTTCATCCAGCTCATCCGGGTGAACTGTCTCTGCCCATGAAAGTTTGGTATCCATGTGAGGAGGATGTCTAGGCCTGAACCTGTAGTTCCACATTCCAATGAGGAACATGTAGACGAAAAGAGTTGGAAGTATCAACTCTGGGTAGCAAATCAATATGAGAAAGAGAATGTGGACAAGAACTGTGGTGACCCCGTTCTTCCAATCGCATACATCACCCAGCCACCGGCTCATAGAAAACATGGCAGAAAGTAGTGACATAATTCGAAAGAAGTTAGCTTTGCTTCTTCGCATGCTCCACATGTGAGAATCAACATCTAACATGTACTCCACCACTTCTTTCCTAAGAGGTGGCTCAGCTCTGCCAAGTCTTGCTGCTACAATATTCATGGCTTGGTATCGTAGATTATCAACTTGGTTCACTGTGAAAGGATGCAAGTAATGCATTTTTGGCAGCAAGGGGTGCCCATAAACATATATCATGTTAGCAATAGAGAGGGTGGTGAATCGAACTGCTAGTTGGAGCTCCCCCATTTTCTTCACTCCATTAGGCTGTAGAACTAGGAGTGGGTAGGAATGTGTGTACATCCGATGAGCTTCAAGTGTTGATAGTCGAATACGTACCTTCCCAATTCGTGAATCTCTTGCTGCACTGCCTGCAACTGGTGTTTGTTTCTCACTTCCACCCAGGTTGCAGTTATCGAAAACTCCCAATGTTATCACGGTGCAGGGGTCATAAACTTCCCATGTGTACTGCTCATTCCATTTAGGATTGAATGTGTCAAGAATTGTTCTGGTGCGAACCCATTTCTGGCCGTACTTGGCTACACAATAAGAATCTGTGCTCCCTCGGCCATCCTTCATCTTCATTGGAAGAAGCCCTTGTGCACTTAGAATGCCCACTTCCAAAATCCCAACAGGCTGCTTCCAAAGCTGCCTTGCTGTTGGCCTTTGATCACTTATATACATGGTTGATTCATCTAGTACATGGTATCCACCTTCAAGACAAACTCTCAGGTGAATTCTACTAGAAAACTTGAGCTCCTTCCTCCTATCAGGCTCCAAGATACCAAAACCATACTTCTCAAGATTGAACCAGCGAGAATGAACTGGCCTGTGGTCAAGCCGCTTCTCAAACATGTCAATTGGCATGCTTATTTTCCCCAACACCTCATCTTTCGAAGGGTGGACTCGATCCTCGACTGTAATAACCAGTTGCTCCTCAAAAGGCTCAGCTGCCACAAAGACTAAATCTTCATTCCATAATGGATTAGCAGTCCGACTTGGGCATATCTTGGTCCTGAGCAATTGGTTTCCAACTTGAGCTTTGACAAAGACTTCTGGGAGGCGGCTTCTGTCATTGGGCAGCACATCCTGAGCTTCAATCACATTCACCCTCAGGTACCATAGTTTTGGTGATACATATACCTTTGATCTGATATTAAAAACACCCTCACCATAAACAGCTGCAGCATCTGAATGCCATGCATCTGGAAAGGCTTCATCAGCCTGTGTTCCCATCCAAACTGCGAGCATGATCTCACCCCTAACCTTCCCTTCTCCGCGGCGGTGCTCCAGTCTGTACCACTGAGGAGCCAGTTGGCTGTCAGGTGGAACTCTAGTTGGAACCTCATTCAAGTCAAAAACCACCCTTCCAAGATAATCATCTCTTCCAATCATCTCTTTATCTTTGACAAAAACTTCTACCACTGATGATTGAATTCGATCTTTTGAGAAAGCAAACACCTGGTTCCACTCTGGATTCATTTTCCTCTCAAAATGCCTTGTTCTTCCCTTATAGTTTCCCAGCTTTACTTCCACATAAGGATCACAGCTTCCGGTAATGGAGCTGGGAGGGAGGTCTTTGGCTTTCACAACGCGAACAAAAAGATAAAACATTTGTTCAACAAGGTCATAAGTGCTTGTAAATCTCTCACCACTCATCCATCCTCCTCCTCCATGTGCTCCTCCATTTGGCCATCTCTCACCAAGCTGTGGGTTGGTGTCTTTCAGTTCATAGTCATCTTGGTGGTTATGATGGGCTTCCAGTTGAATTGGCCGCATGGTTAGTGGGAAACCTTGATGTTGTATTTCTACTGATTTGCCTGGTTGCTGCAGAACTTGATGCTTGTGTATGTGATGTGCTGTTTCAGCTTTTACTTCAACTGGCTCTTTGATCTCCTCCTTTGGATCTTGTGCAGGATCACTAATGCTAGACCCGGCTGCTGCAGCAGAAGAATTTGTTTCAATCAAAGCAACCGCAACAACTTTTTTGTTGAATTCTGCTGTGATAACTGTAGTGTTATCTACTACAGGGCCTTTTTCTTTGGGAATAGCAGCCAATACTTTGCTATTAGTTGTGCTTTCTGTATTTGGAGGAGCAGAGGGACTAGAAGTTGGGTGTTCTGGTGGTTGTTGAGAATTAGAAGGAGAGTCTTCTAGTAGTTGTGGTGGAGAATATGGAGGAGATTTTGGTTCAGGTTCTAGTGAAGTATATACTTTTAAACCAATCTCTCCCTTGACGGATGAGAAAAACCACTTCTTTCCTAACTGGAATCTTTGATAAACTTTCTCACTTTTCGTGACAATATTTGAGCAAGGAATTCTTACTCTTCCAAGGAAGTTTCGGCCAGGAGTAGGGGATCTCCTCTCATGGTAGACAGAGGCATCAATGGTTTGGTGATGGAAGTTTTGTGTTTGGTCGATATCAAAGAAAAGTTTGTGGTTCCAAATGGGGTTGAGGTTCTTTAAAGCAGTTTTGGTTCGGCTAAGCTTGTTTACAAAATCAACTTCTACAAATGGACTAGCAGAACCTTCACCGTCTTTGGGCATAAGATCATGAGCATCTACCACTTCTACTACCAGCTTCATTCTCCTTTTGCTTACTTGGCTGCTGTGAGAATCTAGAGGAAGTGACACCTCTCAAGCAATCTGATATAAGCTTCAGAAGCAAAGAAGTTTTATCTAGGAAGGAACAAAATTAAAAAGAAAAAAAAAAAAGGAATGTTCAGGTTCTTTCTCTTGCACTGTGGTACTATGCTATTTTGGTGAAGCAAAGAATGATTTGACGAAGAAGCTGCCCTGCCTGTCAGTTCTGTTACAAATCGAAATATGGCCGAAAAAATGGAGGGAAGCCTTAAATTTGTTTATAAAGTGTGGGAAAGTGAACCTCTGCCATTCATATAATTCTCAAAGAAGGCAATATTATCTCATTAATTTTGTCCCAAATGCTTCAAGCAAAATTTGTTCTATTTTATATTACTTCTGCATTGCTTGGGAATGATCTCAATTCTGTTTCTTTTTTGTTTGCTGAGAGGTAAGAGCCTCTTAACATGATGAAGAATTAAAGCTAACTTTTGTGTCTTTTATATACAAAACAAATAAAATGTTCTCGAGGCCTCTGTAAGAAACTTACATGGCTAGCTTTTCTTTGGCATGAAGAATCAAATCTCAGAGATCCTTTTCTTCTTATGATCAAGGGTATAACTTTCATCTGATTAAAAATTTATTCACTTGAATCTGTGTGTGTTGAAGGGACATCCCTTTCTTGGCTAGACAGCAATCTGAATGTCATGAAGTGTAAAGTAAAGAAAGTTAGGAAAAGAAAGGGCTATGAAAGGCAAGTTGGAGCCTAAGAAAGAAAGAAAAAGCAAAATCTGAAGCTGCATGGTTTATGAGTAGTGATCAAAGATGCTTTGCTTTCTGCTTTCTACTGTTTCTTACTTTTAACTTATTTATTATTGTTGCCTCGCTCGTTTTGATTCTGTCCAAGTTTTGGTTTGTCATTGTTTTTCTTTTCTACTTTAACCATTGCATTGTTAGGAAGACCATGTGATTCATTGCTTGACTTCATTATGTTTTTGAATTTTTGAGTGTTGTTGGATCAATCGTTGTTCTTCTCATGTTCTGTTATGAATGCAGTGATCTGTCAGTGCTTTTGCCATATCTGCAGACTGTTTGAACTTTAGAACATCATATTAACAAAAGGACTCATATTTTGAACTTGTGCTCGTATCGTACATGAAAATATTTTATTTAATTGAGCCAATGATGGGGTGAAACATGAGGCAGATACCTTCGAAGGATTAATATTAATTACATACTTACTGAATCACACGTTCTGCCGAACATTAACTTGACCAACAATTCAAATTCATCTCACAATAGATCAACCTTTCTCTACGTATTTTTCCCCTTTTTTTTTTCTTATAATAAAATACAATAAAGTAGTAAGGGATTTGTAACTTAAGTAGTTGAGATTGTTTCTGAAAATGCTAAAAACTCTTTCTAACAACGAAAAGCATTTTCTAATAGCGTAATTCTAGGTCACAAAAGAGGTTTCTGCTAGATATTTCTTCAAGAATCAATAAATTCTGGGCTTCTAAAAAGGTCTATGAGAGCTAAAGTGCTTCTTACAGAAGCATTCCCAAACGGACGGGGTTACTCATGCACCAAAGTCCTCTCTTCCAACTCCTTTCTTCCAATATGGCTGGGATAAGAAATAAATAAAAAAAATAAGAAATAAGAGAGCCAAGTCAAGGCACAACCTAGTACTAGTAACTAGGTTACTGGCGGTTGAAAACTACAGCTTGGCCACAGGACCTCAAACTGCAAGTAGCCAACGGTCTCTACCACACACGCACGCATTCACTAAAATTAGATCCTTAACATACGCTAATTATAATTATCTCTTTTTGATAATTTATTTGCAAAACAATAGAAAAAGTGTCTCCCACAAGATTGGGCCGGGGCCCTTCTCTCTCTCTCTCTCTCTCTCTCTCTCTCTCTCTATTCCATCAACTACTACTAGAACCTTCGTCACTGTCTCAAAGACTCCAAATTTAGGGTTTCTCGAGGGTTTATCACACAGCCAAAAACCCTAGAAAAGCCCAACTCCACGAAAGACTTGATCTTTTTGGGTGGTTCGTCCAGCTTTCCCAAATGGCTCGCTCCAATGGCGTCAGGCTTGTCAACTGGCTCGCTCGTCGCTCTTTTGCCTCCAACCCCATCCACAACCCTACATCCTCCGTATGATTCCTCATTATTTCTCCCCTCTTCGATATTAATTGTACTAATTATTGTCATTTCCTATTATTTTTGTTTTAATTTACTGTGAATGTCTTTTCGCTGTTTAACTTTGATCAATGTTTGAATTGCTGCTAGGCATGCGGGAGGATGCTTGGAGGCGGTTATAGGACATTCAAGACTGGGGTTTGCAACAATTCTAGGGTTTTAGGAAATTATACTACTACTAATAATGGTAGGTCAAACACCCACTTTTCGTTTTTTGAATTCTACTGAGCATTAAATTTCTTATTCTCCCCCCGCCCTTTTAATGGATTCTTTTGTTTTTGTTTCCTTTTCTCTTCCCCCTCCCCACTCCTTTTTTTGCAGGTTGTAGAAAAAGTTGGTTGCTTGGAGCTCTGAATACCAATTGGTTCGCTGCAAGATCAATTCATGGAACTGGTACCAGACACATATGTTTTCATTTTCTTTATTTGTTCAAGTGTATACAAATATATTCTTGTTTATGCATTTGTGCACATGTCAATTATTTGGGATAATTTACTCATTCAAATCCTGTCTGATTTTGACATACCATGAACCTGTGTCTTTGTGTCGGGTAGTTTAAGTTGAAAAACTATGTATTATGATTTTTTTTTTTGGTATAAATGTTATGTGGAAAAGAACTGGAGCTCAAGGATTTCTATACTTTATTGGGTACTTTCTTGCAATATCATGCCATTATTTGTTCATTTTGATACTGAGAACATAATGGAGTATGTGGAATTTAATTATGGGGCTTGTCCTGCCTTTTATGCACCAGCATCTATGTCCACAAGAGATTACTATGATACATTGGGTGTAAGCAAGAATGCAAATGCATCAGAAATAAAGAAAGCTTATTATGGGGTAGGTTTTCTTTGCTTCACTTCCCCTTTTCTTGATGTACATATTTAAATACTTACTCAAGTCTTATAGCCTGGATAAATGTGTGAAATCTATAACATACCTTGGACATGCAGTTAAGATTTTGGGATGCGATTCTTATTTTTTACTGTAATGGATATAAAACTATAATTCTAAAATGGTTCCAACATTTAAAGTGGTTTTCCAGAAATCTTAGAAAGTTTCTATAATGTTAGTTCTGCTGTTGGAAGAATAAGAAGTGTATAATGATAATGCATAATGTCAGTACCTATTCTAGTTAGTCAGTGGAAGTTTAGTCGTTTTTCCAGCTGTAATCATTGTTTGTTGTAATCCGAATGTGTATTCTACTTCCCCGGTTCAAGTTTTTTCTGCTCTGAATCATGCTAACTTTGATCCGTCATCTCCCCTATTTATTTTGCAGCTAGCAAAGAAGCTCCATCCAGACACAAATAAAGATGATCCTGATGCAGAAAAGAAGTTTCAAGAAGTTCAAAAGGCCTATGAGGTTATTTTTTCTATTCCCGAAGTTCTTGACTATTACTATTAACATGCTGAAAAGCAACTTTGTTAATTTTTGTTGTAGGTTTTGAAAGATGAGGAAAAGCGTCAACAATATGATGAGGTTTCACTTCTGATCTTTATCTTTATGCCTTGTACCTTTTATTATTAAACATATAACTGCTGAATACCTCCCTGATGAGATGCTTCTCGCTGAGTAGGATGTGGAATAGGTCCTTGGTATTTTGCTCGTAACACCTTGTATTTAATGCTTTTGTAAGTATTGCATGACACTACATTGGATGGGGGTAAAATTTGCTTTGGTCAAACAGTTTTGCATCCATGTTGATATTTCTTGTGGTGCTAAGATATAGAAGTTTCAAGTGCTGTTTTGGTCTCTCACTTCTTCTTTTAAAATAATTTTTAATATGTGGTTGGCAGCAACACTGCTTTTTATGTTTTTTAATTGGCTTTTGAAAATGTGATTAGCTGGACTTAGCGGAACCGGTTGGGGCTTCTTTAGGGCTTATACTAATTTTGACTAATTCATTTGGTTTTGTTCTTCAGATCCTTATGTGTATTAAAATGATGACAAACCATTCACATATTTTTTTAAAGTGATATAAGAGAATTGAAGGATTCAAATTCTACCCAATTTATAATCCAGATGGAGATTTCCACTATGTTTCTGTTACAACTTGGATTGTTTGGGGTGCTTGGGATCAGAATATTATAAGATTTAGTAATTTAGTTTGGCATTCTGACAATTCTAATTTTCGAGTGGTCAACAAGGGAATTGCGTGGTCATTTTATTGTCATTACTCATGGGCATTTTACTTTTTTTTAAATTTTCTTATCTGGCACAATTTAAACTAAGTTATGCAATTCCCACTTTTTTCCTTGCTATGTTATTTTCAACTCCATGCTTATTTAGAGTTTCCCAAGGTTTTAACACATGTTTACCTCTGAAGCCCACATTGGTGCCCATAATCCCATTCCTTATCTTCATAGTCTTGGAAGGTCCTTATATTTTGTTCATTTACAATAGCAAACACTAACAATCACACAGCAATTCCAACAAAATGTTTGCTTCTCAACGCAACACCACACACACACGCACACACACACACACACACACACACCCCCACCCCAAAAATATTTAGAAGTCCATGTGATGGCAAGTAAACCTTTTAGCTTCATGATCATCTCAACTGAAGGACTCCTGTTGTACTATGGTTTTACGTGTTCCTTGTCTAATTCACTTTTGTTGATTTATGCCTGCACTTATGTCATTAAGTACACTTTTGCAGGTTGGCCATGCTGCATTTGAAGATCAAGGCAATGGCTTTCCCAATGATTTCAGGAATCCATTTCAAGATATCTTTGATGATAATGTAATGACTTTATCCTTACAGTAAGGTTTGTTTGATTGTTGATATATTATCATTGGGAGTTTTGAAATTTTTTATCAAAATTTTGGTAAACTAAAAGTGTCATTTAGAAAAAAATTGGTGTTGCATTCTAACTGTTATTCAACTTCATCCATGAAGAAAACTTAACATGGCATTTTTTTTAGGCTGGTGAATATATTATGTATATTCTAGCTGTTGTAATTTGTGAACTTACAAAAAATTTCAAGGATGTGTAAGGAGCATCTTCCATCACATAATCTTTTTCATCTTGATGTGGATGTGGCACTATATATCATTATATTTGGATACACTCCAATCTCAAGCTTAGTTGTTAGTTTAACTTGGAAAATGGTTGTGCCACTCACAGAACATCTTGATAGCCCCAGCCCTGGTGGAAACATGTTATGTTTAGTTTGTTTTATTTCACCAATTTGAAGTTTTTTCTATTTAAGCAGTATGTTCCTGCTTCATAGCTCTTTCTTTCTTTCTATTATTTGTAACTGGTTTTGTTAAGGTCGGTGCTACTGCAATTTAGTATGTGATGTGGGGTTGTTGGTTTCTTACTGATGAACTTTCAAACTTCATGATCATAGAAATCATATCATACTTTCTACAACAAAATGAAGTACCATCTATGTTTCCTAATTATTGGCTCTTGCCTTTTTTTGGATGTTATATTCACTTTGGATTGTATGTGCATGTTATTGGTGGGGTGCTGTTTCCGATGGAGATTAGATCTTCAACATTTTTCGTCAGAATTTTGGTGGTCAAGATATCAAGGTTTCATCCCTCTTCATTTTTATTGTTGATCTGCGTATGTGCTTTAGAGTCTGCCTCATGACATGGATTTCTTTTCATAAAATACACAGGTTTCTTTGGAACTTTCCTTTATGGAAGCTGTTCAGGGATGTTCTAAAACTGTGACATTTCCAGCTGCAGTGGCCTGTGAAGCTTGCGGTATGCTGAATCTGCTCATTTCTAAATGTCTTTGCTACTTTTGAAAGTATGCTGTTGTGGCATTTACAGTTGTTTTTTGCTCTTTAGTATTTGAATGAAACTCTCTTATCTGATTTCTTGTGCTTTTGGATCTTTGCAGGTGGAAGTGGTGTTCCTCCTGGCACCAGACCTGAATCATGTAAGCGCTGTAAAGGGTCTGGCACGGTTAGTTTTTCTAAGAACAGAAACCTTATCATTTATTTGATCATTAAGAATATCACATCATCTGCTCTTATTAACCATTGATTTTCTGCATATCCAGACTTACATGCAAACTGGCCCATTTAGGATGCAGACAACTTGTACACAGTGTGGCGGTACTGGTAAAACTTTCCCGGTATGGTTCACATCTTATCTATAATAACTCATTTTCACTACTCAACAAACAAGTTTAATTGTCTATTTTTATTCTCCAGACATGTCGTGTCATCATTTTTTAAGTTTAGTCTTTGTTTGCTGCCTAGTGTCCCAACGTTGTTACTTCATACTTGCTTTATTGGCCAGCTGTTGTTCGATATTTGCTTACGTACTGGAATGGTTCTGTGTGTGTGTGTGTGTGTGGGCTGGTTTGTTCCCACTTTCTCATGAAGCACGCATTTTGTTCAATAAAGAAGTGGGGAAGTGAAACAAACATGAAAATCAACATGGGAAGATTTCCTATGTGTGAATAATAGCGTGCTTGAAATTGAGTTTCATGAATACTTATAGATGAGTTCCTGTACTTTTTTGCCAAATGTAATTTTAATTTGTTCCTATAGATACATGTAATGCACGTAGGCACTTTTATGCATAGGTTTGTATGTAATTCCAAATATCAATGAGATTTACTTTGTTAAGAATTGAGTTTCGAAACCCTTCCTTTCTTGCATAGGTAATGTTAAATGGTTATGCTCCAATTTCATGTTGTATTCCTATTGTGTATTAGTTCTAAATGTTTACTGTATAACTCTTTAAATATTATGAGTTATAATGAAATACATCACTTTTTGGTTTCAGACACTTTGCAAATCATGCAATGGGAAACGAGTCACAACTGGAATGAAGTCAGTCAAGTTAGATATCATGCCAGGTATTTCCAATAGTTTTGAGGCATTGGGGTTGCTTCCCAATGGATAATTGTGGTTTTTTTGTTGCCAAGGATCATTATTTTTGCTGAATCATTATATATATAGGATTTTATGTACTTGAGTGGGGTTGTGTCTCGTAAAAGGAATTATTTGTCATTTTGTTAAAATAATCATGAATCATAATTTGCAACAAAGAAGTCGAACTACAAATCTTGGAACTATATTTGCTTGTTTCTGTAATGGTGGGTGTAATGACTTTATTTCCATTTACAGGTGTAGATGACAATGAAACTATAAGGGTGTATAGCAGTGGTGGGGCTGATCCTGACGGAAATCAACCTGGTGATCTTTTTGTTACCGTTAAGGTGACCTGCATAAGTTCTAATTGCTGTTGACGTCCTTGCTTTCTTTCTCATTATTGGTACCGTAGTATGTATAATCCTTTTGTCTTATAAACGTACATCTTAATTCTGTTTGCAGGTTAGAGAAGACCCAGTTTTCCGTAGGGAAGGTGCCGACATTCATGTAGATGCTGTTCTGAGTATCACTCAGGTACTGCTTAAATCTTTTAGTGCTCAAGAATGTTGTTTATATGCTTTAATGCAAGAAAATCTTGAAGAGTCAGTATTATGAGATGGAGAAATAGAATGATCCATTTTCACTTCGGTAGTATCTAATTACCTCGAGGTCACCAAGCAGCTAAAGTATGAAAACTCTGTTCAGTTTCTATGATTATTTTGTTGTTGATAGATTCTTGAGAGTTATAATGTTTCTAGGCAGACTAAAGGATCTTAAATGATGGTTTTGGGGAGTTCCCTACTGTGCTGTTTCTTTCTTGTAACTTGGGATTTCCCATCTTTCTTGTACTGAGAAATATTCATTTAGTCGTATATAGAGGTTTAATAAATGCTTTTTTTGCAGGCAATTCTGGGAGGAACTATTCAGGTCCCAACTCTCACTGGAGATGTTGTATTGAAGGTTTGTTTTGGAACTCATGCATGATCAGCAACACGTTCTGAACTGAAAAAGACAGATAAATTTGATTTTCTGTAGAGGTTATTGTTGTCATAATACTCAATGTGGCAATATTTTAAGTTGCTTTCTAATTTGCAGGTCCGTGCTGGTACCCAACCTGGTCAGAAGGTAGTCCTAAAGAAGAAAGGTCAGGAAATTGGATTCATGCTTTTTGCTAATTGTGTTGATAGTTTCTAGCACTGATAAGAATTTTGAGTTTACCCACTGCATCTCCTGGATAGGCTCTAGTTTCCTCTGCATGTCCATTTTGCTTTGCAGTTTAGTAATTTCGGTTGAATATACAATTTATCAATCTCCACTTCATGTGAATAAAACAAGGTCAGTTCTCACTTTTCTTCCTGGTGATTGATAACAGGGATCAAGACAAGGAACTCTTATTCGTTTGGTGATCAATATGTGCACTTCAATGTCAGCATCCCAGCGTAAGTTCTACTGGCTTCAAACAATTTTGTTAGTATAGCTTGTTAATATGGTAACCTCTGTTTTGACCAGAAAGACTGAGTCAGTGTTCTATCTAAGTAACTCGGAACTTGACACGTAATTGTATTGCAGGAATCTGACACAAAGACAACGAGAATTAATTGAAGAGTTTGCCAAAGAAGAGCAGGGGGAATATGGTAAGCGTGCCGCTGCCGGAGCATCTTGATAATATGGGCTGGAGAGGTTTCTTTGTTTGTTAAGATATTTTCTAGTCATGCATAGCTGAAGGAGAAGGAATGAGAGGAAGTAGGCATAGCAAAAGGATCCACCCATTCTGGAAGCGGAGTTATTTTAGGTTCCAAATTCCAATTGAGCAGTTCTATTTGTAAGGTTGTGTAATATTTTTTTATACTTCCAAGTCATAATCCGTACTTGTCATTTAGGCGAGGTGATCTGTGATCATCATGCAGTAATTTTGTGACAATGTACATATTCTGACTTATAATCTTATAATCATAATGGACTTGTTCATGTCCATAATTATTTTTGCCACAAATATATTGAACACAGATTGAAATGTTTTCTTTTGGAACTGAATCTGAACTGCCATGTAAATCAACTGCATTATCTCTTTAGAAGTAAAGCAGTCGGAAGTAATCTTCTAGGCTGAATCTGTATTGTACTTACAGACCACAGTTGAGACAGATTGGCATCCGAAGAACTTCTCCCGACCATTTTTACTCAACATTGAATTAGTGAAAGGATGCACTTTTACCCGGGAAGCAATAACAGAATAAAAGAACATCTTGCATAAAAATGGGCTTGTTTCTCTAAAATTTAAGACAACTTATTTATTTTAGCTTTTCACAAACAAGCCCATTTTAGCACGACAATTTCACAAAATTTAAGAAAATGGCTTGTTTCTTGAATGATACAAACAAATGGTCCGACTCAATATGAGTTCGAGCTTAATCAAATCAATTTACATTAATAAGATGGCTCACTTACATAATTAGACCTTCAAGCCAGGCAACGTATAATGCAAATTAGGGAATAAAACCTGTGGGAAATATGAAAAGACAGCAATCTGCATCATTTTTAGTGTAATACTTACTTGAGTATACTCAATGTCATAGTGAAATGTGATGCTTGGTGTGAATTGCAAAATCCCATGAACCATCGAGTCTTTAAACGCAAGTTACGCCTGAAGCCATTAGGCCGAGGGCACGCCTGCGTGGGCATCACACATCGTTGTCCCTCCCACTACTCCCTCGGGATTGCGGAGGTTTGAATACTGGCCTCCTATGCTCGTACCTGTCAAAACCCAATATCATAAGCGAATCAAAGCCCACACAATGCCAAGATTTGAGCATTTGAGGAGAGAAATATAGACAATTTGGGAAGTGAGTGGGTTATAATTTTTTTCCACGTAGCTGGCGTTGATAAGCTACTTTGTAGCGTAACATAGGGGCTGCTCTTCGAGTCCTTTTCATTTTTCATCTTCAACTTCTCTCACTCTCTATCTGCTTCTCACTTTCTCAACTCCTCGTTTGCCCCAGCCAAACTCCTCACCTGACAATGTTTTCCACCTGTATAGGCTGGCATGAGGCCGGCCTTGGGTCCAAAAAAGGGGCAATGTCACAGCCAAACTCCTCACCTGACAATGTTTTCCACTTGAATAGGCAGGCATGAGGCCGGCCTTAGGTCCAAAAAAGAGGCAATGTCACACCTCCTTTTCATGGAATAAGTAAATAATGTTAAAACTAGTGGTATTTCAAACTACACCATGTGAGTGATTGTCTATTTATTGAGTGGTTTGGTTAGAGAGAAAGAGGATATTTTTATGGAGGCGATTATATGGACCATTCCTTCATTTTTAGTCCTACCTAGGTAAGCGCTAAGCTAAGCAAAGCTAAACTCTCTTCTTAACTAATTTCTGTCCGCCGAAATCATCAAGCTTTGTAATCTATTTATCATTTTATGGTCGAAAGTCTTTTTAAATGTTAAATATTAATGTTTTCTTGCTAATTTTTAATTTATTTTTGAGTTATTTATATTTACACTAACACCCCTTCAGGTTTTCGGCTTTTCTACAAAACCCCTTAAGGGTTCAATAATTACACAAACACTCTAGAGGTTTTAAATTGTTTTCACAAAATCCCTTTTCGTTGATTTTTTATCCGAAGATTGATTATTTTATACAATGATAAATTGTTTTCATAAAATCCCTTTTCTTTGATTTTTCATCCAAAGATTGATTATTTTATACAATGATTTGAGATTTTCATTTTGAATCAAATTACTTTTAATATATATTATAAACGAACTGTTGCCGAGATTCACAAACCATAGCAACGTTAAAACTTCCAACTTGGGTTGTTTCTTGAACGAGCCAAGCCCGGCTTCACTGGTATAGGAGCAAAGCTCGAGTTAGCGTATGAAACACACCATTTGCATTAAGCCTTTGATTAGCAGTTGTCAAATTCAATTTATTTCTTTCTTGAATCAGGAAAACAATGATCGCAGTATTACATGTACCTTGAAAGGAAACATTTATGTTGAAACTCCTTTCAGATGATTCTGAAAATTTGGCTAAATATAGAAACAAAAAACAACAGAATTTTTCCATCTGTCACTACTAGGGCAAGTTACACATGGGGCCTATTTGCTCTGGAAATTGCTCTTTTGCTGCCTGAATCTATCTGCAAGCCTGATTATTATAATAAAAAATTACAGAGAACATCCACGGATTTCATACACATCTCAAGATTTCTCTACCTTCCAAAAGTTCAGTGGACTCGGTTCTCATCCTTAAACCAATAGAAAAAATTCTTCCCTCAAAATAGCCAAACCTCACAAAGAAACCCACCTTGTCAGCTAATAAAATCTCTGACTTGAATCTCAAGATGCAACTTTGGTTTTTGATTTCGGTTTCTTGGCATCCAATGCTCCTAAGCCTTTGCCCAATCCAACTGGAGGCTGACCTTCCTGGTCAGTTGTTGATTGATCTTTTTTGGCATCCGCCGGACCATTTACAGGATGACCATTGGCTTCCTTTACTCCATCAGTTTCTCCATTTTCTACTGCATCTGGGGTAGCACCTGAATTGATGATATTGAGAAGCTGAGTAAGTGGAGGCAAAGCTTGGACTGGAACACCATGTGGACGTATTAAGAGGCCCCTTGCTGCTGCCTTCTTCCTAACTTCAGCTGCTGCACGAGCAGCCCTCTCATCAACTCCCCTACCGCGTGGAAGAGTTTCACCAATTATTGCGGCATTAAGAGATTTGTTGACGGAAGGGTTAGAACTCCCAGACCCACCGGCTATGGCAGCAGATTGGAATGCCTGCATCAAGTCAGGATGGGCCTGACATGCAAAGTTAACTATTAACTGGAAATCAAGATTCTTGGTGTAAATTATACACGAGATACGAGAGAGGGTCTCAACATCTGGAGACCGAAGGATTAGTATCCTAGCAACATTTACAAAATGCTCTCCAAATAAGTTACAGTTATCTCCTTTTCTTTTCCGATAAAAGATTCCAACACCACACCAGAATATCTAGTGTGCAGAAAGCACACGAAAACTAGGCTTCTGAGCCTTTCATGGAAAATTAGAAATGAAGAGGACGCAGAATAGGAATAGGCCACAATAAGAATATGACTTTGGAAGATATTAAAAATACAAACCACAAATTATCCTTCAATTCAACAAGATTTTGAACTTATTAGCAAAAAGTAGCATCCAAAGTACCTTCAAGATGTCGATTGCCTTTTGAGCTGAAGCAGCATTCAAAGCTTGACCTTTTTGCTTTTGTGCATTCATCTTTCAAAGAAGAGAAAAAAGTTTAAGAATCAGAACCAAATAGTAATTAAGTATATGCAACCAACCTCCAGTATGATTTCACCATGCAAGGTACAAATACCTGTAGCTCACGCATCTTAAATGTCTTCATCCAGTTTTGAGAGTCACGTGTTCTTGAATCCTCCTCACCCAATTGTTTCACAAGTATATCGTACGTTTTCTTCTCATGCTGCAACACCAAGTGTCATATGGAACAGTGAAATCGTTTTCTATTAAGTGAAAATTACATTAGAAGGCAAAATGTCATTATTATTCTTCCACTCATTCAATGACATTGACATCTAAATTAAACACTACTTTTAATATTGTTCTTTTGTTTTTCACTCAGTTTATTGCTTCTATGTATTAGAACGCTGTATGAAGGTAAAACATACTTTTGACAACAGCAAAAAAGTAATGAAAGAAAAAACTCGTCCTCTACAGAGCCACAGTAATATTCAATTTTCTTTCTATGTTTTCCATGACTGTATACATATATACACGCATGCAATAACACATGCGCATACATGTGTGTGTGTGTGTGTGTGTGTGTGTGTGTGTGTAAAAGAAGCCCAAACATGGAAGCAGAGATGCGGAGATCAAGATATCACTGTCTAAATTCCTAGGGGGGGCTATCAATTTGTGGAATTTGGATGGCCTTTAGTTCTGTATTTTCTATTTACAAAAGGGACATACCTGGTGAGAGAGTTTGAAGGCACCCATACAATTAAATGCAATAGCAAGTGCATGATAGCATACAGCAGTCTGGATATGTTCCTCCCCTAGAAGTCTCTCATTCTTTTTCAAAGCCTCTTGCAAATATCGAAGGGCAGTGTCCATCTTCCCAAGATCCTGGTACATCATAGCGACATTAATGAAGGTTGCAGCAACATCAGGGTGATCTGGGCCAGATGACAAACTTAGCAGGAGCAATGCCCTGGACATGTGTCGTAGTGCAAGCTCTGTCTGATTAAGTCCGTGATAGAAAAGAGCCATATTTCCATAGCTGCCATAGCAAAGTTGCAAATGAAGGAGCCCAAAATCAAATCCAGAAAAACAGAGAGAGAGAGAGAGAGAGAGAGAGAGAGAGAGAGAGAGAATAAAATCAATCATTACAGGCAAGTGTTTGAACACTATTAACAAAAATACAAATAAAAAACCAACTAATTCATATAAGAATTTTCAAACTGATTAAGACACTACATCCATTTTCAGTTCATGGCATCCGAATAGATAATATTCCTTTTTATTAATATTAATCAACTAAACGTTTCTTCCTTACTTTCATTCATTTCTAGATTATTAGTGAGTTAGCATGTAGGATGGGTACTTTTCCTACCTCACTGTAACTCAAAATATCAGAAGACAGGAGAAGGAAGGGGGGTTGCGGGGGGCACAGAAACAAACATCAGCAGAAATAATCCAATATATGTCACACAGTTAACGTCAGTTCTGGGCAATCTTGCCAAGACTCCAATATTTACCCCAGCATTGATTGGAAATATATCTTTTAAAAAAAGGAAACGTGACAATTTGCATTGCAATCCTCAAAAGAGCAACCAAATATCACAGAACTTTAACAACAGTTAACAGTTTTAGTTTATGTTATATAATCGTATAGTATGAGACTAACACAGAAAATTCAATTAAGAATAAGTATTCAACAACCATCTCAGTTAATGAAACAAAAATAAACACAAGAACCCAATACCTGTGAGCAGTGTCAGGGTGGTCTAAACCCAGGCAACGCTCATTTATAATTAGTTCCTTGTGTTGTTGCATTATGGCTCCCGCCATATCTCCTGCATGATAAAGGACCATGGCAAGATACCTGAAATTAAGTACACAAAAACCTCAGCTTAGATGTGATGTGCATCATGAATAACTAATTACAATTAGAAACAAATCTGTCAAACAGTTTCAGGAGGCAATGCATACCGACAGCAGTTTGCAACCTCCCGATGCATTGGACCAGTAACCTGCAATCACAAAAAAAAGAAGAGGATATAATGTACTAGACACACACATTTCATTGTAAATTTAAGATAACAACCCAAATAATATTATTCACCTGCTGAAGTATCGAAAATGCTTCAGAAAATAATGTGTAGGCTTCGCTCAGCATTCCCTGAAATAAAAAGTGCAAGATAAGTGACAAACCACATTATTATTTGAACATGATATTGATCACAACGAACTGATACTAGTTGCAACTTGCGCATGTCCTAATGTCCTGATATCCCATCATGATTTTGTTCTATATCCGTCCCTTCTTTTGAGGAAAACCAGTGGACACATTTTTGTGGGATAGAGTACAGTTTTGAGCTTTGTTGCGAGCATCACACACTATCATGTGAGTTCAGAGATACTCCATTCTTACACTATATGCAGACAGGGGAAGAGTGTTTATTGGGATTTTTCTGTTGTGTTAGTTTATGTTTGGTGTGCAGTTGAGTTTTACTATCTGTTGGTGAACTGCCTTGTCCACTACAGCGCAATACTGTTGCACTTGGTTTTGATCTAATAGTTTTACCGTAGCTAAAGTTTATGTTTCTTATCATATATATATACAAAGCTTGAGAACCAGGATCCCATGGCATTTTCTGCTGCAATTCCATTTTTGCAAATTTCCCCATTTTCGCAGATTTCCCCGATAAGTTTGATTCCCTTAATGAAAGGGATCCCTTTTGATGAGAATAGCAAAGGACAGTTCTTAAATGGGGATCTAAATATTAGACAACTGAACTACAGTGCCTTGTGGCCTCAACAAAGCCATCCCTCGGTTCTTATCAAAGGGATCCCTCTTAAGAAGGGGACTCATATATAACAAACTCATAATGGGATATTAGGACATGTGCAAAGTTTCAGATTTTGAGCGGATTTTCGCCAAACCTATATAAATTCTTCCAGTGAACAATCCCAAATTAATTATAATAAATATAAAAAACCAACACCTTAAAGTTGAATGCTTTTTTAAATGTCAGATTATTGCAGAACTAAAATATATTTGGTTCCATGGTAAATGCAGCATCCCTATATTCTAATACAACAATTATTGGTCATCATCAGATTCATGGTAAACGTATCCCAGAACAAAAAGATATAAAAATATACACCCTGACATTCTTTATATTAATATAACTTCAAATTAAAGTCTCGGCCATCGTTTGGAATTAGCATTGACTTCCAAGGTTCTCACAGAAGATTATATTTCTGGTTGAGAACATTTCCTTACATCCTGAACCTAATGCCATCACAATACCAAGATACAATTTCTTTGAAGAATCCTTGATAAACAACAAAGTACAGTGCATACCTCTGCCAGTTGGATCTTTCCTGTTTCCACAAGATCCTTAGCTTCTGAACACACAGGAACTGAGTGTTTCACTACAGGTTGCAGATTTAAGATATCTGATATTTGGAAAGGTGCTGCAGAATTAAGATCATATCTGCGAGCTGCAATTGTAATGCCCACCTGCGAATGAAACCAAAGTCAATTTGTCCGCCACTTAGAAGCGTAAGTGATTGTGAAGCAAATTTGAGTAGCAACCAAGTAAATTGGACCAGAAGAAATTATAGTTACCTTCTGACAAAGATTACGTATAACAGAATCTTTCTTTACATGAGTCCTAGCATCCTCTGGCAGCTCAAACTATCATCAATGGCAAATTACATAAAACGATAGGTTAATAAACACCAATCAAAGATACCCTTTTGAGGACCAAGTACTAAACTTGGAGATCCCACAAAACATATACAAGTCCATTTTAATTTATACAGCCCAGAAAAAGGAAAAATGTTATGAAACAATATGGAAAATGACCCATAGCCACAAATGATACATCATTGGAAATAAAATCAATGAGATCCCCACGGGGTGTGCATATTTCTCAACAAAGAATTGTGACCCGTTAAAGTTATTCAGGGAGCATAATTTCATCGCGTCAAAAAGTTATTTGGGGATGTCAAATTTTTCCTGGAGAGCCAGATATTATTGATAATTGATACCTGATATTTGAGCTTTGCAAATTCTTGAATGTCAGACCATAGAGTTTCTGAGCTAACATGCATAAATGAGGATTGATTTTTTCTTGTAGATGCTCCATCCTTCCATCTTCCTTGTCCCTTGGACAGCTTTCCTGAAGATTGATGGCCTGTTTGTTCCTGAAGATAGAGGAACTTAAAGTTACAAAAGGTTCCTCAAACTCAATAAATAGACCAGTTTTGCTGAGATATGCTTGGTATTAAAAACATTTGTGATTCACAAAAAGTTCAAGTTAATAGTAAACTGCATAAAGTTGCAACTTTTTACTGCAAAACAGTACTCAGATGAGCTTTAAAGGGATTACAGGGATCAAGAATTCTCTTAGAACAACTTAGCACTGAACTTTCTTTCTAGTTGATACTATAAAACATACTTTTTTGGGGGTTCTAGACTGCACACTAGTAGCAGCCACTTTAGAGCCAACAGCTTGACTGCTTCCGAAAAAACAGTTGAAGAAATGGGAGATTGCAGGCCCAATATCATGATCATCCGTTTCTCTCAGGGCATCCTGCAGACAAGAAAGTAGAAAAGACCATGAACCACTTTCCACCAGAGACAAAAAGATTGAACATTGACAATTGTGTGAGTGTGCTCAGTCAATAATAACTCTCGGATAAATGGGCCAAACATCAAGGACCTGATTGGTTTTTACTATTACTAGAGAACAAGTAGGAAAGGTGGAAGGATGGATCTGAAATAGTAATTAACACTTATGTGATAACCAATCCAAGGCTACATTTTTGAAGCAGGCCCATGAACCAAATTAATAGGAACAAAGTACAGATTGGCACATAACAGCAAGAAATAAGGTTTCACATGGATTAATATTTCTCAATGTCTGTAACAGTTACAATGAAGTCCGAAACAGGGATATAATAAAAAGTAATCCGATATAAGAGCTCAGTTACAGACATTAGGTACCAATAGGAGAAGTTGCACCTCAAACTGAAAAAGTAACAAACTCATACTGTAACAAGAGCAAGGACACGAATATATTGCAGGGACATTTATTTATTTGCTGTACTAAGAATTCCTTCTCTCCGACTATACTGTGTTTGGGAAGAGAGGGATGGTGTAGAAAGAAAATGATTAAGTTATTTGAGGCATAAAAATTACTTCAACAACTGAAGCAGCCTAATGGATGTTGCTTAATTGTCAACCAGGCATCTTGCAAGAATATTTTTGGCTAAATCCCTTTAAATATAGTAAGCAACAACTCAAAAAGAAATCATGAAACTGCTATCTGAGGACTCACGGGAGTTGTATCCCTCCTAGAGACCTGAATCAAATTACTTAGCTTACGACTACAACATAGTTTTTATGGAAATAACACCCTGTAAAATGTCAACATTTGCTGGTCCCCAACAGGACAACATTTCAGTTTTTAACCTCATAACATGAGAGACAGACCATACAAGGAAATGCTTATCACCTTGAGAATGTGCTTTGCTGATCTCACCACAATCTCATTAGAGCAAAGATCCCAGAGATGAGGTAAATGTCTGGTCCCATCAGCCACCTGTTGAAAACATCCAGAGGGTGTCAAAAGCAATATCCCTACATATTCAAGGCATTCAGTCACCCAGACCTTGCACATTCCATTTTATAGAAACCCTTACTAGGAGAAGAAAAAGGAATACTTCCACAGTTTCTACATGCTAGTAGTGGTTACAAAGTGCGAAGGATTCATTAAAAACCATAATCCTTACTTTCCCAATATAGCGAACATTAATTCCATGAGCATGGAGTGCTTCAGTTAGTGTTTGCCCATCCATGGGTGATACTTCAAGTGTGCAAAGGTCTTGTATAAACTTCGGAAGCACAACATCTGTAAGATACAAACTGGCTTTCCTCACATTTCCTTCATCTGCTTCAATCTCCTGGAAACAGGAAGGAAAATAAATAACTTATACAGGTTTAAACTCAGTGAGAAACAAAGCAGAAAATTAAAAGGTCTAAAAAATACCTCCTCACTTCCCGCCAACTTAAACTCAGTGAAGACATTGGGGTTGAAAAGAATGTCCTCGCATGATTCAGCACTGTCTGTGGGTGGGGAAGCACCTTCTTGTGCATCTGTGGCCTTCCCTTTTTCTGTTATGTCCTGTGAAGAGCAATAAAATGAGACATCGCCCATATTACTAGAAGGCGAATAAAGAATTCATCCTATACCATGCCAAATAACCAATAAGTTCACCTGTAACATTCTTAACATACTAAAAGACAAGTTAATTTTAACACCAAAAACAATGAGAAACCCCCTCGCTAAATCAGAGTGAGAAATAAAGCAGATAATCATAAGGTCCAAAACACACCTCCTCACTTCCAGCCACCTTAAACTCAGTTAAGGCATCAGGGATGGAAAGAGTTTCCTTGCATGATTCAGAGTTGTCGGTGGGTGGAGAAGCACCTTCTGCATTTGTGTCCTTCCCTTCTCCTGTTGTGTCCTGTGAAAAGCAACAAAATGAGACTCAGCGCCCAAAGTACTAAAATGCAGAAAACAAACTCATCCTATACCATGCCAAATAGCCAAAAGTGTACCTGTCACATTCTTAACATACTAAAAACAAGGTGAATTATAACTCCAAAAACAATGAGATACCACCTCTCCCGCTGAATAAGGATTAATGACAAGTATAAAAATTCTAGAAATAGTAATACACTTTACTGACATGTTGAAAAAGTATAAACAAGTTTTACAACAATACAACCTTCATAACCTCTATAAGCTAAAAGTTGCATCAGCTAAATTCTCACCTCTTTAACATCGGTGATGTTTGGAGAATCATTGGTGACGTGACCTTCTCCCTCACTTGACTTACATTTTGGTTTCTCTGCAGCTTGGACCTTAATCCAATACCCCAAAAAAAAGGCTAATATGAGAAACATATGAAGCAAATTCAAAGACAGTATTGATATCAGGTATCATATCACACCTGGCAGTAAGCAGTAATTAGTTCAGGCCTCAAGATACAAAATCTGGACCCAGGCCCAGTGAAGTTTGCATCACGGGGAGTTACTCTCATCAAGTCAAGGAGATAATGTCTGAAGCAGGGAACAGAATTAAAAAAGAACATGCATGAGTGTACTAAGTTAGATCTGCATGAATGGATCTTTAATGCAAGAAGTTTCATAAGAGCTGAAGAGATTTTGTTAGGAGTTCCGAGGAGTAAAAATTACCTGTCATCACTACCAACAATACCCTTGCATTCTACCGGTGCTGCTAACTTAAAAACATTCCCAGATCCATCAAGGACAGTGTGTTCTTTCAGATGAAGGCGTTTAGCAGCTTCCACCACCTAAGCATACAAAAATCTTAGAATTTTCACAAGAAATTCTAGTCCTGAAGAAGGATATACGCAGTTTTTCTCTCTAAAGAAGACGAAATATGAAAAAATTGGTAGCATAATAAAATAATCCGGTCTTAGATCTCCCTCACCTTGGAATGGAACTCTTCATTCCAGCATATCTTCTTTCCATTATCAACAGAACCATATAGAAGAGAGTCTGATTTATCCCCTTGAAGAATGCCCGGTAAAACACTCTGCAGTGAACGCATAACAAATAAAACAAGGAGAGAGCAATCAGATATCTAAAAAGAAAGTTCCTCAAAAAACAACAAAAAAAAGGTATGAAAAAAAATATCCAAAGCAAACGCAAACCCTAGAAACTTACATGCAAATGAAGAGAAAAACAAATTTATGGTCATTTATGTTATGTATGAAACACAGTCGAGTTCAGCAATTTAAAACACAATTTTCATTATACATTTTTCTATGGTGGAGTGGGGCTAGCCAGGCTCTAATAGACAATTGTTTTCAAAATTGACCTTTGAACTTATGTCCAGGAAAGGTGTGCAGCATTAGGATTACCAGTTTCTCCTAAGACCAAAAAAATTATAATACATACAAAGAACATCCGGTTTGAGACACACCTGAGCTACTACTCTATGTCCCCTGTAATCGATTATGGCCATAGCGAGATTATAAAGTCCAGAAACATCAGCTTCTTGGTATGCCTTGGTGCCTTTCAAATCATTATTTGCAGAAGCATAAGTAGCCTGCTCGGTTTCACCCAATTGCGTCTCCGCAGAAACATCAGGAGACGATTCCATGGCGACATGACATTCCATTGTACTTGATCTATCGCATTTTTCCCCATTGGGAATTCCACTCTCTCCATGCAACAAGCTATCAGGAGCCTTCTCAGAAGAACTGCGTAAAGAGCCAGTGCTTCCGATCTTTGAACTAGAATCTGCATGTTTCTTAGACAGCTGCTCAAGGTCCGCATCAACAGCAAAACTGAAGAATATATTATTGTGGACATACCTAGAGCCAAAAAAAACCAACAGCTTATATCAATTCATATTTCCATGAATCTATTATTAACAAAAGCATGCATGTGTCATAAGAATCAAAGTTACAACCATACCATCAGAAAATGTATTGTCTAGATAGTACATAATTACCAAACTTAATAAGGAAATATTTTTGCTCACCACTTTAACCCAAGGTGTATGCTCACCACCCTTCTTAATATTTGACACGTGTCCATAGGCATAACCATGGTTAACTTTTTACTTTGATTTATGTAACCATGGTTATACTTCTGGACACGTGTCAAGTGTTGAGAGGGATGGTGAGCATACATCTTGGGTTAAAGTGGTGAGCAAAAATGCTCCCAATTCAATCAAAATAAGAATGAATAATATGTCAAAGACAATTTAATGTAAAGCTTCAAACTTTGAACTCAATGTAGAAACCCTCATATGGCAATGTTGGTCTGATCCATCATGACTACTAATCAGAGTTACAGTAAAAGAGATTCGATATTATATGTACGCACCAACCACACAAGTAATGGATATTGACAAAATTTTACAGTAAACTTGGGTATATTAACTAGCCATATAAAATGACTTTAATACTGGAGTAAATTGATATATCTGATGGCAACAAAAAGGTAGTGGTATTTAGTTTACTGGGGAGCTGGGTCATGGAGTAACCACCACTAAGGCAGCTAACAAAATGTAATTTACTGCATAGACATAGAGTAACATAATTGATGTCTTCATGGAAATATTTTTTTAAAAAGAAAAAAAAAAGGCAATCCTTTTCAGGTCAGACTAACATGTGGAAGCACTCTGGATCAGTGGGATTTATAGGTGGTATGCATCTGCTAATGACTCCAATAGCACCACTCATAGCTGCATCAACGAAGTCTGAAGTCACTTTGTAAAGAGCCCTATCCCGCAAAATTCTGCAAAATATGGCCTACATGTGAGATAACGACACAAGAACCTAAAAATCACAGATTAAGTGATAAAGTAATTAATGAATGGAAAATACTAAAGGACATACATAACTTTTAGAACCCACTCTATCAGAGATCATTACCTTTCCTGAGGAGTGGTATGCGGAAATTCCCTACAAGATTGCAACTCCTCATTCCAATCCCTTTGCATGCCAATTAACTCACTACCATAGGAGAGAGTAAGGGCATCCTCTGCTCTGGCTGCATCACGCTCGTGATCTGACAATAGTAGATCCTTTAAAATGTATTCATATGTGAAGAAGATAAAACACAACATCAAGCAAACACTAAAACTCAGAAAACCAACTTCTGTATGCCCTAAAATATTACAAATATGTTTTATATTAAAAAATTACATCAAGAATTATAACCACATAAAGTGACAATAAATTACATGTACTGTGGGTGAACTCACCCACTTTAACTATGGACTCTATTATAAAATTCCTTTTCACTTTTGGGTTACACATAGCCACGAAAGACAATAAAAAATTGGCAAGAATTTAGAAGAAGTTTCGAGACAAAGAAAACATACAGGTAAAATTGAAAATACTCACATGTCGAGTGGAACTCTATAAATATTTATGATCAAGCAAGAACATTATGCAACAGTATAACGAGGTAATGATTAATGGATGAGATTACTTCCTTCTAAAACCATACAAATGATACAAAAAAGGTTGTGATTGAGACTTTGTTAAACTCTAAACTGAACGCAAAGTCAATTATCATGCTGATTTGAAGACAACAAGAAAAACTTATCATGCTTAAGTATCATAACAAAAGCAGGCTGCACACATGTTGAAATAACAGAGCATTAAATTTTATGACTGTAATAATCTATTTTCTTCATTTCTTTACGAAAGAAATGATATTCACTAAGCAGATTTGAAGATGAAATTTGCAAAACGGTAATCTCTATCAGTAGCAGTAATGCCTCAAAGAGGCAACCAGAAAATTAGCCAGGCTACCAGACATGCAAAATATGGAGATCTTGTGAAATCTTCTCGAGGAAATTATTATTACAGCACAAAAGTGACACCTTCTACAACCCCAAGATCCTCATTAAAAAGTATTCAAGTCCAACGAAGTTAAGCTCACCTGGAACTGGATATAACCCTAGCCATGAATTTGGTGGCAATAAAGATTGAACATTTTCGAAGGGATGTGCAGAAGCCCTCCGCTCCAAAATTTCACGAAAAGCTGCAATCAATAGAATATAAATAATCAAACTTCTGTAAATTTCAAAGAGGAGAAAAAAAACAAAGGTAAAGAAGGTCTGAACCATTTCAATTACCTTTTTTGAACTTAGAGCTGATCTTTTGCAAAAGTCCAACAAGTGTGGTAGCTTCCAAATTGCTTTTACTCGGCCGAGGATCAAGAGTATTCCCAGTGCTTGAATTTACATAAAACATTTTTGTAGTCCCCGTAATACAATGTTTATTACCCTCCATTGTTACTACATCCAAATAAATCAAATCCCCAACAAGCCTGGCAACAAAAACGCCAGACAGCACATAGTTAAGATAAGACAATTCCCAGGAAAAAAGATGCATTTTATTTTATGTCATAAGATGCAAGCAAGAGAATTTATGGTTCACCTTCTATAGCTTGGTGGAGGGTTGAAGGATGAAAACACAACACTCTCCACACATTTGATCTCTTTTGAGGGTGATGATAGCAAATTGCTCAATGAACCGGCAACATCCTCCATAAAACCCAAACCATCAAGCTCTGGGACCTCAGTTTTTGTGGTATCTAGATCACAGTGAATTACAGTCCCGAGTTAAAAGTAATCCCCAATGTAGATAACAGGTACAATAAATGAGAATATTAAAATGAATTTATGTTATCTGAACAAAATCTCACACCTCCGGGACTTGATACTTTGTTTTGTGCTGTCTCATACTGTAATGCAAGTGATGTTGATAGTGATGCATGAAGTGTGGACAGGGAAAGTAATTCTCGTGTACGATGAACATGAGCCCTTATAGATCTATCATCATATAAAGCTGCAGAAAAATATTCACATTAGAAGATCCTTTAAGATCTTATAACCCCAAAAGCAACACAATGTTAGTAGTATACCAGGAACCATCTCCAAGGAGCAACCACCAATGGTAATGTCAGAAACTTCAGAAATTTCATTAAAGTCTTCCAAATGATGAGTGGAGCCATCCTTTGTGTGTAGCAATAAGTCATAGCATGTGAAGAAACATGTCTCTGGCGCATCAAGCAGAAACTGTCTTATATCCATAACAGAATCTCCCGGGTTCAACTGCATATTATAATGGATAAGGTAAAATGGATTCAAGGACAAAAAATATCTAATTAGATTACATAATTATATCAATATCCATAATTAACTATCAAAATAAAGTGAGAGTTGACAAATATGGACAGGGTGCTCAAATTGCATCACCTTTTGCATTTTGCAACCAATTACACATTCGGTGAAATTAACAAGCAATAATTATCGAACTTAACTCACTTGTAGCTCAAGCTTCTCGCCACTTTGTGTCTTGACAGAGACGGGATACAGATGAAGGTCGCCTGCACTCTCACGGACAGGGAAATCAGAATGAGATAAACAGCTTTTTTATAAGAGAATGAGTAAAAAAAGTTAAAAGCTTTGCTCAAAATAAAAAACTAAATGGTTGCCGCTTTTGAAGGTAAATGAGCTTGACCTACAAATGTGATGAAATTAAGACATTATTTGTACAAATAAGTCCATGTCCACGTTAGAGGGCAAAAAAAAAACAAAGGAATAAACCAGCTAAAGTTAATAGTACATTCCAGAAAGAACAGCTATAGAATTTTGGGGGGGGGGGGGGGGGGGGGGGGGTTAGTGGTCACATGTCAAATGCATTGGATTGCCTCTAAAAAAGTGCAAAACACGTCCATACATCTTGATGATTTTTTTCGTCAAAATATACAAATACATAGAGCTTATCATTAATAAATAAATAAAAATCTGAGTGTCGAAAGCCTTTATCAGTCCAAAGTTCTCGCTATGATACCATCTTTCTGGTCTGCTTGCTATGACAGCATTGCAACAATAAAAAGACACACTTGAGAGGAGAAATAAAGGAAGAGAGTCCACTCTTAACCTTCATCCTTTGTTTTGTTGCATATGAAATGAGCTGCATATGCATGTATGTGTGTGCATGTGTGACTTTCTCGATCTGCTAAATCAATATGTTATCCTTTCCCTATATGCCCATGCAGTATTCATTTCTTGTGTTTTTATAAGTACTTCCTGTGTGTCAGCTAAAAGATATGATGCGGTGGACATGTCTTTTGTATGTAACAAAGCCTTCACTTACCTAGAAAAATGTAATTATTTTGTACTATCTTAAATTACTTACACAAACATGGTTACATTATACAAGTGCCTGCAGATTTTTCAAACACATGCGAGTTTGTGTAAATTTCTAAATGTTTATGTATGTACATTGCTTCTCATTGCGTTCAGGTGGTTAAGGGTTCGTTTGGGAGTGATTCTGGATAGGCCAAAAATCACTTCTCCATATAATCACTTTATGTGATTTTATGAAGAATCACATGGGAGGTGCTTCTCCCCAGAATCACTTAAAACCACTTAGAGTGATTATATGGAGAAGCACGTGGGAGATGCTTCTCCCCATAAGTGATTCTGGCCATATCAGAATCACTCCCAAACAAGCCCTAAATTAATTGTTGTATTGAAAAGGATTAAAGATTCGAGAGAGGGTGAATATGGGAATGGCATATTGACTAGAGGTATTTACAAGTGGAATAAATATTTGAAGGCCCATAGTTCCAAATTCACCTTGCTTAGGTTGGCTGGTTGAATTCTCTGTTTCAGACTCTTTTGCCTCTGGCTTGGCCTCAGTTGATTCTTCCACAGCTGAAACACCATTAGCATCAGCTTTGATGGGCTCTGAAGCGCTTGAGTTATCTTTCACAGGAGCATCAGTCGGGACCACTGCATCAGAAGAATTTGCAGCATTATGTGCCACTCTACGGTTCCTCCCTTTATTCGACTTTCCAGCCATTTTCACCACCTATTCTGCAAAGATTTATTAAAACACCCAAAACATAAGCACCACACATGAATAAACACAGGAAGAAAAAAAAACTAAGCATGCACACAGCATTTCGTAAGCCACTAAACAGTATCACACGAGATGAAGGACATAAAAGCCCCAAAAGACAAACAACTAAATAGGAGAGAGAGGAAATAAGTATTACTTCTGTGCTCATACGGATACATACATACACACACATATAGTGCTTTATACATTTATCAAATATAACCAGTTCGAAAACATGGAAAGCCTCTTCCTTTCCTACTAATTCAAAATGCACGAATTCAAAGCCTCCTCCTTTCCTTCTCCCCAAACTAGGCATGAAAGCATTATTTTTCAAATAAAGTCATAATATAAAAGGAAAAAGAACAACAAAACAAAACAAAACAGTAGTTGCAATGGTAAGACTAAGCATAAAAAGGAAGGCCTACATATAAGTTATAACACAGAGCAAAGTTTGGAAAACCACAACAAACAAAAGTCTTCAATATTTCAGTTTCTTCATTTTGCAAACAAGTGAAGAAAAAAAAGAATTTTCAATCAACTAAGCCAGGTGTAACACCTGTTCATTCATTCTCCAAAAAACAGAAGAATCAATTTTCCATTTTCATTTGATTTATTTTCACTCCATTTTCTTGGGAACCAAACGAGGAATTAACAGAAATGAAACGGATAGAATAACACTAGTATTATTACCTGTGACGGTGGGAACGACGAATATATGAATATATATATCTGTATGTGTGGAGAGAGGGTGAGTCGCACGCTGAGGTTTTAGAAGGGGGTAGAGAGCGAGTAGCAGGAAGGCAGTGGCTGAGAGCCTGAGAGGCGGCGAAGTTTCGCCCTTTTATGTGAGAGAAAGAGAGAGTGAGAGTGGAAGAGAGAGAAAGAGACCTTCAAATATTTTGGTAACCCATTATTGGTGGGCTTGGGCCTTCTTTCTCATTTATCTACGGCCGAAAAGCTTTTCTCTTTTTAATTGTGAAAATTTACAAGCCGATGACAAATTGATTCTTTTATTATTTAAGAAAATGGGTGTTGGAAAAATAAAAAGTAATATAATTTTGGTTTTTAGCCTAAGTTATACTCAATTAATTGATTTTCCTCTACTTTTATTTCATCTACTAGAATCTACTTGACTTATTTTCTTTACACGTCACCTCGTTTAAATATAATCTAACGGCTATAATAACATCAACACAACATACACATATATATTTTTAAAAACTTAAATTGGAACTAATCATTTTCTTTAATGAGTGCTTTCTCCAAGTCAATATCTTCTTTCTGGCGATGGACTTCTTTTCTTTCTTTGTCAAGTAAAAAACTTCATTAGAAACGTGAGTCAAAACACAATACATGCCAAACTAGAGGGCAAAACTTGCGAGCTGCCCAAGAGAACCAGAAATTGGAAAAACAAGAGACATATAGGCAACAAGTTCCCTTAACAAAATACCACAAAGTCCAGTACCAATACAAAGCTCAAATTAAGAAGCATGGGGGAATTTCATGAACAACTTATGCCTGTTAAATATCTAAGCGCCCTATGCATTCCATTACATATGGGTTTCGTTTATGATCTTGTTGAATGAAATGCCATAAGAACTTAAATTGCAACACTAAAATATCAGTTACTATCAAAAATATGTGCAGAAGTATTGAAGAATGGTTTTTTATCATGAGCAGGAAATATATTTTGGGAAATAACTTGATTTGGGAAGAACTCATTAAAGAGAATGGCTTAAAGTGGAAACTAATCATTCTCTTTAATGAGTTCTTCCCAAATCAAGTTATTTCCCAAAATATATTTCCTGCTCATGATAAAAACCATTCTTCAATATATATACATAAATTCTCTTATGCAAACATCCGGATGTTATTATTGTGCGAACGCCATGTATTTTGTACTACACCTCTCTGTTTTCCTGCCTGTTTACAATAGGATCCTCAAAATAATAACGTGCGGACATCCGGATAAGAAAATAATTGTATATATATATAATGTGGTTTTAGTTTTTAGGTATTAGATTAATATTTAAATGAGGTAGTATGAAGAGAAGAAAAGTCAAGCAAATTATAACATAGGATATGAATCCTTTTAAATGATGGACTTTAGGCTCCATGGCTAAATTTGATAGTAATAAAAAATTAAAAAACTATATACATTTTGAATGAATTTGAAATGACTACATACAAAGAGCGATTTGAAATTTATTTGATTTCTTAATTTCCACAACACTTTTACACAAACAAGGAGCTTCTTATTCAAAAATGCCCAAACGATGTGATTGGGAACTTCAATATGAGTATGGCTTATAATAAATCACCACAAAGGGGTTTTTTTTTTTTTTATTCAAAACATCCCAATGAACTCATTCATCAACTCGAAAGGAAAAATTAAAAAGAGAGAAGAGAATAAGAGGGGTCATGACACTTCTTCCTCCTCCCCTTTTATTGGGTTTTTTTTTAGACTCAAAAGAGAGCGGTTGATGACAATGGCCAACAAAAAGGCTTGAGAGTTAATGCATGTTGAAAGCCCCATATTTCTTCATGCATCTATTTGCGGAGGTAGTAAAAGTGAACTCAGCAAAAGTGTACAATTTTTTAGAACAATAGAAACTACATGAATGACATGTTTACTAATTCGTAATCGGATTAGAAGGAATTGAATTGAGGATGAATTAAATTGAGGAGGGGTTGGATTGAGGAGAATTAGATTCCGGATTTACATTGAAGTTGTTTACTAAACCGTATGGATTGAGAAGAATTAGATTCTAGATTCCTGTTAAAGTTGTTTACTAAACTATATGGAATTGGGGCCAGAGTGGTACTAATTACTAAAATGTCCTCATTGTTGGGTTAAAGTAGATGACAAATTTTAAAAAATTTAAATTGTGTGAGGATATAATGGGTAAAAAAGATGAATTCCTAATGGTTAGTTCTCTAGAAATTAGAATACCACCTTCTATCCTAAGAATTGAATTCCTCCAAATTCAGAAATTCAATTCCTAATTTTTGTGGGTCCCATTTACTTTTTAATTCTTTAATATAAAGTTAACACAAGAATCCTTCATAATTGGAATTCAATTCATGATTTGTAAACACACCAGAAGTATAATATGTTTTTTTTTTTTTTGAAAAACATCAAGTATAATATAATTGAAAATAGAAAAATAGATATGTTTAATGCTTCAAAAAAACTTATTTTAGCAGTTTTCCTTATGAAATCATTCACACATCCACATAAAGAAAAACAAAGCTTCAAAAAAACAAAATGGGTAATGGTAAGTTTGAAAGAACAAATGTAAAAAAGGAAGACATTTGTCATTGAATTTGCTATCGTCATTTGTGTGGACTTCATAATTGAATAGGAAAAGAAAAACATCATAAAATTGATTAAGTTGAATTGAAGAAAACAATAACTTTTGGGCTAGTTTTACAATAGTAGAGATTAATGACTATGTGGGGCGGTGGTGGTGGCAACATTAATGACCATGACAAGGTGGTGGCGGTAGTGGAGGTGGGGTAGTGGCGATAGCCATAACAAAATGGTTGTAGTAGAGGTGGCAAAATCATATGTTGAGAATGAAAAAAAATATATCTATCAAAATTTATGGGGAAGCAAAAATTTGTAAGGCCATCTCCAGCCATGGGCTATTTCCTTAATATAGCCTTAAAATAATACCAAAACCATCTCTAGTCATGGGCTAACCAAAATTTTGGCCAAATTTGGAGGGCCACATTTGACCCTTTAGCCCTCCAACCAGGGCATATGTAGCCAAGCTTTAGGAATGAGTCAAATTTGTAGTGGGACCCATAATTTGCTTTTCAGTTGCCATATATCCATAGGATGCTACATCTACTGGATCTATATAGATTTTTAAAATAATAAAAATAGTCAGATTTTTAAAATGACCGTTGGACCTACCCACTCCCTTTTTAAAAAAAATAATAATAATAAATATGATTAGCTTTTCAAATATTTTCAAGTGTTGTTTAAAAAAAATTATAAACAATTCTTGTTCATGACCGTTTGTGCTCAAACATTGAAACTCATCCTTTTTTTTTATTTATAAAATGTCTTCACGTTTTTAAATGTTTGGTGTTGTTTAAAAAAATTATAAAAAATTTGGGTCATGACCGTTGGAGGTCAGACCCACCCTTCCATCTTTTTTTATTGCCTTTGTTGGCTTTATTTATTTTTAAAATTTAAAAACCTAAAATTTGTCTATAAATACCTCTTCCACTCATTTCATTCCACATTTCTTACAAATTCTATCACATTCTCTACTTATTCACAATTTTCCACACTCTTTCTTGTTGTCAAATATTTTCAACACTCATTTCCTACAAATTTAATTTCTTTACACTCTTTCTTGTTGTCAAATACTCTCCACACTATTTCTTGTTTGAAAAATGTCCCGGACTTTGAAGGGATGAAATTGGTCACGGGTGGAAGATGAACATCTTTGCAAGGCTTTCATAATAGTCTCCGAAGATAGTGTTGTGGGTACGAACCAGAAAAGCATTAGGCTTTGGGAACATATCTCACAAAAATACATAGAGTCTATGGAAGGCATCATCAATCCTTCAATTTTTAGAAACCATGAGAGTTGTGCTAGCAGATGGAAGAAGCACATCTATCCAAGCTGCAACTTATGGCATCGAGCCATCAAAACCGCCGAAAAAACTTATACTAGTGGAACCAATATCTCTGATTTAGTGAGTTATTATTTTTTATGTTTGTTTTAATTATTTATATTGGTATTTTAGAAATAAATGTGTTTATAAGTTTTGATATTTTTCATTTTTTTTAGCAACACCAAACAGAGGAAATTTATGGCAAGACACCATTTAAATTTGATCATTGTTGGGATATTGTTCAACATTGGGTGGTTTTCAAGATCCACCAGAGGAAATATTTGGTACTCCATCTAGCCAAAGAATTCATGTGAGCTTTAATTTTGAGGAGGATGATGAACAATCACCACAGTGTAGAAGATCCGTCTCCAAGTCAACTATCTATCCCTAGGACGCTAGGACGAAACAAGGCAAGAAAAGAGAAGCAAAGGGCCAAGGAAAGGGATGCTAAGGCCGTTGGGGACGAAATTGTTTCCTCCTTTTGAACTCTTGCAGAACAAATCGCCAAGGCAGAAGAGGATAAATGGAAGAGATATGAGCAATTGGATCAACAACGGCAAGAAGAGATGGATGAGAGGAACATGGCTAGGAATACCACAAACATGACTCCAAACTCTAAAGAGTTTTTTGAGGCGAAAAAGAGGGCAATTCGAGAGCGACATCGTTCTCGTGAGTTGTTTCCAAATACTAGTTCATCATCAAATGACTTTCGTCCAACATTCTAAAATGAACGTGATTTTACTATTTAATATTAGTAGTTTGTGTCTTTATATTAAAGTAGTTGCTGTCTGTTTTTTGTGTGTGGACAAAGTAGTTGCTATCTTTATGTCATCCTTGGCATGCATTCATATGGAGATTATTATTAGTAAGTGATAGGCTTTACTTCTTTGGTCAGCTTTATCACATTGTTTAGAATTTTTCTTTTTCTCTTTTGATGATGAGAAATCTAATATTGTCAGCTCTATCACATTGTTTTATGCCTGTTATTCGTACTGTGAAAACAAATCACAAGCCACACAGTGAAGTAACAATAATTCAATTTATTACAACACACCATGTAAATGAAACCAAGCCACACATCTTAAAATGAAAACAAGCCACACAACTCAAAGTAGAAACGACCCACACAACTCAAAGTAAAAACGACCCACACAATCATTGTTCTTGCCCTCGTATGTTCCAGAGATGCACAACAAGGTCTTCTTCTAAGCCATTGTTTGCAACAGAACAATGTATTGCTCTATATCGACTCATGTATGATTCCATGGAGATTCTTCCTGTTCTTGGATCCCGAGAAAAATCAGCTCCATCATATATCAATGCACGGGCTCTTCTTGACCTACTTGGATCAGAATCTTTGTCATCGAACTCTCCATCGTAGTAGTCATCCCATTTGTCTTCCACAATCATGTTGTGAAATATTATGCACGTCAACATGATTGAGTTAAGTTTTGCTAGACTCCACCCTCTTGCCGGTTGCCTAATGATTGCAAATCGAGCTTGAAGAATCCCAAAAGCTCTTTCAACATCCTTATAGTATGCCTCTTGCTTGGTGGAAAATATTCCTCTGCCACATTCTCAGGATGTCTAATTGATTGGACAAGTGTTGCCCACTTTGGGTAGATACCATCAGCAAGGTAATACCCCATGTTGTACCGATGACCGTTGATGTAGTAGTCTAGTTGAGGTGAGTTACCCTCTATGAGGGAATCGAAGAGAGGTGAACGCCCGAGTACAGTGATGTCATTTTGGGCCCCCGGGATTCCAAAGAAAGCATGTCATATCCATGTGTCAAAAGATGCTACCGCTTCCAAAACAACAGTTTGTTTTTTTGATTTACCACTGAAAGACCCTTGCCATCCCATCAGACAATTCTTCCATACCCAATGCATGCAGTCAAGCGATCCTATCATTCCAGGAAAGCCCCGCCTCTCCGCTCTTTCTAGGAGCCTATTTAGGTCTTCATGTGTTGGTTGTCAGAGGTACTCATCCTTGTATGTGTGAATAATTGTACGACAAAATTCACCAAGGTTCTCAATAGATGTTGACTTAAACATCCTCATGGATTCATTGATTTGATTTGCTGAGCTTGCATATGCCAACATTCGGAGTGCACTCGTAAACTTTTGGTGGGGCGAGAAACTGAGATTACCGGTTGCATCAGTTGTCTGTTTGAAGTAGGGGTTCACATTTGGGATAGCATTTACCAAATGAAGGAAAACATGACGCCTCATTCGGAATCGACGTATGAAGTCCTCAGGAGTGTAGACAGGATTTGAGACGAAGTAGTCCATCATCAATTTTTGATGCCCAAGAGCTCGTCCCCTGCGTTTGTTACTACGACCAACAACGGAGCCACCCCACAGGGCTTCTTGTTGTATTTGCTCATGAGTCCATAATGTTGCTACAGTAGTCGCAAGTTGTGTATTTGTGCGCATTCGAGCATCATCTTCTTCATCTTCTTCCATCATTTGGCGTCTGCGCTCCTCCCATTCGGAATCCAAGTCGGAACTTGAAGCCCAGTTGGAATCCATTGTAAAATTGGTTGAAAAAGTGTAGAAGAATATAGGAATTACAAGGGAATAAGATGAAGTTGTGAGATATTGAATCGAAAACACTCCATTTATTGACATTTGAAGATGAAGATAAGAGGTGCCACGTCGATAAAAATCTAATTTGAAATTTGGATAGTTGTTCCCGAACCAACACGTGTCACTTGAAAATCATAGCCCGAAAAATTATTAAGATTCCTTCAGGATAAGACGTGCCACGTGGACACAAAATCTTATCAGAAATCTTGTTCTTATCAATGTATATGTGTCATATATGGAATATTGTCTCTAAATAGTAGTTTAATTAAATTAAACAATATATAGTTGTTGAATGTATAAGTGTTGCACCATAGTTTTTCTCAAACTATTAAAATATGAAGGACCCTAAAATATAGCCCTGCATGGCTGGAGATGGAAAAATTTAGCCCGACACTATTCTTTAAAAAATTAATATTTTGGGGGGCTAAATTTTTAGCCCTGGACTACATTTAGCCCTATAACTGGAGATGGCCTAATGACCTAAAAAAAGAGAGTATAGAATCAATTGCAATTCACCATTTTATGAAGTTTCTAAACTCATGATTAAATACATCAAAATTTGATTAAATAGGGGCCATTGGACCCACCTAGAGGTGTCAAACGGGACGTGCCGGTCCAGTACGGCATGAGCCGAGTCCTTTTAAATGAGGCATGGTATGACATGAGCACGAATATTAGTGGGCCGTGCTCGGCATGGCAAGAAAGCTTGGGTTGGGTCGGATCAAAAAATGAGGTCCAATAGACCGAGCTAGCCCTTGGCCTAACATGGGCTGGGCTTGGCCCAAGCTCGCTTCAAGCACGAACCGAGCCCCGCCCACTTAACTATATATTTTTTTGAACTATTCTACTATGATGTCTATTTGGATAATGTTGTAATTCGAATTAATTCATGATAAAATTAGATGATAAAGTAGACTTTCTCATGTTTCTTTAGGCACTGATGTCATGAAAACATTTTTATAATTGAATTTATGGAAATTTATAAAGTTGAGATAGTTGAAAAGAAATTTTCCTGATAGATTTTGTGTTATTTACAAATCATGAAATGACTTGAGTTTTTGATATGTTGAACATATACATGTCTTATGTATTGAAAATTTTCATGATGATTGGATAATAATTTTATTTATTATCTATTTTTAAGTAATCTATGTTAAGGAGAAAGTATGCGTCGATAGATTTTATGAGTAACTTTGGAGGCAATTTTGGACTATTAATTGGAGATAAAACGACTCCACATTTTTGTTTTATAAAGATTAATGTCCCTAGTTTGATTCTATGTAAAGTTGTGTTAATCAGACTTATAAATTAATTATGATAATTTTGTAGTGGAAAAAAAAATCAAGTGAAAAAAATTCAAATTAAATGGGTTGGTTCTTGGACCCGAGCACGAGCACAAGCACGGCCTGAGTCCGGCTCAACCCGTTTTAATGTAGAGTTGAGTTTTGGGCTGGACCGAAATCAATAATTTTACTAGATGGGCCAGCATGGCACGACCCGATAAATTAAATAGGTTGGGCCAACCCAACACGAATACATTAAAGGCATAAGTTTAAATGGGCCAGCCCGGCCTGTTTGACACCTCTGCACGCACCCATGTGATCTAAACCTCAGGTAGCCTACCGTATCAGCCCACCACCACGCATCCCTCACTTAAATCTTGATTTGATCATGTGGGGAATGTCATAAACTTCTATAAAATCGTGTTTGAATACCCCATAACTTTTAAACTTCTTGAAAATAGTTTATAATTCTGAGAGTTTTTCTAGGATAATTAAATGAAAAGGCGAAATTCAAATAGAGCTAACAATTGGGCCGAAACTGTGCTAATTCCGATATAGAAGAGGCTTGTTAAATTCATTTTGGCCCATAATCACTTTCCCACCATCTACTCCGAGTCTTCTTCCATCGGAGTCTCACCGAGTCATCTCTCTCTCTCTCTCTCTCTCTCTCTGCAACTTCACATCATCAACCATTGCAAAACCAAACCCTGGATCAGATCTGAGCTTGATCCGATCGCACCATGTCCTGCCTAGCCCTCTCTCTCCAACCGGCCAATGGATCCGATATCCTGCTCCAAACCCGAGAATGGTTCCCCCCGGCCCGAGCTCTTGTCGCCGTCTCCTCCTTCCGCCAAACCCGCCTAGCCTTCGCCACCGCCAAACAACAACTCCACACCCCCAAAGACCAGCAACACAACAACTCGGAATCTTCCTCCTCCGACGCCACCGCCGACTCCATCGCATCCCTCGGTGACGACCCACTCGCCGCCTCCAGCGGCCAGCTCATCGTCGGCGTCGAATCTCGGTACCGAGTCGTCTACCGCCTTGTCAACTCCATTTACGTCCTCGGCGTCACCACCGCCGATCATGACAACTCGATCAACGTCTTCGAGTGCATCCACATCGTCAACCAAGCCGTCAGCGTCATCGTCACCGCTTGCCGTGGTGTCGATGTTACTCCGGAGAAGCTGGGTCGAAAGTATGCCGAGATCTACATGGCTCTCGACATTGTTCTGAGAGGTGTCAGCAATATTCGATTGGCGGCGATGCTTTCGTCGATGCACGGCGACGGCATTGCGAAGATGGTGCACTCGGCCTTGGATACTGAGAACAAGATTCGTGGGGCGGAAA
The DNA here is from genome assembly GCA_034190965.1 of Prunus campanulata. NCBI lineage: Eukaryota > Viridiplantae > Streptophyta > Magnoliopsida > Rosales > Rosaceae > Prunus > Prunus campanulata. Next base: position 1,076,445 of record CM067209.1, read on the forward strand.
ATTGGAGAGCTGTTGAGGCGCATTCCGTCGAACACGAGGTGGGCATTGAGGCGTTCAACAATTTGGGGTTTGAATTGCCGCCGGAGACAATAGCTGCTGGAGATGAGGTGGCGGCGAGCTTGGCGCCGGTGGTGCAGAGTGAGGAGAAGGATCCGAGGTTAGAGAATGAGGAAGAGAGTCAAGTAGAGAAAGACCCATTTGCTGCGAGTGAAAAGATTAATCAGCCTGAAGAGTTGGTGAGTGGGTTCAAGAAGAATAAGGATCCTTCGGCCACGGACTTAACACTGGCGTTGGCGACACTGGAAGTGACGACATTGCCCCCGGCAGAGGCGACCCAGTCTACTCATATTGCTGTTGAAGGGTTTGAAGGGGAGTATGGTGGGATTGAATTTGGGCATGACCAGGCTTCTTTGGGTGAGACTTTTGAAGGGTTTAGTGATGCTTGGGGTGGTGGGCTGGATGCTTCCGAGTTTGTTGGAACAAAGAAGGTTGCGAAGAAGGAAGGGCTTGGCGGGCTTGAGTTGTTGCAGACCGGGCCAGATGCTCCGAAAACTGCTGATGCGGCTGCAGGTGGTGCTGCAGCAGGCAGTCCTCTTGATACCCTTGTGAAAAGTGAAATGAAGGGTCCTGAGATGCACATTGTGGAAGAGATCAGTGCTGAGTTTAGAGAGTCGTTGCTTGCAAGAGTAGGATTAATGGGTGTTGTTTATTTGAAAACTTTGCCAACCAAGACTAGTGGTGATAAAGAAACCGAGTTTTCATTCCGGGTTGAGGGAACCAGTGCGGTTAAGAGGTTTATTATGCAGAATTCTCGAGTTAGTAGTCTAGGCAATGGGATGTTTCATGTAAGGACCGCAGCCTCAGATGAGCCTTTACCCGTCTTGAAGTATAGTCTGCTGCCTAGGTTGACACCATTGCCCTTGAGGGTTCGCCTTGTGCAACGCCATACAGGGAGCTTACTTTCTGTGATGATACAATATGTGTCAAATCCTGAGCTGCCAGCGCCTTTGACTGATGTGACATTTGTTTTGAAACTCCCCCTTGATCCTACTTTGTTGAAGGTGTCCCCGAAAGCTGTATTAAGTAGGTCTGAGAAAGAACTGAAATGGCATGTCCCTGAGATTCCGTTGAATGGATCTCCAGGTAGGTTGAGAGCAAGGATGCCTGTGGATTCTAACGAAGGAGATGGCAGTGAGGACATTGAAGTTATTGCTCATGTGAAATTTTCTTGGCAAGGAAACAGATCATTGTCCGGAGTTTGTTTGCGACCGGCTTCCGAGGGTAGTACAGATTTTTATGAGGTTAATCACAGGTATGAGAGTGGGCTATATATGTGCAATTGACCCATGATGAAATCACTGCTGCATTTGTAGAAGGTTGTGCCTCTTTTTTCTTTGTTTATTTTGAGAGATTTATGTTGATTGTATGTTGTTGTAGCATTCTTTGATAATGAGCTTGTAGCTTAGATTATCAGTCATGTGAAAGCTTTGTGTCTTTGTGTATTGGCTTTTCATATGTGTGAATGGATATACAAGTTTCTCGTTACATGCTTTCTTCCATCTTTTGGTTTTGAAACATATTTGCTACATAAGACAGGCAATTGGTGCTACAAGAAAAATCTAAAATCATGATGATAAGTATATTTTGAAACCAAAACAACTGCATAGTTAGCAAAAATCATGTAAAACCAAAAGCTAAAGGCAGCTAGAGATGCATAAAAGCTGGAAGGCAAAAGAAGGCCGAACCCTGTTGTTTTGTTGAAACTTTTGCAGTGTCACTTAAGTTTGCAAACATGTAGGTAAGCTGTATCTTATTCCACAGCCAAAAAACTACTGCAGTTTGCCGTACCATTTCACTGCTTTCACCGTGCTTGCAGAGATTTAGAAAAAACCAAACAAAAAGAGGAAAAAAGCCTTTTTCATTGATTTTAATTGTGCTCGTAATTTTTTTTTTTTTATAAAGTTTTTAGTTGAAGAGAGTTTGGTGTTTTATCATATTGATGTTAATAAAACATGGAATGAATTCTGGGTTTGGCGCAAAGAATTGTGTATATATGTTGGCTTCGTCAGCTGTGTTGAGAAGGCAACAATTTTGTATAAGGTCTCTTGGAGCTTAGATTCACAAGTGGAACCTTTATGGAGGCTGATGCTGAGAGCGTTTTGAGGGTAATCACTCCACCCTTGATCCCAATAATAGACACACGGGTCAGGCTGGTAAGCAATCTGCTACCAATGTCATTTCTATAACTTCATATTAGATGCATGAAAATATAAATTTATTATACATTTGTTTGTTGACATAAATCTGCGATTTTTTTTTTACTCATTTGTGAAAGATGATTGTTGTGCTTGATACTGTGTAATATAGGCAAGGACCGAAATTAAAAGAATGCTACAGCATTTTGATGTGTACTAGGACTAAGTTGCAAATATAGGACTGACTTGCGCGCTTTCTGGTTCCAACTTGAATTGGTTGTCTTATTTTTTTTACCAATCTTCTAGGCAATTCTAGCTTATATTTATCTCCCCATGCTTGTTTTACCAATCTTCTAGGCCATGTTTGAATTATGTTTAGTCCTTTATTTACTGTTTAAGAGGGACTCTGCTATTTTCTAGTTACATCATGCACCAATAAGTTGGCCATTTTAATCAAAGGCCTTGTTCTTTCTTTGGGCATTTGCTTTCTCTTTAAAAAAGATTCTTATGTTGGATTAAACAAGGATTATTCCTTATGAATGAGTGTTGTATGTGTTGCAAGCAAAAATGAGTATGTGAGTCGTCTTTCTTAATCTTGATGTAGATTTCACTCATCAGATACTGACATTGTTCATATTGAAAAGTGCCATATTAGATACTGTCCTCAATTTGAAGAGACAAGGCTCAAATTTCTATTTTCTATTCACCGCAAAAGTTGCCGTATTCTGATAATTTATTTCATTTTCCAGTATGTAATGATACCCATCATCTAATGTGTAAATATTAAGCAGATGAGGGTGAGGCCAGCTAGGTTAGTGTGCCTGTCCCTTGTATCTGAGTTTGAATCCCCTTCCTTGTAGCGTAGGATACTAGTGCATATTGACTTTAGGGAGCTATCAATTGGCAATTGCCCTAATTATATAATAAGCAGGAAAATTTGCTAACTTAACAGCATATTAAGTACTGCTTGAAACTTCTATTATTTCCAGAAAAAATATGTTAAATAATATTTAAATTTATAAAATTGGTTGTAAGTGGAAAAGTGCAGATCTCATGGGAGGCGGGACACAAATAAGACATAAACGATCATTGGCATTGGATACTTGAGGGAAGCTTTGTGACTAAACAAACTTCTACCCAGTTCAATTTTGGTTCCCTACTTTCTATTTTTGCTGAAGGGAGAGCCGCATACAAAGTTGATGTTCCTACTTGGATCGATGTGGATGAAGGTGCGCCATAATTTTCATGTTTTTCATTCAAAATCCAAAAGATCCAGCATGCAACCAGTCAACCAGAGCTGAAGTCGGCATCAGGCGGTTGAAGCTGAAAGAAGTGGATGAGGTTAGGCGGTTGCCTATGAAAGGAGTTTCTCATCAAGTGAAAGGGCCTGGGAGACAGAGACTAATTCAGAGGAGACATATATACTTGGAGCAGTTTAAGAAAAAGATTGAAGACTTGAAGAAGACGTAGTCATAGTGAGCGCTGGCATCTTAAGTGGGAAGTATGTTAGGGGTTGCCTTGTAATGCCGAACACCATGCTTGTCCAAGCCATTAGTCAAGCCCATAGCCGCTTGATTGTGTGTGGGAGTATTTTGGTAGTTAGCAAAATATTTTATTTTCTTGTATTTGGTCAATTATAAGTTAACTCTTCAAGCATTCTGATGTTTCCTTGGGTAACTTGTGAAAATGCTCATCATGCTACTCACAAGAGGTGACTAGTCGGTGGAATGGTGAGCTAGTTCACTTGTATAGGTCAGCATGCTTGCCATCAATATAAGAGAAGCATTATACACTCACTCATTGCCTTGTGTGATGCACTTGCTATTGTGCTGCTTGCTTGGTGCTTGTATAATATTAATATCGGGTGTTTGTTGCCTAACCAGTACCAGCAAGTGCCGCAAAGTGGCTTCTTTAATTTCCGACCTTCATTAATCGGTTCTTTAATTTCCGACCATTAATCGGCTTGTAGCTGAAGTGATCTTTAGAGAACCTTCATTAATCAGCTTGTAGCTCAAGTGATCTCAAGAGTATTTAACCATGCACAATGTACCAGATTGGATTCCTCCCTCCAATTTTGTTTTTATTAAAAAAATACTTTCCAGACCTTCATCCATGTTGGGCTAGCATGATCCACTTGAGTCACTCAATTCCACGTGTCAGGATAATACCGAATTTGGACGTATCGTATGTCCAGTGCAGTGCACGCAATCCTTTTCTCCCAAAAGAAAAGCGACACCATTATTACACGAATCTCCACGCAAGCGTTATTATACACTTCAAAAAGCCCAAATACAGGAACAAAATAAAAAATCTCCCGCCATCCCTAAAACATTTGTAAACCCTCAAAAACCAGGAATCTCATCGAATTTTGATCCGGGTTTAAGATTTGGATCGGAAAAATGGAGCTGACGGTGGTAGATCTGAGCTTGTACTTGGGATCGAAGGGCGAAGTGAAGGAGTTGTGCGGCGAGGTGAGCCGGAGTCTGAGAGAAACAGGTGCTCTATTGGTCAAGGACCCCAGATGTACGGCCGAGGACAACGATCGCTTCCTCGATATGATGGAGAGGTACTTCGATAGACCGCCGGATTTCAAGCGACTCCAGGAGAGGCCCCAATTGCATTACCAGGTGGGTTCTGTTTGGTTCCCGAGAAAATGAAAAACTGTTGCCTAGATATCAGAAAAATGAAAAATGGAATTTCGTTATAAAAAAAAAATTGAAATTTGAAGCCCAATTCTTTGATTACTGATTGGTGGCTTATCTGGGTTTTCTTTTGATTTTAATTATCAATTTCTTTTCATTTGTGGTGGGAATTGGATTGTTGTTCAAAACTTGAAATGGGGATAAGATTACAGGTTGGGGTGACACCAGAGGGTGTGGAAGTGCCAAGAAGCCTTGTTGATGAAGAAATGCAGGAGAAATTGAAAGAAATGCCCAAAGAGTTCCAGCCATCTATTCCCAAGGGGGCAGATCGCAAATGGCGATACATGTGGAGAGTGGGTCCTCGACCCTCAGAAACCCGCTTTCAGGTCTCATTCTTTGTTTGCACTCGTATGTATTGATTGTTTTGATTAAATGCTATTATTCTACTTGCCATGATGATGATGATTATGTCATTCTTGTTTTCTAGGAACTTAACGCAGAGCCGGTCGTACCCGAGGGGTTTCCTGAATGGAAAGATACCATGGATTCATGGGGTTACAAGATGATATCCGCAATAGAGGTGAGCCATTAATTTGATTTTTCAGCTTGCTCATACCACTTGCTTGTTCTGCATATTATCTAATGTTCTTCATGTAATTTATGTCTCTCTTTCTTTTCAGGCTGTTGCTGAAATGGCTGCCATTGGGTTTGGCTTGCCAAAGGATGCATTCACTTCTCTTATGAAGCAGGTGACCAATGCCACACAAATTTATGGTCTTATTAAATACATTGGCTTGTGATCGGATATAGAGCATTTATTTTGTCTCCATGCTGCATTTTCAACAATCACCTACTTCTGAATTGAGTATCTAGAATCTCTTCCTTTCCATTTGCCAATTTCCTGGCTAAGTTCATGCGATATATGCTAAGTACCCTTTCTTTGTGAACCCAGGGACCACACCTTCTAGCTCCAACAGGAAGTGACCTTCGGCGTTACGGCCGGGAGGGTACTGTGTTTGCAGGATATCACTACGACCTGAACTTTCTAACCATTCATGGCAGAAGTAGATTTCCAGGTCTGAATATCTGGCTAAGAAATGGGCAAAAAGTTGAAGTGAAGGTTCCTGTAGGATGTCTTCTCATTCAGACTGGGAAGCAGGTAAGAGTATTTTTGACCATTGTGCTTAGTAGTTATCCAATAGTTTACAAGCTAGTTGACCCCCTGGATATGGTGGCTTTCATGGGAAAGCAATTTGGATTTCAGTTGCATCAATTAAATAACACATTATACACGTTCTATACTGCCTAACTTATGAAAAGACAAAAATTTAAACTTTTATTTTAACTATAGCAATAATGTCATGTGCAAGATCTATCTGATTATACTTCAAAATGGACAGGGAGAGGGGGAGGGGTGTTGCTTTTTGATCAATGTATCTTTGGTATATCATCATTCATGTAGATGTTTTAGTAGTGCATATAGGGTTTATGCACATCTTTTGGTCAAAAAATAAAATAGAACACATGCGGAACATTTGATTAGTTGTGCTTAGTGTACCTCCGCAAAAAATAGAAGTGCTACAAAGAAAACAAATATTAGGCGTGTTAATTTTTAATTCAAGTTCCCTCTTTGATTGGAATGGCTGTTTTTAGGTTGGTTGGCTATGGCATGTGTTGCATTTTAAATCTTTAAGCTAATTGTATTCCGTTCACACAAATTTTTATGTGCAGATAGAGTGGTTGACTGCAGGAGATTGCATAGCTGGAATGCATGAAGTTGTTGTGACAAACAGGACAGTTGACGCAATCAAACTAGCAATGGAGCAACATCGCTTACTTTGGAGAGTATCTTCTACGGTGAGTGAAGCTAGTCATATTGTTGTCATTGTTACCGTTTCCTTCTTCTACTTTTAGTTGGCATTTTAAAAGAGATTTATATAAATAAGATTTCTCGATGCATCGTATACTTATATGTGACATTTCTCGTGATGTAGTTGTTTGCGCACATAGCATCCGATGCTGTGTTAAAGCCCTTAGGTCGCTTTGCAGAATCCTCGCTTGCCAGTAAATATCCGGCGATTTATGCAGGAGAGTTTGTTGAACAGGAGCTTGCAGTAATCAATCTCAAAGGAAACAAAGGAGAACTTTGATAACCTGTAATATGTGAAAATCATAACTTGTTATGTCAATTATATGAAAAGCATTTGAAGAGGCCTTTGGGAATGAGATGAGTTGTAATAAAGAAGGTTGGGATCGATGATTATTCACTGTGGCCACACACATGAGGAGAGATTGGAGAATTATATTCTCATTTACTGACTTTCTGTTCTTCCTCCAGCAAGAAAATTTGTACAATTTCTTTGGATTCTCAAATCCAATATATATTTCTGATTTGTTAGTCATGCTTAACTATTTTGTTTTGGTACATTATGCTTGCATATTCTGATTTTCACCAAAAGTTGTCAAATGTGCTCGAAAGCAATTTCCTCAAGAATCATGCATTCAATTGAACACGGACATTATCTTCTCGAATACTTAAAATGTTGTGAACTTATGATCATGCCGCAAGTCTGGATTTGCTCCTAACTCATTTTGTATTCTGAGTTGCTATAGTGTAGCATCAATTTCATTTTCGTCCTTGTAGTTTAAAACTTCATAATCGTATATACTTTTCTCAGTAATTTCAGATTGGTCTAAATCACATACTCTTAAATACTAACTTGGAACTAATTATCCGATATTAATATTTTGGATGGTCACACTTTGGGATCTTTTGAAAGGTAGTTTAGGAGGTTTTCTGAGCCATTTTGTAGTTTGATACATGATCATGCTTAATAGGTTTCAAGAAATTGAATGAAGTAAAAGTGTAAAGCATTATAGCATAAAAGCTAGAAGCGCATTGTTTTTGGCCTCTGCATATGCAAACAATGAGAACGTAGGTGCCTTCGATTCATTTTAACTGGAGCTTCTTTGCTAATGCATTTGGAAAATGCAAAGAGTCATGAAATGTTAACAACTGCTCCACCAGCACACCAAATGTATTTTTGGCTGGTTTTTATGCACATATCATCAGTGGCAGAGCTGGCAACAATGGCATCATATAGGTGTGACCTTTGGGTAGGATGTACCTGCATGATGGCATGACCCCCATCATAATGTCCTATATATTCGAATTCGGGACGTCTTCTCTGTAATTAATCTCAGCTCAAATTAATTAAGATGAGGCTAATTACTATGACTCTTCCAGTTTTGGTGGTTATGTTAGTTTTGACAGGTTTGGTGGATCAAGGGGAGGGCACCATGTGTGCAAGCACCTTCTTCTCATCTATTGTTCAGCTAATACCTTGCAGAGCAGCAGTTGTTCCTTTTAGCCCCATCCCACCAAGTGAGACTTGCTGCAATGCCCTCAAAGCTCTTGGCCAGCCTTGCCTATGTGTGCTTGTCAATGGCCCTCCGATTTCTGGCGTCGATCGTACCATGGCAATGCAGCTCCCAGAGAAGTGCACTGTCAACTTTGAACCATGTACTTTCTAGCTCCTCTCTGTTACTTTACACAATAGTGCTAAAAAAAAAAAAATGGTTCCTGAAGCAATATTTTCACCCATTTGAACTAATATATTATATAATGACTTTGACTATATATGTTTATATTGAACCTGCTTGTTTATTAGTAATATTGTAAGAATCTTTAGAGGGAAAAAAGAAGAGAAAAGAAGAAAAAGAACATCTTTCCCTTGTGTATTTCTGAAAATTTATAATTGCTGAATCTGGTGTTTTTGTTTTCTCTAATGCAGGTGAAATCATGAATTAAAGAAGTTGAAGCATAGAGCTGAGGAGTATTCTAGAATAAGTGTCTTGGAGTTATAGGGATCCTTTTGGTTGTTTAATATTTAATGCTGCTGTTAATAAGAGGCTGTATTTTTAGAACTTGAGATTATGCAGTGAACCACTTGGGTTTTAATTTGATTTCTGATGTAATAGAGTACTAGTTTAATTTAATAACTAAGTATGTATTATTTACCTGGATAACTATTAACTAAGTCTCCCCTTTTGGTAATTGTAATTTTTTTTTCTTCTCATCATCATTATTTTTCCTCCTACTTTCTAAGTGATTATGCTAGTTGATGACATGCAGCAATCAAATTTGACTCTTTTACACAATCTAGAGATATTTGTCTCTATTCTTGACTTTATTTACACTAGAAAAAAGCCATAATTCTTTTTTGGCATCACTGAAGAGATCTTGTAAATGCTGCAATATCTTCAATCTTGCAATTACCTCCTGTCAAGAAAACATATGTGACAAAGGGAATTAATTGCTCATAATGAGTCTCTAATCCATTATGCCTAAGTTTATTATTATTATTATTATTATACAAGCTATATTGGGATGAAAGAATCGAACCTAGAATCTCTCCTGAGATAAATGTCTAAACTTATTTGGCATATAAAATTGACAAACAAGAAAGTAAGAGCTCTTGGGCTGTTTAGATGACTAAAATGGTTCTGCATCCAAATTGGATTTCAGCTGAAAATTCAGCCTTCTTATTAATTGGATATGTAACTATCCAAGGGGCTATATGTGGAGTGGAGTTCCTCTTGCAAAATTCATCAGAGTCAAACGGATCAACAATCGGGGTTATATATTGGCACCTCGACAAGGTTTGCTGCCCATATTGGTCAACTAAACCTGAAGTCTTAATTGAACTTATGTAAGGCCATCCACAATAGCTGGGGTTCTAAAAGGGGTTAATAGAGCCCCATTTAGAGCTCCGATGGAATTTTTGGGGCTCTAAGGCCATCCCCAATGGTTGGGGCTCTAAAAAGGGTTTATAGAGCCTCATTTAGAGCTCCGATGGAATCTTTAGGGCTTTAAAGGCATCTTTCCCACAGTGAGAGGCTCTATATTCAGGGCTCTATATTAGAGGTTTGATTTTTTTTTTTTTTTTATGATATAATTTAATTTAGGTGCTATTTTTGTTTTTTGTTAACTTATTTATGTTAGTGTTTTTTTGTGAACATTTCAACCCAAAAAAAAAAAAAAAATTGGACAAGACTTGAAAACATGGTTAAAAAAAATAAACCTCGCCATTTAGAACTTGAGGGTTGTAGCCTGAGTTAACTTTACCCAAAAGAAACCAAAAGCAATCATACAAGCTTGTTGCAATTGGCCAATTGATTAAAAAAATAGAAAAAGTAGTCAGCAACTATCAAAATGGGCGAGTATGACTCTGTTGAGTCGCAAGGCAAGTGCGCCAAATAATTGTTGGGCTGGCAGCTTTTTCCAAATGTGGTCCCCACCGGGTTTCAGGGGCTGCAACCAGGTACACAGATTTAGCTTCAGCTCCGGTTAGGCTCTACCATTTACAGCCCCAAAATTATACCATTGGGGATGGTTTTTTTTAAAAGAGTTGCTATTTATTAGAGCTCAAAGGTGGTGCAGCCCATTTTAGAGCCCCCATTGGGGATGGCCTAAAGGCATCTCTTCCACCATAAGAGGCCCTATATTCATGATAGGCTCTATATTTTTTTTATGATGTAATTTGATTTACGTGGTTTTTTTTTTGGTTAACTATTTTACTTTAATGTTTGTTCATGTTATGTCAGTTTATTTTTTTGGGTGAACATTTCAACAAAAAAAAATCAAAATTTGGACAAGATTTGGAAATCAACATTTTATTTCATAGATACGACACAACATGGTTAAATTAAAACAAGATGCACAACATTAATTTAGTAGTTCTCCCAAAGTTGGATATGGGTCCCTTGCATTAAGGCTTTCCACCCCTCTCTTATCTACATTGTCAGATAATAATTGTGGTAGCATGGTGATAGCTGGATATGGGTCCCCTTCGTTGTGGTCTTCCATCCCCATGCCATTTACATTTGTAAGATAATATTAGTGGTAGATGGATGTGGGTCCCATTCATTATGGCTTCAGATAAAAAATATAATCTTTTCGTATTACATCTTACAATAATCGTTGGATCGAATTACCTCATATAATCTCATTCGTATATTTGTTATCTCCTAAACCATCATATCCTCTATAAATGAACAACCACATTATTTTCATAACACACCATCTCCCAACTTTTGTATTCTCAATATTCCTTCTTCTAGCACCGCACTAGAATGGCTAACAATGGATATGATAGCTTTTCTAGTGATGAGACAGGTGCCAACATAATGTTTTTGGAAATGTTCGAAAGCTACCAAAGGAAAAAAGCAGCGAAGAAGAAGGAGAACACCTCGATGGTTGTTCACGGGGATACATCGTCACGACGACGTACTATACCAAGAGATCGAGTAAGTGCCCATGAAAACCTTTTTCAAAATTACTTCTCTAACCATCCGTTGTATCCTCTGTCAGATTTTCGTAATAGATTTCACATGAGTCGTGAGTTGTTTAATTGAATAATTGGATCTTCACTAATGATTATCCAAGCTCGGCATAGAGCTGTTGTGAAAATGGACAAACACTTTCACTCCTTCCCCTAATGATCTTGTTGTTGATGGACTTTGTGACACACACAAGGATGGATGAATCACACACACACACTTGAGAAACCAACCAAGCACAAAGTGACACAAGTATTTTAGAGGTTCAGCAATTGCCTACATCCTCTTGGTGATCCCCTTGAGAAATTCACTAATGAAAGAATAAGTTACAACTTTGGTTTACAAAGAAACCCCCTTAGAACTCTATTCTCTCCCAAGCTCTCTTTTCTCTCTCACCCCTTTGCTCAACACTTTGATGCACTTGTGAACACTCTCACAACCCTTGGTGTTTCCCCCCTTTGGTGTCTAGACTAACAAGACTACAACTCAGCTCCTCAAGAACTGATTTGCCCTCTCTCTCTTCCTCCCTTGGTGAGATAACCTCCCTTTGCACACAATAGCTCCCAGCTACTTGACAACCTTGAGATTAACCACACTTGCTGTCTTGCTTCCTCTTCCCTTTAATACACAAGCCTTTGGACTTAGGAGAAGGCTCCATCTTTTCCTCCCACGTTCTCCCCTTGGTTTCCAGACTTGGACCACAACTTGGGCAGAACAAAGGCTAGGCATTGATAGCTGCAACTTCAGCCACCCTATCTAGAGCCATAGGGTAGGTACTCCTTGAAGCAAGTCAACAAACCTCATTCAATGGTGTTCCAGCTTCTCTAGACTTCTTAGAACCCCCAAAACTCCTTGGAGGCTCGAGGAATTAGGTAGGAAACCGACACATGTGAAAGGAACCTGAAAAAACACGTGGAAAAACAAAACAGCACTGCGAGCGACCGGTCGCGGATACCTTGCGACCGGTCGCTGATACCTTTTGATGCCTTGCGACCGGTCACAGATGCATTGCGACCGGTCGCTTCTTGCGAATTCTCCAGACTTCGTCTCTGTGAAAAAATGACCGGTCTCCCAAGCCTTGCGACCGGTCGCTCACTCCTTCACTTGCAACCTTAATGTGAGCCATTTTTCCAACAAGAGCAACATCTTTAGCTTGTTAATCTCAATGATATCACTAGAAGCTATGAGCATATCATCTACATAAATCAATAAGTAGATATATGCACCTCCTCTCAGTTTTTTGTGGTACAGACAATGATCATAATGACTCCTTGTATAGCCTTGATATTTCATAAACTTATCGAATCTCAAGTACCACTGACTGGGTGATTGTTTCAAACCTTATAGCGACTTGTTGAGCTTGCAAACTAAACTCTCTTTTCCTTTTTCTTCATACCTTTCAGGTTGTCTTATGTAAATTTCTTCAAAAAAATTTCAATGTAGGAATGCGGTTTTTACATCTAGTTGTACTAACTCAAGATCAAACTGTGCTACTAAAGCAAGCAAAATTCGAACGGAGGAGTGTTTCACCACAGGGGAAAATACTTCATTATAATCGATTCCTTCTTTCTGAGTGTATCCCTTAGCCATTAGCCTGGCTTGAAACAACACCACACTCGCATCATTGACTCCCTCATTCTTTGCACATACCCATTTGCATTCAATAGCTTTTCTTCCCTTAGAGCACTTCCACTCCTATGGGCAAAGATAAGTCAAGGGTTGTCACTATTCACATGAATAGTGGCAGCCCTTGCAATTTTGTTTCCATCCCTATGGGCAAGGGCAAGGGCAATTACTATTCACTTTAATTTATTATCTTTTCTTTATACTTAAACGATTAATTTTGATAAAATTTTCGGGTAAGATTTTCTGTTGCCACGTGTCATTATTTATTATAAAATTCTTATCTCAAATTTTAGATAAAATTTTTGGATAAGATTTTCCGATTAAATTTTAGGATTAAATTTACGAATAAGATTTTTGGTTGCCACGTTTCGTATTTATTATAAAATTCCATCTCAAATTTCAGATAAAATTTTCGGATCACGTGTCCATATTTATTATAAAATTCACATCTCACTCATCATACAATTGAAATACATACTCACTTATCATACAATTGAAATACTCATGGTCCTCAAAGTCCGACATAATCGAGTACAAGGACGACTTAATCATTGGCGAAGGTAGTTCCACTAGATCACGACATGGGGGAGTATTTTCCTTCGGAGGACGAAATAGTGCTATTATTTCCGACATGGAATGCACCACTGGAATTGACTGCGGGCATTGTTCACTTGAGGAGCCATGTGTAATGGTTTTCCTCTTTTTTGTTTTGCCTTGAATAATCTATTAAAAAAATGAAATTGGAAATGCAAGAAAATATAAATAAAAAAAAGACATTAAATTGAATAAAATGGCAATTAAATTATTATTTTTTACCTCGTCGCCAAGATTGATCACTTCAAACGTTTGTCCATGACCCTCCGGCTTTGATGAAAGAGACCATTTGTATTTTTACATAAATGGAATTTTGTAGTAGAAAATTTGGTGTGGAAAGTGAATAATATTGGTAAGTATTTATAAAAAAAATTTCCAGAAAATTTTGATATTTTTTACAAATGTTTTGGATTTTTTTTCAATTTTTTAAAGCTAAAAAATGGGCAGCCGTTGGATTGGAGGACATTTTTAGATTGTAGCCTCTAGGAGAAGCCACGTGGCTTGTAACTGTTGGTTTCTGGCAATATTGATGTCACATTGACGTCAGCTGCCCGAAGGCAAGGAGACAGGCCAGATCTACCCGTGCGCTTGCCAGGGCTCGTGGGTCCCAAGCCTTGCCTGGGCTGGGTCTTGAGCGCTGGAGCTGGCTTCCGGGCCTAGGGCCCCTTCCTGCCTAGGCGAGCCCCTGGTGGTGGACTTGCTCTTATACAACTCAACTAATTCCCAGGTCTTGTTCTTCCTGATACCACTTGTTATACTTTAAGTGAGAACAAAAACTAAAACAATGAACAAAGAAAAGGAACACAAACAATTTAAGGGTTCCTCCAATATAGGAGTACATGCAATGAAACATTTTATTAAATCCAATGAAGTAGAACTAATAAACTCTCAATAGCTCTCAAAATCATAAACAGATGCCTCACTCTCCAATATTAGATTGCTCCTAAGATCATCTATTTATACTAGATTGATGACAATCAAATCCTACTATACATAGGAAACCAAAAACTAAACTAAGTCGGAATCTAAGACCAACTTGAAAGCTTGCGTCCAAACCTCCCAAACATATTACAACTTGGATTCCTAACTTAGCTAGGAATACATAATCGATTTCATACCAAACTTCAACAAGTTGTTCAAAGAATGGTAAGGAAGCTGAAAAAATCAGGGGTCGCCTTGTAATGCCGCACACCATGATTGTCTAAGTCATTAGTCAAGCCAGTAGCATATTTTATCATATTATCACAAACCCTTGCTATTTCATTCCTCCAACGCCTTAACCACCATATTGCTTTTGTTTTTTGTGATAATATGCTAAAATATGTATATTTTATATTGTTTTGTTTTGAATTATTTTTGCAAGAATTAGATTTTCACATGAGTATGTGAGTCTTTGACCTTTCTTTTTGGGATGGAATCGAGTGGCTCATGGAAATAATCCAATACCCAATCTTTAAACGATTTTGCTTATGGACAACGCCAACCAATCTCTTATCCATAGGGGTGGCATGTTAACAATTACATGGAAAACTATTTTGGGGATTTATCATTTGATAACTACTCACAATACACTTACTCTACACATAGAGATGATGAAGATACTGGAAATTTTGAACCTCATAGTCACTCATGTATCTTACCATGTAATGTATAAAGTGTAAAATATTATAGTAAATCATTATATATAAATGATTATGGTGTGTTTAATCTTCTTTCATTAATTACTACATATTTTCTACACTCATAGTGTTTGTCAGCTCGCTATAGAATCAACTTAAATCAGTTAAACTCATCATGCAATAAATTTCCTTCCAAATTTTTGTGATAAACTAATAGATAATTGACTAAATAAACATCCTCCAAAGTTTCAATAAAAATTTCCAAGTTTTTCTTACAATTTCTGTAGTTTTTATTCAATTTTTATCGATATCGATAATATCCTAATATTTTCATCAAAATTTTAGTATTTTTGGACTACCGATATTTCCGATACCATCGATATTTTAGACCTTGATTATAAGTAACTCTTCAAGCATTCTGATGTTTCCTTTTCTTCCGTTAACTTATGAAAATGCTCTTCATGCTACTTACAAGAGGTGACTAGCAAGTCCCGCAAGGTGGCTTCTTTAATTTCCGATCATGCACATGGTATTAGGTTGGATTCCTCCCCTCAGTATCGTTTGTATAAAAAAACTTTCCAGACCTTCATCAACGTTGAGCTGGCAGGATCCACTCAATTCCACGTGTCAGGATAATACCGAATTTGGACGTGTCGTGTGTCCAGTGCACTACACGCAATCCTTTTCTCCCAAAAGAAAAGCGACACCATTATTACACGAATCTCCACGCAAGCGTTATTATACACTTCAAAAAAACCCAAATACAGGAACAAAACAAAAAATCTCCCGCCATCCCTAAAACATTTGTAAACCCTCAAAAATTAGGAATCTCATCGAATTTTGATCCGGGTTTAAGATTTGGATCGGGAAAATGGAGCTGACGGTGGTAGATCTGAGTTTGTACTTGGGATCGAAGGGCGAAGTGAAAGAGTTGTGCGGCGAGGTGAGCCGGAGTCTGAGAGAAATAGGTGCTCTGTTGGTCAAGGACCCCAGATATACGGCCGAGGACAACGATCGCTTCCTCGATATGATGGAGAGATACTTCGGTAAGCCGCCGGAATTCAAGCGACTCCAGGAGAGGCCCCAATTGCATTACCAGGTGGGTTCTGTTTGGTTCCCGAGAAAATGAAAAACTGTTGCCTAGATATCAGAAAAATGAAAAATTGAATTTCGTTATATATTATTTTTTGAAATTTGAAGCCCAATGCTTTGATTACTGATTGGTGGTTTATCTGGGTTCTCTTTTGATTTTAATTGTCTATTTCTTTTTATTTGTGGTGGGAATTGGATTGTTGTTGTTCAAAACTTGAAGTGGGGATAAGATTACAGGTTGGGGTGACACCAGAGGGTTTGGAATTGCCAAGAAGCCTTGTTGATGAAGAAATGCAGGAGAAATTGAAAGAAATGCCCAAAGAGTTCCAGCCATCCATTCCCAAGGGGGCAGATCGCAAATGGCGATACATGTGGAGAGTGGGTCCTCGACCCTCAGAAACCCGCTTTCAGGTCTCATTCTTTGTTTTCCTTTAGATATTCACTTTGCATTCGTATGTATTGACTGTTTTAATTAAATGCTATTATTCTACTTGCCATGATGGTGATGATTATGTTATTCTTGTTTTCTAGGAACTTAACGCAGAGCCGGTGGTACCCGAGGGGTTTCCTGAATGGAAAGATACCATGGATTCATGGGGTTACAAGATGATATCCGCAATAGAGGTGAGCCATTAATTTGATTTTTCAGCTTGCTCATACCACTTGCTTGTTTTGCATATTATCTAATATTCTTCATGTAACTTATCCCTCTCTTTCTTTTCAGGCTGTTGCTGAAATGGCTGCCATTGGGTTTGGCTTGCCAAAGGATGCATTCACATCTCTTATGAAGCAGGTGACCAATGATTGCCAAGTGAAACTTACATTCATGTCTCTATGAGTTTCTGCCACTAGTGGTGGGGCAGCGGTATTGAAATCAAATAATGGAATCATGATTACTGGTTGCCTACTCTGACAGTAGTTGCCTATATCCATCAGTTTCCATTCCATCTTCTATATCCATCACTTTTCTTATCTTTAGCCACTGTGATCACCTGTGATCACCTGTGTCCCCAAATTTGTGTGGCATTCTGTTGAATACCTCTTGTATTGCTCCGTAATGCCACTATTATTTTATCTTATTACACTTATCTGTTTTGTCTTTTTTTCTTACAAAGATGAATTTGGGCTGGGCATATTCTTCAACCACTTTATAGTCTTATTAAATACATTGGCTTATGATCGGATATAGAGCATGTATTTTGTCTCCATGCTGCATTTTCGACAATCACCAACTTCTGAATTGAGTATCTAGAATCTCTTCCTGTCCATTTGCCAATTTCCTGGCTGAGTTCATGCGATATATGCTAAGTGCCCTTTCTTTGTGAACCCAGGGACCACACCTTCTAGCTCCAACAGGAAGTGACCTTCGGCGTTACGGCCAGGAGGGTACTGTGTTTGCAGGATATCACTACGACCTGAACTTTCTAACCATTCATGGCAGAAGTAGATTTCCAGGTCTGAATATCTGGCTAAGAAATGGGCAAAAAGTTGAAGTGAAGGTTCCTGTAGGATGTCTTCTCATTCATGCTGGGAAGCAGGTAAGAGTATTTTTTACCGTCATGCTAAGTAGTTATCCAATAGTTTACAAGCTAGTTGACTCCCTGGATATGGTGGCTTTCATGGGAAATCAATTTGGATTTCAGTTGCATCAATTAAATAACACATTATACACGTTCTTTAGTGCCTAACTTTTGAAAAGACAAAAATTTAAACTTGTATTCTAACTATAGCAATAATATCATCTGCAAGTTCTATCTGATTATACTTCAAAATGGACAGGGAGAGGGGGAGGACTTTTTGATTAGTAGTACAGATAATGTTTATGCACACCCAAAAAGTGCTAAAAAGAAAACAAATATTAGGTGTGTTTATTTTTAATTCAAGTTCCCTCTTTGATTGGAATGGCTGTTTTTAGGTTGGTTGGCTATTACATGTGTTGTATTTTAAATATTTAAGCTAATTGTATTCCATTCACACAAATTTTCATGTGCAGATAGAGTGGTTGACTGCAGGAGATTGCATAGCTGGAATGCATGAAGTTGTTGTAACAAACAGGACAGTTGACGCAATGAAACTAGCAACGGAGCAACATCGCTCACTTTGGAGAGTATCTTCTACAGTGAGTGAAGCTAGTCATATTGTTGTCATTGTTACTGTTTCGTTCTTCTACTTTTAGTTGGCATTTTAAACGAGATTTATATAAATAATATTTCTCGATTCATCATATACTTATATGTGACATTTCTCGTGATGTAGTTGTTTGCGCACATAGCATCTGATGCTGTGTTAAAGCCCTTAGGTCGCTTTGCAGAATCCTCACTCGCCAGTAAATATCCGGCGATTTATGCAGGAGAGTTTGTTGAACAGGAGCTTGCAGTAATCAATCTCAAAGGAAACAAAGGAGAACTTTGATAAGCTGCAATATGTGAAAATCATAACCTGTTATGTCATTGATATGAAAAGCATTTGAAGAGGCCTTTGGGAATGAGATGAGTTGTAATAAAGAAGGTTGTGATCGATGATTATTAACTGTGGCCTGGCCACACGCATGAGGAAAGATTGGAGAATTATATTGTCTCATTTACTTTCTGCTCTTCCTCCAGCAAGAAAATTTGTACAATTTCTTTGGATTCCCAAATCGAATATATATCTCTGATTTGTTAGTCATGCTTAACTAGTTGTTTTGGTACATTGTGCTCACATATTTTGATTTTCACCAAAAGGTGTCAAATGTGCTCGAAAGCAATTTCCTCGAGAATCATGCATTCAATTGAACACGGAAATTATCTTATCGAATACTTAAAATGTTGTGAACTTATGATCATGACGCAAGTCTGGATTTGCTCCTAACTCATTTTGTATTCTGAGTTACTATAGTGTAGCATCAATTTCATTTTCGTCCTTGTAGTTTAAAACTTCATAATCGTATATACTTTTCTTAGTAATTTCAGATTGGTCTAAATCCCACACTCTTAAATACTAACTTGGAGCTAATTATCCCATATTAATATTTTGGATGGTCACACTTTGGGATCTTGTAACTGAAGCGCATTGTTTTTGGCCTCTACATTTGCAAACAATGAGAACGTAGGTGCCTTCGATTCATTTTAACTGGAGCTTCTTTGCTAATGCATTTGGAAAATGCAAAGAGTCATGAAATTTGAGTTTAACAACTGCTCCACCAGCACACCAAATGTATTTTTGGCTGGTTTTTATGCACATATCATCAGTGGCAGAGCAGGCAACAATGGCATCATATAGGTGTGACCTTTGGGTAGGATGTACCTGCGTGATGGGATGACGCTCATCATAATGTCCTATATATTCGAATTTGGGACGTCTTCTCTGTAAGTAATCTCAGCTCAAATTAATTAAGATGAGGCTAATAACTATGACTCTTCCAGTTTTGGTGGTTATGTTAGTTTTGACAGGTTTGGTGGATCAGGGGGAGGGCACCATGTGTGCAAGCACCTTCTTCTCATCTATTGTTCAGCTAATACCTTGCAGAGCAGCAGTTGTTCCTTTCAACCCATTATAATTACTCGTAGAATTATTCATTGTGGGTAGTCTAAGCTGAGCTATATCTAGCTAGTCGAAAAAAATGAGAATGAGATCTGTGGTGTTCGACCAAAAAAGAAAAGAAAAGAGATTTGTGGTGTTTGTGAATAATATTGTTCTAAAAATGAGAGACAGTGGAGGATGAGAAGAGGAGGGCTATCTATATATAATGCTCTCTATGCTACTTCTAGGCTCTAGCCACCAAGTGAGACTTACTGCAATGCCCTCAAAGCTCTTGGCCAGCCTTGCCTATGTGTGCTTGTCAATGGCCCTCCGATTTCTGGCATCGATCGTACCATGGCAATGCAGCTCCCAGAGAAGTGCACTGTCAACTTTGAACCATGTACTCTGTAGCTCCTCTCTGTTACTTAACACAATAGTGCTGAAAAAAAATTGGGTCCTGAATTAAGAGATTTATTTCCTAGTATATTATGACTCTATTTCTTTCATTTTGTACAAATATTGTGTAGTTAGGATTTTATTTTGTTTCCTAGTTTAACCCTACTAGGGTGACACCATTGTATTATAAATACCTCATTTTGAAGAATGAAATACAACATGAAAATATTATACTTATATTGTTTGACTTAAGATGCTATACTTTTAGAACTTGAGATTATGCAATGAACCACTTGGGTTTTAACTTATTTCTGATGTAATAGATTATTAGTTTATTTATTATTAGTTTATTTTAATAACTAAGTATGTATTATTTACTTGATTAAGAAAAAAAACAAATGGTTCTGCATTGGCGGCCTTGACTAAAATGGTTATAAAATTGACACCAATCTCCGCCAACACTGGCAGGCTTGACTAAAATGGTTATGCATCCAATTCTTTTTAATTTAATATGTAACTATCCAAGGATTACATGATAGTGATGTTCCTCTTGCAAAATTTATGTTGTGACAAGACAAATGCTCACGTAATCTGGACCACAACATGTTCTCATCCGAGTCAAACGGATCACCAGTCTTAATTATATATTAACAACTCGAAAAGGTTTGCTGCCCACACTGGTCAACCAAAACTAAAGTCTTAATTGAACATGATTGAACATGATGTAATAGTATGGCCTGCGAATTAACGACATTATCTATCCTAACAAATCGGAATTCAGTGACTTCTGTCCATACTAATACAAATCTATATATGTACATGTAAATACTGGGGTTTTATATATTTGTCATACATACATACTATATATGTATATGTATATCTAAATTCCAAAAGTAGACCAAAATAATAATAAAAAGTAGCATTTGACCAAAAATAAAAAATAGAGATGGTAAAAAGTAGCAATTTCTTTACATGTATAGATTGGGAATAGATTGGGAATGCAATTTATCTAAAAAACGATAATGTGCAATTTAAGAAAAAATTGAAGTAACACTTGCATTCCATAGATTAACTTATTATTTGTTTACAACAATACGAGCATGGATAGCGTTGACTCAATTTCTACTATCTACATATATAGTTTAAGCAAGCATTGTCTCACTTTTTACAGGCAAACAAATTCTACTGTTGCAGGCACCTTATTTTTAAGGTGCATAGCATGATGTCTTGCCTTTGCTTCCTTCAACCTCTCTGTCTTTCCCCACTCTGATCCGCTATGATGACATTCCCAGGTCATAGGATCAATAACAAGTTTCTCGAGTGCAAAAGCATTCTCTATCAAGAACATGACATGTTCGACAATATTTCTACGACCACAATAGTCTAATACTTCTACTACCTTGAGGTAATGGTGGGGGCATTTGGCAGCTTTCTGTATTTTTCTCTTCTCCTCGCTCCCCCAGACTCTCAACTGCATCAAGAAAACAATTTATTAGCGAACGATGCACATATATGCAGCAAGACCCACAATTTAGTCAGTTTATAGCTGACATATAGAATCACCATTAACCTCGTAAGTCATAAGACCAATGGAACTATAAAGCAGTATATACTCATCCCCTACAACCTATGAAACAAGAAACAAGTATATACTCATCTCCTATAACCTATGAAACAAGAAACAAGCACCATTGGAAAGTGCGAGCTAGATAACGATTCTCTTCTAGTATCATGTTTTACTGCGTACTCAACAAATTATGCAAAAATATACCTTCAACGTAAGTCTCTGCAAGTAAGGAAATGCCTTCATAAAAGATGATAATTTGCTAAGACCCCACTCGTAATCTCGGTCAGCCGTTAACTCAAAATGCTTGATATTTGATAATATAGGAAAGACGTGATCCTTATTGTACTCCTGAGAACCAAAAAAGAGTGAGTAACTACATAATGAAACAAAAAGAACAGAAAAAAAAAACATATCATAATTTTTTAAATACTAACCATTAATGTAATATTGATCATGAAAGTCTCTAGCTGATAAAGACAACATGAAAGTTGGGTAAAGGCAAGTCTCATGAAGTCAGTGGAGGCACATAAACGATCGATGTCACGACCAGAAATGGCTACCTCAACCAGAGAGGGTACATTACTGAGACGCAAGTCTATTGCAAACCCAGTGTGAATAAACGAAACAAGTTTTGTGTTACAAATTTCAACGCTTTTGAGGATAAAGCAGTAATTTAGCACTAAGTATTTCAATTCAACTGATGGACCGACAACTCTTAAGTTAACTAAACTTTTAGCGAGAGACACTGATAATCGTTCAAGAACTGGACAGTGTGACAAGAAATACTCAAGAATTTCTCCAATCACATCAACATTTTCAAAATAAAGAACTTTGAGAGATTTAAATCCAACATAGTGATTTGAAGCAAACTCTTTTTTGAGACCTAACAGTTTCTGCGGAAATGCATATGCATCTTTGTTGATACCATATATCTTAACAAAATCTAAAACAAACACTTGAACTCTCTTTTTCAATGCAAATTCAATCCATTTATCGATGGAACTTGTAAAGCGGCGATCTAGATCAAAGCAAGCCCTAAATGATTTTATGTTAGGGCCATTATGTTGCTCGACCACACGATTGACCCAGTTGACGTACCTACGACTTTTCTTGTCTTGTAACATTCGACTAAGGTATGTGAAGCCAAACAAAGTTTTCTCGGGATCAAAATCAAGTGTCAAAGTATACGCCCACACATGCCGCCAGTGCCTTGATAGAAGGCTAGTAGCCACTGCTTCCTTTAGCGGCAAGAGAGACAATATACTGGCCAGAATTTCAAGTGGCAACTCACTGATGCGGTCCGCTGAGTTGTACATGCTCTTAACAAAAGAAGAAAACATAAAAAAGAGTAAATGCACGGAAATCTTTTGTCTTAAGTTTCATGGCTCAACCAAATTTAAAAATTAATTTAACAAAAGAACTAGCACGACCTAAGCAACGATGACACAAATAAGAAAACCAACCCAAACCAAGAGGCAAGAACAAAGGCTAGAAATTTGTTCTAGTTAGATATGTAAGAAAAAATAGAAGATGCAATTCTTATACCAACTAAATATCATGCGAATAAAAAAATGTTACCTTGTTATGGACAAATTGAAAAGTTTGGCCTACTCTGTCTTCCTCCATCGAATCTGGCTCTAGCAGGATGCCTACTTGCAAAGGCAACGACGCAGGCGTGAACACTTTCAGGCTAGACAAATTTAAGTACCTTTCCTCTAACTCCAAGATATTCAATGCTCCTAGCCCTAGGTTTGTCTGTTGTTGCACTGGTAAGGTAATTGTGTAAACCACTCCTTTTAACTTAATTTTTTTCCCTTTTCTGATTAGAAATAGGATATGCTTCCCCCCAAAGAAAAGGAAGGATAACAGGATATGCTCGTCTTTTCCCTCAAAGACTAGGAACTCGGAATAGAATAGGATATTAGCTCTTCAATTAAAAAAAAATCACATTAGCTATGCCGGCCACTGACCTTTAAAATATAGAGATATTTAGTCATATACTCATTCTTAGCAATAATAATATAGATAAACTCTACACCACTTAATTTCTATAAACAAACCCAAAAAATGACAGCTTGCCCTATTGAATTTAATTTTGATTATTAAATTACTTCAATGCCCTATTGAGTGTTTTGAGTTTTTTTAATGAGGTTTTGGGGTTGTGTTTGTTTTAAGAAATCAATGGTAGTTTTGTAATTTAAAAGAAGTTAAAATCCTTTTTGTTATATTGTAAATGGGCTTTGGATGTGTTTCTAAAGTTCATTTCATATTGGAAATTGCAGACGAAGTGTTTTGGGTTTTTTATTATTTAAATCATTTGGGTTCCTATATTGGGTGTAATAGTGAATCTCCCTAAAATATAAAATGTTGATTGCAAATCCCCCGCCAAACCAATCCCTCCCCTTCATTTGGATTGGAAATTGCAGTGAGAGAGAAGTTGAGAAGGAAGAAGATGGCAGAAAACGAGAGACAAATCCAAGTCCGTATGTAGATTGAAATAATGACTGAAGCTAACTCATTAAGCACTAACCTGCGGAAAAAAACTAACTCTGGTACACAAAGATCTTCTACCTTTTGCAAGCTCTAGATCACCAACTCTCCATGGGGTTCGAGTAGTATTTTGGTGCGTGTTCTTGCGAAGGCAGGGAACTCTGTATTAATACTGTTAGCCGGTGAAAATCTTATTGGATTCTCCCATTAGAAACCCAATTAGAATATAACTTGTACACCTAGCATCTGCATACTTAATGTCAATATTAATAGGATTAGGATTCCTAAACTCATACGGATTCTTTATTCACATCTGTATGAGTTGACTGGACAAGTTTGTATTAATCTCTATGTCTGCAAACATGAGTTCAAGATTGATTCAATGACTGTGATGTCCTTTACAAGCTTACACCGTACACTAGTCAGAGAATCAAGCATTGTTTCAGTCTCCGTCAACGACACCATTGAAAACCTCAAGTGCTTTTTCCATCCCGCCACTCGTGTCCTGACTGCATCCTTCCCAGGTCTCCGCTGTGTCAAATGTGTCTCCTCAACAGACACGTATTGTGCTGTATCCGTCGCATCTCGTGTTTGTTTGTGGGTCGGAAATTGCATGCCCCAGAATATTGAGGTGTCCGTGCAACCTAGATTGTCATTGGTTGGTTATATGATTAACCTTGAATTGTTGTTTGTCTTCTCTTTTTGTCCATATAATCTGTTTAATCTTTTCATCAAAATAGGTAGTTTGGGTTCTAGTTCCACAATCAGTAAAAGAAGCTGTATAGTGCATACCTATCAATCTGCACCACTAGGCTTTCTTTTTTGCTGAAAAAGTTGGAGGAGAAATCGGCAAAGTTGTGGTTGGAAATGCATTGTAGTAAGATGAGTAATATGCAGGATAAGAATGTTGGCCATTGTAGTAAGATGGTACAAATTGCATATAGGTAAGGGGATAACCGGGGGGAGAAGAAGAAGCATAGGGAGCATAAGGAGCATAAACAGGGGGTCCCCATGGAACAGGTGCATAAGGGCCATAGGTGGAACAGGTGCATAAGAGGAAGGAGGAGTATATATGGTTGAACCGGGGGGAGGAGGAAGAGGATAAGGAGGAGGAACAAGGGGTCCCCATGCAACAGGTGCATAAGCAACCATAACTTGACTCATGGTTGAACTGGGGGGAGGAGGAGGAACATGGGGTCCCCATGGAACAGGTGTATCCGCATAGCTAGTAGGTGGTGCATTTCCAAGAGGAACATCTGGGGTAAATTGCAAATCGGCGAAGGCAAGTATAGCAACGTAGTTTTGGGCTTCCTTGGAGTTCCACATATCTCCACCGTGTCAAAGGTGACTCCGTTTATGGTGACGGAGGCTGAGAAGCAAGGGTTGTGGTCGAGGCCAAGCATTGTGGCCTTGTACTCGGGCATGGGCCATTTCTTCTAGTGGCATAGCTCCTGCAACCTCGACTTGTACATGGTATGAGAAATTTGAAGAAGATGGAGATTTGGGGTTTTAGGGTTTTTGCAATACACTCTCTTTCACTTTCTCCTGTAACTCTTCCAATTAACAAACCAAAAGAAGATGGAAATGAGTTAAATAAACGGTAAACATTAATAAAAGCTGCACGGATAAATCTCAAGTAGCTGGAAGCATTTAGTTGAGTAATTTGTGTGCCTTTAACTATTGGAAAGACATGAGAGTTTCTCTACATGGACTGGCATTCTCTTTAATGCAGGATAGGAGAGTTTCCTTGGACTCTCCAAGGACTGGCCTTCTCTTTAATGCAGGACATTAGAGTTTCTCTCCAAGGACTGGCCTTCTCTTTAATGCTCTTTTTCCTTTCCAATGCTTAATAGGATCTGGTGGCATCTCGATGAAGAAAAAATTTATCTTCAATGAGTTGTAATTAGCTGGAGAAAGTGAGTTTTGAGAAGACTTTTGGGGTATTTGTTGAGGAGTAATAAGTAGGTAACTTGATTTTGTGTTAACTTATGTTGGGAAGCTGTGTTTGAGAGTACATGAATGAGGAAAGTTAATTGAAAGAGCTGCAATTGAGTCGTTGGCTTTGCATTTAATTGAGAGGGAAGGAACAAAAGCAGGATAATTTAGGAGTGGTGATTGAAGAAGAAACCTAGTCGAAGACAAACACTTAGATTATTTGTCCTTATCACATATTAATTCCTTGTAAATTCCTGTTGCTTATTGTTGAGGCCCAAAAAATCCACGGTTCGGCCCAAATAAATTCTCGGCCCAATGCAACACCTTACCGAGGAGAAGCCCGATTAGGGCACGCGAAAGTTCGTTATACGCGCTTGCACACATGCCACGCCAAGCAAATAAGCAACACGTCGC
Source organism: Prunus campanulata (assembly GCA_034190965.1). Taxonomy (NCBI): domain Eukaryota; kingdom Viridiplantae; phylum Streptophyta; class Magnoliopsida; order Rosales; family Rosaceae; genus Prunus; species Prunus campanulata. The sequence continues at coordinate 1,102,858 of CM067209.1, forward strand.
GTTACAAGCTTAAGTGGGCCCAAGCCACTCAAATGCCCGGGGCTTGCTTGAGTGGGTTGTGGTATGGATGGTAACGAGTTGTCATGGGGCCCATCGGCGGGTTGGAAAATGGAAGTCTCGGGTCACTTGGGGGCCTCGGGACTGAGGCCCATTTTTCAGGCCCAAACGTGGGTAAGCACAAAAGAGAGAATAGCCCACCACCTTAGTAGAAAAATAGCCCACTATCTTTAATAGCCCACAAAGCCCAAAATATTTGGTAAACCTAGCCCACTAGTTAAATAACTTGACCTTCTATTTTAAAAGGCCCATGCAATTTGAATAAAGAAGGACTAAAGCCCTCAGCATGTGGCTGAAACAGAAGGCCACAAAAGGACCAAAGGATCATAAGGAGGGGCTGCTGGGAGTTTCCCCAAGGGAGGAGCAAATTCCAAGCAAAAGCATTGAATGAGCCAAAGGATCTTGGGGCGCAAGGGAAGGCTCCATCCTTGAACCAGCATGTATACCCACTTTCTTTCCTTCCTTAGATTTGGCCATGGGGAGAGAAAGGAAGAGAGGAAAGGAAATGGGTGAAAGGAGAAACCCTCCTTAGAGGCAGCCGCGGGAAAGGGGGGCCTTGAGCTCCCAAAACCCTGATTTTATGCAAGGAAGTAGAGCTGACTTTACCAAAGGAAGATGATTGAAAGGATGAAGAAAGGAAGGAAGGGAAGAACTTGGCAAAAATAGGATGGAAGCCATTAGGGTTTCTTGAAGAAGAACTACCCCCAGCAGCTATAAATAGGATCCCTCTCTACCCAACACAACACACTTAAGAGAGCAAGCTTCCTCTCTCACCTGCAAACTCAGTAATTTTCGTGCTTTTTTGGTCTATTACTCTTATTTCCCCCATTTTTCCCCTTCTGGCAGGCTGCTCAGAGTCAGTACCAAGCTGCCGGAAGTTACACTCAAGCCACCCATTCTCTCTTTTCCCTCATTCTCAGCCAAACCTCTCTGCTAATTCCTCATTTCCTACCTTAATACCTATTTTCCCCTAAGAATACTCAGTTTTCTCTCAAGTGCTAAACCCATGATAATTTTGCTCCCATGCCATAATCTTCTTATGCAAAGCTAGAAGATTTATCTGTAATTTGTTGTTATTTTTATTGGTGAAGATAACCAAAATACTTCCTAAGGCCTTGCTGCCCTTTCGAAGCATTTTGGGGCTTAATTTTCGAACTCAGACAAAGGGGACAATTTCATCAACTAAGCCCACCTGCCGCCGGAAGAAAAAGACCCCTACACTTATCTCGATAGAGTTAGACTTCTATCTAGACTCTGTGTAATTATCACAACTTGTAATTGGCTCCTATAAGTAATATACGTCTGCCACTATTGAATTTGTGGCTTCAGAGCATCTCTTTTATGGTAATCAGAGCACAAGATTAACCTCCTGTTCGATCCTTTGCATTTTTTTTCCCTTCTCGGTTTCTTTGTTTTTTTTTTCAATGGCCTTGTCTTCCTCTCATGATGATTTTCCGCTTCCTTCTTTCTCCAATGCTGTTATTGTTCGCTTGGATAGGAACAACTATCCTTTGTGGATCGCACAGATCCTTCCTCTCCTGAGGAGCCGTCGTCTTCTCTCTTTCGTTGACGGTTCTTCTGTTTGTCCTTTTGACTTTGTTCTTGACACTAATGGCAAACCCACCGACATTATCAACATCGCTTATGACGATTGGATCCAAAAGGATCAGCTGGTCCTCTCATGGCTCAACAGGTCTCTCAGTGACTCCGTTCCAGCTACCGTGGCTCGCTCTATTTCTGCTCATTCTACCTGGCTTGCTCTTGAGAAACGCTATGCCCAGAATCAGAATCGGCTTCTCCAGCGTCGCAGCGAACTTCTTTGCACTATGCGCGGCGACTCTTCTATTTCTGACTATCTTGATCGAGTTAACGCCATTGCTGATAACCTTGCGTTGTCCGGGTCTAAAGTTGATGAAGGTGACTTGGTTGCGGTTGTGATGAACAACGTTAGGGCTTTCTATGAAACCACTGTCAGCTCTGCCCAAGCCCGCGACACTCCTATTTCCTACGCTAATCTTGAAGCTTTACTTCTTAGTGCGGAACGTCGGGCCTCTATGTACTAGGTTCCCTCGTCTGCTGCTGGTTCCACTGCTTTGGTTGCTGATTGTGGTCGCGGCACTTCGCGTGGACGTGGTTCCTTCTCCTCTCCTTGCGGGGGAGGTTGTGGCTCTTTTCGCGGTGGTTTCCACGGCTCTTCTTCTCCTTCTTTTGGTGGTCGCTGTTCTGGTTATTCTTCCAGTGTTGGTTCTTCTCACTTTGGCATTCTTGGCTCGGCTCCTGCTGCTTCGGGTTCTTATGGTTCTTCTAGGTCGTCCTCTGGTGCACCTCGTGTTCAGTGTCAGATCTGTGGTCGCCTTGGTCATTCCGCCATCAATTGTTACAATCGTATGAATTTAGCTTATGAAGATCGAGTTCCCTCCCAGCGCCTTACTACCATGGCTGCTCAGTCCGCTGCCCCTTCTGCTTCTCTCGCTTGGCTTATGGATACGGGTGCTAACTCACATCTCACTCATGATTTAGGCAACTTGTCTCTTGCTAATGACTACTGTGGGCACGATCCAATTGGTGGTGTGCTCGGCGGCACAAGTTTAAGTATCACTCATATTGGTCAATCTTCTGTATCTTCTCATACTACCACTTTTGCCCTTAATGACGTTTTGCATTGTCCTCAATCCTCCAGTCATCTTATTTCTGTTAATAAATTTGCTTGTGATAACCGCTGTTTTCTCACCTTTTGTCCCTCTTATTTTCTCATTCAGGACTCGGAGAAGGGGAGGATTCTTTTTCGAGGCAAGAGTGAGAACGGTCTCTACCCTTTTTCGTTTTCATCAAATAAAATCCCTTCCTTGGGTCATGTTGTGTTCGTTGGCACTCGTGTTAATAGCAATGTTTGGCATTCCCGTTTGAGGCACCCGTCTTCACCTATTTTAAATTTTTTAATTTCTAGAAATAAATTGCCTGTACTTGGCTCAAACTCTAAGCATAATTTTATTTGTCATTCATGCCCATTGGGCAAAAGTATTAAATTACCTTTTTCTTCTTCTCAGTCTGTCTCTACTACTCCTCTTCAATTAATTCACTCTGATGTGTGGTGTTCGTCTACTAAATTTGTTTCTGGTTTTCTCTACTATGTTTTGTTTGTGGATGATTTTTCTCGTTATTCATGGATTTATCCCATGAAATTAAAATTTGAAGTTTTCTCTCATTTTCTTAAATTTAAGGCTTTGGTGGAAAACATGTTTTCTACTACGATTAAAGTTTTTCAAACTGATGGTGGTGGTGAATACCTCAATAAACCTTTTCAAGCATGTTTGGCCCTCAATGGTATTCATCATCGCCTTTCTTGTCCCCATCACCCGGAGCAAAATGGGCTTGCTGAACGTAAACACCGTCACATTTTTAACACTGGGCTTACACTTTTGGGCCATGCTTCTATGTCTTCCTCCTATTGGGTTGAGGCCATGCACACTGCTGTCTATCTCATTAATCGTCTCCCACCTTCTATTTAATAAAGTTCCTCAATATCACATCATGAAAACTTTTGGTTGTGCATGCTTTCCCTATCTTCGTCCTTATAATTCCACTAAACTTCAGTTTCGCTCTGCCAAATGTGTTTTCTTAAGCTATTCACTTAATCAAAAATGGTATCGGTGCTTACATTTATCAACCCAAAGAGTTTTTCTTTCTCAACATGTTATATTTGATGAAAACAATTTTCCCTTTCGTGAGACCGTTTCGCTGCAGGCTTTGGATCAATCCTCTCCCCTTCCGGTACACGTACCGCCTCTTATTGTTACCGGCCCACTTCCTGCCCGGCCCATGCCTGCCCCTGTCTCCCCAAATTTCCTTGTCCTAGCTCAGCTCCATCCCGGCCCACCACCACCATTCTCACATATTGTCGAGATCCCCACCGCCGCATTGCTTCTTTTTCTCCTCCTCATGATCCCTCTCTTCCTCCGACCAGCACCTCCTCTACCCCTGATACTTCCTTGGTAAGCACTTCCATTCCTCATTCCATGGTTACTCGGGCTAAAGATGGTATTCATAAACCCAATCCTCGTTATGCTCATCATGCTTTGCTTGCGGATTCTACTAATGCTCTTGTTGAGCCCACTTCTTTCAGTCAAGCTAATACACAGGTTGAATGACGGCGTGTTATGGCGGATGAGTTTAATGCCTTCCAAAGTGCTGGCACGTGGGTGTTGGTGCCCCCCACTTCTCACATGAACATTTTTCCAAATAAATGGGTTTTTGTATTAAACGCAATTCTGATGGGTCGATTCAAAGCTACAAAGCCCGTTTGGTGGCTAATGGGTTTCATCAGCAAGAGCGCCTGTACTATGGTGAAACTTTTAGCCCTGTCGTCAATCACTCTACCATTCGCCTTATCTGTCCAGTTTAATTGGGCTGTGCGTCAGTTGGATGTTCAGAATGCCTTTCTTCATGGGTATCTCTCCGAAGATGTGTTTATGAGGCAGCCTACTGGTTTTGTGGACCCCCAGTCTCCTCATCATGTCTGCCAGTTAAAATGTTCTCTTTATGGGCTCAAGCAGGCTCCCCGCACCTGGTTTAACTGTTTTTCTACTCACTTGGAGCATTTGGACTTTACTGCTTCTACTGTGGACTCCTCCTTATTTATTTTTCTTGATGGCCTGGTTCGTCTTTATTTATTAATCTATGTTAACGACATTCTTATTATAGGCACTGACCCTGGCCATAGTACTCGCCTTATTACAGACTTGGGTCGCTTATTCTCCATGAAGGACTTGGGCCCTGTTCATTATTTTTTGGGTATGGAGGTCGCTCGCACCCCTGCGGGCTTATCTCTCACCCAAACCAAGTATATCCTGGATTTGCTCTTTTGCACTAATATGCATGAGTCCAAGCCCATGTCCTCCCCCGCTGTAAGTGGTCGTCATCTCAGTTTACATGAAGGAGAACCTCTGGCTGATTGCACTGAATATCGTAGCATCGTTGGTGCTCTCCAATATCTCATTCTCACCCGTCCTGACATTGCTTTTGCGGTCAACCAAGTCTGCCAGTTCATGCACAAGCCTACTTCGACTCATTGGTTAGCTGTGAAGCGTATTTTGCATTATCTCCAAGGCACCTCTACTCATGGCCTGTTCTATCGGTCGGGTGACCTCACTATTACTGCATACTCTGACGCCGATTATGCTGAGGATCCCGATGATCGCCGCTCCACTGGTGGTTATTGTCTCTATCTTGGTTCTAGCTTGGTCTCTTGGAGTTCTAAGAAACAAGGCGAGGTTTCTCGTTCTAGTATGGAGGTCGAATACCGTTAGTTGGCCTACACTGCTGCCGCTCTCTCTTGGTTTCGTTCTCTTTTTCGTGACCTTCAGCTCCCTTTGGCTCGTCCTAAACTTTGGTGTGACAACATCAGCGCCATCTCTTTGGCATCTAATCCTGTTTTTCACGCTCGCACTTGTCATGTTGAGGTCGACTATCACTATGTTCGTGAAAAAGTTGTTCGCCACGAGTAAGATGTTGGTTACCTTTCCACTCATGATCAGATTGCTGATATTTTTACCAAGGGTCTCTCCTCTCATCGGTTTCGGTTGCTGGTTGACAAGCTGCCTGTTCGTTGCCGCCCTGTCAGCTTGCGGGGGTGTGAAGGAGAAACCCAGTCGAAGACAAACACTTAGATTATTTGTCCTTATCACATATTAATTTCTTGTAAATCCTGTTGCTTTTCTCGATAGAGTTAGACTTCTATCTAGACTCTGTGTAATTATCACAACTTGTAATTGGCTCCTATAAGTAATATACGTCTGCCACTATTGAATGTGTGGCTTTAGAGCATCTCTTTCAGTGATTTCCCCACTCTAATTTTATCCACTTACACTCTATTTTTAGATATTTCTTGTACTTAAGCAGGTAATTGGTGCTTTGACCAAACAAAACAAAAAACAAATAAAAGAAGCAGGTAATTGGTGTCAGTGTGTAAGCCATTGATGATGTGAACTGTGAGCAAGCTGTTGAAAGCTAACTCTGAACCCCCACCAGCAGAGGTGGAGCCACAGTGGGGTTAGTGGGGTCGCACGACCTCTTGGAAGCCATGAAAATAAGCTTAGAGGTCCCTTGGAGCTGCTGGTGCGACCTCTTGGAGCTGCACACCAAGTGGTCGACGAAATGACTGAAAGAACGAAGGGCTTGCAACCTAAAGAAGAAGGCTGCGCGTGGGACTGTTTTTTCTTAAAACAGCCTGGGCAAAACGACGTCGTTTTGTCCCTGGGAATTTTTTTAAATGACCTGGCCAAAACTACGTCGTTTTGGGCCAGGTCTGAAATTTGAAGGAAAAAAAAAAAAAGGGCCAGCGTATCCTTCTCTAGCTAGCCACTGCTTCAGACCCGATTCTTCCATTCTAAAACCCCAAAATTTTTTGGTTTTCTCCTCCAACCCTAAGTTCCCAATTCAATCCCCCCCTCTCTCAAACCTTCAACTCCATCTCCTCCCAACTAATTTAATTGAAATCCAATTGATTTGAAGGAATATTTCTGCATACTATATTTTGATGAATAACCATAGTTAAAACTTTAAACTTGGTACTCTAATCCAAAACATTCATGAATGACACATACAGGCAATCAAGCAAGCCATAGCATATGAATGATCAAATTAAACACTTTTTAGGTTTACATATTAACTCCAGATTCGAAAGCATACAGAAAATCAGAACCAAATGCAATCACTAATCCAATGGATCAAATCAAACTAAATCAAAATCAAAACAAATTTTCTCCATAGAGGTCCAAGAGAACGGGACTCTTTGTTTATATTGTGAGTTGTTATTTTCATTATTTTGTATATGTAGAATATATTTAATTTAATTGAAGTCCAATTCATAATTATTTTGATTATGTTGATGGTTTGTTTATATTGTGAGTATTTATTTTGATTATTTTGTATATGTAGAATTATTATGGAACGGTTTTTTAAGAGAAAGTCATCATCGGGTTCGGGTAGTTCGGATAATGTTGGTAGTTCAAGAACTCCAAGTTCAAGACAAAGTCAATTGGATGGTGTTTTGGGTCCGAGTTCAAGACAAAGTCAATTAGATGGTGTTTTGGGTAGTCTTCAAGCGGACCCTGGATTAAGAACTTGAATGATAGATTATGATGCTAATATGAGAGATGAGGTCCGAAGATCATATCTACAAATTTTTGATGAAACTTGTTGTAGACAATTATAGCTTGTAATGTTATTTCCGTTATGAATTATGAATGAAAATACTATGATTTCATTTTTAATATTTTTTTCCATCCTAAATTTTCATTTTTAATATTTTTTTCCATCCTAAAAAAGCAAGTCTTACTCGTTTGGAAAAATGCGGTTTTGCAAACAATTTGGTGAATTTAAAGCATTTAAAGGTTTAGGAGATAAAGTATGGAAAAGTTGACAATTGTCGATTGTAAATGAAACTACATTATATACACTATTATATAATACAAGTACCAAAAGATTCAAAACTTTTGGGTTAGACCAAAAGATTATTTTCTTAACTAGTACGCATCTGGGGCATCAAGAACCAACATTGTTACTAGGCTCAATGCACGTACACACCAAGAAAGAGCTAATTATATATTTGCATTTTGAACTAAGATTTGGTTGGCATACACACTACCACTAGTTTCAATCTCTTCTTCTATTTTTGATGGCCACGCAGCCTACAGCCATGGTACATTGGCTTGTGAGAAAATATCCAACCTCACTAGTCTTTTTTTTATTTGTTTATTGAACCAAAATCAAATAGTCATTTTTATATATTTGTTAATTGGGTTTTTCAAATGTCATTGACCACTCATTCAAATATCACCAAAACCTACTTTGTTACTTTAAAAATGTGACTATTGTCTTCTCTTTTTTTTCTTTTTTTTTGTAGTGGAGGGCGGACATGATCAACAAAACTACTGTCTTTTTTGTTTTGATTGTATGAATTTACTGTCTTCGATTGACAATAAACTATAACATATTTGTTTGACGAAAGAGCATTACTGGTTGGCTTTTACCCTTTTTGCTGAACATAACAGCTTATGGTATTTGTTAGTATTCATACAAGCTTCATGATTTAAGTTTCAATCACAAAAATCTAAGAAATTGTTAAACCCAAGAAATTTAAGTATAACAAAGAGATGCGGTCGTATCGTATGTTTTTACAAAATAAGTAATATTAGAAAGACAAGAACTATATGAGCTGTGATCTTCAAATAATTCTGTTTTCCCAGTGTACTAAACGTTTAATTCTTCTACAACAAATTAGTCAACATTGATCAGCAGAACCCAAGTAGCAACAGGATTATTGCTCCCATTAATTGAGACTCTAAAAAGGGCCACAAACACAAAAGGAAACTGAGTGATTGACAACAAGAAGCAAAAACAATACTACTAAATGGTCACTCAGCATAAGATTTGAGGGCATTTCCTCTAATGAACTTGATGAAAGCCACCACCTTCTCATGATGACTGCGCTCCTCTTTCACCTGCAGGGATCTCAGTCAGAGCTGTAATGGAGGAATAAATTAGTGGAGTCTTCTCAGGGTTTATATACTTCAGTCCAAGGGCTTCTTCCTGAGCTTCATATGAACCCAAATGTGAAAAAATGACCACCTCTAGCAGTCCCACATTTTTTATGTCAAATGAATTAGGAACCCTTCAATCCCTCTTCAAGCCATCTGGGAAGAAACCCGTCAATCCCTCTTCAAGTAACTTCATTGTCTCAGTCACTTGTTTCATGGTTTTATCTTGTGCGTCTCTCCATTGGTTTTGACAACTGAGACCATGCTCTCATACACCTGCACAAAAGAATAAATATATATTTTTAAGTTAATGAATAATTTAATTACCTTGAATGAGTGATTAAGCATTGCTAAAAAATGTACATTTTGTTGTTGTTCTCAAGTGTCACCTTTTGCATAAAGCTTGCCCTCAAGCGAACTTGGGATCTTCGGGTACAAGTTGAGGGCCAGTTTCCCAGGTTTCATTGATGTATTCAAGGATGACAAGAGACTCAACAATTGGTTTTCCATTGGTAAGTGACCCCATAGTCTACTGTTGTGTAGGGATGTAATTATCCAATGACTGTGAGGCGATACTCTCGGGTATTTTTTTTTTTTTAATTTTAAAAAAAATAAAAATAAAAATCACCACAAACAAAAGGCTTGATTGTGATCAATTATATATAGAACATAATCAAGATTGAGATAAGATTATAGCGGATAAGTAAAATGGTATGATTATATGTTTGGTGGAGTTGGAGAGATAAAAAGAGATTTCAACACAAACTACGGATTTCAATTTACCAATAAGTCGTTGCTATATTTGACTTTATTTAAAGGTATACATACCCATGTTATAAAGCAACCAAAAACTCCAAAAGTATTTACCCCAAACGCATAATTAGAAAAGGGAAATAAAAAACTATAGGTTCCATGTTGAGCTAGCCGCTGCATGCCCTAACTAGAGGCAAACAAATTGTACAGTTGATGGAACCATTTGTTTAAGTTGGTGCATAGCATGATCTCTCGCCTCTTCTTCCTCCTTGACATGTTCAATTCTTCGATCGATACCAGTAGGATGGTACAACCAACGCATGACAGGATCAATAACAAGTTTCTCGAGTGCAACAACATTCTCTATGAAGTAGATGACATGCTCAACGGCATTTATATGACCACGATACCCTGCTATTTCTACTACCTTAAGGTTATGATGTGGCCATTCAGGACCTTTTCTCACCTTCATTGGCTCCCATGGCTCCCATCTACCGAATTCCAACTGCACCAACAAATGCAACAAATTTTTAGTGATTGAGTTTAATTTACTTGGATATATAATTTCAAGTATGGATATATGTATATAGCTACCTTAAGTACGAGTGTCTACAAGGAAGGAGATGCCTTCAAGACAGAAGCTAAATGATACAGAGCGAATGGAGCATCTGGTTGAATTATTAGCTCCAAATGCTTAACATTTGGTCATGTAGGAACAGGGGATGCATACCAATGACTCCAAGACTGAAAACGAAACACGGATAGAAACTAATTCACCCAGCGGTAGACGTGCAAGGAAAATATTCTGTTTCTTTGTGAGAAAGTATTGTTGGGAAAGAACCGAAATCAAGGTTTTTGATATTTTGTGAATGCATAATTGTATATGTCAATGTGAATACAAAATATGGCTGATTATAATATTTTGCATAGTTGAATTGTAAAATATTTTTGGACTTGTGGGAAGTTAGTAATTTAGTTTTTGATATGTGAATATAGTTTGGAGGGAGTTTCTGAGGGGAACCATTCCCTGGGAATTTGGGGAAGGAATGATGAAGACACGGATTCAGAGCCAATCTTTTCTTTGTGCAAGTCAGGTATGATCATAGAGTAAAGATGTAACATTTATGGCTAATGGTAAAGCTCAATATTTTGGTATGCAATCATATGGATAATGGATGCCATTTAACTTTTTCTTCCTCCTTGTAGCACATTTTTGATTAATAAAGTCTGTGTTTGTTATACGAAAAAGAAAAAAAAAGAATAGCTTAGTTTGAGGTTGTGCTACATGAAATCCAATTTCAGCATGAGTCCAGTAGTTCACTATAAAATACTGGAGGTCATTGCATGTCCGCCCTCATCCATGCATGCCCGGGCAGGCATCCATATGCACACACAAGAACCATGACCATTATGTTTTTTCAGATTAGTGGGTTTGATTTTTCTTTCATATGGCAGTCTCATGGTATATTGAATAGTGATAGTTTGTATGCGTCACCCTTTCTTTTGGCATTTAACTGGGAAATTAGGTTTGCAACTCCTAATAGCCAAAATTGATTCAAATAGGATTGCAACTTCTTAACATGCGTTTTCCCACACTAGTTGCTTTATATTGTTTTGTTTTGTCCCAAAATTGAAAAATCAAACATACTCTCTTTTGGTCATTGGTGAATCCTAAGGCAGTTAGGCTTTTGGCCTCAATATGATTTAGTTATCGTTATTGTGTTGCTCTTTCCTTAATAAGATCTAGTTCTTATTTCTAGTAGAATGGTTTTGTTTCAAACTTATGTTTTTGTCTGCACTATGTAGGTTATGTTCTACGAAGGATTGAAAGATTGGACAGAGTATGGGAAGCAAAAATACGTACGCAATCCAAATTTCCACGTTGATAGTTCTGTTCAGGGACTATACCAGGAGGATTGGCTGGTGGTGTATACCTTGCTTATACTATGTAAGTCTTTAAAATCGAATTCAGAATTTTCTGTAGGGTGATTTATACTTGCTTTGTATTCTTCAGGATTTATGACATATATCTTGCAACTCCCTTGGATGTGATCAACACAAGATTGCAAATACTGGGGTCAAAGGTATCAGCTCTGTTTTGTGGTTATTCTTAATATTATTTTCAAATGACTTTCAGTTGTCAGTGTAGACCTAAATTTGTCACAAGCATCACATGCAGCATAATGTTCTATTAGTGTACTTACTGTTACCTGAACAAAGCTTGGCTTATTGAGTTAGCTGTTATGCTTATGAACACTGACCTCATGGGTGCACAGACACAAACACCTTTACAAAATCGATGGGCTATGGTTAGAAATATACTTGGGTAAAGTTTGTGTTAACCGTTATTTCAAACTGAGGTTTCAACATGTTTGCCATGATGGGGAAGGGAAATATTGTAGAGCAATTTTCCTTTCGACCTGGTATGTTTGATAGGTGTGACATTGAAGTCGAAAATTTATCTTTGGTTTATTATAAATAAAAAAAGTTGTCTGTGGTCGAAAATTTAAACTTTGGTTCTATCACTTATTGAGTTTGATGTGATAGCCAATTAGTTTATTATTTTCCATCTAATGTTGTGAACTTTAGGTGCAATGGCTGCTTGGATGCAGTTTATAGCATATGAATGGTTGAAGATGCACATGGGATGTTTATAGGTAGCAGTCTCAGGATCACCCAATGTTACAAGCAATGAAGGATTAGGCAATGTTGCAAGCAAGAAGTTGCTAGCATGTAGTAGAGGAATGAGAAGAACCACCATGACATGACAAAATTATTTATAATTGCATTGTGTTGGCACTAAAACTGAACAGATAGAGATGAGTGCAACTTACAAGTGATGTGGACGATCTAGTAGATCGATTGAGTGTTAGATGCAGATTCTTCCTGTCCTTGGATGCTAATCCTGAATAGAAGGAAGTCAAGATCCGTAAGGTCTATGGAACCGGTGTGGAACCGGTGTGGAACCAGCCTAAGACCCTCCGATGCCAAAGTAAGTTTGTTTTCTAAGAGCTCTTGCTGTTGACAATATATCTAGTATAAAGGTCAAGCTGAAAAGTCTTACCCCTGTATTGTAGTGAAGGGGCCTATATTATAAAGGGCATTTTGTATGCTCTTAGTACTCAATTTCGATGTGGGACTCGTGGGAGGGCCCTGTTAGGTTGACACGAGTCCTTAGATATTTCGGGCGGGTGCTTCGAGATTGATTATGCATAATCGGTAGGGGGTACCGATTGTATGCTCTGCTGGATCAGTAGCGATGGCTTACTGATCTGAGAAGGCGTCATCGGTAGGCTATGCCGATTGTTCGGAGCCTTGGGCGCTTGGGAGTTTCTCTGATCCACGTGTCATTTGATGAGGGGAGGGTCAGATATGGTACAAACACATTGTATTAAGCAAACATAATGGGCATGTTTCTCTGCACAATCCCCAGTTATATATACATATATATAAGAGCACTACTAGAAGCAGTAAACATGAAAGATGCAAATAAATCTATAAAACATAACATGTAAAATGTTCTAGGCAGGAGTAAATCTGTAAACATGATTTTTTTAGCTCATACACGTCCTGATATTGCATATGCAATGAGTGTAGTGAGTCAGTTTATGCATTCTCCTGGTGAAGATCATATGGGTGTTGTGATGTGCATTTTGAGGTATTTGAAAGTAACTATTGGCAAGGGGTTAATATTTTCCAAGTATGGTCATACAGATGTAGAAGGGTATATAGATGATGATTGGGCTGGTTCAGTCATTGATAGACATTATACGTCTGGGTATTTTACATTTGTTGGTGATAATCTTGTTATTTGGAGAAGTAAAAAGCAAAAAATGGTGTCTAGGTCTAGTGCGGCGGTCGAGTATAGTGGGATGGCTCAAGGTGTGTGTGAGTTACTATGGTTGAGAGATCTTGGATTTGGACCCCAGAAACTCATGGATTTGTATTGTGATAATAAAGCTACAGTTATGATTGCGCATACCCTGTGCAACATGATCGTATAAATCACGTGGAGGTTGATCGACATTTTGTTAAAGAGAAGTTGGATGCTGAAATTATTTCTTTTCCATTTATATCATTCGAGTATCAATTGACAGATGTTCTTACGAAAGCTGTGTCTACTACGGTTTTTCTTAACTCGCTTGACAAGTTGGGCATGTGTGATATCTTTGCTCCAACTTGAGTTGGAGTGTTAGTGAGATCCTAGTTTATTTAGGAGATTTATTTCCTAGTCTATTAGAACTCTATTTCTTTCCTTTTGTATAGATATTGTGTAATTATGATTTTATTTTGTTTCCTAGTTTAAGACTATTAGGATTACACCTTTATATTATAAATACCTCATTTTAAAAAATGAAATACAACCTGAAAATATTCTACTTATATTATTTGACTTAAGAGGCTGTATTTTTAGAACTTGAGATCATGCAATGAACCACTTGGGTTTTAACTTGATTTCTGATGTAATAGATTATTAGTTTATTTTAATAACTAAGTATGTATTATTTACTTGATTAAGAGAAAAAACAAATGGTTCTGCATTGGCGGCCTTGACTAAAATGGTTATAAAATTGACACCGATCTCCGCCAACACTGGCAGGCTTGACTAAAATGGTTCTGCATCCAATTCCTTTTAATTTAATATGTAACTATCCAAGGATTACATGATAGTGATGTTCCTCTTTCAAAATTTAGGTTGTGACAAGACAAATGCTCTCATCCGAGTCAAACGGATCAACATTCTTAATTATATATTAACAACTCGACAAGGTTTGCTGCCCACACTGGTCAACTAAAACTAAAGTCTTAATTGAACATGATTGACCATGATGTAACAGTATGGCCTACGAATTAACGACATTATCTATCCTAACAAATCAGAATTCAGTGACTTCTGTCCATACTAATACAAGCCTCCAGTTATACAATCAGTGCTCTGCTCTAAATCTAATTATCTATTTGCTCAAACTTGTTGGAAGCCATGATCACCACGACTGATTTCCAGTACTACTTCATCTGCTTGATCCTCTGCTTCCTCTCCACCATCTTGATCAAATCCTTCTTCAACAAACCCACCAAGCAAATCACCACTCTCTGCCTCCCTCCTAGTCCACCGGCTTTGCCGGTCATCGGTCACCTTCACCTCCTCTCCTCCTCCTTGTCCAAGTCCTTGCACAACCTCTCCACCAAGTATGGTCCTCTCCTCCTAGTCCGGTTCGGCGCTTCTCGGATGCTAGTGGTTTCGTCAGCCTCCATGGCTACTGAAATCTTCAAAACTCACGATCTCACTTTTGCTTCTCGTCCCCCATTTGCTTTTGCTGACGAGTTGCCGTACGGAAACTTGGGATTCTTTGCCACCCCATATGGTGAGTATTGGAGGTTCATGAAGAAGCTTTGCATGACAGAACTGCTCTCACCCAAGCAAATAGAAAGGTCACGTGCCATTCGACATGCAGAGGTTGCAAAGTTTTTGAGGAAAATGTTGGAGAGTGCTACGAGGAAAGAGATGGTTGATGTGGGTGCTGAGCTGATGAGGCTTACAAACAACAGTATATGCAGGCACGCTCTAAAATTAATTTGATATGATCTTTGAAATTTTCTCCCATATTTCTATTTTTAACAAGTGCCTGTTTAATAGCAGGATGGCTATGAGCACTAGTTGTTCAGAGAATGGTGATGAAGCTGAAAAAATCAGGGAGTTGGTAAAAGAATCATTTGAGTTGGCTGCAAAGGTTTGTTTTGGGGATGTTTTGGGCCCACTGAAGAGGTTGGGTTTCTGGGTTTATGGGAAGCAGCTCATAGATGTGACCATGGGGTATGATAAACTTTTAGAGGGGATGCTGAAGCAGCATGAAGAGAGAGCAGAGAGAGAGGGTTGGGATAGAGAAGATAAAGATTTGATGGATATACTATTGAAGGCCTATCAAGATGATAAAGCTGAGGTCAAGATTTCCAGAACTCATGTGAAGGCTTTCTTGCTTGTAAGTGATTTCAATCCTTTCCATTTTCAAACCACATCTCCTTGTTTCTGATCAATTCATAATTTACCATTATGTTAGGATCTTTTCATCGGAGGTACTGCTACCACAGCAGAGGTCATGCAATGGGCAGTAGCTGAGCTCATCAACCATCCTGACATATTCAACAAGCTCAGGGCAGAGATAAAATCGGTTGTTGGTAGTAGACTAGTTGAGGAATCGGATGTCGGAAACCTCACCTACTTGCAGGCAGTGATAAAAGAAACACTAAGATTACACCCACCAGTGCCTTTGTCAACAAGAGAGAGCCGCCAAGCTTGTAAAATAAAAGAGTTTGATATACCAGAAAAGACTGCAGTGGCAATCAACCAGTATGCAATAATGAGAGATCCAGAGTTATGGGACAATCCAGATGACTTCAAGCCAGAGAGGTTTTTGTCTCCTGACGAGAAAGCAGATGGGGAAATGAATCAGAATGAGACCAGAGGACAGAATTTTCAATATGTTCCATTCGGATCGGGAAGGAGAAGGTGTCCTGGCTCGAATTTGGCAACCATCTTGTTGAATACTTCAATTGCTGCCATGGTTCAATGCTTTGATTGGAAAGTTGGAGATGGAAATGAGGGTAAGGTTAATATGCAAGTTGGCGCAGGCATGTCTTTGCCCATGGCTCACCCACTTATACTTTTACCTGTTGATCACTTCAACCCATTTGCTTCTTCAACATAGTTCTATGTAAACTTGCATGTGGGTTATGCTAAACAAACTTATGCTAAGAATAAAGGCAAGCTATATGGATATTTGTGTTACTCAGTACGAGATACGAAATTTGATCATAGACGCCACACCATGTTTAGTATGTCATTGCGAAAAGTATACGAAGTATAATGTGTTCTTGAAAAATGATTTCTCTAAAAGGTAACTCTGGATCCTAGCATAAGTGGTTTTATTTTCAAGAAATTGAGATACAATTGGCGGGCAAAATTTCTTAATTTCTCCCCGACTCCTATTCTCGTTCACAAAGTTCACATGCGCATAACTAGTAACTACTCCAATTGACCAATTCTTGATTAATAGCAAAGGCAAGACTATAGACAGAGTTAACTGGAATTATCATCAAATAGACTCAGGTTGTACAATTGAATTTTCGGTATTGCAACATTGCATTACAACGAAACACAACTAACAGAAGAATAATTTGACGTCCAGGATGTCCAGGGTAAACATACAAGTTGAACGGAGCTTATCATTCATTACAATTGACATGTAAATTGTACAGCCTCAAGGTTGAACAGCCTCCAGAAGTTTCTCATATACTTGCCTAGCAGACAAATCCTCCACCTGCAATAATCACCAAATCATAATGAAGAAGGCCAAGCAAGATCAGCTTTAAGCAGTTTCTTAGTTAAATTGGCATCATAACTTATACATAATTCAGGGGTCTATTGCATGCATAGCTTCTATCAGGATGCTGCCCAAGTGAGGTCCCCTAAATGAATTGTAGTTGCTCTTATTTTATAAGCAGTCGAAAAAATTAGAAAAGGAAGAAATATCATGTCTTGTTTTTATCTATGTTGCCAAAGTAGAAATGTTTGTGCAACAATACAGTAAATCGGGGAATAGTGCATGGCAGCAAAATTATTGTATACAATGCTCTGAATTTTTTTATAACAAAAATGATATTGTTCTCCTTAACATAGGCACATTTGAAACAGAGTATGATACACCCAAGCTGCCACCAACACCCACACCCATGAGAGAGAGAGAGAGAGAGAGTAAAACTTGTTTAACTCACCACAAGGAGTTTCGATTTATTATTCCACCCTCTCTGAAGAGTCATCTGGCTTAGTCTCAGACCCAACACCTGTGTAAAAAGAAAGTGTTAGATTTACACGTTCGAAAAGATTGGCTTCTTAGGTTAAATGGCCTAAGATGAAACAGAATCATACTTTGCCCATGAACTCCAAGAGTTCATTGTTTGCTTCTCCCCGAGCTGCAGGTGCAGCCACAGTAACTCTAACATCATCAGCATTCACTCCTGGCATAAGAGAAAAAAGTGGGAACATGAAATTTAAGTCAAGGAACCAGTATATTTAAAATATAATCAGTCATTTAAATTTCTGGTATAAAAAAAAAACTTTCTTCTGGCAAGTTTTACATATTAAAACTGCCAAAGCAGACAGCCCTTGTAGAGGTGTATATGTAGATATCAAACTTAAAAGTCAGCAAGGACTAGTGCTCAGCACACACGAAATCCAAAATAATCAAAAGAAGTATATGCGCGAATTGACTTATGATTTCAATTTGAACTAACGAGTTGCATGCTAAAAATATGACAGAAATACATTAAAAAATTTCTTTTACTTGTGATGGCTGACCGTTGGGCACGGTCTTCCACTTCTATAGCCACTTGAACAAGTCCTCCATCTAGGTTTGAAATGCAGGGTGGCACAGGAGCATCCTACATCACATATCAGACTACCCAATTAGGAAATTTGGATCACACTGTAGTAGACAGTAGTCTGAACTGCCATGCACAAGCAGAGACAAACTTTCTTAATAGTTTCCCAAAATGTTTACAACCCAACAGATGGATACAATGAGAAATAAGCTCCTATTTCCCTTAATTTATAAGAAAGAACCTAATTTCTGAATGCAAACTAAATATGAGCACGCGAGACAGTTTTTTTCACAATCAAGTCAACAGATGACACAAAGCCTTCATAAACTACCTTATACCTGTGGGTTGGTTTCAGCAGCAACCGTGCTTAGAGCACCATCAACAACATAAATGAAAGAAGCACCTTCCAGATCTTCTTCTGAGCGATAGAAAACAAAGAGTCCACAACCCACACAGTTCATACGAAATTGCTTCTCCATTTTCCCCTCACCCCTGGATTAATAACGATCAAGATTTCAAAATATGAACTATGATGATACTATGACTATCACATAAATTGTACTTGAAAAAAAATCATTAAACTCTATCTTGATTGAAGAACATAATGCACTGACAGGACAATCTCGAGGAAGAACATAAGTATGAAAAGGTGTAGAAACAAAATAGTTTCACAGAAACTGTCAGACAAACTGAGGTACAAGAAACTGCAGGCAGGTGATCAGCCACTGTTAAACAGAGAGTGTCATCCAGTCCAGTATACAACACACATCAGTAAAAACCCAATTGTTTTCTTCTTCTTACAAACTGTATAACACTAAAGATATCATACTTTCATTAGAAGAAGAAAGAAGAACCTTTTCAATACAACTTTTCCAGCCTCAGCAATGTTAAGCCTTGCAAGATGCTTGCTCTTGTCCAACACATAAGCTTTGTCAGTCTTCCTTTTGGGCATTTTCTGCAACTGGGTATCTTATACAACACACACTTCAGTATAATATAAACTGCTTGCCCAGTGCCCACAAGTATTATTCAACGAACTCTCTTTTAACAACCATTATGAAATATCCAATACCAATTAAAATGGGCAATTACACCAATTTCTTTTTTGAAACATATTAATTTCTGCTCAAACAATAACCCAACTACAATCAAGAGAGAGAGAGAGAGAGAGAGAGAGAGAGAGAGAGAGAACCAGTTATGAGGAGGTGAGATCCACAGTGCTTGCAGTAGTAGACGAAGAGATCAGAGTCAGGTCCATCTGGAGCTGCGTCCTCGCTCGAGTACGTGTGTGTTGTTCTCTTCGGCATCACTTTCTTCTCTTCTCTTCTTCTTCTCTTTCTTTCCAACGCTGATCGAATTGGGTACGGCTGGAGCTCAACCAAGGCACTGTCACAAAGCTAGGATTTACCAACAGGAGCAAGCCGAAGACTTGGACGACGTCGTTTTCATGTCATGTTATGTTCCACTAATTTAAACACGTTGGGCCGTAACCTGATTGTGTCGGCCCGGACCGGCCCATTTAGGTGACGAATCCTGAAAACCCCTAGAAATCTCAAACTTTCAACCGTCTTGTCTCTCTCCTCCTCTCTGTAGTAGCTCCTCCTGCTTAAGGTAAGCTCAGATCCGTTGCTCAATATCCTTACTTTTGATCAAGTCAGAGTCTTTTAGGCTATATGATTCATCAATCTCTTTAGTGTTTGAAATTGAAACAGTTTTCTAGTTTTGCTTAGATTTTCAGTTTGGTTAAAGTTTATGTTTTTACAGACACACTTAGTTGCTTGTACTCCTGGAACTCAATGGTTGATAAATTTTTTCAGAATAAAATCTTCAAAAGCACTTATTTTGTCAGTAATATAATGTTTGGCAATATTTGTTCTAGTGGGATTTGTCTAATTTTGTATTTGTTGGGTGATTTTTGTACCTATCAGTGGGTATGTAACTCATCCATGGATGAATGACTGAATTTTTGGTATCTGGGTTTATGTTTTTATGGATACAAATAGTTGCTTTTACCTCTGGAACTGATTGGTTGAGAAAATTTTCCAGAATAAAATCTTTAAAAGCACTTATTTTGTCAGTAATATAATGTTTGGCAATATTTGTTCTAGTGGGATTTGTCTAATTTTGTATTTGTTGGGTGATTTTTGTACCTATCAGTGGGTATGTAACTCATCCATGGATGAATGACTGAATTTTTGGTATCTGGGTTTATGTTTTTATGGATACAAATAGTTGCTTTTACCTCTGGAACTGATTGGTTGAGAAAATTTTCCAGAATAAAATCTTTAAAAGCACTTCTTTTGTCAGTAATATAATGTTTGGCAATATTTGTTCGGTTGGGCTTTGTCTAATTATGCATTAGATTAGTTGGCTGATTTTGTTACCTATCAGTGGGTATGTAAGTTGTTACTCATCCATGGATGAAAGGCTAAATTTTTTGTATCTGGGTTGTAGGAAAATCACAAAAAGGCTTATCAATGGCAGTCACATTCCATGACCTCAACTTGGCTGTTGGCCTGAAGAAACTGGATGACTACTTGCTTGCCCGCAGTTACATCACTGGCTATGAAGCTTCAAAGGATGATCTCATTGTCTATGCAGCTCTTTCAAAGCCTCCACCATCAGAATTTGTGAACGTGTCTCGGTGGTACAACCATATCACTGCACTTCTTAGGATTTCGTAAGTTCTTATAACTTGTGATGGGTTTCTTTTATCTTTATTATTAGATTATGATGGATTTCTTCGAAGCTCATATATTTGGGTTAAATCTTTGACTTATTTTATTATGTCTGTTGTTGTAGTGGTGTTTCTGGACAAGGCTCTGGTGTCATTGTTGAGGGATTTGCTCCCATCACAGAGGAAGCAGTTGCTACACCTCCTGTGGCTGATACAAAGGCAAGCACTTTTCTGCCCTATTTACTGAGTTCTTATTTGGATGTCTGTTTGCTTTTTTGCTTATAATGTGGAATGTTAGGGTTGGGCTATTATTACCTTATCCGCTTTAAGAAATTGCATACAATTGTTATGCTCATGTGTTAGAATGTGATACGGTTTTCAGGCCTCAGCTGCTGAAGACGATGATGATGATGTGGATCTGTTTGGTGAAGAGACTGAAGAAGAGAAGAAGGCTGCTGAAGAGCGTGCAGCTTCCATCAAGGCATCTACAAAAAAGAAAGAATGTTAGTTTCCTATCTGATTTTCATCCCTTTCATTTAGTTTCCTATTTTGTTTTCAGCCCTTTCATCTCTTTTCGCCTTTCACAGTTATTTCTTTCGTTCTGAAGGTTTGTTGTTGTATTTTTCCATTGTCAGCTGGAAAGTCATCAGTCCTGTTGGATGTGAAGCCATGGGATGATGAAACTGACATGAAAAAGCTTGAGGAGGCAGTAAGAAGTGTTCACATTGAAGGCTTGCATTGGGGAGCATGTAAGTTCTTTCATCTAAGTTAATTGCAGGAATAAGCTAAGGGCCAGATTTTCTAACCATAGTTAGCAACAAAATTTGGCCATTGATATGCACTTAATACATTAGCAATGTGGAAGTCAATGTTATGAAGTTTTAAGTCCTCTTGATTGATGCTAAACCAACCTTTATGTTCCTAATTTGGTTATTTATTATCTTGTTGATTCTGCAGCCAAACTTGTAGCCGTTGGGTATGGAATAAAGAAGTTGCAGATAATGCTAACAATTGTTGATGACCTGGTCTCTGTTGACACTCTTATTGAGGAACAACTTACTGTTGAACCAATTAATGAGTATGTCCAGAGCTGTGACATTGTAGCCTTCAACAAAATATGTAAGTATATTTAAAGTTTGTAATCAAGTAATCATTTTATGGACTATTTGTACGAATCCTCACTGTTGATTTATCCTTACCCTTGTTTCTCATTGCAGGATTGGAGCATGGAGTGTTCTAGTGTGAGAGGGGTTGGTAGGAAGATATTTTATATCTGCTCATATCTTGTTTCTTGGGGAATGATTTGAGACTTTATATTATCCTTGGTTATGATGTATTTTAGCATTCCTTTGATGAATAATATGCCAGTCCTTTGTAGGTTTGATAAGACATCAGTTTATCATAATTCATATTCTCAGTTTTGTTTGCTCAAGGATTTGATCTTTATGGTTCTGAAAAGAATCAATGGTTCAAGGATAATATCTGAATTTGATATATATGCCCCCACACGACTGATATACCTAATAAAACATTTTGTAGTAAATTCTTAATTTAACATCACTCTCTCTTTTTCTTTGTTCCAGACCGCATTACAAAATCTCCAAAATTAAGTAAAAACAAACCCATGATCTCGTCCATCCAGACTCATGCGAGGAGATCTGTTATCCCATTGTGATCGTGTTCTTTAATTCTTCCTGTTGCAGTTTTTGTGGCAGGTTTCCAGTGTCTTTCACAAGAAATGCATCTGCATGGTTAAAATGACTACACTTATTATTATTCCGCAAAGTCTGTTTATATTGTGCCCTAAACCCTAAGAACAAAATTAAGAGCAAAATATGTACCTGATTCAAGATTGTGTTTATGCATGGACTTTACACATGCAACCGTACAAGTGTGAAGAGCCGGGGTTGAGCTTAAGCTGTGTTGATCCTTAATGCAATATTCTTTACATGCTGGATGACATTGATGGAAGGGCAAACATTCTTATTTGATAGCAAATAAGATCGAGTTGGTGTCGTCTCTTCCTCGTCATCTCTTCTCTCCCACTGCGTCACCCCTTTCCTCTACTTCCCTGTCTAGAGCTCTTTCAATGTCTCAGACATATTTCATCAAACGGTGGTTGAGCGTGAGTGGTGTTGGTATGAGCATTATCTTAGACATATTTCATCAACTACTTTAGTTAAGAAAAGGGAAGACAATGTTGGTCTTCCCAATAGTACATGACTCTTGGAAAATGATAGTAGTTATTTGAGAAATAACATTTTTTTTAAATTAACAGAGTTCGGAAAGAAACTGGATTCTAGCGAATAAAAAAACTACACTAAAGGCTCGTTTGTGACAGTTTACATTTGAAGAACTTTTACTCATAAACGTTTTTGTTAGAAGTGCTTTTATAGAAGCATGTTGAATTTTTTTTATTAAGAATCCAAATGTTTTTTCAAAAAGTACTTGAAAGTGCGTCCTCTTCCTAAAGAAGCACTTATTATTTCATTTGTCTACTGGTTGTGCATATTGTTAAGCTGGTGCAACCAACATTCTTTTTTCACCAAGAAATTTTTCCTAAACCTCAAAGAAATTTAGCTAGAAAAACCTTTGGTGGGAAGGGAAAGTTAGGATAGAAATTGAGGCAAAGGCAAGGCTGAAGAACAATCGCGAGCACATGTGATATTACAGAAAATATAGCGAAGGAATTTAGAACGGCCATTTTCCAAATTAAGCAAACATCTTATAATGAAATCAAGACAAGAACTTATAACAAGCCCTCATTGGAGTAATAATGTCCAAAAACACAAGATGAACACCACACCACACTCAACACACATAATTGCTTAATTGTGTTGTAAATATAAAAAAGAGGAGACAAAAACTTGTTGCGTCTACCCAAGTGCAAGTAGTCACACGTAGTAATAATCTTGGAAGTCCAAGTATATATCGTATCGTCAAGGAGCAGGTAGGCAAATCTCTGCACATAAAGAAATAATTAAACGTACCAAAATAAAAGTGACAATCAAAATGGACAAGTAATTTGACTCGATTGTTGTAGAGATTGAGTTTAAAAAAATGAAATATCAATAATGGAAATGCTAAGGCATCAATGTTCAATTCTTTAAGCAAAATATGTTTCATGCTCTTTAATCCAAATTAAACTCGATTAAAATTATCATTGAGAAACTTTAACCGTAAGATAAAGAAATTAAAACCAATTTAAATTTTCAATGTTATCTTTTATTAATGATTGTTTAGAAAATGGAGTTGCTTAATATCTAACCTTTTAATTTAAAAGCATGCTAAGTCAGTTCTTAACAATGAGAAAAATATAATTGAACTCATGAAAAGATAGTGGCACTTAACATCAATCAAAATAAAAGGATATGAAAATATTGAACAACCAAAAATAAAAGAATTTAGCAATTCATACCGTATATTGGATTAAAGAACAAAAAATTGTTGTATTCGTAAAAGGACACAAATTAATGTGCAAACAACCAATTAAAAATACCCGCAAGTGCACGAATCTATTAAGGTATAGATTATGTAAGTACGGGGTCGATCCCACAAAGAACTGTCGGTTTCCTACAAGTTCTAATTTGAGTACGTAAAGAACACTAATTTAACACACCACACATGCACAAATGCAAATTGGAAACTAAAAACGAGTAAAGAAAGGTAAAAGAAAAGAAACAAAACAAGAAACCAAAGAAAAACACAAACAGCATTTTCTATCACCCTTTTATCACATATTTATCACCCGTGAACAGTGGCGACCGGTCGTGAACAGTGACGAACACAAACACAAACACATTTTGGGGGGGGGGGGGGGGGGGGTGTGGTTTGGTTTGGTTCAAGTGACCTAATTCTAATGCATGAAAGTAAATGACTTTAAATTTAAATGAGAATGGCAGAGAATGAAAATCAAAGTGTGAAAGTACCAAATAACAAACACTAGGGTTTCGGAATCCACCCTAAACAATTCTACCCATGTTCATAGATACTCAAGTGATGAACTCTATCTAAATGTGTTGATGAAGATATTCACAATCAAGACCGGGACTAGTGGCTCAAGACGCATTGATTCTCTCTAATATACGTAAAGTGCAAGGCTAGTGCTACAATGCTTGTGCCTTCCCTATAACCGAATCTAGGTATGCTTAGTGCTTTGATTCAATTACAAGAAAAACCCATTAAGCTCAAAGAGAATATGAACACCACAAGAACCCTAATAGCATGATGTTTACATTAGGTATTCAAGAAACCAATTCACATGGATGATTCTTACTTCATCCATTTATTACTTAGGATAACATGAAGATACACATAATCCCAACAATCTCAAGAAGCATGCTTTCAAAGATGGCCAACCAAGGAAAAACACACATCAAGGATAGATTAATTTGGTGAATTGGAATTCATCAACAATATCTAGAAATTCATACACTCAAGCATCAAAACAATAAGGTTTTCATGATTAGGGCTTCAACCTAAGCCCTAGCTATGGAGTTTAGTTGCTCATACTTATTTCAACTACAAATTCAAAACAAAACTAGAAAGAGTTTACAGATTTTGTGAACATGGGAGCTCAAGGTCTTCAATGGTGGGAATCTCTTCCACTTCTTGCTTTGTTGCCCTTGTCTTCCTCCTTGAGCTCCCTAGCTCCAAGCTTCATCTCCAGCTCCAAATTCTCTGCAAAATTATGGAATGATAGAATTGAATTCTAATTGCCCTCCCTTTGCTCCTTTGCCCATCCTTCACCTTGCTTTTTAGCTTTACTTTTAATATAAAACTACCACCTTTGTTAAAGCCTTAGCCTTTGTCCCCTTGCCATGATGGGTTCTTTTGTTCTTGTCTTCACCAAGATGCTCTTTGTTTCAGAAAATATCTCTCAACCAAAGTAATTTCTTGTTACCAAGTGTTATGGTAACAAGAAGAATTAAGATGATACTTATGGAGGTAAAAGCTGGAGCAAGACAATTCTCTAGAGCTGCTGTAACATGTAGGATCAGTTGGATAGGCTATACTTGTCCAATGAAGCTCAAATTTGGATATGTTGTAGTTAACATCCATTGGAACAAGTTTCATGGAGATCTTCACCTCATCCGAGCACCAGAGCATGCTGATCCAAGGCGAAGAAGTTGACCTACGAAAATGAACAATCAGCATTTATAACCAATAATGCACTTTTAGCTCATTTTCATTCTAACCAAGGTAAAACCTATGAAAATATAAAAAGGAAGTAAAAAGCTATAAAATGTCAAGAACTAACTCAAAATAATGGGTGAATAACATGATAAATCATGTGTAAAAATGAACCGAACAACAATTCACAAATTTACTCAAAGGATATTCCCTTTAGCCTTAGCTAGAGTTCTAGCAACTCATTACAAAGGAAAACATAACTAAATTTTGAAAGAAATGGATAAAGAAATATGTCGTAGTGGTCCCCTTGCCAAATAAGTTGATGGGTGATTTATAGTAGTCAATGAGGTGAGTGGGAAGTTAATACATTCGCGGTGGGTAATGAAGGGTTTAAGTGAGGGATTAATTGGATTAAACATGTGATGATGGTGGAGAGTTGGTGGAAAAGAAATAACGGTGAGGTAGTGGGCGTTAAATGGCTATGAATGACATGAAATAGGCTCTTTAGCTTCAACAGTTTTGTCTTCTCTTCTCTCTCTTTACGTCTCTTTATAATCACAATAATCCCACAATCAATTCTTCAATAAAATCCGCCAGCAATTCTCTTCACACCTGGCTTGAACCTGGACAAATGTATCTTTTGGCTTTCCAACTTCCTACAGAAGATAAATTCACCTAATAAGTTCACCAAATTAATATAGAAAATTTATAAATCCAGTTGGTGAGAATAAAAGGTAACAACAAGTGAAATTGTATTTATTAAGCCAAAATTATATCATAAAGTCTCCAAAATAATATTAAAAAGATGTAATTTGAGACTCTCATCAATGAGATATCACTTTGTACAATCAAATAGTTCTTCATTCCTCATCACCCAAATCATTGAACGCATCGCGCAAATCATTGAGCATTTCATTCGATGTCTCCTCTACATGCAGATGAAATGAGTATCCATCAATAGGAAGAACCAAATTGTCCAGACCACGAAGAAATTCAGGAAATTCAAAACCCTCGCACATAAATTTACTAATATGAGACGCATGTGCTTTGACATTTCATTGTCGTTGTCATTGAAACCAGACCAATCTCTGGCGTCCAACATCACCAGATCTTTGCATCCGCGCAGCAACGTGACAAGACCATCCCGATTAACTTTTGCACCCTTCAAATTTAAGTACTTGATATTAGGCACCAACTTCACAATTGACAATGCCTCACGTCCATGAACAGAGCCTTTGGACAAATCTAAACCATAAAAATTCTTGCAATGTGTTTGTATAATTGCAAGTATTTTCGCCAAATTTAAGCATGAACATAACACCTCCAAATTTTTCCACTTGCCAATCGGCTCTAGGTTCGTGTGCTTGCAATGTGTTTGTATAAGTCCTGCCATTTTCCGTCGTCCACCTGCAAGAGTATGAAAAGGAATTTAAAAAAAAGATCGGAGACAAAAGGATTACTAAATAATAAACAAAAACTGGAAAAACAATCACCTTAAGTTCAAGAATGCAAGGCTGAATGCATATGGTAATCATTTATAATAAGAACCAACAAGAGAATTAATTGATGGAGTGTTGGAAAATTGTTCATTCAACAAGGACTTTCCGCATTCCAATGCAGTGCATGCTCTGGATGTTCAAAAGGACTTCTCGCATTCCAATGCAGTGCATGCTTTGTAGATTCAAAAGGACTTTGCACATTTCAATGCAGTGCATTGGTTTCGGAGACTGACTAGGGCTAAGCACAGTTTGATTAACCGGACCAAGTGGTTGGAACTGCCTACCAAACTGAAACCGATCAAGTCAATGAAGGAAATTATGGGACCAACATCGACCGGCCACTCTCATCTACCGACCACAGTCGGTTCATGACCAAGCAAATGGTTCGTTGCAGGTCGGTTCAGCGAAGAAAGAGAGCGGGAAGAGAGAGAAAGAGAGGTTGAAGTACTAATCATGCATTATTGCAATACTTAACATGTGAAGCAGTAGACGTCCTGAATAATAGGGATAGCATAAAATGGCGCGGATGCTAGTGAGGGGAATTTTTTCCACCAATCAAGGAAATGCCAATTAAACTCATTTGTTGAAGACCCGATTAAGAGGTAACCATTAGAAACTAGATCCCCGATTCACTAACGATTATTCATGGATTTTGCACACGTAAAGCTCTTAATTACCAATTATCGAACACTATAATTATGGCCACATATGCATGTCCTGCATGTTGTGTATTAACCATATGCTATTGTTGAATGGAATGGTAATGATATACCAAGGTCATAAACTCATACTTGCATAGGAAAGAGAATAAGTCAACTCTAAATTAGATCATGATAATCTTTTTAAAAGTAGTTTAGTCTGCAATGCATAGAACCCTTAATTTAGCCAATCACATATTCGTAGCATAAAGTTTTCCATACCTTCAACCACCATCTCCTTCCCCTCTCTCTATATAACCTTCAAATATTGGTGAACCTCCATCCGAGAGCAGAAAGGCGTCTTCCATTTGATGCTGCACACATGAAGTAACAAGGAGTTGATCATGAGAAACAGAAATATATAAGTTTAGGGTCATCATCTATAATAAGGTAACAAATCAATTAAGCAACAATAAAATTATTTTTATAAGTAACATTATATACAGTGGTTTTGATGAAGTCTTACCTCCTCAGCAGTCTTCTACTTGTGAATGTGGTCGTTCTCAAACAAAATTATTAATGATTCAGGATCCAGGGAACGGTGGTACACAAAGCATCAACCAGTTTCTGTAGATTTGTACTTCTTTTGATCCTGAAGAAAACTTCACTTTCATCCTACAAGTGGAAACATAAAAATCACAAGACTAGAAATTGCAAGAAAAAGCATGATGCTAGATTGGCCCAAGAGATTTGACATTATTAATGGAATTGCTCGGGGGCTCCTCTATCTTCATCATGTAGGTCTTTTAAGTGTGCAGCGTAACCCAGCAGATAGGCCGAGCATGCCAGCTGCAGTTGTAATGTTGAGTGGTGAAGGGTCATTGCCTCAACCTCAAAAACCTGGTTTTTATAGTGAAGGGATCTCAATGAACTAGAAGTTGATCCTTCTTCTAAAGAATTTTCAGCTAATGAAGTCACAGTCCTTTTACACTAATGGAGGCTTGATAAATGATATTTCATGTTGGTGTGTTAATCTAGTGCTTTTGAAGTCAGTTTGAAAAGTTAAATATAATTAAGAGATTCCCAACCCATGCGTTAGCAAATGCACCATCTAATTTTTTTTTATTAGTTTTCTTTGGAGTTGAGGTGGAGTTCACACTACAGAAACACAGACGCTGATAAAAGAACTAATATAAAAGCTTAAATGAATTAGATTTTTCACTTGAGGTGGTGAAATATTTCAATTTTTTTTTTTTATGTTCTTTGGTGGGTTGGTTTTGTGTTCCTATGCAAGAGGAGGAGGTGATAACTCTTATTATTATTTTTGCTCTCAGCAAACATGAGGGCATGATCAACTGTCAAAATCTATAACAGAAATGCAATATCCAAAGAATGAAAAGCAGTCCAACCAAGAAGAACCATCAATGGATGAATATTGAATGCATAAAGATTTATCAAGCTTCAAACAAGAAGAACCAAACCAATCAATCTATTGCTTAACCAAACCATAAATAAATAGTCAGAATTTGAGATTGGGGCCTAAAAATCGAACCTTGTTATTGGAAAGACCATAGAAACTCCATGATAGGATAGCTTCATCATTTTCCTTCCACTGAAGACAGACACCAAGTCAACAAATTTTGTATTTTTTTCTTCTGCGCCATGTCGTCAATGTGAAGAGAGAAGAGAATAAGGCGGAGTTGGCAGAGGGAGGAATTGTCGTCGTCGTTGTTGGTGTGGTGAGGTGAACATGTCGTTTGGGAGAGAGCCAAGAGAGAAGAGAATAAGGTGGGAAACAGGGAGAGGAATAGAATTAGATGAATTAAGAGTCTCATGATCTCTTCTTCTATGGACCTGACTTGTGCTTCACTGCTTCGGCTTCCCAAACTCAAGCTCAAATTTGCAGCTAAATTTTTTCAATTTCGGGTTTTAGACTTTTAGTCAATCGTACAGTTCAAAAAATCGGCCTAGGTGGGCGGCTAGGCGGCTAGGCAGTCGCTAGGCGGGCGCTAGGACTCGGAGGAGAGAAGGCTCTGCCTCGGCAGACATTGAGAAAGCCCAATCCAATGGAATCAACGCAGCAGCCGAAACCCAAAAAATAAAAAAAAAATCAAAGCTTGAGTTGAGAGAAAGGCTAAAGACCGAGTCTTTGAAGCTTGGAAGCACTTATAGAGAAGCGAAATGGTTGTGACTGCGAGTGCAAGCTTCGTGTTCTATTATCTGTCCCTTCATTTCACTCATGCATCACATTCCTCGGAGAGTGCAAGCTTCGTGTTTGTGAGGAATATATTTAAAGAGTATAGCCGTGCGGCTATACTTCTAAAATATTCGAATGTATTATAGTTTGAAAGGGCGTATAGCCGGCTATACTTTTAAAATATGCGAATATATTTGAAGAGTATAGCCGCCCGGCTATACTCTATAATAAACAATTTTGTCATATTATTTTAGGGTTTAGGGCTAAAATACCATTTTAGCCCATAGGGCTAGAGTCATTTCTTCAATTATTTTATTTATACAAGTGATATTAGTGCTCAAAATGGTCGAATAGATTAATTTCTTTTTTATATAATTTTTTAAGAATTCCTAGAATACCTTATAAAGAAATGAGAATATATATATATATATATATATAACAGTTAAATGTCAAATCTCTCGGTTTATCATTTGCATTAACACATCCTATCGAGTAATGGTTAACTTAACTTCATGCTGGATTTGGTTTTCATCTTATTAAGGTAAAAATTGTTACCCAGCCAACAATCACAAAGAGATGGGAAAAGAGCACAGTAACTCCATGCCAAAAATTGTTAACCCTTTGCCTTGCTTTGCCTTCCATTACACGAGGAGATAGTGTGTGTTCATAACAATTGGTCTGTTGAATTATTGATCAAGTATTAAATTTGCAGATTGGCAACTTCCCTTTTTATTTTTCTCTTTAATTTCCAAGTACAACGTCAACTTGTTTTTTTTTTTTAATTAATTTTTTTTTAATAGTACAAGCAATAGTCGAAAGGGGAGGGAGATTTCTCACACACACACACACACAAAACTATGATGTCATGATTCGAACATGAGACCTCTAGTTTGCAAGTCATTGCCCTTTTCCACTGAGCTAGACCCCGTTTACTTGTATAATAAACAGTAGATATACATATGATTTTCTGCATTTGTTTATAAATGCAAACTACCATTAAACACATGTACTACTAAAGCCTAAAACTGCACGTCTTTATGGGAAGATATTTTCATACCTAAGCTACTGTTGCCCCTTCACAGACGTCGCAAATTGTAAACCCATGACCTTCACAATATGGACATTTTGCTCCCTCTTCCACCCAATCCAAGAACTGCTGTCATTTAACAAAATAATTAAAACTTCATCCTGGATGGATAATGCTCGAAAATGAGAATATTAATCTCTGTTTAAAACCTCCAACCTGTTCTTCAATGTTTGGCTTGCCTATTCCATCACATTCTGCAACAAAGAAATACAGATAAGCTACCCAAGGGGACTGAGGATAGTTGAAACAAAATATGCAAAAGTACAAAAATAAAACTAATGCATATCATCATCAAAGCCATTGGTGTTCAACATTATATTTAAAAATCAGATCAAACAAAATAAATATACAGATACATAGTATGAGTGGATTTAGAGTACTTTAGCGTAGCAAGGCAATGGTTTATAAACTTGAATACAGTGACTAAGACGGGAGACAGACAGGAGGTACCTGTGCACAATAAGCGACCCTCCCCTCGACAAGTCAGACACCTTCTTGTGGTATTCATTGTCTTGCTTTCACCTCCTATTTTTTTGGTTCCTGCTAAGTCTAGAAGAATCTTCCCAGCGGTTCTCTCCAAGGAGAAAAACACGATGCTCAGATACCTCTACTTCTGTAACACCTTCTTTCACAAGTGTTTTCTGGACCTCTGAAATTTATGTTGCAGAACTGCAGCTCCATTTGTATCTTCCTAAACAACAGAACCCACGCAACCATTAGAAGAATAACGATGTTTCAGCCTTTGTAGTGGTTCGCTATAGCTTATAGAAACATGACCATGTTGCTAGCTCAAGGCCAACCAGGAGAAGAAAATCAGTTTACCAATATAATCAGCTTCATTTATTAGTATCCAAAATAAGTTACGGTGTGTTACCAGTTACCACAGCACATTACGTCATTGTCATATCGTATTTATTTGCATGTTAAGTGATTGTCTCATGAACTGAAACCAAGAAACCTCATGTCTGAGTTACTGAAAATAGAGTCGGAGCTTCAGGTCCGTTTCTCAATTAAGTAACAGAGCTTCTTGGTTGTTACTTAGTACTGTTTGCTACAATTCTTTACAATCTGGTTGAAGAAAATGAAGGCTTAGTTCACTCCAAATTGAACCATCAAATGAGTTTTTGGCTCCTCTTGCGGAATGCAAGTAATGACTTACCAAACCATTATGTTCGGTTCCAAGTGAGGAACGATATATTGGTACTGAAACTAAAACATCAATGGCTTCCACTTAATAAAGGCTAATGGTATGTCGTCAAAAGGCTATACCTATACCTTTTGTGTAGCAGTCAGACTACTCCCTTTGTTATCCAGACCCTCAATTTGTGCCACCATATATAATTGTTCAAGAAGTTCTGCAGTCACTATGCCATCTTGAGGGGCATCTAAGAAGGCCTGTCAAACAAGAGATTACAAATTGACTAACATATATATTTTGCGTTGTGAAATTTTTGTTCAACTTGGTGATTCTGAAATTTTACTCTTCATGCATTATACACAGTAACATCTAATGATAATTGAAACTTGTTGGAAAAATGGCTCACATTAAGGTTGCAAGTGAAGGAGGAGGCAACCGGTTGCAAGGGAAAAGCGACCGGTCGTTTTTACACAAAGACGAAAAAGCTGGAGAAAAGCTCGAATGACCGGTCGCAATGTATCAGTAAGGTATCCGCGACCGGTCGCCAGTGTTGTTGTGCTGTTTTTTCCACGCGTTTTTCAAGGTGTCTTCACATGTGTCGGTTTCCTACCTAATCCCTCGAGCTTCCAAGGAGTTTTATGGGTTCTAGGATGTCTAGCAAGGTGCTGGAAAAGCTGGAGCACCATTGAATGAGGATTGTTGACTTGTTTCAAAGAGTACCTACCCTATAGCTCTAGATAGGGTGGCTGAAGTTGCAGCTATCTATGCCTAGCCTTTGTTCTGCCCAAGTTGTGGTCCAAGTCTGGAAACCAAGGGGAGAACGTGGGAGGAAAAGATGGAGCCTTCTCCTAAGTCCAAAGGCTTGTGTATTAAAGGGAAGAGGAAGCAAGACAGCAAGTGTGGTTTTACTTCTCAAGGAGTGGACAAGTAGTTGGGAGCTAGTGTGTCCAAGAGTGGTTTAACTTACCAAGGGAGGAAGAGAGAGAGGGCAATCAGTTCAAGAGAGAGCTGAGTTGAGTCTTGAGTAGTCTAGACACCAAAGAGGGGAAACACCAAGGGTTGTGAGAGTGTTCACAAGTATATCAAAGTGTTGAGCAAGGGGTGAGAGAGAAAAGAGAGCTTGGAAGAGAATAGAGTTCTAAGGGGGTTTTCTTTGTAAACCAAAGTTGTAACTTATTCTTTCATTAGTGAATTTCTCAAGGGATCACCAAGAGGACGTAGGCAATTGCTGAACCTCTAAAATACTTGTGTCACTTTGTGCTTGGTTGGTTTCTCAAGTGTGTGTGTGTGATTCATCCATTCTTGTGTGTGTCACAAAGTCCATCAACAACAAGGTCTAAAGGGGAGTGAATTGGTTCTAATTCACAACAAAACTTACTTGCTAAGTCTTGACAGCACGTTCGGTCCCGCTTGAGAAGCTGGAAAACTCCATGTCTTCCTCACCCAAGTAAAATCCTAGTTTTTGCAATGCTTCCTGTCAAATAACAGGAACATTATATTAGAACAAGTCGAAATCACAAATATTACATCCAAAAACGAAGTGAATACTAGAAAAGGAAATAACCACACAAACCCAGTTACAGAAAAAGAAAAGAAACAAAAGTTAACTACTTTCTATACTAAAGAGAAAGTTAATACCCCCCTTCTAAGTTGTAATAAACTGTATGCTACTCAGTTTTCAATTTACCAAATTTAAAAGTACCATCTTATTATTCAAAGACAACACTAAATCATAAACAAAACACAAGAAATGAATGATAGACTCTGAAAAATCAAAACTCGCCTTTCAAAAGCAAGCAGACCTGCATAGCTCGGACCTCTTCACCTTCCGACCCCTTCCTCAAAGCATTTCTTCTCTTCTTCTTCTCCTTCACTTCCGGAACGGCAGACACCTCCTCAATCTCCTCCTGAATATGGTCCAATTCTATGGCTCTGGAACTAGCTAATATTTAGCTAATATTCTGACCTCCAAGTATTTAGCTAATATTTAGCTAATATTCTTTATGACTGCTTAAAGAGCACCATACGACATCTACAATATATAGGAATAGAGCCACACTAAATATAGACTATTACACTTCTAGAGACATTGGAAAATAAACAGCCACAGTCATTGGGAAACCAAACCACCGACTCCACACATCGACTCATTGACTAATACCCAATAATTCTAACAATCAGAATTTTCTTCGTCAAAATCTGCAACAAGTCGGCGATGTGGGGCTAGGCGGGGGCTAGGAGGGCTCTAGGCGGCTAGGCGGGGGCTAGGCGGCTGGGCGGGCCTCCTAGGCGGGTTGGGTCTTTTTTCGATGCCGAACCCGGAGGACGAAGCAGCCGAAACCGAAGAAAACCAAATGAAACTTGAGTTTGATAGAGAAGCGAAATGGCTGTGACTGCGAGTGCAAGCTTCATGTTAATATTTAAAGAATATAGCCGCTCGGCTATACTTTTAAAATATTCGAATATATTAATATTTAAAGAGTCTAGCCGAGCGGCTACACCCTTTAAATATACATTTTTGTCATATCGTTTTAGGGTTTAGGGCTAAAATACCACTTTAGCCCATTGGGCTAGAGTTATTTCTACAATTATTTTATTTATACAAGCGATATTAGGGAATGAAAATTTAAATTCTTTCTGATACCTCCCATTCTAATGATTTCTAACTATTAGCCCATTAAAACCCAGTTCTTCTTCCCCTCTGATGTCTCATCCGCTCCTTCCCCGCCAGATGGCCGCTCTTGGTTTAGGTTTAAAGGCAGTACCTGATTGCTGTCTCTCCCTTCTGGGTCAGAGTGATTTTGTTGATTACTTTGTGAAGAATCAATTTCTGTCTCTCTCTTCTGGGGCAGGGTGACGTTGTTGCTTACTTTGTTGATTACTTTGTTTGTTGTTCTAGTTTGTTATTGTTCTATGTCTTTGTTTCACAGCCGAGCTCTGGTAGGTTTGTTTCTTTTAGGAGTTGATTTTGTTTTTTATTACTTATATCCTTTTTAAGTTTTGTAGATTGCTGTCTATTGAGTATGCTCTTTCGCAATCTCTAGTGACTACTAGGCATGACCATGAGGGCTTTAGTGATGATATTGATGTGCTGGCGGACTTGCGTTCGGACTTTCATTTTTGTTTGTTGAGGTGGCTCTGAGAGATGATGGAGATTGTGTGGGTCGATGCTTGCGGGTCAGAGTGAGAGTTAATTTTACCCAATCTCTTTGGAGGGGTATGAATATTTCCTTTTCCGATATTGGTGTCAAATGGGTTGATTTCACTTATGAGCGTCTGCCTGAACTCTGTCATGATTGTGGGTGTTTGGAACATCGGACACTGGACTACTCCCGGCCTTCTCTGGATCTTCGTGTGGGTGGAGTGAAACCTTAAACTAGTATTTGGCACGCTACTTTGGAGCCTTTTGGTGGTCCAAGATTTCCTAAAAGACAAACTCGGGATCGGTCTGATCTTGTTTGCGGTCATGGAGGACACGACGGATGTTGGTGATCATCGCCTTCCTGTTCGTTTCTCTGGCGTGGATGTGCCATCGGTTGAGATGGTTGGTATTAAGTCAATTACCAGCGGTTGTAGCGTTCTTCCTAATAACATCAAATAGTTATCAGTCACGTGGTTTTCTTTTGCCTTATCCTATTTTTAAAGGTCCAGTTTTCTAAGCCTGTTGGATTGGAGCTTTTCTGCCAAGTTTACTTTTTGTCCAACCCATGGATTTTAGTCTTCGGGGCTTTTATCCTTTTTCCTCGATTTCTTCTGTTAGTGCTGGTGGACTTGAGTTCGGACTTTCGTTTTTGTTTGGTTAGCAAAGTGTTCTATATTCGTTGTTATCATCATGGTGTTTTCAAAACTGTGGTTGGATACCTCTGGGATTTAAGTTTCTTTTGTTCGTGCTGATTTCCCCAAGTCAAATTTGTCCTTTGTCTATTCCTTATCCAGGTTTTCCAAGTCTATTCCTTTGGTGGTGTGCCTTCCAATTCGGTGGTGATTAGCCAAGTACAATATCTTCCTGCTGGTCGAGGCTATTGGAAGCGATTTCCGTGACTAAATAGTGGGGTTGAATCTTATCTTCCCTTGTCGGAAGTTACCAATACTGTTGTTCCCTTGGGGGCTCATCCTACTAAGTCCGGTATGGGGTGCGGAGATTACGGGTCCTAAGAGAGTTAAGGTGCTTCTGTCTCAGGAAGTTCAAGTTTGGCTAGAGGATGGTCATTTATGGTTTTTTGATGTTTTGGCCAATGACAAGTTATTCTCTTATTTTTAATTTTATACTGGATGTGATGTTGTGGTACTCTTTTTCCTTGATCGGATTTTCCTCCATTTGGGGGTTTTTAAAGGCAAGGTTTTAACGAGGCCACTCTTGTTTGATCGGTTCATAATTGTATATCATTTTGTACCATTCTAGCTTATGATTTGGTTATGTTTTTGAGTTAAACTTGTGCTTTTAATCATTTTTGTGTTTATCTTTCAGTTCATTGAGCTTTAGGTAACAATGACGGCTTTGGATAGGAAATGATGCAATCCATGCATGTTAAGGCCTGATTTGGGTGAAAGGAAGAAGAGCTTAAAGACAAACTAATTTTGGCTACAGCCCCTTGCCAGCCAAGTTTCGTAGGTCAACTTCTTGGCCTTGGATCAGCATACTCTGGGGCTCGGATGAGGTGATGATCTTCATGAAAGTTGTTGCAATGGGTGTGTACTATAACATATCCAAAATTCAGCCCAATTGAACATATCTGGAGTCCTTAGCCCGTCCAACACTGAACCTTGTTCAGGAGGATTTGTAGCTGCCAGCTTTTAGCCATGTGCCTCCTTTTAGCCATGTGCCTCACCCCAGCTATAACTGAATTTGTACCCAACATAATGAGTGAAGTAGGGAGGCATTCCAGCTATGAAAGTCTAAAGGAGCAAGTTGGTACATGCTGGAGCTATTATAGAGAAAGCATGTGCATGCATGTGAAGCAAAGAGAAAGGAGAGAGAGAAGAATGAGGAATGATGAGAGGCATTTTGCTTCAGCCTTTGAACGTGGGAATTAAATTGGCAGATCACTTTGGAGCTGGAGATCAGGTTTTGAGCTATTAAAGAGAAGCATGTGCATGCATGTGAAGCAACAAGAAAGAAAAGAAAAGAAATGAAGTCAATTCCAGTCTCTGTTCGGTAGCCAACTTGCAAGGCCCAAAACACACACTTCTACTGCTCCGATGGGAATACTTTCTTTATAGAAGTTGTTCCAATGGGTGTCTAGTATAACATATCCAAATTTGAGCCCAATTGGATATATTTTGAAACCTCTGGCCTTCCTACACCAAGCCTGGTTCAAAAAACTCGTTTTTGTTCAGCACCCAAAAGAAAACCACATGGGTTGGCAGTAAAAGGCAGCCACAACTGATCACATTTGAACCCATGTGAAGAAAGCTTGAGGTGCAGCAGCAAAAGATGAAGGATGGTGTGGGAATTCATCATGATGTTCCTCCCTCTTAGCCCTATAAATAGAGAAGCCTTCAAGCTTCAAAACACACCCCAAGGGGGGGGAGCTCCCAAACACTTCTCTAGAGCTCCCTTCCCTTCTCTCCCTCAAATTCTCTTAGTTTCATTTCAAGTTGTTAATTGTTGTAACAAAATGATTTTACTAAATTTTCCTTCAAGTTTTCAAGTTCTACTTTAATTTTATTTGTAATGAACATTCTTTCTTAAGTATTCAAGTTTAATTAGTTTTCATTTTTGTTCTTATTTATTATGCTTATAAGTTAATATGCTAGTTTGAATGATTGATCACCATATAGGCTTGCATGTTAGCTATCTTTGTTTGAATTAAGAGTAGACACCATGCTTTAATTCGAACCAATAATT
The DNA here is from genome assembly GCA_034190965.1 of Prunus campanulata. Taxonomy (NCBI): domain Eukaryota; kingdom Viridiplantae; phylum Streptophyta; class Magnoliopsida; order Rosales; family Rosaceae; genus Prunus; species Prunus campanulata. The sequence goes on from CM067209.1 coordinate 1,140,801, forward strand.
ATTGTGTTTATCATTGATTATCATTTGATCGGTTCATAATTAATTAAGAGTAGACACCTAATGCTAAAAAATAATAATAATTAATTATTTGATCGGTTCATAATTATATATTATTTTGTACCCTTTTAGCTTATGATTTGGTTATGTTTTTGAGTTAAACTTGTGCTTTTAATCATTTTTGTGTTTATCTTTCAGTTCATTGAGCTTTAGGTAAGAATGATGGCTTTGGATAGGAAATGATGCAATCCATGCATGTTAAGGCTTGATTTGGGTGAATGGAAGAATAGCTTAAAGACAAACTAATTTTGGCTACAGCCCCTTGCCAGCCCAGTTTCGTAGGTCAACTTATTGGCCTTGGATCATCATGCTCTGGGGCTCGGATGAGGTGATGATCTTCATGAAAGTTATTGCAATGAGTGTGTACTATAACATATCCAAATTTCAGCCCAATTGAACATATCTGGAGTCCTTAACCCATCCAACATTGAACCCTGCTCAGGAGGATTTGCTGCTGCCAGCTTTTAGCCATGTGTCTCCTTTTAGCCATGTGCCTCACCCCAGCTATAACTGACTTTGTACCCAACATAATGAGAGAAGTAGGGAGGCATTCCAGCTATGAAAGTCTAAAGGAGCAAGTTGGTACATGCTGGAGCTATTATAGAGAAAGCATGTGCATGCATGTGAAGCAAAGAGAAGGGAGAGAGAGAAGAATGAGGAATGATGAGAGGCATTTTGCTTTAGCCTTTGAACGTGGGAATTGAATTGGCAGATCACTTTGGAGCTGGAGATTAGGTTTTGAGCTATTAAAGAGAAGCATGTGCATGCATGTGAAGCAAAAAGAAAGAAATGAAATGAAATGAAGTCAATTCCAGTCTTTGTTCGGCAGCCAACTTGCAAGGCCCAAAACGCACAGATCTACTGCTCCGATGGGAATACTTTCTTCATAGAAGTTGTTCCAATGGGTGTCTAGTATAGCATATCAACATTTGAGCGTCATTGGATACGTTTTGAAACCTCTGGCCTTCCTACACCAAGCCTGGTTCAGAAAACTCATTTTTCTTCAGCACCCAAAAGAAAACCACATGGGTTGGCAGCAAAAGGCAGCCACAACTGATCACCTTTGAACCCATGTGAAGAAAGCTCCTTCATATTTTGCTACTGCACCTCAAGCTTTCTTCACATGGGTTCAAAGGTGATCAGATGTGGCTGTCTTTTGCTGCCAACCCATGTGGTTTTTTTTTGGGTGCTGAACAAAAACGAGTTTTCTGAACCAGGCTTGGTGTAGGAAGGCCAGAGGTTTCAAAACGTATCCAATTGACCTCAAATTTGGATATGTTATACTAGACACCCATTGGAACAACTTCTATGAAGAAAGTATTCCCATCGGAGTAGTAGATGTGTGCGTTTTGGGCCTTGCAAGTTGGCTGCCGAACAGAGACTGGAATTGACTTCATTTCATTTTATTTCATTCTTTTTGCTTCACATGCATGCACATGCTTCTCTTTAATAGCTCAAAACCTGATCTCCAGCTCCAAAGTGATTTGCCAATTCAATTCCCACATTCAAAGGTTGAAGCAAAATGCCTCTCATCATTCCTCATTCTTCTCTCTCTCCTTTCTCTTTGCTTCACATGCATGCACATGCTTTCTATATAATAGCTCCAGCATGTACCAACTTGCTCCTTTAGACTTTCATAGCTGGAATGCCTCCCTACTTCACTCATTATGTTGGGTACAAAGTCAGTTATAGCTGGGGTGAGGCACATGGCTAAAAGGAGGCACATGGTTAAAAGCTGGCAGCAGCAAATCCTCCTGAGCAGGGTTCAGTGTTGGACGGGCTAAGGACTCCAGATATGTTCAATTGAGCTGAAATTTGGATATGTTATAGTACACACCCATTGCAACAACTTTCATGAAGATCATCACCTCATCCGAGCCCCAGAGCATACTGATCCAAGGCCAAGAAGTTGACCTGCGAAACTGGGCTGGCAAGGGGCTGTAGCCAAAATTAGTTTGTCTTTAAGATCTTCTTCCATTCACCCAAATCAGGCCTTAACATGCATGGATTGCATCATTTCCTATCCAAAGCCATCATTGTTACCTAAAGCTCAATGAACTGAAAGATAAACACAAAAATGATTAAAAGCACAAGTTTAACTCAAAAATATAACCAAATCATAAGCTAGAAGGGTACAAAATGATATACAATTATAAACCGATCAAATAATTAATTATTATTATTTTTTAGCATTAGGTGTCTACTCTTAATTAATTATGAACCGATCAAATGATAATCAATTATAAACACAATAATTATTGGTTCGAATTAAAGCATGGTGTCTACTCTTAATTCAAACCAAGATAGCTAACATGCAAGCCTATATGGTGATCAATCATTCAAACTAGCATATTAACTTATAAGCATAATAAATAAGAACAAAAAGCATAATTGAAACTTGGAAACTAATTAAACTTGAATACTTAAGAAAGAATGTACATTACAAATGAAATTAAAGTAGAACTTGAAAACTTGAAGGAAATTTTAGTAAAATCATTTTGTTACAACAATTGACAACTTGAAATGAAACTAAGGGAATTTGAGGGAGAGAAGGGAAGGGAGCTCTAGAGAAGTGTTCGAGAGCTCCCCCCCTTGGGGTGTGTTTTGAAGCTTGAAGGCTTTCTCTATTTATAGGGCTAAGAGGGAGGAACATCATGACGAATTCCCACACCATCCTTCATCTTTTGCTGCTGCACCTCAAGCTTTCTTCACATGGGTTCAAAGGTGATCAGTTGTGGCTGCCTTTTGCTTTCAACCCATGTGGTTTTCTTTTGGGTGCTGAACAAAAACGAGTTTTCTGAACCAGGCTTGGTGTAGGAAGGCCAGAGGTTTCAAAATGTATCCAATGGGGCTCAAAGTTGGATATGTTATACTAGACACCCATTGGAACAACTTTTATGAAGAAAATATTCCCATTGGAGCAGTAGAAGTGTGCGTTTTGGGCCTTGCAAGTTGGCTACCGAACAGAGACTGGAATTGACTTCATTTCATTTCTTTCTTTCTTGTTGCTTCACATGCATGCACATGCTTCTCTTTAATAGCTCAAAACCTAATATCCAGCTCCAAATTGATCTGCCAATTCAATTCCCACGTTCAAAGGCTGAAGCAAAATGCCTCTCATCATTCCTCATTCTTCTCTCTCTCCTTTCTCTTTGCTTCACATGCATGCACATGCTTTCTCTATAAAAGCTCCAGCATGTACCAACTTGCTCCTTTAGACTTTCATAGCTGGAATGCCTCCCTACTTCACTCATTATGTTGGGTACAAAGTCAGTTATAGCTGGGGTGAGGCACATTGCTAAAAGCTGGCAGCTGCAAATCCTCCTGAGCAGGGTTCAGTGTTGGACGGGCTAAGGACTCCAGATATGTTCAATTGGGCTGAAATTTGGATATGTTATAGTACACACCCATTGGAACAACTTTTATGAAGATCATCACCTCATCCGAGCCCCAGAGTATGCTGATCCAAGGCCAAGAAGTTGACCTACGAAACTGGGCTGGCAAGGGGCTGTAGCCAAAATTAGTTTGTCTTTAAGCTCTTCTTCCATTCACCCAAATCAGGCCTTAACATGCATGGATTGCATCATTTCCTATCCAAAGCCATTATTGTTACCTAAAGCTCAATGAATTCAAAGATAAACACAAAAATGATTAAAAGCACAAGTTTAACTCAAAAACATAACCAAATCATAAGCTAGAAGGGTACAAAATGATATACAATTATGAACCGATCATTGTTTCATCACTAAAGTCCAGTTTTTACTTTTTATACCCTGAAATTGTTGTTTCAATAAAGTTATCTTTACTTGATCAAAAAAAAAAAAAAAACTATTAGCCCATTGGGTAAGAATAAAAAAATGAATTTTATTTATAACAAATAATACGGGTTAAACCCATAAATACAACAACAACAAATAGGGATCCGCCAACATTTTGTGGATCAAAGAAGGTTGAATTTCATAGTATAAAATTGCTTGGGATTTCTTTTTTTCTTGCCAGAAACCTGCCTCACTTTAAAGTTAAGCAGTTTAAGGTGTTTGGTAAAAATAAAATATCCCAATTATTTTAAAAGAAATGGCCTTTTGACAGCAGCTTTTAAAAGCAGACTCTCGATTGCTTTTCAAGGCTGCTTTCAAAAGAAGCAGAGATGAACTTCGAGTATAGTTGACAGACCATTTTTAAATTCTCAATTATTCATTTTTAAAAATGACACCACCTCCACTTCCACATCCAACTCCACCACTTGAGTGACCTCTGCAACTAATATTTGAGTTGAGTGACCAAAATGTAACTTCGAGTATAGTTGAGGGACCATTTCAACTAATATTCCTTTTTTAAAAATGACACCACCTCTACTTCCACATCCAACTCCACCACTTGCGCCACCACATTCACTACCTCCACAACCACCGCCACCGCCACCACCACCACCACCACCTCGTCCTCCACCACCTCCACCACCACCTCCAAAACCTCAACATCCACCACCATCTCCACAACCAACACCACCACATGAGAATATATTGGGAGACGCACATACATTAGATGCCTTTCTAAATTCTAACCTTATGAACTACACAACTAGCTAGCTCAACTAAGAAATGGTTTTGGTCAGATAAAAAATTTCTTAGTCAACACCTTTTTTGGATCACCCCCACCTTTAAACATGTTATAGGTGTCTCGCATGACAGGTTTCGGATCTTGGCCAATCTGCATTCATCGAGTATGTGGTTAGAAGAATTTTATTTAACTTTTCACTCAATACATGGGAGTAAGAAGCACTTAAAAAAGTGTCAGCTAGAATTATACATTCACTCATAAGTATACTTGGTTATGCTTGCTCAAAGAACTAGTACCTATCAAGATAGTAAAGTGATAGGCCCCTTTCCCAAAGATCTGATAACAACCTTAGCCAACACTATGTAACTTAATTCAGCAATTCATATCCATAGCCAACACACTTTTATAAAATAATATTCAAAGAGTATAGACTGCTATACCAGGATATTTCATTTTATTTTTTCAATAAGTAGTATAGCCGGGCGGCTATATTCGGGACTTATTTATTTATTTATTTATTATTAAAGCTATACTGGGTCCTTTTAAAAAAAAAAAATTCTCTGATTTTCTGTTATCAATAAGAGTAGTTTAAAGCATTATCCATTACTATTACTTCATTACCCGAGTCTCCATTGTCCCTTTTTGATTTTTTACTTTTCTACAGTTTTACCCATATAAAGAATTTAGCATTTTCCCGTTTAATACTTGTATTATACACGTACATATGTATTTTCAATAATACTTCCATTTTCCATACACGTTTTAAAGACTCGGTACAATACACGTTTTGTAAAAAGCAAACATACAATACACTTATTGTACACATACGTACGTATTTTTCATTTTTAATACACGTGGTTTTTACAAAATTATCAATAATACACACAAAATTAATGTATTATACACATAATTTTCACAAATTATTGAATAAAAATAATATATATTAAAATATTATATAGTGGCCGAACTTTTTAGTTGTAACCAATGTCTAAAAAATCGAAATTATCGCCGATATTTCGGCGATAATTCCATTTTTTTCACCTGCCGACAATCCGGGAACAAACCAAACAATTTCGTCAGAATATCGATATTGTCGCCGAAATTGTCGCCGATATATCGAGCTCGATATTATCGAGCAACTTCAACACAAAACCGTATAAATATCTCGATATTATCGAGAATATCGACACGATATGTTGACCCGAAAAAACTTGAAAAATGCTGAAGGCGCGGAGAAGGCGTGAGGAGGCGTTGAAAGGCGGAGTGAGGCGGAGCAAGGCACGCCTGATCTGGACACTCTGAAGCGGAAGAAATTTTGCGACTCTGTAAATTTTGGTGCGGCTCTGCGAAGAAGACGACTTCGCGAGGAGGAAGACGACTCAGTCTTTCTTTCTTTTTTAGGTTTATTGTAATGAAACGACGTCGTTTCGATTGAAGTGTTTTAAAAAAACTTAAAGTGAAACGACGTCGTTTCACTTGGAGGGTTTTTAAAAAACGAAAACACGCTTTGTTGTTTTTTTTTTTTCCTTCCCTTTATTGTAATAAACCTAAGGCAATAATTAATATCTTCTTGCCTCTATATTAATATATTAGCTTTTCTACTTACCCTTTTTGAGCATTCATATTAGCTTTTCTACGTTCAATAATTAATAACTTTTTTTTTTCCTTCCCTTAGCTTTTCTACTTACCCTTTTTTTTTCTTTTCCCTAAATTAATATATTAACACATGGAATTATATATATTGTATAGTACAACCCTAATTTCTAACATTATTAGATAATCTCCATCAATTTCAAGAATTCTCATCATCTTTCGACTGCAAGTAAGTTATTTTATTTCTCTCTCTAATTCTTCGCAGCTGTAATTTGAAGTTCCGTATAATTTTTTTTAAATTTTTTAAAAAATATATTAGTTATCTTATTCGTTTATGTGATATAGTAGAAATTCGACGTACATACATCATACTTGTACTTATATTTAAAAGATTGATATGGTTCAATAAGAATTAGTTGTACAATTTAATTGTATTGTATTATTCATGAATTTTTTTTGCAAGAAACAAATTGTTTTGAATTCTTTCGACCATATATCTTACCATGCATTGTATAAAGTGTAAAATATTATACTAATTCATTATTTATAAATGATTATGGTGTATTTAATCTTTTTTCATTAATTACTACATATTTTCTACACTCACAGTGTTTGCCAGCTCGCTATATAATCAACTTAAATAAGTTAAATCCATCATGCAATGCATTTCCTTCGAATTTTTTATGATAAACTAATAGATAATTGACTAAATAAACATCCTGCAAAGTTTCAATAAAAATTTCCAAGTTTTTCTTACAATTTCCATGGTTTTTATTCAATTTTTATCGATATCGATAATATCCCGATATTTCCATCGAAATTTCCATGTTTTTGGCCTACCGATATTTCCGATGTCACCGATATTTTAGACCTTGGTTGTAACTTGCCAAAGTTTTGCTGAATAAAACACGTATGTATTTTGTTCATAATTTCCCATTCTATATTTTACTAACTATGAAAGAAATTGAGAGGCTGAGATTATCTCTTACTTGTTGTAAGAAAAATGCAACATGGTGATTTTGCAATCTCTTTGCCAACGAGAACAACAATGTCAAACAAAGTGTTATGGGTATAGTAGTAAGAGAAGTGGTAGTATTCTTCATGTAAAGTGTTGTTTGAAAAGTGAAGCAATTACCAAGACCACTCCAACTCAGCGTGCAATTCTCTAAGACAAATAATTAGTGCAGTAACATAATTTAGTATCACTCAAGAGAATGAGGTAGATCAAAGGCAAATATTCCCACACAAAAAAGAAGAAGAAAAAATTGAACTCTCAGATTGATTTACTGTGAAAATTCTCTCTTTTCAATATCTGCTTTGGATATGTTGAATCTAGCAAATTAATAACTATAAAGTATAAACTAATGGAAGTAGGCCACAAAATTTCAAAATTTCTAGGGAAAACTTCTTTTTAAACTCTCAAACTAGAAAGCTTTTGTTTTGCTTCATGCGTAACCTCTCTCTGTTAACTGTCTTTCCTAAGCAGAAGGGTACTTGCAATACACTTATAGTGGGACCAAAGAGGGGTAAAGTTAAGGTTTATCAGTCCAATGATTTTTGAAATCACATCAATTTCAAGTAAAGATACCCTTGTATACAGAATGACTCCTAAAACTCCAACAACCAGTGTTATTGCAAGAGGAATTGTCAAGAGTTGATCAGGTTGAGCAACGGTGCTTTTCGTGCTCTTAGTTCTTACCGTGGAATATTTTTTATTTTTTTAAATAAATAGTATAGCCGCGTGGAGTATAACCGGGCGGCTATACTCTTTAAAAAAAATTTTAAAATAAAAAATCTGCCTCCTAGGCGCTATTAGGAGGGTCCATTTTTCTATTTAATTATTTTTAATAAATAGTACCGCCACGCGGCTATACTAGGGCCTATTTTTCTTATTTTTATAATAAATAGTCTGGCCGCACGGCTATACGGTTTAAATATATTGTATTGAAAGAGCATAGCCGCGCGGCTATACTGTGGTGTTCCGTTAAATGTTTTTCATAAATAGTATAGCAGCACGGCTATAATGTGGTTTTTTTAATTTTTTAAGAAATGAATAGTATAGCCGCGCGGCTATATGAGTAAAAAAAATAAAAAATGGGCCGTCTAGCCTAGGCGCCTTGGAGGGTTTCTTTTTCATAAAATAAATAAATAGTATAGCCGGGCGGCTATACGTTGTAAGTATTAAAGCGTATAGCCGTCCGGCTAGACTCGGGATTTTTAAAATTTGTTTTAATAAATAGTATAGCCGTGGGGCTGTACATTTAAATAAAATATATTTAAAGAGTATAGCCGCCCGGCTATACTGTAATAAATAGTACCGCCGCACGGCTATAAACGACAATTTTTTTTATAGTAAATTGAGCTTAGACCCATAAAATTCATTTGTAATCACCTACAACCCTTTCCTTTATTTTTCTATTTAAAATACCCAATTTTTTCAAGTAAAATCCGCTGACTAGGATCCAAGTAAGCAAGTTACCTAATTTAGCTTAAAATATGATTTATTCTATTTTTCGGATTCCAAAACTACCCATATTTACAAGTTAATGTGTTATGTGGAGGTATAACTAATGACACACGTTGAATTTGGAAGGATCTTCAAATGGTTGTAATGGATGTAGGAATTAATTTAGAAACTTATTTGAAATTAAATATTAAATTCAACATTAACATATTAGTAACGTTTTGGTTTATTTTATGACCTTAAAAAAAAACGTTTTGGTTTATTTAATAAATTTTTGTTGTTGTATTCCTTTTATGAATTATACTACCAGTAATCTATTTTATTATAGTTTTATGAATAATAGTGTACATTCTAATTATGTTGAAAAATATTTTGATAATCTATTTATTGTTTGTTTTATGAAAAACATTTTTTTAAATGAACCTATTTTTTCTCTAAATAATGTACCTATTTTTTTAAATGAACCTATTTTCTCTCTCCAAATAATGTACCTATTTTTTTTCCTCTAATAATATACCTAGTAAAACAATGTACGTATTTTTTTAAATGAACCTATTTTTCCTCTCCAAATAATGTACCTATACACATTTATAGGTATATTGTAAAATAGTTTACCTATGGGTAAATAATGTACCTATTTTTTCTATAAATTATTGTATATCTATTTTTAATTTATGAAAAATGTATGGAAATTTTAATTACAAAGTAACTGACTTAGTTTTTTTTTTCTTTTTTATAAAAAATTTGGTAAATAATATACCTATATATATTTTATTTAAATAATATATTTATATTTTATACATATATATTTATATTTATATTTTTTATAGGTACATTATTGGATATGTAATTTACATATATATTTTTTGGTTTGCAATTTTAGTGGGCGGTATGTGAGAGGGAATGACAACCAAAAGAAATGGGGTGATTGATATGCTATTAATAGGGAGTGTTAATTACAATTATGACAGTTAATGAAATGCTTGAAATAAATTATAAATAAAATATGAAGTTTGGTGGCAACGATGTAAAAATATAGGAATACTACGACCTCTTATATCCCACTGGTCATTTAAATTTGAAATTGGGTTTTACACATAGATTTATAGAGTGATGGGTATATGTCTAGGAAATAGAAAATGTAGGGATCTATATTGGACAAGCCCTTTTTTTTAATGAATAGTACAGCCGTGCGGCTAAACTAGGTCCTTTTTAAAAAAAAAGTTTCCCTAATTTTCTTTTATCGATAAGAGTAGTTTATAGGATTATCCATTACTATTAGTACATTACTCGAGTCTCTATTTTCCATACACGTCTTAAAGACTGGGCAAAATACACGTTTTGTGAAAAAACAAACATACAATACACATATTGTACACATACGTATATATTTTTCATATACACGTTTTTTTTATACAAAATTTTCAATAATACACACAAAATTCACATACACGTATAAATTCTTCCTATACACGTATTATACACATAATTTTCACATATTATTGAATCAAAATAATATATATTAAAATATTATATAATGGCCGAACTTTTCAGTTGTAACTTGCCAAACTTTTGCCAAATAAAACACGTACATATTTTATTCTTATTTTTCCCGTTCCGTATTTTACTAACTATGAAAGAAATTGAGAGGCTGATATTATTTCTTACTAGTTGTGAGAAAAATGCAAGATGATGATTTTGCAATCCCTTTGCCAACGAGAACAACAATTTCAAACAAGGTTTTATGGGTATAGTAGTAAGAGAGGTGGTAGTTTTCTTCATGAAAAGTGTTGTTTGAAAAGTGAAGCAATTACCAAGACCACTCCAACTCAGCATGCAATTCTCTACGAAAAATAATGTGTGCGGTAATATAATTTAGTAGCACTCTAGAGACCCAGGTAGATCAAAGGCAAACATTCTCACGAAAAAAAGAAGAAGAAAAAATTGAACTCTGAAATTGATTTATTGTGAAATTTCTCTCTTTTTAGTATCTACTTTGGATATGTTAAAACTTGGAGCCCCAACTCCCTTTGGCCAACCCCGAAATCGGGGGTACTTTTCAAGTGTTTTGATGCGTGGCAAATGCCATTCAAGTGTTTTTGACCGCCTAGGCATTTTGAAAATGCAGCAACAAGCTAGGTGTTAAGAAACCTGACTTTCATAATAAAGCCCAGCATATAAAGAAGTGTAGAAGTAATCACTCTCTCGGCCTTTTGAAAATGCAGCAACAAGCTATGCATTAAGAACAATCACTTAAGTGTGAGGAAATTCTTGGTATTAATGCAACTAGACATGCCTCTATAAGAAACAAAAAATTATCTGAAGACCATTACGCACTATAAAATGTACATCACAAAACATATACATGACTATTAATGCAAGATCAATGGTCTACCTGCTTTTATTGCCTCCTTAGCTAGTTGCTCATCCATCCCAGAAGAGAAATCTTCACTTTTTGCTAGTTACTTGGCCATACAAACTCTGTTCAACCTCCTATCTCCAACCGTTTTTGCTTCGAAGAGAAATCGTTCGCGTGCAGCACATAATATATGCCTAGCCAATCAGTATTCTGGTTCTGTTTTTGCATTATTCGGGTGAGTTCACAGAAAATGATCTCTGATCTGTAAGATTACAAAGCATCTACTTGCATAGGGTTATGTTCTGTATTATATAGTAGGGTTTTTATTTTTGATGCATAATATAGTGGGTTTAACATGAAAGAGTCAGGTGATTGTAAATGACACATGATCTCCATGTGAAAAGCATAGTGCAAAATCTGGAAGACCCCCACATAACATTGATTTATTGCGACTTGAAACAACTCAGTATGCAAAGATATACATATGTTGTTTGAAAAATAAGGTAGTGAATGATAGGTAGGGCATGAAGAAATAGGTTATCGCCACCATTAACCTCTGGACCTCAATGAATATGACTGAACAAGAGTAGGCTATGTTCACCTGACCAAAACATGGACGCTCACAAGCACATTCTTACCAACAGTTCCTAGTTCAAATTATTCAAGTCCAACAGGAGAGAAGTAAAAGTTGCAACGTACTTTTCACATCTCGATAAATGGATAGAAAAGTTGTCCACGATATAATTTGAGATTCAAAGGGGTCGTTGGAGCATTTCAAAATTTTACAACTTGAATTTATAGTACAAGAGGTGGAGGAGGGTAAAGTAGAAACTTGTTGAGCTTTGTCATCGCTGGGGCAGTACTTTGTATGCAAGTTATCAAGCGTCTCGGCATACTCAATCGGAGTTGCCTCATTGTCAAACACTTCATCCCATATCTTAACAAGATCTGTTTGCAAGGTTATTGGGTTAGTATAGGATATGAAACTAATGGAAAATATGAATCATAAACCCTATAAAAATGGGCAGGATGACTAACAAATCAGAAAATAAGGAACGATTCAATCAAGATACAGTGCAAGCATTACTAGTCGCTGAGACTAATATACCACATTGATATAGGTATACTCTACTTAAAAAAACATTTGAAATCCAAGAATTCAACTGTAAGCTTTTGAAAATCTCAAGGAATTTAAAACAGAAGCATACATACCAGCGTTGTCTGAGGATGAAAGAAACATGATGAGTGTGTCAAATCTTGGAACCCTGGTTAAGTTCTCCAGATAATTGACGGCCAAATCCATTTTTTCACTACCAAAGAAATAAATCAAAGGTGGGGCCATAAGCATTTTATCAAGCTCAACAAGAAAACATACATATCAGACATAAACATTACTTACACGAAAAAGGTTGCTACACACTTGATAATGTCAAGAAGTATGGGAACAGTCAAAGCATTTTTGAATATCTGCAGCAATGCAGTTGGAGATATAGCCTGTACAGAAATAACACAAAAAATAGCATGAAACAAAGTAACAACATAAATGGAAAGTCAAAATGAGTGATGATTTCCTAAACAAATACCAATTGCATTCACAATCCTTTACGGACATTTGAAATTGTTCAAAAGGGACACAACAAATGGGGAACTTCTTGGATGGCCCTTAGCATGCAGAAGCCAGATAGGCAGACTGACAATGCAATTACTGGTATACTTCTGGCAACCATCCAAAGAGGACAATAGACGAGACTAATAGAATCTTTGCAGTGGTCAACCGCACGGATGACCACCATGCAAAAAGAACACATTCGTGGTCACCTACTTTGGGATGACAACGAACATATGAATCTTGCATTTTGGTAGACTATATTTTTTTACGGTAAGCCACATGAATACTTTTGCAGACCTTCAACAGGCTAGTCTGTCGAGCATTATCTCCAAAGAATCCTCGCAAAGAAACCTCAAACTGATATGCCGAATTTGGTGGTGTGATCTTTTCCACAGCTACAGCCTTGACTCGGGAAGCAACTCAAGAAGCAAGCTCTTGTACCGATTCCTTTACCTCTTGCTTCCTAGTTGTGTTATTTCTCTACAAAATTATCATAATATAGACTAGTTCAAGAGAGACTAAAAGACACAGATGCAAAAGAAATAAATAAAAGTTTAAAGCAAATAAGAAGATAAAGCCATTGAGTCCAGATAACATGGTAGGAGTACACAACATATAAGTCTGATAATAAGCTATAAAGACAAAAGCAATTAATAAGTTTCATAAACAAGTCTGTCTTACTTATTCACCTGTTACTAAGAAGAAACGAAAACTCAATGACAACAACAAAAAATAAAGTAAAAGGAGCAACAAAACACTTTTCTTGACACCTTAGTGTGATCTTGAACTGCAGTCATTTCTGTTATTTGAGCACTGCTAGAGACAGGCTGGATGCTTTGTCCGTTCACTTTGGGATCCAACTTTCCCACTTTCTGCATTTCTTGTACATAATTTTTCAGTGCTCCAGATGCTTTCTGAAGAATTGTCTGGGAATTAACAATTCAAACGAGTCGATTTAATATATAAATGAACTGGTAGATGAGCATGATATACACCATCAAACAAAACACAAGAAATGAATTATAGACTCTGAAAAATCAAAACTCGCCTTTCAAAAGCAAGCAGACCTGCATAGCTCAGACCTCTTCACCTTCCGACCCCTTTCTCAAAGCATTTCTGTTCTTCTTCTTCTCCTTCACTTCCGGAATGGCAGACACCTCCTCAATCTCCTCTTGAATATGGTCCAATTCTATGGCTCTGGAACTCGACCCTGTCTCCGCTATCAGATTTTTCTCCGTCAAAATCTGCAACAAGCTGCGATGTTGGGCTAGGCGGGCGCTAGGCGGCTAGGCTGGGCGAGCCTCCTAGGCGGGTTGGGTCTTTTTTCGGTGCCGAACCCGGAGGACGAAGCAATCCAAACCGAAGAAAACCAATCGAAGCTTGAGTTTGATAGAGAAGTGAAATGGCTGTGACTGCGAGTGCAAGCTTCGTGCTAATATTTGAAGAGTATAGCCGAGCGGCTATACGCTTAAAATATTCGAATATATTAATATTTAAAGAGTCTCGCCGTTCGGCTATACTTTTAAAATATCCGAATGTATTTAGAACGTATAGCCGTGCGGCTATACCCTTTAAATATACATTTTTGTCATATCATTTTAGGGTTTAGGGCTAAAATACCACTTTAGCCCATTGGGCTAGAGTTATTTCTTCAATTATTTTATTTATACAAGCAATATTGGGGAATGAAAATTTAAATTACCTTTAATGAATTTTTTAAATTCCCAATCATTCATTTTTAAAAATGACACCACCTCCACTTCCACATCCAACTCCACCACTTGAGTGACCTCTGCAACTAATATTTGAGTTGAGTGACCAAAATGTAACTTCGAGTATAGTTGAGGGACCATTTCAACTAATATTCATTTTAAAAAAATGACACCACGTCTACTTCCACATCCAACTCCACCACTTGCACCACCACATTCACTACCTCCACAACCACCGCCACCGCCACCACCATCACCACCACCACCACCACCACCACCTCGTCCTCCACCACCTCCACCACCACCTCCAAAACCTCAACATCCACCACCATCTCCACAACCAACACCACCACATGAGAATATATTGGGAGACGCACATACATGAGATGCCTTTCTAAATTCTAACCTTATGAACTACCCAACTAGCTAGCTCAACTAAGAAATGGTTTTGGTCAAATAAAAATTTTCTTAGTCAACACCTTTTCTGGATCACCCCCACCTTTAAACATGTTATAGGTGTCTCACATGACAGGTTTCGGATCTTGGCCAATCTGCATTCATCGAGTATGTGGTTAGAAGAATTTTATTCAACTTTTCACTCAATACATGGGAGTAAGAAGCACTTAAAAAAGTGTCAGCTAGAATTATACATTCACTCATAAGTATACTTGGTTATGCTTGCTCAAAACCTAGTTTAACTTCATCCATAATCTTCCTCAGATAAAAAAATAAAATAAAAACCTTAATTTTTACTTTTATTCCAATGACATATCTAAGGCAAAAGTGACACACTTTTTAATTTTTTCTACATCAAAGAACTAGTACCTATCAAGATAGTAAAGTGATAGGCCCCTTTCCCAAAGATCTGATAACAACCTTAGCCAACACTATGTAACTTAATTCAGCAATTCATATCCATAGCCAACACACTTTTATAAAATAATATTCAAAGAGTATAGACTGCTATACCAGGATATTTTTCAAAAAAATTTCAATAAATAGTATAGCCGGGCGGCTATATTCGGGACTTTTTAAATTTTTTTTTATTATTGAAGCTATATTGGGTCCTTTTTAAAAAAAAAAATTTCTCTGATTTTCTTTTATCAATAAGAGTAGTTTAGAGCATTATCCATTACTATTACTTCATTACCTGAGTCTCCATTGTCTCTTTTTGATTTTTTACTTTTCTACAGTTTTACGCATATAAAGAATTTAGCATTTTCCCGTTTAATACTTGTATTATACACTTACATATGTATTTTCAATAATATTTCCATTTTCCATACACGTTTTAAAGACTCGGTACAATACACGTTTTGTAAAAAGCAAACTTACAATACACTTATATTGTACACATACGTATGTATTTTTCATTTTTAATACACGTGGTTTTTACAAAATTTTCAATAATACACACAAAATTCATGTATTATTATACACATAATTTTCACAAATTATTGAATAAAAATAATATATATTAAAATATTATATAGTGGCCGAACTTTTCAATTGTAACTTGCCAAAGTTTTGCTGAATAAAACACGTATGTATTTTGTTCATAATTTCCCATTCTATATTTTACTAACTATGAAAGAAATTGAGAGGCTGAGATTATCTCTTACTTGTTGTAAGAAAAATGCAACATGGTGATTTTGCAATCTCTTTGCCAACGAGAACAACAATGTCAAACAAAGTGTTATGGATATAGTAGTAAGAGAAGTGGTAGCATTCTTCATGTAAAGTGTTGTTTGAAAAGTGAAGCAATTACCAAGACCACTCTAACTCAGCGTGCAATTCTCTACGACAAATAATTAGTGCAATAACATAATTTAGTATCACTCAAGAGAATGAGGTAGATCAAAGGCAAATATTCCCACACAAAAAAGAAGAAGAAAAAATTGAACTCTCAGATTGATTTACTGTGAAAATTCTCTCTTTTCAATATCTGCTTTGGATATGTTGAATCTAGCAAATTAATAACTATAAAGTATAAACTAAGGGAAGTAGGCCACAAAATTTCAAAATTTCTAGGGAAAACTTCTTTGCAAACTCTCAAACTAGAAAGCTTTTGTTTTGCTTCATGCGTAACCTCTCTCTGTTAACTGTCTTTCCTGAGCAGAAGGATACTTGCAATACACTTATAGTGGGACCAAAGAGGGGTAAAGTTAAGGTTTATCAGTCCAATGATTTTTGAAATCACATCAATTTCAAGTAAAGATACCCTTGTATACATAATGACTCCTAAAACTCCAACAGCCAGTGTTATTGCAAGAGGAATTGTCAAGAGTTGATCAGGTTGAGCAATGGTGCTTTTCATGCTCTTAGTTCTTACCGTGGAATATTTTTTATTTTTTTAAATAAATAGTATAGCCGCGTGGAGTATAACCAGGCGGCTATACTATTTAAAAAAAAATTTAAAAATAAAAAATCTGCCTAGGAGGGTCCATTTTTCTATTTAATTATTTTTAATAAATAGTACAACCACGCGGCTATACTGGGGTCTATTTTTCTTATTTTTATAATAAATATTCTGGCCGCACGGCTATATGATTTAAATATATTGTGTAAAGAGCATAGCCGCGCGGCTATACTGTGGTGTTCCGTTAAATGTTTTTCATAAATAGTATGGCCGCACGGCTATAATGTAAGTTTTTTAGTTTTTTTTAGAAATGAATAGTCTAGCCGCGCGGCTATACGAGTAAAAAATAAAAAATGGGCCGCCTAGCCTAGGCGCTTGGAGGGTTTTTTTTAAAAATAAATAAATAAATAGTATAGCCGGGCGGCTATACGTCGTAAGTATTAAAGAGTATAGCCGTTCGGCTAGACTCGGGATTTTTAAAATTTGTTTTAATAAATAGTATAGCCGCGCGGCTATACGTTTAAATAAAAAATATTTAAAGAGTATAGTCGCGGGGCGATACTGTAATAAATAGTACAGCCGGGCGGCTAAACTAGGTCCTTTTTTGGAAAAAAGTTTCCCTAATTTTCTTTTATCGATAAGAGTAGTTTATAAGATTATCCATTACTATTAGTACATTACTCGAGTCTCTATTTTCCATACACGTCTTAAAGACTGGACAAAATACACGTTTTGTGACGAAGCAAACATACAATACACATATTGTACACATACGTATATATTTTTCATATACACGTTTTTTTTATACAAAATTTTCAATAATACACACAAAATTCACATACACGTATAAATTCTTCATATACACGTATTATACACATAATTTTCACATATTATTGAATCAAAATAATATATATTAAAATATTATATAATGGCCGAACTTTTCAGTTGTAACTTGCCAAAATTTTGCCGAATAAAACACGTACATATTTTATTCTTATTTTTCCTATTCTGTATTTTACTAACTATGAAAGAAATTGAGAGGCTGATATTATTTCTTACTAGTTGTGAGAAAAATGCAAGATGGTGATTTTGCAATCCCTTTGCCAACGAGAACAACAATTTCAAACAAGGTTTTATGGGTATAGTAGTAAGAGAGGTGGTAGTTTTCTTCATGTAAAGTGTTGTTTGAAAAGTGAAGCAATTACCAAGACCACTCCAACCCAGCATGCAATTCTCTACGAAAAATAATGTGTGCGGTAATATAATTTAGTAGCACTCTAGAGACCCATGTAGATCAAAGGCAAACATTCTCACGAAAAGAAGAAGAAGAAAAAACTGAACTCTCAAATTGATTTATTGTGAAATTTCTCTCTTTTCAGTCTCTGCTTTGGATATGTTGAAACTTGGAGCCCCAACTCACTTTGGCCAACCCCGAAATCGGGGGTACTTTTCAAGTGTTTTGACGCGTGGCAAATGCCATTCAAGTGTTTTAGACCCCTTAGGCATTTTGAAAATGCAGCAACAAGCTAGGTGTTAAGAAACCTGACTTTCATAATAAAGCCCAGCATATAAAGAAGCGTAGAAGTAATCACTCTCTCGGCCTTTTGAAAATGCAGCAACAAGCTATGCATTAAGAACAATCACTTAAGTGTGAGGAAATTCTTGGTATTAATGCAACTAGACATGCCTCTATAAGAAACAAAAAATTATTTGAAGACCATTATGCACTGTAAAATGTACATCACAAAACATATACATGACTATTAGTGCAAGATCAATGGTCTACCTGCTTTTATTGCCTCCTTAGCTAGTTGCTCATCCATCCCAGAAGAGAAGTCTTTACTTTTTGCTAGTTACTTGGCCATACAAACTCTGTTCAACCTCCTATCTCCAACCGTTTTTGCTTCGAAGAGAAATCTTTCGCGTGCAGCGCATAATATATGCCTAGCCAATCAGTATTCTGGTTCTGTTTTTGCATTATTCGGGTGAGTTCACAGAAAATGATCTCTGATCTGTAAGATTACAAAGAATCTACTTGCATGTAGGGTTATTTTCTGTATTATATAGTAGGGTTTTTATTTTTGATGCATAATATAGTGGGTTTAACATGAAAGAGTCAGGTGATTGTAAATGACACATGATCTCCATGTGAAAAGCATAGTGCAAAATCTGGAAGACCCCCACATAACATTGATTTATTGCGACTTGAAACAACTCAGTATGCAAAGATATACATATGTTGTTTGAAAAATAAGGTAGTGAATGATAGGTAGGGCATGAAGAAATAGGTTATCGCCACCATTAACCTCTGGACCTCAATGAATATGACTGAACAAGAGTAGGCTATGTTCACCTGACCAAAACATGGACGCTCACAAGCACATTCTTACCAACAGTTCCTAGTTCAAATTATTCAAGTCCAACAGGAGAGAAGTAAAAGTTGCAACGTACTTTTCACATCTCGATAAATGGATAGAAAAGTTGTCCACGAGATAATTTGAGATTCAAAGGGGTCGTTGGAGCATTTCAAAATTTTACAACTTGAATTTATAGTACAAGAGGTGGAGGAGGGTAAAGTAGAAACTTGTTGAGCTTTGTCATCGCTTGGGGCAGTACTTTGTATGCAGGTTATCAAGTGTCTCGGCATACTCAATCGGAGTTGCCTCATTGTCAAACACTTCATCCCGTATCTTAACAAGATCTGTTTGCAAGGTTATTGGGTTAGTATAGGATATGAAACTAATGGAAAATATGAATCATAAACCCTATAAAAATGGGCAGGATGACTAACAAATCAGAAAATAAGGAACGATTCAATCAAGACACAGTGCAAGCATTACTAGTCGCTGAGACTAATATACCACATTGATATAGGTATACTCTACTTAAAAAACATTTGAAATCCAGGAATTCAACTGTAAGCTTTTGAAAATCTCAAGGAATTTAAAACAGAAGCATGCATACCAACGTTGTCTGAGGATGAAAGAAACATGATGAGTGTGTCAAATCTTGGAACCCTGGTTAAGTTCTCCAGATAATTGACGGCCAAATCCATTTTTTCACTGCCAAAGAAATAAATCAAAGGTGGGGCCATAAGCATTTTATCAAGCTCAACAAGAAAACATACATATCAAACATAAACATTACTTACACGAAAAAGGTTGCTACACACTTGATAATGTCAAGAAGTATGGGAACAGTCAAAGCATTTTTGAATATCTGCGGCAATGCACTTGGAGATATAGCCTGTACAGAAATAACACAAAAAATAGCATGAAACAAAGTAACAACATAAATGGAAAGTCAGAATGAGTGATGATTTCCTAAACAAATACCAACTGCATTCACAATCCTTTATGGACATTTGAAATTGTTCAAAAGGGACACAACAAATGGGGAACTTCTTGGATGGCCCCTAGCATGCAGAAGCCAGATAGGCAGACTGACAATGCAATTACTGGTATACTTCTGGCAACCACACGGATGACCACCATGCAAAAAGAACACATTCATAGTCACCTACTTTTGGAATGACAACGAACATATAAATCTTGCATTTTGGTAGACTATATTTTTTTTACAGTAAACCACATGAATACTTTTGCAGACCTTCAACAGGCTAGTCTGTCGAGCATTATCTCCAAAGAATCCTCGCAAAGAAACCTCAAATTGATATGCCGAATTTGGTGGTGTGATCTTTTCCGCAGCTACAGCCTTGACTCGGGAAGCAGCTCGAGAAGCAAGCTCTTGTACCGATGCCTTCACCTCTTGCTTCCTAGTTGTGTTATTTCTCTACAAAAAATATCATAATATAGACTAGTTCAAGAGACTAAAAGACACAGATGCAAAAGAAATAAATAAAAGTTTAAAGCAAATAAGAAGATAAAGCCATTGAGTCCAGATAACATGGTAGGACATGGTAGGAGTACACAACATATAAGTCTAATAAGAAGCTATAAAGACAAAAGCAATTAATAAGGTTCATAAACAAGTCTATCTTACTTATTCACCTGTTACTAAGAAGAAACGAAAACTCAATGACAACAACAAAAAATAAAGTAAAAGGAGCAATAAAACACTTTTCTTGACACCTTAGTGTGATCTTGAACTGCAGTCATTTCTGCTATTTGAGCACTGTTGGAGACAGGCTGGATGCTTTGTCCATTCACTTTGGGATCCAACTTTCCCACTTTCTGCATTTCTTGTACACAATTTTTCCGTGCTCCAGATGCTTTCTGAAGAATTGTCTGGGAATTAACAATTCAAACGAGTCGATTTAATATATAAATGAACTGGTAGATGAGCATGATATACACCATCAAACAAAACACAAGAAATGAATGATAGACACCGAAAAATCAAAACTCACCTTTCAAAAGCAAGCAGACCTGCATAGCTCGGACCTCTTCACCTTCCGACCCCTTTCTCAAAGCATTTCTGTTCTTCTTCTTCTCCTTCACTTCTGGAACGACAGACACCTCCTCAATCTCCTCCTGAATATGGTCCAATTCTATGGCTCTGGAACTCGACCCTGTCTCCACTATCAGGTTTTTCTCCGTCAAAATCTGCAACAAGCCGGCGATGTTGGGCTAGGCGGGCGCTAGGCGGCTAGGCGGGGGCTAGGCGGCTGGGCGGGCCTCCTAGGCGGGTTGGGTCTTTTTTCGGTGCCGAACCTGGAGGACGAAGCAGCCCAAACCGAAGAAAACCAATCGAAGCTTGAGTTTGATAGAGAAGCGAAATGGTTGTGACTGCGAGTGCAAGCTTCGTGTTAATATTTAAAGAGTATAGCCGGACGGCTATACTCTTAAAATATTCTAATATATTAATATTTAAAGAGTCTTGCCGTTCGGCTATACTTTTAAAATATTCGAATGTATTTAGCACGGCTATACCCTTTAAATGTACATTTTTGTCATATCATTTTAGGGTTTAGGGCTAAAATACCACTTTAGCCCATTGGGCTAAAGTTATTTCTTCAATTAGTTTATTTATACAAGCGATATTGGGGAATGAAAATTTAAATTCTTTCCGATACCTCCCATTTCTAATGATTTCCAGCTATTAGCCCATTGGGCAAGAATAAAAAAATGGATTTCATTTATAACAAATAATACGGGTTAAAGTTAAACCCACAAATACAACAACAAAAAATAGGGATCCGCCGACACTTTGTGGATCAAAGAATGTTGAATTTCATAGTATAAAATTGCTTGTATAGAAATTTACTTTTTAAAATGTATCCATCGTAATTATGAACTAAACCCAATTACAGTCTTTTTTCTCATTGCACTTGACAACCCTTCTCTTCTGCTATGAGATATATCAGTCCGCGATGTGTTCTATGCAGATGAAAAATTGGATACAAAACAGTCTAACGAGACAACGAAGAGAAGTTTGCAGCTCTGTTTTGAAATAAATTGAAGGTAACATAAATCATATGCATTGATATACAAACTATTATAAATGAGAATTTGAACAACTTGCGCTCTTCCAAAAACAATTCCAAACAGGCCCTAAATCAAACACCAATAAAAGGTTTATTCTTGCGACTTTCCATTATCAGCTGGCAAGTCATCAGTTCTGTTGCCTGATTAATGCTAACAATTGTGGATGACCTTTTATAGTTCTCAAAAGAATTCAGTGGTTCTTTTTTTTTAAATCTCTTTTTTCAAGGACTTAAACATAATATCTAATTTCACATCACTTTTTTTTTCTTTGTTTGTTCCGAACACATATTACGAATACGAAATATCCAGAATTATTTAGTACAAGAAAACTCATGATTTCCAATACATGCATCCAGAACATACTAGAATCTGAACCATATAGAGACTCATGCGAGCGAGGAGGTCTGGAAGCCCATTTTGTGATCATGTTCTTTAATTCCTCTTGCAGTTGTTGGGGCAGGTTTCCACATAAATTACACCTGCATTGTTAAAATGAAATTATTATTTCATATATATCCTCAACTACTCTACGAGTAGGATTTAGCTTTTGTGAAAAACAGAGAAAGGCAACAAGGAAAGGCAAGCAAGGGAGTGAGAGAGGCAAGGCAAGGCAAAGGCAAGGCAAATACAAGGCATGAGAAGGCACGAGAAAGAAAGGCAAAGGGAAGGCAAGGCAAGGGCAAGGCAAGGCAAGGGTAAGGCAAGGCAAGACATGTCAAAGCAAAGAAAAGGCAAGACAAGGCAAGGGAAAGCCAATGCAAAGAAAAGGCAAGGCAAGGCAAAGGCAAAGGCAAGGATTGGGAAGGCCAAGAAAGGCGAGGCTAGGCAAGGCAAGGGAAGGCAAAGGGAGGGGAAGGCAAGGCAAGGAAAGGCAAAGCTAGGCAAGGAAAGGAAATGCAAGGGAAGGCAAGCTAAGGAAAAGCAAGGAAAGGCAAAGGCAAGGGGAGGCACATCAAGGTGTCTCAAGTCAAGGGAAGGCAAAGGCAATGCACGTCAAAGCAAGACAAGGAAATGTGAGGAACATACAAGGCAAGGCATGTCAAGGTAAGGCAATGCAAGCGAAAGGAAAGGGAAGACAAATACAAGGCAACAAAAGGTAAGGAAAGGAAAGAGAAAGCAAAGGCAAGGCAACAGAAGGGAAGGGAAGGGAAGGTAAGGAAAAAAGAGGCAAACGGTAGGCAAGGCATGTCCAAGGAAATCAAGGGAAGGCAACAAGGCAAATGAAAGGTAAGGCAAGGCTAGGGAGGCACGTTAAGGTAAGGCAACATAAGGGAAAGTAAGGGAAGACAAAGACAAGGCTAGGCATGACAAGACCAGACAAAGGCAAGGCAAGACAAGATAAGGTAAAGGAAAGGCAAGGTAAAGGTAAGTCAAAGCAAAGGCAAGACTAGGCAAGTCAAGGAAAGGGCAAGGCAAAGGCAAGGGGAGGCACATCAAGGAAAGACAAGGCAATGCAAGGGAAATTGAAAGCAAGGCAAGGCACATGCAAGGTACATGCAATGCATGGGAAGGCAGAGGATGATAAGGGAAGTGAAGGCAAGTCAAGGAAATGGAAGGGCAAGGCAAGGGACATGCAAGAAAAAAGAAAGTCAAGGAAAGGGAAGGCAAAGGCGTGGCATGGAAAGGCATGGGATGATAAGGGAAGGGAAGGCAATGCAAGGAAAGGGAAAGTAGGGGGTGGAAAGGTAAGGCAAAGCAAAGTCGAGGCAAGGGAAAGGAAGGCAAGGCATGGGATGACAAAGCAAGGGAAGGCAAAGCAACGAAAGACGAGGGAAGGGCAAGGCAAAGGAAGGTAAAGTAAGGAAAGGCGAAGGCAAGGCAAGGGAAGGGCAAGGTAAAGGACATGCAAGAAAATGGAAAGTCAAGGAAAGGGAAGGCAAAGCCATTGCAAGGCAAGGCATATGCAAGGTACATGCAAGGCATGGGAATGCATGGGATGATAAGGGAAGGGAAGGGAAGGTAGGGGTGAAATGATAAGGCGAGGCAAGGGAAGGCAAGACATAGGAAGACAAAGCAGGGGAAGGCAAATCAACGACATGCAAGGGAAGGGCAAGAAAAGGGAAGGCAAAATAAAGGAAAGGTGAAGGCAAGGCAAGGCAAGGGAAAGGTAAGGCAAGAAACATGCAAGGAAAAGACAAGTCAAGGAAAAGGAAGGAAAAAGCAAGGCTTGGGAAAGCAAGGAAAGGCAAGGGAAGACAAGGAAAGGAAAGGAAAGGCAAAGGCAAGATAAGACAAGGGCAATGGAAGGGCAAGGAAATGGTAGGTAAAGGCAAGGCTTGGCAAACCAATGAAAAGTGAGGCAAAGGCAAGGCAAGGGCAAGGCAAACAAAGGTGAGGCAAATGTAAGGCAACACATGTCAAGGCATGTCAAGTCAAGGGAAGGCAAAGGCAAGGTAAAGGCAAGACAAGGAAATATCAAGGCGAGGCAAAAGCAAGACAAGACAAGGCACATCAAGGCAAAGGAAGGCAATGAGAGTCAAGAATGTTAAATTTAAAAAAGATAGGTCATCGGCCCACTACTAGCAACACTGATATTATCCCCAACTTAACCACCTACAAAGCCCTATAGGTGTGGGGTTTTAAAACAAAAGGCCTCAGTGATATTAGTAGTGTAACCATTCATTATATGTTTATTTAGTCAAGTTTCCGATGTGGGACTTAATTCTTCAACACGCCCCCTCACATGGGACCACAACATAGTGGGCTACAGGTGGTGTCAAGTCCACATCGGAGTCAAACATTCAAGCCCAACACGTGAACACCACGTATTGGGTAAGGGTAAACATTCAAGCCCAACATGTGAACACCACATGCTGGGTAAGGGGTAACGTACATGCCCAGTAATTCAAGCCCAATCAATCAACCCGCTCTGATACCATGTTAAATTTCAGAGAGATGGGTCATCGGTCCACTACTAGCAACATCGATATTGTCCCCAACTTAACCACCTACAAAGCCCAGTAGGTCTGGGGTTTTATTACAAAAGGCCTCGGTGATATTAGTAGTGGAACCATTCATTATATGTTGTATTTTTTGTAGTCAAGTTTCTGATGTGGGACTTTATATTCTTCAACAAAGGTAAGGCAAGGAAAGGCGAGAAGTATGGCATGAAAAGTGCATCAAGGTAAGGCAATGTAAAGGGCATGAGAAGACAAAGGCAAGGTAAGGCAACATAAGGGAAATGTAAGGGAAGGTAAATAAAAGGCTAGGTAAGACAAGGGAAGACAAGGCAAGGCAAGGCAAAGCAAGGCAAGGCAAGGCAACAAGGGAAGGAAGGGTAAAGGAAGGCAAGGTCAGACAAAGGCAAGACAAGACAAGGTAAAGGAAAGACAAGGCATGGAAAAGGTAAGTCAAAGCAAAGGCAAGGCTAGGCAATAACCAATAAAAAATTACATGTGTTGTAAATGGTGGATGACCCACATGTTAAAAGTGGAAAACAATGTTAGAAGTGAAACACTAAGTTTTACGCAGAGTTGAAGACTTCTTGGCTCACTCACTATTTACATTCATCAAGAAGTAAATATTGTGGTTGAGGAGTAAATGTTGTGGTTGTGAGGCTAATACCCTCCATCTATAAATTGAGGCAATCTTAAGGCTTTTGAAACACACCAATAAGAAGAGAAAGGTGAGAGAGTGAAATCAAAGAGAAAATTCTATCAGTGCAATACTACAAGAGTAAATACAATTTCACTCCAATATTTAGTTGTACTCTCATACTCAGTTTATTTTATAACAACATGAGTTTTATGTCACCAATTATGATCCAATTACATATTTACTTACTAGGGATAAGGGAAGTCATGAGTCACGAACTTAAGAATAGAGGTCACCATTTTTCCTACTAACATGCTAGTTTTCTCCAAAATCAGATGGTCAGAAACGAAAAAAAAAAAAAAACCCCATCTCATTCATCAAATTATAACGGGCAATGTGGAACTCAATTGGTTGATCTCTTTTATCTCTAGTCATGTTGGCAAGGTTCGAACAATACCCAACAAATATTTGTGTGTAAACCCCTCCCCAATCACTTGTACTAAAAAAAAAGAGTGCTGCTAAACAAACCCTAAAATTAACTGAGTACGCCCTAATGTTTAAATTAAAATGTAAAAATAACTAAGTACACCCTATTTAACTACCAAAAATACCCATGGTACATCCTCTTTTATTTTTAAGATTTTAAAATATTTAAAATAAAAAAATAAAGTAAAATAATAATAAAATAATATTTTAACAAAAAAACTCTCTCACTCTCTCTCTCTCTCTCTCCTCGATGCTGCAATTTTTTTTTTCTATCTCTCTCCTGTGCAACCACCACCACATGGAATTGTAGTTCTCCATCACAACCGCCATGGGTTTTTTTGGAAACATCTAAATTGGGATTGGGATTGGGATTGGATTGTTGCATTTGAGAATTGGGTTTTAATGCGTTGCTGTTGCCGTCGGAGTTGAAGGAGAAATGGTGACTAGGGTTGTTAAGGGGGGTGGTGTAGAGAATAAGGTTTCAGGGTGGGGTGGGTCGAGAAGGAGAATGAGTTTTTTTTACTTTATTTTTTGGTTTTAAATACTTTAAACGATTTAAAATTAAAGAGTTGACCATAGTTATAACAATAGACATGTGTTAAGTCTTAATGGGGGTGTATATATTGGGGTACACAATTCAATATATATATTTTGACTATTTTATATTAAGATAAATTAGAGCACTTCCACTCATTTGTCATGGCAAAGGGCAAGGGCAAGGGCAAGGTAAGGGCTATTACTATTCACGTGAATAGTGGCAGCCCTTGCAAAAGGCTTCTTGTGTTTCCACCCATTGCCATGGCAAAGGGCAAATACTATTCACTTAATTTTTTTTTTTTTACTTAAACGATTAATTTGAATAAGATTTTCGGTTGCCACGTGTCAATATTTATTATTAAATTCACATCTCATATTTTGGATGAATTTTTCGGATAAGATTTTCGGTTGCCATGTGTCCATATTTATTATAAAATTCACATATCAAATTTTAGATAAGATTTTTGGATAAGATTCTCGGTTGCCACGTGTCGATATTTATTATAAAATACAAATTTCAGATTTTAGATAAGATTTTCACCCTCTAAAATTGTGCCACGTGTTATCTTTATCTTCTAAATCCTGTTTGTGCCTGATAAACTACGGCCATGAATTGGCCAAGAGAACCCCTCTTCTCGGCCTCAAAGCTGAAACGCAGCATTTTGTCAGGGTGCTTGGCCTTCCAGAGAAACAAGAGAAAAATTTGCTAAGGCACGATCATCTCGGCCTCGATTAAAGGCCGAGGCCGAGATAGGGTAAAGTCACCGCCAAAGGCATTAAAGTCAGACCACCACGTGATGGCAGGGTCCCATGCTTCATTTAATGAAGTAGTGCCTGCTTAAATGCAGCAAACCCACTGGCTAAGAATAAGCATTTAATGCACGAGGGAAGGTGGGAAGTGATTGGAGTCAGAGTTTGGTGACTGAGATCAGAATGATTAGACGCCCACATTCTCACAAAGCTCTTTGCAGCTTGAGAGATTAGGTGACCAGCCACCAGAGCAATAAATGCGTCTCCACGGCCAGAAGCGCAGAACCCACGATCAGGGCGGCGGCCGAGATTCACCAGGATTTATGGGGTCACACCACCTTACTTCACGATCCCAAATGTCGATTTGACTACCCACTTGCGTTGATCAGGCTCCACCATGCAGATTTTCAGCCTCGATTATCCCTCCGGAAACTCTGCTTATAAATACAAGACTCAAGACCACTTTCAAAGGGTTCAAACACCAAACAAAAGCCTCCCACGGAGCGACTTATATTTTCCTGTAACGCACTTTCAATATCTTTACTTGCTTTCCTAGGAGTAGTGTTAGTCTGTAAGGAAAATCCATTCATCAATATATCACACGACCCTTGATTTTCAAGGCGCCGGAGCACCACCTTTGTTACTCGCTCACTCACCCCATATATCATACGACCGCCGCTCATTGAGTAGTACGTCGAAGCACCGCCCGAAAACCCACCAAACACCACCACTCAACGGCCTTGTAGTTCAGGCCGTGAACCTTACAGCCGAGACTAGTTCCTCTCTCGGCTACAATCGTTTGATTAGAGGACGAGTCCCGACAGGCGCACCATCTAAACACTTTCGCCCACTTCAAACACCTCGACGCACGGTAGACCGTGCTGGCACGCCCGCGCACAAACGCACCACGTCCAAAAGCAGGAAACCGCGTGTCCACGCATATCCCCTCGCCCCGGAACTCCAGGCCGTGAGACCTGCGCGGCAGACAAATCGCTCTATAAAACAAGAGCCTGAACTCAGACCTCTCACACCATATCCTTTCTATCATTTCATTTCTCATATTTTAGATTTCATAGTCCACTCTCAATGTCTTACATGAGGAGGTGCTTGGAGAGGCAAGCGCGAGAAATGAAAGAAAGAAGGCGCAGACAAGTTGAAGAAGAAAGGGAGGAGGAAGAAGATGATGAACAAGTTGCCATAGCAGTGGGTATGCTCCATCTATTAAGCCTAGGCCACCACCTAGGTTCACAAGTTGGTCGTGGCCCGAATATGGACAGATATAGGCATTCTCGGGGTAGGAATCTTTTGGAAGATTACTTTATCCCAAATTTGTTGTACTATACTGTTGATTTTTTAGGGCGATATAGAATGCAGCCACATTTCAGAATTTTCGGGTATTTTTTTTTAAAAAATTTACACAAAAAATCGCAGTCGTTGGATTGGAGGAAAAATTATGATCGGATACACCATCACGACACGTGGCTTGTAGCCGTTGGAGGAAAGCAGCGCTAACTCCAGGCTGGAGTTAGCACACATGAAGTTCAAATTTTTTTACCGTTGGCACTTGCACACCACGCGTCAACGGTAAAAAAATTTAAATCCCATGCGTTGATGTCATCGCCCCTCAGGCACAAGCTCAGACTCGTTTTGCCTTTGGGCCTGCTTGATTTGGTGGCCCCCACACACTGCCTGGGCTACTTAAGCCCGGTGGAATTGCGAAATGGGGCTCAGGCACCCTTTAACGAGGGCTAGACCCTGGCTATGGAATTACTCTTAGTAATTTAATAAATAGTTTTTTTTTGGTCAACAATTTTAATAAATAGTTTGGTTGTATGGTTCAGTTAATTTTAGCAGCACTAAAAAAAAAAAATCATAACGGGCAATAGAACATTCCAAAAACCCCTGCACTTGTTTATTTCCCTTCTTTCCCCTTATCTCCTCACTTCACTTCACTTCACTTCACTTGGTTTGTCACGAAACATCTCCTCCGACAACGTCGTTATTCAAAACCAAGTCTCGACCGAGCATAAGTTTGCGAAGGGGAACTATTATCCTTCATTAGGTCAAGCCGAACCACATTTTCGATCCTTGCCTTGTCTAAGAAGCTTCCAGTGCGCTGGGACAAGACTTTCATACTTGCGATGAACGAAAGGCCCTGATTCACCCGAAAATTCTCAGTGATGACTTCCTACACGGCTCAAATCAACGTCCTGGGCACTGCGCATGGTTCTTCATTCAAGAGCCCCAATTTCACAACCCCAAGGGCTTTGTTTTTAGGTCAGAGACTGGGCCAAACGTCGCCGTCAAATGGCTTTATGTTTATGACCCCGACATCCAATTTCGTTAGAAGAGTCGGACCGCTTCGCATAGTCAACGAGAAAGTTGAAGATATCGATTTAGGAACGACGAACTCGGTCGTTGGGGCGTTTGAGGTATACATATATATATATTTTTTTTCTTCAGATTTTTGTTGCTTGTGTGTCTTTTGGTGATGGGTTGTTGTAGTTTATCTTGTTTGGGTCTGTTTAGGTATTGGGAAATTCACGGGAATATAATTAATGTGAAGAATTAAGAAAGTAATTCGGCTTCATATGCTGTTCTAATCATTGGAAAATAAGGTTTTCATATTTTTTGTTAGCAGTCAATTGTGGTCGTACAACGGTGGTTTTGGTTATGTGTTTGTGGGGATTTGTATATAGTCTGTTTGGGGATTGGGAAAATGAAGGAAAAGGATGAATCTTAATGGTAAGTTTGATTTCTGCTGGTTTGTTTGAGTTAGAAGACTAATTCAATGAATCTAAAAGGAAAACTTGTTCAATGACAGTTATTTGGATTCTTTTACTTATTAGTTCTTCTTAATTTATAGAAATTGAAGGATGCAGAGAAACAAAGGATAAATGAGTTAGAAGAACTTGAGAACAAGGCGAATATGCAGTTAGAGAGACAGCTTGTCATGGCTTCAAATTGGAGCAGGGCCTTGTTGACTATGCGTGGGAAGTTAAGGGGATCAGAGTGGGATCCTGAGAACTCACACAGGATTGACTTTAGTGACTTTTGGAGACTCCTGAACTCAAATAACGTCCAGTTTATGGAGTACTCAAACTATGGCCAAACAATATCAGGTAGAATTTTTGTTTTCTTAACTAATGCGATTTAAATTGTGTTCCTGGTCATTGGTACTTTTTCATTTGCTGCTATTTTACAAATTTAGGCCATTGTTCTCAATTTTTTTCTTCTTTTAATTTCCATGCACTAAAAATATTTCCTTGCCGTGCTTTTAGTCAATGCAGTTGTTGCTTTCAAATATCTGATGCATTTAATGGTGTATCTTATCCATTAAAAGATGGAGTAAGATGGAGTTCTTTTGCTATTGGGTATTTGTATGCATTATCATGTTTCATCAGGCAGAGACTTATGGGCTTCAGTTTCTTTAGATTTTAAGCATTGGTCTTTTCATGTTTTTTATTCTGATTGGAATGTGGTTGTGAATTAGTTTTGCTTTAAATGTTTTTTTTTTCTACACCTTGTTCCCTGTGTTTTCTGTTTTTTCTCTTTATAATGAATTTTTGTTTCTTATCAGAAAAATCTGTTGTAACCTCTGAAACACATTTACCTCTTTGGTTCTTTGTCTCTCTGGTGATAGTTGCATATGCCAGCACATTGCCTAGTTTGTAAACGTGTCATCTTTATTCCTTTAAATCATTGCGCTCAATAATGGCCTACTTCTGCAGTGATTCTACCTTACTACAAAGATGAGAAAATGGAAGGAGCGGAAGGAAATTCAAAAAAGCAGGTTATTTTTCGGCGTCATGTTGTTGACCGAATGCCAATAGACAGTTGGAATGATGTTTGGCAGAAGTTGCATCAGCAAATAGTAAATGTTGAGGTTCTGAATGTTGATACAGTACCTGCTGAAATCTATTCTACTGTTGCAACTGCAGTCATATGGTCTATGCGGCTTGCATTGTCTATTGTATTGTATCTCTGGATTGACAACATGATGCGGCCAATTTATGCAAAGTTAATACCTTGTGATTTAGGAACTCCTAGCAAAAAAACCAGGCAGCCACTCAAGCGTCGTGCACTTGGATCATTAGGCAAGAGCCGGTATGTGGAGAGTAATTTCTTGGTGACATGTTGGATGCTTCATTTTGGTCCGAGTTTGCTTGTGGATAGCTGACAAGATCACCCTTTTTTAATGGATTATTTTTGCTAAATTATTATGGACTAAAAAACTTAGTAAATTTGACTTGAGTTGATGTGCCCCATAAATTTTAGTAACTCTTAAAGTTACTTGGGGTCATTATACATTAAGTTTTCAAGGAAAATTATTTCTGAAACAGCCAAGCTATGCTCACCTCTGTGCTGTCCGTTTGAATCTGATATCTTTTGAGATGGTTTTATAGTTTTATGCTATTATTTGTAGGTAACCTAATATTCAGAAACTGCGAGGTCGCTTGTTGTTTGGGGCATTGTCAAGCATTTTTGGAATTGGTTTCATATATTATTGATTTATAAAACTCATATAGTTGTTCAAAGCGGGTCTTGGGACAGATTTTTTTTCATAGTACATTATGCCCTTCTGTCATTAGAGTTAGTGGGATGTTTTAATAAGAAGAGTTAGTTGGCTGTTTGACTTACAGGTGTTTTCATTTTGATGGGGAAAATAACTTGGACAATACTTGTTCTATTTCTGTTTATAAAACAAATTGAGAACATGTCAAGATTCTTTAGATAGTTCAATTTTTCAGAACATGATGTTTGGAGCACCCTGCAAAATTAGAACATGACAATGTGGACAATAATCGTGTATTTAATTGTGGCATCAAATTCTGCAAACAACCACCTTTTCCGGGTCCTAATTATAGTTGCTTTTCCACCAGGGCAAAATTTATATCAGCAGAAGAATCTACTGGCCTTACCTTTGATGATTTTGCTGGCCAGGAATATATAAAGCGGGAACTGCAGGAGATTGTTAGAATTTTAAAGAATGATGAAGAGTTTCAAGACAAAGGCATCTATTGCCCAAAAGGTGTACTTCTTCATGGACCTCCAGGAACTGGAAAAACACTTCTGGCTAAAGCTATTGCTGGTGAAGCAGGACTGCCTTTCTTTGCAGCAAATGGCACTGACTTTGTAGAGGTCTGAGCAGATTTTTGAAGTCATGGTTTTGAAATGGAAAGGATTAAATGCCTTTGTAAAAAAAAAATTTATGAGGATCAAACAGCATGTTATTAAAATGCATGTAGATATTTTTAGCATTTAGCTCGAACAGTTAGTACTGTACTTTTTTATAATGCCTTCTTAGAGGCATATAATTGGTTGTTGTCTCCATACAGCGCAATCAATACTGTGCTGCTTTATTGGTAAAAGAAGATGATCTAACTTAAATTTTCTCCAGATGTTTGTAGGTGTCGCAGCATCTCGTGTCAAGGATTTATTTGCTAGTGCCAGAAAATTCTCACCATCTATTATATTTATTGATGAGATAGATGCCATTGGTAGCAAACGTGGTGGACCTGATATTGGTGGGGTAAGTCTACAGATATTGTTTCCCTCTCTTCTCTCTCTCTCTCTCTCTCTCTTCCTCCTCCCCCCCCCCCCCCCCCCCCCCCCCCTTTCTCTGCTTCTCTCCCTCTCAGTTTTCTTTTCTTTTTCTTTCCTACGCCTTCATGAAGAAAAGAAGGGGAGATGAAAAATAATGAATTAATGGTTGGCAGTTGCATTGTTTTTAATTTTCATTCTTGTGTGGTCTTACTGCATTAGCCTTGAAAGATAGACAAGGCTTTACAACGGCTTTTCTTGGGTTGTATATTCTTCCAAAGTCAGTTTGTTTTCGTTTTATTTACATTGCCCATGATATACATATCGTTTTGCTATTATTCTGTACCATTGCATGCATGATGGCATTTCTCTGATGATAACTCTAGGTAGTGGACATTTAAATTATGATGCATTCTCTGTCTCCAACCTTTAGGAATTTCTTGTTTTCTGTAATTTTATTAGATTGGGTGCTGCTGTAAGGTACATTTTGGAGTTTTGTCAAATGATGTTAGAAATTTAATATGTTATGGTTTTGTTTTTGGTGAGAGTTGAATCATTTTGGGTGTGGACCTCTCATTCACTTTGCCATGTGTGTTGTTTGAGTTTAATGAAATTTTGATTTCCATAAAAAGGACCTTTAATAATGGTACAGATATGATAGAGATTTATGTACTCTAGA
Organism: Prunus campanulata; assembly: GCA_034190965.1. Lineage (NCBI taxonomy): Eukaryota > Viridiplantae > Streptophyta > Magnoliopsida > Rosales > Rosaceae > Prunus > Prunus campanulata. The sequence continues at coordinate 1,174,491 of CM067209.1, forward strand.
TCTTATTATGTGAACAGTGGAAAATGTGTCCCCCGCGAACATAATCAGTTTGATTTCAATAAAATATTTTGTTTCTTATGAAAATACAAATCAACATGCAAAAGCTAGGAGTGTACTGATTATAAAAATGTTGGTTTATCTTGTGATTATAGTAGTAGTTAGATTTCATAGAGACGGGCCAGCGGCCCACTACTAGCAACACCAATATTGTCCCCAACTTAACCACCTACAAAGCCCCATAGGTGTGGGGTTTTATCACAAAAGGCCTTGGTGATATTAGTAGTGCAACCATTCATTATATGTTTATTTAGTCAAGTTTCCGATGTGGGACTTATATTCTTCGACACGCTCCATCACGTGGGACCACCACATAGTGGGCTACACATGGAGCCAAGTCCACATCGGAGTAAAATATTCAAGCCAACACGTGAACACCATGTATTGGGTAAGGGTAAACATTCAAGCCCAACATGTGAACACCAAATGTTGGGTAAGGAATAAGGGGTAAGGGTAACGGCCTAGTAATTTAGGTCCAGTCAATCAACCTGCTCTGATACCATGTTAAATTTCAGAGACATAGGTCAGCGGCCCACTACTAGCAACACCGATATTATCCCCAACATAACCACGTACAAAGCCCAGTAGGTGTTATCACAAAAGGCCTCAATGGTATTAGTAGTGTAACCATTCATTATATGTTTATTTAGTCAAGTTTCCAATGTGGGACTTATATTCTTCAACAATAGTTATCAGGGAAAAATTGCTTTACCCATTTATACAATTCTTTACATTTTTATTTATAATAAAAAAATCATCATTTAGTTTCACATTTTTGCAAAAGTTTTATGGGTGCCACGTTTTCAAGTTGCAGTTGCAGATTCGATCATCCAAAAATGTGTGATGGTTTTACCCAAACAGATGTAATTGTCGTTCATTTTATTGGTGCCAAACAGACTTCCAAATAGGCACTCATACATGTTCATTCTTTATGAAGTTGATGAATTAGTTCACTGGTGCCATTTTGAATTTAAGAATCTTTAGTTGATTTCATGATAATAATTCACACCAGCGTTTTTGGTCTCTGCAATTGTCTTATGAAGGGTGGAGCAGAAAGGGAACAAGGCCTGCTTCAGATACTAACAGAGATGGATGGATTTAAAGAGTTTACCTCACAGGTATGTATTTTCTTCCTCCTTGAATTGAAAAGGAATTTTGTATCTTGGCTGCTAATTTTGTCTTTTTCAGGTGCTAGTTATAGGTGCAACAAATAGATTAGATATCCTTGATCCTGCTCTATTGAGAAAGGGCCGCTTTGACAAGATTATAAGAGTTGGTTTGCCATCAAAGGATGGTAGACTGGCCATATTGAAGGTGTTTTTTTTATTGCTTCTAGCATTAGAAACTCTAGCTTCTGAAATTTGTCTAGTCCTTGCATAACATTCTACTTTTTATGGCCCTAGGTGCATGCTAGAAATAAATTTTTTCGTTCTGAAGAGGAGAAGGAGGTTCTCCTTCAGGAAATTGCAGAGCTTACGGAGGATTTCACGGGTGCAGAGTTGCAGAACATACTGTAATTTATTCCTAATTGGTAGTTAAAATTTTCAATTCAGTAGCAATAGAGTGATGCACTGATGCTTACATTTTTCCCATCACCTGACAGGAATGAAGCTGGAATTTTGACTGCCAGGAAGGACTTAGATTTCATCGGACGAGAAGAGCTTCTGGAGGCTTTGAAAAGGGTTGGTGGAGTTTTTCCCCATCCAGCTATCCCTTTTTGGGCGATATTATGCACCCCCTGTTCCCGCTCCCCTAACAACATAGCTCGAGTAAACCAATTATATAGACTGGCATACTGCCTCACATGTTCATGTATTTGTTTATCAATTTGCAGCAAAAGGGCACATTTGAAACAGGTCAGGAAGATAGTACTGAGATTCCAGAGGAACTAAAACTGAGATTGGCATATCGAGAAGCAGCTGTTGCTGTCCTTGCCTGCTACTTTCCTGATCCATACCACCCTTTCACTGAGGTTAATTGTTCTACTTTGTTTTACTGTGTGTTGCATGTATTTTTGTGTCTACCAACATGCTAATTTCATAGTTTCTATCTTCTTCAGACAGATATAAAATCCATCCGTAGTCAGCCAAATATGCGCTACACTGAAATATCGGGGAAGGTCTTCTCAAGAAAATCGGATTTTGTAAACTCTATAGTGCGTGCATGTGCTCGTAAGTCAAAAAAATTTGTCTTGTTAGCAAGTTTACTTTTGAGAGCTATGTTTGTCTTTCTTGCTCATCATGCTGGAGTTTTTTTTTTATAAATATGTTTCTCTTTCACTCATTTGAATATCTTCAAAACGGTTAACCTTGTATCACACAAATATTACAATAACATATGTTCGATCATCCTGTGACATGTTTTCTGTAGACTCTAGCATTCAAGGACCAAGCTCGAGTGCATATGTGAAAACCTGCATTCAAACTGTGTTTTAATTTCTGAAATGTTTTGGTCTTTTTTGGTCCAAAGAGAAGTGTCCGTGGTAAATTGGTAATGCAATGATTAGGAAATTAAAAGAGACTAGTTTTTGATATATCGATTTATGAGCCCATCTACTAACCCTGAAAATTAGCAGTCACAGACACACACCCTTGCACTGTCCTGCATCATGAGCAAACCTTTGTAGGCAACCTTCAACCAATCCTAGCAACTATGATTGAACTTGACTAGACAGATTTGCGCTAGGAAATTGCCAATTGCAATATATGCCCTTAAAAATTTTATTAACCAAGTTCTGAGTTTATTGTTTCTTAGGAATCTGGGTTGTATGATTTAAGAGTTGTGTTAGCTTAGCTTTTTTCCCTCGTTTGTTATGGTCATTTAGTATAATTGCTGTTAACTTTTTGCCAGAGGAGTTGATAATGAACCCCTTTTTACTTGTTCATTTCAAGTGGACACCACATATGCTGTTATTTCATGTTTCAGAAAAATTTGGGGTTTGATGGGTCTGTAGAAAAACCTGTACAATCTGAGAGGAGATTACAAAGGGTGTTATCTTAGCCCGTGGAGAAGGGTTCTTTAAGTTTATAGAAAGCATTCAAACTACTTGAACTTTACTGCTAAGATTTTAGGGTTAGGATAAACGACAGCTTATTGATATAAAATCAAAGTAGCAACTACAGCTGAATTTAGGCCTGCAGTGACCCCCTGTCTACTGGTTTTGGTCTACATGACTTATGCATCAGTGCTTTTGATGTTGAACCAGGAGTTGTAAGGCTCACTCCTTGATATGAACCTGATTATTAAGCAATGGTACCTTGATGAATTTATTCTGCTTCTGCTTCTGTTGATTTTTTACTTTTTGGTTTTCTTGTTAAATCTAATCGTGCAACTGCAGAAAGGAAGTGATATGGCTTACTGATTGCCCTAATTTGTAGCTAGAGTTATTGAGGAGGAGATGTTTGGAGTTGACAACTTGTGTTGGATCTCTGCAAAGGCCACATTAGAAGCTTCGAGGCTTGCAGAATTTCTTATTCTGCAGACAGGAATGACAGCATATGGGAAAGCATACTACAGGAATCAAAGTGATCTTGTGCCAAATGTATGCTTCATAGATTTGAGTTACATTCTGTATCATTTCAGAAAAAATTACTTTTCTGGAGGACCCAAATAGCTTCAGTAATTTGTGAATTTAAAACAGCTTGCAGCCAAGCTTGAAGCACTTCGAGATGAATATATGCGTTATGCTGAGGACAAATGTTCATCTGTACTAAGGGAGTACCATTCAGCTGTAGAGACAATTACAGGTTATTAATCTGTTTGATTCAATTTAAAATTAAAAAATAAGTAAGTTGTTGTTGGTTAGACTTTGGTTGTGTGAGAGGTTGAGCTTCCATACTTAGTCAAGTTGTAATCATGCACTACTTCATGGTTGTCTCAATGCTTTCATGTCATGCAGATATTTTACTTGAAAAGGGAGAGATTAAAGCTGAAGAAATTTGGGACATATATAAAAGGTCTCCTCGGATACCTCAGGTAGATCTTAAATATAGCGTTGGATAGTAATTGTTATGGCCTGCTGTATTTGTTGGCTCGTCTTTTTCAAATGGATAAGTGTTGAATTTCTTAATGTTAACATGATAATTCTGGACATAATTATTTTGAATTAGAGTGAGGTATCTGAAACTATTTTCTTTCATTTTTTTCGTATGTGCTTTCCTTGTCTTTCCTCTCATTCATCAGTAGTTTATGTTTATTCTAAATTAATGTGGCTGACAATTCAAATGAAAAGCTATCTTTTATTGATCTATATAAATGTGAGTTCACCCTTCTGTGATTCTTAGTACACTCCTGCTGACCCCATATATCTTTTCCCCGTCAGTGTTGATGATGTAAGATATGTAGAGGAACCTTCATTTATCTAGAAAATGTTCACAATCTAATAGAAGTGTTTAAACTTTGGGTCTATGAATAGACGATGATTGAACTTCTATTGCCTTGGCATCTCCAATGATGTGTGCATTTGAAGCATTTCTTCTTGCTCATTCTTCAGCCTGCAGTGAATCCGGTTGATGAATATGGAGCCCTAATTTACGCTGGGCGATGGGGAATCCATGGGGTCACACTCCCCGGGAGAGTTACATTTTCACCTGGAAATGCTGGATTTTCGACCTTTGGTGCGCCCCGCCCTATGGAGGTATCTAGAGAATTATGCTTTACCGGGGTTTTTCTATTGCAATGTTTGTCATCATGCTAGCCAATTGTTGTCTAATTCTTTTTGCAGACCCAACGAGTCAATGATAAAACTTGGAAGCTGATAGATAACATATGGGATGAAAGGGTTCAAGAAATTAAAGCTGAAGCTTCAGCAGAGGTTGAAGAAGACAAAGAGGTCCCACAACTTTTAATGGCCAGCCATTTCTTCTGAAAGTAAGTATCTTTTCTGTACTGGAAATGCTATATCTTTTAATTAATTTTACTTAATCTTTTCTGTACTGGAAATGCTATATCTTTTCATTAATTTTACTTATTATTTCCCTTTTACACTTATCTTGAATGGCCCCCCCTATTAAGAACAGTAATTTTAGAAATTAAAAAAAAACAACTTTACCTTTTTGTAGTCATATACCTAACTAGAAAATATTTCATAGGAATGGTTTTTTTGTTGGAAGCCCAACTTTTGTGCACTTTCCATCATTTCACTCTTCTGGCAACATTCACACTTGTACCAGTTATACGTCAGCCCTTCTGCCCATATAGCCTGCAAAATGTAATTCAACTAAGCAATAGTAACATGTTTTAAGATTTATTTCAACCATGCTTTTACCATAAACACCGAGCAGGGATTTTTCGTGAAATCCACTGCACTTAAGGGGTGCAGCCTAACATGCAAGGCACTTTCCTTGGTAAAAGGGTATTTTCCTAGGTTGACGTTCGCAGGGTCCTTGTTTTTAGTGAATCCATTGAGTTCATTTCGCTAACATGTAGAATCTCTGATATCGTTTCCTTAGCAGGAACGTTTCTTGTAAAAAGCCTGTTTTGTGAGATCAGAGGATGGTTGAACACACGATTTATCCTCGAGTATATAGGATGGAGTTGGCGGCATTGTCAGATAAATTTCAACGAAGATGACTGTTCTGTGCTATGACGAAAAGCACAGGTAATCATAATCATCATCCGGCAAACTGTAGTTTATAGAACAGGTTATCAAGACATTCAAAGTCATACTAAAAGTAGGGGTCGAACAAAATTAATTTGTTGATGATACAAGTGTTGGATAAAAGACAAAACGAGGATTATAATGCTGTAGCAAAGAAAAGTGATTATGAAAAGCAGCAGGTTTTGTTTTCAGTGGGTACTGCATGCAGGGCAGTTTTTATTACTTTGAAATGAGTTACCAATACATTCATATGAGCTACAGCTTTACTGAGGAGAAGGAGCTCTAGAATTTATTTCCCAGTGAACAAAAGAGGCTTGTATAGGAAGGAACTGAGGCTTGATGAAGTGTATTAATTCCAAGACTTCCGCTCAATGCACTTTCTTCCCGCCACTTCCTATGAGCTCTCTGTATGGGTTAAAAAACTTTTCCTATTTTCTTTTTATAAGAAGCAATAACATATGAAGCAGACAGAGGACTTGGAAGCCGTTGTTTGTGCCCGCTTTCCACAATTTTTTGCTCAGAAAATGCAGTGCATCATCGTTAAGTTGAGAGAAAAAAAAAGTTATGCAACAAGACAATAAAAAAGGCTAAATATTAAAGATCAAGCGCACCATTATTATTGAGTGATGTTGAAGAGAGAAGGCGATTGGGAAGAGTTTTAGTAAAAAAGTGAAAATGTTGGTCTTGCCATTTGGGAAAACATTTATGAATGAAGACTTGAAAAAGTAAATAATTTTGATTGTTGAAATACAATGCAAACCATTAGAAACATTTGCTCAACTCAGAGATAAGAGGACTACAGTTTAAATTTTAACTTGAGCTCATTCAACCGAATTGAACTGGCTGATCTCTCTCATTTTATGTTCTTACAATTATAACCTACACTTCCTACAATGCTAACTTGTTTGTTCTTGTGGAACTTGAGTTTTATGAAGCCAAGTTTTTACGCGTGCTATAACGTTTTTGACCGAAAATAGCAGAATAGTGTTATACTCCTCGTTGGAACCAAAATTTTCTCCTTAAAACAACATATGTGTGAGTCTTAGCCTCCTGCAGTGATAATTATATATTTCTTATCGGGTTTTGAGTTTTTTGTCTGCTGTAGGATTGAGATAGGCCAACACGAAGAAAAACCTAAGTGACTTTGAGTGGTTGTAAGTTGTAACATGGTTGGAAGCATAATTAAATACCAATGGTAAGTCCATAGTCAAGCCGACAATGTTTACTGCGAATAAACGTGACCACATATAATATTGTCATTGTCATCTTCTTGTGTTGACTTGATTCATAAGGTCATAACACTTTAAGGTGAGCTCGAAACGATGTTGCACGATGAAGATGAAGGGCGCGCCTTTCAAAGTTGAACGAAAGTATTTTTCAATTAGAAGAATCTCATGTGACATCAGCAAAAATAAATTTAATGCAAACAATGCAAATCAGGTCAGCCTTGCCGGCTCTTGAATTAAGCTCATCTGTGATGTTTGCAAAGCAATAACCCAACCAAGGCAATTGAACTATGTCTTGTTGAGTTGTAGATCATCCAATTTCCTAACATCAAATAGCTATGGGAACAATAACCGATGCCCAACACTACCTTCTCTACTTCCTCATATGCTATCTCTCAACCCTCCTACTTAGATCCTTGTTCAACAAGTACTCCACCAAGCCAACTCCTCAACTTCATCCTCCTCCAAGCCCACCGGCCCTCCCAGTAATTGGTCACCTTCATCATCTAACCACAGCTCACCAAGCCATCTCCTTCCAAAACCTCTCCACCAGATATGGCCCTCTCCTTAACCTCCGCCTCGGCGCTTCTAGAATGCTCCTTGTTTCGTCAGCCTCCATGGCCACCGAGATCTTCAAAACCCAAGACCTTGCTTTCGCAGATCGCCCGGCATTCGCTTTCGCAGATGAGCTACCGTACGGGAACTCGGGTTTTTTTGGTGCCGAGTACGGGGACTATTGGAAGTTCATGAAGAAGATCTGCATGACAGAATTGTTTGCGCCGCGGCAGCTGGAACGCTCGCGCAATACCAGGCACGTAGAAATTGGTAATTCTTGTAAAAAATTGATTGAGAGTGCTGAGAATAAAGAGGTTGTGGATTTGGGTGGTGAGCTCATGAAGCTTACTAACAACTCCACTTGCAAGATGGTGATGAGCACGAGCTGTTCAGAGAAGGGCGATGAGGCGGCGAGGATTAGGGAGATGATGATGAGAACACTTAGGTTGGCGACAAAGGTGTCTTATGGGGATGTGTTGGGACCATTGAAGAGGTTGGGGTTCTGGCTTTATGGGAAGCAGCTTGCTGAAGTGTCCTTGGAGTTTGATGAGCTTTTGGAGGAGATGTTGAAGGAGCATGAGAAGAAAGGGGAGAGAAAGGAGTTAGATTTCATGGACTTGCTGTTGAAGGTGTATCAGGATGATCAGGCTGAGCTCAAAATTACCAGAACTCAAATTAAGGCTTTCTTGCTTGTAAGTAGTCTTATTTTACTCTCATCCTCTCTCTCTCTCTCTCTCTCTCTCTCTCTCTCTCTCATTTTGTTTCAGCTTGGATTGAGCTTTCTTCAACACAAATTAGCCCATGTCTTGTTAAAATTTTACATTTTAGCCCGTCCCATCTAACTCCAGAAAATATATATATAGCTACAAGTTAATAACATCAAGAAGGGGAGAAGGGAAAACCTGGAAAACAAGCCTCAGTTTTCTTGGAGCTAGCCTCCTCTTTTTGAACCAACCTTATTTGATGTTTTGTCTCAATCGATGTTATTGTAATTGTTTCCCTTTGTTCAGCCTTGTTACTAACTTACTACGAGGGTTAAAAATCTAGTACTTGTTTGAACTTTCATACCATTTCCACCCAGTATATCGATTGCCAGCTGAACTGTGCAACCTTAAATCTTCTTTTTGGTCGAAAGTGCAACCTTCAAGGAGCAAAATGCTCCAATAGATAAGTCAAATCTGTCTTGGACTTGATGGCATGGGGTGCTGAGCGATATATTTGAATACCATAAAGAAAGCTGTGTTTTGTAACATGGGCTCCACTTGCTTTTAGAAAATTGGAGGCCTGAGGGGTCATCGTTTGATGGGCTAAAGTTCGGCCCGGTCCGATGGATAGGCCTGTTTGGTCCGGTTCGTTTTAAGGTTGATAGAGTTTGGGCTTAGGTTTTGAAACTTCAATCCCATTTTTGGTCTGGCCTGACAAGACCTGCCCATGGCCTAACCCAGCCCAACCCAAGTAAGTTCACTCATTGCCTTGTTTTTTGTTTCCCCTTCTATTGCCTTATTTTCATTCTAAACATTTAAACTTAAATAAGCGGAGTAATATAAAAATAAATTAAAGTAAAAATACAAAACATTTACTTAAATGTTTAGAATGGAAATAAAGCAAGGCCATATAAGGCCAGAAAAAAAAAAGCAATAGATGGCCCGGCCCGGCCCGGCCTGGCCTGGCTTAGAAAGCCCATTTAGACTCGACCTTATGGACATATTCGGGCCAATCCCTTTCAAATTTCAGCCCAACCCGGCCTGCAAAAAGAAAAAGCCGGCCGATGACCAACCCTACCTGCATGTGAATTTGACCTCATTTTAAGTTCTATTTTACATTTTGACATTTCCAATAGAGATGCCTTGTCAAACTAGCTAGTCAATTATAGTACACTCTGCCTCACTGGTTCGAATTTTATGCTTTTGTGGTGCTAGGACCTATTCATTGGGGGCACAATTTCCTCCACAGAGACCATGCAATGGACGATGGCCGAGCTCATCAACCACCCTGACATATTCAACAAGGTCAGGCAAGAGATAAAATCGGTGGTAGGAAATTCCAGACTGGTTGAGGAAACGGACATTCCCAATCTCCCTTACTTGCAAGCAGTTGTGAAGGAATCTTTAAGACTCTACCCTCCATCTCCTGTGGTCATAAGAAAATGCCGTCAAAATTGTAAAATCAAAGGCTTTGATATCCCCCAAGGAGTTATGGTGGCCACCAATGTGTATGCAATTATGAGAGATCCAGAGATTTGGGACAGCCCCAATGAATTTCGTCCCGAGAGGTTCTTGGCTTCCTCTAATCAGGTACATGATAGTGTGGAGTATAATGATCAAGGTCCTCAAACCAACGAACAGAACTTCAACTATGCTCCCTTTGGCGGGGGAAGGAGGCGGTGCCCTGGCTCCGCGGTGGCGCTTATCTTGGTGAACACTGCAATTGCAACCATGGTTCAATGCTTTGATTGGGAGGTTGGGAAAAAAGGAGATGGTAATGAGGCTAATAAGGTTAATATGGAGATTGGAGCAGGCATAAGTTTACCAATGGCTTACCCACTTGAATTGCTTCCTATCATTCACTTCAACCCATTTGTCTCTTCTAAATAGTTTTCTCTACTGTGAAACCTTACAAATTGCCTATATATCCACTTTGTCATGTGGTGCTTAAATAATTGAGCATACTTACGGATCATTTGATACACACCATATATAGATTGAATTGTCAACTGAATTATATTTAAAAGAGTTGTTTTACACTATATTATACACACTTCTTTGTATCAATTTAATGAAGTAGCGAATAAACGTTGTGTACAATAACTTTTTTAAAGGGTAAATAACAACTCGATCGAAACACTTTTAGCACTTGTATTGTAATTGTCTTTTCTCATAAATTGAAAAGAACAACCAAATAACAGAAGAAAAAAAAACTGCTGATTATTGTTACATATTCTTGTATTCTTTATAGAAAATAATACATATTCACTCACTGCGTACCACATAATAACCAAACCCAACATCTCTCATATACACAAGCTTAGAGACATCTGAATAAATTACAGCAATCATGTGTACATATATAATCCCATTCTTTGGAGGTGAAGTCTGCTGGGCAAGAATTCAAGCATCTCTCATAGCAAGGAGTACTAAGCACCAAAATATTGAGGCGCGCGGCATCATGGGGTTGGAGAGGGAGAGGAATTGGTCTAGCCATTTCAATTTGCAAAACTATAACAATAACCAATATCAAACTCATGCTCTTCCTATCCATGATTGATAATCCCTCAGGAGTTTTGCCTTTTTTTTTCTTTTTTTTCTTTTTTATAAAATTTCAGCTGAACCCAAACCTGTTATTTATTAGTGTATACGAGTCCTTAATTATCTTATTAGAGAAGAAAAATTAAAAATTAAAAATTAAAAATGTTTGACAATCGTACATGACTCTTGGAAAGCAATAGTAGCTATTAAACGGTCACCAAATTTCATAGGTTAACATTCTAATATATACAGTATTGTACTTGTATTCATAAGAAAACGTGTTATACTTCACCATTGTTGGCCCAAAGAAGAGACTAAATCAGGGATTTGCATTGGATCTGCCTATTGACTATTTTTTGAACCCAGGCAAAATCTTCGTCGGCTTAAGTTTTTACTGAATTAAAAAATTCGCCGGCATTAATCCATTCTAATCCCAACGGAAAAGTATAGCTGGCTTAAGTTTTTCAAAATAATAGTATAGCCGCCCGGCTATACCCCCTTTTAATATTTATTCAAACTAATAATATAGCCGTACGGCTATACTGTATTTTTTTAATATTTATTCAGAATAATAAATAGCCGTGCGGCTATACTCAACTTTTTAATATTTATTCAAATTAATTACGTGTTGTTTTTTTTTTTCAAAATATTTGTATGGTTGCCCGGCGATACTCCATTTTTTATATATTCAAATTAATAGTATAAACGAACGGCTATACTCCGTTTTTAATATTTATTCAAATTAACAGTATCGCCGCCAGACTATACGCTGGTTTTAAAAAAAAATTCAAATTGGCAATATAGCCGGGCGGCTAGACCCCATTTTCTAATATTTAGTCAAATTAATAGTATAGCACTCCTGTTTTTTTTGAAATTTTTATTCAGTTTAATAGTGTAGCCGAGCGGTTATACTCCGAGTTTTTTTTTCCAAAATAATAGTATAGCCGCACGGCTATACGCCGTTTTTATTTTTAGGGCTTATCCAATATAGATCCCTACATTTTCTATTTCCTAGACATATACCCATCACTTTATAAATCTATGTATAAAACCCAATTTCAAATTTAAATGACCAGTAGGATATAAGAGGTCGTAGTATTCCTATGTTTTTACATCGTTGCCACCAGACTTCATATTTTATTTATAATTTATTTCAAGCATTTTATTAACTGTCATAATTGTAATTAACACTCCCTATTAATAGCATATCAATCACCCTATTTCTTTTGGTTGACATTCCCTCTCACATACCCCTAAAATTGCAAACCAAAAAAATATCTGTAAATTACATATCCAATAATGTACCTATGAAAAATATAAATATAAATATATTATTTAAATAAAATATAGGTATATTATTTACCAAATTTTTTTTTAAAAAAACTAAGTGAGTTACTTTGTAATTGAAATTTCCGTACATTTTTCATAAATTAAAAATAGGTACACAATAATTTATAGAAAATATAGGTACATTATTTACCCATAGGTAAATTATTTTACAATATACCTATAAATGTGTATGGGTACATTATTTGGAGAGGAAAAATAGGTTCATTTAAAAAAAATACGTACATTGTTTTACTAGGTACGTTATTAGAGGAAAAAAATAGGCACATTATTTGGAGAGAGAAAATAGGTTCATTTAAAAAAATTGTTTTTCATAAAACAAATAATAGGTACTTTATTCAGAGAAAAACATGTACATTATTTTGAGAAAAAATAAGTTCATTTAAAAAAAAATTCATAAAACAAACAATAAATAGATTATCAAAATATTTTTTAACATAATTAGAATGTACACTATTATTCATAAAACTATAATAAAATGGATTACTAGTAGTATAATTCATAAAAGGAAAACAAAACAAAAAATTATTAAATAAACCAAAACGCTTTTTTTGGGGTCATAAAACAAACAAAAATGTTACTAATACTTTAATGTTGAATTTAATATTTAATTTCAAATAAGTTTCTAAATTAATTCCTACATCCATTACAATCATTTGAAAATCTTTCCAAATTCAACGTGTGCCATTAGTTACACCCCACATAATACGTTAACTTGTAAATAGGGGTAGTTTTGGAATCCAAAAAACTAGAATAAATCAGATTTGAAGCTAGATTAGGTAACTTGCTTACTTGGATCATAGTCATCGGGTTTTATTTGAAAAAATTGGGTATTTTAAATAGAAAAATAAAGGCAAGAGTTGTAGGTGATTACAAATGAATTTTATGAGTCTAAGCTCAATTTACTTTTATTCACATTAATAGTATGGCCAGGCGGCTATACTCTGCTTTTCAAAAACAAATTCAAATTGATAGTATAGGCGCCCGGCTATACTCCATTTTTAATATTTATTTAAATTAATAGCATAGCACTCCCTTTTTTTTTTTTGAAATTTTTATTCAATTTTCGGCTAAACTCTGTTTTTTTTCTTCAAAATAATGGTATAGCCGACAGGCTATATTCTGTGTTTTTCAAATTAATAGTATAGCCGTACGGCTATACGCCGTTTAAAAATATTTATTCATATTAATAGTATTTATTTAAATTAGTAGTGTAGGCGCGCGGCTATACTCTGTGTTTTAAAATTTTTAATCAAATTAATTCTATACTCCGTGCTTTTTCAAAACTTTTTATTCACCCGTTTTTAATATTTATTCAAATTAATAGTATAGCCGCACGGCTATACGCAGCAAAATTCAAATCGATGGTATAGTCGCCCTGCTATACCAAATTGATAGTATAGCCGTGCGGCTATACTCTATTTTTTAATATTTATTCAGATTCCGTGTTTTTTAAATTTTTATTCAAAATAGTATAGCCGGACGGCTATACTCCGTGTTTTAAATTTTTTTTCAAAATAATAGTATAGCCACCTCTATACGCCCTTTTTTACATTTATTCAAATTAATAGTATTTCCAGGGCTATTATTCGTATAAAGAATTTAGTATTTTCCATTTAATACGTGTATAATACTTCACGGTATTTTTTCCATGGTTTGTATCCTTATATTTTCCCGTTAAATACTTGTATTATACACCTTTGTATGCATTTTTCAATAATACTTCCATTTTCCGTACATGTCTTAAAGACTCTGTAAAATACAAGTTTTTTGTATAAAAAGAAAACATAAAATACCCGTATGTACGTATTTTTCATGTTTAATACCCCATTTTTTACAAAATTTTCAATAATACACACAAATTTCACGTATTGTACACATAATTTCAACATATTTTTGAATGAAAATAATTTACATTAAAATATTAAAATAAATTATTGTAAAATATTACATAACGGCAAAAAATTTCAATTGTAACTTGCCAAAATTATCATTTTTCTAATAAATAGTACGATAGCGCAGCTATAATAGGTCTTTTTTTTAATAAATAGTATAGTTGCGCATCTACACTATGTTTTTTTTAATATTCATTCAAACTTTTTTTTTTGGTCCATTTAAGTTTTAAATAAATAAGAGTAGTTTAGAGCATTATCCATTACTCGTAGGCCATTACCCAAGTCTCTATTGTCCTCTTTTGATTTTTTTACTTTTCTAGAATTATTATTCCTATAAAGAATCGAGTAATTTTCTATTTAATACTTGTATTATATACATGTACTTATTTCTCAATAATACTTCATTTTTATTAACAGTTTCAGACTATTGTAATCATTGTCCATGTCCCTTAGTCCACCCATATTCTATGATTTTATTTTCTGTACTTTAATTTTTTTTCTTTTGACAAAATTTTAAAAGCAAACATTAAATAAGCAATATTTTTTGGACAAATCTGTTGAGTGTACAATGAATGTTATATCATTTCATTGCCGTAATATTGTAGTATTCTATAATGACGGTATCTATGAGTTGTAAATTGTTCAATTTTCAATTTAAATTTCCTCGTTTAGAACTTGAGATGGAGCTAGCTGGCTCTATCTTTCCACAACTTTCACTCTCATTGGCTTTTGTCACATTGAAATTAAGTTTGAAACCCCTATTCAACTATTTCTCAACAACTATAGCAAAAGCTATACATGCATACATAAACAAAAAGAATCAAGTCGACCTACCAAAACAAACATGGTAGGGTTTTGGATTTTCTTTTCCATTTCTTTTTTGCACTTTGTTACTTTTTTCATAATGAATTTTTATGTTGGTAGTTAACTCATGCTGAAGACGCCTTAGCTAATTGAAGAGAGGTTTGCTTTTTTAAGCCTCTAGTTCTGCATGATCAGCCATGCATTGGTTCGATCCAAGCTCTTGGGTTCATAGGGTGCCACGTTTTGTACAGGTGGGCCAATATATCATACGTGTAGGACACCTCTTGACCTTGCCTTAACTGGAACCCTTATCTCTTGCTTCCAATAATTAATCATGATGAGGAGGTGAAAAATGTTAAAAACATGCAAATTTTTTTCTTATTTTGGTTCGGATTATGGATTAATAAACACGTCATTAAACTTATATATTAGTAATAAATATTATTTAGCCCACACTACAAGTAATAGAGATTTATTATGAACCTCGCTTGATTTTGTGTTACATTATATTTTCTATTTCTTAGTCAATTTTATTTTTAGAAATTGGAAGCATGGATGACAAAACAACGACGTCACGCCCTTCATTTCCTATCGCAGTGGACCTCAGTCCCATTGGCAAGGTGAAGGGAGCATGTTTTTAAGGCCAGACTATAACGAGGGGCAAGTTATAAGGGGTAAGTTATAAGGGGTTCACTTTATAGCCATCAAATCAATCCAAGGGCTAGGGAGAATTGAGATAAAGTTTTACAATCGGGTAGGTGAGGAACCCAAACCCGAATTTAATACCCATCATTGAAGTTGGTCAAAAAAAAAAAAATAAAGCAAGTTTGAAGTTTGAATAGAAAAAACCTATAGCTCTGAGAAACCACTAAGCTCTAAGAAACCCATAGCTCTGAACAAACGACGGTTGAAGGCAACGGTTGAACGCAACTCCATTCTCTAAACCCTAAAAAAGTACTTTGAGTGGAAGGGGCAAATGCGTGGATTCCGAAACAGTGAAGGGGCGAAGCAGTGGAAGAGGAAGGAGCGAAGCCATATTCGTTGCAAGTGATAGGTTGCATTTGTGGAGCCAAGCCGCACGAAGACCCCGCACAGACACCCTGCGACTGTTCAATAACCAGCATTTGGTGAGTAATTTATGGAATTTGAGTTTAGGGTTAGAGTAACGGTTTTCCCCAATTTGTACCGTCATTGTTGTTGGATTTGGCATCTCTTGTTTGTGCTTCACTTGCATGTTAATTTTTGCTTGGGTATATGTAAAAAAATCGAATGAAAATCAAGTCAATAACATGTCAATAATGATATGAATAAGATAATGGTGTTGAATTGGAGGAGGCCCTCAAAACCTTCCACATTTGAAGTAGTGCAGAGTGCAGATTATTTCTCTGGCGCTAGAATATATATATATTTTTAAATAAATATTATTTCCTTTGTTAGTAAATTTGCCTGTGAAAAATGAGAACAGATAATAATAAACTCATGAATAAAAGTGCAAAGCATTTGAAATAAAGGTTGGTCCATGACCATAGTGGCTGACTGAAGAAAAAGCTAGAAAGAAAGAAGGATGTGGCAATGGCGTAGCAAGAAGATGCTTTGCTTTGCTTCCTTCCACCATCTTTCTTATTTATTTATTTATTTATTTTGTGTTGTGTATGAGATGACAATAATTGTCATGTGTGCAAAGTGCAGAACTTGCCCAGATTGCACTCACACTCACTCATGCATCAACCATTGATTGGAGTTTGGATCCATAAATAAAACACATGCTATTGCTTGTAATTCACAAAATCATTGCATTAACAGGTATTTGCACAAAATTTGTCATATTGCTTTGATGATGTTAAAGCCTATGATTAGTAATCCCTATGCACATGTACTTCGTAAATTTTGTAATGTGCCTGGTTGACTAGTTGTGTAAATACCAATATGATTGTGCAAATACGTGGTAGTATATGTGTTCACATTATTTCATCTTGTATTTCAGGAAATGGGATCCAACGTGCAGTTGGTATGGCCAAAGTCAAAGGCATATGCGTCACAAGTTCAATGTATTTATTGATTATTATTTCAAAATCGAGACACACTCATAGATACTATATTAGAATGTATGTACATATGTTATGCTTTGCTTTCAGACTATTCCGTTTGGTTTCTGAGAAAATAGAATAGAAAGTGAAGTATGAAGCGGGTTTTGTGTGGCGTTAAGGTTGTGTGTTGCTTTGGTCTCTAAAGATGTAGGTGTTTTGTTTTTCCACAGGATTGTCATTTAATTTAAAATATCACTAAATTATGATAGAACTATGGTGGACTTTGTATTTCCTTCATGTTTACATGTATTTTGTATATGGCTTTTACATCTGAATTTTGATGTGAAACTAATCACGGCGGTAAGTGCTTTGTATTTGGAATGATATTTGTTTTACTTGTGAAACGTTTTCAGTTTTTTTTTAAGGTTGAAGCGGTTATAGTAAGTAGCACCTATAAAAAGCATTGTTTGACTCTCTGTTGCACATGATGAATTAAGTAGGACGATGAGTTGGGTTGTCAAATGAGTTTAAGGCTTTTGATAATGTTATTGAATGATGAAACCATATTGCAGGATATATGAGTTGGAGCCTAATTAAATTGGGATTGGGCAGTTTGATGCTCATGCGAATGTAGATCAAACAAGTAGTCATTGAGGATGGATGATGATGGTGACATTGATATTTTTTTCTCCAATTGGGACAACAAGAATCCAACTGATCGCCTTTTTATTGTCTCTTACCTTATCACTGCTCTAATTGGAATTTTGACTATAGCCTACATGTGGATTGCCATAGTAGCATGTCTAATGAAACAGGTGATATTTGTGATTTAGGTCTATTCAGAAGGTTGACTATATCCCCTCTTCATGTCTGGTGGATTTTTGAGCTCCATTAATGAGATGGCATCTTCAGTATGTGCAACTGTTAGGAGTCAGAGCAGCAAGTCCAAGCATAGAAATGCAACCTCTATTGTTTAACAGTAGGGCCGCGCAGCTATACGCTAAAAATATAAATTATATAAGTATAGCCGCGCGGCTATACTATTTAAATACAATATTGGAAGTCAGAGCAACAAGTCCAAGCATGGAAATGAAATCGCTGTTGACACAGGAAATAGTGGTAGTACTGGGGGTATGTCCACAGAAAGCACAGTTGATACTCATCAAGCTGTTAATCTCTCCTCAGTTGATTTCAATGGAGTTTGGTGAACCTATTCCTCTATTATTATTTCGGATGTATCATAAATTGTTGCATGTGCTTGTGTTTCATGTAGGTTTTTCAGCTGACCTCAACACAAGGACCGGAGGTGGGTCTTTATTTATTCAAAAAGGTGCCGCACCATAGAAAAGCAAAACTTTGCGTTTCCTCCTCCAGTTGCTATTCTACGTACCGGTCCTTATTAAACAGTACAGAAGATCAGCTTTAAATACAATATTTTAGCATTATAGCCGCAAGGCTCGACTCTATAAATAGAAATTATAAACGTACCGCCGCACGGCTATACTTTCTAATTACATTCGAATATTTTAAAAGTATAGCCCCCCGGCTATACGCTTTAAATATATTCCAACAAACACGAAGCTTGCACTCGCAGATGACGGAACTTTCTCTCGCAGTCACTGCTTCGTCCTCCGGGTTCGGCATCGAAAAAAGACCCAACCCGCCTAGGCGCCCGCCTAGCTACTACCTAGCCGCCTAGCAGCGGGCCTGGCCACCGCCTAGCCACCTAGCCACTGCCTAGCCGCCTAGCGCCAGCCTAGGCCGACTTTTCAAACACTGTGATTGACTGAAGGTTTGAAACCCGAAATTGAATTAGACATGCCTCAGTCAAATTAAATATTGAACAACTGAACAACCAAAGGGTCAATTTGTCATCTGTCATGAATAGACCTCCACAACCTGTTCGTTGGAGACCAATATGAAGGTGGGCACTCTTAGGAGATTGTGGCTTTGGTTGATTGTTTTAATTGAGAAGGAACAAGTAATTTTTTTAGTGTAAGGACAAACAGAGCTACTCTGGGATAGAACTGGGAAAAGAATATTAAACATGAATAGAGAAAGCTGCAACAAACTCACAAGGCTATCAAATCCAATATAGACAGGCTGTTCACCAGCTTCAAGCCACTCCGCAAGCGAATCTGGGGGTTCATAATTTGAAGCAAGGTCAAGAAAACAAAAAACAACAACATCAACCTTCGGTCCCCAATCTGCCAAACAAGTAAAACGTAGAGCATATCAGCAAATAATCAGCATACTGTATTCTCATTTGGTCAAGCTGGTCTATTTCTACCACATCAAATCATATTCCTGAGGCTTCTGCAATATTATCAGCATACTATTGCTAGAACAAGAAGAAGCCCATGTAATAAGATATGCTTAATAATCCAAAACCAACATGAGGATTCTGAAATGACCATGTATCTCTACCATATCTTCAGCAAGAAATTAAAAGAAAATAGTCTGAGTAATGGCAGAAGGCATCTTTTGGCACTCTTTCTCCATATTAAATGAAATTATGACTTTAGTTTACTTTTAATGAAATAAATTACCTCGAAGATTCGTAAACTAGTGGAGGGATCTAGTAGACAGTAGATTGTGAAATTATTCACATACATTTTTAGCCAACGAGATTATCAACATACTTTAAAGTGCAAAACAAGTAAGAAACAAGGTGAAGAGTAGTAAGGAAATCCACAAGGAAAAAAATAGTAACAAGCTCTGCGAGTTCATACTTGAACTGAGAGCGTCCTTTCTGCATTTTGCATCCTTCCTTGAGTTTAAAGCAAAGAGCTCTCATAGCAGATGCTGCACGTGCCCTGGACAAAGCAAAAATGATGCGCTTTGATGAGAAAAGTAGCAACTTCTGTTGTACAGAAATTGGTCGAATTGCAAGCCACTTTTATATTCAATGCTCAAGTGTTGAAACATACAATGAAATGTTGAGACGCCACATGAATGAGACTGAGGTTATTGTTTTTGTGAACTATTTTATTTGTATTTTTACTCTATTTTCCTACCAGTTACACCCCATTCATTTCTTCTATCAAACTCGTTTTCAGAAAAGAATCCTACGCAAAAATTCCTAAAAATAAACTTTAGAATTTTAAACATTAATATTTAAAAAGCTATACTATTTAAATTACAGTTTCTAAGAGTGAATCCAGAAGCAGGACTCTTCTTGTTTGATTCTAGTTATCGCAGATGTATTAGTGAGCAGAATTTTACAGCCCGCGTATTGAACTGCAGAATGGTATATGCTACAAGAAGGTTTCTTTTTCCTTAGGCTCTCCTTTGTGTAATGTATGTATTTGAATGATTATTTAACTGATTGATATTTTTTTCTGCCAGGTTGTTGACTCACTCAGGCAAGGTTAATATGCAATGGTATTCGTTCATTCTCGAAAGGACACAGCAACAACAGCTCAGAAATTGGTATACGTTTATATTCCATCTTCTTTTGTATGATACGTTTCCTTTGGAGTAGATGTGCCATTTCTTTTCTCTTATATTGTTTTTAGTTTTGGAGTTAATGATATTGCTCTGGTTCAAAAAGATAAAATTTATCAACAGAACATGACTTAAGTGAAAAATAAATATACTACTGTACTAAAAAAGTAGGATCTGTATTGATGCAATAATAATTAGAAGTTTGATTTTACACGTCTAACATAGAAATAGTGGCTTTCTAAAAGGGAAATAATAATAATAATAATAACAATAAAAGAAACGATGGAAATAGGTTACTATTAAGCAGAGTAGTTAAGAATACGATCATCCGAAATTATACTAGTTGTGTGAGTGGCAATTGGGAAATGCGTGAACTTATTGGGATAGTTTTTGAAGTTCCTTAAAGTGCCAGGTAAATGGATTATAAACGTACAGCCGCACGGCTATACTTTCTAATTATATTCGAATATTTTAAAAGTATAGCCGAGCGGCTATACTCTTTAAAAATATTCGAACAAACACGAAGCTTGCACTCGCAAAGGACGGAACTTTCTCTCGCAATCACTGCTTCGTCCTCCGGGTTCGGCACCGAAAAAAGACCCAACCAGCCTAGGCGCCCGCCTAGCTATTACCTAGCTTCCTAGCGCCCGCCTAGCGACCGCCTAGCCACCTAGCCACCTAGCCACCACCTAGCAGCCTAGCCGCCTGCCTAGGCTGACTTTTCAAACACTGCGATTGACTGAAAATTTGAAACCCGAAATTGAAAAAATTTAGCTGCAAATTTGAGCTTGAGATTGGGAAGCTGAAGCAGTGAAGCACGAGTCAGGTCCATAGAAGAACAGATCATGAGACTCTTAATTCATCTAATTCCATTCCTCTCCCTGTTTCCCGCCTTATATTCTTCTCTCTTCACACTGACGACATGGCGCAGAAGAAAAAAATACAAAATTTGCTGACTTGGTGTCTGTCTTCTGTGGAAGGAAATGATGAAGTTGTCCTATCATGGAGTTTCTATGGTCTTGCCAATAACAAGGTTCTGTGAATGGCATGCGTTAGGCTACTTGAATTCAAATTGATTCTGAAGTTTAAACATTTCTGTGAATGGCATGCGTTTAGCTTCTCTTGCTATGCTTATTCTTTAATATGCAAATGGCATTTATGCTTGTACCTCACTGCCTGTGTTTTAGGTGGAGAATGTTAGTACAATTTTTGTTTGCCACATTCCTCGTAATAGTGGTTCACTATTTTAGAGTATTCGAAATCTGTCTTTTGCCCTTCAGCTATCATTGTGTTGCTACTCATAACTGTATTAACAATCAAACAATATGGTAGAATATTTTCAGATATATTTCATTCTCCGAAATGAGGTATTTATAATACAAGGTTACAAACCCTAGTAAGGTCAAACTGGGAAAACAAGTGGAATCCTAATTACATAATATCTATATAAAAGGAAATAAATAAAATAATATCCTAATAGAATAGGATATCTCTCGCTAACACTCCCCCTCAAGTTGGAGCAAAGACGTCACGCATGCCCAACTTGTCAAGCGAGTTGAGAAAGATACTTGTAGAAACAGCTTTCGTAAGAACATCGGCTAACTGGTACTCAGAATGGATGAATGGAGAGGAAACAATCTCCGCATCCAACTTTTCTCTAATGAAATTTCGATCAACTTCCACATGCTTTGTACGATCATGTTGTACAGGGTTATGAGCAATTGCAATCGCAGCCGTATTGTCACAATATAAATCCATGGGTTTCTTAGGCCCAAAACCAAGGTCTCTTAACAATCTCTTCAACCATAGTAATTCAGATACACCATGGGCCATTCCCCAATACTCGGCCTCAGCACTAGACCGAGACACCACCTTTTGTTTCTTGCTCCTCCACGTAACAAGATTGCCACCAACAAACATAAAATACCCAGATGTCGTGCGCCTATCTGTAGCTGAACCAGCCCAATCAGCATCTGTGTACCCTTCCACATCTGTATGACCATACTTGGAAAACATTAACCCCTTGCCAAGAGTCCCTTTGAGGTATCTCAAAATACGTGTCACGGCACCCATATGATCTTCACTAGGTGAGTGCATAAACTGACTCACTACACTTACTGCATACGCAATATCAGGACGAGTATGAGCCAAATAAATTAATTTTCTCACAAGTCTTTGATAGCGCTCCTTATCAGTAGAAGCTTGATCAGGATACAACCCCAACTTGTGATTCTGTTCACTTGGAGTATCAATGGGTTTACAATCCAACATTCCAGTTTCTGCAAGCAAGTCCAAAACATACTTTCTTTGGGACAGAAAAATACCATGCTTAGATCTGGCAACTTCAATTCCAAGAAAGTATTTCAAGTCACCTAATGATTTCATCTCAAATTCAGACACAAGATATTTCTGAAGACTCTGTATTTCTACCTGATCATCTCCAGTTACAATCATATCATCAACAT
The DNA here is from genome assembly GCA_034190965.1 of Prunus campanulata. Classification (NCBI taxonomy): domain Eukaryota; kingdom Viridiplantae; phylum Streptophyta; class Magnoliopsida; order Rosales; family Rosaceae; genus Prunus; species Prunus campanulata. The sequence continues at coordinate 1,197,158 of CM067209.1, forward strand.
AAATTATTAAAGCTATCAATTTACCTCTGCGGCGTTTCAAAAACAAAGTATGATCTGAGTTACTTTGTACATACCCAGATTTCCTCATAGCTGCAGCAAACCTCCCGAACCATGCTCTTGGAGACTGCTTTAATCCATACAATGATTTCCGTAGCTTGCACACCATACCTTCCTTAGAGGTCACAAGTATACCCGGTGGAGGATCCATATATATTTCTTCTTTGAGGTCACCATGGAGAAATGCATTCTTGACATCAAATTGTAACAGCGGCCAATCATGATTAGCAGCTAAGGACAAGAGTACGCGTACAGTGTTGAGCTTGGCTACTGGAGCGAAAGTCTCTGTGTAATCCACTCCATAGGTCTAAGTATACCCTTTTGCTACCAATCTTACCTTGTAACGGTCAATAGAACCATCAGCCTTATGCTACAAAGTAAACACCCATCTGCACCCAACTACCTTTTTTCCTTTTGGTAAAGGAACTAACTCCCAAGTAGCATTCTTGTTCAAGGCTTCCATCTCAATATGCATTGCATCTACCCAGTTTTGATCAGATAGAGCATCCTGCAACTTAGTTGGCACACATACACTAGATAATTGACACAAATATGATGCATATGACTTAGATAAACGATGAGTTGACATATAATAGTTAATGGGATATTTGGACTTGGCATGTATATCAGGAGAATATTGTACTTTAGGTTTCCCACTGGTAGTGCGTGGGGGCAATGAATAAGTAGGTACATCACTAGAAAGTACCTCATTATCACGAGTTGATTGGGGCAGTGGCAGGGCAGAGGGGGGTCCTGTATCAATTTCATATGTACGAGAGTCGCTAGTATCACTGTTATGTTCTTTTGAGAGAGGTTCGAAAAATTCCAAAATATCACCAGGCGACCGGTCGTGACATTCTTGGCGACCAGTCGCGTCACTCGTATCGTCATTGTCGTCGCTCATCGAGGCAGGCGACTGGTCGTTTCCTATGTGCGACCGGTCGCTTTCAGGCAGATTCATTAGCCACCGGTCGCTCACTTCTATGCGACCAGTCGTATCCAGGTACATTCGTTCACGACCGGTCGTTTCCTCCATGCGACCGGTCGCTTCTTGTTCGCCAGAAATTCCTTCTTCAGGTCCAATATCTTCCACATTTTTTACTCCGAAACTCCTCAATTCACTCCCCCTCTCCCCCTGAATTGAAGAGGAGGGGGAAACATAATAGGGTACTTCTTCATGAAAGGTGACATCCAAAGTAACATGTACCTTCTAAGTAGGCGGGTGATAGCACTTATAACCCTTTTGAGTAGTAGAATAGCCAATGAAGACGCAACGGAGAGCACAAGGATCAAGTTTACTTTGTTGATGGGAGTAGACATGAACATAAGCAACACACCCAAACACCTTCGGAGGTAACTTAGAGACCGAAACCGGGGGAGTATGGGCACACAACACATCAAGCGGAGTCTTGAAATCAAGAACCCGACTAGGAGTACGGTTAATCAAGTAGGCCGCGGCCAAGACACCATGTCCCCAAAGATGATGGGGAACAGACATATCCAACATAAGAGAGCGGGCAACTTCAAGTAACTGACAATTCTTCCTTTCAGACACGCCATTCTGTTGAGGAGTGAATGGAGTGGTAGTTTGGTGAATGATACCGTGATCACGAAAGAATTGGTTCAAGGTATGATTCACATATTCACCGCCATTATCGGTCCGAAATACTTTAACATGAGCATGAAATTGAGTAGACACCAAGGCACAAAAATCAGGGAGAATAGAGGCAACATCATGTTTATTCTTCATCAAATACACCCATGTTAAGCGAGTGCAGTCATCAATAAACGTAACAAACCAACGGAAACCATGAGAAGTCACACAAGTAGGACCCCATACATCAGAATGGACTAACTCAAAAGGCAAAGCAGCTTTATTAGGACTTAAGGGAAAAACAGTACGGTGACTCTTGGCCATTACACAAGTCTCACATTTGAAGCTAGACTCATCACAGGAGCGGAATAAAGATGGAAACAGACGCTTAAGGTAGCCAAATGACGGGTGTCCCAAGCGACGATGCCATAACCAAATTTGTTGTTTGTCTTTGACACTGCAACGTTGAACAGTATTAACGACACGATCACGAACTGGTGCAGAAGGTAATGTCAAATAATACAAACCCCCTATTCGTTTACCATGCCCAATCACCTCGTGAGTCTTGAGATCCTGAAAAGAGCAATAGGTAGGATAGAAAGTAGCAGAAGCATTAAGTGTATCAAGTAAGCGACCAACAGATAACAAGCTACAATGGATATTAGGAACTAATAACGCACGGGACAAGGACAGAGTTGGGGTGAGAGAAATGGTGCCCTCGCCAGTAATTGGAGAGGGCAAACCATTAGCACTAGTTATGTATGGGTCACGGGTGTTACTAGACAACTCATCAAAAAATTTAGCATCATAAGTCATATGATCAGAAGCACCAGTGTCAATTATCCAAGTATTGGAGCCAGAACCTGGAATAGAGTCAGAAACACGCAAATTTGCAGAAGCAGCAGCAACACCAACAATGGAATTATCACCCATGATTGTAGCAGAAACTCAACAAATCACGCAGAGTATACAACAGAACACAGCACAGACACAAATATGGCAGATGCACGAAGGCAATAGAGGCACAAACACAGTAGAGGCAGATGCACGAACACAGTAGAGGCACGAACATGACAGAGCACACAGTGGAACATGGCAAAGGCACAGACACAAGAACCCTAAAAGAAATTAGGGCACACAGTAGAACACGGGTGGGCACAACACACACAGGTCACCAGAAAGTCGGCTCTGATACCAAGTCAAACAATATGGTAGAATATTTTCAAATATATTTCATTCTCCGAAAGGAGGTATTTATAATACAAGGTTACAAACCCTAGTAGGGTCAAACTGGGAAAACAAGTGGAATCCTAATTACATAATATCTATATAAAAGGAAATAAATAAAATAATATCCTAATAGAATAGGATATCTCTCGCTAACATTGACTATATGAGTCATGACTTGCTGTTTAGTTAATTGGATATTCTTCCTCAACATATGCAGGTTTTTCTGTGTTGAAATGAGACTAAACATAGTGGAATAAATACAAATTTCATGTGAAAAATGTGGTCCAAGTGTTTGGAATTGCAGCAAGATTTCTTTTTGAAAGCTTAAATGTCAGAAAGCAAAGTGTTGCTAATGTATAAGCGAAAGCGGCAATCAAGAACAGATCTTGTATAGGGACATGAGTGCCGTAATTCACTTTTTGTTGCTCCCGATGATACTTCTTTAAGCAAACCACCATACTTTCAAGTTCATTTGATTGATAAGCGTTCATCAGAACATTACAACATTAGAGGCAATACATGCAGTCAGTAGCAAGCCAGATTATAATTCCAGACTTATCAATTCATGGCACGAGAAATGTGTTGAAGACGTGGTCATTTTGGTTTATCTTAACGTTAGAGTTAACAAAGCATTCTCCCAAAAGAACAAGTACTTGAAGTTGAGTCATAAAAGGAAGCTGAAAGCTGAGGAGTTGGATACAGTAATGAATGATGAAATTAAAGGTTGTTTGATGAACCATATGCCATGCGAAGAGCACCACAGTGAACTGCAGTTGGCATTCAACGAAGGATTCGAAAAATTCCGAGCATTTGCGGCAACTACTCATACAAGTTATAATTGGGACTGTGTATCCCCTGATGCTGTGAGAGAGATACTAGACGATGGTGGTGACATGAGTGAGCATAAGCACGTCAAAGCTACTCGAAAGAAGCCGATCGATACGACTAAGTGATTGCGGCTACCGCTGTTATGTTCGTTGAGGGTGATCGTGGTATTACACAAATTAGAAGTAAATTCCCTTAATGTCATTATCTAATTTAAAATAACACAAATATTAGTTTCATTTGCTTCATATATAATTATTGGGACTATGTATTGCAAGTCATCATGTGTTCCTTCTGTCTAACATTATATTTTGCAAATATCGAAATATTATTCAATAAGCAGTCAATATCACAGCACGTTGGGAATCAGTAAAGTCCCATTATCATGTCCGTTCACATTAAAGAGCTGGCGTACTTTTTCTCAAAAAACTAACACGTGAGTCATAAGTAACATACCATGTGCTATACATTGTTTAGTGAATGGTTTATGGTTTATTTATATATAATAAAATTCCAAATATTGCTGAATATTTATTTCATCTATATTAGTGGGGACATGAGTGACCATAAGCACGTCAGAGCTGCTAAGAAGAAGCTGACCAATACGACCGAGTGATTGTGGCTACCGTTGTTTAGTTGGTTGGGGAGATCGTGGTATTGCTAAGAGGGAGCACATAAAATGCTTTGCAATCAAATTTTCTTTTGTGTGTGGAATTATGAGTAGTTCAAATGTTAGTGTACCCTTTAATATTCTCCAAGCGTTTGAAATGTGATTAGCTGCAATGTACTTTTTTATACGCTGATTTTTAATCATTATGTTCCAACAAAGTGCTTCAAGTATCCTGACGTACACGAATGTTTACAAAATCGTGCACCTAATAACAAGTCGAGCTCATATCATAATAACCAGTAAAACACTAGAACATATTATTCGGAAAAATTGGGTGCTGCTGGAAATCATTACTACTAATGGAAACAACAGCTGGCTGCTGGAAATGCTGCATTAGCCTGTGATATAATGAATGAATCTCTGTTAAAACATAATTCACTATAAACTACCCATTTTACGTGGTAAAAGTCATTGCTTCTTCACATAACTCAAAATTTGATACTTTATCAAATGTCTATGAAAATTTCTAAATAGGGAGAAGATGTAAAATTAACATGTGTCCAAATTTCATGCAAGAATCAAACCAACCAAATTTTCATTTCAATTGGTAGTGGACATAGTAAGAGCTCATCGGTGGACATGAACAAAAAAATAATAATAATAAAACTGCATCTACAAAACTTCACATGATCATTAGTCTTCATAACAACCGGGCTTTGTATAATAGAAACATAAATCATTCAATTGGTCCGTGTATCCTGTCAAATTCTTCCAATAATGGGTCACTAAGATCTATTGGAGTTTATTCGTCATTGTTCGACGGTGATGTCCTGCATAAACACCAAGCACAAGCATATAAAAAATTTACCTATTCAAATTTTAGGTGTTATTATAAATAGTTTTAACATCTTACGGTGTGTTCAAATTTCTTGGGCATTGTCTTATATCATGATTAATGTGTCCACACTCCTGACAGTGTCAAATCCCTCGTTTCATTGCCTTTTCCTTTGCTCCCGTTACTCGTTTCGACTTCCTTTGCACCTTACTCTCTTAGGGTCTTTCATATATTTTGTTTGAGAGCTGGACCCTCCAACTTCGTTATTACTTGCTCCATCCTTCAATAACTTCAACTTCACCCGCAAACTTTTTAGAGTCTCTGACAATAGCTCACATCCTTCTTCAGACATTAATGCATCCTCAACCACATATGAAGCAAGTCATGACATTGTACTCCACTTTAGTAAAAGACCAGGGTCTGCACAATCTTTAATTTCGTTGCCATTTGCATCTGACACCAATCCAGATTTCGCAGTTTTCTTCCACCTGTTCAAAATATATTTATCGGGCATATATTCAATCTGGTCCCTTTTGAACAATGCTAGGATGTGTTGCAAATAATTCCAACAAATTCAAATCTTTTGCAACTACAAGACGCGCGGTCAGAATCTTTGACATATACGACTTCTGCCACTCTTGTTTCCCAATTTTTCCTTTCGCTCACATTAAAGACAACTTTAGAAGCATCCTCTGTTTTGAGCTCTAGGAAACATGTTGTACTTTGTATTAGTTCTTGCTCAAACTTTTGAAACATTGCCCTTGTGTACAAGGTAGCCATTTGTTTGTTCGATAGAATACATTAAGCCACTTCAAATGCATCTACATGATCAGCAACTAACTCTTTTTGACGTTGATGGGAAAGTGCCCTCTCAAATCGTATTATGAAATCTATCAACGAATTTCTCCTTGATATGTATTGCTTGAAGAAAGCATGAGAACCTTCCGCTCTTTGGCTGCTTGACATTCCAGCGGCAAAAACGTGTTGTACGTAGGCTGGAACCCAAGATTCCCTTAAATCAAACATTGAACTTAGCCATGGATGGTCAGTCAAACCAGCCTTTGTAACCACAATATTCCACTTTGCATCAAACTCATCCTTATTGTCAGTATCCCATATGGTTTTCTGAAATTCACCCCAATACTCCTTATAAGCAGAATGTGGTAACTTAACAGAGAACTTTGATGTGATATGCCATATGCAAAGTCGATGAAATGTAGTCGGGAAGGCTATTGAAATCGCTCTGGCCATTGCCGCATCTTGATCTGTAATGATCATTTTAGGTTCGCCACCTGGCATGGCTTTCTTAAACTCCTCAAACATCCAAATAAACGACTCAGTCGTTTCCTTACTCAAAAATGCGCATGCTAGACAATTGTCTGACTATGGTTATTAACTCCCAACATTGGTACAAATGTCAAGTTGTATCGATTCATGTTGAATGTGGTATCGAATACAACAACATCTGCATAAAACCCGTACGCCCGTCTAGAGGTTGTATCTACCCAAAAACATCGACTAAACCTGGCACCGCCATCTCCCTCAATCTTGAAATAAAAAGCCTCATTTTTTTTTGTTCAACCATAAAATACTCAGTCACTAGTTCAACATCATGGTTCCTCAGCTTCCCATTCACACTACATTCAAGATTGTAAATACCCTTTTTGATAAAAACCGATTTTCTCCATTCCTCCGGATTGCACCTCAAAAATACTTACCTTCTGATGAATGGGGATATTAACTGAACCCAACTGTTTTGTGAGTACTTTTGTAGAATTTGAAATATGACGGTGTGATCTCAATAAATGCACTCTTTTTAAAGGTGTCATCGTATGATTGTGTCCCTCTGCAAAAAGGGAGATGGTATACTTCTTGCTCTCATTTGTCTTCACAACCACAATCTTAGCTTTGCAATCACATCTACTTATTCCCCGCTGTCTTTTTCTCTCCCGAGTTTCATCTTTCCTATATGCACCTTGTTTGCAACATACAAATTCTTTCCTCAAAATCTCTTTCTTACTTTTCCCCCAAAAGCTGGAATGAAGTCGAATACCAAAGCCAGTCAAGAATGCATATCTATTATAGAAATTATAAACGAGGTCAAGCGAGTAGAACTCCGTCCCAACTGCTGGTGTATCCTCATTTCTTACTTCAGGAATGTAAACCGTCCCATTAGCTGTTGCACAGTCATCACTCTCTGAGCCCCCAGACATTTTACCCACATATATTATTGGACTACTTCTATATTACTGCATAGAAAATATTAATTCATTAATCAAACATTACTGCATTACAACATATTAGTGCATTCCAATTACACAAAACATTGCCCAAATTGACAGAAAAGATGCAGAGCCTAGCTTGTTGGATTCCGATTACACAAAACGTAAGCAAAATTTAATAATAGTTACATCATCTCTTATGAAATAATCTAGAAAAAATAACAACTTAGAACCAACATGTTCAACTAAGAACACAAATGTAATTCAAACCAACAACTACAGAACTTCACCCAATATCCTCTCCAAATGCTTACTCCTAATGTCATTAAGCCTAAGTTTAGGATCTTTTACCTACATTTCATAATTTCCCACCCCCATCAAAAACAATCAACTAAATATATTGAATATTCATAAGGAAATGACGCATTGATGGAAGAAATGACGAATTTCCCACCCTCACATAAAACAAACCAAACTCAATAAAATCAATCCAGCAAGAGTGAACTTACCTCTCAAAGTCAATCGAGAGCTCCGAAGTCAGTCAGCTTGAGAGAATGTGGTGGACATTAAAGAAGACTCTTTGGTAGTGGAGACTCCATCTCCACCACAATCGAGGAACAACTGCTGTTGCGGCGTCTAGCTACAGAAAGAGATATGCTACTTTCCTTTCATCTAGAATCTCTTCTGCTGAACGAAAAAGAGAAGGGGTTTTCACTTGAGCCATAGAATCAAAACAGGGCAATAGCTAGGTAAGAGCCATTAATTGTCATACCGAGGATACCATAGATCGCAGGCCTCCCAAGGAGCTAATGACAATGGAGCGACTATAGGGTTTAGGAGCTTTGGATCTTTCTAATTATGGGTTTGCATTAGATTCAAAAAAAGAGGACTGAGGTTCTTGAGTTTTTCAAAGAGAGGGAAAGATCTTCAACTGAAGTTGGGTTTCCAACGGGTCAGATTTGAACCCGGTTCTACATGCACCCTCTTTTAAAAACTCACCGTTGGATTTCATCCGACGGCTCTTATAACTTCCCCCGCACTATAGACTTTGGGCTTAGCAGAAGGTTGCAACAGTTGCAGCCTGGACTGAGACTTAGAGTGTCCTTTCCTTTTACAGGCTTGCATGTTATGTACTTTGATTTCAAGCAACCGACAGTTGGGCAAGGTTTAGGTAGTGGCGGTCTAGCTGGCGCACCCACGGAAAATGTAACTGTTGATTATGAAACTAACAAAACATCAGAAGATATTTAGAATTTAGAAGCCAAAAGGTTGTAATTAAATCACGTATATATTTGGCACATTAATTGCAAAAAAATAAAAAACATGATTGAACACAAAACCAAACTAAACCAGTTTTTATGTTTTATTTTTTCATTTGGTTTTTTGAAGAGTTATGGGATTGGAAGCATACCGTATACAAGCAGAAGAAGTATGATACTTGCTCTCTTAGCGGCGATTCTTTTCTTGCAAAATTCAGAGCTCTAGATCTCTCAAATTTGTAGTCTCCTCTAACTAGAGAGATTATAGAATACTACGGTAGCACGCCCACGTAGTACATCTTGTACACGTGTTATAATATTATGACCGCGTAGTATTCTATAATTTCTCCTCTAACTAATGAACGATAATTAAATTTAAATAGATAAATAATGGGACACCCAATTAGTGAAGAAACTGTGTCGTGGGTTGAAAAGGCAAGACTTGCTAAAAGTAATAGGAATATTATAGTAAAAAATCACAATAATGACAAGTTTTGTTTATTTGTGTGCTTCCAAAGCCAAATGAAAAGGTATTAAAAAAAAATTCAAATAGTAAAAACACAATCAAGTCACAAACTTAAGAACAAATTGTGATGAGCTCTCACTTCGGTTTTCTTTAGCTTTTTATGTTTTTCCCTAAGTTAAGCCCACCCTGTGAGACCCTATATCTTCCATCTCTCCCTCTCCTTTCTTCCCCAACCACCTTCACTTTTCATCCTCTACTTCTTACATCTACACTCTCCTCATCTCTTCTATGTTGTGATGTCGCCCACCCATGGCCAGAGACGTCATCTGGTCGCCAGTTCTCAACCACCACCCTTTGCTCCACAGTTCCGCGTCCGCTGCTCCCGTTGTTCTTCCTAGGTGGTGTGTGGTGGTCCGTGGCTGCGATTAAAGTGCATACTGCACTTGACTCTTAGATTATGGGAGCACTTCCGCGCGAGTGGCCTGCTCACCCCCATCTTCCGTTCGCCTCTTTGATATCCCTTGGTATCGGTTACTACTCCTTGGTGGTGGTGGATCTACTCTGGTGGTGTTTCTGGCTTGCTATGTGGTGCGGATGTACCTATGTTCTAGATCTAGGGTTTTTTTGTTTAATATTTTATGGGCTTTTGTTGTTTATTTGGTTTTGTATCTTTGGGCATGCTTTATTTGTTGGTGTTGGGCTGCATTTGGATTGAGCTTTCCTCATTTTGTAATGCTTCCCACTATTAATGAATAGAGTTCCCTTTGAATCCTCAATCTCTAATTTGAATTCTCTTTTTTTTTTCCCTTCAAATTGACCACTCCTAATTTTTGCCTCAGCCAACCCTAGCTCAACGGTATAGACGGGTATTATTGAACAAGTTCAGTTTTTTTTTTCATTTACGATTTAGCATATTTTTTTATGTTCCTTTGAATCCTCAATCTCTAATTTGAATTCTCATATTTTTTCCCCCTCAAATTGACCACTCATAGCCTTTGCCTCAACCAACCCTAGCTCATGGTACAAACTGGTATAGTCGAACTGGTTCAATTTGTTTCATTTATGTTTTAGCAGATCATTTGTGTCCTTTTGAATCATCAATCTCTAATTTGAATTCTCATACTTTTTGTAATCAAATTGACTATTCACTCTATAACCCTAGCTCGTAGTACAAACTCGTATTGCTAAACTGCTTCAGGTTGTTTCATTTATGTTTTAATAGATCTTTTTGTGTTTCATTTATGTTTTAATAGATCTTTTTGTGTCCGTAACATTATTGTTTAGCTAAATAGTGTGTGGACAGGTAAATAAGTCCCTCTAAAACTCTTCGTCCATGTCTCTTTCTTTCTTCATCTATGAGAGACTTAAGTACAAATTTTTTTGATGGACTAAGAGTTTAATAAAATACAATGTGCTTGAAATTTGGAGGTAGAAAATCATGTGTTTTTGCTACGGCTTTAAATGAAAATTATGCATGCTCAAATTTTTTTGGACTGAGAGTTCCTCTGGTTTTCGATGTAGACGTAAATATTCATGATCATGGTTATGACAGTTCAGCTTAGACACTACCAAATTGAAATATTTCGATATGAATTTCGATCATTTGAAGGCAATTCATGTATGAATGAGCTGCTCAAACTGTTGCCAAAAACTCCATCACAGAATGGTGAATCAATACTTCGAAAGCAATTCATGTATCAAAAGTAAGACTCAATAAAATAGTGAAAAACAACACTGTTCCACAACCAAACTCAATCTCATTTTCTCATGAGCTACTTCTCGTTTGGTCTAGTAGTTGCATGTTTGTGGGCGAGAGTGCTCCTGGAAACCCACGAAATGCTTGTAAAAATCATAAAATATATGTGATCTTTAACTACATGCAAGTACATGTCAATTTTATCACATCACTGTGTGTTTGAGTCCGAGATTTCTGCTCCGGTCAGCTGCCAACAGCTTTTTACAAGAAGAGGGTGAAGCTAATTACCAGATGTACCACGAGCTGTATTACAATTCTCTCCTGAAAGATGGAAAAATGTAACCATGTCAGACAATGACAAACGTGGAAGTTGAATGGTAAGGAATTAAAGAAAAGAGGTTAAGAAAATTACTGGATCTATAAACTGCAGTAATCCACGTTACAGGAGGTTAAAGGGCTAAATCCTATGAAGACCAGCAACAGCTATTTCCTTGAGGCTCAGGCTCTCTTCCAGGGACAACAATTTTTGTACCCTTGAGAAGTGAGGCACTCCCTTCCGACTCTGCTTCGTCATTGGCAATGAGGGACTTCTTGCCAAGGATTCGATAAATTTCCGTTAAGACTGTAATAAATGCAGATTCAACATTAGTAGCCTCGAGTGCTGATGCCTCCATAAAGAATAGGTTCTCCCTTTGGGCAAACTCTTTCGCATCCTCAGAAGGTACAGCTCTCAGTGTTCCAAGGTCAGACTTGTTACCTACAAGCATCACGACAATATTGTTGTCAGCATGCCCCCTCAATTCCTCTAACCACTTGGTTACATGATCAAATGATTGATGCTTGGTTATGTCATAGACCAGCATTGCCCCCACTGAACCTCTATAGTAAGCACTTGTCACCGCCCTGTATCTGAGATCAGCACCAGAAGTGTGAAAAGAATAAAAATTTACAAGCACAAGACTATGGACTTCGAGGCAAGAATAAAGGAGTTCATTATACATGTTAGACACAGATGTCAGGTTAACTAAATGAAACAAGGATCTAACTATCTAATTGATTCCCTCCCCTCCTCCACACACACACTATACTTAAATTAGAATCCCTTACTAGCAAGGTGCAAATTGCGTATAAAAGTGCAACATGCGTGGTAAAAAATATCAGCTCAAGAAAAGATTTTTGAAATCCTTATTTCCCTTTTCTTTCATCAAAGCAGAGGTCATGCCCATCCAGCTTACTCCATTAGCAGGGAGAAGAAAAATCTTAACAAAAGCAACTATGAAAAGGTTTTATTTTAGAAAAGAAAACCAGAGGTGAAACCTGACTAGCATACTCCACCAGCTGGGAAAACACCCTTAAAACAATAATATAACTATGGAATGAATTTATGTTAGAAAAGGGAAACGACTCTATGAGAATTTTCCAACAAGAATACCTTTAACTGCTATATTGCAACAACTTTAAACATCCAATATCACCAAAACTCTATGGGACTAGGACCACCTTAAACACTGATTATAACTTTAAATGTAAATAAGCAACTTAAGTTCCTTGGGCTTTTACATGTAACCAAGCTCACAATATCACTCTTTCCATCCTAGCATCCTCACCACAATAGGGTCGAATCACACACCCACATATGGTTTAAGCTTTAAACTATTTTGGTTTAAATTGTTAGCTTCCTAGAATACATAGAAATCGGTACCTTTTGCATTATTGCTTTTTTCTTCTTCTTTTTTTTCATTATTGTGTGAAGTTATTAAAATTTAAGGGACCAATAGGGTGAAAATGACTCCTGGCAGTATTGAAGCACTATTTAAACCCTAGTGTGAGATTCATATATTCTATGGACTTGTCATAGGCTTTCAAACCCAAATTTGGGGGAGTATTTGGGACATCATGCTTAGCATAGAACGTTTTTCCACATTGTGGAAACTCTACTTGTTTTTGTGAAGTTTGTGAACCAATGATTTGGAAGTTGGATTTACGCCATATTTGAATATTAGGTGTTGATTGGCAGTCTACAGGGGTTATATGTGGCAACAGAGGGCTCTGCCAAAGAGACGTATGTGGAGTTTAGGCTCTAAAGTTCGAAATAACGAAAGAAAAAAAACCCATTAGTAAAACTGTTTTGTGTTTCTAATATCCTGTGCTAATAAGTTGTAAACAAAACTTGCTCCACCCAGAAGTTAAACCATCAGGTCACTTACTGATCATATTAGTTCAATCTTGAGTGATCATAACGTCCAGTTGGCGACTCCTTTATTCAGTGATTCGTCTTGTTATAACTCACAGAGAATGTCAGTTTATTGAGCATCTATTCTTATGTGTTTGAGGAGATTGTATTGAATTATGGTAATACTTTGCTGGTATATTGAACAAGGTTTACTAGATCTTGAAATGTTCCACAACTTGTTCATTATGTTGGATTCATATCTACATTTCCAGAATTTTTTCAGGTCAGGGGTTGTTTTGGGCTAAAGACTTTACCAAAACAAGGACTGCCCTTCTAATTCAGCAAAGTCGTGGTGACATGATCACATCTCAAACAAGAACACAAAATAAAATTCAAGCAAACCCGCATAATAAATTATAAACAACAAAAAACCCACATCAAAAAACTCAAATCACCAAAGCACAGAAACTTTCTTAAATTATATAATTAAATACAAATAAATTAGAAAAGCCCTAACCTTTCTTGACCAGCGGTGTCCCAAATCTGGGCCTTGATGGTTTTGTGGTCGATCACGAGCGTCTTAGTCTGGAACTCAACCCCTATTGTTGCTTTTGACTCCAAACTGAACTCGTTCCGAGCAAAACGAGCCAAGAGCTGAGACTTTCCCACCGCTGAGTCTCCGATCAGCACCACCTTGAACACGTAGTCGATCTTCTGATTGAAATTACTTTGCAAATTCGACATCTTCTTGTATATTTGTCTAAATTTCAAATCTTAATAAACCCACCAAAAAAATTATAATACACAAACCGAAAAAGGAAAGAGGAACAAATGTATTTCTCACGTATGAAACTTTTGAAGAAGAAAAAGAAAAAGAAAAAGAAAATGAAGGAATGGAGACCGAGACCAATTGATGAGTATGGGAATATGATCGAATCGGTGTAATTTAGATGTGAAAAGATACTTCGATTGCGTAGAAGAAGATAGTGAAAACTCGCAGAGTTGAGCTAGCAAAGAGTTTTGGGGTCTCTTTCCTCCTCCCCCTAATTGTGCGTAAATATTAAATTATTTTTACAGAAATGAAAGGAAATTTGCTGTTGGAATGGACATTGGAGAACAACGACTTTTGTTACTCTGTTCCCTTCGTCAAAGAGTGATTAACAATAATTAATGAAATCATTAACAAGACTCTAAACTATTGAATTTATTAGAACTAGCATCTGCTGCGTCAATGGAATTTTCTTTTTATTATATACAGCAATAACCCGAAACCTTTTCTGTACGTCCGTACATTCGTAATGTCCCTGCTCGTTGTTTTTGTTGCATTTTAGAATGAATTCATTCACTTAAAGAAAGGCTTTGTGTATGTATTTCTTTTCGATATTATTATCATTATAAAAAAAATTAAAAAAGCCTTCAAGCACATAAATAACCTTCAAGTTCCCTCTATAGGCGTGGGTAAAGAAAATGTCGATTTTTGGCCCAACTACCTTCTCAGGCAATTTGTGGCCTTTATTCCATAGGCTTTTTTTGGCATGCCCTATGGATATTTGGTATCAACACATTTATTGAAATTAATTTTGTCATTTTTATAAGTTTTTTATATGTGAAATCATCAATTTTTAGACGAACAATCACTGAAAATGGATTTTGTGAAAACAATTTTGAACTTCAAGAGTTGTTTGTGTAATTTTTGAAACCTAAAGGGATTTTATGAAAACTCTAAAAACCTCGAGGGTGTTAGTGTAAATAACTCCTTTTGTTTTCTTTTTGGGGTATGTGAGAACCTTTTTTTTTTTCTTTTATAAAAATATATATATATATTTTTTTAAAGAAATATTCATTCTACATATTAATTATTTATTAATATGGCTTTTCCTTATTGAATATTTATTATGAAGACCTAAATGTTATAAAATATTAAGCCTAGTATGAGATTATTCTTTTAGGTGAAAGATGACACCATTCTTGTTTTCCACATGTAGAGACTTAGGGATTGGTTTTAATCAAATCATCATTGCCATGCCACCTTGCATGCTAGTAACAATTGGTGTTGTGATATCATCAGCCAAAGGGGGATGAGTCACATTATTCCCTTATTTTTCTATCTTATCCTTTGGCGGTTTAAAATATTATATAACACGTTCCAAATCGGGTCGAAGGAGACTTGGAAGATGCTCTACACATAGAAGTATACCAAGTGAACTCCTCACCGTTCACCAATGAAATTGAGCAGACAACTCCTCCAAGGCGGTTCACGACACCTACCTTCACACCATTCAAAGGGGATTCCAATCCCGAAAGCCATCTTAAGTACTTTAGGAGTGTCATAATACTCTACAAAGGCGATGATGCATTGATGTGCGAGGTGTTCGCTATGACCTTGCGAGGAGCGGCCCAAGATTGGTTCCATACTTTAGCATCCAAGTCGATCAACAACTTCAGGGACTTAGCTCTCATTTTCACATAGGAGTATACTTCCTACCAAGTGATCAAGAAGCAATCTGATCACCTCTTCAACTTGAAGTAGAAGCAGGATGAGTCTCTCTAGGACTACATTAAGAGATTTCTGACAGAGAAATCCAACATTGTGGGATGCGATGATCGAATCACATCTTCTGTTTTTAAGAAGGGCTTACCAACTGAGCATAACTTGTACTGAGAGTTGGCCATCACTCTAAGTCAAACTCTAGTTGAAGTCTTCAGAACAGCAGAGCATTACAAGCTCTGGGATGATGACTGTATCGCCGCAATGAAGTCTGGCAAACAAGTCAATCATCCACCAAAAGAGGCAGTACATAAGAATGACGAGTCCTACAATGGGAATAACTGAGGAAAGCGCAAGTTGCGATCTATCAGAGGCGGCTCTTTTGTTGGTAAGAACTACACAAAATTTACGATTCATATCAATCAGATTCTAAACCATGTGAAGGATAAGCCATGATTGAAGTGGCCGCCACCTCTGAAATATGATCTTGCCAAGAGGGACACCTCCAAGTACCTCATCTTCCACGGAACGCATGGGCACTAAACTGGTGACTACAAATTCTAGAAGAGGCTTCTTGAGGAGCTGGTAAAGAAGGGACATTGCATCGCGTTAGTGGCCAAGAAAGCTTTTCAGTAGATCGAGGATCGTGATGTTGCCAAAGAATCTCCTCAAAAGGTCATAAGGATC
Organism: Prunus campanulata; assembly: GCA_034190965.1. Taxonomy (NCBI): domain Eukaryota; kingdom Viridiplantae; phylum Streptophyta; class Magnoliopsida; order Rosales; family Rosaceae; genus Prunus; species Prunus campanulata. The sequence continues at coordinate 1,213,300 of CM067209.1, forward strand.
CACACTGTCCTAGGCGACTCTGAGGAGTCCGGAATGACTTACAAGGAGAAGAAGAGGAAGATTAAGTAGACAACTGTAATCTCCCAAGTTCTCACCAGCTACCCAACAATGAAAGATGATCCCGTAATCGGCTTCCATAAGAAAAACATGTTCGGGCTTGATTTGCCACACAACGATGTCCTTGTCATCAACAAATGTAGTGAGATACCACATCACTCTACCCAAAGGCATATGCTTGTTTGTAATGACCAAATGCAATTACGTAACCCATCAAGGATACACAAAGCTCTAAAACTTATGTTGTAGATTTCAAAGAAAAATATTTTAAAATTTAATTTCTAGTATATTATATACACAGATCAATTATTGCTCTTTCTAAAACGAATCGGCCAAAACATGAATTAATTAATAAATAAATAAGTTATAACCATGGGACAAAACTAACAACGGCTTCTTATCCGGTTATAGCATATATATGACTATTATTATTTGGAAAAGTGTATTGAACATTTCATATAAATACAAGCAAGGTAATCATGATGTGTTTGTTTTACGAATTAAATTGAATCCTATTGTTGGAAAATATGGACCTTGTGTTTTGGGGCATAATTGTTTTAAGGAAGTTTCACTAAAACACCCAAAATGGGGGTTGAAATTATAAAAAAACCCAACACCCAAAACACTTTATAAACACACACAAAATCTATCATTACACACACTCAAAACTCATTTATAAACACATCAAAAAAATATATAATTTTTGATTGTGGGGTTGATTTTGGGTGTGTTTCTATATTTAAATAGTGTTTGGGTTTTTTTATAAATACATGTCTAGAATTGGGTTTATTTATAAATATCTATTGTTTTAATGAGGTAGAGTTTCCAGCAAGGGGTATTTTGAGGAAAACTTGAATGTCTTACTGACATAAGTATTGGCACATCAAAATCTATAGTAGAAAAAAATACTTCTGTATATGGGACGAGCTTATTAATTCTCCTTTTCCGCATTGGTTTGTTTGTTTTTTTTTTCTTTCTGAATTGGCATTGCTTTTCTTTTACAGGATGTAATTGAAACAACAGAGTTGACCGGAAAGTTGAAACTACAGAAGCCTACTGGATCTAAAAGCTAACATGAAATAGATTAAAATTCCCATGCACCCACAGTGACTGCCACCATCCTACTATTATCTCTTCGGTGAAATACAAAGGAGAAAAAACAAAAAGAAATTGGTTTCTTTTACTTTCCATCTTCCTACACTACAAGCTTTACATGAATATATGAGGCAGAAGGATTTGAGTCAATTTATTTCTGTTTACTTGAACAACTGCACTTCGCCTTTGTATCCCCGAGCGTCTGCATGAAAAATTGGAAACACTTTAGAGGAATTATAGACTCGGTTGAATTTCATGTGGATTACTTGGAATCAAAGATTATATTTTTCATTAATTGCAACTTTACCTTAACCTGTTTCTGAAGGTCTTTAATGAACTCAACCGCCAAGTCCAACATTTCTGCTGTGTTTATTTGCTGCCAAGAATACAACATGCAAGACTCAATTTCATGCATTCATTCAAGAAAACACTGAATAAAACTGTGACGTTGCAAGAGTCTCCAACTACCTTGTCCATGTTTGGGAAAAGATCCTGCAATTTCTTCATTCTTTCGCTAATCCGTGTCCTTCTCATCTGAAATACAATATTCAAATTCAGGGATATGATTTAATCTGGCTAATAGTATAAGCTAATCACCGTGAGATATAAACACGCTCAATTAACTAATGCAGAAGATGAGATTTACCCTCTCTGCAATGCTTCGCGGGTGAGTGGCGAAACCTCTTTTGGCACGAATTTTACATGGAATTGAATCTTCAAACTGCAAAAACTTCTCCATAGCAGGCATCTCAAAATGTTTCGGCAAGCTCAAATGATGCGTCAGGCCGTGATTGCGGTTTCCAAAATCATTGTTCTGTTCAAAGAAAATAACATTACTAAAAGGGCAAGCAAGCAGATGGGCAAGGGGAAACGACTTGAGTAGTAAGTTTACAGAAATGAAATTTGCAAAGGCTACCTGAGTTTCCAATGCAGTTGAATTAGAAAACTTGTTCCCATCATTGTTTCTGCCTCTTTTGAGGTCATTAAATGAAGAAATGTCCCAAGAATCATTTGGGAAGTTAGAAATGCAATGTGAATTGCTAGCATTTCCCAAACCTTGATCCTGTTGGCTACCATCTCCCATGTTTCCATTCCCCATTTCAGCAATCCGAGGCATACGTCTTGGGTACGAAGATGGCCGAGATGAGAAGTTCAGTTGATTATTCACCCTAGAAGTTGATGATGGACTAGCTTCTCCATTTATACCATTGCCTGCTCTAAAACTTGCACCATCTTTCATCACATTAAAGCCTGTATGCCAAGCAAACAAATACAATTAGTAGAGGAACCAGAAAAAGTTTCCAAATAGAGAAAATTTATCAAACCATAACCAACCACTTGTTTGTTTATTTAGCTTTTCTTCATCTGAAGCTAAACATACACAACTGCACCCAAACGCTAAATAACCCTCCAAATTGACTCCACCTAAACCTACTGTTTGCCTCTTAAATATGCACTGCAGTATCTTTTGGTGACTAGATGAGCAATTTCATGAAAAGGGAAGGAAAAAAAAACAGGGAAAAAGCAGGGAGGAAAGTATTGAAAAAGGAAGAGAAAAAAAAGAGTCCAAGAAACAGCACTCATCTTATAGAGATCCGATAAATTCCACTTTCCAGCTAAGTATAGGAAAGTTATATATATTTAGATCCTTTTTCCATTTTAGTTTTAACTCATTGCAAGTTGAGAAAACAATATGCAGTCAAGTTTATGCAAGTTGATAACCAAAGCAACATTGAACCTAATTTTATGAACTTCTTAAAACTCTTTTACAATTCTATCAGCATTTTAACAAAGATAAATACCAGACAATCAAGAAATAAGCAAGAAAAATATATACCATTGTCAACGGTTAAGTCAGGAAAGAATCCAGCCGGAGAGCTACTTTGTCTAACAAGATTAGAGCGATTTCCGACACCAATTTTCGACTGCATCGAATTCTCCAACCCCGTAGAGTTGATAGCAGCAAAGGAGTTATTATCCAAAGCATGAACTTGTTGAGCTTGGTACATCATATGAGAAGAATTTGAGTAGCCATTCTGTTTAGAAACAGAGTCCCCTGCTTCCTGCTTCACAGCCCTCTCTTCAAACTGGTGCTGCAGACTATTGGCACCATTGTCATGATGATCTGGTTCATTACACGAAGAAATGAACCTGGCTAACACCGTTTCCACTTCTGGGCTTGAAGGTCGAAGATACCGTGGATCCTCGCACCCAACACCACCATTGTTATCCACCAAATCCATTAGAAATGAGCTCGGAGCAGACCGATACCGCATTAGGCCAGAGCTCTGCTGCTGCGGCTGCTGCAGCTGCTGATGTAGCTGCTGTGGCTGCTGTGGCTGGAAAATATTTGAATCCATGAACTCTGTGTGGTTCTTCCTCAGCTCTGCCTCTGAACACTTAAAATTAGGATTGTATTTGTACAAAAGGCTACTCATAGTTTTTTTATTGTTTCCAGATTCTGAACAGTGCCAATAACTTCTTGTTTCCTTTCTTGTCTGCTAATCTGAATCCTTGCAAATTCAAACACTATGTAACACTTGGGTTGCTTCAAGATTCATCTGATTGAGAACGAGACCCACCCAGATAAGATCTACTTCTGCTTTGATCTAAATTGAACCCAAATCTGCAAACAAAGCAAGAGTTCATCAAAATTAATCCAATCCAAACAAAACCCTTTGGCATGTTCCTCGATCTCACTTGAAAGCCTACAAATTTACATTACATACCACAACTGAATTCAATATCCGTATCTGGAAATGAACTCTGAATTCTGCAGGGATTGAAAATATTTTCCAAACGACCAGAAGTAAGAATCTTTATGGATTTTTGTTCCTCTGCAATCAAAGCAGCTTCAATACAAAAGAATCCCCATTAAGAAACAGCATGAATTGGAACAAAAAAGGAAAGAAGAAAAAACCAGTACTCGTTTGTTTGAGTTCTAATTTTTCTTTTCTGTTCTTTTTTTGGATAAGAAGTTGAATGATTGAGCTTCAACAATTCAAGTACCTACGTTTTCTCTGTGCTTCTGAATCTGAGTCAGCAACCAACAGTCTCCTTCAAAAAAACACAGATAAGAACAATGTTTTGCAATGGCTCATCTCCTTTCTTTCCACACTCACATACACACATGTCATACGATATATGTACTAAGGATGTTCCATAACTACCCTCTGTTTCTGATGCTATTACCCTAATGCCATTGAGGCACGATGGCGGCCATGGCACGTCAGTACATGAGTTGACGAAACTACCCTGGCCGTTTTGTCTTCGGGACTTTCCATTACAACGATGGATTTTCGCCATTTGCCTGTCGACACAATCTGATGTTTTTGTTTTCTTCTGTGATTTAATGTTCACATTTATTTTTTCTTTTAAATTCTGAAAACAACGTTATCTACAGACTTTTGAGAGGATAATGGTATATTGGTATACGGTGCTTTGCTTATGGACCAAGCGACTTTAGAGTCAAAGTCTTTTAACTCCGACACCAAAACTAAAACCTGTGTGCCGCTAATAAAAACATAGCGTGCCAGACGCTTCTGTTTTCTGTTCCTTGGTTTCAAGGAAGAGACGCTAATAGAGAAATACTAATCATGAGAACAAGAAGTTGCCTAACTAGTTTCGTTCCATTGGTGGACTTTTAGAAGCCAAAAAATGGCTGCTCACAAACAATTAAGAAAAAGTGAGCTTTCAATGGGAATCTGAATGTCATAAAATCCTATCGTAAATATATGCCCAGTTGTGTGGTCCAATGAACCAAAAATTGGGTTCATCGACTAGTCTCAAGTCTTCATTTAATTGGAAAAGGTCTCAAATTTCATTCACAGTAAATTGTATGTTTATGATGAGTTCAATACCGAATTAAAAGTGTCTCATTGTGATGAAGTTGCTCTGATGTGTGGTATATTTTCACTAATTTAGTTCGGATATCTTATGAACAAAGAATGAGATTCAAACTACTAACCTGTTTGTCAACTGGGGTTTTTAGCCCGGGGGGTCTCAGGTTCGAACTTTCATGGCACTTTGATAGTACGTGTGAGAAAAACCCTCCTCCTCCTTATAGTTTAGACTATCGCTTTTATTTAAATAAATAAAAAACTACTAACCTCTTTGAAAAAATGGAAAGAGACACTTGCGAACCCAATATATTAATAATTATTTTTCATGCGTGGGTAATATATAAGAACATGACTTTGTTTTAATTTTGTCACTCGCATGAGGATATATCTGAAATATTGAAATCAGAAATTGCTACTGAAAAGGCATTCAGAAACAAGAAGTTGGACTTATAAGGAAAAGAGGAATTCAGAAACATGAAGTTGACCTTTTATTGACACATTCAAGCACGAATGCATGCATATGGAGGAGGAAGTAGCACACACAAATGACCAAGACCAAAATATTCTTCGTCCCCAAAAAAAGAGACCAAAATATTCAAACAAGTACAGCAGAAAAAAAAAAAAACGAAAACTGTTACCTTTCTTTCACGCAGCAACTGGAAGTATTTAATTTATTGGTCAACCCAATAAAGTTTTCACATCCAAAGGTCTTTGTTTAAAATTTAAGGCCAACTGCTTAATTAATGTAAGACGCCCTTAAACTTTGCATAAGTCGATGAAATGTTCGTTTTCTGATGATCAAGTGGCGTTGTGGTTGACATTAGTAAATAAGTTTAAGAATGTTGGAAATAAAATTCAGAAATTGCAAGTGGAGAACAAACTAGGGAAGTCATATGTTCGACTTATCCAGATATTATGCAACTGCATCTTCTTTTATAATTAAGATCGAATTGAATCAAACGTTGGTACTACTGTTGAAGATGTAAAGCATTTTCAGAAACAGAATCCTAGTTCTCTTTCTCAATTTACTCATAAGGAAGTAAATGGTGTTGCACACTGACTTGCTTGATTCGGTCTGCATAATGTGAACAGCTTTATTTAGTTTGAGGTGCCCCTTAGTCTTATTTAGAACGCCATATTATGTGATTTGTTGAGTCGGGATCAGGCGTTTGTCCTCCCGTTGTAATTCTTCGTTTTGTCAATAAAATTTCTCTCGTTCCGTCAAGGTTCTCTGAAAAAAAAATCAAATTGAATCAAAGAAAACTAAATAAGAAAATGTAATGACAATTAATGCGTCTGTGGTCAAATTGAGTTTAAAGTGCGACATGAACACAAAGAAGAACAATGACCTCAAATAATAAGAACCACACAACCAAAAACAAAATATTTTATGTGGACATACTTGTTGATTTCTATTATACAAATCATATAAAAATTAGTTTACCACAAGAGATGTGTAAGAAGAATAGGACAAGAAACAAACGGTGTTCGGTCAAAGAAATTTTCCATCCCAGCTGTACAACCCTAATCCCAACAAAGAGGGATAATCCTAACCGTTGGATTAACGAAAACTATTGACCAGAAGTCGCTGAAAACTTTCTCTAATCCATAGTTAATTAATTTACACGTGGCTATTTGTTGGTTGATGTTAATGAAAGCAATGTCTCTCTTACTTTGGAACCACACATTTCACTTAAACAACACATCATGTGTTGCTCGTGAATCCTAGTCAATTATGTAGCCTGGCTGTGGAATCCATTGACATAATGTAAAAGTCAACCTTCTTGATTATAGGAGAAAGTCACAATTGTGTTGATTTGGTAAAACCCCTTGAGTCCATGGTCATCCTCTTGTATAATATAAAATTTAATTATTATGTTAAATATGTCACATCATTTGTGATTTATTCACAATTTTGATGTTCTCTAGTATTACTCATATTATAAAGGTTAAATTAGTGTATAACCTCGTTGTTGTGGTGTAAGTTTGTTGTAGGTTAGTTATCGTGTCGTAAATTCGTAATAATGTCTTTACGAATATTATCGTGTCGAAAAATTTCCAACTCATTGGTGATTTTTTTTCCCCAATGTAGGAAGTTGTACTCTCTTCCATTCTCCCCAACCCATGTTCTTTAAAAAAAAACATAAAGATCAAATTAAAGAAGAAATTACTACTTTTTTAAGAGGAAAAAAAAATTAATTAAACAAAGAAATTTCTAGAATCAGTTGGCTAGAGTTTCTTTTCTTAGGATTTTTTTCAAAGAGGTTTTTTCTTGAGAGATATGGGGATCCTATCTATACTAATATTTAAGAGAACATTATTTGCCAGCCAAGAGGGTAAAATGTCAGTACTCCCTTTTAACATTGAACGATAATAAACTTAAAATTATGGGCAATATAATAAATACCCGCGTATTTTCACTCCTTACTTTCTCCCACTCTTTTTTTTTAATTTTTGGTCTGAACCGCGAGGTGGTCCTGGATGGGCCCCAATTATGGGTGACACCTTTAAGCCTTAACCACAACCCAGACTAATCCCCACTCACACCGGGTTGGTCCGTAAGGGGTAAAGTACTAGCTAAAGTGGTGACTCCATACTAGAGTGCCGAATCACTCACACCAACCACCTTGGTTACTTTCTCCCACTCTTTCATTTGATGAAAATATCATAAACCTGAAAATCTATATTTATTAAACTTCTTTATTACATCAAAGAAAATCAAGCCCTAAGCATATCCTAAACTCATTGTCTGACACTCCTTCAATATGTCCACTTATGATTTTCCTTTCTTTGAGAAAAAAAAAAAAAAAAAAACCGCGTCCTCTTATCTTAACAGCTTCAATATAGGTACATATATATTCATAATTAATGTATGTGACAACTAATTAAAATATCAAATTAAAGAGTTTCATATCACATTTTCAAAGAACACACCTAATAAAACCCTAGCCATTCCATCATTCTGTGAGTCACAAAGAGAAACTCCAGTGAGGTGGAGAAGGAAGAAGCATCATTGCCTCTCTTCTCTTCTCGCCTTTTTTTTTTTTTGGTTTAGTGAATAAGTCCACTGGGGCATTTTGAATAAGAAGTCCCTTGTGGTGATTTCTTCTAATCCATGCTCAGATTGAAGTTCCCCATCACCTCTTTTGAGCTATGTCTTTAATCAACCACTTCTCCTAAACCCATTCTCTAACACTACTCAGCTTCTTTAAATTTGGTTATACATCTTAATTGACGAAGGTTGCTGCAAATCACCCAATTGTTCAGGGTTGTTTTGGTTTATTTGTTCGCTCTTATGTGAGGGTAAATCGATGGAAATCATGTTTTCCCTAAATTTGTTATGGATGCAGTGGTGGAGGTGGCCGCTATGGCGCTTCTTCAGGTGGTTGTGGTAGCGTTCATTTCAGTTCCTGGGTTGCTTAGGGTTTTAGCTATGTTGGGTTTGTTGGGTTTGTTTGTGGTTATGTTTAATTGCAGTGATATGGGCTAGTAGTTTTTGTGCGGTTTTTGTCCGCTTTAGTTTTGCTTAGAGCATCTCCAATAGCCTCGTCAACAACTTTGAAATGCTAAAATAAGTGAGTTACATCATCAAAACTCTCTCCAACAGCCTTGTCAAACTTAGTCATTAAAGCTACAACTTCTTTCTCTCTTCGGGTTTGGTAAGTTGACATTGGCTCTTTAAAACATTTAATTTTACTTTGAAAAAACAAAACCTCCTTGAAAATGTTAAAAACATGCACATTTTTTTCAAATTCATAGACATTATTCACATATTTTTGTATTTTTCATTCTTTTCCGGAACATTGCATTAATTGAATTGAAGAGTCTTCTAGGGCACAAATTATTAAAGCAGTAAACAAACCTTGTCAAATTGCCACATATGTCAACAAAATTTAATTGAAGAGTTTAATTTGCTACTACTATTGGAGATTTAGCATATTAGTTTGTTGTCCTCTTGGGATTGATGTGTTAAATGCTACGTTGATGTCTTTGATTGCAGTGGCGGAGCCATTAAGGGACCAATGTGGTCCCAGGCCCCCACTCCATTTTTTTCTAATTTTATATATATATACTATATATGATATGTGATATTGTAATATATTAGATTAGTTTTAGGATATTTATCCTAAAATAAACAATATATTAGGTTCTCATTGTCTACAAATTAACCATAAAACTTCTTGATCTCTTATCTACTTATCTCCCTTAAATTTTTAAGTTAGTTTATGATATTTGCAAAAAAACTCCTAAATTTATAACATTTCTTTCTTTTTATCTTTTGTTTAACTTAAGCTTTGTGATATTTTTATTTCCGTCCTTTTTTCATGTATGAATGCATTGAGTTGGGCACCTTTGGGATTTATGAACTTTTTTTAAATTTTTCTTTATGTTGGAATATAAATTATTAAGTTCAGTCATTAGTCTTTAATAGTGTAGAGGAATTTAAAATATGAAATTCATGTTTCTAAAAATAAATAAATAATTCATTACAATTATGATTGTAACGAATGTATATATTATTAATTTATATAAAATGATATTATGAAGTGGGTCAAAACGAGTAGTTAGTGTCGAATTAACTTATTAAGCGGTTAGTGCTTTAACTCTCTCATTCAAATGTAAAGGCCCCCTCTAATATGAAATTCTGGCTCTGCCACTGTTTGATTGTATTGTTGAAGTTTTTCTAATGAAGTTTCTCATGATAAAAATAATAAAAATTAAAGAGTGTTTGACCAAGAAAAAGTAGTTAGCAATATTGATTGGGGACATTATTTGTAACCTAACTTTTTATTCTAGGCAAAATTTCAACGTTTAACAAACTTTCCCGTGCGAGTTGTTATCATAATTGCAAAAGTAAAATCAAAGAAACCCGCTAGTTGTTCATTTGACTTTCAATCCAATCGTAAAGCATTCAAATCCAACTTAAACGAGCTTAGCACAAATAAGAAAGCCACCGTTGAATGTTTCACCACTTTTTGAAGTTGTCGTTCGAGTTGGCTTGCAAATTACTCTCAAATAATGATCACCTCTCAGCTGTGATGTCTACCCGAGAATGTTCCCAGAACAGAGGGAATGGTTCTGTTAAACCAAGGCATATATTGGAGATGCTTTCACTCAAGGATTTGTCATGTTTCAAGGAGCAATGGAGCATCCAATTTCACACGAGCATCTAAAAGAGTCATTATGCTTTCCCATGGGATAAATAAAGCTCGGTTTTTGTAAATTTTCCTTTTTAACTATACTTTTTTAACAAAATGTGAAGGGGTTTTTGACCGAAATGGTCCTCTAATTTTTGCTCGAGTTTCATTTGGTCTATCAACTAAATTTTTCATTCCAATAGTCCTCCAACTCTCCATTTAGTATCAAATTAGTCTTACCATCAAAGTCTGTCAATTTGGCCATGAAATTGAGGGGTAAAAACATCCCTCAATTTTGGTGAATTGAAATAAAAAATTTAGTTGATGGATCGAAACGAAACTCAAGCAAAAGTTCGAGGACCATTTCGGTTAAAAATCAAAATGTGAAATTACATGAACTATTAATTGGATAATTACCAAAAAATGCCAGAAGTTATACTACATATAATGGTGTGGTTAGGACTTAGGAGTGCTTTTTGGCTGACATAGGGAAAGATGGATATGTTTTCTAAAGTTAAAGAAGGTTTTAGTGCTTATTGATAAAGCATTTATCAAGTGCGTATTGTGGATAAGGAGAAGAATGCAACTATAAAAAGTAGTATATTAGGGTATAAAAAGTGTGACATTGTAGTAGAGGCTTGAACCTTAAGTGGTAGAACATATTCCTCTGCATCCGAGGCCCTAGTTTGATTTTCCCCTCCTCAATATCACTTATATGAAAAAGAAAAATAAAATTGAGTGACATTATTTTGATTGCTTATCAATGTATGTATGAGTTAAATAGCTCCTTTTTAACCTGGAAAATACTTCCCTTTTTATCATGGAAGTAGGAGCTCCTACATTCTTGCTAATAGCAGTGGACATGTGTGTAGAAGTTTTTCTTTTTGTGTTTTTGATGAATTATTTTTGCATATATCAAATTGTAATTTGCAGAAAGGAGGAGTATCACAAAGAAGGAAACAATCAGTATCCTTTCAACTTCGTAGTCACACGTCAGGGGTCTTGAAAGCTGAATTACTAAAGATATGTTTAAAATAGCTACACAAACCCAACTCACATCACCACAACCACAAAGAACAAGCATAAAGCATTTGTCCCAAAAAAATATTCTTTATAAGGTCGATGGATATCGAGGAGGAGTTGTCTATTTATCTGTCCAAATTTTTTATTTTTTATTTGGTAGGTGGGATTCAGAATTACCAGTTGAAGTCGGTTTCTTCTTTCTAGCATGTTCTGTGAGTTTGAGACAGAATTAATAAGTATAATTAAAGTAACAAAAAGGTTGTCTCGTACGAATGTTGTCCTAAACTTTTCCACCAAAGGGCAGTTTTCTAGGGCGTGCACTGACTTAATTATTGAGGATGAAGAAGTGTTCTTCTGGCCACTTACAGAAAGTGAGGACTGAAGATTACACCTTTTTCAATTCTAATTTAGAAAACTTTCTCCCATTAATTAGTCACCAAGTTTGTGGCATTTTGCTCCCCATCGGTCTTTTATCCACTTATAAGAAAGTGTAAGTGGATAAAAGAGGAGCGGGAAAACCAGCTCCCGTAAAAAAAAACAAAAACATATAAAAATTATTCTTCTATCTTGGTGATAAGCACTTTTTGCGCCTTTGGCTTGTTGGTGATAAACACATTTCAGGCCACTAAGATATAGAGGGGACATGTGATCCTAAATATAGAGGGCGATATATACCTACCCTACCCTACCCTGAATTAAGAAAAGGGTGATTATGAATCTTGATTACTTTATAATTAATAGCTAGCTGTCCCCTGAAAAGAATCGGATAAGTTGGATTGCATGTGCATATAATATTATATGCAAAGCATCTTTGGATGGCATGCATGATGGGGTTTTTGTAGGCAAAGTCCACTATATATATCTATATGAAATGTTATGAAGTACTGGAGGACAGCACGATACAAGATCTACATGTTTTAGAATATTTTATTTGGAAACCTTTGATTAAAGACCACTTTAGAGACTTTTAATTTTTTTAGTAGAATTTTACATTTTTTAATCGAGTGAGAATTTCTAAATCTAGTAATTGGTCATGGCATTCAATTTAGAGATATTGTTATGCATGCTGGAGAGATACTGCAATCTAAAATAATGACTTCATGACTATATGATTCATCATTTTCACATCATTGCCAAACTGGCCTAAAGCAAGCCCAATACTCCCCCTCCCCCAAATCAGTTTCAATTGAATTTCCCCAAAAAGAACCCTACCTTCCCAACTCCTAACCCTACCCCATCCACACTCAAAATTTGACGTGGACAATTGTAGTTTGTAATGTGTTTTTTTCTATTAAGTATGAAATATAATATGATCGTTTCATTTTTATGGGTCTATTTGGTATGAGTATCTTTTTACCTTTTACACGTTAACCCTCATAATGGAATTTTTTGGATCTGCCACTGAGCACATCTCCTCTAGCCATCTTCGCTAAGCCCATGTCTGTGAAAGTACTTTATTAAAACATTAGCTTTTTATGGGTTTTCATTAATACATAGTTGATAGTTCTTTCGAATTAATAGGTATATTTCACTTAATTATTTAAGGCAACGACAAAGAGAGAACTGGAGACTTGGGAAGTATCAATTTGTTCATGGCTTTAGTTTTGAATAGATTTTTCTTTACTCTATACATTTCCTTTTCTTTTTTTTCCCTTCTCTAATGAATCTTCTTTGTAATTTGCAAGAATTGAAGATAGAAGAAAACTTAAGAGGTATGAATTTTATAAGGGATTGGGAGATTGGGTAATTGGTCGGGTTACTATGTCGAGAGTGAAAGTGGTTGTGGATTGTCTAACTTGTTGGATAAATGTTCTTAGAAGTCATTTTACAAAGGAGTATATTTATCTTTAAAATTTTGAAGATAAGATAGGTGGGAAAATACGAGGGGTGGAAATAGCAGAATTCTTTACATATCCAATTCTAATGAATATACGTACTCTCTTGTCAAACCAAAAAAAAAACATACTCTCTTGTTGTCGCCTAGAGGAAATCAAAATAGGTTACAAAATGTACTAACTTTCCGATTTCTCTAATTGCCGAGTTGTTTCGTTTTGTAGAAGGACACAGAGTTAGATACACGTTATGAACTATGATTATTCCAACGGTCACTTTCTCGCTTGCCCCAAAACAGGAGTATATTTATCTTTAAAAATTTGAAGATAAGATAGGTGGGAAAATACTAGGGGTGGAAATAGCAGCACTCTTTACATATCCAATTCTAATGAATATACGTACTCTCTTGTCAAACCAAAAAAAAAAAACGTACTCTCTTGTTGTCTTGTCACCTAGAGGAAATCAAAATAGGTTACAAAATGTACTAACTTTCCGATTTCTCTAATTGCCGAGTTGTTTCGTTTTGTAGAAGGACACAGAGTTAGATACACGTTATGAACTATGATTATTCCAACGGTCACTTTCTCGCTTGCCCCAAAACAGGAGCATATTTATCTTTAAAATTTTGAAGATAAGATAAGTGGGAAAATGCAAGGGGTGGAAATAGCAGCACTCTTTACATATCCAATTCTAATGAATATACGTACTCTCTTGTCAAACCAAAAAAAAAAAAACGTACTCTCTTGTTGTCTTGTCGCCTAGAGGAAATCAAAATAGGTTACAAAATGTACTAACTTTCCGATTTCTCTAATTGCCGAGTTGTTTCGTTTTGTAGAAGGACACAGAGTTAGATACACGTTATGAACTATGATTATTCCAACGGTTGCTTTCTCACTTGCCCCAAAACAGGGATTAAAATGGGTTTTCAACAAACTCAATTATCTTGTAGTTTGTAATGTGGTTTTTTCTATTCAGTATGAAATATAATATCATCGTTTCCTTTTTATGGGTCTATTTTGTTAAATTTGAGAGAGACGGGCTAATGGTCTACTACTAGCAACACCGATATTATCCTCAACTTAACCACCTACAAAGCCCAATAGGTGTAAGGTTTTATCACAAAAGGCCTTAGTGATATTAGTAATGGAACCATTCATTATATGTTGTATTTTATTTAGTTAAGTTTCCAATGTGGGACTTATATTCTTCAACACAACCGCTCACGTGGGACCACGACATAGTGGGCCACACGTGGAGCCAAGTTCACATCGGAGTCAAACATTATACCACGTATTGGGTAAGGGGTAAGGGGTAAGGGTACATGCCCAATATTTCAGGCCCAATCATTCAACCCACTATGATACCATGTTAAATTTTAGAGAGACAGGTCAACGGTCCACTACTAGCAACACCGATATTGTCTCCAACTTAACTACCTACAAAGCCCAATAAGTGTGAGGTTTTATTACAAAAGGTCTCGGTGATATTAGTAGTGGAACCATTCATTATATGTTGTATTTTATTTAGTTAAGTTTCCGATGTGGGACTTATCTTCTTTAACATATTTTGTATGATTTTTTTTTTTTTACCTTTTATACGTTGACCCCCGGGATGGAATTTCTTGAATCCGCCACTAAGCACATCCTCTCTAGACAACTTAGCTAAGCCTATATCTGTGAAAGTACTTTATTAAAACATTAGCATTTTGTGGGTTTTCATTAATACATAGTTCTTTGGCGAAAGGAAAAATTAATAGCTATATTTCACTTAACTATTTAAGGCAACGAGAGAGAAAGGAAGAACCATATTTACATAAAGCGTTGCTATTTCCACTCCCTGTCCAATTTTCCCACCCACCTTATCTTCTCACCAACCATGTAAATTTGAACAAACACAATCCTATCTTTCCATCCACCATATTCCTAAAATACCATGTAATTATTAATTTATGCAAATTCCCACCATATAATTTTCTAAAAAACACAATCCTATATATCTTTCTCCCGTGGATTGTCTAACTTGTTGGATAAATGTTTCCTAAGTCCTTAGAAGTCATTTTACAAATGGTTAAATTTATCTTTAAAAATTTGAAGATAAGATAAACAGGAAAATAAAACAGGGGTGGAAACAACAACACTCTTTACATATCCAATTCTAACGAATATACGTACTCTCTTGTCAAACCAAAAAAAAATTACATACTCTCTTGTTGTCTCGTCACCTGGAGGAAATCAAAATAGGTTACAAAAAATTCTAACTTTCATATTTCTTTAATTGCCGAGTTGTTTCATTTTGTGGAAGGACACAGAGTCAGAGACACATTATGAACTACGATTATTCCAACGGTTCCTTCCTCGCTTGCCTCAAAACCGGGCTTAAAATGGGTTTTCTTTTTTTTAGGTAAGACCCAAGGGTATCCACCGCCGAAAGCAGTGACTAATCCCTTTCGCCGCTGGAGCTCTCCCAATAGAGGTAAATGGCTGGCCAAGAAATACGCTCCATTCCCATGGGCGGAGATCGAACCCCCAACCACATGGTTAAGGAATGAGGTGAGCTACCACCACACCACATCTCATGGTTTTCAACAAACCCAATTATCTTGAAGTTTTTTTGCGTCAAGTTCTAGATTTGTTTTAAATTTTAAATATGTGGGCATTTGTGCGAAGATTCCAGGAATTGATTCACTGGCTAGATTCGACTTTGCGCCTTCCAAACTGCTAATGTCAACTCATGAGCCTTAATATTTGTTATACGGAAATTGGCGGCTATGTCCCATGCTCCAATAATTTATTCAAGTTTGCCCTCTTTTTGAAACACATTCAAAAATACATTCTATAAAAAATCCCTATTAGCTGAAAATGTACCGTTGCTCGCTAAAAACCCCATTCCCATTCCCTTCTTCTTTTCTTCTTCTTTTCTTCTCTGGTGTCGCTCTCTTGCTCTCTCTATGGCTAAAATTTTCTCTTCTCTACTGTTGCTTGTTTTCTTCTTCTTCTTCTTCTTCTTCACTTCAATCATCTTAACCTAAGATCAAGTCACTGGTTTGTAAATCCTATTTCCCCCAAAAAATCATATACCTTTTTGCAGGTCAGATGAAAGCCCAATTCATCAAATCATTAAATAAGGCTAAGATAGTACTTAATTGAAAATATTAAACAAAATAAACTAATTTTGTATGAAATAAAATAAAAAACAAAGTCCACAAAATAATTTAAAATAATAAATTAAAATTTATTAAGTAATTTTTGAAATTAGTAAAATATTTAAATACTATTTATACACTAAATAAATAATAATTAAAGTAATTGAAAAATGGTAATGTATTACTTAATTACAAAAAAGAAAACCATTTTATGCCGTTTAGCCGGGCGGCTATACACTTTAAATATTAATATATTTTAACAGTACAGCTGATCGGCTATACTATTAAAATATTCGGACATATCAAAATATTCGAAAATATTAAACTAAATAAACTAATTTCGTACAAAATAAAATAAAAAACAAAGTCCACAAAATAATTTAAAATAATTAATTACAATTTATTAAGTAATTTTTGAAATTAGTAAAATATTCACTAAATAAATAGTAATTAAAGTAATTGAAAATGGTAAGATATTACTTATTTACAACAAAGAAAACCATTTTATGCAGTATAGCCGGGCGGCTATACTCTTTAAATATTAATATATTTTAACAGTACAGCCGCATGGCTATACTATTAAGATATTCAGACATATTAAAATATTCGAACGCATTAAACTAAATAAACTACTTTAGTACAAAATAAAATAAAAAACAAAGTCCACAAAATAATTAACTACAATTTAGTAAGTGATTTATGAAATTAGTAAAATATTTCAATACTAATTATTCACTAAATAAATAATAATTAAAGTAATTTAAAAAGGGTAAGATATTACTTAATTACAAAAAAGAAAACCATTGTATGCCGTATAGCCGGGCGGCTATACTCTTGACATATATTCGAATATTTAAATAGTATACTACTTTTCGAATATTAAAATAGTATACTGCTTTAAAAATATTCGAATATATAACAAGTATAGCCGAGCGGCTATACGCTTTAAATATTAATTTATTTTAAAAGTATACTCCTTGTTTACAATGGCGCCCGTATGATAATAATGTGCAGATGTCCAAATGAGAGAATAAATTTATATATATATATATTCAGTTTGTCCGATAATCTTCAATTAATACAGTGGAAGGATCAAAATCAAGCTTGCGTACTAATCCCAGCTTCAATTGGCCAACACGGGGAGAAAGAATGCCCTCTTGTTGGCATCGGATTGGTTGTAGGCCAAGAAAAGTATATAGAGTAGAAACTAATGCATTATCTGGACAATGATGAATTAGTGAATGTATGTTTTAACACAAGCAATTTATTTGCAAATTAAATATATTAGAATTTTATAGCTCATAACATGTGAAGGTATCTGACCGAAGAAAAAAGACCAGTACACGCACCACAAAATAAAATAAAAAATCAAAGAACACAACAATTTATCTTTAGTACTTTTCACTTCTTTAACCCAAGAGTGGTAGCACATGCAAGAGCTTTCATCATGCGAGTAATGGTGGGCTTGACATTAGAACATTGAGAGGTAAGAGGGCCTTTGTTTCCATTGTAGGTGAGATCAATGTCACCGGAGGATAGCAAGCAAAACCTCTGGATTATAAGAAAAATAAAAAGAATATGGTCAAAAATAGATGAACTAACCACCACAATGGTGCAAATGGATTATTTAAGCTAAGTAGATGAATTAAAGTTGTTAAGATGAGGCACTTAATAGTTGGATGATATTAGAAAAAGTATATATATAGATGGCCCAATAGTTTAGGCATGGTCTTTTCCTGTCTGGAGTATACATATATTGCAGGGTGTTGAGGAGGACATCAATACTACAAACAGCTTAGCACGTTCTAGATAGAGATTTGGTGATGAATATTCTTAAGGCTAAACAGCTTACTAATTATAGGATACAAAGCTGAACTAGAATACAACTTCGTATAAAAACAGTTAGTGATTGGTTGGACAGTTTGATGGTGTTGAGCCTTCCCAATCGGACTATAAATTGGCCTCAACTCAAAATGGAGTTGCATCATCCTTCCAAAGGTAAAAAAACAGCAAAAAAAATCACAAAGTGGAAGGAAAATCAAGATGGCTCTGAAATTAAGTTTATTGGCAATGCTTTTGTTCTTATTGTTAGCATCTATAGCTAAAGCTCACGCTAGTGTGTTTGACGTGACAAGTGCAACATACGGTGCAACGCCTGGCTCTGATGTTAGTAATGCCTTGGCCAAGGCTTGGAGTGATGCATGTGCATCGCCATCAACGAGTAAAGTTGTTGTTCCGAGCGGGACATACAAGTTAAAAGAAGCAAATTTCAGAGGCCCCTGTAAGGCTCCTATTGAGATGCAAGTTCAAGGCACATTGCAGGCTCCAGCAGACGCTGGCCAACTCACAAGACCGGATACTTGGGTTGGTTTTCAGTACATTGACATGCTCACCTTATCAGGTGGTGGGACTTTTGATGGCCAAGGAGCACTTGCTTGGAGTCAAAATGACTGCCGCGAAAAAACAAATTGCAAACCTATTCCCGTTAGTCTACGGTTTGAATTCCTCACAAATTCCAAAGTTCAGGACATAACTTCACTTAACAGCAAAAATTTCCACATGCATGTTTTCCAGTGCAACCATACTACATTTCAACATCTTACCATCACAGCACCTGACGAGAGCAGAAACACAGATGGAATCCATATCGGGGCTTCGACTGGTATCAACATTACTCATGCAAAGATTGGAACTGGGGATGACTGTGTTTCTATTGGTGATGGCTCCCACCAAATCACAGTGACTGATGTTACTTGTGGGCCAGGCCATGGAATAAGCATTGGAAGCCTTGGAAGATATAAGGAAGAAAAGGACGTGACCGGGATCCTAGTTAAGAACTGCACCCTGACTAATACGCAGAACGGTGTGAGAATCAAAACATGGCCAGATTCTCCTTCGCCTAGCACTGCCTCAGATATACACTATGAGGATATTATCAATGTTAATGTCAGTAACCCTATCCTCATAGACCAATTGTACTGCCCATATACTCAGTGTGACCAAAAGCCTCCGTCAAAAGTTAAGATCAGCAATGTCAGCTTCAAGAACATTAAGGGCTCATCTTTCACTCCACTTGCAGTCAAGCTTGTATGTACCAGGGGCATACCGTGTGAGAATGTGGAGTTGACTGACATTGATCTCACCTACGGTGGAGACCGAGGCCCTCTTACCTCTCTGTGTTCTAATGTCAAGCCCACAATTACTGGCGTGATAAAGGCTCTTGGTTGTGCTACGTCGTCCTTGGCACCTCTTCCTTTATCCAAGAATTAGAAAGTACTAATTAATGTTCTCTGTACATAAATTGATGTGTTCTACTTTGCTTCTGTGCTACATGTTATCTCCTTCGTATCGAGATAAATAAATACACAAGACACTTTTCTTCATTGCCAACAGGATTTAGAGCCCTCTTATAGCATTGTTGACCTGTTTGATCCCAATTTTCGTCACTGAAAACTTCCCTTGTGAATTTGGCAGTAACACCGCATGATATTTCTCTGTCTTATATGAAAAACAACCGATAGATCTTTCTCTTCGAAATTTTGTCAAGACTATTGAAGTGGAAGGGGATGCACAATATATTATTACTGCTCTTGAGAAAGATGGGGAGGATTTGCGTGTGTGGAAGGTCACCTTTTTGAAGAAGCTAAGTGCCTCGCGCATTCTTTCTCTCTAGTGAGATGGCGATATGGCTCCATAGAATGTAATAAGGTGGCTCTAGGCGGAAGAAGATCCGCTGTCCCCATTTTCCCTATCCCTCCATGTCCCATGCCTAATTTCTTGACATGTGTTCAAACACTTAACCCCAATCTAATGCTGTTAACTTAAATAAATAAAAAATAAAATATAAAAACTAAAACGTAAAAAGAAAATAACAACTCCACGGTAGCCACCCAGGTCACGACTCACCCCTAATCTCAATGGCGGCAACGCCTCTCCTCCTCATTTTGCGCCACCCATTTTTCTCCTCCACAATCTCTTAATAAAAATCCATAAATCTTCCACTTTGAATCAAAATCCAGAAATCTTTTGCTTTGAATCCAAACCTAGAAATCTTGCACTTTGATCAAAACCATGAAATCATTTTTGACCCAGAAACTGCAATCCTTCAATGAAACCAAAAAACCCCATCACAAAATCTGATCCCCACATCAATCTCATGGATTCAACAGCAACAACACCCCCTCATTCTCGATCAGGCCACTGCTCCGGACCAAATCAGCCTCACGCCTTGGCCAACGCTTACAACCCAAGCCTCAATCACGATCAATGGTTCTTTGTAAGATAGGATTGGCAGCGCAGACATGGATGCAATCTTGTTAATTGAGCTGAATCTTGTGTCAATGATTCCAAATGAGAGAGAAAAGAGGGACATAGAGAGACAAAAAGAATGGTTGGCCAGTGGTGAGGAGGAGAGGCGGTTCCTGCTGAGGTGGGTACTTGGAGTGGGTGGCTGTCGGAGTTGGGGTAGGTCGTGACTATGCTGGGTTGTTTTTGTTTTCTTTTATTTCTTTTATTTTTTAGGTTCTTCTAATGTCATTAAACTTAACAGTGTTATGCAGGGTTTAAGTTCTGTTCAATTGAGGGACACGTGTCAAGATTTTATAAAGGGGACACAAAGGGAACACCAATTTGGGGACAGTGGATCCGAACTCGGCTCTAGGCATGCCTTGTTGTTAGATCAAGAATCTTTTGGTTAGAGGAAGAGCCTCCATGACTTACGTCATTGTTATTGGATAATACTCCAAGTTTGTCAAATTAATGAAATCTTTCA
Organism: Prunus campanulata; assembly: GCA_034190965.1. Lineage (NCBI taxonomy): Eukaryota > Viridiplantae > Streptophyta > Magnoliopsida > Rosales > Rosaceae > Prunus > Prunus campanulata. The sequence continues at coordinate 1,234,201 of CM067209.1, forward strand.
TTTTCTTTTTAAAAAAAAATAGGAGGGTGAAGCTAGAAAACAATTTTTAGAGGCACCAAGAGTGTGAATAACTTAGTTCGGGGGCCATTACATAAATCTTTTACAAATTCTTCCATGAAATGCTAGAAATGTCTTTAAATTTACGAAGAACTAAATGTAGGCTTGTTTATTGCTATTTTTTGGAAGTTCGAATGAAATTCAAAGACTTTTGACCCACATTGGTAGAAAGAAGGAAAGGCGGAGTCTTTGTAAGTGTGGGAGTAATTGGAAGTGTGGCCAAGTAGAAGCCAATTGGGCTTCAAATTCGATTTGTGCATTAAATATTATATAGATAATACATAATATTTAATTATAAATTAAAAAAAGATGGACCTTCGGCTCTTGAGAAATTTAATTAAGGCACCCGAACGAAAATAAGTAATTTATTTTTTCGTTTCGCACAGCAGAATTAAATCGGTAAAATATTTAAATATTCACTAAAGAAATCATAATTAATACATAATTACAAATTAAAGTAGTTTAAAAAGGCCAAGATATTACTTAATTACATATACTAAAGTAAAGAAGTTGGCCAAAAAACAAAAGTAAAGAAACTAATTTTATATTTTTTTTAATAAAAAAACTCTCCAGACGAAATTTCGTCGGCAGAGGTGTTTTCTTTGTTTTCTATTTGCAGGGTATAGTCCCGAACGGCTATACTTTTAAAATATTCTATTTTTGGGGTATAGCCGAACGGCTGTACGTTTATATTCTTAGCGTATAGCCGCGCTGGCGATACGTTTAAAATAATCTATTTTCCCGAATAGCCGTGCGGCTATACTATTAAAATATTCCATTTCAGGCTAATTTTAAAATATTATATTTTTAGCATATAGCCGTGCGGCTATACGTTTAACACGTTATATTTAAGGCGTATAGCCGCGCGGCGATACTGTTAAAATACTATTTTTTATGGAGTATAGCCGCGCGGCTATACCGACCATACTATTTAGTGAAAAATTAGTATTTAAATATTTTAATTAATTTCATAAAAATTACTTAATAAATACTAATAAATTATATTTAATTATCTTAAATAATTTTGTTGAATTTAAAATTATTTTTAAAATAGTTTCTATTATTTAAAAATTCTAAAAATTGAATTTTAGTCTCCAAACTCTAAATCCAAGTCTCGAACCAAAAACCGTAGCTTTCGAACTTATCCGAACTTGTTCCAAAACCGTTCGCAAGCCTCAAACTCTAACTGTAAATCTACTGTAGGGCACTTAGGACTCGATTAGGCTTGGATAATCACGTAACTCAACCTAGGGCTTTACGATTTAGGTTTCGCTCTCAGTCTTGGGTTAGGTCCAGTTTGAGATTGCTGTCACTTTAAAAAAAAAGTTGTTTATGTTGTGCTTTGAAAATAATTAGCTGTAAAGTAAAGCAGCTCCATGTTTGGTGCAAATGGATTATTTAAGCTAAGTTGATGAATTAAAGTTGTAAAGATGAGGCACTTTCTAGTTGGATGATATTAGAAAAAGTATATACATAAATGGGCCAATAGTGTAGGCATGGCCTTTTCCTGTTGATCTTGTTAACTCTATCCAGGTATGTATGCATGGTTTTGGTCCTCCTTTTCTGGAATATACATATATTGCGGGGTGTTGAGGAGGACAGCAATACAACAAACAGCTTAGCACGTTCTAGATAGAGATTTGGTGATGAATATTCTCAAGGCTAAACAGATTACTAATTATAGGATATAAAGCTAAACTAGAATGCAACTTCGTATAAAAATCGTTAGTGATTGGTTGGATAGTTTGATGGTGTTGAGCCTTCCCAACCCGACTATAAATTGGCCTCAACTCAAAATGGAGTTGCATCATCCTTCCAAAGGAAAAAAACAAAACAGAGAATAAAATAACAAAGTGGAAGGAAAATCAAGATGGCTCTGAAATTAAGTTTCTTGGCAATGCTTTTGTTCTTATTGTTAGCATCTATAGCTAAAGCTCATGCTAGTGTGTTTGACGTGACAAGTGCAACATACGGTGCAACGCCTGGCTCTGATGTCAGTAATGCCTTGGCCAAGGCTTGGAGTGATGCATGTGCATCGCCATCAGCGAGTAAAGTTGTTGTTCCGAGCGGGACATACAAGTTAAAAGAAGCAAATTTCAGAGGCCCCTGTAAGGCTCCTATTGAGATGCAAGTTCAAGGCACATTGCAGGCTCCAGCAGACGCTGGCCAACTCACAAGACCGGATACTTGGGTTGGTTTTCAGTACATTGACATGCTCACCTTATCAGGTGGTGGGACTTTTGATGGCCAAGGAGCACTTGCTTGGAGTCAAAATGACTGCCGCGAAAAAACAAATTGCAAACCTATTCCCGTTAGTCTACGGTTTGAATTCCTCACAAATTCCAAAGTTCAGGACATAACTTCACTTAACAGCAAAAATTTCCACATGCATGTTTTCCAATGCAACCATACTACATTTCAACATCTTACCATCACAGCACCTGACGAGAGCAAAAACACAGATGGAATCCATATCGGGGCTTCGACTGGTATCAACATTACTCATGCAAAGATTGGAACTGGGGATGACTGTGTTTCTATTGGTGATGGCTCCCACCAAATCACAGTGACTGATGTTACTTGTGGGCCAGGCCATGGAATAAGCATTGGAAGCCTTGGAAGATATAAGGAAGAAAAGGACGTGACCGGGATCCTAGTTAAGAACTGCACCCTGACTAATACGCAGAACGGTGTGAGAATCAAAACATGGCCAGATTCTCCTTCGCCTAGCACTGCCTCAGATATACACTATGAGGATATTATCATGGTTAATGTCAGTAACCCTATCCTCATAGACCAATTGTACTGCCCATATACTCAGTGTGACCAAAAGCCTCCGTCAAAAGTTAAGATCAGCAATGTCAGCTTCAAGAACATTAAGGGCTCATCTTTCACTCCACTTGCAGTCAAGCTTGTATGTACCAGGGGCATACCGTGTGAGAATGTGGAGTTGACTGACATTGATCTCACCTACGGTGGAGACCGAGGCCCTCTTACCTCTCTGTGTTCTAATGTCAAGCCCACAATTACTGGCGTGATAAAGGCTCTTGGTTGTGCTACGTCGTCCTTGGCACCTCTTCCTTTATCCAAGAATTAGAAAGTACTAATTAATGTTCTCTGTACATAAATTGATGTGTTCTACTTTGCTTCTGTGCTACATGTTATCTCCTTCGTATCGAGATAAATAAATACACAAGACACTTTTCTTCATTGCCAACAGGATTTAGAGCCCTCTTATAGCATTGTTGACCTGTTTGATCCCAATTTTCGTCACTGAAAACTTCCCTTGTGAATTTGGCAGTAACACCGCATGATATTTCTCTGTCTTATATGAAAAACAACCGATAGATCTTTCTCTTCGAAATTTTGTCAAGACTATTGAAGTGGAAGGGGATGCACAATATATTATTACTGCTCTTGAGAAAGATGGGGAGGATTTGCGTGTGTGGAAGGTCACCTTTTTGAAGAAGCTAAGTGCCTCGCGCATTCTTTCTCTCTAGTGAGATGGCGATATGGCTCCATAGAATGTAATAAGGTGGCTCTAGGCGGAAGAAGATCCGCTGTCCCCATTTTCCCTATCCCTCCATGTCCCATGCCTAATTTCTTGACATGTGTTCAAACACTTAACCCCAATCTAATGTTGTTAACTTAAATAAATAAAAAATAAAATATAAAAACTAAAACGTAAAAAGAAAATAAAAACTCCACGGTAGCCACCCAGGTCACGACTCACCCCTAATCTCAATGGCGGCAACGCCTCTCCTCCTCATTTTGCGCCACCCATTTTTCTCCTCCACAATCTCTTAATAAAAATCCATAAATCTTCCACTTTGAATCAAAATCCAGAAATCTTTTGCTTTGAATCCAAACCTAGAAATCTTGCACTTTGATCAAAACCATGAAATCATTTTTGACCCAGAAACTGCAATCCTTCAATGAAACCAAAAAACCCCATCACAAAATCTGATCCCCACATCAATCTCATGGATTCAACAGCAACAACACCCCCTCATTCTCGATCAGGCCACTGCTCCGGACCAAATCAGCCTCACGCCTTGGCCAACGCTTACAACCCAAGCCTCAATCACGATCAATGGTTCTTTGTAAGATAGGATTGGCAGCGCAGACATGGATGCAATCTTGTTAATTGAGCTGAATCTTGTGTCAATGATTCCAAATGAGAGAGAAAAGAGGGACATAGAGAGACAAAAAGAATGGTTGGCCAGTGGTGAGGAGGAGAGGCGGTTCCTGCTGAGGTGGGTACTTGGAGTGGGTGGCTGTTGGAGTTGGGGTAGGTCGTGACTATGCTGGGTTGTTTTTGTTTTCTTTTATTTCTTTTATTTCTTAGGTTCTTCTAATGTCATTAAACTTAACAGTGTTATGCAGGGTTTAAGTTCTGTTCAATTGAGGGACACGTGTCAAGATTTTATAAAGGGGACACAAAGGGAACACCAATTTGGGGACAGTGGATCCGAACTCGGCTCTAGGCATGCCTTGTTGTTAGATCAAGAATCTTTTGGTTAGAGGAAGAGCCTCCATGACTTACGTCATTGTTATTGGATAATACTCCAAGTTTGTCAAATTAATGAAATCTTTCATTTTCTTTTTAAAAAAAAATAGGAGGGTGAAGCTAGAAAACAATTTTTAGAGGCACCAAGAGTGTGAATAACTTAGTTCGGGGGCCATTACATAAATCTTTTACAAATTCTTCCATGAAATGCTAGAAATGTCTTTAAATTTACGAAGAACTAAATGTAGGCTTGTTTATTGCTATTTTTTGGAAGTTCGAATGAAATTCAAAGACTTTTGTCCCACATTGGTAGAAAGAAGAAAAGGCGGAGTCTTTGTAAGTGTGGCCAAGTAGAAGCCAATTGGGCTTCAAATTCGATTTGTGCATTAAATATTATATAGATAATACATAATATTTAATTATAAATTAAAAAAAGATGGACCTTCGGCTCTTGAGAAATTTAATTAAGGCACCCGAACGAAAATAAGTAATTTATTTTTTCGTTTCGCACAGCAGAATTAAATCGGTAAAATATTTAAATATTCACTAAAGAAATCATAATTAATACATAATTACAAATTAAAGTAGTTTAAAAAGGCCAAGATATTACTTAATTACATATACTAAAGTAAAGAAGTTGGCCAAAAAACAAAAGTAAAGAAACTAATTTTATATTTTTTTTAATAAAAAAACTCTCCAGACGAAATTTCGTCGGCAGAGGTGTTTTCTTTGTTTTCTATTTGCAGGGTATAGTCCCGAACGGCTATACTTTTAAAATATTCTATTTTTGGGGTATAGCCGAACGGCTGTACGTTTATATTCTTAGCGTATAGCCGCGCTGGCGATACGTTTAAAATAATCTATTTTCCCGAATAGCCGTGCGGCTATACTATTAAAATATTCCATTTCAGGCTAATTTTAAAATATTATATTTTTAGCATATAGCCGTGCGGCTATACGTTTAACACGTTATATTTAAGGCGTATAGCCGCGCGGCGATACTGTTAAAATACTATTTTTTATGGAGTATAGCCGCGCGGCTATACCGACCATACTATTTAGTGAAAAATTAGTATTTAAATATTTTAATTAATTTCATAAAAATTACTTAATAAATACTAATAAATTATATTTAATTATCTTAAATAATTTTGTTGAATTTAAAATTATTTTTAAAATAGTTTCTATTATTTAAAAATTCTAAAAATTGAATTTTAGTCTCCAAACTCTAAATCCAAGTCTCGAACCAAAAACCGTAGCTTTCGAACTTATCCGAACTTGTTCCAAAACCGTTCGCAAGCCTCAAACTCTAACTGTAAATCTACTGTAGGGCACTTAGGACTCGATTAGGCTTGGATAATCACGTAACTCAACCTAGGGCTTTACGATTTAGGTTTCGCTCTCAGTCTTGGGTTAGGTCCAGTTTGAGATTGCTGTCACTTTTAAAAAAAAGTTGTTTCTGTTGTGCTTTGAAAATAATTAGCTGTAAAGTAAAGCAGCTCCATGTTTGGTGCAAATGGATTATTTAAGCTAAGTTGATGAATTAAAGTTGTAAAGATGAGGCACTTTCTAGTTGGATGATATTAGAAAAAGTATATACATAAATGGGCCAATAGTGTAGGCATGGCCTTTTCCTGTTGATCTTGTTAACTCTATCCAGGTATGTATGCATGGTTTTGGTCCTCCTTTTCTGGAATATACATATATTGCGGGGTGTTGAGGAGGACAGCAATACAACAAACAGCTTAGCACGTTCTAGATAGAGATTTGGTGATGAATATTCTCAAGGCTAAACAGATTACTAATTATAGGATATAAAGCTAAACTAGAATGCAACTTCGTATAAAAATCGTTAGTGATTGGTTGGATAGTTTGATGGTGTTGAGCCTTCCCAACCCGACTATAAATTGGCCTCAACTCAAAATGGAGTTGCATCATCCTTCCAAAGGAAAAAAACAAAACAGAGAATAAAATAACAAAGTGGAAGGAAAATCAAGATGGCTCTGAAATTAAGTTTCTTGGCAATGCTTTTGTTCTTATTGTTAGCATCTATAGCTAAAGCTCATGCTAGTGTGTTTGACGTGACAAGTGCAACATACGGTGCAACGCCTGGCTCTGATGTCAGTAATGCCTTGGCCAAGGCTTGGAGTGATGCATGTGCATCGCCATCAGCGAGTAAAGTTGTTGTTCCGAGCGGGACATACAAGTTAAAAGAAGCAAATTTCAGAGGCCCCTGTAAGGCTCCTATTGAGATGCAAGTTCAAGGCACATTGCAGGCTCCAGCAGACGCTGGCCAACTCACAAGACCGGATACTTGGGTTGGTTTTCAGTACATTGACATGCTCACCTTATCAGGTGGTGGGACTTTTGATGGCCAAGGAGCACTTGCTTGGAGTCAAAATGACTGCCGCGAAAAAACAAATTGCAAACCTATTCCCGTTAGTCTACGGTTTGAATTCCTCACAAATTCCAAAGTTCAGGACATAACTTCACTTAACAGCAAAAATTTCCACATGCATGTTTTCCAATGCAACCATACTACATTTCAACATCTTACCATCACAGCACCTGACGAGAGCAAAAACACAGATGGAATCCATATCGGGGCTTCGACTGGTATCAACATTACTCATGCAAAGATTGGAACTGGGGATGACTGTGTTTCTATTGGTGATGGCTCCCACCAAATCACAGTGACTGATGTTACTTGTGGGCCAGGCCATGGAATAAGCATTGGAAGCCTTGGAAGATATAAGGAAGAAAAGGACGTGACCGGGATCCTAGTTAAGAACTGCACCCTGACTAATACGCAGAACGGTGTGAGAATCAAAACATGGCCAGATTCTCCTTCGCCTAGCACTGCCTCAGATATACACTATGAGGATATTATCATGGTTAATGTCAGTAACCCTATCCTCATAGACCAATTGTACTGCCCATATACTCAGTGTGACCAAAAGCCTCCGTCAAAAGTTAAGATCAGCAATGTCAGCTTCAAGAACATTAAGGGCTCATCTTTCACTCCACTTGCAGTCAAGCTTGTATGTACCAGGGGCATACCGTGTGAGAATGTGGAGTTGACTGACATTGATCTCACCTACGGTGGAGACCGAGGCCCTCTTACCTCTCTGTGTTCTAATGTCAAGCCCACAATTACTGGCGTGATAAAGGCTCTTGGTTGTGCTACGTCGTCCTTGGCACCTCTTCCTTTATCCAAGAATTAGAAAGTACTAATTAATGTTCTCTGTACATAAATTGATGTGTTCTACTTTGCTTCTGTGCTACATGTTATCTCCTTCGTATCGAGATAAATAAATACACAAGACACTTTTCTTCATTGCCAACAGGATTTAGAGCCCTCTTATAGCATTGTTGACCTGTTTGATCCCAATTTTCGTCACTGAAAACTTCCCTTGTGAATTTGGCAGTAACACCGCATGATATTTCTCTGTCTTATATGAAAAACAACCGATAGATCTTTCTCTTCGAAATTTTGTCAAGACTATTGAAGTGGAAGGGGATGCACAATATATTATTACTGCTCTTGAGAAAGATGGGGAGGATTTGCGTGTGTGGAAGGTCACCTTTTTGAAGAAGCTAAGTGCCTCGCGCATTCTTTCTCTCTAGTGAGATGGCGATATGGCTCCATAGAATGTAATAAGGTGGCTCTAGGCGGAAGAAGATCCGCTGTCCCCATTTTCCCTATCCCTCCATGTCCCATGCCTAATTTCTTGACATGTGTTCAAACACTTAACCCCAATCTAATGCTGTTAACTTAAATAAATAAAAAATAAAATATAAAAACTAAAACGTAAAAAGAAAATAAAAACTCCACGGTAGCCACCCAGGTCACGACTCACCCCTAATCTCAATGGCGGCAACGCCTCTCCTCCTCATTTTGCGCCACCCATTTTTCTCCTCCACAATCTCTTAATAAAAATCCATAAATCTTCCACTTTGAATCAAAATCCAGAAATCTTTTGCTTTGAATCCAAACCTAGAAATCTTGCACTTTGATCAAAACCATGAAATCATTTTTGACCCAGAAACTGCAATCCTTCAATGAAACCAAAAAACCCCATCACAAAATCTGATCCCCACATCAATCTCATGGATTCAACAGCAACAACACCCCCTCATTCTCGATCAGGCCACTGCTCCGGACCAAATCAGCCTCACGCCTTGGCCAACGCTTACAACCCAAGCCTCAATCACGATCAATGGTTCTTTGTAAGATAGGATTGGCAGCGCAGACATGGATGCAATCTTGTTAATTGAGCTGAATCTTGTGTCAATGATTCCAAATGAGAGAGAAAAGAGGGACATAGAGAGACAAAAAGAATGGTTGGCCAGTGGTGAGGAGGAGAGGCGGTTCCTGCTGAGGTGGGTACTTGGAGTGGGTGGCTGTTGGAGTTGGGGTAGGTCGTGACTATACTGGGTTGTTTTTGTTTTCTTTTATTTCTTTTATTTTTTAGGTTCTTCTAATGTCATTAAACTTAACAGTGTTATGCAGGGTTTAAGTTCTGTTCAATTGAGGGACACGTGTCAAGATTTTATAAAGGGGACACAAAGGGAACACCAATTTGGGGACAGTGGATCCGAACTCGGCTCTAGGCATGCCTTGTTGTTAGATCAAGAATCTTTTGGTTAGAGGAAGAGCCTCCATGACTTACGTCATTGTTATTGGATAATACTCCAAGTTTGTCAAATTAATGAAATCTTTCATTTTCTTTTTAAAAAAAAATAGGAGGGTGAAGCTAGAAAACAATTTTTAGAGGCACCAAGAGTGTGAATAACTTAGTTCGGGGGCCATTACATAAATCTTTTACAAATTCTTCCATGAAATGCTAGAAATGTCTTTAAATTTACGAAGAACTAAATGTAGGCTTGTTTATTGCTATTTTTTGGAAGTTCGAATGAAATTCAAAGACTTTTGTCCCACATTGGTAGAAAGAAGAAAAGGCGGAGTCTTTGTAAGTGTGGCCAAGTAGAAGCCAATTGGGCTTCAAATTCGATTTGTGCATTAAATATTATATAGATAATACATAATATTTAATTATAAATTAAAAAAAGATGGACCTTCGGCTCTTGAGAAATTTAATTAAGGCACCCGAACGAAAATAAGTAATTTATTTTTTCGTTTCGCACAGCAGAATTAAATCGGTAAAATATTTAAATATTCACTAAAGAAATCATAATTAATACATAATTACAAATTAAAGTAGTTTAAAAAGGCCAAGATATTACTTAATTACATATACTAAAGTAAAGAAGTTGGCCAAAAAACAAAAGTAAAGAAACTAATTTTATATTTTTTTTAATAAAAAAACTCTCCAGACGAAATTTCGTCGGCAGAGGTGTTTTCTTTGTTTTCTATTTGCAGGGTATAGTCCCGAACGGCTATACTTTTAAAATATTCTATTTTTGGGGTATAGCCGAACGGCTGTACGTTTATATTCTTAGCGTATAGCCGCGCTGGCGATACGTTTAAAATAATCTATTTTCCCGAATAGCCGTGCGGCTATACTATTAAAATATTCCATTTCAGGCTAATTTTAAAATATTATATTTTTAGCATATAGCCGTGCGGCTATACGTTTAACACGTTATATTTAAGGCGTATAGCCGCGCGGCGATACTGTTAAAATACTATTTTTTATGGAGTATAGCCGCGCGGCTATACCGACCATACTATTTAGTGAAAAATTAGTATTTAAATATTTTAATTAATTTCATAAAAATTACTTAATAAATACTAATAAATTATATTTAATTATCTTAAATAATTTTGTTGAATTTAAAATTATTTTTAAAATAGTTTCTATTATTTAAAAATTCTAAAAATTGAATTTTAGTCTCCAAACTCTAAATCCAAGTCTCGAACCAAAAACCGTAGCTTTCGAACTTATCCGAACTTGTTCCAAAACCGTTCGCAAGCCTCAAACTCTAACTGTAAATCTACTGTAGGGCACTTAGGACTCGATTAGGCTTGGATAATCACGTAACTCAACCTAGGGCTTTACGATTTAGGTTTCGCTCTCAGTCTTGGGTTAGGTCCAGTTTGAGATTGCTGTCACTTTTAAAAAAAAGTTGTTTCTGTTGTGCTTTGAAAATAATTAGCTGTAAAGTAAAGCAGCTCCATGTTTGGTGCAAATGGATTATTTAAGCTAAGTTGATGAATTAAAGTTGTGAAGATGAGGCACTTTCTAGTTGGATGATATTAGAAAAAGTATATACATAAATGGGCCAATAGTGTAGGCATGGCCTTTTCCTGTTGATCTTGTTAACTCTATCCAGGTATGTATGCATGGTTTTGGTCCTCCTTTTCTGGAATATACATATATTGCGGGGTGTTGAGGAGGACAGCAATACAACAAACAGCTTAGCACGTTCTAGATAGAGATTTGGTGATGAATATTCTCAAGGCTAAACAGATTACTAATTATAGGATATAAAGCTAAACTAGAATGCAACTTCGTATAAAAATCGTTAGTGATTGGTTGGATAGTTTGATGGTGTTGAGCCTTCCCAACCCGACTATAAATTGGCCTCAACTCAAAATGGAGTTGCATCATCCTTCCAAAGGAAAAAAACAAAACAGAGAATAAAATAACAAAGTGGAAGGAAAATCAAGATGGCTCTGAAATTAAGTTTCTTGGCAATGCTTTTGTTCTTATTGTTAGCATCTATAGCTAAAGCTCATGCTAGTGTGTTTGACGTGACAAGTGCAACATACGGTGCAACGCCTGGCTCTGATGTCAGTAATGCCTTGGCCAAGGCTTGGAGTGATGCATGTGCATCGCCATCAGCGAGTAAAGTTGTTGTTCCGAGCGGGACATACAAGTTAAAAGAAGCAAATTTCAGAGGCCCCTGTAAGGCTCCTATTGAGATGCAAGTTCAAGGCACATTGCAGGCTCCAGCAGACGCTGGCCAACTCACAAGACCGGATACTTGGGTTGGTTTTCAGTACATTGACATGCTCACCTTATCAGGTGGTGGGACTTTTGATGGCCAAGGAGCACTTGCTTGGAGTCAAAATGACTGCCGCGAAAAAACAAATTGCAAACCTATTCCCGTTAGTCTACGGTTTGAATTCCTCACAAATTCCAAAGTTCAGGACATAACTTCACTTAACAGCAAAAATTTCCACATGCATGTTTTCCAATGCAACCATACTACATTTCAACATCTTACCATCACAGCACCTGACGAGAGCAAAAACACAGATGGAATCCATATCGGGGCTTCGACTGGTATCAACATTACTCATGCAAAGATTGGAACTGGGGATGACTGTGTTTCTATTGGTGATGGCTCCCACCAAATCACAGTGACTGATGTTACTTGTGGGCCAGGCCATGGAATAAGCATTGGAAGCCTTGGAAGATATAAGGAAGAAAAGGACGTGACCGGGATCCTAGTTAAGAACTGCACCCTGACTAATACGCAGAACGGTGTGAGAATCAAAACATGGCCAGATTCTCCTTCGCCTAGCACTGCCTCAGATATACACTATGAGGATATTATCATGGTTAATGTCAGTAACCCTATCCTCATAGACCAATTGTACTGCCCATATACTCAGTGTGACCAAAAGCCTCCGTCAAAAGTTAAGATCAGCAATGTCAGCTTCAAGAACATTAAGGGCTCATCTTTCACTCCACTTGCAGTCAAGCTTGTATGTACCAGGGGCATACCGTGTGAGAATGTGGAGTTGACTGACATTGATCTCACCTACGGTGGAGACCGAGGCCCTCTTACCTCTCTGTGTTCTAATGTCAAGCCCACAATTACTGGCGTGATAAAGGCTCTTGGTTGTGCTACGTCGTCCTTGGCACCTCTTCCTTTATCCAAGAATTAGAAAGTACTAATTAATGTTCTCTGTACATAAATTGATGTGTTCTACTTTGCTTCTGTGCTACATGTTATCTCCTTCGTATCGAGATAAATAAATACACAAGACACTTTTCTTCATTGCCAACAGGATTTAGAGCCCTCTTATAGCATTGTTGACCTGTTTGATCCCAATTTTCGTCACTGAAAACTTCCCTTGTGAATTTGGCAGTAACACCGCATGATATTTCTCTGTCTTATATGAAAAACAACCGATAGATCTTTCTCTTCGAAATTTTGTCAAGACTATTGAAGTGGAAGGGGATGCACAATATATTATTACTGCTCTTGAGAAAGATGGGGAGGATTTGCGTGTGTGGAAGGTCACCTTTTTGAAGAAGCTAAGTGCCTCGCGCATTCTTTCTCTCTAGTGAGATGGCGATATGGCTCCATAGAATGTAATAAGGTGGCTCTAGGCGGAAGAAGATCCGCTGTCCCCATTTTCCCTATCCCTCCATGTCCCATGCCTAATTTCTTGACATGTGTTCAAACACTTAACCCCAATCTAATGCTGTTAACTTAAATAAATAAAAAATAAAATATAAAAACTAAAACGTAAAAAGAAAATAAAAACTCCACGGTAGCCACCCAGGTCACGACTCACCCCTAATCTCAATGGCGGCAACGCCTCTCCTCCTCATTTTGCGCCACCCATTTTTCTCCTCCACAATCTCTTAATAAAAATCCATAAATCTTCCACTTTGAATCAAAATCCAGAAATCTTTTGCTTTGAATCCAAACCTAGAAATCTTGCACTTTGATCAAAACCATGAAATCATTTTTGACCCAGAAACTGCAATCCTTCAATGAAACCAAAAAACCCCATCACAAAATCTGATCCCCACATCAATCTCATGGATTCAACAGCAACAACACCCCCTCATTCTCGATCAGGCCACTGCTCCGGACCAAATCAGCCTCACGCCTTGGCCAACGCTTACAACCCAAGCCTCAATCACGATCAATGGTTCTTTGTAAGATAGGATTGGCAGCGCAGACATGGATGCAATCTTGTTAATTGAGCTGAATCTTGTGTCAATGATTCCAAATGAGAGAGAAAAGAGGGACATAGAGAGACAAAAAGAATGGTTGGCCAGTGGTGAGGAGGAGAGGCGGTTCCTGCTGAGGTGGGTACTTGGAGTGGGTGGCTGTCGGAGTTGGGGTAGGTCGTGACTATGCTGGGTTGTTTTTGTTTTCTTTTATTTCTTTTATTTTTTAGGTTCTTCTAATGTCATTAAACTTAACAGTGTTATGCAGGGTTTAAGTTCTGTTCAATTGAGGGACACGTGTCAAGATTTTATAAAGGGGACACAAAGGGAACACCAATTTGGGGACAGTGGATCCGAACTCGGCTCTAGGCATGCCTTGTTGTTAGATCAAGAATCTTTTGGTTAGAGGAAGAGCCTCCATGACTTACGTCATTGTTATTGGATAATACTCCAAGTTTGTCAAATTAATGAAATCTTTCATTTTCTTTTTAAAAAAAAATAGGAGGGTGAAGCTAGAAAACAATTTTTAGAGGCACCAAGAGTGTGAATAACTTAGTTCGGGGGCCATTACATAAATCTTTTACAAATTCTTCCATGAAATGCTAGAAATGTCTTTAAATTTACGAAGAACTAAATGTAGGCTTGTTTATTGCTATTTTTTGGAAGTTCGAATGAAATTCAAAGACTTTTGTCCCACATTGGTAGAAAGAAGAAAAGGCGGAGTCTTTGTAAGTGTGGCCAAGTAGAAGCCAATTGGGCTTCAAATTCGATTTGTGCATTAAATATTATATAGATAATACATAATATTTAATTATAAATTAAAAAAAGATGGACCTTCGGCTCTTGAGAAATTTAATTAAGGCACCCGAACGAAAATAAGTAATTTATTTTTTCGTTTCGCACAGCAGAATTAAATCGGTAAAATATTTAAATATTCACTAAAGAAATCATAATTAATACATAATTACAAATTAAAGTAGTTTAAAAAGGCCAAGATATTACTTAATTACATATACTAAAGTAAAGAAGTTGGCCAAAAAACAAAAGTAAAGAAACTAATTTTATATTTTTTTTAATAAAAAAACTCTCCAGACGAAATTTCGTCGGCAGAGGTGTTTTCTTTGTTTTCTATTTGCAGGGTATAGTCCCGAACGGCTATACTTTTAAAATATTCTATTTTTGGGGTATAGCCGAACGGCTGTACGTTTATATTCTTAGCGTATAGCCGCGCTGGCGATACGTTTAAAATAATCTATTTTCCCGAATAGCCGTGCGGCTATACTATTAAAATATTCCATTTCAGGCTAATTTTAAAATATTATATTTTTAGCATATAGCCGTGCGGCTATACGTTTAACACGTTATATTTAAGGCGTATAGCCGCGCGGCGATACTGTTAAAATACTATTTTTTATGGAGTATAGCCGCGCGGCTATACCGACCATACTATTTAGTGAAAAATTAGTATTTAAATATTTTAATTAATTTCATAAAAATTACTTAATAAATACTAATAAATTATATTTAATTATCTTAAATAATTTTGTTGAATTTAAAATTATTTTTAAAATAGTTTCTATTATTTAAAAATTCTAAAAATTGAATTTTAGTCTCCAAACTCTAAATCCAAGTCTCGAACCAAAAACCGTAGCTTTCGAACTTATCCGAACTTGTTCCAAAACCGTTCGCAAGCCTCAAACTCTAACTGTAAATCTACTGTAGGGCACTTAGGACTCGATTAGGCTTGGATAATCACGTAACTCAACCTAGGGCTTTACGATTTAGGTTTCGCTCTCAGTCTTGGGTTAGGTCCAGTTTGAGATTGCTGTCACTTTTAAAAAAAAGTTGTTTCTGTTGTGCTTTGAAAATAATTAGCTGTAAAGTAAAGCAGCTCCATGTTTGGTGCAAATGGATTATTTAAGCTAAGTTGATGAATTAAAGTTGTGAAGATGAGGCACTTTCTAGTTGGATGATATTAGAAAAAGTATATACATAAATGGGCCAATAGTGTAGGCATGGCCTTTTCCTGTTGATCTTGTTAACTCTATCCAGGTATGTATGCATGGTTTTGGTCCTCCTTTTCTGGAATATACATATATTGCGGGGTGTTGAGGAGGACAGCAATACAACAAACAGCTTAGCACGTTCTAGATAGAGATTTGGTGATGAATATTCTCAAGGCTAAACAGATTACTAATTATAGGATATAAAGCTAAACTAGAATGCAACTTCGTATAAAAATCGTTAGTGATTGGTTGGATAGTTTGATGGTGTTGAGCCTTCCCAACCCGACTATAAATTGGCCTCAACTCAAAATGGAGTTGCATCATCCTTCCAAAGGAAAAAAACAAAACAGAGAATAAAATAACAAAGTGGAAGGAAAATCAAGATGGCTCTGAAATTAAGTTTCTTGGCAATGCTTTTGTTCTTATTGTTAGCATCTATAGCTAAAGCTCATGCTAGTGTGTTTGACGTGACAAGTGCAACATACGGTGCAACGCCTGGCTCTGATGTCAGTAATGCCTTGGCCAAGGCTTGGAGTGATGCATGTGCATCGCCATCAGCGAGTAAAGTTGTTGTTCCGAGCGGGACATACAAGTTAAAAGAAGCAAATTTCAGAGGCCCCTGTAAGGCTCCTATTGAGATGCAAGTTCAAGGCACATTGCAGGCTCCAGCAGACGCTGGCCAACTCACAAGACCGGATACTTGGGTTGGTTTTCAGTACATTGACATGCTCACCTTATCAGGTGGTGGGACTTTTGATGGCCAAGGAGCACTTGCTTGGAGTCAAAATGACTGCCGCGAAAAAACAAATTGCAAACCTATTCCCGTTAGTCTACGGTTTGAATTCCTCACAAATTCCAAAGTTCAGGACATAACTTCACTTAACAGCAAAAATTTCCACATGCATGTTTTCCAATGCAACCATACTACATTTCAACATCTTACCATCACAGCACCTGACGAGAGCAAAAACACAGATGGAATCCATATCGGGGCTTCGACTGGTATCAACATTACTCATGCAAAGATTGGAACTGGGGATGACTGTGTTTCTATTGGTGATGGCTCCCACCAAATCACAGTGACTGATGTTACTTGTGGGCCAGGCCATGGAATAAGCATTGGAAGCCTTGGAAGATATAAGGAAGAAAAGGACGTGACCGGGATCCTAGTTAAGAACTGCACCCTGACTAATACGCAGAACGGTGTGAGAATCAAAACATGGCCAGATTCTCCTTCGCCTAGCACTGCCTCAGATATACACTATGAGGATATTATCATGGTTAATGTCAGTAACCCTATCCTCATAGACCAATTGTACTGCCCATATACTCAGTGTGACCAAAAGCCTCCGTCAAAAGTTAAGATCAGCAATGTCAGCTTCAAGAACATTAAGGGCTCATCTTTCACTCCACTTGCAGTCAAGCTTGTATGTACCAGGGGCATACCGTGTGAGAATGTGGAGTTGACTGACATTGATCTCACCTACGGTGGAGACCGAGGCCCTCTTACCTCTCTGTGTTCTAATGTCAAGCCCACAATTACTGGCGTGATAAAGGCTCTTGGTTGTGCTACGTCGTCCTTGGCACCTCTTCCTTTATCCAAGAATTAGAAAGTACTAATTAATGTTCTCTGTACATAAATTGATGTGTTCTACTTTGCTTCTGTGCTACATGTTATCTCCTTCGTATCGAGATAAATAAATACACAAGACACTTTTCTTCATTGCCAACAGGATTTAGAGCCCTCTTATAGCATTGTTGACCTGTTTGATCCCAATTTTCGTCACTGAAAACTTCCCTTGTGAATTTGGCAGTAACACCGCATGATATTTCTCTGTCTTATATGAAAAACAACCGATAGATCTTTCTCTTCGAAATTTTGTCAAGACTATTGAAGTGGAAGGGGATGCACAATATATTATTACTGCTCTTGAGAAAGATGGGGAGGATTTGCGTGTGTGGAAGGTCACCTTTTTGAAGAAGCTAAGTGCCTCGCGCATTCTTTCTCTCTAGTGAGATGGCGATATGGCTCCATAGAATGTAATAAGGTGGCTCTAGGCGGAAGAAGATCCGCTGTCCCCATTTTCCCTATCCCTCCATGTCCCATGCCTAATTTCTTGACATGTGTTCAAACACTTAACCCCAATCTAATGCTGTTAACTTAAATAAATAAAAAATAAAATATAAAAACTAAAACGTAAAAAGAAAATAACAACTCCACGGTAGCCACCCAGGTCACGACTCACCCCTAATCTCAATGGCGGCAACGCCTCTCCTCCTCATTTTGCGCCACCCATTTTTCTCCTCCACAATCTCTTAATAAAAATCCATAAATCTTCCACTTTGAATCAAAATCCAGAAATCTTTTGCTTTGAATCCAAACCTAGAAATCTTGCACTTTGATCAAAACCATGAAATCATTTTTGACCCAGAAACTGCAATCCTTCAATGAAACCAAAAAACCCCATCACAAAATCTGATCCCCACATCAATCTCATGGATTCAACAGCAACAACACCCCCTCATTCTCGATCAGGCCACTGCTCCGGACCAAATCAGCCTCACGCCTTGGCCAACGCTTACAACCCAAGCCTCAATCACGATCAATGGTTCTTTGTAAGATAGGATTGGCAGCGCAGACATGGATGCAATCTTGTTAATTGAGCTGAATCTTGTGTCAATGATTCCAAATGAGAGAGAAAAGAGGGACATAGAGAGACAAAAAGAATGGTTGGCCAGTGGTGAGGAGGAGAGGCGGTTCCTGCTGAGGTGGGTACTTGGAGTGGGTGGCTGTCGGAGTTGGGGTAGGTCGTGACTATGCTGGGTTGTTTTTGTTTTCTTTTATTTCTTTTATTTTTTAGGTTCTTCTAATGTCATTAAACTTAACAGTGTTATGCAGGGTTTAAGTTCTGTTCAATTGAGGGACACGTGTCAAGATTTTATAAAGGGGACACAAAGGGAACACCAATTTGGGGACAGTGGATCCGAACTCGGCTCTAGGCATGCCTTGTTGTTAGATCAAGAATCTTTTGGTTAGAGGAAGAGCCTCCATGACTTACGTCATTGTTATTGGATAATACTCCAAGTTTGTCAAATTAATGAAATCTTTCATTTTCTTTTTAAAAAAAAATAGGAGGGTGAAGCTAGAAAACAATTTTTAGAGGCACCAAGAGTGTGAATAACTTAGTTCGGGGGCCATTACATAAATCTTTTACAAATTCTTCCATGAAATGCTAGAAATGTCTTTAAATTTACGAAGAACTAAATGTAGGCTTGTTTATTGCTATTTTTTGGAAGTTCGAATGAAATTCAAAGACTTTTGTCCCACATTGGTAGAAAGAAGAAAAGGCGGAGTCTTTGTAAGTGTGGCCAAGTAGAAGCCAATTGGGCTTCAAATTCGATTTGTGCATTAAATATTATATAGATAATACATAATATTTAATTATAAATTAAAAAAAGATGGACCTTCGGCTCTTGAGAAATTTAATTAAGGCACCCGAACGAAAATAAGTAATTTATTTTTTCGTTTCGCACAGCAGAATTAAATCGGTAAAATATTTAAATATTCACTAAAGAAATCATAATTAATACATAATTACAAATTAAAGTAGTTTAAAAAGGCCAAGATATTACTTAATTACATATACTAAAGTAAAGAAGTTGGCCAAAAAACAAAAGTAAAGAAACTAATTTTATATTTTTTTTAATAAAAAAACTCTCCAGACGAAATTTCGTCGGCAGAGGTGTTTTCTTTGTTTTCTATTGGCAGGGTATAGTCCCGAACGGCTATACTTTTAAAATATTCTATTTTTGGGGTATAGCCGAACGGCTGTACGTTTATATTCTTAGCGTATAGCCGCGCTGGCGATACGTTTAAAATAATCTATTTTCCCGAATAGCCGTGCGGCTATACTATTAAAATATTCCATTTCAGGCTAATTTTAAAATATTATATTTTTAGCATATAGCCGTGCGGCTATACGTTTAACACGTTATATTTAAGGTGTATAGCCGCGCGGCGATACTGTTAAAATACTATTTTTTATGGAGTATAGCCGCGCGGCTATACCGACCATACTATTTAGTGAAAAATTAGTATTTAAATATTTTAATTAATTTCATAAAAATTACTTAATAAATACTAATAAATTATATTTAATTATCTTAAATAATTTTGTTGAATTTAAAATTATTTTTAAAATAGTTTCTATTATTTAAAAATTCTAAAAATTGAATTTTAGTCTCCAAACTCTAAATCCAAGTCTCGAACCAAAAACCGTAGCTTTCGAACTTATCCGAACTTGTTCCAAAACCGTTCGCAAGCCTCAAACTCTAACTGTAAATCTACTGTAGGGCACTTAGGACTCGATTAGGCTTGGATAATCACGTAACTCAACCTAGGGCTTTACGATTTAGGTTTCGCTCTCAGTCTTGGGTTAGGTCCAGTTTGAGATTGCTGTCACTTTTAAAAAAAAGTTGTTTCTGTTGTGCTTTGAAAATAATTAGCTGTAAAGTAAAGCAGCTCCATGTTTGGTGCAAATGGATTATTTAAGCTAAGTTGATGAATTAAAGTTGTAAAGATGAGGCACTTTCTAGTTGGATGATATTAGAAAAAGTATATACATAAATGGGCCAATAGTGTAGGCATGGCCTTTTCCTGTTGATCTTGTTAACTCTATCCAGGTATGTATGCATGGTTTTGGTCCTCCTTTTCTGGAATATACATATATTGCGGGGTGTTGAGGAGGACAGCAATACAACAAACAGCTTAGCACGTTCTAGATAGAGATTTGGTGATGAATATTCTCAAGGCTAAACAGATTACTAATTATAGGATATAAAGCTAAACTAGAATGCAACTTCGTATAAAAATCGTTAGTGATTGGTTGGATAGTTTGATGGTGTTGAGCCTTCCCAACCCGACTATAAATTGGCCTCAACTCAAAATGGAGTTGCATCATCCTTCCAAAGGAAAAAAACAAAACAGAGAATAAAATAACAAAGTGGAAGGAAAATCAAGATGGCTCTGAAATTAAGTTTCTTGGCAATGCTTTTGTTCTTATTGTTAGCATCTATAGCTAAAGCTCATGCTAGTGTGTTTGACGTGACAAGTGCAACATACGGTGCAACGCCTGGCTCTGATGTCAGTAATGCCTTGGCCAAGGCTTGGAGTGATGCATGTGCATCGCCATCAGCGAGTAAAGTTGTTGTTCCGAGCGGGACATACAAGTTAAAAGAAGCAAATTTCAGAGGCCCCTGTAAGGCTCCTATTGAGATGCAAGTTCAAGGCACATTGCAGGCTCCAGCAGACGCTGGCCAACTCACAAGACCGGATACTTGGGTTGGTTTTCAGTACATTGACATGCTCACCTTATCAGGTGGTGGGACTTTTGATGGCCAAGGAGCACTTGCTTGGAGTCAAAATGACTGCCGCGAAAAAACAAATTGCAAACCTATTCCCGTTAGTCTACGGTTTGAATTCCTCACAAATTCCAAAGTTCAGGACATAACTTCACTTAACAGCAAAAATTTCCACATGCATGTTTTCCAATGCAACCATACTACATTTCAACATCTTACCATCACAGCACCTGACGAGAGCAAAAACACAGATGGAATCCATATCGGGGCTTCGACTGGTATCAACATTACTCATGCAAAGATTGGAACTGGGGATGACTGTGTTTCTATTGGTGATGGCTCCCACCAAATCACAGTGACTGATGTTACTTGTGGGCCAGGCCATGGAATAAGCATTGGAAGCCTTGGAAGATATAAGGAAGAAAAGGACGTGACCGGGATCCTAGTTAAGAACTGCACCCTGACTAATACGCAGAACGGTGTGAGAATCAAAACATGGCCAGATTCTCCTTCGCCTAGCACTGCCTCAGATATACACTATGAGGATATTATCATGGTTAATGTCAGTAACCCTATCCTCATAGACCAATTGTACTGCCCATATACTCAGTGTGACCAAAAGCCTCCGTCAAAAGTTAAGATCAGCAATGTCAGCTTCAAGAACATTAAGGGCTCATCTTTCACTCCACTTGCAGTCAAGCTTGTATGTACCAGGGGCATACCGTGTGAGAATGTGGAGTTGACTGACATTGATCTCACCTACGGTGGAGACCGAGGCCCTCTTACCTCTCTGTGTTCTAATGTCAAGCCCACAATTACTGGCGTGATAAAGGCTCTTGGTTGTGCTACGTCGTCCTTGGCACCTCTTCCTTTATCCAAGAATTAGAAAGTACTAATTAATGTTCTCTGTACATAAATTGATGTGTTCTACTTTGCTTCTGTGCTACATGTTATCTCCTTCGTATCGAGATAAATAAATACACAAGACACTTTTCTTCATTGCCAACAGGATTTAGAGCCCTCTTATAGCATTGTTGACCTGTTTGATCCCAATTTTCGTCACTGAAAACTTCCCTTGTGAATTTGGCAGTAACACCGCATGATATTTCTCTGTCTTATATGAAAAACAACCGATAGATCTTTCTCTTCGAAATTTTGTCAAGACTATTGAAGTGGAAGGGGATGCACAATATATTATTACTGCTCTTGAGAAAGATGGGGAGGATTTGCGTGTGTGGAAGGTCACCTTTTTGAAGAAGCTAAGTGCCTCGCGCATTCTTTCTCTCTAGTGAGATGGCGATATGGCTCCATAGAATGTAATAAGGTGGCTCTAGGCGGAAGAAGATCCGCTGTCCCCATTTTCCCTATCCCTCCATGTCCCATGCCTAATTTCTTGACATGTGTTCAAACACTTAACCCCAATCTAATGTTGTTAACTTAAATAAATAAAAAATAAAATATAAAAACTAAAACGTAAAAAGAAAATAAAAACTCCACGGTAGCCACCCAGGTCACGACTCACCCCTAATCTCAATGGCGGCAACGCCTCTCCTCCTCATTTTGCGCCACCCATTTTTCTCCTCCACAATCTCTTAATAAAAATCCATAAATCTTCCACTTTGAATCAAAATCCAGAAATCTTTTGCTTTGAATCCAAACCTAGAAATCTTGCACTTTGATCAAAACCATGAAATCATTTTTGACCCAGAAACTGCAATCCTTCAATGAAACCAAAAAACCCCATCACAAAATCTGATCCCCACATCAATCTCATGGATTCAACAGCAACAACACCCCCTCATTCTCGATCAGGCCACTGCTCCGGACCAAATCAGCCTCACGCCTTGGCCAACGCTTACAACCCAAGCCTCAATCACGATCAATGGTTCTTTGTAAGATAGGATTGGCAGCGCAGACATGGATGCAATCTTGTTAATTGAGCTGAATCTTGTGTCAATGATTCCAAATGAGAGAGAAAAGAGGGACATAGAGAGACAAAAAGAATGGTTGGCCAGTGGTGAGGAGGAGAGGCGGTTCCTGCTGAGGTGGGTACTTGGAGTGGGTGGCTGTCGGAGTTGGGGTAGGTCGTGACTATGCTGGGTTGTTTTTGTTTTCTTTTATTTCTTTTATTTTTTAGGTTCTTCTAATGTCATTAAACTTAACAGTGTTATGCAGGGTTTAAGTTCTGTTCAATTGAGGGACACGTGTCAAGATTTTATAAAGGGGACACAAAGGGAACACCAATTTGGGGACAGTGGATCCGAACTCGGCTCTAGGCATGCCTTGTTGTTAGATCAAGAATCTTTTGGTTAGAGGAAGAGCCTCCATGACTTACGTCATTGTTATTGGATAATACTCCAAGTTTGTCAAATTAATGAAATCTTTCATTTTCTTTTTTAAAAAAAATAGGAGGGTGAAGCTAGAAAACAATTTTTAGAGGCACCAAGAGTGTGAATAACTTAGTTCGGGGGCCATTACATAAATCTTTTACAAATTCTTCCATGAAATGCTAGAAATGTCTTTAAATTTACGAAGAACTAAATGTAGGCTTGTTTATTGCTATTTTTTGGAAGTTCGAATGAAATTCAAAGACTTTTGTCCCACATTGGTAGAAAGAAGAAAAGGCGGAGTCTTTGTAAGTGTGGCCAAGTAGAAGCCAATTGGGCTTCAAATTCGATTTGTGCATTAAATATTATATAGATAATACATAATATTTAATTATAAATTAAAAAAAGATGGACCTTCGGCTCTTGAGAAATTTAATTAAGGCACCCGAACGAAAATAAGTAATTTATTTTTTCGTTTCGCACAGCAGAATTAAATCGGTAAAATATTTAAATATTCACTAAAGAAATCATAATTAATACATAATTACAAATTAAAGTAGTTTAAAAAGGCTAAGATATTACTTAATTACATATACTAAAGTAAAGAAGTTGGCCAAAAAACAAAAGTAAAGAAACTAATTTTATATTTTTTTTAATAAAAAAACTCTCCAGACGAAATTTCGTCGGCAGAGGTGTTTTCTTTGTTTTCTATTTGCAGGGTATAGTCCCGAACGGCTATACTTTTAAAATATTCTATTTTTGGGGTATAGCCGAACGGCTGTACGTTTATATTCTTAGCGTATAGCCGCGCTGGCGATACGTTTAAAATAATCTATTTTCCCGAATAGCCGTGCGGCTATACTATTAAAATATTCCATTTCAGGCTAATTTTAAAATATTATATTTTTAGCATATAGCCGTGCGGCTATACGTTTAACACGTTATATTTAAGGCGTATAGCCGCGCGGCGATACTGTTAAAATACTATTTTTTATGGAGTATAGCCGCGCGGCTATACCGACCATACTATTTAGTGAAAAATTAGTATTTAAATATTTTAATTAATTTCATAAAAATTACTTAATAAATACTAATAAATTATATTTAATTATCTTAAATAATTTTGTTGAATTTAAAATTATTTTTAAAATAGTTTCTATTATTTAAAAATTCTAAAAATTGAATTTTAGTCTCCAAACTCTAAATCCAAGTCTCGAACCAAAAACCGTAGCTTTCGAACTTATCCGAACTTGTTCCAAAACCGTTCGCAAGCCTCAAACTCTAACTGTAAATCTACTGTAGGGCACTTAGGACTCGATTAGGCTTGGATAATCACGTAACTCAACCTAGGGCTTTACGATTTAGGTTTCGCTCTCAGTCTTGGGTTAGGTCCAGTTTGAGATTGCTGTCACTTTTAAAAAAAAGTTGTTTCTGTTGTGCTTTGAAAATAATTAGCTGTAAAGTAAAGCAGCTCCATGTTTGGTGCAAATGGATTATTTAAGCTAAGTTGATGAATTAAAGTTGTAAAGATGAGGCACTTTCTAGTTGGATGATATTAGAAAAAGTATATACATAAATGGGCCAATAGTGTAGGCATGGCCTTTTCCTGTTGATCTTGTTAACTCTATCCAGGTATGTATGCATGGTTTTGGTCCTCCTTTTCTGGAATATACATATATTGCGGGGTGTTGAGGAGGACAGCAATACAACAAACAGCTTAGCACGTTCTAGATAGAGATTTGGTGATGAATATTCTCAAGGCTAAACAGATTACTAATTATAGGATATAAAGCTAAACTAGAATGCAACTTCGTATAAAAATCGTTAGTGATTGGTTGGATAGTTTGATGGTGTTGAGCCTTCCCAACCCGACTATAAATTGGCCTCAACTCAAAATGGAGTTGCATCATCCTTCCAAAGGAAAAAAACAAAACAGAGAATAAAATAACAAAGTGGAAGGAAAATCAAGATGGCTCTGAAATTAAGTTTCTTGGCAATGCTTTTGTTCTTATTGTTAGCATCTATAGCTAAAGCTCATGCTAGTGTGTTTGACGTGACAAGTGCAACATACGGTGCAACGCCTGGCTCTGATGTCAGTAATGCCTTGGCCAAGGCTTGGAGTGATGCATGTGCATCGCCATCAGCGAGTAAAGTTGTTGTTCCGAGCGGGACATACAAGTTAAAAGAAGCAAATTTCAGAGGCCCCTGTAAGGCTCCTATTGAGATGCAAGTTCAAGGCACATTGCAGGCTCCAGCAGACGCTGGCCAACTCACAAGACCGGATACTTGGGTTGGTTTTCAGTACATTGACATGCTCACCTTATCAGGTGGTGGGACTTTTGATGGCCAAGGAGCACTTGCTTGGAGTCAAAATGACTGCCGCGAAAAAACAAATTGCAAACCTATTCCCGTTAGTCTACGGTTTGAATTCCTCACAAATTCCAAAGTTCAGGACATAACTTCACTTAACAGCAAAAATTTCCACATGCATGTTTTCCAATGCAACCATACTACATTTCAACATCTTACCATCACAGCACCTGACGAGAGCAAAAACACAGATGGAATCCATATCGGGGCTTCGACTGGTATCAACATTACTCATGCAAAGATTGGAACTGGGGATGACTGTGTTTCTATTGGTGATGGCTCCCACCAAATCACAGTGACTGATGTTACTTGTGGGCCAGGCCATGGAATAAGCATTGGAAGCCTTGGAAGATATAAGGAAGAAAAGGACGTGACCGGGATCCTAGTTAAGAACTGCACCCTGACTAATACGCAGAACGGTGTGAGAATCAAAACATGGCCAGATTCTCCTTCGCCTAGCACTGCCTCAGATATACACTATGAGGATATTATCATGGTTAATGTCAGTAACCCTATCCTCATAGACCAATTGTACTGCCCATATACTCAGTGTGACCAAAAGCCTCCGTCAAAAGTTAAGATCAGCAATGTCAGCTTCAAGAACATTAAGGGCTCATCTTTCACTCCACTTGCAGTCAAGCTTGTATGTACCAGGGGCATACCGTGTGAGAATGTGGAGTTGACTGACATTGATCTCACCTACGGTGGAGACCGAGGCCCTCTTACCTCTCTGTGTTCTAATGTCAAGCCCACAATTACTGGCGTGATAAAGGCTCTTGGTTGTGCTACGTCGTCCTTGGCACCTCTTCCTTTATCCAAGAATTAGAAAGTACTAATTAATGTTCTCTGTACATAAATTGATGTGTTCTACTTTGCTTCTGTGCTACATGTTATCTCCTTCGTATCGAGATAAATAAATACACAAGACACTTTTCTTCATTGCCAACAGGATTTAGAGCCCTCTTATAGCATTGTTGACCTGTTTGATCCCAATTTTCGTCACTGAAAACTTCCCTTGTGAATTTGGCAGTAACACCGCATGATATTTCTCTGTCTTATATGAAAAACAACCGATAGATCTTTCTCTTCGAAATTTTGTCAAGACTATTGAAGTGGAAGGGGATGCACAATATATTATTACTGCTCTTGAGAAAGATGGGGAGGATTTGCGTGTGTGGAAGGTCACCTTTTTGAAGAAGCTAAGTGCCTCGCGCATTCTTTCTCTCTAGTGAGATGGCGATATGGCTCCATAGAATGTAATAAGGTGGCTCTAGGCGGAAGAAGATCCGCTGTCCCCATTTTCCCTATCCCTCCATGTCCCATGCCTAATTTCTTGACATGTGTTCAAACACTTAACCCCAATCTAATGCTGTTAACTTAAATAAATAAAAAATAAAATATAAAAACTAAAACGTAAAAAGAAAATAAAAACTCCACGGTAGCCACCCAGGTCACGACTCACCCCTAATCTCAATGGCGGCAACGCCTCTCCTCCTCATTTTGCGCCACCCATTTTTCTCCTCCACAATCTCTTAATAAAAATCCATAAATCTTCCACTTTGAATCAAAATCCAGAAATCTTTTGCTTTGAATCCAAACCTAGAAATCTTGCACTTTGATCAAAACCATGAAATCATTTTTGACCCAGAAACTGCAATCCTTCAATGAAACCAAAAAACCCCATCACAAAATCTGATCCCCACATCAATCTCATGGATTCAACAGCAACAACACCCCCTCATTCTCGATCAGGCCACTGCTCCGGACCAAATCAGCCTCACGCCTTGGCCAACGCTTACAACCCAAGCCTCAATCACGATCAATGGTTCTTTGTAAGATAGGATTGGCAGCGCAGACATGGATGCAATCTTGTTAATTGAGCTGAATCTTGTGTCAATGATTCCAAATGAGAGAGAAAAGAGGGACATAGAGAGACAAAAAGAATGGTTGGCCAGTGGTGAGGAGGAGAGGCGGTTCCTGCTGAGGTGGGTACTTGGAGTGGGTGGCTGTCGGAGTTGGGGTAGGTCGTGACTATGCTGGGTTGTTTTTGTTTTCTTTTATTTCTTTTATTTTTTAGGTTCTTCTAATGTCATTAAACTTAACAGTGTTATGCAGGGTTTAAGTTCTGTTCAATTGAGGGACACGTGTCAAGATTTTATAAAGGGGACACAAAGGGAACACCAATTTGGGGACAGTGGATCCGAACTCGGCTCTAGGCATGCCTTGTTGTTAGATCAAGAATCTTTTGGTTAGAGGAAGAGCCTCCATGACTTACGTCATTGTTATTGGATAATACTCCAAGTTTGTCAAATTAATGAAATCTTTCATTTTCTTTTTAAAAAAAAATAGGAGGGTGAAGCTAGAAAACAATTTTTAGAGGCACCAAGAGTGTGAATAACTTAGTTCGGGGGCCATTACATAAATCTTTTACAAATTCTTCCATGAAATGCTAGAAATGTCTTTAAATTTACGAAGAACTAAATGTAGGCTTGTTTATTGCTATTTTTTGGAAGTTCGAATGAAATTCAAAGACTTTTGTCCCACATTGGTAGAAAGAAGAAAAGGCGGAGTCTTTGTAAGTGTGGCCAAGTAGAAGCCAATTGGGCTTCAAATTCGATTTGTGCATTAAATATTATATAGATAATACATAATATTTAATTATAAATTAAAAAAAGATGGACCTTCGGCTCTTGAGAAATTTAATTAAGGCACCCGAACGAAAATAAGTAATTTATTTTTTCGTTTCGCACAGCAGAATTAAATCGGTAAAATATTTAAATATTCACTAAAGAAATCATAATTAATACATAATTACAAATTAAAGTAGTTTAAAAAGGCTAAGATATTACTTAATTACATATACTAAAGTAAAGAAGTTGGCCAAAAAACAAAAGTAAAGAAACTAATTTTATATTTTTTTTAATAAAAAAACTCTCCAGACGAAATTTCGTCGGCAGAGGTGTTTTCTTTGTTTTCTATTTGCAGGGTATAGTCCCGAACGGCTATACTTTTAAAATATTCTATTTTTGGGGTATAGCCGAACGGCTGTACGTTTATATTCTTAGCGTATAGCCGCGCTGGCGATACGTTTAAAATAATCTATTTTCCCGAATAGCCGTGCGGCTATACTATTAAAATATTCCATTTCAGGCTAATTTTAAAATATTATATTTTTAGCATATAGCCGTGCGGCTATACGTTTAACACGTTATATTTAAGGCGTATAGCCGCGCGGCGATACTGTTAAAATACTATTTTTTATGGAGTATAGCCGCGCGGCTATACCGACCATACTATTTAGTGAAAAATTAGTATTTAAATATTTTAATTAATTTCATAAAAATTACTTAATAAATACTAATAAATTATATTTAATTATCTTAAATAATTTTGTTGAATTTAAAATTATTTTTAAAATAGTTTCTATTATTTAAAAATTCTAAAAATTGAATTTTAGTCTCCAAACTCTAAATCCAAGTCTCGAACCAAAAACCGTAGCTTTCGAACTTATCCGAACTTGTTCCAAAACCGTTCGCAAGCCTCAAACTCTAACTGTAAATCTACTGTAGGGCACTTAGGACTCGATTAGGCTTGGATAATCACGTAACTCAACCTAGGGCTTTACGATTTAGGTTTCGCTCTCAGTCTTGGGTTAGGTCCAGTTTGAGATTGCTGTCACTTTTAAAAAAAAGTTGTTTCTGTTGTGCTTTGAAAATAATTAGCTGTAAAGTAAAGCAGCTCCATGTTTGGTGCAAATGGATTATTTAAGCTAAGTTGATGAATTAA
This sequence comes from Prunus campanulata, assembly GCA_034190965.1. NCBI lineage: Eukaryota > Viridiplantae > Streptophyta > Magnoliopsida > Rosales > Rosaceae > Prunus > Prunus campanulata. The sequence continues at coordinate 1,263,500 of CM067209.1, forward strand.
AGTTGTAAAGATGAGGCACTTTCTAGTTGGATGATATTAGAAAAAGTATATACATAAATGGGCCAATAGTGTAGGCATGGCCTTTTCCTGTTGATCTTGTTAACTCTATCCAGGTATGTATGCATGGTTTTGGTCCTCCTTTTCTGGAATATACATATATTGCGGGGTGTTGAGGAGGACAGCAATACAACAAACAGCTTAGCACGTTCTAGATAGAGATTTGGTGATGAATATTCTCAAGGCTAAACAGATTACTAATTATAGGATATAAAGCTAAACTAGAATGCAACTTCGTATAAAAATCGTTAGTGATTGGTTGGATAGTTTGATGGTGTTGAGCCTTCCCAACCCGACTATAAATTGGCCTCAACTCAAAATGGAGTTGCATCATCCTTCCAAAGGAAAAAAACAAAACAGAGAATAAAATAACAAAGTGGAAGGAAAATCAAGATGGCTCTGAAATTAAGTTTCTTGGCAATGCTTTTGTTCTTATTGTTAGCATCTATAGCTAAAGCTCATGCTAGTGTGTTTGACGTGACAAGTGCAACATACGGTGCAACGCCTGGCTCTGATGTCAGTAATGCCTTGGCCAAGGCTTGGAGTGATGCATGTGCATCGCCATCAGCGAGTAAAGTTGTTGTTCCGAGCGGGACATACAAGTTAAAAGAAGCAAATTTCAGAGGCCCCTGTAAGGCTCCTATTGAGATGCAAGTTCAAGGCACATTGCAGGCTCCAGCAGACGCTGGCCAACTCACAAGACCGGATACTTGGGTTGGTTTTCAGTACATTGACATGCTCACCTTATCAGGTGGTGGGACTTTTGATGGCCAAGGAGCACTTGCTTGGAGTCAAAATGACTGCCGCGAAAAAACAAATTGCAAACCTATTCCCGTTAGTCTACGGTTTGAATTCCTCACAAATTCCAAAGTTCAGGACATAACTTCACTTAACAGCAAAAATTTCCACATGCATGTTTTCCAATGCAACCATACTACATTTCAACATCTTACCATCACAGCACCTGACGAGAGCAAAAACACAGATGGAATCCATATCGGGGCTTCGACTGGTATCAACATTACTCATGCAAAGATTGGAACTGGGGATGACTGTGTTTCTATTGGTGATGGCTCCCACCAAATCACAGTGACTGATGTTACTTGTGGGCCAGGCCATGGAATAAGCATTGGAAGCCTTGGAAGATATAAGGAAGAAAAGGACGTGACCGGGATCCTAGTTAAGAACTGCACCCTGACTAATACGCAGAACGGTGTGAGAATCAAAACATGGCCAGATTCTCCTTCGCCTAGCACTGCCTCAGATATACACTATGAGGATATTATCATGGTTAATGTCAGTAACCCTATCCTCATAGACCAATTGTACTGCCCATATACTCAGTGTGACCAAAAGCCTCCGTCAAAAGTTAAGATCAGCAATGTCAGCTTCAAGAACATTAAGGGCTCATCTTTCACTCCACTTGCAGTCAAGCTTGTATGTACCAGGGGCATACCGTGTGAGAATGTGGAGTTGACTGACATTGATCTCACCTACGGTGGAGACCGAGGCCCTCTTACCTCTCTGTGTTCTAATGTCAAGCCCACAATTACTGGCGTGATAAAGGCTCTTGGTTGTGCTACGTCGTCCTTGGCACCTCTTCCTTTATCCAAGAATTAGAAAGTACTAATTAATGTTCTCTGTACATAAATTGATGTGTTCTACTTTGCTTCTGTGCTACATGTTATCTCCTTCGTATCGAGATAAATAAATACACAAGACACTTTTCTTCATTGCCAACAGGATTTAGAGCCCTCTTATAGCATTGTTGACCTGTTTGATCCCAATTTTCGTCACTGAAAACTTCCCTTGTGAATTTGGCAGTAACACCGCATGATATTTCTCTGTCTTATATGAAAAACAACCGATAGATCTTTCTCTTCGAAATTTTGTCAAGACTATTGAAGTGGAAGGGGATGCACAATATATTATTACTGCTCTTGAGAAAGATGGGGAGGATTTGCGTGTGTGGAAGGTCACCTTTTTGAAGAAGCTAAGTGCCTCGCGCATTCTTTCTCTCTAGTGAGATGGCGATATGGCTCCATAGAATGTAATAAGGTGGCTCTAGGCGGAAGAAGATCCGCTGTCCCCATTTTCCCTATCCCTCCATGTCCCATGCCTAATTTCTTGACATGTGTTCAAACACTTAACCCCAATCTAATGCTGTTAACTTAAATAAATAAAAAATAAAATATAAAAACTAAAACGTAAAAAGAAAATAAAAACTCCACGGTAGCCACCCAGGTCACGACTCACCCCTAATCTCAATGGCGGCAACGCCTCTCCTCCTCATTTTGCGCCACCCATTTTTCTCCTCCACAATCTCTTAATAAAAATCCATAAATCTTCCACTTTGAATCAAAATCCAGAAATCTTTTGCTTTGAATCCAAACCTAGAAATCTTGCACTTTGATCAAAACCATGAAATCATTTTTGACCCAGAAACTGCAATCCTTCAATGAAACCAAAAAACCCCATCACAAAATCTGATCCCCACATCAATCTCATGGATTCAACAGCAACAACACCCCCTCATTCTCGATCAGGCCACTGCTCCGGACCAAATCAGCCTCACGCCTTGGCCAACGCTTACAACCCAAGCCTCAATCACGATCAATGGTTCTTTGTAAGATAGGATTGGCAGCGCAGACATGGATGCAATCTTGTTAATTGAGCTGAATCTTGTGTCAATGATTCCAAATGAGAGAGAAAAGAGGGACATAGAGAGACAAAAAGAATGGTTGGCCAGTGGTGAGGAGGAGAGGCGGTTCCTGCTGAGGTGGGTACTTGGAGTGGGTGGCTGTCGGAGTTGGGGTAGGTCGTGACTATGCTGGGTTGTTTTTGTTTTCTTTTATTTCTTTTATTTTTTAGGTTCTTCTAATGTCATTAAACTTAACAGTGTTATGCAGGGTTTAAGTTCTGTTCAATTGAGGGACACGTGTCAAGATTTTATAAAGGGGACACAAAGGGAACACCAATTTGGGGACAGTGGATCCGAACTCGGCTCTAGGCATGCCTTGTTGTTAGATCAAGAATCTTTTGGTTAGAGGAAGAGCCTCCATGACTTACGTCATTGTTATTGGATAATACTCCAAGTTTGTCAAATTAATGAAATCTTTCATTTTCTTTTTAAAAAAAAATAGGAGGGTGAAGCTAGAAAACAATTTTTAGAGGCACCAAGAGTGTGAATAACTTAGTTCGGGGGCCATTACATAAATCTTTTACAAATTCTTCCATGAAATGCTAGAAATGTCTTTAAATTTACGAAGAACTAAATGTAGGCTTGTTTATTGCTATTTTTTGGAAGTTCGAATGAAATTCAAAGACTTTTGTCCCACATTGGTAGAAAGAAGAAAAGGCGGAGTCTTTGTAAGTGTGGCCAAGTAGAAGCCAATTGGGCTTCAAATTCGATTTGTGCATTAAATATTATATAGATAATACATAATATTTAATTATAAATTAAAAAAAGATGGACCTTCGGCTCTTGAGAAATTTAATTAAGGCACCCGAACGAAAATAAGTAATTTATTTTTTCGTTTCGCACAGCAGAATTAAATCGGTAAAATATTTAAATATTCACTAAAGAAATCATAATTAATACATAATTACAAATTAAAGTAGTTTAAAAAGGCTAAGATATTACTTAATTACATATACTAAAGTAAAGAAGTTGGCCAAAAAACAAAAGTAAAGAAACTAATTTTATATTTTTTTTAATAAAAAAACTCTCCAGACGAAATTTCGTCGGCAGAGGTGTTTTCTTTGTTTTCTATTTGCAGGGTATAGTCCCGAACGGCTATACTTTTAAAATATTCTATTTTTGGGGTATAGCCGAACGGCTGTACGTTTATATTCTTAGCGTATAGCCGCGCTGGCGATACGTTTAAAATAATCTATTTTCCCGAATAGCCGTGCGGCTATACTATTAAAATATTCCATTTCAGGCTAATTTTAAAATATTATATTTTTAGCATATAGCCGTGCGGCTATACGTTTAACACGTTATATTTAAGGCGTATAGCCGCGCGGCGATACTGTTAAAATACTATTTTTTATGGAGTATAGCCGCGCGGCTATACCGACCATACTATTTAGTGAAAAATTAGTATTTAAATATTTTAATTAATTTCATAAAAATTACTTAATAAATACTAATAAATTATATTTAATTATCTTAAATAATTTTGTTGAATTTAAAATTATTTTTAAAATAGTTTCTATTATTTAAAAATTCTAAAAATTGAATTTTAGTCTCCAAACTCTAAATCCAAGTCTCGAACCAAAAACCGTAGCTTTCGAACTTATCCGAACTTGTTCCAAAACCGTTCGCAAGCCTCAAACTCTAACTGTAAATCTACTGTAGGGCACTTAGGACTCGATTAGGCTTGGATAATCACGTAACTCAACCTAGGGCTTTACGATTTAGGTTTCGCTCTCAGTCTTGGGTTAGGTCCAGTTTGAGATTGCTGTCACTTTTAAAAAAAAGTTGTTTCTGTTGTGCTTTGAAAATAATTAGCTGTAAAGTAAAGCAGCTCCATGTTTGGTGCAAATGGATTATTTAAGCTAAGTTGATGAATTAAAGTTGTAAAGATGAGGCACTTTCTAGTTGGATGATATTAGAAAAAGTATATACATAAATGGGCCAATAGTGTAGGCATGGCCTTTTCCTGTTGATCTTGTTAACTCTATCCAGGTATGTATGCATGGTTTTGGTCCTCCTTTTCTGGAATATACATATATTGCGGGGTGTTGAGGAGGACAGCAATACAACAAACAGCTTAGCACGTTCTAGATAGAGATTTGGTGATGAATATTCTCAAGGCTAAACAGATTACTAATTATAGGATATAAAGCTAAACTAGAATGCAACTTCGTATAAAAATCGTTAGTGATTGGTTGGATAGTTTGATGGTGTTGAGCCTTCCCAACCCGACTATAAATTGGCCTCAACTCAAAATGGAGTTGCATCATCCTTCCAAAGGAAAAAAACAAAACAGAGAATAAAATAACAAAGTGGAAGGAAAATCAAGATGGCTCTGAAATTAAGTTTCTTGGCAATGCTTTTGTTCTTATTGTTAGCATCTATAGCTAAAGCTCATGCTAGTGTGTTTGACGTGACAAGTGCAACATACGGTGCAACGCCTGGCTCTGATGTCAGTAATGCCTTGGCCAAGGCTTGGAGTGATGCATGTGCATCGCCATCAGCGAGTAAAGTTGTTGTTCCGAGCGGGACATACAAGTTAAAAGAAGCAAATTTCAGAGGCCCCTGTAAGGCTCCTATTGAGATGCAAGTTCAAGGCACATTGCAGGCTCCAGCAGACGCTGGCCAACTCACAAGACCGGATACTTGGGTTGGTTTTCAGTACATTGACATGCTCACCTTATCAGGTGGTGGGACTTTTGATGGCCAAGGAGCACTTGCTTGGAGTCAAAATGACTGCCGCGAAAAAACAAATTGCAAACCTATTCCCGTTAGTCTACGGTTTGAATTCCTCACAAATTCCAAAGTTCAGGACATAACTTCACTTAACAGCAAAAATTTCCACATGCATGTTTTCCAATGCAACCATACTACATTTCAACATCTTACCATCACAGCACCTGACGAGAGCAAAAACACAGATGGAATCCATATCGGGGCTTCGACTGGTATCAACATTACTCATGCAAAGATTGGAACTGGGGATGACTGTGTTTCTATTGGTGATGGCTCCCACCAAATCACAGTGACTGATGTTACTTGTGGGCCAGGCCATGGAATAAGCATTGGAAGCCTTGGAAGATATAAGGAAGAAAAGGACGTGACCGGGATCCTAGTTAAGAACTGCACCCTGACTAATACGCAGAACGGTGTGAGAATCAAAACATGGCCAGATTCTCCTTCGCCTAGCACTGCCTCAGATATACACTATGAGGATATTATCATGGTTAATGTCAGTAACCCTATCCTCATAGACCAATTGTACTGCCCATATACTCAGTGTGACCAAAAGCCTCCGTCAAAAGTTAAGATCAGCAATGTCAGCTTCAAGAACATTAAGGGCTCATCTTTCACTCCACTTGCAGTCAAGCTTGTATGTACCAGGGGCATACCGTGTGAGAATGTGGAGTTGACTGACATTGATCTCACCTACGGTGGAGACCGAGGCCCTCTTACCTCTCTGTGTTCTAATGTCAAGCCCACAATTACTGGCGTGATAAAGGCTCTTGGTTGTGCTACGTCGTCCTTGGCACCTCTTCCTTTATCCAAGAATTAGAAAGTACTAATTAATGTTCTCTGTACATAAATTGATGTGTTCTACTTTGCTTCTGTGCTACATGTTATCTCCTTCGTATCGAGATAAATAAATACACAAGACACTTTTCTTCATTGCCAACAGGATTTAGAGCCCTCTTATAGCATTGTTGACCTGTTTGATCCCAATTTTCGTCACTGAAAACTTCCCTTGTGAATTTGGCAGTAACACCGCATGATATTTCTCTGTCTTATATGAAAAACAACCGATAGATCTTTCTCTTCGAAATTTTGTCAAGACTATTGAAGTGGAAGGGGATGCACAATATATTATTACTGCTCTTGAGAAAGATGGGGAGGATTTGCGTGTGTGGAAGGTCACCTTTTTGAAGAAGCTAAGTGCCTCGCGCATTCTTTCTCTCTAGTGAGATGGCGATATGGCTCCATAGAATGTAATAAGGTGGCTCTAGGCGGAAGAAGATCCGCTGTCCCCATTTTCCCTATCCCTCCATGTCCCATGCCTAATTTCTTGACATGTGTTCAAACACTTAACCCCAATCTAATGTTGTTAACTTAAATAAATAAAAAATAAAATATAAAAACTAAAACGTAAAAAGAAAATAAAAACTCCACGGTAGCCACCCAGGTCACGACTCACCCCTAATCTCAATGGCGGCAACGCCTCTCCTCCTCATTTTGCGCCACCCATTTTTCTCCTCCACAATCTCTTAATAAAAATCCATAAATCTTCCACTTTGAATCAAAATCCAGAAATCTTTTGCTTTGAATCCAAACCTAGAAATCTTGCACTTTGATCAAAACCATGAAATCATTTTTGACCCAGAAACTGCAATCCTTCAATGAAACCAAAAAACCCCATCACAAAATCTGATCCCCACATCAATCTCATGGATTCAACAGCAACAACACCCCCTCATTCTCGATCAGGCCACTGCTCCGGACCAAATCAGCCTCACGCCTTGGCCAACGCTTACAACCCAAGCCTCAATCACGATCAATGGTTCTTTGTAAGATAGGATTGGCAGCGCAGACATGGATGCAATCTTGTTAATTGAGCTGAATCTTGTGTCAATGATTCCAAATGAGAGAGAAAAGAGGGACATAGAGAGACAAAAAGAATGGTTGGCCAGTGGTGAGGAGGAGAGGCGGTTCCTGCTGAGGTGGGTACTTGGAGTGGGTGGCTGTCGGAGTTGGGGTAGGTCGTGACTATGCTGGGTTGTTTTTGTTTTCTTTTATTTCTTTTATTTTTTAGGTTCTTCTAATGTCATTAAACTTAACAGTGTTATGCAGGGTTTAAGTTCTGTTCAATTGAGGGACACGTGTCAAGATTTTATAAAGGGGACACAAAGGGAACACCAATTTGGGGACAGTGGATCCGAACTCGGCTCTAGGCATGCCTTGTTGTTAGATCAAGAATCTTTTGGTTAGAGGAAGAGCCTCCATGACTTACGTCATTGTTATTGGATAATACTCCAAGTTTGTCAAATTAATGAAATCTTTCATTTTCTTTTTAAAAAAAAATAGGAGGGTGAAGCTAGAAAACAATTTTTAGAGGCACCAAGAGTGTGAATAACTTAGTTCGGGGGCCATTACATAAATCTTTTACAAATTCTTCCATGAAATGCTAGAAATGTCTTTAAATTTACGAAGAACTAAATGTAGGCTTGTTTATTGCTATTTTTTGGAAGTTCGAATGAAATTCAAAGACTTTTGTCCCACATTGGTAGAAAGAAGAAAAGGCGGAGTCTTTGTAAGTGTGGCCAAGTAGAAGCCAATTGGGCTTCAAATTCGATTTGTGCATTAAATATTATATAGATAATACATAATATTTAATTATAAATTAAAAAAAGATGGACCTTCGGCTCTTGAGAAATTTAATTAAGGCACCCGAACGAAAATAAGTAATTTATTTTTTCGTTTCGCACAGCAGAATTAAATCGGTAAAATATTTAAATATTCACTAAAGAAATCATAATTAATACATAATTACAAATTAAAGTAGTTTAAAAAGGCTAAGATATTACTTAATTACATATACTAAAGTAAAGAAGTTGGCCAAAAAACAAAAGTAAAGAAACTAATTTTATATTTTTTTTAATAAAAAAACTCTCCAGACGAAATTTCGTCGGCAGAGGTGTTTTCTTTGTTTTCTATTTGCAGGGTATAGTCCCGAACGGCTATACTTTTAAAATATTCTATTTTTGGGGTATAGCCGAACGGCTGTACGTTTATATTCTTAGCGTATAGCCGCGCTGGCGATACGTTTAAAATAATCTATTTTCCCGAATAGCCGTGCGGCTATACTATTAAAATATTCCATTTCAGGCTAATTTTAAAATATTATATTTTTAGCATATAGCCGTGCGGCTATACGTTTAACACGTTATATTTAAGGCGTATAGCCGCGCGGCGATACTGTTAAAATACTATTTTTTATGGAGTATAGCCGCGCGGCTATACCGACCATACTATTTAGTGAAAAATTAGTATTTAAATATTTTAATTAATTTCATAAAAATTACTTAATAAATACTAATAAATTATATTTAATTATCTTAAATAATTTTGTTGAATTTAAAATTATTTTTAAAATAGTTTCTATTATTTAAAAATTCTAAAAATTGAATTTTAGTCTCCAAACTCTAAATCCAAGTCTCGAACCAAAAACCGTAGCTTTCGAACTTATCCGAACTTGTTCCAAAACCGTTCGCAAGCCTCAAACTCTAACTGTAAATCTACTGTAGGGCACTTAGGACTCGATTAGGCTTGGATAATCACGTAACTCAACCTAGGGCTTTACGATTTAGGTTTCGCTCTCAGTCTTGGGTTAGGTCCAGTTTGAGATTGCTGTCACTTTTAAAAAAAAGTTGTTTCTGTTGTGCTTTGAAAATAATTAGCTGTAAAGTAAAGCAGCTCCATGTTTGGTGCAAATGGATTATTTAAGCTAAGTTGATGAATTAAAGTTGTAAAGATGAGGCACTTTCTAGTTGGATGATATTAGAAAAAGTATATACATAAATGGGCCAATAGTGTAGGCATGGCCTTTTCCTGTTGATCTTGTTAACTCTATCCAGGTATGTATGCATGGTTTTGGTCCTCCTTTTCTGGAATATACATATATTGCGGGGTGTTGAGGAGGACAGCAATACAACAAACAGCTTAGCACGTTCTAGATAGAGATTTGGTGATGAATATTCTCAAGGCTAAACAGATTACTAATTATAGGATATAAAGCTAAACTAGAATGCAACTTCGTATAAAAATCGTTAGTGATTGGTTGGATAGTTTGATGGTGTTGAGCCTTCCCAACCCGACTATAAATTGGCCTCAACTCAAAATGGAGTTGCATCATCCTTCCAAAGGAAAAAAACAAAACAGAGAATAAAATAACAAAGTGGAAGGAAAATCAAGATGGCTCTGAAATTAAGTTTCTTGGCAATGCTTTTGTTCTTATTGTTAGCATCTATAGCTAAAGCTCATGCTAGTGTGTTTGACGTGACAAGTGCAACATACGGTGCAACGCCTGGCTCTGATGTCAGTAATGCCTTGGCCAAGGCTTGGAGTGATGCATGTGCATCGCCATCAGCGAGTAAAGTTGTTGTTCCGAGCGGGACATACAAGTTAAAAGAAGCAAATTTCAGAGGCCCCTGTAAGGCTCCTATTGAGATGCAAGTTCAAGGCACATTGCAGGCTCCAGCAGACGCTGGCCAACTCACAAGACCGGATACTTGGGTTGGTTTTCAGTACATTGACATGCTCACCTTATCAGGTGGTGGGACTTTTGATGGCCAAGGAGCACTTGCTTGGAGTCAAAATGACTGCCGCGAAAAAACAAATTGCAAACCTATTCCCGTTAGTCTACGGTTTGAATTCCTCACAAATTCCAAAGTTCAGGACATAACTTCACTTAACAGCAAAAATTTCCACATGCATGTTTTCCAATGCAACCATACTACATTTCAACATCTTACCATCACAGCACCTGACGAGAGCAAAAACACAGATGGAATCCATATCGGGGCTTCGACTGGTATCAACATTACTCATGCAAAGATTGGAACTGGGGATGACTGTGTTTCTATTGGTGATGGCTCCCACCAAATCACAGTGACTGATGTTACTTGTGGGCCAGGCCATGGAATAAGCATTGGAAGCCTTGGAAGATATAAGGAAGAAAAGGACGTGACCGGGATCCTAGTTAAGAACTGCACCCTGACTAATACGCAGAACGGTGTGAGAATCAAAACATGGCCAGATTCTCCTTCGCCTAGCACTGCCTCAGATATACACTATGAGGATATTATCATGGTTAATGTCAGTAACCCTATCCTCATAGACCAATTGTACTGCCCATATACTCAGTGTGACCAAAAGCCTCCGTCAAAAGTTAAGATCAGCAATGTCAGCTTCAAGAACATTAAGGGCTCATCTTTCACTCCACTTGCAGTCAAGCTTGTATGTACCAGGGGCATACCGTGTGAGAATGTGGAGTTGACTGACATTGATCTCACCTACGGTGGAGACCGAGGCCCTCTTACCTCTCTGTGTTCTAATGTCAAGCCCACAATTACTGGCGTGATAAAGGCTCTTGGTTGTGCTACGTCGTCCTTGGCACCTCTTCCTTTATCCAAGAATTAGAAAGTACTAATTAATGTTCTCTGTACATAAATTGATGTGTTCTACTTTGCTTCTGTGCTACATGTTATCTCCTTCGTATCGAGATAAATAAATACACAAGACACTTTTCTTCATTGCCAACAGGATTTAGAGCCCTCTTATAGCATTGTTGACCTGTTTGATCCCAATTTTCGTCACTGAAAACTTCCCTTGTGAATTTGGCAGTAACACCGCATGATATTTCTCTGTCTTATATGAAAAACAACCGATAGATCTTTCTCTTCGAAATTTTGTCAAGACTATTGAAGTGGAAGGGGATGCACAATATATTATTACTGCTCTTGAGAAAGATGGGGAGGATTTGCGTGTGTGGAAGGTCACCTTTTTGAAGAAGCTAAGTGCCTCGCGCATTCTTTCTCTCTAGTGAGATGGCGATATGGCTCCATAGAATGTAATAAGGTGGCTCTAGGCGGAAGAAGATCCGCTGTCCCCATTTTCCCTATCCCTCCATGTCCCATGCCTAATTTCTTGACATGTGTTCAAACACTTAACCCCAATCTAATGCTGTTAACTTAAATAAATAAAAAATAAAATATAAAAACTAAAACGTAAAAAGAAAATAAAAACTCCACGGTAGCCACCCAGGTCACGACTCACCCCTAATCTCAATGGCGGCAACGCCTCTCCTCCTCATTTTGCGCCACCCATTTTTCTCCTCCACAATCTCTTAATAAAAATCCATAAATCTTCCACTTTGAATCAAAATCCAGAAATCTTTTGCTTTGAATCCAAACCTAGAAATCTTGCACTTTGATCAAAACCATGAAATCATTTTTGACCCAGAAACTGCAATCCTTCAATGAAACCAAAAAACCCCATCACAAAATCTGATCCCCACATCAATCTCATGGATTCAACAGCAACAACACCCCCTCATTCTCGATCAGGCCACTGCTCCGGACCAAATCAGCCTCACGCCTTGGCCAACGCTTACAACCCAAGCCTCAATCACGATCAATGGTTCTTTGTAAGATAGGATTGGCAGCGCAGACATGGATGCAATCTTGTTAATTGAGCTGAATCTTGTGTCAATGATTCCAAATGAGAGAGAAAAGAGGGACATAGAGAGACAAAAAGAATGGTTGGCCAGTGGTGAGGAGGAGAGGCGGTTCCTGCTGAGGTGGGTACTTGGAGTGGGTGGCTGTCGGAGTTGGGGTAGGTCGTGACTATGCTGGGTTGTTTTTGTTTTCTTTTATTTCTTTTATTTTTTAGGTTCTTCTAATGTCATTAAACTTAACAGTGTTATGCAGGGTTTAAGTTCTGTTCAATTGAGGGACACGTGTCAAGATTTTATAAAGGGGACACAAAGGGAACACCAATTTGGGGACAGTGGATCCGAACTCGGCTCTAGGCATGCCTTGTTGTTAGATCAAGAATCTTTTGGTTAGAGGAAGAGCCTCCATGACTTACGTCATTGTTATTGGATAATACTCCAAGTTTGTCAAATTAATGAAATCTTTCATTTTCTTTTTAAAAAAAAATAGGAGGGTGAAGCTAGAAAACAATTTTTAGAGGCACCAAGAGTGTGAATAACTTAGTTCGGGGGCCATTACATAAATCTTTTACAAATTCTTCCATGAAATGCTAGAAATGTCTTTAAATTTACGAAGAACTAAATGTAGGCTTGTTTATTGCTATTTTTTGGAAGTTCGAATGAAATTCAAAGACTTTTGTCCCACATTGGTAGAAAGAAGAAAAGGCGGAGTCTTTGTAAGTGTGGCCAAGTAGAAGCCAATTGGGCTTCAAATTCGATTTGTGCATTAAATATTATATAGATAATACATAATATTTAATTATAAATTAAAAAAAGATGGACCTTCGGCTCTTGAGAAATTTAATTAAGGCACCTGAACGAAAATAAGTAATTTATTTTTTCGTTTCGCACAGCAGAATTAAATCGGTAAAATATTTAAATATTCACTAAAGAAATCATAATTAATACATAATTACAAATTAAAGTAGTTTAAAAAGGCTAAGATATTACTTAATTACATATACTAAAGTAAAGAAGTTGGCCAAAAAACAAAAGTAAAGAAACTAATTTTATATTTTTTTTAATAAAAAAACTCTCCAGACGAAATTTCGTCGGCAGAGGTGTTTTCTTTGTTTTCTATTTGCAGGGTATAGTCCCGAACGGCTATACTTTTAAAATATTCTATTTTTGGGGTATAGCCGAACGGCTGTACGTTTATATTCTTAGCGTATAGCCGCGCTGGCGATACGTTTAAAATAATCTATTTTCCCGAATAGCCGTGCGGCTATACTATTAAAATATTCCATTTCAGGCTAATTTTAAAATATTATATTTTTAGCATATAGCCGTGCGGCTATACGTTTAACACGTTATATTTAAGGCGTATAGCCGCGCGGCGATACTGTTAAAATACTATTTTTTATGGAGTATAGCGGCGTGGCTATACCGACCATACTATTTAGTGAAAAATTAGTATTTAAATATTTTAATTAATTTCATAAAAATTACTTAATAAATACTAATAAATTATATTTAATTATCTTAAATAATTTTGTTGAATTTAAAATTATTTTTAAAATAGTTTCTATTATTTAAAAATTCTAAAAATTGAATTTTAGTCTCCAAACTCTAAATCCAAGTCTCGAACCAAAAACCGTAGCTTTCGAACTTATCCGAACTTGTTCCAAAACCGTTCGCAAGCCTCAAACTCTAACTGTAAATCTACTGTAGGGCACTTAGGACTCGATTAGGCTTGGATAATCACGTAACTCAACCTAGGGCTTTACGATTTAGGTTTCGCTCTCAGTCTTGGGTTAGGTCCAGTTTGAGATTGCTGTCACTTTTAAAAAAAAGTTGTTTCTGTTGTGCTTTGAAAATAATTAGCTGTAAAGTAAAGCAGCTCCATGTTTGGTGCAAATGGATTATTTAAGCTAAGTTGATGAATTAAAGTTGTAAAGATGAGGCACTTTCTAGTTGGATGATATTAGAAAAAGTATATACATAAATGGGCCAATAGTGTAGGCATGGCCTTTTCCTGTTGATCTTGTTAACTCTATCCAGGTATGTATGCATGGTTTTGGTCCTCCTTTTCTGGAATATACATATATTGCGGGGTGTTGAGGAGGACAGCAATACAACAAACAGCTTAGCACGTTCTAGATAGAGATTTGGTGATGAATATTCTCAAGGCTAAACAGATTACTAATTATAGGATATAAAGCTAAACTAGAATGCAACTTCGTATAAAAATCGTTAGTGATTGGTTGGATAGTTTGATGGTGTTGAGCCTTCCCAACCCGACTATAAATTGGCCTCAACTCAAAATGGAGTTGCATCATCCTTCCAAAGGAAAAAAACAAAACAGAGAATAAAATAACAAAGTGGAAGGAAAATCAAGATGGCTCTGAAATTAAGTTTCTTGGCAATGCTTTTGTTCTTATTGTTAGCATCTATAGCTAAAGCTCATGCTAGTGTGTTTGACGTGACAAGTGCAACATACGGTGCAACGCCTGGCTCTGATGTCAGTAATGCCTTGGCCAAGGCTTGGAGTGATGCATGTGCATCGCCATCAGCGAGTAAAGTTGTTGTTCCGAGCGGGACATACAAGTTAAAAGAAGCAAATTTCAGAGGCCCCTGTAAGGCTCCTATTGAGATGCAAGTTCAAGGCACATTGCAGGCTCCAGCAGACGCTGGCCAACTCACAAGACCGGATACTTGGGTTGGTTTTCAGTACATTGACATGCTCACCTTATCAGGTGGTGGGACTTTTGATGGCCAAGGAGCACTTGCTTGGAGTCAAAATGACTGCCGCGAAAAAACAAATTGCAAACCTATTCCCGTTAGTCTACGGTTTGAATTCCTCACAAATTCCAAAGTTCAGGACATAACTTCACTTAACAGCAAAAATTTCCACATGCATGTTTTCCAATGCAACCATACTACATTTCAACATCTTACCATCACAGCACCTGACGAGAGCAAAAACACAGATGGAATCCATATCGGGGCTTCGACTGGTATCAACATTACTCATGCAAAGATTGGAACTGGGGATGACTGTGTTTCTATTGGTGATGGCTCCCACCAAATCACAGTGACTGATGTTACTTGTGGGCCAGGCCATGGAATAAGCATTGGAAGCCTTGGAAGATATAAGGAAGAAAAGGACGTGACCGGGATCCTAGTTAAGAACTGCACCCTGACTAATACGCAGAACGGTGTGAGAATCAAAACATGGCCAGATTCTCCTTCGCCTAGCACTGCCTCAGATATACACTATGAGGATATTATCATGGTTAATGTCAGTAACCCTATCCTCATAGACCAATTGTACTGCCCATATACTCAGTGTGACCAAAAGCCTCCGTCAAAAGTTAAGATCAGCAATGTCAGCTTCAAGAACATTAAGGGCTCATCTTTCACTCCACTTGCAGTCAAGCTTGTATGTACCAGGGGCATACCGTGTGAGAATGTGGAGTTGACTGACATTGATCTCACCTACGGTGGAGACCGAGGCCCTCTTACCTCTCTGTGTTCTAATGTCAAGCCCACAATTACTGGCGTGATAAAGGCTCTTGGTTGTGCTACGTCGTCCTTGGCACCTCTTCCTTTATCCAAGAATTAGAAAGTACTAATTAATGTTCTCTGTACATAAATTGATGTGTTCTACTTTGCTTCTGTGCTACATGTTATCTCCTTCGTATCGAGATAAATAAATACACAAGACACTTTTCTTCATTGCCAACAGGATTTAGAGCCCTCTTATAGCATTGTTGACCTGTTTGATCCCAATTTTCGTCACTGAAAACTTCCCTTGTGAATTTGGCAGTAACACCGCATGATATTTCTCTGTCTTATATGAAAAACAACCGATAGATCTTTCTCTTCGAAATTTTGTCAAGACTATTGAAGTGGAAGGGGATGCACAATATATTATTACTGCTCTTGAGAAAGATGGGGAGGATTTGCGTGTGTGGAAGGTCACCTTTTTGAAGAAGCTAAGTGCCTCGCGCATTCTTTCTCTCTAGTGAGATGGCGATATGGCTCCATAGAATGTAATAAGGTGGCTCTAGGCGGAAGAAGATCCGCTGTCCCCATTTTCCCTATCCCTCCATGTCCCATGCCTAATTTCTTGACATGTGTTCAAACACTTAACCCCAATCTAATGCTGTTAACTTAAATAAATAAAAAATAAAATATAAAAACTAAAACGTAAAAAGAAAATAAAAACTCCACGGTAGCCACCCAGGTCACGACTCACCCCTAATCTCAATGGCGGCAACGCCTCTCCTCCTCATTTTGCGCCACCCATTTTTCTCCTCCACAATCTCTTAATAAAAATCCATAAATCTTCCACTTTGAATCAAAATCCAGAAATCTTTTGCTTTGAATCCAAACCTAGAAATCTTGCACTTTGATCAAAACCATGAAATCATTTTTGACCCAGAAACTGCAATCCTTCAATGAAACCAAAAAACCCCATCACAAAATCTGATCCCCACATCAATCTCATGGATTCAACAGCAACAACACCCCCTCATTCTCGATCAGGCCACTGCTCCGGACCAAATCAGCCTCACGCCTTGGCCAACGCTTACAACCCAAGCCTCAATCACGATCAATGGTTCTTTGTAAGATAGGATTGGCAGCGCAGACATGGATGCAATCTTGTTAATTGAGCTGAATCTTGTGTCAATGATTCCAAATGAGAGAGAAAAGAGGGACATAGAGAGACAAAAAGAATGGTTGGCCAGTGGTGAGGAGGAGAGGCGGTTCCTGCTGAGGTGGGTACTTGGAGTGGGTGGCTGTCGGAGTTGGGGTAGGTCGTGACTATGCTGGGTTGTTTTTGTTTTCTTTTATTTCTTTTATTTTTTAGGTTCTTCTAATGTCATTAAACTTAACAGTGTTATGCAGGGTTTAAGTTCTGTTCAATTGAGGGACACGTGTCAAGATTTTATAAAGGGGACACAAAGGGAACACCAATTTGGGGACAGTGGATCCGAACTCGGCTCTAGGCATGCCTTGTTGTTAGATCAAGAATCTTTTGGTTAGAGGAAGAGCCTCCATGACTTACGTCATTGTTATTGGATAATACTCCAAGTTTGTCAAATTAATGAAATCTTTCATTTTCTTTTTAAAAAAAAATAGGAGGGTGAAGCTAGAAAACAATTTTTAGAGGCACCAAGAGTGTGAATAACTTAGTTCGGGGGCCATTACATAAATCTTTTACAAATTCTTCCATGAAATGCTAGAAATGTCTTTAAATTTACGAAGAACTAAATGTAGGCTTGTTTATTGCTATTTTTTGGAAGTTCGAATGAAATTCAAAGACTTTTGTCCCACATTGGTAGAAAGAAGAAAAGGCGGAGTCTTTGTAAGTGTGGCCAAGTAGAAGCCAATTGGGCTTCAAATTCGATTTGTGCATTAAATATTATATAGATAATACATAATATTTAATTATAAATTAAAAAAAGATGGACCTTCGGCTCTTGAGAAATTTAATTAAGGCACCCGAACGAAAATAAGTAATTTATTTTTTCGTTTCGCACAGCAGAATTAAATCGGTAAAATATTTAAATATTCACTAAAGAAATCATAATTAATACATAATTACAAATTAAAGTAGTTTAAAAAGGCTAAGATATTACTTAATTACATATACTAAAGTAAAGAAGTTGGCCAAAAAACAAAAGTAAAGAAACTAATTTTATATTTTTTTTAATAAAAAAACTCTCCAGACGAAATTTCGTCGGCAGAGGTGTTTTCTTTGTTTTCTATTTGCAGGGTATAGTCCCGAACGGCTATACTTTTAAAATATTCTATTTTTGGGGTATAGCCGAACGGCTGTACGTTTATATTCTTAGCGTATAGCCGCGCTGGCGATACGTTTAAAATAATCTATTTTCCCGAATAGCCGTGCGGCTATACTATTAAAATATTCCATTTCAGGCTAATTTTAAAATATTATATTTTTAGCATATAGCCGTGCGGCTATACGTTTAACACGTTATATTTAAGGCGTATAGCCGCGCGGCGATACTGTTAAAATACTATTTTTTATGGAGTATAGCCGCGCGGCTATACCGACCATACTATTTAGTGAAAAATTAGTATTTAAATATTTTAATTAATTTCATAAAAATTACTTAATAAATACTAATAAATTATATTTAATTATCTTAAATAATTTTGTTGAATTTAAAATTATTTTTAAAATAGTTTCTATTATTTAAAAATTCTAAAAATTGAATTTTAGTCTCCAAACTCTAAATCCAAGTCTCGAACCAAAAACCGTAGCTTTCGAACTTATCCGAACTTGTTCCAAAACCGTTCGCAAGCCTCAAACTCTAACTGTAAATCTACTGTAGGGCACTTAGGACTCGATTAGGCTTGGATAATCACGTAACTCAACCTAGGGCTTTACGATTTAGGTTTCGCTCTCAGTCTTGGGTTAGGTCCAGTTTGAGATTGCTGTCACTTTTAAAAAAAAGTTGTTTCTGTTGTGCTTTGAAAATAATTAGCTGTAAAGTAAAGCAGCTCCATGTTTGGTGCAAATGGATTATTTAAGCTAAGTTGATGAATTAAAGTTGTAAAGATGAGGCACTTTCTAGTTGGATGATATTAGAAAAAGTATATACATAAACGGGCCAATAGTGTAGGCATGGCCTTTTCCTGTTGATCTTGTTAACTCTATCCAGGTATGTATGCATGGTTTTGGTCCTCCTTTTCTGGAATATACATATATTGCGGGGTGTTGAGGAGGACAGCAATACAACAAACAGCTTAGCACGTTCTAGATAGAGATTTGGTGATGAATATTCTCAAGGCTAAACAGATTACTAATTATAGGATATAAAGCTAAACTAGAATGCAACTTCGTATAAAAATCGTTAGTGATTGGTTGGATAGTTTGATGGTGTTGAGCCTTCCCAACCCGACTATAAATTGGCCTCAACTCAAAATGGAGTTGCATCATCCTTCCAAAGGAAAAAAACAAAACAGAGAATAAAATAACAAAGTGGAAGGAAAATCAAGATGGCTCTGAAATTAAGTTTCTTGGCAATGCTTTTGTTCTTATTGTTAGCATCTATAGCTAAAGCTCATGCTAGTGTGTTTGACGTGACAAGTGCAACATACGGTGCAACGCCTGGCTCTGATGTCAGTAATGCCTTGGCCAAGGCTTGGAGTGATGCATGTGCATCGCCATCAGCGAGTAAAGTTGTTGTTCCGAGCGGGACATACAAGTTAAAAGAAGCAAATTTCAGAGGCCCCTGTAAGGCTCCTATTGAGATGCAAGTTCAAGGCACATTGCAGGCTCCAGCAGACGCTGGCCAACTCACAAGACCGGATACTTGGGTTGGTTTTCAGTACATTGACATGCTCACCTTATCAGGTGGTGGGACTTTTGATGGCCAAGGAGCACTTGCTTGGAGTCAAAATGACTGCCGCGAAAAAACAAATTGCAAACCTATTCCCGTTAGTCTACGGTTTGAATTCCTCACAAATTCCAAAGTTCAGGACATAACTTCACTTAACAGCAAAAATTTCCACATGCATGTTTTCCAATGCAACCATACTACATTTCAACATCTTACCATCACAGCACCTGACGAGAGCAAAAACACAGATGGAATCCATATCGGGGCTTCGACTGGTATCAACATTACTCATGCAAAGATTGGAACTGGGGATGACTGTGTTTCTATTGGTGATGGCTCCCACCAAATCACAGTGACTGATGTTACTTGTGGGCCAGGCCATGGAATAAGCATTGGAAGCCTTGGAAGATATAAGGAAGAAAAGGACGTGACCGGGATCCTAGTTAAGAACTGCACCCTGACTAATACGCAGAACGGTGTGAGAATCAAAACATGGCCAGATTCTCCTTCGCCTAGCACTGCCTCAGATATACACTATGAGGATATTATCATGGTTAATGTCAGTAACCCTATCCTCATAGACCAATTGTACTGCCCATATACTCAGTGTGACCAAAAGCCTCCGTCAAAAGTTAAGATCAGCAATGTCAGCTTCAAGAACATTAAGGGCTCATCTTTCACTCCACTTGCAGTCAAGCTTGTATGTACCAGGGGCATACCGTGTGAGAATGTGGAGTTGACTGACATTGATCTCACCTACGGTGGAGACCGAGGCCCTCTTGCCTCTCTGTGTTCTAATGTCAAGCCCACAATTACTGGCGTGATAAAGGCTCTTGGTTGTGCTACGTCGTCCTTGGCACCTCTTCCTTTATCCAAGAATTAGAAAGTACTAATTAATGTTCTCTGTACATAAATTGATGTGTTCTACTTTGCTTCTGTGCTACATGTTATCTCCTTCGTATCGAGATAAATAAATACACAAGACACTTTTCTTCATTGCCAACAGGATTTAGAGCCCTCTTATAGCATTGTTGACCTGTTTGATCCCAATTTTCGTCACTGAAAACTTCCCTTGTGAATTTGGCAGTAACACCGCATGATATTTCTCTGTCTTATATGAAAAACAACCGATAGATCTTTCTCTTCGAAATTTTGTCAAGACTATTGAAGTGGAAGGGGATGCACAATATATTATTACTGCTCTTGAGAAAGATGGGGAGGATTTGCGTGTGTGGAAGGTCACCTTTTTGAAGAAGCTAAGTGCCTCGCGCATTCTTTCTCTCTAGTGAGATGGCGATATGGCTCCATAGAATGTAATAAGGTGGCTCTAGGCGGAAGAAGATCCGCTGTCCCCATTTTCCCTATCCCTCCATGTCCCATGCCTAATTTCTTGACATGTGTTCAAACACTTAACCCCAATCTAATGCTGTTAACTTAAATAAATAAAAAATAAAATATAAAAACTAAAACGTAAAAAGAAAATAAAAACTCCACGGTAGCCACCCAGGTCACGACTCACCCCTAATCTCAATGGCGGCAACGCCTCTCCTCCTCATTTTGCGCCACCCATTTTTCTCCTCCACAATCTCTTAATAAAAATCCATAAATCTTCCACTTTGAATCAAAATCCAGAAATCTTTTGCTTTGAATCCAAACCTAGAAATCTTGCACTTTGATCAAAACCATGAAATCATTTTTGACCCAGAAACTGCAATCCTTCAATGAAACCAAAAAACCCCATCACAAAATCTGATCCCCACATCAATCTCATGGATTCAACAGCAACAACACCCCCTCATTCTCGATCAGGCCACTGCTCCGGACCAAATCAGCCTCACGCCTTGGCCAACGCTTACAACCCAAGCCTCAATCACGATCAATGGTTCTTTGTAAGATAGGATTGGCAGCGCAGACATGGATGCAATCTTGTTAATTGAGCTGAATCTTGTGTCAATGATTCCAAATGAGAGAGAAAAGAGGGACATAGAGAGACAAAAAGAATGGTTGGCCAGTGGTGAGGAGGAGAGGCGGTTCCTGCTGAGGTGGGTACTTGGAGTGGGTGGCTGTCGGAGTTGGGGTAGGTCGTGACTATGCTGGGTTGTTTTTGTTTTCTTTTATTTCTTTTATTTTTTAGGTTCTTCTAATGTCATTAAACTTAACAGTGTTATGCAGGGTTTAAGTTCTGTTCAATTGAGGGACACGTGTCAAGATTTTATAAAGGGGACACAAAGGGAACACCAATTTGGGGACAGTGGATCCGAACTCGGCTCTAGGCATGCCTTGTTGTTAGATCAAGAATCTTTTGGTTAGAGGAAGAGCCTCCATGACTTACGTCATTGTTATTGGATAATACTCCAAGTTTGTCAAATTAATGAAATCTTTCATTTTCTTTTTAAAAAAAAATAGGAGGGTGAAGCTAGAAAACAATTTTTAGAGGCACCAAGAGTGTGAATAACTTAGTTCGGGGGCCATTACATAAATCTTTTACAAATTCTTCCATGAAATGCTAGAAATGTCTTTAAATTTACGAAGAACTAAATGTAGGCTTGTTTATTGCTATTTTTTGGAAGTTCGAATGAAATTCAAAGACTTTTGTCCCACATTGGTAGAAAGAAGAAAAGGCGGAGTCTTTGTAAGTGTGGCCAAGTAGAAGCCAATTGGGCTTCAAATTCGATTTGTGCATTAAATATTATATAGATAATACATAATATTTAATTATAAATTAAAAAAAGATGGACCTTCGGCTCTTGAGAAATTTAATTAAGGCACCCGAACGAAAATAAGTAATTTATTTTTTCGTTTCGCACAGCAGAATTAAATCGGTAAAATATTTAAATATTCACTAAAGAAATCATAATTAATACATAATTACAAATTAAAGTAGTTTAAAAAGGCTAAGATATTACTTAATTACATATACTAAAGTAAAGAAGTTGGCCAAAAAACAAAAGTAAAGAAACTAATTTTATATTTTTTTTAATAAAAAAACTCTCCAGACGAAATTTCGTCGGCAGAGGTGTTTTCTTTGTTTTCTATTTGCAGGGTATAGTCCCGAACGGCTATACTTTTAAAATATTCTATTTTTGGGGTATAGCCGAACGGCTGTACGTTTATATTCTTAGCGTATAGCCGCGCTGGCGATACGTTTAAAATAATCTATTTTCCCGAATAGCCGTGCGGCTATACTATTAAAATATTCCATTTCAGGCTAATTTTAAAATATTATATTTTTAGCATATAGCCGTGCGGCTATACGTTTAACACGTTATATTTAAGGCGTATAGCCGCGCGGCGATACTGTTAAAATACTATTTTTTATGGAGTATAGCCGCGCGGCTATACCGACCATACTATTTAGTGAAAAATTAGTATTTAAATATTTTAATTAATTTCATAAAAATTACTTAATAAATACTAATAAATTATATTTAATTATCTTAAATAATTTTGTTGAATTTAAAATTATTTTTAAAATAGTTTCTATTATTTAAAAATTCTAAAAATTGAATTTTAGTCTCCAAACTCTAAATCCAAGTCTCGAACCAAAAACCGTAGCTTTCGAACTTATCCGAACTTGTTCCAAAACCGTTCGCAAGCCTCAAACTCTAACTGTAAATCTACTGTAGGGCACTTAGGACTCGATTAGGCTTGGATAATCACGTAACTCAACCTAGGGCTTTACGATTTAGGTTTCGCTCTCAGTCTTGGGTTAGGTCCAGTTTGAGATTGCTGTCACTTTTAAAAAAAAGTTGTTTCTGTTGTGCTTTGAAAATAATTAGCTGTAAAGTAAAGCAGCTCCATGTTTGGTGCAAATGGATTATTTAAGCTAAGTTGATGAATTAAAGTTGTAAAGATGAGGCACTTTCTAGTTGGATGATATTAGAAAAAGTATATACATAAATGGGCCAATAGTGTAGGCATGGCCTTTTCCTGTTGATCTTGTTAACTCTATCCAGGTATGTATGCATGGTTTTGGTCCTCCTTTTCTGGAATATACATATATTGCGGGGTGTTGAGGAGGACAGCAATACAACAAACAGCTTAGCACGTTCTAGATAGAGATTTGGTGATGAATATTCTCAAGGCTAAACAGATTACTAATTATAGGATATAAAGCTAAACTAGAATGCAACTTCGTATAAAAATCGTTAGTGATTGGTTGGATAGTTTGATGGTGTTGAGCCTTCCCAACCCGACTATAAATTGGCCTCAACTCAAAATGGAGTTGCATCATCCTTCCAAAGGAAAAAAACAAAACAGAGAATAAAATAACAAAGTGGAAGGAAAATCAAGATGGCTCTGAAATTAAGTTTCTTGGCAATGCTTTTGTTCTTATTGTTAGCATCTATAGCTAAAGCTCATGCTAGTGTGTTTGACGTGACAAGTGCAACATACGGTGCAACGCCTGGCTCTGATGTCAGTAATGCCTTGGCCAAGGCTTGGAGTGATGCATGTGCATCGCCATCAGCGAGTAAAGTTGTTGTTCCGAGCGGGACATACAAGTTAAAAGAAGCAAATTTCAGAGGCCCCTGTAAGGCTCCTATTGAGATGCAAGTTCAAGGCACATTGCAGGCTCCAGCAGACGCTGGCCAACTCACAAGACCGGATACTTGGGTTGGTTTTCAGTACATTGACATGCTCACCTTATCAGGTGGTGGGACTTTTGATGGCCAAGGAGCACTTGCTTGGAGTCAAAATGACTGCCGCGAAAAAACAAATTGCAAACCTATTCCCGTTAGTCTACGGTTTGAATTCCTCACAAATTCCAAAGTTCAGGACATAACTTCACTTAACAGCAAAAATTTCCACATGCATGTTTTCCAATGCAACCATACTACATTTCAACATCTTACCATCACAGCACCTGACGAGAGCAAAAACACAGATGGAATCCATATCGGGGCTTCGACTGGTATCAACATTACTCATGCAAAGATTGGAACTGGGGATGACTGTGTTTCTATTGGTGATGGCTCCCACCAAATCACAGTGACTGATGTTACTTGTGGGCCAGGCCATGGAATAAGCATTGGAAGCCTTGGAAGATATAAGGAAGAAAAGGACGTGACCGGGATCCTAGTTAAGAACTGCACCCTGACTAATACGCAGAACGGTGTGAGAATCAAAACATGGCCAGATTCTCCTTCGCCTAGCACTGCCTCAGATATACACTATGAGGATATTATCATGGTTAATGTCAGTAACCCTATCCTCATAGACCAATTGTACTGCCCATATACTCAGTGTGACCAAAAGCCTCCGTCAAAAGTTAAGATCAGCAATGTCAGCTTCAAGAACATTAAGGGCTCATCTTTCACTCCACTTGCAGTCAAGCTTGTATGTACCAGGGGCATACCGTGTGAGAATGTGGAGTTGACTGACATTGATCTCACCTACGGTGGAGACCGAGGCCCTCTTACCTCTCTGTGTTCTAATGTCAAGCCCACAATTACTGGCGTGATAAAGGCTCTTGGTTGTGCTACGTCGTCCTTGGCACCTCTTCCTTTATCCAAGAATTAGAAAGTACTAATTAATGTTCTCTGTACATAAATTGATGTGTTCTACTTTGCTTCTGTGCTACATGTTATCTCCTTCGTATCGAGATAAATAAATACACAAGACACTTTTCTTCATTGCCAACAGGATTTAGAGCCCTCTTATAGCATTGTTGACCTGTTTGATCCCAATTTTCGTCACTGAAAACTTCCCTTGTGAATTTGGCAGTAACACCGCATGATATTTCTCTGTCTTATATGAAAAACAACCGATAGATCTTTCTCTTCGAAATTTTGTCAAGACTATTGAAGTGGAAGGGGATGCACAATATATTATTACTGCTCTTGAGAAAGATGGGGAGGATTTGCGTGTGTGGAAGGTCACCTTTTTGAAGAAGCTAAGTGCCTCGCGCATTCTTTCTCTCTAGTGAGATGGCGATATGGCTCCATAGAATGTAATAAGGTGGCTCTAGGCGGAAGAAGATCCGCTGTCCCCATTTTCCCTATCCCTCCATGTCCCATGCCTAATTTCTTGACATGTGTTCAAACACTTAACCCCAATCTAATGCTGTTAACTTAAATAAATAAAAAATAAAATATAAAAACTAAAACGTAAAAAGAAAATAAAAACTCCACGGTAGCCACCCAGGTCACGACTCACCCCTAATCTCAATGGCGGCAACGCCTCTCCTCCTCATTTTGCGCCACCCATTTTTCTCCTCCACAATCTCTTAATAAAAATCCATAAATCTTCCACTTTGAATCAAAATCCAGAAATCTTTTGCTTTGAATCCAAACCTAGAAATCTTGCACTTTGATCAAAACCATGAAATCATTTTTGACCCAGAAACTGCAATCCTTCAATGAAACCAAAAAACCCCATCACAAAATCTGATCCCCACATCAATCTCATGGATTCAACAGCAACAACACCCCCTCATTCTCGATCAGGCCACTGCTCCGGACCAAATCAGCCTCACGCCTTGGCCAACGCTTACAACCCAAGCCTCAATCACGATCAATGGTTCTTTGTAAGATAGGATTGGCAGCGCAGACATGGATGCAATCTTGTTAATTGAGCTGAATCTTGTGTCAATGATTCCAAATGAGAGAGAAAAGAGGGACATAGAGAGACAAAAAGAATGGTTGGCCAGTGGTGAGGAGGAGAGGCGGTTCCTGCTGAGGTGGGTACTTGGAGTGGGTGGCTGTCGGAGTTGGGGTAGGTCGTGACTATGCTGGGTTGTTTTTGTTTTCTTTTATTTCTTTTATTTTTTAGGTTCTTCTAATGTCATTAAACTTAACAGTGTTATGCAGGGTTTAAGTTCTGTTCAATTGAGGGACACGTGTCAAGATTTTATAAAGGGGACACAAAGGGAACACCAATTTGGGGACAGTGGATCCGAACTCGGCTCTAGGCATGCCTTGTTGTTAGATCAAGAATCTTTTGGTTAGAGGAAGAGCCTCCATGACTTACGTCATTGTTATTGGATAATACTCCAAGTTTGTCAAATTAATGAAATCTTTCATTTTCTTTTTAAAAAAAAATAGGAGGGTGAAGCTAGAAAACAATTTTTAGAGGCACCAAGAGTGTGAATAACTTAGTTCGGGGGCCATTACATAAATCTTTTACAAATTCTTCCATGAAATGCTAGAAATGTCTTTAAATTTACGAAGAACTAAATGTAGGCTTGTTTATTGCTATTTTTTGGAAGTTCGAATGAAATTCAAAGACTTTTGTCCCACATTGGTAGAAAGAAGAAAAGGCGGAGTCTTTGTAAGTGTGGCCAAGTAGAAGCCAATTGGGCTTCAAATTCGATTTGTGCATTAAATATTATATAGATAATACATAATATTTAATTATAAATTAAAAAAAGATGGACCTTCGGCTCTTGAGAAATTTAATTAAGGCACCCGAACGAAAATAAGTAATTTATTTTTTCGTTTCGCACAGCAGAATTAAATCGGTAAAATATTTAAATATTCACTAAAGAAATCATAATTAATACATAATTACAAATTAAAGTAGTTTAAAAAGGCTAAGATATTACTTAATTACATATACTAAAGTAAAGAAGTTGGCCAAAAAACAAAAGTAAAGAAACTAATTTTATATTTTTTTTAATAAAAAAACTCTCCAGACGAAATTTCGTCGGCAGAGGTGTTTTCTTTGTTTTCTATTTGCAGGGTATAGTCCCGAACGGCTATACTTTTAAAATATTCTATTTTTGGGGTATAGCCGAACGGCTGTACGTTTATATTCTTAGCGTATAGCCGCGCTGGCGATACGTTTAAAATAATCTATTTTCCCGAATAGCCGTGCGGCTATACTATTAAAATATTCCATTTCAGGCTAATTTTAAAATATTATATTTTTAGCATATAGCCGTGCGGCTATACGTTTAACACGTTATATTTAAGGCGTATAGCCGCGCGGCGATACTGTTAAAATACTATTTTTTATGGAGTATAGCCGCGCGGCTATACCGACCATACTATTTAGTGAAAAATTAGTATTTAAATATTTTAATTAATTTCATAAAAATTACTTAATAAATACTAATAAATTATATTTAATTATCTTAAATAATTTTGTTGAATTTAAAATTATTTTTAAAATAGTTTCTATTATTTAAAAATTCTAAAAATTGAATTTTAGTCTCCAAACTCTAAATCCAAGTCTCGAACCAAAAACCGTAGCTTTCGAACTTATCCGAACTTGTTCCAAAACCGTTCGCAAGCCTCAAACTCTAACTGTAAATCTACTGTAGGGCACTTAGGACTCGATTAGGCTTGGATAATCACGTAACTCAACCTAGGGCTTTACGATTTAGGTTTCGCTCTCAGTCTTGGGTTAGGTCCAGTTTGAGATTGCTGTCACTTTTAAAAAAAAGTTGTTTCTGTTGTGCTTTGAAAATAATTAGCTGTAAAGTAAAGCAGCTCCATGTTTGGTGCAAATGGATTATTTAAGCTAAGTTGATGAATTAAAGTTGTAAAGATGAGGCACTTTCTAGTTGGATGATATTAGAAAAAGTATATACATAAACGGGCCAATAGTGTAGGCATGGCCTTTTCCTGTTGATCTTGTTAACTCTATCCAGGTATGTATGCATGGTTTTGGTCCTCCTTTTCTGGAATATACATATATTGCGGGGTGTTGAGGAGGACAGCAATACAACAAACAGCTTAGCACGTTCTAGATAGAGATTTGGTGATGAATATTCTCAAGGCTAAACAGATTACTAATTATAGGATATAAAGCTAAACTAGAATGCAACTTCGTATAAAAATCGTTAGTGATTGGTTGGATAGTTTGATGGTGTTGAGCCTTCCCAACCCGACTATAAATTGGCCTCAACTCAAAATGGAGTTGCATCATCCTTCCAAAGGAAAAAAACAAAACAGAGAATAAAATAACAAAGTGGAAGGAAAATCAAGATGGCTCTGAAATTAAGTTTCTTGGCAATGCTTTTGTTCTTATTGTTAGCATCTATAGCTAAAGCTCATGCTAGTGTGTTTGACGTGACAAGTGCAACATACGGTGCAACGCCTGGCTCTGATGTCAGTAATGCCTTGGCCAAGGCTTGGAGTGATGCATGTGCATCGCCATCAGCGAGTAAAGTTGTTGTTCCGAGCGGGACATACAAGTTAAAAGAAGCAAATTTCAGAGGCCCCTGTAAGGCTCCTATTGAGATGCAAGTTCAAGGCACATTGCAGGCTCCAGCAGACGCTGGCCAACTCACAAGACCGGATACTTGGGTTGGTTTTCAGTACATTGACATGCTCACCTTATCAGGTGGTGGGACTTTTGATGGCCAAGGAGCACTTGCTTGGAGTCAAAATGACTGCCGCGAAAAAACAAATTGCAAACCTATTCCCGTTAGTCTACGGTTTGAATTCCTCACAAATTCCAAAGTTCAGGACATAACTTCACTTAACAGCAAAAATTTCCACATGCATGTTTTCCAATGCAACCATACTACATTTCAACATCTTACCATCACAGCACCTGACGAGAGCAAAAACACAGATGGAATCCATATCGGGGCTTCGACTGGTATCAACATTACTCATGCAAAGATTGGAACTGGGGATGACTGTGTTTCTATTGGTGATGGCTCCCACCAAATCACAGTGACTGATGTTACTTGTGGGCCAGGCCATGGAATAAGCATTGGAAGCCTTGGAAGATATAAGGAAGAAAAGGACGTGACCGGGATCCTAGTTAAGAACTGCACCCTGACTAATACGCAGAACGGTGTGAGAATCAAAACATGGCCAGATTCTCCTTCGCCTAGCACTGCCTCAGATATACACTATGAGGATATTATCATGGTTAATGTCAGTAACCCTATCCTCATAGACCAATTGTACTGCCCATATACTCAGTGTGACCAAAAGCCTCCGTCAAAAGTTAAGATCAGCAATGTCAGCTTCAAGAACATTAAGGGCTCATCTTTCACTCCACTTGCAGTCAAGCTTGTATGTACCAGGGGCATACCGTGTGAGAA
Source organism: Prunus campanulata (assembly GCA_034190965.1). Lineage (NCBI taxonomy): Eukaryota > Viridiplantae > Streptophyta > Magnoliopsida > Rosales > Rosaceae > Prunus > Prunus campanulata. The sequence continues at coordinate 1,292,845 of CM067209.1, forward strand.
TGTGGAGTTGACTGACATTGATCTCACCTACGGTGGAGACCGAGGCCCTCTTACCTCTCTGTGTTCTAATGTCAAGCCCACAATTACTGGCGTGATAAAGGCTCTTGGTTGTGCTACGTCGTCCTTGGCACCTCTTCCTTTATCCAAGAATTAGAAAGTACTAATTAATGTTCTCTGTACATAAATTGATGTGTTCTACTTTGCTTCTGTGCTACATGTTATCTCCTTCGTATCGAGATAAATAAATACACAAGACACTTTTCTTCATTGCCAACAGGATTTAGAGCCCTCTTATAGCATTGTTGACCTGTTTGATCCCAATTTTCGTCACTGAAAACTTCCCTTGTGAATTTGGCAGTAACACCGCATGATATTTCTCTGTCTTATATGAAAAACAACCGATAGATCTTTCTCTTCGAAATTTTGTCAAGACTATTGAAGTGGAAGGGGATGCACAATATATTATTACTGCTCTTGAGAAAGATGGGGAGGATTTGCGTGTGTGGAAGGTCACCTTTTTGAAGAAGCTAAGTGCCTCGCGCATTCTTTCTCTCTAGTGAGATGGCGATATGGCTCCATAGAATGTAATAAGGTGGCTCTAGGCGGAAGAAGATCCGCTGTCCCCATTTTCCCTATCCCTCCATGTCCCATGCCTAATTTCTTGACATGTGTTCAAACACTTAACCCCAATCTAATGCTGTTAACTTAAATAAATAAAAAATAAAATATAAAAACTAAAACGTAAAAAGAAAATAAAAACTCCACGGTAGCCACCCAGGTCACGACTCACCCCTAATCTCAATGGCGGCAACGCCTCTCCTCCTCATTTTGCGCCACCCATTTTTCTCCTCCACAATCTCTTAATAAAAATCCATAAATCTTCCACTTTGAATCAAAATCCAGAAATCTTTTGCTTTGAATCCAAACCTAGAAATCTTGCACTTTGATCAAAACCATGAAATCATTTTTGACCCAGAAACTGCAATCCTTCAATGAAACCAAAAAACCCCATCACAAAATCTGATCCCCACATCAATCTCATGGATTCAACAGCAACAACACCCCCTCATTCTCGATCAGGCCACTGCTCCGGACCAAATCAGCCTCACGCCTTGGCCAACGCTTACAACCCAAGCCTCAATCACGATCAATGGTTCTTTGTAAGATAGGATTGGCAGCGCAGACATGGATGCAATCTTGTTAATTGAGCTGAATCTTGTGTCAATGATTCCAAATGAGAGAGAAAAGAGGGACATAGAGAGACAAAAAGAATGGTTGGCCAGTGGTGAGGAGGAGAGGCGGTTCCTGCTGAGGTGGGTACTTGGAGTGGGTGGCTGTCGGAGTTGGGGTAGGTCGTGACTATGCTGGGTTGTTTTTGTTTTCTTTTATTTCTTTTATTTTTTAGGTTCTTCTAATGTCATTAAACTTAACAGTGTTATGCAGGGTTTAAGTTCTGTTCAATTGAGGGACACGTGTCAAGATTTTATAAAGGGGACACAAAGGGAACACCAATTTGGGGACAGTGGATCCGAACTCGGCTCTAGGCATGCCTTGTTGTTAGATCAAGAATCTTTTGGTTAGAGGAAGAGCCTCCATGACTTACGTCATTGTTATTGGATAATACTCCAAGTTTGTCAAATTAATGAAATCTTTCATTTTCTTTTTAAAAAAAAATAGGAGGGTGAAGCTAGAAAACAATTTTTAGAGGCACCAAGAGTGTGAATAACTTAGTTCGGGGGCCATTACATAAATCTTTTACAAATTCTTCCATGAAATGCTAGAAATGTCTTTAAATTTACGAAGAACTAAATGTAGGCTTGTTTATTGCTATTTTTTGGAAGTTCGAATGAAATTCAAAGACTTTTGTCCCACATTGGTAGAAAGAAGAAAAGGCGGAGTCTTTGTAAGTGTGGCCAAGTAGAAGCCAATTGGGCTTCAAATTCGATTTGTGCATTAAATATTATATAGATAATACATAATATTTAATTATAAATTAAAAAAAGATGGACCTTCGGCTCTTGAGAAATTTAATTAAGGCACCCGAACGAAAATAAGTAATTTATTTTTTCGTTTCGCACAGCAGAATTAAATCGGTAAAATATTTAAATATTCACTAAAGAAATCATAATTAATACATAATTACAAATTAAAGTAGTTTAAAAAGGCTAAGATATTACTTAATTACATATACTAAAGTAAAGAAGTTGGCCAAAAAACAAAAGTAAAGAAACTAATTTTATATTTTTTTTAATAAAAAAACTCTCCAGACGAAATTTCGTCGGCAGAGGTGTTTTCTTTGTTTTCTATTTGCAGGGTATAGTCCCGAACGGCTATACTTTTAAAATATTCTATTTTTGGGGTATAGCCGAACTGTTGTACGTTTATATTCTACGGGCTCGTTTGGTACATCGGATTGTACTGATTAATTTTTGTCGGATAGTATTAATTAGTTCCTGAGAGTACTGACTGTTTATCCATAATATTATAAGGCGTTTGGTGTTGTTCCGGATAAATAGTCTCCCTAAGTTATACTCTGTTTGGTGTTGTTCCGGATAACACCGGATCAGACTATTTTTTAAAATCTTTGATAATTTAAGTGGAAATTGAAATTCAAATGACACAGATTTTTTTTTATAAGTTCATATGACAAGATTTAAATTTTTTTTTTTGGCCAAGATCTATAAGATAAAATTACATGAACTAATCTAACCTGCAATTGAGAATACAGATATGAGAGTAAATCCCCTCAGTTGAAATTACAAAATTCAAAATTTGCTTTTGTAATCAATTCTTCAAGAGAAGATACTGAGAAGCAACTAGAGAATTTATATAAGTTGCATAAGTTCGTAAGGGCTTCAATCTGAGTCCTCAATTCCTTTGTGTGCAAATAGAGTAAGTTCAGAATACACTACGCTGTTCAGACATCCCACCACAGAAGACGAACATGAAGAGCGCCTCAAACCCACTTATGGATACAAGGTATATCCAGTGCACATATTTAACCTTCCACAACCTTTCCCACTGAAACAACGAAAGCATGATTAACAAAACTATATTAAATTGATGATTGGAACAACCAATCGAGTTTGGGCAGCAAGGTCACTCATGTATTGTTCTAATTCTTATGGGTTTTGATTTTTTTAAAAAAAGTGGAAAAAAAAACATCATAACCTAATTTTCACAAAAATTTAATCAAAGAGGAAATATATAAAATAAAATAAAAAGAGAAGATGATCATAGAAGTAGAGAGAAAAAGCATATTGGAAAGAGTATGAAAGAGAGATAGAAACTTGGAGAAGAGTGAAGAGAATAACCTATGGAGAAGAACCCTAGGGAGAAGAAGATGAAAATATCGTATGATTTTTCACGCGAAGGTGTGTGTTATTTTTCCCTAGCCGTATAATTAAGCGTGTATTATCCAAACCGGGGTGTGTGAGTTGTATTAGTTAGTCAGGTAAGGAGAGTATTAAAAGCCCAACCCGTATAAAATAGTCAGGTAATTAAATAATACAAGTTGACACCAAACACCTGACATAGACTATTTACTCCTATAATTAGCGTATAGCCGCGCGGCGATACGTTTAAAATAATCTATTTTCCCGAATAGCCGTGCGGCTATACTATTAAAATATTCCATTTCAGGCTAATTTTAAAATATTATATTTTTAGCATATAGCCGTGCGGCTAAACGTTTAACACGTTATATTTAAGGCGTATAGCCGCGCGGCGATACTGTTAAAATACTATTTTTTATGGAGTATAGCCGCGCGGCTATACCGACCATACTATTTAGTGAAAAATTAGTATTTAAATATTTTAATTAATTTCATAAAAATTACTTAATAAATACTAATAAATTATATTTAATTATCTTAAATAATTTTGTTGAATTTAAAATTATTTTTAAAATAGTTTCTATTATTTAAAAATTCTAAAAATTGAATTTTAGTCTCCAAACTCTAAATCCAAGTCTCGAACCAAAAACCGTAGCTTTCGAACTTATCCGAACTTGTTCCAAAACCGTTCGCAAGCCTCAAACTCTAACTGTAAATCTACTGTAGGGCACTTAGGACTCGATTAGGCTTGGATAATCACGTAACTCAACCTAGGGCTTTACGATTTAGGTTTCGCTCTCAGTCTTGGGTTAGGTCCAGTTTGAGATTGCTGTCACTTTTAAAAAAAAGTTGTTTCTGTTGTGCTTTGAAAATAATTAGCTGTAAAGTAAAGCAGCTCCATGTTTGGTGCAAATGGATTATTTAAGCTAAGTTGATGAATTAAAGTTGTAAAGATGAGGCACTTTCTAGTTGGATGATATTAGAAAAAGTATATACATAAATGGGCCAATAGTGTAGGCATGGCCTTTTCCTGTTGATCTTGTTAACTCTATCCAGGTATGTATGCATGGTTTTGGTCCTCCTTTTCTGGAATATACATATATTGCGGGGTGTTGAGGAGGACAGCAATACAACAAACGGCTTAGCACGTTCTAGATAGAGATTTGGTGATAAATATTCTCAAGGCTAAACAGATTACTAATTATAGGATATAAAGCTAAACTAGAATGCAACTTCGTATAAAAATCGTTAGTGATTGGTTGGATAGTTTGATGGTGTTGAGCCTTCCCAACCCGACTATAAATTGGCCTCAACTCAAAATGGAGTTGCATCATCCTTCCAAAGGAAAAAAACAAAACAGAGAATAAAATAACAAAGTGGAAGGAAAATCAAGATGGCTCTGAAATTAAGTTTCTTGGCAATGCTTTTGTTCTTATTGTTAGCATCTATAGCTAAAGCTCATGCTAGTGTGTTTGACGTGACAAGTGCAACATACGGTGCAACGCCTGGCTCCGATGTCAGTAATGCCTTGGCCAAGGCTTGGAGTGATGCATGTGCATCGCCATCAGCGAGTAAAGTTGTTGTTCCGAGCGGGACATACAAGTTAAAAGAAGCAAATTTCAGAGGCCCCTGTAAGGCTCCTATTGAGATGCAAGTTCAAGGCACATTGCAGGCTCCAGCAGACGCTGGCCAACTCACAAGACCGGATACTTGGGTTGGTTTTCAGTACATTGACATGCTCACCTTATCAGGTGGTGGGACTTTTGATGGCCAAGGAGCACTTGCTTGGAGTCAAAATGACTGCCGCGAAAAAACAAATTGCAAACCTATTCCCGTTAGTCTACGGTTTGAATTCCTCACAAATTCCAAAGTTCAGGACATAACTTCACTTAACAGCAAAAATTTCCACATGCATGTTTTCCAATGCAACCATACTACATTTCAACATCTTACCATCACAGCACCTAACGAGAGCAGAAACACAGATGGAATCCATATCGGGGCTTCGACTGGTATCAATATTACTCATGCAAAGATTGGAACTGGGGATGACTGTGTTTCTATTGGTGATGGCTCCCACCAAATCACAGTGACTGATGTTACTTGTGGGCCAGGCCATGGAATAAGCATTGGAAGCCTTGGAAGATATAAGGAAGAAAAGGACGTGACCGGGATCCTAGTTAAGAACTGCACCCTGACTAATACGCAGAACGGTGTGAGAATCAAAACATGGCCAGATTCTCCTTCGCCTAGCACTGCCTCAGATATACACTATGAGGATATTATCATGGTTAATGTCAGTAACCCTATCCTCATAGACCAATTGTACTGCCCATATACTCAGTGTGACCAAAAGCCTCCGTCAAAAGTTAAGATCAGCAATGTCAGCTTCAAGAACATTAAGGGCTCATCTTTCACTCCACTTGCAGTCAAGCTTGTATGTACCAGGGGCATACCGTGTGAGAATGTGGAGTTGACTGACATTGATCTCACCTACGGTGGAGACCGAGGCCCTCTTACCTCTCTGTGTTCTAATGTCAAGCCCACAATTACTGGCGTGATAAAGGCTCTTGGTTGTGCTACGTCGTCCTTGGCACCTCTTCCTTTATCCAAGAATTAGAAAGTACTAATTAATGTTCTCTGTACATAAATTGATGTGTTCTACTTTGCTTTTGTGCTACATGTTCTCTCCTTTGTATCGAGATAAATAAATACACAACACACTTTTCATCAATGACAACAGGATTTAGAGCCCTCTTGTAGCATTGTTGACCTGTTTGATCCCAATTTTCATCACTTAAAACTTTCCTTGTGAATTTGGCAGTAACACCGCATGATATTTCTCTGTCTTATATGAAAAACAACCGATAGATCTTTCCCCCCGAAATTTTGTCGGGACTATTGAAGTGGAAGGGGATGCACAATATATTATTACTGCTCTTGAGAAAGATGGGGAGGATTTGCGTGTGTGGAAGGTAACCTTTTTGAAGTAGCAAAGTGCCTCACGCATTCTTTCTCTCTAGTGAGATGGCGATATGGCTCCATAGAATGTAATAAGGTGGCTCATTGCCTTGCTAGGCATGCCTTGTTGTTAGATCAAGAATCTTTTGGTTAGAGGAAGAGCCTCCTTGACTTACGTCGTTGTTATTGGATAATACTCCAAGTTTATCAAATTAATGAAATCTTTCATAATTTTAAATAAATAAATAAATAATAGGAGGGTGAAGCTAGAAAACAATTTTTAGAGGGACCAAGAGTGTGAATAGCTTAGTTGGGGGCCATTACATAAATCCTTTACAAATTCTTCCATGAAATGCTAGAAATGTCTTTAAATTTTCAAAGAACTAAATGTAGGCTTGTTTATTGCTATTTTTTGGACGTTTTGTTTATTGCTATTTTTTGGACGTTTGAATTAAATTCAAAGACTTTTGTCCCACATTGGTAGAAAGAAGAAAAGGCGGAGTCCTTATAAGTTTGGGAGTAATTGGAAGTTGGGCCAAGTAGAAGCCAATTGGGCTTCAAATTCGATTTGGGCATTAAATATTATATAGATAATACATAATATTTAATTATAAAAAAGATGGGGCCTTGGGTTCTAGAAAAATTTAATTACACCCCAACGAAAATAAGTAATTTATTTTTTTGTTTTTGCACAGCAAAATTAAATCAGTAACATATTTAAATATTCACTAAAGAAATAATAATTAGTACATAATTACTAATTAAAGTAATTCAAAAAGGCTAAGATATTACTTAATTACATATATTAAATTTAAAAAGTTGGCCAAAAAACAAAAGTAAAGGAACTAATTTTATATTTTTAAAATTAAAAACAAAAACAAAAAACCTCTCCCGACGAAATTTCGTCAGCAGATGTAACTTTCGTCGAGAGATGTCTAATTCGACAAATATTTGCCAACATAAACTTGTGCCAACGAAACTTCGTCAAGAGAGGTCTTTTCTTAGCTTGCTAGTTACAAGGTATAGCCGCACAGCTATACTTTTAAATTATTCTATTTTTATACAGCCGTACGGCTGTTATATTTTTAGCGTATAGTCGTTCGGCTATACTTTTTAAATATTCTATTTTGAAGTATAGCCGCGCGGCTATACCTTTAAATATTATATTTAATATTTAAATAGTATGCTATACTATTTTGTGAAGAATTGGTATTTTAATTACATTATTTATTTAGTGAAGAATTAGTATTTAAATATTTTAATTATCTTAAATAATTTTGTGGAATTTAAAATTATTTTAAAAATAGTTTCTAGAAAATTATTTTAGTATTCTAAAAATCGAATTTTAGTCTCCAAACTCTAAATCCAAGTCTCGAACCAAAAACCGTAGCTTTCGAACTTATCCGAACTTGTTCCAAAACCATTCGCAAGCCTCAAACTCTAAATGTAAATCTACTGTATGGCACTTAGGACTCGATTAGGCTTGGATAATCACACAACTCGACTTAGGGCTTTACGATTTAGGTTTCACTCTCCATCTTGGGTTAGTATGACGTAATCAAACCTAAACTAGACATGTCTCGGCGAATTTTATCGGGATAAACCTAGCCCGACTAACTTTAACGGGATAGACGGGAACTTTAACGAGATAAACCTATCCCGACGAACTTTGAAGGGATAGACCTATCCCGCCGAATATGTGTTGCTGGCCACCCCCCTTTATTCCTTCACAGGCAAAGCCACTGTGTCAAAACAACCGGTCACTTTGCCCAAACGACCGGTCGTTTTATCCTTCTTTACCGAACATTAAGCCTCTTTGTAAAAACGACCGGCCGCCAATGAAAAATAATCGGTCAGCTCCACGCTACCAAAATCATTAGAAGTAAGTTGAACAGTTTTTTGAGATTTTGTCCACTCCGGACCCGCATTCAGTGCTGAAATTTAGGAAAAAGCTTGGCAGGCCTTCTATCTTGTGGACTGGACATGACAGAAAGGCTTTTATAGAAAAGATTGGTAAGGCTTCTATGGTATACCAAAAGCTCTTCACAACAGCTGAGGTAACTATGCGTATGACTAGTTACAAAAATACAGAGCTGATATAAAAAGGGGTACCTGGGATTAACAAACTACAGTTTTCTCATTAATTACTAGCTAATTATCTGTAAATCTAAAGACCGAAAACAAGATATGAACAGAAAATCTAGGCGTAGATCAAAGACTTATTCCTAAAGAAACGCCATCACACATTTTATATTAAAGAAAAGGAACGGATAGCCAACGGTTGTGAACAACCGAGGATGTATGTACATCATATTGACACTAGTGCTTGTCCTCCTTGGGGATCTCCTTTGGTGAAACTTTTGATTCCAGTTCCTTGGTGATTCTGAAAGAAAATCCATTAAGTAAAATTAATGTCTCTTGAAATGCAAGAGAAAACAGAGGAAATTGTTGCCATGATAATAAACATGAAATTTCATATCACAATTCATCGAGTCCTCAAGATCGTACTTAGGTGGTATCTTTGGCAATAATCCATGTCCAAGTTTGGCTGGACAACTTTTTAGAACTCTACACCATCATTTGATAACAAATCAATCTCGATCTATTTTAAAGACCATGGACACAAATGCCAGAACCAAAAGAACGAGTCTAGGGCAAAGCTGAAAAGCAAGAACAAAAGAAAATAAGCATGGAATGAGTACCATCTTAAAGATGCCCTTTAAAAGAAAACTATGATTCATGACAACAGCATAAATTCTCATCTAATCTGAATATAAAGCATATCAAGTGTTGCATTCTGCGGAGAATCACAATTAGCACAGTAAAGCTGAACCATTTTTATGAAACATTTGAATTAGAATGAACTACCAAAAATTTTACAAAATGGTGTCCCTCAAACATATCTACAATTTCAGAGTGAAATTTTTTTTATAGAAGAAAACAAAAATATGATAAGAGGATTACTTGGGGGCATTGGCAGAGTCTTCTTCAAGCCACTTACGGATATGTTTGACATTGCGCCTGAAGATGGTAGCCGATTGCTTCACATCACTCCTCAGCAGAAGAACCACCGCACTTACACCAGCAACAGTCAGTATGAAGTTTGTCAAAGCCATACTTCTTGTGTTTCTTACAAAACCTACTTCCAATACAATGACAGAAATGATTTAGAATGCACTCCATTAAAGGTAGTTCAAAAAATTAAAACCCAAGTCTTCGCTAACCAAGCCAATAAGGATGAATGATTCATTGAGTATCAGGAATATCACTATCCTTTTTGTACCAAGAAAACTCTGTTAAAAACGATAACAAAAATATATTATTTGTAAATAGCTAATGAAATAAAACCCAAGTGAGGATTGGTTAAAATCAAGGTCCAGACTTCATGGTTAACATTTGTTTTCTATTCAAGCAACTTCAAATCTTCAAAGAAACAAGATAAAGGACTAAATCCTATCAAATTACACAAACCCATCTAAAAAAACAAAAGAAAAATGCACTCTAAGACAAACTGAAAAGTAAATAGCCTCTCAACTATGTAAACATGGAACCCATAGCCCCTATCTCAACTGGTTCAGTGCAAAAATGGAAGACATGCTGAACAACTATTATTATTATTATTTGATGAAACCCTTTACTTGAGCCAAATCACATGAAACGACAACAAATCAGCACTAAAATCTAAAATTAATTCAGAAACTTAGGGCCCCTTGCCAGGATTGGATTGGATTAGATTGGATTTCATTGGATTGGAGTAGATAACACTAATCCAATCCCATGTTTGGTGTTAAACAGGATTATGTGGTTTGATTAAGTTAAAATATGCTATTTTGAGATTTATTTTTAATAAAATTGAATTAAACTATATTTTTTACGTCAAAATTAACAATTATGCAAGAACAAAAGTAAAAGCAACAAATATTCCAATAAAATAAATATAAAAAGGTATTTTCTAATAAAATCAAAATTCATAAAATTATAAATTCCAAAAATATCAAATACACATAATTAACCTAATCATTAACAACCCGTATTTTCCCTCCATTCATTAAATATTCAAATACACAGGTTCTGGTGCTTTTAGTAGGTGGCCTTGTAACCTACACACTCCATTTAAAACCGAATTGAACTATCTTCTAATAGTCTCTTCTGAACGTTGGAACATATCTTGGATTGGACGATTCTTTACATCGTGAGCAAGTATATGTAGAAAGATATACACTTGCTCCTCCACAGGCACCAATACATCATTTTTCAACCTCCCATGACTATGAAGTAAATTACACAGCACACCAAATGTCCTCCTATCCATTCGGACACATTCACATTGTATGTCACTTGAATTTATGAATCTATGCTATCTAATACACTCAAACGAGTGTCATGCCTAACTGATGCATGATTACTAAGAACTTTTCTTTTCTTCCGATATCTATGTATACAAACACACAAATGTAACAACACCATTGTGCCCATCACAATTTTTTTGTAGATGCAGTTGCCTTGCCAATACGAATAACACAACTCTTCTTCTATGCATATCTAATCATCATATATGAAACAAAATTAAAAAACTTGTACATATATCCAAGGTTAAGCCAAGCAATATAACACAATGAAATTCACAACACAAGAACAATTTTCCCTTCTCCTTCCTTAATGGTGCGTTTGGATGAGGGAAATAAACTTGGGATTTTGACAAAACTTATAATATCTAAATTGACATGAACCAATTCCTGTGTTTGGATAAAAAAACATAGAAATTTAGAAATTCCGTGTGCGAAAAAACATGGAATTTGGAGATCATAAATCCCAACTTTAAATTCTATCTAAAAGTCGTCATTTCTAAAATCTCAAGAGATTGAGTTTTTAAAAAAGACAACTTTACAAATAAAGGTTAAATTCCGTGTTTTAAATCTGTCACCCAAACAAGAAACTTTACAAATTCTAGAACATTAATTTCCGTCATTTATGAAATCCTTTGTACTTTTAAATTTCCTCATCCAAACGCACTGTAAGATTCCATTCAATGCACATGATGACATTAGTTCTATACTGTCTATGAACTCAATATATCTATGGTTGTAAAACTAGATTGCACTCGCATTAAGTACACTCCCCCATTGGCTTACAATTAGACAAAAGAAAAATAAAACTATGCAATTAATCATGCATAATGTAGGAGAAATTCTCAAGGAAAATGCATATATAGCAAAAAAATTCACATAAATTAAAGCAAAACTCAGAGGCTAAAGTATATGAACCATCATCATCATCATCATCCAAAGAAGCATTTCTGTTAAGCAAAACAGGGCAGTGCAGTCCTCACGCATAATAAGACAATTCAAAAGAGAAGATCATATCTGTAAATTGCTGGCATAAACATAAATAAATACAGTACACTTCTAAAGCTACATATGTGCTGACTCCCAAGTGCTAAAAGCTACGCTAATATTGGCTACTTAACTTGGTTGGTAATTAAACAAGGTGCAATATGGTGGAGCTGGTATAGTACTAAACAAACAAACGATACTCTATTTTGTAAAGGAGTTTAGTTTAGATTATATATATATATATATATATATATATATATATATATATAATCTAAACTAAACAAAACTCCACCTAAAAGATTCCACAATACATTCTGTATTGTCAGTTGGAATGAACTCTTATGAGAACAATTCTAATAGCATGGATTAGCAACCAAAACAGAGGGGCTTTGCTGATTTATTGAAATAAGAATTCAAGAATTCTGACATCTTAAAGAGCTAGAACAACCATTTCTATCTGCTAGTTCTGAAAAGATAACAATATTATTAGTACTACTGGTTTTCATCCAAGGCTTCAAATTATTTATCAGTCTTCAATATTTTTTTTCCAGCAAAGCATGCAACTGTTTTGAATTTGAAGGCTTCTGCTGAGATAGGTGTGGAGTCTCTCAACTTTTTGCCATTATGCTGGAGTGAAGTGGTTAAAGCAATAGGATTAATTGGTTGGTTTATTTTCTCTTTAAAATGCAGGAAACTGCACCTACTCTAAATGCAGAGGAGCTTTTCGACTACATTTTGAACACTCATCAGAACAATAATACTCATTACAGAAACTAACAAATGCTTGGCAATAGATTAGACAAAAACTTAGCCACAAGCATCAAAAAATCTATACAAAAACTCACATCGAATCTAAACAAAAAAGAAAGATCTTGAGAGAACATCAACATCATCAACTCATCAGTCAACAATACAATGAAAACTAACAAAACTCATGGAGAAACAACGAAACCTAACAAACCTATTTGATAAAAAAATTCACTTCCAATGTTAAATCCTGAGAAAACAAGAATTACAGAAAGGAAACAAACAAATAGAGCTTGGGTTCCTGAAAAACCTTGGACATGTCAACGAGAGAGACAGCGAGTTACCTGGGCGGAGACCACTGGAGAAGGCTGAAGAAACGACAGAGGTCGAGCTCAGTTGAAGCTCTGAGCGAACGAGTCAGAGCAATTCCACCAACAACACCCAGCCCTGGCAGGACAGGGCCCGAGCCCAAAAACCAGCTTCCAGCGGGCTTGTGAAGCCCGGGCAGGCCATGGGTCCACGACACTGGGTCAGCCCGCAGGGGAAATCAGCCCGAGGCTGAGCCTGAAGGCTGCTGATGTCAGCGCGGTAATTCAAAAAAAATTTAACATTGGCACGTGTACCACATGCGCCAACGTTAAAAAAATTTTGTATTACCGCACGCTAACGTCAGTGCTGGCGTCGACCAAAGGTAACTTGCCATGTGGCGCGTTCTGGTCACTCCGATGCTTTTTTTTTTTCAAATCCATTGGCTGGGCTTTTTTTGGGCAAAAAAATGTGAAAAAAATTCAAATTTTTTTAATTGTTTAGGCATTTTAAAAAAAAAACAAAAAATGAATAGTATTTGCCCTTTGTCATGGCAACGAGTGGAAACACACATTGCTTTTCGTAAGAGCAGCCATTATTCACGTGAATAGTATCTGCCCTAGCCCCCCCCTACCCTTTGCCATGGAAAATGGGTGGAATTGCTCTCAAGCGTGCGAGGCTAAAGAATGAGAGTACGAGAGGGCTGGCAATGGGTCGTGTCAGAATAATAAACATGTCAAGAATGCTCAACCCGAACCCGATCCATTTAATAAACGTGTCGTATCGGGTTCGGGTACCAACTAATAAACTTCAATGACCCTTGATTAATTAAAAAAATTATTTCACTTTAAACCAAAAAAAAAAACACAAAGTACTACATCACTAAAAATTAAAATTTAAAAAAAAAAAAAATATATATATATATATATATATAAACAAGAACAACATCATCATAATGCGAATCCTGTTTCCACAACAGGAGACTCTAGTTTGGCCCTCTGGACCTTCTCTCTTGGGTTTTCACGCACCACTTTTTGGGGCTCATCACTTGAGCTTCCAAAGATCACCCTCTCCCTTTTCAATTTTCGGATAACGCTCTGACAATCTTCAACCAAATTTCGCTCTGCCACCAACTGAGCTCTTAACACTTGTACTTCATGGGATTTCATAATTAGGCAATGCCTAACACTTGTGATAGATGCCACACTGTGCACGCTCAATGTCATGTCATCACTTACTACCTGGTTATCATCCCTTGTTCCCAGCACACGCACATCCTTGAGAGTAACTAAACTCCTTGCAACTCTAATGACAACATCATTGTCAAGGAGTAATGAGTTGTTTACTATAACTGGTCCTCGTGAGGAAGCAAAATAGGAAATCCATATTGGTACAACCCCTTACCCCCATATCTGAGTTGGTTGAGCTAAGTTTAGATCGAGAGAAAATGGGAAGGAAGATGTCATTTTATTTCTAAGGTTGAGGAGATGGGTTTATATCAAGATAAATGGGAAGGAAGAAAATTGGCAAAGTTAGGTTTTTTTTTTTTTTTTGAGTTGTGATTTTGTGTTTTCCACTCATTTCCTTTTATAGATGAAGCAAAGTATGATCTTTCTGAACGAATGCGTTCAGCAAAGTCGTCACGACTTTCCATGACAGCTGTCAGCCTGTCACCCGTAATTTCTAAGATATTGCCGAATTTGCGGGGATTTATCTCCATCATTATCTTGGAGTTGTCACTTGGGATTTGTGGGGGCCACTTGGGGTTTGTGCGAGTATTAATAAATAAAAAATTTATTTAAAAAAATCATAATTTAAAAAATGGACAAGAAATTATACTTCTTTTAAAAAAAAACAGTTTGTTGAAACATTATAAATATTAAATGGTGTAGCATTTATTCACAAAGATGTTTGTGGCATGGTGTATAAGGTGTTTGAGAGGAATGAGAGTGATAGGAGTTTATTAAACGGGTCATGACAGGTTGACCCAAAAATGACCCAAATTTAATCGTGCGGGTTCATGCCATAATTTTTCAGTGCGGATTTCGAGTCATGTAAAGGATTGTATCAAAAATTACCACCCCTAAGCATGAGGCATCATCTGAATTCTGACCTGTTGGTCAGGTTTTTTTTTCCTCTTATGAATATTATAATTATTTTAAATATAAAAAAACCACCTATAATATTAGTAGAATATTAATTAGTAAGAGGGGGTAAAAAAACCCTGACCAACTGGCTAGTTGGCACGAGACTTTAAATTGTTTTAGTAGAATTTTACAGGAAATTAAGATTGTCAATTTTTTTAATCAAGTGAGAATTGTATTCATAATCTAGTTACTGAGGGCCAATAGAACTCCAAGAGAGGTACATCAACATCATCAAGAAAATATGATTTTCCTCCAAACCAGAGCCACAAAGCGCCAATCAAGATTTAACCTTCTTTATAGCAAAAAATTCCTACAAAGTACGAAAAAACAAAAACAAAAGAGGTAGAGGAGATCCCTTTTCAATGCAACAATGATTCAAGACTACCTGTAGTTCAATTGACCAAAATAGAAAAGAAGTAGAGAAAGAGATGACTATTCAAAGAATTTTTTCATGATCACAAAAGCCAACTCGTTTATTGAGTAGGTGATAGCTGTTTGGATTTTGCAACAGTACTTGGTCATCATGTTGGAAATTAAATTAGAATCTTAAATCCTCATCTTCATCTTTGTAATTGATGAGCCCAGAATAATGAAAGGCTTGTATAGATCAATAATGTGAACTGCAGGCATAATATAACTTTAGCATTCAGATCGGTTGCCGGCCGGAACAATCCACGTGAACATAAGCAAAATGTTGGCATCCCCCTTCTAGACTGATGCATTAATCTACAAAATGCATATAGTGAAATGCCATTTGTTCTACTCAATAAATATCTTCAATGAAAAGAAAGATGATAAACAGTGTTTATGAATTAATTCACAAAACAGACTTCAGATACAAATTTAATTCCAAATTAACCTATCAAAATCTCCTTTTACCCCATAAGGTAGTTCAACTTCCAATGAACTTCAGACAACCAATCTCACAAATATATGGAAAAGCACAGTATAACCAATCCTTTAGTAATACGCCTTCCGTGGATTGTTCTGCAACCCAAAAAGTCCAGAAAACGTATCAGAAAGTCAGAGATGACAAGAAGATGAAAAAATTTCTTTATACTTCTAATGCCACACATGGAAAAACAAACAAAAGGAGAAAAAGGTAACTACCAGAGGATTGGGTCTGTATCGGTAACCAAGCATCATCCGCTTCTTATACTGCTCGTATATATCATCTTCAGGAGTCACTTCTCCAGGTTGTTGAGCACCAACCCCCAGATTGTCCTTCTTCACATTACCAGCCATTATTGGATCTGAAATTCCTCTTCTAGAGCTCCCCAGACCCTCACCTGAATTCACTTACATCATTAGGTTTCTCCCTTTGAAAAACAATGCATCACCATAGTAGAAAGGACTGATCACTGAAAAATCTGGCAATAAATTCCAAGAATAATCTATTTTCTGGATACCATTACGAGAGTTTATGACCAACCTTCTTTCCAACCCATTTTAGACAAAAGTTTATGACCCACATTATCCGCCTGGATTTTTGCCCTATCTGCAGCTTCTTTGGCAGCTTTCTGTGAAGCTGCATCATTACAAGCGGCCATAAACTTCTCCAGCTCTTCTTGTGGGATGTAATCACCCATGTGATGACCTTTTTTAAGAGAAGGTGCTGTGAAGAAAATAGGGAAAAAAAAATCTTGAGACCATGTATTTGCATCCATCTGACCCAAAAATAGAGCTAAAATATAAAAATGTTTCCGAATAACTATATGCAATTTCTGGTTTCCATCAGTAACAAATATGAACCTTGAAGAGAAGCAGGTGGGGGCATTTCATCTTTCGACTGTTTAGGTTGTCTCTTTCTCTCTTCCTGAGCAGCCTTTTTCACATAGTACTCCATCATGGCAATAGGATCTGCACCTGTTGGTGCAGTGAGCTCACCTATGATTGCAGATACAAGTAGTAAATTTAGGACCAAGCAGAAAAACCCAATCAGTAGTCCCTAAATAGTTCAATGAATGCAACAGTACAAATAAAGAGGTAGAGAAATCCAGACATTCCAGCAAAGGAATTACTGGCACAACTGTGTTTAAATTGTCTAACAATATAATATAGCCACTACAAAACGTAAGCTTACAAAAAATAAAAAACACCAGCAGAATTTGGGTTTTAGAAAGTGAATCACTATAACAATATGCTCCCCATCACATAACAAATTACAAACAAATTATATAGTTGTTTCTGAATACATGAACTGAAACATTAACCATATCTAAAAAATCAAAGGGGGCAAAAAACACTGAAAAGCAACAGAAGATGTTATATCATATACCTGTCCTTCCCTCAGTGGCATCATATAAAGCAGAGGCAGGAGTTTGATAATTTGGATGCTTCAAAGTAGACCTTTGGGAACTACTTGTGGATTTGGAAGCGGACGTGTTTGTACCTCCTACACACAGTAACAACCCAAAATTTGAGTCTAAAAGGAAACTAATGTTACAGAATAAGGGCAACAACAGTTAAAGAAGATTGCTAAGGAGTGATACATATCTAAAAATAATATTCCAGATTTATATATTATGGATCACAAAAATGGATATCAAATCTCAACAGTGGGAAGAATACTAGGAGTCCTAAGCACATAAGGACATCAAAGAGAGCCCACCTCCCATTAACAATCTGATAGTTTTAAATTTCTCAAGACCAAGTAGAATTTAATCAAAACAGAGATTTTCAAGAAGTAACCGTAATAAAACCAAATTTTAAAACCTATGCTAAATTATTAGGCCATGGAAAAGGCACACAAAAAAAAAATTTGACACAAGATTTATAATTTCTCATCAATGAAAAAGCTATTCAAACAATAGTGTTGCACAATCCAGGCAAGAACTCTCAACATTGCAGAAAAAAATCTTCAAACAAATCACTTTCGGTAAACAAAAGTATTATATAAGATATTAAGCAAAATCTAGGTTCAGCAGCCTATCATGGACAAGGAATGTTAGGAGGTCTACAACTGTAACAAGCAGGAATCAAACTGAAGAAAGCTATATATATTTCAGTGAAAACAATCAATACTGGTGGAAATATGAAGCCAAAAAAAAAAAAGACTGCAGCTGTTTGCTGTATTTTAACACAGTCTGAAAAACCAGAATTTCAGTAAACTATCGGTAAAAACCAACCCAGAGTGACAGAAATTGTACCAATATACCAAAATTGGCTGATACCACCGATATCACAAAAGTTACAGTGAAATATCAGCAGCATAGGTGACAAACAAAGCTTCCCCCCCATCAAATGTTGGTACCACTATTTGGCCGAAATTTTGGCCAATCAACCCAAACTAAAACCCTAATCCTTTGTGACAAGTACAAATACACTCACATCACAGATTTAAATGCACAAATACTAACCATTACGAGATGTTTGAGAATCGCTGGTCTGTTGCAGGACTTTCTCCTCAATGGCAAGCTGATACTCATAATATTTGTAATCAGCACAGCTCTCATCAAATAAAAATCTGCAAACAAAATAAAATGCCAATGCATAGAGCATATGAGCTACCATAAGTGGCAGGAAGAGCCAAACCAGAAAATACAATAAAGAAAATGATACCCAAAACCTATATCCATAGTGAATCATTCCCCTTTTGCATTTCATAAATGCCAACAGACAGATTGGACATAACAGAAAAAATAATTGAGTTGAAACTTCATAATTTACTTACTTGAAAGGGGTATCTCCTGGATTTCTTTGACGTGTAATATGCTCAAATTTCCTTCCATGTCTAGCCACAAAACTTGCTAGTTTGTCAGCAACTATCTTCACTGTTGAATCATTTGGGGAAGATGGTGCTGCATATCACTTATAAAACTGATTAATACCGAGAGCATGAACAAGGGAATGCAAATTACTCTTGTAGCAGGCGTGCCACATATTCCAATTCTTTCATTGAACATCTCTTTCCACCAATGTTGATAGGAACTTAAGGAATAAGCTGCATTCATGAGACAAGAAATATTCAAGAATGTTTTGTCCTCTTCATCCACACCACTTCAAGAGTAGAGAAGACAATTACTGAGATGATTTTCTCAATAACAGGGTATTTACCGGAGGGACAATTTCGATTTACTTCAATTATTTTTATTGGCCTAAATTTACTTCATATTTTAAAAAAAAGATTCAGAAAGATAAGAACACCTAACAGTCCTCCTACACATTCCTTTTTCTCAACTAGCAAACCAAAAAGAGTGGTAAAATGGCTCCAGACACCACATATAAAGAAAAAAAGTTCACAAGCCCTTTCTGGATACAAGAAATCCATCAAACTGAGAACATTGGCTAGACTCCAACTCATCTTACAGATGTGAAGAAAACATTAAACAAAATCTCATCTTGGGGAAGAGATAAAACATCAACATGCATCACAAAAATTAAAGAATAGCAACCAACAGCCAATACTGTCGCTTCATATTTTATAACTTCAAAATCATAGAAGCAGAGAATGAGATGCGGGATTTTTTATTTTTTTTAACACGAGTCAAGAAGAAAATTTAGGGTTTAGGGTAACTATTTACAATGAGGTGAAATGCAGGAAAAATTTTGTATGATAAAGGTACAGTTGAATTAATTTCAACAGTTAAAGCATCAGGAGTAGATATATGAAAAAAAACTCACTTTCTGCCATACAGCATTGTCTGTAGAATGCAATATACATATCTTGTGCAAAATATGAAAAACTTACTAAATAACCCATGGATAAAATTAATGGAGAAAAAGCAAAAGTCGATGTCTCAAATTATGTTCTAAAAAATAAACTGAAACTGTAAAGACCGTTCACTGCAATCAACCAAGTTAAAGGATATGCACAAAAGCAGTAATTACCAACATCCACTTGTCCGGGTGATTCCTCTGAGGCATCTGGCTGACCCAACTTTTGTCGTTTAGTTGGTGCATCGACTGAAAAATTTGCAGCATCTGCTTCATCTTCATCCTCATCTGCACCTAACTTAACAGGAGGTGCCACAATCTTTGACTTCTGTTTCAAGCTGAAAGCAAGTTTGCCACCTGAAGCAGCAGCTGCGGCCTTGCGTGTATCATTAGGCTTCAGTTCAGCACTGGTTTTACCAGTGGTAAGGTTAGGAGTCAAACTCCCTGATACAACTTTACTTGGTGTAGACTCGTCTGCTGTAGGACCCTTATCTTTCTCCTTCTCTTGTTGAAGTTGTTTGAACCTTTCCATGAATGAACCATCATTAACAAAGAGGCTAGGAGTCACTCCTTTGTCCATTGGAAAAGATCCAAGTTTGCTTAGGCTGTCAACAGGAATTCACTGTTTGACAAGTAAGCTTTCAAAGAATTTAGACATTGAAATGATTCTTTTATCTGATCTTTTCAATTTTTTGTCTATTAATATACAGCATTGTATGAGATAATTTTTATGTCTTCAAAAGCAAATTATAACTCGAATGATGAAAAAAGGAAAAAAGAAAAAAAGAGAGATAATCCCACATTTTTGGCAAAATGCTGTGAATGGGGCTTGGTTTCAGAAACAACCACACTGCTTATATCCACACAGCTTTATGAGTGGGAAGTTCAAAAGCAGTAGATATCCCGAGTGAAATTTAAGATAAATAACTGGATCTAGTGAGTCAGAAAACTGATGCCAATTCCCAGACCTCAGGTGATATTTGTTCAATCACTTATATAAACATCACAAAAGTTAAAGAAACTGATGTAGATGATACTTGATCTCCCAAAATTTTAAGTGATTGAATGGATGGTACAAGAGAATAATCTTCTACACACCCGTGTTCAATGAAACTTAAGCTAACAATCTTCATGATTAGAAGGTAACAAAAACTGTCCTCTTAGAAATATTAGTACATAATCCCAGGTTTCGCGACCATAATAGGAATACAACTTACTCGGCGGCACCTTCCACCACTTCCGTATTCAATTTTGTTTGTCCAGTCTACTATTAATTTTCCTTTAATCTAAATAAAAAATCTATATTTCAAGAAAACAACCAAATTAATCATCATAGCATTGTCGAATTCAATTAAGCCCAATAATCAACACAATCCTATTATGCACCTTGCATACATACGAATCTAGCCAAACTGGTATAGCAAAACACAAACCCTAAAACCAAAATCAAATTTCAAATTAAATCATTTTGCCTCTCCATCTAATGCAAAAAAAGCAAACTTCAAACCCCAATTCGCCACAGCAGTACCAAACACAGAAAACCACGACAAATCAACCCGAAAAAGGCCAAAACGAAACGGAATCAATAATGGAGTAACCAACTGAAAACTAACCAGAATGAACAGATTCAATTTCAGATCGTTAATCTTCCTCCGATTGGTCAATTGGAAACACAATTTGCCTAATTAGGGATTGGAATCCGAGACCCTCTTTCTTTGCTTAGAGAACGAGAAAGCGAAGACCGCTTGGCTTTTGCACAGGGTCGTGTTCTTTATGTAGGACTTAATTTACGAGTACGTAAGTTTATTTTTCTTTTTTTGGATTTTGTTTTTGTTTTGTCAAAGAATCCTAATTTTCTGACCCAAAAAAAAAAAGTATCCTAGTTTTATTCGATTCAGAAAGTTATCAAACATATTCTACCAAAAAATGTAGTTAATCTCATTAAAAAATGTATTTAAGAAATTTTTTTTTTCATACATAGCTTAAGCCAAGTTGGCTACACTTGAGTTCGAATTGTCACATCCCAGATCGGCTCTGTCGTAGCACAATATTGTCCGCTTTGGGCCCCCCCTCTCTGGCCCTCACGGTTTTGTTTCTGAGAGCTCACGACCAACTTCCCAGTGGGTCACCCATCCTGGGATTGCTCTCGCCCCCAACTCGCTTAACTTCGGAGTTCCTACGACTCCGAAGCCAGTAAGCTCCCAAAAGGCCTCGTGCTAAATGGATGCGGGCATGTACATATAAGGCACATCAACCCCATCTCCGTTGGTCGATGTGGGATCTTACACGAATCTCCCTCATGTAGTTTGGATTAGTTTAAGAAAAATATTTCTACTTTCTTGCCAATAGCAGTGTTACATGTATACAAAAGTTTTTTTTTGTGTGTTTTTGATGAATTATTTTTGCATATATATCAAACTATGATTCGCTGAAGGTGGAGTATCTCCTTACCAGTAAGGAGGCAAGTAGTGTTAATAAGGACCTAGAGTTCCTTAATAATGTAACAGTACCGTGTTGGTTAATAGTGCCGTACACATGAATAGTAACTGTATTGGCAAATGTACTGTATGCATGAATAGACATGTATTCATGACCTGATGAATAGTGATGTATACATAAATATTAACCATTTTGGGTAAACTGTCACTATACACACACACACACACACAAAGGGAACCTGCAGTTCCTTAAACTCATGGATGAGCAATCAAATGAGATGCCAGAAGTTCCTCAAAACATAGACAATTATGTAAGGACCTGAAGTCCCGAAATATGTACAAGAATTTATAAAAATGTCCATACCATGAGAATATGTGATTTTTGCCCGAAGTTCAAAATCTAAGAGTATTGAATGTCCATACCATGAAAATATGCGATTTTGGCATGAAGTTCAAAATCTGGCAATATTAAGAACCTGAAGTTCCAACAGTGAAATGGACAACCCTTGAGGTATTATTGCAAATTGTGGTACACCACATCTTTTTTTGGCATAAGAAAATGATGAATTTAATAAAATTCGATTCTATTACAATCAACACCTCAAGGAAGAAATATATTTTGTGAATTCCGATTGTTAAGAATACGCAGTGAAATGGGTAATATCAGGATAAACCTCAAAGGATGAATTGAGGCTCCCCACATATTTTGTTATATTATACGATCTAGGCTGGAGCCCATGGATCCAAATACATGAGAGATCCCGAATCTAAAGTTGGGAATATAGTAGTTAATGTTCTTCACTACTATATTGCAATGTTATCATGGCCTTTACTCAATTTATATTTCATGCCCATTTGAAAAGGGCAAATAAATTCTGAGGTCGTGTTTTAGCCCGGACCAGAAGTTCCGGACTCACATGCATTGAAATATGTAATTTGAGAGATTGGTTGTGGTTATTTCAACCTATAAGGCATGAGGTTCTAAACCATCATTTTGAAAAGAAGTGAAACCACAGGTGCAAATCTAAGAATTTGCCCAATTGTTATAACAGAAAAGGAGCAACATTTAAATTGAAATGATTTGGGCGAGAAGAAGAGGAAGCCATTTTAAGAAGAGGCAATATATATAGGCGGAAATGTGGCACCATTTCCAGGATCCCAATATTTTCCCGGATCCCCATATTCTATTTCTTTCCCAGGTTCCAAAACTTCACGCAGCCTCCATTAATGTCTATCGGCACTTTCAACGTTTTCAATGATTATTTTCGTCAAAGTTTATCTTTCTTTGTGGATTTCACGAAGCTACTTTTTCAAAAGCACCCCGAGAACCTCGCAAATTTCTGTGGTTAATTTGAAATTCACCGGATTTACTTATTCCTCTTATTTGTGTATAAATATGTTACTAACGAAATTTTCTTAGCAGTATACACCCAGTTTCCAATTTTCTCCATATCCAATGATGCAATATCCACTTGTTTTTCCTATCAGTGAGCACTCGATGTGCTTGAGAAGCGAGACTATCTATGATCATCCATTCAGGAAGCGAGACTATCCCTGATCACGTTTCTGCTACATTAGGGAACTGTAAGAATGACCACATGCTCTGATCTCCTGGAGTTCTCTAGACTAGGAGAAATGAGTGTTTGTTGTTTGTTCCCACCAGCTTCCTTTCTTGATTTCTTACCTTACCTTGCAATCAATATCACAATTCTTTTTATCTTTTCTTTCTCTTGATAACTCTCTATTCATAAGGGATTTTATTTCTTTAGAACGAACATCTAAAGAGAGAACCCATGTAGTGATCCTAACACTGAGGGTTATTTTTTGATAGAGACAGAAGAATTGTGATTTTTGCTCTTGCAGGATATAACTAGATCATCAAGCGTTACATTTGCTGAGCCGATACGAGCTTGAATGATATTTGGGCAAAGTTTCTCCCGCCTAAAGATGTAAGAAATACTTGTGTTATTTCATGCTTGTACTCTTATTTTGATATTTTGTACGATATTCTTAAAGGTAACCAAATGGGGAGATAAGGCCGTTCCAGAAGAACGCCATGCAAAGGACCATTCCAGAAAAATGACTTGCATTAGATATCGTTCCATAAGAACGACTTGTATTATGGCCATTCCAGAAGAATGGCTTGTATCATTCTAATACATATTCATGAATTATTAAGGCAAATTTCACAGATTGCAAGTTGAATACATTAATGATACACTGCATAGATTGAAATCCCATAAGAACATAACATAGGTACAGTAGTGATCAATATGATGTACGCTTGTTGCGTAGCAAATGATATGGATTGAAGTCCCGGAAGGACAATCCTTTAACATGTCAATATTAATACGGTGCACGCCTAATGCATAGCAAATTATATGGTTTAAAGTCCCAGAAAGACAATTGATTGACATGTATGCATTAATCTGTGGCATGCCTGCAACATGACATATATATGGGTTCTAAATGTTCTAACTTCCTAAATGGAGATAATCCACGCTCTACTGTAAAATAACGCTCCATTGGAGGTTAATCCACATTCTCACATTATAAAAACCCCCTGAAGTGGCTTGGGTGCCCAAAAGCAAAGAAATGTTTATAATTAATGCATGCGCATGCACATGAGAATGGTGGGATCATGAATTGATGAATGAAAATTTTGGTTTTGGAGTATCTACTCAAATCATCAATGGGCTGTGTTGATTGGAACCACGTTCTATTATTAAATGTCGACAATATCATTGGCCAAAATAGAAAGAGGTAATTCCATTACAAATGAGAATGAACGTGAAAGAACAAACCAATAGTACAAACCCCAAAAGATGTTAATGCTGAAAGTTATACTTGGGTGTTTGGAATAAAAGGGAATATACCCACTTTGTATGAAACACTGTTTCTGGCAGAAACAAGAAATGTTGGGTTTCTCCATATTTACAAATGCAATTGTGCCTTCTTATTGCACATTTACGGAGACCAACATATCATCTTTATGGGTTATTAAATGCACGGAGCATATTGCCAGAAGCGATTCCCTAAAGATGTACAAGCATAACTAATTGTCGGATTTAAAGCTATATAATGTGTCATGAAGTGTAATCCCTTAAACAAAATCCCTGAAGGATTGAGATTGCATGAGGCAAGTCCTTGAAGGACATGTGACTGAAGCACAAAAAATCTGTACTCAATACTAATATGTATAAATTGCCTCAGTGAGTACACTAATTATAATATGGTTGCAACACATTACAACTCCCGAAGAGTTGATAATTGATCAAAACTCCTGAACAGTTAATACTTGGTTAAAACTCCTGAAGAGTTAATAATCGAGTTAATAATCGAGCATTATGCCAACGAGATTCTTGCTTATACTAAGAATGTATTGAAGCATTTTTATGTGAATTATTTGTTAGGCACTTAAATGATTTTCCAGAAATATATTGGATCGAACATTGTATTTTCTAGATAGAGCTCAGCTCCATCACCATCACTTTGGGATGATGTGAGACATATTTGATGCTATCTCTGCATAACACCATATACCGGCATATTCTTCAAGTGAATTTACAAATAGCCCAAATTTTGTAGGATATGCGAACTCTGGAAATTTCTATGGTCGCTTACTGGAAAAAGTTAGTCATGAAGATTTCAGGGGGAGATATTCTTCAAGGGGAGCATCCAACAATATTACAAGATTGACTCACAAAAGCAGTGTCAACTATGATATTCAGAAAGATAATCGATAGTATGGCTTAAAAATATTTTGCCAAGCATCAAGGGGAGCATGCTATCAATAAAGACCTTCACACACTGTACTCTTTTTCCTTCGTCTAGGTTTTTATCCCATTGGGTTTTTCCTGGCAAGGTTTTAACGAGGCAGTGTTGCACGCTTGTCAATATACACAGAATTTTATGTTACACATGGTTATGTACTCTTTTTCCCTTCAACCAGTTTTTGTCCCACCGGGTTTTACTGGCAAGGTTTTGAACGAGGCATATTTCATACATTGTGATCTCCAAGGGGGAGTGTTGTAAAGCTAATAAGTGGAGCCCACATGATTGGAAGGGAATCTCACACACCTTCCCGAGTCTTCTATTTACCGAATTGTTAGCCAAATCTTTGCCTATAAAACTATGGCTTCATTCTCATTTGTATACACATAAGAAAGTCTCAATAAAAATATCAGATTTATATTACAACTCAATTTATCTATATTCTCTCCACAATCTCTTTAGTTTTATAACATTTGTCTTATTATATGGATTATTGCACTTGACTTGTACTAAGTAACAAATTTTAATTATTTTATTTTATTAAGGAAAAAAGTTTAAATAAAATAGTTATCGGGTCGGTGCCAAATTTGGTGTTACCATCCCTAGTTTTGCTCTATAATATTTTCAGTTTAATTTGACAAAATTTGGCTAGTTTTATAAATTTCCTCTGATCAGATGAGAATTCATACACAAGAAAGCATAAACCAAAGAGTGAAAGATAGGACTAATCATTAAAGTAGATGCTCTAGCTCATATAAGTTGGTGACTCTGTATATTACCAAACACAAATCTTCAACCAATATTAATATCACAGTCGTTTACAATGAAATAAAGTACTCGCAAAATATGACAATATGCCTTACAAGTCTAAAGCTCATCAGTTCATTACATATGCTCAACTCTATGGACCATTCCGCCATTAACTTTCTATGATACCGATGTCGACGGAGTGCACCACGGCGTTCACGACCAGGTATGATGTGATCCATGGCCGCATCGCTCTGTATTGTTTCCCTCAAGTCCATCAACATGACAGAGTGACGAGGTTGACCAGTAACTATCTCCACGCTGTGGTTGCCAGTGACATTGAAAAAAGTCCTCTCTCGTGAAGCGACTATGGCTTGGGCAAGAGCAGCAGCATGGGCAGCAGCTGAGCTTCGACAGCAACGACAGCTTGGCCTTGGGCAAAGGTGGAGACTTAGGCAGCAGCCATAGTAGCAACAATTGCAGTAGCTGCAGCACCAACGGCAACCGTGGCATCAATGGCAGCAGCTGCGGCTTGAGTGGCAGTCTCTTGAGCGGCAGCTGCAGCGGTGTCTTGAGCAACATTCATAGTTGGAACTTGGGTGATGGTTCCATGCATGCATATTCTTAGTTATAGCTCTCATTTTTTCATTTTTTTTTTACCTTTTAGGAGATTCACTATTATACCCAATATAGGAGCCCAAATTATAAATAAATAAAAACCCTATATGAAATGGACTTTAGAAACACACCCAAAGTCTATTTACAACATAACAAAAAGACTTTTAACTTCTTTTAAATTACAAAACTGCCATTGATTTCTTAAAATAAACTCAACCTCAAAACCTCATAAAAAACCCCAAAACACTAAATAAGGTATCAAAGTAATTTAATAATCAAAATTAAATTCAATAGGGCCAGCTTTTATTTTTTGGGTATGTTTATAGAAATTAAATGGTGTAGGGATTATTTATAGTTTTAGTGCTAAGAATGGGTATATGACTAAATATCTCAAAAAGAAAAGCCAAACCGATGCTTGTGCACAAGGTTAAAGATGAGATGGGATTAAGTAAAAAAAAACTAAAAGAAAACACAAAAAATTCCTGTGTGTATATGTTAATTTGGCCTCTTTTATGAGAAAAGAAGAGAAGATAATATGACATACCATAACATTTTAATTTTTTCTTGATTTGGCATTAGATGAGTTCATATGCATGCTTGATTTGGCATTAGTTGGTGCAGGTAATTAATTATTCGTGTTCTCTAAAATCAAAATTTCATGGAGAGTCCTCTATTGAGCTTCAATAGTATGATCAATTTAACAATATATACACTGGATTAGGCTTTACATGTTCTATATATTGCGTGTGTGCAAGAATTCTGTAGTAAGAGTCTTATATATAATCCTTAGGTGATGCCCTATCTCTTAACCGTTGGATCAAATTGGTTAGCTTTTGGATTAAATTAGTTAGCATGATCCAACGATTAAGAGATAGAACATCACCTAATATAAGGCCCTCACTATAGAATGACTCATTACATATGTGTATGTGTGTGTTTTTTTTCTTTTCAGAAACCAAGTTGGGGAAACTGGGCCATTTACCAAGTCCACCCCCTCCTCCAAAGAGAGGCCTCCCAATTCATCAGTTGCCACCTCCAAATGAGTAGTAGCTACGTAAGCTACTAAGCTATAAGCTATTCGATCGTTAGTCTTGTTGTATTATGAACTCATGTTAAGTTAGTCCAAGTAATTAATCAAATCAAAGTGTGAGGGGTTCGGCTTTTCCTTTGACTGCCTCAAACTTTGTTTGTCTTTTTTCCGATTTTTAACATTTTTTTTTTATATGGTGATGAGCAAGACAATACCATTGTATTCGGAAAAAAAAATTACAAACTAAATTTGATCATGTCAACGGCCTCTATATGAAGATATGTTTTTAAGAAAAAAAGCTAGAAAACTAATGAAAACCCCTTTGTGGTTTTCTTTTATTATAATTTGTTTTTGGTCAAAAATACTTCATGTAAAATCACAATGACGTGTTACATACAAAATCATATATAAAATAAAGAGATATTTATTCAAAAACCCATTTTGGTATGACATATTATACAAAATCACAATGATGGGTTAGGGTTCCATTTCGGGGATATTTGGGTTTTTCGTCCTTTTGGCTAATTGTGACGGAAGTTTGAGTTTCGTGGGGGTGGTGATGCTCCTAATTACAGTAAGTGATTCTCCTATGTTGCTCTCAACTCGTCCTCCATTCCCCTCAATCTTCTAAGTAACCCATGCAGGATTTACTTTTGGTGTTATGCAATTGAAACAACACCAAACACTAATTTCATATCCAACAAGATCATTTTCTTTACTTCAGCCAATGTACTAGAAATGCAAAAATTTACCCGATCCTTGCAACATGCCTCAAACCTTCTTCCAGGATTCAAATCCGTCCATGAAGTCCGACTTTTGATTTCCAACCCAGACTCGCAGTAAGGACGGCTGCAATTTGAATATGTAG
Source organism: Prunus campanulata (assembly GCA_034190965.1). Classification (NCBI taxonomy): domain Eukaryota; kingdom Viridiplantae; phylum Streptophyta; class Magnoliopsida; order Rosales; family Rosaceae; genus Prunus; species Prunus campanulata. The sequence goes on from CM067209.1 coordinate 1,321,805, forward strand.
AACTCTCCGACATTTTACCTTAAGGTGCAAATTGGGACATTGAGCTCGCCTAGGGTTTCTTCTTTTGGAGATATCTAACAACTTATGGAGGGAAGTTGATTACGTTAGCTTAGGAGACTTTTGAACTCGAAAGGACGCTTTAACCTTCATTTTGACGAACAAATTGATAGAATTGGATGGTATGACCTAATTGGAACTACTTCTCAAGTTAACGAATGTAATTGCCTCAAAAAAAAAAAAAAAAAAAAAAAAAAAAAAGAGGTTGCAAGACCTAATTGAAACTCGAGGCAAAGTTAAAAACCCTTTTGTGTTATAAATCCAAACGTTATGGTTTTATAGGTTATGGATGCCCACAATAATAGCCACTATTAACCTATCATAATATCCATCATTATATATTTGTAACCTACCAATTATGGGTGGTAAATGATTTAGGTCTCTCTACCCCTATAAATAGTGGCACCAAATATGAATGAAATACAAGTTGATTTGAGCAAATTATACTATCTCTTTCTTCTTCTTATTTCTCCCTACAAATTCCCTAGTCTTACAACACGTTATCAACACAAAAGCTCTTGGTAATGTTCTTCTCTATAGCTTACGTTCATCCATATATATATATATATATTTTCTTTTATATACAAAACTCGATGACGGCTGTTTTTTGTTTTTGTTGTGAAATCATGTTTTTGACATGATTTAAATTGCCAAGAGTATCCTCCAATGAATGCATGAACATGTAGTTTTTTTTGTTTGTTATTGTTATATGACCACTATTCATTGAAAACTTGTTTGCATGCATACTGTAGCTAATTAAAACACGAGTAGTATGCAATTATTATTATTATTATTATTATTATTAGTATTATTTCTTTCTTTTCTCCTTTTAAGTTTTTATTTTTATCTTATTTAAACACAATATGTTATGATGAGTTTTTTTTTAACAAGAGATCATGGCCTGAAGTTCCTCGATCCTCATAATAGATAAGGACCTGAAGTTCTTTTATCGAATCAGAACCTAAGTTTTTGTGACTCAAAATAATTGAAAGCATGAAGTCCCTCAATCTAATTGTCTAAACATCCCAAACCAAAAGTTTTGGTGATTATATTTATGTTTACTATATCAACAATTTTTTATTGAGCTCTAACACATTCCATTTTCTTTTATATAGAAAATGTCGAACTTGGCAAAGCTCGAATTTGTTGCACTTGACATCTCTGGAAAGAACTACTTTTCATGGATCAATGGTGCTGAGGTTCATCTTGAGGCTATGAACCTAGGGGAAACCATTAAGGAAGGCAATGAGGCATCCTCTGTGAATCGAGCGAAAGCCATGATTTTTTCAGACGCCACATCCATGAAGGATTGAAGTGTGAATACCTTACTGTCAAGGATCCGTTGGCCCTTTGGGGAAATCTCAAGGAAAGATATGACCATCATATGACAATTATTCTTCCTAAGGCTCGCCATGACTGGATGCACTTGTGTTTACAAGATTTCAAATTAGTGGCTGACTATAATTCTGCTCTGTTCCGAATTAGCTCCAAGTTACGACTTTGTGGAGAGAATATAACTGATGCAAACCTATTGGAGAAAACTTTCACCACATTTCATGCCTCCAATGTGGTTTTGCAACAACAATATCGAGAGCGAGGTTTCCAGAAGTATTCAGACCTCATATCTTGTCTACTTCTAGCTGAACATAATAATGAGCTTCTAATGCAGAACCATCAGTCCCGTCCAACTGGATCTACACCACTCCATGAAGTGAATGCTGCCTTGGCACCATCTCATGAGGCATATGCTACCTCATCACATGGCGACCATCGTCAAGGACGTGGTCGTGGTAGGGGTATAATGGTCAAGACCAAAAAAGTAATAGCCACTGCTTGGGTCCAAAAAATACCCAAGCATCTCATAACCACTAGAAGTGGAACAAACAAGACAAGGCAAATGGCTCCCAACCTTCAGCTGACAGGGTGATTGAGGAAGCATGTCATAAGTGTGGTACAAATGGGCATTGGGCACGTGTATGCCGCACGCCAAAACATTTGGTCGATCTTTACCAAGCCTCAATCAAGGGCAAAGGAAAAAAGATTGAGACATATTGTATGGATGCTGATCCAACAGAGTTAGAACCAGTGGATGCAACTCACCTTGATGTTTCAGACTTCTTTGTTGATACTAATGACAAATCTTTTGATCCTATGATTAGTGATGGGATGCTCCCCAATTAATTTTGTTGTAATTTTTTTTATCTTCGCTTTATGTTGTTTAAGCTAAGTTTAAATCCTGTTTTTTTTTCTTTTTCCTTTTCACATGTTAGTTTGGATCTTTTTCATTGAATAAAATCGAATAAAAGACTTCATTTGAATTTTTTATTTACTTTTTTTTTTTCTTCGAATAACATTTTAATACATATATATTTTCTTATAAATTCGATGGCATGGATACTCTCGTCTTGGGAGAAATGACGAAGATATTTGTCTTGCGGATAGTGCAACTATGCACACAATTCTTCGAGATAAAAAATATTTTGACAATTTACATTTATCAAAAGCGAAGGTAATTACCATACTAGGTTCTACAAACCTAATTGACGGCTCTAGAAGAGCTCAAATTTTGTTACCCAATGGGACTCAATTCTCCATTGATAATGCTTTGTACTCTTTGAGATCGAGAAGAAATTTACTCAGCTTTAAAGACATTCGAATGAACGGATACCATATTGAAACTAGAAATGATCATAATGTGGAGTATCTTTACATTACCAACAATATCAACAGCTAGAGGCGTATATTGGAAACACTTCCTGCTTTCTCTTCTGGGTTGTATTATACAACCATCAAAGCAATTGAAGTCCATGCAATCATGAAACAGAAGTTCATTGACCCAACGACATTCATGCTTTGGCATGATCGTCTTGGGCATCCTGGATCCACAATAATGCGTATGATTATTTTAAATTCAAATGGACATCCTTTAAAACCTCACCATAGTACTTTGTCCATTGACTAGTCTTGCAAAGCTTGCTCCCAAGGGAAATTGATCACCAGACCTTCTCCGTCAAAACTTGACTTTGAATGTCCATCTTTCTTACAGAGAATTCAAGGGGATATTTGTAGCCAATTCACCCATCTTGTGGACCATTTCATTATTTTATGGTTTTAATCGATGCATGTACAAGATGGTCACACGTTTGACTATTGTCAACTTGTAATATTGCTTTTGCTAGGCTCCTTGCTCAGATAATTAAATTACGAGCACAATTCCCTGATTATCCAATAAAGTCAATTCGACTTGATAACACTGGTGAGTTTACCTCCGAAACTTTTGATGCCTATTCCATGTTACTTGGGATTGATGTTGAGCACCCAATTCCCCATGTCGATACTCAAAATGAATTAGCAGAAGCTTTTATTAAGCGTCTCCAGCTTATTGCTCGCACTTTGCTATTGAAGACAAAGTTGCCAATTTCTGCTTGGGGACATGCAATTTTACATGGAGCATCTTTAGTCCGCTTGAGGCCCATTACCCACCACCAATTCTTCCCTTTACAACTTGCCTTTGGAAGACAACCCAATATATCACATTTAAGGGTCTTTGGTTGTGCAGTTTATGTGCCAATTGCACCCCCACAACGCACTAAAATGAGTCCTCAACGTCGATTGGGAATTTACATTGGTTTTGATTCACCAACTATCATTCGCTATCTCGAACCTATGATAGGAGATAATTTTACAGCACGTTCACTATGATGAGACATTCTTCCCACCGTTAGGGGGAGAAAAGACCGTTCCTAAAGAACAACAGGAATTGGGTTGGAACATATCCATTATGTCTCATCTTGATCCTCGTACAACTCAAAGTGAAAATGAAGTACGAAAAATTGTCCACCTTCAACAAATTGCTAATCAAATGCCATATGCATTCACTGATACAGGAAAAGTGACAAAATCACATATACCTGCAGCAAATACACCAGCAAGGATTGATATCCCAATTGGATTAACCAATGTTGCAGCAAATGAATCATCTACTGCATGCCTGTAGCGAGGTTGACCCATTGGTTCCAAGGACTTAGCTCCTAGAAGGCGAAAATCGAAAGCATACTCTAATCCCAATGAAAATGCTCATGAAGATATTATTGGGAAAGAGATTCACCTTGAATCTACAATTCATCCGGAGAATGAAAGTGTCATTGAAAAGACACAAGCCACTGAAGAGGAAAAGATACCTAATACAGAAATTTCTGTAAATTTCGCATGCAATGATGAATTATGGGACCGTAGTGAAATGGTTATCAATGATATTTTTTTCTTTCGCAGTAGCTACTGAAATTATAAAAGGTCATGAAGATATTGAACCACGATCTGTTGATGAATGTAAAGGGAGGCCTGATTGGCCAAAGTGGAAAGACGCAATCCAAGTTGAGTTAAATTCCTTGGAAAAACGTGGTGTATTCGGACCTGTGGTTCAAACAACACAAGGTGTAAAACCTATGGGATATAAATGGGTGTTCACAAGAAAGCGTAATAAGAAAAATGAGATTGCAAGGTATAAGGCACGACTCGTTGCACAAGGCTTTTCTCAAAGGCCTGGGATTGATTATGAAGAAACATATTCTCATGTTATGGATGCAATTACGTTCCATTATTTAATAAGTCTTGCAGTTTCAGAAAAACTTAACATGCGTCTTATGGACGTTGTTACTGCATACTTGTATGGGAAGTTAGACGCTAATATTTATATGAAAGTCCAAGAATGACTCAAGTTGGCAATATCAAACACTAAATCACGAAACATGTACTCCATTAAGTTGAGACGTTCACTATATGGGTTGAAACAATCCAGACGAATGTGGTATAATCGTCTTAGTGAATATTTGATTAAGGAAGGCTATATCAATGATCCCATATGTCGTTGTGTTTTTATAAAGAAATCAAATTCTGGATTTGCAATCGTAGCAGTGTATGTTGACGACATGAACTTAATTGGAACTCCTCAAGAAATCATTAAAACTACTGAATATTTAAATGGTGAATTTGAGATGAAAGACCTTGGAAAAACTAAATATTGTCTAGGCTTGCAGATCGAGCATCACCCCAACGGTATTCTTGTCCATCAATCAGCTTACACTGAAATTTTTTTGAAGCTATTTTATATGGATAATGCCCACCCGTTGAGCACTCCAATGGTAGTTCGTCCATTAGACACAAATAAAGATCCATTTCATCCTAAAGAAAATGATGAAATGATACTTGGTCCAGAAGTTTCATATCTTAGTGCAATAGGTGCTTTATTATATTTAGCCCAATGTACGAGGCCAAATATTGCATTTTCAGTAAATTTATTAGCCAGGTATAGCTCGGCTCCAACATGTAGACACTGGAATGGTATAAAGCATATATTGCACTACCTTCGTGGAACAACTGATATGGGCCTATTTTATTCGAACGTACCTTCCAACGATCCAAGTCTTGTTTTGTAGATCGCCATGAGATTGCTGTATTTCCACAAACACATAACCAGTTTGGGAGCGACCCTTATGTGGATCGGAGAGATACCCTAGTTCATCATATTCGGAAAACATGTGATCTTTCTTCAACAACAAAAGCTCCAACAATCATGTATGAAGACAATGCTGCTTGTATAGCTCAAATTAAAAGAGGGTTTATCAAGGGTGACAGAACCAAACATATACCACCAAAATTCTTCTACCCACATGAGCTTCAGAAGAATCAAGAAATTGAAGTCAAACAAATTCGTTCCCAAGATAACCTGGCAGACCTCTTCACCAAAGCTCTTCCGAAGTCTATATTTCAGAAGTTGGTATATGATATAGGAATGCGACGACTTTGCAAGCAATCAAATTGTTGAAGATCATGGGGAGATATCAATCGCGGAAACTCCTTAGTTTTACTACATTGGATGTATGTGTAATGTACTCTTTTTTCCTTCGATCAGGTTTTTATCCCGTGTGGTTTTTCCTGACAAGGTTTTCTAACGAGGCAACATTTAGCACGTCCAACATAATGTCATTGTATGGTGGACATCCAAGGGGGAGTATTATAAATCCATACGTTATGGGTTTATAGGTTATGGATGCCCACAATAATAGCTACTATTAACCTATCATAATATCCATCATTATATATTTGTAACCTACCAATTATGGGTGGTAAATGATTTAGGTCTCTCTACTCCTATAAATAGTGGCACCAAATATGAATAAAATACAAGTTGATTTGAGCAAATTATACTGTCTCTTTCTTCATCTTATTTCTCCCTACAAATTCCCTAGTTTTATAACATTTTGTATAATATGTCATGTTAAAATGGACTTAAATATACTTATTGCAACCCCTATCCTTTCTCCTTTTTCTTCCATTCCAACCCTTAAAATAAAGAGTAAAATGTCGAAATCTCACCCTTCCTAACTTTGGCAACCAAAATAACTCTCGAAATCTCCCCTGAATTTGGAGCTAATTTTCAATTTTTCTTTCAGAATAAGGGTAAACTGCTGAATTACCCCCTAAACTTGTACATAACTATCAATTTACCCCCTGACCTTTTTTTTTAGCGAATTAAGGACTCGAATTAAATTTTATTATCAATGTTCCCCCTGCCGTCTAAATCATTAACATTTCATCCAATTTGCCGTTAAATATGAGGGCAAATTGGTCATTTCATATGTTAAAAATAATTAAATACTGTAAAATGCAATAGTATGACATATAAAATGAAAAAAAAAAATCATTTTAATAAACTCCCACCCTTTCTTCTCTCTCTGCAACCAAGCCCTTTCTTCCCTCTCTCCCTACGACTCCCTCTCTCTCTCTGTGCAAACCAAACCCTTTCTTCCCTCTCTCCCTACGACTCCCTCTCTCTCTGCAACCAAACTCTTTCTTCCCTCTCTCCCTACGATTCATCCAATTTTCAATTAAATCATTTTTAAAAATTATTTTTTTAGAAGAAGATTAAAGAAAAAGAAGAAAATTGACCCAAAAAGGAAAAAAAAAAAAAAAGAACCAGCAACCCTATTGCCTCCTCCCCCAGCTCTATCTCCTCCAGCACATCAACCCATCAACCCTAAAACCCCCAGCTCTTGGCCCAGCATTTAACCCCATTTAACCTCACCTGATATGTATGTTTTTGAAAGCTTGTGCTAGTAATAGTAAGAGTAGAGAATGGTGGCTCTTGAAATTGATTTGACCAACAAGTAAGAGTAGAGAATGGTGGCTCTTGAAATTGATCTGGAGCTGACTAAACCTTTTGCCATGCGGCTGGACATTAGTCCACCATGCCTTTTATTTCTTTTCCCTAAACCCTAAGAAAGTTGAAACACTCTCTCTCCCATCCCCATCCCTTGCCCCCAAGATCCAGACCCATCCCATTCCCCAGCCTTGCACCCCCAACCGAGACCCATTCCCCAGCCCCATCCCCACGCGAGATCCATCCCTAGACCACCACCCAACGCCACCAGACAACAACCTCCATCCCCACTCGAGCCTGTAAAAAGAGAGAGAGACACGCGAGATCCATCCCTAGACCACCACCCAACGCCACCATACAACCACCTCCATCCCCACTCGAGCCTGTAAAAAGAGAGAGAGAGAGAGAGAGAGAGTAAGGGGGGATAGGTTGGAGAAGAAGACGCAGGGGGTGGGGTGGGTGGGTGGGTCCATAAGATTTTTTTTTCCTTTTTTTTCTTTAATTTTTTCAAAAAATTTATTTATTTTTTATTTATTTTAAAAAATATTTTTTTTTTTAATGATTTAATGGATTATTGGATGAAATGTTGATGATTTAGACGGCAGGGGGAACATTGATAATAAAATTTAATTCGAGCCCTTAATTCGCTAAAAAAAAAGGTCAGGGGGTAAATTGATAATTAGGTACAAGTTCAAGGGGCATTTCAACAGTTTACCCTTCAGAATAATTGTCCCGTTAACTTATAATTCAGTTTTTTTTTCTTTTTCTTTTTCGATGTGTTTCGAACCAAAAGAAAAAAGAAAAAAGAAAAAAGAGTTTAAACTCTGTGTCGACTGTGTGGAGCGAAGGTAAGATAAAGAAGAAAAGAAAGTGGGAAGGCCATAGCCGCCGATAGACATAATAAGCCAATGGACACAAGCGGCTTGAGAATCCTAACCCCTTTCTCTCCTTTCCGAATGCGCTCAATGAAAGCTCCTCTCTTTTGTTCTCTATACTTGGCTCATCTCAACCGCAAACTCCGCCTCTCTCTGCACTCCACTCGTTTCTCTGCCCTCTGCTCTCTCTGTACTCTCTCTCTCTCTCTCTCTCTCTCTCTCTCTCTCTATATTTATATATATATACACACATATATAATATGTGTGTTTATTGTTAGTGATTTAATGGGTATGTGTTATATTATGGTGCAGCTGATGGGGGCAAAGAGTGTTCTCTGGCACATGGGGTAGGGGAGGCAGTGAAGGAAGTCTCCCAAAACAAGATTCTTCAAGTGGTTCTAGTGTCTCCTCAGGTATCAAGTACAAATTTTTAGGGTGACTAACTAAAATTCACAGTTATTTAAGAACTGGGTAACTTTCTTATATAATTTTGCTTTTTGCTTTTCATTATGTCCAAGTATGATCTGGTGTGTGTATCCATGACTCACTGTGATAAATTGTATCCATTGTTGTTACATTGAGGAGCAACAGCATTGTTAGTGGAATAATGGGTGGGATGAATCTGTGTTTTGAGTAATTTGTGCACAAGTGGTTTTTTAAATGCAACGAATACTAACAATGATAGATTGAGTAATAACCGTATTTTCGATTCATCAGGGTCTGTAAGCATGATGCTAATTCGATCTTGGATGGTTTAAACCTCCTTGTTAAGAAAATGTGAGGATTAACTCATTTTGTTGTTGGAGGCTATTATTGGTTGATAATAAGCTCAAAATTCGTAAATTGGTCCGACTGCCTACCTGAGTTTGTTGCTATGGATTTTCCCAATTATTTGTTCCCAATTGGTGGAAATGATTATTTTAGCAACCATGTACACTGGTAGGATTACATGGAGAACTATTCTTTTCGTGAACTCTCAGTTTTTACATGAAAAAAAGGGTATATTGAAATCCTAATTGTGCATGGCACTTCCCCATCTTACCTTTTCTTTTTATATTAAGTTCTTCTAATCTTACCCAAACTTTTCGATTGCTGGAAAATGTGGTGACTCAAAGAGTATAATTTGTGTACCTCTTCCTTTAGGTCACGAATCTCTCAATTTCACGAGGCTGGCTCTGAGATTTCTATTGTCCTTGGCAGATTCCTGGAAATACAGGTTGCATTGCCAGAACATGTGCAGCATCAGCTGTTGGACTTCACCTAGTTGGGGTATTTATTGTCTGTTTGCATTCAGTTTCCCTTTAATCTTTATTCTATTCTTTATAGATGAGATAAGAAAAAAGAAAATACAATTGTCCTGTACTAGTCACTTAACATGCTTTTGTTCTTCATTAGCCATTAGGATTCAAGGTTGATGATGCAAAGTTAAAGCGAGCTGGATTGGACTATTGGCCGTATCCTAACAATTCCTAGTATATGTTAAATATGTTGCTTCTTGTTTCTTATCAAAAGATAATGTTAAATCGTTAATTTCTTCTGTAACTTTATTGAGTAATTAGTGAAAATAGAATTTCAGAATGATGCTTTTATTAATCTGTGAATTAGCTATGCACATACATAAAATCTGAAAGCCATGATATCAATGGTTTTATCATTACTGTAAAATTGCACGTCATTTCCTCATCTTACTTTTGACTCACCCTCCTTTTTTAATTTTCTTCCAAGATACACTTCTAGTCTAGGCTGCATATTCTGGTTTTGCATGCATGCCTTTGTTTCTTGACACTGCTGAAGTTATCTCGACTGGTTCAGTTATGTAAATTCCAATTGCCCAATGGCTTTACACAGTTTTACCATGTTTACTTCTTGTATAATCAATGTTCTTGATGCGTTTAATTTCACATGAAAATTCTGCTTATTTTTAACAATTAACTTCCAATTTTAGATATGTGGTTGTTAAAGTTCACAGCTCATGGGCAGAGTTCCAAGACTATTTCAGGCAGCAGGTTTGTCCATCTTCAAATGTCAAAGAACGGATTTCGGAGGCCTTTCTCATAGTTTTCCTTTGACTTTTTTCCCGCTCTCTGTTCCTTTATGTCTACAGGATGGTGAAAAGCGGTTGCTCGCATTTACAAAGAGAGGAACAAGTTTTCATTCAGTAAGTTATTGCCATTTCAGTCTCACCGTCCTTCAGGATTTTATCCTGATAAATCTTCATAACAATCAAACCAGCATTGATAACCTTTGTCTGCTCGTTTTTTGTTTTGTCTGCTGTCTATGTTCATAGTTGGTTAAATACCTCTGATATGTATTAGTGTCTTTACTTTTCTTTCTGCCTGAACATTCCCTTTTAGGGAGAGAGCTTAATCATTCTTGGTTTGGTTTCCTTGGTAAACATCAATGTTCTGAATCAAACCTAACTTGAACAATGAATTTATTTTTCTTATGTAGATGTCTTTTATTTGTCACATTGGCCGGTCGATCTAATATGTTATAAATGCTGGCAGTAATTGCATTTCATACACTCGATTTTCATTTTTCTTTCCTTGAATCTTTTAGAGTCTTTTACATTTGTCCATTATTCCAATAAACTTGGGAAGAAAGGATGCAGCATGCTCGCAAGCAGTTGGCTGGTAAATTTTGATACTTGGTCACTCACATAGAAAGCGATACTGAATTTCAAGGTGTTTGGTGGTCATTGATGGCTACATCCCATTAACTGTCATGAGATCATGCGAACTGATAGGCTGTCAATTTGACAATAGTCACGCTGCCAAAACACTTTCCACAATATGCTTCTCTCATATTAAACAAGTGTAGACAATTTACTCACATTTCAGACCATAGTATTACTTCTTTCACCGATATGATGGATTATATACCATGAACCATGGACTCTTGCAGTGTTTGGATCTACTTGGAAATGTCTCAAGATAATCCTCTTTTGTGATAAGAATTTATGTATTTTTTCACGAAGGCATTGTCGCCTTTCTTTTATATAATTACTCTCTCTTAGCGGAGCGATGCACATGCTCCTCCAAAGTACTCGTTTACTTTAGTGTGGAGATGTATTTGCACTCCCATACTAAAGCACAGAAGAATACTGGAGAGTGCCATCCGCACTGCCCGTTTTTTGTCATGAAATTGAAATTTTAGCAACTCTTCTGTTTTTGTTGACATAAGACTGTTGGCTGGCCAATGAAATAAGTATTTGAAACTGACTACACTAGTTCAACTTTTCAGGATTTTTCTTACAGAAGAGGTGATTTTCTCATATTTGGCTCAGAAACTTCTGGCCTACCACCTGAAGTCCTCCAAGATTGCAAAAGTGAAACATTTGGCGGTGGGACCATTAGGATTCCAATGGTTGAAACTTATGTAAGATGTCTGAATCTCTCTGTAAGTGTTGGCATTGCTTTGTATGAAGCTTCCAGACAGCTAAGTTACGAGCAGCTTCAATTTCCAAATGAAAACTGTATTGATCATGAACAATCATTTGTCACCGAGGATATTTTTGCCTAATGGATTGTACTAGAATTCATTTGCTGTCAACTAGAACTGGAGAGAACATAAATAGAGCATTTGCTAAAGTGAATTTTGCAGGACATAGCACTCAATTAAGTTTTAACAGAAAAAAAAATGATTAAAAAAACTTTCTTCTTTTTCACCCACTTCTTCACCCTTCCTTGATACTACTTGAGCTAGAGAGAGAGATCATGAGATGTTTCTTTGGGTTTTATCTATAAATATCATGAGTAAGATTATAGACAGAAATGTTCAAGCACAAATCAGTACGTAATTTAGAGCATTTTATCATTGTTTTTGGGTATACTTCACAATCTAGTCTTATGATCTACAGTGGCTTTTTTTTTTTTTTTTATTAGGAATGAAAAATTTTGGTTAACATGTTTCGAAATGTTGGGAAATTGTTTTCATGAAATACCTTTTATTATCATTTGGAATATATGACCGCCGCTGATTTTATTTTTTCATTGTTCTATAGTTTATTTGGAGTTATTGGTTATTGGCTATTCCAAAAGGTCCAGTCAAATGTGAAGGTACATACAATTTTTTTTATTTGGAATTTGTACAAGCATTTGATCAAATGTGAAGGTGCATACATACAAAAACCTAGCTGCCCATCATCTTCCAACAAAGATGCTTATCAAATTATAATCCTCCTAATTCAGCTTTTCTACCTATTCAAAAGGCACAGACCTTTTCCTCAAGTGCAAAATAAAGAAATAAACTCAACTAATATTTTTAATTTTTCGTTTATAAATAAGAGTAGTTTAGAGCATTATCCATTACTATTAGGCTATTACCCAAGTCTCTATTGTCCCCTTTTGATTTTTTACTTTTCTAGAGTTATTATTCGTATAAAGATATTTTCCCGTTTAATACTCATATTAAATACGTACATATGTATTTTTCAATAATACTTTCGTTTTCCATACACGTTTTAAAGGCTTGGTAAAATACAAGTTTTTTTTAAAAAGCAAACATAAAATACACGTACGTACGTGTTTTTCATGTTTAATACACTTTTTTTTAAACAAAATTTTCAATAATACACACAAATTTCATGTATTATGGACATAATTTCCACATATTATTGATTAAAAATAATATATATTAAAATATTACAATAAATTATTGTAAAATATTATATAATGGTGGAACTTTTCAGTTGTAACTTGCCAAAATTATAATTTTTCTAATAAATAGTACGACCGCAACAATACTAGGCCTTTTTTTTTATATAATAAAGAGTACAGCCGGGGGGCTATATTGTTGAAATATAAAATATTAAAAGCTTATAACCGCGCGGCTATACTTCGTTTTTTAAATTTTTATTCAAATTAATAGTATAGCCGCCGGGCTATACTCCGTTTTTAATTATTTATTCAAATTAATGGTATAGCCGAACGGCTATACTCTGTTCTTGTTATTCATTAAAATGAATAGTACGGCCGCGCGGCTATACTCCCTGTTTTGTAAATTTTTTTCTGAAATATATAGTATAGCCGGTTCCTTTTTTTATAATAATTAGTATAGCCGGCCGGCTATACTGGGGTCCTTTTTTAAATTATATTTTAATGAATAGTATAGCCGTCTCCTTATATACATACTGGGGTTTTATTTTTTTCCCAATTTTTGTTTATAAATAAGAGTAGTTTAGAGCATTATCCATTACTATTAGGTCATTACCCAAGTCTCTATTGTCCCCTTTTGATTTTTTTACTTTTCTAGAGTTATTATTCATATAAAGAATTTAGTATTTTCAATTTTAATACTTGTATTATACACGTACATATGTATCTTTCAATAATACTTCCGTTTTCCGTACACGTTTTAAAGCTCGGTAAAATATAAGTTTTTTTTTATAAAGTAAACATAAAAACCACGTACATACGTGTTTTTCATATTTGATACACGTATTGTTTTTATGAAATTTTCAATAATACACACAAACTTCACGTATTATAGACATAATTTCTACATATTATTGATTAAAAATAATATATATTACAATATTAAAATAAATTATTGTAAAATATTATATAATGGCGGAATTTTTCAGTTGTAACTTGCCAAAATTATAATTTTTCTACTAAATAGACCGACCGCAATACTAGATCCTTTTTTTTTCTAAATAAATAGTATAGCCGGGGGGCTATACCGTTGAAATAGAAAATATAAAACCGTATAGACACGCGGCTATACTTCGTGTTTTTTTTAATTTTTGTTCAAATTAATCGTATAGCCGCATGGCTATACACTATACTTCTTTTTCAATATTTCTTCAGTTTAATCGTACAGCCGCGCGGCTATACCCTTTTTTGTTCATTTTTGTTTTAAATAAATTTTATAGCCGCACGGCTACACTCCCTGTTTTTTAAATTGTTTCCTGGAATATCTAGTATAGCCGGTCGGTTAGACCCGGTTCCCTTTTTTTATAATGAATAGTATAGCCAGCCGTACTGGGGTCCTTTTTTAAAATATTTTAAATGAATAGTATAGCCACGCGGCTATACGCTTTACATATTGCGGTTTTTATTTTATAAAAACTTTTTTTTTTCCGATTTTCGTTTATAAATAAGAGTTTATAGCATTATCCATTACTATTAGGCTATTACCCAAGTCTTTATTGTCCCCTTTTGATTTTTTACTTTTCTAGAGTTATTATTCGTATAAAGAATTTAGTATTTTCCTGTTTAATACTCGTATTATACACGTACGTATGTATTTTTCAATAATAATTCCATTTTCCGTACATGTTTTAAAGGCTCGGTAAAATACAAGTTTTTTTTAAAAAGCAAACATAAAATACACGTACGTGCTTGTTTTTCATTTTTAATACGAGTATTTGTTTACGAAATTTTCGTTTAATAAGGGGGAAACGGTCAAGAGTGATTCAAAATAATAGTATGGCCACCCGGCTATACACCTTTTTTAATATTTATTCAAATTAATAGTATAGCCGCACGGCGATACAGTTTTTGTTCATTTTTGTTTTAAATAAATAGTACAGCCGCGCGGCTATACGCAGTGTTTTTTAATTTTTTTCCTGAAATATATAGTATAGCCGACCGGCTATACCCGGTGCCCTTTTTTTATAATAAATAGTATAGCAAGGTGGCTATGCTAGGGTCCTTTTTTAAAAAAAAAATTAATGAATAGTATAGCCGCCCAACTACACTCTTTATATACATACTGGGGTATTTTTTTTTATAAAAATTATTTTTTCCTAAATTTTGTTTATAAATAAGAGTAGTTTAGAACATTATACATTACTATTAGGCCATTACCCAAGTCTCTATTGTCCCCTTTTGATTTTTTTACTTTTCCAAAGTTATTATTCATATAAAGAATTTATTATTTTTCATTTAATACTCGTATTATACACAAGAATAATGGGGAAACGGTCAAGAAGACCACAAAACAAACTTTGGAAAAATAATATTTCCCTATTCGTAGAAATAGTGGGGAAACTGCCCAGAAGACCACAAAACGAGGGCCCCAACCACAAGTGGGAACGGCAAGTTGATGGGCTATATAGGTTTAATTTTGTTTTTCTTTAAAAACAACATGGATTACAATAATTTTATAAAAAATTCTTCAAAACTACCTGGGCTACGGCCCAAGGTAGACTCGTAGAGTTGAATGTAGAGATATTTAGTCAAATACCCAATCCTAGACATGTATTTATAAAAATACCCAAACACTATTTAAACATAGAAACACACCCAAAATCAACCCCACAATCAACAATTGTATATTTTTTGGGTGTGTTTATAAATGGGTTTTGAGTGTGTGTAATAATGAGTTTTGGGTATGTTTATAAAGTGTTTTGGGTGTTGGGTATTTTTATAATTTCAGCCTCCATTTTGGGTATTTTAGTGAAACTCCCTTGAATGTAATCCATATGCTCTGCGGGTAGGCTACTATAAAGAAGAATACTGAAAGTCCTATTCCAACTCTTTCTCTTAATTATGTTCTAGAGAGTACGATTAGCAATACCTTTTTATTACTCAAGTTGCAGCATAAGCATGTTGCATGCGTCAATCAAAACCACTGTTTCTAAACCAAAAAAAGAAGAAAATCTCATTTCGTTCTCGCCAAAAAAAATCCTTCAAGCATTCCAAAAGCCATTTGCTACTTTGAAATTTTACCTCACCATCCATAAAAGCCAAATACACTGCTTGCCTGGCATCACTAGCAAACACCGCAAGGCTTAACCATCAAACCCTTTATACATGGACGTCAAAATATACATATAAGAGTCATAAATTCATAATCGCAGCTCATCTGTTTGCAAAAATTATAATTAGCTTCTTCACACTACTCCTAGCCCTAGCAGCACAACCAGCAGGACGCCAGTGTAAAACAAAAGAATGTTTCGCCTTGAATGTTGATGTTTGCTGCACAGAGCTGGAGGATTTGGATGAGCCGTGTCGATGCCCACTGATGATGGAAATGGTGGAAGCGCAGAGATTATTTTACAACTAGACAAAAGTCGAAGAAATGAGCCAAAAAGCAAAGAAGTTACCTGCTTTCTTCCATTTAGCACAGACCGGGTGCCCATAATCCCTCTTAATTTATAGCTTGTAGTTTTGGTCTTATAAGTTCAGGAGAACAAAGCTATATATATGGCCATCCCATTAATTTGACATCTCTTTCAAATGCCTGTTGTTAAAATATTCGGGGTAAATTTTAAATGATTTACTCCTCTCCACAGTACAATAATGAGTCAACTATACAAAATTATGGAGGAAATTTCTGATGTAGAAGCAATGTAGGCAAACTTGGCCGCTGTAAGTTTGGGCTTTGAGCTTAAGATTTAGAACAATGGACCTTCGTTTATAAGAAGTTTGGGCTTTGAGCTTAGATTTAGAGCAATGGCCCATCGTTTATCAGAAAACGGCAAGACAAGTGAAACTCACTAGGTCAAAGCAACATTTTCATTTTTGAGATCATTTTTGGAATTTTATTGTTTTCATTTTTAGACTTTTAATTATAATTCCAAGTGCTTCTATTGTTTGAGGTACTATTTCAACTTTAGTTGGGTTTAAGTTGTTATACCTATTCTCAACTTTCTAGTGGATTCCAGTTTTCATGCAGCGATCAATCGCTTGATATCCTTTGATTGTCATGTTGTATCAATCTCGTTATTAAATACAATACAACTCATGGTAACACTCCCCTTTGTTAGAAATATGTCCTAAAGTCAAACATGTGATGTTACTTTTTGAATATTTCACCATTTTTTATGGGCAATATCGTTGTTTTTAATCATGATATTTGGTCTATAATCATAGCAATAAAACAATAATCCTTGGAATATAAAATAGTATGATGGTTATGCAATGATATTGGATATAAGGAGACCTCTCATACTTACACATCATTTCCTAAACGTTCATGATCATAGGATTATCAATTGGGCATTGATCATCCGCAAAGACTGGTACACACTATATCTGCTCAATTGGGAGGATAACTAGTCTCAAGTCATTATATGTAGAGACACTAAGATAAGTGTGTAGATGCTTGTAAAGATAAGTACATTGAACGCGATCAAACCACGAGTTCTAAGATTGAGATCTTTACTCACATTTCAAACTACAACTCATAAGTTGCAATAGTACAAACTAGGCCTCATACCTGAGACATCATAATTGTCTTGTGGGTGAATCGTTTGTCATTGAGAATGCTATGAAGTTCGATATGACTCAAAGGAGTTATTAGAATTCTCGATGAACTCAATTAATGTACAATTAATGAATTTCTACTCTCGGCAAGGAGAGTGAATGCTATAAAGATATTAGGTGATTTCAAGCACATTGAATTACTAAGTTGACCAATTTAGTGCCATCTTCCCTTGTTTCATTTGACTGAATTGGTGGAGTTTTCCCAACAGTGATATGCCTTGCTTCAGTGTGTGATATGCCATGTGTATGGGACCTACAACTTGTCTCCGTCACCTCCATCAGCATCAATTTCGTTGTACATTCGTCCTCCACACTAGGTCTTGGCATACACAGTTATCATGGCCAGATCACATTGTAGTCGTCATTGTTGATCTAAACTGAAAATCGAAACTAACATGCATTGAGCCATTTATTTGGTGACCGATCAGTGTGGCGGTTCCATGCCGGTTCTGATTTCTCCAACATCTCACTAACCACTAGTTGATTCAAAAAAAAAATTATTGAGAGTCATCTCCTCTCCATAGTTGAACTCATCTTCCCTAGCGTCATCAACACGACAAACTCCTCCTCAAACTCATTTTCATGTCACTAGAATGAGCTACATAAAGGTCTTACAAAACAATGAGTTGGCCTAACAAATTAGGGCAAGCAACCAATTTTCTTTTTTTATTTCAATTATTGCCGCATATAGCTAACTTGGGTCACTCTAAATGATAGTTTAAACTAAAGGGGAGGGAGGCTTCTCACACACATATTACCAAGATGTCGTGGAGGTTGTATCCTCTATCCATTTACTTGTTCATTGAATTAATATTTGAAAGAATGAAGAATGATTTTCTGGAGTGGGTAGCAGCTCCAAAGAAAAAAACCAAACACGCTCGTTTCATGAAAGTAGCTACTAAAATTTATAACTTCAGCCAAAGTCCCATGCCTTCTTTCCTAAGAAAAGAAAGGGGAAAATAAAAAAATTGAAGGGGCTGACCACTGTCACGTGAGGACTTTGAATCATGTTGTAATGGAGACGACACAACCCATGTGAGGTCATGAGGTCCACCAAACCAAGCTTTTATGTTTTTGCTCAAGAACCCAACTTCTTCCTTAACCTTAACGTTATTTTCTCTTTGATTTGCACAAAATGTGCTGTTTCTTGAAGCTAATCACCTACTTATAACATGATAGACCTGCAGAGTACTTGTCTGGTACATCTAATGCACCGGTGTATTACACTTTTTAGGTATTAAAAATGAAAATCCAAAAATTTAAAGATCAAAATTCGACCGTCAATAAAACAATACATCTGATCTCGCATGATGGCTCCGTTTTGATTATCCACGCAAAGAAATAGAAGTCTTGCTTTTGTTGTCAAAAAACATAACTCTTTGCTTAAGTAGTGAGCCTGATTTGCAATCATTTTTAACTTGACTAAGGAAAATGAGAGGGAAAATTAAGAAGAGAAAATAAATGAACTAATGCTGAAATAATGAACCTACATATGTGAAAAATTCAGTGCACCATTACAGCACTTCAGGCCTGGAGCTGCCGACCAGGCCATGACAAATTAAACAGTGGGGACAAAGCTTCAAGGACCAAGACATGTTCTATCCCATCTTTATTATATTATAATGTTGAAGGCCAGGGCCGAAAGGTTGGATAAGACACGAATATATAGGAAATCTATGATCTTGAACAAAAATAAACTTTAAATCTATAATCTAAAGATGAAAAAATAGCAAACCATTGACAAGACAATCATTCAACCAACTTTTAGCCCTTGGCTCCTGTTATTTTACCCTTGATTTTTCTATAAAAATAAAAATAAAAATTGGAATTGCATTCATAATTTAGCTAAAAACTTCAACAGCCACAAAGGACCAATACAAACTAATCACAAAGAAACATTATAATAAAAGAACAGAGGAAAGAACTCTACGTCACCACACACACAAAAAAAATCCAAGAAATTAAAGAAATATTTATGGGAAGGGTAGGTGTTGAATAATTTTTAGCTAAGATACTAATCATGATTGTATTGTTGTCACTATCTAGGTAAAAAAATATAACAACACAAACAATCATGATCATGTGTTTAAAAAACTTTTCTTCTCATTGAAGCTTTTGATCAACCGATGTCAGTTGATTGTATCATTTGGAATGCAAATGGGGGATGTAATTAACAAAGTAAACCCATTATGATTTTGTAGAAAACTTTTCTGTCGGTGTCAGAAATTCATTAGGAATTCATAAAAACACTTGTTTAAGTGTTTGAAGATGATGATCATACAATCTACGTAGGGACAAAAATAAAATTAGGAAGAGAAAGGCCTTCAATCATTGAGATCATGGTGGGGCATACATATATTTTGTGGATCATCATCATACTATAATGCGCTAGATAATGAAAACTTGTATATTTCGTTTTAAAGATGTCTTGTAAATATGAGGAAATTAGCAAATGCCAGTGGAGAAAGGGACCCATGCCTCTGCCTATGGTTGATTATGAGGCAAGCCTCCCAATTGGAACTATGAATTTGAGGTATATATTACATGGCCACATTGGTCAATTTTAGGTTTGGTTTGGTTTTGCGGCAAAAAATTAAAGTTAATATGAAATCATACGACTGATCGAGCTTGGAAAAAATTAGAGTGATATTCTAAACTACTCTAATATACAGATAGGAGGATCGAACTCGAAAGCAAAGAAACGAACATACGACCTTAACCGAATGACGTATCTGTCACATTTCTTCTCCATCGCATATAAATTCACAACAACTCGTTATATTTGCTTTCAATGCAAATTCAGAAAGGTGGCACTCTTCTTTCACAACCAAACCAAATTGCATTGGTAAATGGTGAATGGTGAATATTATATGTATTTCATGGGATTCACAGTCCAGAAATACATGTGATGTATTTGCATGTGATGTGTTAATCAGCAAATACATGTGCAATCCATATTCAATTACATCCTTAAACCTGTAATCACATGCACAGTGACAGTGAGTGAACCAATCTCACTATACTCCGAACTCCTTGTATATATCCCAACCCCAAAACTCCAACTCCCAAACCCATCTCTCTCTCTCTCTCTCTCTCTCTCTCTCTCTCTCTCAAAACATCTAAAACTTGCAGACATCCTCTCTACTTTCAACCATGCAAATGAAAATGCGGTGGTTGTTAATCTCAGTGACAATATTTTGTGCCATTATCTCAAGCGTGAACTCTTGTTCACCAGCAGACTTGGCAGCTCTTAAAGCCATCAAAACCAGCCTCACCGATTCCCATTTGGGCCTCTTCAACTCCTGGGTAGGAACCGACTGCTGCGTAAACTGGTACGGCGTCAGCTGCGACCCCGGAACTAAGCGAGTCGTCGACATTAACCTCCGAGGCGAGTCAGAGGACCCGATACTCACCAAATCGGGTCAGTCCGGGTTCATGTCCGGCTCCATCTCGCCCGAAATTTGCAAACTCGACCGCCTCACCACCCTCATTGTCGCAGACTGGAAGGGAATCACAGGCGAGATCCCCAAATGCCTCACTTCACTCTCCAGTCTCCGAGTCCTCGACCTTATCGGAAACAAGATTTCGGGCGATATTCCGGCCGATATCGGAAACCTCAAGATGCTCACCGTCCTCAATCTGGCCGACAACCAGATATCCGGCAAGATTCCGGCTAGCATAGTAAGCCTGTCCGGGTTAATGCACTTGGACCTCAGCAACAACCAAATCTCGGGCGAAATGCCGGCCGATTTCGGGAAACTCAAGATGCTGAGCCGGGCTTTGCTGAACCGGAACCAGCTCACCGGGTCGATCCCCGTTTCCATCGGCAACATGAACCGGTTAGCCGACTTGGACCTGTCCAGGAACCGGATCTCGGGTTCTGTACCGGACTGTCTCGGAAAAATGCAGGTTCTTTCGACGCTGAATTTGGACGGGAACTTAATTTCGGGTCAATTGCCTTCCCCCCTTATGAGCAATCGGGGTTTGGGCATCTTGAACTTGAGCCGAAACAGCATTGGAGGTAACATACCGGACGTTTTCCACGGAAATTCGTATTTCATGGTGCTGGATTTGTCGTACAACAACTTGAAGGGCCCGATACCCGGTTCGCTATCGGCGGCCAAATATATCGGGCACTTGGATCTGAGCCACAACCACCTGTGTGGGGCCATTCCGGTGGGCAACCCATTCGATCACCTCGAAGCGTCGTCGTTTGCCAACAATGATTGTCTCTGCGGGAATCCATTAAGGACTTGTTAATCATGGTAATGATTCAATGAATATGATTCGGCCGATAGGGATTGTAAGTTATTGTATCGGTTTCGTTTCGGTCTGACGTTCCGGGCAGTTGTTTTTTATTTTATAATATGTGTGTAATTGTAACAATTTTTATTATGTGGTTTACTTTTTCAAAGCTGTAATGAAATTTAAAAGCAACACCTACAAGAATTTGTCGTTTGTGTCGTCAGTAGAAAGGGACAAAGATAAGGCAGAATGCAGAACGCAGATGCATGCACGTGAAACAGAGCATCGTATACTCAATAACTGTTCATAAGATTCGTAGGGTGAGTTAGTAAACTTCACCTACTTTAGTATTTGTATATTTCGTATTTGAATTATCTACAAGGTAATGCATCCTATTATTTTCATTTGCAGTATCTTTGGTCTTGGAAACGTCGGGATCATATTGTCGAACTGTTAATTTGGATCATTGATCATCTGTAGCTCATATTAATAATTTGACAGCATAACATTCTTCAAACAAAACGAATGCGTGTTACAATGTTACAGTATTTGGAAAAAGAGAGTCCCAACTTTAGTTCTTTTGTGATGGAACCTTGATTTAAGGATTTTTATCTGCTTTGTTGGTTAAAGTAGTGATTTAGCTTTAACTTTGGAGTTCACAAAAATGCAAGCACATGAAATTCCATCATAAGTTTCAGACAAAGAGATCTGAAGTTAGTGGAAAAAGATGCCGACAACCATATCTCTGTGATGTATGTGTGGAATAATTGGAAATGGGATATTGATGATATGACTCGGAAAGTTAGGGTGTTACAAATCTCAAAGCTGAAAAGATTTCAACCTTTTATTTCTTGATATATTAAAAAATGAGAATAAAAAAAGGTTAAAAAGTCTTTTCCAACATAAAACAAGGCAATTAGATACAGAATTATGGTTCGAATTTGTTCATTTTAGGCCTCAAATTAATTGGATAACGCGACTAAATCAATCAATCTGTTTGGTTTGGTCGGTCTCCTCAACATTCCCTTTCTCTTGCATGTATAAAAGAGCATCTTCAATGGAGTATGCAAATAAAAAAGGCAAAATTGTACTATAACAACTTAAGTTGTATGTTGCATACCTATTTGTTTCACGAAAATAGTTGGTCATTTCAAGAGACTACGCTTGCAATTGTACAACCCGTTGTTAAGTTATTTACTTTTATCTTTTACATTTACTATTCGATTTTATAGAAAGTAGGTAAGAGAGTGGAGAAGGGAGAGTATGTATATTTTGCTTACCTATTTACCTATTCGCTTGGAGCATGAAAATCCTGATGTGGCTAGGCAAATAAAGTTTGTCTATTCTTCAAGGGATGCTCAAAATAGTTGATGAAAGAACTTCATTAAAAGAAAAAAGATGGAGAAATTTCAAGAAAGAGATGTATGATGATGGACATCAAAGCGTGGAATGCAACACAATTATAGATGATAACAATAACAAAAATTCCATGTCTGAAAACAATTATAGAGTTAATATAGGCGATTTCCAAGTAGGTCAAATCAATAACCAAATCGTAAATTGTAATTTGGTTCAATTTGGTTCAAAACTAACCAAACCGGAAAGAAAGAAAAAAAACAAACCCCACCAAACCATCCGAATTGATTTAAGTTGGTCTGTTCAAACAATTTTGGGCGGGTTTTGACCCACGAGATCACAAACAATAAATCAACATATGCAAGGTGGGTAGTTGCAAGCATTAACTGGCCACCATTTATGTTGGGTTGAGCAGAAGTTCCCAAAACTGGAAGGCTAAAACAGCCAGCACTTCCTCTTAACTACGATATGTCCTAGTCCTACAGAGCACTTCCTCTTAACTATTCCCACATTGAATTGAATTTACGCACCAAGACAGTCAGTCGCCCGACACTGCCTGCCCCCACTCCCACAGTACACAAACAATTTAACTCACAGCGCACGGTGGCGAAGATAAGTATGGTTTTACTAGCATGCGCCGGTTTACACCATTACCCCCCACCTACCTATTATCCTATAGGAGGACAAGAGTCACAAGACCAGTCAGGATCTGAAGCTGAAGAGGCCAAAAAGGGAATATTGATAGGGAAAATTTGGCTCCCAATAATTCAATTCAGAATTCAATACCAATAGCACGGTCTGTCTGTCTGTACCTCCACTCATCAACCTCCTTAAATACAGTAATGGGGACATCTTCCTCATCCCATGCTTCACAATAAATCAACTCTCACATTTTTCTTACTATTTTTTTTTCTTGGACTTAAGAATGAGGCATGCAATACAAGCCTGGTTGTTAGAATTGTGTGGTTGAAGCACCCTAAACACTAAAATGTTGTCATAATGTTATTGAATCTGTTCCTGAAAATTTTATGATCATTCTATAATAACAGAAAATGTGTCTTTTATTTTTTTATATTTTTTTTATCATTCGCTAGGGAGAGGGAGAAGGGAGTATTATATTGGGTTGCCTCAAGATTGTCTCCTACGTAAATCGAACCCGAGTGCACTTGGGGGGAGGGAGAAGTGTTTGGCCCACTTTTCCATTGCGGTGCCACCCTATGTGCAAAATGTGTCGAATTATTGAATCAGCAGAAAATGACTTTTGGTTTTTTTTTTTTTTTTGGCACTACAGCAAAGAACAGCACATGCACATCCAAGATTCTAATGGTAAAGGACTCATTTAACCTAATTACACACCTGATTATGTATTTTCAAGGGTACATCAAGAAGGAAACTATACCTAATACAAGAGGAAACTATAAGACCAGTTCAAACGCACACTTAATTTGCTTCATCTAATAATGACACATTTGGTCTGGATACTAGTAATGATGAAATCAGAGAATTTGGATGCTATAGTAATGACATTAGAGAGTTTAAAAGATGGGAAGTAGGTACCAACAATTTACTCTATATGGATAAACTAGGGTATGAATACCAAAATGATATATTGACCTTTTCCTTCTGCAAAACAATGAAATCAATCACTTGAATTACTCCCACTAACATGAAGAGGTTTTCCTTTTCCCTAACATCTAATTCACTAAAGGAAGCTGTTGTGATGCACAATCAGAACAAACAGGCTTTTCAAACCAAGGAAATTCCACAAAAAGAAATAAAAAATCAATATAAAAATTTTCCTACCAAACACCTATGCTATACATAATGTTCAGTTCTCAACACAACATATCTAACAGATGAGTTTATATGTAAAACTATGAAACTATTCTTTCTAGAATAGACAAATGTTTGGGAAAAAGAGTTATTTGACAAATACAAGAACTATCCTTTCTGGCATGGCTCCTATTCTACCTTTTTGGTAATACTCCCTGTTTGAGTCCTTTAAGACCCACAGAGTTGGAAATATGAAATTAAATATCAATACAAGTTATTGCTCTCTGAAAAAATAAAATAAAAATCAATGAACAACGAATTTCTCAATATCACATTTCAGATTCAAATCCAATATTCCAAAATCCTTCCGGAGTCAGAGGAGGAGCATACCTATACCGATGTCGAGAAACACCCTCATGGTGCTCACAGCGGAAATTATGCTTATTTTTATCAGTGTCCTTACCACCACCATCATTGGGAAGAACAGCATCATAGAACTTTTTGCACTGCTTGCATTCAACTCCTTTCAAATTTTCCCGCTCAGCTTTCTTTCTTACAGGTTCCACAAACTTGAAACCATTTTTGCCGGCCACTGGAACTGGAATCTGCTGCTTCTGTGGTCTAATTACAGCATTCACATCCTGTGTTTCATCATCTGAGCTATCTAGGTTCATGTCATTTGGAACTGGAAGATCAGGAACTTGTTCCATTGTGGCTTTATTCAAGTTTCCTCTGATGTTCTCAAGTGGGGTATCAAGAAAATCATCATGCGGGTCAGGCCCACCTTGGCCTTGACGGGACCTAGTATCTATCCAGCAGGCAGCGGGCCTTTTTCTCCCAGCTACTGGGGCAGATTTTGCAGTGGGAGGGCATTTTGGTGCAACGGGGAAGATGGAAGTAGGAGAGTGAGGACTAGTTTCTTGAATTAGCTTGCCTCCTTTCTCATCCTCCAAGTTATTGTTACAACTGATTTCATTCTTCACTTTTTTCGCGTAACCAGCTGCTGCAGAAGCATGCTGATTTTTGTCTACAAAACCTACCATTTTTGCAATAGGTTAATGGATTAAACAAAGGATACCAGCAAATGAAATCATAGTGGTAAAACCAACCGTAGGCTAAAAGTAAATGCATGCCTACTATTCGCCTAATTCTATGAAATTAGGAACCAAAGAAAGTTCTTAAAAGTAAAAGATACAACTGAGACTTCATATCAAAAGTTACAGACGAAGATCAGCCAACCAAAAATCATCTAGCAAAACTCTATTTGGTAGATCACCATAATTTTTTGTAATAATTAATAGTTCCTGACAGTGTATTATATATTTCATTTTGCAAAAAAAAAAAAGTAATAAAGTTGGAAAAAAGAAAAAAGCAAGAGCATCATACCATGGGAAGTTGATGGATTGTGATCATTTCTCAATGAATCACTTCCACCTTCCAACTTGTTTTGGGGGAGCATATTCTCCCTAGTAAGACCATGCTTTGTGCGGAGATAATTGTGCTGAGATTTCAGCCTTTTGTAAGCAACAGTAAGATCCGTGTACTTCTTCCTCTCAGCCAGTAAATTCGAGTTCATTGATTCAATTTGTTTATGTAACTTTTCCCCCGAATCCCTTCCTTTGGTCACTTCGCTGACCCTAACCCTGAGATCCTCCTGTAGCTCATTTACTTTCTCCTCTAAACCAGTTACTTTGACCAGAAGCAGTTTTTTCTCCTTCACACAACCCTCCACTTCGTCGTTCTTTGTTAGGAGATCCTTTTGGAGTTGACCAACATTTTCTTCCAAAAGTTTAAATTTGGCCAGAATAAGTTTTTTCTCTTCTTCCTGATCCTTCAAAAACTTTTCTTTATTCATTATCTCAGCATCCTGATACTCAATCTTCCGGAATAAATTTTCTTTAAGCTCATTTCCCTTGGTTACTAGGTCAATCTTTTCTCCGAGCTCCTCTTGGAGTTCATCAACTCTTTTTTCAAGATCACTCAGTTTGGCAAGAAGCACATTTCTACCTTCTTCATTCTCTTTCAGTTGTTTTTCCTTATCCACAATGACAGAATCTTTCGACTGAATCACTACGAGCAACTTACTCTGCAATTCCATTCCCTCATCGACCTCCGTAGACTTCTGCTTAAGCATTTGTTCAAGCTCATTACCTTTGAGTTGTACACTTTTCAGTTCAGCAAGTAGTTGATTCATCTTCTCTTCCTGAATCTTGGATGGATTTTCCTTGTCAAGCTTGAGTAAGCGGTTCTCTTCAAGGGTTTGTTGCTTTTCAGCTCGAAGTGTTTCAATTTGACGAAAGAGATCATTTTCCTTGTCTTTCCATTCATCTTCAAATTTCTTAAAGCTTTTAGACTTAGATTGGAAATAGGGGTAGAGCTGGCTGCAGAACACATATTCAATCTGAGAAATCCTGTCTTTGGATTCCTGAATGGTGGCAACAAGTAAAGTACTAAGGCCAGAGACATAGTCGACATCATCCAATTCACTGTCAATTGGGTCACAGCCCATCTCTGAGTTGACATGAAAAAAATAAATAAATATCACAAAACCAAAAATAAGTAAAACAAGTAACCACAGCGACAAAAATCACCATGTTCCAGAAACATAAAACGTCTGTAGTAGTGAGAAAGAATTAAAATTCAGCCAATTGGAAGTGACAAACATTTTCTGAAAGTTGAAAGATGCGGTGAGAAATCAACCAGGTCAAATGAGAGCAATGCTAAGAAAACACACAATAATCAAGCAAAGCAAATGCAATTAATTTCACATAAATCTCGGCAAAATGCAAGGAACAAATATAGCTCAAGATTCAGATTAATAAAAAAATAAAAAATAAAAACATACACAACAAGTTGAATTAAAGAGATCATTACCGATCTGGACTTTGGGCATTGCAATGCCGAATTTGCGATTCCAATTCCAATTCCCCTCTCTTTGCAATATCCCAATCGCTCGCTCTCTCTATCTCTCTCACTGTGTATGTGTTTGGCTCTGCAACTTCTAGGGTTTAGGTGCGAGGGAGGGCAGATGATATCTGAAGCAAGTCTGTTATTACTGGCGCAGGACCAGATTGGACTGGCGGGACGATATAGTTTTATATACTCGTGTTTCAAACAGAGCTTCGCGGGCACGATTGCTTCAATTTCCACTTTTCCCCCTAAACTTTCTTTCTTTCACCAAAAAAAAAATTAAAAAAAATATCTACGGCATTAATACAAACGTGCAAAAAAGAATGTTATGTTTACTATGTGGTAATATATATATTTTTTTAGCTACGTATTTGTTTAGTGGTAATTTTTACAATATATACATATATAACATTTTTCTAATTAAAAATATATTACTACCTCCTTCTGTGCCCACAAATCACAATTTGACACATATGTAAAAATAATTCATCAAAAACACAACCAAAAAAAACTTATGTACACATGTGACACTACTATCGGCAGGAATGTAGAAGCTCACACTTAGAGCATTCACAGTGGGGGGGTGTAAATTCGGGGGTGTAAAGCCACTTTTACATCCCCTTTACACCTCCGGGGGGTGTAAATATGTTTTTTGCTCCAGTGGAGGGGTGTAAATTCGGGGGTGTAGTCGTGGGTCCCAGCCTTTTATGTTGACTTTTCTTCATTTTTCTTCTCTTTTCTCGGGTGAGTCCCGCCTGCAAGGGATGTAAAAATGGATGCAAATATACATTTTATTTTACATCCCCATGGTGGTGATGTATATTTACATCCATTTACATCCCACCATTGGAGATGATTCCGATGACTCGGGGTGTATATTTAACATACCTCCCAACCACCCCCCCCCCCCCCCCCCCCTCCCTCCCTCCCTCCCTCCCTCCCTCCCTCTATGGATGCTCTTATATGGTAAGAAGGGAAATATTATCATAATGAAAAAATGAAAAATGAAAAAAAAAACCTTTTCTAATTTTAGTGAAATTAATATAGAATAAATTATTTTTATTAAATAATTGGACATGTTACGTTGTTAAAATGCCAATAAATATGTTGTACAAAAGTCCTTGTAATTAGTCCAAGTTAAGATGTGCGAGTGGGTATGGATTCATGAATTGGCCACCCACCCACAACCTTGCTATTTTGCTTATTTTTCCAATTAATTAAATGAAAGGAAGAAATTAACGAATGAGAAGAAAAGATAGCTCTTGGTTTTGATTTGTACTTTTCAAAAGACAATTAAAGTTCGGAATTCATGAAAACTAGCCAAGACAATCAATCAAAGCCAGACTACACAAAAAGGAAGAATTCCGAAAAAATCTGACGAGACCAAAATCATGAACCATATAAGAATTTTGCAATGCTCTGCTGAAGAAATTTCCAAGACGGACAAAACCAGACCACACATCCTCATGTAAATAAAAGTACAGCCAAAATTGGAATTACCTAGCTAGAAGGAAAAAAAAACAAGGGATTTAAACTAGTTCAGTCTTCTTCGTCGATCACCTTGGTGCCCAAACCGGTAAATCCCTCTGCAGGGACCTCTGTAACAGTGACTAGTGAGTATAACTCCTCCTTGGCATCTTCTTCATCATTTCTCTTCCGTGCAATGCGGACGCGTATCCTTCTCGGAACACTTCGAATCCCACGGCTCCAAATGTGCTTGTTGAGCTTAACATCCACTCTAACATCTGTAGTACCCATAGCCTTTTCAGCAAACTTCCTGATTTCCTTTATCGCATTTGGAGCCTTCTTTTTAAATGTGCTGCATTAGAGAGAATCCAGATAGAGGTTACTAAACATTTGCACAGCTAATGCCTAACATAGGAAAAACAAATGAATACAGCAGAAATGGAGTCTGCAACATTACACTCAAAGATTCAGAAATTTTCTAAGCAAAACTAAACTGTGACGGGTTCTCATATCAAGTTAACCTTTCATTCTTTTACATAGGTAAACCAGCAGGGGTTTCTCATAAATGCATCATTCAGAAAGATATTATACCACAGGAAAATTGATATAAACATATTCAAAATTTGTGATGCACACAAAGTCTAGAAATGCAATGTCATCACATAACCACCCAAACACATTTGAATTTGGGCACACGACATGTATACAAAAGCAAATATTTTTTAACCAGCTTCGGCTTTGGCTATTACTGCCGAAATTCAATTGAAGTCAGAGATCAAATCACACAACTAAAATAAATTTTATAAACAAGAAAACAACTGCTTGTGCAAAACGATACCGACTGGGGGCGTACCAAACGCAACAAAAACACAAATGAATACGAAAATATGATCATGAAACTTCATACAATGCATAATAAAATCCATTTAAAGCAAACTAATTTCCTGAGAGGGAACAAAATAATAGTTTATAACGACAACAGGGTTCTCCACCATCATTTTGAGTCTCATAAGGAGCAGCCACTGACTTTTAAAAATGGATGTAATGCTTTGAAAATAAGTCATCTCAATGCCTTTTGATATAAAAATTATAACACCCTATAGCTTCTACATCTTGGTAATCAAGTTCTTTTGATTTCAGTCTCAACAATGACAAATTATAATAGGAGACGCACAAGATCAAAATCAAATAAACTATGTAAGCACATATTGCTCAGAAAACACGCAGAATATAAGCATTAAAAAAAACAAATACAAGACTAAATTAAACTCCTTTCAACGCAGATCTTAACCCATTTGCAAGAACAGTATAAAAGTAACGAACATGGACGGAGGGATTACCATCCATGCAAGCGTTTGTGGAGGTTGATGGTGTACTCTCTGGTAACGACCTCCTCCTTCCTTCCTTTTCCGCCCTTCTCTGCCATTGTTGAAGCTCTGCGATCCCCAAACCAGACGACGACGACGACCTCCACTCACCAGCTATGAACTTGCTCCCTCGGCTGCTAAACAAGACCTAGGTCGTTAACGGCAGATCATATACTGATGGATTTTTCGTGAAATGCCCTTAACTTTTCGTTTAAACTACAGCATTGACCTTACAAGTACACGAAAGCTCAAGGTTGTTTTTGTCTTTCCATTTGCTGTATTTTCTTTGTGGGTAAAACTGGGTCAGGCCCAACCAAACACCACATCCCAAACTGCTTCCGTAGCATCCTCAAGCATATGAGACCCAAACTGCTAGACAGACCCACCCAGCATGGTCAAACAATCAGCTGCACAACAATTTTATTGGTTAAAAATGAAATTTATTGTAGCTCAAGTAGAGTACTTAAGAGTAATTACTCATGCACCCGACATTTTGTGTTCAAATTCACGTTCTTCAATATCACTTGTATTAAAACAACATTAAATTTAAGAGTCCATTAGATGAAACAATTTCAAATTTATGGATTTAGAGCATCCACAATGAGATTCCTAAACCACTTCGGGCTCGTTTGGGACTGCTTCTTTAAAAAGTACTTCTCCTCATAAGCGCTTCTAACAAAAGCGCTTTTATTATAAAAATATTTAATTTTCATAAAAAATTAAAGTGCTTCGTGGAAAAGCATTTGGGAGTGCTTCTTTAGGAAGCGCTTATATGACCCATAAGCGCTTCTAAACTTTTCTAACAAACGCTGTCAAAAGCGCTTTTAGTTATTAAAAGCGCTTTTGAAAAACACTCTCAAACAGGCCCTTATATCACTATATGGTTGTTTTGTTTAGAATACTACAATTCATATATATATGTCAAGATTTAAATAAGAAGGAAACGAGAAAAACAAATAAATTTTAATAACTCATTGTACATAATGGATATCCAATTAAAATCTAAAAAATAGTAATTTGGTGGTATTCAATCATAATTTGGCAAAAATAATCATTCAAAAATTCAGTTTTTAAGGGAATTGAAAAGTAGTGATTTTTGCCAATGAGAGTTAGTTCAGTTGGTAAGATCCATGTACTGTGTGTAGAACCATTAGTGTTCGAGTTCCACTGCCAGCAGTCTTTATTGGAGCGATTTATAATTTCCCACATAAATTCATACTGGTAACAATTGGCAGTTGAGTGCCATACGTAAGTCCTTCCGACTGGAGATTGTGGGTTTGCCCTAACACATGGTGAGAGTAGCCAATCTCCCCCAAAACTTTCTCTCATTAAAAAAAAAATTAGTGATTTTTGTAACGAAAAAACAAAGTAGTGATTTTTGTGAATTTTTAGAATGAAGATTCAAGACTCAAACCCTTACGTATAATTGACCCCCAAAAAAAAACCCTTACTCATAAAATAAAAATAAATAATAAATAAAAGAGACTCAAACCCTTATTAAGCTCCCGCTCCCACTCTGTGTCTGGTGCTGCCTCTCATCTTCTTCATTGTCTCATATCTCCCAACTTCCAAAGGTAGGCAACCGATCAGCTCCTTTCCCGTTAAACCCGCAATTGGAAGATAAGCAGAGAGACAAAGGTACTGAGTTTCACCTCTTATGCTTGAGTTCTTTATTGTTTTCCGTTAAATTTTAATTTTCTCATTATATCAATGTGTTCGTGGTTATATATAGCTTGTAAAAGTTATCTTTCCTGGGTTTCAGAAACCCTAAAGGAAACCCTAATGTGTGATAAGTGTTTATACATGTCTACACTCAAAAGGTCAATTGGTGTGTTGCCATTTGGTACTTGTCAAATCTTTCATTCAATTGAATAAGTTTTGGTGTTCTGATGCTTTATTTTCTTATCTTGATTACTTTTATATTTGTCATTCAATTGTCTAACTTTTGTTTTTTGTTTTTATTAAATATTTTCCAAGTTTAGCTTTTTAGGGTTTTTTAGTAGAGCTTCATCATCCAATTGAAGAACTGAACAGAGCCAAATAAGATGGTAAGTTTGAAACCCACGAGAAAAATACACTGAAACTTTTGATTGTATATCCTGTCTTGGCTTACATGTGGATTTCGTGTTTATATTTTGTGGGTGAAATTGTGTTTTGTGTTTCAGTCAGGGAGGAAAGAAACAGTCTTGGACCTGGCCAAGTTTGTGGACAAAGGTGTCCAAGTCAAGCTCACTGGTGGTAGACAAGGTTAGTATACTTTGCTCAACTCCCCATTTCTCTTTCTCAAATAATTACTATCTAGTATATGCTGAATTCTTGATCAATGTGTAAAAGATTCTAGCTATATCTAGCCTCTAGCCTACTGGTATGTCTCTCTGCTCAATTTTTCGTGGATTTATACGGGTTATGGGTTATTTGATTACCGTTACGGTTAAGGAAGTATTTTCCCTGCTTTAGAGGGTCAAAATTCAAGCAGTCTTTGGTTCTAAACCAAGAAATAGGAGTTGTAACATCCTATCAAACCTTGTCTAAGATTCAGAATGTAGAAATTTACACCATTTGTAGGTTGTTGAGTAAATATTTTATTAATCTGGGGTATGCGGCAACACTGAATAGATACTAGCTGAGTAATAATAGGTTGTCCCACCTCTTTGCTTCAAACATAGTGTCAACAGGATTTACATTTTTCTGTTTAGGAAAATATCAATGAGAAATTTATATATTTTTATAATTATCTATTGTGTGGACCCAATTTAATTTTCTGTTTTGAATTTGATTACAGTAACAGGGACTCTAAAAGGATATGACCAGCTGTTAAACCTTGTCCTAGACGAAGCAGTAGAGTTTCTAAGAGGTAAATGTTTTGTAGCTTTCTGGAATCTGTTTTTGCCTTGTGTGCATTTAAATTTATAGCATCCTTGTACTCAAGAAAGACCAACTTACAGCACAGAAGGCAGGAATTAGATGACTTTGAAAATTTTCTAGGAGTTTTAGTCTCTTCAGGTTCTTCTCATGATAAGTTTTATAACTTTTCTATACTATTGGATATGATAAATTTGACGTAAGAATTTTCCACCTTCATTGCAGATTCTGATGATCCATTGAAGACTACGGACCAGACCAGGCGCCTTGGCCTAATAGTATGTATTCTTCTAGTATATCTCTGATGTTGAATCTTAAACCAGCGCCCAAAACTTCAAGCATGCATACATATATACATAGATGTTCGGTGGTGGTTTAATGGTAGTGAACTATGACTAATATTGTTAGGATTTGGGGTATGGCTAGTTCTGATGCTTTCTGAAAGTCTGATCACATCACAACGGTGAGAATATAGTATTAAGGGGAGAGATGAAAATTGCTGGATAAAATTAGAAAAGAAAGAATATAAGGATCATGTTATTATCATGCAAACTATGGCCTTTCCAACAGAATGTAACCTCATAGGCTCCTTGTCACACTTAACTTCATCTTCAATTTTGTTACCCGTGATATAATATAGTTAAACATCTGGAAGTGACTGGTACATCAT
Organism: Prunus campanulata; assembly: GCA_034190965.1. Lineage (NCBI taxonomy): Eukaryota > Viridiplantae > Streptophyta > Magnoliopsida > Rosales > Rosaceae > Prunus > Prunus campanulata. The sequence goes on from CM067209.1 coordinate 1,355,761, forward strand.
TTCCTTTCCAAATTCCGTAGCCAACATCAAATACTGACTCCGGTAACACTTATTATTCCTCTTCACACTCTGGTGTTCACCCATCATAGTGGCTATGTATAGGAACAGCTTCCCTCTCCTTAAAAGAGTAAGAACAACATTGCAACTTGCCGATGACCTCATAAGAGTCTGAAAGAAAGCTGGTTTTAGCATCATCTCTCACTATTTCCTTCCCTTTCTCACCTGGTCAATATTAGCAACATGTCTACCATGTGTTTGTTAGTTTTGGTAGCATCTTGTCCCAGCTTCATTGCTTTGCTCACTTGAAACACTCCAAACAACAGCTATATTCACAGGTGCTGCACCATCATTCTTTCCTGGAAGGGCCTCTTGCACCATAGCACCATTCCTCTTTCTCTCATTGAGGCATATTGGATCCATTTGGGTTGAACAAACGCAAAACTCCCATCTCATCTGTGTTGATTGATTTAACCCTGCAAGATAAAGAGCTGTTAAATGCTGGTTACTTAACCAATTCAATTTGAGGGATTACAGAATGCATAATTGTACTCCTCTAGGGTCCTTACTCCTTCATCCTTTTGCTTTAGTGAGTGAATTTTCTGATACAACTCAATCATGTAGTCAGCTGCTAAAAGTTTCTCTGCATTTTTATTTTCCCCATGTTCAGAAAAGTGCCCTTTTCAGCTTTCTTCTCCCATGGAAGACCAGTATTATTCAATTTAGGCTTCACAAATTTCACTTTTCTTTTTTTGGCCATCAGCATTACACAAAGTAAGTCTTCGAACTAGTTTCATCCGAATAATCCTCCATGTGCATTTTTTGACGAAATCATCAACTTCTACTTCAATTCCTCCGTTAATGTCAACTGCTAGTGCCCAGATAACTATCCAAAACCATAAGTTATTTAGCACGTCAAATACCCTTCTTGAATTCACAAGTGTTTCAGAGCCAAAAAAATAATAATAATTCAGTAGTGCTTGTGCATTTCTCCATCTTGCCGACTTAATGTTGTCATTTTTTTCTGGCTGCCTAACTTGTTTAGAAAGCTATCCTGTTATTTTTTAGCTATGCTAAAGCTGCTCTAATGTGTATTTGTGAAGAAATATTCTTTGGTAACATTTGTATGATCAAGTAAAACAAAAAGACAAAAAAGAGGAAGTTGATACTGGAGCTCTTGACTTTTTTTCTTCTTTTCTCAAATTATTCTCTACAACAAGTTTTGAGTGTGCATTATTGTCCCGCAGGTATGTAGGGGAACTGCTGTAATGCTTGTGTCGCCAACAGATGGTACAGATGAGATTGCGAACCCTTTTAGCCAGCCAGATGGTGCCTAAAAAGTAGAACTTGCTTTGCCTCTCCTCACAACACAGATTTTAAGAAACCATGATGGGGTGATTGTGGGGACCTTGGTCTTTAAATACCATGAACATTTGATTTTCAACTAATGTAAAACATTAAAATGTTTGTTACTCTGTGTTCGTTTTAGATTCTAGTAGTAAATCTGTTCTAGGTGTTATTGGATGCTTCTAAGAATGAAACTCATTGTCTTTTGGGTGTCATCCTGTCAATGTAGTTATGTAACATTGTAAAATTTGATTCCTACCTGATTTTCATACAATTCTAGTAGGATTTTCTTTGTTGCTTCATTTGTTTTTACCGTGAAGTGTGTCGTTCTTTGGCCTTGGTGCAGAATGATGTAGTGAGAGATGCTTCAGAAACCACTGTAGTAATATTTGATGTGCACAGAAAGAGGTTAAAGCAGTGACCTATAAGCATTATTTAGTTGAACAGGCGTGGAAGATGTCATCAAGGATACTGCCTAATCATTTGGCCGGTGGAGAGGATTTTCTGAAGATTCTTTTGCACTGAATGACATTTAATCATTCGGATCAAACAAACTTTTGATACAACTTTTCCATTTTTTTTTTTATTTTTTAAAAAATAAAAAGATAATTAACTTTTAAACTTTTGATATTATAGAATACTAGCCTTTTTGTGCTTGCGAGATGTATTTTTTTAAAAAAAAAATTAAATTTATTTTAGAATTAAAAATGATAATGGGTAATAGTGTTCCATAAAAATAGGATCCATTATTTTTTTTATAAAAAAAAATTTTAATTTTTTTAAATATGAAAAAATGTGAATTACTATATTATCATAATTTAATTAATAATTTCAATTCTTAATGTTTGCTTTAATCAAGGGCATTTTATGGTATTTTGAATGTTTTACCATTCTCTGCCTTTTGCTCTATATATAGATTACGGTAGTACGGCTACTTGTTATAATATTAGTAGATATTTATTGATATTATTCCCTAAAGCCAAAAAAGGGGAAAATAAACTTTGTCGTCCACTCATATTATAACACATGTACAAAATGTGTCACGTGACAATACTACTGTAATATTCTATAATTTCTCCTGTTTACTGGGCCTCTCCTCCACTAACCTTTTAATAAAAGAATTTTCAATGGGGTCGGCTGTCCTCATGCGCACTTGAATATAAAGTAGTTATTTCACATTGCTTTCTGTATATGGATTCCATTGCAGGAATATGTTATGGGGTTTTTGGGAGCTTCTGATAACAAAATTGCCAAATCTGATGAAGCTGTCCATTTAAATGATCTTGACCATGGTGCAAGGTGGAGGCATTATCCATGAAAATAAGTGGCTTGTATTGTATGAGAAGTATATATAAAGTAGTCTAGTGGAAACATGAATCGCTTAGAACCACTCTTGGGGAAAAACCAATGAGATGTCTTTTGATTTTTTGACAGCCATTTTGGGCAATTGAAAATGTGCTGCATAGCTGTATGGTGCCCTACCCCTTACGACCCACTTTGTTGATTGGCATTCTGATCTTCTCTCAAATCTAGTGGTTCTTTGACATATATGCTTTTCCCCCATTTTTAACAAATTACCATCCTATCTACATAGAGATATATTCTTTTCAATTCCCACTAAATTTGAGATGGATCAACAACAAAAATGACATAAGAGAGACAGAGAAAAAAGACTTTGAAAACTCTTTTGCAATGTCGGACTCAACATTTCTACGCTCCACTTTACGTGAGAAGGTTGAGAAAATAATTGGGTGTCGAATGTGGCGTTGAAATAAATGTTCTTAATCACTTAAGTTACAAACTCATTTAAATAACTAAATATTTCGTCGTTGCATAAATATCATCCCATGCGGCAACTTGGCATGCCAGATCAGCTAGGCGTGAGAAACATGTGGAGCAAGTAAGGGTGAGAGGAGATGTGTGTGAACATAAGGAAACAAGAAGGAGATAGACTTTTAGTGTCGCATTGTAGTTGATGTTACAAAACATAACCAAATTATTGAACTCTAAGAAAAGCTTCCCACACAAGGAGTCGGCAACTTCAGCTCCCTATGGACAGCTGGAAACCCAACAACTGATATGACATGACCATCACTACACCCATAAAAACTGGTTAAACCCTAAATTGTCAAACTATATCTTTTTATTTTAAACCATTTTAATAAAGAGGTTTCGAGTTCAAATATCGTATAAGTTGTTATATTTGAGGTTTCGGGTTCGAATTCGTCATACGTCACTCCTTGCTCCTTTGATTATGTGCTTATCTTCAATATAACTTCGTTATTAAGTATATCAATTGAATGGTATGGGCTGCTAATAAGTCATGTGATGACATGATTTTGGTGATTAGGAAAGTGGGTCCTTGTGCACCTTTTCTTTTAATTTTTTATTTATTTTATGCTTTGGCCCTTGTGAAATAAAATGGCATGAAATTGGGTCCAAAAATTGGTTCTACAATTTGTCCCCAGGATTTGACCCCTAAAACAATAAAAATAAAAAATCAACACGGGGAGCCTCCTCCTAATTGACCACAATTTTAGGCTTTACCTTACTCGAGGACAAATAAAATAAACACATATAAACAAATACGACAGTTTTATTTTTAGCTGATTTTGAAGGATTCAGGGGTTCGAATTGGATTATTTTTATGACAAGAAGTTACGTGTAGTACACGGCAACATGCATGTGGTCAACGCTTAAATATTTTATATTTGACCCATATATATATATATATGAATCTGTATTTTATTAGCTAACATATATTTTCAAAAATTCGTTTTTTCATATTACCATCCGTACTACAGTTTTCAAAATTAGCCAGCCTCAATTAATTTGCAAGATAGGTCATGGTGCGTCATGTAGACAATTTAGCCTTAGATTGGGTGGATTTTCCCGTCAGTGGAAAACATGTTTCACTTCTATTATGGGGGAAAAAGAGCCTTTGCATTAGCTGCTCCCAACAAACATGGGCAAGAATTATCCTCAATATCTTCTTCGCTGTGACTAAGAGGGTCGGAATTGCACCTTAAGGTCTCGTTTGGTTGCTCGATTTGTACAGAATTGGAATTAAGTTCAAGTCCGCCTTTATGAATCATTTTTTTTAGATTACATAAGATTCATATGTATAATATTAGGAATTGTTATTCAATTTAGTAAGTCCAATCCGATTATTTATAAGTTCACCAAACAAAGATCATGTCACGAAACCTTGGTTGCTCGATTTGTATTGAATTGGAATTAAGTTCAAGTCCGTCTTTATGAATCATGGTTTTTTAGATTACATAAGATTCATATGTATAATATTAGGAATTGTTATTCAATTTAATAAGTCCAATCCGATTATTTATAACTTCACCAAACAAAGATCATGTCACAAAACCAGGCTTCGAAGCAGGGTTTGGTTCCAGTCTAGCCTTACGAGTAATTGGTGGGAGGCTAATTAATTTTGTAGGTGATGGCACACGCATTTGGTCGCCATGCCTCGTCGTCCAGACACTTCCCACTTCCTAACAGGAAACAACTCTGCTTCCAAGTTCCAAGTTCCACCCAACCCAACCCAAACTCCCCAGAGACAAAACTCAGCACTTCGACGACGTCGTTACATACATTATACATACACACACCTACGCATTCACATACTTTTCTGACAGCTTTTCATGTGACTGAAAGGTCACAAAAGGCGGACCTACCTACATGTAGTCCCCACACAAACATCCCCCCATGCATGGCCCACCATGCAAGTGTATGCATGCGCACTCATCCACGTCATCTATTCTTTACACCCACCGCCACTCAATCTCGGCCGTCAGATCTCTCAAGCCCTCGAGATCCTCGCCCCCACTCCACCTTTATGTTGAAAACAGCGACCAGTTACCATACGCAAATGTTCCCTGCACCTCACTTCATGCTTTACAGCTTTAATGGTTTATGCCATGCACACGTGTCACCCTCCCATACGCCCTCTTCAACTCGTCTAGGCAATATACCCACTCGTATCAAATTATCATCTCGTTCCATCGCGAGAAATAAATAATTGTAAGAACCCCTTAAGTTGCCCATACGGTGGGCCCCATAGCTTCCAACCCTCCTCTCTCCCAACTGGATTTTCCAGTTGCAAACTTTCGAAATGACATAAAACACCCTGTCTCTTCTTCGAATTAACATTCAACTGCCATTCAAACATCGCAGAAAAAGAAATATTAAAACTAGAAAAAGCTGAACACCAACTATTACCAACAAACACATCGAATATCGTAAATCACAATAATTTTATCATTTTCCAAGCCAAAAGAAAAGAAAACACAATAAAATTTAAAAAAAATAATTATCAGAGAGAATTTGATTTTCTTCAATAACGAAGCGATCTCTCTCCGTCGTCTCTTCTGCTCCTAAAACTGTTTCTCTCAATCTAAACGGTCGGTGATGATCTCCGAGAGAGAGACGCCATGATAATCCAGCACAAATTTCCTCTGAAACTTTCTCGAGAATTAATTTTAATTTTCCCGAGAAAATTCGATATGTTTTTGGTTCCATTTCTACAAATTTAATTATCAAACCCGGACGATCTTCGCGGCCTTGACCACGGGGTTTTCTCTCGCGATGGCCTCGCGACCCGCGGCCTTGTAGTCGTAGCTGCACACGTGACGGTCGGAGTACCGGTGCTCAGAGCAGAAGAGTTCGCCGCACCGGCACCGGAATCCGGTCAACCCGACCTTTCTCCGGCATCCGGAGCAACGGTTTACCACTCGCCGATTTGCCGATTCGTCCGATCTCGCGATCTCGGACGCCGTCGTTCTGCGGGTGATCTCGGCCGGAGCCTCGAAGCTAAAGGAGCTAGATCTCGGACTTTTCTCGCCGGAAAACTTCAAAGTCACAGCCGAAGATGAGGTTGCTGTGGTGGTGGCTGAGGAGGCGTTGAAGCACTTCTGGCACATGTTGTTGGTGGATGGATTGCCTGTGACGCCGCAGTTGTTGACGCAGTGCGTTAGAGTTTCGGGGACCTTGAACTCCGTCTCTTCCTTCTCCGTTCTCTGAGCCATTTTTTTCATTCAGATTCCGATCGATCGATCGATCTCTCTTCTCTTCGCTTCTCTGATTTTTTTTTTCTTTTGAGATATAGATAGAAAGGATATGGAGGTTGAGGTTTTCTAGAGAGAGAAAAAGAAAGTTGTGGTTTCTAGAGAGAGAGAGAGAAGAGAGAGGTTTGAGAGGTTTGGGTGGGCGAGGGTGGAGACAGAGAAATGGGGATATGAAGGACTGAAAGGTCGGTAATGGCGATGGAATATGGGCCTCATAGAGACGCGTATAAAACATTTCTGCGTTTTATTTTTACCAAAATACCCTGCCTACTTTTCTTTAATTATGACCTTTTGCTTAAAGAACTAAATTAAATTAAGTTAAAATTATAATTATAATTATTTTGGCTCTTTGGTTTGGCTTAGGTTGCTTGTTCTAGATTGGTTCTGACGTGGTAATCGTCATTATTGAGAAAAGGCTTATCCCTGACAAAGCTTATTTTAAGGTTCGGTGGGACCCGCATTTTTCCCCACATGCAGCATGATATCAATATGCAGCCGTCTGATTGATTCTATTGGTGGCGGATGTTCTAATTTCTTTTTCATTTCTTTATTTCTAATCTAAATAACTCGAAAGATTAAAGATGAATTCGTTCTGTCTGGATTTTTATTTGAATAATTGTTCATCAATCATACAATAATTTATTTATTCATTTTTTTACACAAATTAATTGGTTTCTACTCTTATGCAATTGTTCTCATGTCTTTGTTATGTAGTGGACTCACATGCACATTATTAGAAAAACTACTTTATACCTTCTCGGTGTACCATTTCGGTAATAGATAGCAAAAGAAAAAATAAACGATATAGTCATTAAGATGGTTCAAATAACAACACTCAAATTAAGAGAAGGATTATGGGTGTTCCAAGTAGGGCAATATGAACAAATCAACGATTCTAGGAAATTTTAGCTACCTTAATAGTTTTAGTGCAGCTTTTGTCTGTTTTAGTTTTGTTTATAGCATGTTAGTTTGTTGTCCTTTTGGAATTAGTATTTTAAATGTTATGTTGATGTCTTTAATTATATAGTTAAAGTTTATTTCCTGAAGTTGCTCTTTGATCTATAAAAAAAAAATTAAAACTCAATTTATATTATAACGGATGCATGTTAATATTTTGATTTTATTTTAACAATGAAAAAATTAGTGAGATTTTAAGTTATCTTATACAACAATTGCTTCCAAATTACGAAACCCCCTTATTTAGTCATTCTCATGATTTGCTATAAAGCTATCATATATAAAAAGAATGCTTGAAAAGCAATTTCTTACTTCCTTTCTTTTTTCTACCTTTAGTTATCCTACATTGGAATAAAAGCTGCCTCATTGATGCCTTCCCAATTTAGGGTGATTGACATCTTTAGCCTACACAAATTTATTTCATATGGTAAAGTATGTATGTCTTATAAAGCTTCATATTCTTTTTCTTTTATTTCATTCTTTAAATAAATAAATAAAATCCAAAAAACCATCATGAAATTAAGCTGAATCTATATCTATCTATATATATAAAGCAAAAGGCAGAGAATGGTGAAACATTCAAAATACCAAAAAATGCCATTGGTTAATGCAAACATTAAAATTGAAATTATTAATTAAATGAGGACAATATGGTAAATTCACACTTTTTCATATTTTAAAAAATTTAAATTAAAAGAAAAATAAGATAATGGATCCTATTTTTATGGAACACAACTACCAATTATCTTTTTTAATTCTAAAATAAATTTAAATTAAAAAAAAAACCTCTTGCAGGCGCGGAAGCGCGTGCAGAGAGGCTAGTATATATAAAGTAAAGGGAGTTTCACTAAAACACCCAAAATGGGGGCTGAAATTATAAAAAAACCCAACACCCAAAACACTTTATAAACACACCCAAAACCCATCATTACACACACTTAAAATTCATTTATAAACACACCCAAAAAATATACAATTGTTGATTGTAGGGTTAATTTTGGGTGTGTTTCTATGTTTAAATAGTGTTTGGGTTTTTTTATAAATACATGTCTAGGATTGGGTTTATTTATAAATGTCTATAAAGTAAAAGACAGATATTGGTGGAACATTCAAAATACCAGAAAATGTCCTTGGTTAATGTAAACATTAAGAATTGAAATGATTAATTAAATGAGAATAATATGGTAAATTCACACTTTTTCATATTAAAAAAAATTATAAAAGTTATGGTTATCTTTTTTAATTTTAAAATAAAATAAAATATTTTTTAAAAGCCTTTTATAAGTGTGAAAGCGCGTGTGAAGAGATTAGTATTAATTAAACAAGAATTTGAAAAAGATAATTAAAAAAAGTGGGTGTGAGGTGAGAGGGATATTTCCTGTCTTCCACTAGGAAGAAAGGAGTAAATAGTTTATTGTTTTCTGTTGTTGCCTTGCATGGGTAAAAGAAGAGCAAAACCCAAAATTTTAAAAATTAAAAATGTACGGGGATCCTAGAAGAATTGCAATGCAAGTGGAAGGGCAAAATGGGAAACGGAGAAAAATTAGAAAGCCCCACTGGGGAGAATAGTGATGACAGGGGCAATTTCTCGCGTCCTGCTTTATGAGGCGAAGCCGCCCTATCTGACTGACCCATTTCGTTGTCTCAGGAAAGAAGTCGCTCTCTTGGTCCTCGTCCAACGCACACGTGTACGTCACACGCGTCGTCGTCTCCCCTCCTATACGTGTGCCAATATGAGGGGCCAAACAGAATACGGAATACTTCTGTTTACAGCAAAAACAAAACAAGACAAAAAAAGAAAAAAAAAAACAACGCAAAAACTATTTCAGTTTCATTCACCTACTTTCCCCATGTTACGTTAAGATTTTCTATTTTGGTTAATATAAGTTCGGAACAATATCAATGTGTGGAAATTGTTATATTGATTCAAAGTTGTAACTACAGAATAGGATCATAGGAGGAAAAGCCAACGGGGTCTAGCCAAGTTAAAAAAAAAACATTAAATTTGAGCGAATAATCTAGTTGGAGCACCAAAATGTAACTCAAGAACAAGTACATGTACCATTTTGGTCAAAACTCAACTAAAAACAATGATTTCACAATCGTACATTTCGCTCGATGAGATTTCTTTATCCCGTGCAAATCGTTTTTTCGTAAGTATAAAATATCTTGTGGAAAAAAAAAGCTAATTGATATTTTAAGAATGATTAATAATTTGGGCATGAGGACATACATCCAAGATTTTGAAGTGTTATCGATATAAATATGGTTTGTACTTAGCAGTTTTTGATAAATTATTTATGCATATATGTCAAATTTTGATTTGTAGAAAGTAAGAATACCTCGTTCATGGTAAGTTGGAAAATAATGTCCTTTTTAAAAAAAAGGTTGTGTTGTTAGGGAATTTCAAAGTCTTTTCACGGCCATGGTTTTGAAAGAGCGCAGCTGTTTCTCTCTCTCAGCACTAATAATAAATTAATGCAGCGGCATAATCTGAGAACCGCTGTGGGTTGAGCTTGAGCCCACCACTTGACTGGGTCCAAAGGATAGTGACTAGTTGTTATCGCAAAGTCAAACACGGTGAGATCGAAGGCTCTGATTGGATGCCACGCGGTTCACACGTGGCCGATGTACCTTGTTGGATAGCAAGTGGGCAAAAAGGGTCGGTCACAGATGACCCAGCCCCACCACCAGCGTCTGACTCACCTCAACTTCCAACAATATTAAGATTGGGATGGCCGTGTGTGGGCCCTACTATGCCCATCCTACCTAAAGGCTCATCACATGCATCTAATTATTTATGTTTAAGTATAAGTATTAGGTTTAATTAAGATACAGATTAATCTGGTCCATATAGTGTTAATTGGCATGCCATTCAGTACCGGGGAATGCTAGCTACATCCTCCTTGTATTCTTCGTTTAATTTGTTACACGTATATTCCATTTATATATAAATCTATGTGTCAGCTACGTACTTCTTGCATTCTTTATTTAATTTATTCCACGTTTACTCCATTCATAAATAAATCTATATAAGAAGAGAATAAGATGGAAGGTAGTTAGCATTCTTCATTCGGTACTGTCCTGTCGAAAAGGTAATTAAGATAAATATTAATCTAGTCAACAGCATGTGTTTCACGTTTTATAAAAACATGAATGAACAGCAAATTTATATTTAAAGTTAGGGCGAATAGTATTAAGAAGTTCTAAGAATTTTTGAAAATTCTTCTATTTTCCAACTTTTGGTAGGTTTGATTGAACTATTTTCACTATTGTTTGATGAACTTATAAATGTTGCATTCAAAGAGACCGTGACTAGTACTCAACTCCAATTCAATCCAAGCCGAACAACCAAATGAGGGTAAGGCCGAGAGGAAAAAAAACTACAAGCATTACATGCGTGTTACTTGAGCATACTACTACTTGGGCTTAAATTAAATACTCAACAAGCAAATGAAACAAGATCCAAAACATCATCCATAGCAAAGCCCAGTGACAGCCTCCTGGCCCTCACCAACGGCTGGGATTATTACACACAATCGTTCCTGACATTTGAAATACTCCCACAACAGCTTCCAACCACATCTATAACACAAGAGACCTAACATAACAAGATCAACTTAACATAAGCAGAAGCCACATGGGTAGAAATGAGAGCATGTGTGCAATAGATAAAAAGATGAACCCTCATTCCGAGACATTTATCAGATTTTGTCCAGCTTTTCTGCCTTCACAACCGGGTTGGCTTTTGCTATAGCATCCTGAGCAGCACTTCGGTAATCATAGGGGCAGTTGTGTTTATCCGAGTAGCGATGGAGTGAACAAAAGAGATTTCCACAACGGCAATTGAAGCCGGTTAGACCAACTCGTTTCTTGCAAGTTCCGCACTTGTTTGGAGTCTCTTTCACCTTCTCCTCGCTCTTAATGTCCAAAGATGGAGTAGAGGAAGCCTGTGTTGAGATGAGCATCAAATCTGCAGACCCAGCTTGTACATCTACATCAACAGTAGCAATAGGCTCCTTCCCTCTGTCATTGGGATTGCCATTCACAGCACAATCAATGGATGCTGCAGCAACTTTAGCCTGTTCTTGCTTCAATACCAAGTCCTTGTGGCATTTGGAACACAAATTCATTGTTGCTGCACTTCCAAAGAATCCGCAGTTGTTGGCACAGAGCTTGGGAGCTTCAGGAGGAGCTTGGCACCCTGTCTCGTTGTGCTCCATTTTTTTTAAATTTTCCTGCACCATAATTCCTTAAGGTCTCCAAAAATATATGAAAACACAACCACAGGGTAGAAATCTCTCCCCACCTGACATCTACAATTCACCCACTAAATTAAATTCAACATAGTAGTTTAAATCTTTAGAACAAGACATGAAATGACCAGTCCATATCTTTGCTGTGACGGAAAAACTATATGGAAATGTAAATCGTCATTTATAAGTACCACACTTAAGGGAAAATGACTCTTTAATGTATACTTTAACCACGACACACTAAGAGGATCTTATCAGTTACCTAAACTTAGTTTGAGGTTGGCTCTCAATACTCATCTTGGTTATTTAAATATTATTACATTGGTTTCACAAAAACAAAAACAAAATTCACATGGATAATCAAGAAAGACCTTAAGGTTTCACTTGTACATAAAGGAAACAGGAGCAGATAAGTTTCCATTAGAAATCATTTTTCAGGGCCCTGCATATTAATAGGAAATTTTTTACATTTTCAAAGGTATAATACAACATCAGATGCATCAATCAAGAGTATGCTCCCTCAAACTTTACCAAAGAAATCAAACAGAAAATCAGTGTGTCCCTTCCTTTACTATATACCCTTCCAAAGAACCATATTATTAGATGGTCAACCCTATTCAATGACAAATTTATGAAGAAAAAGATGGCTTTCTGCTTTATTCTTATTGTTCACAAATGATGATTTAATCATGCTTTGCTATCTTCATTGATGATTAATGGCTTCATAGTTGGATTAAAAAGATCTTATACTTTTAACCAGATACTTTCATGACATTCAGCAAAATAAAGAGAGAAACAAAGAAATTATAGCAGCAACTCTCCAATATTCGACACATACAAAAGAGACTGACAATGACACCCCATAAGGCGTAGACATTTCTTACTTCCGCTGCCCCAAATCATAGTGAAACCATACTGACAAATAAACAATTCATTGTTTATAGGACAATGCAAAAAGTAGAGAACACCATTCCTGCAACTACCTAGCAATACAAGTATAAAATATCTGCAATTCCTGCAAGTATATGAGTATAAAACATGCAAAATCTGAAATGTATATTCAATTCACTGGATGCCAAAACCCACAGATACAGTATTGGAAACCCAAAAACTCAACAACAATAATAAATTCAATCCCTTTATTTCATTCCAAGAAGAAAACCTACCATTTCTTCAACTGACTCTTGACAAAGACTAACTAGTCATCACTGTCACCAACTTCCAACAAACACCCTTGTATCACACAACAAAATGTCTTCTGTTCCATCTATTGTTTTGTTTTTGCCTTACTTTTTTCCCTAATGTTTTTTTTGCCTTCATATAATATTTGCACGTCTTCTAATATTTCCTAACTTTCTAACTTGTGGTTGGGACTTCCATTCAGTCACACTGGACAGAAGCATGCTTCATGTGTCACAATGACTTGGCTGAAGTTGAGATAATTATTGAAGCTCTAATGACAATTCTAACTATGAAGCCTGAATATGAAACTCATACAAATGAAAGAGTTCCATTTAACTAGACATATCATTTAAAAGTTAGGAACGAAAAAGAATGGTCACTTTTTACTTTTCTTTTTCTGCTAGGGAAAATTAACCCTTGGTGTATGACAGTATTAGTAGTTTTCACTTTGCCACCCTATGATTTAGAAGGTGAAAACTTTCGGCAACATTCTTTATTCTTTGAATTGTTCAACCGGTTAAACAGAAAATGCAAATTTGCAAGAACATGAATGTCCATTGAAAAGAAAAGTGTGTAGTTCATCCATCATGACAGAGAGAGAGAGAAAGATACAGAGACAGAGACAGACAGAAAGAAAGAAAGACAGGTTAACAGAAGAGCAGCGAATAAATTTTGCAATTTTTTCATCTTGTCCGAGAGAGTTCCATCAATGTAAATTCAGAGATTAGCTTTTCTGATTGGTTATGCTTTGCAACTCAAGAGCTACGCATCAGCTTATGCCTATTTGTGGGCATTTGATACAACAAGCCTTGGCTAAAACCGTCATGAAAATAACAGGCTAAAACCTTCATGAAAATTCGCCAGTCAGCATAATAACCACATAATCATACTTCTGCTAAAATGCTTTACCGAAAAAAATAAAACACAATAATCCAAACATTAAACACATATATTTGCTCAACATTGGGGCAGATAGTAGCGATTGAAGCATACAACTATTGACAGGAACATTGCCCTCTTTGTCCTAGAAAATTAAAATACCTAGTTAAGGTAAAATCACCATCATAAGAAAATACGTGGATCTTTCTGTAAACTCAATGAACCTTGCAAAAAACCTCAAAACAACAATTGAAACTAATCCCCTTGTTCTCGATACAAGGCTAGGAAATATTGAGACATCTAAAAACTCATATAATATTGCGCTCCATAGCTTTCAAGAAATTAGCGTATCAGACAGCTCATGAACAATACTCAAAAGCCCTTCTACATGCTTGTTCCTACCTTTCATTTTTTCTCTCTCTATTTTGTTTAAAGAAAGAAGAGAGCAAATGGATGGTTATGACGAATTCGAATTCTTTTTCGTGGTACTGAGTCATTGATTTCTTCATAGAATTATTTTAATACAGAAAACATACTCATCAGAAAACCTAACCTCTTACATACATATTCCCTTTTCAAGTCTTGAAAGAAGAAGTCATGTAATCAACTTTAAGCTAATTCACCATGGCAATGAAAAAATAAAAAACACAAACCACTTTAACCAACTCATCAAGCTAAAAACTTGCAAAAAAATTCATAATCTTCACAAAAGAACCTTAATTTCTTATTGTTAACATCACAAACTTGGAATTAGCAACTGGGTTTCCATCAAAACACAAAACCCACCATCATAATCACATTTCATTTCCAAAAAATCACATCTTTTATCATATACATAAACTTCTGAGCGTCTTCAACCATTTTGAACATGTTTCATCAAAACAAGCAGAACCAAAAACGATTAGTGACAGAAGAGCAATCTACGACTCACCTGTTCGCAGAGAAACCAACCTCCTCAAAGTAGAACCTGTAATTCAAAGAGAGATGGTCCCTATCCGCTCCCCTTCAATGAATAAATAATTAAATTATCAAAATTTTGAAAAATCGAACACTCAAATACAGAGAGAGAGAGAGAGAGAGAGAGAGAGAGACGAACCCTAAAGCGAACAGGAAAGAGAAAGGTGTCAGAGGAGGAGAAGTCGAAGCCACCTGTTCCAGCTGGGATTTATAGGCGACGAGGGAGCGTGGAGGTTGAGCGCGAGCAATGATTTGATGTGTTCAACATGTTACGATATAAGCCACGTTTCTGATTTTCATTGGGTGTGGGGGAAAACCGTCAGAAAATGGTTTTAACGCATTTGAAATAAGAAGTAGTGAACCAATCAGATTCTGGAAAACACAGATTTCACATAGACTCGGCCTTACCTGATATTTTTTGTCCTGGAGTGGAAGTGAGTTACGTGCTCAGTAATGTTTTGTTTCTGTTGGGTTTTTTCTTTCTTGATGTTACGTGCGCAGTGTTTTGTCAGTTTCTTCAAAATGTTATTTTTTGTGTGTGGTTTTATCGGAAAACCTTGAAGAGGAAAAAAGAGCGACTCATGTACAATTTCTTTACTAAATTACCGATCGTCAATTACGCCATTTTTGTATAATAGGCGTCACGAAATATTTTAAAAACATTTCATTCAATTTGCTATAAAAGAAGTGTAATCTTGATCCAACTAAACCGCAATCTATTATACTTCAATGCCTGGTTTTGTATTTCGAAAACTGCCCAACTCAAAATGACTATCCCATATTATTTTTTTCAACACTTTTTGTTTTTGTTTTTTTAGGAGCAATGATTCGCATTTTAGTCATTGAACTCAAAAAAATAATTGTTGTAGCACCTCACCAGTTCTATTTTCAAATACCAAAATACGAATCTTGCACAAATTTATATACTATTGCTTCTAAAAAGCCTATTTTTATTTATTGATTGTCATATTTTGAGTGTTAAATCTCATATTTGAACAATAATATGAGAGTTGAATTCAATGTTAAGGGGGAACCATATGTTGGAACATAGTGTCTAATTACTATATTATTCTCATATAAAATTCAAGAAACATTAGTGTAATTACATGCACAGTTTAATGCATACACATGAGCAAAAATAATGCTACATATACATTAAGTACTTGACCCAAAAAATACATGAAGTATGGGTAAAAAAACATGATAATAGGTCAAGATAGGTTATACTATGTCCTTAGTACAATTTGCACCCACTATGCTGCTCATGGCTGACCGATACTTGTCTTTCAGAATACAATAATCACGTCCTTATGGTAGTAGCACCCTAAGCTATAAGATTCTAGCGAACCACAAATATACTGAACACTCTCTCGTATGAACTCAAATCCTTATTTAGAGTGCAATTGACTCACAAAATGCTATGACTTCATTTAGGGAATGTTCGGGAGTGCTTCTAGATTGACTAAAAGTGTTTTCTGACAACCAAAAGCACTTTTAGTTGTCTTTGGCAGAACAATTAAAACGTACTTATAGGTTATATAAACGCTTTATGAAGAAGCACCTATCATGTGCTTTTTAGGAAGTACTTGGATTTTCAACAAAAAAATTCAACGTTATTCCAATAAAAGCGTTTATAACAAAAGTACTTATAAGCAGAAATGTTTCATAAAGAAGTAGTCCAAAATAATTACATTTTATAGATGTGGAAGCGATTGTTTATAATAAAATGGTTGTACATTTGTTTATAATCAAATGTCTATTCTTCAAAGGACGATTTGCATAGTTTCACTTATAATCAAATGGTCACTACTTTTCATGAAATCCCACATCCCACGAAAGGCCACATCCTCAAGGGCGGATCTATGAAGGGGCTTAATTGGACTTTAGCTTAGTGCTGGTTTTGTACTTTAGTCTTTATTGTACAACAAAATCCATTACAAATCACCTATCCTATCCTAGCATATTTTTTAGAATTCAGCCTATCTCCTAGCCACGGAAATCAAAATTTTTTTTTCTACCCACTGAAATCCTACCATATTTTCTAAAAATAAAATAAAATAATAATCCTACCATATAATATTAATTAGCCCAAAAATTCCTAGTTATAAAAGATCTCCCAACAAAAAAAAAAATTTGCCCACCCTTAGAAAAATTCAATGGTCCGCCATTGCACATCCTAATTGACATAGCATTTACATTCAAATTTGAATTATTTAATTAATTCAAAATTAAATTAATAACAATCCCTTACATGAATGAAAACTTCTTGTACAAGATGCAAAATGATATGCAAACACTTGCGAAAATTTATGACTGAAAAATAATGTATCGAGATAGGTAGCTTTAGGTTTTGAGTTTTCGCCCAAAGGGCCAATGGAAAAATATTTTGATTTGCATGCTAGTGGTCTTAGGTTCGAACTCTTATAGCACCGTGGTAGCGTGTGTGTGTGAGAAACCCCCATGATAATTTAGACTATCGCTTGTACTAAATATAATTTTTTTTTGAGTTTTCCAGTATTTAATTTTATTTGGACTGTTAGATATCGAGATGAAAAAGTATTTTGAATTTGGACCATTGGATAACAATAGTCAAGAAATCCTCTGTTCAGCAGCAGGAGGGTTTCCGGGGCAAAAATAAAAAGCAGCAAATTTTAGGTTTGGATCTTTGGGTTGGAGATAGCTTAAAAAAAGCCCAAATTAAAATTGGACCCGATTGTCTAAATCTTTGAGAAGCTGACCTAAATAAAAATAAGAATACATAAAAAAGAGTTGGCAAAAAAGGGAAAAAGCCCATAAACAACCATACGAATTATTATCCCCAACCTGCAGCAAACAAAGAAAGCACAGCATTCCCACTCTCAGTAGAAAACTATAATTTGCGATATATAATTTCCCAAAAGGCACCCTCTCAATCAAAACACTCTCTCTTCTCTCTCAAAATTCCATTTTCTCCCCGGAAATTCGCTCCCGGGGGGTTTTTTCCCATGAAACCCTGTAACCCAATAACCTAGGAATTCTTTTCCATCACTTTCCCGGGAAAATCCCCTATCTTTCCGTTCACAGTTATCGCCCAGTTCCGGAGGAGGGAGGGATTTGATTCGGTTGCAGATATTTATAAACCCGAGAGCTAGGGGTTTGCTATTGGTTGAGGTGTCTGAAGCATTTGGTAAGAGGGGTTATTTTGAGGCCGGAAATTAGGGTTTTGTGGAGATGGGCAGCGTGGATCGAGTCGATGATAGGACCTTTAGGGTTAATTTGACGGGCGATTCAGTTGTCAAGTTGAGAGCGAGTGTGAGGGAGAAGCTTAAGGAATTCATGGGGGATTACACCGACGACACTCTTGTGGTACGGACTCTCTCATTTGGCTTTCGGTCCCTTTTGCGCGTTGTTCTGAAATTTACGATGATTGTTGGCCAGTTTTCAGTGGTTTGATTGCGTTTTGGAGCATTTGTCGGTTTGATTTTATGTTTTAATTGGGTGATTGCATATGGTTTTCTTGGTTCTTACTTTGTGTGGAGGAAAGATTTGGCTTTGGCTTTGGCTTCGGTTTTGGCTTCGGTTTTGGCTTCGGTTTTGGCTTCGCCGTCTAAATTATACTTATCCTGGAATTTAATGTATTTGGCTGCCAATATTGATGCCATGAATTGGGTTTAGTGAACGTTGGCTAGGACATGTTGCCATTTGCTTTAAGATAGGCGATCAGGTCCGACTTGGAGATGCTAAGCATTGCAGTACTCTTGACTTTTGGTTTCATCTAAGTCATTACCCAGATGTTTGAGTTTATACTATTAGTTGGTATGACCGTATGAGTATGTAGAGAATGTTTGCATTTCTCTTGCCTCAGGTCAAGTACATTTTATGATTGAAAAAAGTTAAGATACATCACTCCTTTGGATTTTCTTGAGGAATATATGCCCATTGTTCAAAATGTGAGCTGTAAGTGTGCCAAATGTTTTAGGCTTTTGTTTATGACTGCATTGCTTGGGCATTTTTATACGGAATTTTTTAAGGTGGTTGTTTGTGTGGGGAGTTTTTGGAGGCACAAAGCTTCCAAGATAGTTTATTTTTGAGAGGGAGGGAGAACATACCATTGTGAAAAAGTCTTCTTGCAGTATTGCTCATGACCCATATGTGCAATGAATTTGAAACATCATTTTCAAGGATTGGTGCAGGCCCTAGACTTATGAAGAATATAGGCTTTGAGCCTAGGGTTTACTTGGGGTTTTGAGATTAAGCTACTGCGGAGGTGGTATGTCCAACACACCATTAGGCATGATGTAAGGGACATGCGTTTTAAGGTTTCCATAATTGAAAATTTAAAACATAATGTTAGCAAGCTTCGGGTACTTCTTGGACTTTCTTGGGACACATTGAGATTGCTTTCTGATCTTATTATGTTTTTTTTTCAAGGATGATCCTCATCTGTATATTATAAAAGTGACAGGACCACAAAAATTAAACAAAAAAATTAAATATCCTGAAGTAGTCTACCAATTTACTTATCTTTTACACAACACAGATGAGAAGTTGCATATAAGTACATGTATCTGTCTCTGTTTTTGGTTGTGGCATTGCAGATGTATTTTTCGTGTAAACGAACCATTTTATATGTGCAAGCTTTGTGTTTCTTGAGATTTACAGTCTTGTTTAATCCATTGTGTTGTTTCTTTTGCCCCATATTTCATACGGTAAATGATATGAATGCAGTTTTTCAGGGTTGGTATATAAAATGACTAACTGGCATAGAACCGTATTGTATTTTTATTTGTTTTAGATGTGTATGGGTGGCACCTAAGGTCTATAGTACAAGTTTATTAGTTCAAGATGATGCGAGTATTATGAGTCTTATCCAGTTCCATCTCAGACCTATAAGTATAAACTTCTAAACTACATCTCTGATAATGAAGGGTTTCTAGGAACCAGGACTAATTATTTAGGAATATACTTGTAAATTCCTCCTCCCTCACTCTGTCCTTCTCCTTGCCTTCACCCCCTTCTCTCTCTAGATATTTATGTGTATATAAGCTTAAACTGCATACACCTATTCTCTAGTTCTCTTGTTTTGGGCAGAAATCATAGAATAGGAATAAATGTAACTTGGCTTATTTAGGGGCAAGATATTTTGTCTCTCTCCCCCGCCCTCGCCCTCCTTTTAATATCATTTTTGCTCAATTTGGTGACGATGGGGAGATGCAAGGTATATTTGGGTTGAATTTAGGGTATGATTGATCAAACTTGGGTGTTGCTCTTGGTGTAAGTTGTATACTGGTTATGCTTTATGTTGGATTTAGATTTGGTTTTCTTCTTATCTTGTAAATTTGGGTGTAATTTAGGCCCTGGTTGTTAACACATGGGTTGCTGGTTTTTAGGTTTCACTTTTTTAGGCTTTATGGTGGTTGTGTAATTGGTTAGACTTGGGTTAGCACATTTGATAGGGCCGGGTTTTATTTTATTTTTTTAATTTTTCCCCGCGTGGGCGGGCTGGTTGGGTTCAAATTGCAATCCTTTTATGCCTTATGTTGGACCTATATTTGGTTAGAGCCGGATAGAAGACTCATGGCTGTTCAGTGTCTTGCAGAATAGGGGTCTACTGGGTTTGTGGTGGCATATTTTGAGGGATTAGAAGTACTGAATTTGATAGTTACAAAGTTTGTGGATTGTGGAAGGTAAAGTTATGCCAGGCATAGAGGGGTTATTATTATACCTACATGGTAGTTTTTTTCTTTAATAAAGTGATTCTTAGTTGTCGGATACTTTTAATAATACAGAAACATGTGCCACTCCACTAGTTTGACTAGAATTATTTCCACTTAAAGGACCATAAGTTATGTCATGTGATGGGATTTTGTACATTTGAGATTTTTCCTCACGTGTATAATGTGGAAGTAATGCCATTAGAAGAGAGTTTTATGCATACTATTTAATGTTTAGTGATATGACAGAATTTCTTCTCATCTCATTTGTTTAATATACACATTTCAGTGGAGTTTAATTTGCATAAGATGAGAGTGAAACATTCCTTTTGTGGACACTTTTCTTCTGGATGACCAGTTGGCCTTCCTCTCCATTTTTGTTTGAGTTTCATTGTCTACTTGGGTTCATCCTCTTGGTTTTTTCTTTATGTAGAATTATGCACAACTTATGCCATTAGAACTGTAGCTCAGTTTTCTAACTTATGTTGCAGGAATATGTAATTGTCCTTTTAAGGAATGGCAGGCGGAAAGAAGAAGCGAAGAATGAGTTGAATGTATTTTTGGGGGATGACAGTGATTCTTTTGTTTCTTGGTAATTGGTTATTTTCCCTCTTTTATGAGCAATGTTAGTTAATAGATAATGGTTGTTTAGCAACCTAGCTCTGGTCACACATGTATTGTGGACAAAAGTTTTAATTATTTGTTTAAAATTTTCCTCAATAGGTTGTGGGATCATCTGGCTTCAAATTTGGATTTGCATGTGCAATCTCAGGATTCTGATATGGAAGATGCGAGTAAAAGAAAAACTACATCAGGTGACCAAACAGGAAATACTGATTCTTACCATTTGGGTTCTGAGCCAGAAAGAGAGAAGTCTAATAAATTAACTAGAAGCCGGCACAATAGGGAATGGAAAGGACTAGCGAGGGATGCAGCTGAACCCCCTCCTTTTCTAAGCTCTGAGATTGGAGATATCCATGTAGATGAAAAAAGTCATAGCAAAGTCAGTCGTGCAAAATCTCCTTTGCGCCAACCTGCAGCTCAGAGGAAAAGGATTCGGCCTGATGAGCGACATAATACAGAGGTTTGAATTTGTAATTTTTTCTTTTATGATCCTGAAGCAGGGTCTAGTTGTATTTGACTCTGATAATTTGACCTTGGGTCTTGCAGCTGTTTTTGATTGGTGACATATGATTAATGTTATAATTATCTATTCTTCAGTTGTATTGACTGGTAAATTTTTTTTGTCAATGTATTAAATAGTTATAATTAATATATGCTGAAGTTTGGCATAGACTGCTATATTAAAGTTTTCAAGGCTGATATTCAGTTCTGGAACTATCCTATCTGTAATTTGGAGTTTTCAATTTTATACTAATAAAATCTGAAAATTTGTTCAAGTACTCTTGTAAGCGATTGTCTTGTTTATTATTCTTCAATCAATCAGTGGTCCATTATTGATCATGTTTTATGTGGAACTGAAACAGCAATTTCCTATAATTTTCTTTTTAGAAATTTTGCTGTTGATATCATGGATTGGCTTTCATGTTGTTGCTTGGGTGTCAATAAACTGTCTTTGAACGTATTAATGGTTTTCAATGTACATACAGCTGATCTTGTCCGCTTTTGCTAATCCTCCCTCTGTTAAGATGATATTGTAGACTAGAGTAACTATGCTATTTATGTGTTTTTAAGGAAGTTCATTTTGGACTGCTATAACAGGTACAACTAGCCTTCTTCTGACATATCGATGGGTTGAATCTTAAAACACTACTTGCTTTCAGGCTTGACAAGCCAAACAAAACGATAGACTATATTTATTCTGCTCACAACTTTTTTGGTATTGAAAGTATGTACTTTGATAACTATTATCCAACTTTCTCATTTAATTTCTTGACAGAGGGAACCAGTTTCTCAAGTGAATATTGATGCCCCTCGACGGCTACTCCAATTTGCCATGCGTGATGCACTGACAACCTCAAGGCAACCAAATTCAACAATGCAGCCCACATTGAAGCGTCTCCGTTCTGTGGTTTCTACACCCACTGTTGACTCATCAGTGGCTGATCGTCCTCGACGAATTCAATCTGTTGCCAGGGTGCCAAATCCCATGTCAACTGTAATGAAAGCTGTTGCAGAAGCTGCTGAAAATGTAACAAGAGTTAAATCATCAGGTAGTGTGTTTGACCGACTTGGTCGTGGAATGGATGTCTCAGAGGCGAGTGGCCCACTTGCATCGTTTAGAGAAGCTGCTACTGAGGATGGTGTATATGAAGATGCCATCCAAATTCGTGAGCAAATGCAATCAGCATATCCAAAAAAAAGTGAACACAGTGGGCAGTATGTAAGGAATGCAATCTTGGAAAGTGAAACTGGTTTGGCTTCTGATTGTATATCTGACAATGAAGGGTTTGATGATGTCAATGTTATGGGTCGTAGAGTTACTGATGTTTCTCAAACTGGGACATCTGGTGGAAGCAAGGGTGCTGACGATGTTATGCGGATATCAAGGAATAAAGATCAGGGTCAACCTACTGCACCTGCAAATTCTGCTCAGAAGATTGTGAACATATCTGTGAATGTCAATACTTGGAAACCACCCCATTATCAGGAGCCAAGAGAAGTTGCTGACTCAGATGACTGGACTTCCGTGCAGGATGGTGAGGTAGGGGTTCCCAAATCTGATTTGCGGGTCATGAAAGAGAACAGCAACCCTGTTACAGTTAGTAATGGAAATGTAAGATCCATCTCCCCAACCCCCACGCGGCACTTTTCTTTTTCCCCGTCCACAGTACTTTTTTTTTTGGGGTGCCCTGGAGACTGCCATTGAATATGTTGTTTTGATGATAACAGGCGAACCCTGCTGCAGATTCTCAAAGGATGCTTTCCTCTTCTACTGGTGTGTTTTGAAACTCTGAAATAGTTAGCTCTCTTTTTGCTTCCATGCTAATATCGTAATTCCTGTTACTGTTCCCCCTTATTTAGGGGATTCAGGACCCTGTTTCTGGCTCCTCAAACAATTGATTTCCTTATTGGTGCTGTATCATCTTGATTTGAGCTCTTTGCAACTTTACATCTTATTAATTTTTGTTCTTGGAATATCGTGCAGGTCTATATGCTGCTGGACGTCCTTTGGAGGATGCCGAATCTCGAACCATCTTTGTTAACAATGTAATAGCTCCTCTTCTTGTTCAAGGTTTGACATATTGTCTTGGTTCTGTGCATTATCAGTTTCGATTATATTTTGTTATGAATGCACAGGTCCATTTTGCTGCTACAAAAGATAGTCTTTCTCGACATTTCAACAAGTTTGGGGAAGTGCTAAAAGTGGTGATACTTACTGATGCAGCAACTGGGCAACCTAAAGGGTAAGATGTGTTGTCTCATCCGAATCCTTCCTTTTTCTTTGAGGATAATATATATTCAGTTGTTTTTCTTTGCTAAATAACTTTACTTGAGCAGGTCAGCTTATGTAGAGTTCACACGGAAGGAGGCGGCAGACAATGCACTATCTCTGGATGGCACCTCCTTCATGTCACGGATCCTTAAGGTAATGATTACCTCTGATGGTTTTTGCTATTGTGAGCTCTTTGGGAACATACATCATATTTAGCTTGCTTCTTAACATATGATCTTGGAAGGTAAATTGTTCATAGCAGGGAATATGTGTGCTGATTGCATTTTGGGCTGTGACCGAAAATGAACATGGAATGGTTTTATTTTTTAGGGTTTAAAAGGTAGTTACTTTGCAACAAAATATTGACCCTTGTTGTCATCCTATTGCAGGTTGTGAAGAGGGGCGCTGCTCATCAAGAAGCAGCTCCTGTCATGACATGGCCACGGATTGCCCGGGGCTCCCCATTTGCCACTGCGAGGTTTGCTAGGTCGCCTTTCCCAAGAGGCATGTCTGGTGCATATAGGCCTCGTCCCCTGATCAAACCTGGTGCCAGGAGCATGCAGTGGAAGCGGGATACTCAAGCCACTCCAGGTGAGAGTGGTGCTCCAGTCACTAGCAATCCTGTTCCTTCACCGACAGCTCGTAGTCTAACCTACGTGCGAACAGAACCTAAGCCAGAGGGCAACTAGTCCAAAAATGTTACCTTCTGCAATATGCCCGACTTGAAATTGCACCACTTGAAATGCTGGAGGTTGTTGGAAATCCAATAAATTGGAGTACATTCTTTTTGTAAATGGTGGAGAACATTGTTACATGGAGGCTGAAGTGGAGGGGAAGGTTTCCCTACTCGCAAATTTTTGGTTTATTTTTTTGATTTGGAGATATAAGAGGGGTTTGGTTGTTATGGCATGGGATAAAGCCAGGGAAAGTATTTTGGATCGAGTCCGTAGGTGTTTTTTCCGGAGATAATATTGTTCGTGATAAAATTTGTGAATAGGGCGGACGGATAAATGGTTTCTTTTTTGAAGGATAATCTGTTAATTTTGCTTTGTAATATTTATACATTGATAAACAAAAAAAAAGGATAAAAAGGATGAAAAGAGAGATTAGTTGCCTCGTATGTTAGCAAAGCTTCTTGGTACTTGTTTTTCTTTATTGTGGTGTTCTTTTCTTTTTTCGTTTAGAGATATTGAAAATTCAATTTAGAAATGTCTGTCATGATATGCCGCGTTTTTCAGTAATGAAGATGCTAAATATTCTTGAATGAATCACTGCCAAATAAGAAAATTAGAATAATATATCCCAAAAAGAAGATAATAGGGTTAGTTATTCCAATTGTTCCCCTCTCACTCCCATTAAATTTTATGTTTCTCATTTTATTTTTTGGTACTAGTAATTGTTTAGCCTGCTTTCTGCGCATGTAGGAACATTTTGGTCTCCAAGTCCATTACAATTGTTGCCACCATATATTTTGTCAGTTACAATTGCACAAACAAACCACTCACATAAGCTTGCTGCATCCTAAACATAATTTCCCAAGACATTTCCAAATGTCCTTCACAAGGGAAATGTTCTCTTGCCAAACTGTTCGACAACATAAGATTTGGATTATATCGCCGTAAAATGAATCTGGACCATAGATTAAGTTGATTATGGTCTAAATGTAACAATATATATGTAGCAGGAACTGCTGGTATTTTCAGATGGTTGAAATGATAATGCCATTGGCTGGTTTGGTAGATAAAGATGGGATTATTAGATTCGTTTTCACTCCCCGTAAAATAAAAAAAGGATACAAAAATCCAATAACATAAGAACCATTTATCAAAATTCATGAAAACAATCTCATGAACAAGAATTAAAACTCATCTTGTAAGCACAGCAAACAAGAGTCCAACTGACAAACCAGCAATACACAAGAAAGAAACCCCGCGAACCCGAACAAAGAAGACATTCAAATTCTTTGCAACCTGAAGAGTGAGTGTCAAAATCTGCAACCTACCTTGCTCCTCCATCTTCTTAAAGAAGTAGATCGGCTTCAAACTCTGCCTCAACATGAATGCCAATGAGATCGGCAACCCAAATGCCAAAATGCTCTGAATTGTGACCTCTGGAATTGGCGTGGACTTGGTTATGTATGAAATCCAAGCTCCAACGCCAAGCTGGACCAACCCCAGAAGAGCAAATGCCCTGCTCAGATTATACATGTTCTTTGCCATCCCTTCAAGAACTTCTCTGGTCTCATTGGCCAAGGATGATAGGTCTCGCTCCACGGTCGGTCCTTCAATTTCTTGGTGCTTGAAATCAGGGTTTTGACTAGGGTATTCACTTGGGGTTTGGGGCTTTTCAGATTCTGATGGTGGTGAACTAGAGGTTGAAAGAAATCTGGGTCTTTGATCTGATAACCATAAATTGGTACTGTAACTTGAACATGACTGTGTAAAACCAAAATTGGGTTTTTTGGGTTGTGGATCAAAAACCCTTTGGTGCATAAATTCAGGGTTTTGAGTACTGGATTTTCTAGTTGGTACCCAACTGAGATTGGGGTTTATGGGTTTTGGATTTGGTGCTGTTTTGTAGTCTTTGACAATGGTGATGGGGTTTGAGGGTGTTTGTGAGAAAGTGGAATTGGAGGAGTGGGTGAAGGGTTTAGGCGTAGAGTCTTGGAGCTTTTCGGTGATGAGGTAGGTAGAAGATACAGACCACGACGAATAAGGATGAGAGAGCCTTGCAAGCTTGGAGCTGAATCTGCGTGAGATCATGCCGGCCATTTTTGGTGAAACAAAAATTCACAAAGACGCAGAGATAGAGACGAGAGGGTTGGGAGAGAGTGAGAGCCGTGAGGTGATGTATTTTAGGCTTTTCAGCAGAATGACCCAAATGTAGACACCCGGCCCAAAATTATTTCAAGCGGGCCATTGTGCAGACCCAAATTGGAATATTTGATTGGGGAAGGAGTTAAATAAATAAATAAATAAGTATTATTTGATTCGATTTTCTATATGTAGTTTCTACTTGCTTGTTACTGCGTTATTTCACAATAAAATAAAATAAAAACTGGTTTATGTGTTAGGATATTGATTGATGTCATATCTCAAAAGTAGAAAATCCTAATTATGTAATTTATTGTCGTTCATTCATATTATAACAAGTGAATAAACGAATTCTAATGTTACACACTAATAAGATTTCGACTTGATTTGGATCAACAATATGGGGCCAAATGTCCTATTAAGGAAGTTTATGAAATCTCATCCAAAAGGTAAACTTTCTCAAATCATTCCATAGAATTCAGAATAGATAAAGTGGCTCAAATTGAGGACTAAGATATAGTAAGAAATCCTTAGCTTCCCAACGAAATGAGGTAAGAGATCAATGCGAAAGATTTATGCAATACAACTCGCACTTTGCAGTTGTGAGATAAAAAAGTACTTGGAACGCATTCTCACTATAGGTAGCTAACAATATCAATTGAAAGCTTGGAAAATGGAGATCATGCACCAAAAATAAATAAAAAAAGAACAAGAAAGAAAAAGAGAAAAACCCAGAGCCAGAAGCTCTTTTAACTTATTGCATTATAAGTAAAAAGAAATAAGAACCAAGAGAGACACCCTCCAATCTCTATGAAGTAGTCAATAATTCATGAGCTCTCTCTTAACTCTCATTCTTTTTTTTACTGCATGTAGTAAGCAATGAAGGTGTTGGTCTCTTTTCCTGTTGAGTGATCTTTTTCGCCTAACGTCGCGTTGGGCCTGCTCGGAAGAACACAGGGATTGTTGGACCTACACCAATGCCCCGATTGTATCTTTTTGGCCTGCGCAGATGTTACTTCAATATTCAACGGGATTGAAAGTTGAATCAGGTTGATGAGAAGTCCGGTCCAGCCCTGTCTTGGGCTTAACCTTTAAACCTCCTCTGATTCATGAGTTCTGCTTGATAGGCGTGCCACTGTTGGAGATACGACCAGTCCAACAGACCTGGTATGAGCAAGTGTGGTTAGTGTGATGTGGAGTTTGCGCCTTTTTCCTGATCTTCTGCTCAAGCCATTGTGCACCAGGTGGGGTACTGGCCTGGGTCAGTTCTTTTCTATGCCCCGGTTAAGAGGACTTCACAATTCTTTCTCTCGTATATACGTCAGCTGTGGCTAGTGCGAGCAACACCTATCCAAGCAAGGCGAAGAAACAAGGTTCTTGGTCAGCCAACACCCTGCATGGGCTTGTAGACCTAAATTCAAATATGTATATAACTTTAAACAGAGCTTCGGGCCCAACTGTATGGCTTTCGGGCCCGATTAGTTTATATCCCTCAAGCCTAAGTGGCCCGATTCGGGCTAAAGAGCCTTCCGTACTGTTAACTTGAATGAAATGAAAGTGAAATGATTTAAATATTGCAACTACAGAAACAGAAGTAAACATGAGCGCAACAGGGTTCCATAAACATGAATTCCATCGTTTTCATTTACTTAATTCTTAAGTTAGTGGGAAAGACAGTAGAAATTCATACTCATTGATTCTAACCCAAGAAATACATTATCACTGCGATCTAAGGTTCATAGCCTACTATATCATACAAATTTAAATTGAACATTTTGGGAGGTTAATCGTACCATGGGAATGGCAGAGAAATAAAAGATGAACACAGAGATCGTCTGGTTCTCTGAAGTCTGGCTGGGATAACTGGGATGCTTTGAGTGCTTTTTTAAGCGTTTTACAAGACGTTGTGTCTGGTTTTGGAGAGAGAGTCCCCTTCTTCTGTGCTGGAAGTCTTCTATTTATAGAGGCAGAGGAGCTCTCAAATGATGATGACTGGGTAAGGATATTTGCCTGCTACCCGAAGTCAGCTTGTTGATTTGACTCTCTGAACTGGTCTGTAGAGGGGGAGGTCGATCTTTCTGACGAGAACCGCCAGTTTTCGTATTGGCCTCCTGGTTTGAAGCGATCTCGTACTTGGCGATTTGATGTGCAAGTTGGCTTCTGGCTTGGTGGCTTCCTTGGACGGCTGGCTTTTCACTGGAAGAGGGAAAAGTCAAATCGTCATTTAATGTTGATGTTCCTTCTCTAATCTCGCGTGGGTTTGGAACAGTTTCCGATTTTTTCAGTTGTCAGTGGTCCAATCGTTTTGGGCCCTTTGTCCTTGGGCTTTGGCCCTTTCTTTTTTTCTTGTCTTGGTTTTTATTTTCAGTCAGGAAAAGCCCCTTTCTAAAAATATGACCTGTAGCCCACTATTGGGCTTGGGCCTATGCTGCGTTCCTTTTCTGGGAAGGTGACCACTTTTGGTCCATTGACCAAAATTGGGTACAAACATTGCCCCCCGGTTTTAATGGGCTTGGGTCAAGTCTATTAAAACTGACCCCCGGCATCCTACGATGTCAGATCGTACGAAAAGAGAATTTTTGAAAGTAGCGCGCCAAGTTAGTGACAGCAACTGTCATATCACGTCTGGCAATTAATTCGGCCTGCCAAAAGAACACTCTTCAGCTTCTCATTTTTCTCCACTGTTTATCCAACACGCTCATTTCCTTCGTTCTTTTGCTAACCGTCCTTTCTTCTTCCCTTAGAGAAACCTAAGCAAACCAGAGAAAACTAGCCTTGCCATGGCTCCTAAGAAGTCAAAAGCCGCGAAAGTCTCCACTGGAATTCCCGAGTGGATTTCCGAGCAAGCAGCGGCGGAACACGCTGACGAGTTCTTATCAACCCTGGCTCAGGAGCAAATAGATATTCTGTCGCCGGTCTATTCTCCTTTCCCGATAACCTTGAGGGGTCCTTTTCAGACGCCACTTTTAGGTCCTTACTATCCTCAAGCCAAACCCGAAGATCTCCTCTCGCTGGATACTCAGCTGGTTCGCGCCCCATTTTCGTACGGCTTGGAAGATGTCGATTGGAGTTCCTGGGAAGCCAACCTGGGACGGTTGGGTTCCAACCCTGATGTCCCCGTGTCTGAAGTCTACTTCTCTTGGTCGGATTGGATAGACGAGATGAAGCCCTTATTTTCAGACGCTTGGCGACGAAATGGGATTTTTCACGCCATTTTGTTGTCTAAAAACAAGATTGAGCTGAACCCTTCGCTGCTGGGGGCTGCTCTCTGCTATTGGGACAGTACTTCGAACACGTTCGCCTTCGGGCCAGGTCCCATGACCCCCACCATCCTGGACATGGCAGCCCTTTTTGGTTTCAAGCCTTGGGGTGGGAATATCGATGCGCTGGGCGATTATGAACTGAGCAATCGGCAGGTTAAAGTTCCAATGAAGGCGAGCAAAGCCGAGATCCTTCGTCTGAAGACTTATTCTGGCTTTATGATGACCTTCCAAGGTATGTCCGATCGTGAACAGGAGCATATGATGTTCCTACTATTCTGGCTTAATCGATTCGTTTTCCCAAATGTGGATGGCAGCGTCAGTCCTGAGTATATGCATCTGGCCGAAGCTCTTCACAACGAATCAGGCCTGGCCACTGGCCCTTTTATGTTGGCCTCACTCTACCGCTGCCTTTACCAGATAACGGTCAATCCTCTTGACCTTGCTGTGTGTGGACCTCTCTGGATGGTCCAATTATGGCTGAAGTGGTACTTTCCTGAGCTTGGGACCGAGGATCTGGTGTATCTTGAAGATGACGTCCCTGCTGTCGCTTTGGCCCTTGCTCCGAAGAGACTGGTCAGCACTGAGGAGTGCTTTATCTTTTTTCGAGAGTGTCGAAAGCGTCCCAGCGAAATTTGGTTTCGCTCCCTTGGCTGTGACCTTCCTTGGTTTACAAATGGAGGCCTGCACCAGGCTCCGAGCCAGTGGAGGGAACTGACATGAGTCTCTCATAAAGTGGGCTTTTTGTCCGTTACGCGTTGCGTCAAGCGCCGCTTCGTTGAGCGTCGCGCCTCGAGACTCGCCACGTCCTTTTCTTTTCGAGCACGTGTCGCGCTGATGGAAACCTGTCAGGTGGCTGAATTGAAAGGTCATGTCAAGTTTTAAATATCTGACACGAGCCTTTCCCTTCTTCCGCCTTTCCATTTTCTGTCTTTTCGAAATCGTGTCAAAAGGGTCTGTACTTTTCTTTGAGCGAAAATTTTCAAGTCCCTCCTTCCTTTCGAACTTTTGAATTCTTGTTTGCTTCCGGTACTTTCTGAGAAAAACAAAAAAAATGGCGCCTAAGAAATCCTCGACCTCTGCCCCTGACACCTCTTCATCTGCTGCCGCCTCCGTTGGTCCTCCGTTTCTTTCCGGGACGGGGGTAAACACTTTTGCTACCGTCTTTGACGGCTGGGTTGAAAGGTTCGCTGCCGGCCGCGCCCAGTTCTTCTTGTGCAAAGATGCCATCAGTTTTGCCAATAACCACTGCATATTAGGCCCTCGATATTTTGACCAGAAATCTGACCAGCTTTGGAACTACGAGGTGCATCTCGTTCGCGCTCCGCTACCGGCCTGTCGCAAAGGAGGTGTTGACTGGTCGAATTGGAACAAGATGTTGCCTCGGTTCTTCCCAAAAATTGATGTGTCGAGTGTCGAACTTCGCTGGGCAGACTGGGTGAAGAGAATGGAGCCTCGATACGGGGATCGCTGGCTCGATAATGGTATTTATCAAGCCATCACTTGCTCTGTTATTCAACCACAGGCTGATTCTCCTCTTCTAGGTTCGGCCCTGGTCTTTTGGAACAGTGCCTCCAACACCTTTGATTTTGGGGTCGGGCCTATGTCGATTTCCATCCTCGATCTTGCGGTGATTTTTGGATTTCGACCGCATGGGCGGAGTGCTGACTGGTTGGGGGATTTTGAAGATGGTCCCTCTCGGGAGAAGGAGAGAAATAAGAACCTTGAGGTTCTTATTAGTCTGATAGGTTCCAATCGGGCCTACGGGGCTTTTATGGTGGCTTTCATGGATCAGGAAGTTGACTATCCAGATGGGGAGCATGTGATGTTTCTGCTATACTGGCTGAACAGGTTCATTTTTCCCAGTGCTTCTAACTGTATTACCATGGAGTGGCTTCATCTGGCCGAGGGTCTATCCTCCTATAGGGACATAGCCACTGGCCCCTTGATTCTGGCCTCCATCTATAGGGCTCTAAGGGAGGCAACAGTGGAACCCATTAATCTTAACGTGAAGGGACCCTTGTGGATGGTTCAGGCCTGGCTTCAGTGGACCTTTCCCGAACTGCGGGCCCGAAAGCTGCGGGTTGCCACTAACGCCGTGCCTCTGAGGGAACTATTGTTAAGTGCTGCCTCTGGTAAGACCACTGAAGAGTGTTTTACCTTCTTTTTATGCCGGAGGACTAGGCATGCCTTTCAGTGGCTGATGAATCTGAAAAGGGGTTCGCCTTGGTTCGAGAATCGGTCAATCTGCCAGGGTCCTCGAAGTGGTAAAGCCCCTCTGGCCTCTGAGAATATGGACATTTTCTCCTGCCTGCAAACGCATGATTTGCCCTGCGGTGGGAGGATGGACTCTAGAAACTACCAATATGGGGTAGAGGCCTACAATCCTCAGTTTTTTAGCAGACAACTTGGATGCCCCCAAGTGATTCCTGAATTGGACTATTCCTTAATCAATAAGGGTTCGTCCTACAGATTCCCCAAGCTCAGTAAGGATGATCTCTTGGGCGTTCGGGCCAAGATTCGGGAATCGGCCCGAATTCTTGAGTTGGGGCCTTACGAACCTGATTGCTGCTGCACCCAGTCCTTCCAAGTTTGGTGGGATCATTGTTTGAGCAGGTATGGTCCCCTGCATGAGGCGTATCCAAGAGTTTTCAAGAGCTGTCCTTTTCGGAGGGATCTCCGAATTGAGGATAGGCGGGTTTTGCTCGAACAGATTGCAGAAGACAACCAGCTATCCTTAACCAGTAAGAGTCTTGCCTCTGTCCCTTTTCTTAGCTTGGGCATAATTATTTTTGTCTTCCAATGCAGTTTCGGTCAATTATCAGTCCTTCTGCACACCCCGCCAACTGGCCAACTTGGGGCAGGGAATTACCAGTGGACTGAGGACCCCCATTGCTGTTCAGCAAGGGTCGAAGGAAAGAATTCCTATTTCTTCCCAAGGTACCCAAAACCAAAAAAAAAAATTTGCACATATACCCACTTATTCAAACTTCTAACTTCTGGACCGATTGTTGGTTAAAACAGGTGTTCGTGTGGGTACCAAGAAAAGGTCTCGGCCAGAAGAAGCTGGGAGTGGTGTGAAGGCCAAGGCTCAACCCAAAGTGGCTTCCAGCAAGCGGGCCAAAGTTCCTTCTGTCGAGGCTCCTAGGGCTGCTTCGGTGGGCCCCTGAATTTCTTTGGTTTGCCTCCCTTTTCTTTCTGGGTTTTCTTATTCTTCTGACTTTTTGCAGGTTCCTGTTTCTCCCTCTCCTTTGGTAGTTCCGCCGCCCAGCACTGTTCTGTCTAGTGCTGGGTCCGAGGGAAGAATTGCTGAAGCTGGCTCTAGTGCTGAGGTAAGTGATGACCGTCTTTTTTTTTTTTTTTTTTATTATTATAGAAAAAGACAACAATAGGAATCTAATACATGATTCCTTAGGGTGCCGGGCCGGTCCCGCAAGTGGAGGAAGCCCAAGGAAGAGGCACAAGTGCGGTGGACAATCGGGCCAAGGTATGGTCCGAATAAACGCCTTTGCGTAATGGGCCTCGCAGGTGCTTCGACTCCTTTTAGTGTGAAGTGTTTGATGTGCATTTGTTGCAGGTGGCTTCCACTCCGTCTATCCCCACTGAAACTTTCGGACCGGAGAGGGAGGTGGGTGAAGACGCTGCGTCTATGGTGAAGAGCCCTACGGCCGAGAAGAATGACCAAGGAGGAAATGCTTCAGATGACGATGCCCCCCGAGCCCAAGAAGATGCACCCAAGATGCCGGCTGCCACTTCTGCCGCTGATCCTCCTTCTGGTTCTGCGAGCGCGAAGGTATCTGTCGATCCAGAGACTGGGGGCTCTTACAGCACCTTTATTTCTAATGCAAGGGCGAAGATTCTGTTGGGGAAGTGGCTGACGTTGCCTCTAGCAGATAAGGTGGCGGATGAGCAAGGTGTCAAGGTTTCCAACGCTTTAGACTCCATTTGTCGTGCCAGCCCTGATTTCGCAACTTTCTGCGAAACTGCCAAGACTGATCTGGAAGCCCTCGTTAGGAAAGTCAAATGTGATGATCCGTTGCTGCAAACATCCGAAGTTCTTCCTGGTCTGGAGGCAGAGCTGGCTCAAGCGAAGAAAGTGACGGAGGCGCAACACCAGGAGCTAAATGATCAGGACGCGCTGCTGAAGCAAGTGTGCTGGCGTTTGAAAACTGCAGAAGCTCGACTGGCGAGAGTGCAAGTGCAGAAAAGAGAGCTTCAGGATGCGGCGGACCAAATGCTCACTATGCTGTCTTTGGCCAAAGAAGATTTGGACAAGGCAGACCTAGATGTCGGGCTGGATTTATGGAATGAAAAGCTAAAGAAAATCCGAATCGATCGGCTGCGCGTGGACGTGCTGCATTTTTCGGACAAGATCAAGACCCTGTTAGATCTTTTGGTGTGATTTTTTGTTGAAATTTGTTTCGGACATCTTTGTTAATCGGCCACTCTCTTTATTCTTCCTTTAAATGCTTTTGACGATGGATAACTATTTAAGCATGAAACTGCAAGTGGGCCATATAAAATTTCAACGAATTTCTGTTCATACATATTCACCCTTAATGCGGGTAATTGGCTACAACATATTAGCAAACAAGGTTTTGCATTATGCGCTGTCCCCTTTTTAGTCATTGCTAAGATCGATGCCTGTCATTTCCCATAAGGAAGGAATGAACTTCTTTAACCATTGCCCGTTTATGGGGTGCTGGTGTGGGGTTCCATCCCTGTCTTGCAGTAGATAAGCCCCCTTTCCCAGGATTCTGTTCACCAAAAATGGACCTTCCCAAGTTGGGCTCCACTTCCCAAATCCTGATACGTGGGCTCCTAGGGGTAGAACAGCTCGCCAGACGAGCTCTCCCTCTTCAAACTCCTTGCCTCGGACCCTCTTGTTGTAAGCACGGGCTACGGCCTGTTTACCAACCATAAGGTGATTCAGAGCTTTGGCCCGAATAGGGCTCAACTCTTCCAATTCCTTCATCATGGATCCGATATAAGCCTCGTCGTCCATGTCAGGTTGTTTCTCCAGGCGTAGAGATTGTATGTTGATTTCAACTGGCAGGACTGCATCATGCCCGTATGTTAATGCAAAAGGAGTGGTACCGATAGATGTCTTCTTCGAGGTCCGATCTGCCCAAAGTGCCTTGGACAACCTTTCGTCCCAGTCCCTAGGATTATTTTCGGCCATTTTTTTGATGATGTTAATTAAGACTTTGTTGGTAGATTCTGCCTGACCGTTGGCCCGTGGGAAATAGGGACTGGACTGTACGAATTTAATGCCATAGGCCTCCGAAAAGTCTTGGATTTCCTTGGAAATGAAAGATGTGCCTCTGTCGGTCGTGATTGTCTCCGGGATTCCAAACCTGTGGATGATGTGTTGTTTAATAAAGGTGATGACCATTGAAGAAGAGATGGATTTGACTGCGCTCGCTTCCACCCATTTTGTGAAATAATCGGTGGCCACGATGATGAATGTGTGTTCATTACTTGAACTAGGCACGATTTTGCCTACAAAATCCATAGCCCATCCCCTGAAAGGTCGAGGTTTGATGATCGGATTTAAAGGGACAGCTGGTAGGTGCTGTATCGGACCATTTCTTTGACAATCTTCGCAACCTTTGGCGTAGCTAAAGCAGTCTTTTTCCATGGTCGGCCAGAAGTAGCCATATCTTTTAATCAACCACTGCATCTTTTTTCCAGATTGATGGGCACCACAGGATCCTTCGTGAATTTCTCCCATCACTCTCATGGACTCTTTCGGTCCTAGACATCGCAAGAGGACCCCTTCCTTAGTTCGTCGGAACAAATCATCATTCATGACTAGGAATTTGGTGGCGTGGTATTTGATTTTTCTGCTCACCCTTGGGGATGGGTTGGTCAAGTAATCAACCAGAGGTTTCCTCCAATCTCCGGCTTGCACTTCATTTGTATTTATTTCGAGATCCATTCCTCTGCTGAGGATCGACGGCAATGCCCTTTTCTGAACTTTAATGACCCTTTCGGACTGATGCTCCTGTATCTGGATACCGGATGCGATCTGTGCCATCCCATTGGCCGCCAGATTGTCGTTTCTTGGGATATATTTGACCGATATTTCTTTGAACATGGAGCTCAGATTGCGGGCGGCGACGTAGTAGGCCGCCATAGTCGGATCTCTGCATTTATATTCATTGGTCAGCTGCCTGACTATTAACTGAGAATCTCCAAAGACCTCTAGGTGGGTAATTCCAAGCTCTAGTACCATCTCCAGGCCGATGATCAGGGCTTCATACTCGGCCCTATTGTTGGTACTGTCAAAGTCGAGCTGAAACGAGTATGCGTATTTAGCTCCGAATGGGTCTTCAATGACAATGCCTGCACCAGCCGTCGATTCTGATCTGGAACCGTCGAAGAATAATTTCCATGGCTTGACCTGGACAGTTTTTACGGGAATCAAAATCTGACCTTGCTGGCCGGGTAGCTTTCCAAAGACATTCTTGATTTTTATTTTTGGGACTTTTTGATCGGGCGGGAAACCTAGGTTGGCTATTTCCATAGTGCTTAAATCCTCAATTTCGATGCAAGGATGAGCAGCTAGAAAGTCCGCAATAGCCTGACCTTTGACGGCCTTCTGGGGAATATATCTGAAACTGAACTCTGAGAGAGCCAGAATCCACTTTCCTAACCGCCCTCTTAGCACAGGTTTATTTAGCATGTATTTTATTAGATCAGTTTTGGCAATTATGTGAACAGTAAAGGGAAGCATGTAGTGGCGTAACTTTACTGCTGTAAAATACAACGCGAGGCAGAGTTTTTCAATAGCGGAATAACGAGTCTCAACCTCCTGTAATATTCTACTCAGATAAAATACAGCTTGTTCTTTGCCCTCTATGTTATCTTGGGCTAATAAACTTCCTATAGAGTTATCTGAAGCAGAAATATACAATTTTAGAGGGACGCCCTTCCTCGGAGGCGTGAGGACTGGTGGGTTACTTAGGTATTGTTTTATCTGATCAAATGCTTCCTGTTGAATCGGTCCCCATAGGAATGGGTCCTGGTCCTTTATTCTCAGCAAAGGGGAAAAGGGTTGGACCTTCCCTGCGGAATTGGCGATGAATCGCCTGAGAAAATTGATCTTTCCGAGCAGACTTTGTAATTCTTTTTTACTGCGAGGAGCAGGGGCATCAATAATTGCCTTGGCTTTATTTTTGTCCACTTCGATTCCTCTCTGGTGAACGAGAAAGCCTAGGAAATTTCCCGCCTGGACGCCGAAGGCGCATTTCTTTGGATTCATTTTTAGCTGATGCTTCCTCATTCTGATGAAAGCTTTCCTGAGGTCTTCCACGTGATCCTCCTGTTCCTTTGACTTGATGACCACGTCGTCAATATACACTTCCAAGGTGTGTCCGATCATATCATGGAAAATGGCGTTCATTGCCCTTTGGTATGTGGCCCCTGCATTTTTCAGCCCGAAAGGCATGACCAGATATTCGTACGCCCCCACGTGCCCTGGGCATCTGAATGCTGTCTTATGAATATCTTCCTCTGCGACCATGATCTGATTATACCCTGCGTTGCCATCCATAAATGATAGAATCTTGTTACGTGCCGCTCCATCAATCAGCATATCGGCCATTGGCATAGGGTACTCATCCTTTGGGGTAGCCTCGTTCAGGTTTCTGTAATCGACACATACCCTGACAGCCTTGGTGACCTTTTTCAGAACAGGCACGATGTTTGCTAACCATTCGACATATCGGGCTGGCCTAATGAATCCTGCCCTTAATAATCTCTGGATTTCTTCTTTTACCTTTAGCTCAATTTCGACTGACATCCTCCGCTTCAGCTGCTTTACTGGTTTGTAACCCTCTTTTATGGGCAATCGGTGCTCTACCAAACTCCTATCCAACCCCGGCATTTCATGGTAGTGCCAGGCGAAACAGTCTCTGAATTCTTGGAGGAGGGAAACCAGTTCTTTCTTGATGCCAGGGTCCAAGAGGCCACTAACGAATGTTGGCCTTGGGTCCTGGTCAGTGCCTAAATTGACTTCTTCAAGGGGATCTTGGATTTCCGGAGGTGTTGTGCTGAGCTTGGTGGGTCCCAATTGGATTTCCTCATTTAACCCTACTGATTCGGCCTAGTTGTCCTCAGAAACAAATTCAGCCATGTAGTTGGCCGGGTCTATTCCTAATTCTTCTTGCATTACCTCTTTTGTTTGCGGCCGTTCCACTGGAGAGGTTTCTGCCAGAGGCGGCTCTTGTTCCAGTAAGTCTTGTTTATCCATGGGATTTGGTGAAGGATATATGGGGCCTTTCCCATTCTTCCGCTGAGAAGATAAGGCCCTGCTGGATGAACTTCTGGGCCATCACTACTGGAGAGTGGCCGTTCTTGATTAGTTCTGGAATGGTGAGAGGAGCTATGTCTTCGTTGTAAAATCGTGCATCAATGCTATTGGCAGATGGTAGGAATGGCTGTGGATCTGCCTTTATCATTTCATAATCCTCTAAGTCTTCATCCCACATCAGTAATTCCTGTTGGAGGGAAGATGGTATAGACATGCTCTGATGTATCCAGTCTCTTCCCATCAGAGCGTGGTAAGAAGATGTGCTATCCACCACTAAGTAAGACACCATGAGATTTTTAGATCCAACCTCAAATTCGGCTACCAGAATGCCATGAATGGCAGTAATGGTTCCTGCGAAGTTAGACACTGTCAAATCTGTTGGAATGAGGTCTGCCTTGTTCTTACCCAGTTTTTCCAATCTTTTAAACGGTAAGATATTAACAGCGGCTCCTCCGTCAATGAGCACCTTCTTAAATGGCACGCCATTAATTCTAGCCGAAATGAACAGAGGTCTTAAATGCTTTGTCATTGCTCGGGTTGGTCTGGTGAAGAATACCCGGGGAATCCCTTCCCTGAAATTCCCCATCTTTCCGACTATACTTGACTCAGTCATCTCGGGAGTTTCGGGCCTTTCATCATGATCATCGACTATGTGTATTAATGCGGTCGGATGATCTCCAACCAAGCTATCGCCCTCCATGTATCCTGGCTGATCCTCTTGTGATCTATAGAGAGCTGGGAGGATGTACACCATATTTATGGGCATAGTTCTTTGGATAATGGGCAGCGATTCAATTTCCATCGGTTGATTTCTCTGGCCCTCTCTCTTGGCGACGTCATCTGAGGTTATTGGGCTTGCAGCCTGTCCTGTCGCAATATTGGTCTTAAAGCCTTCTTCCAAGGTCCCGAATGTCAAGGCTGGGGTGTGATTAAGCTGCTCACCTTCTTCTTTGCATCCGACTTTCAATCCCAAGGCGGCTTTAAATTCTTCGTGATCGAGCTCGTAATTCAGCCAGTCGTCATTTTCTCCTTCGGACATGTTTTCGTCTTTGTCTTCCTCTAAAGATAACTTGGCCCGAATCATTTTTTGCGGCATTATTACCTTTAAACCGGACCTTGATGGTCCGGCTTCAGGCTTTGTTGTCACTTCTTCCTCAGTATCGTGGTCGTTCGAAACAACGTCGCCTTCGGCCCTTGTGGGACGTTTGAGAATAGTCTTGCCTATCGAAAGCCTTGGTAATTTTGGGTAAACTGGTGGTTGGTCAACTGAAGCCTGGTGTTGTGACCTTAATTCTCTTGATTCCTGTTCTTCCCGGGTTTTTGGCAAAGATGGCGATGTTTTTGGTCTTAGAACTCCAGTAGTTCGTCGTTTCCGACTTTGTACTTCATGACCCCTGTCTTGGGTGCTGGTAACAGCATCAGGATTGACTGCCTGGCTTTCCAGATGTCTTTTGGCCTTCCCATACTGCCGTCTGACTCTTCGGGCCTGGGTATTAGTTAATTCCCTTTCGGGCTTGCCTCCTCTTCCTACTAGGTACCATTTGCCATTTCGGACCGTCGCGGCCTACCGGGCTCAATTGGTTTCACATTGGTCGAATTGGACGTAGTAGATGGTCTACTATTTCCTTCGCTCCAAATGCGCATTTTCCCAGGTTGTACAGAGGGTGCTCCGGATTCGGGCCGGACCAATCTGGTACGCCATTCGTCTCGATCCTCTAGTCTCGTGCGCTCAGCAATTTTTGGTACTAATGGCTCTTGGATGGCTTTTCCGCTTACCTCTCGAAACTTTTCATAATTACCCATCGGGCCCTGGCGCGGGCTAAAAAGACCATAGTTTCGGGCTCCGGTCCTGTGGTAGTCCTGGTCGGCCTCGGCCATGTTCTGAAGTAGTCGTTCATCTATGTTTCCTCCTACAGCAGGTATCTCGAGTTCGCATTCGCACTTGCATCGGCTGCACATTACGATACCGGCCGTGATGGTTGCTTTTGGTCTTTTTACCAAGGACGAACTAGTCTTTCTTTCTTTCTCAATATCCAGTACGATTCTCCGCTTATTCTGTCTTTCGGGCCAGTTAACTCCGACCATGTGAGCGGGAAACGGTTCGCTGTCGATTCTCATAGAGGGTGGTTTATCCAGGAGGAGTTTGCCTTCGTTAATGAGGTCCTGGATGGCATCCCTGAACTGAACACAATTGTTAATAGCATGGGAAAAGGAATTATGCCACTTACAGAACAATTTGCCTTTTACTTCTTCTTGCTTCGGAAATACGTGTTTCTCGTCCAGTTTAATCATCTTTCCCCTGAGCAACTCATCAAAGATGTTTTCTGCTTTGGAGAGGTCGAAGGAATATGATTTATGTTTCTGCTTGTAGGGCACGAATCCTCCGGTTGGTGGAGGATTGCTCCGTTGCTCTTTTCCAGGTCTGATTACTGCTTTGCAGGTGATCGGGCTTTTTATTTGAACAATTTCTGCGAGTGATACCTCCGGACCGATGTTCTCCTCGCTGGTTTCAGCTAATTCGTTGATGATTTCCAGATGATGGACTGGGTTCTTGAAGTAAATGGGCTTAGAACTGTTTCTTCTTTGCGCCTCTTCTTGGAGCAACAGCTCATATTTTCCAACTCTTTGAGCCACGTCTTGTAAATCCATGAACTCCTGGTCGTCGAACTTCTTCCGCAGTGATAGTCTGAGAGTGTTCTGTGCCATTTTGATGAAGTGCTTCTCATCCATGGGGATTTTGCATTTCATTTTGAGCTTCTTAAAACGGGCGATGAAATCTTGCACTGTTTCATGTTCTCCTTGCTTCATGTCAGTCAGGTCGTTGATAGTGACCTCAGGTTCGGACCGATAGTATTGCTCCATGAAAGCTCCTTCCATCTCTGCCCATCCCGTAATAGAATTCGGGCCTAGATTTGAATACCATGTGAATGCTTGGCCCGAAAGGGAGCTTCCGAACAATCTCAGTTTCAGAAGAGGCTGGGTTTCGATGGCAACACATTGGGCCGAAAAGCGCCCGATATGTTCCAACGCTGATGCATACAAATCTTCTCCGTTAAACAAACTAAAATTTGGTACCTTGAATCCTCTTGGGAAGGGCAAATCGTCGATGTATGCAGGGTATGGTTTCTGATATGTAGGTCGAGCTGCTCTCCTGATTCCGGCCTGGCCGTTATGAACAAGCTGCCTTAATCCTTCTATTTCATTTCGTATGGCCTCATCCGGGTGGCGTGCCGGAGGTGGTTCGACAGCGGCCTGAGGGTTCTGACCTGCCTCGTCGTCGTCGTCAGAATCTTGAAACTGCTCGACTGTTCGTTCATGATCTCGCTTAGTTCGTCTATTACCCCCGCTATCGCCGTTGTTGGGGGTAATGTTGAATCCCGCAGGCTCCTTCCATTTTTCCGCGTACATGTTCTTTCGGACGTATCCTGGTGGTAAGGCTGGCTCGCCAGTTCTTGGCGCTTGATACTTGGAAGAGGTACCAGAGGGTGCGAACGGCTGACCTCCCGGTTCCTTTGATGGGTTGCTTGCTTGCGTAACAATTGGTCCAGCGAGCCTCAGGTCTGGAGTGCCCGTATTAGTGACCTGGAAAGGTGTTCCATAAGAACTCCCTATCACCATTTTGGGAGATGTCGAGTTAGCATGACCGCTCGTTTGGCCTAGAGAATATCTTGGAACTCTTGAGGGAGTATTTTCATTTTCGAGGAGCCCTTTTTCTTTCCTGGGCGCGTCCTCTTCTTGCGCCATCCGTATGATCCGCTCGAAGATTTGACTCAGGTGAGCTCTAGTCTCGTTTCCCTGTAGAGTTGTGTTCTCATGTCCCTTTTCGACGGTCTGGACAATGCTTTGGGACATGAGATTCATGGAGTTGGTCATGGAAGTGGTCATCGTTTGAAACCCTTCTACCATGGCCTTTTCCAGTCGTTCAAAGGGGTATCCCGTGGAGGACTCCATCGATTCCGTTTCCACGATCCCTTTGTTTCTTTCATCGGTGGCTCGTGTGGATTCCGCCATGTAGACTTTCCTTCTGGTCCTTCTCACCATACACGAGTGAAAGTCCCACTGGGCGTGCCAAAAATATGTTGGTCTCTTTTCCTGTTGAGTGATCTTTTTCGCCTAACGTCGCGTTGGGCCTGCTCGGAAGAACACAGGGATCGTTGGACCTACACCAATGCCCCGATTGTATCTTTTTGGCCTGTGCATATGTTACTTCAATATTCAACGGGATTGAAAGTTGAATCAGGTTGATGAGAAGTCCGGTCCAGCCCTGTCTTGAGCTTAACCTTTAA
Source organism: Prunus campanulata (assembly GCA_034190965.1). Taxonomy (NCBI): domain Eukaryota; kingdom Viridiplantae; phylum Streptophyta; class Magnoliopsida; order Rosales; family Rosaceae; genus Prunus; species Prunus campanulata. The sequence continues at coordinate 1,398,180 of CM067209.1, forward strand.
ACCTCCTCTGATTCATGAGTTCTGCTTGATAGGCGTGCCACTGTTGGAGATACGACCAGTCCAACAGACCTGGTATGAGCAAGTGTGGTTAGTGTGATGTGGAGTTTGCGCCTTTTTCCTGATCTTCTGCTCAAGCCATTGTGCACCAGGTGGGGTACTGGCCTGGGTCAGTTCTTTTCTATGCCCCGGTTAAGAGGACTTCACAATTCTTTCTCTCGTATATACGTCAGCTGTGGCTAGTGCGAGCAACACCTATCCAAGCAAGGCGAAGAAACAAGGTTCTTGGTCAGCCAACACCCTGCATGGGCTTGTAGACCTAAATTCAAATATGTATATAACTTTAAACAGAGCTTCGGGCCCAACTGTATGGCTTTCGGGCCCGATTAGTTTATATCCCTCAAGCCTAAGTGGCCCGATTCGGGCTAAAGAGCCTTCCGTACTGTTAACTTGAATGAAATGAAAGTGAAATGATTTAAATATTGCAACTACAGAAACAGAAGTAAACATGAGCGCAACAGGGTTCCATAAACATGAATTCCATCGTTTTCATTTACTTAATTCTTAAGTTAGTGGGAAAGACAGTAGAAATTCATACTCATTGATTCTAACCCAAGAAATACATTATCACTGCGATCTAAGGTTCATAGCCTACTATATCATACAAATTTAAATTGAACATTTTGGGAGGTTAATCGTACCATGGGAATGGCAGAGAAATAAAAGATGAACACAGAGATCGTCTGGTTCTCTGAAGTCTGGCTGGGATAACTGGGATGCTTTGAGTGCTTTTTTAAGCGTTTTACAAGACGTTGTGTCTGGTTTTGGAGAGAGAGTCCCCTTCTTCTGTGCTGGAAGTCTTCTATTTATAGAGGCAGAGGAGCTCTCGAATGATGATGACTGGGTAAGGATATTTGCCTGCTACCCGAAGTCAGCTTGTTGATTTGACGCTCTGAACTGGTCTGTAGAGGGGGAGGTCGATCTTTCTGACGAGAACCGCCAGTTTTCGTATTGGCCTCCTGGTTTGAAGCGATCTCGTACTTGGCGATTTGATGTGCAAGTTGGCTTCTGGCTTGGTGGCTTCCTTGGACGGCTGGCTTTTCACTGGAAGAGGGAAAAGTCAAATCGTCATTTAATGTTGATGTTCCTTCTCTAATCTCGCGTGGGTTTGGAACAGTTTCCGATTTTTTCAGTTGTCAGTGGTCCAATCGTTTTGGGCCCTTTGTCCTTGGGCTTTGGCCCTTTCTTTTTTTCTTGTCTTGGTTTTTATTTTCAGTCAGGAAAAGCCCCTTTCTAAAAATATGACCTGTAGCCCACTATTGGGCTTGGGCCTATGCTGCGTTCCTTTTCTGGGAAGGTGACCACTTTTGGTCCATTGACCAAAATTGGGTACAAACAGAAGGACACAATGGAGGCACCAACCACGGACCCCAAGACAGGGAGGCTGGCAGAGGCATCATTTGCGGCTCCTCCTGGCCCTGGGGAAGGGGCGGGGCTGTGGGTGTAGGCGTGACCCTCATGAGCCATCACAGCGCTGACAGAGGCGGCGGCGAAGAGGACAGCGCAGACAATCTTCTTCATTTCCACGGTGGCCTTGTGGTGGAATTTGTTGGGCTGAGATCGGTGAAATTTGACGTTGAAGATGAGCAGTGAAGAGTATTCGCTGAAAACGCCTTGGAGTTGAGAGTGCTGCCTTAGGAGTTTGGTGGGGGGGGGGGGTTTAGGAGGGATTTAAGGGAGATTTTTCATACCTTTCTTTTTGGAATACTGCAATTGATAGGTAATATATTTATAAAAAAAAATACCATTTTTGGCATTTTCTGTTTTGGGGTAAATCATAATATTGTTGGTAAGGCTAACTCTTTTGTATATTAGTAATAAAATAATAAAATAATAATAAATATCGGATCGGTACATTTTGTTGGGTTAGAGATATTGTTACTTGGCTTTTTAACCAAATGTGTTGGTACGGATCAGATCAGAATAATAAAAAATAAAAAATAAATATTTAACCAAACCAAACCAAATAATCGATACAATACGGTCGGTACGTGGATAACTCGGATGAGATATTCACCCTAAATGTGATATAAGGGATTATAAAAAATGTTAGGGTATATCGGGTATTGTGGTAAAGTGTTTGGTTATCTATAAAAAACGGAAGAAAAGAACAATTAATGCATTGGATATTAATTGCTGACAATATGATGCAATATTTCCGAGTTTGTGCTAAGGAAATCCATTTCTCATGGTTTATTTGACGTATGATTAAGAGCATCCGCAATGGGCTCCCTAAACCACCTCCTTAGATAAATTTTAGGGAGGAATTGTAAAAATGCAACTCCAACCATGCTCCCTATCCACCTCCTAAAATAGGGAGTCCTCTAGGAGCTCCTAAATCTGAGGAGAGAGAAAGTACTCCTAATGGCTCCCTATAATTTAATGCTGCCTTATTTAATGAGTACTTCAAATCTTTATTTAATGCTAACTATTTTTTATTTTATTTTTTAATAGAGATAGACCAATCAAAAAAGAGTTATAACATTTATGACTCTCCAAATTAGGCAGTATGGTTGGAGTTGAAATTTTTTAGAGAGCTCCTAAAATAGCTTTCTTATATTTTTAGCTAAATTTTAGCTAAGAAATAAAGAGCATCATTGCGGATGCTCTAAGTGTAATGTCTGTTAAACAAATTTGCCAAATAAAATTTGGGACATTGAGATTTATAATAAATTACAATAGTTAGGGGTGTTCGGTTTCACTCCCAAATCATGGCCAATTAATAGTGAATAAAAATAAGAGGAGAAACCAAATCAAACCAAACTCCTGTGCGGTTTAGGCTTAAGCTCAACACTCTTTCATGTTTTTGGTTTTCTTTTCTTGTTTGTAATTTAGCCCAATTACATTACAAAGTTTTATAATTTTGTTTACCCTCCATTTGGATGAAGGAATTGAAAATTACATATAATTTTAAAATGACGGAATTTAGATTTCCATTTCTCATGTTTTCATTCTCACGGGAAACACTCAAAACAGGAGAGAGAGAGAGAGAGAGAGAGAGAGAGAGAGAGAGAGAGAGAGAGAGAGAGAGAGAGAGAGAAAAGAAAAAAAAAGTTTTAATTTTTTAAAAGTAATATATTTTTTTATTTGTTAAATTATACATTTTAAAAAAAATATCTTTTTAGAACATAAATTAGCAAAAATACACTTGAAAAATAACTCACATATTATATTTTCAGATTGTACTACCAGACACGTTTTCATTGTTTTTATCTTCTGAAGATGTTTTCTAATTAATCTATCAGACGCATTTTCAATTCCTGAAAATGCAAATTCATTTTCTTGTTTTCATTTTAAGAAAATATTCTAAGGAAACATTCTCCGAAAACGTTACCGAACGGGCCCTAAATCTCTAACATCCTAATAACATTCAAGATTACATCAAGGTAACAAAGTAACAATCTAATTATATTGAAGGTTGATATCAACGTGTACGATGAAACATAATAATACATGATGATAACCAATAAGGAAATGCCAAGTATCATACAATATACATTATAATACAGGCGGTTTGATTCGATGATTTATGTAATTTTCATATGGGCAAAACTAAACCAAACCAAACAAATTATGGTCTGTAGGTTAAGGTTGTACTTTTTAGTATTAAAACTAAACAAAATCGATGAGATTGATTTGGTTTGACCAGTTTAAACCGTAGCACACGTGCTAAAGGCTCATCAGATTAAGCAAATGATGTCTGAAAAACAAATGACATCAACAGATTTGAGAATAATTTGCCAAATACATTTTGGTTACTCTAATTATTGTTACGACCAAAAAAAATATAAAACATTCCAAAAGACGTGAAAGAAATGAGAAGTCCTCTAACAAAAATGAAGTAGAACAAAACATGAGAAACCCTATTCCAATTCAATCTTATTCCCTTCCTTAGTTCCTAATATATATGAAAGAACTCTTCATTCAAGGCAGGCAGCAAGTAGTAGGTAAGGTATGATACAAGGCAGGCAGCAACTAAGGAACCCCAGGTGGGAGGGCCAGAAGAGATATCGCTGCTTGATTTTTGTGCTTTTGCAGGTTTTGGTGCTCCGGCGGCTTTGTCCTTGCCTTTCTTACGAGCCATCACAACGCTGACAAATGCAGCAGTAAAGAGGACAAAGCAAGCAATCTTCTTCATCTTCATTTCCGTGGCTAAGTTGGTGTTTTGTTAATTAGGCGAATACTAGCCGAGCTCCAAGAGAAATATTGAAAATGTGATTAATATTGTCAATGATCACTGAGTCCAGTCCGAGGAAAGTGGTGAGATTGTGAGTGATTTATGTATGGGAGGAGAGGTTCATGATGTTCTGGGTTTGAGTACAGTTAATCTTTTCCACATTTAGTCTTTTCTTTTTCAACTCCTGATAAATATTGATAGGGCATAGCTATATTTAGGTGAATGCTACACTGTGTTTACTTTGCATGTTGAGAATTTCATGTGGACAGAAGTGATTGTAGCACGTTTGGGTTGTGTGGGTCTTGTCGTTAACAGTTGGGTCACTTTATCAAAAAAGGAAAGGAAAACGAAGCAGGCAAGGATTGGGGGAAAAAAAAAAACTATTTTGAGACTTTGTGTATTGCTGCAAAGTGGCATTTGAAAGTGCAAAATTTGAGTATGGAACATGTTGGGTTGGAGAGAGTCTAATAAATGGATTTTCATTTCATATAGGTTTTTTTTATATCACAAAACGTTCCATGAAATTATCAAATTGCGTCCTTCTTGTTTTTTTTTTGTTTTTTTGTGTCATTTGTGGTCCTCAAGGTTAATATGTGTGCTCACAAATAGTAATTCCGTCAAAAACTCCGTTCATATGCTGATGCTCCACATATCCAATAATATAGTGCCACGTGTATTTAAAATACAATATATATTTTAAATAATTTAAATTTTAAAATACAACTTTTCTTTTGGTTTTTTAATTTTTAATTTTTATGAATTATAAATTATAATTATTTTTAAAATAAATATATTGTATTTTAAATACACTTGGCACTACATTATTGGATATGTGGACTCCACATATATGCCACATAAGCAAACTAACGGAAATTATAAATTATTTTAAAAATATATATTGTATTTTAAATACACATGGCACTACATTATTGGATATGTGGACTCCACATATATGCCACATAAGCAAACTAACGGAAATTATAAATTATTTTTAAAATATATATTGTATTTTAAAAACACATGGCACTACATTATTGGATATGTGGACTCCATATATATGCCACATCAACTAACCAACGGAGTTTTTGACGGAACCTAATGGCATAGATTATTTGAGAGAACACATATTAACTTTGAGGAACACGAATAACACCAAAAACAAAAAAAAAACAAGGACACAATTTGATAGTTTTGTGAACCTCACATATATTTTGTGATATAAAGCCTTTTATTTAAACACTGAATGTTAAACTTGATGCAGACTTTGAAATATCTAGATCTTCTAGTTCTAGGTGTATATAGGTACTGAATTATTAATTTCCTGTATACAACTTTGTCCAAACGTATGCACATGCATTTCTGAAAGCTCTGACAAAGGTAAAAACAAAGAAAATGGTTTCATTTCAGAAAATCTCTTCAAAACCAAACATATATAATGGGATCCACAAGACTGGTCTCATAATTTTTGAGGAAAAAAAAAAACACAAGGTTCCATCTTCATAAGCTAATAAGTTGTACTGGGGTTGGGCGCATTCTGGTTTTTCCCTTGAATTGGAACTGAAACTGAAAATGAAAATTACACACGGTCTGTATCAAATTGAAACAACAGGAACTAAAGTGGTAAAAGTGACAAACTATAGGGACTAAAAATGACTATTTGCCTATATTAAACTCGTGATAAGACTCGAACCCATGACATGACCTTTCATGAGAGAACAATTATTCCAAATCATTATACTAGTGGACTCTTTGCCAATTTTACTTATAATAGCAACCAATGGGGACGTATTGAACTCTCCACAGGCCCCACTCCCCACAACCAACCGACACTTTTATATAATTGAGAAGTGAAAGGTGCTTCTAATTTGTACGGCCAGAGTGGCTCTTTGATGTCTTGGCTACAGATAAACTTTCCTATCGTTTGATTTAAAAAAAAAAAATAGATATGTGAAACGTGCTTCTAATTTTAATTAAATAAGTTGGCCCAGCACTCAGATTACTTATACACACAATTCTTGGCTGAACGTAGAAAGAAAGCAATTTCTTGAGCAATAATCAAAGTTCAACTTCTATTTGTGTGTTCACCCTTGTCTCTCTTTTTCATCCATGGCTAGACTCTCCAAAGTCAAAGTTCTTGAGCAATGCCAAGTCTCTCCCCCACCAAACTCCTGCTCACCTGATATTTCACAAACCTCTCTCCCTCTGACCTTCCTTGACATACCATGGCTCTTCTTCTCTCCAAGCCTACCTCTTTTCTTATATGAATTCCCATTTCCCACTCGTCATTTCACTTCCACCGTCCTCCCAAACCTCAAGCACTCTCTCTCCCTCACTCTCCAACACTTTTACCCTTTCGCCGGAAACCTAGGGGCCCGGCCCGAACCCGGCATTCCCGAGCTCGTCTACACCCAAGGTGACTCGGTTTCGGTGACCGTTGTCGAGTCAGATGGAGACTTTGTATATCTTTCAAGCAATTTCCCAAGAGAAGTGGAGGAATTTTACACACTTGTGCCTGAACTAGCATCAAGTAGTAGTTTTGCACCTATTAGTAATGCTACACAAGCAGCCAAACTTCCTTTGTCAAGTGTTCAAATTACAGTGTTCCCAAATTGTGGGCTTTGCATTGGACTTTCATATCATCATGTTGTTGCTGATGGGAGGACCTTCAACAATTTCATCAAGGCTTGGGCCTCATTCTCTAGGCTTGGAGATTCATCAAAAGTAGACGTACGATCAAAGCCCTCTTATGATCGTACGGCTATTGTTGATCGATATGGGTTGGAGGCTATTTTCTTGAAGGAGTGGTGGAAGCGAATTTCTTCACAAGGCTTGGTTCTTCTTGGTCCTAGATATAATAATGGACATTCAACCAACGTGGTTAGGGCCACTTTTTTGGTGGACTTGGCCCAAATGGAGGGCATCAAGAACTGGATTATTGCTTTATGCAACAAGGGACATGAGCCACATCCGGTACATTTATCGCCATGTGTCCTAACATGTGCATTTGTGTGGGTTTGCTTGGTCAAAAGCCAAGAAAATTATCTCAATCACAACATTTGGTGTGGTGAAGATCCGAATTATTTTGGGTTTATTGCAGGTGGGTTAACCCGTATGGGTCATCCAGTACCGCCTACATATGTCGGTAATTGCGTCGGGTTTGGCCGGTCGATGGCAGTGAGGAAGGACTTGTTGGGGCAAGATGGAATTGTTGTTGCGGCAAGGGCAATTGGAAACACTATTAAGAAGCTAGACAAGGCAATTTTGGGAGGGGCAGGGAAGTGGATATCGGAGTGGGAGGTGATGTTTGGGTCGGAGCTTCATGTTATGGTTTTCGGGTCACCTAAGGTGGATCTTTATGAGACAGATTTTGGATGGGGAAGGCCCAAAAAGATAGAGGATATTGGAATTAATGGTGCAAAAGCTATTTCACTCACTGAGAGTAGAGACATATTGGGTGGGATTGAGGTTGGCTTGGTCCTACCAAAGCCCCAAATGGAGGCTTTTACAACTTTTCTCATCGAGGGACTCGATGCTTTTTCTTGATTTCTTCTTTGTAATGTAGGTGTGTGTACATAATTATTGAGACTCATTTTTTTTCCTTTTGATTTGTCAGTTTATGGTTGTTGGGGGCGCGAGGTGAACTGTTAAAATGGGGTCAATGAATTTATATTTTCAGTGAAGGATTTATTTTTACATTAGTGCCCCGCATTTTTTTAACTGTCATCACATTACACATGCATTTTACGTGTTATCTATTTTGATAAAAGTGCTATTTTTGAGAGGGAACGAGATTCGAAATCGAATCTATTACCTCATATGCAAAAATAAATGCTCTTAATCACTCGTCATCTATATAATAGAATAAATGAAACATCATTGCATGATTTGAAAACAAATTCTAGTCATTCCAATTCCCCCATTAGGCCCATAGTACCACCGACCTCACCTGCAAGGTCTTATTACTGCTCAGCTAAGAAGAACAATGATTTACGCAGAAGGCAATTGTGGGAAGAAAATAAAGTAAGTTGGTGAACCAACGGCTTTCAAAATTGAAAATCAAAGCAAATTCTAGCCGTTAGTTTTCTGCTTTTGTGACACCACAACGTGGCCACCCCCATAAATCCAGCTCTTGACCTATGTTCTCTCTCCATTCTGTGAGCCCCACTCCCTCCCCAAATATCACTATATATTTGGGGAAGCAAGCAATCAGCCCAACTCTCTTCTTTATTTGTTATCTCTAGCTAAAACTAAAAGCTTTTCTTTTCTTCATTCAAATTAAATCTTTGATTTGCAATGGCACATTTGAGCAGCAGTGTGATGAAGATGAAGGCCTTGGTCTTTGCCTTTGCCGTGGTGGCTTTCTTTGCGGCGGTGTCTTCGGCCCAAGATTTTGATGCTGCGCCCGCTCCCGCGCCGGCTCAAGACAAAGGAGCAGCTCACTCTGTGGTGGCCTCAGGGGCTATGATCCTCTGCCTCCCGTTTTTCATGTCCATGGTTGCTCTCCTCAACCACTAGATTTTAATTATTATTTCCACCCATTTATTACTTGCTACTATTAATTCTTTGGGTTTTTCAAATGAATTTCATGGAAGTGACTCGGTGATTCTTTTATTTCATGTATGTATTTATAATGCGTGTATTTTCCTTTATCATTCTTTGTTGATGTGATACCATATTATATACACAGACAAGTATTGAAGGTTCTGAAACAAATTGTACTTTTGGGAGAATTTGTAAGCACTGCTTAATACAACTAACACAGTCCCTCCAGCTGGGTGATTGTGAGCCATCCGGGTGATTAAATGATTCAGATTTGATAAATGAAGGACAAACAAAAAAACATTCACACACAAATCAAACACCACAGTTTTACGTGGTTCACTCATAATTGAGCTACGTCCACGAGGTTGCTAGGGTTTTTCACTAATTGAATAAGAAGATTACAAGTACAAGAGCACTCAAGTCTGTTCCAATCTGGTTCGGAATAGGAAACAAAACAATATAAAACAAAAAATAAATTTAAAAACACGAAATCAGAACGGAGGAACGTTGCTCGACACTGCAGCACAAGATACCACACTTGGGATACTGAAGCTCTCTCAACTGCTGAAGTGCCCCCACAAGACTTGAGCACACTTCGAACCACACTCTTCCGGCATTCTTGCAATTTTCCAGTATTCTTACAAGGTCCCTGTTCCACAAAAGCTATTATCAACGTAATAGAACTAGAATGAAGTTTATGCTAGTGTAGGATATAACCAAGCACAGAAACTGATAATGCACGCAAACCAGACACAAGGATATAATATGTGAAACAAAAATCACATGCACAACATATAGAATGGAACATTATCTATCTGTTTGTGTATATAAGCCTAAATGTAGTAGCTCAAGGGTCGAGTCAATCTTATGAACAAATACCCAGGTGCATTAACAGGGTACATACATTTGAATGATGGCTATTGGCTTTCTTCACTCCATCTCTGTTTCTTCTTCTCTCCACTGCATATGTATGGAAGTAACTAGATCGAAAGTAAACCAATGTTAGTACCATATGAACAATATTTTTGAGAATTGAATAATAGAAAAATGTTTGTTTGATCCGTGGAAATATATAACAATTACATACGATGAAGTAGTTACCTATTATTCTTTTCCTAGTTCTTCAGAAGCCATAACGCCATCTAAGCTTAAAGAACACTTGGTCATATTCGTTTCAGTATTTTATTTATGCTCATGAATACGGTTCAAGTGAACTTCAATTCACCTCATGCACGCGGTTCAAGGGAACTTCATTTCTCACACGGGACCTGAAAAGACAAGGAAGAAGGGAGAGTTAGCTGGGATTTGATTTCTTTAGAAAAGGATAGAAACAGAGATGTACAAACCCGAAAAATCTGTCCTCTTTGTTTTTGCTTTTCTGTATAAAGGAATAGTATCCAATTTCGAACTGGCTTAAAACGGTGAGGCGGAGCATCCGTTCGCGCAGTGATGTTGAACTCTGAATTGAAAGCCATCGAAGTTATGTGAGGTTGTCTGTCTCTTCTGGAAGGTAATGCCAAACTAAAGGAATACTCAATTTCCAATTGGTACAGAGTAGAACCTAGTGTCACTGACATCTTCAATTCCAAGATGACAAAGTACTACTCTCTCCACCCAGCCATCTCGCTACACTGCATGTTCAAAAACCAATGAAAACTCTCATTTAAGCATTCAAAGTATAAAGCACAGGAAATGATAATGCATGCAAAGAAGACAGAAGGATATGATGTGGTAAATGAGTATCAAAGACCACATTCAACAGAGAGTATGACATCCTACCAACAATGTACATAACCAAAGAAACAAAGAACACAATTAACTTCATTCCTGGTAGATCACTCTGAATTTCATTCATAAATACCAAAAGCAGCGTACACATCCCCTTAGAGGCGTAAGCCTTTTAGGAAGAAGATGAGTCAGAAAAATGATGTCGTAAGGCCTGGAATATGAAACACAACATTAAAAAAAAAAAAAAACATTTTTGACATCTCTGAGGCGATTTTCAAGTGTTTTCTCAAGCAACATAGTGGCTATTGTATAATTTCTCAAAGTAAATCCCCTTTATCCAAAACAAAAATTCATGATTTTCCTTTACCAGCACCCAAGTAATTGGGGCTCGGGTCTTTCAAAGACCCTTTAAACTTCCAACAAGTTTACCATTAAATAAATAACAAAATTAATTAACTATTTAATCGAAGTTCTTTTCAAGGCACAGGTCTTTCAAAGACGCCAATTTCAAAAGCCATAAGGAAATTTGAGAGTTAGAATTACCTAAATTCATCACATGTACAACTGAATCACTTGTATGATCAAAGCCAGGATGCCTAATCAGTTTCTTCTTTGAATCACTGCATATCCATGAAAGAAAAATAGGAAACAAAACCGAATGTTATTATCATGTGAACATACCAACAACAAAACAATGTTAGGATCAAGGGCTCATCATCTAATACATACATACCACTTTCTTGGTGACCTTGCTGTTGCACAATTACAATCAAGCCATAAGAGTTTTTAGTGGGGACCCAATCTCCACTGACCCAACCCTTAAAAATAATAATATGGAGCTGAAAAAGAAGAAAATGAACAAGCTGAGGTTGGTTGCCATTTGAATGAAAGTGTCAATGCAAAAGAAAGAAATTAGTTAGAAAAATGCACCAGGCTCTGGATCAATGTGAATGTCTGGGATGTGAGCAATCTTGGACCAGTCCTCACCTGTTTCTTCCTGGCATCTTGGTGCTAACATGGGACATTTCCAAATCATCAAACTTTTTAATGAGGCGAGGCAACGAAGCCCTTCTGGGAGTGATGCCAAATTAGGGCAATCTGATATCTGAAGAAACTGAAGTGATTTGAGGTTGCCCATCCCTTCTGGTAGTGAAGCCAATTTTGGGCAATCCCAAAATTTCAGATCCTGTAAGGAGATGAGGCATCGAAGCCCTTCTGGGAGTGATGCCAGATTGGGGAGGCATCGAATTCGAAGATTGGAAAGTGAATTGAGGTTGCCGATCCCTTCTGGCAGTGATGCCAATTTAGGACAATCTCTAATTTCGAGGTGCTGGAGTAATGTGAGGTTGCCGATCCCTTCTGGTAGTGATGCCAATTTAGGACAATTTGAAATATGCAGTCTCTGTAAGGAGATGAGGCGACCCATCCCTTGATCTGGTAGTGATACCAAATTAGGGCAATCTTTAATTTCAAGCTCCTCAAGTAATGTGAGGTTGCCAATCCCTTCTTCTGGCACATATTCTATATCCTCAACGCTCTCAATCTCCAGAGATTTTAATTTGGAGGAGGGAACAAAGGAGGAGGTAAGGACCTTCCAGCTGCTTCTCACTAACAACAGTGTACCAAGATTTGGGTACAGCGGCATGGAAGTTAGATTAGGACAATTCAATATAACTAAAGTAGAAAGACAAGGAAATGAAGAAGCTGAAGCTGAAGCTGTTTCATTCCTCCACCATCCCTTGAGATTAGGGCAATAACTTAGAAAAAGACATTCTAAGGAGGGAAAGAAGGTCGTCGATGGAGAAGCAGCTGACATCATCATCTCATCATTGGCAAAGTCTTTAACCTTGTCTTCTGCTGATATGTACTCCAAATCCCTTAACTCGTAAAGCCAAAGACTCTTAAGAAAAGGTAAATGATCCAACGGTGGAAGATGTTGGCATCTATCAGAGTCATACAATCCGAGATTAACAATATTTGTGAGAGAATGAAACCAACTCGCAAACCTCGCACCCGGGTATCCCTCCACGACTAACTGTTTTAGACTTGAATGGGGCTGCAGTGCTTCCATTGACTCAATAATTACATCACTCTCCTCCTCAACCGCATCACTATTTTCTCTTTCGATGCGCATCCAATGTAAAGTCAACGAATAGAGATGTCGTTTCTCCTTCAAAACTGCACCATCATAATTCAATTCTGACACAATATCTTTCTTGTACCTCAAATTTTTGATCTCCAACTCTCCTCTTAAATCCTTCAGCTTCCCCAACTCATTGAGCCCTGCACTGCCCCTCAACATGGATTTGTTTTCACCCAAAACAAATATACTCAAAGTATGAAGACGAGTCAATTCACCCAATCCACGAGGAATCCGAGCCAATTTATAACAGCCTTCCAGAATGAGATGCCTCAAGTTGATCAATTTCTTAATGTCTCTAGGCAGTTCCACAAGAGAGTAACACTGTTTGAGATCTAGTGTTTCCAAATTTTGAAGTTTGACTATCCAATTTGGAAGTCTCTGAATGGGATTAAAACTAAGATCAAGATATCTTAAATGTTTCATTTTCCTAAGACATTTTGGCAATTTTGTAATTCTCAATCCATTCAAACTCAACATACGCAATGACTTAAAATTTGAAGCGATTGTTGCACAAAATGAATTATGGAATGACTTCTCCCGCCACCCTTCTTGGTGTAGGAAAAGAAAAGTCCTTAGCTTATTTGATTCCAGCAAGGATGTTGGTATTTTCCATTTCGACAAATCAACATCAAAATCGAAAGATACATGAAGAAGACGTTTTGCATCAAAATCAGTCTTATTGCGATTTATCATTCTGCTTCCCAACCCTGCCACTTTAACAGCAAGTTCATTCATGACATCATGCATTTTACAGCTTCTTATTATGCCACACTCATCTTTTTCTTCTTCTTGGAAAAAAGATCTCCAAACTAGTTCGTTATAATATTCATAACCAACATCTTCCAAGCACTCATTAGGATTTGAAGACTTAATGAACCCTTGTGCCAACCACTGCTTAATTAAATTCTCTACGGGAATTTTATAATCAGGCGGGAACAAACTACAATAAGCAAAACAATGTTTCAAATGTGATGGGAGAACATCATAACTCAGCTTCAGTGTCGGTAAAATATCATTTTCTTCTTGCCTTATTGTTGAAAACTTGTTATTCTTGAAAGCCGACCACTCAGTTTCTGGATCTCTAGTGTACAACATCCGTCCTATGGTCCTTATAGCAAGCGGAACCCCTTTACATTTTCTAGCAATCTCCTCCCCAAGGGCCTTAGTGGTTGAACTCGTTGGCTCTTTGCCATCTTGAAATGCCATTTTCGTAAATAAAGACCAAGACTGTTCTTCATTCAATCCCTTTAACTTATATGGTTTAGATGTGTCTGTTATCTTTGCAACTGTTTCACATCGAGTAGTTATTAGTATTTTACTACCTCTTGCACCACCCATCAACAAGTCTTTCAAGCTAAGCCATTTTTCACGATTTTCATTCCACACATCGTCTAACACAAGGAGGTATCTCTTCCCATCGATCTTCTTCCTAAGCTCCTTTTGCAACTGATCCATGTCAAGGTTATCATCTGCTTTTAGGATTTTCTTAACTAGTATATCCAACTGAAATGAATTGGAGACACACGTCCATGTTTTGGGCTCAAAATGATTTTGAACCTCTTCATCTTTGAAGACGAGTTGGGCAAGTGCAGTTTTTCCCGTTCCTCCAAATCCAACAATGGAAATGGTGGACACATTCTCTGTATTCTTTGTAGAGATGGGATCCAAATCCAACAAAAGTTGAATAATTGCTCTTTTATCTTCATCTCTCCCTATTATATTATCCTCGCGGACAAATGAGTGGGTGACCCTCTCTCTTATTACAAATCGTTCATCTTCGTGGTTCACTTGTAATTGAACAAAAATTCTATTCAAGGCAATCTCATGAAGTCTCTTGTTAAGATCTTTTATCTTATGACCCATTTTCAGCCCAAAAACAAGCTGATTTGAGCTAGAGAAGAACATGCGTACCTGCTTTGAAACACTATTATTTCCAGATACCATTTGTCTCCACTGAACTTCAGTATGAAACTCATCGAGCACGTCATCAGCTTCATAAACTGCATCTTCTACGCTTTGGAGCCACTCTTTGACTGCTTCATTGTTGGCTTGCTTTTGCTCAGCATCAAGAAGAACAGCTCGGAGTTGGGAAACTACAAGCTTAAGCTTTTGGAGCTTATCGTTGACACGCCAAACCAATCCAATGTCTTCAAAAGCACGGGAGCCTAACCTTTCAATGATCCCTTGTGCCATGTTGAAGAGGAATCCTTCTGCCATTGGAGAAAGGAAAAGAGTATTCAGTTCGAGAAAGGAAAAGAGTATTCTTGACGAAAGTTGTGGTTTGTTGATAAGAGTTATTTGGTGTGGAACAGCAAGTGGAGCAAGATTATTAATAATTGGACAAAGGAAAGAGAAAACATCCAGCAAATCACGTGGGAAAGCTTTGAATATTTGGTGTGGAACAGCAAGTGGAGCAAGAGTATTTATGAGCTTCCTTTACTCTCTCTCATTGACCATTCAGAGGGAGAGAGAGACAGAGAGAGATAATGGCCTGAAACAGGCGGCGGGAACACGAAAGTCTGAACGCGTTTACATTTATTCATGAAAAGAAGAGGAAAGCTCTGTCTGTGCATTTGTGTTGAGTTGAGTTGAGTGTGTGGATTATGTGCTTTACACAAACCCACCCAACTCTCAAAAAAAATGGGCAAAAAACACTTTTCCTCAATAATCTCAAAATGCCAGCTGGGAAAACAGTACTTTTCAATGCTGCATCACCTTCAACGTGTCAGACAGTGACTCCTCAATTCCCATGAACTTGCTTTAGTGCCGGGTAGATAGATGGCAGTTGGATTTGGGACCGAGCAATGAATAATGGTGTCAATTAATCACAGTTGGAGTGATTGCAGAGAAGATGAAGACAAAGAATTGATTATCTGAGAAGGGACTGAAATATAAGAAAGCTTCTTAGTGTTGTTGTTCTTTGACTTGGCCATTGATAGGATAGGCTGAGAGCCAGAGAAGCTCTGTTTCTTCTTCTTCAAAAGAAAAAAAGGACAAAAAAATCTGATATTGTTTGCGTGTTTTCTCTATTTATGAGCCTCCTTTACTCTCTCTCGTTAACATGTTGAGTGTTTGTTTTAACGGGCTTCCTCCTTTTCTCAGTGAGCGTATTTCATCCAGCAATTTTTTCAGAACTCCTTACTGGTTTGAGCTTTCTTTGTAGTTTCAATTGCCGCAACAAAGATATATGTCGAAATATATTATTAACATAGGTTCACTTGGTCAATAGAGAATGATCTTTGGTGGTAAGCAATCGGAAGATGGTTGAACTCTTGCATATTATAACATCCAAAAGAAGTCAACGCTTCACCTGGTTTGATATCGATCTCAGTTTCTTCACGGGTAATTTGGAATTGCAGTTTTAATTCAAAAGTTTTTTTAATACAAACAATTGGAACTACTGTTTTGATTAAGACGACAGACTAAGTTGGACAATATTTGGAAGCAAGGTAGTTGATTGAAACCACAAAGCTAAAACCAGGATGAAACACACTCGCGAGAGGAGGAAGCCTGTCAAAAACCTCAACGATGTTAACGTGAATTTTGGTGGGAAAAAAAAAAACCTCATTTAAAGTTTGATGACGTGTCATGTGTTAAGTGGTTAGATTGTTTTAGTGACTTAAATTTAACGAAATGCGGGTAAATGCACGGGACCTAAATGCAGAGGCTCATGATCCCACATTACATATGTATTTTACGTGTTATCTATTTTGATAGATGCTATTTTTAAGGAGGTTGAGTTCGAAATCGAATCTAGGATCTCGGATGCAGAGATAAATGCTCTTAATCACTCGTCACCTATATAATAGAATAAATGAAACATCATCGCATGATTTGAAAACAAATTCTAGTAATTCCAATTCCCCCATTAGGCCCATTGTACCACTGACCTCACCTGCAAGGTCTTATTACTTCTCAGCTAAGAAGAACAATGATTTACGCAGAAGGCAATTGTGGGAAGAAAATAAAGCAAGTTGGTGATCCAACGGCTTTCAAAATTGAAAAATCAAAGCAAATTCTAGCCGTTAGTTTTCTGCTTTTGTGACACCACAACGTGGCCACCCCATAAATCCAGCTCTTGACCTATGTTCTCTCTCCACTATGTGGGCCCCACTCCCTTCCCCAAATATCACGACATATTTGGGGAAGCAAGCAATCAGCCCAACTCTCTTCTTTATTTGTTCTCTCTAGCTAAAACTAAAAGCTTTTCTTTTCTTCATTCAAATAAAATCTTTGATTTGCAATGGCACATTTGAGCAGCAGTGTGATGAAGATGAAGGTCTTGGTCTTTGCCTTTGCCGCGGTGGCTTTCTTTTCGGCTGTGTCTTCGGCCCAAGATTTTGACGCTGCGCCCGCTCCCGCGCCTACTCAAGACCAATTTTTTCAAAGGCGAGGCGTATAGGTGAGGCGTTTTTAGTAGCGCTATGCAAGGCGTAAGCCTTGAAGCGTTGAGGCTGAAGCCATTTGAACATTAATTTATTTTAATAAGAAAAATTTATGAATAATACAATACGATTAGTATTTATGACAAATTTATTTTCCCTCTCTGTTTCTTTTGCATACTTCCACGTATGATTTTTTTCGATTCATAGCTATAAAACAATACCATTAATATTTCTAAGATACAAGTATGATGCATGTATGTCAAATTTCTATTATATCAGATAAACGAATAAGATAGTATAAAAAAAAATTGAAAAAAAATTATACGGAACTTCAAATTACAGTTTATTACAGTCAAATTATACAAATATGATGCATGTACATAAAAAAAAAAAATGACTTACTTGCAGTCGAAAGATGAAGAGAATTCTTGAAATTGATGGAGCTATCTGGTAAGGGTCTAAATTAGGGTTTTACATGTACTATACAATATATATATAGTCCATGTGTTAATATATTAATTTAGAGAAAGGAAAAAAAAAAAAAAAAAAAGGTAAGTAGAAAAGCTACAGAGGGTTGGAGTTAGAAAAAAAATAATAAAGAAAGTTATTAATTCTTGCAATAAGTTTATTACAATAAAGGTAAAGGAAAAAAACTGAAACAGTGTTTTTTTTTTTTTTTTAAACACCAAGTGAATCGACGTCGTTTCACTTTAAGATTTTTTAAAACCACTACAATCAAAACAACGTCGTTTCATTACAATAAACCTTAAAAAAAAGCAGGTCGTGTTCCTTGCGACGCCGTCTTCCTCGCAGACGATTTGCAGAGTTGAAAATTTCTTCCGATTCAGAAGTTTCAAGATATGATGCGCCTTGCAACGCCTCGCTTCGCCAAGCCACGTCTTGCAGCGCCTTCTCACGTCTTCCCAGCGCTAAACGTGCAACTCTTGAAATAGCCGACCGCCTCGGGCGTTTTCCTCCCGCCTCGCTCCGAAGCGCGCTCCGACGCGCGCGAAGGCACTGCTCAAGACAAAGGAGCAGTTCACTCTGTGGTGGCCTCAGGGGCTATGATCCTCTGCCTCCCGTTTTTCATGTCCATGGTTGCTCTCCTCAACCACTAGATTTTAATTATTATTTCCACCCATTTATTACTTGCTAGTATTAATTCTTTGGGGTTTTCAAATGAATTTCATGGAAGTGAGTCGGTGATTCTTTTATTTTATGTATGTATTTATAATGCGTGTATTTTCCTTTGATCATTCTTTATTGATGTGATACCATATTATAAATACAGAAAAGTATTGAAGGTTCTGAAACAAATTGTAGTTTTGGGAGAATTTATAAGCACTGCGTAATACAACTAACAGAGTCCCTCCAGCTGGAGTGATTGTGAGAAATCCCGGTGATAAAATGATTTGAGATAAAAGGATTTAGATTTGAGAAATGAAGGATTGAGAATAAATTTTCAACCACTTCGGTGATAACAGAGATCGAGAATCAAAAGAATGAACAAACAATCACGCACAACTCCAACACCACAGTTTTACGTGGTTCACTCATAATTGAGCTACGTCCACGAGGTTGCTAGGGTTTTTCATTAATTGAATAAGAAGATTACAAGTACAAGAGCACTCAAGTCTGTTCCAATCTGGTTTGGAATAGGAAACAAAACAAAACAAAACAAAAAATAAATTTAAAAACATGAAATCAGAACGGAGGAACGTTGCTCGACACTGCAGCACAAGATACCACACTTGGGATACTGAAGCTCTCTCAACTGCTTAAGTGCCCCACAAAACTGGAGCACACTTCGAACCGCACTCTTCCGGCACTCTTGCAATTTTCCAGTACTCTTACAAGGTCCCTGTTCCACAAAAGCTATTATCAACGTAATAGAACTAGAATGAAGTTTATGCAAGTGTAGGATATAACCAAGCACAGAAACTGATAATGCACGCAAACCAGACACAAGGATATAATATGTGAAACAAAAATCACATGCACATCATATAGAATGGAACATTATCTATCTGTTTGTGTATATAAGCCTAAATGTAGTAGCTCAAGGGTCGAGTCAATCCTATGATCAATACCCAGGTGCATTAACAGGGAACATACATTTGAATGATGGCTATTGGCTTTCTTCACTCCATCTGTTTCTTCTTCTCTCCACTGCATATATGGAAGTAACTAGATCGAAAGTAAACCAATGTTAGTACCATATGAACAATTTTTTTGAGCATTGAATAATTGAAAAATGTTTGTTTGATCCGTGGAAATATATAACAATTACATATGATGAAGTAGCTACCTATTATTCTTTTCCTAGTTCTTCAGAAGCCATAACGCCATCTAAGCTTAAAGAACACTTGGTCATGTTCGTTTCAGTATTTTATTTATGCTCATGAATACGGTTCAAGTGAACTTCAATTCTCCTCATGCACACCGTTCAAGGGAACTTCATTTCTCACACGGGACCTGAAAAGACAAGGAAGAAGGGAGAGTTAGCTGGTAATTGATTTCTTTAGAAAAGGACTAAGAAACAGAGATGTACAAACCTGAAAAATCTGCCTTCTTTGTTTTTGCTTTTCTGTATAAAGGAATAGTATTCAATTTCGAACTGGCTTAAAACGGTGAGGCGGCGCATCCGTTCGGGCAGTGATGCTGAACTCTGAATTGAAAGCCATCGAAGTTATGTGAGGTTGTCTGTCTCTTCTAGAAGGTAATGCCAAACTAAAGGAAAAGTCAATTTCCAATTGATAGAGAGTAGAACCTAGTGTCACTGTCTGACATCTTCAATTCCAAGATGACAAAGCACTACTCTCTCCACCCGGCCATCTCGCTACACTGCATGTTCAAAAACCAATGAAAGCTCTCATTTAAGCATTCAAAAGTATAAACCAGCTCAGGAAATGATAATGCATGCAAAGAAGACAGAAGGATATGATGTGGTAAATGTGTATCAAAGACCATATTCAACAGAAAGAGTATGGCATCCTACCAACAATGTTCATTCCTGGTAGATCAATCTGAATTTCATTCATAAATACCAAAAGCGGCGTACGCCTTTCTTCGAGGCTTACGCATCCCCTTCAAGGCGTAAGCCTTTTAGGAAGAAAAAAAAAAAAACATTTTTGGCATCTCTGAGGTGATTTTCTAGTGTTTTCTCCAGCAAAATAGTGGCTAGAACCACAGTTACCGAAATCAAGATGGAGTGGGAGAGCCACAGAGAGGGAGCCATGGAGAGAGACAAAGGGAGAGCCATGGGAGCTTTGAAATTGGGTCAGAAGTTTCGAAGCATCTGTTGTAAAAAGGCTCGGGTCTTTCAAAGACCCTTTAAACTTCCAACAAGTTTACCATATTATCCTCATTTAATTAATAATTTCAAAGACACCAATTTCAAAAGCCATAAGGAAATTTGAGAGTTACAATTACCTAAATTCATCACATGTACAACTGAGTCACTTGTATGATCAAAGCCAGGATGCCTAATCAGTTTCTTCTTTTAATCACTGCATATCCATGAAAGAAAAATAAGAAACAAAACCGAATGTTATTATCATGTGAACATACCAACAACAAAACAATGTTAGGATCAAGGGGTCATCATCTAATACATACATACCACTTTCTTGGTGACCTGCTGTTCCACAATCACAATCAAGCCATAAGAGTTTTTAGTGGGGACCCAATCTCCATTGACCCAACCCTTAATACACATGACCATCTGAAAAAGAAGAAAATGAACAAGCTGAGGTTGGTTGCCATTTGAATGAAAGTGTGAATGCAAAAGAAAGAAATTAGTTAGAAAAACACACCAGTATATGGATAAGTGTGGGATGTGAGCAATCTTGGACCAGTCCTCACCTGTTTCTTTCTGGCATCTTCTCTTTAAGATGGGGCAATCCTTAATTATCAAAAATTTTAATGAGGCGAGGCAACGAAGCCCTTCTGGGAGTGATGCCAAATTAGGGCAATCCGATATCGAAAGCAACTGAAGTGATTTGAGGTTGCCCATCCCTTCTGGTAGTGAAGCCAATTTCTGGCAATCCCAAATTTGAAGATTCTGTAAGGAGATGAGGAATCGAAGCCCTTCAGGGAGTGATTCCAGATTGGGGAGGCGTTCAATTTGAAGATCGGAAAGTGATTTGAGGTTGCCGATCCCTTCTGGTAGTGATGCCAATTTAGGACAATTTGAAATATGCAGTCTCTGTAAGGAGATGAGGCGACCCATCCCTTGATCTGGTAGTGATACCAGATTAGGGCAATTTTTAATTTCAAGCTCCTCAAGTAATGTGAGGTTGCCAATCCCTTCTTCTGGCACGTATTCTATATCCTCAACGCCGATAATCTTCAGAGATTTTAATTTGGAGGAGGGAACAAAGGAGGAGGGAAGGACCTTCCAGCTGCTATGATGTAACTCCAGTCTATCAAGATTTGGGCACAGCGGCATGGAAGTTAGGTTAGGACAATTCAATATATATAAAGTAGAAAGACAAGGAAATGAAGAAGCTGAAGCTGAAGCTGTTTCATTCCTCCACCATCCCTTCAGATTAGGGCAATTAATTAGATCAAGACTCTCTAAGGAGGGAAAGAAGGTCGTCGATGGAGAAGCAGCTGACATCATCATCATCTCATCACTGGCAAAGTCTTTAACCTTGTCTTCTGCTGATATGTGCTCCAAATTCCTTAACCCGGAAAGCTGAAGACTCCTAAGAAAAGGTAAATGATCCAACGGTGGAAGATGTTGGCATCTATCACAACCATACAATCCGAGATTAACAATATTTGTGAGAGAATGAAACCAACTCGCAAACCTCGCACCCGGGTATCCGTTCACGACAAACTCTTTTAGACTTGAATGGGGCTGCAGTGCTTCCATTAACTTAATAATTACATCACTCTCCTCCTCAACCGCATCATTATTTTCTCTTTCGATGCGCATCCAATGTAAAGTTAACGAATAGAGATGTCGTTTCTCCTTCAAAACTGCACCATCATAATTCAATTCTGACACCATATCTTTCTTGTACCTCAAATTTCTGATCTCCAACTCTCCTCTTAAATCCTTCAACTTCCCCAACTCACCGAGCCCTGCACTGTCCCTCAACATGGATTTGTTTTCACTCAAAACAAATCTACTCAAAGTACGAAGACAAGTCAAATCACCCAATCCAGGAGGAATTCGAGCCAATTTATTACAGCCTTTCAGAATGAGATGCCTCAAGTTGATCAATTTCTTGATATCTCTAGGCAATTCCACAAGAGACTCACATCTTGATAGATCTAGTGTTTCCAAATTTTGAAGTTTGACTATCCAATTTGGAAGTCTCTCAATGCAATTATCACTAAGATCAAGATATCTTAAATGTTTCATTTTCCTAAGACATTTTGGCAATTTTGTAATTCCCAATTTATTCAAACTCAACATACGCAATGACTTAAAATTTGAAGCAATTGTAGCACAAAATGACTTATGAAATGACTTCTTCTCCACCCACGGGTTTTGGCTTAGGAAAAGAAAAGTCCTTAGCTTATTTGATTCCAGCAAGGATGTTGGTATTTTCCATTTCGACAAATCAACATCAAAATCAAAAGATACATGAAGACGACGTTTTGCATCAAAATCAGTCTTATTGCGATCTATTATTGTGCTTCCCTCCCCTGCCACTTTAACAGCAAGTTCATTCATGAGATCATGCATTTTACAGCTTTCTATTATACCAAACTCATCTTTTTCTTCTTCTTGGAAAAAAGATCTCCAAACTAGTTCGTTATAATATGCATAACCAACATCTTCCAAGCCCTCATTAAGATTTGAAGACTTAACGAACCCTTGTGCCACCCACAGCTTAATTAAATTCTGTACAGGAATCTCATAATCAGGAGGGAACAAGCTACAATAAGCAAAGCAATGTTTCAAATGTGATGGGAGAACATCATAACTCAGCCTAAGTGTTGGTATAATATCATCTTCTTCTTGACTTATTGTTGAAAGCTTGTTATTCTTGAAAGCAGACCAATCAGTTTCTTGATGTTTAGGGTACAACATCCGTCCTATGGTCCTTATAGCAAGAGGAACCCCTTGACATTTTCTAGCAATCTCCTCCCCAATGGCTTTAATTGTTGAACTCTCTGGCTCTTTTCCCTCTTTGAACGCCATTTTCTTAAATAAAAACCAGGACTGCTCTTCATTCAAGCCCCTTAAGTTATATGGTTCAGCTGTATCTGCTATATTTGCAACGTTTTTACTACGAGTAGTTATTAGAATTTTACTCCCTTCTGCACCACCCATCAACAAGTCTTTCAAGCTAAGCCATTTGTTACGATTCTCATTCCACACATCGTCTAACACAAGGAGGTATCTCTTCCCATCTATTATTTTCCTCAGTTCTTTTTGCAACTGATCCATGTCGAACATGTCAGTTTTTAGGATTTTCTTAACAAGTATATCCAACTGAAATGAATTAGAGACACTTGTCCACATTTTCGGCTCAAAATGCTTTTGAACCTCTTCATCGTTGAATACGAGTTGGGCAAGTGCAGTTTTTCCCATTCCTCCAAATCCCACAATGGAAATGGTGGACACATTCTCTGTATTCTCTGTAGAGATGGGATGCAACAGAAGTTGAATAATTGCTCTTTTATCTTCATCTCTCCCTATTATATTATCCTCGCGGACAAATGAGTGGGTGACCCTCTCTCTTATTTCAAATCCTGAATCTTCGTGGTTCACTTGTTCTAATTGAATAAACATTCTGTTGGAGGCAATCACATGCAGCCTCTGGTTGATATTTTTAATCTTATGACCGATTTTCAGCCCAAAAACA
Organism: Prunus campanulata; assembly: GCA_034190965.1. Taxonomy (NCBI): domain Eukaryota; kingdom Viridiplantae; phylum Streptophyta; class Magnoliopsida; order Rosales; family Rosaceae; genus Prunus; species Prunus campanulata. The sequence continues at coordinate 1,422,039 of CM067209.1, forward strand.
GGCTGATTTGAGCTAGAGAAGAAGATGCGTACCTGCTTTGACACTTTATTATTTCCAGGCACCATTTGTCTCCACTGAGCTTCAGTATAAAACTCATCGAGCACGTCATCAGCTTCATAAACTGCATCTTCTACGCTTTGGAGCCACTCTTTGACTGCTTCACTGTTGGCTTGCTTTTGCTCAGCATCAAGAAGAACAGCTCGGAGTTGGGAAACTACAAGTTTAAGCTTTTGGAGCTCATCGTTGACACCCAAAACCAATCCAATCTCTTCAAAAGCACGGGAGCCTAACCTTTCAATGATCCCTTCTGCAATGTTGAAGAGGACTCCTTCTGCCATTGGAGAAAGGAAAAGAGTATTCACTTGGAGAAAGAAAAAGAGTATTCTTGCCGAAAGTTGTGGTTTGTTGATAGAGTTATTTGGTGTGGAACAGCAAGTGGGGCAATTGTATTAACAATTGGACAAAGGAAAGAGCAAACATGCATTAAATCACCTGGGAAAGCTTTGAATATTTGGCGTGGAACAGCCACATGTCATCTTTGACTGGTTTTGTCATCTTTGAAGAGGAAACGCCGAAATGTCATCTTTGACTGGTTTTGTCATTATTTTAATGGAGTAGTCCAATTGGCTGGTGACATGTGTGATAGCCGCTGGGGTTTTCCACTTTGAGAAATAAACAATTCTTTCTTTCTCCTTGTTTATTGTTTCCAAGTGGACGGGTGCTTTACGTCAACAACAATAGATGCCAGCTATATATGTTCATATTAATCTCTATTTTTATATTAAATAATAAGGAAAATTAGGTATTAGACATAGATAACTTTACTTTTTAGTATTTAAGACATTTGATATTTTGGTTTGGGTTTTAATACCAAGAAAAGAATTGTTATTTTGGATTAGGCCAAAGAGGAAGACCAGATTTGTTGACCCACCTTACATTAGTTATTAAAAATACAATTATACCCTTTTCATTTAAAAACCTAACCCAAATTCATTAGTTTCTCAGATCTCTCTCTCTCTCTCTCTCTCTCTCTCTCTCTCTCTCTCTCTCTCTCTCTCTCTCTCCGCGTCTTCTCCCTTTCTCCTCCCCTCTGTTTTGACCGACACCGACAAAACCCCCCAGCCACTGTCACGTCGGCCACCTAGCCACTGGACCGGTCAAGTTTTGACCGGCGTCTTCTCCCTTGCTCCTCTTCTTGTTGCTGCTGCTGTTGTTGGGCTCCCAAGTAAGAAAGTGTGTGAAGCCTGAGGAGCGGCTGTGAAAGCCATGGAAAAGGGAGGCTAAGAAGGTGCTCTGTGGTTTTTTACAATTACTTTTTGGTCTTGTTGTTGCTGAGGGGATTGTTTTAGGAGTTGGAATTTCATGGCCTCGTTTATGTGGTTCAGAATAAAAATCAAAGCAGGTTCATATATTAATGAATTTTATTTGAGAACAAAGTTGAATGGAGATTTAGAATATTAGTATCATTTGTGTGAGCTTACAGGTTTCATATTTGTTTGATGATAGCTAAAGGAGGTACTTTGAATTGCATATATATATAGATACTATGCAGCTAATTTTTGTTTCCCGATGAAGTGCTTTTTGGTTAAATTCTTATGTGCTTTAACTAAATTTTTGTACCTCATGATTTGGGTGTATATTGACCAATTTCAAATTTCAAATTTGATTTGTGGACGACATGATAAATATTTAAGTTACAAGTTATAACCTATTTGAGTCCTGCCCTTTTGGTTCATAGTCTGTGTGCGGTTTTATTCCTGTACTGTATTCAAGCCCAAAAAAAAAGAAAAAAAAAAAAGAGAGGGTCAATTAGCTGATTTAAACAGAGGAAACATTGATACTTCACTGTATAAAATAGTCAGTTTGGAATGCTATCTGCACATAAGTATAAATGTTGAATGCTAATATTTCCTTGAAACAATCTCATTTCTTTCCTAATGTTTTCCTTGGCAATATATGAGTTCTCTCTTCGAAAGTAACATAAGTTATTCGTATGCAATTGAAGAAGAATTAGTAAATGAATGCTTGTACATTTACTAATCTACAAAATGCTAAAATGCAAATAGTTTAACTAGAGCGAAAAAGCAGTACCATTTATGGTGCCATTTTTTGTTAGTTGCTCAGTTCTTGTGATATTAATTTCATATCAGACTTCACATCAATAAAAAGATCTATTGTTTAAATCTCCAGCTTGCATCCTTATTATTTTAGTCGTTGATATCTGTTGTCATGGTTTTTGCTCTTTCCTTAGCCTTCAACCTCACCAATTGAAAGAGTATAGGCTTCCCAACATGTTTTGAATAAAAAAAACTATTGTTTTGTTTTGTTTAACTTTAGAGCTGAGCATTTTTGCCCAGGCTCAGCATTTCAGTGTCTATTTTTGTATTGCAGTTTTTGTTTCTGCATCGTAGTTTCTGTTTCTGCATCGCAGTTTCTGTTTCTGCATCGCAGTTTCTATTTCTGCATTGCAGTTTCTGTTTCTGCATTGCAGTTTCTATTTCTGCATTGCAGTTTCTGTTTCTGCATTGCAGTTTCCATTTTAGTACTTTCATCTTGGTTCCTCCATTTTGCTTCTGATTTTTTTTTAATTTTTAAAACCGTTGATCGTTTATATAAATATTGTTTAATTGAATAAATATTACAAAATCAAGTTTGGTGTAGTGGTTTGTGAGTGAGCCCTCTTCCTTTGAGGGTCAAGGTTCGAGTCCCTTTAATGACACAAAATCTTCTTTTTTTTTAAAAAGTGAATAAGGGGCGGCAGGTGGCTGGTCGGAGGTGGCCGGCGGCGGTTGGTCGGAGGTGGCTGGCGGCGGCTTGTTGGAGGTGGCCGGAGGCGGCTTGTCGGAGGTGGCCGGAGGCAGGTGGTTGGCCGGCGGTGGTGGTTGGCTGCATGTGGACATGTGGCATAGTATGCTTGCCTTAGAAGGAATGGCATTGTGTGTAATTTTGATATTTTTTAATGATATTTTTGTAAAATTGGGTACTCATTTTGGTCTTTGGCCTTATGCTAATTAGATGAAATTGTATTTCTTTCTACTAAATTAGTAAACTATATTATGGTTTAAAACTAAAGCTCCCTAAATAATATCATGTAATCGTTTTCATATTAATTATTATCTTCTATAGGCATGCCAATTTTTTATTTTTTATTTCTAAGCATATCAATTAGTATTTATTTATTTAATAGGCTTTTCAAGCCAGTTATGTTTTGCATAATTTTACATTATAATTAAGATATCAACTGTGACCTAATGTGTGCAATTAATATTTTATATAAAAAGAGATAAAAGATAATACAAAGAATATCAACATTTGGTATAGTGACAGTTGTTTCTATTTGATTGGAGTTGGTTTTAAATTCGACTTAAATAGACTAAAGATTGATACCTATTATGGTAAGTTTGATTTTATTGGATTAATACATGTTAAATTTCCCAAAAGGGGAATGCTAGCTATATTTAACATGATCTTCAAGGCTTCCTTTTTAAGATCATATCTACAAAAAAAAAAAAATCAACCCTATCAAAAATTATTCAAACATTTTATTGGTATAAAATAAATAGATGTACTTAATTTTTTAAATAGACACAAGTTTGACATTAAAAATTAATGATTTCGACTATCATACAAGTTACAACATACCAAAAAGATGAAAAGGAAAACATAAGTCAGTTATTTTTTTGTAAATGGGTTCTTTCTTGAGTGCATGTTCATAGAAAAACAAAATGAAAAATTACTTTTGTAACCAAAAATAAATAAAGAAAGAAAAGAACTTTTATTACTTTGCACTTACGCCAAAATGCCCAAAACCAATGAAATTCTTCACAATGAAATGATGCATAAAGATTAAAGAGATATAGACCAATAAATCTGCACTACCAACCGTAGTTTGTCTTAACAAGTTTAACGGAATTATGTCATTTCTAAAGTGGCAGTAGGTAGTAGCTGGCTATCTCTGCGAGCAGTGGCGGACCCAGACTTCCGTTCTTCTGGGGGCTTTAAAAAAAAATCCAACCGATATATGGTCAAACAAAAAATATTTGGGTTTAAAGTGAACTTGATGACTAAGTTCTCCACAAAATTACAGAATGAGTGTACTTGGTGAGATCTTTATTCTTCTTTTATAACGTAGGGTTTTTCTTTTTTAATATAAACTTTAAGTTTAAAGTGTATGTATTGGATAGGCCATGTGGGGGCTCCACCTAAGAAAGACCTAAAAAAAATTAAAAAATATGAGTTTGGGTGGGATTATACAGCTGCAACTTTTTTGTAAGTGTGGGCAAGTGCCCTCAATTGTCCTACATTGGGTCCGCCAATGTCTGCGAGTTATTAGTTTCATCTTTGCTTTTCCTGCTTCTTTACCAAAAATAAAATAAAATGAGGCAGCCTAATATTGGGTTGGTGATCAAACGAAATCTGGAATTTACCATAAAATTGAGAGAAATCTCATGATTTATTGATGATTATAATAGGAATAACAACCCTAATATCTTAGTTAAAGTTCGTTTAAATACTACCTCAAACCCTATTATTACTAGGAATACTAATTGGAATCAAAATTCCAACATTATTATTAAAACTAAAATTGCTAATTTAACCTAGCAAACAACATTATTCAGCCTAAGAAGATCGTAGTTCATAGCTCAGCCGTGAGTTTGATTTGTCTTGTCATTCTCTTCGAAACGCCAGGTTATGGGCCCAAATTAAAGCTTGGAGCCAAAACATGTAACTGTTAGATTTTGATGTTACCCTTATCAAACTGCTCCTTGATCATCTCGACTATATATATGTTCCACATCATAAAATTTACAGACGCAAAAGTGATCTACTGATTGGTTCAACAATAGTATAAGCTACTAATTAATTATCTGCTTCAATTGGAGTACCATACACATAGCAGTAAATATAAGAAAGGTGCATATATATACCGCGATGGAACTAGCTAATTAAGATCAATGGATTGAATGCTCACATTCTAATAATTTGCCCTATTTGTGGATTTGATATTGATCAAAGGGGAATACTAGCAACCTTCTCTCTAACCTTCTCTTTTGGACCTTCTCCCTTTTCCTCCTGACATATGTGTCACTTTCTTTACACTTAAAACAATGTAATTAATGAATCCAAGCAAGTTAACATTTGTTTTCCAAATTTATCCTTATTATATGTATTTATTTTAATATTTCCCTAAATTTATTATCCTAATTTTTTACAACTTTCTTATCACCTTGTTAAAAAATTAATGAAGAAAAAACGTTTATTTTTTTTAAGACTCCAAAGGGAATAAGGAGACATTCAAATAAGACTTACCGAATTAATGGTTTGAAAAAAATATTCAATAATCAGACTTACCGAATTAATGATTTGAAAATGTAATCAATGAACTTCCTTTGAAAACAGACTTCCTTTTGTGGACGTCTTTTGTCTGTATATATAAAAAAAAAAAAAAACAATCTTTCTTTTGTGGAATTTTTTTTTAGGTCATTCTCGTGTTAAAAAATAAAACATTGACGTTTTCCCTCTAAAAAAACATTTTCTTTTTAGAAAAACTGTCATTTTAATTTTTTTTTTTACACGTGGTAAGAGAGTTGTAAAAATTTTTGGATAAATTGAGGACAATATATTTAATAAGGGTAAACTTGAAAAACAGAAAGTGGTTTGTTTGATGTATTAATGTCATTGTTTTAAGTATATGAGAAGTGACACGTGTCATGAAGAAAAGGAAGCAGGTACAATAGAGAGAGTTGAATAGAAGGTTGCTAGCATTCTCCTTGATGAAATGCTTACTTTTCGTCTCATTCAACTACAATATAATTTGCCCTGTTGTGGATTTGATATTGATCAAATGCTTACTTTTCGTCTCATTCAACAACAATCACAGAAGCTAAATCATCATTATTAATATTATTATTAGTACTCACCAAATTATTGAGATTATATTAATCCAATGGGGTTGTTGAGTGGTTAAGATCATATGAATAAGAAGTTGAACAACCAGGGTTTTAAATCAAAGGAAAATAAGAGTGGAGAAGATCCACGATCCAGGGTTTCACTTTCAAGGACTGTTCTCTGGGCCACAACTTTTGAAAACTTTTCCGTTGGGTCGTATGATGAAAAGTAAAATTCTAATTAACAGTGCACAAACAAGTCTTTCCACATGGGTCGTTGTGTTGTGCTGCATGCATGCCAGCTTTTTTTGTCTGTGTTGTAGCCTTTTGAAAGTGCATTCTAGCTTGGTTTTGGTACCGCATGGCCAGGCCTATATACTTTTCTGTGCCCTCACATGGTGATGGGGACGGGGTCGTCATAGCTTCTGAGAAATTGTTGGTGAGGTCCCTCCCCCTTGGTCACCCGTTCGAATCTGAGGAAAAAGTTACCCCCTCTCTAATCACTGTAAAAGAAAAAAAAGGGAGCCATTTCCTTTCAAAAGAAAAAAAAGCCACTTTTTCTTTTACCCTCAGTTTAGGTGTAAATGATTTTATACAAGGCCTTTTTTGCGTTAGAATTCTTGTGAAAATTTTAATTCATTTAGTCTGACATTCAACACCAGAAGAAAGCCAGAAAATCTTTTATACAAGGCTTTTAAACAGTATGGCCAACAGGTAATTGCTTGCACAATTTTTTAAACAATGAGAGCAGCAAACCACCAACTTTTCATGTAAAACCAGTAGCAGGAACTAAGTAAGTGATACTTGAAATAATGATAAAGTGCACCAAAACAAAAGAAATTGGAAAATATACAACTTTTTTGTTTTCAGGTTCATGTTCCACAAAAGCTTCATTCAATTTGAAAAATGAAATTACGAAAAATAAATTCATTATACAACTATTTTTGTTAGATGCACAATATTATCGTGCTTTCATGAATCTCTTGTTGGATTATTTGGTTTATGGATGCTACTTTTCCTGTAAAACATCACAGAAAATATATATTAGAAAATTATAATTTACATTGTTATAGTAGGTTAAATAAAATTAATGAAATTACAGCAAGATGCTTATCTTTTGGGATGTAGAAGATCATTCTCCCTAATACTTGAGTAGAATAATAGTTTTAGGTTGAGGCGTGTCATTCACTGTCCTTAAGAGTAGATTTCGCCATTCGGAGACAATGTCTTGGTGTAGCAATGTTGTATGGCGCCCTAACTCGAATCTTTCCCTTAATAAAAGAAAACAAATTGGAACACAAACTCAAGAATGTGGAGGAGAAAATAATGAAGAAAGGTGCTAAAAAATCTCTCTCCAACGTTTTTCTTCTTGGTGTATATATATGCTTATTGACTCCGGTGAATATTGGGTTATTAACCAAGCAGTTAAACCACATTGCACTATAAGAACAAAACTGAAGGCTATTGCTCAAATAGTAAAATCTGATCCCAACTAAGCAATTAACTCATGCTATAAAAGCTTTGGAATCAAAACCTTCACCAACTATTGTAAAACCAAATTCATTTAACTTATTTAAATGATAAATAAATTGATACAAAAGTTAACAGAAATAAACCTATTAAAACCATAAAGGAGATATCAAAATCGACAACAAATTAACGTCCAATTTATTCAAAACCAATACTAAAGAAGTTTATAATTTTCATAAAATAGAATTAAACCAAACATTTAAAATTTATCTTTCAACATAAATTAGATATATAAATTTTGTATTTTGAAATACTCGCAAAAATTCCAACATCTCTTACATCATTCATTGGCAGGAAGACTTGCAGAGAAATTTGGCTTAGTCTGCAAGACAGATTCAATACAAGTGCCAATGTAGAACTGCTATGACAAAGATGATTTGAACAATGCTAAATTTGCTACAATAACAAGAACCACATTATATTGAATGTATTTAAAATAACTAGATGTCGTACATTTGAAATTGATTTAAAATGACTACATGTAAGGAATCATTTGAAATCAATTTGTTTTCTTCATTTCTTTCTTGTTCAGATCTTGGCATACATGAATTACAATAGTCCATACAAACAACTTTGCCTTATAATTTTATCTAAATCCATTGTTTTGAAGTTCCTCCATGTAGCCAAATTCTCGACAAATCAAAATATGAAAATCCAATTTTAGTATAAGATACAATTTATAGCAATATTAATACCTCAATAAGTCAATGTATACTTTATACTAGAATCTCATAAAATCGTGTTTACTTATTTAAGATGTAAGGAATATAAACAGCCCAAAATATCATTGAAAACATTAGTATTTCAAAAGTCCATTTTTCATACCGAGTCAAATTTTAAAAGAAAACAATTTTTCAAGTAGATGTGGAGAGACTTGTTGTGGCATTCTTAATTAGGGATCCCGAGCCTCTGCATTTAGCATCCGTGCATTTACATGCATTTAAGAGAATATTAACCATTAGATTAATCTAATGAATTTTAATAACCCCACATCATCATAATTTTATTAAACCAAAAATAACCATTTGCACCTTATCATATCTATTCAATAACTTTGAAAAAAATAAAATAAAATACCCCAGCACCAGCATCTACTCCCTCTCGATTTGGGATCACTGACTCTCAACCAGGCCCAAGAAGAGAATTTATGAAATCCGGATCTTTTTAACATAGTACTGCAATTAAATATGTAAATTCACAAATGAAAATTAATTGGCCACAAATACTGCATATGAAAATCTTATATGTGCTTGCCAACTACAGAACCTAGTAAAAAAAAGTGTGTGAGAGGAAAAGAGAGTGAGGGACGGCTGCCATGGCTAGCAGTGGGGGTAGGAGGCTGGGTCAAGGAAGAAGTTTTTTTTTTCATTGCGGGAAGACGGTTGCTACTTGATAGGATACCTTTTTATTTTTTTCATTTTATTTTTTTTATTTCAAAGTTATTGAACAAATAAGGTGCAAATGGTTACTTTTTGGTTTAATACAATTATGATGATGTGGACTTATTAAAGTTCATTATATGTGTGTAAATATACGGATGTTAAATGCAGAGGCTCATGATCCATTAATTAGAATTCTACTTTTCATCAGACGTTTTACCACAAGTCAGCTGTTTTATAAAAGATTGTTTATCTTTCTTTTCGATTTCAGTGTTTTCTTTTCCTTTTTTTTTAAATGGTCGAATGATGAAATTTCATTACGAAAAACTCACCCAAGAGGATGCACTACTACAAAAAACGAAATAGACGACGGTAATCCACCGTCGTGTATCATGGTTTACAACCGACGAGAAATCGACCGCCGTCTTTTCATACATGAAATAACGACGGAAAATAACCGACGTAGTTAATATAGTACACGTCAGTAAAATACTAAAACCGACGTAGATTTCATACATAAAACCTAAAAAAGAAACCTTTCGACTATAATAGACGACGGTTTTAGTAAAACACTGACGTTGAAATAATGTTAAATGTCAAAAACAACTACAAAACCGACGTAAATATGTTTATCGACGTCTCTAAATACACAAAAACCGACGTGTAAAACTTAGAAAACGTCTTGGTTAGTAAATACTACGTTCACTAAATGAAAAAACTGACGTCTTAAACATATAACATGGCGTATATTTACATAAACAGACGTAAAAACAACAATAACCACGACCATTTATATCACCACAGACGTTAAAAATGATTTTGACGGCTTGAACACAAAAAAAACGACGTGGTTAATATAGAACACGTCACAAAAGAACTAAAACCGATGTCGATTTGGTACATAAACGCATAAAAAAGAGACCTTTCGACTATAATAGACGACGGTTGTATTAAAACACAGACGTTTAAATAATTTTAAATGTCAAAAACAACTATAAAACTGACGTAAATAGTTTTATCAACGTCTCTAAATTAAATAAAACCGACGTGTCAAATTTACAAACCGCCGTGGTTAATAAATACTACGTTCACTAAATGAAAAAACTGACGTCTTAAACATATAACATGGCATATATTTACTTGAACAGACGTAAAAACATAAATAACCACGACCCTTTATATCACCACAGACGTTGAAAATGATTTTGACGGCTTGAACACAAAAAAAACGACGTGGTTAATATAGTACACGTCACAAAAGAACTAAAACCGACGTCGATTTGGTACATAAACGCATAAAAAAGAGAAGTTTCGACTATAATAGACGACGGTTGTATTAAAACACAGACGTTTAAATAATTTTAAATGTCAAAAGCAACTATAAATCCGACGTAAATAGTTTTATCAACGTCTCTAAATTAAACAAAACCGACGTGTCAAACTTAGAAACCGCCGTGGTTAATAAATACTACGTTCACTGATTGAATAAACTGACGTTTTAACGATATAACATGGCATATATTTACTTGAACAGACGTAAAAACAACAATAACCACGACTATTTATATCACCACAGACGTTGAAAATTATTTTGACGGCTTGAACACAAAAAAAAACGACGTGGTTAATATAGTACACGTCACAAAAGAACTAAAACCGACGTCGATTTGGTACATAAACGCATAAAAAAGAGACCTTTCGACTATAATAGACGACGGTTTTATTAAAACACAGACGTTTAAATAATTTTAAATGTCAAAAACAACTATAAAACCGACGTAAATGGTTTTACCTACGTCTCGAAATAAAACAAAACCGACGTATAAAACTTAGAAACCGCCGTGGTTAATAAATACTACGTTCACTGAATGAAAAACTGACGTCTTAAACATATAACATGGCATATATTTACTTGAACAGACGTAAAAACAACAATAACCACGACCATTTATATCACCACAGACGTTGAAAATTATTTTGACGGCTTGAACACAAAAAAACGACGTGGTTAATATAGTACACATCAGTAAAAAACTAAAACCGACGTCGATTTGGTACATAATCGCATAAAAAAGAGACCTTTCGACTATAATAGACGACTGTAATAGACGACGGTTGAAATGAATTATAATGATATACAGAGCTATGAATTAATGTCATACAAAGCTTGCAGAATGAAAATGTGATCGGAATTAAAATGATATACAGAGCTATGAATTAATGTCATACAATTAACTGCATAACTAATGTCATACATTACAACAATCAATCAATCCATATATCTTCACACCCATCTCTAATGTTCTCACTCCCAAACTCACCCACTAGGTCATCAAATGTGTCAACATTTGGTATCCCTCTAGAAAATGGCTCACACTCAATTCTAATATCACCTAGCACATCATCACCAATAACATCATTATATTCTCTATTAGGCATTGATAACACTACCGACCAACCACGATGCATTGGGTCGTCAACATAAAATACTTGTTTGACTTGAAAAGCCATAACAAATTGGTCATTCCTATGTCCAATTTTACTCAGATCTACAAGGGTAAATCCAAGTTCGTCGACTACAAGGCCCGAAGTGTTATCTATCCAATCACACCTCAAGACTGGGATTCTAAACTTTTGGTAGTCAAGATCCCAAATTTCTTGAATAACCCCATAAAAACCCATATTGGAGACAATAGGGTTTTTATCCTTGGCACTAGCAACTTGCATAGTATGTGCAAGTAAATAAACTCCACTATTTTGGACAGTTCGCACATCATCCTGTGCCTTGGTGCTAAATTTGACACCATTAATAAGATAGCTCCTATATGATGGCACTACCATGCTTGGACCAGCTGCTAACCATCTCAAATTTTCTGATATGCCATTATAATCTTCCCCATTAAATTCACTTTGAACCTACAAATTAAACATATATATTAATTCAATCTAACATATATATAGAAAGAAAGAAAATTAAAATAATAAATTGAATATGTCATTCAATAACATATATACCTTAACACGTAGCCATTGAATGAAAGTGCTATTGTGCTTATCTTGTAGCCACTTTGTTCTCTTTCTAAATTTCGAATAAGTGGTCTTGATGTGGATCATATGTTCCCTACATATAACCGTCAACTGATTTTCTTGCAGCATGCCAAGTCAAACTCTTAGCTGTCTTATGTGATTGAAACATCCTTTTAAACCTTGGAATTGGAGGAAAATACCACACCACCTTCGCTGCCACACCCTCTTTCAAGAACCCATCCTTGGTTTCCTTCCACCTTGAGATACCACAAGTAGGACAATTAGTTGCATTCTCATACTCCTTCCGATACAAAATGCAGTCATTGGAACATGCGTGGATTTTCTCATAACTCATCCCTAAAGCAGACAAAGTCTTTTTTGCCTCGTACATAGAGGAAGGTAGTGTATTTCCTTCTGGAAGAAATTCTCCTTGAAGTATCAATAATTCTGTAAAGCAAACATCACTCATCCCATGTTTTGCTTTCAAATTATATAACTTCACCAAAGCCGACAACTTCGTGTACTTACTGCAACCAGGGTACAAGGGTTCATCGCCATCCCCAATCACACTGGCAAACTCATAAGGATCAGATCCAATATTGGCAAAATCATTATCATCCATCCCTAATTCTTCAGAAACATAACTAAACCTACTTTGCTCATCTTCTTCCACATTTCTACTAGCATTGGTAGTCCATTCCCAAGGTTCTCCGTGCCATCTCCAAATCTTATAGCTTTGGTCAATTCCATTAAAGTATAAGTGTTCCCTTATAATTCCAACCCCAAACAATCGAATATTCCCACATTTAACACATGGACAACGAATCTCAGTTGTATTTCCAAGATTTTGTAACGCAAAATTCAAAAATCCTTCCACCCCTAACTCATATGCCTTCGATCTTCTATCCGCATGCATCCATGACTTATCCATCTTACACTCTATCAAATTAATATAAATATATATATATTAAAGTGGAAAGACCAGCAATGAAACACTACCTCATTCAAATAGCAGAGAACAAAATGAAAATTAAATATAAAACATGGAAAAGACGACGGTTTATAAAAATAATCGTCGTTTAATATACATTCCGACGACGGCATCTATAGTCACCGTCGTCATTAAGATACCCAGACCCAGAAATTTGAACGGTGTTCTGGTAGCCTAAAGACAACGTTTAATGGAGAAACAGTCGTCTTTAGGCTACCAGTTGCGGCTTAAAACGTAGACGACGGGAGTAAATGAACAACCGACGTATAATAAACATTTGGACGACGGTTTGATCCTTCAACCGTCGTCGTAGTTAAAAAAAAAACAGCTTAAATCTCCCATCCCCATTCCTTTTCCAAGAACCCATGGCCAAACAAACATAAAAGAACCCAAACAGAGAGCAATTATTACAAGATTGCAAACACCAAAACCCTAATATAGCTACCAACGAAAACATTTATGGATTTAAGAAGAGATTAGGGTTGTACTTACATGGATATTGAGAGAGAGCTGCGAGAATATAACAACTGCTTCAGAGAGAGCTTGGAGAATCTACGTACCCAATGCTTTGAGAGAGAGCTTGGAGAATCTACGTACCCAATGAGAGATCTTGAAAAATCTACGTACCAAATGCTTTGAGAGAGATCTTGGAGAATCTACGTACCCAATGCTTTGAGAGAGAGCTGAGAGAATATAACAAAAGCTTGAGACAGAGTTGAGAGAATTAGGATTAAAGGGACTAGAGTTGTACTTACATGGATATTGAGAGAGAGCTTGGAGAACGAAAACTTTCAGACAAATTTATGTTGAAGAGAGAGAATGAACTATTTGAGGGTTAAAGGGAAATTCTGAAAATTTTAAGTCGCGGTCAAAAATTTTTAAGTACCGCGTTTTTCAACCACGACGGTCAACACTTATAATGACGTCTAATAATTACTTACAACGGCGGTTATAATACATTTACGACGTTGTAAACACTAAAGACGTCGCTATTTTATAACTGACGTCGTCAACCGAATTCAATTAGTCTTTGTTAATGTAGTTGACCAAAAATAGCGGGAGAAAACCGGCGTCGTTTCAAAAAACCCTAAACCCTAAACCCTAAACCCTAAATTGTAAAATAATTTTTAAAAAATACACAAGTACGAGAAAAATGAACCGAAAATTGCTATGGATTCCTTACAACATTGCCTTCTACAATAGTAGGCTAAAATATGGATTTCATAATTTTGAATTTATGGGCACCAATGGATCACATAAACCTTAGGGTTATGTTATGTAAAGTATAAGGAGTACAATGCTTTGTCTCTAAATTTGTTTGAATTTTGTTATCATTTGAACTTTGAAAACTAAAATTACATTTTTCAGGCCTTAACGGGCAAGATATTGTCTCAATCAGTGCATAGAATTTGCCGGTGTATTTTTCGGATTTTGTTTTGAATATATTATTAATATTAGTAATTAAATACAATAAAAAAATATTTCCAAAATTATATTTTTTAAAGCTTTAGGATAGAGACAATATTCCAATGCTTGGTAGTTTTCAGTATAATTTTTGGATATAGTTATGAATTTAATATGGATTTAAATAAAATATAAAAGTCAATAACAATTAAATTAAAAATGACTTAGCCGACGTTGTATCCCTTTACAACGACATTAAACATAAAAAACCGACGTTGAAACTATATTTAAGAATATACACAGGATGAATTAATTATAAACCGTCATTTTAGTGTATATAATGGACGTTGTTTAAATATATAAAGGCGGATATTTAATAATATCCGCCTTTGTATAATATTACAACGTCGTTAATGTTATACTAACCGACGTAGTATATGAATACAAATTCATTTATAAAGGATGAATTAATTATAAACCGTCGTTGTTACTAATATTAAACGTCATTTTAGTGTATATAACTGACGTTGTTTATATATATAAAGGCGAATATTTAAGAATATCCGCCTTTGTATAAGATTACAACGTCGATAAGGTTATACTAACCGACGTAGTATATGAATTCATATTCTTTTATGCATGATGAATTAATTATATACCGTCGTTGTTATTTCTATTACACGTCATTTTGTTGTATATAGCTGACGTTTTTTTTTTATACAAAGGTGGATATTTAGAAATATCAGCCTTTGTATATTATTACGACGTCGATAAGGTTATACTAACGGACGTAGTATATGAGTACAAATTCATTTATACAGGATGAATTAATTATAAACCGTCGTTGTTTTGACTATTACACGTCGTTTACTGCAATACGACCATTGTGTACACGTATGAGACGTGTAAATTAGAATCAGACGTCGGTGTTTGGGAACTAAACAAATTTTTAAACAAAATTTAATTTTGTTGATTTTTGTTCTCTTGATTACAACAAAATATTTATATACATTTTAAATAATCTAAATTAAACATTGTTCATAAATATTTATCTACATCAATTATCCTTCGGTAATTGCTTGTTCACGAATTCTGCCCATTCATGCCTAACTTCGTCAATATCCTTTTGTGTATACTGAAGTTTATCTTTTTTCTTGTCAAACTGCAAAATAAACCAAAAAACCGACGTGTTAAAAGAATACAAACGACGGTTAAACAAAAATATGACGTAGTAAAATAAAGAAAGTATATCTAAAATGTTGCGTTTTACCTTCTTTTCGAAATTTAGGTCTGGATCATGAATTATATCTCTCATGAATCGCATCACGTAATAGCCACACTTTACACTTGTTGGTTGTTCAGGAGTGCCGTGTAGATTTTTCCAAATGGCCTGCTGTTTACGTGAATTTTTGTTTATATGAATGTTAAACATTTTAATTGACCTGTTACAAGAAAACAAAGGGTGTTAAATACAAATAGTAACCGTCGTGGTAAATCAGTCAAAACGACGGAGTTTTTTAAACAAAGACGTTATATTTTGTTTAAAACGGCGGTAAAACCTAACCGTCGTTGTGTAACGTTATAACGTCGGTAAGAGTAAAAAACGTCGTATGACGAAAATTGTGCAGAAAAAATTAAAACGTTCTTAAATAAAACGCAAACGACGTGGTAGTTAAATTAAAACGACGTTTTTAAGAAAATACTGACGTGGTAGTTAAATTAAAACGTCGGTAATATCTTCCCGTCGTTATATTATATAATAACGTCGGTATTAGTAAAAACCGTCGTTTATTTAAATACTTTATAGGAAAAATCATAAATCAGAAGAAATCAACTTACGTATTCACTATATTTTTCATTTCGTCGTCAACCATGCGTTTTGGCAGTGAATTCATGTAATAGGCAGTCTCTGTTAATGGTCTCACAATTACCATCACCCAATGACCCCTGCACATAATGATTCATATTAGAAAGAAAAATATTAGAAGCCTGGATTATAAGGCAGTGAATTCATGTAATAGGAAAATACTTTAAATGGTACTAACCCTGGATTATAAGGGACCAAGAAAAATTGATTCCCATCTGCTGTATTCAGGCGGTTTGACAGGTTTTTTATTCGGTCTGATATTGATCCAGCTCCATAGCTCACTAGCCCAGGGTCCACGAGGCCAACAAGGTTTACAAGATTTGCCATTTTTAAATAGTCAAATAGGAACCTAAATATATGAAAGTCAATTAAATGAGATTTTAATTTAAAAGAAAGGAAAATGTAAAACAAAATGGGATTAGGGAGAATTACCTCATGTATACTGATATCACTGTGGTTCCTATCTCAACCATTGAACCAAACTGCAAAACATCCTCAGTGAAGAGGAAGGTATCATGCTCAAAGCCAAACACTTCCTTGGGCATGTGAATTGTTAGAGCCTCGTTACCATTAGGCAACAACTTGGTCTGGAAATGTTGGCATAAGGCTAAAAGAGGAGGTGGCATATCTAGCTTTGAGAGATCCTGTTTAAAGAAATTAATAAAGAAATATAAGTTAGTTTGTGTGTGAACTAAAATAAACGACTCTAACTAAACAAAAAAAACAGACGTGGTATATAATATAAACGACGGTTTCTCGTTAATACTGACGTTGTATTGAATTTATAACGTCGCTATTCTATAGAAAGGTCGTCTAATATAAATACAGTTAATGAAATCATGAAATGAACGACGGTTTATAAAAGCGTCGTGGTATATAACGAAACACGACGTGTCTTGTAAGAAACAGACGTATTTACCGTCGTTATTTTAAATTTTAACGTCGGCTATTAAAAGGAGCGACGTCTTTTTAAAATTTAAAATGCAGAAATATAAATAAGCAGAGATTTTACCGTGTCCTCTTTCTCTTTTGCAGCAGTATCAGCTTCAGGCTTCGGATCTTCTAATTCCAAAGCTAGGGGTCTGATATTAGTGGCCCCAGAGCAGCTTGCCTTATCAGACATTGGATTTTTTGGGCTTTGATCTTGAGGGGGTAAAATAATTGGAGGAATTGGGGTTTGGAGCATCTGGCTGGGATCAAAACTAGGAACTAGTTGACGGATATATGCCAACAAAGTCTCCCTCTCTGCTCTGACTGCTTCCATTATAGTTTCCCTTGACTTCGCCTCAATCCTCAAGGTCTCTTCTCTGACTGCCTCCCTCACACTTTCCTTCAATTTGTCACCAAATTTCACTCTCTGCTGCTTCGGCAAATTGAAGAACTGAGTTGGGGTAACGCCAACACCAGCTCCTCTGACTCTCCCACCATGCTCCGGGGTTCCCAAAGCCAGAGTCAAGATATCATTGCTCCCGGAGACAGTCAGAGTGCCTTCGGAGACTTGCTTTTGCAAATCATCCTAAAAGAAAGAAAGAGAGATTGTTAGAACCTGAGAAGGGTGTATGACAGATACATATACCGACGTTGTAAATTATAAACAACGACGGTTTTTATTAAATGACAGACGTGGTATTAATTTAAAACGTCTATATATAAATACCGTCGTTGTTTATACTTTACAACGTCGGTATATAAAAATACGTCGTATATTCAAAATAAAACAGATTAAGACATAAATTAAAAACCGTCGTATATTCAAAGTAAGACGACGGATTATTAAACAAACAGACGTAGATGTACAATTCCATACGGCTGCACAAAATTACCGTCGTTGTATAATCATTCTAACGTCTAGATAAGATAAAACCGTCGTAAGTTTTAATGAAGAAGTGAAAAAACTCGATTGAAATATGCATTCTTTTCCAGAAATTGTGCACCACAAAATTCAGTGAAATAGACAGAGAGAGGGAGAGTGTGTGTGTGAGTAAACTTAAAACAAAAATGCAGTTCATAGAATAATTTAATCCGTCGTATTAATTCTATCTAGACGTCTACTTTATTCAAAAACCGACGTCCTATTCACTTTTAAACGTCCGTAAATTAAGCCTGTCGTGTGTTCACTTTATAACGTCGCTTATATAAATATAAACGACGTCTATACCAAAATAAAACACTCTGTTTTTCAAATTTAGAACAGAGTTAGTGAGACTTACGATTAGTTTTGCCTTCTCTGCAGCCTTTGGATCAGGGATGTTTCCTGATTTATCTTCTCTTGCTTTCTTCCACAGAACAGCTCGATCGATTTCTTGACCTTCGGGCATGGTTTCTACCAATTGGTCCGTCAAACCAACATACCCTTTTCTAGACAACCTATGGTTGTACTCCAATTTCTCCCTCCTCTCCTTCTGCTCAGCATGCTTAGCTTCAAAATCTGGGGTTAACCTTGAAGCTACGAAGGCATCCCATTGCGATTTCTCTATGAACTTATAAAGCAATGGGATTTCTTTTAATTTCTCCTTGTCATGTGCGAATGGAAGGATATATTGCTTAGTTAAGTTATACTTGAAATCCTTCCATTTTTTGGCGGCATATGACAAGACCAAGTTCTTGTAACTATCCCCAATAACATAGGACATTTGAACAGCTTCCCAAATCTGCTCCTTCACGTCCTTGGGTAATTTTTTCCATTTCTTGTCCACAAGAGGGACTCTGGTGCGTGCCAAAACACCAATGTAAGACTGCATCTCAACAGCAGCCTCGCCATGTGGTTTGCCATCTTTATTGAACTCAACCACAGGCTTAACCTTCTCAATTTTCCTCTTCACAACACGGCTCATTGTGCTGATACCGCGGCCAGATTTTGGCTCCTCAACAAATGTGGCTGTGCTCGAGTCTTTCTCTGAGGTTGAGGAATATCTCATCCTCTTCGAGGGTTTGCTTTGAGTTGATTTTTCAACTTCCACTAAACCTGTTTTGGGTTCATCCCCTTGTGCCATTGAACCTGCTGTGGCCTTTGACGCTTCAGCTTCCTTGTTTTGAGATTTCGAAACCATTTTTGATTAATCTGCCAGAAAAACAACGTCGGTTATTAAAAATAAACGACGTAATAATATAAAAACAACGACGGTTTTATATATTTCATGACGTAAATATTCATAAACTACGTCGGTTATTAACAATAACCGACGTGGTTTAAAATTACAAAACTAGTGTACTTCTCTCACTAGACGACGGTTTTATCTTGTTTCCGACGTATTAATTGTCACACCATGACGGTTTTTAGCCACCGTCGTGGTGTGTCCATTCCATCGTCGAAAACAGGACAGAATTGTCGTCTTTTGGCGTCGTGAGGGTATCTACTTATGTATTTAATCAAAACCAGTGAAAGATTTCTTCAATTTGACAGAATCTAGTTTCCAGACAACTACGGCATGCAAATGAAAAGTAAAAAAAGGGAAGAGAGTGAGAAAAAACCTTGAATAACACCGGCGTGCAAAGAAATGTTTCCTTCCGACGAAGACGAAGACCAAAATGGTGATTTGGACGATGAAGACGATGATTCAGACGATGATGCTAGGTCAGGTGACGAAAATGGTGATTTGGGAAATGAGAGGGAAACTACGATACTTTATCGGGAAGTGAAAACCGTAAAATATTAGGTCAGGTGACGAAAAGTTTATATATTTTCCCAGAGTTCAATACAACGACGTTGTCATTAACAAACCGCCGTATTATTTTGTTATAACGACGGTAGATAATTCATAAATGACGTGGTTATCACAACTGCCGAAAGACTTTTGGAATTCCGATGTGGTTATGACGGCGCTTTTTTTCTCGAAACTGACGTTGTACTTGTAATTTCAACGACTGTGTATTTTAATAAACCGACGTGGTTACTTTGCGGTTCTGAAAACGACGTCGTTCTCTTTTTAATACGCGCCAAATGACTTTTGGATTTCCGACGTGGTTATGATGGCGCTTTGTTTCTCTAAACTGACGTTGTACTCTTAAATTCAACGACTGTGTATTTCAATAAACCGACGTGGTTACTTTGGTTCTGTTCTCTTTTTAATACTCGCCAAATGACTTTTGGATTTCCGATGTAGTTATCTTTTTAATACGCGCGAAATGACTTTTGGATTTCCGATGTAGTTATATCTAAACTGACGTTGATTAGTCAAATATGACGTCGCTATGTATATTAGAACTGACGTGGATATTTACTCCATTTTGTTTAAATAGGATTTTTTTACGCGGTTGTTAACTCTCAGTTTTCAATTAGGGTTGCAGAAATTGTCTTTCTGAAAGCAAATGGGTTTGCAGAATGATTCCTCACAAGACCAAGCATGGGTTTGCTACATCCTCCTGTGTAGCAAGGGTGAAACCAGCTTGAGAACCCGCGTGGGTGTTCCTGATGCTCGCAGAGACGGACTCAGGTGGTGGCTGTAGCTGGGAGTGGGCTTGAGGTTCAGAATGAGTAGGTGGTGTCTATTCATTCTGAACCTCAAGCCCACTCCCAGCTTCACCCCAAAGGCACAACCCACAACAGGTTCTAAGGCTGGTTCCACCTTGCTACACAGGAGTTTTGAAGTTGATCACTGTGGAAAAGGGGACTACAATGTAACCAGGAATCGAGGAGTGAGGGTTCACACTTTGTTGATTTTGATTTTGTTTTTCAGGAATCGAGGCTGTGCAGGAGCTTGAGAACAAGAGGAAGGAGAGGGCCCAGCTTGCATATGAGAGGAAGAAACAGTTGAACATATATTTGCCACGATGTATTTGCCAAATTTGTGTTCATATTTAACACGAAGAGATTTGCATTTTAAGATGAAAATGTTGTTGAGGATTGAGAATTAAATTTTGTTTTGTGTTAAGAAAGATATTACCAAAATAAAAGAAAAATTAATTAATTTTAAAAAGCTATAAACATAAGACGGCGGTTTACAGAGAGGGCAGACGTATAAATTGAAAAAATACGACCGTAATTTGAACTTAGGACGTGGTAAATAAAAACGACAGTAGTGTTGTAGGTACCGTCGTAGTATACTCCAAAATAATAAGTCGGCGGTTTACAGAGAATGCACCGTCGTAGTATACAGACGTTGATTCCACTATATTATACGACGTGGATTAAGAACAGTTGGTCGTGTTTAGTTAGGAGTTAACACGGCAGGTTTTTTGGTGAACTGTCGTGTTTATTTTCTACGTCAGTGTATTCATACCTGCTGTCGTTGTTTTTTGGTCAGATTTTAACACTGAAGAAATCCTTTTTTAAAAACAACGGTTTTTTATTTGTACGCGTTGTCTTTTAAAAATATTGAACAGTAAATCACTTATCCACGACGGTTTTTTTTTATACCGTCGTCTATTTAAATACAACGACGGTTTTATGTTATGCCGTCGTCTTTTTCTGGTCGTCTTTTTCCATTTTTGTAGTAGTGATGGTACAAATACAACAATACAAGCAACCCAATGAGAAAACACAAATCTAATATGCAATATTAGATGAACAAGAGCAATAGACTATCCCAAATAATGATATCAACAGATAAACAAAACTAAAAATTGATAAAAACTAACACAACAAAAATCACAGAAAAGCACATGCACCACCAAACAGCCACCGTAAACCAGCAACACTCATGGCAATCCCAAGGCAAAACAAACAGAACCATCAGGACATAAAGGAGGTGATGCAAGCACCCAAGCTGTAGTTGAATGTTATTTTTATTATTTTTTTCACCTTTCACTTTACAGAAACCTAAGCGGTGTTTGAAGTTTTGTTTAACGTATATTCAACTGGTTCTTCCCCTACCTCCTCCTATTCCTCATCCCTTATATTCTCCCTAATCTGCCAACAACAATAAATCATACTAGAGTTTTCCCCGATGCCGGTGACGACTGCCATGCCTCCCTCCATACTTTTATACTTTTATACTGATTATATTTCATGTCTAGTATTTGTTTTGGGTCTCATAACTAGCTGTTTTTGGTTCTTTCTATGGATGGCTTGCCGTGCCTCCCTCTATACTTGAAGTCTTTGATTTGTTAGGCCACACAGCCCCACCAACACCACAAATTCACCCACCTAGCCATAACCTCCTCCGTGAGATGTGGATCTAAGAAATTGAATATTTTATGTTGAAATTAAAATAAATTTGTTCACAATCTGGGATGTGGCTGTGTTTGTGGCAGGATTTTTGGGTTGGGTGGATGGAGAGAGAGAGAGAGAGAGAGAGAGAGAGAGAAGGGTGGTGGTTTTCATGAGGCATACATGAATTACAATAGTCCATACAAACAACATTGCCTTATAATTTTATCTAAATCCATTGTTTTGAAGCTCCTCCGTGTAGCCAAATTCTTGACAAATCAAAATTTGAAAATCCAATTTTAGTATAAGATACAATTTATAGCAATATTAATACCTCAATAAGTCAATGTATACTTTATACTAGAATCTCATAAAATCGTGTTTGCTTATTTAAGATGTAAGGAATATAAAAAGCCAAAAATATCATTGAAAACATTAGTATTTCAAAAGTCCATTTTTCATACTGAGTCAAATTTTGAAAGAAAACAGTTTTTCAAGTAGATGTGGAGAGACTTGTTGTGGCAGTCTTAATTAGGGATCCCGAACCTCTGCATTTAGCATCAGTGCATTTACATGCATTTAAGAGACTATTAACCATTAGATTAATCTAATGAATTTTAATAACCCCACATCATCATAATTTTATTAAACCAAAAATAACCATTTGCACCTTATCATATCTAACCAATAACTTTGAAATAAAAAAATAAAATACCCCAGCACCAGCACCTACCCCCTCTCGATTTGGGATCACTGACTCTGAACCTCAACCAGGCCTAAGAGGAGAATTTATGAAATCCGGATCTTTTTAACATAGTACTGCAATTAAATATGTAAATTCACAAATAAAAATTAATTGGGCACAAATACTGCATATGAAAATCTTATATGTGCCTGCCAACTACAGAACCTAGTAAAAAAAAAGTGTGTGAGAGGAAAAGAGAGTGAGGGACGGCTGCCATGGCTAGCAGCGGGGGTAGGAGGCTCGGTCAAGGAAGGTGTTTTTTTTTTTTCCCTGCGGGAAGATGTTTGCTACTTGATAGGATACCTTTTTATTTTTTTCATTTTAATTTTTTTATTTCAGAGTTATTGAACAAATATAATAAGGTGCAAATGGTTAATTTTTGGTTTAATACAATTATGATGATGTGGACTTATTAAAGTTCATTAAATTTATGTAAATACACAAATGTTAAATGCAGAGGCTCATGATCCATTAATTAGAATTCTACTTTTCATCAAACGTTTTACCACAAGTCAGCTGTTTTCTAAAAATTTGTTTATCTTTCTTTTCGATTTCAGTTTTCCCTTTTCTTTTTTCTTTTTTTTTATAAATGGTCGAATGATGAAATTTCATTACGAAAAACTCACTCAAGATGATGGTACAAATACAACAATACAAGCAACCCACTAAGAAAACACAAATCTAATATGCAATATCAGATGAACAAGAGCAACAAACTACCCCAAATAATGATATCAACAGATAAACAAAACTAAAAATTGATAAAAACTAACACAATTTAAAACAACACAACAAAAACCACAGAAAAACACAAGCACCACCAAACAGCCACCATAAACCAGCAACACTCAAGGCAACCCCAAGGCAAAACAAACAGAACCATCAGGACATAAAGGACGTGGTGCAAGCACCCAAGCTGTAGTTGAATGTTCTTTATCTGCTTTCCTTTTCAACTTAAGTTGATCCTATGTTAAATTTGGTTACTATTTTTCTGGTATAAGTACATTGCTTTACATTACTAATTACTAATTAATAATTAAATAACTTGTTATGAGCGTACAATTAGCCTGTACAGTGAAGTAACCTTTGAAGAGTCTCTTTCACTTTCAAGGATTGTTCTCTGGGCCACAACTTTTGAAATTTTTTCCATGCCTTCACGTGGAGGTGGGGATGGGGTCGGCATCATTATGCGATAATGATCTGACCAGTGTCATTATTTGACAATGACCTCTTGTAGATGTAACTGTGCGGGAATAAAATCCCATCGATGTCCTTGATCTTCGGATTCATAACTGGAGGAAATCTTGCATCATGCCTTCGCAAAATTTTGGGGCTTTTGAATACTCTGGAAGCTGATGCGTTCTTCACTGCAATAAGATTCCGAAACTTCAAATTTTAAAAAAAATTATTTTTATTTTTTTGTGAATAACAATCTGTTCTTCTTATTGAGATGTTCTTGTTGTGAATTGAAAATGGACAGTGTGAAAACAGAATAATTTCCACGACTGTTCTCTAGGACATAAACTTTTGAAAACTTTTTTGTGTCCACACATGGCGATGGGGACGGGGTCGTCATAGCTTCTGAGAAATTGTCGGTTGGTGTACCAAATATCTCATTGGCGTTCTATTCTTCATTGGTTTTTTTTTCTTTCTTGCGTTAAAATTCTTGTGAAAATTCATTGAGTTTGACATTCAGCATAAGAAGAAAGCCAGAAACTCTTTCATACAATGAGAGCAGCAAACCACCAACTTTTCATGATAAGCAGTAGCAGGAAAACAAAAGAAATTGGATAATGCAACTTTTTTGTTTTCAGGTTCGTGTTCCGCTGAAGCTACATCCAACTTGAAAAATGAAATTACGAAAAATAAATTCATGATACAACTTTTTTTGTTAGATGCACAAGGGGCTTTCTCTATTGCGAACTGCAAGTGTGCGGACTAGATGCGGACTTCTATTTGTCACCGTTAGATTCCTTGTACGCTGTAGATTTAAAACATCATTGAGAACTTCTATTTCTATCAGACCTTTTCAGTCTTTTTGGTAAGAGCCAAAATTTCCCGCTTGCTCCTCCAATATACTAACCTCTGTTTCTTTCTTCCACCACAACACCTTCTCTTCCCTGTGCTATCATCCCTGGCAATATCACAGCTGCTCCTCCGGGTTATAATATTTTTATTTCTTCTTTTCAACACCTTCTCTTCAGTGTGCTCTCATCCCTAGCAATATCACAACTGCTCCTCCAGGTTAGAATATTTTTATTTCTTCTTCTTTTCTTTTTTTTTTTTGCTTTATGATATATGGATGTTTTCCATTTTGCTTATACAAAGTTTTCTGATTTTCTTATGATATGGGATTGTTTACTAAAAATATTTGGGTTTTGTTGGAAATCATGAAGGTTGGAATCGGAAAAACAGACAGCACTGATGTATGGGTTATATGGATGACCCTCTTCAAGTAAGGGCGAAGGGCTGCGGTAAAAGATTGAAGGGAGGAAAAGAGAAAGCAATGAATAAGAGTAAACGTCATTGCCATGGGTGTGGACAAACAGGACATGACAGAAGAACTTGTACAACTCACATTAATCAGTAAGAAACTGAGTTGAATTTTTTATTTTGATTTATTCGATTATTTAATCTTAAATATATAATTTCTTATTTCTTATGCAGGTCCTCTTTGTGCAAGGATGCAGAAAATATTTCACCCAATATTAATAATGGTTCTGTGAAGTAATAGTCGATGCTTGTGGAAATTGAACTTTGAATGTAGTTGTGGCTGGATTAGTTCATTATTGTTCAAGCTATAATTTTGTATGAAGCTGAAATTTTGTACTTGTACACACAACGTCAATTATTGTTGTAGCTTCAATTCCTTTGTCTTGTACGTAATGGAGTCTTGGGACCATCTATTTCAATCATTTATCTGTTTATATCTTTTCTAAACTTTTGAAGATATCTGTATACAAACTTTGCAAATCATCCAAAGAAGGCATGACTCTTCGAATCATATCAGGAGATCATAGTTAGCTTCAATATCCTCATCTGCAAATGAAATATAGTTAGTAATTGTAAACATCAGGTAAATACAGAGTATAATTAAACAACAGATCAGCCAAGGTCGTATAAAAAAATCCCGCCCAGCAGTACAACACCTCACCAAACTCAAAATGAAACAAAAGTGAGCCAAGTTCATACGAAGACCAAGTAAAACCCGAACCCAAATCAGCGAGGATATCCCTATAAAAAGAAATAGAAAATCAATGTGGAGAAGAAGGGAAATGACGTATTGCATATACAGAGTCAGAAATAGCAATTGATGAAAGCATCAGATGAAGGCACATGGAAGAGAAGGTGTTGTGGTGGAAGAAAGAAACAGAGGTTAGTAGATTGGAGGAGTATGTGCGGGAAATTTTGGCTCTTACCAAAAGACTGAAAAGGTCTGATAGAAATAGAAGTTTTCAATGATGTTTTAAATCTACAGCGTACAAGGAATCTAACGGTGACAAATAGAAGTCCGCATCCACTCCGCACACTTGCAGTTCGCAATAGAGAAAGCCCCATGACGGTGCTTTCATGAATCTCTTACATCATTCACTGGCAGTAAGACTTGCAGAGAGATTTGGCTTAGTCTGCTAGAAACATCCAAAATGGGACAGATTCAATACAAGTGGCCAATGTAGAGCTGTTTATGCCACATTTTGGACATGGGCGAAAAATGGTCTATTTCTTAAAATACTATATTTTTATGGCCATAGCCCAGGCCCAGCATCCTTTTTCTGTTCTTGAAAGCCGAAGGACCCTTTCTTTCTTAGAGGGCCATCAATATATAAAAGAAATTAATGAAAGCCCATAAAGACATAAAGCCCAAATTTTTGAGTCCCACTAAAGTTAAAAAGATCGGTAACCGTTACACATTGACTCACGTGAGGGACTGAAAGAGATTGTCACCATTAATGACAACCTGACTATTCTTCTCCCCCAACAAGGAAACAAGCTGTACAAAAGCCACCATTGCCAGAAAGAGCCGAATTGCTAACCAGACTTTCGAATACAAAGGATTCAAGCCAGGGGATTATCACAAAAGACCAGTGGTTTTTATCAGAAACATCCCATCATCCCGCCTATAGACCAATCCAGATCAACAAATCAGCAACTAACTCTGGACAACATCCACATACCCTCTCTTCAGCCTTCATCATTGAAGCTCTCCTTGCCTATAAATAAAGAGCCTCCGCCACAGAAGAAAAGGACTCTCTAAAAACTAGACGCAACGTCTCGAGAACACTTGAAAAACTCAAGATCTTTTCAAATCAGCTTACATAATTTCCAGATAACCTGTTGACAACTCCTGCGTTCATCTTTTGTTGCTCTGCCATCATCATGGTATGATTTTCTTTTTGAATGATCAGTTTGAATTCATGTATCTATTTGACTTGATAGAGAAATCTTCAGTCATTTAATCGCTTTATATATATATATATTATAAATTGTTCGGTAGTATAAATTGTTCGGTAGATTAATTTAATTTCTCGCTTGCGCACTCTTAAATTTATCATTTGGATCCGAAAGGAAGGGTCTAGGCCCGAATAGGGCTATATTAGTCCGGAAATAGAAGGTTGATTGGGCCCAAATTGACTATTGGCCCAGTTTGAGGGCTGCTTGAATTCGAACTAGGTTTCTAAACTTAAACAGGGTATTTCTGACCACGATCTCGGTTTTCTCCCTTGCTTGATCAGGTATTGCTCGCACCTGTTAAGCTGATATGCACGAACGAAAGAATATTGAAGTCCTCTTAGTTGAGGCATAGAAAAGAACTAATCCAGGCCAGTACCCCCTTGGACCACAATGGCTTGAGCAGAGGTCCAGAACAAAGCGCAAACACAACAAATCAACCATTACACCAGGTCTATTGGGCTGGTCTCATACCCAATAGTGGAACGCCTACAGGATTCCCAAATCAAGACGGAAGGAGCTGGAAGACGAGGCCCAACCCCAAGTTCGCTCGCTCCTGTCAACCTGATTCAACTTTCAATTTTGTTCAAAAGATTGAGAGAATCCCCTTCCGCGAGCCAAAAAGATCCAATCGGGGCATTGGTGTTGATCCAGCAACCTCCTTACCCCTTGCAGAGCAATCCGATCCGCTCGGAATCACCGAAAGGAGCGTTCGCGGGAAAAAGGACCAACAAGAGCCTTGTCAAATTTGCTGGAAGAAGGGTCACGCTGCTTTGAACTGCTATGACAGAGATGATTTGAACAATGCTAAATTTGCTACAATAACAAGAACCACATTAAATTGAATGTATTTGAAATAACTAAATGTCATACATTTGAAATTGATTTAAAATGACTACATGTGAGGAATCATTTGAAATCAATTTATTTTCTTCCTTTCTTTCTTGTCTAGATCTTGGCATACATGAATTACAATAGTCCATACAAACAACTTTGCCTTATAATTTTATCTAAATCCATTGTTTTGAAGTTCCTCCATGTAGCCAAATTAAGTTGAGAATAAATATTCGAACACTCTGGTGGTAAACGAGATTGAGAATCAAAAGAATAAACAACACAAATCAATCACTATAGTTTTACGTGGTTTACTCATAATTGAGCTACGTCCACGAGGTTGCTAGGATTTTTCACTAATTAAAGAAGAATACGAGTACAAGGGCACTCTGCTAAAATATGAATATGGTTTGAATACTTTAGGTTAAGTTGTATTCTTCTCCATAAAGAGGTATATATATATATGAGTTTACAAGTGTGCTTTACAAGGAAATAGATACAGGAATTAATTAGGAGAATATCTCCTAATTATACAAGGATTGTCAACTACATGAAAAAAGGAAATAAATCTTCTAATTAACTTAGAAAATAAACCTCCTTGATTTGTTAGGTTAACTTCCTTGATTTGTTAGGTTAACTCACGTCAACACTCCTCCTCAAGTTGGTGCATACACGTCACCAATGCCCAACTTGATAAGTGAGTCATGAAACACTCGTCCAGAGACAACCTTTGTCAAGACTTCTACTAACTGATCTTCTAATTTTACAAAGGATAGGCAAATGACATTGTTCTCAATTTTTTCTTTGATGAAATATCTATCCACCTCAACATGTTTTGTTCGATCATGTTGAATTGGATTGTGAGCAATATCAATAACTGACTTGTTATCACAATGTAACTGCTTGGAGACTTGAAGATTGCCCCTGAAAAAGGGTTGATGTTCTCCAAACATACACACATGAAAGTAGAATGGTATACTAATGTTGATTGGGCAGGGTCCATCACAGATAGACGTTCTAACTCTGGATATTTTACATTTATGGGTGGCAACTTAGTCACTTGGAGAAGTAAGAAACAAAGGGTTGTGGCTAGATCAAGTGCTGAAGCTGAGTTTAGGGGGATGGCTCAAGGAGTATGTGAATTGCTTTGGTTACAAAGATTACTAAAAGATCGTGGAGCGAACCAGTCAAAAGCCATAAACCTATACTGTGACAATAAAGCTGCTATCGAGATAGCACATAATTCGATACAACACGACCGTACTAAACATGTTGAAGTTGACCGACACTTCATCAAAGAAAAACTAGAGGGTGGTGTGATTAAGTTTCCGTTCTAAAACTCATAAAATCAACTTGCTGATATTATGACAAAAGCCGTATCCAGTATAGTTTTCTATGACTTGCTTGACAAGTTGGGCATGCATGATATCTTTGTACCAACTTGAGGGGAAGTGTTGGCTAGTCTTTTGAATGCATTAAATGTTGCTGACTCTAAGAGGCTGCAAACCTCTAGGAGTTGAGAACCCAGTGCTGACTTTAGGAGGCTGCAAACCTCCAAGAGTTGAGAACCCAATGTGGCATTAAAGGCACCAACTGCCACCTGCTACCTATTGTAATAATACAAAGCTTGGTTAGCAAGCCTTCTCTAATTGTATAAATTTTGATGTTAGTGATACAAAGTAAGATATAATTGAAACCGTAAACCTTTGTTCTCATACTTTTCGGATACTCTGTTTAGCAGTTGGGATATGAACTGTTTGCAGGAATGTTTGCCTGATGAGAATGTCTAGATGATTTTAAGCATTCATGTTGGTTTTAAGCATTCATGCTGATTTCTTTGGGAGTGGTCTGGATAAAAGAATTTGGAAGTTCACTCCTAATGGTGATTTTTCTGTTAAATCACCGTATAATACCTTTTTTCTTGAAGAGAATTTTCTGCCGTGGCAGTGGGAGTTTCTTTGTAAACTTAAAACTTCCTCCTAAGATTAAAACCTTTCTTTGGTTGTTGTACCATAAGAAGTTGCTGACCCATAATCAAAGACAGACAGGGGGCCTTGCTTCCAATGCTCCTTGCCCCAGGTGCATTTACCCTATAGAATCTATTGAGCATTTAGTTTGAGGTTGTTGTTGTTGCTCTATGGATATTTGGAGTGGTTTTGGGTTTAGTGATGATTTTGTTAACTGCCATTTGGGTGATTTTGATGCTTGACTTTTGCACAATATGAAGTCTAGAAGAGTTGTTTGTGATAATTTGCCTTGGTTGTTAGTTTTTGCTGTTTGTCTTTGGTTCATTTGGAAGTGGCGTTGTAAAGTTGTTTTTGAGGTTGGATTTGTTTTCCCTTCTGGGCCTCATAAGTTGACTTTGCAGTATGCTATGGACTGGTTTACAGCTTGTAACCCTATGCTTAGCTCCCCTAAGAAGTGTGTAGCGCATGTGCATTGGCATGCCCCTCTTCCTGGTTTTTTTAAGCTCAATACTGATGGGAGTTGGAAATCTGATTCTGGTACTATTGGAGCAGGTGGCTTGATTAGAAATTCTGCAGGGAATTGGATTAAGGGCTTTTCTGTCAATCTGGGTGTTGGTTCTGCTGATGGGTGTCTCTTCTTGCTGGTTCCGTAACCCGTTGCTTCCCCTCATCCTCTTTCTAGCTTGATAAATTGTTGCAAGTTGAAGATGCAGCAGGATTGGTTTTGTTCTCTCAAACATGTGTTTCGTGAACAAAACTGTGCTGCTGATGTTTTGGCTCACATGAGTCATGATCTGGTTCTTAGCTTTCATAGGTTGCGCCTCCTTCTGTTTGTGATAGCCTTGTTGCTGATGTTTGCAGCCTGGCTAGGCCTAGAGTAGTGGTTGTTTAGTTCTTTTTGTTCTGGCCCTTTTGGCCTCTATCTCACCCAAAAAAAAAAAAAAGAGAGTATATAATATGTGAAACAAAAAGCAGATGCACATCAAATAGAATGGAATATTAACTATCTGTTTGCGTATATAAACCTAAATGTAGTAGCTCAAGGGTCGAGTCGATTTTATGATCACAACCCAGGTGCATTAACAGGAAACGTACATTGGAATGATGGTTATTGGCTTTTCTTCTCAAATCTGTTTCTTCTTTTCTCCACAGCATATGTATGAAAGTAATTAGAAAAAGAAAAAAAAAAGGAAGTAAAATAAGAAATAAGAAACAAAATTGAAAGTAAACCAACGTTAGTGTCATATGAGGTTCAATTCTCACAAGGGAACTTGAATTCTCCTCATGCATACTGTTCAAATGAAGTTCAATTCTCCTCATGCATACGGGTCAAGGGAACTTCAATTCTCACAAGGGACCTGAAAAGAAAGGGAAGAAGGGAGAGATAGCTGGAAAATGATTTCTTTAGAAAAGAACTAAGAAACAGAGATGTACAAATCCGAAAAATCTTTCCTCTTTGTTTTTACTTTTCTGTATAAAAGAATATTCAATTTTCAATTGGTACA
Source organism: Prunus campanulata (assembly GCA_034190965.1). Lineage (NCBI taxonomy): Eukaryota > Viridiplantae > Streptophyta > Magnoliopsida > Rosales > Rosaceae > Prunus > Prunus campanulata. The sequence continues at coordinate 1,453,713 of CM067209.1, forward strand.
GAGTAGAACTTAATGTCACAGTCTGACATCTTCAATTCGAAGGTGACAAAGCACTACTTTCTCCACACAGACAGCCATCTCACGTTCAAAAAAATTACTACACTACTTGGGTGCTTACAGTTATCGGGTCAAGTTCTACTTTGATACCAGCAATTTTTGGGAACAAAGTAGTCCGTTAAACTGTCCACTCTGTTTGGAAAATGAGCACATGAGGAACACACGCAACAGTTGAGACTTTTTAGATGCAAAAATAACCCCAAATGTGCCCTTGACATGCTCATTCCATCGAATCTCGGCTCGACCGACAAAATTAAGGCCATATTTGGCGACTAAGATTGGATTGAATTATGGGATTGCATTGGATTGGATTGAAGATGATTACACAAATTCAATGATATGTTTAGTAGTACTACACATGATTAAAGGGCTGGATAACCTAAAACATGTTATTACATAGTCTGGCAGCATAATCCAATCTAACTTAATCCCAAATTTTTAATAGGATTCATAATCCTACTACATTTTTGCCTAGGATTATATGGTTAGTAGATGACTGAAGAAGCAAAATTAATAAAACTGTGACTACATCATAGTAGAGCTTCACTCCAAACTGGACCAAAACCATTACAAAGGCTACATCATATTCTGAATCCAAAATGTGGTCGAAAAACCAACGAATATCTAAATACGACTATAACCCAGGCAACACCCTCTAAACAAAAACACGTCTTCTTTTATTCAAAGCATCTATCACCACCACCATTGATGATGAAAAATACCCATTTGAATCCCACTATCCATTTTTATAATTTATATACAGTCCCCAACCAACCAGTTTGATATTGGCATGCTATCCATACATCCTATCCTTTATTCAATTTCATTTTGGCCCAATCTGTAGACACTTATTGAAGCCACAGACAGGCACAAATATAATTGTCAAAATCCTCAACATATGCTCATCCACTCCATAATTACTTTTATTTTGAATTCTGTTACATGTATGCTTTCTCCAAAAACTGGATCACCATCAAGCAAGCAATTCTGCACGAAACATCCGAGTATAAATTACACAAACATAAGTTAGTGATGAAGGAGATAAAAATTGCCAAAAAATGCATACACACCTAACACGACTGTAAAAAAAATTGCAAGACCGGTCATTGTATTTTAAATTTTTCCTAAATTAACATGTGAAAGACAAATCCTTAGATTATTTCTTTTTTAGTGACCCCCAACTGGACAATAAACTATCAAACTCGTATCCCGATTACATTCAGCACCAGAAGAAAGCAAGAAACTCTTTTATACAAGGCTTTTAAACACTATGGCCAACAGGTAATTTCTGGCACTATTTAAACAATGAGAGCAGCAGACCACCAACTAAAGAAGGGCCATGTTATGAGTAAAACCAGAAGCAGGAACTAAGTGAGACTTGAAGTCATGATAAAGTGCACAACAAAAGAAATTGGATGATACAACTTTTTAGTTTTCAGCCTCATGTTCCACAAAAGCTACAATCAACTTGAAAAATGAAATTACAAAAAGTAAATTCATAATTTCTATATCATTCAAGGGAAATAAACAGTGCTGGGAACTTTATCAAACAAAGAATAATTCAAGGTACATGAACCACACCTTTCAAACCACTGGAGTATTCCACTTGCAATTGAAACACCAGCATGAGAGCTGCGCATATGTTCTTGATGTAAAAAAATCCTGCACATATAGGCAAGATTGAAGCAGACACGTCATTTTTCAGTGAATTCATATAGGCAAAATCATACAACACTGCCATTAATCAATATGATCATCAACTACTAAAGAAAAACATTCAGTTTGTCTAAGTTCACAATCCCATTTACCACTGCAAGACACATTACAGAACATTATGGTATCAAGGTGTGGTCATCATGCATAATGGCTACTACTTTACTGATAGGTCATCCCTGTTGTATACAAAACTTTGTATTTTGACAACTTAACCTTCTGATTAGAGGTCTGCCATAAATGAACTATTACATTTATGGAAAGCAGTTGTAGTAAAGAATCAGAATCAAACCAGAGCAAAAACTTACATTGGAATGTTGAAACGGCGTTATTCACCTTATGTGTAGATCAGCAAGAAAGTCTGACAGCCTGAAAATGCCAAAAATTTAGTAAGAAAAGAAAATTAAATGATCGAAAAAAATAATCAGAAGGCACAAAGCAAACCTAATATTTGTAGCTATCACCGTCTGACCATCTTCATTTCCAAGATGGCGCAGTGCTACTTCCTCCAGACGGCCATCCCTGTATGCATGCTGCAATCAGACAACAGCCATGTTCAATGCATAATTATTGTAAGTAAACAGGACCTGCTCCAGCATAGAAACAAAAATACACGCAAATGAGACACGGATAAGAAATGTAAGAGCACAACAGTGAACACCACATTTGAACAGACAACAGACCAGCTCAGGAAGTAAATAGTAGATGCAAAACATACTTTGAGATGGAAACGTGCACATGACAGTAGAAGGAATATAATCTGAAAAGTACAGAAAATTCAGGAGGTTACCATACAAGAAAAAAAGTGTCATCAGTGACAGCCCAAGGCGACAACAAAGTGACTTCAAAAAGTACCTCAACTTAGAGAAACCTCAAATAAAAGCCGTGTCGCATATAAAACAAGAAGAGATTGCCATATACATCCAACAACCCAAACTTTATGGGCCAGACACAAAAATACGACAAAATGGTGATTGGTCAGAAAGATTGTACAACTGAAAAATTAAAGCACAAATGCAAATCATAGCCATATAACAGTTTCTTTCCTTTTCATTTTTATCAGTTAGACTGGATGCCTTTGAAAGTTATAAAATGGTTAGCATAAATATCACGTCACACCAATGAAAACTATTAGAGATTCAGAGAACATAACCCCATCACTGGAGAATAAATCTATATTTCATTCATAAATAGGATTTGTCAAAATACAAACTACAATCAAAACACAGCAACTCCAAAACCCAGAAGGAAATTTGAGAAGATACAACTGGCTAAATCTAGTAGCTCACGGGCCATAAATCTATCTCATCTTCACTCGAGTCACTTGTATCAAAACCCATGTGCATTAACAACTCCCTCTCCAATGGGTTTAAATCTTCATTTTCTAAATCTTCAAGTATATAATCATCCCATTCTTCTAAGTGCTCGAACATATGAAATATGACATCCATAGGCACAATATCATATCGCCGTGGAGGAGGCCTTCTTGGAGGTGGCCTGTGAAATTTCCATACATATGAGCCTGGCTTGACCGTATGCTGGAACACAAAACATTCTACCCATTAAAGGTGTCACAAAGCTAATCCTCTCCGAGATGAAAGTAAAATGAAAACAAAAAACGGCACATGATTCTAAGGCCAACATTCAGGAGAAGCTAGTTTGATGCCTCTCCTCGAATATGACCAAATACAACTATAAAAGCAATAGAAGGTTTTAATTTCCATGACAGACTATGTCAATAACACAGGAGGGTGAGAGAGAGAGAGAGAGAGAGAGAGAGAGAGAGAGAGAGAGAGAGAGAGAGAGAGAGAGCATTACTTCTGTTTCCCCAAGTATCAATTATTAAAAGCACAGATTATTTTCAAAATCGCAAACAAGCATCGAATTGATATTCACTTAGTATATTGATGTAGACCTTAGCAATGACAAACTACATCAGTCAGTTTTTCCAATTCATCAGTGTCAGTTACGTCAAGGATGGAAAACCTTTGCCAATAGGTATATCATAAAAAGCATGACCATAGTAAACCTCAAGAAGACCATACAAATGTCAAATGACCAATATTGAGTTGAGGTATTTGCAATGAAAAGGGAAAGAACAAGTTACATATTGAACCAGAGGAAAGAGGAAAGATCCAAGAATAAGACCCCAAAAGTATAAGAGAAGCCTAAAAAATAAACAAACAGAGATCATGATGCTCCTATTGCCCCCAAAAGTATTTACACCAAATACTAGTATTACGTAGAAAGCAATGTGTTGTCCTATATAACCCCGTGTTATTAAACCAAGGCTTGGTTGATTTTGGTTATAAGGAATCTAGAGGGAGCCATCTGACTATAATTTTTATCATGCAGACACAATTGCAAGCCCTTGGAAGCCTGAAAGATATCTCAACAGGTTATTCAACAACTGGTAATGCATTGATTCTACATGTTATTAGAGTCCTAGACCGACCAGAAACAACAGGCACAAGGACAGAACATGTGCAAAGATTAAAGGGAAAAACGCGTACAAGAAATTAAAGTTCTTAAAGACCGAATACAACCACATCAATAAATGCAGTTAATAAACTCTGGACTATATAATAATAAATACATTTTTTCCTGCTCCAACTATGTTGCATGGGGATGGGCATAAATCAGACAAAATATTTAAACACAGATATTGCAAAGGCCTGAAAGACCAAAGCATCAAGCGTATATAAACAGCAGTATAACATATACCACATAAAAACTCAATACGCAACCCCTTATCCCCACCTACCACTCACTCATACAAGTGCAGGTACTTCAACTGCAAGTAAGAAGCCACATGATTGGACTTGGTGACACGGAAATAATGTTTTCATCAAATGAACTAAAGAGTAGTATTAGTTAAAGAAACGTGCTTCATCAATAAAATACAAATCACAATATATTGATCTCAATATCCTCAGGTAAATAACAAAAGGCCACCTAATTAGGCCACAAAGAAGGCATCCACCCGCAATCAATCACAAAAAAAATAATAACAAATAAAGCAAGTTTCAAAATAAACAAATAAAATCAAAGGGGCCACACCAAAATCCATCACAAAGTATATCAAATGGCTCCACAAACACAAGGAATAATAAGATAAGGGGAACAGAGTTTATGATTTTAGGTTTTGGGCTTAAGAGGCAAGTAGACTAGCCATCACATACTTGTCCAAGTCATCAGTAGATTCTTTACATGGTAAATTGCACTCAACATCACAGAAAAACCAATGTGAATGACAATTGCAGCAGCATAATTCACTGTAGCATTTCTATTACCTTATAAAAGCAACTAGTTCCAAATGGGCAGTTCCCATTTCCAAAATCGAAGTGCTTGCAATCAATTGACCTGCAAGATAAAAGAAATATAAGCACAAACAAAACAAAATATAATGAGAGAGAGAGAGAGAGAGAGAGAGATTCCAATGTTTCCCACTCTCGAGGCCTTTCCAACTTCAAATCAAAAGAGCAATACAAAGCTGTTATTTCTGTCCTCCAAATTCAGTATTTTATATATAAACAAAAGTTAAACTATAATAGTTCCATTCTGAAAAACTAAATTGTGAAAAATATCCAAGGTACAACACACTGCACTGCTAATTGAACCGCAGCTTTTAAAAGAACAAAAGGACAATTAAGCACAAAATTACCTGAGCCTTGACTTGTAGCTGTCAATAATTTCCTGTTTCTCTTCTTTTGTGTTATACCAAATGACACTTGGAATGACAAAGTATGACAGCTTCCGACATATTGGGCACGCTCTCAATGCACTATTGACATCCATACCAGAAGTTGGGGAACTACTACGCCAATTTCGAATACAAGATACGCAAAAAGGATGATCACATTCTGAGAGTATCCCAAACTTCCGCTCAGCAACTGTGGGCTTTGACAAAACACGTTCCAGGCAAACACTGCATTCTATTTCTTGACTGCGTTTCAAAGCCTCAAGTTGCTTCTGCTTTTCCTCACATGTCTTCATATGCTCCTCCCTTTCCATAGGTCTGTAAGGATGCAAGCAATGTTTTCCACAGCTGGGGCATATATCTCCATGAATATGAGGACATTTTTCTCCACGAGGACAATTACCAGCTGCAGCAAATGAACATATAGCATGATCTTCTGGCCTAGTACTCCTAGTCGCCCCAGCACCATCATCATCATTGTCACCATTATCATCATAATCATCATCATCCAGGGAACCATTCCAGGCAGGCTTAGAGGGAGGTAAGAAAGGACTACTTGAAGCAGAGAGTTCCGAAAGAATTCCCGGGGCAAGAGCAACTCCACTTGATGAGGTTCTTGAAGGATGAGCCAGAGATAAAGAATCAACAGCCAGAGATTGCCGAGAAATTGTTGATGAAGACGAACCAGAAGACTGAGCCCGAGAAGCTTTAACATGCTCATATCTGCATCGACTACCAAATGCACAAGCGCCTTTCTGATAAAAGGTACATATCTGTCATGATGAACCAGAAAGCAAAAAGTTTAGAAGGTAATAATAACTGTTGATTGTTATTACTTAACACAAATGCAACTAAAGGTAAGTAGAATAAATAGTTTACATTATTTGGTGTTGCCTTCCAATCATGTGAAAACTCACAATGCTCCCCTTTCAAACAGGCTCCATGGGCAAAAAATTTGCAGAGAACCCTGAAGAAATTTGAAATGACAAAAGAACTAGTTCAATTACCGTCAACAAAGACCAACCAAATGAGCAATGGAAAGCCTCTTGAAAGACAATAAAGAAGTTTGCTAAAACACTATTAAAGGATTTGATCAAATATTCATAATTTCACAGATATAATTTCACAAATGCATTCCATTCCAATACCACCCCAACTCTCCAGATAAGTTCTAAAAAACCAAATGAAGAGCCACTTAAACTACAAAAAAATAAAAAATAAAAAACAATATGAACTAAAGGAGTTTTACAATCACTTTTCTTTACCTATCTTTAAATAATTCAGATTTCAAAATCATAACACGACTCAAAATTACTCATTTATCCAATGTTTTGCACAAATGAGATTATACAACCATTTCATTGATGTTAAACAGAATGGAAAGGTGTTATAAATTCACAAAAGCAGCAAATATAAAGACAGAAAATTTATTTTCACGTGGGAATTTCCACAATATTGATTCCCAAAGGACCTCTAACCAACATTACCCAACAAATTAATCAAAGGACAACAACTCCCATACCAGTACTGTTCAACATTTCAAATTTAATTTCTTTTTCCTATTTTCATCCTCGTCATTTCCTCCATTTTCTCAGCAACCAATTAATTTTAAAAAAATTTAAAACAAAATAAAAATTAGCAATTCCAAGAATCTTTTAGGAACATAAAAATACCAAATTCAGCAAATTACATATGTAAAATCACATATCCAAAAATTAGAAGATTCAACAATATTCATTTTACAATCAATGATCATCTTCAAAATAAAACTCACCTTTTGGACATGGCGATCAAGAAACCGAGGGATAAGCCAGAGCCTTTCCACAGGAACAAAAATTGGAAACCCTGAAAAGCTTGAGAATGATAAAGAAACAGAGGGAGCAATGAATCAACAAGTCTTAATTATTCATTCCGAGTCTCTGACAAAGAGAGAGAGGAAAAAGTCTCTCTGCGAGTCTCAAAATTGTGAGTATCTAGGGTTTTTTTGGCGGTCGGTGTACGATATGAAACGGCCATTGGTTTTGGGATATAATTACGGGCATACCCCTGTGGACAGAAGAGGATTGAGAATCGCGGACGAAACGGTAGGTTGTAAGAAATTATGGTATTGGTGGGTCGGGTGCGACCAAAATAAGAAATAACGGAGGGCTGAAACGCAAATATTAATAAATAATTATAAATTTTCTAAAAGAAAATAGACAGAATTTAATTTGTATGAAAGTTTCTTATTTAATTAATCATATCATATCTATATTTTTAGGCCGAGTGCTGCTATTTCCACCCCCTTGTCCTATTTTCCCACCCACCTTATCTTCCCACCCTCCATGTAAATTTGAAAAAATATAATCCTATTTTTCCACCCATCTTTATTCCTAAAATACCCTTTCGTTATTAATTCAACCAAAACCCAGAATCAAGCAAAAAATTTAAATAAAATAAAAACCCAAATAAACCCAGCAACCGCTTCTTATTCTTCTTCTTCAATCACAATTCCAAATAAATCCCGAAAGACACCCTTTAGTCCAATCCCTACAGCATGCCCTTGCTTTCATTGAAAGCATGCTAGCCTTCAACCCCCTGCCAATCCAAAACCCAATAACCCTTTTGAGTTATTCAACCTAAAACCATACCAAATACCAAAGAAAGTAAAATAAAGAATCAATTCACTCATAGGGGTGGCTGTCGAGAAGAGGGAGGAGAGAACTAAGAAGAAAAAAAGAGGAGGAGGGGGAGGGTGGATGGGTGCGTGGGGAAGATAAGACAGATAGTAGGGTGAAGAGAGAGAGAGGGTAAGAGAGAAAAGAAGGAGAGAGGAGGTGGGATTCAGATGTGTGGTTGGGTGGTGGGGAGGTCAGGTACAAAAGTAAGGATTTGGGATTGAGGAGATTCCATACCAACGTTTCGACCAAGTTAGGTCTTTAGATACAGAGATATAGAGAGGAAAGGAGGATTTGTCGGCGGTGGGGGAGGGGTCGCCGCCGGCGGGATGGGATGGCTGACAAGTCGGGTGGGTGGGGGAGATTTGGTGGCTGTTGGGTTTTTATTTTTTATTTTTTAAAATAATTAGTTTTTGTTTTTTTAGTTATTGAACATGTGTTTGAAAATTAGATAGTCCTTAAAAGTCATTTTACAAATAGATAAATTCGTCTATAAAAATTTGAAAATAAGGTGGGTGAGGAAATAGGACATGTGGGTGGAAATAGCAGCACTCTTTTAGGCTTGTTCGGGTTGACCGAAAAAACCGCAAACCGGCGGTTTACGATCGTTTTTTTCGGGCGGTAAACCGCGTTGACCGAAAAGTCAACGCCGCTCCGGTTTTTATTACCGAGCCGAAGGGTTTCGGGCGCGAAACCGGTATCAATTTTCCCCAAACCGGCAATTACCGACCGAACCGACATATATATATTATTTATTAATTATTATTTAAATTACACGTGTCAGCATGTTATTGGTTGTAATGGGAGAGTTGTATGGGATTACACTACAACCGGCTACACGGAATCACCCAATTTCTTCTCCTTTGCCAAACCCTTCGATCTGTTTCTCATTTTCAGCTCAATTTAGCCCATTCGAACCCTAAACCCTCTCTTCTCCCGTCGTTCTCTTCTCTCCCCTGTTCCGATCCTGCGATATCTTCGCCTAGCGCCTCCTCTTGTTCTCGTGTTCCTCCTCTCCTTCGACCTGATTATCTGGTAAGAAAAAAAAATGGATTGCCTCTCTCTCTGTCTCTGTCTCTGTCTCTGTCTCTCTCTCTTTTTCTCTTCTTTTTTCTCTCTTCTTTCTTATCGCCTCTCTCTTTCTCTCTTTATGTTAATTTGTTAGTTTGTAATGGATGAAATTTATTAGGGTTTTATATTTTATTTAGGGTTTGTGTAGGATATGAATTGGGGATTTCGGGATTTAGGGTTTATGTTAGAGTTTTTAGAGGGTTATGTAATCTGTTTAGGGTTTTATTTTTTTTGGGGTTTGTATTTTTTCAGTCTTAAGTTAATTATCATCTTGATTTGATAATTAGTTGTTTCTGTTAATTGTGGACAGATAGCTAGCTTGTGTGACCCGTGAGCTGCTGCTATTTGTGTTGGTGTGAGCTGCTAATTGTGGGCAAAGCTTAAATTCAGGTATAAATCAAAATCACAATTGAATTAATCTGCTGGTGTTTGTTTGAGCTGCTGGTTTTTGATTTGAAATAATGAATCTGTTTTTCTTTTGATTTGAAGCTGCTGGTTTTTGATTTGAAATTGAATGAATCTCTTGTTGCTTTGATTTGAAGCTGCTGGTGTTTGTTTGAGCTGCTGGTTTTTTATTTGAAATTGAATGAATCTGTTTTTGTTTTGATTTGAAGCTATATTGGTTTGAGAACATGTTGTTGTAGCTGCTGGTTGGTTAGGTTTTGTATAAATATATTGGTGTGTTTTTATGTTTTTGTAGCTGCTGGTTGGTTAGGTTGTTTTCGTGTTTTTTGTGTGTAGTCTGCTGGTTGGTTAGGTTGTGTGTGATTGTTTTTCGTTATGGTGTCTTTTGTTTATAGGAAAAGATGGAGTCTAGCCAATCCAACACTAATGCCTCAGGAAGTGCACCTTCCATTCAACCCCAAACAGAACCCCAATCCCAATCCCAAACAGAAACTGAAACTGAAACCCAATCACAAGTAGACTCAGGTACTGTGGGAGGGAAGAGAAAACCCCCAAAATCTGTGGTGCGGCAACACTGCAAGAAAGTCCACAAGAAAGATGATCATGGGATCGATAAGGTACTTGCAGTTTGCAACTATTGCAAATTAGAGATGCCGGGTGATTCTAGGAAAAATGGGACAACCGGTATAAGAAATCACCTAGAGAAGAGATGCAAGCTCTCTCCTCTTTTTGAGAGTGGAGATAGAACTCAATCGATCTTGACAAATGTCACTATGGGCGGTCAAGCACAATTGGTTCCCCACACCTTTAATCAACAAAGGTGTGAAGCCAAATGTGTGAGGTATGTCATTAGGGATGAGATCCCTTTTAGGCATGTTGAGGGTGGAGGGTTTAAGGAGTTTGTGTATGAGTTAAACCCTAAATTCAAGATCCCAAATAGACAAAAGATAGCTGCTGGAGTTTGGGATTTGTTTTTAGTTGAGAAGGCCAAAATAATGAGTGTGATAGGTAATCACAGGGTAAGTATCACAACTGATACTTGGACTTCGATCCAAAACATTAACTATATGGTAGTCACAGCTCATTTCATGGACAGTGAGTGGAATTTGCATAAAAGGATTATCAATTTCACAAAGATCACCAGTCACAAAGGTATTGACATAGGCAAGACTTTATGTGCATGTTTGAATGCTTGGGGGATTGAAAAATTGATTAGCATTACGGTTGACAATGCTTCGGCAAATGATGGGGCGGTTGTGTATGTGGGAAATAGGATGAAGGATTTTAATAACCTTTTACTTGATGGGAAGTATTTGCACTTGAGATGTGCATGTCATATCCTTAACTTGATTGTTAAGGATGGGTTGAAGGAGCTTCTTAGCTCAATCGAGGGGATAAGGAATTGTGTAAAATATATTCACTCATCCCTATCAAGGTTAGATTCTTTTAGGGGCCATGCCTTGGAGATGAGGATGGATGGGATGGCAAATGTGCCAATGGATGTGGTGACAAGGTGGAATTCAACTTATAAAATGCTTGATTGTGCTTTCAAGTACAAGCTTGTGTTCAATAGGATGGTGGCAGAAAATGTAGCTTTTCAAGCTTACTTTGAGGAGATAGATAAGGATGGGATGAAGAGAGTGGGTCCTCCGAGTAATGAAAAGATTGGGAGAAGTCAATCTCATTTGTTCACTTTCTTAAGAAATTTTATGACACAACCTTGAAACTAAGTGCAACCAAAACGGTTACATCCAAGATAATTTTCCATGAATTGGTTAGTTTACAAGTTGAGATTGAACTCAAAATGAGTGATCCTAGAGATCCGGTCTTGCAAAGGGTGGCTTCATCAATGAAGAAGAAGTTTGACAAGTATTGGGGGAGTTTTGAAAGTGTGAACAAGATGATTTTTGTAGCATTAGTGTTAGACCCAAGATTTAAACTTCAAATGCTTAAGATAAGCTTCCAAAATCTCAAGGAGAAAACAAGATAGATGAGGTTGTGCGTGAAGTGAGAACATGCTTGTTCAATTTGTATAATGAGTATAGAGGGGCGGATAGCTTAGTGAGCCAACCAATGAATGAAGGCGAAGATGAGAATGTTGGCAATGATCTTGAAGGCTATGATGATGTTCAAACCAAAATGTTTCATCAACTTGTGCAACAAAGGAAGGAGGAACAACTTGTGGAAATATCCAATGAAGTGGATAAATACTTGACCGACCCTTTTGAAAGCCCTTTTACCAAAGGTTTCAAACTCTTGAATTGGTGGAAAGGCAATGAGAGTAGATATCCAATTCTTTCAAAGATTGCCAAGGATATCTTTGCAATCCCAAGCTCAACCGTTGCTAGTGAGAATGCCTTTAGCCTAGGCAAGAGGATTGTTGATCCTTTTAGAAGTTCATTGACACCTAAAATGGTAGAGGCATTAGTGTGTACTAGTGATTGGCTTAGGGCGGATGAATTTTGCTTCTACAAGGAACCAACGGATGAAGAGCTTGCATTCTATAAAGAACTTGAAGCACTTGAAACAAGTAAGACATAATCTACTATTTTGTTTTAAATAAATTATGTTTCTATCTTATTTTTTTAACATTCATGTTTTTTTATAAACATAATTTACTTGTTTTACTTGTTTTTTTACTAGATGTGGCCGGTACTCAAACTTCTACAACACTACCTCCTCGATTTGATTCCACATCTTAGCTCAAAATTTGTTGTATTGTAACAATTTAAGTTTTCATTGCACATTTCATATTTGGGTTGTAATTAATTTTAAATATTCTCATTGCACTTCATTAATCATTTCATATTTGGGTTGTAATTTAATTTTAAATACGTTTTCATTGCACTTCATTTTCTATTTGGGTTGTAACTTATTAAAGTTTTCATTGCACTTCAATTTTACTCAAGTATTTGAGAGTTGTAACTTCTAAGTTTTACTCAAGTATTTTGATGATATGATATGAATATGATGCTCGAAAATCAAAAGTTGTGAATGACAAAAATTAGGTGGCCTAAAAACTAGTATAATAAACAAAGGCTTGAAAGGTGAAACAAAGGCTTGAAAGTTGAAACAAAATATGGCCTGAAAATGAAGCAAAATCTGCAAAACAGGGAATGGCCTAAAACTGTATCAAAATCTGCAAAACGGGCTTGAAATTGAAAACGAATTGGGCTTCGCGGTAAGCCCACACCCGAATCGAACCGGCCGGCATTGCAGTTCAACCGCAGTGCGGTAAACCGCAGCCTGCGGAACCGGTTGCTGGAGCCAAACCGTCCATTCCGATGGCTGTCGGACGGTAACCGGTTCAACATGATCGGTGCGGTAACCGAACCGAAAACAGCACTATATATTTTGACATCTATGCGACTCATATTCTCCATGGGTTCACGTTATATTCAAAGCAAAGGCATATAATTTCAATTTTTCATTTTAGATTAGATTTATTTAGAGTAATTTAGACTATTGTTTGTATAAAAAAAATAATATTTTTAAAAATTTATGTGGATTATTAATTTTAGTCTCAAAAAAATATTTACAATACAAACAATATTAAGAGAAAAGAGAACCAAATCTAGGACCTCGGATATAAAAGTAAAGACTATTAACCATTTGAACTAATAGAGCAAAGCAATGTTTAGAAGTTTCGACAAATAAATACATAAATAAATACAACATTTTAAATAGATGTGGAGCCTATCAGTGTATTTTAAAAGATATTATACAATGTAGTACAATAATATGGTTTCCTAAGTATTTTTCTTGCAAACAATATACAAACTTATATTGTATTAACTTTCGGAGCATACACTTCATGTATAAAACTTGTCAGCTAGTGGAAATGTACATTGATTTGCAGACTATAGGTTTCAGGTTCAAATCCTTATGACATCTTCGTTATGTGTGTGTGAGTTTAGACTATCGCTTGTAAGTTGTACTAAAAAATAAAAATAAACAACTTTTCAGCCTTATTTAGTGGCTCAACCTAAAATAAATTGAAATTTAGCCCAAGTTAGTTTTTGTGAGTCTTATTCATCACAATAGGACTTATAATATGTTGAATTCTTGTCCATTTTAATAAGTTCAATTCCAGCATTTATAAGTTCAACAAACAAATTGCACCAAACCATGATATTCGTCAAACTCAATTGAAATAGAGTACATAGCGAGCCACCAAACGAAGTCTTCTTATATAGGAGAATCTAGACATCTTCAAATATTATGAAGAAAAAAAACCCTCCAATACCAAGAATTAGTTTCGTGAATAATAAACATTGATAAACATTTTAAAGAAATAGAGGGAGATAGTATGTTACACTGTCACTAACGCTGTTGTAGCCCATCCATCCTAAGGGGTCCCTCTTGCGGTTTGCATGATTGGTCAATGGCCAAATACCCCTATTTTTTCCCACCACATGGGATAAGGAAGATCTTAAATTAAAGATAAGAAAGACAAGGAAAGAACCACACCCCTCTATCCAATCCCATGCCATGGCTACCATGTTCTCCCCTTCCACCTTCTTCTCTGCAACCACCACCAACACCCCCAATACCACCATCACTTCTCCAAAACCACCTCAAACTCCACCACCATCTAAATCCCACCTCCCCATCCCACCCTCCAAACCACTCCTAACTACCTTAACCGCCACATTAACAGCCACCGCTGCCACCGCCGCCATCCTAACCGCCACTCCACCCTCATTAGCAGACTCCACAGCAGCAACAACTTACCAAGTCTACTACGGCACTGCCGCCAGCGCAGCCAACTACGGCGGCTACGGTGGCAATTCTAACAAGAAAGACTCCGCCGAGTATGTCTTTGACGTGCCAGATGGTTGGAAAGAGCGTTTGGTATCGAAAGTCGAAAAGGGTACATATATACATATATACGCTACTATATACATTTGTTGCGACGCTTAATTATATATAAATGTTATGTTACGAGACTGTGAATTGGAAAAAAATGTGACTCGGTTACTATTTGTTGATGAACAGGTACGAATGGAACTGATAGCGAATTTTATAACCCGAAGAAGAAGTCAGAGAAAGAGTACTTGACGTTCCTTTCTGGGTTTAGGCAACTAGCACCAAAGGACTTGGTACTGAACAATTTGGCTTTGTCAGATGTGAACTTGCAGGACTTGCTAGCTAGCGCGGACAATGTGACGTCGGAGGAGAAGAAGGACGAGAAGGGACAAGTTTACTACGTGTATGAAATCGACGGCGTTGCTGCTCATAGTTTGATTTCAGTGACTTGTGCTCAGAACAAGCTCTATGCTCATTTTGTGAATGCGCCTACGCCTGAGTGGAACCGTGACCATGACATGTTGAAGCATGTTCATGAGTCTTTTAAAACTATTGGCTCCTTCTAGTTTGCGTTGTTGCCTTCTTTTTCTTCTAACAATGTGGTTCTGCTGTGCACATTTGAAATACAATATAGATTTCAATTATGAAATAAAAAGACTTCTGATCCCACCTGTCCATGGGCCTTCTCATCTGCTTATACAATTTTGTAAGTGCTGGAGTTGGGGGAAAAGAGCCAAAGGAATTTGAAGCAAATCTATTCAGATTTTATGTGGATGGGTGGTTGTTAGAATTTGGAAATGAGATTTGTAAATGTAAGTGCTACGAGTTATGTGGGGCTTACATATATAGCTTAGCTTCTGCATATATGAGAAGCTCCCTGTTAATCATTTTTGTCTACTTCAACAATTTTCGAACACCTCATGGCATTATAGGTGTGTTCGAGGCTTCTATCGTTTATGTATGATTTGATTTCTCGTACAATGCCCCTTATTTTGAATGACTTTCGTTTTCTAAAGTGTCCAAATTGAATTGGCAAAATGATGAACAATTGGCTGAATGCCAATGTAGTTTTGATGGACTACAAGTGAACCAAAACAGAGGATTATTTCAAATTTCAATGGACTCTGATCACATCCATCAAAGCAAAGTTGAATGCAAAAAAGAAATTACAAAATCAGATTGATATGGGCATTTGTGAACCATATAACATACTCTAAATTAACAAGTGATGATACCTTAATTATTTGAAGCAACTGAATTGGCTAACTAATACAAAGTGAAGCCATCATCATAGGAAACATGGCATCCCCTTTGACAAGGTGTGGCATTTTCATCATACTCTTGACAACAGCTCCATCTCTTCTTCCAATTCCCACTTCCAGTGTTTGGTCTCTTGCTCTTCTCATTCCATCTGTACACAATCACTCCAGACCTATCACTCCACTCTCCATCAATCCCTTGGTGTGGTGGGGCCTTTGCAAATAATCCCTTCTCTCCTACACAATCCAAAACCAATTATCATTTTAATGCGCTTATTCAAATACGATACAAGTTTGCTCTGAATCTCATTTATTTCTAACAAGGGTCGTGACACATTATTTGGCGAACAAATTTATTGTTATTATCGATATCATTCAATCATAAGGAAAGATACTTTTAGTAGGCCTCACATGGTCCCAATGAGCATGTGGGGGCAGAAATCAAAAGGCGAAGCATGTGAATTTGTGATATGTATATTACCAGTGGTGTGGCCATGAAAGGAGCAAGCAGTAGGGGAATTGTCTTTGTCTGTGTAGAGGGTGTTGCACCTCAAGCACCGCTTCTTAGTTTGGGTTTGGGATGTGCTTGTTTTGCCGTCGCTAATATTTGAGCACAGCTTGATCTTTGAGCCATTTGATATCCTGCATAAGAAGCTTTGAGGAATACCCAGAGCCAGAGCCATGAAAAATGTTCTATTGTTGTGAGAGACAGAGAGAGCTGCTGAAATGAAATTGGGGTACCAGAAAGGGGGTGGCATGTTTCCTATGATGATGGCCTTCACTTTTGTGGTTGAAAAATCTGGGTCAGCCCATTTTTACTGGCAATGCTATATAGCCCAGTTTTTTTTTTTTGGTGGGTTTGCCTTACACCCATGAATCTAATCACAACACCCAGCTTCAAAAAATAAAATCCAAACAGCCCAGTTTTGTTCACAGATGTGTTAAAAACTCAAAATTAACGTGTCATATCTTAAGTCATTAGATTATTGAAAATGTCCAGATGGTGCGAAATATATGAAACACTCAAACATAATTAAAGACGTTACTCTGTCACTCAAACATGATGTTGGGCAATTGTTCTTGTTTTTTTTTCCCCCAAAGGATTGCACGAATAAATTTTTTAAGAAAGGACTTAATTATATAAAAATAGAAGTCTATAACTTTTTTTTAAACAAAATTAATTTTAAGAAAGGACTTAATAGAGATGTGGGCTGATTGGGTTTTCTTTAATGGGCTAACTGTCTTCAAAGCTTGTGTATTACATATGTAAACTTATCTTGCTCTCCAAGACTTAAAAGTCTTGTGTATCAAGTCGCACAGATAAAATCTTGTACATGTATTGAGTGGCTGATCAATGGAAGATGAACTCATTTTTCTTTCATCATTTCCTTCTCATGGTTCTTTCACATGGAGCATAGCCAAATCGTTCAATAGCTTTGGAGAGGAAAAACCCCAACGCAGCCCCAACCCCCTTCCTAACTGGCAATGGCTTCTTATTTAGTATACCATTCCACTCATTCTATTCAAGCTCTCCATCCAAAAGCAGTCCTTGCCCATGAGAGGAAAAGCCAAAAACATCCTTGATCGACTAATTTACCCACCAAATTCCCCCTTATCTAATATCGCTTTCTGAAAAATACTTGATATGTTGATATAAACTTTTTCCAATACTCACCTCTTGAAAATACAATGCGTGCCAATTCATTTTATTTGCACATATATTCACTTCTTTGAATCACATCTTAGAATCCACCGATGACATTTGGAAAATTTTAACATAGCGGTCATAGTGGTTGTTTTTATTACTGAAGGTAATTAAATAGTACAACGGCGAGCATGTGCCTAATTTAAAGATGAAGATCAACGAGACTTGTAGCTCGAGTGGTAGAGAATTTCTATCACACCATTTTCTGCACCTGAAAAGAAAAAAGAAAAAGTTCAATATGCTTTTTGGGTTCAGCTCAATTTTTTGAGCCTAACCCAATACATCTCCCAAGTTGGGCTGTATTGGGCTAACCCACATTACATAGTCGTTACAGCTACATCTGACAGACAGTTCACAACTTTTTCATGGGAAATACGAACCTCTGCCATCAATTGCTTCTCATTTCTTCCAAAGGTGTACGTTCAGTGGAAATATCTGCTAGTTATTTTTAGATCTGAAACTTCTCTATATCTCCGTGAGATTTTTTTTTCCTCTTTCAGATCTGTGTTCTTTTTCATTTTCAAAGGTAAATTATAGTATCGTTTCTGTAGTTCCAAGATCTGATTGTTTTGTTTCTGTTTTTCTGCATTTGCTAACCCTGCATTACATATTCAAAACCAAAAGTGGATTCCCATCCAGTTAATGTTATTTTGTATTGGATTTGTATTGCTTGAGTATATTTCTAAAAGTAATGCAACAATTTGCGAATACCAGCTAATATAGTTGTTTTGTTTTTCATATTTATTATCATATACACTTTCGTTAGAACTTTATTTTCGTTATACAGAGAAACAGAGATCATCATATTTCTTTACTTGATGGTTAGAGCGTGTTCAGCTCCTCCACTTCATGAAGCTATGATGCTATGTCTTTTATTGAAATTATATTTTACTTGGTTCAGGAAGGTTTATTATTTTTCTTTCTCTGGGTGGTTTCTGTTTTTAACATTGTTTATGCACATTCTTGTAGGTTAAGTCACGATGGTTGAACATGTAAGACAAATCCGTGTCTTAGTCTAAGTTGTGGTCTTCTAATCTTATCTGGTTTGGAGGAACTCTAATTGATCAGGAAGTATTAATCCTAATACCAGTAGGATACTCAAAGAATCAGTGCGATTGTACAGGGATAAGAGTATCTTAAGGACTCCTAATTCTATATGGATTAAAACATCCTATTCCTAAGCAAACAGAATCTGTTCGAGTACTCCTTGATGGGTAAGGTACTGGAACAGATGCTTATAAATAAGGTCCCTTCCCTATCGGCTAAAATACTCTCACAACAGAAAACTCACCCCATCCAGAGACAGAGATAAAGAGCCGAATAGGAGAAGAAGATCCTTATTCACACTCAGGAAGCAAGATCCTTATTTCACAATCAAGAAGATACCTTTTCACAATGACAGATCAAGGTTAGTATTTGAGATTCAAAGACATGAAAGAACTTACATGTGGTATCAGAGCACTAGGTCTTGTTCTCTAAATCTAACCTACAGATTTATATAAAATTGCTGTTAAAATAAAATTTTGATCATTAGTCATGAAGCATGTAGACTTTATCCAATTGCATATCTTATGTGATAAGGTATGATCAAGGGCATCAAGAATATCTGCTCGATCATGCTTGAAAGGCTATTGATCAAAGACTGTGAATTATTATTGCTTAAATTAAGTAAGCCACAGCTACTTAATTGTTGCAAGAGTAATTTTCAATCGAAAGATTGATCTATACTTGCATCACAACTGGTAGCCTTTTGTGATTTCTTCTATCCACAGATGGTAAGTACACAAACTGATAACAGATGTGATGGTACAATATGGATGAAGAGACTGAACAGACTAACAAGAAAACTTCTTCATCCACAGATGAGAAGTCCTACTTGTGCAGGAAGTTTGTTCAAACTCTAACTCCAGTATTTAGGAACATGTTCAAATCACAACCCACAGGTGTGAATTGATAATGTTTAAGTAAAGTTTAATGGGGATAGTTATTTATTATTTGTTATATGTTTACAGTGAATCCTTCAAACTATCAATCCATTGAAACACTGACTGGATCGAATTACCAAAAATGGAAGCAAGATCTGGAGATTTCTTTAGGTTTTCTTGATTATGACTATGTGCTTAGAGAAGAACCTGTTCAAGCACCAGCTGCAGATGCTTCTGCAGCAGTGAAAACCAAATATGCCAAGTGGGAAAAGGCTAATCGTATGAGCATGCTGATTATGCAAAGGTCAATGGCATCATCTGTGAAAGGTAGCATTCCCAAATCTGAGAATGCTAAACAATACTATGAAGCTATTGCACAGAGATTCAAGGAGTCTGAGAAAGCTGTCAAAAGTACCTTACTAAATCAGCTAATTAATATGAGATATGATGGACAAGGATGTGTGAGAGCTCATATCATGAATATGATTGACGTTGGAACTAAGTTGCAGGATTTAAAAATGAATGTAGATGAAGATATGATGGTTCATCTTGCCTTGAATTCACTACCTAAGGAGTTTAAGTCTCTCAAAGATACCTACATCGCTCAAAAGGAAAGTTGGACACTGAATGATCTTATCACCATATGTGTTCAGCAAGAACATAATATAATAAGAGAAAGAGGTGCTAAAATGGTGAATCTGGTGCAGTCAAAGCAAAATAAGGAATATAGGAACAAAGGTACTGCTGCTGGAAAAGAGAAAGAAAAGGAAAAGGATAATAACAATCTGAATGCTCTGAAACCAGTGGGATTGAAATGTTTTTTCTGTAAGAAAACTGGGCATATGAAGAAGGAATGCAGAAGGTATAAGAAGTGGTTGGACAAACAGAAAACTAAAGGTAAAAGTGATCAAGTTTTGGTTTGCTTTGAATCCAATTTAGTTGATTTTACTGATGATTCATGGTGGTTAGACAGTGGTGCATCTATTCATGTGACTAATTCTTTGCAGGGGTTCATAAAGAGGAGGCTGCCAAGCAAGGATGAAGTGAAGGTGTTCGTAGGCAATGGAGAAAAAGTGCAAGTAGATTATATTGGAGTAGTTAGGATTGAACTAGATTCTGGTTTTGTTTTTGATTTAGAAGATGTGGTTTATGTTCCCTCAATGAGGAAGAATCTCATCTCAGTTACTAGGCTTGTAAAATCAAAGTTCACTTTGAACTTTGATGATTTTGGTTGTTCTATTTTCAGAAATAAAAGTTTAGTTGGAAAAGCAAGTATTGTGGATGGTATGTTTCGATTAAACTACAAAGAAACTATGCAAATCAACTCAGTTCAATCCAAACCGTGCAAAGAATCATCATTTAAACTGTGGCATAAAAGACTTGGACATATTTCAAAGGAAAGAATCAGTACACTATGCAAAGAATTAGTTCTACCACCATTGAATCATGATAATGCAGATGATATATGTATAGAATGCACAAAGGGAAAATTGACCAACCTAAGAAAGAAAGGTGCTGTAGGAAGTCAAAGTGTATTGGAATTAATCCATACAGACATATGTGGACCATTCCCAACTCCAACTCATGAAGGGTTTAACTACTTCATCACTTTTACAGATGACTACTCGAGATTTGGACATGTTTATCTGATTAAAGAAAAATCCAGTGCTTTGGACATGTTCAAAATTTATAAAGCTGAAGTGGAAAACCAACTAGACCTAAAGATAAAAGTTGTAAGGTCTGACAGAGGAGGGGAGTTCTATGGGAGATTTGATGAAACTGGGAGGAATCCTGGTCCCTTTGCAAAGTTTCTACAGCAAGAAGGAATCATTGCTCAATACACTAATCCAGGGACTCCACAGCAAAATGGAATTGCGGAGAGGAGAAACAGAACTCTAAAGGATATGATAAGGAGCATGATGTGTTGCACAAACTTACCAATTTTTCTGTGGGGAGAAGCTTTGAAAACAGCAAATTATATACTCAATCGAGTACCAACCAAGAGTATCAACAATATCCCTTATGAAGTTTGGAATAAGAGAAAACCAAGCTTGAAACATTTGAAAATATGGGGCTGCAAGGCAGAGGCAAAGCTGTATAATCCCATAGAAAAGAAGCTGGATTCAAGAACTGTAAGTGGTTTTTTCATAGGATATCCAGATAGAACTAAAGGATACAGATTCTATTGTCCTAAAAACACTACCAGATTTGTAGAAACTCAGAGGGCAGTGTTTATAGAATCTGAAAGTGAGACAATTGAAGATGAAAATTTTGAGTTTGATGAAGGCATTTTAGAAACTGGGGAAACAATTCAAACTGACATTTTGGTTTTACCATGTTTTGACTTGAATGGCAATCAAAACAACCAAGAAGGGCAAAGTGGTACAGATCCTATGGTAACTGAAGAAGAACCTCACGAAAATCAGGTTTTACTACCTGAAAATCAAGATGCAGTTCAAACACAAGAAGGCAACAATAATCAGACAATTCCAGGACTAAGAAGGTCAGAAAGACCAAAGAAACGTGCTTTACATGATGATTATTTTGTTTACCTTCAAGACTCAGAGCATGATGTGAATGACATTGAGGATCCTATGAACTTTAAGCAAGCAATGATGAGTGACAGAAATGAAAATTGGTGGGCTGCTATGAAATCAGAATTAGGTTCCATGGAAAAGAATGGAGTTTGGGAGCTTGTGTCTTTACCACAAGGGTGCAAACCAATTGGCTGCAAGTGGGTGTTCAAAACCAAAAGAGATTCAAAGGGACAGATAGATAGGTATAAAGCTAGATTGGTTGCTAAGGGGTTCACACAGAAAGAAGGAATTGATTTCAATGAAACCTATTCACCTGTCTCAACAAAAGACTCCTTTCGAGTGATCATGGCTCTAGTAGCTCATTTTGATTTACACTTGCATCAAATGGATGTTAAGACTGCATTCTTGAATGGAAACTTGGAGGAAGAAATTTATATGCAACAACCAGAAGGTTTCATTCAAGAGAAGGGAGAAAATCTGGTTTGCAAGTTGTGTAAATCAATCTATGGTCTAAAACAAGCATCTAGACAGTGGTATATAAGATTCAATGAAGTTGTCAAACTATATGGTTTTACAGAGAATGTCTTAGATGAGTGCATTTACATGAAGATGAGTGGGAGTCACTTCATAATTCTGATTCTTTATGTAGATGACATTCTGCTAGCTTGCACCAACATGTCCATGTTACATGATTGCAAGGCATTCTTGGCTAAACATTTCGACATGACAGATTTGGGAGAAGCCTCATATGTTTTGGGAATTGAAATTAGCAGAAATAGAAAGAGAGGTTTGTTGGGACTATCACAGAAAACTTATATAGAAAAGATACTTAAAAGGTTTAACATGCAAGGCTGTGCAGGATCAGATGTGCCTATTTCGAAGGGAGACAAATTTAGTACTGATCAAGCACCAAAAACAGATCAAGGAAAGCGTGAGATGGCAGACAAACCTTATGCATCATTGGTAGGGAGTCTCATGTATGCACAAGTATGCACCAGACCTGATATTGCTTTTTCAGTAAGTGTATTGGGAAGATTTCAGTCAAATCCTGGACAAGCACATTGGATTGCTGGTAAAAGGGTCATGAGATATTTGCAAAGAACAAAGGACTATAAACTGGTTTACAAAAGGAGTGACAGATTGGAAGTAGAAGGTTATGCTGATGCAGATTTTGCAGGTTGCAAAGATGACTTGAAATCTACATCAGGATATGTTTTCCTATTTGCTGGAGCAGCAATATCATGGAGAAGTAACAAGCAGCCACTCACAGTTGCATCGACTATGTTGGCAGAATTTCTGGCTTGTTACGAAGCAACCACTCAAGCTATGTGGTTAAAGAACTTTATCACTAGTTTGGGTGTGGTTGAATCAATTCAACGACCTATACAGCTTTGGAATGATAACAGTGCAACAATACTTTTTGCTAAAGGGAATAAAAGAACAAAGGCATCAAGAATTCTGGAAGTTAAATTCTTTACTGTCAAAGAAAAGATTAGAGATGGGCATACTGTGTTGGAGCACATTGGCACAAATGACATGGTTGCTGATCCACTTACTAAGGGGTTACCAAATGCTGTTTTTCACAGACATGTGGTTAGCATGGGATTGATAGTTCATTTGGATGACTAAAACAGTGGGAGTTTTGTTATCAAGTTTTGGTAGTTTAACTAGTTTTGATAATTTATATTTAAACTCATACAGTGGTATTTTATTTTGAATGATTTTCAGTTTAAGGATTCAATTATAGTATATTTATGCAATCTCGTTTATTTGCACATGTGATTACTTGAATATATATGGATGGCACAGCATGCATTTAAGGTAGCCATGAGAGGATTATATTCATGACAGTTTGCTATTTTTATTATGCAAATTGAGACCTTGGTAGTCATTTACAGGGACAAAGGAATTAGATGAGCTTTGTTTAAAGCACTTTCAGTAAGGTCATCTACATTCTACAGTTTTAATCTTGATCGAAGCCTTATGTGGTGTTGAAGAGTTTTAAGTATGATTATAAAGACTTTGATAACAGTATGATCAATAAGTCTCGATAGTCTCTTCTAATTTTTCTTCACTGACAGTGGCTTAGTGGGAATTTATCTGGATATACTTTCACAAGGCCTTAAAGTGATCAATATGAGTTTTCCTTAGTGATTATTTGACCAAGTGGGAGACTGTAAGACAAATCCGTGTCTTAGTCTAAGTTGTGGTCTTCTAATCTTATCTGGTTTGGAGGAACTCTAATTGATCAGGAAGTATTAATCCTAATACCAGTAGGATACTCAAAGAATCAGTGCGATTGTACAGGGATAAGAGTATCTTAAGGACTCCTAATTCTATATGGATTAAAACATCCTATTCCTAAGCAAACAGAATCTGTTCGAGTACTCCTTGATGGGTAAGGTACTGGAACAGATGCTTATAAATAAGGTCCCTTCCCTATCGGCTAAAATACTCTCACAACAGAAAACTCACCCCATCCAGAGACAGAGATAAAGAGCCGAATAGGAGAAGAAGATCCTTATTCACACTCAGGAAGCAAGATCCTTATTTCACAATCAAGAAGATACCTTTTCACAATGACAGATCAAGGTTAGTATTTGAGATTCAAAGACATGAAAGAACTTACAGAACACCCTTCTGTTGTTCAGAAGGTAGGTGGCCAGCTCCTTCAGCAATCTATTCAGGGATACGATAGTGGCTTCCAAAGACCGGGGATGTTCCAAAGGCGTGCATATGGGAACTACTCTAATGCTGCATTGCAGTATCCCTTTATGCCAGCATGCAGAGCTACCACTGATCTATCTTTGGTTCCGTCAACTGCATCCCCAATCTTTGTCCAAGCCCCTGCAGAGAAAGACCACTTTCTTGTTTATTTTCTTTTGCGTGGATTCACTGTTGCTTACACTAAAACTAGTGCTACTCCAATTGAGCGTCTCAAACTTTTGATTCAGAACCAGGATGAAATGATCAAAACTGGTCGGTTGTCTGAACCCTACAAGAACGTTGGTGACTGCCTTGACAGGACACTCAAGGAAGAGGGGTTTGGTTCATTGTGGAGAGGGAACACTGCCAATGTCATCCGTTACTTCCCTACACAGGTTCGCAATGTTATCTGTTTTAAAGTTATTTTCTTGAATTTATTTATTTATTTATATGAACATTTGCTAAAATTTCTTCTTGGAATTTATTACAGGTCATGAACTTTACATTCAAGGATTACTTTAAGAGGCTATTCAACTTCAAGAAAGACAGGGATGGTTACTGGAAATGGTTCGCTGGTAACTTGGCATCAGGAGGTGCTGCTGGTGCTTCTTCCCTTCCCTTTGTGTACTCTTTGGATTATGCCTGGACCCGTTTGGCTAATGATGCCAAAGCTGCAAAGAAGGGAGGAGAAAGACAATTCAATGGTCTTGTTGATGTCTACAGGAAGACATTAAAATCTGATGGCCTTGCTGGTCTTTACCGTGGATTCAACATATCTTGTGTTGGTATTATTGTGTACCGTGGTCTCTACTTTGGATTGTATGATTCATTGAAGCCTGTGGTCCTGACTGGAGGTTTGCAGGTTAGTGGACTACTCTGATTCATAACCTCTTGGTTCGTGGTTATATGGTCTTATGATAGGGTTGCATTTACCAACGTGGCTTGTTGCATGAATTATCATATATTTTGTCTGCATACTTAGAAGTCTTTATTTTACTTCCTCAAAATTTTTATTATATTAGTCATTATTTTACTTCCTCAAAATTAGAAGTCTTTTGGCATATTGTTGTATGATTTGTCAATACTTCTGTTTGTTATTTTTGGCTTCCCCTTGTTTTACTTAGTGTCAGTTGTGAAGCATTAGAAATAGTCCTATAGAGCATTTATTGTTTTGTTGGTTCTTAAAGGATAAGTTGTTGACCTTAGCCCTTATCTATTTTCAATTAATTGAGTCAAGGATAAGTTGTTTGGATTGGCCTTATGAACTGCAATATGAATTTTCAACCTTTTGCTTTCAACTTTTTGACGTTTTGCTTTTTTGTTTGTTTTAAAAACTACAGGATAGTTTCCCGGCCAGCTTGGCCCTTGCTTGGCTCATCACCACTGGTGCTGGTCTTGCTTCCTACCCAATTGACACTGTTCGCAGAAGAATGATGATGACCTCCGGTGAAGCTGTCAAGTACAAGAGTTCCCTGGATGCCTTCAAGCAGATCTTGAAGAATGAGGGTGTCAAGTCTCTCTTTAAGGGTGCTGGCTCCAACAACGTCCGTGCCCTTGCTGGTGCTATTGTCCTTGCTGGTTATGATGAGCTACAGCTGATCGTGTTCGGGAAGAAGTTTGGATCTGGTGATGAAAATCTTTGAGTTTGAAGAATTTGTTTCGGCAAAATATTCCTTAAAAGAATTGCTTCTGAAATTAGTATAATCTCATTATACAACAAATGCTGGTTTATGCAAATCCGTAGTGAACAGAGAGTTTTAAGCTTCTAGGCTTTTCCACAGACTGATTTTAGTCGGTTTTAGTTTCTTTGAATCCTAAAACAAGATTTTGATGAATCCTTACGTGCTTGCTTTTGGAAAGATATTATGCAAAACGATTCTCACTTTGTTTTCTTCTTTTTAAATAAATTTTTTCTTCTTTTTCCCCCATTAAACCCAAATAGAAGGAAAAAAAATCAAAATTTCACAAACTTTAAAAAACCTTAGGTCTCTTCATGCATTCATATCATACATGAAAAAATGTTTTATGTAATAATATTGACTAAGTATGAAAAATGGTTTTTCGGAATAATAATTTTCTCAAGATAATTTTTGGCGGCTTTTATTCCTTACACATTAAATAAGAAAATTTGATTTTATGAGATTTTAGTATGAAGTATATATTGACTTAATGAGCCATCAATTTTAGCCTAAATTGTATTTTGCACTAAAGCGGATTTTTCATATTTTGATTTGGTGGGAATTTGATTTTCTAGTATTTTTATTTGAATCCAAATATGGGGTACTTCCTTATTTACATTGTAAACTTAAGTAAGTGGAGTAATATAAAAATAAATTAAAGTAAAAGGACAACGACATTTACTTAAATGTTGAAAATGGAAATAAGGTAATCTGTACACCTGGAGTTAGGGGTGGGCATCAATCCAGCCGAACCGATGAAACCAGCCAAACCAAACCGTAATTACTGGTTTGGTTTGGTTTTGACCAAGAAAAAGTCAAACGGTTTGAAAACCAAACCGGACCGTATATTGTTTGGTTTGGTTTGGTTTTGAGCTTTTGTAAACCGGCTTAAACCAAACCGGACCGTTTATGTGTATATTTATTTATTTATATTTTATTTTATATGTGTAATACTCTAATTAGTTAATAACTATATATGAATATTTGAATTGAGCTATATTAGTTAGTGAAATATGAAGTGTTATGACCTTTTGAGCTTTAGGAT
Source organism: Prunus campanulata (assembly GCA_034190965.1). Lineage (NCBI taxonomy): Eukaryota > Viridiplantae > Streptophyta > Magnoliopsida > Rosales > Rosaceae > Prunus > Prunus campanulata. The sequence continues at coordinate 1,480,981 of CM067209.1, forward strand.
GGTTTCGTACTCTAGAAAATGATTTATGTAAGAAGTAAGTTGTGAATTTGTTGGTTATAATTGGGCTAATAATGTTGAAAAAAATGCAAAAAGAAAGAGAATGGGCTTAGGCCCAAACCGGCTGAACCAAACCATCTTAAATTGGTTTGGATTGGTTCGATTTCCCTTATAACTTTTATCCAAACCGAACCAAACCAAATCGTTATATTTTAATTGATTCAGTCGTGGTTTTGACGTGAAACCGATCCAATCCGGACCGTGCCCACCCCTACCTGGAGTGCACCACTACCAGCTGAGCAAATGGGCAATTTGAAGCAACTCCTTATGGCTTAATATGCCCGCCACAACACATGTGGGTACATATCAAAACGTAAAGTATTTGAAATAATATACACATAGAAATACATAGCAGTATATTACTTTTAAAATATAAAACAATTGAGTGGAGGCATGTGACCACACTGGTCCCAGTGTGGCTCCCCCCCTGTTCTGGTTTATGCAAATATGTAGTGAACAGAAAGTTTTAAGCTTCTTGGCTTTTCCACAAACTGTTTTTAGTCGGTTTTAGTTTCTTTGAATCCTAAAACCCTAAACTCCCTGTTAATCATTTTCATCTACTTCAACCATTTTCGAACACCTCATGGCATTTTACGTGTGTTCGAGGCTTCTATCGTTTATGTATGATTTGATTTCTCGCACAATGCCCCTTATTTTGAATGACTTTTGTTTTCTAAAGTGTCCAAATTGAATTAGCAAAATGATGAACAATTAATCAATGTTGCTCTCAAGAAGGAGATTCACTATAGTTTGGTGAGCTCCGATGAGCTTTGATGTGAACCCTGCCTAATCTTAGGTATGGTGTTTTAAGGTGTATCTCTTCCTGTCATCTCCTTTACCATCTCTTCTTCCATTCCCTTCTCCCAGCCATGGCCGACTATTATTCGGGGGATGATGCGAAGGTGGATGAAGTCTTGTCTATCTTGTTCGAAGATAAAGTTGAGCTTGATGATATGATTGATGATAAAATTGCCTTGGTGGGTTTATTGGTGGCGGAGCAAGAACCACCATTGGCCACGGTGAAGGAGATCTTACGTGTTCTTTGGACCAACATGGGGGTGGTCAAGTTCTGCAAAGCAAAGGCCAATGTCTACTCTATAACAGTAGGCGACGAGCCTGTTTCTCGTAGACAACTGGACGGAAATCCTTGGTTTATCAAGGGGTATGTGTTCACAGTTAAGCACTGGCCGCTATATCATTCAATTGATGATATTCAGCCGAACTGAGCCATTTTTTTGGGTCTAAGCACATAGTGTCCCAAGGAATTTTTGTATTGCCAAGAATGCCCGTCTGTTGGGGGCTCGGATTGGTGCAGTGTTGGAGATTGAGGAGATTGAAGAGATTGGCTTTCGTGGTTACATGAGGCTCAGGGGGATATGGATGCCTCTAAACCCCTGCCGGCGGGTTTCACTACGCCTTGCCCAGTACAACGCAAACGAACTATCCAGCAAAGATATGAAGGTCTACGCGATTTCTGTTTCACTTGTGGCTGCTTGGGTCACACAAGGGGCTGTCGGGTCAAATGATATCAGAGGCTTCTTGCTCTGAATCTTCAGTAGGACGAATCTCTTTGTGCTCCACCAACCTCCCGAGCCTCCATGCGTCTCTTCCCGACGACTGCTGGTACTCGTACTGACCGTTCGAGGTGGTGGAAATGCCGCCCGGACGATGTTGAGTCCGATGGACGAGGAGGGTATGTTGGGAAATTACCTCTAGTCAAACGACAAGTTGCATCTGCTAGCGGTACAGCTGCTGCTCAGTCTGAATTGCCGATGCAGCATGCAATGCTGCAACGTAGGACAAACGAGGCTCCTCAATCTAATATGCATTTACAACATTCCATGCTGCAACATGGGACTGAGGGTGCAGGCTCATCCAGGCGCATGCCTTCTCTTGTGGACTATGCTAGACGGTGGGACCCCGAGAGCTTTGGGACCCAGTTTTATAATGGCACTTTGTTTGTAGCCATCAATGGGCTTTCGTTGGAGAAAGATTGGTGGGATCTTCTTAGGGTTCCTTCTTGGGCCCTGGAAAGAGTGCATGGGCCAATGGGGTTCACAAACCAAGAAGGAGGAAACGATTCGGGCCTCTCACATCAAGTTGATGATGCTGAACTGCGTACCACCTCACAAGCTGTTGAGGCTGGATTGAGCCTCTCACCCTCGGTTCGTATGGAAGCATTTCAGGAGGATGGGCTTACCGCCACTACCCGAAAATCATCCTCTTGGGGATTGCTCTAAAGTCCAGGTGCGCAATGATCACTACACCTTTCGAACTCTCTCGCGACATCCTGACTTACCCTTGATGGTCCAAGAACTCATTGACCCCCTTCTGAAAACATGGAGAGAAGATGTGGTTAATAGATGTTTTGCCCCAGAAGAAGCTAGCCGCATCTTAAGCATACCAATCAGCAGGTGGGGCTGTCCAGACAAACTAATTTGGCATTTCAGCGCGCATGGACGATATATTGTTTGGTCAGGCTATGAGCTTGCCGTCCACCTGCACAGGAATGGTGAGCTGGGGTGTAAACGAGCTAGAGAGGCTAGCGGCAACTGCTTTCAAAGTACAGTTTGGAAGTCAATTTGGCACGTCAAAGCTCTGCCCAAGCTCAAAACTTTCATTTGGCGTTGCTGCTCTAACATTCTCGCGGTGAGGCATAACTTATGTAGGCGACGAGTATCTTGCACCAGAGAGTGTGGCCTTTGTGGTTCCCAAGATGAAACTCAGGCTCATATTTTTTTTTTCCAATGTGACTTTGCCCATGCATTTTGGATTGCAAGCCCTCTCCAACTGGACGTGACCAGGTTAGCAGGTGAGGATTTCTTTTCTACCTGGCAACATATGGTGATGACGCTCAACTCATCTGAGCACGCGGCGGAGGCAATCCAGTGGTTTGTTTTTGGGCTGTGGCGAATCTGGAAAACCAGGAACTTGGCTGTCTTTGAAGTTGCGAAAGCTGATCCCATTGAGGCTACTCATCTTTTGCTCAACCAAGTCATTGATTACCGTGCTACTAAACAAGAGGTCCAACCCTAGCTTCACCAAGCCATCAACAACTCGGTGCCCCAGAGCTAGTGTAAACCCCCCCAGGTTTTCTCAAGGTGAACTGCGACGCCGCATAGTCTGCTCAACTATTGCGAGGAGTCGGATGGGTTATAAGGGACAACTTTGGTCAGCTATTATGTGCTGGTGGCCAGGGAGACATTCGTGGCTCTTCTGCTCTTATGATTGAACTTCTCGCTATTCGCCACGCTCTCAGTGCATGTGCCCATTTCCATCTCACAGACGTAATAGTAGAGTCGGATACCAGAGAGGAATCTTAATGCACAATGGGACAACCTACAATAGACTCCGATCTGGAGGGAATTGTCTTACAGTCCATGAAAATTATTTTCAGGTAACTTATCTTCATTAACGCATTTTAACATAATGTGTTTTATTTATCATTCTTATGTCTCATTTATCCGTTGTCATATGTAGGGTGACCAATATCAAAATTGGAATGGAGGTTCTAGTTTGTACAACCTAGCTCTGGTTCAAGAGGAAATGATCACCAAGAACTCAAATGAAAATAAGCAAAAGTTAAAGGAATATCTTGTGAAATTTCGAAATTTTGAGGAATATCTTGTGGAATTTCGTATTGATAAAGTGATCGAACACATATATAATGCATGACATATACTTTAAAAATGAAAATTATTTACAAGGACAATACAGTGATTGAACCCAACCATTATAAAGCAATGATAGGTGACTGCATCACTTCATACATTAGGACTTGTAATTTGACATACAAATTATTGACATACTTGCACACAAAAAGCTTGAGTGCAACAACATGAACTTTGTCTTATGAATTCAATTTTGTACAATACTTTTCATAGGAACCAAATGTGTAACCAGGGGAAACGACACATCCACAAAGTATGCAATTGGTTCCTGTTTCATTTCTCTTTCTTTTAACAGTATTCCTTGGTAGCAAACCCGTGAGAGAAACTATGACAAAGAGGGATAAAAAATAAAAAAAAGGCCCAAGTATTCAATCAAATTATAAGAAAACTTGAGTAATGTTTACAAACATGTTCTTTTTCTCGGAAAAAGAAAAATCAAGGAAGACAAACACAACATTCCCCAGTTTGACAAGTCATGAAGAAGGCGAAAGGAGATGGTGAGTGTAGAAGAGAAGAGGAACGAAGGAGGGGAGGAGGGAGAACCAGTTTTCACGTTGGCTGGGTTTCACGTTCGATGGGGTTTTTCTGTTTCTTTTTCTTTTTTTCAATTGATAAATGTTAAAAGAAATAAAGAATTGAAATAATTTTAATTGATGTGGCTGTCCACCTCAGCTGCCAGCTGCCACATAAGGCAGTATATGATGTGATAAGAGTAAAATATCTGCTAGTTATTTTTAGATCTGAAACTTCTCTATATTCTCCGTGAGATTTTTTTTTCCTCTTTGAGATCTGATTATTATAGTATCGTTCTTTTTCATTTTCAAAGATAAATTATAGTATCGTTTCTATAGTTTCAAGATCTGATTATTTTGTTTATGTTTTTCTGCATTTGCAACCTGTTTTAGTGAAATCTGATATACTGGATTTGTATGCTTTCAATGTTTCATTTCTGTTCATCTTTCTCAGATCCGTCAAGATCTGGTCTGTTTTGGGCATTTCAAACATTTTTTTATATTTTTACTAAATTTCAAATTTATTTGGATTTTGGCATTTGTAAAACAATAATTTTATTCCGGGTTTTTACTCTTGGTCCACTGATCGCGATTTTTGATTGGGAATTTTTGGTATTTTGAGCTCTAAGCAATTAGTTTTTATACACATTCTTTTAGGTTTTGAAAGAATAATGTGTTGTTTATTATTTTTCTTTCTCTGGGTGGTTTCTGTTTTTAACATTGTTTATGCACATTCTTTTAGGTTAAGTCACGATGGTTGATCAAGTTCAACACCCTTCTGTTGTTCAGAAGGTAGGTGGCCAGCTCCTTCAGCAATCTATTCAGGGATACGATAGTGGCTTCCAAAGGCCGGGGATGTACCAAAGGCGTGCATATGGGAACTACTCTGATGCTGCATTGCAGTATCCCTTTATGCCAGCATGCAGAGCTACCACTGATCTATCTTTGGTTCCATCAACTGCATCCCCAATCTTTGTCCAAGCCCCTTCAGAGAAAGACAACTTTCTTGATTATTTTAGTAGGTGTGGATTCACTGTTGCTTACGCTAAAACTGTTGTTGCGTGTGGATTCACTGCTGCTCATACTAAAACTACTGCTGCTCCAATTGAGCGTTTCAAACTTTTGATTCAGAACCAGGATGAAATGATCAAAACTGGTCGGTTGTCTGAACCCTACAAGAGCCCTGGTGACTGCTATGTCAGGACAATCAAGGAAGAGGGGTTTGGTTCATTGTGGAGAGGGAACACTGCCAATGTCATCCGTTACTTCCCCACACTGGTTCGCAATGTTATCTGTTTTAAAGTTATTTTCTTGAATTATTTATTTATTTATATGAACATTTGCTAAAATTTCTTCTTGGAATTTATTACAGGTCTTGAACTTTACATTCAAGGATTACTTTAAGAGGCTATTCAACTTCAAGAAAGACAGGGATGGATACTGGAAATGGTTCGCTGGTAACTTGGCATCAGGAGGTGCTGCTGGTGCTTCTTCCCTTCCCTTTGTGTACTCTTTGGATTATGCCTGGACCCGTTTGGCTAATGATGCCAAAGCTGCAAAGAAGGGAGGAGAAAGACAATTCAATGGTCTTGTTGATGTCTACAGGAAGACATTAAAATCTGATGGCCTTGCTGGTCTTTACCGTGGATTCAACATATCTTGTGTTGGTATTATTGTGTACCGTGGTCTCTACTTTGGATTGTATGATTCATTGAAGCCTGTGGTCCTGACTGGAGGTTCGCAGGTTAGTGGACTACTCTGATTCATAACCTCTTGGTTCATGGTTATATGGTCTTATGATAGGCTTGTTGGTCTCTACTTCTGTTTATTATTTTTGGCTTCCCCTTGTTTTCAATGGTGCAAGTTGTCTTTACCTATAGTTGTTTGGATTGGCTTTATTGACCTTATGCTTTCAACTATTTAAACCTTTTGCTTTCAACTTTTTGACGTTTTGCTTTTTTGTTTGTTTTAAAAACTACAGAATACTTACCGGGCCAGCTTGGCCCTTGGTTGGCTCATCACCATTGGTGCTGGTCTTGCTTCCTACCCAATTGACACTGTTCGCAGAAGAATGATGATGACCTCCGGTGAAGCTGTCAAGTACAAGAGTTCCCTGGATGCCTTCAAGCAGATCTTGAAGAATGAGGGTGCCAAGTCTCTCTTTAAGGGTGCTAGCGCCAACAACGTCCGTGCCATTGCTGGTGGTCTTGTCCTTGTTGGTTATGATCAGATACAGCTGATCTTGTTCGGGAAGAAGTATGGATCTGGTGATGAAAATCTTTGAGTTTGAAGAATTTGTTACGGCAAAATTTTCCTTAAAATAATTGCTTCTGAAATTAGTATAATCTCATTATACAACAAGTGCTGGTTTATGCAAATCCGTAGTGAACAGAGAGTTTTAAGCTTCTTGGCTTTTCCACAGATTGTTTTTAGTCGGTTTTAGTTTCTTTGAATCCTAAAACAAGATTTTGATGAATCCTTACGTGCTTGCTTTTGGAAAGATATTCTGCAAAACGATTCTCACTTTGTTTTCTTCTTTTAAATAATTTTTTTGAATAGCTCCGTGCCAAACGGAGCTTAAGATGCATGTTAATGCATTCAACACCTCAACATTCACTACTACAAAAAAGGCAAAAGACGACGGGAATTCACCGTCGTGAATTTGGTTTTCAAACCGTCGTAAAATCGAGCGACGTCTTTTGCAAAGTAAAACCACGACGCGAAATCACCGTCGTTGGTATTACAAACCACGTCATTACCAAAAAAACAACCGACGTCTTTATACTGAAAAATGAACGAAAAATTGTCCTGGAGAAGAATAGACGACCTATTTTATACAATATCCGTCGTGTAAAAGAATACAATACGTCTTTAAATAAATAAAATATGACGTTATTAAACCATCCGACGTCCAATATTTTTATATAACCGTCGTGCAATAGTATTAATACTTCGTTTTTTCCATTAATATTGACGTGGAAATAGCGGTTAGGGTAAATCATCGTCGTTGTTATAACAAACAACGTCATTTACAAAACAACACCGACGTCTGTACACTGAAAAATGAACCAAAACATTGTCCTCGGAGAAGAATAGACGACCTATTTTATAAAACAATCGTCGTTTAAAAGTAAACCATACGTCTTTAAATAAATAAAATACGACGTTATTAAATCATACGACGTCCAATATATTTATATAACCGTCGTGAAATAGAATTGTTACTTCAGTTTTTCCATTAATATTGACGTGGAAATAGCGTTTAGGGGTTAATCACCGTCGTTGTTGTACCAAACAACGTCCTTTACAAAAAAAACCGACGTCTTTATACTGAAAAATGTACCAAAAAATTGTCATGGAAAAGAATAGACGACCTATTTTATACAAACACAGTCGTGTGTATATATATACTACGTCTTTAAATAAAGAAAATATGACGTTATTAATATATACTACGTCTTATATATTTATATAACCGACGTGGAAAATATATTAGGCTCATGACTTACGACATATTTATTTCTATAAACGACGTAGTATGTTATATACAACGTCGTAATAATGTAAAAGACAGCCGTGTTTCTCCATTAAAAACGTCGTCTTTAGTAAAATAATAGTCGTCTAATCCATCCAAGACGTCGTCTTTTGTAACGTTCAGGTTCGATATCTGTCCTTTTAGACGTCGGTATTATTGTACTGAAGTCGTGTTATTTGTAATTACATGGCGGCTCTTTATCCTTCTCCGACGTGATATCGTTAATAACTGTTTCACAATAACGTCGTCTCTTTTCACTTTCAGGTCGCTTGTAGACGTCGGTAAATTCAGTGCCGTCGTTGATTGCTCCAAAACGTCGTTTTTTATTGACAATTTTATGACAACAGACGTCTGTTTTTCACAGTTTTATAAGGACCGTCGTTTTATAATACTGAACCAGTATTTTATGTACTGATTGTTTTGTGTCCAAAACCTGCATAATGAAAGTGAAGAAAACACATTACAATTTATTACAAAATTAATGTCATACAGTAGTGCTGTTTAGGGCATAAATAATTTCATAAATTACAAGAGCATCATTCAATCCATATATCTTCACACCCATCTCGAATATTTTGACTCCCAAACTCACCCACTAGTTCATCAAATGTGTCAACATTTGGCATCCCTCTAGTAAATGACTCACACTCAATTCTCACATCACCTAAGACATCATCACCAATAACATCATCATTATATTCTCTATTAGGCGCTGATAACACTACCGACCAACCATGATGCATCGGGTCGTCAACAAAAAATACTTGTTTGACTTGAGAAGCCAAAACAAATTGGTCATTCCTATGTCCAATTTTACTCAAATCTACAAGGGTAAATCCAAGTTCGTCGACTACAAGGCCGGAAGTACTATCTATCCAATCACACCTAAAGACTGGGATTGTAAACTTTTGGTAGTCAAGGTCCCAAATTTCTTGAATGACACCATAAAAACCCATATTTGAGAGAATTGGGTTTTTATCCTTGGCACTAGCAACTTGCATGGTATGTGCAAGTAAATAAACTCCACTATTTTGAACTGTCCGCACATCATCTTGTGCCTTGATGTTAAATTTAACACCTTTAATAAGATAGCTCCTATATAATGGCACTGCCATGTTTGGACCAGCTGCTAGCCACCTTAAATTTTCTGATACCCCATGATTGCCTCCCTCATCAAGTTCACTTTGAACCTGCAAATTAATCATATCTTAATTCAATCTAACATAGAAAGAAGAAAATTAAAAGTCCAATATGTTATTGAATAACATATACCTTGAAGTGTAGCCATTGAATGAAAGTGCTATTATGCTTATCTTGCAGCCACTTTGTTCTCTTTCTAAATTTTGGATAAGCGGCCTTGATGTGGATCATATGTTCCCTACATGACACGAAAAATTCAAGCATTACGGTCCCAAACATATAAGATAAACATAAGGAATAATTTAAAATGGAAACTTAAGGAATAAAACTCATACTCGATATAAGGTAGAACTTCCTCCGTATTCTCCAAGACATATGATGTGCTTGGTTGAACAGGTCCCGATCAACTAAGCTCACTGTGCAACCTGATAATGGCTTTGAAACTCCTATCTTCTGACTTGATGGCACTCCAATTGTACTAATATCAGATAAATGTTCAGTGCAAAATTCTACAGCTTCTTCAGCTATATAACGCTCCGCAATGCAACCTTCGGGATGAGTACGGTTCTGAACATACCCCTTTAGAACTTTCATATATCTTTCGAACGGATACATCCATCTAAAATAAACTGGCCCACATAGACGAACTTCTCTGACAAGATGTACTACTAGATGAACCATGATATCGAAGAATGAAGGTGGAAAGTATTTTTCAAGCAAACACAAAGTAACTACTATATCTTCTTCCAACTTATCTAGCTTGGAAACATCAACCGTCTTTGCACATATAGCATTGAAGAAGAAGCACAAACGAGTTATTGCATACCTTGCAGGCTTCTCCAAAACAGAACGAATTGCCACAGGGAGCAATTGTTGCATTAAGGTATGACAATCATGTGATTTAAGGCCAAGAAGTCTTGAATCTTGTAAAGATACAAGATTTTTTATATTTGAAGAATAACCTTCAGGTACCTTCATACCATAGAAAGAATTGCAAACCGCTCTCTTCTCTGCTCTTGACAAATTCCAAGGCCCTGGAGGCAAACGAGTACTTCTTTCTCCATACTCGGGTTGCAAATCAGTTTTGACCCCCATGTTCAATAAATCTAACCGAGCAGCAATCCCATCTTTATTTTTTCCAGGGATCTCCAGCAATGTACCAATGATACTATCACAAACATTCTTCTCAATGTGCATAACATCGAGGACATGCCTCACTGGAAGGTATTTCCAATACTCAAGATCAAAGAATTTTGACTTCTTCTTCCAACAAACTCTGTCACCATCATTTTCACCTCCACCTCCCCCTTTTTTCGATCCCCATATGTAATTAATATCTTCAACCATATGCAGCACTTCTTCTCCCGTTAATGGCTCCAGAGGCGTGCCATATTCAGGTTTCCCATTAAAAGCTGCACGTTGCCTCCTATATGGATGATTAATTGGTAACCATTTTCTATGCCCAATGTAACAAATTTTGTGTCCATTTTTCAACCTGTGACTAGGTGTCTCATCGCCGCATATTGGACAAGCTTTATATCCTTTAACAACACAACCAGATAAGTTTCCATAGGCAGGAAAATCATTAATGGTCCACAGTAATGCAGCTCTGAGTGTAAAATATTCTCCTATGTGTGCATCATACACTCCTCTAATCCCATCCCACAAAGATTTTAAATCATCAATCAAAGGCTCCAAGTAGACGTCTATATCATTTCCGGGTTGTTTAGGACCGGAAATCAATAAAGTCAACATCATGAACTTTCGTTTCATGCACAGCCATGGTGGGAGATTATATGTAACTAAGATAACTGGCCAGCAACTATATCTGCTACTTAGAGAACTGTGGGGATTGAATCCATCAGATGAAAGAGCCAATCTCAAGTTTCTCGGCTCATTACCAAACTCGGGCCATTTATCATCAACAAGTTTCCAAGACGGGGAATCCGCCGGATGAGACATCTGACCGTCAATTGATTTTCTAGCAGCATGCCAAGTCAAATTCTTAGCTGTCTCATGTGATTGAAACATCCTTTTAAACCTTGGAATTGGAGGAAAATACCACAACACCTTCGCTGCCACACCCTCTTTCAAGAATCCATCTTTGGTTTCCTTCCACCTTGAGATACCACAAGTAGGACAATTAGTTGAATCTTCATACTCCTTCCTATACAAGATGCAATCATTGGGGCATGCGTGGATTTTCTCATAACTCAGCCCCAATGCACACAAAGTCTTTTTTGCCTCATACATAGAGGCCGGTATTGTATTTCCTTCTGGAAGCAACTCGCCCTGAAGTATCAATAATTCTGTAAAACATACATCACTCATCCCATGTTTTGCCTTCAAATTATACAACTTCACTAATGCCGATAACTTGGTGTACTTTCTACAACCAGGGTACAATGGTTGATCTCCATCCCCAATCACATTAGCAAACTCATAAGGATCGGATCCAAAATCACCAAAATCATTATCATCCATCTCTATTTCTTCAGACACAAAACTGTACCTACTATGGTCATCATCTTCTTCAGCATTTCTACTAGCATTAGTAGTTGCTTCCCAAGGTTCTCCATGAAATATCCAATTCTTATAGCTTTTGTCAACTCCATTAAAGTATAAGTGATCCCTTATAATTCCAACCCCAAACAATTTCAAATTCGCACATTTAGCACATGGACAACGGATATGCGTTGTAGTTAGAAGATTTTCTACAGAAAATTGCAAAAATGCTTCCACCCCTAACTCATATGCCTTCGATCTTCTATCCGAGTGCATCCATGACTTATCCATCTTGGACACTATATCCTATTATCTATAATAAGGTGAAAAGACAAGCAATGACTATCACTATAGCAGATTATATAAGGTTTTAATAGCAACTAATAAAGTATACAGACGACGGTTTTTAAAAAAAAAACAGACGTATTACACTTATATAGACGACGGGTTTTAAAAAACCGTCGTCTAATGCTAGCAAGAAACAGAAGCCAGCGAACTTGAACCACGACGGTAGTTAAAACAAGCGTCGTGGTATATTTTTATAGACGACGGTTTGTTAAAAAACCGTCGTCGTATGCATAAAAAAGATTTCCAAATCCCAGTTTATTTTCATGAACCCAGAATATATTCAGAACACAACATATACATTAATTTTTATGTAGGGTATTAAGAACACAACATATACATTAATACTAAGCACGAAACCAACATATACTAAGCATGAAAACATTAAATCCATTCCCGATTCATAATAACAGAGAGTATTAAAAGATCCGACAAGATTAAACCCTAAACCCGATTCATGAAAACATTAAACATTAAATCCATTAACCCATACCGTCGACAACATTAAAAAATCACAAAACCCTTTACCACAGAACTGAATATCATTCAATGAATTTACAAGCATGAGATTAGGGTTTGCACTTACAGGTAGGCAGAGCTCACAGCTTATGGCCAACTTGGATTCGACGGAGTTGTAAACTTGGCCAACTTGGATTCGATGGAGAGACCAACTTTGAATTAGAGTTGAAGTGAGAGAGCGGAGCGAAATGTTTTAGGACACAGACTATGGTCAACTTGTATAAGAGTTAGAGCGAAATCTGAAAATTTTAGGTCGAGCTGAAATTTTTAGAAAGCGCGCTTTTTAAAAAACATCGACGGAAACAAAAACACAATCGTCGTTAAAAGTTCAACCTAAACATGACGCTTATTTTAAAACTGACGTCGTTGTAAATATACTTACGACGCAAAACCAAACTACCGTCGTTAAAATGTCTAAAGAAATATGCCCTAAACCCTAATAAATAAAACCTAAATTATATATATTGTTTTTAAAAATAATGTTTCAAAAGGGATTAGGGTTTTATGGCCTAAAATATCTCGTCCATAAAACCCTAAACCCTAATCAATTTTCTAAATTTATATAAACCCTAAACCCTAAACCATTAAAGTATAAGTGATGTTGTGACTCATGAAAACATTTTTCTTTTTGTTGGTAATTTTAAATTTGTATAACTCAAACTTAATTTTTTAAAGCTTAAGGGGGAAGAAAATATCACAATGACTTCATAGGAGTTGACGTTGCATTTTTTGGATTTATTTTAAATTTAATATGAATATTTCGAATTAAATGGAATAAAATATTATTAATAAAACCCACAAACCACGTCGTCGTTAATAAATTAACGACGTTTTAAATACTATAAACGACTGAATTTTAACAACAAACGTCGTTTCAAGTTAAAACCATGGCCATTTTTACAAATAAAACGACGTACAAACCATTTTCCACGACCCAAATTCTTAACCTCTCGCCGTCTAATATTAAGAAAACAACGTCGTCTATAGAACCAAGAGCGTCGTTTGAACAACCTTTTACGTCGCTTTTTCAACAAAAATGACGTTGTTATGTGTTTACAACGTCATTTTAAAGAAACCACGGTTTAGAAATGCGCTCTTCGTAAATCATCGACGGAAAACAATAAAACCGTCGTTAAATATGACATCTATACCCTAAACCCTAAACCCTAAACCCTAGACCATAAAATATAAACTTTAAATTATATATATATGTTTAAATAATTATAGAAAAGGATTTATGGTTTTAGGGCCTAATATATATTAACAATAAACCCTAAACCCCAAAAATAAACCTTTATCCCCTTAAACCCTAAACCCTAAACCATTAAAGTATAAGTGATGTTGTGACTCATGAAAACATTTTTCTTTTTGTTGGTAATTTTAAATTTGTATAACTCAAACTTAATTTTTTAAAGCTTAAGGGGGAAGAAAATATCACAATGACTTCATAGGAGTTGACGTTGCATTTTTTGGATTTATTTTAAATTTAATATGAATATTTCGAATTAAATGGAATAAAATATTATTAATAAAACCCACAAACCACGTCGTCGTTAATAAATTAACGACGTTTTAAATACTATAAACGACTGAATTTTAACAACAAACGTCGTTTCAAGTTAAAACCATGGCCATTTTTACAAATAAAACGACGTACAAACCGTTTTCCACGACCCAAACTCTTAACCTCTCGCCGTCTAATATCAAAAAAACAACGTCGTCTATAGAACCAAGAGCGTCGTTTGAACAACCTTTTACGTCGCTTTTTCAACAAAAATGACGTTGTTATGTGTGTACAACGTCATTTTAAAGAAACTACGGTTTAGAAATGCGCTCTTCGTAAATCATCGACGGAAAACAATAAAACCGTCGTTAAATATGACATCTATACCCTAAACCCTAAACCCTAAACCCTAGACCATAAAATATAAACTTTAAATTATATATATATATATATGTTTAAATAATTATAGAAAAGGATTTATGGTTTTAGGGCCTTATATATATTAACAATAAACCCTAAACCCCAAAAATAAACCTTTATCCCCCTAAACCCTAAACCCTAAACCATTAAAGTATAAGTGATGTTGTGACTCATGAAAACATTTTTCTTTTTGTTGGTAATTTTAAATTTGTATAACTCAAACTTAATTTTTTAAAGCTTAAGGGGGAAGAAAATATCACAATGACTTCATAGTAGTTGACGTTGCATTTTTTGGATTTATTTTAAATTTAATATGAATATTTGAATTAAATGGAATAAAATATTATTAATAAAACCCACAAACCACGTCGGCGTTAATACATTAAGGACGTTTCAAATTACTATAAACGACTCAATTTTCAAACAAAACGTCGTTTAAATTATAAACCATGGCCATTTTTACACATAAAACGACGTACAAACCATTTTCCACGACCAACACCCTTACTCTCGCCGTCTGATATCAAGAAAACAACGTCGTCTATAGAACCAAGAGCGTCGCTTGAACAACCTTTTACGTCGCTTTGTAAAAACTGTGACGTTGTTATGTGTCTACAACGTCTTTTTGAAGAAACTACGGTTTTTCACAACATGAAAACCTCAACAAATTTGGTTCAGCATGATCTTGGGTTTTTCACAACATGAAAACATCAACAAATTTACAGGGACGTTGACGTCAACAAAAACTTGCTAATTCTAACCAATTTTGTACAAGAACTTGTCTAATTCTAACAAAATTTGTACATTTTATAAAAATGTTTAAGAATGCTAAAATTCCTCTACTCCATATGAACACACACAAACTCTGCCCATTCTTTCCTAACTTCTTCAAGGGCAGCTTGGGGGTATGGCGCTTCATCATTTCCCTTCGCAAACTGCAGTCCATAAACAAAGATTAATCTCACAGACGACGGTATTTGTAATTTACCGACGTAGTATATTTATTCAACGACGGTATTTGTAATTTACCGTCGTTGATAATATAAAAACCCACATAAAAATAAATCTGAAATTTGTTTTCTTACCTTCTTCTCAAATTCCAGGGAAGGATCCAAGATGATGTCTCGCATAAAGCGCATGACATAATACCCGCATTCCACACTGCTTGGTTGCTTTGGAGTGCCGGTCAGAGTTTTCCAAAGTGGTGCTTTACGGCCTACTCTGCCTATGTGTGAATTATACATTTTTAAAGCACTGTTCAATATGTTTTTACCGTCCTCATCCACAACTCGTTTTCCAGGCAGTGGATCCAAAAAATAGACGGTCTCCTTCTTTGCTCTCACAATGAACAGGACCCAATGACATCTGCACAAAATAAATATAAAGGTTAAATAGTTTTATATGCAGAGCATCATACAAACAAAATCCTGTTTTTTGTTTGGAGACTAACCTTGGATTGTAAGGCATCAGGAAAATCTGTTCACCATCTGTTTTTTGAAGACGACTGGCTACGATACGTGATCTTTCAGTTAATGAACCAGCGTCGGCACTAACTAGAGCAGGGTCGATAAAGCCAACCATGTTCACCATATTTGCAGCTTTCAAATGATCAAATAGGCACCTAAATATATGCATTGAAACCTCATATATACTGCAAAAAACATAGTGTTTTTTTTTTAAAAACATAGTGAATATTTGATAAGGACAAACCTCATATATACTGCAACTACAGTAGCCCCAATTTCCTCCATGTTAGCAAATTGGCTAATATCTTCATGCAAGACGAAGATATTACGTTCTAAGCCAAACACCTCCTTCTCAATGGTAAAGCTCATAGCCTTCTGTTGAGGCTTAAGTGTCGTATCAACATAATTACAAAGGGATTTTAAAGAAGATGGAACCTCCAGCTTTGAATAATCTGGAACTTCAGTATTCTGTTAAAAGAAATAAAGCAACGTAAAGTGACGTGGTAAATAAATAAAAACGACGGTTAAAATAACAAAACGTCGTCTGAAATTAGTTACACAACGAAGGAAAAAATACCGTCGTAATGAATACTTTATTACGTCGTTTAGAAAATATAGAAAATTAAATTAAACCGTCGTGGTACTTAATAACAAACGACGGTATGTAAGAATTACAGACGTCTAAAGTTTATTACACGACGGTAAGTAATAAACGTCGTGGTAATTCATGTATTACGACGGTTATGAGAAATTACCTTTTCTTCTTTCTTTTCTTCTTTGTTTTCTTCTTTCTTTTCTTCTATATTTTCTACAATACTTACTACATCCCCAGATTTCTGTTATAAGAAATAAATAAATATATATAAGACATTGTACAAAAAGTCAAAAAAATTAAAAAGTAAAAAATTAAATTAAACTGTCGTGGTACTTAATAACATACGACGGTATGTAAGAATTACAGACGTCTGAAAATTGAAAAACATATTAAAAAGGCAAAGTCATGAGAAATTACCTTTTCATCTTTCTTTTCCTCTATATTTTCTACTATCTTTTCTACCTCGCCAGATTTCTGTTATAAGTAATAAAGAAATATATATGACATTGTACAAAAAGTAAAAAAATTAAATTAAACCGTCGTGGTACTCAATAACAGACGACGGTATGTAATAATTACAGACGTGTAAAATTCATTAAACGACGTTAAATAAAGAATTACGACAGTAATGAGAATTGAAAAAAAATGAAAAAGGCTAAGTTATGAGAATTTACCTGTTCAACTATCTCAAGTGTCTTTCCTTCTACTCTCTTCTCTACTTCCCCAGATTTCTGTTTTAAGAAATAAAGAAATATATAAATGATATTGTACAAAAATTAAAAACAAATAAATAAACCGTCGTGGTAAACGTTAACAGAAGGCGGTATAATAATTACAGACGTCTAAATAACATCAAACGACGGTTTAATAAAAATTGCGTCGTGGTATTTCGTTAACACGACGGTAAATATAAACAGAGAAGCAGAGAATTCAAAGTTCAAAAACGTTACCATTTCTTCCTGCTTTTCCCCATTCTTGGCAGTATCCTCCTCAAATTGAAGGGCTCTAACATCAAGTGCCCCAGAGCAGCTTGCTTTGTCGGACATTGGATTTTTGGGACTTTGCCCTTGGATTTGGGACATTGTATTCAGATTTATCAAAATTGGGGATGAATTTGGAAAGCTGACTCAGCAAATATTCCCTCTCAGCTTCTACCAATTGCTTGGTCCTAGCCTCCATCTTTAAACTCTCTTCCCTTGATCTAGCCTCCATTTTCCTAGTCTCTTCTTGAAGGACAAGTCTTACACTTTCCTTCAATTGATCGGCAAACTTTACCTTCTGTTGTCTAGGTAAATTGAAGTATTGCTTAGGGGAAACCCCAGCCCCTACACCTCTAACTCTTCCTGGATGCTCGGGTCCCAAAGCCATTGTCAAAACATCACTGGTCCCTGACAGAGAAAGAGCGCCTTCAGAGACTTGCTTTTGCAAATCATCCTAACAAAAAGACATAATAAGAAGTCAGAATAAGAAAACAAACGACGGTTATTTATAAAAAATCGACGTAATATAATATTTCACACGACTTAATAACATAACAATCGACGTAATATATTATTTCAGACGACGCAAACTAAATACCGACGTGATTAATTTATTAACACGACGTCAATAATAAACCACCGACGTCTTATGATATAATTACAAAAAACAGAGCATGGATTCCAGATTCAGACCTTTAACGACGCGTTATAAAATATTTCGACGTAGTAAATATTTTCACACGACGTAAAAATATAATAGCAGACGTAATAAAAATTTTAAAACAGAGTGAGTAGGCTTACAATTAATTTTGCTTTCTCTGCAGTCTTTGGATCCGGGATGTTACCATGTTTGTCTTCTCTTGCTTTTTTCCATAAGGTAGATCGATCAATATCTACCCCAGGCATGATTTCCTTCAAGTCCTCCTTAAAACCAACATATCCTTTTCGAGACAATCGATGATTGTACTCTAGTTTCTCCCTCCTCTGTGATTGTTCTTCATGCACAGCCCCAAATTTTTCAGATAACCTTGAAGCTACAAAGGCATCCCATTGAGCTTTCTCTATGAATTTGTATGTTTCAGGGGGCTGCCTTAATCTATCCTGCTCCTTGATGAATGGAAGGATATGAAACCTTGTTAGTGTAGACTTGAAATCCTTCCATTTCTTGGCGGCAGAAGATAGCACCATTGTTTTGCCCCCTTTACCAACCACAAAAGACATGTCAACGGCTTCCCAAATCTGCTCTTTTATATCCTTGGATATTTGAACCCATTTCTTGTCCACAAGTGGGACTCTGGAGCGTGCCAACACACCAATGTAGGACTGCATCTCATTATGTGCACGGCCATATGGTTTCCCTTCTTCATTGTACTCAACAACAGGCTTGATTTTCTGAATTTTTCTCTGCACAACACGGGGCATTGTGCTCATACCCCGACCTGACTTTGGCTCCTCAGAAATAGTTGCCGTGCTGCCTGCTTCTGTCTCAGAAGATGAAACAAACTTCATCTTCTTCGAGGACTTGGTTTGAGGATTTACAACTCTAAGCTCCTTCTTCGAGGATTAATTTTTTTTCAAGCCAGACTCCTTACTTTGGGATTGAGAAACCATTGTTACAGACAAATTAAACCTGCAAGTGAAAATATATCAGTGAAATTAAGAAAAACCACGACGATTATTTATAAACTACGACGTATTATAATATTTCAAACGACGTAAACACAAAACAACCGACGTAATAATAAATTTACACGACGGTAATGAATCACCGACGTGATAAAATATTACAACGACGTCAATAATAAACAACCGACGTCTTATGATATAATCAAAAACAGAGTATTAAATATTACAACGACGTTAATAATAAACATTCGCTGTGGTATTGAAAATAAAACAACGTAAAATATTTTCAACAGAAAAATAATTAAAAAGATTTTCGAAACAAAAACCATTGTTCAGAGAATCAAACATGCGATGAATATATCCTTAAAAATCAAAAACAAAAAAAGGATATCATTTTAAAAAACAACGAAGAACACTTTCACACGACGCTAGGGTGACTGACGAACCGTCGTGGTATATAAATCTAACCACGTAAATAACAAGCCACCGTCGTCTTATTTAGTTGAAGTAAAAGAACCAGAGTAGTGTTCAATCTTGGAAAGTTTCCGTCTTTGTCACCAAATTTTATCAAACTTGGAAAGAAAAAATGTAAAAAGATATAAAAAAACGAAAATGATATGCGCATGCAAAACAGGAACAAGAATCCTTCCAGAAATGCTTACCCTTTGCTTGCAATGAAAGCTTTCTCCTGGAGTTTGGTGTTTCAGTTCAGAGATGAAGATGAAGAGGAGAGGAAGACGAAAAGTTTTCTCTCGGAGATAAGCTTGAAAGTTTGAAACTGTTCTTGGAAAGTGAAAAATGAGAGAAGCTTGAAAGTTTTTCTCGGGTTTGGTAACGTGCAAGTATGGGTCAGGAAGGCGAAAAGTTTAAAATAATAAAAAACCGTTTCATAACAACGACGCTATTAATAGTATGCGCCCTAGTATGATACATTATACGGCGCTATTGTTAACACTGCCCTATAATATTACTTTCCACGACGGTATGTTTTAATAAAACGACGTTTTAAAATCGAATTACACGACGCATGTTTCTTCAAAAAAGAGGAATCGTCATTTTCCAATTTACCCAACGACCTTATATTCAAAAATACCGACGTGAAAAATTAATACCACGGCGTTTTAATTACTCATACCGACGTGTAATGTTTTTAATTACACAATAAATTAATTTTCCAAAAAATTACAACGTCGTTTTTATATAGCGTCGTTGTTAAATAATTTATACGACCTTATTTTAAATTTAAACGACGTTTATGTTATATATAAACGTCGATAATGTAAAACAACTGACGTGGTATATAAGATTTGTTTATAAATAATGGTTTTTCGGTCTTTCTGGCGTCTTCATTTTTCAATTAGGGTTTCAACTTTTTCTCACCTCTCTGGAGGCACATCACCTCTCTGTCTCACCTCGCTTTCATTTTTCAGTTTGGATGTTGATGTGTGTGCATCTGAAAGACACAAACACGCACACATCATCTAAAAAATTGTCTTTCTGCACAGAAGGAGAACAAGGTCTGCATCAGGGCCAAGCATGGGTTTGCTACATCCTCCTGCGTAGCAAGGGTGAAACCAGCTTGAGAACCTGCATGGGTGTTCCTGATGCTCGCAGAGACGGACTCAGGTGGTGGCTGTAGCTGGGAGTGGGCTTGAGGTTCAGAATGAGTAGGTGGTGTCTTTTCATTCTGAACCTCAAGCCCACTCCCAGCTTCACCCCAAAGGCACAACCCACAACCCACAATAGGTTCTAAGGCTGGTTCCCCCCTGCTACACAAGAGTTTTGAAGTTGATCACTGTGGAAAAGGGGAGTGAGCTTTTCACACTTTGTTGATTTTGATTTTCTGACATTATTAGATATTCATGCTGTGCAGGAGCTTGAGAACAAGAGGAAGGAGAGGGCCCAGCTTGCATATGAGAGGAAGAAACAGTTGTGACCTTCCTTGGCGGCTGAGACTTCTTGCCCTCAAACTCCTTGTGAGAGTAATTGGCACATCATCCACTTCTAAAACATTGCCTTTGTTCTTTCTGGTTCGATTATGATGAGGAACAGAGTTCACTCTGGTAATGATAGACGAATAATGGAATAAAATTTGTACGTCGTTAATTTAACAAACCATCGTGGTTAGTACAATTATGCGACAGTAGAGTTATGGATACCGTCGTAGTATAGTATAATTAAAAAGTCGATAAATTTATATTTACAGTCGTGGTAACTTAATTTAAATCGGCGAATTTTTTTGTAATTAACCGTCGTAGATTCCTTTGAATTTATGCGTCGCTGACTAAGAAAATTGGGTCGTGTTTATTAATTAATTAATACGGCGTCTTATTTTTATATCGTCGTCTTTACTTTCTACGGCGGTGATTTCATAGATGCAGTCGTTGTTTTTTTGGTTCAGATTTTAACTCTGAAAATACCTTTGTAATAAGACGACGCTTTTTTAATTTGGTGCGTCGTGGTTTCAAAATATCTATACGTGTGCCGTTTTTTAGGTGTTTAAAGTATGTTTCTACGACGGGTTTCTATTACCGTCGTCTTTTAAAAAACAACGACGATTTTTTGATCTACCGTCGTTGTTTACTGGTCGTCTTTTGCCCTTTTTGTAGTAGTGATTGCATGAAAATAATGGGAAGATGCATGTCTGAAATAATTCTCTCACGCTAGGATGTCGTTATTTGGATTGGAGAAAAACCTGATTGCAACGGGGATATCACCTTAGGATGTGTGGTATCATGGGCTTTCTTTTTCACCCTCATTGCCACTTATCTGCAAGCAAATATATTTCTCAACCGTTTTCTCAGTTTCAAATTTAGTTACGGTTTTTGCAATGCGTGCATACCTTTTCATTGAAACCAACCAATGAATGAATGCCCTTCAACGAGGTCAATTACATTGTAATGACTCAAAAGCCTCGTTCAAAAGTTCAAAGCTTGCATTTAAATTTGTGGACCTTACTTAAATATACCTTTTTAGATTATATATCCCCAGCGATTACCAATGAAAGACTAAAATATTTCAAAGTCTAGTTGCCCAAGAGACTTTTGAAATATTTCTAATTAAGTTCGCGGATTATGTTAAATTCTTTTTTTTCCCTCTCTTCTTGTGAATTAATTGTTACGTTTTAATGATCAATAACGTTTAGTTGAGTAGAAATGACTTGCAAACCAGTATGTGTGTGAGAAAACTCATCCTCCTCCAATATCACTCAATATCACTTATCACAGATCCAAAGGTTAACGGCTGTGATTTTGGGTTTAGGATTTAGAACTGAGCCAACTCCACAGTCGCCCATTGGTAAGAGCTTTGAGCCTGCTGTTAATGGCATTCCGAATGCAAGTCAATGTATGTTGTGAATTGAGCACGAAACTCAACTCACCCTCCCCTAATGATCTTGTTGTTGATGGACTTTGTGACACACACAATGAATGGATGAATCACACACACACACACACACACTTGAGAAACCAACCAAGCACAAAATGACACAAGTATTTTAGATGTTCAGCAAATGCCTACATCCTCTTGGTGATCCTTTTGAGAAATTCACTTCATGAAAGAATAAGTTACAATTTTTGGTTTTACACAGAAAACCCCCTTAGAACTCTATTCTCTCCCCAAGCTCTCTTTTCTCTCACACCCCTTGCTCAACACTTTGATACACTTGTGAACACTCTCACAACCCTTGGTGTTTCCCCCCCTTTGGTGTCTAGACACTCAAGACTACAACTCAGCTCTAACTTGAGCTGATTGCTCTCTCTCACGTTCTCCCTTGGTGAGATAACCTCCCTTTACACACAATAGCTCCCAGCTACTTGACAATTTTGAGATTAACCACCTATGCACTTAACAACATAATGTTCTCTTGCTTCCTCTTCCCTCTTATATAAGCCTTTGGACTCCAAGATAAGGTATCATTAAGTTCTGCACGTTCTTGCTTTAGTTATCCAACTTTAGACACCTGTTATGGCAGCTCACAAAGCAAGTGATCAATGGCTGCTACAGCTGCCATCAATCTCTTGAACCAAGAGAGAATTCACTCATTGAAGCAAGTCATCAATTTGCCAAAGTGTTCTCCCCAACTTTCCAACTGCTTGCCACCTCTTATTACCTCATAAGTGATCAGAAAAATCCTTGCAAGTCGGTAGAAAGTGATAGCACACCAAGGAGGACTTGAAAACGCGTAGGAAAAAACAGCACAGCACGTCTGGCGACCGGTCGCGGATACCTTGCGACCGGTCGCTGATACGTTTTGGATACCTTGAGGATACATTGAGACCGGTCGCGGATACCTTGCGACCGGTCGCTTTCTGCGATTTCTCCAGACTTCGAATCTGTGGAAAACGACCGGTCGTCCAAACCTTGCGACCGGTCGCTCACTCCTTCACTTGTATACTAAATGTGAGCCATTTTTCCAACAATGTATACTTACTCCATTGCCAGTTAGAAGTAAAGGCCACTATTTAAAAGGAGACAATCTAAGACTGAGCAAGTTATTAAAAAGAGACAACAAATGGGAAAAAAACCTAAATATCGTCAAGACAATACCGACGGAGGAACAGAGGTTAGCAAATAAAAGAGCTAAAACTTATTTGTTTATATATATAAGTGATGTCTTTTGTCAAGATGTCTTACATATTTTACTTGAAATTTTCGAAGATACCTGCACAAAGTGATGTCTTTTGTCATACTGATGCTCCACCAATTTGTGAAAGTGATAACTTGGTTGGAACACAAGAGAGCAATAATGCTGTAATGGTATGACATAAATATATTATTGTTCGATAATTATTTCTGATATTTATTTATTGAGCAAGAAATATTGTGTATTGTAGGACAATATTGCTTTGTTACTAGGGCTCACTCATGGTGGTCATCCAGATCAGTTGTACAAATGACCATTGACAGGAAATATAACATATCCTACCGTCCATGAAAATTATTTTCAGGTAACTTATCTTCATTGACACATTTTAACATAATGTGTTTTATTTATCATTCTCGTGTCTCATTTATCCTTTGTCATATGTAGGGTGACCAATATCAAAATTGGAATGGAGGTTCTGGTTTGTACAACCTAGCTCTGGTTCAAGAGGAAATGATCACCAAGAACTCAAATGAAAATAGAAGCAAAAGTTAAAGGAATATCTTGTGGAATTTCGAAATTTTAAGGAATATCTTGTGGAATTTCGTATTGATAAAGTGATCGAACACATACATAATACATAATGCATGACATATACTTTTAAAATGAAAATTATTTACAAGGACAACACAGTGATTGAACCCAACCATTATAAAGCAATGATAGGTGACTGCATCACTTCATACATTAGGACTAGTTCAAAATTTGACATACAAATTATTGACATACTTGCACGCAAAAAGCTTGAATGCAACAACATGAACTTTGTCTTATGAATTCAATTTTGTACAATACTTTTCATAGGAGCCAAATGTGTACCAATTGGTTCCTATTCCTTGGTATCAAAATGTGGATGCATTGGTCGATTGGAATTTCAACCTTCAATTTCAAATTTCAACAATGATCCCTCAAGCTTGAAAGCTTCCTAGGTGGATCACCAACCTTCGAATCTTTGTCCCTGCATAGAAATATGAAGTAAAGCAAACCCATGAGAGGGAAAAAAAACGCCCAAGTAATGTTTATCAGGGAATTCCAAACACGTTCTAGAGCAAATCAATTTTGACAAACCTAGAAGACTGTAAGATGAAAGAAAAATTCCCTTTCTCGAAAAAAGAAATATCAAGGAAGACAAACATAACATTCCCCAGTTTGACAAATCATGAAGAAGGCGAAAGGAGATGGTGACTGTAGAAGAGAAGAGGAACGAAGGAGGGAGAACCAGTTTTCACGTTCGCTAGGGTTTTTCTGTTTCTTTTTCTTTTTTGCCAATTGATAAATGCTAAAAGAAATAAAAAATTGAAATCATTTTAATTGATGTGGCTGTCCACCTCAGCTACCAGCTGCCACATAGGTAGTATAGGGTGTGGTATACAAAATATGGTAAGAGTAAAATATCTGCTAGTTATTTTTAGATCTGAATCTTCTCTATATCTCCGTGAGATTTTTTTTCCTCTTTGAGATCTGTGTTCTTTTTCATTTCAAAGGTAAATTATAGTATCGTTTCTATAGTTTCAAGATCTGATTATTTTGTTTCTGTTTTTCTGCATTTGCAACCTGTTTTAGTGAAATCTGATCTACTGGATTTGTATGCTTTTAATGTTTCATTTCTGTTCGTCTTTCTCAGATCTGAGTTCTTTTTCATTTTCACTCTAGTTGCTTATTTGTTGGTTACAGATCTGGATCCGTCAAGATCGGGTCTGTTTTGGTCATTTTCAAACTTTTTGTTTTTATATTTTTACTAAATTTCAAATTTATTTGGATTTTGGCATTTATAAAACAATAATTTTAGTCCGGTTTTTTACTCTTGGTCCAATGATCTCAGATTAATTCGCGATTTTTTATTGGGAATTTTTGGTATTTTGAGCTTTAAGCAACTAGTTTTTATAAATACGTAAATTAGTTTTTGAACAATTAGTGTTGTCTTTTATTGAATTATATTTTACTTGGTTCAGGAAGGTTTATTATTTTTCTTTGGGAGTTTCACTAAAACACCCAAAATGGGGGCTGAAATTATAAAAATACCCAACACCCAAAACACTTTATAAACACACTCAAAATCCATCATTACACACACTCAAAACCCATTTATAAACACACCCAAAAAATATACAATTGTTGATTGTGGGGTTGATTTTGGGTGTGTTTCTATGTTTAAATAGTGTTTGGGTTTTTTTATAAATACATGTCTAGGATTGGGTTTATTTATAAATATCTATTTTTCTTTTATACGTAAATTAGTTTAAGCAATTAGTTTTTATACACATTCTTTTAGGTTTTGAAAGAATAATGTGTTGTTTATTATTTTTCTTTCTCTGGGTGGTTTCTGTTTTTAACATTGTTTATGCACATTCTTGTAGGTTAAGTCACGATGGTTGATCAGGTTCAACACCCTTCTGTTGTTCAGAAGGTAGCTGGCTTCCAAAGGCCGGGGATGTACCAAAGGCGTGCATATGGGAACTACTCTAATGCTGCATTGCAGTATCCCTTTGTGCCAGCATGCAGAGCTACCACTGATCTATCTTTGGTTCCATCAACTGCATCCCCGATCTTTGTCCAAGCCCCTGCAGAGAAAGACAACTTTCTTGATTATTTTCTTTTGTGTGGATTCACTGTTGTTCATTCTAAATTTGTTGTTGCTCCAATTGAGCGTTTCAAACTTTTGATTCAGAACCAGGATGAAATGATCAAAACTGGTCGGTTGTCTGAACCCTACGAGAACTTTGGTGACTGCTTTGTCAGGACATTCAAGGAAGAGGATCCATTTTGGAGAGGGTACACTGCCAATGTCATCCGTTACTTCCCCACACTGGTTCGCAATGTTATCTGTTTTAAAGTTATTTTCTTGAATTATTTATTTATTTATATGAACATTTGTCAAAAATTTCTTCTTGGAATTTATTACAGGTCTTGAACTTTACATTCAATGATTACTTTAAGAGGCTATTCAACTTCAAGAAAGACAGGGATGGATACTGGAAATGGTTCGCTGGTAACTTGGCATCAGGAGGTGCTGCTGGTGCTTCTTCCCTTCCCTTTGTGTACTCTTTGGATTATGCCTGGACCCGTTTGGCTAATGATGCTAAATCTGCAAAGAAGGGAGGAGAAAGACAATTCAATGGTCTTGGTGATGTCTACTGGAAGACATTAAAATCTGATGGCGTTGCTGGTCTTTACCGTGGATTCAACATATCTTGTGTTGGTATTATTGTGTACCGTGGTCTCTACTTTGGATTGTATGATTCATTGAAACCTGTGGTCCTGACTGGAGGTTTGCAGGTTAGTGGACTACTCTGATTCATAACCTCTTGGTTCTTAGTTCATAACCTCTTGCATTTACCAACGTGGCTTGTTGCATGAATTTGTTGACCTTAGCCCTTATCTATTTTCAATTACTTTTTTTTACTTTACTTTTCTTATCATTATCTTTTCATTATTGTGATATATATATATATATATATATATATATATATATATATATATATATATATATATATATTGAATTATGAACTAGAGGAAATTCAAGGAATGGCCTACATATATTCTGAGTATTAATTATTCTGTGGAAAAGTTGAAAATAAGTTAGAGCTTATGAAAAATGGTTTTGCAATTACATGGAAAAAACTGTTTAATTAAAGTCATTTTAAATTGGGTGGTATATTCATTCCAAAAGTGGTGAAATTGGGTGGTCTATTTTCAATTAATTGAGTCAAGGATAAGTTGTTTGGATTGGCTTTATTGACCTTATGAACAGTGTCAATATGAATTTTAAACCTTTTGCTTTCAACTTTTTGACGTTTTGCTTTTTTGTTTGTTTTAAAAACTACAGGATAGTTACCAGGACAGCTTGGCCCTTGGTTGGCTCATCACCGCTGGTGCTGGTCTTGCTTCCTACCCAATTGACACTGTTCGCAGAAGAATGATGATGACCTCCGGTGAAGCTGTCAAGTACAAGAGTTCCCTGGATGCCTTCAAGCAGATCTTGAAGAATGAGGGTGCCAAGTCTCTCTTTAAGGGTGCTGGCGCCAACAACCTCCGTGCCTTTGCTGGTGGTAGTGTCCTTGCTGGTTATGATCAGATACAGCTGATCGTGTTCGGGAAGAAGTATGGATCTGGTGATGAAAATCTTTGAGTTTGAAGAATTTTTTTCAGCAAAATTTTCCTTAAAATAATTGCTTCTGAAATTAGTATAATCTCATTATACAACAAATGCTGGTTTATGCAAATCCGTAGTGAACAGAGAGTTTTAAGCTTCTTGGCTTTTCCACAGACTATTTTTAGTCGGTTTTAGTTTCTTTGAATCCTAAAACAAGATTTTGATGAATCCTTACGTGCTTGCTTTTGGAAAGCTATTCTGCAAAGCGATTCTCACTTTGTTTTCTTCTTTTAAATAATTTTTTTTGAATAGCTCCGTGCCAAACGGAGCTTAAGATGCATGTTATTGCATCAAAATAATGGGAAGATGCATGTCTGAAATAATTCTCTCACACTAGGCTGTCGTTATTTGGATTGAATAAAAACTTGATTGCAACGGGATATCATCTTAGGATGTGTGGTATCATGAGCTTTCTTTTTTACCCTCATCGCCACTTATCTGCAAACAAATATATTTCTGAACCGTTTTCTCAGTTTCCAATTAAGTTACAATTTTTGCGATGCATGCATACCTTGCAAAATTCGATACACCACACAAGAACCACAAGCTAAAATGATGTCATGTTTATCAAACGATCTTCTCTATTCCATCCATCCAAAAACCAACGAACAAAGAGATGATGTCAGGCATATCAGATGATTTTCTTTGATTTCTCATTTCAATGCACCAGTAAAGATAACGAATGCTGCAAACTTACAAAACTTTTTATGATACATTCAATTTGGTACTTTTGAGGTATCGATTATCTTACCATTTTTTAGGGATTAAAATGTGTAAGTTTGCTTAATGACTACTCTGTTCTTCTGTAAGGAGTTTGTAATTCAAGTGGTTAAGAACATTTACCCATCCATCCAACGTCCTAAATTCGTTTCCCTCTTTCTCAATATCACTTGTATTTTTTAAATAAATAAAAACGATTAATCCATCTTCTACAACTTAGACAAAATTTGGAAGTTAGACCTCCATTTTTTCCTTAAACATACCTAGAATCTAGTTGGTTATCAATTCTTTTCAGATTTGATGTGGATGGGTGGTTGTTAGAATTTGGAAATAAGATTTGTAAATGTAAGTGCTATGAGTTATGTGAGGCTTACATATATAGCTTAGCTTCTGCATATATGAGAAACTCCCTGTTAATCATTTTCATCTACTTCAACCATTTTCGAACACCTTATGGCATTTTACGTGTGTTTGAGGCTTCTATCGTTTATGTATGATTTGATTTCTCGTACAAAGCCCCTTATTTTGAATGACTTTCGTTTTCTAAAGTGTCCAAATTGAATTAGCAAAATGATGAACAATTCCAATGTTGCTCTCAAGAAGGAGATTCACTATAGTTTGGTGAGCTCCGAGGAGCTTTGATGTGAATCTTGCCTAATCTTAGGTATGGTGTTTTAAGGTGTATCTCTTCCTGTCATCTTCTTTACCATCTCTTCTTCCATTCCCTTCTCTCAGCCATGGCCGACTATTATTCGAGGGATGATGCGGAGGTGGATAAAGTCTTGTCTATCTTCTTTGAAGATAAAGTTGAGCTTGATGATACGATTGATGATAAAATTGCCTTGGTGCGTTTATTGGTGGCGGAGCAAGAACCACCACTAGCCACGGTGAAGGATATCTTACGTGTTCTTTGGACCAACATAGGGGTGGTTAAGGTCTGCAAAGCAAAGGCCAATGTCTACTCTATAACAGTAGGCGACGAGCCTGTTTCTCGTAGACTACTGGACGGAAATCCTTGGTTTATCAAGGGGTATGTGTTCACAGTTAAGCACTGGCCGCTATATCATTCAATTGATGATATTCAGCCGGCCGAGCCATTTTTTTGGGACCAAGCACATGGTGTCCCAAGGAATTTTTGTATTGCGAAGAATACCCGTATGCTGGGGGCTCGGATGGCGCAGTGTTGGAGATTGAGGAGATTGAAGAGATTGGCTTTCGTGGTTACATGAGGCTCAGGGGGATCTAGATGCCTCTAAACCCCTGCCGGTGGGTTTCACTACGCCTTGCCCAGTACAAGGCAAACGAACTATCCAGCTAAGATATGAAGGTCTACATGATTTCTGTTTCACTTGTGGCTGCTTGGGTCACATAAGGGGTTTGATCGGTGCATATTTATATGTCATTTTGTATCCTTCTAACTTATGATTTGATTATGTTTTTGAGTTAAACTTGTGCTTTTAATAAATTTTGTGTTTGTTTCAGTGTAATAAGCTTGAGACTCATTAAATGCATTTTGGAGACAAGTTAGCTCAAACGGTGTCTGCAAATCAGTCAACTTCACGAATTGGACTGTACTTGCTCAAGAAGAACCAGATAACGAGCCATACATCATTGGAAAGATGCGGAAGTCTAGTTTCTGGAGAATTTTACGGTTCATGATTCCGAGTCTTCTAGAAAAAGTTATACAAGTTTTGGCAACTTAAGGTCAAATTCGGCAGCATCTGCGTTACTGGACCAAATATCACATTTGAAGGGCTTTCCGGTTTTTCCTTAAGCTGGGCTGCATATTCTTGGAAAGATAATTCAAATGGTTTGAATATTCAGATTTTTCCAGATTTTTTAGGAGGGAATATCAAGCCACAAACAAGCCCACAAGCTGACTGCAATGAAGTCAATTCCAGTCTATTTTCGGCAGTCAACTTGCAATGCCCAAAACATATACTTGTACTGCTCAGATGGGAATGCATTCTTCATTCAAGTTGTTCCAATGGGTGTCTATTATGACATATCCAAATTTGAGCCCCATTGGATACATATTGAAACCTCAGGCCCTCCTACACCAAGCCTAGTTCAGAAGAATAGTTTTTTCCAGCAAAGGTGAAGAAAACCCACATGGGTTGGCAGCAAAAGGCAGCCACAAATTGAACACCTTTGATAATCCCATGTGAAGAAAGCTTGGAGTGCAGCAAAAGAAGTATGGGATGGAATTGATTCCAACCACACTAACATAGACAAGATGAGATGGGAGTTATGGGTTGTATTAAAGAAGGAATGGTGGTGTTGAATTTCATCATGATGTTTCTCCCTCTTAGCCCTATAAATAGAGAAGTCTTCAAGCTTCATAAAACACACCTCAAGAGGGGAGCTCTCAAACACTTCTCTAGAGCTCCCCTCCCTTCTCTCCCTCAAATTCTCTTAGTTTCTCTTTCTAGTTTTCAATTGTTGTAATGAAATATTTGTGCTGAAATTCTACTTAAGTTTTTCTTTGTTCCACTTTACTTTTCATTGTTATGTAAATTCTTTTCTTTAGTTTCAAGTTTGATTAGTTTCCAAGTTTCAATTATGGTTTTTGTTCTTATTCATTATGCTTATAAGTTAATATGCTAGTTTGAATGATTGATCACCATTTAGGCTTGCATGTTAGCTATCTTGGTTTGAATTAAGAGTAGACACCATGCTTTAATTCGAATTGAACTATGAATAGGAAGAGTATGTATGGACATTCGACAACAGGGATTAGATACATGCTTGGTTGTTTAAATTGTTCTTCTATGCTTAATGGGTTCCTAATGCTTAATTTTAGGTTAGACAACAAATGATCAAATTAGGGAATTAGGAACACAAGGTTATGACCAAACACCATGGCTTAATCATACTTTAGCTAGAATCAATCCGTTAATCTAATTGAACTTGGGAACTTATCTGCTTGAGTTATTTTCTTTTCTTCCTTTCTTGTTTTATTTATTTTATTTCTCATTTCTATTTTGTGTAGGGGAAACAAATTGGATCATTCAATCACCAATTCTCGTGGGATCAACCTCGCACTTACATATGCTATACTACCAAACGGCTCGTACACTTGCGAGTGTCACAAGTTGAGGATGTAGCTGAATCCATTTTGGTGCAGCTGAATCGAAGCAACAGGGTTGTCGAGTCAAACGAGATCAGAGGCTTCTTGCTCTGAATCTTTAGTACGACGAATCGCTTCATGCTCCACCAACCTCCCGAGCCTCCATGCGTCTCTTCCCGATGACTACTGGTACTCGTACTGACCGTTCGAGGTGGTGGAAATGCCTCCCGGAGAGGAGGGTATGTTGGGGAATTACCTCTAGTCAAACGAAAAGTTGCATCTGCTAGCAGTACAACTGCTGCTCAGTTTGAATTGCCGATGCAGCATGCAATGCTGCAACGTAGGACAAACGATGCTCCTCAGTCTGATACGTATTTACAACCTGCCATGCAGCAACATGGGACTAAGGGTGCAGGCTCATCCAGGGGCATGCCTTCTCTTGCGGACTATGCTAGACGGTGGGACCCCGACAGCTTTGGGATCCAGTTTTATAATGGCACTTTGTCTGTAGCCATCAATGGGCTTTCGTTGGAGAAATATTGGTGTGATCCTCTTAGGGTTCCTTCTTGGGCCCTGGAAAGTGTGCATGGTGGGTTCACAAACCAAGAAAGAGGAAATGATTTGGGCCTCTCACATCAAGTTGATGATGCTGAACTGCGTCCCACCTCACAAGCTGTTGAGGCTGGACTGAGCCTCTCACCCTCGGTTCGTATCGAAGCATTTGAAGAGGATGGGCTTAACTCAGAACATGGATTGGTAATTGAAGAAGTCGGGAGGCTTGGGTTTTGGTAGAAGTCCCACAAAGAGAAACACGGCATTCACTGGGTTAGCTGGGCTAAATTATCTCAGCTCAAAAAGGCGGGAGGCTTGGGTTTCCGAGATATCCAATGCTTTAATCTTGCCTTACTTGCGAAGATTGGTTGGCGGATACTACATAACCCGAGCTCCATGCTTTCTTGCTTGCTACATGATAAGTACTTTGTCGGGGAAACTTTCCTCACTGCCACTACCCGAAAATCATCCTCTTGGGGATGGAAAGGCATTCTTCAAGGGCGACGACTACTTGAGTCTGGTTTGCATTGGCGTATCGGTGATGGCTCTAAAGTCCAGGTGCGCAATGATCTGTGGCTCCATACCCCCTACACCTTTCGAACTCTCTCGTGACATCTTGACTTACCCTTGATGGTCCAAGAACTCATTGACCCCCTTCTGAAAACATGGAGAGAAGATGTGATTAATAGATGTTTTGTCCCAGAAGAAGCCAGCCGCATCTTAAGCATACCAATTAGCAGGTGGGGCTGTCCAGATAAACTAATTTGGCATTTCAGGGCACATGGACGATATATTGTTCGGTCGGGCTATGAGCTTGCCATCCACCTATACAAGAATGGTGAGCTGGGGCGTAAAGGTGCTAGAGAGGCTAGTGGCAGCTGCTTTCAAAGTACAATTTGGAAGTCAGTTTGGCACGTCGATGCTCTGCCCAAGCTCAAAACTTTCATTTGGCGCTGCTGCTCTAACATTCTCACAGTGAGGCATAACTTACGTAGGCGACGAGTATCTTGCATCGGAGAGTGTGGCGTTTGTGGTTCCCAGGATGAAACTCAGGCTCATATATTTTTTTTCCAATGTGACTTTGCCCATGCATTTTGGTTTGCAAGCCCTCTCCAACTGGACGTGACCAGGTTAGTAGGTGAGGATTTTTTTCTACCTAGCGACATATGGTGATGATGCTTAACTCATCTAAGCACGCGGCGGAGGCAATCCAGTGGTCTTATTTTGGGTTGTGGCGAATTTGGAAAACTAGGAACTTGGCTGTCTTTGAAGGTGCGAAAGCTGATCCCGTTTAGGCTACTCATCTTTTGCTCAACCAAGTCACTGAGTATCGTGCTGCTAAACAAGAGGTCTAGCCCCCAGCTTCACCAAGCCATCAACAGCTCGGTGCCCCAAAGCTGGTGTAAACCCCCGCCAGGTTTTCTTAAGGTGAACTGTGACGCCGCATGGTCTGCTTGCAAGGAGTCGGCTGGGTTATAAGGGACAACTTTGGTCTGCTATTATGTGATGATGGCCAGGGAGACATTCGTGGCTCTTCCGCTCTTATGATGAAACTTCTCGTTATTCACCACGCTCTCAGTGCATGTGCCCATTTCCATCTCACTGACATAATAGTGGAGTCGGATACCCAGAGAGGAATCTTAATGCTCAATGGATAGGCTACAATAGACTCTAAAATAGACTCTGATCTGGAGGGAATTGTCTTCGATATCCAGCAGTTGGTGGCTACTCTTTCTAGGGTCTCCTTTATGTTTGCTCCCAAGTGCTGTAATCGGGGTGCCCATACAGCTAAATTAAAAAGAAAAAGAAACCCACAAATAAATTAAATTAATTGTCTAAAGCATACATATTTCTCTATTCCTTTGTTGAGAAAGTCATGAAGGTATGGACAACCAACATGGCTAATATTGATTAATAGAAATTCAGAAAAACATATTTGAGAAAAATCTTTGGAATCTACTAAAAACCACAAAAAATAGGAGAAAAGAGAGAACTCACCCTCTCATCATTGTCGTCATCATCATCGATGAAGGTATGGGCTCACCCTCATCGTCGTTGTCATCGATGTGTCCCTCGCCATCATCACCTCCTTCACCTTCTTCATCAGAGAGAGAGAGGATGAGGAGAAAGAGATGATAGAGAAGGGGCGGTTGAGAAAATTATGAAGGGTAGGAGAGATGGGGAGAGAGCTGAGTTAGGGTTAGAAATAAAAGGATAAATGGGGTGAGGTTATGTGCAGCCCTTTCTATACAAAGAATGTAGAATCAGTGCACCAACCAATCATAATATTAGCATATTTAAATAATTTTTAAAATTTATATATTTAATAAATAATTGGTCCGATCTGGTTTGGTCCGATTTTTTAAAACAGCAAACCAAAATTGAAATCGGGTTGAACCGGTTCGGTTCAATTTCTGGTCAACTCAATCCGATTTTGGTCAATACGGTTTTTTTTGGTTTTTTCGGCTTGGTTCAGCTCAGTTCTTCGGTTTTTCGGTTTAAATGCCCATGTAGGGTGACCAATATCAAAATTGGAATGGGGGTTCTGGTTTGTACAACCTAGCTCTGGTTCAAGAGGAAATGATCACCAAGAACTCAAATGAAAATAGAAGCAAAAGTTAAAAGAAGATCTTGTAGAATTTCAAAATTTTGAGGAATATCTTGTGGAATTTCGTATTGATAAAGTGATCGAACACATACATAATGCATGACATATAATTAAAAAATGAAAATTATTTACAAGGACAACACAATGATTGAACCCAATCATTATAAAGCAACGATAGGTGACTGCATCATCACTTCATACATTAGGACTTGTTCAAAATTTGACATACAAATTATTGACATACTTGCACACAAAAAGCTTGAGTGCAACACATGAACTTTGTCTTATGTGAATTCAATTTTGTACAAATGTGTAACCAGGAGAAACGACACATCCACAAAGTCTGCAATTGGTTCCTGTTTCATTTCTCTTTCTTTTAACAGTATTCCTTGGTATCAAAATGTGGACGCATTGGTCGCATTGGAATTTCAACCTTCAATTTCAAATTTCAACAATGATCCCTCAAGCTTGAAAGCTTCCTAGGTGGATCACCAACCTTCGAATCTTTGTCCCTGCATACAAATATGAAGTAAAGCAAACCCATGAGAGAAACTATGAGGAAGAAAAAAAAAAACGCCCAAGTATTCAATCAATTTATAAGAAAACTTGAGTAATGTTTATCAGGGAATTCCAAACATGTTCTAGAGCAAATCAATTTTGACAAACCTAGAAAAATTCCCTCTCTCGAAAAAAGAAAAATCAAGGAAGACAAACATAACATTCCCCAGTTTGACAAGTCATGAAGAAGGCGAAAGGAGATGGTGATTGTAGAAGAGAAGCGGAACGAAGGAGGGAGAACCAGTTTTCACGTTGGCTGGGGTTTTTCTGTTTCTTTTTCTTTTTTGCCAATTGATAAATGCTAAAAAACATAAATAATTGAAATCATTTTAATTGATGTGGCTGTCCACCTCAGCTACCAGCTGCCACATAAACCAGCTGCCACATAAGGTAGTATAGGGCGTGGTATACAAAATATGGTAAGAGTAAAATATCTGCTAGTTAATTTTAGATCTGGATCTTCTCTATATCTCCGTGAGATTTTTTTTCCTCTTTGAGATCTGTGTTCTTTTTCATTTTCAAAGGTAAATTATAGTATCGTTTCTATAGTTTCAAGATCTGATTATTTTGTTTCTGTTTTTCTGCATTTGCAACCTGCTTTAGTGAAATCTGATCTACTGGATTTGTATGCTTTTAATGTTTCATCTCTGTTCATCTTTCTCAGATTTGAGTTATTTTTAGATCTGTATGCTTATTTGTTGATTACAGATCTGGATCCGTCAAGATCGGGTCTGTTTTGGTCATTTTCGAACTTTTTGTTTTTATATTTTTACTAAATTTCAAATTTATAAAACAATAATTTTATTCCGGTTTTTACTCTTGGTCCAATGATCTCAGATTAATTCGCGATTTTTGATAGGGAATTTTTGGTATTTTGAGCTTTAAGCAATTAGTTTTTATAAATACGTAAATTAGTTTTTGAACGAATAGTGTTGTCTTTTGTTGAATTATATTTTACTTGGTTCAGGAAGGTTTATTATTTTTCTTTCTCGGGGTGGTTTCTGTTTTTAACATTGTTTATGCACATTCTTGTAGGTTAAGTCACGATGGTTGAACACCCTTCTGTTGTTCAAAAGGTAGCTGGCCAGCTCCTTCAGCAATCTATTCAGGGATACGATGGTGGCTTCCAAAGGCCGGGGATGTACCAAAGGCGTGCATATGGGAACTACTCTAATGCTGCATTGCAGTATCCCTTTATGCCAGCATGCAGAGCTACCACTGATCTATCTTTGGTTCCATCAACTGCAACCCCAATCTTTGTCCAAGCCCCTGCATCCCCAATCTTTTTCCATCAACTGTATTGCAATATATTCACTGTTGCTTGCATTAAAACTCTTTTTGCTCCAGTCGAGCGTTACAAACTTTTGATGCAGAACCAGGATGTAATGATCAAAACTGGTCGGTTGTCTGAACCCTACAAGAGCCGTGACTGCTTTGTCCGGATAATCAATGAAGAGGGGGTTGGTTCATTGTGGAGAGGGAACACTGCCAATGTCATCCGTTACTTCCCTACACAGGCAATGTTATCTGTTTTAAAGTTATTTTCTTGAATTATTTATTTATTTATATGAACATTTGTTAAAATTTCTTCTTGGAATTTATTACAGGTCTTGAACTTTGCATTCAAGGATTACTTTCAGAGGCTATTCAACTTCAAGAAAGACAGGGATGGTTACTGGAAATGGTTCGCTGGTAACTTGGCATCAGGAGGTGCTGCTGGTGCTTCTTCCCTTCCCTTTGTGTACTCTTTGGATTATGCCTGGACCCGTTTGGCTAATGATGCTAAAGCTGCAAAGAAGGGAGGAGAAAGACAATTCAATGGTCTTGTTGATGTCTACAGGAAGACATTAAAATCTGATGGCCTTGCTGGTCTTTACCGTGGATTCAACATATCTTGTGTTGGTATTATTGTGTACCGTGGTCTCTACTTTGGATTGTATGATTCATTGGAGCCTGTGTTCCCGAATAGAGGTTCGCAGGTTAGTGGACTAGTCTGATTCATAACCTCTTGGTTCAATTAATCTGATGGCCTTGCTGGTCTTTACCTATAGTTGTTTGGATTGGCTTTATTGACCTTATGAACTGCAATATGAATTTTAAACATTTTGCTTTCAACTTTTTGACGTTTTGCATTTTTGTTTGTTTTAAAAACTACAGGATAGTTTGTACAACTTGGCCCTTGCTTGGGTCATCACCAATTGTGCTGGTCTTGCTTCCTACCCAATTGACACTGTTCGCAGAAGAATGATGATGACCTCCGGTGAAGCTGTCAAGTACAAGAGTTCCCTGGATGCCTTCAAGCAGATCTTGAAGAATGAGGGTGCCAAGTCTCTCTTTAAGGGTGCTGACGCCATCCACCCCCGTGCCCTTGCTGGTGCTATTGTCCTTGCTGGTTATGGTGAGATACAGCTGGTGTTCGGGAAGAAGTATGGATCTGGGGATGAAAATCTTTGAGTTTGAAGAATTTGTTTCGGCAAAATTTTCCTTAAAATAATTGCTTCTGAAATTAGTATAATCGCGTTGTAAAACAAATGCTGGTTTATGCAAATCCGTAGTGAACAGAAAGTTTTAAGCTTCTTGGCTTTGCCACAAACTGTTTTTAGTCGGTTTTAGTTTCTTTGAATCCTAAAACAAGATTTTGATGAATCCTTACGTGCTTGCTTTTGGAAAGATATTTTGCAAAACGATTCTCACTTTGTTTTCTTCTTTTAAATAAATTTTTTGGAATAGCTTGCTAAAATATGAATATGGGTTTTCAATATGTTCACATATTTTATTCTTCTCTATAAGGAGGTATATATATGAGTTTACAGAGTGCTTTACAAGGAAGGAGATTCTATCAGGGATTAGGAAAGTATATCCTAATTATACACAGATTTGTTAATTAAATGGAATGGGAAAGTAAATCCCTTAATTAATCAAGGAAATAAATCTCCTTGATTAATTAGGAGACTCACGTCAACACTCCTCCTCAAGTTGGTGCATATACGTCACCAATGCCCAACTTGGTAAGTGAGTCGTAAAACACTCTGCTACAAACAGCTTTGGTTAAGATATCAGCTAATTGATCTTCTGATTTTACGAACGGTAGGCGGATGATCTTCTTCTCAATTTTTTCTTTGATAAAATGTCTATCCACCTCAACATGTTTGGTTCGATCATGTTGAACTGGATTATGAGCAATATCAATAGCTGACTTGTTGTCACAATGCAACTCCATTGGCTTTTTTGGCTTGAAACCCAATTCTGTCAAGAGTCTTCTGATCCATAGCAATTCACAAACTCCATGAGCCATTCCTCGATACTCTGCTTCTGCACTAGACCGAGAAACCACATTTTGTTTTTTACTCCGCCAAGTGACTAGATTACCTCCCACGAAGGTGAAGTAGCCTGAAGTAGAGCGTCTGTCAGTAATGGATCCAGCCCAATCAGCATCTGTATATCCCACAACTTCAAGATCTCTATTCTTTGAGAACATTAATCCTTTTCCCGGGGCTAACTTTAAATACCTTAAGATTCGATCAACTGCATTCCTATGAGACACACTGGGTGAATGCATAAACTGGCTAACCACACTCACAGCATATGCAATATCTGGTCTTGTGTGGGCTAAGTATATTAACCTTCCAACAAGGCATTGGTACTGTTCCTTATTGGTTGGTTCTTGATCCATACCTTCGCACAATTTGTGATTCATCTCGATTGGTGTGTCAGCAGGCTTACATCCAAGCAATCCTGTTTCAGCAAGTAGATCTAATACATACTTTCTCTGTGACAGAAATATACCATTTGTGGACCTTGCTACTTCAATTCCAAGAAAGTACTTTAGATCACCTAAATCCTTCATCTCAAATTCCTGAGACAAATACTTCTGCAGTTTCAATTGCTCTCCTGTGTCATTTCCAGTCACAACTATGTCATCCACATAGACAATCAGTGCGGTAATCTTCTTTCCATCACGCTTCAAGAACAAAGTGTGATCCGAATGACTCTGTGTATATCCAAAGAACTTCATGGATTTAGTGAATCTACCAAACCATGCTCTGGGAGACTGTTTTAATCCATACAATGATTTTTTGAGCTTGCAAACTTGATTCTTCTTGTCACAAGTGAAGTTACATCCTGGTGGTAAATCCATATATACTTCTTCTTCCAGATCTCCATGTAAGAATGCATTCTTTACATCAAACTGATGTAATGGCCAATCGAGATTTGCTGCTAGAGACAGGAGGACCCTGATAGTTTTGATCTTGGCTACTGGGGCAAAGGTTTCTTGGTAATCTATCCCATATCTCTGTGTGTATCCCTTTGCCACCAATCTGGTTTTATATCTTTCAATAGATCCATCTGCCTTGAGTTTCACGGTATAGATCCACTTGCATCCCACTGTCTTCTTTCCATGAGGTAATGGCACGAGTTCCCATGTGCCATTCTTCTGGAGAGCTTGCATTTCTTCATTCATGGCTTCTTTCCATTTTTGGTCTTTTAGTGCTTCAGTTACACTATTGGGAACAGGTATGTCGGCTAACTGCTTCACAAAATGTACCCGTGACTCAGATAATCTGGTGAGGGATACATAATTGTTGATGGGATATTTCCCCTTTGCATGAAGATCTACTTCGTAGTGAACTGGGGGTTTACCACGGTTCTTCCTTTTTGGAATTTGATATGTAGGCTCTGTGCCTTCTGAAATGCAATCAATTATTTCATTAATGTTATCAGTTTCAGGTAGAGAAGTTACCTGAATGACGTCCTCAGCAGATGATTGGTGTGGTACTGGAGCTGAAGAATTCTCCGGAGCAGGCACAAACTCTTCAATTCTCTCCTCCTGAGTGTGATGGCTGGGATCGGACTGAAGCGGAACAGCTTCAGCAAAAACTGGGGGGAGCGACCGGTCGTTAGAGTCAGGCGACCGGTCGTCTTCATGCGGAGTCGTGCTTTGCGACGTTCGGGGCGACCGGTCGTGAGAGGTATGCGACCGGTCGCTTTCAGGCAGAGTCTCGATACGTTGCGACGTGCGTGGCGACCGGTCGTTAGAGACATGCGACCGGTCTCTTTCGTCAGGCGACCGGTCGTTAGAGGTCTGCGACTGGTCGTTCTGAGTCTGGAACGAATCTGGAAAAAATGCTGAAGTAAAAAATTCAGAATTTTGAGAAGAATCCTCCTGTGCATCCGAAAAATAGCTCTCTTGTTCCCGGAACGCAACATCCATAGAAGTATACACTTTTCGACTTGGAGGATGATAACACCGGTAACCTTTCTGATGAGGTGCATACCCAATGAACACACACTTGTCGGCACGGGGATCTAATTTGCTACGTTGGTGATCATGTAAGTGGACAAAGACCACACAACCAAATATGCGGGGTTCCAGATTTTGGGTGGGAGGTATTTGGCTATGGTGTTGTAGTGTTTGAAGGGGGGTTCGGAATTGGAGGATACTAGAGGGAATTCGATTGATAAGATAAGCCGCAGAGAGTACGGCTTCGCCCCAAAAAGACCGAGGCATATTTGCACCAAAGAGGGATGCACGAACGACTTCCAGTAAGTGTCTATTCTTTCGTTCAGCCACACCATTCTGTTGAGGAGTGGAAGGGCATGAGCGTTGATGGATGATACCATGAGCTTGGAAGAACTCATTAAGATCATGGTTAAGAAATTCCCCACCATTGTCAGATCGAAGAACCTGAATTCGAGTATGAAATTGTGTCTCCACCATGTGATAAAACTGTTGAAACTTGGAACTGACTTCCCCTTTAGTTTTGAGAAGGGAAACCCAGGTCATGCGTGTGCAATCATCAATAAACGTGACAAACCATCTAGCTCCCCCGGGAGCGGTAACTTTAGAAGGGCCCCAAACATCAGAATGAACAAGGGAAAAAAGAATTAAACTTTTATTGGAACTTAAGGGAAAGGGAACACGATGGCTCTTGGCCAATTCACAAATGTCACACTTAAAACTAGAACTCTCTAAATTTGAAAATAATGAAGGAAATAGCTTCTGTAAATATCCAAACGAAGCATGTCCAAGACGGCGATGCCATAACCATACTTCGGAAGTTTTCTTCTCAACACTCGTCCCCCCAATTTTGAAAGCTTGACTGAGGCTGGCTTCACTGTCAGATGCCAGGTCCAAATAATAGAGTTTGCCCCTCCTAGTACCACAACCAATCGTCTTGCTGCTGAGAATGTCCTGAAAAACACAATGAGTAGGCCAAAAAGTTACGGTGCAATTCAAAGCCGTAGTAATTTGGGCAACAGACAAGAGATTATGATGTAAGGATGGAACAATTAACACAGAATCCAAAGTGAGGGAGTCAGAGAGAGAGAGGGAACCCTCCCCAATCACTGGGGAGGGGGTACCATTGGCATTAGACACCACCGATTGAGAAGACGGTGTATGAGAGATAATTTGTCCGGGATCAAAAGTCATGTGATCAGTGGCTCCGGTGTCAATGACCCATGTGTGTTTCTTTGAAGAACTATGCAAAACATAACGGGGGGAACCAGTGGTGGCAATTGTGGAGGAAGAGACGATATTCATTGCAGTGGAATGATTGAAGAATACGAGGAAAAATATGTAGGGTTGCGGGTTTGTGTTTAGGGTTTCGGGGTTGTGTTTAGGGTTTCGGGATTCAGGATTCAGGATTCAGAGTTTCAGGATTCAGGGTTTCGGGATTCAGGATTCAGGATTCAGGGTTTCGGGATTCAGGATATGAGGATTCAGGGTTCAGAGTTTCAGGATTCAGGGTTTCGGGATTCAGGATTCAGGATTCAGGGTTTCGAGATTCAGGATATGAGAATACGGGTTCGTGTTTCAAGGAATTCGATACGAGGGATTCGGGTTTCGAGAAATTCGATACGAGGATTTAGAGACAACCTAGGATCGATTGCTCTGATACCATGCTAAAATATGAATATAGGTTTTCAATATGTTCAGATATTTTATTCTTCTCCATAAGGAGGTATATATATGAGTTTACAGAGTGCTTTACAAGGAAGGAGATTCTATCAGGGATTAGGAAAGTATATCCTAATTATACACAGATTTGTTAATTAAATGGAATGGGAAAGTAAATCCCTTAATTAATCAAGGAAATAAATCTCCTTGATTAATTAGGAGACTCACGTCAACATAGCTCCATGCCAAACGGAGCTTAAGATGCTTGTTATTGCATTCAACACCTCAACATTGCATGAAAATAATGGGAAGATGCATGTCTGAAATAATTCTCTCAAGCTATGCAGAAAAACTTGATTGTAACGGGGATATCACCTTAGGATGTGTGGTATCATGGCTTTCCTTTTTACCCTCATTGCCGCTTATCTGCAAGCAAATATATTTCTCAACCGTTTTCTCAATTTCAAATTTAGTTACGGTTTTTGCGATGCATACATACCTTGCAAAATTCGATACCCCACCCAAGAACCAATAGCCAAAATGATGTCATGTTTATCAAACGATCTTCTCTATGCCATCCATCCAAAAACCAACGAACAAAGAGATGATGTCATGCTTATCAGATGATCTTCTTTGATTTCTCATTTCAATGCACCAGTAAAGATAACGAATGCTGCAAACTTACAAAACTTTTTATGATACATTCAATTTGGTAATTTTGAGGTGTCGATATCTTACCATTTTTTAGGGATTAAAATGTAACAACCTGATCCTAAAGTAATTTTTAATTATTAATTCATTATGGTAAAAGACTATTTTGCCCATATAATATTTTTTTAGGTTTAAAGTTAACTTTTTGATCGGGAAGGAATTTGGAAATTTCAATTGGACCGTTGCGCAGAGCACGTTGAAAAGAGTCCGTAGACATGTAGTGGGCTCGAATATGAGTTATAACGAAAAAATGGCGATTAAAACTTATGTAAGGGCAAAATTGTAATTTTGCAGAACTGGATTTTTAAAAAATCCAGATTTCCTCTCTCTCTCTCGCTCTCTCCCCCCTCCCCCGCGCGCAGAGCCCCTTTCCCCGTCAGTTTTTTCGCCGGAATTTCAGACAGCGAGAGCGCCGCCGTCTTGCCTCCATTCTCGACGCCTTCACTTGCAAAAGTTTCCTCTCTCTCTCCTCTACCCAGCCCACACCTTCTCTCCGACCAAAAACCTGGTAATCGGCGACGGCAAAGAGGGGAAAAATCGGCAGAAACTGCCATTTTCGCCGGCGACTTTCCGGACACCGTTTTCGACGTAAGAGGTATGGATTCTCACCTATTCTTCACCCCTTAGCTGCTTGTTGAGTAGGATTATAGAGGAAATATGGATAGGAGGGACAGTGGAGTGCCAATTGATGGTGTAGGAGGATAGCCGATGAAGGCAGCGAAAGGAGCGGTGAGTGTAGAAGAGAAGAGGAACGAAGGAGGGGAGGAGGGAGAACCAGTTTTCACGTTGGCTGGGGTTTTTCTGTTTTTTTTTCTTTTTTGCCAATTGATAAATGCTAAAAGAAATAAAAAATTGAAATAATTTTAATTGATGTGGCTGTCCACCTCAGCTGCCAGCTGCCACATAAGGTAGTATAGGATGTGGTAAGAATAAAATATCTGCTGGTTATTTTTAGATCTGAAACTTCTCTATATCTCCGTGAGATTTTTTTCTCCTCTTTGAGATCTGCTAGTTCTTTTTCATTTTCATAGGTAAATTATAGTATCGTTTCTATAGTTTCAAGATCTGATTATTTTGTAGTGAAATCTGATCTACTAGATTCGTATGCTTTTAATGTTTCATTTCTGTTCATCTTTCTCAGATCTGAGTTTTGAAGTGTCATTTCACTCTAGTTGATTTTTTGTTGATTACAGATCTGGATCCGTCAAGATCGGGTCTGTTTTGGGAGAAATTTTTATATGTTCCTGGTACACCACGTGTTTGGTGTACCATCCAATAGACGGAGGATATGTGGAATTATTTTCCAACTTACTGCATTTCTTTTTATGACATGTGACGGGCTGTATTGGAAATATTCCATATGTTCTCCGTCTATTGGATGGTACACCAGCCACGTGGTGTACCAGGAACACCCAAATTAGTTTTTGAAAATACGTAAATTAGTTTTTGAACGAATAGTGTTGTCTTTTATTGAATTATATTTTACTTGGTTCAGGAAGGTTTATTATTTTTCTTTCTCTGGGTGGTTTCTGTTTTTAACATTGTTTATGCACATTCTTGTAGGTTAAGTCACGATGGTTGATCAGGTTCAACACCCTTCTGTTGTTCAGAAGGTAGCTGGCCAGCTCCTTCAGCAATCTATTCAGGGATACGATAGTGGCTTCCAAAGGCCGGGGATGTACCAAAGGCGTGCATATGGGAACTACTCTGATGCTGCATTGCAGTATCCCTTTGTGCCAGCATGCAGAGCTACCACTGATCTATCTTTGGTTCCATCAACTGCATCCCCGATCTTTGTCCAAGCCCCTGCAGAGAAAGACAACTTTCTTGATTATTTTCTTTTGT
Source organism: Prunus campanulata (assembly GCA_034190965.1). Taxonomy (NCBI): domain Eukaryota; kingdom Viridiplantae; phylum Streptophyta; class Magnoliopsida; order Rosales; family Rosaceae; genus Prunus; species Prunus campanulata. Next base: position 1,525,619 of record CM067209.1, read on the forward strand.
GTGGATTCACTGTTGTTCATTCTAAATTTGTTGTTGCTCCAATTGAGCGTTTCAAACTTTTGATTCAGAACCAGGATGAAATGATCAAAACTGGTCGGTTGTCTGAACCCTACGAGAACTTTGGTGACTGCTTTGTCAGGACAATCAAGGAAGAGGGGTTTGATTCATTGTGGAGAGGGAACACTGCCAATGTCATCCGCTACTTCCCCACAGTGGTTCGCCATGTTATCTGTTTTAAAGTTATTTTCTTGAATTATTTATTTATTTATATGAACATTTGCTAAAATTTCTTCTTGGAATTTATTACAGGTCTTGAACTTTACATTCAATGATTACTTTAAGAGGCTATTCAACTTCAAGAAAGACAGGGATGGTTACTGGAAATGGTTCGCTGGTAACTTGGCATCAGGAGGTGCTGCTGGTGCTTCTTCGCTTCCCTTTGTGTACTCTTTGGATTATGCCTGGACCCGTTTGGCTAATGATGCTAAAGCTGCAAAGAAGGGAGGAGAAAGACAATTCAATGGTCTTGTTGATGTCTACGGCAAGACATTAAAATCTGATGGCGTTGCTGGTGCTGGTGCTGGTCTTGCTTCCTACCCAATTGACACTGTTCGCAGAAGAATGATGATGACCTCCGGTGAAGCTGTCAAGTACAAGAGCTCCCTGGATGCCTTCAAGCAGATCTTGAAGAATGAGGGTGCCAAGTCTCTCTTTAAGGGTGCTGGCGCCAACAACCTCCGTGCCTTTGCTGGTGGTAGTGTCCTTGCTGGTTATGATCAGATACAGCTGATCGTGTTCGGGAAGAAGTATGGATCTGGTGATGAAAATCTTTGAGTTTGAAGAATTTTTTTCAGCAAAATTTTCCTTAAAATAATTGCTTCTGAAATTAGTATAATCTCATTATACAACAAATGCTGGTTTATGCAAATCCGTAGTGAACAGAGAGTTTTAAGCTTCTTGGCTTTTCCACAGACTATTTTTAGTCGGTTTTAGTTTCTTTGAATCCTAAAACAAGATTTTGATGAATCCTTACGTGCTTGCTTTTGGAAAGCTATTCTGCAAAGCGATTCTCACTTTGTTTTCTTCTTTTAAATAATTTTTTTTGAATAGCTCCGTGCCAAACGGAGCTTAAGATGCATGTTATTGCATCAAAATAATGGGAAGATGCATGTCTGAAATAATTCTCTCACACTAGGCTGTCGTTATTTGGATTGAATAAAAACTTGATTGCAACGGGATATCATCTTAGGATGTGTGGTATCATGAGCTTTCTTTTTTACCCTCATTGCCACTTATCTGCAAACAAATATATTTCTGAACCGTTTTCTCAGTTTCAAATTAAGTTACAATTTTTGCGATGCATGCATACCTTGCAAAATTCGATACACCACACAAGAACCACAAGCTAAAATGATGTCATGTTTATCAAACGATCTTCTCTATTCCATCCATCCAAAAACCAACGAACAAAGAGATGATGTCAGGCATATCAGATGATTTTCTTTGATTTCTCATTTCAATGCACCAGTAAAGATAACGAATGCTGCAAACTTACAAAACTTTTTATGATACATTCAATTTGGTACTTTTGAGGTATCGATTATCTTACCATTTTTTAGGGATTAAAATGTGTAAGTTTGCTTAATGACTACTCTGTTCTTCTGTAAGGAGTTTGTAATTCAAGTGGTTAAGAACATTTACCCATCCATCCAACGTCCTAAATTCGTTTCCCTCTTTCTCAATATCACTTGTATTTTTTAAATAAATAAAAACGATTAATCCATCTTCTACAACTTAGACAAAATTTGGAAGTTAGACCTCCATTTTTTCCTTAAACATACCTAGAATCTAGTTGGTTATCAATTCTTTTCAGATTTGATGTGGATGGGTGGTTGTTAGAATTTGGAAATAAGATTTGTAAATGTAAGTGCTATGAGTTATGTGAGGCTTACATATATAGCTTAGCTTCTGCATATATGAGAAACTCCATGTTAATCATTTTCATCTACTTCAACCATTTTCGAACACCTTATGGCATTTTACGTGTGTTCGAGGCTTCTATCGTTTATGTATGATTTGATTTCTAGTACAAAGCCCCTTATTTTGAATGACTTTCGTTTTCTAAAGTGTCCAAATTGAATTAGCAAAATGATGAACAATTCCAATGTTGCTCTCAAGAAGGAGATTCACTATAGTTTGGTGAGCTCCGAGGAGCTTTGATGTGAATCTTGCCTAATCTTAGGTATGGTGTTTTAAGGTGTATCTCTTCCTGTCATCTTCTTTACCATCTCTTCTTCCATTCCCTTCTCTCAGCCATGGCCGACTATTATTCGAGGGATGATGCGGAGGTGGATAAAGTCTTGTCTATCTTCTTTGAAGATAAAGTTGAGCTTGATGATACGATTGATGATAAAATTGCCTTGGTGCGTTTATTGGTGGCGGAGCAAGAACCACCACTAGCCACGGTGAAGGATATCTTACGCGTTCTTTGGACCAACATAGGGGTGGTTAAGGTCTGCAAAGCAAAGGCCAATGTCTACTCTATAACAGTAGGCGACGAGCCTGTTGCTCGTAGACTACTGGACGGAAATCCTTGGTTTATCAAGGGGTATGTGTTCACAGTTAAGCACTGGCCGCTATATCATTCAATTGATGATATTCAGCCGGCCGAGCCATTTTTTTGGGACCAAGCACATGGTGTCCCAAGGAATTTTTGTATTGCGAAGAATACCCGTATGCTGGGGGCTCGGATGGCGTAGTGTTGGAGATTGAGGAGATTGAAGAGATTGGCTTTCGTGGTTACATGAGGCTCAGGGGGATCTAGATGCCTCTAAACCCCTGCCGGTGGGTTTCACTACGCCTTGCCCAGTACAAGGCAAACGAACTATCCAGCTAAGATATGAAGGTCTACATGATTTCTGTTTCACTTGTGGCTGCTTGGGTCACATAAGGGGTTTGATCGGTGCATATTTATATGTCATTTTGTATCCTTCTAAGTTATGATTTGATTATATTTTTGAGTTAAACTTGTGCTTTTAATAAATTTTGTGTTTGTTTCAGTGTAATAAACTTGAGACTCATTAAATGCATTTTGGAGACAAGTTAGCTCAAACGGTGTCTGCAGATCAGTCAACTTCACGAATTGGACTGTACTTGCTCAAGAAGAACCAGATAACGAGCAATACATCATTGGAAAGATGCGGAAGTCTAGTTTCTGGAGAATTTTACGGTTCATGATTCCGAGTCTTCTAGAGAAAGTTATACAAGTTTTGGCAACTTAAGGTCAAATTCGGCAGCATCTGCGTTACTGGACCAAATATCACATTTGAAGGGCTTTCCGATTTTTCCTTAAGCTGGGCTGTATATTCTTGGAAAGATAATTCAAATGGTTTGAATATTCAGATTTTTCCAGATTTTTTAGGAGGGAATATCAAGCCACAAACAAGCCCACAAGCTGACTGCAATGAAGTCAATTCCAGTCTATTTTCGGCAGTCAACTTGCAATGCCCAAAACATATACTTGTACTGCTCAGATGGGAATGCATTCTTCATTCAAGTTGTTCCAATGGGTGTCTATTATGACATATCCAAATTTGAGCCCCATTGGATACATATTGAAACCTCAGGCCCTCCTACACCAAGCCTAGTTCAGAAGAATAGTTTTTTCCAGCAAAGGTGAAGAAAACCCACATGGGTTGGCAGCAAAAGGCAGCCACAAATTGAACACCTTTGATAATCCCATGTGAAGAAAGCTTGGAGTGTAGCAAAAGAAGTATGGGATGGAATTGATTCCAACCACACTAACATAGACAAGATGAGATGGGAGTTATGGGTTGTATTAAAGAAGGAATGGTGGTGTTGAATTTCATCATGATGTTTCTCCCTCTTAGCCCTATAAATAGAGAAGTCTTCAAGCTTCATAAAACACACCTCAAGAGGGGAGCTCTCAAACACTTCTCTAGAGCTCCCCTCCCTTCTCTCCCTCAAATTCTCTTAGTTTCTCTTTCTAGTTTTCAATTGTTGTAATGAAATATTTGTGCTGAAATTCTACTTAAGTTTTTCTTTGTTCCACTTTACTTTTCATTGTTATGTAAATTCTTTTCTTTAGTTTCAAGTTTGATTAGTTTCCAAGTTTCAATTATGGTTTTTGTTCTTATTCATTATGCTTATAAGTTAATATGCTAGTTTGAATGATTGATCACCATTTAGGCTTGCATGTTAGCTATCTTGGTTTGAATTAAGAGTAGACACCATGCTTTAATTCGAATTGAACTATGAATAGGAAGAGTATGTATGGACATTCGACAACAGGGATTAGATACATGCTTGGTTGTTTAAATTGTTCTTCTATGCTTAATGGGTTCCTAATGCTTAATTTTAGGTTAGACAACAAATGATCAAATTAGGGAATTAGGAACACAAGGTTATGACCAAACACCATGGCTTAATCATACTTTAGCTAGAATCAATCCGTTAATCTAATTGAACTTGGGAACTTATCTGCTTGAGTTATTTTCTTTTCTTCCTTTCTTGTTTTATTTATTTTATTTCTCATTTCTATTTTGTGTAGGGGAAACAAATTGGATCATTCAATCACCAATTCTCGTGGGATCAACCTCGCACTTACATATGCTATACTACCAAACGGCTCGTACACTTGCGAGTGTCACAAGTTGAGGATGTAGCTGAATCCATTTTGGTGCAGCTGAATCGAAGCAACAGGGTTGTCGAGTCAAACGAGATCAGAGGCTTCTTGCTCTGAATCTTTAGTACGACGAATCGCTTCATGCTCCACCAACCTCCCGAGCCTCCATGCGTCTCTTCCCGATGACTACTGGTACTCGTACTGACCGTTCGAGGTGGTGGAAATGCCTCCCGGAGAGGAGGGTATGTTGGGGAATTACCTCTAGTCAAACGAAAAGTTGCATCTGCTAGCAGTACAACTGCTGCTCAGTTTGAATTGCCGATGCAGCATGCAATGCTGCAACGTAGGACAAACGATGCTCCTCAGTCTGAATTAAATTTGATCTTATAAATCCACCTGCTTCCCACAGCTTTTTTTCCTTTGGGGAGTTTAACAATACTCCAGGTATGGTTATCATCAAGTGCTTGAAGTTCTTCTTTCATGGCTGTTCTCCATACTTCTTGAATATTAGCCTCCTGAAAACTTTGGGGCTCATGGTTACTGGAGATAGCACTGAGAAACGCAGCATGAGATGGTGACACTTTGTGATAAGCAATGAAGTTCGTTATTGGATGCCTTGCTGTATAGGTGACATAATCTTGTAGCCTTGTAGGTGGATGGCGATCACGAGTAGGATAGCGTCGAAGAGGTGTTGGTGCAGCAGCTTCAATAGTGCTTTGGTCCTCATGTTGATGATGAGTGACCTCTGAATCTTCATCTGCAGCACTATAGGAACTACACTTTCAGTTTCAATTAATGGCATATCAATGTTGGTGGACATTGGAGAGAAACTGTCATTGTTTGTAGCAGGATTTGGCAATGGAAAGAGATCAAGAAAATGCTCCCCCTTGCTAGAACTTTCAGGAGACTTGCTGTAAAATGAGGTGGTTTCATCAAACTTGACATCTCTTGTCACAATGAGCTTCTTAGAATTATGGTTGTAACACTTATACCCTTTTTGAGTTGAAGAATATCCCATGAATATGCACTTGACAGCCCTTGGATCAAGTTTATCACGATGAGAAGATTGAATGTGAACAAAGCAAGTACATCCAAACACCCTCAAATGGGACAAATTAATTTTCTTCCCTTTCATAACTTCATAAGGAGATTTGAAATCCAACACTCTACTAGGTAATCGATTGATGAGATATGCAGCGGTGAGAACTCCTTGAGACCAAAATTTCTTGGGAACATTCATTCGAAACATTAAGGCCCTTGTTTTCTCAAGTAAATCTCGATTTTTTCTTTCGGCTACCCCGTTTTGTTGGGGTGTACCAACACAACTTGTTTGGTGAATGATCCCATGTGAGCTCAAGTATTGTGTCATGATATGAGACATATATTCAGTGCCATTATCTGATCTTAGAGTTTGGATTTGAGTTTAAAATTGGTTCTTTACAAGATTATGAAAGTCTTTGAACACATCTACAACTTCACTTTTAAATTTCAAAAGATACAACCAAGTAACTCTAGAGAAATCATCGACAAAAGTCACAAAATATTTATAACCATCGAACGATTCAAAAGTTGGACCCCAAACATCGGAGTGTACAATTTCAAAAAGCTTGCTAGCTCTAGACACGGAAGAATTAAAAGGTAACCTAGCAAACTTCGACAAATGGCAAGTATCACATTTGATTGGATTTTTACACAAGCTAGGAAACAAGTTTGACAAAACAGTTTCTGAGGGGTGAGCTAGACGTTGATGCCACAAATGTTGATCTTGAGCTAGGTTAGACTCTACGTGAAATCCCTTGCGAGTTTGAAAATCCTTTGACAGGTAATAGAGTCCATTTAAATAGAACCCTTCACCAATCGTCTTCTTGGTGACTAGATCCTGAAAAATGACATTATGAGGAGAGAAAACAGCAAGACAATTCAAGGAGTTTGTGATTCTTCCAACAGAGAGTAATTGAAAAGGAAATGAGGGGACATACAAAGCCATTGACTCAAAATTTTCTGAGATCAGTTTGATCTTTCCTCTACCCACAACTGACACACCCTTACCATTTGCAACTGATACTTGGGAGGGTTTGGTCATTTTTCAAAGTCATACAAATTTGTAATTTTATTTGTCATATGATCAGTGGCACCTGAATCTATGACCCAAAAATCATGCACTTTACTAACATTTAAGGCAGTTGAGAAAGTATTCAACATACCTGGTATATCTTCATGCGAGAACTTGTCAGATTCGGCAAGAAATCCAGCAAACTTTCCAAGTAAGGCAATTGAGTTCTCGTTCCTAGAATTAGTCACTCCTTTACTTTCAACACCCTCATTCTTTTTCTGAAGATAGGCAGCAAACTCGTTGATGAGTGAAACAGGATTCGAGGTGAAGTTTGAAGGCCCATCAGTAAAAGAAGTTGCATGATTCGCCTTGTAGCCTGAATTCTGTGAACGTTTCTGAGCACCCTTGGTGTCTGCTGCAAACTTAGGCTTCAATTCTGGGTGTAGAATCCAGCATTGTTCTATTACATGCCCAGTATTATTGCAATGATGGCACTTCAAATCTGGCCTCTTGCCCTTGTACACTTTCTCTTCCGCATGCTTGTTGTTGGACATGTACGCCCTAGCCTCAGATGTATTTGCCTTGGTCTCCATGTTCATGACCTTCCTACAAATTTCTTCTCGTTGAACTGTGGCACACACGTTTGCAAAGGATGGAAGCTCTAAATTCATAAGGACGTGGCTGCGGAGATCTTCATACTCCGAACTTAGACTTGCCAACAACTGAAAGATCTTGTCTTCTTCATATCTTTTCAGCAACACAGCCGCATCAGTAGTGTGCGGACGATATACCTCAAGCTCATTCCACATGCTTTTCATGCTACCAAGAAGTTGGATAAAAGGCTTACCCTCTTGTTGAAGGCTTGCAATGTCTTTCTTGAGCTGAAAAACACGGGCAGAATTGTTTTGATTGCCATACATTTCTTTGACAGCCACCCATAGATGAAAAGAGGACTCGTACAAGCTAAAAATTTCAGCAACTTTCCGCTCCATAGAGTTGAGAAGCCATGACATAACCAATTGGTCTTTGCACAGCCAGGATTCATAATTGGGTGAAGAAACATCAGGAGCTTCAATATTCCCGTTAATGAAGCCAAGCTTTGATCTTCCACCAAGAGCAAGTGTAACAGCTCTCGACCAAGGAAGGTAATTGAATTCGTTCAGTAACACTGAACTCAAACGTTGATTTGGGTTGACATCAATCTCAGAAGGATTTGAAGGAGAGAGAACAGAAGAGCTCTCTGCCTCCTGACTGAAAGGATTCTCTTCCTCCATTTAGTGAAGAGTGAAGGAAGTAGAAAATGAGAAGCAAAGATGCAGAGACAGGCTGGTTAAGGTTCCTGCTCTGTACCATGTTGATTTTCAATGAATGTTTGTATATTCCATCATGAGGAGATTTACATAGTACACAAATATATAGAGAGAATGAGTGAGGGCAAGAAACCAGTAGACAACATGCCTTACCCTCATCACAGACTTTATCCACAAATTAAGCTGTAAAGGCCAACACTAATTACAAGGAAACCTTAAATCAAGGAAAAGGTGGTAATCACAACTCACCAATTAGGTTGAGTGTTGACTACAATCTAACCTATACAGAAACTAATCTATGTCTTCCAAAATATCTTCAATACAAATATTTTTCTCAACCGTTTTCTCAGTTTCAAATTTAGTTACGGTTTTTGCGATGCATGCATACCTTTTCATTGAAACCAACCAATGAATGAATGCCCTTCAACGAGTTCAATTACATTGTAATGACTCAAAAGCCTCGTTCAAAAGTTCAAAGCTTGCATTTAAATTTGTGGACCTTACTTAAATATACCCTTTTAGATTATATATCCCCAGCGATTACCAATGAAAGACTAAAATATTTCAAAGTCTAGTTGCCCAAGAGACTTTTGAAATATTTCTAATTAGCAGATTATGTTAAATTCTTTTTTTCCCTCTCTTCTTATGAATTAATTGTTATGTTTTAATGATCAATTACATTTAGTTGAGTAGAAATGACATTGATTTGCAGACTAGCATGTGTGTGAGAAAACTCATCCTCCTCCAATATCACTTATCACAGATCCAAAGGTTAACAGCTGTGATTTTGCGTTTAGGGTTTAGAACTGAGCCAACTCCACAGTCGCCCATTGGTAAGAGCTTTGAGCCTGATGTTAATGGCCTTCCGAATGCAAGTCAACGTATACTTACTCCATTGCCAGTTAGAAGTAAAGGCTGCCCACCATTTAAAAGGAGACAATCTAAGACTGAGCAAGTTATTAAAAAGAGACAACGAACGGGAAAAAAAACTAAATATCGTCAAGACAATACCGATGGAGGAACAGAGGTTAGCAAATAAAAGAGCTAAAACTTGTTTGTTTATATATATATAAGTGATGTGTTTTGTCAAGATGTCTTACATATTTTACTTGAAATTTTTTAGATCCCTGCACAAAGTGATGTCTTTTGTCATACTGATGCTCCACCAATTTGTGAAAGTGATAACTTGGTTGGAACACAAGAGAGCAATAATGCTGTAATGTTACTAGGGCTCACTCATGGTGGTCATCCAGATGAGTTGTACAAATGACCATTGACAGGAAATATAACATATCCTACAGTCCATGAAAATTATTTTCAGGTAACTTATCTTCATTAACACATTTTGACATAATGTGTTTTATTTATCATTCTCATGTCTCATTTATCCTTTGTCATATGTGTTTGATTTATCTTCATTAACACATTTGACATTGGTCGATTGGAATTTCAACCTTCAATTTCAAATTTCAACAATGATCCCTCAAGCTTGAAAGCTTCGAATCTTTGTATACAAATATGAAGTAAAACAAACCCGTGAGAGAAACTATGACAAAGAGGAAGAAAAAGAAAAAAAAGGCCCAAGTATTCAATCAATTTATAAGAAAACTTGAGTAATGTTTACCAAGGAATTCCAAACATGTTCTAGAGCAAATCAATTTTGACAAACCTAGAAGACTGTAAGATGATAGAAAAATTCCATCTCTCGAAAAAAGAAAAATCAAGGAAGACAAACACAACATTCCCCAGTTTGACAAGTCATGAAGAAGGCGAAAGGAGATGGTGACTGTAGAAGAGAAGAGGAACGAAGGAGGGAGAACCAGTTTTCACGTTGGCTGGGGTTTTTCTGGTTCTTTTTCTTTTTTGCCAATTGATAAATGCTAAAAGAAATAAAATAATTAAAATAATTTTAATTGATGTGGCTGTCCACCTCAGCTGCCAGCTGCCACATAAGGTAGTATAAGATGTGGTAAGAGTAAAATATCTGCTGGTTATTTTTAGATCTGAAACTTCTCTATATCTCCGTGAGATTTTTTTTCTTCCTCTTTGAGATCTGTGTTCTTTTTCATTTTCAAAGGTAAATTATAGTGTCGTTTCTATAGATTTCTTACATATTTTACTTGAAATTTTTGTAGATACCTGCACAAAGTGATGTCTTTTGTCATACTGATGCTCCACCAATTTGTGAAAGTGATAACTTGGTTGGAACACAAGAGAGCAATAATGCTGTAATGTTACTAGGGCTCACTCATGGTGGTCATCCAGATCAGTTGTACAAATGACCATTGACAGGAAATTATTTACAAGGACAACACAGTGATTGAACCCAACCATTACAAAGCAATGATAGGTGACTGCATCATCACTTCATACATTAGGACTTGTAATTTGACATACAAATTATTGACATACTTGCACACAAAAAGCTTGAATGCAACAACATGAACTTTGTCTTATGAATTCAATTTTGTACAATACTTTTCATAGGAACCAAATGTGTAACCAGGGGAAACGACACATCCACAAAGTATGCAATTGGTTCCTGTTTCATTTCTCTTTCTTTTAACAGTATTCCTTGGTATCAAAATGTGGATACATTGGTCGATTGGAATTTCAACCTTCAATTTCAAATTTCAACAATGACCTCAAGCTTGAAAGCTTCCCAGGTTGATCACCAACATGGCTTCTTATGTAGTATACCATTCCACTCATTCTATTCAAGCTCTCCATCCAAAAGCAGTCCTTGCCCATGAGAGGAAAAGCCAAAAACATCTTTGATCGACTAATTTACCCACCAAACTCCCCTTCATCTAATATCGCTTTCTAAAAAATACTTGATATGTTGATATAAAATTTTTCCAATACTCACCTCTTGAAAATACAATGCGTGCCAATTCATTTTATTTGCACATATATTCACTTCTTTGAATCACATCTTAGAATCCACCAATGACATTTGGAAAATTTTAACATAGTGGTCATAGTGGTTGTTTTTATTACTGAAGGTAATTAGATAGTACAACGGCGAGCATGTGCCTAATTTAAAGATGAAGATCAACGAGACTTGTAGCTCGAGTGGTAGAGAATTTCTCTCACACCATTTTCTACACCTAGAAAGGAAAAGAGAAAAAGTTCAATATGCTTTTTGAGTTTAGCTCAATTTTTTTAGCCTAGCCCAATACATCTCCCAAGTTGGGCTGTATTGGGCTAACCCACATTACATAGTCGTTACAGCTACGTCTGACAGACAGTTCACAACTTTTTCATGGGAAATACGAACCTCTGCCATCATTCGCTTCTCATTTCCTCCAAAGGTGTACGTTCAATGAAAATATCTGCTAGTTATTTTTAGATCTGAAACTTCTCTATATCTCCGTGAGATTTTTTTTCCTCTTTCAGATTTCTTTTTCATTTTCAAAGGTAAATTATAGTATCGTTTCTATAGTTCCAAGATCTGATTGTTTTGTTTCTGTTTTTCTGCATTTGTTAATGTTCAAAACCAAAAGTGGATTCCCATTCAGTTTATTTTATTTTGTATTGGATTTGTATTGCTTGAGTATATTTCTAAAAGTTATGCAACAATTTGTGAATACCAGCTAATGTAGTTGTTTTGTTTTTCATATTTATTATCATATACACTTTCGTTAGAACTTTATTTTCGTTATATAGAGAAACAGAGATCATCATATCAGTTCCAAGTTGGCAAATTAATCGAGTTTAGCTCCTCCACTTCATGAAGCTATGATGCTATATCTTTAGTGCTGATGATAGTTAGTTTTTGAACGAGTAGTGTTGTCTTTTATTGAATTATATTTTACTTGGTTCAGGAAGGTTTATTATTTTTCTTTCTCTGGGTGGTTTCTGTTTTTAACATTGTTTATGCACATTCTTGTAGGTTAAGTCACGATGGTTGGTCAGGTTCAACACCCTTCTGTTGTTCAGAAGGTAGCTGGCCAGCTCCGTCAGCAATCTATTCAGGGATACGATAGTGGCTTCCAAAGGCCGGGGATGTACCAAAGGCGTGCATATGTACCCTTTATGCCAGCATGCAGAGCTACCACTGATCTATCTTTGGTTCCATCAACTGCATCCCCAATCTTTGTCCAAGCCCCTGCAGAGAAAAACCACTTTTTTGTTTATTTTAGTAGGTGTGGATACGAAACTGTTGCTGTTGCAGCTTACGCTAAAACTGTTTATGCTCCAGTCGAGCGTGTCAAACTTTTGATGCAGAACCAGGATGTAATGATCAAAACTGGTCGGTTGTCTGAACCCTACAAGGACTTTCGTGACTGCTTTTTCAGGACAGTCAATGAAGAGGGGTTTGGTTCATTGTGGAGAGGGAACACTGCCAATGTCATCCGTTACTTCCCCACACTGGTTCGCAATGTTATCTGTTTTAAAGTTATTTTCTTGAATGATTTATTTATTTATATGAACATTTGCTAAAATTTCTTCTTGGAATTTATTACAGGTCTTGAACTTTACATTCAATGATTACTTTAAGAGGCTATTCAACTTCAAGAAAGACAGGGATGGATACTGGAAATGGTTCGCTGGTAACTTGGCATCAGGAGGTGCTGCTGGTGCTTCTTCCCTTCCCTTTGTGTACTCTTTGGATTATGCCTGGACCCGTTTGGCTAATGATGCCAAAGCTGCAAAGAAGGGAGGAGAAAGACAATTCAATGGTCTTGTTGATGTTTACAGGAAGACATTAAAATCTGATGGCCTTGCTGGTCTTTACCGTGGATTCAACATATCTTGTGTTGGTATTATTGTGTACCGTGGTCTCTACTTTGGATTGTATGATTCATTGAAGCCTGTGGTCCTGACTGGAGGTTCGCAGGTTAGTGGACTACTCTGATTCATAACCTCTTGGTTCATGGTTATATGGTCTTATGATAGGCTTGTTGGTCTCTACTTCTGTTTATTATTTTTGGCTTCCCCTTGTTTTCAATGGTGCAAGTTGTCTTTACCTATAGTTGTTTGGATTGGCTTTATTGACCTTATGCTTTCAACTTTTTAAACCTTTTGCTTTCAACTTTTTGACGTTTTGCTTTTTTGTTTGTTTTAAAAACTACAGAATACTTTCCTGGCCAGCTTTGCCCTTGGTTGGCTCATCACCATTGGTGCTGGTCTTGCTTCCTACCCAATTGACACTGTTCGCAGAAGAATGATGATGACCTCCGGTGAAACTGTCAAGTACAAGAGTTCCCTGGATGCCTTCAAGCAGATCTTGAAGAATGAGGGTGCCAAGTCTCTCTTTAAGGGTGGTGGCGCCAACAACGTCCGTGCCGTTGGTGGTGGTATTTTCCTTGCTGGTTATGATCAGATACAGCTGATCTTGTTCGGGAAGAAGTATGGATCTGGTGATTAAAATCTTTTTGAGTTTGAAGAACTTGTTTCGGCAAAATTTTCCTTAAAATAATTGCTTCTGAAATTAGTATAATCTCATTATACAACAAATGCTGGTTTATGCAAATCCGTAGTGAACAGAGAGTTTTAAGCTTCTAGGCTTTTCCACAGACTGTTTTTAGTCTGTTTTAGTTTCTTTGAATCCTTACGTGCTTGCTTTTGGAAAGATATTCTGCAAAACGATTCTCACTTTGTTTTCTTCTTTTAAATAAATTTTTTTTAATAGCTCCGGGCAAAAGGAGCTTAAGATGCATGTTATTGCATTCAACACCTCAACATTGCATCAAAATAATGGGAAGATGCATGTTTGAAATAATTCTCTCAGGCTATGGAGAAAAACTTGATTATAACGGGGATATCACCTTAGGATGTGTGGTCTCATTGCCACTTATCCGCAAGCAAATATATTTCTCAACCGTTTTCTCAGTTTCAAACTTAGTTACGGTTTTTGCGATGCATACATACCTTTTCATTGAAACCAACCAATAAATGAATGCCCTTCAACGAGTTCAATTACATTATAATGGCTCAAAAGCCTCGTTCAAAAGTTCAAAGCTTGCATTTAAATTTGTGGACCTTACTTAAATATACCTTTTTAGATTATATATCCCCAACGATTACCAATGAAAGACTAAAATATTTCAAAGTATAGTTGCCCAAGAGACTTTTGAAATATTTCTAATTAAGTTCGCGAGTTATGTTAAATTCTTTTTTCGCCTCTCTTCTTATGAACTAATGATCAATAACGTTTAGTTGAGTAGAAATGACGTTGACTTGCAGATCAGTATGTGTGTGAGAAAACTCATCATCCTCCTGTTGGGGTCTTTTTCTTCCAGCAGCCAGACGAATGGGCTTGGGCTGCTGTAAAGAAAGAGCGGAGGAGGTTGCCCCTGTTTCTGAGTTCAAAGACCAGGCTCCAAGAGAGTTTTGAAAGGAGTAGTGACAACCTTAGAAAACACATTGGATTCTTTCACCAATCAACCAAATAAACGTGACAAATTAGCAATGGAATGGCTTGGCATGAAGAGCTTGTGGCATGGGAGCTAAGCTTTCACAAGTTTAGCAATTTGAGAGAGAGAAAAGCAAGAGTTTCTTACAGATGACAGAAATTAAGACTAGGGCAGAGGAAAATTAGGAGGATTTCTTCCTAATGGGAGGATGAAACAACTAGAGGCGAAAATTGGGTGGCTTGAGTAAAATTCCCAGTTTGCTTGACAAAGCTTGGTCAAGCTCTGGATGATGATCTTTGCTGGGTAGGAGAAGCTCCCTTTTATAGGTACAAAGAATACCTAATTTCATCTAACCTTCTTCTCCCTTTTTGTTGCTCCTTCCCACTTGATCCTATTTGATGCAATTTTCCTATCCAAGGCGTATGGGTAAGGAGCCCTTTGTGGTTCCAAGGTTTTGACACAGCTGGTCTTCTCCATAAGGGTGAAGCGCCACCTGCTTTCCCTCTGGTTTTTCAAGATAGAGCTTGCAGTGGAAAAGAAGATGGATGGAGGCTTTTGTCTGATGGGTATTCTTCCTACACTCATGGGTTTCCGTTGGTCTCTGTCATGGCTTCCTATTTGTCCATCTTGGAGTCATAACAAGTGTGGAGCATGATGACAACTTTTCTACAAGTTGCTGGGCTAGGCTCGTGTGCAATATTGGGCTGTCAACACGTTATTCCAGCGCTTAATGGGTTTTCGTCAAGCTGCTGGAATAACCTATTTAATTTTGGGCATTTTATTGATGCTGGCTTTGTCTAAGTGCTATGGCAGACTATTAGATATCCTCCTAAGGTATTGGATCATTTTCTCCCCTTTCTCATGCTAACCCATGTGTTTGGGCTCAAGAAATGGGCTTGAGTTTTGGGGCTCCCAAGCAGCCCAAAACTTTCATTTCTTGGCTCATCAATGGGCCCCATGAAAGCTCGTTACCATCCATACCACAACCCACTCACGCAAGCCCCGGACATTTGCGTGGCTTGGGCCCACTTAAGCTTGTAGCATGGGTATGTGTGAAATAATGATTTCCTGCTTGGCATGGCATGTCGCTTGGCGTGCTTGAATTTTGTCGTCTTTGAAAAGAGACATAATGCTTGACAAAATAATTAGCATGAGCTTGTAGAGCCAATGCCTTTTATAGGCTCATTTTAATTCCTAGCGTGATAAATTGCATATTTATTTGGCATGGCACGTGATCGTGGCTCGTGAAAGCGTGCATGACGAATTCCGCATGCTCCGAATCGGATTTCTTCTTAATAAGGTGTCGCACTGGGCCGGGAATTTATTTGGGCCCAACCCTTGATTTTTTGGGCCTCAACACCTCCAATATCACTTATCACATATCCAAAGGTTAACGGTTGTAATTTTGGGTTTAGGGTTTAGGTTTAGGATTGCAGGAATAATTTTTTTTTAAAAGGACTTAATAGAGATGTGGGCTGATTGGGTTTTCTTTAATGGGCTTAAGCATATATGTAAACTTGTCTTGCACTCCAAGACAAAGTCTTGTGCATCAAGTCGCATAGATAAAATCTGGTATATATATTGAGTGGCTGATCAATAGAAGATGAACTCATTTTTCTTTCATCATTTCCTTCTCATGGTTCTTTCACATGGAGCATAGCCAAATCGTTCAATAGCTTTTGGAGAGGGAAAACCCCAAAGCCGCCCCAACCCCCTTCCTAACTGGCAATGGCTTCTTACGTTGTATACCATTCCACTCATTCTATTCAAGCTCTCCACCCCAAAGCAATCCTTGCCCATGAGAGGAAAAAGCCAAAAAAATCCTTGATCAACTAATTTACCCACCAAACTCGCCCTCATCTAATATCGCTTTTTGAAACATACTCGATCTGTTGATATAAACTTTTTCCAATCCTCACCTCTTGAAAATACAACGCGTGCCAATTCATTTTATTTTCACATATAATCACTTGTTTGAATTACATCGTAGAATTCACCGATTGGAAAATTTTAACATAGTGGTCATAGTGGTTGTTTTTATTACCGAAGGTAATTAGATAGTACAACGGCGAGCATGTGCCTAATATAAAGATGAAGATCAACAAGACTTGTAGCTCGGGTGGTAGAGAATTTCTCCCACACCCTTTTCTACACCCGAAAGGAAAAACGAAAAAGTTCAATATACTTTTTGGATTTAGGGCAGAAGCGTATACAGTATCCAAACTATTCAATTTTTTGAGCCTAGCCCAACAAATCTCCCAAGTTGGGCTAACCCACATTACATAGTCGTCACGGCGCCGTCTACTTTGACACACAGTTCACAACCTTTTCATGTGAAATACGAACCGTCAGATCAGAAAGTTAACGGCTGTGATTTCAGCCATACAACACTTGTTCTCTTTGGAAAGGTCAGCGGTCAGCCAATAAAAGGGTAGCTTTGCTGCTCCCAAAAACTCGTCTCCTCCACACAAAGTCTGTCTTTGAGCATTTCTGCGTAGAGCTCAAAGTTTAGACCCCCGCAGCCATCAATCGCTTCTCATTTCCTCCAAAGGTATACGAAATTCAATGAAAATATCTGCTAGTTATTTTTAGATCTGAAACTTCTCTATATCTCCGTGAGATTTTTTTTTTTGTCTTTCAGATCTGTGTTCTTTTTCATTTTCGAAGGTAAATTATAGTATCGTTTCTATAGTTTCAAGATCTGATTTTTTTGTTTCTGTTTTTCTGCATTTGCAACCTGTTGTAGTGAAATCTGATCTACTGGATTTGTATGCTTTTAATGTTTCATTTCTGTTCATCTTTCTCAGATCTGAGTTTTTAAGTGTCATTTCTGTGGTAGACTTGTTTTCATTTTCATTCTAGTTGCTTATTTGTTGATTACAGATCTGGATCCGTTAAGATCTGGTCTGTTTTGGTCATTTTCAAACTTTTTTTCTTTATATTTTTACGAAATTTCAAATTTATTTGGATTTCGGCACGAAGAGCGTGACTGATAATATAGTGTTGCAATTATAAAATAATAATTTTATTCCGGGTTTTTACTCTTGATCCAATGATCTCAGTTTTGTTCGCTATTTTTGATTGGGAATTTTTGGTGTTTTGAG
Source organism: Prunus campanulata (assembly GCA_034190965.1). NCBI lineage: Eukaryota > Viridiplantae > Streptophyta > Magnoliopsida > Rosales > Rosaceae > Prunus > Prunus campanulata. The sequence continues at coordinate 1,543,093 of CM067209.1, forward strand.
CTTTACGCAACTAGTTTTTATAATTGCACAATTGCGCTTAAACTACCTTGTGTGTATGTGAATTCGATTTCCAGTCAGTAAGTTGCTACCACGGTAACAAGGAAATGATTTGTTTTGATGCTAAATGCTATCACTCAAAGTAGTTAATTTGTTTAGTTGGATCCTTTGTCTACTGAAGTCATTTTTCGATGATATGGGTTTTTTTCGTGTATACTGTCAAATTGGATTGACATTCTTTGTACCCTGCATTACATATGTGATCTAGGTTAATGGATTGGATATTTGTAATTTTGTTACTGTTCAAAACCAAAAGTGGATTCCCATTCAGTTTATGTTTTTTTTTTAATGACATCATAATGTTGTCTGCATCTGTAACAGAAAAAAGTATGAAGATCATTAGACAGATTATAGAATATATGTATTTTATAAATACATATATGGTTTTAACTATCGTAACTCCTACCCTTTGAGATCATCCATTAATCAATCAAGGCTCGTCCTCTTTTGGTATCTGTCTCTATGAAAGAATGATTGATTTTATAGCTGTTAGTTTGGTTTGATTTGATGCTTTTATACAATATTTTATGGCAGTTAGTTTTTGAACGAATAGTGTTGTCTTTTATTGAAATTATATTTTACTTGGTTCAGGAAGGTTTATTATTTTCCTTTCTCTGGGTTTAAAATTGTTTTGTGCACATTCTTGTAGGATAAGTCACAATGGTTGATCAGGTTCAACACCCTTCTGTTGTTCAGAAGGTAGCTGGCCAGCTCCTTCAGCAATCTATTCAGGGATACGATAGTGGCTTCCAAAGGCCGGGGATGTACCAAAGGCGTGCATATGGAAACTACTCTAATGCTGCATTGCAGTATCCCTTTATGCCAGCATGCAGAGCTACCACTGATCTATCTTTGGTTCCATCAACTGCATCCCCAATCTTTGTCCAAGCCCCTGCAGAGAAAGGCCACTTTCTTATTGATTTTCTTATGGGTGGAGTCTCTGCTGCTGTATCTAAAACTGCTGCTGCTCCAATTGAGCGTGTCAAACTTTTGATTCAGAACCAGGATGAAATGATCAAAACTGGTCGGTTGTCTGAACCCTACAAGGGCATTGGTGAGTGCTTTAGCAGGACAATCAAGGAAGAGGGGTTTGGTTCATTGTGGAGAGGGAACACTGCCAATGTCATCCGTTACTTCCCTACACAGGTTCGCTCACAATGTTATTTTCTGGATTTTTTTTTTATTCATATCAACATTTGCTAAAATTTCTTCTTGGACTTTATTACAGGCCTTGAACTTTGCCTTCAAGGATTACTTTAAGAGGCTATTCAACTTCAAGAAAGACAGGGATGGTTACTGGAAATGGTTCGCTGGTAACTTGGCTTCAGGAGCTGCTGCTGGTGCTTCTTCTCTTCTCTTTGTGTACTCGTTGGATTATGCCCGTACCCGTTTGGCTAATGATGCCAAAGCTGCAAAGAAGGGAGGAGAAAGACAATTCAATGGTCTTGTTGATGTCTACAGGAAGACATTAAAATCTGATGGCCTTGCTGGTCTTTACCGTGGATTCAACATATCTTGTGTTGGTATTATTGTGTACCGTGGTCTCTACTTTGGATTGTATGATTCATTGAAGCCTGTGGTCCTGACTGGAGGTTTGCAGGTTAGTGGACTACTCTGATTCATAACCTCTTGGTTCATGGTTATATGGTCTTATAGTAGGGTTGCATTTACCAACGTGGCTTGTTGCATGAATTATGATATTTTTCGTTGCTTTCTGCGTAATTATCATATATTTTGTCTGCATACTTATGGCACAATTTTTCCTATATTAGTCATTATTTTACTTTCTCAAAATTATAAGTCTTTTGGCATATTGTTGTATGATTTGTCAATTGTTCTGCTTGTTATTTTTGGCTTCCCCTTGTTTTACTTAGTGTCAGTTGTGAAGCATTAGAAATAGTCCTATAAAGCATTTATTGTTTTGTTGTTTCTTAAAGGATCATATGTCACAATGGTGCAATTTGTTGACCTTAGCCCTTGTCTATTTTCAATTAATTGAGTCAAGGATAAGTTGTGTTTCCCTATTATTGTTTGGATTGGCTTTATTGACCTTATGAACTGCAATATGAATGTAAAACCTTTTGCTTTCAACTTTTTAACGTTTCGCTTTTTTGTTTGTTTTAAAAACTACAGGATAGTTTCTTCGCCAGCTTTGCCCTTGGTTGGCTCATCACCAATGGTGCTGGTCTTGCTTCCTACCCAATTGACACTGTTCGCAGAAGAATGATGATGACCTCCGGTGAAGCTGTCAAGTACAAGAGCTCCCTGGATGCCTTCAAGCAGATCTTGAAGAATGAGGGTGCCAAGTCTCTCTTTAAGGGTGCTGGTGCCAACATCCTCCGTGCCATTGCTGGTGCTGGTGTCCTTTCTGGTTATGATAAGCTACAGCTGGTCGTGTTCGGGAAGAAGTACGGATCTGGTGGTGCCTAAGAATGTAGTTCCTCCCAAGCCAGATAGCATTATTAGATGGTGATGAAAATCTTTTTGAGTTTGAAGAACTTGTTTCGGCAAAATTTTCCTTAAAATAATTCAGTTATAGGGGAGTTAATCCCAAACCGATTTTTACAATGGGATTGAGTTTTGTTCCCATAAAACCAGATTATTGAGTGGTGGACAATGCCACTTGTCTTGGAGTTTCATTCATATGATTTGCAGGTTATTTATGTGTGTTTCTGTTTTGGCTTTTTTCTACTTTATGAAAGTCAAATACGTCTTTTTTCTTCCAATGATGTCAAATTGTACTCCCAGAACAATTTGGTTGGTCTAGCAAATAATTGCTTCTGAAATTAGAGTATAATCTCATTATACAACAAATGCTGGCCTATGCAAATCCGTAGTGAACAGAAAGCTTTAAGCTTCTTGGCTTTTCCACAAACTGTTTTTAGTCTGTTTTAGTTTCTTTGAATCCTAGAACAAGATTTTGATGAATCCTTCCATGCTTGCTTTTGGAAGGATATCCTGCAAAACGATTCTCACTTTGTTTTCTTCTTTTAAATAATTTATTTTGTATACCTCCGTGCGAACGGAGCTTAAGATGAATGTTATTGCATTCAACACCTGAACATTGCATCAAAATAATGGGAAGATTTCTGTCTGAAATAATTCTCTCACGCTAGGCTGTCGTTATTTGGATTGGAGAAAAATTTGATTGTAACGGGGATATCACCTTAGGATGTGTGGTATCATGGGCTTTCTTTTTTACCCTCATTGCCGCTTATCCGCAAGCAAATATATTTCTCAACCATTTTCTCAGTTTCAGTTTTAGTTACAGTTTTTGCAATGCATACCTTGCAAAATTCGATACACCACCCAAGAACCAAAAGCCAAAATGATGTCATGTTTATCAGACGATCTTCTCTATGCCATCCATCCAAAAACCAACGAACAAAGAGATGATGTCATGCTTATCAGATGATCTTTGATTTCTCATTTCAATGCACCAGTAAAGCTACAAACTTACAAAACTTTTTATGACACATTCAATCTGGTACTTTGAGGTGTCGATATCTTACTATTTTTTAGGGATTAAAATGTGTATTTGCTTAATGACTACTCTGTTCTTCTGCAACGGGCTTGTAACTCAAATAGTTAAGAGCATTTACTCATGCATCCAATGTCCTAAGTTCGTTTCCCTCTCTCTCAATATCGTTTGCATTTAAAAAAATGCGATTAATCCATCTTCTACAACTTAGACCAAATTTGGAAGTTAGACCTTCAATTTTTCCCTCAACATACCTAGAATCTAGTTGGTTATCCAATCTAAACCAATCCTTAGCAGCAAATGATGGTCTAAAACAAACCAATCTGTTATAAATAAAAAAAATAAAATAAAAAAACCCAACTAACTTTAAGTAATGGAGTTGAGTCATCGACATCGACCCTTTGGAATAACTGTTGTGTTTCATAAAACACTGTCTTGCATTAGATGCCTCAAATCCCTTTTCTGTATAATTTTGACCAGCTTTTGGAAGCCCCGTGAATTCCTTGCTTGTGGTGCAAGTGCTAGTATGGTCCCTCCCCATCATCCCATTGAACTTCTAACATTGAATGAGCTTTATGAACCAGATTAACCAACATATTTATTTTACGAAATTAATATAATATTGATGAACAGCGGTTTCTCTTCTTTTTATCTGTCTCTGGGTTCCTTTTTTTATTATGTTATAAATATTGTTCCAGTATGTCCCTGCGGTCCCAAGAACTGCTGGATTTTATGAATGTTTCTATTGGTTGAACGACAGAAAGAGAGAAAGTTGAATGTCACATTCTTCTTGTGGCATGTGGGTTCCAAATTTTAAAATTTAACCGCACAAATTTGATTGAAAATGGAACCATAGGTTGGTGGGTTAGCATTGAATGCTTAAGTTCATCATCCACAACCTAATAAATGCATGAGCCGGTTCAAGAACGAGTCCTTTTGCAAGGGATTTGTAACTTAAAAGTGGTAAAGAGTAGTTACCTTTGTATGTTTTCGAGTTCCACTCTCTCAATATCACTTATATATAAAATAATAAATTTTTTAATTAAAAAAAGTGAGTTCTTCTTAAAGACTCAAAAGTGATTTTGCAATATATGCTTTCAAAAATTTCAAAATAATCACTTATTATAACCCCAAATAAGCAATGCCAAAAGGACATTAACTGATTTTTTTTTCCTTTTTTCTTTTGTCAATCTGCCTTTGCAACATAAGTTGCTCCTGTTGTCGAGCTGTGAATCTAAAACACTCATAAACCTAATTCTCATTTGAATTTGCGGTCTAGTTCCACAGTCTGACAATATTAGTCTTCCAAGAGTACATCAGGCAGCTCAACTTATATTTACTTTTGCTGTTCAAATTGTTGATGAACCAACCAACTCGTTGTACGATCAGAGCAGTTGGAAAGTTAAAACAAATTAGTAGAATCTCAAACACTTCTCTAGATATCACTTTCTGGTTATGCCTAAATATATATGCATGTATAAGACAATCCATTCTTTTATATTTGGAGTGAGAATCAAATACCCAAAGATTCTTTCATTGGTTCAAGTATTGACTTAATCCAAGTTAAAATATTTTTCTGCAATTTTTTTTTAAAAATGTTATAGATCTTCAGAAACAGAAAAAAGAAATGCTAAAACAACAACTCTCCAGCTGCTCAAAGGGTCAAGATCATTTTCTATTGTATATTCCTTGCATTGCGTACAAACAAAGCTTTCAATGGACCCATATTGGGGAGAATCAACCTGGTGTATCAATTACATAATTTTGTAATGACTCATTCAAAAGTTCAAAGCTGGCATTTAAATTTGTGGACCTTACTTAAATATACCCTTTTAGATTATATATCCCCAGCGATTACCAATGAAAGACTAAAATATTTCAAAGTCTAGTTGCCCAAGAGACTTTTGAAATATTTTAATGGTCAATAGGATCTAGCCGAGTAAAAATGACCTGACTTGCAGACCAATATGCGTGTGAGAAAACTCATCCTCTTTCAATATCACTTATATATAAAATAAATAAATAAATAAAGGTATGTATCAACGAACTCTTAAATTAACTTCTCCGATAACTCTCTAAACGAGCTCGTAAATTAAAATTTAGAGATGAGTTGAAACTATGCTCCATTTCCCCCTCCAAAGAGACAGCAACACATTCAAAACATTTATCCTTCCAAACTTTGACCGTGCACCGTAGTTTATTTATGGGAGTCTTAAAGAAACAAGGACATGGGAAATTAAATTTGGTACTTCAAACCAGAGGGTGGTTGGGACCAAAGTTTGTTTACAATTTGTGGGTACTTTTGTTATTAATTAAGCTTATCCTGTTTTCCACTTTAAAGCTGTTTGGGGAATAGCGACCAGACAACTTTTGCTTTTAGGTGAACAAATTGTAGGGATCAGAAACCTCGAAGATTTTACAGCACAGTTTTGAGCTGATCTGAGCTGAGCTGTACGGCAAAGATTGAATAGAGACAGACAAGTTTGCCTCTGGTGAGTGCGGCTTGCCCTGCCTGCCCCAACAGAAACAGATGTCACCGGCTGTAAAAACGGCTTTTTACCTCCCTGTCTTGGTCAATCACTCAACGCCAACCTCTGGTTTTTTTTTTCTTTTCTTTTTTCTTTTTGGTATTTTCTAAGATAAAAACACTTTCTTCTTTCTTTGTTTTCTTTCCCCCACTATCCAAACTAGTATAAACTTGGAAACTATCAATTTGTCCACAAGTAACGGCTCTTTTGAGTGACTGATGAGGAGGTAAATATTATTTATTTTATTTTCCATTTTTCACTTTGAGCTTTGTAACATGTTAATAATGAACATAACAATTTTAAAGAGATCTTTACATGACATTTTCTCCATACATACTCATAAAAAGGTCAAAGAAAGTGAACTTAATTTACTTATCTCAAACTCAAGTAACAATGACCTAAGTTATGTGGAGGTGGATATAAACTACACGATATTTTTCAAGCGTAGACGAATATTACAATTCGAGCAAAACTTAAGGGGGAAAAATGTGTTGGCCCCGTCAATTTGCTTAAATATATAAACTCATATCGGTTTCTAATTAGCTCTTAGCATACTCGTATTTCTCTTTTAAATTTCAAAAGAATTCTCAAATTCGAATCTCCAGTCTCTCGATTGATTAAATAGAAATACTCAACTCGGTTAAGTGGTTTTTGTTGAGTGTGATCATAATTACCACATAAAATAAAACTATGGGCAGACATCATGGCCATGGCCGTCTAAAACAGCGACAATATAATATTAGTAAATATTATTTGTGAAATGAAATTTCAAAATCTATAATCTATAGCTGCTCTGAAAAGTACATATAGGCTTCTGCTGCATAAAACAGAAAAGATGGATGGATTATAGAATAGATTGCACATAAATAAAACCCAAACGCAACAACCGCAACCAAACCAACACTCACTCTTTCTCTCTCTATACGGATAATACACAACTACTTTAGAGAGAGAGAGAAGAAAGAGAGAGAGTCTCTATCACGCACAGTGACACAGGGACTCGCTCACTGAGGCTGCGTTTGGTTCATGGGAAAGGAATCTTGGGGATGGGAAACCAATTGCTTTCCCATGTTTGGTAAGTCCGGCATGGGAAAGCGTTGCCTAGCACATGGGAAAGTAGGAAGGAAAGTGAATCATTCCTTCCTACTTGGGTTTCACTTTCCCTTCCCATGGGAAAGTAAGACTAACTTTTTTTTGACTAATTTGTCCTTACTAACAATTCATAATTACAGTTTTTATCCAACAATTATTTGTATTTTTTAATTATTTTAATAGGGGTACAATTGGGAAACTAAATAAAATTTGTTTTCCATTCCTACTCAAAACAAACATGAGAAAGGAATCACCATTTCCCATCTCTTGGGAAATGACATGGGAAATGATTTCCCATCAAATTCATTCCGTGAACCAAACGGGGCCTGAGAGAGAAGAAAGAGACAGTAGTCTTCTGTGTGTGTCTCTTGTGTATGCAAAGCAAGTGTAAACTTAAAGCCCCATTTCTACTCTCTCTCTCTCTCTCCACCAACCCCATCAATGTATGTTCTCTCTCTCTCTCTCCGAGTTCAAGCATTTCGTTTTTTTGTTCTTAATTGTGTAATTCAACGAATTAAAGATGAGTTCATTATCTTTTTTTTCCTTCTGTTTCTTTATGAGTGCAATTTCTCTGGCTTCTCTAAGATACTGATTCAGTCTCATTTTTGTTTGCTGCGATTATCTCAGATTTTTGTTTCGCTGCAAAATGAGAAGGGAGTTTTCTGCTGAATGAGGTACCGTTTCTTAACCAAAGCCTTCTCGTGCGTTTGGTTACCGAGAAAAACAAAACAAAAAGAAGGAAAATTTTATTTCTTCAAAGTATGGAAGCTTTGATTTCTTTGATTTTCGTGCATTTTATTGGTAGCCAAACAAGAATACAAAATTAGGAGATGAAACAAGGCTTTAAATTCTGCTTCAGTCTTTCTGAGCATGTGCTTGTTTTGCCCTAAATTTGGCAAATTTCGAGAATATATGTTTTAACATTGTCACACATTTATTTTCCAATGCTGGAAAAAAAGATTTATTTTTTATTTTTTTTATTAATTTGTAGTTAGACAACTCAGTCCATGAGCATAATACTACACTATACACATACAACATACATACACAAATATAAATAAATTGTGAAAGTTTCTCTTGTTCTTTAAATTTGGATTTTTTTTTTGGTGAGCAAGTCCTGAAGGATTTCATTTCCGTTTTGTAGCTTGTTATGTGAATCTCAGTTTAATTAGTGGTGCCAAAATGAACGGGAATGGACAAATGGATGTGCATTACATAGACACCGACTTTCCTTACACGCCTACTGAAAGCTTCATGGACTTCTTTGGAGGTGTTACCCATGTACCGATGGACTATGGCCACGCCATGCCGATGCATGATCAGGCATGTTTGATTTATCCATTTTGGATCCGTACTTCTGTTATGAAAGTTATTCTGTGATGTCATGTTGTTTGCTGCCTCATTAGGTTGTTCATGCTTTGGGCAGTGGTTGGATAGTGTAAGGTTGTTTCAGATCCATCTTGCTTGTGAACTTGGGAAGTTTGTTTCCTTTGATGCATTTGTTTAGCTTTTCTATTTTACTTGCATTAAATTGTTTGCTTTTCGATTAAAGGGAAGTTTAAAATGATCATTAATGGAATTCATGGAATTTTTGTTTGTCTCACAAGTTAATGAGGTTGTCATGATCATTATCACTGTGAAGCAAGGCCAAGTCTGCTCACGTTTTTATCTTTAGTTTCTAGTGCAAGATGTTGTTTCCTACGGCAATTAAATTTGAAACAACTGGGAAGATAATATGTTCTGACGCATATTACTATTGTGCTATGTATATTTGGATTGTCAACTTTGATTTTTCGCACAAATTTTCTGAACTATACAGAACACTATGAGTTGTATTCAAGTTGTCACCGTATCGTTTTATCATTTTTCTGAGGGAAATACGGTATAATTTTGATGAACTGAAATTTTAGCTATGCTGAAGTGTTATTTTTATATTCTGTCTGTCCAGGAAACTGCATACTGGTCAATGAATATGCATTCATACAAATTTGGACCCTCTGGTCAGGGGAGTAATTCTTATTACGGTAATTATTATGAGGTAAATGATCATTTGCCCAGAATGGATGTCAGCAGGAGGACTTGGGAACACCCTTCAGTGATGAATTCAGAAGATCCTGCAAACATTGATTCACATCCAGAAGAAGATGATGCAGTCGCAGAAGCTGTACCTGAAGAATGTTAGTCAGAACTTATTTCTGCCTATTTGTATCCCACTTATTGTATGGACTCAAATATTATGCTACCGGCCAATTGGAGTTGTCAAAGACCATTTTTCCTTGATATTCCACATGGCAGTTTTCGCTAGCTGTTAAAACCAAAAGTGCATTTTGTTGCAATTTATTTCTACATGGATCTGCAATGTCCTTATTTCATTTTACTTTTCATTGAAGCTTTACTTCATTCTTGTTTTCTGAAGTAATTTTTGACCAGTCATTGGAACACTATATCTCTAACCATAAAGAAATCTATTTTCCTTTTTAGGCATTCAAAATCAGCAAAATACAAATACTTCTCAGGTATGGATCTTGCTTTGTGGTTTGTGCAGTTTCATGTTTTCCTTCTGCTATATTACATATGGTCAGTTTTTATGCATATTTACTGTGCACTAAGTCCAGTACTAATTTGTTTTGGAATAAATGCACCTAGGTATTTCATATTTGAATTCCTGCACTATTTTTATGTTAAATTCAGCCTTTTGTTCTCTGCATTTACGCAGGTCGTATGGCAAGAGGATATTGATCCTGATAACATGACCTATGAGGTTTGTTATGTACACACTATCCTCCATTGTTGCTATGTATTCTTTTTTCAGATGAAGTATATCTTGTTGGAAGTAGAACTTCTTTACCTTTGTTTTTTGGTCTACATCAGGAATATTAAGCATTAACACAAACCTGGGCAGTTGCACATTCATGCCCACCCTAAACTTTGGTCGCCTGCTTCTTTCAAGTTATTAGTGCATAAAACTGGCTTTTCATGATTCTATAGATTCTGAAATCAAGGGGAACACTGTTTTTATTGTACGCAAACCACAAATATTGTGCATTAACAAGATTTTAACTGTAGGTACTTTAGGGGCTTCAGAAACTAGTATAATATGATAAACGTAAACAGGTGAATGAGTTGTTATCTTTTATGTCTCAATGCCAAGGCTGGTGATATTTTGATATACATACCGTAGAAAATTATTGCAATATTCGATAAACTTCTGTATACCCTGGCAAGGGTATGAGACATATTGAAGTCACCTACATTTTCTGTATAAGCTTAATATACTTGGGGCAAGGTTTGTCATTTTCCTTTTGTGACATTCGGGTTTGAGGGTTTATTTTTGGAAACATAGACTGAATTTCAATTACCAAAAGTTTTAGTAAAATGCTGGTTCATGAATGAAAGTTTGAAATCAATGGGGGTACTAAAGACAAGCAGGTTCCTTATAAACTTCAAGCGTATCTTGTATATTACCACCTCTTTTATTTATTTATTTTTAACCATAGGTCTGACATGCCTAGTCAGACTAGAGATTGTACAAGCTTTACATGAATGTTATCGATATGTTTTATTTTATGTTGGTTGCAGGAATTACTTGACTTGGGTGAGGCAGTTGGCACTCAAAGCCGAGGTCTTTCTGACGAACTTATTAGTTTGCTTCCAACGTCAAAATACAAGTGTGGAAGCTTCTTCTCAAGAAAGAAATCTGGAGAGAGGTAACATTCTAACTCTTGGAGAATTGAGTAATGCAGACTTTTATCTGCCTGCAAAAGTAAACCTAAATGCAGACCTAACCTTTTCATTGCCTTTCTTGTCCTCATCTCAGAAGTAAACGCAATTGCATCTATCTTTTTCATTTTTCCTCTCTAGACACTCTGGAATTACAACAAATTTGGTAGGGTTCTATTGGTAAATCATTTTGTTATACTAACGCAGATATTTTGTCATAAAAACTTACCTTACCAAAAATGACAAATTTTTCCTGCTTGAACTCTATGTATTTGAAGGACTACTTGTGAAAGAGGCTGATTTATCTTATCATCATCATCATCATTAACAATGCACTTTAGAAGTCTATAGTGACTGGGAATGTCATTTCTCGTCAAGAGTTGTCTTAACAACCTCTAAAGAAGGACCCTCTTACCTTATCCTTAACACTGTTTTCACAAAAAAGAAAAAGAAAAAGAAAAAGAAAATAATATTGGAATAAAATTGCTGTGACAAAATGGACAAGTTTGTGCCCCAATTGGTCTCCTTAATTTGATAATTCGTTCACTTTGTGTAGTAGAAGTTATTGAAAAGCTAGTGCTGATTGGTAAACATGTGGAAGAACATATTTTCCCTTTTCTTTTAGCAGTTTCAGTTTCAGAAAACTTGAGAGAGAGAGAGAGAGATGGGAAACATCTTTTTCTTTTAAGCTTTTGGCATCTGCCCCATTAACACTAGTTTTGGAAAAGCAGGTGTGTGATTTGCCAGATGAGGTATAAAAGAGGAGATCGACAAATCAACTTGCCATGCAAACATGTTTACCATAGTGAATGCATCAGCAAATGGCTCGGTATCAACAAGGTTGGCTAATGCCTTAAATCTGGCCTTTCAGAATTCAGAAGGTTGCTATGTTCATTTTGTAATTCGACGGCCACAAACTCACTCTCATTTCCTTTTGTTGTATTTGTTTAGGTATGCCCAGTTTGCAACCTCGAGGTTTCCGATGAGGAATCAAGGCGTTAAAGCATCAATCGGAAAGAAAAGATTAGGCAAAACCAGTGTTCATTTTCAAGTTGAAAATTTATTTTCCTTAGAATTTGTTTTTTTTCCCTTCTTATACATAGACTAGTTGAAGACTACGGGTTTTTCTTGTTCTGTCTTTTAACACGTTCTACTGAAGTAGTAAAGAGAACAAACAAGCCATATAATTCAACGTCCTACAAGTGAATATGAGATTCAGATTAGACTGCCACCCTCCAGCCACTGTGTTAGCTTTCTTGAAATTTGCCTGAGTTTTCATGCGAATGACAACATCAACTTTCAGTCAATTTTATTACTTTTGAAAAACCGTTCGTCCAAACATGTGTATTTGCTCCTGATTCCAACCACCAATCACCATTACTTAAATATGTGGGGTTAACTAAAGGCTTAGAATTATACCTCACATTGGGTTCATTTTGATCCTCTTGATCCATCAACATATTCACTTGGGCTTTTGGACTACTTTTTTATTTGTTCAACTTGGGTTTTGGCTTGTAGACGAGGTCTTCTTGAAATATCAATCTAAGGCCCAGTGATTTTTTTCTCCTACATACGAAGCATGATTGATCTTTATTGACGTTTGTAAGGTCAGACCCTTAGCTCTAAAAGTCTATAGTCTAAGACCTCGGGTGGTTGAAGTAGGCTATATGATAATAAGTTAATAACCAACCTTTTTAAAATTTAATTACTTTAAAGGCACACACATGAATAAACACAAATAATGATGTGGTGAATAAAGAACAACCAAAAGTATTAAGTAAATAACATACAACAATTGTTGACCTAGAAATCCAACAAGGGGAAAAAGTGAGGGCACCAAACCAGGAGAGTTCTAATCTACTCAATTAAAAAGTACAAGAAAGATTTAGCTCAAACTATCACCTAGGCAGCTACAATGTAACCTTTCAACAAACACATTTTCTTTTTCTCCAAGTCTTTACAAGAGCACCAAGCTCAAGTTGCATGTAATTTGATGTATGAAGGAGTTGTAGTTTCACAAATTCATCTTTCTTAATCACAAATGATGATTAAGCTAGATAAATGAAACCAAGTGTTATGAATGTACTTGGAGGAATTTTATGTGTATGCAGTCATACTCATACTCTCAAGTAATCAACAATGGATTAAGCAATAAAAATAGTTTTTGAATGCTAAAATAGTCCCAAGTTGATTAAAAAGAAACTTAGTAAGTTGTTCACTCGATTAAGTTCTATAGCTTTTAATGGGTCATTGAAAGCCCAAGGGTCAGTAAAATTGTTAGAAGAGAAAGGCTTTTTGGTACTGTGGAATGTACTAGGAACCTTTCTAGCAAATAGTGTAAGAAGTGCCTTCATGTTGCAGTAATTGAACTTATAGATCGTGGTTATCAAATGAAAGGGGGACGTGTTATTTATGGAAGTTGTTACATTAGATTTGAATTGTACCCATTTTGCTATAGTTTGTCGTAGGCAATAAACTATAGGGTTCATAAATGTTGGTTATGGTAATCACACAACAATTTCTATTCATGTTCCTATGTTTTATTTGTGGAGTACTGCAAATTAAAATATGTTTATATCTACCTTTCCCTCTTTAATTTCAAGTACGGTTCTTTGTAATGCAAATCAAGTCTTTGAACCTCAAGATCCTTTGAAAGGTTTCGTTTTTAGGCTATAGAATTTTCTTTAAAGTCTTCCGTTGCATAGCAAATGAATTTTTGATAAACTAGATGTCTAAATGAACCTCGTTTTTGAGAAAAACACAATATATTCTTCATATAGAAAGTTATGGCCATTTAGACAGTGTTTGTCTAGGATCTTGGCGAATGTAGTTACAGACATATCTACAAATATATATAGCCAAGTCTTAGATTGATTTTTAGATTACTATTGACTTGGGTCTTTAAGTCAAATAGTATCTCCCACTATTTTTGGCAAATTCCACATCCCTCAAGATGAAATATGAGAGTTTCAGTTAAAACTCTTAGTGGGATGGGAGGCTCCCTATTATCTAGATCACCGCACCATAATAGGTCATTGAGATTTCTCAGATAGTAAAGAGAGGGCGCGCTTGCCCATTCACATCATGAAGTGATTGCCCATTTCGTTCGACCTCTAGCAAATGTGAACTTTCGAATGTTATTGTGAAGCACCATTGTACTAGTTAATTCTTAGCCCACCATACTTGCTTTGTGTAAAGTTTCAAATATGACCTTATCTTAATAGAATATTGGTCATACTTGTTATTTACCATTGCAACATCATATGTATGAAATGAACCTCATTTTAAGTGAGAGTCCTATGTTTTAGGCCCCTCAGAACTGAGTACAAGCCTTTATGCATTGGTCACACTTAATTAGGAGTTTCAGTATGGTGGAAGGCCACACAAAGACATCAAAATGCCTTTCGTTTATTGACTTAATATTAGCATTTGATTGAGGGAGTTTTAGGTCTCATTTTTTAATTTTGTTTAAACAATTTAAAATATATTGTCCTAGGACAACTATTACTCCATAAAGCATATCAATAATTGCACTATACTCCCACTATTTTGTTTCAAAAACTAAATCAATTTCATAAAACGATTTTTATTTTGAAATTGGGATTATGTGTTACTATTAACGACGTGCTTTGCATTCCTCAAGTATGGTTAAATAGTTGTCTATAGGCTCATAGATGATTATGGACTTATAATTTCAATTCAACATCGAGTCGATGTTGAATCTTGGTCTAAGGTGTGTGATTGATTTTATTACACATCTTAACTACTTTAAAATATTCATGGTTGGTGGGAGTTGAACCCAAGACTAATCTTAGATTCCCTAACTAATCTTCTTTCTCCTTTTGTTTCCTTCTACGGGCCTCCATCTTCCTATTACATAACTAATTGAAATAGAAAACTCAAAGCCCAATGGGCCTTGAGGAAATTACAATTCAAGGGAGATAGAATTTACATAGGAGAATAAGAGAGGAGCATAAATGCTATAACGAGGAGTTTAAAGTGAGGAGCTTACTTGAGGGGTTCAATCCCACCATCAGCAAATTTGAGGAAATCAATGAACTTGAACATTTTAAATGGTTTGATGGTGGGATTGAACCCCTCAAATAAGCTCCTCACTCTGAACTCCTCATTATAAAAGTTCCCAGGGAAGAGAAGCATACAAGCTTATATTTAATTTACAAGCCCAATTGCTAGTTACAACTCATCCATTCAATCAAACTCATTTATCTAATGAATAACGGCTCACATAGCTCAATTTGGTTTTGGGACCTTAAGTCCATAATCATACTTAATTCAATCATTTAATCCAATTAAATAATAAAGGGAATGCAACATTAAACAATTGAGACTTAGAACATATGGACCTATTTTAAATGGAACATATAATTCAAATAAGAAATTGGTTGAAGTTTGATGATCAAATTTTGTTTGCAATTGACTGCAGTTTTGGGTTTTGTGAAGAGGGAGAACATGTATCTTATAAACATTCATACATTTCACAAGCGAAAATTTACTTATGGAAATGAGAAATGTGATGTGAGATTTCTTTTTTATGTTTGGTAATTTAATGAAAGTAACCATAACATATAATTTTATTTCCTTTATGAGGTTTGGTTTGTAGAAAAATTAAAAACAAAATTTATTTGGTTTTTAAATTATATCCCTAAATTAAAATGTGATTCCATCTAGCAACTCAGGAAAATAAGCTAAAAGCCACGTGTAACTCCGAAACCAGCTGGTTGCAGAGTCGACCAGATCCAAGAATGGCAATCCCACCTGATCAAAGCAAAAACTAGATCCTCACTCAGCCAAAGCCACGACCCCAATAATAAATTATTTAATTAATCTCCAACGGTCGAAAATTTAGTAGAACCCCTCGCCGACCCCACCAACGTTCACCATCTCCTGTAACGGTCACTTCTTCTTCCACTGTCTCCCCACCTTCTCCTCCAAATCCAAACCCAAAACCCAAAACGTCAACACCTCTCTCTCTCTCTCTCTCTCTCTCTCTATCTCTCTCTCGCATTGTACAGCTCCCTTTGTTTCTGGGTCTTTGTCCGTGTCACTCTGTGTGTGATATGGAACCAGCAAAAATTGATTGGAAAAACGTAGAATGGAAATTTGTAGAGGATAAAGCCTATGAGCAAATAAACGCACCCAAGTGGTTCGATTTCTTGAACCCAGATCAAAACTCTGTGGACGACCAGGCCTGGTTCTGCAGACCCGGTAGCTTAAATCATTACAAATGTACTTCAATTCTTCCTCTTTTTTTATACTAATTTTTATTGACCATTATTTTCTTGTTGCAGAATGCAAGCATCCAAAGACGGCTGAAGATTTTCTCAAATCATCACCTCCCAAGGTTCTTACTTTTACTGCCTTTCTTTTTTGTTGGTTTTATTATGAGGGTTTTGCTTTTTCGTTTTGTTGGTACTCTGTTTGGTTGCTAAGAAAATGTGAGGAAAAAGAAAAATCAAGATTTTGATTCTTTGGCGTACGTTTCTATGGGCCTAGAAAACACAAATCCAGTTTCACTTTGCAGTTCCAACCACAGCATAAGATCGAATTTTCATTTTCCTCACATTTCATTTCAGAGCTACCAAGCAGAGGTTTTGTATGATTGCTTTTAAAAAAAATTTCTTTCTGAAGTTTCCCAATTTCTTTGTTTGTTGATTTCCAGAAGGTTTCAAGCCCAGCTGTTGTTTCTGAAGTTCCCCCACTTGGTGATAAAATCCAGAGGTAACAAGAAAATCCCATGAACCCTTGTATTTCACAGTACAACATAATTCAACTTTCACAGAACTTAACTTATTTTCTTTTCTAATTTAGAGATGTGAAATTGAAGAGAAGAGGGTTCACTCAGTCTTCAATTTACCCGACTAATAATTCAAGAGTCAAGGAAGACAGCGAAAATCAGAACCCCAACCTATCAACTCCTCCAATTAACCAAGCTAAGTCCATGAAGGCAACAATCAAATCTAGCGCAGAGAAGACACAGCCAATTGAAAGGGCACCACAGAACAGTGAGGTTCTTCCGAGGCTAAGAAGCACGCTGTCAGCGAGGAATTTATTTGCAGGGCGAGATATTCTGAATCAGATTACAGACTTCTGCAGCGAATTGAAGAGAATGGCGATGAGAGCGAGGGAAAGAGAGGATGTGGAGAGGTTGGATGTGAGGAAAAGCCTAGGGGCTTTGAAGGAAGAGGTGGTGAAGAAGGAGGAGTGTAATGGTGAGGTTTTGGGTAAGTTGAATGGCAGGCAAACAGAGAGAGTGCCATTGCTTGAGGTGGGTAAAGGGAAAACTCAGAGGCAAACAGAGAGAATGCCATTTCTTGAGGTTGGTAAGGGGAAAACTCAGAGGCAAACAGAGAACATGCCGTTGCTTGAGGTAAAAACTGAAGGAATGGAGGGGACCATTATCAAGGAGAAGCAGAGGAGGAACAAGTAAGTTTATTCTTCCTCTATTTTCTGTCTCTAATGTACATGCATTTGTTTATGATGCACGTCTCTATATTTATGTGTCTATGTGTCTGTATATGCAAGTATGCAGAGACCTACACTTGCATGCTTCTGTTCTGCGAATATGGTCACTTTCAGTTGTGATGGTAGAAACAGTTGAGGCAGTTGATATATGATCACCTGATATGGTTGATATGGTGGCAAGAAATGCTTTTAAGATGCTGAAACACCTAGGTTATGACCATCTAATTTCAAGTAATTGATTGCTACGAGCAGGCCATGACATTGATGCAAAATGGAAGATGTTCTAGCACTAAATTTTAGGGCATGATACTTCATTTATGAATAGGCGTCTCAGTCTGTCAGTTTACCCCTTGCGATACTGCTCATTGTACTTTGTTATACAATTCATTTATACTAATAGAGATGCACAAGGATTCTTGTTATAACTTCTAGGCTGGAAGTTGACAAGTTGGCTGGTTATATGACGAGAACTGTCAGACTGATATGCAAAGATAACAATCCAATTACTGTACAAACTTGCTGGTAGTCATTGTATGATTAAACTTTCTGATGACATTGATCTTTCTTGGTGTCCTTGAATGCCATTGATATGTGTTTTTTCGTAAACTTGCTCATTTGATGGTTGAAAGTATTGTTAACTTTTGATGACCACCTCATGCAGAAGAATTGACGAGACAGAGAACATCCCAATCTCTCTGAATTTGGAGAATGTAAAGCGCAAAGGAGGGGAGAGCTTGCTGCAAATCCGAACCAACCCTCCCTCTCCTCAATGCTTTTCTGCCCCGAGGCCCCCCAGCAAACTGACACCTTCACAAGCTTCCAAGTCCAAGCTGATGGTATGTAGTCCTTCTACTTCTTCATATTATATTATTTTTGTTTTACCAAGATCAGTGGCATGATGAATTAAACTATGGTTCTGATTCTTGCTCTAACAATGATTTACAAAAGTTGGGGTGGGGAAGGAAACATGAGGACTGAAAATTTACATCTAAGGGTTGTAAGTTAGTTGATGACAATCTCTTTTTATGGCCACAACAAAATGCTAAATGACCCGGTGAAGAAATAAGATAGCACCCATATATATTTATTGCCCCAACAAAACCTGAATAAAGCTAGTCCAAGTAATGTAAGCTTGCCCCTTGATCTAGTCAAGCCAATCTCTAACATGGACTGAGATATCCGTGTCTTCTTTTCTGCAAAAGCTTGGAAACTGATCCTTGAATGCGCACCATTTCTACTTTATAGCTTTGTGTTAATAAAAACCCTAGCTCTTTTTAGCATAGCTATCTTAGTTGAAATGATGAAACTAAAATTTCAATCATGGACACTGGAACACATAAATCAATCTCGTCATCACCTGTTCTGCATCCTTCCTTATTTAAAGCTCGTCATCGTAGTTTATCATCATAAACTATGGTAGATATGAATATGATTTTGGCCATTACATTACGCCTGCATAATGATCCTCTTATATTTGCTCCTCACCCTGGCCTGTTTTGTTAATTTTATGCATAACCATGCTTCATATACTTGTCAATTTATGCATTACCTTATTAATTTACTTGTGATTTTTTAATTGAATTTTCCTATCACCTTCCGTATCGTATTTTGGATTTGACTTGACTTCTGCTTGAACTAAGATCACCTCATAGAGGAGACTTATAAATCAAGCATTTTCTGTCAGTTTTCCTAATTGACTTCTTATATTGAATGAGCAGGAAAGGGGAATCCTTGCAGACGCAGAGCAAAACAATAAAGTGACCAAGGAGGATTCCACAGAGAAAGGGAAAACTCCTTGCATTGTTGATGGAAGAGAAGCAAGAACCATGGACGTTTTTTGGTTTCTAAAACCTTGCACAACGCTATCCAACTAAAAACGGACAACATTGAGCAAGAATTTGACGCTCATTATTTCATTCTTTTAATTTTTCTTTAATATCTTTGCTTTGTTACGATTCATTGATTCATTTTCCATTATAGAGTATAGTTTCGGTTTGTTCTTGATTAATGTGGAGTTGATAAATAAAACTGCAATGTACTAACCACACAATAATTGTACTGGGCTCAGTCAGTTCCCATGAATAAAATTTCAATTTTTACCATTGAGACCCGTTTCTGTTGAGTTTATGGATTTCATGTACCGTAGGCCTTCAGTTGTGGGCTTACTTCTAATTTCATACATTGTAGAGGAGAAATTCTTTGGGCCGGCCGTGGCAATGTCTGCCGTTATTCACCCTCACAACCAAGTGGGGTTCCCGTGTATTGGACAGAACTGGATGTACCCTACTAGAGGGGGTCCACCTAGTTGTGAGAGGGTGAACGACTGACTTAATTCCACTGTCGGACCAAAAAATTTATCCTTACAGAAGGCTGCCCATGTGTTAAATTTGTCTTAAAGATAAACGAGGTTAGCAGCTGCCATTGTAACTGTTTAGTGTAAGATATATCAAATTCATTGGTTCCAATCAAATAGGTTAAGTCAACGGTTACTTGACAATGAGTTACAATTCTTAAACATTTTATTTTATTTAAAAAAAAGAAAAAAACAAAAGGAGGAGCCAAAAGATAAACCCTTGCAAACTCTGGTTTTAAGCCACATGGCATGGCCAAGGGTTACTTGTTAAAGTTTCCCTTTCGTTTTGTCTTTTGTCCTTCAATTTTAGCATACAATTTAATTTCTTAGGCGTGCCAATTTCAGATGGGAACCGTAAACCAACAATGACAAACCTCCAAACCTTTGCCAACCTAATCCACATACAAATCCAAACAAAAAGCCACCTCACAACCTTTTTTTGTTTGTTTTGGCCTTGCCTGGAAACCTACAATTGGAGGCTACAAATGAGAACATTTATTTTGTATTCATCTGCAGCATTTTATACCCTTCATATCTATCTATTTACCAGTTAAATTCAGTCTCATACTTATAGCCATTAATCTGCACTCTTTGTTTCTTTCTTCTTCTATTATAATCAGAAGATTGGGTAAGATTAGAGCTCAAAATCCCACATTAATTCTCAAAGAAAACCATGAGCCATCACATATGTACCCTTATCCTCAACTTAATTCGTAAGGGTTTACAAAAATCGAACTCCTGTTGTAAATGTCGGGTAAGTATTTTATCACTCGAGTTCTAGTCCAACCCTAATTGCAAGTGCCGGATAACATAATATTCGTTACATGTTTTCTAAGATTATTTATACGCAATTTACTTGTAATTCAAGTGATTAAGAGCAGTTACTCATGTATTCAAGGTCCTGTATTCGAGTTCTTACTTCCCTAATTACAAATACGAGCCAAGCAACTAGCTCTTAGCCCTTATGATTTCTTTTTCTACTAATGTTGGGACATGAACTAAGTTTGAATCTTTCCTTCTGTTTATAAACATAAAAAAGAAACACCATATATGCCCAGCTGCCTATGACAACTCAGATATAGACCCAAAAAACCCAGATTGGAAAATCCTCTGTATTTTTAACCAACAACGAAAAAGAAAGCAATCAAAGCAATAAACATATCACCTCTGCAATGGCATGAAAAGATTCACATGAAATTACAAGACACAAACTTTACAACATAAACAGATCATCCGGCTGGCAAAGTAACACCACCACCACAAACACCAAAAACCAACTCTTCATCACACCTTATTTACCACAACAAAAAGAAAAATTCAAAAACAAAAACAAAAAGCTAAAACAAGATTCAGAAGTTTGTTTGTGGGATGTAACCAATTACATGGTACCAGGTGAAATCGATTGAAAAGTCTTGATGATCTATGATATATGCGTAATCTACCTTGTGCTGCAAAGTAAACAATCCAAGATCCTAACCCAAAGATGGCGTACACGTGGGTAGACCCTATTGGTGTATGATCTTGACTCGGAGAAGAGCTCCTCCATGGTCTCTACAAAGGGGTTTAGGCTTCTGAGTGGTGGAACATACAGAGTCAGAGGCACTGCAGAGAAGGCCACTGTGAAGAACAGCTGCAACATGATCATCTACCAAAACTCCAAATTAGTTGTTCAAGATTGGATTTTGATGGAAACCCAAATGAGTTTAAAGGGTGTTGAAGATTGATATGCAAAGAAGTAGAAAGTTTGGATTTGGATTTGAAGAGAAGGAGAGGAGGAGGTTCTGGAAATTCAAAGAAGAAGGTATAGAGTGAGAGAGATAGAAATGTTGAAGGTGTGAGTCTCTCCGTCTGACTGGTTGTTGGGGTTGTGGGGCTGACTTTGTTGTGTGAGTGCGAGCTTTTGCCTCCTCGATGTTTCCAGCTCGCTGTCTCCGTGCAGCCCCTTAATTATTCCTTGACTCGCATTTTATAGCAAGTCGAGAAAAATAACTATTTTGCGTAATCTTTTTTTTTTTTTTTTTTTTTTTTTCCTTTTGCCCTTTTTCTCTTTCTGTTTACCAAGAATTTTGATACATCTGACATGAGAATCCATATTTTTTACTTTATACAATTTTAATATCATAAATCTTTTAACATTACGTAATTCTCACCATCGAGCTTCGAATACTAACAAACTAGCAAATTTCAATAAATAAATTTTCAACAACATAACTAATAATGCAATACTAAAGTTGATAAGAGGCGCACAAAAAACTACCAAACTCATATCACTAATATTAAGCGTCATTTTAAGCCAAGCCCACAACTCAAAAACGCTTCTTCTTCCTTGTCTCTCCTCAATCCGGGATGTTCTTGGACTCTTATAGAGGGTTTTCTTTGCAACTAGGGTTTATTTCTATTTTTAGTTTGATTATTCTAAGAAATTGATTAGCTTTTTATGTATTTATTGACTAAGAAACATTCTATAATCTGTCTCTCAACTAACAAAAGTAAAAAAAGAAACATGGAGAGAAGCTCTTGCTTGTAAGTGCTAGGTTAGGTTATGCCCCAATAATGAGTGTGGGTTGAGGATGTTGGGTTGTACCGGCCCACTTCCAATCCAGTCCCTTTGTAATTCTTTTCCTTATTTTTCAATGAATTTAATTTTCAACAAAATAGAAAGAAAAAAGAAAAAAGAAAAAAAATTAATTAATTGATGGTGATCAATTAATTATGTGCCATGTTTATCCAAGACACTTGGAGAGCAATTTGCTTTTGAAGTCGGTTTTGTGAATTTGGACGCAATTATATAAAAAAAGGCTGCAATCTGATGCACCAAAGTATCCATCCATGTGTCCTTTTGTGGTTGAAAGGCTAGAAATGCAAACTATTGGGAGACAATTGTCGTTTTATGGGCCACGAAAGCAAATGCCTTTTTTTGGTAACAAAAAGCAAATGCCTTTAAAGGAAGCATCGACAATGCATTTCATGCATATTCATATTTGGATAATGTTCAAAATTCCCCATAAAGTGTTAGGGAGTTTACTATTTTTACTTCCGACAATACTGAATCAACATATGTTTAAAGTATAAATGATATCGAGGAGAGGGAATTCGAACCTAAAACTTTTGAGTTATAAATTTTTAACTACTCTTTGGTTTGGGGTAGAATAATGCCTAAATTATCCATAAACAAAAACATACCGAGCATTATAATTTAATATAAAATACTTTTTTGTACTATACATGTCACATGAGGGCAACATGAGAATCTAGAGTAAATCGAATTGAACTAAATTGATAACGTTTTGTTGGTTACAGTTGAGAAAATCATTACATGACGTAGTCGTTATGGTTAAAGATTTAGGTTCTAAACTGAACCTTACCTCCCTTACCAATAACATTACTTACAAAAGAGTTCATTATACATTTGTTGGCGAGTAGAATATATCCTATTCTATTTGGGTTTTATTTATTTTTCCTTTTGTATAGATATTATGTAATTAGTATTCCACTTATTTCCTAATTAAACCCTACTAGGGTTTGTAACCTGTATTATAAATACCTCCTTTCGGAGAATGAAATATATCTAAAAATATTCTACCCATATTGTTTGACTTGGTATCAGAGCCTAGTTTCTGGTGACCTGTGTGTGTTGTGCCCACCCGTGTTCTACTGTGTGCCCTAATTTCTTTTAGGGTTCTTGTGTCTGTGCCTTTGCCGTGTTCCGCTGTGTGCACTGTCATGTTTGTGCCTCTACTGTGTTCGTGCATCTGCCTCTACTGTGTTTGTGCCTTGTGCTCTGTCGTGTTCGTGCCTTTACTGCGTGCCTCTACTGTGTTCGTGCATCTGCCTCTACTGTGTTTTTGCCTCTGTTGTCTTCGTGCATCTGCCATATTTGTGTCTGTGCTGTGATCTGTTGTATACTCTACTTGATTTGTTGAGTTTCTGCTACAATCATAGGTGATAATTCCATTGTTGGTGCTGCTGCTGCTTCTGCAAATTTGCGTGTTTCTGACTCTATTCCAGGTACTGGCTCTAATACTTGGATAATTGACACTGATGCTTCTGATCATATGACTTATGATGCTAAATTTTTTGATGAGTTGTCTAGTAACACCCGTGACCCATACATAACTAGTGCTAACAGTTTGCCCTCTCCAATTACTGGCGAGGGCACCATTTCTCTCACCCCAACTCTGTTTTTGTCTCGTGCGTTATTAGTTCCCAATATCCATTGTAACTTGTTATCTGTTGGTCGCTTACTTGATACACTTAATGCTTCTGCTACTTTCTATCCTACCCATTGCTCTTTTCAGGATCTCAAGACTCACGAGGTGATTGGGCATGGTAAACGGATAGGGGGGTAGTATTATTTGACATTACCTTCTGCACCAGTTCGTGATCGTGTCGTTAATACTGTTCAACGTTGCAGTGTCAAAGACAAACAGCAAATTTGGTTATGGCATCGTCGCTTGGGACACCCGTCATTTGGCTACCTTAAGTGTCTGTTTCCATCTTTATTCCGCTCCTGTGATGAGTCTAGCTTCAAATGTGAGACTTGTGTAATGGCCAAGAGTCACCGTACTGTTTTTCTCTTAAGTAATAATAAAGCTGCCTTGCCTTTTGAGTTAGTCCATTCTGATGTATGGGGTCCTGCTCGTGTGACTTCTCATGGTTTCCGTTGGTTTGTTACGTTTATTGATGACTGCACTCGCTTAACATGGGTGTATTTGATGAAGAATAAACATGATGTTGCCTCTATTCTCCCTGATTTTTGTGCCATGGTGTCTACTCAGTTTCATGCTCATGTTAAAGTTTTTCGAACCGATAATGGCGGTGAATATGTGAATCATACATTGAATCAGTTCTTTCGTGATCACGGGATCATTCACCAAACTACCACTCCATTCACTCCTCAACAGAATAGCGTGTCTGAAAGGAAGAATCGTCAGTTACTTGAAGTTGCCCGCTCTCTTATGTTGGATATGTCTGTTCCCCATCATCTTTGGGGACATGGTGTTTTGGCCGCAACCTACTTGATTAACCGTACTCCTAGTCGGGTTCTTGATTTCAAAACTCCACTTGATGTGTTGTGTGCTCTTACTCCTCCGGTTTCAGTCTCTAAGTTACCTCCGAAGGTGTTTGGGTGTGTTGCGTATGTTCATGTCTACTCCCATTAACAGAGTAAACTTGATCCTTTGCTCTCCGCTGTGTTTTCATTGGTTATTCTACTACTCAGAAGGGTTATAAGTGTTATCACCCGCCTACTCAGAAGGTACATGTCACTTTGGATGTTACTTTTCATGAAGAAGTACTCTACTATGTCTCTCCCTCCTCTTCAATTCAGGGGGAGAGGGGGAGTGAATTGAAGAGTTTCGGAGTGGAAAATATGGAAGTTTTTGGACCTGAAGAAGGAATTTCTGGCGAACAGGAAGTGACCGGTCGCAGAGAAGACGCGACCGGTCGCCAACGACTCTGTGATGAAAACGACCGGTCGCACATAGGAAGCGACTGGTCGCTCGCGTCGACGAGCGACAACAGTACCGATACGAGTGACGCGACCGGTCGCGAGGAAAGCCACGACTGGTCGCCAAACGAAATTGTTGGTGTTTTCGAGCCTATCTCAGAAGGACATAACAGTGATATTGGCGACTCTCGTACAGATAAAGAGCCTCTCTCAGAAGGACATAACAGTGATATTGACGACTCTCGTACAGATGAAATTGATAATAGACCCCCCTCTGCCCTGCCATTGCCTCAATCAAGTTGTGATAATGTGGTACTTTCTAGTGATGTGCCTAGCTATTCTTTGCCCCCACGTACTACCCGTGGGAAACCTAAAGTGCAATATTCTCCTGATATACATGCCAAGTCTAAATATCCCATTAACCATTATATGTCAACTCATCGTTTATCTAAGTCATACGCATCATATTTGTGTCAATTATCTAGTGTATGTGTGCCAACTAAGTTGCAGGATGCTCTATCTGATCAAAACTGGGTAGATGCAATGCATGTTAAGATGGAAGCCTTGAACAAGAATGCTACTTGGGAGTTAGTTCCTTTACCAAAAGGAAAAAAGGCAGTTGGATGCAGATGGGTGTTTACTTTGAAGCACAAGGCTGATGGTTCCATTGACCGTTACAAGGCAAGATTGGTAGCAAAAGAGTATACTCAGACATATGGAGTGGATTACACAAAGACTTTTGCTCCAGTAGCTAAGCTCAACACTGTACGCGTACTTTTATCCTTAGCTGCTAACCGTGACTGGCCGCTGCTACAATTTGATGTCAAAAATGCATTCCTCCATGGTGACCTCAAGGAAGAAATATATATGGATCCTCCGCTGGGTATCCCTGTGACTTCTAAGGAGGGTGCGGTGTGCAAGCTACGGAAATCCTCGTATGGATTAAAGCAGTCTCCAAGAGCGTGGTTTGGAAGATTTGCTGCATCCATGAAGAAGTTTGGGTATGTGCAAAGTAACTCTGATCATACTTTGTTTTTGAAGCGTCATAAAGGTAAATTGACGGCTTTAATGATTTATGTTGATGATATGATTGTGACTGGAGATGATCATGTAGAGATACAGAGTCTTCAGAAGTATCTAGCTTCTGAGTTCGAGATGAAATCATTGGGTGATTTAAAGTATTTTCTTGGGATTGAAGTTGCCAGATCTAAACATGGTATTTTTCTATCCCAAAGAAAGTATGTTTTGGATTTACTTGCAGAAACTGGAATGTTGGATTGTAAACCAATTGATACCCCTAGTGAGCAGAATCATAAGTTGGGGATATATCCCGATCAAGTTCCGACTGATAAAGAACGTTATCAACGACTTGTGGGGAAATTGATTTATTTAGCTCATACTCGTCCGGACATTGCGTATGCTGTAAATATAGTGAGTCAGTTTATGCAATCTCCTAGTGTGGATCATATGGGGGCTATGACTCGTATTTTAAGGTATCTGAAAGTAACTCCTGGCAAGGGGTTAATTTTCTCCAAGTATGGCCATACGAATGTAGAAGGGTATACAGATGCTGATTGGGCAGGTTCAGCCACAGATAGGCGTTCGACATCTGGGTATTTTATGTTTGTGGGTGGCAATCTTGTTACGTGGAGGAGCAAGAAACAAAAGGTGGTGTCTAGATCTAGTGCTGAGGCCGAGTATCGGGGAATGGCCCATGGTGTATCTGAGTTACTATGGTTGAGGAGATTGTTGAAAGACCTTGGTTTTGGGCCTAATAAACCCATGGATTTATATTGTGACAATACGGTTGCGATTGCAATTGCTCATAATCCTGTACAACATGACCGTACAAAACATGTGGAGGTTGATCGAAATTTCATTAAAGAAAAGTTGGATGCGGAGATTGTGTCCTTCCCCTTCATCCGCTCAGAGTATCAGTTAGCTGATGTTCTTACGAAAGCTGTTTCTACAAGTATTTTTCTCAACTCGCTTGACAAGTTGGGCATGCGTGACGTCTTTGCTCCAACTTGAGGGGGAGAGTTGGCGAGTAGAATATATCCTATTCTATTTGGGTTTTATTTATTTTTTCTTTTGTATAGATATTATGTAATTAGGATTCCACTTATTTCCTAATTAAACCCTACTAGGGTTTGTAACCTGTATTATAAATACCTCCTTTAGGAGAATGAAATATATCTGAAAATATTATACCCATATTGTTTGACTACATTTGCCCTATTTTTTTTTTTTTTTTTGGTTGAGGTTGTTCAACTTTGGTTCTAATTTTTTTTTTCGTCGTAATTTTGTCTCTGAAATGGTAAAAATGTACTTAATAAGTACAACACTACAAAATTTGACAAAGTTAGGGGTAAGCGTTATTCAATTCGATAGTGTTGTAGGTTAAAACCAACCACCACCCCCAACTATGTTTTTAATGAAGCATCTAGTTTGAAAATTGAGTTGTCTCAGCTTCTACCAATCAGAGAGAGATGAAAGACAAAGAGAGGGTTGGAGGTTGCGGGTATGGAATGAGATGGATTAGGGTTCTTATTAGGGCTGGCAATAGGTCGTGTCGTGTCGTGTGAAGATTATATACGTGTTAGGTATGCTCAACCCAAACCGTTTAATAAACGTGTCGGGTTCGTGTCGTGCCAAGATTATATACATGTCGGATTCGTGTCATGTCAAGATTATATACGTGTCATGAATGCTCAATCCAAACTCAAACCGTTTAATAAACGTGTTGGGTTCGTGTCGTGTCAAGATTATATACGTGTCAGGAATGCTTAACCCAAACCCGACCCGTTAAGTTCTCATGCGGGTTTCAGGTCTTATTGGGTTGACCCTCTAAGTGATAGCAACTAAAAGACATTAAATTTTTTTTTAGAAAAATGAAGAATAAACAAATAAATAGGTTAGTGGGTTGGCAAGTTACACATGTATTTTAGCGAGTTAGTGGGTTACATAGGTATTTTAGCGAGTTGACTCACCATGACCCGTTTTGTTAAATGGGTTATATAAGTATTTTAGTGGGTTGGTAGGTTGACCCAAAACCCACCCGTTTATTAAACATGTCATGACGAGTTGACCCAAAAAAGAC
This sequence comes from Prunus campanulata, assembly GCA_034190965.1. Lineage (NCBI taxonomy): Eukaryota > Viridiplantae > Streptophyta > Magnoliopsida > Rosales > Rosaceae > Prunus > Prunus campanulata. The sequence goes on from CM067209.1 coordinate 1,571,356, forward strand.
CCGAATTTTAATCGTGCGAGTTGAACCCGCAAAATTCTCGTGCGGGTTTGGAGTCGTGCCCGAAATTGCCACCCCTAGTTCTTAGGTGTTAACACAAACCAAGATAACATTGAGACGACCACTCAAATCGAGACACACAAAAAAAGAGGTTAAATCTTATTATCTAGTAAGGCAAGTTGCAATTGATTTTCTTATGTGAAAACCAATTTTTTCGATTCTCTATTTTGGTTTGCTAAATAACGTACAGCACCAAATCGAGCCACCTAATTCCAAATAAGGTGAATCGTATCAAATTAAATGTGACTTTGCTTAATTTGATTCAAGATTACACCTTTTAAATGTAATGACTAAACCAAACTGCTCATGCTAGTTTGGTTTGAATGGTTTTAGTTTGTGCAATTTTTTGCCCACCCCGAATCCAAAAAGAAAGAAAGGTTTAAAAAAAAAAAAAATCATAAATGGTCCCTGAGGTTTGCGAAATTATCACATTTCATTTTTAACTTTTTTTGTGGCACTAATGGTGCTTAAGGTTATCCTCCACTGAAAATTGGCACTTAGGTGACGAGGGGTAAATTAAATGACACTCAAACAAAAACACAACAAACTTCACACACTTTAGACCTTGACCAATACTCTTATGACTAGTCAACTGTCAAACACGAATAATCACAACCAAGAACATACACAGAGCATATCAATATGTACCTGCAAGCCTAGAGAATTACTAGTGAAAACCTAGGCACTCAGAAGGACCCGTTAATCTAGGCATCTCCTGTGCTAGCAACAACTATAGTGAAAGTGTGTGAAAGCATCATAATCAAGTAAGCATCAGATAGTAGAAAAAGATGACTAGTCAACTGCAAGAACACGAACCCAGAAATATATGTGATGACTAGTCAACTGTCAAGAACACAAACCCAGAAAATTTAGATATGCAAACGAGAAATTTGTTCACCCAGAAACCCACCATTGGGAAAAACTGGGGTCATCAACCGACTAGGCAATCCACTAAGTAGAAAAAAATTCTTACAAAGGAACACAAGCAAGCTCAAGAAAAACCTAGATCTATTTAGGAAGATGAGCTATACCTCCTTTGTGCAACCTTATTCTCCAACTTAGCAAAGCTTCAAGCTTAGTTCTTCATGGCAATGACAGCTCCTTCTCCAGCTCTTTCATCCCATGACACTAGCTTACAAGCTCTAACTCAGACTGAAACCAAAATTTGGATTTAAAGGAGAATGACCAATTTCTTCAAGAAACCATACTCTTGAAGAAATCAGTCTTGAATCTGACCTAGATATAAATGAGAGAGTGTTTTAATTAGCTAGATGCAGATTTTTATTTTTCAAATGCAGTTTTCAAAAAGAAACAATTTGAAAACTCAAAGATGAAAAATATGAAGATGGCTCTTGAGGAAGAAGCGATAGTTTCCAAGGAAACTTTCCAAAACTTGCATACAAAAGTAATGGCTGCCAAATGAGGAATTGGTTTGCTTTTACACCAAAATTCCTATATTAGAATCGTACAATGGTAGCTAAGAATTTTGCAGAATAAGACAAAAACATATGGGTAGGATCCAGCTGGAACAGTGAGCTGGAATTCCTACTAAGGCAAAGGTTGACTAGTTATACGAAGGAAGGATGACTAGTCATAATCTTCAGAAGTTAGAAAATGCAATGCAAAATTTACCTTTTGTCAAACCCATTGTTGTTCATCATAATGTAGCCAATTAAGCATACCTAGAGATGTAATTCTTAATCTAGACTAGGGATGGCAATGGGTCGAATCGGGGGTGGGTATGCCATTCTCATCCCTATCCCCGTTAAGCTCTTTTCCCCCATCCCCGCCTTCATACCCGCAATGTTCATATCGGGGATTCCCCATCCCCACTTTCGTTGGGGAATGGGTTCCCCGACCCGCCCCATTATGGAAGAAAAAACCAATATATAACTACTTTGTTGAAGAAAAAAAATAGTACTAAGGCAAGATATAATATATAATTATTAGACAATATAAGAATGTTTATATATGTACTGGAAGTTAACTAAATAAATAAGTAGTGTGGCTTAAGATTTGTATAAATTATATAAGTACATAATATAATAATAAAAAACTTAGTTGGTACAATTACTTTAATAGCATATTTATATATACTATAATATATATACCTCATCAAAAAATTAATATATATATATTCTAAACGGGGAGGGTTCGGGTTGGGGATTAAAATACCATCCCCGCCCCTCCCCGAACACCATACCCAAAAAATTCCCCAGACCCATCCCCATACCCATTTTTTGTCCTTCATACCCGACCCATTAGGGTCGAATCCCCGCGAAGACCCTTACCTGCGGGGATAATTGCCATCCCTAATCTAGACGCTTGAGAAAATACAATGATTATCCTATTACAAAATTGTCAAAGGAAGCCAAAAGCTAAATACAAAATCCATACACTTACATCCACACATCAAAATGGTCCCTGCCATTAGCTTTCGTCAAATGTTCTGTTAAATTACCGACGTGGCACATGTGGGGAGCCCACACATCCAATGGTATAGAGCCACATGGTTTTAAGTATAATATACTATACCATTGGATGTGTGGGCTCCCCACATATGCCACGTCAGTAATTTAACAGAATATTTAACGAAAGCTAACAACGTAGACCATTTTGATGTGCGAAGAGTAACCGTATCATTAGTGTCACAAAAAATCATTAAAAAGATGATAATTTGTCGGCAACTATTTGTGATAAAAAGCCAAGAAAAAAAGGGAACTACGTTTGTAATACAAACGAAATAAATTTTTGCTCAACAAAAATTTAGTGGTTTGACCAAACCTAACCCGCGCTTTTTTAATGGAACTGCCCAACAAAAAAGACAATTGAACTGAAATGGCGCACTTTTATTGCCCCTCTAAAATTCGTAAGATTTTCTCGTCTCTTCAGAGTCCAGTCCACTGTCCATTGTGCCAACCAAGAAAAAAGTTCACTTTTCAGACCTCCAATTTTTCTGCCCACTTTCCCAGAAATGCGGAAGAAACGCCGCGTTCCGGAGGTCCTCCGCCGGCTATTCAATAACCGGCCGCACACATTGGCCGACGCCATCACCTCCTTACTCCCTCCTCATTCCTCGTCGTCAGTCCCTGACCACTGTCGTTTTTGCAAGGGCCGCCGTTGCCTCAGCTGCAGCTGGCCCAACGGCATGTCGTTCATTCTCCGACCCAACGACCCCTCCGATTACCGCAACCTCCTCAACCACTGCTACGTCGTCTGGGAACGCGCCCCTACGCTTGCTCACTTTTCCCCCGACTCTCATTGGTCCCAAATTGAGGTACTCATAGTCATACACGTGAATATATATTTGGTTCCTTGTGTTGTTTTGATTGTGTATTTGTGTAAAAATTGCGTTTTACTGTGTTCAGATTGTGAGGGCGGTGATTGAAGTGATGATGCTTGAGCAACCTCTGTCTTCCAATGTGATATGTACTGGTTATGATAAGGTAAATACTTTTTCTTTTTCTTTTTTCATTATGTATATAATGAATTTATGGAATTTCATTATAGACATACAAAATATAATGTTTGTTTTTTTATTGTTTGTATTTGGCAGTGTAATCAGTCAAGCCCCATTGTGGAGCTTCTAAATTCTTCGGCTTGGTGTCTTCTATTAGAAAGGGTATGTTAGTGTTACACATTGATTACTTGTGTTTAATGATGCAATTTAGTTTTATGTTCGGATTTTGAAATTCAATTATGGTGGAAATTTTGTATGGCAGGTTGGGGATGGTATTATGGTTTATTTACTAAGGACTGCGTCTATATTTTTGCCAATTCAGCGTAAGAAACATGAGCAGGTCACAGGTCTTCCTATTAGTAACTTATGTCCAAAGAAGTTGAAGCCTGCACCGCAGGCACTACATCAACAGTCATTGCAAAATCCATGTGGTAATCGTGAGTTTATAATGTAATGTACTGTGTTTTGAAGTACTCAGAAGACGTATACATATCTTCAATTATCTTGAGAAAATCATGATTCATATATATGCAGTCGTGCTTTGTGTTTAGGAGATAAAAACATCAAATTTTTTAGCATTTCATTGTGTTTTGAGCATGTATATGTGGCAATTCCTTTTCTCTCTTGATCAATGCAGGGGATTGGATTGTTCTATTTTTCAAGTGATATATTGGGTACTAGACATATTAAACGGTTAGCACAGGTAGTCAATAGATTATACAATTCTAGACACACAAGGAATAGAGAATATAAGATAAATATCTGTTCTTCAGAGATGTGAAATATGGCTAGAATAGTAAATAACATGCTAATCCTTTAACATGTTACTAATTGATCATGGTTCTTAGTTATGCCCTCAGCATAATTGCAGGATTTAGGGAATTTACAATGCCTGATCTTTCTTGGTCTGCTCTTACTCAGTGTGTTTCTATGTCCATGTTGATTTATAATGTGTTTTCATGGAGCCACTTCTTTTCTTATGATCTCTCCAGGTCTCTGATTTATGATTTTTAAGCTTTTTGTTCTTCTTATGTTGTTCTACTTGCTCATATCTAGAATTAGCCCTTAAAGGATGATCGAACTGCAACTTTATCTCAGGACCCCGGAAAAAGAGGGAAAGAGATGATAACATACAGTCAATGTTGAAGAGACAGCAGCTCGGTAGTTCTTTCAGCACTGATGAAACATTCAGTTCTGTTACCTGCAATGGCTGCTGCAGTGATAGTGGATTTGATAGGAATAAGCATGGCCATACTGAAGCAGCTATGGAAACAACCAGCACTGTTAGCGATGGCAATGAGGGTAATTTAAATCATGAACTTCAACAGAGTTCAGAAAGGCTTAAAAAGCGTTATAGACCATTTAGATGGCAGCGCTGCAGGAAGCGCAGACAATTAACTTCTCAAGAAACCAGTGTTAAGGGTCCTTTCACAACAGTTGTCGCTGACAAAGAGAGCTTACCTGGCAGGCTTTCTTGTTGCTTGAAACCGAGCTCAGGTCATCATGATACAAAGGTGCTTTGACAAATCCTCCAATTTTCTTACTCAAAATTTGTGTAAAATGTCTGATTCCTGCCTCTCTGGAGGGGCTCCTCAATACAGTTTGATTGGAAAAAAAGGTCTGAAATGTTGGAGGCTTACAGACTTTAGCAAGTTTCTTTTCTGTTTATTTTCCGTCCTTGTGTACTTTACTCAAGTGTTTTTATATGGCAGTGCTGTTGTTTGGGGTTCCAGGTTCCACAAAAGGTTGCCAAAGGGGCTGAAATAGACAGAAAATCCATGTTCTTTAACTTGGAACGCTCGTTATCAGTTTTCCCCAAAAGACGTATCCTTTTGTACTAGTTTTGGTGTGTGGTATATATCTATACATATACATACATACATACTTACTAGAAAGATGCACAGTTCCAGTCTCTTGATTACCATTGACCATAAGAATCCATGGTGACCTTATGTTGGATTAAATTCCAATGGTTGGCATTAATTCTATAAATTTTTAGGATTTGAAGAAACTATTGGATTTTGACCTAATGATTGGTTTGGATTTTCAAGGTCGATAGTGACCAAGTGATCAAAATCTATATGTATATATTCTTTGCATTTTATTTTGTTTATTTATGCAATGTTGTCCATTTAAAATATACCTTACCATCTCAGCATATATTACTTTTCATGCATAATTCCCTGAAAAATGATGATTATGTATGGTGCAATCTTGTTCTTTTCTTTTCCTATTATAATATATTCCCCAAGAATCTTAGGTTTTTTTTGGCTGTACACTTATGCGTTCCTGCTGCCATTTTTGTGTATTATTATTATCTTTTTCAAACGATATTGAATGCATTGTCCTTAATGATCTTCAGATGTGCTGAATTCTGTAAAGCCCAATTCTGTCGGTGCAGAGTCTCTTGTTAAGAGTATTTTTGGCATGTCGGACATAGAAAGTGCTCTGTCCAAGATATGTCCTCATGGAAGTGGTCTTTGTCTCATGGGTTCTGCATGCCTGTAAGCTGCTCATTATTCTTGATAACAGTTTGGAGTTACAACATAATCTTTAATTTTATGCTGTTCAGGAATAATGGTTTGTATTTTTAATTTTGGTGATGCCTTATGGTTTTGGCTTCAATTTCAGTGGTACCGGACTCTCTGTTGTAGTTGTTTTATGAGGAATGCCTAGATGGTAGCTTTTAGTTACTAGCCAGTATGAGTCTAATGGCTAAGGACCTGTTTGGTTCACAGATTAGTGACTTGGGAATGAGATTCCCTTCCCATGTTTAGCAAGCATATTCATAGGAATGTCATATCTGCTGCATGGTTAACAACTTATCAACTTCCCATGAAACAGGGAACGTGAAACCCTTTGACCTCCTTGGGTTTGCTTTTCCCTTGCTTTGGAAATGGATCTATTTCATTTTCTTGTGACTGAATTGCCCCTATTATAAACTAAAAATACAACTTTTGGCTTTAAAAATGATTGGCATTTCTTCCTTTTTAATAAGGGTATTATTGAAAATCTCAACAAATTTTAATTCCTATTTCTGCACAAACGAAACATGGGAATGGGAATAAAAGGTATTCCCTGGTTTTTGCTTTGCAAAATTTTTAAACACTGGAATGGAAGTCTTTCATTCCATGCCCCTGGAATGTGCATTCATTCTGAGGTGCAGTTTTCATATTTTCTTGTTATTTTAACATGATAAGGTATGCCTTTCAGTAGGAGAGTTATTTGAGAACACCCGTTTCTTGTTTTTACTGTTTAGCTGCCTCAATAAAATGATAGTCATCGGTCAATGAAATAATAATTGATGTGCCTTCATTGGCTTCTATCAAATTGATGGGACCAGATTTTGGATAAATATGTTGATGACGATTATTGGTTGCAGTTGTTTCAGGTTTGTAACTTGGAGCACAAAAACCTGATATATTATGCTGACTATGAGGAATGACTATTTGGATTGCTGATTATAGGCCTACAACCTTTGTTTTTAAGTAGTTTTGTATATATGACTTTCTGGATTTCTGTTCTCTGTGTGTGGGAGAACTTGTTTAGATCATTATGGTCATCTTAGGCTTGTAATCTTTGTTTTTAAGCCATTTATAATGTCTTTCCTATCAAATTTCTTGTGTGTGTGTGTGTGTGGTCTTCCTGTTCATGAATGTTAATTGCCTGCTTATGTTTTCCAGGTATCACTCACTTGTTAAGTCGCTTAAAATTCTCATACGCAGAGCTCGGCATTGCCATCATTTGAGATTATTGGAGAAGCATTGTTTTATTACATCTCCAAATCCGAATGCTATTAAAAATTCTGGTTGCATCTTTGAGGTCAGCATTCTATTTTGCTATTTTGTGAGATGTATAATGGTAGTGTACGAGGCATGAAGTTGGCTTACTAAGTGCTTTTAGTTTCAGCATTTTACATTTCTTGATTTATGTTTTGCGATACTTTCCCCCTTCTTATAAGAAGGTAACATGATTTTGACTCTCATCAGGGAGAAAGGTGGGGTAACAGTGTACTGAAGAAATCTCAGTGTTGTACTACTGATTCTTGCAATGGTTCTCCAGCAGCCATTGATTCTCATTCTGAGGAAATTAAGTCTTACTGCTTGAAAAGTCAGGTGGTGTCCTTTGTATGGGCTGTTTGTAGGAGTATTATTCCACCAGATTTGCTAGGAACTCCTTCTAACTGGAGAATGTTGAGGAGAAATATTTCCAAGTTCATTTGTCTTAGAAGATTTGAAAAATTTTCTTTAAAGCAATGTATGCATAAATTGAAAACATCTAGGTTCCCATTTTTATCAGATAAACAGTATTTCTGCTGCATGAATAATCAGGCACCAAAAGGCGTAGATGGAAAAAGTTCAGAAATTAATAAAGGATCCACTAAATTGAATGATGCCGCACATCTTGTAAAACAAAAAGTCTTAGAAAGCTGGATTTATTGGTTCTTTTCATCTATAATTGTTCCTTTGTTGCAAGCCAACTTCTATGTCACTGAAAGTGAGAATGGGAAGCAAGATTTATATTACTATCAAAAGTCAGTTTGGGAGAAAGTGAAGAATAAGACCGTTACTTGCATGAAAGCTCAGAACTATCATTACTTGGATACTGCAACAACTAGAAGGATTATAAGAAAAAGATTGTTTGGTTTTTCAAAGCTCCGGATTTGTCCAAAAGAATATGGAGTGAGGTTGCTAGCAAATTTAAAAGCATCATCAAGAATGCCAAGGCAAGAGTTCTATTTGGGAGATCGGTCTGGTGGAAGACTAGGAAGAACAAAAATGCATCAGAGAAAGGTCAGATTTGAACATTTTAAGTCAGTGAATTGTGTTCTTCGTGATACACATGCTGTTTTAAAATCTATACGATTCAAGGAGCCAGAGAAGTTAGGTTCATCAGTGTTTGATTACAATGATGTCTACAGAAAGTTGTGCCCTTTTGTAATTGGTTTGAAGAATGGATCGGCAATGATGCCTGATGTATTTATTGTTGTTTCTGATGTGTCAAAAGCCTTTGATTCTGTTGACCAGGATAAGCTGCTTTGTGTAATGAAAGATGTCCTAAGAACAGATGAATACTTTCTCAAACATGCTTATGAAGTTCTTTGCACAAAGAAATCTTTGTGGGTTCATGAGAAGCCTATATTAGTGGATCAAAATACCAGCTCGAGATTTAAATCTTCTGTCATACACCGATCATTGCACAGTGTCCTTGTTAATCAGGTAATTTTGGGTATTCTGGAAAAAGTGTCTGGCATGGTTTTGTAAACTAATTTTATATCTTTTGAATATGTCACTATTTATTCTGTTTTTTTCTGTTAGTTTATGTAGTTTGTGTACTTTGTATATTCATGAACTTCTTATCCCCAAGCCATCCCAGAAAAATAAACTGCTTGATATCAATGAAGTAGTAATTGTAACTGAAGAAAAAATAGTATTCAAAACACTATAATTGAACATAGGATTGAGATGGTACTAATTTGTCAAATTTACTACTGGAAGATTTGATTTTTAGTGACTTTATATCTGCTACCGTGAAGGTCTCGTTTAGGTTGATCATGGGGAAGGGGATGGAGATTTGTGTAGTTGCTTAAAATTTCTTCAGCATCTTGATGGATTCTGATTCCTTTCTTGTTCTTTTTAGCTTTAGCTGATAGTTTTGTTTTTTCAATGCTTAGGAGTGTAGCAGGTCTGTGAAGAAGCAGGAGCTATTTTTTAATCTAAATCAACATGTGAAGCGCAATGTTCTGCAGTTGGATAAGAAGTTTTATTTGCAAGGTGTAGGCATTCCTCAAGGAAGCGTTTTGTCTTCTTTGCTTTGCTCATTATACTATGGACATCTGGACAGGAATGTGATCTTTCCATTTCTTGAAAAAACTTGGGAACCTACGAGAGTAGATTTATCAAGAGGACATACTTTTGAAGATGCTTCTGCTGCGCAGAGTGGTAGTGAGGATAAAATTGGTTCGTCCTCTAGTCATTTTCTAGTAAGATTTATTGATGACTTTCTTTTCATTTCAACTTCAAAGAAGCAGGCTTCTAGCTTCTACTCCAGGTTGCAAAGAGGATTTCGGGATTACAACTGCTTCATGAATGAGAAAAAGTTTGGTGTAAATTTTAATATTCGGCAGATGCCTGGGCTGCCATCAAACAGGGTATACCTTGGTGAAGATGGCATATCATTCCTTCGATATTGTGGTTTGCTTATCAATTCTTGCACTCTCGAAGTTCAGGCAGACTACACAAAGTTAATTCCCTTATATGATTAATTTTATATTTCATAATTTATTAGGACTAATAACAATTATATTTATTGTTTTATGCATGCACTGCCGAAGAGGTTATAAATTTATCATGTCTGCAGTCTACCAAAGCAATGTCTGTTTTAAATTACCCATTTTTCCAGGGTGATTATCTGTTGCATGTTTGTAATGGTTGTGGCCTTTTGTAATGGTAACACTATGATCAAGTGTGTCAAAACAATATCATTCCTGGTGTAAGTTTTTTGAGTAACTCGTTTCATCTGTTTATCAGGTATTTGAGCAACCATTTAAGTTCAACTCTTACTGTCAGCTGGCAAGGCCAACCTAGTCATCATTTGAAGGAAAAATTGTGTGACTATATGAGACCTAAATGTCATCCGATATTCTTTGATTCCAACATTAATTCAGCATCTGTTGTGAGATTAAATATCTACCAAGCGTTCTTGTTATGTGCAATGAAGTTCCATTGTTATGTTCGCGACTTATCAAACATATGGAAACTTTGCAATAGATCCTATGCTAACATGATCAAGAGATCTTTGAGGTATGCTTCTGTTACTTTGTCTTTTATCTTTTCTAAGTCTTTCGTCAATAATAAGCAGTCTTTCCACATGGAAGTTAGTTAAGCTTTAATAATTGACTAAGATCTTGATATACTTAAAGCTAGCTACAACTGGTTTTCCTTACGAGGTATCTCATTCATCAGTTATCCAAAATGTTAAGTATAACAAGATTTCTTACATACTCTGGAGTTATGATCTTTTTGTTGCATTGATTTTAGGTACATGTACGTGCTCATAAAGAGAAGGATGCGTTCTGTGTATAATGGTTCTGACTTCCAACCAATACTTCAATTGGAAAAGGGAGAAGTTGAGTGGCTTGGTTTATTTGCTTATATCCAAGTACTGAAGAGAAAGCAATCACGGCATAAGGAGTTGCTCTCCTTATTGACGTCTAAGTTGTTGAGTCATAAAATAACGGGGTCTGTGTCTTCTCAACTAAGTTATGCTGTTGATAGATCACATTCCTCTCTAATGTGGAAGATCAAGTATTAGAAGATTCTTAGAGGTATGTACATATTGCATGAGTAAACCATCCTAATTTTGTTCGATCACCATCGTCACGGCCTTATCAACTACATTAATGTTCGATTGTCTTGTAGTTTTTTAAAATGCTATTGGGTGTAGACTAATATTGCTAGTGTTTGTTATATCCTCTACAAGTTGTCTCTGGTATTAAAACTATACTATCATGAATTATTTTGGTAGATACAAAATATACATATATTTTTCTGTGATGCTATGTCATACCATTCTTTTTCTTTTTCTTTTCTTTTTTTCAAAGTTCAAATGCTTATTGGATTCAAACATTCTATGGATACTCTACAACTGCTATGTATAGTTAGCATAATCATGCTAAGTCACCTGTGCAGGTAAAATTTGTTAAAGTGATTTACATACATTCTATGTCTTGTTTTACAAACTGGAGTTTGTCTTTTCTTTAATTCTATTAACAAGATTTCTGTTATTTTTTAATGTGAGGTTTAATTTTTTCCTTAACTCTTTCAATCTTGCTTAGCTTTAAACATTTAAAGTGCAGCTTTCATTTTGTATACCTTCTTCTCAATTGTAAATTTTCCTTTCTTTCTTCTCTATCTCCCGATTTCGATTACAATGTAGTGTTGCTTGAACAAGGAGGCCGTGAAAGTGGACAAAGCACGATGTACCTGACGGTGAACTCTACAAGACCGATGCTACATGACCACATTCAATTCTTACAGGGGTCAGAGTTGTGTGTCTCTCACATATCATGGGAGGATGTGGTCACCAATGTGGTACAATTCACATTCGGCAATGTGGTATAGTTAGGTTGAGTGAATTTGCAAATTCAGCTTTCAAATGTCGATTTGCCAAGTCGTTTATGTTTTTTTAATCATCTTTTCTATGCTATTCTTTTCCCTACTAAAGCGAGCACTTGGGAAAGACTTTTGTGCAGTACGAAGATTGTCCAAATTCTTGTGTTCTGTTTTGCATGTGGAACAGCACGTACCTCAATTGTAAACAATTTCAGCTTCAGCTTGTCCGATTTGTATACCAAGAAAACGGAGCAAAACCACGTACTGGGCCTAAATCATTGTGCATTTACTCTTACATTTTACTCAATATGTGGTTTTCAAGTGTGGGCTTGACTGATTAGTGGACTATGCAAGTGATGATTAAATTGGACACAATATCGGTGTTAGTAGTAGTGAACCACTACTCCATCTGTCTGGAATATAACATGGATCATCAAACAAAGAAAAAAACAATCTAAATTACACAAGATAGATGGGATGAGATAGATAGATGGTAATTGTTTATCGACCTTCACTCAAGTGACATGGGTGTGGATGAAGTGATTGTAATAAGGGTGTGCAAGATCCAATCCAATCCATCCAAATTGACCGATCTAATTCAATCCAATCCAATCCAATTCAATTAAACTTTGATTGGTTTTGATGATTTGGTGGATTGGATTGGAACCCTAATCTCCAAAACCAATATGATTTGATCGGATGGCGGATTTGCTTGTGAGGATCCCATCAAATCCAATCCAATCCAATCCAATCTAGTTATCTAGTTAGTTTCATGCTTATTTTGCCCATTAAGTAATTTTCATTAAGAATGTTATACACATTTTAAGTAATTTTACGAAGTTATGTTTGATATATTATAAAATTAAAATAATTTTCTCTAGCATTTCATTTATATTTTACATTTTAAAATATTTGATTATATTAAACTGGATGATAAATGTTTCATATTTCATTATTATATTTTTCCATTATGAAAACCGATCATCCAATTCAATATCAATTGGATCGGATCATATTGGATTTAAACCTCTAATATGATTGGATTGGATCAGATGCGAATTGGTAAAATTATATTGATTTTGAACCGAAGTACACCCTAGTTATAAACTTATAACTTCACCCTACCATTGAACTCTTGCACAAGCAGCAAAAGTTTGACTATCATACTTTATATATATATATATATATCCAACTGAAGAAGAAAGAAAATCACACGAGGTCTCATACAAATTGCTACTCTTTCGATAAAAGAAAGAAAGAAAGAAATCAACTAGGCTTTGGTATGGTAGTAGTATTTGTCTTTATTTTGTTGGAAGAAGTCGCAGGTTTGTTCACGTGAATGACTAAAATTATATATTTTTGTGATGAATTCGATACCTAGTTGTTATTAGCGCAGATCTAGAAACTTTTTAATGGAGGTGCAATTTGAAAGGCTAAAAAAGCCTTATATAAAAAAAATTTACAATAAAATATCCTTATAATTTAAACAATACTAATGTCATTCATAAGTCATAAAAAAAAAAAAATAGCATTACAAATAACCAATTGTTGTAGAAGAAAAAGAAAGCATTGTTGTTAAAAGCCCTAAAGTTTAAACCTTTTTGTCCTTTTTTATGAAGGCCCTAGATAGAAATAGGTTAAAGCCCAAGCAATGGCAGCCCAAGTTTCTTTTTTAAAAAATAAAAAATAAAAAATCCTGACCCAAAACAGCGTCGTTTTGGCCAAGATTAAAAAAAAAACCAAACGTGCACAGACTTTATTTAAGCTTTTCATCGAACACCTAGAGTGCGTTGTAGCACTTACAATGACTTTACCGGTGAGAGAAGATGTAGCTCCTTACGCCTTAATAGGTCCGTCAATAGTTGTTAGACCATTGTAGTGGTGTAGCTTTGCTTGGGTATTTTGACCCGTTGTAAGAGTATTCTGTAATTATTTTTTTGTTAAAAAAAGTTTAGATAATTTTTATCAATAAAAGGTTTTTTTTTTTTAAATTATAGGGAAAGATGGAATTCCATTAATACCAAACGAAACAGTTACAATTTTAATCTTACGAAAAAAATATAACCAGTGTTTGTGAACCTTATTCCAAAGCTGAGTACGCTATTGTTTCACCTTAGCAGACACGTGTTGGGCTCCCGTACTAGTAGCATACAAAGTCAGTACCACTTGGTAATATTCTCGCCTGGATGACTAATTACTATTCGCTACTTGTCCCAGCCTCTATTTTAGTTTTCATTTTCGAAGCTCTGTTTGGCTACGCAGAAAGTGCAGGACTGTGCGAGAGAGAAACAGACAGAAAATTAGGGTTTCTTGACAATGGCTTTTGCTAATCGAATCCGATCGAGCCTTCCTCTCGTAACCAAGATTCTCAAATCGGATTCGCTCTCCGCCGCCCACGGGTCCAGTGCCCAGCGGTCTGTACTTTGCCCTACTTTCACCAATTCTGAGGTACAGAGATACTCAAATCACAGAAATGCAAAGAACAGATTTTTACATGTCTGATCTAGTTTGCTTACTTTCTTCATTAGAAATTTTAATAATTAAAAAAAAAATCATTTCTGTTTTTGTTTCTAGATGGCGAAAAATGTGCGTTAACTGAGCCAAACCGATAGATTAGAATCGGTGGAAATTTGAAAGGAAGAAGATTTATGATTCACATTATATGAATTTGCTTTTTTTATTCCTCAGCCTCTCTTTGTGTGTTTTAATATAAGTTTTAAAAATAAAATTTAGGAGGTCTTTATGTCAACTACAGTTGAATTTTCATTGTTTCACATTTGGTACTTGCAGTTGTCAAAGAATTTTTCTACCGCACCTGGGAAGAAGGAAGTGAAGGTCAAGGTAATGGAATTCTTTGGCTTAACATTTTCTGGGATTTTATGTCTTACAATTTTCATTTTGAAAGAAAATTAAATCCTTATCAAGTGCAGGAGTGATGTTTATTATTGAGCAGGGCTCGAAGATGTTATACATTTCTTGGATGTTATATCTTTTGTTATGTATATTTTTTAATACGAATTAGTGTGTCATTTGTTCGGTTTTAATGGTGTTTGAAAAAGGAAAACAAATATCTAAATTTATGTTTCGAGGTACAGTGAGATTCAATAGACTTATAATTAGATTTTGTGTAGTGTTAGTAATATAAAACAACTGATGTATGTGCTTGCTGTGTCAGAATTCAATCATATTATTTATATTATATTGATTTGTTCTGCCATGAATGCCAGGTGCCTCTGGTGTTGTTTGGGGGTTCTGGGAACTATGCCTCTGCTTTGTACATTGCTGCAGTAAAAGCTAATGCCTTGGAGAAGGTTGAGTCTGAGATTCTTGACATTGTTGAGTCTACGAAGAGAAGTCCTACGTTTTCTCAGTTCACAAAGGATTTGTCAGTGCCAGCAGATACTAGAGTGAAGGCAATCAGTGACATTTCTACTCAAGCTAAATTTTCAGATGTTACAAAGAACTTTTTGGGTATGATTAGTGACTCTTTCTTGTTTTAGATTTATTCTTATGTTTTTTTCATGTTTTTTTTTCCTGTATTTCTTTGTACTTTCAAGACTTAAGAGCATCGAATCAAGCAAAGGAAAGTCAGATGTGCTCCCTCCCAATAGAAAGTTAAAACAAAAAAATCATAATCCCAAATTAATTTCGTCTTTGGCAGCTCCAAACCCACATCCTTGTCAGCTCTAAGAGCATCCACAGTGGAGGGGTGTATTTTCGGGGGTGTAAAGCCACTTTTACATCCCCACTACACCTCCGGGGAATGTAAATACGTTTTTTGCTCCAATGGGAGGGGTGTATTTTCAGGGGTGTAAAGCCACTTTTCTCCATTTTTCCTCTTCTTTTTGCAGCCGGGTCCCACCTGCAAGAGATGTAAAAAAGGATGTACAATTGCATCTAAATATACATCTCCAAGGTGGTGATGTAATTATAGATTCATATACACCCCCCCCCCCCCCCCCCCCCCCATTGCGGGTGATTCCAATCACAACGGGTGTATATTTAACATACACCCCCTTATACACCCCCCCACTGTGGATGCTCTAAGCCTCAAAAACTCTAATCGCTAAGCATTTTACTTTCTTTGTTCATTTGTCTGCAATTTTTTTCCTATCTGAAAAATTTCAGTGAAGGTTTACTAATAAACCACGAGTAAGAAGGATTTGGTTGGATGCATGAGAAAGAAGCTGAAGGAGAAAAATTACAGATTTAGAGTCAACAATGCAGTGGGTATTTCTAAGTATAAACCGACCTAATTGGGTCCTAAAGGGCTTATGCCTCACCTTGCGGGGATTAAAACCTCTTGTGTTACACCTTCATCTTTAAAACATTCATTATTATTTGTTTTGTTATTGTTATAAAAGTAGTTACGTATTTAACAGGTTTGTATGTAATTGAACTTGGATAAATATAATCTTCTGTATTATATGTGCCCTGTAAATTTGACAGCTATTTTAGCAAAATTGTGTCCTGGTATGTGCAATGTACTGTTCACACCAAGGCTTTTTGTCTGCGTTATATATGAACGCTAATTTGAGAGCTATTATTAAGATTTTGACCTGGCTATGCGCTGTTAACATAATGGCTTTAATAACTGTCTTCGCTGAGGTGTTTTATAATGTTTGCAAGCATGTTCATTAAATTAGGTTTTCTTTTCCTTATTGATCTTTCACTCAACTTTGATCTTGCTTTTAATTCTAATTGTTCTCATGGTTGCTTAATTAAAACTCTCTCTCTCTCTCTCTCTCTCTCTCTCTCTCTCTCTTTATATATATATATATATATATATATATATATATATATATACATGTATATGTATATGTTATATGTGTATATACACACATACTAACCCATATACATTTATTTTTGTAGTTATCTTGTCTCAGAATGGTAGGCTAAAGAACCTTGAAACCATAGCAAAGAGATTTGTGGAGTTGACCATGGCACATAAGGGAGAAGTGAAAGCTATTGTTACATCTGTCATTGTAAGTTGTAGTGCTTTGATGGTAAATTTATTTTTCGTAACAAGTTATATTGCTCGAGTTGGTCTGTCATTTCTAATGTGACTGGTCAATGGTCATTAATTTTAATATTGGTTGTAAATGATCAAGATCTATATTATATACTGCCATTTAGTTTGATATTTAAAAGAAGAAAGTATCACTGGAATAGTTTTGATTTGATGCAACTTTTTTGGGTAAAAGTACAATGTATGTAGAAGTTTTGTACTCACAAAAATAAAAAGATTGCTTACAACTATGCTGGTTTTTTGTATTTGAAATGTCGGACTTGGCATAGTGGTTTGCAATGCAAGAAGTACTTATACTTCATAGTATCTGTTTTACATAAACTTGTCGTGATGGTATTATGATTTGCTATGCTTTTCTCTACAGAAACGGAAATTGTTTCTGAGTTTTATTCCAAAGGACATATGTCTTTTTAGTACTTTTAAGTTGTTCTCTTATTACACAATACTTTATTGTGTTTTCTTTGAAATGATTTTTGATTGTTGAAATGTGTAACAGAATTTGGTATGAAACACTTAAACGAAATTAGCATGGTCCTTGGTGTCCCTAATGACTTTGGGCTCTAGTCCATGGTTATTTTGTTCTAGTATTTTCAAGTATAATGTGGGCTGCCTGCTTTGAAGCTATATGTTTAAACAAAATGATTAATAACCAGTTAGCTAAATAGGGTGCTCAGCTCACCTTTATGCTGGCTTGTTCCGTGGACCTTTTGGGGCTCCATAGTTACAGGTTTACTTGACTCTCTTTTGTTTTTGTTTTGTTTAGCTTTTCTTTGACTTTGAGGGGTTAGGTTTATGTTCCCCTCCCGGGCTAGGCATCTCCTTTTTTCATATAAAAAAATTTCCTTGTTCCTTGGAGGTTCCATTTCAGAAACTTATGCTGTTTTTGCTTGAATTACTTTTGTGCTGATTTTGTGCTTGTTTGGGAAACAAATAGTCGTAAATCTCATGGAAAAACTTACTTTGTCATTAATTAGACTTCTTATTATTGGGGTGTTGTTATGTGACGTTTGAGTTTGATTTGTGTTCTGTTTTTTTTTTTTTACTGTGTTTTGAAGTATCCGAGGAATTGGTGTTTTATCTAATGCTGTCTTATTGTTGGGGTATCATGAGATGTTGTATGGGTTTGATTTGTGTTCTGTTTTTGTACTGCGTTTTGAAGTATCATTTGTGATGACATTGATTATGCCCCGCTACAATTCAGTTGGAAAGATAACTTGATACAAGATGGTAGAATTTTCATGGAAAGGAAATTGAGTTGACTAACAAGTACCAAACTATGCATTGTATATATTTTATGCCATATTCTGTCTAATTTTTATTCTATGACCAGCCCCTTCCTGCTGTGGAGGAGAAAGAATTGAAGGAGACACTGCAGGAATTAATTGGACAGGGAAAGAAGGTCATACTTGAGCAGAAGGTATGTAGTGGTCTTTTCATCTGCTCTTCAATGCACCAATTGTTTTATAATGGATGGAAATTTGATTCTGTTTTACATGCCAGATTGATCCTAGTATTCTGGGTGGGCTTGTGGTAGAGTTTGATAAGAAGGTGTTTGACATGTCCATTAAGACCAGGGCACGCCAGATGGAGAGGTATTTGCGGGAACCCGCAAACCTTGACAGCCTCTAAAAGGTGTTCACGGACTGATACTGCGGTCTCCCCCATTTTTCATGTATCTGTTATTGTCAAAGTTCTAAGAAGGAAAAAAAAAAGTTGTTTAATTTTGGTGCTTGAACCCTTTCTAAAAAGATGGAAAGCAACTTGATCTGGATGCCATCTATTTGCAAATAAAAGCTTGTTTTCCGCATTGTTCTGGGCAAGAGACTCGCTAGTTTCATGTTCTTTATCTTCCTGTTTTGTTGCATTTTTGCCTTTGAAATCAAAGCTTGTTAAGTTCTGTTATATTGCTGCACAAATATTTATATAGAGAGCTGTTCATTGGCTGTGTTTTACAGACGTTCCTTAATTAGTAATGTGGTGATTGGTGTCATCACACTCATTTCAATCGAGGATTATTGAAGTATGAGTAGGCCAAAACTAAGATTGGTATGAATTAAGTATGGGTTAATTTGTCTAATTGCTAACCAAAAACCCCACATCTTAACCTGTCACAATCATATCGGAATCCCCTTTGACAATGTGAACTGATCCTCTAACTCTGGCAGAGCTTTAGCCTTCTTTTTGCCTCAAAATTTTCATGGGAGCTTTTGGCCGGAAGATTGGATTGATGAAATCTCTATTCACTTCAATATGGCTAAATCAAGTGCATAAGCAGAATTTGAAGCCATGAGTCATGGTACGAGACATTATTTTCTCAAGGTTTTGTTCAAAGAATTGGGATCCGATGAACGTAATGCTCTACTTAGATAACAGAGTTGCCATCAACGTTTACTCACAATCAAGGTTCAGACATGATTTGCATAGAACAAAACATATTGAAGTGGACATACATTTCATTGATATGAGCTAATTTATTTCGTTTGACAAAGAGGTGTCAAGCAAGAGTTTTAATTTAACTAAATTTTCTGTCAATTGCGTAATTATAAATATATAATTAAGTTTCGATTATGGAATTTGAGTAAATTATGTAATTAGTTAATGACTAATTAGATGCTTTTTCTTTTCCAGAGTGTAATCCAGTATTTTCTTGTGTAAATAGCTTTATGATTCATAATCCAAAAAAAAAAAAAAAAAGTTGCAATTCTAACATGTGATGTGCCTTTTCCTTCTCTACTAGAATTTGGATGAACTTTTTGTCTCATTGGTTTTTGGTGCTCATGCCTCCCTCCACTTTTCCCCCATAAAAAAAGTATAATGATAGAAACTCCACAATCCATGTGCAAACAGAGGTATAAACGGTCAAACCAGATCAATCTCTCCACCTTTTTATTTGGTCATGAGTTTTCTGAGCATTACTTTTTCACCCCATGGTTTGTTGAGGCAGTGTGCGGAAATTTGGTCTTTTTCTGCACCTAGCCAGATTTTAAGATACAGATTCTTTTAATGGTACATTCACTTTTGTAAGCTTTGTAGTACAAGGTGTGAGATTGAATGAATTCAGGTCATGAGTTGGTGTTTCTTGTCTTTGTAACCAAGCAGGCATGTTGCTTCGGACAGCCTCGAAAGCATGAGATATAGATTCTATCCTGGGACAGCTGTAGAAGGACACAGGGCTTTTTACAAACACTTGAGTAGCTTGAGAGTTTTGCACTCACTTTTCCCCCAGAAAAAAATGTGACAGTGTCGTTTTTGGTTAACAAACATAAGTAACTGAATATTTCATTGGAATTATCTGGAAGAATTGAATATGACTCCCTTGTAAACCTGATTTGCCATTTGCCTTTGAAAATGACTGGGAAGTCACAGCTCTTAGCATGCAGGGACAGGAAAATTAGGTGACACAACATACAGGACAGCGAAATTTCGGTTTTATCTAAACGCATGCATACTCCAAGTTAAAAAGAAATCGCATATATATATATATATATATTTTAAATTTAAATTTTTATGATTAATGCATAACAATGGATTAGCGGAAGCCATTTTATATATGATTATGAGAAATCTTAAGTTTGGGTAAATTTAGACTACACAATCATACAAAGAGTCGTCTTGATGGATAGTCTAGATTAGTAATGGTGAAACACTAATTATATCGAGACAGTCTCGTAAGAGAACATATACCTTATGCATAGGAAATATTCTCTTCCCAAACTTAAGTTGCCAGATTGTGAATCTAATTAAACATAAAATTGGGAATAACTCAATTATGAA
The DNA here is from genome assembly GCA_034190965.1 of Prunus campanulata. Classification (NCBI taxonomy): domain Eukaryota; kingdom Viridiplantae; phylum Streptophyta; class Magnoliopsida; order Rosales; family Rosaceae; genus Prunus; species Prunus campanulata. Next base: position 1,591,790 of record CM067209.1, read on the forward strand.
ATGTTCTCAAGAAACATAAGATATACTTGCTAGAACTGCTTGATAAATTTCTTTCCAATTAGTGAACAATATGCCAAGTTATAAGCGAAGGCTGCGCAAATAATGTTGCACAGTTTCTGGAATGAAATTATAAGGTTTTGCCTTTCTTTTATTTTGTTTCTGGTTATTCTTTTTACCCTTTGATCTTCTTCCCTTATAATAATGGAAAATACTTGAAGCAATCACAATCAATTAACAACACTGATGGGATGTTCAGTCGAAATTCTTAGCAGTGATGAAAAGAGAAATAAAGGAAGAGCAGTTATAACTTATATCTGGTGAAACTATATCCAGTCTATATATCATGATGCCTATAATTGGTTGTTTCTTCTTTTAGTTAACAAATAAACAAGTCTTGCAAAAGCAAACTTTATTTGTATTTTATTTGGGTTCGTTTGAGTTGATTTGATCTGATGATTTCTTGTGATTGGGTTTTAAGCTCGGGACAGGGTTGTGTGCAGGTAAGAAACTATTAATTCTCATTCACTTTGAGTCGGGCCATGGCAACGACTAAAGCAATTATTTTATTGCATGCCATGCCCATGCCAGTAGTAGTGGGGACTGGGAGGATATATGTTTAAGGAATATTGCTAGCTGCGCAATCTTAACTTCTAATATGAGATTGAGAATGCAATTTTGACCAAAGAGAACAACTGTAATTCATCCCAAAGTGAGAGAGTTTGCTTGAGAAGCATGCTTTTCATAATTGAGTTATCCCCAATAAGTTTCATGCAACCACTTGAACAATCCATAACACACAAAACAAACTAATTAAGTACAAACATGTGGCAAAAGTGCATGCCACACTTTGCCCTGAGTGTACAAAGAGTACTCTTGTACTCTCTCTCTCTCTCTCTCTCTCTCTCTCTCTCTCTCTCTCTCTCTCTCTCTAGCCATATACTTCAAATTCACGTGTATGTTGATAGGGGGGAGGGTTTGGTCTTCTTGTCTTTGACTCTTTCTTGTCTTTTTCGATGCATTTTTCTTCACTCACAAGGTAATTATATATCATCTTTTGTATATATGAGACAGCTACATTTTTGCTTCCACTTCACATAATCATCTCTCTCTCTCTCTCTCTCTCTCTCTCTCTCTCTCTCTCATATGGGAATTAATGGAGCCATGGAGGTCCCCCTCCAATCCGTTTTCCACTCCACCCATCGACCAACAAACACAATCTCTCTCTCTCTCAAACTTTTTTATTCATTCATATTTTAAGCAAACCCCACAACCATCACCATCATCATCACCATTACCACCCCATGAAGCCTTCTCATCATCTTATATAGCTTTCTTTTAGATCTCCATCCTTCCAACTAACCACTTAAATCAGAAACCCCTCAGAAACTGGTCTAGCAATTATAATGCGAAAGCCAGAGTCCATGGGAAAAGAGGAGGGAGAAAACAATATTAACAAGAAGAAGAAGATGATAATGAGCAAGCTTAGGAAGGGGTTGTGGTCGCCTGAGGAAGATGAGAAGCTGATGAGGTACATGTTGACGAATGGACAAGGATGTTGGAGTGACATTGCTAGAAATGCTGGTCTCCAAAGGTGTGGAAAGAGTTGCCGTCTTCGATGGATTAACTACTTGAGGCCTGACCTCAAGCGTGGTGCATTTTCACCCCAAGAGGAAGAACTTATCGTCCACTTCCATTCAATTCTTGGCAACAGGTACCCCTCTCTCTCTCTCTCTCTCTCTCTCTCTCTCTCTCTCTCTCTCTCTCTCTCTCTCTCTCTCTCTATATATATATATATATATATTATAATTCTTTAACGCATAAACATATATAGCACCATTTCGAAATGCTTCACCCTAGAATATTATTGAGTCCTGTTGCTTTTCTTCCCCTTATTACTATTTTCTTTTCTATTCATCATCAGCCTAGTCATTATGAACTACTTGAAAAAATCAACTTAACCAACGTTAGGTTTACAGTTTGGCAAGCTTTTCCCAACATATATATATGTAATTTTTTTTTTGGGTGAGATTAAACAGTTCCCCATATACATATACATTTCAAATCTAAAATTATTATATGCAATATATGATCACCATATATGCAGATAGGTAGTTTGTCAGCAAGATTTTCCACATGCATGCCTCATTTGATGTGGGAAATGAAGTTCAACAAAGTTGATGATGAAATTAACATTACCCCATTATATCCACTTTATATTGGATATAAATTAACGTATATGACATTGTAACATACTTGTAACTTATGTTAACATCTACATATTTCCCCCACTGTCTATTATGAAACAGTTGAAGCCTGAAGTGCAAACTGAAAACCAAAAACTGCCAAACACCTGGACTTGAGTGTTCGAATCCTCAATGCTTCTTTTTTTCGGGTTCGCACTATGCGGACATAAATTTAAGGAAGTCTAGCATAAGTGTTGATGGTATATCACATCTAAGAATGAAAGTCTAGCATAAGAGTTTACAAGATCTTGGGCCTCTTCACCCATTGTCAATTGATTTTCGGTCGCATTCTAATATAATATCAAAAAACCTCTTGATCTTAAATTAATGCATGTTGAAACCTTGACATCAAACTTGAATTAGTGTTTTCAGTTTGTAGCTTGTTTGAGAGCTCAATTGACATTTGCGCACTAGTATAATTAAAGCCACTAATTAAACATTGCCGTGCATTTGTTTTGGCCGCAGAAAAGTCATGCATACATCTTTTAAAACTAATGAAGAGTATATATATCCTCCTTTTATATGTCTTAACGTTTTTTCTCATTATCAATTTAGGTGGTCACAGATTGCTGCACGTCTTCCAGGACGAACGGACAACGAAATAAAAAACTTTTGGAATTCTGCATTGAAGAAAAGGTTGAAAAAGAACAATATTTCCACGTCCTTATCATCACCAAACGATAGTGATTCATCAGAGCCTAGAGATGTCAACATTACTGGAGGGACGTTTATGCCCATGCATGACCCTGACATGATGACCATGACCATGTACAACATAGATTCATCTTCCTCATCATCTGCATCCATGCAAGCCATGTTCGTCAACAGCAACACATTATTCGATCCCCTCTCCATGCTTGACCATCGCTATGACATGGCCCATGCAGATGCTACACTGAACGTTAATCCCACATGCTTAGCAAACTTACCAAATATTGGAGACCAGGGGTATTGTGGGGATTATGGAAACTTAGGGGCTGGCCATAAAATGGGGTTAGAAGGTGACCTTTGTGTTCCTGCACTTGAGAGTAGAAGCGTCGAGAGTAATATGAATGGTCAAGTAGCTGAGAATATAAGCAAGACTATTAACAACCACTTCCATAATAATTGCTTCAATAGCACGACGGAAATGATCGGGTTTAAAGTAGATGAGGACATGCTTGGGTTTGGAAATAATGGGCAGGGAGAAAACTTGAGAATGGGAGAATGGGATTTTGAGGGTTTCATGCAAGATATATCCTCCTTTCTCTCTTAGTCCAAGCCATTTTGCAAAGCAAATTTTGGCACACATCATTCCTTCTTTACCAAATTCAAACAACCCTCTTTTTGGTACATGCATGCAATAATATATCTCATCGTTCGTTTAGAGATCAGAAGTGTCAATAGTGATGTAGAAAATAGAATAAGACATGAGGAATATTTGTAATTTGTTAATTGTTTTGTACACAAAAGAATAAAAATGTGGTGGAAGTTGTTAGTGGAATATGTGAAGATGTAAACAGACGTTAATAAGGAGCAAAGTAGATTCAATATATTCAATGTTCTCTCTCTCTCTCTCTCTCTCTCTCTCTCTCCCATAATTTTCTTTTGATGATATCTCTCTCATGCATATTTATTTCATATAATTAAGTTCACACTTACCTTCCGTTTGGATGGAGGAAATGGGTATTTTAAAGAGGCTAGCACCACTAGCCGTTAGATTAAATCCGACAAATGTAACAATTTGGACCTTACTAGTCCTCAAAATATTGTCCTCAAGAGAACAATATTGTTTGAATGAATACTTAAAAAATAGATGGTTCAGATTATTGATATGTATATATATAGTCCCTTTCTATTGAGGGATCTCTCAATTTTTTTTATTGGAGGGACACCCTTTAGGGTACGATTGTTTTTTTTTCAACGATTCAAACTGCTATTTTTAAAATCTTCATAGATCATCCTTACAAAAAAAAATAAATACGGTGCTTCAAGTAAAGACTATGATAACAACCATCTAATTGAGTGATTAAATGGTTTCATATTCAAGTGATTTTTTTGCAGATATGATCTTTGAGTCAATATCTAAAAATTAGACAGTTTAGATTATTATAATATAATGCGTAGTAAGGCCTATAAGGATGTCCCTTAAATAAGTTTATTTGAATAATCCATCAACTGAAAACTCTGTGTATATATAAAATCCCCCGAAATTTGGGGTCGTTTCAAACCCAACCTTACAAATGAAACACTCTGTTACCCAATTCGTCATAGGCTCGGATAAGAGTCGAAGTAGTGAAGGCAATAAAAATAGGTGGAGAGTCAGTCTCAATATTTGGCTGTCACGTCACATCATTTAAATGAAAGGAAATGTCAAGTTTTCCAGCAAAAAGTCAAAAAACCAAAACATAAAAAGGTGAGAACGTCGCCTGAGAGATTCGAACTCTCGCGGGGAAACCCCATGTACTTAGCAGGCACACGCCTTAACCACTCGGCCAAAGCGACTACTTGTTCGTTATCAGCACTTTTTCTTTATTACTATGCATACATTTATTTAAACCTGTCACAATGATCAACAAGATAAAATAAATTCTAAACCCACCCCCCCCTACTCCCCCAAATTTAAACTAATTGATAATTTTTCTTTGTAAAAAGAAATCATTTGGAACAATTCCAGAAAAAAAAAGGAGTAAATGGCAGCATTGCTCTAGACTAAAACGATGCCGTTTTTAATTAAAGAACAATAGAACTCCCTATTCACTCTCCATTCCCTTTCCTTAATTCCCTTTCACCAAGTGCAACAAGTTCTTCATAGAAACCCTAAAATTGAAATGCCTTCCTCCTCCCAGTAGAGAGACCTAATTCCTCTGCAAAGCCCTAATTGCTTTTTGGAGAAGTATTCAGGAAGTACTTGGATTTTTAACAAAAAATTCAACCTGCTTCTATCAAAAGCACTTTTAATAAAAGCGTTTTGACCAGAAATATTTTCTATAGAAGCTATTCCTAATATGCATATCTTCCAGTGCTGCCTTCTTTTATTATTATTGTGTTTTGGTTGAGAAAAGAGCGGTAGTATTATTGATGAAAGAAATAGGTAACAAGTACCAAAAAAATTAGGCTATGTCGAAAATTAGGCAAGTTTCTCTACACATACGGGCTCGGTTGTCGGACTAATTGAGTAGCCTTATCCGCTCAACTGCAAAAGCAGGGTCAAGAACCTTACCAGAGATAGAGTACCCCAAAGCGCTTTGAGCAGAAATATTTTCTATAGAAGCTGTTCCTAGCATGCATATCTTACAGTGCTACTTTAACACTGATATTGCTTATTATTGGAAAACAAGCCCAATAAGGAAACCGGCCATAAAGAAACTGTTTGCTAGACCTTAAGCTCAAGCCATGAGGTGTTTAACTTGTCGGCGGATTCATGAGACTCAAGCCCACCGACTGTGCTTCCAAGTTTCCCACGAATGATAAATATGACCAATAATATGATGTTCATAACTCTGAAAAAAAAAATTCATAATGTTCTCAATAAGGAGAGAGTGTTGCTAAACGAATCTTAAAATTAACTGAGTACACCTTACTACCAAACTATTTATTGAATTACTAATTTACTCTAATATAAAATAACCAAAAAAGATATATTGAATTGTGAAACAAATATAATTTTAATAAGTACACCCTACTCACCATATTCAACCCTAATCAAATGTAGAGAAGTTTTCATATTACTTTGTGCCCACGGCGAACAACGCAACGAGCAAGATAAACACGGAGTGGATTTCAAGACGATTTGGTGTCGGGTCAGATGAACTTCCTGGTGGGTTATGTTCTTGCGGAAAGGGTGTATTTTGGTTTTTGAATTTCTTACTGTGAATAGCTTTGGTTCTTCGTTTTTCCATAACTAGAATAGACGGCTTTCATTTTCATATTAAATGCTTTATATTACTTAATATTTTCTCTTCTCGTCCATGTTACTTTTGTGTGTGTGTGTGAGTGGGTATTATTCATCTCTGAGTTGTGTGAACGTCATCATTCTTACCGATATTGTGCCCCACATTTCGAAGTAGACTGTAGTGTGTGGTAAATATTAACACTTATAGCTGCGTTTTGCAAATTTGATGAATTTCACTTTTCAAAGTGTTCAACGATACATTGTGTTGTTGAATTATTTGGTGAAATAAATCTATTCAGAGTTTGGTCAATGAAGGCTTCTCTCTTAATTAATTTTACCCAAAAAAAAAGAAAAGGAACCCATAAAACTTTCATAACATAATAGAACATATTTGGAGGGCAACAAGTTCAATCTGAAAATAAGAAATAAATAAAGAAAATCATAAGGAATTACAAGAATCAAGCTTTGAATTGAAGGAGCTAGCAAATCTACTCCCACAACAGCTTATGAAATTAAAGATTTTGATGCAAACCCAAAATATGAAAAGACGGCACGAATTCATGTAAAAAAGAGAAACCTGGTTTAGGATTGGCATTAGGGTGTTGTGTGATAGTGTTTTAGGGTGTACCAAGGTTATTTTTGGTAGTTAAATAGGGTGTAATTAGTTAATTTTACATTTTCATTTAAATATTAGGGTGTACTCAACTAATTTTAGGGTTTAGTGGCACTCTAAGGAAAACATGGTTTGTATATGAAAACAATAACAAGGATACCAAATGTGTTGAGAATATTATCCTATATCGGAAATAAAAACCTTGACTTAGTGATGTAAATGATCTTAGGTCTCTCTACCCATTATCAATTGATTTCAAGTGGATGCTATGCTAGACAAGGTAAGACCCTAAAAACTTTGAATTTTAGTGCAAATGAAAGACAAGACAGAGATCATAGAATTGCATATACATATGGCAGGAAACATGTCTCTTCATGGCTCGGGTGTTACAATTAAGATCCTCACCACCCCAATTGTTCAATAAATCTCTTCATCCTCCGATGATGCAAACGCTCTTCGGCCGCTTATATATGTTTTGAATTATATCACATTGAAGCTAGTTTGTTGACCAAACAACCTACTACTATTTTTCGCTATATATTTACCATTTTTTCCCCTTAAAAGATAACTGTGATCCGTTGCTCACAATATATATATATTTCCGTCTTATCCAATCTGCAAGCTAGCATAGCAACAGATAGATTGAAAGAAGTCAAATCTAATTCCACAGTCAGCTATCTGCTTGCCCCATTCTAACTTGGGCTAGCGCTAACAAATTAAGCCATGTATTACCTGCATTTCATGGATGATGGATGTAAAAGCTTTTCATCTTTATTGCTTATAATGTGTACGATGGATGAGGTTGTAATTATATTTGTATATATGTGAGATCTGGTTTGTGAGGAAATGATGATGATGATGGTAGTGAGGGAGTTGAATTCATAATGTCTTGGTCTGCAAAAGCAAAAGCTATCCTCATATTGGATTAATATATGTCACCTTACTTTAATTCTATAATCATCACTACCATACATGGCCAACCTTCTATCTCAATCCATCTCGGGTATCTTTAAAAGAAAGCAATATATATATATATATATATATATATATATCTCTCTCTCTCTCTCTCTCTCTCTCTCTCTCTCTTAAACGAATTTTTTACTTTGAAAATCATCATGTATGTGAACAATTTAAGTGATAAAAAAGGAAATCAGTAGAGGATCATATTTTGCATCCGATAATATTAAAATTTGTTTGAACTCAGAATACATAAAACTTGGATTTTAAACTTCAATGCATTAATTAACCACCTTCAAATGTATATACTGGTTCTTTTTTGCTTTTCTTTTCTTGATGATCGGGGAGAGGTAAGAACGTTAAAGATCTCTTATAGCATATGGGGAAGAGAAATACCAATAAACAAAAAGATAAATGATAATTAGATTAGTTAGACGCCCATAGACATTTTCTTCTAGTAATCTCACTTTAGTGGTTATATAACTACTGGGGCACATTAGCATAAAATTAATCAAGGGCCTGTTTGATAACCATTTCGGTTTTCAATTTTCAGTTTCTCAGGGATCATTAAGAGGACGTAGACACAATGCTGAACCTCTATAAATTCTTGAGTTCTTTGTGTGCATGTTTACTTTTCAGTTTGTGTGTGCTTTATCTTTACGTGGCTTGTGTGTGATAGTTGCGTAGTCGATCAACGACAAGGTCTTGGAGTGTTTTCGCATAACACAAAGAAAATTAAAACGAAAAACACTCTCAAGATATTTTAAAAAATAAAGGTGACTTTGGAAATTAGTTTTCAACTTTTCTAAAGTAGAAAACAAAATTTGTTACCAAATAAGTTTTTATTTTTCAGTGTTTTATTTTTCTTAAAAAAAAGTTAAAAAAATAATAATTATCAAACGGGTATATATATATATATCTAGAAGGGAGTGAAGGTCAGCGTTCGGTTATAATAATATTAGTTATTTTCCTGGAAAAAAAAAAAGAAGTGGCACTGGGTGCTGCCTTTAACATTATAGCATAATATTTATTTATTGTCGGGCTTTTAGTGTTGTTGAATTAAAGAAAGGAAAACAAATTGAAAAGTGGAAAGGATATACAGGAAATGCTAAAGCGTGCTTACTTTGCTATAATTCCTTAGACGTAAAAGGAGAGACAATTCGGTGTAAAGCAAATACTAAAGACAAGATCCAGAGACCCACTTCCGTAATTCTCGGATTAAATTTCAAAGTGTATGGAATTTGGCTCCACTGAGCATCATGGCTGATTTATTAGCGTGGCTCAGACCTAATAATTATATGGCTTTTCATCATCCAGCAGATTTCTTACCTAGGGCATTGATTGAATTTTTTTTTTAAAAATTCCCTTTAAAGATTATGTTTTACATTTGAAACATTTTAGAGGGTGGCGCACCTGCATAGGCCGTTATCAGAAAATGTCGGGGTGTTGTTAGCCACATAAGGATAGAGAAATTTTGGCATAAAAGTTACAAGCTTAAACAAGAAAGATATAAACCACAGTGCCTAAAATTATCAATACAACTACAACTTTTAAACTCTCCCAAATTGAAACTACATGTAGAGAGTAGACTACAAACAAACACCGAACTCACAAAGAGTTGAAACAATTATTACAACTAAAGAAACTGTAAACACACACACACAAGTAAACAACTCTAAGAGAGAGGGAAGGACACATGGAGGAGAGGGAAGGAGAGGAGGGGAGAAAGGGGATGGCCGGAGGGGCGGGGAAGGAGGCCACCACTCCCAAAGGAGGGGGGGCCGGAGCGAAATTCCTAAGACTTATATATCATATCTTGTTTTGTTAAGTTTCCAATATGATATTTTTACATTCTTCAACACACCTCCTCATGTTCGATCGACCATTTGTGTCACACATGTACAACCAATTCCACATTGTTCATTCAAGTCAAGCACGTGAATATCATGTACTGGGTAGACACCCAATAATTTGGACACAATTAATCAACTTGATGTGATACCATGTTAAGATTTCAAAAAAACAGATAGATACCCTACTTATAATTGGCCCAACACCTATTTTGTCCCTCATTTAACCACATTCATAGTCCATCATGTGAGCGTTATATCACAAAAAGTCTCAGTGTTATTAGTAGTGGAACCCCTCATTTATATATCGTGTTTTATTTTGTCAAGTTTTTATTATTATATATTTTCACATTCTTAAAATTTTGGTACAAGAGATTAAGAGATATTGTCAAACTTATGTGTGGAAATAAATCATTCAAATAGTTTTTTTTTCTTTTTTTGCCAAAGTTAGGAAGGGTGATGGGTGTTTTCTCATACACATACTATTAAGGTGTCATGAGGATTAGAGACCACATGTCAGCAAATCAAAGCTCTTTTCCACGGAGCTAGACCCCGTTGACAAATCATTCAAATAATTAAGTAGTGTAATTATGTGTGACAAACTGTATAGGAAAGCAAGGTTCAATAGCTAGAAAATCAAAGGTGAATTATTTGGTGTAACTTATACAAGTTTGTAATAAAAATTGTATGATTATTCTTTGTGATCAATGGTTTCAATCTTTCCTACTAAGCGAAGCATTCTTTGACTCATAGCCTCATATTATAGCCAAGCCAACCCCACAACAGAAAACAAAAGCAACTTCTCTTTATCCAGTTTAAAACCCCTCCAAAAACCCCGTTCCCATGTCAGAGTTTCAATTCTCTCTCTCTCTCTCTCTCTCTCTATTATGGAGCATGATCAAGACCAAGAAGCTCTATTTCATTCATACCCTTTTGCATATTACGTGCAAAGCCCATCAACTGTCTCCCATGCCAACAGTGCTGATATCCGGAACACCATCCCCGAATCTGAATTCCACTCCCCAACCCGACCTGAACCAACAAACCCGACCCTTCACGAAGAGGCCTCCCGCTTCACTCTCTCACACTACTCCTCCTCCCGTGGATCCAGCCACTCATTCTTGCACCAGAAGAAGATCTCATACGACGCACGTAGCAACGTTACAGGCACCGAAAATGGAGAAAACCGTTTGATTATTGTGGACGGTGGTGGCAAGGGCGATGATGTTGGTGATGAAGACGATGACGAGGAATATTATGGGGTGAGAAAAACAGCAGGGTGGTGGAAGACGTATTGTTCATATCGTAATTCAGATTCGTGTGTATGGATTTGTATGCAAATAAGTTGGAGGGCTATGTTGAGCTTGTGCGTTGCATTGCTTGTGTTTTACATTGCTACAAAGCCCCCTCCACCCAAAGTGTCAATTAAGGTACGTTCAAATATTGGTCCATCTCTCCAAAAGTACTCTGTTTTATTTTTCAAATTTTGTATGTTGCATTTGATGCTCATAATTTTTTTTTTCCCTAGAAATTAGAATTTAGGAAGTATTAAACATATATATTCTAGCACTCTTAGTTTGTTATTACAAAAGACTGTCTAGCATGTGACGTGTGGCCCAAAAGAATATAATAATGGATTAAAGTAGTATGATAAACGACCACAATAATATTCTAACAAATATGATTTTCTTTTTTGGGATTATGCCAATGACCATTTGAGTTTGGAATTTGTCTCAATTTTACTGTAAGAGGTGTAATTTGTTTAATCAACGAGGCAATGAGATATTCGAATTCGGTATTTGTTTCAACATTAGAGAGAGGAATACTATTAGACTAGTAACTAGTTAATGTATTAGAAAAGGTTATAAGTTTAAATCTCATAATAAATTTAGGGTTTTATACTTATTTTGTAAATCAATACCCTTGTGTTTGATAACTGAAAAGTTGTCTCGTTGGTTGAATTGAAGAACAAGAAAAGGCCTAGAAATTAATGGAAATATGCCTAGAAATTAATTGACTAGAGATATGTTAACCAAATAAAAAAGAAGCAACTTAAAGTTCGTGCGTCAAGTGACCTAAGCACAAGACTAATATAAACTAAAATTACCTAAAATGGCCCACAGACAGAGCTTTTAGTTGGCCCAAACTTCTCCCTTTAACATTGTTATGCCACCTAGTAATATTGGTGGAGGAATCATGAAATTTTCAGAATGATCATGCCTAAGCCGCAAGGACCAAAGCCCAAAAAAAGAAGAATAAAAAAAAGAAGCCGAAAGGGTGGATAATAGGTCTCTTCTAGTTGTATATGGTTTAGTAATTTTTCGAGGGAAGTAAATTTTAGAATTCATTGTGATATGCATGGACATAAGATAAGATCGTTAGAGGATCTAATTTACTTTATGTTTCAAAAAAAATAAAAGTTTATGTTGGTTTTTTTTTTTAGTACAAGAGATATTCTAAACTACAGGGGGTTTCTCACACACACACACTACTATAATGCCATGAGGGGTCGAATCTGAGGCTACTAGTCTACAAATCAATGTCTTTTTTCATTGGGCTATACTCTTTTGGCAAAAGTTTATGTTGTTAAATTGTCAATTCGGACCACTAACTTTTTAATTTTTTATAAACAAAGAGAAACTTCATTAGAAGTTGCTTATGATAAAGGCTAAGATTTATAAGAAGAAAGTTATCTTTGTAGTGTTATCATAAAAGTTTTATACCTAGAACTCGTAGCTATCAACAAATAAAAGCACTCATAAAAAGAACAAAAATATAAATTAAAAATTTTAAAAAAAACTAGAGCATCAGAGACTCTAGTTTGTTGCCTCTCAAGAATCTCTCTTGGCAACGTACAGCACTGAAAACCCTACAGCAATAAGAGCATCAGAGACTCTAATTTGTTGCCTTATATGACCTCCCGCCTAGCGCCGCCTAGGCGCCGATTGGCCGATTGGTCGAACACTTTAAGCAGTGAATTGAAAATTGGAAGTTGGATCTACAACTTTGATTGTAGGAACATCTGAATGCATAAACCTTAAGAAAGGAAAGGCAAATGCCAGAATCTCAGTTCCCAGAATCCCTATTGGCAACGTACAGCACTAATAACGCTATGGAAATAAGCGAATCAGAGACTCTAATTTGTTGCCTTTTTCATAGCAAATCCAACAAACCCAACACAAATCCATTGCTTGTTCATTCATCTAAACCCTTCAACAAAAACACCCATCTAAAAAAGACAACAACTTTACACAAAATCAACACACAGTTTTCATCAATGAAAATAAGAAGGTTCAGAGTGTAAAGTTAAGTTGGCATCAACAAGCCCCAAATAGAGAGCTTTCATAGTTTGATGGTATACAGATTTAGTCATCACTGCCTCTTCTATACACCAGAAATTAAAAGAAAAGATAAATAGAGGAAAACAGAAAAATTCAGGAAGAGGCCTCAGAAGCTAGTGATAGAAACATCAAAGATTATCTCAGATGGTACGGACAATATCAAAACATCACTGGCCAAATTTTATTAAACAGAACAAACACACAAAACAATTGCAAGGGGTGTTTTTGTCCAATTTTTTTAGTGAAGCTTGTGACTCCAATTATTTTTGGCCTGACTTTATAATCGTAGAGATGTTGCTTAGATTAGAGCCTTGTCCAATAAAAATCCACCTGATCACACCGTTGGATAAGAAAAAAAATTATGTATACACAATAATGTTTCTAACTATAGTTTCTAGGCAGTTCCTACTCTACTATTGAGTGATATATGATGTTCAAAACTGCATGCAGATGGCAGGAATTGGCGAATTTGGGCTAGGGGAAGGAGTGGATGGCTCGGGTGTCACAACTAAGATCCTCACCTGCAATTGTTCCATAAATCTAATAATAGACAACAAATCGAAGATCTTTGGCCTTCACATTCATCCTCCAACAATCCAAATGCGCTTCGGCCGCTTACCTTTTGCTTTATCACATGTAAGGATCAATATGGATGAAGTCACTTCTTAATTTAATGCCAAAGTTTTAGCTGAATTACCTTTATTTTTATGTGCTAAGAGTAAATTGTAGTTATAGTCCTTGAATTATTACTTGTTTTTTAAATTTTATAGTCCTCAAATATTTAATAATGGTGTGTCACTTTGGTTATTCCGTCAATGTTTATTAGTTTTTCTGTCTTTTTTAGAGCAAAATGTCTACTCCCACCGAACACCCTTCACTTTTCTTCTTATATTTCATCAAAAATTAGAGTTGCAACTTCAATTCAGGATGAAAAAGAGCATGGCAACTTGAACTTGAGATGAAATAGGAGAAATGAAAGGTGAGCGGTTACGTGAGTGGACATTTTTGCGCAGCTACAATTTACTCAAGTCCATTGTCATTGATTAAATTTTGCAGGGACCAAAGCTATATGCTGCTGAGAGTGGGTCATCAAAATTCAAGTTATATGTTGGAACAAGGAATAAGCCAATGTATGGTGCCGGAAGAAGCATGCAGGACATGCTAGAGTCAGGGAAGGGTTTGCCATTGGTCCTTCGAGTGAGCTTGCACTCAAGTTTTCATGTCGTTTGGAGCCTTATTAAGCCTAAATTCCACCACCAAGCTGAATGCTTGCTTGTCCTTCATAGAGCATATGATAAAAAGCATCGCACTCAGGCATACGATAGCACATGCGTAATGACTTAGTCTATCAATTATGTACACCCCTCTCTACAAGAAATCTGAGAAATTTTTTTTTTTTTTTCTGAAACCAAAAAGGAAAAAGAAAGAGAGAGACCGAAAAATCTCAGCCAGAAAAGAAAAAGGGACTCAGATGTTGCTGACACAAGCCAGTCCTCTTGAAACTTTACATGTGATGTCGTAAGAAATCTACATAGAAATGTATAATCTCAAAAGCTCTCAAAGTTATGTTCAGTGGACATGTTTTCTCTTTTAGTCTGGCATGTTATGTTATTGTACAAACAATTAAAATCGATCACGTAGAATTATGTTTTAATACGCGATTATAATTGACGGTAGGATAACAAAATATATCATATTACTACTTAGCACACAAACATTATGCTATATTTTCAGTTATATATTTGTTGATCCCAAATTTGTATATATTTTTTGTTTCTTTCAAAACTATGAAACAAGAACTGAGAAAACAGTGTCTGAACAATTGATCGGGGCAAAGAAGAATTGGTGGCAGAGATCATTGGAATGCGACTATATTCGGCAAATGTGGCATGCATAGATCATAAAGCCTGTGTTTAGTGTACGATCCAACTGCCATGCACTAAAGGCATTCGGATTTAGAGCATGATGATGTAACGGAAGTGCATGCCTTGTTTTCAACATGTCACATGTGACATTAGTTTTCCATTTGCAATGATTGACAGCCACAACATCCCACCTTTCAATTACAAAATGAAATATATATTTAATGTCAATATAATCAGCATTAATATTATAATGCCTAAATGGAGGCTGCAGTAGGTGATTAGTCAATTAGTTTGATCAATCAACACATTAGTTAGGTATTGTGTTGATAATTAGCCCGTGTTCTAACGAGTGCATACGATGTCACGTATCTTTGAGTTTACTCTTTTTATGATGATTTAACAAAGCAAGTTATCCGCTAACGAGTGCATACGATGTCACATATCTTTGAGTTTACTCTTTTTACGATGATTTAAACAAAGAAAGTTATCCGCGTGTTAGGTTCAAATGCCACATGTACACGCACATCATCCAATATATGTTGTCTATACTTTCTGCTTGAATGAAGCAACATATGAAGGGGCGTATTGAAAGTATTATACCACATAAAAAATGAAAACATCATATATTAATTAATAGTTTAATGATTGTGGGTCTCTCTCCAACACTTTCATTTACACATTCTCTATCTCTAGGCTCTCAAGCTTTTCTATATACAATGTAATCGTATCTTCTCTATATACAATGTATTCATATCGTTATTTGTATGTAACACACTTCATTTTGACAAACACTTAATCCTTTTCGTACATAATTGTATGTAATTGATTTGTATGACAGATCAACTGTAGTAGCAAATTTAAGGATATAATTACCTTCTTTAAAAAAAAAAAATCAAATAATAACTTCATCAGATAACTTTCATTGATACAACTATATATCAACAAGACGTCCAAATCATCTAGCCCGAGAGGGCAACAAAACTAACACAAGTTAATTATCTAAGGAAAATTACTTGATTAGCAACTCTTGGTTTAATTATTTATCTATTTGAAGTTGTTTCAATCTCAATGACTTATATATAATAACATATTGTAATCATAGCTTGTTAATCAGTTGTAAAATCACAAGTGTCCCACCCTATAGTGGGCATCCCTACAACCATAATTAAATTGATAAGTTGTATTGGTTATAATAATTAATATGAAGTTTTATACAAAAAGTCCTTTCATATAAAAATTATCATATAATTGGATAGTGACATCTTCATGGGGGGTTTATTTTTTATCCTAATGTTTTGGGTAGCATTTTTACCCAATTATAATTTCGAAAGTGGATCATACGTATAGTACATTTGTTTATGTGGTAGTTAGGTATTTAGCAAGTTCGTCACAAACCTATAGATAAAACAGAACAATTAATACGATTCCCATCCATAACACTAGCTAGTGTGCTTTTAGGTGCAACGCAGAACTAATGGGCAGATTCTTATTATATAAGCAAACCAATTTAGAGAATATTATGTTACTCTAATAATGGGTCGACACTCCATTCTCATTGATTTGGAGTCTAATTGCGCTTCTATAATTTATTATGTAACCCTACAAGATCAACTAGCTCATGATGGCATGTTTGAATATTGTTGAAAATAAATTTGAAATTTAAGCAAAGCTCATGTTATGATAATAAATTTGTTAGGTTTTGTTTACTTAATGTTTTTAGGTTTCTATGAAAAACATGTAATTTCATATGTATGATTAAGTTCAAAAAATTTAGGCTAGTTCAAGTTAGTGCAAAGTTGACTACTGTGGCTGAGATCAACTTCATAATTGACCAATGCAATTAAGCTCAGTGAAGATAATATTTTTAGGTATGCATTGCATGCATTATAGTGTTCTCCTGTATACATCATTAGTTGTCATGTATGTAATTCCTCTTAGCTCATCTTTTGAAATTAAGACTTGGGTATTTGCTAGAAAGTTGAAGTACATTGAAGAGGTTATGAGGCTACAGAACCTAGATAATTTGCACATTCATTTATAATGGGCATCATTAGGAAAATCAGCATATGCATCACAATACTTTGTCTAGATGACCAGTCATATAGGCCAAATATTTCTAGCACGAGATTTTTAATCAAGGCACGCGATTTTGCTTATTATAAGTCCAATCATTGGCTACCAAGTGTCCTTTTGACCTACCAAAATGGATGGGGCTCACCAACTCTCTCATTTTACATTTTTCATATGGATTTTTAGATAGAGAAAGAAAGTTCTAGTGAGAGATTGTGCATAAATTAGTTTTTGCTTTTTGGGAGAAGAGTTCATGGGTTCTTGAATTCCGTTTGGGGCTTTCATTGAAATTTTATTTCTCAAATTTTTGTTTAGTGATATGAAGTTTTTATCTCTCATCACTTTCATTGCACCGTTTTGGAAACTTAGTTTTCTCTTTGGTTTATCCGAGAGTGTTCATGGCATGGAAATGAGTTTTCAAGATTTTATTTTGAAAGCTACTTATTTTTGAGAAAATCCGACCATAGCTTTGCACATCAAAGTTTTAGTCTCTCATCTCTTTCATTTGTACCATTTTGGAAAACTTGGTTTCCTATTTGGTTTGTGTAAGAGTGTTCATAGCTTCTGAAAATGTGGTTTTCAAATAGCTTTTGAAATATCCTTCTATTTTTGAAATCTAATTCACCCATTGAAATTTTTTTAGAGTAAATTTACTCTGCATTCTCTACTTGGTGAAGTCTAGGTTTTTCATTGTGAGATTTTAAAAGTTGTAGTCTCTACTTATAGGTGTTACTTGTGAGAGTTTAAAAGTTGTAGTTTTGTGTGCTGAGGTCTTTACTTGGTTTTTTAGGCTTGTAGCTTTATGCTAAAATTTATTTGGGCATGTGTGACTATGAGTGGAGGTACACCTTGTACACTTGATGTTGTCGGTGGACTCCTTTGTATATGGATTATCCCTTTGTAGTTATTGTGCTTTCGCATTTGTGTTAACCCCATGTGGTTATTTGTATTTGTATATTGATTTTTGTGGTGGACGGCCTTTAGGCCCAAATAATGAATACAATCTTTGCCTTTCTCTAAATTTTAAAAATAATAATAATAAAATTTTGAAGGCTAGGCAATTAATAGTCATTTTTTTCTCTTTAAAAAATTAATCACTTTAAGTCAATATCTTTAAATTTCGCAATCATTGTGACTGTTGACCACATTGCCACAATTAAGCATAAACTTCAACAATATAATCAAAGACATCAACATGACATCTAACGTACCAATCCCTTGGTTGTTGTGCTTATCTTGTTGCAGACAAGGTCATTGTTACCACCAAGCACAATGATGATGAGAAGTATGTGTGGGAGTCACTCCGATTCAATGTTTATGGTATGTGGAGTGATGAAGGATCAATTAATTATGCAAATGAAATGATGTAGTTGATGTTGAGTGGTATGGAGTTGTAAACTTATATCGTACCTATTATGCAAATGAAATGATGTAGTTGTTAACTTCCAGTAACTTCCAACTGTTCATTCCCTACAACTGAGTTGATTTCTATGACATAGTATTAACAGTGTACTTCTATGAGATAATATTAAAAAAATTTCAGTAACAAAGCATGCTCTATATTTTGCCTCTATATATAGCTGTGCACTTGAAGTTTATGATATGCATAATGTGATTTTTTACTAGGAATATAGTTCTATGACATAATATTAACAATGTACTTTTTTTTCCTGGAGAGGTATTTCCTTTTGCCTTTGCAATTGTATATGGTGAAACTGTAGACAATTGGAGGTGGTTTCTGCAAAGGATATCGGATGTCTTGCTGAACTTTTTTTGGATTTTTTGTGTGAAATGGTATTAACAATGTTTTTTTTTGTATGAAATTAAATGGTATTAACAATGTTTTTTTTTATGAAATGGTATTAACAATGTTTTTCTATGAAATGGTATTAACAATGTACTTCAATGACATGGTATTAACAATGTACTTCTATGACATGGTTTGTAGAGATTCGGTGGAAAAGGAAGGGCCGTGGGGACATGCCCTTGGTTTTCTTGTTTTTTTTTTTCATACTTAAGTTTGGATTTTTAAAAAAAATCTGGGCTGGGCTTATTTTGGGTTTTTTTTTGTGTTTTTTATATTGGGCTTCTTTTAAGTTAGTTAGTGGTAGCCATGTAATTTATAGGAAATTCAACACTCATTTTGTATGTAGTAAATGGTTTTTGGGTATGTTTCTAAAGTTCATTCCATGTAGGGTTTTTTATATTATAATTTCAGCCCCTATTTTGGGTATATTACTAAAGCTCCCTCGGAGTAATTGGTCCATCATGAACGGTCATGAGTTCGAATCCTAGCATCCGTGTAGTCAGTGACGGATCCAAGATTGTTACTCTATGGGGTCATAATGTTAACGTTCCGATTTTCTTTTTAAGATGAAAGAATGCAAAAAATAAAAAATAAAAAACGCACCAAACTTATTCAAATTAACAAAAACATCATTCAATAAATCAAGCTCATATATGTATTATGTAAACCATAAATTTCATCAATATAATAACACCAACCCAAATAATAAATAAACTCACCCAAAAATAACCCAAACAATAAAATACCTTGAATATACAAAAAGAAAGGAGCACAACGAGTGTTAAATTGTCGACCTTAAGGTCCTTTTCAATTCAACGACCGCTATGGTAAGTGATATCTTTATGCTATTGTCGCACCCCAGACTCGGGGATAGGTGGAAATCCCGCGCCCGGTGCGTGAGAAAATAAAAAGTAAAATAAAATAAAATAAAAAGAAAGCCGAAACATAAAATAAACTTTTCTTATAAAAAAATAGCTCTCAAAAATCTTACAACTTTACAATTAATAAATAAAACTCTAACACTCTCATCGAATTCAGCCTCGACTGGTTTAGTCGTTGTCTTGCCCACTAATTCATCTGAAAAATTAAACAGAGTGAGGGATGAGCAACCACCGCTCAGTAGGGACATGACACCTTACCACAGTAGATTGATATAACTAAATTACGTGACATGCAATCACATAGCCAAATATCACATTAATAATAATAATGCATGAATGTTCTTCATCTACTCCCGTTAATTCATATAACTGGACAAGCAGACCTGCACGTCCCATACCATGCTTATACCACTTGGTCCCGAATGACCATTTATAGAACTAACACCCATCTCAGTCATCCCATAATTTCCCCTTTTGTTAGTCATCTTGTCTAACTCCCTTTCGCCAGTCCCGAATCACCCAAAAAAAACAATGTGCACTGTGGGATCCCTGAGACCTGGTACCTGCCAAGACTTAGACTCAACTACACAAAAGATCCTTCCCATTACCCTCTTTTCCATACTTTCTTTCTCAACCCAATAATTCCAACCATCATCGATAACATATGATCATGATAATTAACAACACATAAACACCCAGTATCAATAATAATAAAATAATAATATCATGCACAATGTAGAGCTCACGAAATTTAATTAGATCAATCCTGTAAAGGCACCCCAAGAAATCCCTACCTCAATTCCAAAGCATTGCTCCAAGTTAAGAAAATACAAGCTAAGCCCCAAATCTCCTCCAAGAATCACCTCTCTCTCTCTCTCTCTCTCTCTCTCTCTCTAAGCTATCACACTGTATGCATGTTATCTATATGTAGTAGCAAACAACTTGTAAATGTAAGCTTTCTATTTATACTAGAATAAACATTCTATCAACACTTAAGTAGTCAGCACGTTTTAATCTTGGTGCCCAAGTAATTTTCCTTCCACTCCAAGTCATTACAAGATGAGAATGTATATTAAGAAGACACGTACTAGTAGAATAATGACTCAACTAAATCTTTCATTAATATCCCAACAGCTTGCAAGTCTAATAGATGACTTGCACAATTGACTTACACGACAAACACAAAGCGAAGGAAAACTATCACCTTCAATTAGTAAATATTTCTCTCTATGACCCACATCAATAACTCTACACCAAGAATTATAATGTTTTAAAACACATTCTAAGACAATAATAATATACACACATATATATATATATATATTAAAACAAAGTCTCTTATTCAATTCAACATATATAAAAATATAAAAAAAAAAAAATTAATAAAATAAAATGCTTATAATTACTGGAATAGTACTATAAACGTAAAACAATATAAATATATATATCCAAGATAATTACTTATATATAATAATGTTTATTCCTCTTTAATAAATATTTTTTAATTTTTTTTTAAATACGGACTCTCACAGCTATCGATGTATACTTTTAGTATTTATAGGTCTATCCAATAGAATTAAAAAAATATTTTAAAAACCCTAACAAATATCTTCCTTTTTTTTTTATAAAAATTTTAAATTTATGTATGCACTTCTATCTTCTCCTTCTCAGTCTTCTTCTTCTTCCTCCCCCTCTCTCTCTTTTCTTCTCCCTCTCAACCACTCCCTCTCTCTCTCTCTCTCTCCTCTTCCTCCCTATTTCTTCTCCCTAGCAGCTTGCATCTTCTTCTCCATAGAGTCATCTCCCATGGCTGCCAAGAGAAACCAAGGACATCCAAGCCATTTCTAGGATTGCCATGGGGTGTTGTCTGACCCCATTGACCCCATGGTGATTCAGTTACTATGTGTAATGTGTGTGAATCTAGTATATTATTGTTTCTTTCAATAGGAAATGTCCTTAAAAAAATGAAGAAAAAAAAAAGCCTAATCAATATATTTCTAAATGCCATTTGTTGGGTAAATATGGATTTTTCATTTTTATTGTTTAACTACCTATACATCAGATTCAAGTGTCGGGGTCTACCTCAAAAAAGTTTACAATGCTGACAAGTTAGCTCATTTTTTGAATTGGATAGTTGAACTTTTCTAAATCCCCATATTACCTCTAATAATCTATGTTGCATAGACACGGATATATGACATTGGGACACGTGGATACGGAAAATATCAAAAAATAAAACACGGAGATATGGGATTAAAAGAAATATTTATGTTCATACTTCAATTTCATAAAATAATGCATTGTGAAATCCAAGCTTTCAAAGCCTTTCAAATGTAGCTTATTAATTTAACACGTTAATTATATATATATATTTAAATAATTTAAATAGCAAATAGATTGAGGTGTCCCCACATCCGAAGGGTGGGATTAATCCCCGCTCGGGGTTTGGCTTGTCCCTGGCCACAAAGTGCTTCCAACGGGTTTCAAACCCCTGCCATTGAGACACTAGCTAGGTCATTCACCAATTGGAGGTGACAGTTTGCCAACCGCACCACACCTTGTGGTTGATGGATATCATCTTTGCCAGGGCATCATCTGCACATCATCTTCACTAAAAGGATGGATATCATCTTTTAATGGATTTTTTCTTGTTGTAGGTGAGTTATGAAAACAATACAAAGTTCATAATTCAAATTTTGAATAGTAAAAGATGCAATAAATTAGGATTTTCATTTTTTTGCCACATATATTTCAAGGGGCAAAATGGGCAATATAAAAATGAGGTATAAATGCTAATGGGTCTAGATCAACAAAAGAAAAGATCTAGGTTAAACCTAATAAGAACCAAATTTGTTGGACTTGGATCTAAGGAGCCAAAAGAAAAAAAAGAAAAAAAAAGAACTACATTGATTAACCTAGTTGACGAATTAGCCAATCATATATGCATGTCTCATAATGTGTAGCCGGTTAAAAATAGGTCACGAGGAAATGAAATCCAAGCATGGGAGATATTGGGAATCCTACGTGTAGCCCCCATTTTGGAAAAAAAAAAGGTTTTTTTTATCACAAAACGTCCCTGACGTTTGCAAAACTATCAGATTGCATCCTTAAAGGTTTTTTGTATCACTCATGGTCCCTAACATTAATATGGGTGTTCTTAAATAATCATTCTGTCAAAAAAACTTTTAAATTCGGGGATATAATCGTCAAATCAATCCAAAATTATAAAATATATATATAATTTTCATTTCTTCTCAACTCTCCTTCGTCCCTCTCTTCCTCCATTCTCATTTCTTCTCCCCATCTGTGTTGCTGAATTTTCCTCTTATTTTTATTTTTTCCTTCCATCTCCCTCCCTTCTCTCGCACTCTTCGTCTCCTTCCTCCCTTTCTTCTTCCATTCTCATTTCTTCTCCCATCTGCGTGGCTGAAGTTTTCTTTTTTTCCTTCCATCTCCCACCCTATGTCATGTTGATAATTTCCCACATCTTTGGTGTTTGCAAGCTTCTGTTGTTCCAAAATACAATTGCCCACTTCACTGTTTGAGCCAGTTTCTGTGAAAGTTTACCTCTTTGGTGGGTTTGGGCATCATTTGGATCTTAAAGACAGAGATGTCTTTGGCTGTTTTCAGGTGTTTTTGTTTGGTGGGTAGGAAATGAATGTGCTTGAGGAACAAACTGCTTTTGAGATTGGGGTTGTGGTTCCAAAGAGAGATGTGAAGGAAGAAGATAAAGCTTCTGACTGTGTGGAGATGTTGGTAGATGAGTTTAGAAATTTGGGTTTGGTAGTTGAGAGAGTACATGGCGTTGTTGATGAGTTTATGAAGGTTTGTGTTTCTAATTTTGCTCTTATTTTCCTGCCGTGATTTTTCGTTTGGTTTTTCAGTAATTGATTTATATTACGAAGGAGACGAAGAGTGCGAGAGAAGGGAGGGAGATGGAAGGAAAAAATAAAAATAAAAATAAAAGGAAGGAAAATTCAGCAACACAGATGGGGAGAAGAAATGAGAACGGAGGAAGAGAAGGACGAAGGAGAGTTGAGAAGAAATGAAAATTATATATATATTTTATAATTTTGAATTGATTTGACGATTATATCCCCGGATTTAACAGTTTTTTTTGACAGAATGACTATTTAAGAGCACCCATATTAACGTTAGGGACCATGAGTGATACAAAAAAACTTTAAGGATGCAATCTGATAATTTCGCAAACGTCAGGGACATTTTGTGATAAAAAGCCAAAAAAAAAACGTTTTATTGTTACCAGCACTTCATTTTGCATCACAAAGTAGGACAAATCATATATAGAAAAATCAAGAAATACTTTATAGCTTACGTTCCATGGTGGACTGTCCACCTTTCAGATGATCCAACTCACAATTATTCGTGAGCCGCCTCTAAATTTATGCAAATCCTTGGCCAAATCTAAAGCTGTCAGCCTGTCATTCAAGTCAATATTCAATCTAGATCTTTTTCCTTGTTTATCGCTTTTTCTCTCTCTGTCTTTGAGTCTGCGTGTGTGCGTGTGTGGGTTAAGCAATATACTCAGTGGCGGTTCCAGGATTCGAAAGCCGATCGGGCAAAACTTATATTCTAAACTCGTCAACAGGATTGAATTTCATTAATAAACATAAAAAGTTACACATAGTGAGGGGAACGTAATGAGCCTTACCCTCAAATGCATCTATATCTACAAATACATAAACAAATTTACGAAATTTCTGAAACAACTGTCTTTGTGCGAGACCAAAAAAAATTATAGGCGGCTTGGGTTTGTGTGAGACCAAAAAAAAAAAAAACCATAAGTAGTGTAGGTAATATTTTTTTAAAAAAAAGAGAGAAGGAAAAGGAAGAAAAAAGAAAGAGAGAGAAGAGAGAAGATAGAAGGAAAAGAACAAAAAAAAAAGAAAAAAAAAAAAAGAGAGGAGAGATGAGAGAAGGAAAAGTAAAAAAAAAAAAAAAGAGGGAGAGAAGAGAGATGGAAAAGAATGGAAAAAGAGCGAGAGAGAGAAGGAAGAGAAAGAAAAAAGGTTTGTATATGCTTAATTTAAGTGGGGGACATATGTAGTGTAGGTAAGATTTTTTAAACAAAAATTTGGGCCGGGCATGAGTCCAGCCTGCCATAGGCTAGAAACGCCCCTGAATATACCCATTTTTTTTATTAATTTGGGAGAGATAAGAGAAGTGAAGGAAGAGTACTTATAAACAGGGGCGGCCCTGAGGGTGTGCAAGTGGTGCCACCGCACAGGGCTCCTGATTTTTGAGGGCCCCCAAATTTTTTTATGTGTATAATATATCTATATATATAAATAAATGTTATATATATATACTGAGAGAGCAAATTTTTCACACAAATACATTTCTAGTTGTGTTGGTTTGCAGAGCCTCAACTTTCCATTCAGGGCGCGAAAGGCAGAGAATGGTGAAACATTCAAAATACCAAAAAATGCCCTTGGTTAATGTAAACATTAAAAATTGAAATTATTAATTAAATGAGGATAATATGGTAAATTCACAATTTTTCATATTAAAAAAAATTAAAACTAAAAGAAAAATCAAATAATGGATCCTATTTTTATGGAAAACAACTACCCATTATTATTTTTAATTCTAAAATAAATTTTAAATTTTTTTTAAAAAAGCCTCTCACAGGCACGGAAGCGCGTTCGGAGAGGCTAGTCATAATAATTAAAAAGGCAAACACGTTATTTTCTATAAGTAATAATCATCACCAACATCTCTCCTTGGCTCTCTTTTTTAATCCTTTGACAATTTTTTTTTTCAATTTCAAGGATTTTCAACTGACGGCCGAGGTAAAGGGCCAAGTGGCATCAGGGTCTCACGCTTCATTTCATGAAGTAACGCCTCTGACAACAGCGGAAGACCCACTGGCCACAAAAAGCATTTAATGCACGAGGAAAAAAGGAAGTGATTGGAGTAAGGGTATGGTGAGAGAAGAACAGAGTGATTAGGCGCAAACATTCTTATAGCTTGAGAGTTTAGGTCACCAACTGTTAGTCCAGAGCATTAAATGCTTCTCCATGGCTCAAAGCGCAGAACCCACGATCTGAGCGGCGGCCGGGATTTATGGGGTCACACCACCATACTTCATGCTCCCAAATGCCGATTTGACCATCCACTTGCTCTAATCAACCCCACCATGCAGATTTTCAGCCTCGATTGTCCATCCAGAGCTCCTTCTATAAATACCAGGCTCCAACTACATTCAAAGGGTTCAAACACCAAACACAAGCCTCCCACGGAGCAAATTATATTTCCTGTCATTTACTTCTTGTCATTTACGTTCTTGTAATGCCATTTCGATACATTTACTTGTTTTATTAGGAGTAGTGGCAGTTTGTAGAAAAATCCATTCATCAATATATCATACGGCCCTGGGTTTCCAAGGTGCCGGAGCACCATCTTTGTTACTCTTTCACTCATCCCATATATCATACGACCGTCGCCACCCAGCGACGCGCCGGAGCACCACCTAAAATCACCATCAGCACCACCATCAACGACCTTGTAGCTCAGGCCGTGAACCTAACGGCCGAGATTAATTCCTCTCTCGGCCACAATCGTTTTAACTAGAAGTCAGATTTAAACAGACGCATCTTATCTATTCACTTAGCCACATCATCACTCTCAGACGCACGGTAAATCGTGCTGGCACGCCCACGCACAAACCACACGGAGCCAGAAGAAGGACGACCTGTGTTGACGCAGATCCCCTCGGCCCGGAACACCAGGCCGTGAGACTCGCGAAATCACCAACATATATATATATATATATATATATATATATATATATATATATATATATTCTTTAGCAAGAGTATTCTAATTGCCCCAATAATATCTATATTCTTATGTGCAGACATTGCTTGTCCCGTGCGTACGTCCCCATCATTGACTTGACGCTAGGTCTTCAATTACTCATGTAGATTTTTTTTTTTTCAAGTGTCCATAGAGATAAGACTTCCGTATATATGGTTCACCTCAATTAAAAATGTGGTTAGTAAAGTGGTACACGATTGTGTTTTGTATATACTTAGATATTTAATTTTACAAAAATAATGCATCCAACTAACTCAACCAAAAAAGTCACATCCAATTAATGATGTTCTTGGAATATTGATACAAAATAAATTAGGTGTTAAAAAGATATTTAATTTTGCAAAAATAATGCATCCAACTAACTCAACCAAAAAAGTCGCATCCAAATTAATGATGTTCTTTGGAATATTGATACAAAATAAATTAGGTGTTAAAAAGATATTTAATTTTGCAAAAATAATGCATCCAACTAACTCAACCAAAAAAGTCACATCCAAATTAATGACGTTCTTGGAATATTGATACAAAATAAATTAGGTGTTAGAAAATATTTAATATCTGAATATGATCTATTAGGACAAAGACACATCGTCACAATCATGGTGATTATTCAAAAGGTGTAACATCTCTGATCCAATTTAATCGATTTAATCAAATTTAATTCTTTTGTGAAATTTCAATTTTGCCCTTGGGAGTAAAGGTACTTTGGTCACTTTAAGAAAAAAAAAACATTTATTGTAGGCATTACATAATGGTGTAAGTTTGTGTTAGCTTATGTGAGGCCCTAGTTTAAGGTTAGCACAGGGCCCTCAAATTCTAAAGACTGGCCCTGAGTGCACCCGAGTTCGATTCACGTAAAAGACAATCTTGAGGCAACCCAATATAATACTCCCCCATTTCCCTCCCTATCAAATGACAAAAATAAAATAAAAAAGATCAAATTGCAAAAAGTAGAATAAAAATTATAGTTGAAAATTTATTACATACAGGACCAGTACAATTTCTTTAAAGAAACGAGGCATATGCAAATGTGACCTAGCTAGCAGCAAAACCACCATAATGACAATTAGGGTCAAATTAAAATTTTGGTTTGTTTTTTTGAAACTTATTGTTTTCGTTGAAAGATAAAAACTACTATGACGTCTGTCAATCACATAATGTTGCAACCACTGTTTAAAGCAGCTTGTCATTTGTCAACACCAACATTCAATATCCCAGCTACTTTCACAACCACATACTAAAATAATAAATACCCGATACAAGGAATTAGTCAGTAATTATGTAGGCAAATGTCATGCTCCCTATTCTTTAGTTAAAATTTAGCTAAAAACACACAAAAGTTATTTTAGGAACTCTATAAAATTTGAACTCCAATCATACTCCCTAAGTTAGGAAGTCATAAATACTATAGTTATTTTTTAATTCAATATGATTGGTTGTTATCTCTATAAAAAAAAAAATAGTTTGTATTAATTAAAAGTTTAAACTATGCATAAAACGAAACATCATTAAATTATAAGGAGCCACTAGGAGTTCTTCCTCTCTTCTCAGATTTAGGAGTTCCTAGAGGTCGCTCTATTTTAGGAGGTGAATAGGGAGAATGGTTGGAGTTGTATTTTTCCAATTCCTTCCTAAAATTTGTCTAAGGAGGTGGTTTAGGAACCCCATTGTGGATGCTTTAAGTGCGAGTAATTATAGCGTACGTAGTATGAGAGTATGTCACATGGTATAACTCGTTTGTTAGAATATATAAGTGGATATTTATTGATATTACATCATAAAAGTGGGAAATATTAACCATATCGCCCATCTATATTATAACACGTGGACGAGTTATAGCAGCCTTGCTACGCAGTAAAGCGTACGTACATGTGGGTTTTTGGCAAGTCATTAGTCACAAACAAGTTTAAACACTTAAATCAATCTCAACCACATGATTTCATTGAAAGAGATCTAACGACTAAGCACCTTATTCCTCAAATGATGACACTGAATCTCTCAACTGAATGCATGGCACTATATATTGTTTGTGCCTAATAAATCTCGGCCGCAAAAGCCGACCGAGGGAACTTCCTCTCGGCCTTAGCACCTGCCCAGGAAAGACAAACATGGCAGGGTGTTGTTCGTTTTCTTTCGTGCAACCAAAATGTGAAGGCGAATTATTCCTTAAACTGACGGCCGAGGTAAAGGGCCAAGTGGCATCGCCACGTGGCATCAGGGTCCCACACTTCATTTTATGAAGTAACGCCTCTGACAACAGCGGAAGACCCACTGGCCACAAAAAGCATTTAATGCACGAGGAAAAAAGGAAGTGATTGGAGTTATGGTGTGAGAGAAGAAAAGAGTGATTAGGCGCAAACATTCTTACAGCTTGAGAGTTTAGGTCACCAACTGTTAGTCCAGAGCATTAAATGCTTCTCCATGGCTCAAAGCGCAGAACCCACGATTTGAGCGGCGGCCGGGATTTATGGGGTCACACCACCATACTTCACGCTCCCAAATGCCGATTTGACCATCCACTTGCTCTAATCAACCCCACCATGCAGATTTTCAGCCTCGATTGTCCCTCCAGAGCTCCTTCTATAAATACCGGGCTCCAACTACATTCAAAGGGTTCAAACACCAAACACAAGCCTCCCACGGAGCAAATTATATTTCCTGTCATTTACTTCTTGTCATTTACGTTCTTGTAATGCCATTTCGATACATTTACTTGTTTTATTAGGAGTAGTGGCAGTTTGTAGAAAAATCCATTCATCAATATATCATACGGCCCTGGGTTTCCAAGGTGCCGGAGCACCATCTTTGTTACTCTTTCACTCATCCCATATATCATACGACCGTCACCACCCAGCGACGCACCGGAGCACCACCTAAAATCACCATTAGCACCACCATCAACGGCCTTGTAGCTCAGGCCGTGAACCTAACGGCCTAGATTAGTTCCTCTCTCGGCCACAATCGTTTTAACTAGAAGTCAGATTTAAACAGGCGCAGCTTATCTATTCACTTAGCCACATCATCACTCTCAGACGCACGGTAAATCGTGCTGGCACGCCCACGCACAAACCACACGAAGCCAGAAGAAGGACGACCTGTGTTGACGCAGATCCCCTCGGCCCGAAACACCAGGCCGTGAGACTCGCGAAATCACCAACATATATATATATATATTCTTCAGCAAGAGTATTCTAATTGCCCCAATAATATCTATATTCTTATGTGCAGACATTGCTTGTCCTGTGCATACATCCCCATCATTGACTTGACGCTAGGTCTTCAATTACTCATGTAGATTTTTTTTTTTTCAAGTGTCCATAGAGATAAGACTTCCATATATATGGTTCACCTCAATTAAAAATGTGGTTAGTAAAGTGGTACACGATTGTGTTTTGTATATACTTAGATATTTAATTTTACAAAAATAATGCATCCAACTAACTCAACCAAAAAAGTCGCATCCAATTAATGATGTTCTTGGAATATTGATACAAAATAAATTAGGTGTTAAAAAGATATTTAATTTTGCAAAAATAATGCATCCAACTAACTCAACCAAAAAAGTCGCATCCAAATTAATGATGTTCTTTGGAATATTGATACAAAATAAATTAGGTGTTAAAAAGATATTTAATTTTGCAAAAATAATGCATCCAACTAACTCAACCAAAAAAGTCACATCCAAATTAATGACGTTCTTGGAATATTGATACAAAATAAATTAGGTGTTAGAAAATATTTAATATCTGAATATGATCTATTACGACAAAGACACATCGTCACAATCATGGTGATTATTCAAAAGGTGTAACATCCCTGATCCAATTTAATCGATTTAATCAAATTTAATTCTTTTGTGAAATTTCAATTTTGCCCTTGGGAGTAAAGGTACTTTGGTCACTTTAAGAAAAAAAAATATTTATTGTAGGCATTACGTAATGGTGTAAGTTTGTGTTAGCTTATGAGGCCCCAATTTAAGATTCGCACATGGCCCTCAAAATCTCAAGATCGGCCCTGCTTATAAAGCGTAGGCCCTGTGTACAAGTGTGACAAAGGAAGTTGGTGAAAAGAGCTCTCTCTCTCTCTCTCAGAGCACAAAGAACAATAGCGCGAAGGTATGCAAGTTTCTTGTAAAAGATGAGCTCTCCTTTCCTTGCCTTTCAGTTTACAATTCTTACTTTATTTGGTATATTTCTTGCTTTCAACTTCTTCCTCTTCTGTGCATGCATGCTTCTCATAATACATGTGCGTACATGCACCTGTTTTTATGAAATATACACGTTACATAAAAATCTATCAATATCGTAACTTTTTTTTCTCCGTGATTCTTAAGTACGTATCGGATGCATTGCGTCAAACTCTTACAAAATATAAATAAGATTGATCCACTGTTATTACTTGATGGTTCAAATGCATTTCGTCAAATAAGGGCGGATCTATTACTAAGCTAGAGTGGGCTCCAGTCTAGGGGAAGATTTTTAAATATTAAATATAGTTAAGTTTATTCCTACTCTAATAAATATTAGCCCACTACACCAAATAAATATAAGAAACTAATAATAGCCCAATTTAAGTAAAGTAAATAATAGCTTTATTTAAAATAAGCTCATTCCTAAAGCATATAGGAAATAATAAACATCAATCCAAACCTATATAAATTTGATTAGAAGTAGAACTCACGCCAAGGCTCTACCAACTTGACCTATCATAATCGTACTGATATTGGTCTACACCCACAGAGAGCAAACATCAAAAAAATTCTTCTAGCCACCCAAAATACCATATTTGAACCTTGAGAGCCTAGATGAAATAGCTCTCCTCTGAAAAATTGGACAATGTGTTTGATTTGATATTTATTTATATTTTGTACTTTTTGGTGTTATATTTGCTTGTAATGTGACTTTGTTTGATTTATGAAATTTTATTTACATTTTTATTCATAGGAAAAAAAGTTATAATATATATCCCCTTAAAAAATATATATTTAGCCTAGCCCTATAAAAATTCCTAGGTCCGCCATTGTCGTCAAATATGTGTAAGACTGTCAAAATTGATGTTAGATTTAACTTGAGAAAAATCTTTTTTTTTTTTTTTGGACGAAACTGAACAAAAGCCTCTCAACAATTTAACCCGAAGTTTTATTAAAGTGGTTTTGGATGCTCCTCGTGCTCTCCCATTGTGGGCCTTCCACAATGGAACTCTGCATGTCGTTTTTTTTGTGTGGGCCCACTAGTACACGAGCTCCCCACACTATTGGAACCTTCGAACCCCCGTACTGGGCGGTCAAGTACCGAATTATTTGGTTCATGTTACTGTCGTCAATGGTAATTAAAAGGGTTTAGGAAAAGGCCAAAGGAGAGAGAAACTTTTTAAAAGAAGCCAAAATGGACAAAATTGCCCTTCTCTATTTTTGGATTTCCTAAGGAATCTTTTACATTTGCATGTCTTTTGTTTGAAAGTTGAGAGGTTTTTTTGTCTTTTTGGAAAAAGCTTTGGCTTTTTCCAAAAGTGAAAGTTTTTGTGTGATCAAAACCTAAATTTCCTTAATTTAAAAGTGTTTGTAGTCCCTATCTCCAGTCTCCTCAGGGTGACAGAGTTGTCAATTAGTTATCGTGACCTCTAAGGATGAGCCACGTGTCTCCAACTAAATCCGCCCCCAATCGCAATGCTGCTTGCTTTTTTCTTCTTCTTCTTTTTCTTGCTTATGCAGATCCCACTACTCGCATGCTTGACTATATACAGTATACTATTGTGATAATGTGCTAAAATGACTGCCTTTACTATGTTTTTGAAAGGGCACTCATAATTGTAATTTGTAAGTAAACAAATTTATTTTAAAACAAATCATCTTACTAACTTTTTTGTTTTTGTTTTTCTTGCTTATGCAGATCCCACTAATCGCATGCTTGACCAAATACACCCCTCTATATACAGATTTTTTTTTCTTGAAAGCATATATATGGTATACTATTGTGATAATTTGCTTAAATGACTATTCTGAAAAGTTTAAATAAATATATATAAATATTTCTTTGTTAAAATTTGACTGCCTTTACAAATTATAATTTGCAATTAATTTGTATGTAAAAACAAATCATCTTTACTAATTTTTTTGTTTTTCTCTTCACTTGCAACTTTTAATTGATACCTTATGCATTATATTTCCTTTCAGCTGGTCTCTAATTGATAAAAGTTTAGATAAGTGTGATGCAATTGGGAATAAAAATTACTAAAAGCTTTGGGTTTAAAGGATAATGATGACTGATAAAAATATGTTACTACACTATAAAGCTAAGTGCGATTCTCAAAAATAATAAAACTAAGGATAAGAGGTTTGTAGCTCAGATTATTAAGAGTATTTATCTTTGCATCTGAAGTCCTAGGTTCGATTCCTCCCTCTCCCAATATCGCTTTTAGTCCAAAGCTTCACCCTTTATACGTTGATTACATGCCAATTATATATATGTAATGCTTTTATGTAGGTAGGAAAATATCAGGAACCTTTGTTTGTTTGTTTGGTTTTTTTGTTCTTTCAATAGGACCTAAATTATGCTGCGGTTATTTCAGTCCTATGAAGAATATAAAATAGCATATTAGGCTTTTTAGGCATTGGATGTTTTTCTTTTCGAAGACATTTGGAATGTTACTTGCCAACTTATCAATCGTTGTCTAAATTTAAGTTGTCAGTTCGATTTAAATTATAGAACATACTAAACTGTTTTATAAGAGAAATTTTCCTTTTAAGTTAGAATTTTTTAAATTTCTTATTTAATGGAAATTTGGTACAAGCACACACAAATAGGAAAAAGAATCCATTTAAAGAAAAATGCTAAAATGTAGCAATTGTCTCTAAATTAAAACCCGACTTTACTTTTGGTCCCTCGCGTACACATACACAACCTTAACTTTGACTCTTAACATAGTAAGTCAGTAAGAGAGCACATAAGTCAAACAACGTGTCTTGCCCACGCATTCCAAGCAAAGTGTAGCAGGTCCTTTGCAAGAACTTTGAATTTCTCGCAAACGTTTTGGTACTTTTTTTTAAGCAAAAAACAAATCATGTTAAAGGTTTGTATTGATTGATGAGTCTACAAAACATCGTAACTGAGGAAGTTTCTATTATCACCGACCCCAAGTCATGCAACTATAAATCTCCCTTCAACGTGTAGTGTCTTTGTGTCACCCTCCTGGGTATATTTTCCTCTTTGTTTTTTTTGTTTTTTTGTTTTTCTTCTCTGTTAAACTGAGCACTTCATTTGGTATATGAGTTAAATTGAGCTTAGTTTGTGAGAGCTGCATTTTTAAAGTGACATCAAAAGCTCAGTTGAATTGACCACATCAAAAACATTTTGAACTTGCAGTATCAACTTAAACATGGCCGAGGAGCAAGATTTGCATGAATCAGTGAGCAAGTGGAAGTTACCTGTTTGTGTTTTCTTCAAAGATGCAAGGTACAGTTTCAATTCTACAATGTTTAATTAGTGCTTTGCTCTCTCTCTCTAATTTACTGCTCTGTGGGCAGCCTTTGCTGTCTCAAATTAAGGTTGATAGGGCCTTCCCTTCTCATTGCTTATTAGTATATGTTTTTTTTGAATTAATTCATTGCAGGCGGGTTTTCAAGTGGGATATTCTTGGTAAGGAGATACTAGAAATTGCATTCCCTGCTGCTTTGGCTGTAGCTTCTGATCCTGTCGCTTCTTTGATTGATACGGCATTCATAGGTCACATAGGTACATACGCTTGCTTTTGCTACCTTGATTTTTTGAAGCACTTAAATTTGGAGGATTCAATTTTTAGGACAGTTTTGTTCATATTTATGTCTGCATGTTCACAATAAGTTACAATTGTATGGTGTTTGGATATTTGTTTCAAGTGGAGCGATTTAAAAACATTAATTTGGGGTTGTATAGGTCCTGTGGAACTTGCAGCAGCAGGAGTATCTATTGCCCTGTTCAATCAAGCTTTAAGAATTACTATATTCCCATTGGTCAGTATTACAACTTCCCTTGTTGCTGAGGAAGATACTGTTGCAAAAATGAACATCAAATCAGAAAAAGGTGAGCAATTGCAAAAGGCAGACATGCTTGATGACTTGGAGAAAGGGGCTGCTGAACCAAATGGTACAGCTAAAGAAAATGGTAAGCATCTGGAAAAGTTTTCAACTGAAAAGAGTAGGATGGAAGAAGCTTCTGCTGAGGATGATGAACATGTGGCGGTGGGAAAAGGTGCACTTGAAGCGAATGGTGAGAGCTCAGACAACGGATTACCTGAAAGCAGTGAAGCAAACAAAGCCATAGCGGAAAATGTTAAGCTCGAGAAGGCAGAGAAGAGTGCTGCTAAAAACAGTGATCCACTAGAAAATGGTACTCTTTCCTCACTCATTCTCTAGCTGTCTGACAGATATGCAAATTGAAACACAGAGATCTAAACATCTTGAATAATAGTATCATTGTGACATTTAGTAATTGTGATTTCTTGATTAGGTTCGAGAACAACAGTTGACAAGCGCCCTTCTGATCTCATGAGCACCAATAAGAAGGCAAAAATCAAGAAACAGAAGCGACACATTGCTTCAGCATCGACAGCACTCATCTTTGGTTTAATAATTGGCCTTTTGCAAGCCATATTTCTCATGTTTACAGCCAAAGTTCTCCTGGGCGACATGGGTGTGAAATCAGTAAGTGATTTATATTTCTTATACTAAGTGCTTTACTAATAAACAAATGAAGATGTATACAATTTGAAGATATGGAAACAAATCAATGAGAAAGAAAACTAAAGAATTAGAACATTTAGGAACTCCCTTAACCCAAAAGGCAGGCTTAATCAACTGACCTTATTAACATTTTTTTTACTTTAAAGATCATTATGGAACGAGGGAAATAATTACAGCTCTTCTTATGGAGCAGGATTCCCCTATGCTAGCCCCAGCACAGAAGTACTTGAGAATAAGATCAATTGGTGTGCCTGCAGTTCTTCTCACACTGGCCATGCAAGGGATCTTCCGAGGTTTTAAGGATACCAAAACTCCTTTATATGTCGTTGGTAGGCCAAAAAACATATTGTATATAAGTAAAAACCTGTAGCAATGGCCAATTCTTCTTACTACTTAATCTGGTTTATTTGTTTCATTTGTTCGTATCCAGTTGCGGGATATGCAGTTAACATTGCCTTGGATCCACTGCTCATCTTTGTCTGTGGCTTGGGCATCAGAGGTGCAGCTATTGCACATGTTCTTTCACAGTGAGTAGTGTGACCCTTGTCATGGTATTATTTTTATTGTTTCATATTTACAGCTGCTATTGAAGTAGTGTTTGTACATTTGTTTTGATAGAAATAGTGTTTGTACTTGAATATGTTATTTGATGCATCTTTGCTAAGATTAAAATTTTTTATTCGTTTTAGGTACTTGATGGCACTGGTACTCTTCATAATCTTAACAACAAAAATTGATCTCTTACCTCCAAGTATTAAAGATTTGCAGTTTGGTCGGTTTCTGAGGAATGGTAATGAGCTCAATTCTTATTGTACTTGCATAAATGTTACCTCCATCCCTCAATAATCCAAAATTGAGAGTGGAGATTCAGTGAATATGTTATATCACTATTGTTCTTACATACATACATATATAATTCTTACTTGGTTGGCTTCTGTTTAATTTTTATTTTTTTTATGCTTGCTTACAGGTGCTCTGTTGTTCTCTAGGATGGTTGCTGTGACATTCTGTGTGACCTTGGCAGCATCGCTGGCCGCACGGGAAGGTCCAACTCCTATGGCTGCATTTCAGACTTGCCTGCAGGTTTGGTTGACATCATCTCTTCTTGCTGAAGGCTTGTCTGTTGCAGGGCAGGTATTTCTTTTTTCTTTTTCTCCATTTAAACATATATCATCTCGAGTGACTTACAACTATTTTAGTTGCAAGTAAGTAAGCTTCGTAATCAAACAATCTTTGTGTCATTGTCCCCTGCTCTTTAGGCTATTCTAGCATGTGCATTTGCAGAGAAAGACTACAAGAAGGCCGCAGCTACCGCAACCAGGGTATTACAGGTACTTCAGTTTGTACACATAGCAGCAGAGACTATTTATCTATAAACCATTCAGGACTTTAAGTTTATAACTAACCTACTATTTCTTTTTAACAATTTCGTTACATTCTACATTTGCGAAAACAATCAGCATTTTAATTTGTGGAAGAATATTTGTGCAGATGAGCTTTATCCTAGGTGTGGGGCTTGCTTTTGTTGACGGAATTGGTTTGTACTTTGGGGCTGGAATCTTTTCTAGAGATGTTAATGTTTTGCACCTTATAAGGATTGGCCTTCCGGTAAAAAATTTTAGCTCATCTAAAAGCTCTCTCTTTCTCAATATTTTTTTTGAATGATGAAAGAATCTTCAAACTAAATTGTTTTCTATCCATCAGTTTGTAGCAGCCACACAACCGATCAATTCACTGTCTTTTGTCTTTGATGGTGTGAACTTTGGAGCATCTGACTTTGCTTATTCTGCATACTCCTCGGCAAGTCTCTTGTAAACCATTTACCACACTATAAATGACACTACAAGTTTTACAGTTGATATTTCTGAATTCTCTTTTCACAAATTCTGTTACTAATTCTTCAAACCAAATTCTTTGTTCCTTCTCATAGGTTCCGGTGGCCATAGCAAGCATTGCATCCTTGTTCCTTCTCTCCAAATCCCATGGTTTCGTTGGAATTTGGATTGCTTTAACCATTTATACGTCGCTGCGTGCATTTGCTGGTGTATGTAGGTAATTATCTTTTATGTACTTACTTTTCTTTTATCAACGGAAGAGAGATTCGAATTTGAAACCTCTTCCAACACTCGGCACATAATTAGTATCATCACTAATTGATTTTGGACCCTACACTTGCAGGATGGGGACTGGAACAGGGCCTTGGCGCTTCCTCAAGGGTCGATCACCCCCATAGGAATATTTAAGACTCTGTACTCCCATGATTAATTTTTTGCCTTATCGTCTTTTCCTTACTGTTATTAGTATACAGGCATAAAAACTCAACTTTTTTTTTTTGGTGAAAACCAAGGTATCCCCTGCGCGATTGCGGGGACTAACCCTCAAGGTATTGTCGGGCGCAAAGCGGGGATCTCTCCCAACAAAGTTTGCTCTATTCGCAAGCGCCTGGGATCGAACCCAGGACCTCTTGTTTAAAGAATCCAAGCCCCTTCCACTTGGACCAACTCCTGTTGGTTAAAAACTCAATTTTCAATCTGCAATTTTTCCTCCTTTTTCTATCATGGTGGTGACCTGTCCAGGATGTTTGGTGATTACATATTATTGTACTATATAGTCTATAATTTCACATAGTCATTGTATTTGCTGCCCCTCCTCTTTATTTGGGGTAGATGGATTGATTGGAATGAAATGACAACCCCCAGTTTTTACTCTATGCTTTACCAATGAAAATAAAGGAAGCAAATATCTGGTTCCTACCTTCCTCCATCTCTCTATATCATTTATATCATCACTAACTAAAAAAAGAAAAATCTCCCTTGGAGATGCTCTAATGGAACTTTTGGCATTCCAACCAGATTCAGTTCTAAAATGAAATTCAAGCTATTATTACCAATAAAAACTTATTAAAATGAGATTTGACTCCTCACTTTGGTTGCTGTCAAAAATAACGTCAAGGTGCCAGCCTTCAAATCCTTGTCAGCATTAACTCTTCGATTGGAACATTATGTGATGTGAAATTTTACCATTAAAACTCCACCTCGCATTTTAACATCTCGGTTAGAGATGCTTTTATTCAGTTCGTTCACCTATTATTTCTACACACCTATATTCCTAACTTTCCCACCTATATCCCTAACCCTAATCGGGATTTTTTTTTTCATTTCTTTGGATAGTTAGAGATGATAATGTCTATGCCTGCCACCTGCCAGCATCACCTGTCTAAAGTTTAGGTCTTACCTCCTTCATACACTACTAAAGAACAATAATAATAATAATAGAGTTGAGGTGATGGAGTCTCTTTCATCACGTGATAAATTTGACTTCCTTGATTACTTTGACCAACTGACCTCTTGGGAGAGAGACAAGCCGAATCATATCTAAGAGGACAGATGAAAGATGTGTTGTGCGAAAACACTTCCAAGACCTTGTCGTTGATGGACTACGCAACAATCACAACACAAGCTACGCAAAGATAAATCGCACACGAAACCACAAAAGTAAACACACACAAGAACACACAAGAATTTATTGACGTTCAGCGTCGTGCCTACGTCATCTCCAGTGATCCCCGAGAAAATTCACTAGTATGAGAAAAATCCCTTTGGTTACAATAAAGAACTCCCTTTGATCTCTCTCTCTCTCTAGATCTCTTTTTCTCTCACCCTAGGTTTGTATATCTTGAATCTCTACTAAACCCTAGTCTAAAGTACCTATTTATATGTATAGGCCTTTAGCACAATCATACAAGGAATAGGAAACTAAAAAAACTCCCAAAAATTGGCCAAAAACCGACCTGTTTTTAAAATAGGAAATCGCGACCCGCTTGAGCTCCGCAGTCCCGCTCGAGCGCCTGTGCAAAGATGCCTCTGCCGCTCGAGCGCTTGCATGCTGGGCTGCTTCCTTCTTTCCTTCGTTTAGTCGAGCCAACTCCAACAATCTCCACCTTGGCGAGCCTAAACACCTTTGTGAAAACCATTGATCCCTAGAACATCTTCAAACCTCTTGGAAATCGTTCTAGTAACTCCCAAGAGCTCCACCTCAATCTTCAGCATGTAACAAGATTGAGCAAGCTCAAATAAAGTTTGAACTTCTCAGCTGTAACTGGCTTGGTCAAGCAATCTGAAGCGTTCTCATATGTATGAACGTTCTCTATCGCAATGTCCCCATCGTTCACCCAATCCTTTATCCGGTGGTACCGTACATGAATATGTTTGGATCTTCCCTGATACACTTGGTTTTTGGCCAAACATATAGCACTCTGATTGTCACATGTAATCACCACCAGGTCTTGAGCTATTCCGAACTCTTGTGCCAATCTTTGCAACCATAATGCTTCCTTAGAAGCCTCCGTTAGCACCATATACTCTGCTTCAGTAGTAGACAATGCAGTGACTGATTGTAGCACCGCTCTCCAGCTAATCGGTCCTCCACCACAAACGAAAACATACCTTGTGGTGGACCTTCTCTTGTCTAAGTCTCTCGCGTAATATGAATCAACATATCCCAACACACATGCCTTTTTTTGTTGTCTTTCAAACAAAATCTCAAACCTCTTGGTGCCCTTCAAATACCTGAAAATCCACTTCACCGCATTCCAGTGTTGTTTGCCCGTATTTGCCATGTATCTTAAAACTACACTCATAGCTTGAGCCAAGTCGGGGTGTGTGCAAACCATTGCGTACATGAGACACCCTACTGCGCTTGCATACGGAACCTTACTCATCTCATCTTTCTCTTTGTCACTAGAAGGACTCTCTTGGGCACTTAGCCTAAAGTGCTCCGCCAAAGGAGTAGACACAGGCTTGCAATCCAACATATTGAATCTTTCAAGTACCTTAGCTATGTACTTGCTTTGTGATAGACACAACTTGCCCTCATCTCGGTCTCTCCTTATTACCATTCCTAGGATCTTTTGTGCGGGTCCAAGATCCTTCATGTCAAACTCCTTCCCAAGTTGGATCTTCAACTCTTGAACCTTTGACACATCTTGACACGCAATCAGCATATCATCCACATAAAGTAGTAACAGAATGATCTTCCCATCCTTGAACACATGAGAATACACACAACAATCCGATTCACATCTTCTATACCCAATCCGCATCATATAAGTGTCAAAGCGCTTGAACCACTATCTTGGAGATTGCTTGAGCCCATACAAAGACTTCTTCAAACTGCAAACCAGATTTCCCTTACTTGCTTCAACCCTTGAGGTTGACTCATGTAGATATCTTCCTCTAAGTCTCCATGGAGAAAAGCTGTCTTCACATCCATTTGCTCCACCTCTATGTCCCACTGTGCTTCTATGGAGAGCAATAACCGTATAGAAGTATGCTTTACAACCGGGGAAAAGATCACATCATAATCAATTCCTTCCTTATGTAAGTATCCCTTAGCCACTAGACGAGTTTTGAATCTAGGTAGCTCCTTCTCATATATTACTTCCTTCTTCCTAAACACCTACTTGCAGCCAATCACTTTTCTGTCTTTGGGTTTAGGGACAAACTCCCAAACGGAGTTTTGGTGTAGAGATTTCATCTCATCCATCATAGCACTCATCCAACTTTCCCGCTCCGCACTCTCAATTGCTTCTTGGAACGTTGTTGGGTCTCCTTCACTTATGTTTAGAGCATAGTGAACTGCGTCCGTCTCCCATTCAAATCGTTGAGGAGGTTTTTGATGGTTCTCTTGGGCCTGGACCTTGCTATGGATGGCGGCTTCACCTGATCTTAAGCCTCTTCTTCTTCTTCATCTTGAGTCTATTGTTGTTGCCCAAATTCCTCCACCTCAGTGTCAGACTTCACTGCTTCATGGACGCCTCCAATTGGCTGCAAACTCGGAGTACCCCCGAACACTCTACTAAATGATTCTATAACGGTTGTTTCTGTCACAACAACATTCTCCTTCACCTCTGGTTTCTTGACTTTAATCATAGGCATAGTCTTCTCGTCAAAGACAACATCTCTATTGAGTATCTTCTTCCGGTTCATTGGATCCCATAACTTGAAACCCTTCACACCACTCTCAAACCCGAGGAACATGCATTCAAGAGACTTTGGCTTCAACTTGGTTCTCTCATCACTATGTATAAGAGCATAGGCACTACATCCAAATACTTTCAAAATAGAATACTCAATAGACTTGTTAGACCCATACCTCTTTC
Source organism: Prunus campanulata (assembly GCA_034190965.1). Lineage (NCBI taxonomy): Eukaryota > Viridiplantae > Streptophyta > Magnoliopsida > Rosales > Rosaceae > Prunus > Prunus campanulata. The sequence goes on from CM067209.1 coordinate 1,633,007, forward strand.
GCACACTTGAAATCAAGATACTTTGATAGTGACCGGTTAACCAAATAGGAAGCATGGTTAACTGCCTCCGCCCAAAACGCCTCGGGCAAGCCTGCATGAATCCTCGTGCATCTCTCACGCTCCATGAGAGTTCTGTTCATCCTCTTTGTGGCTCCATTATGTTGGGGCGTCTTCTTCAGGGTAAAATGCCTATTGATACCTTCGCTCTTGCCAAACTCCAAAAATTTGCTATCTTTATATTCCCCCCCATTGTCACTCCTAAGGACCTTGATCTTCCTTCCTGTCAGGTTCTCTACTTCTGCCTTCCACACCTTGAATTTTGTGAAGACCTCGGATTTCTCCTTCATGAAATAGACCCAAACCTTCTTAGAAAAATCATCCAAGAAAGTAACATAGTAGCGAGCTCCACCCAATGACTTAACTGGCGCGGGCCCCCACACATCCGAGTGAATATAGTCAAGCACTCCCGTGCTCCTCTTTTCCTTGTCTTGCAGCTTGAATGTCACTTTCGACTGCTTCCCCATGGTACAATACTTGCAGAACTCAAGTTTATAATTGTGCACGCCCTTTAGAAGCTTCCGTTTGTGCAACTCTTGCATGGCTCGCTCACTCATGTGCCCTAGCCTCAAATGTCAAAGCTAAGTATCATCTTATGAGTTCTTCTTGGTAGATATAGTTGCTCCACCGGTCACTGTTGTACCACATAGTCGATACAGGCAGTTAGGTTGAATCTCCATTTTCATAATCACGAGTGAACCCTTCGAAACTATGAGCTTTCCTCCCATACACTTGTACGAATAACCATTCTAGTCAAAAGTACCCAGGGAGATGAGATTCTTCTTCAGCTTAGGTATGTACCTAACCATACCCAATGTTCTAACCACGCCGTCATGCATCTTCACCTTGATTGTACCTATTCCTTCGACTCTACAAATTGAGCCATCCCCCATCATAACTTCGCAGCCATTGTCCGTCTCATATGTGTCAAACCAAGACTTGTTTGAACACATGCGATACGAGCATCCGGAATCCAAAATCCAATCAGAAGCAAAAACCCTGGAAGTAATAGCAAATGCATCAGTATTAACAATGCTATTAGTAAGTAAAAGCTCACCATCGCTCTCTTTTGCAATCTCGGCTTCATCCGGCTTCTTTCCTTTGTTTCTCTTCTCTATCCATGTAGGGCAATTCTTCTTCCAATGATCCTTTGACCCACACTCGAAACAACTATCTTTCGCCTTGGATTTTGACCTTCCCTTATTGCTCTTCTTGCCCTCACGCTTGCTCGATCTACCTCTCTCTCTGGACTTGACCACAAGACCTTCACATTGAGAGACTCCACCGGAATGTTGAACCATTCTGTCATGCGTCAGGATGTCTTGCATGACCTCTTCATACTTCAAGGTTCCCTTCCCGAACATAAGTGTAGTGCGAAAGTGTTTATAAGATGGTGGTAGGAATATCAACAACATCACGGCCTTGTCTTCCGACTTATAAACCTCATCCATTCTCTGCAAGTCAGCAATACGCCTATTAAAGGCGCTCACGTGCTCCATCATGCTTGCACCCTCCTCCATCTCAAGAGAGTGAAGCTCTTTCTTCAAGAAAAGCTTGTTGGACAATCATTTTGACGCAAACATCTTTTCTAGCTTTTCCCATGTTTGCTTTGCGGTGTCTTCCATCGCATTACACAACACCTCATCGGTTAGATGTTGTTCGATGGATCCTCTAGCAAGCTCGTCTTGGTCATCCCAATCTACATCTGTCATGGTTACCGGCTTCTTTTCCTTGCCTTCTAAAACTTTGCTGAGACCCTACTTCTTAAGAACATGCTTCATTCTTCTTTGCCAAAGCTTGAAGTTCTCCTTGCCGGTGAACGGCTTTAACTCCACTTTTGTGCTTGATACCCATTGTGACTTAGTACTGGAACATTCTTCATCCTTGTCGCCTGCCATTTTCAACACACCGCCGCTCTTAAAGTTATAAGAGCACTTGGGCATAAACCAACGCCCGCAGCAACCACGGCTCTAATACCACTTGTTGTGTCAAAGCACTTCCAAGACCTTGTCGTTGATGGACTATGCAACAATCACAACACAAGCTACGCAAAGATAAATTGCACACGAAACCACAAAAGTAAACACACACAAGAACACACAAGAATTTATAGAGGTCTACTCAGGTCATGTAGGCCATTAATTTTTGGGTGAATGGTTGAAAACCCCCCTGGACTATTTGGCTTGTCGAAATGTCCACCCTGAAAAAAAATTTCCAGCCAATTTAGCCTTCGTATTAAATTTAATCGCCAATTTCACCCCCGCCGTTAGGTTTTCCCCAATTGCATCCAAATGCCCGTAAAAAAAACCACGTGAGAGGCTAATATCGTCCTTTCACTGCTCAGCCCTTAGCCCCTTTTGACCCTTCGTTGCAGCCAAAGGGATTCGACAAAAATCAAACCCTTTTGGCTATTGGTTTCAGCCATGGAGATTCGACAGAAACGGAACTAGCCTTTTCGAAATCACCACTTGTAGTGTTTGAAACCACCACTTCTAGCCTTCGTTTCAGCCTCACTTTTCAAGAACAAGAGAAGAAATTGCAGTCAAAGATACGATGCATAGGAATAGACGTGCAGCTTCTACCGAATCAAGTTCAACCACTTTTATTACAGAGGATGATATGGTGCGTGTCTGCTGGTGTGGATTTGAGGCTGAAACGATTGTTTGTTGGTCTGATGAAAATGTAGGGAGGAGGTTATATGTGTGTTGTAGAGAGAAGTATGGTGGTGGCTGTGGTTGGAAGGCTTGGAAGGACCCGATAATGTCTGAGCAGGCCAAACATGTCATATGTTGATTGTTGAGACGAATCAAGTCATTGGAAGAGAAAAGAGCTAAAGAGAAGAAGATTGTGCAAGAGCTAAGAGACAGAGAGAAAAAATTTCGACTTCGGCTGCTGAGTTGTTTGGTTGTAATTTTGTTGTTGTTGACTGTATTAGTTAGCTTTTCATTTGGTTGAATGTAGTGGCTTGTGCATTATTTTGGCTGTGGCAGATTTGGAGGTTCAATGTAGGTTTGGCTGAATGAATTTGGTTGAATGGTTGAATGAAAGGGTTGTTTGTTTTTTGGGTAACTGAAACTTACCATTTGGCACAAGGCAAAATACCCAGAAACTGCAAACAGAGCAGTACAATAAAAGCAAGGCATAAAGCCTACACTAATCCAAGCAGAGCTTAATCTGTGAAACCCTTCAAAATCCAACATTTGAAATCCATGAAATACCATATACAGTTGAAAAATATACTCCAAAACTTCATCTACAACACAATATGTTGAAAAATATACATTCCATCACCTGCAATACATCAAAAACTTCATCTAAAAGAGCCATCTGTTCAAAATATACATTCCAACTGTTGAAATACATCCCATCCAAAATAGCTATCAGTTCAAAATACAGATTCCAACTTCAAAAATAGCCATCAGTTCATACACATTCTACTATGAAATATACATTCCAACATTGCTTAAACATCATCCAAAAGACACTTATGTTCAAAATACACATTCCAACATCTACTAGCCCATCTGTTGAAGCCAAACTACCAAGGCATCCGTTCAAAATACCCATGAAAGCCATCATCTCTTTTACCTCCATGGCCTTGCCCTTTTTGCAGGGGATTTGAACCTTTTCCCTGCTAGCCTGGAACTGTTTTGAGTGGTAACAGCAGACTCAGGTTGTGAGGTTGGACCTGGTTGTGAAGCAAAATTGGTTCCATTTGCTTGGCTAGCAACATTGGTTGGAGCTGTTTGGCTTGCAGTGGCTGTAGTCCTTGTCAACCCTCCTCTAATTTCCGACAAATGAAAATAATCACAATTACAACTCAAATGAGTCCAATTAAAACATTCAATCATAATTTGACATCCTTTACCTGTAATGTAGCAGTCGCTCCAATTCCTCTTCCCACGCATTTTCTTCTTCCTGTCCCTCTTCCTCTCCCTCTGCCTCTTCCGCCATCTGCCCTTCCACAATTAGTAGCATTATGGCCCTCTCCTCCACAGACTGAGCAATGGATTACAATTCCATATCTCCTAAGCTTGGTGGCACCCTTTGGGATCTCATCAACGGGTCTAGTCCTTGCCTTCTTTGGCCTACCACTCTGTTTGTGATACAGTAGGGGTTTGATTGGCGCATGACCTGATTTCCTCCATAAGGTTTGGCTTGGCATTGGTGAAATGTAATTGTTATAAGCCTTATCATAAGCTTCTCTCTTATACACCTTATTGACATAACTCATTGGGCTTCTCTGTTGCCTTAATATTGCAGCCATGGCATGGCAACATGGGATACCACAGAGATCCCATTTTCGACAAAAGCAAGAGTGAGTATTTAGATCAACTGCATATTGCCCACCAAGCATATGGGTGACTTGAAACTTGTTTCCACCTGCATTCTGTGCAATGCATGAGGCACTCTCTTTCAAATTTTTTTCAATAATCTGAAAGATCCTTGGCCTAACTCTTTGAGGCCATTTCACTTCCTTTTGAAGCATTCACATAAATTGTTCAGCAGTATATCACACTTGCTACCAGTAGTAAAGTGAGACCTGCTCCAATGAATTGCAGGCCTAACCTGAAGCCATGCATGCGCTGGGGCAGATATTTCCATAATATTGTCCATCTCAGCTTCCCACCAAGGAAGTGTTGTACTTCTAGCAGCAGCCCATAGCCTCTGTTTAAGTGACAAACTACCATGCCCAGCAACTTTGAAATTATTGTGCAGATGCCTTACACAATGCCTATGTTCAGCATCCGGCTTTAAAGCCTCAATTGCCTGCCCCAATCCTTTTTGTTTGTCAGTGATAAAAACCCACCCATTTCCAGTGCCTCTTACCCCAACATCATTGAAGAATATATCTAAAAACCATGTCCATGTGTCTCTGTTTTCTATCTCCACAACAGCAAAAGCTATTGGGAACATGCCATTATTGGCATCAATCCTAACAGCACTTAAAAGTTGTCCTGGATGTTGTCCTTTGATGAAAGCGCCATCAAAACCAACCATGGTTCTACATCCTTCAACAAACCCCTTCCTCAGTTGAGCAAAACATATATAAAGCCTCTCAAACACTGGACCATCTCCCCGGAATGATGTCTTCACTAAAACTGTGCTTCCTGGGTTTTGCCTCTTAAGCTCCTCACAATAATCCCACAGCTTTGCATATTGTTCTTCAATGCTTCCTTGAATCCTTTCCTTTGCTAAACCCTTTGCCTTGTAGCATTGGTCCCTAGTAACATCTATACTATAATGTTTCCTCACCAATGCCATGAAGTCAGAAACTGACATGTTAGGATTGGTTCTCAGATCCTCATCAAACCTTTTAGCCAACCACTGTGAAGTGGCAAACCTAGTTCTTTGAGATCTGCCGCATGTATGAATTGGATGGAATGTCTTCACTCTAACAGTGGGTCCTTTCCCAACATGTGCAGCATACAATAACCAAGGACAATCTTCAAGTTTATCTGCAGATTCATCTTCACCCTCTTCACTCTTACCATTCCTCTTACTCTTATGACTCTGCCTCTTTGCCTTTTCACCCTTACCATGCCTCTTTGCCTTTTCACCCTCATTATTACCATCACATACCAGCCTCACTCTATTAGGCTCATTCTTCACATATCTTATTCTTCTAGCACACTTGCATGCATAGTACTTTAGGGCCTCTCTACATTCCTGCATATTTGGGAACTCCAAACCCAAGTGGAATTTTGGATCTAAAAGGTCATGATGTTAATTATACTGTTTGAATTTTGGCTGCCTCAAACCTTTTTTCTTGACATCTTCACCTTCACTATCTTCATGCAAACTCTCTAAGTCTGATGTATTATAACCATCAGTGTCACCCTCACCTGGTTCTTGATTTCCATCATCTTGCTCTTCACTTACAACATACCTATGAAAATTCATGTTGTCCTCTTCATCACTTTGCTCAAACTCACTGTCTATAAAATCACCATCTTCTTCGTCATCCTCCCCACCTTCAGGTTCATCACTTTCTACCTCAACTTCCTCTGCCTCACCAAATTCTTCCTCTATCTCAACATCCACGAACTCATATTGCACATTTTCTTCATCAGCATCATATCCAAGAGCAGTGTCTTCGTAATGTTCAGCATTTGCAGAGAATACTAGGGACTCAACATTTAGAGACCTAGGTGTTGGATTTTCAGTTATGTATAACACAAATAGCTGGCTCGGTTTCATCAACTTCAATGCTCCAAAATAATCCTTATTTGTCCTAATTTCTACCCAGCCATTTTTCCTATGCTTGTAATAGTATTGAATGTTCTGCTCATCATACCCAAGGTGTTTAACCATTTCAAATAACTCAAGCATTGAAACTTCATCTGCATCTTGCCCATCAATCCATTGTACAATACCTCCCATATATAAACCATCAGCAAAATACCCACCGTGGTGTACTTCAAGTGTGAACATGTCAGGATTAGCTACAAAACAATTAATTTTCTCATTCATTTACTATGCACCCTATACAGTACAATATACATTTACTATCTACCCTATACAGTACACTATATGTTTACTAATTACCATATACAATACCATACAATACAAACTCAGACAAAACTCATACAGAACCCGATAAACAATAAACAAACAACATGCATAGGGACCACATTCACAACCCAACCTAAGTTCAGTCAACAAACAACATCCATAGGGACCACTTTCTTCGAATTTTCTTATGCTTTTCATGAAGTCCACCAATGAAATCCGACAACAACCAAGAATAAAACCCAAACAATTGCATCAAACAAATAAAAAGCTACTTACTGTATTTGGGAGCTTCCCCACCATCTTTGATTTTCATTGTGTTTGTTTACCAAATCACCCTTGTCGAACTCGTACTCTTTCTACCAATTCGAATCTCTCAGTCGCCGTACTCTGTCTTTCTCTCTCACCCTTTTTCGAATCAGTCGCTTTCTCTCTTTCACTCAGCCTTTTTCGAAAAAGTGAACGAACCCTAACTCTAATTTTGGGAATTGACCATACGAAGGAAGCAGTCAAAGGGGCTGAGGGCTGAGCAGCGAAAGGACGATATTAGCCTCTCACGTGCCTCTCATGTGGTTTTTTTGACGGGCATTTGGATGGAATTGGGGAAAACCTAACGGCAGGGGTGAAATTGGCGATTAAATTTAATACGAAGGCTAAATTGGCTGAAATTTTTTTTCAGGGTGGACATTTCGAAAAGCCAAATAGTCCAGGGGGGTTTTCAACCATTTACCCTTAATTTTTTTACCACGAACTAGGGTTTTTAATTTGCAATTTGACTTGTTCAACCATCATTTCATCTGACCAGGGAAGCAGGTCATCAAGTTCACAAGTGCCTATGTATTTGTGGGGCAGTTCTCATGTTCATAAGAGGAAGTTCGTGGTGAACTTGCATCTTGTCATGACCGAGGCTCAGTTCTAGAAGTGGCATGCTAATTTTTCTTCTGCCATACAGGATAACATGCATGTCAAGTTGGTGGAGTGTTCAACAGACAGTACGGCTCGTATGGACCCGAATGATCCTAATGCGAGGATCATCACATTCCAGCCATTCTACTTCTCTTTGGGCTTTCGATTCCTGATGTTGAGGTTTTTCAAGATAGTGTTCCATGCCATGGAGTTTGTTCCTAGTCAGTGTACTCCAAACGTCTACTAGGCAGTCATCTGCTTTGACAGCCTGAATCGCTTATTTAAGCTAGGATTGACTTGTGGGAGTTTTTCTACTTCTTTGAGGTGAGATGCTGCGAGGAATATGCCCAAAATGGGAAGGCTTGATTATGTGTGGAGAACTGACGTATTGGTGGTTAGTAGAAAATAGGAAGGCAAAGCAGATAACGGTTCACAAGTTCCCACCACCTATTGCCCTGGTATGTCATGATCTGTTGATCTGCTTCAATTTCATTTGAATTATTTAATGTGTGGCTAATTGACTTATACCTTCTGCTTGGAGAGCATGACATCATAAAAAAACTCGATCTCGAACCGAACATAGCGAAGGTCCGCCAAGCCATGAACATCCTTGCAAAGTTTAGTGAATGACATTGGTTATTAAGTGAATACCAAAAGAAAGCAGGGGGTCTACCCTCGGCCGAAGATATCGAGAGGTGGAAACTGCATGGCCTCTACTCGGATGATCTGCCTGACTAATGGGAGCAGTCCTCAACCAAACTCCCAACAAAGAGGAAGGCTGCTCCTAATCTTTCCAAAGATGAAGTTGCGACCTCATGAGCAAGAGATGTGCCTCTGTTAAGAAAGAAGCGTAGACTTCCTTCTGTTGTGATCAAGTCTACTTCGAAAGAGATCTAGAATGCTGAGAAGACTAAAGCGGGAACTTCTTCTTCGTCATCTGCTAGGGTTAAGCACCTCATAAGCAAGAAGATTGGTGGCATACAGAACATTCGGGATATTCTGCTCAAGTCTTCAACTGAAAAGCTCAAGACTTGGTACATTGGTGGCAAACCAAGACCTGCTTCATTTGCCAAGAAGCAAAGGGCTGCTGACTTTCCTCACAGGAGTTTGAGTCGCCTGCATTGATCAAGGAATAAGGATTGAACTGGGAAGGTTGCTCCTCTGCCTAGCAATCTCGCGCCATTCGCCAAGTTACTAGAAGTCAAGCATAGAGCTAATCCAACGTCGTTGATTCCCCTCAAGGCGAAGATGGCTAGTCGCCTAGTTCTGCTAAGGATGCATGCATGTCTAATCATCTCAAGAGGAACTTTTTATCGTGCCCGTCAGCTTGCACCATATTGGTTGATCATATACATCAGGCTAGTGATCTTGGCTCATTCTTGACCCTTTCTCCTGAGAAGCAGAAGGAAACGGCTACGGCTTTGCTTCAAAAATGAGTGATTTTTGCTGTTGAGGCTATCCAGAGCTCATTTGTTGTTGCCCCTCTTTTGCTCAGCTCGAGGAGTTGGATAAGAAGAATGCATATTTGACTGGATTGCAAGAGTGGAGCCGCTCCTTGTCATTCTATCGAAGATGAAGATGTCGAGCTATTCTACAATGAGATGTCCCATGCTTAAGATGAGCAGATTAATACTGCGGACATAGAGGCAGTTGAAGAGCAAGTAGCTGATGAGATTGCGACTGATGAGCTTGCAGTTGAAAAGGACGACTCCACGGAGGGTGTAATTGGTGAAGTGGCATAGAAGTTGACAAAAATAAAGCAAAATCCATTATAGAAGCTCAACCACCCCAGAGCAAGAAGGAGCTGCAAAGCCTTCTAGGAAAAATTAACTTCCTAAGAAGGTTCATATCCAATTATGCAGGAAAGATCCAACCTTTCTCTTCCTTGCTAAGATTAAAACAGGAACAGACTTTTAAATGGGAGGAACAGCACCAACAGGCTTTTGAAGAAATTAAGCACTATCTCTCAAATCCGCCAGTTCTGTCCCTACCAAAGAGAGGTAGAGCGCTCAAACTTTATGTGTCTGCGTCAGAAATATCCATTGGAAGTCTATTAGCTCAAGATAACAAGGAAGGAAAGGAACAAGCAGTCTATTATCTGAGCAGGACTCTGACAGAAGTAGAAAGAAATTATTCTGCAATTGAAAGGCTCTGTCTAGCCTTGTACTTCACTACTGTAAAACTCAGACATTACATGCTGCCATTCACCATCTACATCATTGCCAAGACAGACCTAATCAAATACATGCTAGCTCTGACAGAATTGGAAAATGGACCCTAGCTCTGACAGAATTTGCTTTCAGATATGTTCCTCAGAAAGCCGTCAAAGGGCAAGCTGTGGCAGATTTTCTAGCTGACCATCCAGGATAAGAAATTGAGAACATGGATTCTTTAGATATAGCAAATGCAGACCTATTGACAAGAGCTCATACCTGCCTTAACAATCCCCTCTATTCAGTTCACCTCACACCCTGGAAGTTGTACTTTGATGGATCAAAAACCGATGCAGCTTCTGGAGCAGGGATTGTTCTGGAAGAACCATTAGGGATCAGACATTGTTATTCTTTCCAGCTAGACTTCCAATGCACCAACAACAGGGCTGAATATGAAGCTTTAATCATTGGCCTCGAAATGTTGGTAGAATTGGGAATCCAATCTGTGGAAATCCTTGGAGATTCTATGCTCGTTTTAAAGCAGATTGCTGGAGAATACAAGTGTTTGAACCCTTCTCTAGCTGCCTATTTAGTAGCAGCCAGGAATCTTCTGACAGAATTCAGGGAAGCTACTTGGGAACATATCCAGAGAGAAGAGAACTTGGCAGCCAATGAACTGGCTCAGATAGCAACAGGGATACAAATGCCTGAAGACTGTCTGCAAAGGATCATCAAGGTAGGGAAGAAAAGTCTGCCATCTGTTCTGACCAGAGGGATGGAGATAGATGTCAATTCTGCCACAATCACTAAAGGCGACTGGAGGACTCCCATCATAAATTACTTGCAGTATCCACTTCTCCCTTCTGAAAAGAGAGTCAGAATCATGGCTTCAAACTATCTTATGTGGAATGAAGAGTTGGTCCGAAAAAGCAAGGATGAGGTACTGCTAAGATGCTTAGGGAAGAAGGAATACATGAAGGTCATGGGAGAAACCCATGAAGGAATCTGTGGAGCACATCATGGTGGAAGGAAAATGTGTTGGTTAATTAAGAGGTATGGCTACTTCTGGCCGACCATGATGAAAGATTGCATTGATTATTCCAAGGGATGTGAGGCTTGTCAGAGGCACGGCCCAATCCAGCAGGTTCCTTCAGTTCCCATGAAACCAGTAGTCAAGCCATGGCCATTCAGGGGATGGGCAATGGTCTCATTGGCAAAATCTATCCAGCCAGTAGTCAACAACATTGTTTTATCATTGTAGCCACGGATTATTTTACCAAGTGGGTGGAGGCCAAGCCCGTCAAATCTACCACATCTCAAGAAATCATCACTTTCATAGAAGAACAGATTATACAGAGATTTGGCATTCCAGAATCAATTACTACAGACATGGAATCTTCTTTCATATCTGGAGAGATGCTAGATATGGCAGAAGTATTCAAATTTAAGCTACTCCAATCTACTCCTTATTATGCTCAAGCCAATGGACAGGCAGAATCAAGTAACAAGGTGATCATTAACATTATCAGGAAAATGCTTGAAAAGAATCCAAAACAGTGGCATGAGAAGTTATCAGAAACTCTATGGGCATATAGGACTTCGAAGAGAGAGGCAATCGGCATGACCCCATATGCTTTAACTTATGGCCACGATGCAATTCTGCCTATGGAGATAGCAGTCCAATCTCTCAGAATCGCCCATCAACACGAACTGATTGGAGAAGACTACTCTCAAGCCATGATGCTAGAACTGGAGGGATTGGATGCAAGTAGGATTGATACCCTCAACAAACTCTTAGCAGGAAAACAGGCTGTATCAAGGGCCTACAACAAAATAGTTAAAAACAAAAGCTTTGAAGAAGGAGAAACAGTCTGGAAAGCAGTTCTGCCCCTTGGAACACACATAGCAGGTTATGGAAAGTGGTCACCAACTTGGGAAGGGCCTTTCATAATTAACCAAATCCTCGAATTAGGGGCATACAGATTACAGGACCGAGATGGAGAGGTTCATGCTGCACCAATCAATGGCAAGTGGTTGAAGAAATTCTATCCAACTATGTGGGATTCACAAGCTGTCCAAACATATCCTGGGATAGAGAGGCAGCATTTTGAAACTGTTGTTTAAGTTTTGTTCAATTTTGTCTTAAGTGTACTCTTTTAAGTTTTTAATTCTGTTTAAGTTTGCAAAGAGAAATGGAAAATCCGTGAAAATAAATAACTTTCATTTCAAAAATAGGGTCACTTTTGTGACCAAAGCTGTCTTATTACATAACTAAATTTGAAAAGTTAAAATCCTAATTTCCTAAGAGTCTCCTGCAAGCTAGCCTTCTTGATGGATAGTTCCTTTTGGAGCAGCACCCCTTGGTGGATTGAAGCCTCTGCAACTTCCACAGCTGGTCTGGAAGCTGAAACCATGCTCTGCACAAGGAAAGTAGCCTTGGTCTTAGAACTCAGCCCAACTCCCAGTTTACGTTGCACCTCCCTGCGTTCCGCCAACTGCTTTTGAAGCTCCTCAATCTGCTTCTCCAGCCTGTCTGCAACGGCCTTGGCTTCCTTGTACCCTGCAACCATCTGGTCCAGTTCTGCTTTCTGACTCGCGTAATCAGCCAAGTTGGCTGCATGAGTGGCCTTGCAAAGCTCAGAAGTTTTGAAGGAGGGCTTAAGATCTTCATAACGATCATGAAGGTTGAGCACATCTCTAGCCAAGCCAAGACTTATCTCAAGTACAGGCTTAGGAGCCATATTCTGCCTATACAAAAGGTCCAGATCCTTCATCAGTTGATCAACAGCTCCTCTATTTTCGTCCAGCTCCAGCTCAGTAGATTGTCAGATCTTCACCCTCTCCATAGCCTCATCCACCGCTTTGAACTTACCCTTGCTAGGGGTGGAACTGAGCTTCTCCAGCTTATCCAGTTGGGCATCTAAGTCCATAGCTTCAAACTCTGCAAATTCTGGATCAGTAAAGGAAGCTGTGGTAGATGAACCAGGAAGGGACTGGATAGGCATCTACAAAGCCGAAATATAGATTAGCAATAGGCAAAAACAAGAGAAAAGAAAGTCATGGTACAGTGATACTTACAACTACAACGAGAGGGTTCAAAGGGCTGGTCATCATTGCCAATGATCCCGCAATTCCTGCAGTTCTGGGCACATCCACTTGGAAAGAATGATGGTTAGATATACAAGGATGGAGGGGATTACAGGAAAATGGACAAAATTAAACTACAACAGGGAATTACCACAAGGTCAGAGACGGTTGCAGTAACCTCTACTTCAGATTCTAAGGTTGCCTCCTCCACCCTAGACTCTGGGACTGCAACGGGGGACTCTGCCTGCTCCACAGGGTCTGGTCCAAGAGGCTCTGATTCTTCCCCAGCCGCAGTAGAGTGTTCTGCCTCTACATCCTCAAATAAGGCCAGTTCTGATGCAGTCAGTTCTGTCCTTGGGATGTTCTGTTGTTTCTGCACCAAGGCAATGCTTTCCGCTATTACCTCAACATGAATCTCTTCCTAACAAACAAACAAACAGAAGTCAGAAGCTGAGGAAAAGGAAAACAGAAACAGACATAACTATGCAGCTAGAAGACAATCTCACCTCTTCTTCAGCTTCCTTCCCTTTTTCTTTCAAGGGATCCTCTGTTGCTTCTTCTCCTTGCTCCTTCTCCTGCTCAATAGCTTTGAAATCTTCTTCCAGCTCATCATCAGATTCAGGAGTCTCAGCTGGAACAACTGTAGCCCCACCAGACTCGACTCCACTCCTTTTTCTGAGTCTTTTAGGCCTAGTGAGAGGAGGAGGAGAAGGACTTTCAGCTGCACATAACAAATAAAGGTTAGACGAACGGACAAAATAGAGCAGACTAAAGGAAATAATCCTAAACATCAGTCTTACCAAAAGCTGCAGGCTGGACAGCACTGGCTTGAACATAAATACTTTCTTTTCTTTTTCTGCTACCAGAGGGAGTGGCTGCAATAGTTGGTTGTTCTGCCAGATCCTCATCCTCTTCACCACCAGAAGGAGGCTCCAAGTCACCAGCAGCAATGACAGAACTGACTGCATAGGACATAAAAAGAGTCAAGTCAATCAGCAGAAGAATTTTGGAAGGAACGGAATAAACGAAAAGCTTACCAAACACTCCACCAGCCTGGACCGTTTGTTCACCTATGATTTTCTTCATGGAAGGATCTGAAGTAGATAGAATGGATTCTTTTAGAAACCATAATAGAGGCAGAATAGACAAAATACAAATAGAAACAAGAGTTTACCTTCTATGACTTGATCATTGATGTCCTGAATGGACTGTATCATGAAGCCTTTTGCCTCTGCCTCTGCATAAATGATCCCGCAAGTCTAGCCATCAAACAGTACTTTGAGTGCAGTGACCGAGGCTGGCAATCCGCGGATTCTAGCTCTCCACCAGGCGTCAAAATCGGCAGAACTGGAAGAATTTGGCTCCCAGGATGGATAGAGACCATCTAGATTATTGTTGATCTTGTTTACTGCGCACCGAGCGTCCTTGTGCACCTCCAGATTATCTAAGTCCCTCCAGGAAGTGGCACGATTGCAGCTTCTTTAGTATTTAAACGGAATAACCTGGGGACAGCCAAGTTGCCTTGCACAGAAATTGGGATGGTAGACCTCTGCCCCCAAATGATAATTTGGAGGCTTTCCACCCCCATAAGGCAGATCTCATAGCAGGGTTACACTCAGGAATATCTTCCTGAATTCTGTCCTGGCAGTTTCATCTTCTGGCTCCTTTTCAAAAAGCCAGTACCCAGGCTGGAACCAAGGATAGGTTCTTCTGATTACCACCTGCCGTTAAGCTACCGACCTCTTGTTGCAATGCCTGAAGAACATCAAGTATTCTTCAATGGAGCGCTTAGGCACTTCTGCTGACATCAGTTGAAGAGCCAGAACTTGGTCTTCAGGCAAAACTATGTCCGGAAACTGAAATTCTAGGAAGTATACCTGCAGCCAGATCTGGATCATCCAGAATGCACCTGGAGCAGATACGTTCAGTGGATTCTCCATAGTAGTAGTATGCAGGTTCTTGAAAAGATGAGCCAGAACTGTTGGCCCAAGTCCGACGTCAGTATGATTGTGCAGGGCTTCTGCCAAGTGCCTGTACTCGAGCAGAACATCGGAAGAGCGATTTGGGAATACGAATCTGTTCAGCCAATATAGAAGGAACATCATGTGCTGTTGATCCTTATCTTTCTCTGTACTAAATTTTCTCAAGTAGTTGGAAAAGGAGCAGTTCTGGTTGATGGTGGCAGGAGAGATAGTAAAGGGCTTGGCCAGTTTCTCCTGGTTCCTCATTCGATGATAATCACCAACGGCATCAACAGGTCTCCCATGAGGTCTGAACCCAAAGACTTGAGCCATGTCTAGCAGGGTTGGCGCCATTGGACCCACACAGAAATCAAATGTGTTGCTAGCAGAATTCCAGAAACACAAGGCAGCGGCGAGCAGGTTCTCATCCCAGTTAATGGACTGCTTAGACAGCAGGATTACGTCATAGATCCCTGCCCTCCTCCAGTGGGCTCCAAATTCTGGAAGAAGCTTATCAATCCAGTCTGCCCACTTCACATGACTATTCCTCACCTCACTAGACATAAACGAATGGCTCAAATTCTTACTGACCCAAGAATGAGAAGCCAAGGCAGAAGTGCTTTCGAAACACAGAGGAGCTACGGCATCCTTTTTCATCAATTCTGCCAGCTCAGTCGGGACAGAACCAAACCAACGAGGTCCCAGGGTCAGGGTAGTCTCAAATACATGAAGAACGCTCTCACCCAGCTTTTTCTAGATATAAGGATGGAGCCTGCTTCGAACCTCCGTAGCATGAGCATCGATTCCAGTCCCAGTAATGTAATCCGGAGGAACTGAGGAGGAAGAGCTTTGGGCACGAGTCTTTGGAGAAGACATTTTTTCTGGCAAAGAAAGGACTAAGGGTTAACCAAAGAAAAGGGAAGGATTCTGATGAAGTCTGAGAAAATCGAAGGTCTGAGAAAGCAAGGGTTTGAGATGAACAAGAACTGAAGTTTTCAAATTTCTTTTAAAGGACTCGAAATCGTGGGAAGAGGAAGACAGGACGCCACCTGATAGCTGATAATGACTAGCTATTAACTAGATAGTAACCGAACATTTTCCCACGAAGTCTAGTTCATGGTAGGCAGACGTGGCAGACGAGGATGAAAAGGAAAAAACTGGCATGCACAAATTAGTAGCCGAAATCATTAAGTCTGGAACCGTTTAAAAAACGATTCAGACTTAATGGGGGCATTGTTTGGGCCTAAAATTGGCACGCCCAGTCCAAAGTCAAAAGCCCACATCGTTTTTTTCAACAGGCCACCTGTTCGGACCTTGAAAATTGATACACTCAGCCCATAGACGCGCCCAGCCCATTATCAAAATAAACGGGCCGAAGCAATACACTTGGCCCAAATATTGAGGCTGGAAAGCAATCAAAACCGAAGAGAAAATTGGGCTTGAAACCAAAATGGACCTGGCAACTTTTTAAGGAAAGAAAAGAAGAGAAGCCCACAAGAAAAACAGACTCACGTGACCTCTGTTTTGAAAAAGTCAACAATTTTGGCTGGATTGAACAGAGGCAGTTAAAAGAACATCTCTGAAAAAACTCTGCCCAACCTGCTGCCAAAGAGATCAAAACCCGTATTTATTTTCCCAGAGATATTTTCTCTGCTCCAAAAAGGCACCATTTTCAAGGGATAAGCAGACTATGTTTCTATGAAAAGGAGATAAGCGGGAAACAGGGAGTTGTTCAAAAACTGAGAACTTAGCATCATAAGCTTCAGACTCTTGCAAAAGCAGTTGAATTGGGAGAAGGGTATGGCGCCCCATCAAAAATACAGGGAAATGATCACTTCAGGAACTGATGGTTGAATGCTTGCCTGCCAGAAAATGGATAAAACTCCCTTTCTTTTTCTTTTAAAACTAAAGATCTTTTGAGATTGTTTGCCGCCCATTGTTAAAAGAATTAAAACTCCCGCTCCCAAAAACCATTTCTTATAAATACAAGAGAGAGTGAACAGAGTAGGACACAATCAACTCAACCAAAAAACCCAGTCAAAAGACAAACACTCAAAATGATCACTTGATCTAAGAAAATTTTCAAACAGATTCAAACAGATCCAGAATCTGAAACACTTCAATTTCAAAAGCTTCACAACAAGCTTGCAGAATCATCCTGTATTTTTTTTTTTTTTATAGCAAAGACAGTTAGAACACTGCTTCTGATTTAAATCCCAGTATACAAAACAGCAAAACGAGATTTTCTCGTTACAAATTTGGTTCAGCAAAGCCAAGACAAGCAGAGTTTGAGTTTTTTTACAAATATGAAAACCTCAACAAATTTATGGAGAGCCCTGACCAAGCAGCACAGGTACCACAGTACAGTCCCAGCTTAAGTCCAGCCACTTCTGCCCCTATCAGACTGGAGAAGTCCCAGTTCTGCCCATCCAAAAGCCTTCCAGGGCTTTGAAATAGATTAAAGCTCTGCCAAACTAAAGCTTTTGTATCGATTTGAAGTTGAAATCCAACAGTTGAAGCTGTCGAAGATCCAGTCCAGCCCAGGCATACCCAGTCCAGCCCAGAACAGAGGCATCCACCCAGACAGAAATGGAAGCACAGCCTGCTTTTTGTCTTTTTATAGTTAGTTTTCCCTTTTTAAGCTTTCTAAAGGGGAGTTCTGCCTAAAAGCGGTTCACTCTGTTGTTATTGATTCTGGCCAGAACTACCAGTTTTACACTGTGAAAAACTTGTGAAGTCCTCACCAGTCTGAGGCAGGAAAAGAACTTACTTGGGAGATATTCCTCACCCAAATTCACAATCGCTTGTTCAAAGATTAGTAACTTGGGGCGCAAGTTATTTATTTTTAAAGAAGTCCGCTAGGATTTTTATCGCTAGCGGTGGCACGCTCGACACACAAAGAAAGTGAATTTATTGACCAAACATGGTCTTTGGATTAATGGGGAACTTTACCCTACCATCACAGGAAACAAATCAAAACGGGTGAATAGAGGTTTTTCAAGAGAGTGTTCCATGCCATGGAGTGTGTTCCTAGTCAGTGTACTCCGAACTTCTTCGAGGTGAGATGCTGTGAGAAATATGACCTTGTGATAGTTTTTCTACTTACTCGAGGTGAGATGCTGTGAGAAATATGCCCAAAATGGGAAGGCTTGATCATGTGTGGAGAATTGACATATTGGTGGTTAGCAGAAAATAGAAAGGCAAAGCTGATAACGGTTCACAAGTTCCCACCACCTACTGCCCTGGTATGTCATGATCTGTTGATCTACTTCAATTTCATTTGAATTATTTAATGTGTGGCTAATTGACTTATACCTTCTGCTTGGAGAGTATGACATCATCAAAAAACTTGATCTCAAACTAAACATAGCGAAGGTCCGACAAGCCATGAACATCCTTGCAAAGTTTAGTGAATGAGAATGGTTATTAAGTGAATACCGAAAGAAAGCAGGGGGTCTACCCTCGGCCGAAGATATCGAGAGGTGGAAACTGCATGGCCTCTACTCAGATGATTTGCCTGACTAATGGGAGGAGTCCTTAACCAAACTCCCAAGAAAGAGGAAGGCTGCTCATAATCTTTCCAAATATGAAGTTACGACCTCATGAGCAAGAGATGTGTCTCTGTTAAAAGAGAAGCATAGACTTCCTTCTGTTGTGATCAAGTCTTCTTCGAAAGAGATCTAGAATGCTGAGAAGACTAAAGTGGGAACTTCTTCTTCGTCATATGCTAGGGTTAAGCACCTATAAGCAAGAAGATTGGTGGCATACAGAACATTCAGGATATTCTGCTCAAGTCTTCAACTGAAAAGCTAAAGACTTGGTACATTGGTGGCAAACCAAGACCTGCTTCATTTGCCAAGAAGCAAAGGGCTGCTAACTTTCCTCACAGGAGTTCGAGTCGCCTGCATCGGTCAAGGAATGAGGATCGAATTGGGAAGGCTGCTCCTCTGCCTGGCAAGCTCGCGCCGTTCGCCAAGTTACGAGAAGTCAAGCATAGAGCTAATCCAACGTCGTTGATTCCTCTCAAGGCGAAGATGGCTAGTCGCCTAGCTCTGCTAGGGATGCATGCATGTCTAATCTTCTCAAGAGGAACTTTTTATCGAGCTCGTCAGCTTGCACCATATTGGTTGATCATATACATCAGGCTAGTGATCTTGGCTCATTCTTGACCCTTTATCCTGAGAAGCAGAAGGAAACGGCTACGGCTTTGCTTCAAAAAGAAGTGATTTTTGCTATTGAGGCTATCCGGAGCTCATTTGTTGTTGCCCCTCTTTTGCTCAACTCGAGGAGCTGGATAAGAAGAATGCATATTTGACTGGATTGCAAGAGTGGAGCCGCTCCTTGTCATTCTATCAAAGATAAAGATGTCGAGCTATTCTACAATGAGATGTCCCATGCTTAAGATGAGCAGATTAATACTGCGGACATAGAGGCAGTTGAAGAGCAAGTAGCTGATGAGATTGCGTCTGATGAGCTTGTAGTTGAAAAGGATGACTCCACTGAGGGTGTAGTTGGTGAAGTGGCGGTTGAGTCCACGGAGCAATTGGTCGAAGCAAGTGAGCAGACGATTCCAACTGTTGAGCTGGTGACCGCAACTAATGAGCATGTGATCAAGCTAGATGGAGTCGTGGAAGGCATAGCTGACTAGGTTGAAGTTAAGGAGGGAGCTGACCTTAAGTCTCCTGCTGGAGTCTCATAGTAAATGAAGACTTGTTTATCTTTTCATGCTTTGTAGCTTTGTTTTTCTTTTCAATAATTGGTCTCGGTGGAACATCTTCTTTTTGTTTAACTCTGGCAAGTTGGTCACTTTTCTATGAAAATTTCAGTTATTTCTTTAATCAAAATTTGTGCTAAGTCTTGTGAACTGCTTGAGTGGCCTACTGGCATCTTGGTTGGATATCTCCTTTAGGATGCCTACCCACCACTCACTTAAATGGTGCTCTTCTGCATCTCGCTCAAGATGCTTTGGATGTTGTCATATGTCTCCCTTAGGACGCTTTGGTTGCTGTCATGCGTCTCCCTTAGGAAATTTTGGACATTGGCCTGCGTCTCCCTTAAGACTCTTTTGTTATGTCCTATGTCTCTCTTAGGACGCTTTGGACATTGGCAGGCGTCTCCCTTAGGACACTTTGGTTGTTGTCACGCGTCTCCCTTAGGACACTTTGGATGTTGACATGTGTCTCCTTTAGGCAAGGTATTAAATATCGATAATATCCCCGATATTATCCCGATAATATCTGATTTTTGGGGGTCCGATATTTTAACAACTAACCATAGTGTTATTGTCAATATATCGATATTATCCCGATATTATCCCGATAATATCCCGATAATATCGGGAAGATATTTTCAACATTTTTATGAATGATTTGGGCAATATATCGAGATATTATCGATAATATCCCGATAATATCCCGATACGAAACCCAAAAATATTTATATACATGGTATTTGTGAAAACCATTTTACTCCTTCAACACCTTAACCACCATATCACTTATGTTTTTGTGAAAATACTAAAATATTTATATATACATGGTTTTGTTTTGAATTCTTTTTGCAAGAAACAAATTTTCACATGAGATGAGTAGTAACTATGGTTATACTCATAATCAACCATTTCCCTACCCTTCATATCCCATTCCTGTTGGGATGGAATCAAGCGACTCATGGAAAGAATCCGAGACTCAATCTTCAAATGATTTTGCTTATGGACAACGTCAACCAATCTCGGATCCATATGGGTGGCATGTTAACAATTACATGCAAAATTATTTTGGGGATTTATCATTTGATGACTACTCTTCAAAATATACTTACTATACACATAGAGATTATGAAGATAGTGAAAATTTTGAACCTCATAGGAACTCTATGTGGTACTAAGTTACTCATGTATCTTACCATGCAATGTATAAAGTGTAAAATATTGTAGTAATTCATTATATATAAATGATTATGGTGTGTTTAATCTTCTTTCATTAATTACTACATATTTTCTACACTTACAGTATTTGCCAGCTCGCTATATAATCAACTTAAATCAGTTAAATCCATCATGCAATGCATCTCTTTCCAATTTTTTGTGATAAACTAATAGATAATTGACTAAATAAACATCCTGCAAAGTTTCAATAAAAATTTCCAAGTTTTTCTTACAATTTTCGTGGTTTTTATTCACTTTTTTCAGATACCGATAATATCCCGATATTTCCTGCGATATTTCCGTGTTTTTTGACTTCCGATATTTCCGATACCTCCGATATTTAAGACCTTGCCTTTAGGATGCTTTGGATGTTGGCATGTGTCTCCTTTAAGACGCTTTGGTTGTTGTCATGCATCTCCCTTATGATGATTTGGACATTAACATGTGTCTCCCTTAGAACGTTTTAGTCGGTTTCCTACATCTCCCTTACAATGCTTTGGATTGACTTTTTCTCGAACACTTCTTTGGATAAAAAACTGAACTTGCATTGATGTTTGTGTGATTACATTGCTTTATTGAATGAAAACAATTGGATGAAATACTTGCAAAACATCAAAAGTAATCCTTCTTCTAACCAAAGTAGAGAGGTCTTAGTCGCTTGCTAGGAACTAACCTAGAAGCTTCATGGGTAGTACCTTCAGAGGTGATAAGTATTCTACTGTCTCGAGACTTCTTTCCCTTCCAGGGTATCAAGTGTACAACTTATTTTGCCCCTAGATCGGCTGATCATGTAAGGGCCTTTCCAACTAGGCTTCATCTTCTTCGACCCCTGCCTTTGTATTGAAATGAAGGCTTTTCTAAGCACAAGGTCCCCAGGTTGGAATTGTGTAACTTTGGTTTCCGTGGTTTAGACCATCGCTTGTACTACAAAAATCAATTATCAGATACAAACTCCCCAGATACGAGCTAGGTCAATTACCTACAATATACAGTACACTTCCAAATCCACATGATCCCCCTACAAATCGCCTCCCTTTTATTCCCATCCCATCCATCTCTCAATTATTTTTTCTACGCCTTCCTCATCTGATTCATATCATATCAGTCATAAAGAAAATGAAAAAAATTGGACCCTTCTTCTTCTGCTGCTACATGGTTTCGCTTCAGCCATCAACAACATGGACAGTGATGAAATATATGACGCTGCTAGAGTTTTCATTGGCGTCGTCACCATAATCTTACTCATAGTCTTGATCTTTTGCTGCAACCGAAGGCAATCTTCCTAAATAGTGCATGTCATAGCAATTTTTTTTTTGTTTTCCACCCATTGTCATGGCAACACAAGGGCAACCACTATTCACATGAAATATGAGGAAAGTAATTTGTATAGAGTTTTGGTGTGGGAAGTGAAGAATATGGCTAGGTATTAAAAATTCTGAAATTTTTTCCTTTTTTTTTTTTTTTCAATTTTTTTGTTATTTAAATTAGCTGCTGACGTCAGCATTAGGTCAGCTTGCCCAAGCAGCATCCCAGGCAAGTCTTGCCTCTGGACTTGCCCTGGTTGGTTGGGCCCAACTCTTGCCCTAGCAAGACTTAGGCGCTAAAAACCAGATTGGGGGCCTAGTGGGCCTCTTGCCCGAGCTGGGACCTCCCTGTGAAACTGCTCTTAGTTGAGCTCTTCCACCTTCACTCATATGGTCAGAGGTTCGAAACGCCCAGGCACCTAATGAGTATTTGTATAAACTCCCATCCCACAATTGATTGTACTTTTAAAAATAAATTTGAATAAATAAATAAATTAAAAGCATGTTAGAGGCTTGTATTTATTGATGAGTCTACAAAACATCATAACTCGGGAAGGTTCTAGTATCACCGATCCCAACTCATGCAACTATAAATACCCCTTCAGGTTGTAGCGTCTTTGTGTCACCTTCCAGGCGTTAATTCTCAGGCGCTCACATTTTAGCTTCTTCAACATTTGAGCACTTCATTTGGTATATGAGTTAAATTGAGCTTAGTTTGTGATAAAATCACACACCACTAGCAAATATTGTCCTCAACTTAACCATCTACAAAGCCTAGTAAGTTTCGGTTTTTATCACAAAAAGGCCTCGGTGATACTAGTAGTGGAACCATTCATTATATGTTATATTTTATTTAGCCAAGTCCGATGTGGGACTTATATTCTTCAACATCATAAATATTTCGAACTTGCAATATCAACTTAAACATGGCTGAGAAGCAAGATGCATGCACCAGTGAGCAAATGGAAGATGCCTGTTGGTGTTTTCTTCAAAGATGCAAGGTGCAGTTTCAATTTTACAATGTTTAATTAGTGCTTTGCTCTCTCTCTCTCTCTCTCTCTCTCTCTCTCTCTCTCTCTCTCTCTCGGGAGCCTTTGCTGTATCAAATTAAGGTTGATAGGGCCTTCCCTTCTCATTGATTATTAACATTAATATATGGTTTGAAATAATTTATTGCAGGCGGGTTTTCAAGTGGGACATTCTTGGTAAGGAGATCCTAGATATTGCTTTACCTGCTACTTTGGCTACAGCTGGTGATCCTGTCGCTTCTTTGATTGACACGACATTCATAGGTCACATAGGTACGAATGCTTGCTTTTGCATTCTTGACAATTTGAAGCACTTAAGACAATTTTGTTCATATTTATGTCTGCATGTTCACAATAAGATACAATTGTGTATGGTGTTTGGCAATATTGACTAGCTAGTTGATATCGAAATATACGGTGTGATATCTGTTTCAAGTGGAGTGACTTAAAAACATGAATTTGGTTTTGTCTGGGTCCTGTGGAACTTGCAGCAGCAGGAGTATCTATTGCCCTGTTCAATCAAGCTTCAAGAATGACTATATTCCCATTGGTCAGTATTACAACTTCCTTTGCTGCCGAGGAAGATACTGTTGCAAAAATGAACATCAAATCAGAAAAAGGTGAGCAATTGCAAAAGGCAGACATGCTTGATGACTTGGAAAAAGGGGTTGCTAAACCAAATGGTGCAGCTAAAGAAAATGGTAAGCATCTGGGAAATGGAAAGATGGAAGAGGCTTCTGCTGAGGATGATGAGCATGTGGTGGCGGGAAATGTTGAGCTTGAGAAGGCAGAGAAGGGTGCTCCTAAAAACAGTAATCCACTAGAAAATGGTACTATTTCCTCACTCATTCTCTAGCTCTCTGACAGATATGCAAATTGAAACACAGAGATCTAAACATCTTGAATAATGTTATCATTGTGACATTTAGTAATTGTGATTTCTTGATTAGGTTCGAGAACAACGGTTGACAAGCGCCCTTTTGATCTCATAAGCACCAATAAGAAGGCAAAAATCAAGAAACAGAAGCGACACATTGCTTCAGCATCGACAGCACTCATCTTTGGAGCAATACTAGGCCTTTTGCAAGCCATATTTTTGAGAGAATCTTGAAACAAATTGTCTCCCTATCGCCAATGAATTAAACAAAAAATTTGAGCACTATTAGTAAATGAACTCTGCTAATCCATAAGTTAGTGATCGAACTGTGATTGAACTCTGGTAAGAACATAGAACCTAAGGCTGTAATAGCAAATGTAAAACCAAATAAGCGGCACGTAACCAAGACTGGGCATTAACATGTAAACACTAACCCAGATCGGGCATTAACAGAAAACAAACAATTGAATAACGATTGCCTAGGGATTGATATGGCTATCACCAGTCATTATCGTTGCCTTTTGCTGGTTGGTGGCCTTGCTCTGTTGGGTGTACACCGCCAGAGATGATTTCCTGTGCAGCAGACGAGGTTATGGCATCCCAGTCAATATCTTTGTGGACATCTGCAGCGAATCGTCGAAATTTCTCAAAACCTTCGTTGAAAGCCACAGACATTGCCTGGCCATGCTTGTTGCCTCCTTTGTGGATGCTCAAAGATTCGTACGTACCATCCTCCTCTGTCACATGAAAATCCTCTTCTTTGTGCTTTCTTCTTTGAGCACCAATTTTGTGCTTCTCTTTTCTATAACGCGCTTCATTAACTTGCCGCATCAAATAAGCCAACTTCTGCTTAGCTTTGACACACTTTTGAGTCCAATAATAGACCAAGGAGGAGTTGTGTTCCAGTTTGTTCTTCATATCATTTATTTCCACAGTAGGATCATCGGAGTCCCCCTCGATTGCGGAGGAGGTTGGAAGAGGCAGCTGTGGTGGAGGGGACCTTGGATAATCGAGGGCATATTCCATGACCCATCAGAGTCCCCCTAATTCGCATTAGCGCTTGAACTAGCGGACATGTTGAAAAAATCTTTAGATTGGGGGATTCGGCTGAAGGTTTGTATACAAAAAAGACAACTCCAAAGAAGAAATGAGTATCCAATAGCCATAAGAGAACGTTTATATATGAAGTCCGGAAGTTTTCCATTTTTTTGTTCTCTTTTTGTCCCATCAGTTTTGTTTTTTGGGTAAGTAATCAGAGTATTTGATTTAGTTAGGTTCAATTCGAATTGAACCCTCGTATTAATCAACGGAGCCTCTTATGATTAGTTCAAATGTTAGCATACACTTGAATTTTAATTTATCAAGTTTCAATGAGTTCGTAGTAATTTTCGAAATCTTTTCCCGATTTTTATATATTTAGTTATAAATTTTCTAAGAAAATGACAATATAATAATAATTTAGGTTGCAAAGGAAGGATGTGGCAATGGTCACTGACGTACACGTGTGCACCTATTGAAGGGGGATGCGGTCAGTCCTGCCATGTGTCTTATTTCGTTAATTTTGAATTTCTAAATGCAAAATTCTTTAAAAAATGGTAATAAATAGGAGAAAAATCGGAAAAATTGCCCGAAAATTGCTTCCAGCTCCTTGTGCCGTTACAAAATTGGGGGAAGCTATAAATCATCCAAAGTGCCTTTTAAAACTCACTTTCGTACTGAATTTCATCATATGTGACAATACATAGTGTAACTTCATCTTCAGAACATGGTGATATATTTTGCAAAAATTAGAAGTATATTTCCTTAGTGTTCATTATCTAATTTATAATAACACAAGTATCAGTTTCATTTGCTTCATATATAATTATCTGGAAAAATATTTCAGATTTTCTGCTTTCAACTGACACACATAATATGGTTCTTGTAATTTCATTGCTAAAATTATATATTTGATACCAATAAGCAAACCTCTGATACCATTTTACGAACATAATTACCATATAGGAGATCAAATAAATGCTCAAACCCCAAAACTCACCCTATTAGTTAAAAAAGGGGGGAAAGAAAACAGACTTCGAAATAAATTGCTTCAGCACTGTATTTAGTAATTTATTTTTCTGCATAGCAGCATTATTTTATTTAAATGAACCAAAATGGAAGGACAGTAGAGCATGAACCTCATTTGTTAGAATAGGAATTGATTTCAAACCTTTGAGAAGGTGACCTTGAAGAACAACGTAGCGTTTGCGCGAGTAATGTAGCCCAATCCGATTACAACGAACGAGATAAAGCCAACCCTCCAGTATTTGTTTACTTTGCGACATACCCATTTCGCAAAACCTCGATTATGTTTATGGTATCCACCTCTGTTGTTTCTATTCCTTGCCTTTTAGGCATTTTTATTAGACAAAAGATGACTGGACCCGACTCAATTTTCACTTTGGAATTTGAGCCGAACCCTGTGCGTGGCCGACACCTGGCGAGTGTCGGGCACAAACAACCAAATTGCCCTTCTAACTAAAATGCAAGCTTATTTCAAGTTGACTTCTGCCAAAAATTGGACATAGTCTCTCCTGTAAATTGATCATTTCCCAAAAAATTTACCTGTCAAATACGCATATATATATATATATATCCAAACTAGTAACATGCATTCAATTTTTATCCAGACAAACCAACTACAATTAAATGGCCCCAGGCTTCTAGTAAACAAATAAAACGTTCTGCCAACAGAAACGGATTCCAAGATACAACATGAATACATTCATAGATTTCAAAATAACTTAACTGAACAACTTTTCAATCACTTGATCTCGTGGCTGCACTTGATAACTTTAGGTTGCCTATGTACCCTTAACAAGGGATCAAGCCACACGTAGTTCTTTTCAACTTGTCCAATCCTCAGAACAGTTTATACTCAGAATATATGTAGGCCAATCATTGAATTTCCTTTAAATCATAATTCAGTTTATATATAACTTATATGTTATTGGCTTAAATTATATATATATATATTGTAATCCTAAAAAGATAAAGATAAACAAATAAAAATAAAAATAAATTTAAACCAACAAGCTCCAAAGACACTTGTATCCTTGCATCAAAACTCACGTAAGGCTCATATATAATATATATATATATTAACAACTTAATTAGAATATATATATATATATATATATATATATATATATTTCCATCTTTCACTTGTAAAACAATTTGTCGCTTAAGAAAATAATGGTAATTGTATAAAATCCTCAATTTTAGTATAAAAGCATCTAAAAACTTAAATTCTCTCCACCTAAGCGTACCCCCATTCCTGATCCGTCAATTCCATTATTACCGTCAATTCTGATATTTTTCCGTCAATTTCATCCTCGCAGGCCTTGGAAACACAAAGTTAATTGAGCCGCATTCCTCGCAGTTCTTAGAGACACCAAGTCAACCCAAGCCGCAATCCTTGCAGGTCTCGGAGACATCAAGTTAGCCTGAGCCGCAATACTCGCACCACACGGTTCAGGCATCCCCAAAACTCATGGGGCATTATCAGAAATAACCAAATTGTTTCAAGGCCACTAGTGGGTACTCCTATGGTGGGTTAGATTCTCTCAAGAAAAATTATAGGCGGCTTGGGTTTGTGTGAGACAAAAAAAAAGGCTTATTATCACAAAAGGTCCCTAAGGTTTACGAAACTTTCAGATTGCATCCTTAATTTTTTTTTTTGTGTCATTGGTGGTCCTCAAGGTTAGTATGCGTAATCACAAATGGTCCCTGCCGTTAGGTTCCGTCAAAAACTCCGTTAGTTTGCTGATGTGGCATATATATATGTATCACAAAACATCCCTAAGGTTTACACACCTATCACAAATGGTCCCTGCAAATTTTTTAATTTTTTTCATTTAAAATTCATAAAATTTTGGTTTTGTTTTTTAAATCTTATGAATTTTAAATTATTTTAAAATATATATTGTATTTTAAATACACATGACACTATATTATTTTAGATGTGGGCTCCACATATATGCCACATCAACAAACTAATAGAGTTTTAAAAAAATAATTTAAAATTCATAAAATTTAAAAATGAAAAAAACCAAGGGTTTAGGGTTTATAAATGGTCCTCAAGGTTAAAATCCTTATATAAATGATTTTTTTGTTATAAAACTAGATAGGGAAAATATGGAGAGAAATGATATGCTAAGGATAAAGTTTCACCATGTTTATCGTTCTTCATCTTTGATAGAACCACCTATTTATAGGCTTACAAGATAGGAGATTGAATACCATCATTTACAATATACCTATAGGTTACAAGCACTAATTACAAATACTTAGTGCATAGGTTACATAAAATCCAACGGTGGAATACTAAGAGGTATGGTGGTCATCCACCAATTCATGCATTTATAACATTTTTTCATTTTTAAATTTTATGAATTTTAAATTATTTTTAAAAAAACTTCATTAGTTTGTTGGTGTGGCATATATGTGGAGCTCATATCTTCAAAAATATAGTGTCATATGTATTTAAAATACAATATATATATATTTAAATAATATAAAAAAGAAAACCAAAATTTTATGAATTTTAAATTAAAAAATTAAAAAATTTCGCAGGGACCATTTGTGATAAATGTGTGAACCTCATGAATGTTTTGTAATATGTATATATGCCACGTCGGCAAACTAACAGAGTTTTTGATGAAACCTAACAGCAGGGACCATTTGTGATTCCACATACTAACCTTGAGGACCACGAGTGACACAAAAAAACATTAAGGATGCAATTTGATAGTTTCGTAAACCTTAGGGACCTTTTGTGATAATAAGCCAAAAATAATAATAATAACCATAAGTAGTGTAGGTAATATTTTGTGTAGATAATTATAGGCGGCTTGTGTTGGGCTTCTTTTAAGTTAGTTAGTGGCAGTCATGTAATTTATAGGAAATTCAACACTCATTTTGTATGTAGTAAATGGTTTTTGGGTATATTTCTAAAGTGCATTCTATGTAGGGTTTTTTTTTTTATAATTTCAGCCCCGATTTTGGGTATATTACTAAAGCTCCCTTGGAGTAATTGGTCCATCAGGAACGGTCATGAGTTCGAATCCTAGCATCTGTGTAGTCAGTGGCGGATCCAGGATTGTTACTTTATGGGGTCATAATGTTAAAGTTCCGATTTTCTTTTTAAGATGAAACAATGCAAAAAATAAAAAATAAAAAACGCACCAAACTTATTCAAATTAACGAAAACATCATTCAATAAATCAAGCTCATATATGTATTATGTAAGCCATAAATTTCATCAAAATAATAACACCAACCCAAATAATAAATAAACTCACCCAAAAACAACCCAAATAATAAAATACCTTGAATATTACAAAAAGAAGGAGCACAACGAGTGTTAAATCGTCGACCTTAAGGTCCTTTTCAATTCAACAACCGCTATGATAAGTGATATCTTTATGCTATTGATGTATACTTTTAGTATTTATAGGTCTATCAAACAAAATTAAAAAAATATTTAAAAAACCCTAACAAATATCTTCCTCTTTTTTTTTTCTTTTTTTTTTAAAAAAAATTTAAATTTATGTATGCACTTCTATCTTCTCCTTCTCAGTCTTCTTCTTCTTCCTCCCCCTCTCTCTCTTTTCTTCTCCCTCTCAACCACTCTCTCTCTCTCTCTCTCTCTCTCTCTCTCTCTCTCCTTCCTCCCTATTTCTTCTCTGTAGCAGCTTGCATCTTCTTCTCCATAGGGTCGTCTCCCATGGCTGCCAAGAGAAATCAAGGACCTCTAAGCCATTTCCAAGATTGCCATGGGGTGTTGTCTGACCCCATTAACCCCTTGGTGGATCCATTACTGTGTGTAATGTGTGTGAATCTAGTATATTATTGTTTCTTTCAATAGGAAATGTCCTTAAAAAAATGAAAAAAAAAGAAGCCTAATCAATATATTTCTAAATGCCATTTATTGGGT
The DNA here is from genome assembly GCA_034190965.1 of Prunus campanulata. NCBI lineage: Eukaryota > Viridiplantae > Streptophyta > Magnoliopsida > Rosales > Rosaceae > Prunus > Prunus campanulata. The sequence goes on from CM067209.1 coordinate 1,662,796, forward strand.
AAATATGGATTTTTCATTTTTAATGTTAACTACCTATACACCAGATTCAAGTGTCATGTCGAGGTCTACCTCAAAAAAGTTTACAATGCTGACAAGTCAGATCATTTTTTGAATTGGGTAGTTGAACTTTTCTAAATCCCCATATTACCTCTAATAATCTATGTTGCATAGACGCATATATATGACATTGGGACACGTGGATATGGAAAATATCAAAAAATAAAACACGGAGATATGGCATTAAAAGAAATATTTATGTTCATACTTCAATTTCATAAAATAATGCATAGTGAAATCTAAGCTTTCAAAGCCTTTCAAATGTAGCTTATTAATTTAATACGTTAATTATATATATATTTAAATAATTTAAATAGCAAATAGATTGAGATGTCCCCACACCCGAAGGGTGAGATTAATCCCCGCTCAGGGTTCGGCTTGTCCTTGGCCACAAAGTGCTTCCAACGGGTTTCGAACCCCTGCCATTGAGACACTAGCTAGGTTGTTCGCTAACTGGAGGTGACAGTTTGCCAATCACATCACACCTTGTGGTTGATGGATATCATCTTTGCTAGGGCATCATCTGCACATCATCTTCACTAAATGGATGGATATCATCTTTTAATGGATTTTTTTCTTGTTGTAGGTGAGTTATGAAAACAATACAAAGTTCATAATTCAAATTTTGAATAGTAAAAGATGCAATGAATTAGAATTTTCATTTTTTTGCCACATATATTTCAAGGGGCAAAACAGGCAATATAAAAAATGAGGTATAAATGCTAATGGGTCTAGATCAACAAAAGAAAAGATCTGGGTTAAACCTAATAAGAACCAAATTTATTGGACTTGGATCTAAAGAGCCAAAAGAGAAAAAGAAAAAAGAAAAAGAACTACATTGATTAACCTAGTTGATGAATTTGCCAATCATATATATATGCATGGCTCATAATGTGTAGCCGGTTAAAAAAAGTAGGTCACGAGGAAATGAAATCCAGGCATGGGAGATATTGGGAATCCTACGTAGCCCCCATTTTGGGAAAAAAAACGTTTTATTGTTACCAGCACTTCATTTTGCATCACAAAGTAGGACAAATCATATATAGAAAAATCAAGAAATACTTTATAGCTTACGTTCCATGGTGGACTGTCCACCTTTCAGATGATCCAACTCACAATTATTCGTGAGCCCCCTCTAAATTTATGCAAATCCTTGGCCAAATTCTAAAGCTGTCATCAGTGGCGGTTCCAGGATCCGAAAGCCGACCAGGCAAAATTTATATTCTAAACTCGCCAATAGGAGTGAATTTCATTAATAGACATAAAAAGAAAGAGAGAGAAGAGAGAAGATAGAAGGAAAAGAACAAAAAAAAACAAAAAAAGAGAGAGGGGAGATGAGAGAAGGAAAAGAAAAACAAAAACAAAAAAGAGGGAGAGAATAGAGAAGGAAAAGAATGGAAAAAGAGAGAGAGAAGGAAGAGAGAGACAAAAGGTTTGTATATGCTTAATTTAAGTGGGGGACATATGTAGTGTAGTCAATATTCAATCTAAAGCTTTTTCCTTGTTTGTCGCTCTCTCTCTCTCTCTCTGAGTCTGAGTCTGCGTGTGTGCGTGTGTGGGTTAAGCAATATACCCATTTTTTATTAATTTGGGAGAGATAAGAGAAGTGAAGGAAGAGTACTTATAAAGCGTAGGCCCTGTGTACAAGTCTGAAAAAGGAAGTTGGTGAAAAGAGCTCTCTCTCTCTCTCTCTCTCTCTCTCTGTCTCAGTCTCACACACACAGAAAGATGAGCTCTCCTTTCCTTGCCTTTCAGTCTACAACTCTTACTTTATTTGGTATATTTCTTGCTTTCAACTTCTTCCTCTTCTGTGCATGCATGCTTCTCATAATACATGTTTGTGCGTACATGCACCTGTTTTTTATTTAATAATAATGGACATATACATTACATGAAACTACATCGATATTGTAACTTTTTTTTTTCTCCGTGATTTTTAAGTACGTATCGGATGCATTGCGAAAAACTCTTATAAAAAATAAATAAAATTGATCCACTGTTATTACTTCATGGTTCAAATGCATTTCGTCAAATATGTGTAAAACTCTGTCAAAATTGATGTTAGAATTAACCTAAGAAATTTTTTTTTCATAAAATTTTTGGACGTAACTTATACAAAAGCCTCGCAACAATTTAAGCCAAAGTTTTGTTGAAGTGGATTTGGTTGCTCCTCGTACTCTCCTATTGTGGGCCTTCCACAATGGGCTTCCTGCATGTCGTTTTTTTTGTGGGCCCACTTAATACACAAGTGCTCCCCACACTACTGGAACCTACGAACCCCGTACTGGACGGTCAAGTACGGAATTATTTGGTTCATGTCACTGTCGTCAATGGTAATTAAAAATGTTCGTAGGCCCTCTCTCCAGTCTCCTCAGGGTGACAGAGTTGTCGATTAGTTCTCGTGACCTCTAAGGATGAGCCACGTGTCTCCAACTAAATCCGCCCCTAATCTCAATGCTGCTTGCTTAAATGACTATTCTGAAAATTTTAAATAAATATATATAAATATTTCTTTGTTAAAATTTGACTGCCTTTACAAATTATCATTTGCATAATTGTAATTTGTATGTAAAAACAAATCATCTTTACTAATTTTTTTGTTTTTAATTGATACCTTATGCATTATATTTCCTTTCAGCTGGTCTCTACTTGGTAAAAGTTTAGATAAGTGTGATGCAATTGGGAATAAAATTACTCAAAGCTTTGGGTTTAAAGGATAATGATGACTGATAAAAATATGTTACTACACTTATAAAGCTAAGTGCGATTCTCAAAAAAATAGAGCTAAGGACAAGAGGTTTGTAGCTCAGATGATTAAGAGCATTTATTTTTGCATATGAAGTCTTAGTTTCAATTCCCCCCTCTTCCAATATCACTTCTGTTTAAAAAAAAATAAATAAATAAAATTATAAAGCTAACAGATAGATTCAATAAATATTCATCTGAACTAGTTAATTAAGTTTGGGGTTTATAACTCTAGTGGTAGAGCTAAAAAGGATGCAAGTTTTGTTGGTAACTGTAACCCTCTCCTAATGATCATGTGATCATTTTGAATCCTATTTTTTCATGTCTTCCCAAACATCCATCTGAGCCTCTCTTTAATAATTCGTTTCACTCCTTTGTATGAACATGGTGTGTTTTTCCTTTTCTATTTTGTCGACGTATTGGCTATTATATAAAGTTAGTTCTTCTATTTTTGAGACATTTAATGATCATAAGACACGTACACTGGATGCAGTGTCCAATATTCACCTAAACTTTGTTTGATTCTGACTTGTATTAAGAGTATCTTGCTTGGACTAACGGATAGATATAATATCAACTAGTATTTGGTTTAATTGTAGTTATTTTTCTTAGTTTGAGGAGATCTCAGGTTCGACTAACATAAATTAATATGAGGAAATACACGAGAAAGAAATGAAAACGCTTAAAATGGGAGTGTCCTAAAATATAAGATAATTGTTCATCCACTTCTTAATAGGTTTTTTTTTGTCCTTTTAATACAAGCAAATTAAAGAACGAGAGAATCAAACTTAACCATTAAGCGACAAGTCTCTCGCATATCTTAAAAGTTTAAGCTTTTAGAAATAGGACAAAAATCATACCCATCACCTAGTCCATAGCCCTCCATTAAGAATTAAACCAGTCCCATTTAAAAGACAGGTCGAACCTTCTTTTTCCAAGCAAGGTTCACAGAGACATGGACATAAGGATCACTCTCTCTCTCTCTCTCTATAATCTTTTTGTGTGATTTATTTTGAATGATAAATAAGAATTAAGTTTTGTTTGTACAAAATTAGTATATACATTGAAACTTTTAATCCAAAGTTTCACCCTTTATACGTTGATTACATGCCAATTATATATATATATATATATATATATATATATATACACATATAATGCTTTTATGTAGGTAGGAAAATATCAGGAACCTTTGTTTGTTTGTTTGGTTTTTTTTGTTCTTTCAATAGGACCTAAATTATGCTAAGGTTATTGCAGTCCTATGGAGAATATAAAATCACATAGTAGGCTTTTTAAGCATTGGATGTTTTTCTTTTCGAAGACATTTGGAAAGTTACTTGCCAACTTATCAATTGTTGTCTAGATTGGAAGCTTCACAGTCTGGCAAAATTTCATACTAAACTTAAGTAGTCAGTTCGATTTAAATTATAGCACATACTAAACTGTTTTATAAGAGAAATTTTCCTTTTAAGTTAGAATTTTTACAAATTCTTATTTAATGGAAATTTGGTACAAGCACACACAAATGGGAAAAAAAAAATCCATTTAGAGAAAAATGCTAAAATGTAGCAATTGTCCTTAAATTAAAACCCAACTTTACTTTTTGTCCCTCGCATACAGATACACAACCTTAACTTTGACTCTAACATAGTCAAGGTCTTAAATATCGGTTGTATCGGAAATATCGGTAGGCCAAAAACACGGAAATTTTGATGGAAATATCGGGATATTATCGATATCGATAAAAATTGAATAAAAATCACGGAAATTGTAAGAAAAACTTGGAAATTTTTATTGAAACTTTGTAGGATGTTTATTTAGGCAATTATCTATTAGTTTATCATAAAAAATTGGAAGGAAATGCATTACATGATGGATTTAACTGATTTAAGTTGATTATATAGCGAGCTGGCAAACACTGTGAGTGTAGAAAATATATAGTAATTAATGAAAAAAGATTAAACACACCATAATCAAAAGAAATTCACAACAAAAGGAATGGTGATTTGTTTCTGTACACCCCACATCTAGGCCCCAAACAAAAGAAATTCACAACAAAAGGAATGGTTATTTGTGATTATAAACTACATATCAATTGTGACTGGACACATTTTATTTTCTTCTCAAGATTCTTTTATCTACTATACTACTATTTCCTTTAAAATGTTCATAATTTTTTTTTAAAGATGAAATAAGATTTAATAAATAAAAGTTACATAAAAAAAATCATAAACTACTATTTATATAACATTTCTAACAAAAACAGAAAAACAAAAGGCTTAATATGCCAGCAGCCCAAATGCCAAATAACCTAATTAATAACCCAAATCCAATTAATTATAATAACCCTACTTTCTTTTTCTTTTTTTTATGAGAGAAGGGGGTTAAAGAACCCCAAAAGAAAAACCTAACCCTACTTTCTTAACTCAGCCGCCACTCCCATCTTTCCTTTACCTCTCTCTTTTTCTTCTTTTTTTCTTCTTGCCTCACTTCTTTGTGCCGACACTCTCTTATCCTTTTTTCTTCTTCTTCTTTCCTCTCTAACTCATCCTTGCTTCTTTATTCAAGCCTTCTTTCTCCAAATCAGATCAGATCCACTCTACTGCCCAAATCTGCCGACTCCATCTCCTTTCATCTTTTTTGTTTTTGTTTTTTTGGATAGCTCTCTATCTCCATATCCTTGAAGTGGAAAATGAAAATCAGACCCTTGATGTCAAGCTTTGGTGGGTATGGGTTCTCGGCGATACAGGCTAGTAGCAAGTCTCCGATCGAATTGCTCGCCGCGAGATCTCGATATTATCGATAATTTCGATAATATCGAGATATTATCACCGTTTGTGTGTTGAAGTTGTTTGAAAATATCGAGCTCGATATTTCGTCGATAATTTCGGCGACAATATCGATATTCGGACGAAATCTGTTTGGTTTGTTCCCGGTTTATCGGCATGTGAAAAAAACGAAATTATCGCCGAAATTTCGGCGATAATTTCGATTTTTTAGACACTGAACATAGTAAGTCAGTAAGAGAGCACACAATTCATACAACGTGTCTTGCCCACACATTCCAAGCAAAGTTTAGCAGGTCCTTTGCGCCAACTTTGAATTTCTCGCAAAAGTTTTGGTACTTTTTTTTAAGCAAAAAACAAATCATGTTAAAGGTTTGTATTGATTGATGAGTCTACAAAACATCCTAACTTAGGAAGGTTCTATTACCACCGACCCCAAGTCATGCAACTATAAATCTCCCTTCAACTTGTACTGTCTTTGTGTCACCCTCCTGGCGTTAATTCTCAGGCGCTCGCATTTTAGCTTCTTCAACATCTGAGCGACTCCTGGAATAGGGTTGAAATAAATGTTGGCTGCCTGTCTTTTAGTAATTTGATTCACTATTGATGAAGAACAGACAATGCTTGCAGAATTAAAGAAATACAATTTGAGACCGATCGAATAATGCACCTTTGAACATCTCTTGTCTTGTGAGTAGATGTGGTACAAGCTTTACTGGAGTTGAACATCTCTCAGTTGTTGCATTGCATGCATATATATATTTGGTGTTGAAAATATATAAATATAAGAAACTATAAGCACCTGCATGCATATGCATGCAACAGATGGTTCAGAGGCAGAGCTTCAAGACTTACATCCATAAGGTATCTGCTCTGGAACTTCCATCCCATAGTTTGAAGATTTACACCCTAGGTATGAGGCCATGTAAAGAAGCAATGGTATCTATGATGCCATTATAATTTCAAAGGAGAGTATAAAATTGAACGTGCCTCTCCTAAGTGCTGTCATCTGCTATTGGAAGAAAACTTCAAATACTTTTGATTTTGGGCTAAGGCCCATGACTCCCACAATTTTGCATATGGCATCCTTATTTAGGTCGTCCCCATGGAGTAAACATAGACGTTCTTGGGGATTATTAGAGAAAATGGCGAAAAGTGAAGATAATGTAGCCACATACCCATTCATGCTAAACAATTTACCATTATGTCCATAAAAGGCAAAATCAAAATTGGCCAAGCCGCAAATGCTACCTTTTGAATTTTAGGTGAGGGAGTTAAAGAATAAGTTGAGAAATTTTGAGCTGTTCTCCAAATAGAACAATAGAAAGGCGGTGAGCATTTCTACACTCCGTTCCCCCCTATCGGTGACTCAGAACACAAACACGCTCATGTTAGGCCCGAGATATTTCCACGCCAAGCCAGCGAGTTTGAAGGCCCTATATAACAGCATGGTCAAAGCCCTTCAACTTTATAACCTTTCGGACCTATATTGGAGTTCGTGGGAAACAAATTTCACTATTCTCAGCCCGAATCCTAAGGTATCTGCTTTTGGAACTTCCACCCCCGAGTTTAAAGATTTACACTCTAGGTATGAGGCCGTGTAAAGAAGCAATGATATCTATGATCCCATTATGCTTTCAAAGGAGAGTATAAAATTGAACGTGCATATGCTAAGTGCCGCCATCTGCTATTAGAATAATACTTCCAATACCTTTGACTTCAGGCTGGGGCCCATGATTCCCACAATTTTGGATATGGCATCTCTATTTGGGTTTTCTCCCCGTAGAGTAAACATATAGGTTCTCAGGGATTATGAGAGAAAAGGGCGAAAAGTGAAGATAATGTGGCCATTGGGCCATTCGTGCTAAACAATTTACCATTGCATCCATTAGAGGTAAATGCTCCTATTTGGATTTTAGGTGAGGGGATTAAAGAACAAGTTGAGTTCGAGCTATTTTTCAAGAAGAACAATAGAAAGGCGATGAGCGCTTCTATACTCCGTTCCCCCTATCGGTCACTCAGAACACAAACACGCTCATGTTAGGTTCGAGATATTTCCACGCCAAGCCCATGAGTTTGAAGGCCCTAGATGCTAGCATGGTCATAGCATGGTCATAGCCCTTCAACCTTATAACCTTTCAGACCTTGATGGCTTCTCTAGGCGGTTCTTTCAACAGTATTAGGATGTGATTAGTGAGGATATTATTGGAATGGTGAAGAGTCTTTTTTTTTTTTTTTTTTTCATTCAGGTCGACTTTTTTTCCCGAAAATAGCTCTGTCGAGAAAGATGATGCAATGGCAGCCAGTCGCCTTATACAATATTGTTTTGAAAATCATTTCTAAGATTTTAACATCCAGGTTAGGGTTGCTTGTTTTCTTTTTGTAGCGAGGGTTTTTAAAACAATTTTATTAGGGGTAATTAACTTAACATTACTTTTTAAAATTGTCTTTTACCAAAGAAAAGTAATGACTCATAAAAAAAATAATATAAAATAGATTAGAGAGTTTAAGCTTTAACAACACTATATACATCATTCGGGTAAATACATATGCCAAACATGATAAGTCCCTCATAGTATATAGGGGCAGCTTTCCAAATATTGAACTCTCATCCTAATTTTTATTTTTCATTTGCAATTAAGGTAGAAATGAATAATTAATTGAAAGGTACAATGTGTTGCTCAAATGTTTTAATAGCATTTGTGTGAGTTAGCTGAGAAAATCTCTTGTTTTTTAACATATGAGATGATGTTTTTTTTTTTCTTCTTTTTGTAGGCTCAAACTTATTTAAAAAAATAAATTGAAATTAAATTAATAAATTATAGTTAATTATAGAGAATAGATATGGCATGGGACTGATGAAGAACAGTTCGTAGGCAATGGAGAGGAGATGGCGTGCTCTGGAATAGGGTTGAAATAAATGTTGGCTATCTGTCTTTTAGTAATTTGATTCATTATTGATGAAGAACGAACAATGCTTGCTAAATTAAAGAAATACAATTTGAGACCGATCGAATAATGCACCTTTGAACATCTCTTGTCTTGTGAGTAGATGTGGTACAAGCTTTGCTGGAATTGAACATCTCTTAGTTGTTGCATTGCATGCGTATATATATTTGGTGTTGAAAATATATAAATATAAGAAACTATAAGCACCTGCATGCATATGCATGCAACATATGGTTCGGAGGCAAAGCTTCAAGATCGGTTACTCAGCCCGAACCCTAAGGTATCTACTTCCGGAACTTCCATCCCCTGATTTGAAGATTTACACCTTAGGTATGAGGCCATGTAGAGAAGCAATGGTATATATGATGCCATTATGCTTTCAAAGAAGAGTATAAAATTGAACGTGCCTCTGCTAAGTGACGTCATCTGCTATTGGAAGAAAACTTCAAATACTTTTGATTTTGGGCTAAGGCCCATAACTACCACAATTTTGGATATGACATCCTTATTTGGGTCGTCCCCATGGAGTAAACATAGACGTTCTTGGGGAGTATGAGAGAAAAAGGCGACAAGTGAAGATAATGTAGCCACATACCCATTCATGCTAAACAATTTACCATTACATCCATCAAAAGCAAAATCAAAATTGGCCAAGCCGCAAAAGCTCTTGTTTGGATTTTAGGTGAGGGAGTTAAAGAATAAGTTGAGCAATTTCGAGTTGTTCTTCAAGAAGAAGAATAGAAAGGCGGTGAGCGCTTCTACACTCTGTTCCCTCCTATCGGTCACTCAGAATACAAACACACTCATGTTAGGCCCGAGATATTTCCACGCCAAACCAGCGAGTTTGAAGGCCCTATATACCAGCATGGTCATAGCCCTTCAACCTTATAACCTTTCAGACCTATATTAGAGTTCATAGGAAACAAATTTCACTATTCTCAGCCCAAACCCTAAGGTATCGGCTTATGGAACTTCCATCCCCGGGTTTGAAGATATACACCCTAGGTATGAGGCCGTGTAAAGAAGCAATGGTATCTATGATGCCATTATGCTTTCAAAGGATAATATAAAATTGAATGTGCCTCTGCTAAGTGTCGTCATCTGCTATTGGAATAATACTTCCAATATCTTTGATTTCAAGTTAGAGCCCATGACCCCACAATTTTGGATATGGCAACCTTATTTGGGTTTCGTCTCCATGGAGTAAACATAGATGTTCTCAGGGATTATGAGAAAAAGGGGCGAAAAGTGAAGATAATGTAGCTACATGCCCATTTATGCTAAATAATTTACCATTGCATCCATTAGAGGCAAGATCAAAATTGGTAAAGATAGCCGCAAATTCTCCAATTTGGATTTCAGGTGAGGGGGTTAAATAACAAGGTGAGAAATTTCGAGCTTTTCTTCAAGAAGAACAGTAGAAAGGCGATGAGCGCTTCTACACTCCGTTCCCCTTATCGGTCACATAGAACACAAACACGCTCATGTTAGGCCCGAGATATTTTCACATCAAGCCAGCGAGTTTGATGGCCCTAGATACCAGCATAGTCAAAGCCCTTCAACCTTATAACCTTTCGAACCTAAAGTGGAGTTCATGGGAAAGAAATTCCACTATTCTCAGCCCGAACCCTAAGTTATCTGCTTTTGGAACTTCCATCCCCTGATTTGAAGATTCACATCATAGTTATGAGGCCGTGTAGAGAAGCAATGGTATCTATGATGCCATTATGCTTTCAAATGAGAGTATAAAATTAAACGTGCATATGCTAAGTGGCGCCATCTGCTATTAGAATAATACTTCCAATACCTTTGACTTCGGGCTAGGGCCCATGACTCCCACAGTTTTGGATATGGCATCTCTATTTGTGTTTTGTCCCCATGGAGTAAACACAGACGTTTTCGGGGATTATGAGAGAAAGGGGCGAAAAGTGAAGATAATGTAGCCACAGGCCCATTCGTGGGCTTGGCGTGGAAATATCTCGGGCCTAACATAAGCGTGTTTGTGTTCTGAGTGACTGATAGGGGGAACAGAGTCAAAGCCCTTCAACCTTATAACGTTTCGGACCTTAATGGCTTCACCGGGAGGTTATTTCAATAGTATTGGGATGTGATTGGTGAGGGTATTATGGAATGGTGAACAGTCCTTTTTTTCATTTGGGTCGACTTTGATCCTGAAAATAGCTCTGTCAAGGAAGATGATGCAATGGAAACCAGTCGCCTTATACAATATTGTTTTCAAAATCATTTCTAAGAATTTAACATCTAGGTTAGGGTTGCTTGTTTTCTTTTTGTTGCAAGGGTTTTTTTTAAAAATATATTATGGGTAATTAACTTAACATTACTTTTTTTACCTAAGAAAAGTAATGACACATAAAAAAAAAATATATAAAATAGGTTAGAAATGTCAAGCTTCAACAACACAAGATACATCATTCGGGTAAACATAGTTCAAATATGATAAGTCTCTCACAGTACATAGGGGCTACAAGCTTACCAAATATTGAACTCTCATCCTAATTTTTTTATTTTATTTACAGCTAACGCAGAAATGAATAATTAATGGAAAGGTACAATGTGTTGCTCAAAGGTTTTAATAGAATTTGTGTGAGATAGCTGAGAAAATCTCTTGTTTTTAACAAAGGAAATTGAAAGCTACTAAATTAGTAAATTATAGTTAATGATAGTGAATAGATATGGCATGGGACTGAAGAAGAACAGTTGATAGGCAATGGAGAGGAGATGGCGTGCTCTGGAATAGGGTTGAAATAAATGTTGGTTGTCTGTCTTTTAGTAATTTGATTCATTATTGATGAAGAACGGACAGTGCTTGCTGAATTAAATACAATTTAAGACTGATTGAATAATGCACCTTTGAACTTCTCTTGTCTTGTGAGTAGATGTGGTACAAGATTTACTGGAATTGAATATCTCTTAGTTGTTGCATTGCATGCGTATATATATATATATATTTGGTATTGAAAATATATGAATGTAAGAAACTATAAGCACCTGCATGCATATGCATGCAACAGATAGTTCAGAGGCAAAGCTTCAAGATCGATAACTCAGCCCGAATCCTAAGGTATCTGCTTTTCTAACTTCCATCCCCTGGTTTGAAGATTCACACCCTAGGTATAAGGCCGTGTAGAGAAGCAATGGTATCTATGATGTCATTATGCTTTCAAAGGAGAGTATAAAATTGAACGTGCATCTGCTAAGTGCCGTCATCTGCTATTGGAATAAAACTTCAAATACTTTTGATTTCGGGCTAAGGCCCATGACTCCCACAATTTTGGATGTGGTATCCGTATTTGGGTCGTCCCCATGGAGTAAACATAGATGTTCTTGGGGATTATGAGAAAAAGGGGCAAAAAGTGAAGATAATGTAGCCAAAGACCCATTCATGCTAAACAATTTACCATTGCTTCAATTAAAAACAAAATCAAAATTGGCCAAGATAGCCGCAAATGCTACCATTTGGATTTTAGGTGATGGGATTAAAGAACAAGTTGAGAAATTTCGAGCTGTTCTTCAAGAAGAAAAATAGAAAGACGATGAGCGCTTCTATACTTCGTTCCCCTTATCGGTCACTCAGAACACAAACACGCTCATGTTAGGCCCGATATATTTCCACGCCAAGCCCATGAATTTGAAGGCCCTAGATACTAGCATGGTCAAAGCCCCTCAACCTTATAACCTTTCGAACCTAGATTGGAGTTCTTGCTAAACAAATTCCATTATTCTCAGCCCGAACCCTAAGATATATGCTTCTGGAACTTCCATCCCCTGGTTTGAATATTTACACCCTAGGTATGAGGTCGTGTAGAGAAGCAACGGTATCTATAATGTCATTATGCTTTCCAAGGAGAGTATAACATTTAACGTGCCTGTGCTAAGTGCCGCCATCTGCTGTTGGAATAATACTTGAAATACCTTTGATTTCGGGCTAGGGCCCATGACTCCCACAATTTTGGATATGGCATCCCTATTTGGGTTTTGTCCCCATGGAGCAAACATAGACGTTCTCAGTGATTATGAGAGAAAGGGGCAAAAAGTGAAAATAATGTAGCCACAGGCCCATTCGTGCTAAACAATTTACCATTGCTTCAATTAGAGAAAATCAAAATTGGCCAAGATAGCCGCAAATGCTCCCATTTGGATTTTAGGTGATGGGATTAAAGAACAAGTTGAGAAATTTCGAGCTGTTCTTCAAGAAGAACAGTAGAAAGGCAATGAACGCTTCTATACTCCGTTCCCCCTATTGGTCACTTAGAACAGAAACACGCTCATATTAGGCCTGATGTAAGATCTCACATTGACCAACGGAGAGGGGGTAATGTGCCTTATAGGTACATGCCCGCCTCCATCTAGCACGAGACCTTTTGGGAGCTCACTGGCTCCGGAGTCATGAAAACTCTGAAGATAAGCGAGTTGGGGCCAGAGCAATCCCAGGATGGGTGACCCACTGGGAAGTTTCTCGTGAGTTCCCAGAAACATAACCTTGAGGGCAAAGAGGGGGGCCCAAAGCGTACAATATCATGCTACAGCGGAGCAAATCCCGGGATGCGACACTCGAGATATTTCCATGCCAAGCCCACAAATTTGAAGGCCCTAGATACTAGCATGGTCAGAGCCCTTCAACCTTATAACCTTTTGAACCTAGATTGGAGTTCTTGCGAAACAAATTCCACTATTCTCAACCCGAACCCTAATGTATATGCTTCTGGAAGTTCCATCCCCGAGTTTGAAGATTTACACCCTAGGTATGAGGTCGTGTAGAGAAGTAATGATATCTATGATGCCATTATCCTTTCAAAGGAGAGTACTAAATTGAACGTGTCTCTACTAAATGCTGCCATATGCTATTGGAATAATACTTCCAATACCTTTGATTTCGGGCCAGGGCCCATGACTCCCACAATTTTGGATATGGCATCCTTATTTGGGTTTCGTCCCCATGGAGCAAACATAGATGTTCTCGGGGATTATGAGAGAAATAGGCGAAAAGTGAAGATAATGTAGCCACAGGCCCGTTTATGCTAAAAAATTTACCATTGCATCTATCGGAGGCAAATTCAAAATTGGCCAAAATAGCCGCAAATGTTCCTGTTTGGATTTCAAGTAAGGGGGTTAAAGAACAAGTTGAGAAATTTCGAGTTGTTCTTCAAGAAGAACAATAGAAAGGAGATGAGCGCTTCCACACTCTGTTCCCCCTATTGGTCACTCAGAACACAAACACGCTCATGTTAGGCCCGAGATATTTCCACACCAAGCCAGCTAGTTTGAAGGCCCTAGATACCAACATGGTCAAGGCCCTTCAACCTTATAACCTTTCAGACCTAGATTGGAGTTTGTGGGAAACAAATTCCATTATTCTCAGCCCGAACCCTAAGGTATCTGCTTCTGGAACTTCTATCCCCTGGTTTGAAGATTTACACACCCTAGGTGTGAGGCCATATAGAGAAGCAATGGTATCCATGATACCATTATGCTTTCAAAGGAGAGTATAAAATTGAACGTGCCTCTGCTAAGTGCCGCCATTTGCTATTGGAATAATACTTCGAATAGTTTTGATTTCGGGCTAGGGCCCATGACTTCCACAATTTTGGATTTGTCATCCCTATTTGGGTTTCGTCCACATGGAGTAAACATAGACATTCTCCTAGATTATGAGAGAAAGGGGCGAAAAGTGGAGACCCCAATCCGAGCTACAAAAAAAGAAATAATAAGGAATAAGAAATATTTTGTGTTTATGGAGTCCTATCAGAATATGCTAGATAAGGAGCAGGAACATGTTATGTTCTTGCTATTTTGGCTAAATAAGTTTATCTGCCCTTGCCCTAAAGGATTTGTAATGAGCGAGGATATGCATATGGCAGAAGCTTTACACAATGAAGATAATGTGGCCATAAGCCCGTTCATGTTAGCCTCAATTTACCATTGCATCCATCAGATCACCACAAAATCAATGGACCTGAATGTCTGTGGTTCCATTTGGATGGTCCAAATATGGCTGCAATAGTATTTCCCTGAAATTGGATTAGATAAATTAACATTTCTGGAGGATGAGATCCCAGCTTTGCGCATCGTCTCCAGCTCCTTTCCATAGAATCAGCAATGGCTCAAAAGAAGTCGAAGTCAAAGGAAAAATCAAAATTGGCCAAGATACCTGCAAATGCTCCCGTTTGGATTTCAGGTGAGGGCGTTAAAGAACAAGTTGAGCATTTTCGAGCTGTTTTTCAAGAAGAACAGTAGGAAGGCGGTGAGTGCTTCTACACTCTGTTCCCCTATCGGTCACTTAGAACACAAATACGCTCATGTTAGGCCCGAGATATTTCCAATTCCACTATTCTCAGCATGAACCCTAAGGTATCTGCTTATGGAACTTCCATCCCCTAGTTTGAAGATTTACACCCAAGGTATAAGGCCGTGTGGAGAAGCAATGGTATCTATGATGCCATTATGCTTTCAAAGGAGAGTATAAAACTGAATGTGCCTCTGCTAAATGCCGTCATCTACTATTGGAATAATACTTCCAATACCTTTGATTTCGGGCCAGGGCCCATGACTCTGAAAATTTTGGATATGGCATCCCTTAATTGATCTTAGGTCTCTCTACCCATTATCAATTGATTTCGAGTGGATGCTATGCTGGATAAGCTAAGACCCTAAAAACTTTGAATTTTAGTGCAAACAAAAGGCAAGACTGAGATCATAGAATTGCATATATATATATATGGCAGAAACCATGGCTCTTCATGGCTCGGGTGTTACAATTAAGATCCTCACCACCCCAATTGTTCAATAAATCTCTTCATCCTCGGATGACGCAAACGCTCTTCGGCCGCTTATATATGTTTTGAATTATATCACATTGAAGCTAGTCTGTTGACCAAACAACGTACTACTATTTTTCGCTATATATTTACCATTTTTCCCCTTAAAAGATTACTGTGATCCGTTGCTCACTATTTTTTTTTCCGTCTTATCCAATCGGCAAGCTAGCATAGCAACAGATAGATTGAAAGAGTCAAATCTAATTCCACAGTCAGCTATCTGCTCGCCCCATTCTAGCTTGGGTTAGCGCTAACAAATTAAGCCATGTATTACCTGCATTTCATGGATGATGGATGTAAAAGCTTTTCATCTTTATTGCTTATAATGGGTACAATGGATGAGGTTGTAATTATATTTGTATATATGTGAGATCTGGTTTGTGAGCATATGATGATGGTAGTGAGGGAGTTGAATTCATAATGTCTTGGTTTGCAAAAGCAAAAGCTATCCTCATATTGGATTAATATCTGTCACCTTACTTTAATTCTATAATCATCACTACCTTACATGGCCAACCTTCTATCTCAATCCATCTCGGGTATCTTTAAAAGAAAGCAATATGTCTCTCTCTCTCTCTCTCTCTCTCTCTCTCTCTCTCTCTCTCTCTCTCTCTCTCTCTCTCTCTCTCTCTCTCTCTCTCTCTCTCTCTCTCTCTCTCTCTCTCTCCTTTTAAACTAATTTTTTAATTTGAAAATCATCATGTGTGTGAACAATTTAAGCGATAAAAAAGGAAAATCAGTAGAGGATAATATTTTGCATCCGATATATTAAAATTTGTTTGAACTCATAATACATAAAACTTGGATTTTAAACTTCAATGCATTAATTAACCACCTTCAAATGTATAAACTGGTTCTTTTTTGCTTTTCTTTTCTTGATGAGCGGGGAGAGGTAAGAAAGTTAAAGATCTCTTATAGCATATAGAGAAGAGAAATACCTGTTAGCTGATGTTACTAGTGACACGTGTCCTTGTTAAGGTGGCAAGTTTGTTAGGCCCTTCACGTGCTTAGTAGTGTGATTAGTGTTAGCGAGATATCCTAGCCCTATTAGGATTTTATTTATTTCCTTTTGTATAGATATTATGTAATTAGGATTCCACTTATTTCTTAGTTTAACCCCACTAGGGTTTGTAACCTTGTATTATAAATACCTCCTTTCAGAGAATGAAATAGATCTGAAAATATTCTACCCATATTGTTTGACTTGGCATTAGAGCCGACTTTCTGGTGACCTGTGTGTGTTGTGCCCACCCGTGTTCTACTATGTGCCCTAATTTCTTTTAGGGTTCTTGTGCCTTTGTCTTTGCCGTGTTCCACTGTGTACTCTGTTGTGTTCGTGCATTTATTGTGTGTGCCTCTACTATGTGCCTGTACTGTCTTCGTGCATCTGCCATATTTATGTATGTGCTGTGTTCGGTTGTATACTCTGTGTGATTTGTTGAGTTTTTGCTATAATCATGGGTGATAATTCCATTGTTGGTGTTGCTGCTGCTTCTGCAAATTTGCGTGCTTCTGCCTCTATTCTAGGTACTGGCTCCAATACTTGGATAATTAACACTGGTACTTCTGATCATATGACTTATGATGCTAAATTTTTTGATGAGTTGTCTCATAACACCCGTGACCCATACATAACTAGTGCTAATGGCTTGCCTCTCCAATTACTGGCGAGGGCACAATCTCTCTCACTCCAACTCTGTCCTTGTCTCGTGCGTTATTAGTTCCCAATATCCATTGTAACTTGTTGTCTGTTGGTCGATTACTTGATACACTTAATGCTTCTACTACTTTCTATCCTACCCATTGCTCTTTTCAGGATCTCAAGACTCATGAGATGATTGGGCATGGTAAACGGATAAGGGGGTTATATTATTTGACATTGCCTTCTGCACTAGTTCGTGATCGTGTCGATAATACTATTCACCATTGCAGTGTCAAAGACAAACAGCAAATTTGGTTATGGCATTGTCGCTTGGGACACCCGTCATTTGGCTACCTTAAGTGTCTGTTTTCATCTTTATTCCACTCCTGTGATGAGTCTAGTTTTAAGTGTGAGAAATGTATTTGGCCAAGAGCCATCGCACTGTGTTTCCTTTGAGTGATAGTAAAGCTGCAAAGCCTTTTGATTTAGTGCATTCTGATGTGTGGGATCCGGCTCGCGTTACTTCGAACGGATTTCGTTGGTTCGTCACATTTATTGATGATTGTACCCGACTTACTTGGGTTTTCTTGCTGAAAAATAAACATGATGTTGCTTCCTTCCTTCCAGAGTTTTGTACTATGGTGTCTACTCAATTTCATGCTCGGATCAAAGTATTCCGGACAGATAACGGAGGTGAGTATGTGAATAATACTTTGGTGGCTTTCTTCCGTGCTCAAGGTATTATTCACCAAACGACAACCCCTTTTACTCCGCAACAAAATGGTGTGTCTGAAAGAAAGAACCAACAATTGCTCGAAGTTGCCCGCTCACTCATGTTGGATATGTCTATTCCCCATCACCTTTGGGGACATGCTGTTCTGTCTGCTGCCTATTTGATTAATCGTACTCCTAGCCGGGTTCTTGATTTCAAGACTTCGCATGATGTGTTTGGTGACCATGTTTCCCCTATCTCCTTTTCCAAGTTGCCCCCTAAAGTTTTTGGGTGTGTTGCTTATGTTCATGTCTACTCTCATCAACGGAGTAAACTTGCTTCGTGTGCTCTCTGATGCGTCTTCATTGGCTATTCTACTACTCAGAAGGGTTATAAGTGCTATCACCCTCATACTCAGAAGGTACATGTTACTTTGGATGTCACTTTTCATGAAGAAGTACCATATTATGTTTCCCTTCCTCTTCAATTCAGGGGGAGAGGGGGAGTGAATTGAAGAGTTTCAGAATGGAAGATGTGGAAGATCTTGGACATGAAGAAGGAATTTTTGGCGTACAGGAAGCGACTGGTCTCGTAGAGGAAGTGACCGGTCGTGATGCAACCTGCCTGGAAATGATCAGTCGCGAAGATGAGACGACTGGTCGCACAGAGAGCGACCAGTCACCTGCCTCGACGAGCGACGACGATACGAGTCCAGCGACCGGTTGCACGGAATTTAGCGACCGGTCGCCAGGTGACCTTTTGGAATTTTTTGGCTCTTCCTCAGAAGGACGTGATGGTTATAATAGCGACTCTCGTGCAAATGAGATTGATACAAGACCCCCCTCTGCCCTGCCGCTGCCCTAATCAACTCGTGATAATAATGAGGTAATTTCTAGTGATGTGTCTACTTATCCATTACCCCCATGCACTACCCGTGAGAAACCTAAAGTATAATATTATCTTGATATACATGCCAAGTCTAAATATCCCATTAGTCATTATGTGTCAACTCATCGTTTATCTAAGTCATATGCATCATATTTGTGTCAATTATCCAGTATATGTGTGCCAACTAAGTTGCAGGATGCTCTATCTGATCCAAAATGGGTAGATGCAATGCATATTGAGATGGAAGCCTTGAACAAGAATGCCACTTGGGAGTTAGTTCCTTTACCAAAAGGGAAAAAGGCAGTTGGGTGCAGATGAGTGTTTACTTTGAAGCACAAAGCTGATGGTTCCATTGACCGTTACAAGGCAAGATTGGTAGCAAAACGGTATACTCAGACCTATGGGGTGGATTACATGGAGACTTTTGCTCAAGTAGCAAAGCTCAATACTGTGTGCGTACTCTTGTCCTTAGCTGCTAACCATAATTGGCCGCTATTACAATTTGATGTCAAGAATGCCTTCCTCCATGGTGACCTCAAGGAAGAAATATAGATGGATCCTCTGCCGGGTATCCTTGTGACCTCTAAGGAGGGTGTGGTGTGCAAGCTATGGAAATCCTTGTATGGATTAAAGCAGTCTCCAAGAACTTGGTTCGGGAGGTTTGCTGCATCTATGAGGAAGTCTGGGTATGTACAAAGTAACTGGGATCATACTTTGTTTTTGAAACATCGCAGAGGTAAATTGACAGCTTTAATAATTTATGTTGATGATATGATTGTAACTGGAGATGATCATGTAGAAATACAGAGTCTTCAGAAATATCTTGCGTCTGAGTTTGAGATGAAATCATTAGGTGACTTGAAATATGTTTGTACCATATCTGACCCTCCACTCATACAACGACACGTGGATCATAAAAGCTCACCCAAGTACCCAAGGCCTTAAACGATCGGCATCAGCTACCGATGGCATTGTCTTAGAGCCGCAAACAGTCGCTACAGGCTCATCATTGCTTAGAATCGGCATGTCTTACCGATTTTACAGAATCAACCTCGAAACACCTGCCCGAAATATCTAAAGACTCGTGTCAACCTCCTAGGGCACTCCCACGAGTCCCACATCGAAAGTGAGTACTAAGAGCATACAAAATCCCCTTTATAAATAGGCCCCTTCACTACAATACAGGGGTAAGACTTTTCAGCTTGACTTTTATACTATTATATTGTCAACAGCAAGAGCTCTTAGAAAACAACTTACTTCGGCATCAGAGGGTCTTAGGCTGGTTCCACACCGGTTCCATAGACCTTACGAGTCTCGACTTCTTTCCATTCAAGATCAGCGTCCAAGAACAGGAAGAATCGGCGTCTAACACTCAATCGATCTCTCGATCGTCCATCACACTTGTAAGTTGCACTCATCTCTATCTGTCAAGTTTTAGTGCCAACAAAATACTTTCTTGGGATTGAAGTTTCCAGATCTAAGCATTGTATTTTTTTGTCCCAAAGAAAGTATGTTTTGGACTTGCTTACAGAAATTGGAATGTTGGATTGTAAACCCATTGATACTCCTAGTGAACAGAATCACAAGTTGGGGTTGTATCCTGATCAAGCTTCTACTGATAAGGAGCGCTATCAACGGCTTGTGGGAAAATTAATTTATTTGGCTCATATACGTCCTGATATTGCATATGCAGTGAGTGTAGTGAGTTAGTTTATGCACTCACCTAGTGAAGACCATATGGGTGCCGTGACACGTATTTTGAGATACCTCAAAGGGAATCCTGGCAATGGGTTAATATTTTCCAAGTATGGTCATACAGATGTGGAAGGGTATACAAATGCTGATTGGGCAGGTTCAACTACAGATAGGCACTCAACATATTGGTATTTTATGTTTGTTGGTGGCAATCTTGTTACGTGGAGGAGCAAGAAACAAAAGGTGGTGTCTCAATCTAGTGCTGAGGCCGAGTATCGGGGAATGGCCCATGGCGTATGTGAGTTACTATGGTTGAGGAGATTGTTAAGAGACCTTGGTTTTGGGCCTAAAAAACCCATGGATTTATATTGTGACAATACGGCTGCAATTGCAATTGCTCATAACCCTATACAACATGATCGTACAAAACATGTGGAGGTTGATCGAAATTTCATTAAGGAAAAGTTGGATGCTGGGATTGTTTCCTTCCCGTTCATCAGTTCTGAGTATCAGTTAGCCGATGTTCTTACGAAAGCAGTTTCTACAAGTATCTTTCCCACCTCGCTTGACAAGTTGGGCATGCGTGACGTCTTTGCTCCAACTTGAAGGGGAGTATTAGCGAGATATCCTAGCCCTATTAGGATATTTCCTTCTTATTCTATTAGGATTTTATTTATTTCCTTCTGTATAGATATTATGTAATTAGGATTCCACTTATTTACTAGTTTAACCCTACTAGAGTTTGTAACCTTGTATTATAAATATCTCCTTTCGGAGAATGAAATAGATCTGAAAATATTATACTCATATTGTTTGACTATTAGTTAGTCTGTTAAGCAGTCTGTTAAGCATGTTAGCTTATCGTTACACAGCTATATAAGCTTGGGTCTGTGGTTCATTTAATCACAATGTAAAAATACAATTTCTAAGAATATACAGAGCTTTACTTTTCTCTCTTCGTCACTTCTTCTTCTCCACAGTTAACATGGTATCAGAGC
The DNA here is from genome assembly GCA_034190965.1 of Prunus campanulata. NCBI lineage: Eukaryota > Viridiplantae > Streptophyta > Magnoliopsida > Rosales > Rosaceae > Prunus > Prunus campanulata. The sequence goes on from CM067209.1 coordinate 1,684,104, forward strand.
TTCGGCTCTTGATCTCCAGCTTCCGCTCCGCTTGAAAAGCTTGATTATGTACCTTTCATGGCGAGTTTCATGGAAATTTCGTGCTTGATGGAGATATTTCTGCACAATCTTGCGATTCTGGATGCGATTCTTCGCTTGTGTTTGAGCTTCTTCTTCTTTCAATAAATTCAACTCTGGTATGAATTCTAAACTTGTTCTCTGCATTGACATTGAATTTAGGTCAAATGATTCTGTGAATTGAGGCATAAAGCTCCTATTACGGCATTAAGCCTATATTGAAGCACGAAGCTGTTTAATTTCTGATATTTTCATTTTCCTGAGGCACAACGCCATTGTTAAAGCATGAAGCTTTTATTGAGACACAAAGTACATTACTGAGGCACGAAGCCCTGTTTTCTTGAAGCACATAGGTTTTCTTGCTTATATGTCATATCATCAGTTGATTGTCAATCATGACTTTTACGATGCCTAAAATTGAAGGTTTATTAGGAGTCTTAACCATTAAGCTCTCAGAAGATAACTTTGTCAAGTGGCAGTATCAATTGCAATCCGTGCTACAGGGATATGATTTGTATGGGCATTTTGATGGCACTACTGTGTGTCCACCAAAATTTAAAATCTCTGAGTCAGAGGGGGTCACAACAGAGATTACTGAAGATTATAAGTCTTGGATTCAAGTTGATAAGGCACTTTTAAGTCTTCTTATTGCCACATTATCCGATGATGCTATGGAATATGTCATAGGTTGTAAAACGGCAAGGGATGCTTGGTTGAATTTAACTGACAGTTATGCCTCAGTTTCTAGAGCACGAGTTAATCAACTCAAGACTGAATTACATACTCTACATAAGGGCAGTGATTCTATTGAAAAGTTCTTGCTTAAGTTGAAACACATTAGGGATCAATTGTCTACAGTAGGAGTTCACTTAACTGATGATGACATTATCATTGCTGCACTTAATGGTTTACCACCTGAATTTGACATGATTAAAACGGTGTTAGTGGCAAGGGAAACACCAATCAATCTCAAGGAATTCATAGCTCATTTGTTGTCTGCAGAACGTAATATTGAAGCTAGAATTGTAGCAATGTCTCACTCTATGCATGGTATGATGGGTGTAACCTCATTTGAATTGGGATCTTCATCTACTGCTAATAATGTGCATATTTCTTCAGCCAATCCATCTGCTATAGTGGGAACCATAACTGGTCCTTCTCAGTCAAATACTTCACCAACTATGGGGTTTAATGCCAGGATTCAGTCCTCATCCGTGCCTCATTCTCAACCAACAACGCATTATTCTCAAGCAAGTCAGCCTACTAATTCACACTACAATAATAGAGATCGAGGCTTTCATGGCAATAATAGTGGCCGTTTCAATTCTTAACCAAGGTCTTTTGTTCCCAAGTTTTCTTCTGGTCCAAAAACACAGGCAATTCCTGAATGTCAGATCTGTAATAAGAGATGTCACACAGCTACAAATTGCTTTTATCGAATCCCTGAAAATTCTGCTCCTCCTCCCATTGTGGAATGTCAAATCTGTGGGAAACGTGGACATATTGCTTTAAATTGCTATCACAGAGCAAATTTTGCTTATCAGGGAGCCACTCCACCTTCTTCTCTACAGGCTATGACAGCACACGTGCCTTCTGTGTATACTCCTGATGATCTATGGATAGCAGATAGTGGCGGTTCACATCATATGACTCCACATGTCTCCAATCTTATGACTGCTACTCCTTACTCTTCTGAGAATAAAGTGACAGTAGGCAGTGGAGAAGGTTTGGTTATTTCTAATATTGGTACTTCTATGTTGACAGATCTCCCTGGGTCTTTACATTTAAATAATGTGTTCCATGTTCCTCATCTTGCTGCCAATCTCTTATCTGTTTACCATTTATGTCGATACAATCACTGCAGGGTTATCTTTGATGAACACTACATCTATGTGCAGGACAAGCAAAGATTCTGTACCAAGGGCAGAGTAAACAAGGCCTCTATCCTATCCCTCAGTTTGAGAACAATGCCTCTTCTACTTCCCTAGTTCAATCTAATAAATTTGCAACAGCTTCTCAGCCTTCACCAAAGGCTTTTCTAGGACAACAAGTGAAGTCAAAGCTATGGCATCTTCGATTGGGACATGTCTCCAATGAAGTGCCGCATCATATGCTTAAGTCCTCTCAGATTCCTTGTCATGCAGATACTAGTTCTGAAGTTTGTGTTGCTTGTATTCAAGGCAAAATTCATAGATTACCATTTTCTCATTCTCAATCCACCACTGTAGTACCTTTTCATAAGCTTCACAATGATGTTTGGGGACCTTCAGCATGCATAGCAGTGGGAGGTTTTCGATATTATCTTACCATCATCGATGACTGTACAAGATACATGTGGATTTTCCCACTTATTAATAAATCTGATGTTTTGCCAACATTTATCAAGTTTCATGCCTATGTTGTTAATCAATATCAAGATTTTTCAATCAGATGGAGGGGGTGAGTATACTAGTAAAGCCTTTCAAGAGTTCTTATCATCTAAAGGTATTAGTCATCACCTATCTTGTCCTTACACTCCTCAGCAAAATGGAGTTGCTGAGAGAAAGAATAGACATGTGATAGAGACAGCTCTTACTCTCCTACAGACAGCTGAATTGCCTACTAATCTCTGGTATTATGCAGCAGCTCATGCAGTTTTCCTCATCAATAGAATGCCTTGCAAAGGCTTGAACATGACTTCTCCATATTATAATGTTCTTTGGTCATCATCCAATTTTAAGTACCATGAAGGTGTTTGGATCAGCTGTATATCCTTTGCTCAAACAGTATAATGCTCATAAATTGGAATCTCGATCATCCCAGTGTGTGTTTCTAGGATATTCATTGAGCCATAAAGGAGTTTATTACTATAATATGCTCAATCAGAAACTTCACATTTCTAGACATGTGATTCATGATGAGAGTCTCTTTCCCTTTAAGCTGTTAAAGTCGACTCCAATTTCTACTCCAGTTGCTTCATCTAATCCAAGGCTAGTCAATATCTCAGTTTCTTTGCCTCATACATCTTCCCAACAATCTACCTCTTCTGCTCAGTCTTCTATGGAAACTCATTCAAATCTTCCAATGTACGATAATACTGAGCCCTTGGAGTTCTCATCGGGTTCTGTATTACCTGTTACTTCAACCAATCAGTTGGAGGTAGTGTTACCTATTTCACCTGACTCACCTATTCATGAGTCATCATATGCCTATGCAATTCCTCATTCTACTAACTGTCATCCTATGCAAACAAGACTCAAGTCTGGAGTTGTTCAGAAAAGACAATTTCCAGAATTCTCATGTTTTGCAACTATGCTTACTTCTGTCATAGAACATGAGGCTCCAACTTATTTTAAGGCAGCAGCAGCTCAACCAGAATGGCAACAGGCTATGGCAGAGGAAATTCAAGCTCTCCAATTGCAAGGTACATGGAATCTTGTTCCTCCTCCTCATGACAAGAATATTGTAGGATGTAGGTGGATATATAAAATAAAAAGAAATTCATATGGAACAATTTCACGATACAAAGCTAGGCTAGTAGCTCAAGGATTCAGTCAAGAGCATGGGTTGGATTATGACGAAACCTTTAGTCCTATAGTGAGACACACCACGGTCAGATTAGTACTCAGTTTAGCTGCTATGTTTAAATGGGATTTACATCAATTGGATGTAAAAAATGTTTTCCTTCATGGGGAATTATAAGAAGAGGTTTATATGCGGCAACCTTAAGGTTTTATTGACTCTACATATCTTGATTATGTGTGCAAATTACAGAAATCCCTATACGGTTTAAAACAGGCTCCGTGTGCATGGAATGCCAAGTTTACAGGTTATCTGCCTTCTTTGGGGTTTCAATCTTCTCACTCAGATCCTAGTCTGTTTGTCAGACAGAATTCTACCTCTGGTTATCCTATTATTGTATGTTGATGATATCATCATCACTGGATCAAATCCACAAGTGGTACAATCTCTTATTGATTCTTTGGGAGAGGTATTTGATATGAAAGACATAGGTCGTCTTACCTATTTTTTGGGATTGGAGGTTCATTATCAAGACAATGGTGATATCTTTGTCAATCAAGCTAAGTATGCTCGAGATTTGTTTAAGAAAGCAGGCATGGACACTTGTAAACCATGTTTGACTCCAATTAAACCTCATCAGTATATGTTGAAAGATGAAGGCACTCTTCTTTCTGATCCAACATTGTATCGAAGTCTTGTTGGGGCATTACAATATTTGACCTTTACACAACCAGATATTGCCTTTGCAGTAAATACAGTATGTCAGTTCATGAATGCTCCCATTGATACACATTTTGCTTTAGTCAAACGCATCTTTCGATATCTGCAAGGTACTCTTCAGTATGGGATCACATTCTCTCCAGGCTCTATGCTTTTATCTGGCTATTGTGACTCTGATTGGGCAGGTGATCCTAACACCAAACGTTCTACCACAGGTTATGTTGTATTTCTTGGTGATAATCCAATTTCATGGTCATCCAAGAAGCAAGTTGCAGTCTTGTAGTTCCACTGAATCCGAATACCGTGCTCTAGCCAATTGTGCGGCAGACATTGCTTGGATTAGACAGATAATGTGTGATTTGCATATGACACTGCCAAAGGCAGCTATTATTCATAGTGATAATATGTCTGCATTGGCTCTTAGTGTCAATCCAGTTTTTCACTCTCGTATTAAACATTTGGAGATTGATTATCATTTTGTTAGAGAACGAGTTCAATGTCGAGATCTGGTTGTGCAATATATTCCCACAAAAGGTCAGGTTGCAGATATTCTTACCAAGGGTCTTCATAGTCCAGTGTTCATTCGACATCGTTCCAATCTCAGGCTAGGTCTGAACCCAGCTGAGATTGAGGGGGAATGTTAGCTGATGTTACTAGTGACACGTGTCCTTGCTAAGGTGGCAAGTTTGTTAGGCCCTTCACATGCTTAGTAGTGTGATTAGTTAGTCTGTTAAGCAGTCTGTTAAGCAAGTTAGCTTATCGCTACACAGCTATATTAGCTTGGGTCTATGGTTCATTTAATCACAATGTAAAAATACAATTTCTGAGAATATACAGAGCTTTACTTTTCTCTCTTCATCACTTCTTCTTCTCCACAGTTAACAATACCAATAAACAAAAAGATAAATGATAATTAGATTAGTTAGACGCCTATAGACATTTTCTTCTAGTAATCTCACTTTAGTGGTTATATAACTAATGGGGCACATTAGCATAAAATTAATCAAGGGCATGTTTGATAACCATTTCGGTTTTCAATTTTCAGTTTCTCGGGGGTCATTAAGAGGACGTAGGCACAACGCTGAACCTCTATAACTTCTTGAGTTCTTTGTGTGCGTGTTTACTTTTCAGTTTGTGTGTGCTTTATCTTTGCGTGGCTTGTGTGTGATAGTTGCGTAGTCGATCAACAACAAGGTTTTGGAGTGTTTTCGTACAACACAAAGAAAATGAAAACGAAAAACACTCTCAAGATGTTTTAAAAAATAAAGGTGACTTTGAAAACTAGTTTTCAACTTTTCTAAAGTAGAAAACGAAATTTGTTACCAAATAAGTTTTTATTTTCAGTGTTTTCTTTTTCTTAAAAAAAAGTAAAAAAAAAAAATAATTATCAAACGGGTATATATATCTAGAAGGGAGTGAAGGTCAGCGTTCGGTTATAATAATATTAGTTATTTTCCTGGAAAAAAAGAAGTAGCACTGGGTGCTGCCTTTAACATTATAGCATAATATTTATTTATTGTCGGGCTTTTAGTGTTGTTGAATTAAAGAAAGGAAAACAAACTGAAAAGTGGAAAGGATATACAGGAAATGCTAAAGCGTGCTTACTTTGCTATAATTCCTGAGACGTAAAAGGAGAGACAATTCGGTGTAAAGCAAATACTAAAGACAAGATCCAGAGACCCTTTTTTTTTGGTCAAACTGGAATAACAATACCAGGGCAAAAAGCTAAAGATACAACGCTAGAGTCCAAAGATAACGGACACCCGTAACCAGAAAAACAGAGCATACAAATGCACAAACTAGAGGAAACACAGGTAGAAGACGACCCAACCAACCGGTGGTGGCATCGTCAAATTCCTCACTAGTCCCAAACTAATATTGGGGTGGACAAGGTAACCCATCCTTATTAAGAATGCCTATCAACGAGGATGGGGGTCTATTGACCCAAAAAGAAGGGCTCATCCTCGACATTGCTATCCTGGCCAAGTGGTCTGCTGCCAGGTTTGCGGTTCTGGGAACCCAAGACCAACTACACTCCGTGAACTCTGCTTGGATCTCTTTTATCAAAGTGAGCATAGGATGTACATGCCACCTGCCTCTTGAAATGGGCTGATGGAGAGCATTGATAATCTCCCTGCAATCTGATTCAATTACAATGTGAGCACAACCCTGCTGCTTGGCGAATTTGCACCCCTCCAACACAGCCATAGCTTCAGAGAGTAAGGGGGAATCAGCTATAATTGGGAGAGCCCCACCTGCCACAAAATCCCCTGAAGCGCTGCGAAGAACTATTCCCACACCTGCCTGCTGAACAGTGGATCGCCATGAAGCATCTACATTAACCTTGATGAAATTGCTTGGGGGACCCTATCAAGAGACCCTCTTCCGTAATTCTCAGATTAAATTTCAAAGTGTATGGAATTTGGCTCCACTGAGCATCATGGCTGATTTATTAGCGTGGCTCAGACCTAATAATTATATGGCTTTTCATCATCCAGCAGATTTCTTACCTAGGGCATTGTTGATAGAATTTTTTTTATTTTTTATAAAAAAATTCCCTTTAAAGATTATATTTTACATTCTGAAATATTTTAGAGGGTGGCGCACCTGCATAGACCATTATCAGAAAATGTCAGGGTGTTATTAGCCACATAAAGCTAGAGAAATTTTAGCATAAAAGTCACAAGCTTAAACAAGTAAGATATAAGCCGCAGTGCCTAAAATTACCAATACAACAACTTTTGAACTCTCCCAAATTGAAACTATATGTAGAGAGTAGACTACAAACAAACACCGAACTCACAAAGAGTTGAAGCAATTATTACAACTACAGAAACTGTAACACACACACACACACACAAGTAAACAACCCCAAGAGAGAGGGAAGGACATGGAGGAGAGGGAAGGAGAGGAGGGGAGAAAGGGGATGGCCGGAGGGGCGGGGAAGGAGGCCACCACGCCCAAAGGAGGGGGGGCCGGAGCGAAATTCCTAAGACTTATATATCATATCTTGTTTTGTTAAGTTTGATAGTTTTACATTCTTCAACACACCTCCTCATGTTCGATCAACCATTAGTGGCACACATGTACAACCAATTCCACATCGTTCATTCAAGTCAAGCACGTGAATATCATGTACTGGGTAGACACCCAATAATTTGGACACAATTAATCAACTTGATGTGATACCATATTAAGATTTCAAAGAGACAGATAGATACCCTACTTATAATTGGCCCGACATCTATTTTGTACCTCATTTAACCACATTCATAGTCCATCATGTGAGTGTTATATCACAAAAAGTCTCAGTGTTATTAGTAGTGGAACCTGTAACAACCCGATCCTTAAATAATATTTAAGTAATATTTTATTAGAGGAAAAGACAATTATACCCTTAGAATATTTTATTAGGTTTTAAGATGACATTTTGACCGGGATGGAATCTGGAGATTATGTTTGTACCATGGCGTAGAGCGCAACGAAATGAGTCCGTAGACACGTAGTGGACTCGAATCGGACTTGTAACGAGGAAAATACGAGCAAAATGCGAAAAAGGACAAAATAATAATTTTGAGAAAAATCAGATTTGTAAATCTGATTCTCCCCTTTCTCTCTCCTCACTCTCTTCCTTGCGACGCCGCCCCCCCACCCTCTGGTTTTCCAACTGACGCCACCCCTCCTCCCAGCTACCACCATCGACGCCGGCCAGCCTAGATCGGACCGGCGACTACCCAGCCACCCAACCCGACGTCTTTCCCGACCAGCCGCTGCCCTGGTTTCGCCGGAAAAACCAGAAAATCCCGCTAGTTTTCACAGAATTTCGTCGGTTCCGTTCGTCGTCATCCGGCCACCAAATCGGATGAACTAGGTATGGTTTTTTGACTGATTTTCACGTTCTAGTTGATGGTTGGGTAGGATTGGAGGGATTTTGAGGTTTGAAGGGTTAATTTTCGAGTTGAGTTTCTGCCGGTTTTGCGTCGCCGTTATCAGTCACTTCCGGTGGCCATAGTCCAAGAACAAAAGTGGTTCCAAATAGGGTGTATTACCTAGGATAGGAGTTTGGTACGGCGGTTTGGAGATTTTCCGGTCGCCGAAAATTGTTAGGCACACCCACGCGCTGCCGGCTCGTGGGCCAGGTAGCAGGGACCATCCTTGGTCCCAGAACGATCCTCATGTCCTCACGAGTGTGTAGGATTTCGCGGATCTCAATTCGGATAACGTTTGAACCCCGAACGGATCTCGCATAGTGTGCGATTTCTGGGTTACGTTCAGACCGTTGGATCGTAGTCAAATTGGAGTATGTTGATCTAGGTAATTTCAGGATCTTGTAGGATTCGACAGATCGTAAATCAAAGTCTCGGATACTCCGAAAAAGCCAACCCTAGGGCTAGGTTTACCGAAAATCGTTCGTCAGTCTGATCGTGCGATCGTGAGCAATCCGACCGTCTGATCGAGACCAAACTTTCAAGACATGTGTCCTAGGCTTGTTGGAACCTCTAGGAACGATCGGACCGGAATTTTGAGGTCGTGAACCCCACGGGGTCCGGAGTTGACTTTTAGGGACTTTATCGCTTTGAGTCTCGAGATACTTCTAAAGCATGTCCACTGAGAGGAAAAGCTAATGTGGGCATAGGAATGACTTTTAAAGTGATGCACGCACTTTTAGGAGCCGGGGGTCAAAGTTTTTAATTTATGATTACTTTACTGAGCAGAGTTTTTAATAAAATATTATGATGGTTATACAGGCACCCGAGCACCAGGTGACCCGCAGGAGGGACCTTCAAAGGGTCCAACTAGCTCAGAGTATCTGTGAGTGGACTGTTTGTTTTATAGACGTTTTGTGCATTTTATTTTCATTATTTGATCTTGAATAAGTTTTACTGAATACGGCTTCCTAGCATGACTTGATAGATTTAAATATTTCTGTTTAATTATGTGCTGCCTAGTGGAACATTTAAAAAGGGATTTGGAAAGTCAGAACTGAGGTATTATCATATTAAATGGCAGCAAGATCTAAGGAATAGTTTTATAAGTAGTTTTATAAACTTTAATCTTTTTCAGAATTATATATATATAAATTTATTTTAAGCCACCATAGGTACCCAAGGTTGCCTTCAGTCTAATAAATGTTGCCTCGGAAATAAAGTTGCCTTCGGAATAAAATTATGTTGCCTTCGGTATTATTGATGTCGACGGACATCCAGTTGCCTTCGGGTAGGTCAGCATGCTAGACACTGCCCCACGAGTTTCGGGGACGCCCAAACCGTGGGTGTGAGGAACGCGGCTCAGATGGACCAAGTGTCCCCTGAATCCCGCGAGATTGCGGCTCGGGTGACCTTGTGTTTCCCGAGGTCTGCTAGGACATGTCACTCCGGTGGCAAGATGATGGAATTGACGGAAACTAAAGGAATTGACGGATTATATGGAATTGACGGATTGCTAAATGGGTACACCTAGGTGGTAGATTTAGAGTTGATTTCAATGCTTTCGAGGACTTAATGTTTTAATCAAGTGTGTGATTGACTATATATATATATATATATATATATATATATATATATATATATATATATATAAAGATATGAATGCAGTGATTCCAGTACGAGTATTTATATAAGAAATGATTTAGTTATATAATTGTTTTTACAGTGGGGTTAGTATGTTCTTATACTATTTTCTAAACTTTGTTTTTGGTCCACTCACTTTTTTAATATTTTGCGCCCCTAGGCAGTAAGCGTGCACAGTGAGCCACCACCGGGCCGAGTTCATCTTCCGCCACATCCCTTGACAGCGTAGGGTCTTGTATGATTATTTTGTACCTGTAATCTAATCTGTGTAGAGCTCTGATATTGCCCTAGATCACTTGTCTAACTATTAGTATGTAAATTTTTGTATGCTGGCAATTGGTGTATATTTTTATATGCATGTTTGACAGGTGTAATCTCGGATTTGGCCTAATTCTAGGGGAAACTCTGCTGAGTTTTTCGGCAAAAGTCAAACCCCAATTTTAGTTGAAATTTGACTAGAAGGGCAATTAGGTCTTTTGTGCTTGGCACTTGCCAGGTGTCGGACACGCACAGGGTTCGGCTCGGATTCCAAAGTGGAATTTGGGTCGGGTCCTGTCAGAACCCCTCACTTATATATCGAGTTTTATTTTGTCAAGTTTTTATTATTATATATTTTCACATTCTTAGAATTTTGGTACAAGAGATTAAGAGATATTGTCAAACTTATGTGTGGAAATAAATCATTCAAATAGTTTTTTTTTTCTTTTTTCACCGAAGTTAGGAAGGGTGATGGGTGTTTTCTCATACACATACTATTAAGGTGTCATGAGGGTTAGAGACCGCATGTCAGCAAATCAAAGCTCTTTTCCACTGAGCTAGACCCCGTTGACAAATCATTCAAATAGTTAAGTAGTGTAATTATGTGTGACAAACTGTATAGGAAAGCAAGGTTCAATAGCTAGAAAATCAAAGGTGAATTATTTGGTGTAACTTATACAAGTTTGTAATAAAAATTGTATGATTATTCTTTGTGATCAATGGTTTCAATCTTTCCTACCAAGCGAAGCACTCTTTGACTCATAGCCTCATATCCTCACAACCTAAAGCCAATTATAGCCAGCCAACCCCACAACAGAAAACAAAAGCAACTTCTCTTTATCCAGTTTAAAACCCCTCAAAAAACCCCATTCCCATGTCAGAGTTTCAATTCTCTCTCTCTCTCTCTCTCTCTCTCTCTCTCTCTCTCTCTCTCTCTCTCTCTCTCTGGGTTATGGAGCATGATCAAGACCAAGAAGCTCTATTTCATTCATACCCTTTTGCATATTACGTGCAAAGCCCATCAACCATCTCCCATGCCAACAGTGCTGATATCCGGAATACCATCCCCGAATCTGAATTCCACTCCCCAACCCGACCTGAACCAACAAACCCGACCCTTCACGAAGAGGCCTCCCGCTTCACTCTCTCGCACTACTCCTCCTCCCGTGGATCAAGCCACTCATTCTTGCACCAGAAGAAGATCTCATACGACGCACGTAGCAATGTTACAGGCACCGAAAATGGAGAAAACCGTTTGATTATTGTGGACGGTGGTGGCAAGGGCGATGATGGTGGTGATGAAGACGATGATGAGGAATATTATGGGGTGAGAAAAACAGCAGGGTGGTGGAAGACGTATTGTTCATATCGTAATTCAGATTCGTGTGTATGGATTTGTATGCAAATAAGTTGGAGGGCTATGTTGAGCTTGTGCGTTGCATTGCTTGTGTTTTACATTGCTACAAAGCCCCCTCCACCCAAAGTGTCAATTAAGGTACGTTCAAATATTGATCCATCTCTCCAAAAGTACTCTGTTTTATTTTTCAAATTTTGTATGTTGCATTTGATGCTTATAATTTTTTTTTCCCTAGAAATTAGAATTTAGGAAGTATTAAACATATATATTCTAGCACTCTTAGTTTGTTATTACAAAAGACTGTCTAGCATGTGACGTGTGGCCCAAAAGAATATAATAATGGATTAAAGTAGTATGATAAACGACCACAATAATATTCTAACAAATATGATTTTCTTTTTTGGGATTATGCCAATGACCATTTGAGTTGGTTGGAATTTTTCTCCATTTTATTGTAAGAGGTGTAATTTGTTTAATCAACGAGGGAATGAGGTATTCGAATTCGGTATCTGTTTCAACATTAGAGTAGTAACTGGTTAGTGTATTAGAAAAGGTTATAAGTTTAAATCTCATAATAAATTTAGGGTTTTATACTTATTCTGTAAATCAATACCCTTGTGTTTGATAACTGAAAAGTTGTCTCGTTGGTTGAATTGAAGAACAAGAAAAGGCCTAGAAATTAATGGAAATATGCCATAAGAAGTTCGTATATGCTTGACCTTGGGATTGACTTGAGATGTGTTACCCCAATAAAGAAGAAGCAACTTAAAGTTCGTGCGTCAAGTGACCTAAGCACAAGACTAATATAAACTAAAATCACCTAAAATGGCCCACAGACAGAGCTTTTAGTTGGCCCAAACTTCTCCCTTTAAACTTCTCCCTTTAACATTGTTATGCCACCTAGTAATATTGGTGGAGAAATCATGAAATTTTCGGAATGATCACTTGCCTAAGCCGCAAGGACCAAAGCCCATAAAAAGAAGAATAAAAAAAAGAAGCCGAAAGGGTGGATAATAAGTCAACCAACAAAGTATAAAAGTTTATATATGGACATTAGGTCTCTTCTAGTTGTATATGGTTTAGTAATTTTTCGAGGGAAGTAAATTTTAGAATTCATTGTGATATGCATGGACATAAGATAAGATCGTTAGAGGATCTAATTTACTTTATGTTTCAAAAAAACATAAAAGTTTAGGTTGGTTTTTTTTTAGTACAAGAGATATTCTAAACTACATGGGTTTCTCACACACACACACTACTATAATGCTATGAGGGCTCGAACCTGAGATTACTAGTCTACAAATCAATGTCATTTTTCATTGGACTATACCCTTTTGGCAAAAGTTTATGTTGTTAAATTGTCAATTCGGACCACTAACTTTTTAATTTTTTATAAACAAAGAGAAACTTCATTAGAAGTTGCTTATGAGAAAGGCTAAGATTTATAAGAAGAAAGTTATCTTTGTAGTGTTATCATAAAAGTTTTATACCTAGAAGTACTAGAACTCGTGGCTATCAACAAATAAAAGCACTCATAAAAAGAACAAAAATATAAATTAAAAATATTTAAAAAAACTAGAGCATCAGAGACTCTAGTTTGTTGCCTCTCAAGAATCTCAACTCCCAAGAATCTCTCTTGGCAACGTACAGCACTGAAAACCCTACAGCAATAAGAGCATCAGAGACTCTAATTTGTTGCCTTATATGACCTCCCGCCTAGCGCCGCCTAGGCGCCGATTGGCCGATTGGTCGAACACTTTAAGCAGTGAATTGAAAATTGGAAGTTGGATCTACAACTTTGAATGCAGGAACATCTGAATGCATAAACCTTAAGAAAAGAAAGGCAAATGCCAGAATCTCAGTTCCCAGAATCCCTATTGGCAACGTACAGCACTAATAACGCTATGGAAATAAGCGAATCAGAGACTCTAATTTGTTGCCTTTTTCATAGCAAATCCAACAAACCCAACACAAATCCATTGCTTGTTCATTCATCTAAACCCTTCAACAAAAACACCCATCTAAAAAAGACAACAACTTTACACAAAATCAACGCACAGTTTTCATCAATGAAAATAAGAAGGTTCAGAGTGTAAAGTTAAGTTGGCATCAACAAGCCCCAAATAGAGAGCTTTCATAGTTTGATGGTATACAGATTTAGTCATCACTGCCTCTTCTATACACCAGAAATTAAAAGAAGAGATAAATAGAGGAAAACAGAAAAATTCAGGAAGAGGCCTCAGAAGCTAGTGATAGAAACATCAAAGATTATCTCAGATGGTACGGACAATATCAAAACATCACAGGCCAAATTTTATCAAACAGAACGAACACACAAAACAATTGCAAGGGGTGTTTTTGTCCAATTTTTTTAGTGAAGCCTGTGACTCCAATTATTTTTGGCCTGACTTTATAATCGTAGAGATGTTGCTTAGATTAGAGCCTTGTCCAATAAAAATCCACCTGATCACACCGTTGGATAAGAAAAAAAATTATGTATACAAAATAATGTTTCTAACTATAGTTTCTAGGCAGTTCCTACTCTACTATTGAGTGATATATGATGTTCAAAACTGCATGCAGATGGCAGGAATTGGCGAATTTGGGCTAGGGGAAGGAGTGGATGGCTCGGGTGTCACAACTAAGATCCTCACCTGCAATTGTTCCATAAATCTAATAATAGACAACAAATCGAAGATCTTTGGCCTTCACATTCATCCTCCAACGATCCAAATGCGCTTCGGCCGCTTACCTTTTGCTTTGTCACATGTAAGGATCAATATGGATGAAGTCACTTCTTAATTTAGTGCCAAAGTTTTTGCTGAATTCCCTTTATTTTTATGTGCTACGAGTAAATTGTATCTATAGTCCTTGAATTATTACTTGATTTTTGAATTGTTTAGTCCTCAAATATTTAATAATGGTGTGTCACTTTGGTTCTTCCGTCAATGTTTATTAGTTTTTGTCTTTTTTAGAGCAAAATGTCTACTCCCACCGAACACCCTTCACTTTTCTTCTTATATTTCATCAAAAATTCGAGTTGCAACTTCAATTCAGGATGAAAAAGAGCATGGCAACTTGAACTTGAGATGAAATAGGAGAAGAAATAATGAAAGGTGAGCGGATACGTGAGTGCACATTTTTACCCTTAATTTGACAGAAAAGCAAACAGATTAATTTTAAGAGAAGAACCAAAGTGATGCACAATTAAAAGAGGATTGCAGCTACAATTTACTCAAGTCCATTGTCATTGATTAAATTTTGCAGGGACCAAAGCTATATGCTGCTGAGAGTGGGTCATCAAAATTCAAGTTATATGTTGGAACAAGGAATAAGCCAATGTATGGTGCCGGAAGAAGCATGCAGGACATGCTAGAGTCAGGGAAGGGTTTGCCATTGGTCCTTCGAGTGAGCTTGCACTCAAGTTTTCATGTCGTTTGGAGCCTTATTAAGCCTAAATTCCACCACCAAGCTGAATGCTTGCTTGTCCTTCATAGAGCATATGATAAAAAGCATCGCACTCAGGCATACGATAGCACCTGCGTAATGACTTAGTCTATCAATTATGTACACCCCTCCCCACAAGAAATCTGAGAAATCTTTTTTTTATTTTTTTTTATCTGAAACCAAAAAGGCTCAGCCAGAAAAGAAAAAGGGACTCAGATGTTGCTGACACAAGACAGCCCTCTTGAAACTTTACATGTGATGTCGTAAGAAATCTACATAGAAATGTAGTCTCAAAAAGTTATCTGTTCAGTGGACATGTTTTCTCTTTTAGTCTTGGCAAGTTATGTTATTGTACAAACAATTAAAATCGATCACGTAGAATTATGTTTTAATACGCGATTATAATTGACAGTAGGATAACAAAATATATCATATTACTAATTAGCACAAAAACATTATACTATATTTTCAGTTATATATTTGTTGATCCCAAATTTGTATATATTTTTTGTTTCTTTCAAAACTATGAAACAAGAACTGAGAAAACAGTGTTTGAACAATTGATCGGGGTAAAGAAGAATTGGTGGCAGAGATCATTGGAATGCGACTACATTCGGCAAATGTGGCATGCATAGATCATAAAGCCTGTGTTTAGTGTACGATCCAACTGCCATGCACTAAAGTCATTCGGAGTTAGAGCATGATGATGTAACGGAAGTGCATGCCTTGTTTTCAACATGTGACATGTGACATTTAGTTTTCCATTTGCAATGATTGACAGCCACAACATCCCACCTTTCAATTACAAAATGAAATATATATTTAATGTCAATATAATCAGCATTAATATAATAATGCCTAAATGGAGGCTGCAGTAGGTGATTAGTCAATTAGTTTGGTCAATCAACACATTAGTTAGGTATTGTGTTGATAATTAGCCTGTGTTCTAACGAGTGCATACGATGTCACATATCTTTGAGTTTACTCTTTTTATGATGATTTAACAAAGCAAGTTATTCGTGTGTTAGGTTCAAATGCCACATGTACACGCACATCATCCAATATATGTTGTCTATATTTTTTGCTTGAGTGAAGCAATTAAGCATATGAAGGAGCGTATTGAAAGTATTATACCACATAAAAAATGAAAACATCATATTAATTAATAGTTTAATGATTATGGGTCTCTCTCCAATACTTTCATTTACACATTCTCCATCTCTAGGCTCTCAAGCTTTTCCATATACAATGTAATCGTATCTTCTCTATATACAATGTATTCGAATTGTTATTTGTATGTAACACACTTCATTTTGACAAACACTTAATCCTTTTCGTACATAATTGTATGTAATTGATTTGTACTACAGATCAACTGTAGTAGCAAATTTAAGGATAATTACCTTCTTCATTTTTTAATCAAATAATAACTTCATCAAATAACTTTCATCGATACAACTATATATCAACAAGACGTCCAAATCACTTAGCCCGAAAGGGCAACAAAACTAACACAAGTTAATTATCTAAGGACAATTACTTGATTAACAACTCTTGGTTTAATTATATTTATCTATCTGAAGTTTTGTTTCAATCTTCAATGACTTATATATAATAACATATTGTAATCATAGCTTGTTAATCAGTTGTAAAATCACAAGTGTCTCACCCTATAGTGGCCATCCCTACAACCATAATTAAATTGATAAGTTGTATTGGTTATAATAATTAATATGATGCTTTATACAAAAAGTCCTTTCATATAAAAATTATATCATATAATTGGATAGTGACATCTTCATGGGGGGTTTATTTTCCTAATGTTTTGGGTAACATTTTTACCCAATTATAATTTCGAAAGTGGATCATACGTATAGTACATTTGTTTTATGTGGTAGTTAGGTATTTAGTAAGTTCGTCACAAACCTATAGATAAAACAGAACAATTAATACGATTCCCATCCATGACACTAGCTAGTGTGCTTTTGGGTGCAGCGCAGAACGAATGGGCAGATTCTTATTATGTTACTCTAATAATGGGTCGACAGTCCATTCTCATTGATTTGGAGTCTAATTGCGCTTCTATAATTTATTATGTTACCCTACAAGATCAACTACTCATGATGGCATGTTTGAATATTGTTGAAAATAAATTTGTAAATTAAGCAAAGCTCATGTTATGATAATAAATTTGTTAGGTTTTGTTTACCTAATGTTTTTATCTTTCTATGACAAACATGTAAGGTCATAAGTATGATTAAGTTCAAAATTTTTTGGCTAGTTCAAGTTAGTGCAAAGTTGACTACTGTGGCTGAGATCAACTTCATAATTGACCAATGCAATTAAGCTCAATGAAGATAATATTTTTAGGTATGCATTGCATGCATTATTGTGTTCTCCTGTATACATCATTAGTTGTCATGTATGTAATTCCTCTTAGCTCATCTTTTGAAATTAAGACTTGAGTATTTGCTAGAAAGTTGAAGCACATTGAAGAACTTATGAGGCTACAAAACCAAGATAACTTGCACATTCATTTATAATGGGCATCATTAGGAAAATTAGCATCTGCATCACAATACTTTGTCTAGATGACCAGTCATATAGGCCAAATATTTCTAGCACGAGATTTTGCTTATTATAAGTCCAATCATTGGCTACCAAGTGTCCTTTTGACCTGCCAAAAAGGCTGGGGCTCACCAACTCTCACATTTTACATTTTTCATATGGATTTTTAGACAAAGAAAGAGAGTTATAGTGAGAGATTGTGCATAAATTAGTTTTTGCTTTTTGGGAGAAGAGTTCATGGGTTATTGAATTCCTTTTTGGGGTTTCATTGAAATTTCATTTCTCAAATTTTTGTTTAGTGATATGAAGTTTTTATCTCTCATCACTTTCATTGCACCATTTTGGAAACTTAGTTTTCTCTTTGGTTTATTCGAGAGTGTTCATGGCATGGAAATGAGTTTTCAAGATTTTATTTTGAAAGCTATGTATTTTTTAGAAAATCCAACCATAGCTTTGCACATCAAAGTTTTAGTCTCTCATCTCTTTCATTTGCACCATTTTGGAAAACTTGGTTTCCTCTTTGGTTTGAGTAAGAGTGTTCATAGCTTCTAAAAATGTGGTTTTCAAATAGCTTTTGAAATATCCTTCTATTTTTGAAATCTAATTCACCCATTGAAAATTTTTTAGAGTAAGTTTACTCTGCATTCTCTACTTGGTGAAGTCTAGGTTTTTCATTGTGAGATTTTAAAAGTTGTAGTCTCTACTTATAGGTGTTACTTGTGAGAGTTTAAAAGTTGTAGTTTTGTGCGCCGAGGTCTTTACTTGGTTTTTTAGGCTTTGTGGCTTTATGCTGAAATTTATTTGGGCATGTGTGATTATGAGTGGAGGTACACCTTGTACACTTGATGTTGCCGGTGGACTCCTCTGTATTTGGATTATCCCTTTGTAGTTATTATGCTTTCGCATTTGTATTAACCCCATGTGGTTATTTGTATTTGTATATTGGTTTTTGTGGTGGACGGCTTTTAGGCCCAAATAATGAATACAATCTTTGCCTTTCTCTAAATTTAAAAAAATAATAATAAGAAAACTTTGAAGGCTAGGCAATTAATAGTCATTTTTTCCCTTTAAAAAATTAATCACTTTAAGTTAATAACTTTAAATTTCACAATCATTGTGACTATTGACCACATTGCCACAATTAAGCATAAACTTCAACAATACAATCAAAGACATCAACATGACATCTAAAGTACCAATCCCAAGAGGGCAAAAAACTAACATGCTAAAACCAAAACTATAGTGACAAAAACAGCACTAAAACCATCACATCACCACAATTAAGCATAATCCCAAACAAAGCTAGCAAGCCCAACATAGAAGAAACCAAGGTCTAAAATATCAAGAGTTTCGGAAATATCGGTGATCCAAAAACGCGGATATATCGATGGAAATATCGATAAAAATTGAATAAAAATAACGGAAATTGTGAGAAAAACTTGTAAATTTTTATTGAAACTTTAGGGGATGTTTACTTAGTCAATTGTCTATTATTTTATCACAAAAAATTGAAAGGAAATGCATGGCATGGTGGGTTTGAGAGATTTAAGTTGATTATGTAGCGACCTGACAAATACTGTGAATTTAGAAAATATGTAGTAATTAGTGAAATAAAATTAAACACACCATAATTTTTTAGTTATAATAATTTACTACAATATATTACACTTGATACATATGATAAAATATATGAGCTTGACCAGAAAAACAAAGATAAAATGTATGAGTAACTTAGTACTACATAGAACGAATTCCTATTAAAGTTCAAACTTAGTATCACATATAATGAACAATATTAAACTCGAAGTGAATAATACAACTCCATAATATATAACAACAAAAAAATACAACTCCATAATAAAATAATAAATAACATTAAATATATGTCTAAATTTATCCTTAGGGAATTTTTTGAATATAGAAATTTATCCTAGATAATAAATATTAGCTTGCAAGACATTTTAAAGACCTTATAAATATTACACGCCCAAAATATAATCACAAACTCATCCACAGCGAGTTGGATAAGGCACAGTGGGTGGTTGAGAAAGGGAGGGGGATGATAAAAATATCGATATATTGACAATAATTAAGTGGATATCTACAACCACCACCTGAAGAGCCGCCGTTACGGCCACATCCACAACTGCATAAAGACAAGAAGAGAGGAGGGGAGGTGACACTTCTTCCTCCTCTCCCTCTATGGAGTTTTTCTTTGGAATTCACAAAGAAAGAGATCTTTGTTTTCATTTCAAATATCTTTTGATGACATTCAAACAAATCAAACTCTTAACCTATTCAATCCAATTTATGCAAACCATTTATCCAATCTAATCCAATTAAATCATGATTGGTTTGGATAACTTTAGTGTATTGGATTGAATCTCTAAATTCAACAAACGATAATGTTGGATTAATTCTTTAAATTTTAAAATTGACATGATGAATTGGATATCTAAATCAAATCCCATCTAATCTAGTTTGTTTTGGTTTCATACTCTTCTATTCTTAAAGGCATTTGAAAATGAATAAATTATGAATAACCTAATCCATTTGCATAATTATGCTTAGTATATTCTAGAATGTATGATTGGACTAAATTTGAAGCGTTTCATTTTCATTTTAATCATCGAAAAATTGATCCTCCAATCTAATATCAATTGGATCATAATTGTTCTTAAAAATAGACACAATGCACATTCAACTCAAAACTAATTGAAATTGAATGGAGAAGCTCAAGATCTATTTAAACACTATTACAAAACTTCCATCTTTCAATACGGGACACTCTCAACAATATAATGAGAAGTCGGGGATGCAAGGCCAGCATCAATGGACAAAGGGGTTTTGCTTTTCGAAAAATGTTGTCCTTTACTTGGAAGCTATATGTATGTGGGAACATAAATCGTGCTGAAATATGTAGTAGGAAGTTAGATATATGTGAGTGGGTTTAATCTTTTCAATGTACTGGAAATGGCAACATTGTCTTACACGCGAAAGTTGAATGCACTCTTGTTAGTTTAATCAGGTCTAGTGTGGTGGTATCGTGGCTTCCACACGAAAGTGGACTGCTTTTTCTAAATTTTATGATTACATTGTGGGCCACTTTCGTGTCAATATGTTTCTAGCTTAGGTCTAAAAGTATTTTAAATAAAACCTTTTTCATCGAAATATGTCATTGATGAAATTGATGGAATTGAAATATTTGACATGATTTGCTAATAGTTGCAAATACAAAAAATTAAAATTTCGGTGATCAAAATTAAATTAGACTCTAACCCCACTGACTAAAAATATAATTACCTCTAACAAAAATACACTTGAAAATAAGGTAATATTTATTTCCGAGATGTTTCTAAACATTACAATTTCTGAATGGACCTCTAACCCACTGAAGGGAACAAATTGCTTGAAAAAATATTTGTAGACATGTAGCAATGTGTATATAATAACTTATCTTTACAGTTACATGCAAACATAAAATGTGTTGGGTCCCCCCATTAATGTCACTCCAATCTTAGTTGGTGGTCCTAGAAATAAAGTATTTTGTCACTACGTAAAGTAGCTAGAAAGCAGGCTTTTGAGATAAAATTAACAAATACATCATGGGATGGGATGTCTCTTCTAGATAATTCCATCTAGACTAACAATTGCTCTCTCTCTGTCTCTGTCTCTCTCTGTGTAAACAAGTCGAGTGCTAATTCTCTGTGAACACCACTTCAAGCAGAGTCTTCAAAATATATGTAGTCATAGGTTATTAGGTTTAACAAATTGGTCTACGCACATTGTTTCCCTAAGACAATATTCGTTACGTAATGGAAATTGTTTGTTTTTGTTGTGAAGATATCTGGTACGTCATTGGCTATTACATGAATAATTAAAATCAATTAAACTGCAGATGTAAATTAGACAAGTTATAGTGTGGGCAGTGAGCCTGCCTTCTTTGTATCTAACAAAGAGCCGACACAAAATCCGCTAGTGTAATGGTTTGGAGTAATTGGTCCATCAGGAAACGGTCATGAGTTCGAATTCTAGCATCCGTGTAGTTAGTGGCGGATCCAAGGATTGTTACTCTATAGGGTTATAGTGTTAAAGTTCCGATTTTCTTTTTAAGATGAAACAATGCAAAAAATAAAAAATAAAAAACGCACTAAGCTTATTCCAATTAACAAAAACTTCATTCAATAAATCAAGCTCATATATGTATTATGTAAACCATAAATTTCATCAAAATAATAACACCAACCCAAATAATAAATAAACTCACCCAAAAATAACCCAAATAATAAAAGAGATTTTCTATTTAAACCCCGCACTTCTCTTTGCTCACCCCAATACTTAAATAATTAAGCTGTAAGTTTTATTATTGTGTAAAAAGACAAAAAAGGTCATCCAACTTAATAATTAACCCTAGTACATCTATACACACACACCACCACACACCCCACCACTCTTCATATTAAGTTTTAGAAAAATACAAACTCCTCTACATCTTATTGTCATATTACTCTTCTCTTTTAAAGACATAGAAAATTGACGAGCCTACCTTTTTTTAAATATGCATGGGAGTTGATGGAAAGGCTTGTTGATTATCAACTCAATAATACACAAGTGTTGGAATTCCAGTTACAGTTTTTGGAGAGAGGTAAAGTTGTTATCTTTCTCTGGAAAGTATTAAATTTCGGGTTTATGGTTCTATTTGTTTGTGTTTTTTTGGCTGGAAACAAAGAAAATTGTGAGGTTTAAGTAGAAAATCTCTTTTATTTCTTTATTTTTCAGTTTGGGGTGTATTTAAGGGTAGTTTGGGAAGATAGTGGGGTTTTCTTAGAAATTGTAAAAATTTAAATTAAAAGATGGGGTGAACTTAGAACATGGGGTGAACTAAGAGAAGTGTGGGGTTTAAATAGAAAATATACCTTGAAGATTACAAAAAGAAAGGAGCACAATGAGTGATAAATCGTCGACCTTAAGGTCCTTTTCAATTCAAAAACTACTATGGTAAGTGATATCTTTATGCTATTGATGTATACTTCTAGTATTTATAGGTATATTCAACGAAATTAAAATAAAAAATAAAAAAACCCTCACAATATCTTCCTTTAAAAAAAATATATATATATTCATGTATGCGCTTCTATCTTCTCCTTTTCAGTCTTCTTCTTCTTCCTCCCCCTCTCTCTCTCTCTTTTTCTCCCTCTCAACCACTGTCTTCTTCTTCCTCCCTCCCTCTCTCTCTCTCTCTCTCTCTCTCTCTCTCTCTCTCCTCTCTCTCTCTCTCTCTTCTTCCTCCCTATTTCTTCTCCCTAGTAGCTTACATCTTCTTCTCCATAGGGTCGTCTCCCATGGCTGCCAAGAGAAACCAAGGACCTCCAAGCCATTTTCAGGATTGCCATGGGGTCATTTGACCCCATTGACTCCAGGGTGGATTCGTTACTGTGTGTAATGTGTGAAAATGTAGTATATTATTGCCTCTTTCAATAGAAAATGTCTTTAAAAAAAAGAAAAAAAAAAAAGGCCTAATCAATATATTTCTAAATGCTATTTATTGGGTAAATATGGATTTCTCATTTTTAAAGTTAACTACCTATACCCCAGATTCAAGTGTCGTGTCGGGGTCTACCTCAAAAAAGTTTACAATGCTGACAAGTCAGCTCATTTTTTGAATTGGATAGCTGAACTTCTCTAAATGCCCATATTGCCTCTAATAATCTATGTTGCATAAACACGGATATATGACAAGAGGACACGTGGATACGGAAAATATCAAAAAATAAAACACGGACATATGGCATTAAAAGAAATATTTATGTTCATACTTCAATTTCATAAAATCATGTATAGTGAAATCCAAGCTTTCGAAGCCTTTCAGCTTATTAATTTAACACGTTAATTATATATATACAGAAATTCTCTTATGCGGATATCCGGATGTTATTATCGTGCGGACGCTATGTATTTTGTACTACCCATCTCTGCTTTCCTGCCTATTTACAATAGAATCCGCACGATAATAACGTGCGTACATCCAGATAAGAGAATAACTGTATATATATAAATAATTTAAATAGCAAATAGATTGTTGGGTTGAGGTACACAGGCCCAAGTGAGAATTTTTCCCCATCCAATTAGTAAAACTCACCGTTTCACTAAAAGGATGGATATCATCTTTTAATGGATTTTTTCTTGTTGTAGGTGAGTTATAAAAACAATACAAAGTTCATATTTCTAGGGGCAAAACGGGCAATAAAAAAATGAGGTATAAATGCTAATGGGTCTAGATCAACAAAAGAAAAGATGTGGGTTAAACCTAATAAGAACCAAATTTGTTGGACTTGGATCTAAAGAGCCAAAAGAAAAGGAAAAGAAAAACTACATTGATTAACCTAGTTGATGAATTAGCCAATCATATATGCCATGGCTCATAATGTGTAGCCGGTTAAAAAAAGTAGGTCACGAGGAAATGAAATCCAGGCATGGGAGATATTGGGAATCCTACGTAGCCCCCATTTTGGAAAATAACGTTTTATTGTTACCAGCACTTCATTTTGCATCACAAAGTAGGACAAATCATATAAAAAAAAATCAAGAAATGCTTTGTAGCTTACGTTCCATGGTGGACTGTCCACCTTTCAGATGATCCAACTCACAATTATTCGTGAGCTCCCTCTAAATTTATGCAAATCCTAAAGCTGTCATTCAAGTCAATATTCAATCTAAAGCTTTTTCCTTGTTTCTCGCTCTCGCTCTCTCTCTCTCTCTCTCTGTGTGAGTCTGCGTGTGTGCGTGTGTGGGTTAAGCAATATACCAATTTTTTATTAATTTGGGAGAGATAAGAGAAGTGAAGGAAGAGTACTTATAAAGCGTAGGCAGGGGCTCTGTGTACAAGTGTGAAAAAGGAAGTTGGTGAAAAGAGCTCTCTCTCTCTCTCTCTCTCTCTCTCTCTCTCTCTCTCTCAGAGCACAAAGAACAATAAGCTCAAAGGTATGCAAGTTTCTTGTAAAAGATGAGCTCTCCTTTCCTTGCCTTTCAGTCTACAACTCTTACTTTATTTGGTATATTTCTTGCTTTCAACTTCTTCCTCTTATGTGCATGCATGCTTCTCATAATACATGTTTGTGCGTACATGCACCTGTTTTTATTTAATATATGCATTACATAAAAATCCATCTATATCGTAATTTTTTTTTTCTTTTTGATTCTTAAGTACGTATCGGATGCATTGCGTCAAACTCTTACAAAAAATAAATAAGATTGATCCACTGTTATTACTTGATGGTTCAAATGCATTTCGTCAAACATGTGTAAGACTGTCAAAATTGATGCTAGAATTAACTTGAGAAAAATCTTTTCTATTTTTTGGACGAAACTTATACAAAAGGCTCGCAACAATTTAACCCGAAGTTTTATTGAAGTGGATTTGGATGCTCCTCGTGCCCTCCCAATTTGGGCCTTCCACAATGGGCTTCGTGCATGTCGTTTTTTTGTGTGGGCCCACTTAAAACACAAGTGCTCCCCACACTATTGGAACCTACGAGCCCCGTACTGGACGGTCAAGTACGGAATTATTTGGTTCATGTCACTGTCGTCAATGGTAATTAAAAATGTTTGTAGTCCCTATCTCCAGTCCCCTCAGGGTGACAGAGTTGTCAATTAGTTCTCGTGACCTCTAAGGATGAGCCACGTGTCTCCAACTAAATCCGCCCCCAATATCAATTCTGCTTGCTTTTTTTCTTCTTCTTTTTCTTGCTTATGCAGATCCCACTACTCGCATGCTTGACCAAATCCACCACTCTATATACAGATTTTTTTTCTTGAAAGCATATATATTGTATACTATTGTGATAATGTGCTTAAAGGACTATTCTGAAAATTTTAAATATATATATATAAATATTTCTTTGTTAAAATTTGACTGCCTTTACAAATTATAATTTGCATAATTGCAATTTGTATGTAAAAACAAATCATCTTTACTAATTTTTTAGTTTTTCTCTTCACTTGCAACTTTTAATTGATACCTTATGCATTATATTTCCTTACAGCTGGTGTCTAATTGGTAAAAGTTTAGATAAGTGTGATGCAATTGGGAATAAAATTACTAAAAGCTTTGGGTTTAAAGGATAATGACGACTAATAAAAATATGTTACTACACTTATAAAGTTAAGTGCAATTCTCAAAAAAATAAAGCTAAGGACAAGAGGTTTGTAGCTCAGGTTATTAAGAGCATTTATCTTTGCATCAGAAGTCCTAAATTCGATTCCCCCCTCTTCCAATATTGCTTCTGTTTAAAATATAAAAAATCTTCTAAAGCTAACCGATAGATTCAATGAATGTTCATCTGAACTAGTTAATTAAGTTTGGGGTTTATAACTTTGGTGGTAGAGCTAAGAAGGATGCAAGTTTTGTGGGTAACTGTAACCCTCTCCTAATGATCATGTGATCATTTTGAATCCTGTTTTTTCATGTCTTCCCAAACATCCATCTAAGCCTCTCTTTAATAATTCGTTTCACTCCTTTGTATGAACATGGTGTGTTTTTCCTTTCTATTTTGTCGATGTATTGGCTATTATATAAAGTTAGTTCTTCTATTTTCGAGACATTTAATGATCATAAGACACATACACTGGATGCACTGTCCAATATTCACCTAAATTTTGTTTGATTCTGACTTGTATTAAGAGTATCTCACTTGGACAGACGGAATTTTAATACTAGATATAATACCAACTAGTATTTGGTTTAATTGTAGTTATTTTTCTTAGTTTGAGGAGATCTCAAGTTCGACTAACATAAATTAATATGAGGAATTACCCGAGAAAGAAATGAAAAACTCATAAAATGGGAGTGTCCTAAAATATAAGATAATTGTTCTCCACTTGTTAATAGGTTTTTTTTGTCCTTTTAATCAAGCAAATTAAAGAAGGAGAGAATCAAACTTAACCATTAAGCGACAAGTCTCTTGCATATCTTAAAAGTTTAAGCTTTTAGAAATAGGACAAACATTATACCCATCACCTAGTCCATAGCCCTCCATTAAGAATTAAACCAGTCCCATTTAAAAGACAGGTCGAATCTTCTTTTTCCAAGCAAGGTTCACACAGACATGGACATAAGGATCACTCTCTCTCTCTCTATAATCTTTTTGTGTGATTTATTTTGAATGATAAATAAGAATTAAGTTTTGTTTGTACTCGATATTAGAAGACACCTGCCGTAATACTCGTGGTGCTATCAGGGGATTGAAAACCCAAGGGAGGTATATATGCAGTATCCAAGTTTGGTCACACCTACCTTGTCCCTTCCCTCTTCTGCATTATTGTGTTTAGCCATTGCACTCCTTCCTTAGCTTACAGGTTTATTTATACTCATTTTTGTCCTTAGCTAATCCCATTTAGCCAAATGGCATTGGAAAATGGAAACACTTTTCGGTACCAGATTCAAATTTTTTAAGTCTTGCAACTACAAAATTAGTATATACATTAAAACTTTTAGTCCAAAGCTTCACCCTTTATGCGTTGATTACATGCCAATTATATATATATATATATAATATACACATATAATGCTTTTATGTAGGTAGGAAAATATCAGGACCCTTTGTTTGTTTGTTTGGTTTTTTTGTTCTTTCAATAGGACCTAAATTATGCTGCGGTTATTGCAGTCCTATGGAGAATATAAAATCGCATATTAGGCTTTTTAAGCATTGGATGTTTTTCTTTTCGAAGACATTTGGAATGTTACTTGCCAACTTATCAATTGTTGTATAGATTGAAAGCTTCAAATTCACAGTCTGGCAAAATTACATACTAAACTTAAGTTGTCAGTTCGATTTAAATTATAGAACATACTAAACTTTTTGACAAGAGAAATTTTCCTTTTAAGTTCAAATTTTTTAAAATTCTTATTTAATGGAAAGTTGGTACAAGCACACACAAATGGGAAAAACAATCCATTTAGAGAAAAATGCTAAAATATAGCAATTGTCCTTAAATTAAAACCCAACTTTACTTTTCGTATCCGGTAGGCCAACATTTCTATTGGCAAATAGGAAGTTTCTGAGTCCATGCTCAAGTACTTATTACTTCTTGGGTCGTAATTTCTATTCCCTCGCATACACATACACAACCTGAACTTTGACTCTAACATGGTAAGTCAGTAAGAGAGCACACAATTCATACAACGTGTCTTGCCCACGCATTCCAAGCAAAGTTTAGCAGGTCCTTTGCGCCAACTTTGAATTTCTCGCAAAAGTTTTGGTACTTTTTTTAAGCAAAAAACAAATCATGTTAAAGGTTTGTATTGATTGATGAGTCTACAAAACATCATAACTGAGGAAGGTTCTATTATCACCGACCCCAAGTCATGCAACTATAAATCTCCCTTCAACTTGTAGTGTCTTTGTGTCACCCTCCTGGCGTTAATTCTCAGGCGCTCGCATTTTAGCTTCTTCAACATCTGAGCGACTCCTGAGATATCGCCATTGTTATAACTTGAACTCAAATTTATTTGACCGTTCATTTTATATAGAAGGGTATATTTTCCTCTTTTTTTTTTTTTTTTTTTTTTTTTTTTTCCGTCTCTGTTAAACACTTCATTTGGTATATGAGTTAAATTGAGCTTAGTTTGTGAGAGCTGCATTTTTAAAGTGACATCAAAAGCTCAGTTGAATTGACCACATCAGAAACATTTTGAACTTGCAGTATCAACTTAAACATGGCTGAGGAGCAAGATTTGCATGAATCAGTGAGCAAGTGGAAGTTACCTGTTGGTGTTTTCTTCAAAGATGCAAGGTACAGTTTCAATTCTACAATGTTTAATTAGTGCTTTGCTCTCTCTCTAATTTACTGCTCTGTGGGCAGCCTTTACTGTCTCAAATTAAGGTTGATAGGGGCTTCCCTTCTCATTGCTTATTAGTATATGGTTTTTTTGAATTAATTCATTGCAGGCGGGTTTTCAAGTGGGATATTCTTGGTAAGGAGATACTAGAGATTGCATTCCCTGCTGCTCTGGCTGTAGCTGCTGATCCTGTCGCTTCTTTGATTGATACGGCATTCATAGGTCACATAGGTACATACGTTTGCTTTTGCTTTCTTGATTTTTTGAAGCACTTAAATTTGGAGGATTCAATTTTTAGGACAGTTTTGTTCATATTTATGTCTGCATGTTCACAATAAGTTACAATTGTATGGTGTTTGGATATTTGTTTCAAGTGAAGTGACTTAAAAACATGAATTTGGGGTTGTATAGGTCCTGTGGAACTTGCAGCGGCAGGAGTATCTATTGCCCTGTTCAATCAAGCTTCAAGAATTACTATATTCCCATTGGTCAGTATTACAACTTCCTTTGTTGCTGAGGAAGATACTGTTGCAAAAATGAACATCAAATCAGAAAAAGGTGAGCAATTGCAAAAGGCAGACATGCTTGATGACTTGGAAAAAGGGGCTGCTGAACCAAATGGTACAGCTAAAGAAAATGGTAAGCATCTGGAAAAGTTTTCAACTGAAAACAGTAGGATGGAAGAGGCTTCTGCTGAGGATGATAAGCATGTGGCGGTGGGAAAAGGTGCACTTGAAGCGAAAGGTGAGAGCTCAGACAACGGATTACCTGAAAGCAGTGAAGCAAACAAAGCCATAGCGGAAAATGTTAAGCTTGAGAAGGCAGAGAAGGGTGCTGCTAAAAACAGTGATCCACCAGAAAATGGTACTCTTTCCTCACTCATTCACTAGCTCTCTGACAGATATGCAAATTGAAACGCACAGATATAAACATCTTGAATAATATTATCGTTGTGACATTTAGTAATTGTGATTTCTTGATTAGGTTCTAGAACAACGGTTGACAAGCGCCCTTCTGATCTCATGAGCACCAATAAGAAGGCAAAAATCAAGAAACAGAAGCGACACATTGCTTCAGCATCGACAGCACTCATCTTTGGAGCAATACTTGGCCTTTTGCAAGCCATATTTCTCATGTTTACAGCCAAAGTTCTCCTGGGCGTCATGGGTGTGAAATCAGTAAGTGATTTATATTTCTTATACTAAGTGCTTTACTAACAAATGAAGATGTATACAATTTGAAGATGTGGAAACAAATCAATGAGAAAGAAAACTAAAGAATTAGAACATTTAGGAACTCCCTTAACCCAAAAGGCAGGCTTAATCAACTGACCTTATTAACATTTTTTTTTTACTTTAAAGATCATTATGGAATGAGGGAAATAATTACAGCTCTTCTTATGGAGCAGGATTCCCCTATGCTAGCCCCAGCACAGAAGTACTTGAGAATAAGATCAATTGGTGCACCTGCAGTTCTTCTCACATTGGCCATGCAAGGGATCTTCCGAGGTTTTAAGGATACCAAAACTCCTTTATATGTCATTGGTAGGCCAAAAAACATACTGTATATAAGTAAAAACCTGTAGTAATGGCCAATTCTTCTTACTACTTAATCGGGTTTATTTGTTTCATTTGTTCGTATCCAGTTGTGGGATATGCAGTTAACATTGCCTTGGATCCACTGCTCATCTTTGTCTGTGGCTTGGGCATCAGAGGTGCAGCTATTGCACATGTTCTTTCACAGTGAGTAGTGTGACCCTTGTCATGGTATTATTTTTATTGTTTCATATTTACAGCTGCTATTGAATTAGTGTTTGTACTTTAATATGTTATTTGATGCATCTTTGCTAATATTAATTTTTTTTATTCGTTTTAGGTACTTGATGGCACTGGTACTCTTCATAATCTTAACAACAAAAATTGATCTCTTACCTCCAAGTATTAAAGATTTGCAGTTTGGTCGGTTTCTGAGGAATGGTAATGAGCTCAATTCTTATTGTACTTGCATAAATGTTACCTCCATCCCTCAATAATCCAAAATTGAGAGTGGAGATTCAGTGAATATCTTATATCACTATTGTTGTTACATACATACATATATAATTCTTACTTGGTTGGCTTCTGTTTAATTTTTATTTTTTTATGCTTATTTACAGGTACTCTGTTGTTGGCTAGGGTGGTTGCTGTGACATTCTGTGTGACCTTGGCAGCATCGCTGGCTGCACGGGAAGGTCCAACTCCTATGGCTGCATTTCAGACTTGCCTGCAGGTTTGGTTGACATCATCTCTTCTTGCTGATGGCTTGGCTGTTGCAGGGCAGGTATTTCTTTTTTCTTTTTCTCCATTTAAACATATATCATCTCGAGTGACTTACAACTATTTTAGTTGCAAGTAAGTAACCGTCGTACTCAAACAATCTTTGTGTCATTGTCCCCTGCTCTTTAGGCTATTCTAGCATGTGCATTTGCTGAGAAAGACTACAAGAAGGCCACAGCTACCGCAACCAGGGTATTACAGGTACTTCAGTTTGTACAGATAGCAGCAGAGGCTATTTATCTATAAACCATTCAGGACTTGAAGTTTATAACTAACCTACCATTTCTTTTTAACAATTTCGTTACGTTCTGCATTTGCGAAAACAATCAGCATTTTAATTTGTGGAAGAATATTTGTGCAGATGAGCTTTATCCTAGGTGTGGGGCTTGCTTTTGTTGTCGGAATTGGTTTGTACTTTGGAGCTGGAATCTTTTCTAGAGATGTTAATGTTTTGCACCTTATAAGGATTGGCCTCCCGGTATATAATTTTAGCTCATCTAAAAGCTCTCTCTTTCTCAATATTTTTTTTGAATGATGAAAACTAAATTGTTTTCTATCCATCAGTTTGTAGCAGCCACACAACCGATCAATTCACTGTCTTTTGTCTTTGATGGTGTGAACTTTGGAGCATCTGACTTTGCTTATTCTGCATACTCTTTGGCAAGTCTCTTGTAAACCATTTACCACACTATAAATGATACTACAAGTTTTACAGTTGATGTTTCTGAATTCTCTTTTCACAAATTCTGTTACTAATTCTTCAAACCAAATTCTTTGTTCCTTCTCACAGGTTCTGGTGGCCGTAGCAAGCATTGCATCCTTGTTCCTTCTCTCCAAATCCCATGGTTTCGTTGGAATTTGGATTGCTTTAACCATTTATATGGCGCTGCGTGCATTTGCTGGTGTATGGAGGTAATTATCTTTTATGAACTTACTTTTCTTTTATCAACAGAAGAGAGATTCGAATTTGAAACCTCTTCCAACACTCAGCACATAATTAGGATCATCACTAATTGATTTTGGACCCTACACTTGCAGGATGGGGACTGGAACAGGGCCTTGGCGCTTCCTCAAGGGTCGATCACCCCCATAGGAATATTTAAGACTCTGTACTCCCATGATTAATTTTTTGCCTTATCATCTTTTCCTTACTGTTATTAGTATACAGGCATAAAAACTCAACTTTCAATCTGCAATTTTTCCTCCTTTTTCTATCATGGTGGTGACCTGTCCAGGATGTTTGGTGATTGCATATTATTGTACTATATAGTCTATAATTTCACATAGTCATTGTATTTGCTGCCCCTCCTCTTTCTTTGGGGTAGATGGATTGATTGGAATGAAATGACAACCCCCAGTTTTTACTCTATGCTTTACCAATGAAAATAAAGGAAGCAAATATACGGTTCCTACCTTCCTCTATCTCTCTGTATCATTTATATCTTCATTAACTAAACAAAAAAAAAAAAAAATCTCCCTTGGAGATGCTCTAATGGAACTTTTGGCATTCCAACCAGGTTCAGTTCAAAAATGAAATTCAAGCTATTATCACCAATAAAAACTTATTAAAATGAGATTTGACTCCTCACTTTGGTTGCTGTCAAAAATAACGTCAAGGTGCCTTCAAATCCTTGTCAGAATTAACTGTGCGATTGGAACATTATGTGATGTCAAATTTTATCATTAAAACTCCACCTCGCGTTTTAACATCTCGGTTGGAGATGCTTTTATTCAGTTCGTTCACCTATTATTTCTACACACCTATATTCCCAACTTTCCCACCTATATCCCTAACCCTAATCGGGATTTTTTTTTTTATTTCTTTGGATAGTTAGAGATGATAATGGCTATGCCTGCCACCTGCCAGCATCACCTGTCTAAAGTTTAGGTCTTACCTCCTTCATACACTACTAAAGAACAATAATAATAATAGAGTTGAGGCGATCGAGTCTCTCTCACCACGTGATAAATTTTACTTCCTTGATTACTTTGACCAACTGATTTCTTGGGAGAGAGACAGGCCGAATCATATCTACGAGGAAGGATCCTAGCTACAAATCATATTGAAAGAAGGACCATTAATTCTTTCTTTATGACTTTTTCTGAGACTTGAGAAGACATATGCTCCTGCGCTTATATTTGATGATCAAGACACTACCAGGGCATTGTAGAACCAAGGGAGGTTCATGCAGCCGGTTTCACAGGGGACCACAATTGGTACAAAAGTACAACAGATTATGTAATCAAAAGTCTTGCAAGTACAATCAAATAATATATCGGAGTTGAAAACACCAGTTTCTTCTTATATATGTACTTTGTTATGACTCGTTTACGGTAGCTGGTTCAACTTTGAATTCCTCGAATGGCTGGCTTTCGGGTTTTAATAAGAAAAAAATACTAAAGTTTCATGCTAGAGACTTCTATATAGTTATCTGGAACAACATAACTAAGGAAGGTTCTGTATATAATATTATCACCGACTTTGTTTAACAAAATGGCGTTGGATAATCCAACAAATCAAATGTGGATCTAGTTGTGAATGATCTGTCGGATTTTCCGATTGGATCGGGTTGAATTTTTTTTTGAAATCAAGTGGGATTTCAAGTGCTCCGCTCCAATTCTGACCCGTTTACAGGTCAACTACTTTAGCTAGAAGCCCCTTACTAATTCTTACCTACTCAATGAAGTGACACAACAACAAATATTGTAATTAATTTAATTGAAAAACAATTTATAAGAGTGATTTCATTTCTCATTTACTCAAACATTCAAATATTTTATAAAAGAGTAATTCTATTTAGACACACAAGATTGACACATCAGCAGCCACATACATTAGATGACCATCTTATGTGGCAGCTGATGTATATATGTCACGTCACTTAAATGTTTCCAACTGTGTTTTTCTTTTTTCCTTTTAAAATTAAGTAATTTATATTTTCAACTTTTCTTCTTCTTCGTTGTATCCCTTTGGCTGCCCTTCTCCTTCCCTTTTGGCCTCTGCTCATCCTTCTGTGATCTTTATGATAACTGTGGGAGCAATTTCTTCCCACGAGAATATTCGATTGAAAGATCCCCCTTTCTTCTTCGCCGCCTCTTTTTCCATGCAAGATAAATTAGATGAGAGGACCACACCCGGGGGGTGTTGGCCAAAGGCCCTTCGATGCCTAAGTTAGTTCAATAGATTTAGGGAAAAACAATAGCCAACTAGGGTACGGAGATATATATGTAAGGTGTAAACCGGGTGGCCGGAGCCTTGTGTAAAAGGGAAAGAAAGGGTGGCGGCTAGAGTTTGTGAGGGATAATCTCTGCAGAGTTTCAGTAGGAATTTAGACGTATCTCAACCCTTGTGTGTAGCCATCTATTTATAGGGGCCTCAAAGGCTAGGGCTTCAGAGGAATAATTCCGTAGATGGAAAGGAATTATTCCTCCCCGATTTGGCGAGATTTGATCAATTATGGATTTGATTTATTTGATTTAAATCAAACCCTTAATTGTGGTAGGAATCAAATCAATCCCAATTTAATTAGGTAACTCCCAATTAAATTGAGTAACTCCCAATTGGGTCAAATAATCCCCAAATGGAAGGAATTATTTGACCTAGGGTTTTGATTTAATTTGGTTCCCACAAATGCCCCCTAGCTTCTACATGGCGCGTGGTGGCATGGAGGAGGTGTGAATTAATTGTTGGGCTGTCCAGTTGTAACTGGGCTTCCTTCTCTGATTTGGGCTCCCAATTGGAGTGGGCTTTTGACTGTTCTTGGAGTTGGGTTCCCAGTAGGAATGGGCTTGCGATTCCTTCTTGACCTAGGATGCCCAACCTATATAAATGCATGGCTTTTCTTCACTCTTCTTCACATCGCAAACTTAACTTCTTCACTTTCTAGCTTGAATGTAACAACCAAAACAAGAGTTGAATGTTTTCATTTCATGACTAGAAATTTACAACATTTGAGACATGTCTTTCCCCAAATTTTGATCCTAACGTTACAACCAAAACATGTCTTTACCCAAATTGAAGCACCATCTAAGTACCTAATTTTTTAACTAAATTGAAAACCACATTGACAGCAATCAAGATACAAATGATCAACAACATCTCTTTTATTCCTTTCAGCAGATTCAAAACATCTCCAACTTGTAGCTGCATAGATTGAAACACCACGCCCTTGCTACTATTGTTTTCCATCCGTTGTGAGTCTCTAAAGATGATATCTTCCCTCCCTTTTGTGTTGTCAACATCATCACACCATACGAAACCTTTGCATCCATCACTTCCCTGCATCATACAACCACATTGCATAACCACAATCCATATCATAAAATAAAACTGATTCAAAACCATGCCTTACATATTTCCTTGTACACTTCCAGAAATATTTGTTGTAATGTTGTTCTGTAGTTGATAGAAGTAATTTCATTTTAGCTCCACATAAAAGGCATCTCAATCCATGAGAAGATGAAGTAGACATCTGCAAACTACAAGAAACACAGCTAATTGTAAGAATTGGAAAAAGAAAAAAAAAAGAAATAGGCGAATTTAAAAACTGAAATCGATATATAACCAAATCAGACAAGAAATTACCCCCAAAATGGATGAATTCTTACCTGAAATTGACGATTCCCTTTCAAATCGTGACTTCCCCTATAAAATCTTCATCGATTGGATGATATCGAACCCTAAACCTCGAAATCGACCATCCTTTTCCCCAAATCCCACCTCTAAATCGACCACCCTTTTCCCCAAATCCCAGAACCCTAAATTTTTTTAAGGGAGAAGTCGTGCGTGAGAATGATGATTTGATTAAGGGGCTAAGGCGAAAGGGTAATAATACCCCTGCACGCATGCACCACATGCGTCTTAACTAACGGAATTCCCGATTGGACTTGATTTGTACCAAAATTGGAAAATAAAAGTGCGGTGACCAAAATCAAAATTGGGCCAAACCCCAGTGATCAAAATTGTAATTAGCCATGTTGGAATTGTCTAACTTTGGCTCTCTTGTTGTAATAAGGCATCAATTGCTGCTGATAAGCTGCAACTCGAACCATGGCCTTTTCTTGTTCTTCCTTAAGCAGGTTAAGGTTGACCTTCATCTGCTCGCAGTTTTGATCAATGTTGCCTACCTCAATACTCATGGACGGAACATTGATATGAGGGGGAATGATCGCTTCAGTTATGTAGGCTAAGGAAACTAGGGTTTCACCAGTTGATCTTCTTTTGGTGGTGCGATAAGCTTATATGATTCCAGATAGCTCATTCATCGATCCATTTGCCTTCGATGCCTTCCAATCTTTTCTTTAGTCAGTCCAACACAATATTGTTGGATGCTTCTGCTTGCCATTGCCTTGCTAATATCTCAGAGTTGATAAGTGTTGCTTAGTGCCATACTTTTCAAAGAATGCGGTGATCTTCTTGCCGATGAACTGTGACCAATTGTAAATGACCAATGACTGTGGGCAACTGAATAGAGAGATGATGTTATTCTAGACGAATCTTTCCACGTTAGCTTCTTTAGGAAAGGATAAAGCTTCAGCCTCGATCCATTTAGTAAAGTAGTTGGTGGTGAGGATGATCATGCCTTTTTTGGCAAGTGCTGAGGGCATGGGACCCACCAAGTCAATGACCCATTGCATGAATGACCATGGTCTATTCTGCGGATGGTATACTTCATCTGGTAGACTTGGGACTAGCTTGTAGTGTTAGCCTCGATCCCATCTTTTGACATACTCCATAGAGTCATGGCGCATGGTAGACTAGAAGTAGCCTATGTTGAGGGCCTTTTGGGCAAGTGACTTGACCCAGCATGATTTCCATATTCACCATCGTGGATTTTACAAAGCACTTCGAGAGTTTGCGGGTACGTTATGCATGTGAGATGAGGACGGGAATATGATATGCGAACAAGTTTGTTGTCCTTCATGTAATATCTTGTAGCTTTTTGCTTGATTTTTATAGCCTCAAACTTCTCTCTTGGCAAATTTTCATTCACCAAG
Organism: Prunus campanulata; assembly: GCA_034190965.1. Lineage (NCBI taxonomy): Eukaryota > Viridiplantae > Streptophyta > Magnoliopsida > Rosales > Rosaceae > Prunus > Prunus campanulata. The sequence goes on from CM067209.1 coordinate 1,720,731, forward strand.
TAGTCGATGATCGGGTCTTGCCAGTAGGGATCCTCATTGATCTTCATTGAGTCGATCTGTTCTACCTCTTCGATGCTTGGCTGATCAAGGTGCTCAATCGGGATTGAGTGCCTATATTGGGTGTCCAGCACTGATCCTAGGCTTGCCAGCATATTTGCATGTGTGTTCTCTGCTAGGAAAACTTGTTGGATGGTGAAGATAGGGAATGCCTTCAAAAGCTCTTAGACTTTATCAAGGTACTGGATCATTCTTAGGTGTTTTGCCATGTACTCACCTAAAGCTTGATTGGTGATTAGCTAGGAATTTGAATAGATGGCCAAGCTCTTGATCGACAGTTCTTTTGCTAAGTGCAGTCGAGCGAGTAATGCCTCATACTTTGCTTCGTTGTTTGAGGCTGGAAAGCCCAGTGTAATGTCTTGCTCCAACAAAGTTCCGTTCAGGATAATTATGACGACACCTACTCCGGCTCCCTTGTAATTTGACACTCTGTTTACGCGCAACATGTCCTTGGGTAGGTCAGGTTCTGGGGAGGAGGTCTAGTTTACTCTTGAACTTTCCTTGTTTATGTTGACCCAATTCCCTTTTTTGGCTGAGGATGAAGTGAATTCTGCAACGAAATCTGTTAAAGTGTAAACTTTTATAGTAGTATTTGGCCAGTAGAGGAGGTCATACCGACTTAATTCGATAGCCCATTTCATGAGTCGTTGAGAAGCGCTGGGACTATGAAGAATCGATTTCTAAGGAAATTTTGTCATGATGGTGATTCGGTGAGCATGGTGGTAGGGTCTTAACTTGCTTGAAGAGACTACAATGGCCAAAATGAGCTTCTCCATCTTCGGATAGCGAGTCTCTGTCTCTGCATTGAGGACAACTTTAGACGTGTAGAATACCGGGATGTTGGGCCCCTAATTCTTCTCGAATGAGAGCTGAGCTGACCATTGAGTCGGACACCGCCAAGTAGGCAAACAGGTCTTCGCCTGGCAATGGATTTAACAGTAAGGGAGGTGAAGTGAGGTATGCCTTCAAGTCTTGGAAGGTTGCTTCACACTCTTCATCCCACTTGTCCTTCTATAATTTCTTCAAGACTTTAAGAATGGCCTGCACTTGTTGGTAGATCTTGAAAGAAATCAGTTGAGAATGACTGCTCTACCCTTCAGAGTTTGTATCTCTTTTGTTGTGGCATGTGACTTCATGTTAAGGATGGCCTTGATTTGATTTGGATGTGCCTTGATGGCCTTTTGGGTGACATCGTATCCCAAAATCGGCCAGATGAGACTCCAAATGGACACTTACTCGGATTCAACTTCATGTGGTATTTTTGAAGCATGCTAAAGGCTTCAGCGAGGTTCTTGATGTGATCTGCTATTTGGGGAGCTTTGACCAGCATGTCATCTACATAAACCTCCATAGTCTTACCAATTTGCTCCTTGAAAATCTTATTCACAAGCCTCTAGTAGGTTGCTCCGACGTTCTTCAGCCCAAAGAGCATGACTTTGTAGCAATATGTGCCTATTTCGATTATGGAAGAAGTCTTCGCTTTGTCGTCTTTGTGCATCATAATCTGATTATAGCCGGAGTAGACATCCATGAGGCTGAGTAGCTGGTTGTCGGAAGTTGAATCTACGAGCTGATCAATTCTTGGTAGTGGAAAGTTGTCATTTGGGCATGGCTTGTTAAGGTCGATGTAGTCGATGCACACTCTCCACTTGCCTTGGTCTTTTTTTGCCACCAGAACAACGTTGGCCAGCTACTCTGAATAGGAGACTTATTCGATTAAGCCGACAGCTTGTCAATCTCGACTTCAATAATGGCAGGGAAGTTACGTTTTTTCTGTGATACTGGTTTGTTGGCTGGGTTTATATGAATCTTGTGATAGATAATCTGCGGGTCAATTCCAGACATATCAGAAGGTGACCATGCGAACACATCTTTGTTGTTCTGGAGGAAGTTTGCCAGCTCCACTTTCTATTTTGGGCTTAGCTTTTTTCTCTTTTGCTCTGCTAAGCTTACGATAGTGAAATGGATTTGCTTGCTTTTTTTCAACCCTTGGCTGAACATCTTCTCGTCATCGCCTTATCACTGTTGATCTGCCTGACATCGCCCATAGAGATTGGTAGCAGATTTTCTGATGTGTGGCAATCCATGGTCAGCCTAGGATGCCATTGTAGGGGGAGACTTCACCAATGATCATGAAGGTTTGCGAGCTAATCACCGGTGAAGAATACACATGCCTATCTGCTGGACAACCGAAAGTCGTAGGATATTGGATATGCTGCCCTCGTCCACGTGAATTTGGTCGATCAAGGCTTGCGCGATTTGGATGTTGATGACGAGGGCGTCATTGTGCGGTAGATCAAGCCTGATCATGTCTTTCTTCTGGAAGTCGATTTTTCCTTAGTTACATCGCAATCCTCGATCTGCTAGATAGCCTTCTTTGCTACAAACTCTGTGCAGTGGCCTTCTCTTACAAGCTCTTCTAGGTGTATCTTCCAGGACCGGCACTTAGCCGTGTTATGCCCTTGTGTCCCATGGAAGGCGTAGTACTTATTGGTATCCCTCTTATCAGGATTTTCCTTCAAAGGTGGTGGCCTCCTAAGAACATCCACAATCATACTCTCTATTTTTTAGTTAAAATTTAGCTAAAAACACTAGAAAGCTATTTTAGGAGCTCTCTATAAAATTTCAACTCCAACCATACTCTCTAGTTTAAAGAGTCATAAATGTTTTTAATAAATTTTTCAAATTTTGAATAACATGTAGACACAAAAGCAATAATAAAAAATAGTTGACATTAAATAAATGTTTTAAATAATATTAAATATAGAAGCATTTAATTATAGGGAGTCACTATGAGTACTTTCTCTCTCCTCAGATTTAGGAGCTCCTAGAGATCTCCATATTTTAGGAGCTGGATATAGAGCATGGTTGGAGGTGGTTTTTTTGCAATTCCTCCCTAAATTTTAGCTAAGGAGGTGATTTGAGGAGCATATTGTGAATCCTCTAAGCCAGAGTTTGTCTTTCACTTACGCCAGAATTTAAGGTGTCGGGCTTGTGAACTTTGTATAGCTCTAATCTACAGGAGCGCCTACTTGGGTTGCACCTTGCGGTTTCTACTATTGGATCTATCATTCCTCTGACATGCTTCTCTGGGCGGTTAACCGTCTTGCTTAGCAGATTTTTTGGTGGCGATCCGATCGTCATCCCAGAGTGTGTAGCGTTTTGCAGTTGTGAAGATCTCTGCAAGAGTCTGGTAAGAGGGATGGTCAGCTCGCGGTATAGGTCGTGCTCAGCTGACAAACTCTTCTTAAAAGTAGAGGATTTGATCCGATAATTGCATCCCACAATGTTAGCTTTTTCTGCCTTGAATCTTTTGATATAGTCTTGGAGAGATTCATCATGTTTCTTGCGCATGTTGAATAGATGGTCAGAGTTCTTCTTGATCGTCCGGCATGAGGTGTACTCCTTTGTGAAGACGAGTGCTAGCTCTCTCAAATTGTTGATTGACCTGGACTATAAGGTATGGAACTAATCTTGAGCTACTCCTGGCAAGGTCATTGCAAACACTTTGCACATGAACGAGTTTTCATCCTTATAGAGGATTATGGCACTCTTGAAGTGCTTGAGATGGCTCTCGGGATTAGAATCCTCTTTGAAAGGCGTGAAAGATGGAGTTGAGAATGGCTTTGGCAGGGCCGCTTGTTCGATCTCGTTAGTGAATGGTGAGGAGTACAATTGGTCTACCTCCTTACGTAGAGCATCTTCCAAATATCCTCCAATCTTCAACTCTCGAAGTCGGTCATTCACGAGGTTCTCGACATCTTCTGTCCATAACCCTCGCAATCCCTGTTGATGTCGTCCATGACGTGGGTGTCACTGGTCTACTTCCTCATTGCCTCTAGGGCTGACCTCCTCGGTTGTCTTGCTTATGTGGCGTATTGGTGGATTGAGCTTGCGAGGGACTTCCTGTGGCTTGTCGTCATGTACCGGCTCTTCTGGAGCTGGCCGGTGGAGCTGGCCGAGGAGGATCGTGAGGCTGATCTCCTTGAGGGCTCAGGTAGGCATGAAAATCGGATTGTGGGCCCAACCTCGTGTGTACATTGGTCTTTGGAGCTAATCTTGAACCGAGACTGGATCTGCTCTTGCTCGGGCTCGCATATGCTTAAGGTCTCTAACCATGAGGAGCTATCCAACCAAGTTGTTTTGGTCATCTACTCTTTGGGTCAACTGGTTGAATCTATGACTGAGGTGTGTTTGACTGCTAGGATCAATATGAGAGAATTGTGTGGAGCCCAATTGCACGCGGCCTAGGGTTTTGTTGGAGGTGTGTGCAGGAGCAAACATCAAGCGGAGTTGAAAATGAGGGAATGGTTGCACTTGCTCCAAGATCGCGCCATAGTCGGCGGCGTTGCCAAGATGGATGTGAGTGGCAACATCAACGTGGGTTGTGGTGACGTCATGGTGGTGTGCATCGGATTCGCCCGTGAGGTTGTATGGATGATGGCTACTAGAATCGGCCGCAATGCGATACGGAGGGATCAACTATGGATGGAGCCACACCTACGACTTTGGGGCCTTGGAGAGCAACTATGGTCCCGGCTGTGGGGACGTGCGGAGGAGGACTAGTGCTCACAACCAAGGGGCCGTGAGGTGGAGCCATAGTGTTGGCCCTGAGGGCATGGGGATGTGCGGAGGAGGACTGGTGCTCATGACCAGGGTGCCGTGAGGTGGAGCTATAGTGTTGACCCTGAGGCCATGAGAAGGATGGCTTTGGCTCGTAGCGGATGGAGTCACCGCGAAGGCCTTGCTTCTCGTGCGCATGCTTCTGGCCATGGTTGTTCGGAAGGCTTTGGTTGAGTGATGAACGGAAGGAAACAAATTCTCTAATCTGAGAAAAGAAGTCTGAAGATGAGCGACAACTTATTGGAAGTTTGGTGTTGTACTGCACCAAACAACTGCTTAAAATTTAGTCATATCCCAACCAGTCAGTGTAATATAAAAAGGTTAATCCAATCCAATCCAGGCTAGCTTACCAAACGGGACCATAGTTCTTTCTTTGTTGTCTATATAGTGCCTCTTTAATGCAAGTGGGCTATTTTAGAATAAAAGTTGTGAAAAGGGCTATTTTAGCCAATTTCACTTGAATGAATTACAGTTTAAGTGGGTCAAAAAAATCCTAGCTTGAATGGACAAAAATAACCCTAGATTGGAACGGATGAATTAAAAAACTTAACAGAAGGGGGCACATTGACACATTTTAGAAGATTAGGGGCCCTCAAAATCAATTTGAAAATTTGGAGGGTAAAGTGGAATAAGGATAGTTTAGGGGGTATTGCTTAAAAAAACCATAAAATTTTCCATCTCTTTTTCAGTCAGAATTTTTTTTTATAATCAATTATATAAAGCCGGGACAAGTTTCCTTGTTAAGAAAATGATACAAAGTTTATATTTTTAACAATTATCAGATAGGCAAACGAGTCTAACCAAGTGGAAAATGGCCTTAACTTGTAGACCCGAGGTCTCATGTTTGAATCCCTACGGCATCATAGTTGTGTGTGTGAGAAATTCCTCTCCCTTGTGGTTTAGACCGTCGCTTGTACTAAAAAAAACAATTATCATATACAAACTCCACAGCTTGGCACACACCCTAGATACGAGCGAGGTCAATTACCAGATACAACACATAGTATACTTCCAAATCCACATAATCCCCCTACAAATCGCCGCCCTCTCATTCCCATCCCATCCATCTCTCAAATCTTTTTTCTACGCCTTCCCCATCTGATTCATATCATATCAGTCAAAAAGAAAATGAAAAAAGTTGGACCCTTCTTCTTCTGCTACGTGGTTTCGCTTCAACCATCAACAACATGGACAGTGATGAAATATATGACGCTGCTGGAGTTTTCATTGGCGTCCTGGCCATAATCTTACTCATAGTCTTGATCTTTTGCTGCAACCGAAGGCAATCTCCCGTTGACCCGTCTGACCAGGACGAAAGCTCTGCAACCATTGAACAAGGCCTTGATGAAGCCACAATCTGCATTGATCATTCCCTATCTAAATTCTCTGATTCATAGTAATAGGACAAAAATATACCGACCACATATCCATAGCCCTCCATTAATTAAACTCATTCTCATATATAAGACAGGTCGACTCTTCAAGCAAGGTTCACGCACCTTGCGGTTGTGATATATTTTGGATGATAAATAAGAATTAAGTTTTGTTGGTATGTATTGCTTGGGGTGCTATCAGGGGATTGTAAGCCCAAGGAAATATGCAGTATCCAAGCTGCATTCGTCAGGAGTCTCTTTCAATTATTAAAAAAAAAAGTTTTGTTTTTTGTTTTTTGTTTTTTTTGGGTGGTTGAGTATATTCATTCATCCATTTACGAATGAAGATTGAAGAATGAAGTTTTAATTTGGTTGCAAATTGTCATAGTGGTTAATTACGTCTCGAAAGTTAAGTGAGAAAAATAAACATTCATTTTGCTTTTTTCTTTTCTTAATCTCGTGATTGATAGTATAATCTAGATATAGATTTAACCAATTCATTTTGCTTCAAATATGTGAAATTGTTACAACTATATTTATCAAGTCAAGGAAATAGAGGATATTAATGCATTAATGCATACAAATGGAGTTGAAGGCTTGAAGCATGCTTTGAATGAAAGCAAGGGGCATGTTGCAGACTATAGGGGTGTCTTTCGGGATTTGTTTTTCTTGAATTGGGATTAAAGAAGAAGAATAGGAAGAGGTTTTGTATTTTCTTGAATTGGGGTATCTTTTTTAACTTTTTGCTTGATTTCTTAATTTTGCTTGAATTAATAATTAAAGGGTATTTTAGGAATAATGGAGAGTGAAAATATAGGATTTTGTTTTTTCAAATTTACAAGGTGGATGGGGAAATAGGACATGGTGTGGAAATAGCAGTACTCCTTTATAATATGCAAAAAATAAAGCATGTAAGCCAATGGGTATGGCTCAGTTAGAGCATTTCCACCCATTTGTCATGACAAAAGGCAAGGGGAAGCAAGGGGTGTTATTATTCACATAAATAGTGCCTGACCTAGCAATTTTTTTGCTAGTTTTCCACCCATTGTCATGGCAACCTAAGGGCAACCATGATTTACATGAGATATGAGTAGAGGAATTTGTATAGAGTTTTAGTGTGGGAAGTGAAAAATATGGCTAGATATTTAAATATATAATTATGAAATTTTTGAAATTTTCGGTATTTTTTTTCCCTTTTTTTAATTTTTTTAATTTTTTGTTGTTTAAATTGGATGTTGATGTCACAATGACGTCAGCATTAGGTTAGCTTGCTCAGGCAACAACCCAGGCTAGTCTTGCCTTTGGGCTTATCCAGGTTGGTGGAGCCCAGCTCTTGCCCTGGCAAGACTTGGGAGCAGGAAATCGAATTGGGGGCCTAGGGGACCCCTTGCCCAGGCTTGGGCCTCCTGGTGGAACTGCTCTTAGTTGAACTCTTCGAATTCCACTCATGTGGTTAGAAATTTGAAACGTCTATGCACCTAAAGAATATTTGTGTAAACTCCCCTCACACAATTGATTGTACTTATAAATAAATAAAAAAAATAACAAAAAGAATGTTGGAGGCTTATATTGATTGATGAGTCTACAAAACATCATAACTGAGAAAGGTTCTATTATCACCAACCCCAACTCATGCAACTATAAATCCCCCTTCAAGTTGTAGTGTCTCTGTGTCACCCACATTTTAGCTTCTTCTACATTTGAGCACTTTCATTTGGTATATGAGTTAAATTGAGCTTAGTTTGTGATAAAACCCCACACTACTAGCAAAATCAATATTTTCCTCAATTTAATCATCTACAAAGCATAGTAGGTGTGGAGTTTTATCACAAAAAGTCATGGTGATATTAGTAGAGGAACCATTCATTATATGTTGTATTTTATTTAGTCAAGATTCTTCAACATCATAAACATTTTGAACTTGCAGTATCAACTTAAACATGGCTGAGGAGCAAGATTTGCATGCACCAGTAAGCAAGTGGAAGATGCCTGTTGGCGTTTTCTTCAGAGATGCAAGGCGGGTTTTCAAGTGGGATATTCTTGGTAAGGAGATCCTAGAGATTGCATTCCCTGCTGCTCTGGCTACAGCTGCTGATCCTATCGCTTCTTTGATTGACACGGCATTCATAGGTCACATAGGTACGTACGCTTGCTTTTGCTTTCTTGATTTTTTGAAGCACTTAAATTTGGAGGCTTTCTTGTTCATATATATTTATGTCTGCATGTTCACAATAAGATACAATTGTATGGTGTTTGGCAATATTGATAGCGAAATATACGGAGTGATATCTGTTTCAAGTGGAGTGACTTTAAAACTGAATTTGGTTTTGTATAGGTCCTGTGGAACTTGCAGCAGCAGGAGTATCTATTGCCCTGTACAATCAAGCTTCAAGAATTACTATATTCCCAGTGGTCAGTATTACAACTTCCTTTGTTGCTGAGGAAGATACTGTTGCAAAAATGAACATGAAATCAGAAAAAGGTGAGCAACTGCAAAAGGGTTCAGACATGCTTGATGACTTGGAAAAAGGGGCTGCCAAACCAAGTGCTGCAGCCAAAGAAAATGGTAAGCATCTGGAAAAGTTTTTACCTGAAAACAGTAAGATGGAAGAGGCTTCTGCTGATGATAATGAGCATGCGGCTTTGGGAAAAGGTGCACCTGAAGCGAAAGGTGAGAGCTCAGACAACGGATTACCCGAAAGCAGTGAAGCAAACAAAGCCATAGTGGAAAATGTTAAGCTCGAGAAGGCAGAGAAGGGAGTTGCTAAAAACAATGATCCACTAGAAAATGGTACTCTTTCCTCACTCATTCTCTAGCTCTCTGAAATACATGCAAATTGAAACACAGAGATCTGAACATCTTGAATAATATTATCAATGTGACGTTTAGTAATTGTGATTTCGTGATTTAGGTTCGAGAACAACAGTTGACAAGCGCCCTTCTGATCTTATGAGCACCAATAAGAAGGCAAAACCCAAGAAACAGAAGCGACATATTGCTTCAGCTTCGACAGCACTCATCTTTGGGGCAATACTTGGCCTTCTGCAAGCTATATTTCTCATTTTTTCAACTAAAGTTCTCCTGGGTGTCATGGGTGTGAAATCAGTAAGTGATTTATATTTCTTATACTAATAATAAACAAATGAAGATGTATACAATTTGAAGATATGGAAACAAATCAATGAGAAAGAAAAATTAAAACAAACTTCTCCCATATGATCTCTAGAATGTAGAAAAGTTTTTTATGTACATTTTGTAGTTAATTAAACATTTAGGAACTTCCTTAACCCAAAAGGCAGGCTTAATCAACTGACCTTATTAACATTTTTTTTACTTTAAAGATCATTATGGAATGAGGGAAATAATTACAGCTCTGCTTATGGAGCAGGATTCACCTATGCTAGCCCCAGCACAGAAGTACTTGAAAATTAGATCGATTGGTGCACCTGCAGTTCTTCTCACATTGACCATGCAAGGGATCTTCCGAGGTTTTAAGGATACCAAAACTCCTTTATATGTCATTGGTAGGCCAAAAAACAAACTGTATATAAGTAAAAACCTGTCTGTAGTAATGACCAATTCTTCTTACTATACTTACTCGGGTTTATTTGTTTCATTTGTTCGTATCGCAGTTGTGGGATATGGAGTTAACATTGCCTTGGATCCACTGCTCATCTTTGTCTGTGGCTTGGGCATCACAGGTGCAGCTTTGGCACATGTTCTTTCTCAGTGAGTAGTGTGACCTTAGTCATGGTATTATTTTTATTGTTTCATATTTACAGCTGCTATTGAAGTAGTGTTTGTACTTTAATATGTTATTTGATGCATCTTTGCTAAGATTAAATTTTTTTATTCGTTTTAGGTACTTGATGGCACTGGTACTCTTCATAATCTTAACAACAAAAATTGATCTCTTACCTCCAAGTATTAAAGAATTGCAGTTTGGTCGGTTTCTGAGGAATGGTAATGAGCTCAATTCTTATATCACTATTGTACTTGCATAAATGTTACCTCCATCCCTCAATAATCCAAAATTGAGAGTGGAGATTCAGTGAATATATTATTCTTACATACATACATATATAATTCTTACTCGGTTGGCTTCTGCTTAATTTTTCTTTATTCTTGGTTACAGGTACTCTTTTGTTGGCTAGGGTGGTTGCTGTGACATTCTGTGTGACCTTGGCAGCATCGCTGGCCGCACGGGAAGGTCCAACTCCTATGGCTGCATTTCAGACTTGCCTGCAGGTTTGGTTGACATCATCTCTTCTTGCTGATGGCTTGGCTGTTGCAGGGCAGGTATTTCTTTTTTCTTTTTCTCCATTTAAACATATATCCTCTCGAGTGACTTACAGCTATTTTAGTTGCAAGTAAGTAAGCTTCGTACTCAAACAATCTTTGTGTCATTGTCCCCTGCTCTTTAGGCTATGCTAGCATGTGCATTTGCTGAGAAAGACTACAAGAAGGCCGCAGCTACCGCAACCAGGGTATTACAGGTACTTCAGTTTGTACACATAGCATCAGAGGCTATTTCTTTTTAACATACGTTCCACATTTGCGAAAACAATCAATCAGCATTTTAATTTGTGAAAGAATATTTGTGCAGATGAGCTTTATCCTTGGTGTGGGGCTTACTTTTGTTGTCGGAATTGGTTTGTACCTTGGAGCTGGAATCTTTTCTAGGGATGTCAATGTTTTGCACCTTATAAGGATTGGCCTCCCGGTATGTAATTTTAGCTCATCTAAAAGCTTTCTCTTTCTCATTATAATTTTTTTGAATGATGAAAGAATCTTTAAACTAAATTGTTTTCTATCCATCAGTTTGTTGCAGCCACACAACCAATCAATTCACTGTCTTTTGTCTTTGATGGAGTGAACTTTGGAGCATCTGACTTTGCGTATTGTGCATACTCCTTGGCAAGTCTCTTGTAAACCATTTACCACACTATAAATGATACTACAAGTTTTGCAATTGATGTTTCTGAATTCTCTTTTCACAAATTGTGTTACTAATTCTTCGAACCAAATTCTCCGTTCCTTCTCAGGTTCTGGTGGCCATAGCAAGCATTGTATCCTTGTTCCTTCTCTCCAAATCCCATGGTTTCATTGGAATTTGGATTGCTTTAACCATCTATATGGCGCTGCGTACATTTGCTGGTGTATGGAGGTAATCATCTTTTATGTACTTACTTTTCTTTTATCAACGGGTGAGAGATTTGAATTTGAAACCTCTTCCAACACTCGGCACATAATTAGTGTCGTCACTAGACTAGAATGTAGTTGGTAATTAGAAAATTGATTTTGGACCCTACACACTTGCAGGATGGGGACTGGAACAGGACCTTGGCGCTTCCTCAAGGGTCGATCACCACCATAGGTTTCACGAGTCTAGTAAATATTTAAGACTGTACTCCCATGATTAATTTTTTGCCTTATCATCTTTTCCTTACTGTTATTAGTATACAGGCATAAAAACTCAACTTTCAATCTGCAATTTTTCCTCCTTTTTCTATCATGGTGGTGACCTGTCCAGGATGTTTGGTGATTACATATTATTGTACTATATAGTCTATAATTTCACATAGCTAGTCATTGTATTTGCTGCCCCTCCTCTTTCTTTGGGGTAGATGGATTGATTGGAATGAAATGACAACCCCCAGTTTTTACTCTATGCTTTACCAATGAAAATAAAGGAAGCAAATATATGGTTCCTACCTTCCTCTATCTCTCTGTATCATTTATATCATCATTAACTAAACAAAAAAAACAAAAAATCTCCCTTGGAGATGCTCTAACGGAACTTTTGGCATTCCAACCAGATTCAGTTCTAAATTGGAACACTATGTGATGTCAAATTTTACCATTAAAACTCCACCTCGCGTTTTAACATCTCGGTTCGAGATGCTTTTATTCAGTTTCGTTCACCTATTATTTCTACACACCTATATTCCTGACTTTCCCACCTATATCCCTAACCCTAATCGGGATTTCTTTTTTTCATTTCTTTGGATAGTTAGAGATGATAATGGCTATGCCTGCCACCTGCCAACAGGCATCACCTGTCTCAAGTTTAGGTCTTACCTCCTTCATACACTACTAAAGAACAATAATAATAATAGAGTTGAGGCGATCAAGTCTCTCTCATCACATGATAAATTTTACTTCCTTGATTACTTTGACCAACTGATCTCTTGGGAGAGAGACAAGCCGAATCATATCTACGAGGAAGGATCCTAGCTACAAATCATATTGAAAGGACCATTAATTCTTTCTTTATGACTTTTGCTGAGACTTGAGAAGACATATGCTCCTGCGCTTATATTTGATGATGAAGACACTACCAGGGCATTGTAGAACCAAGGGAGGTTCATGCAGACGGTTTCACAGGGGACCACAATTGGTACAAAAGTACAACAGATTACGTAGTCAAAAGTCTTGCAAGTACAATCAAATAATATATCGGAGTTGAAAACGCCAATTTCTTCTTCTATATGTACTTTGTTATGACTCGTTTACGGTAGCTGGTTCAACTTTGAATTCCTCGAATGTCTGGCTTTCGGGTTTTAATATAAGAAAAAAATGCTAAAGTTTCACCGACTTTGGAAGGTTCTGTATATATTATCACCGACTTTGTTTAACAAAGTGGCGTGACACTAATCGGTCTCAGTATATCAAAGTCTGTCACGTAAATTTCTTTTGTGTCATGTTGACCACCTAAACTATTTTTTAATTAGTACCAGCATTGTCTTCCCTTTCCATCCCGCTATAGGTCTAGGGTTGTTAAAATTAGAGGTATATAACAGGCCAATTATTTTTCAGTTTGTGATTCTTACCTACCTTTAATATATATATATATATATATGAGATGGATTTGGTGGCATAATTCGATAACCCGGTTATGTTCCGAATCCGTTAACCCGTTACGTTAACAAAACAAATCTAGATCTTTCCTAATCTAATTCAATTTGATATAATATATATTTTATTTTTACTTACTTAATATATATGCATGAATGTTTGGTAAATAAATAAAAAATATTTTTCAACTATTTGGATATATGACATAAAAGAATTCGAATATGATATCAGATAATCCAACAAATCAGATATGGATCTAGTTGTGAGTGATCCGTCAAATTTTTAGATCGAATCGGGTTGAATATCTTTTGAAATCGAGTCAGATTTCAAGTGCTCTGCTTCAACTCCGACTTATTTATAGGTTAACTACTTTAACTGGAAGCGCTTCGCTAATTCTTACCTACTTAATAAAGTGACACACCAACAAATATTTTAATTAATTTAATTGAAAAGCAACTTATAAGAGTGATTTCATTTCTCATTTACTCAAACATTCAAATATTTGATAGAAGAGTAATCTGTATATGTGTATAGACACACAAGATTGACCACATTAGCCGACCACCTTATGTGGCAGCTAATGTGTATATGCCACGTCACTTAAATGTGGCCAACTATGTTTTTCTTTTTTCCTTTTTAAATTAAGTAATTTATATTTTCAACTTTTCTTCTTCGTTGTATCCCTTTGGCTGCCCTTCTCCTTCCCTTTTGGCCTTTGCTCATCCTCTTGCCATCTCTTTGACAACTCTGCCTCCAAAAAATGACGTGGCACAAACAACTTATATCAATGGCAGCTGATGTGTATTTGCGATCACCATGACCACCTTATATCAAGGGCAACATTACCAAGGTGGTCATATGGGGATGTCCGAAATTCTTAAATGGGTCGGCCCTGTCAGTTGTATACCTCTAATCCAAATTCCCATTTTATGTATGGAGTTGTTCTATGGTAAGGGTGTTATGGATGGACCATAGATGTGGACATTCATATTAGCCACATGATTAATCTAAATAGTAAATTCACTTAAATTTAATGAAATGATCATGTGGCTCATATGAAGGTCCACTTGAATGGTCCATATATGACACCCTCATTATAGAATTTTGATTTATTCATGTATTTGTTACTCTTACGATTGGGTCTTAAACAACCCATCTTCTTGTTGTTTGGGTTGATTTAAGCTCAAAGCCTTAATCACAGGGGGTTTCATATTTGGTTTTTCCTCTCTCTTTTTTCCCCTTAATTGTTTTTTTTTTTCTTAATACTCAATGCACGGTTCTTTCCTCTCTTCATGGGTCAATAGCTCTTCGACTTCAAAAGTTCTATCTTACTTCATGAGTGCGACTTGTGCTTTGACCTGCCCCAGCCTAATTACATGAATAAGTACTTTACAACAATTCATGAATTGAAGAAACTATAAGATCATCAAACTTGGATATAATGCATGAAACCCTTCTCTTGGTTCTACAAATTCAGGTTGATTTATTGAATTTAAAGCAACTAGAAATATAAACATTTTAAAAAAGCAGTGGAAAACTTAGAATGGTTTTCTTTTTAAAAAAAAATTAAGGAAAATGGCAATTTATATAATAGATCAAGATTACGAAACTTAATGCTAATGGATATAGAGCATCAACAATGGGCTCCCTAAACCACCTCCTTAGACAAATTTTAGGGAGGATTTGGAAAAATACAAATCCAATCATGCTCCCTATCCACCTCCTAAAATAGGGAGATCTCTAAGAGCTCCTAAATCTGAGGAGAGAGAGAGGACTCCTAGTGGCTCCCTATAATTTAATGCTGCTTTATTTAATGAGTATTTCATACCTTTAATTAATGTTAATTATTTTTTATATCATTTTTTAATAGAGATGGACCAATTAAAAAAGAGTTATAGCATTTATGACTCCCTAAACTAGAGAGCATGATTGTAGTTTAAATTTTATAGAGAGCTCCTAAAATAACTTTTATATGTTTTTAGCTAAAATTTAACTAAAAAATAGAGAGCATGATTGTGGATGCTCTTAATCAATGTATAATTCTTATAGAAAATTTGGGATAAGTGCAAAATTTAGAACATAAGTTGGGTCTAATCCTTGTATTTGTTGTCATTGATATAAGTTGTTTGTGCAAATATCTCATGGGAGAATATTTGCGAGATTCTTCCACCATTCGAGCTTTCTTCTCTTTCTTCTTCCTTAATTCCTGTAAAATAGATTGGAGTCAATGGACCACACTTGGGGGATGTTGGCCAAAGGCCCTTTGATGCCTAAGTCACTTAAATGATCTTTAGGAAGATATGAAAATAATGGAAAGGTCAGAGTTTTCTCCTATGGAGAGAGCCGGCTAGTCGGAGCCATATGTGTGGTGGCAGGTGGCCGTGAAGGAGAGAGAAAGAGATGAATTTTGCTAGGATTTCAGAATTACCTCTTGTGCGTTGTGTAGCCATCTATTTATAGACTCCTTGCTTGGCTAGGGTTTGAAGAATAATCCTTTATTTAATTAGGATTATTCTTACCAAAAAATGAATGATAGGAATAATCAAGGAGATTTGGTGGAAATCTCATCCTTGATTTGGGAAGATAAGTCTATCTTAAATTAGGGTAATTAGTTGACCTAAGGAATTTCCTTTTTTCCACAAGTAACCCATTCATTGGTTGCTGAAATATGTGTTCCCAAATATGTGCTTGGACTTCCTTAGTAGGTTGAGCTGCTTTTTTGAGTTGGGCTCCTAATTGGAGTAGGCCTTTGATTCCTTCTTGACCAAGGATGCCTAACCATCATAAATACAAGGCTCCTCTTCATATCACAAAAGTTTTCTTCCTCTACTTCCTTACTTGTGAGAAAGATCTTGGAGGAGAGATTTGCTTGTCGAGGAGAGGAATTTCCGTGCACACCAAGGTAGGTCATGCTTGGTTTTTTTTCCCTTTGATTTTCTTCACGGCGAGGATGTTGCGTTGATTCAGCTACACCAAAATGGATTCAGCTGCATCCTCAACTTGTGATACTCGCAAGTGCACGAGCCGTTCGGTAGTATAGCATATGTAAGTGCGAGGTCGATCCCACGAGGATTGGTGATTGAATGATCCAATTCATTTCCCCTAAACAAAACAGAAATGAAAAAGAAAATAAATAAAACAAGAAAAAAGGAAATAACTCAAGCAAATAAGTTCCCAAGTTCAATTAGATTAATGGATTGATTCTAGCTAAAGTATGATTAAGCCATGATGTTTGGTCCTAACCTTGTGTTCCTAATTCCCTAATTTGATCATTTGTTGTCTAACCTAAAATTAAGCATTAGGAACCCATTAAGCATAGAAAAACAATTTAAACAACCAAGCATGTATCTAATCCCTGTTATCGAATGTCCATACATACTCTTCCTATTCATAGTTCAATTCGAATTAAAGCATGGTGTCTACTCTTAATTCAAACTAAGATAGCTAACATGCAAGCCTAAATGGTGATCAATCATTCAAACTAGCATATAAACTTATAAGCATAATGAATAAGAACAAAAACTATAATTGAAACTTGGAAACTAATTAAACTTGAATACTTAAGAAAAAATGTACATTACAAATAAAATTAAAGTAGAACTTGAAAACTTGAAGGAAAATTTAGTAAAATCATTTTGTTACAACAATTGACAACTTGAAAGGAAACTAAGAGAATTTGAGGGAGAGAAGGGAAGGGAGCTCTAGAGAAGTGTTTGAGAGCTCCCCCCTTGGGGTGTGATTTATGAAGTTTGAAGACTTCTCTATTTATAGGGCTAAGAGGGAGGAACATCATGATGAAATCCAACACCACCATTCCTCTTTTAATACAACCCATAACTCCCACTTCATCTTGTCTATGTTAGTGTGGTTGGAATCAATTGCATCCCCTACTTATTTTGCTACATCTCAAGCTTTCTTCACATGGGATTTCAAAGGTGTTCAATTGTGGCTGCCTTTTCCTGCCAACCCATGTGGGTTTTCTTCACCTTTGCTGGAAAAAACGATTCTTCTGAACCAGGCTTGGTGTAGGAGGGCCTGAGGTTTCAATATGTATCCAATGGGGCTCAAATTTGGATATGTCATAATAGACACCCATTGGCACAACTTGTATGAAGAATGTATTCCCATTTGAGTAGTACAAGTATATGTTTTGGGCCTTGCAAGTTGACTTCCGAAAATAGACTGGAATTGACTTCATTGTAGTCAACTTGTGGGCTTGTTTTGGGCTTGATCTTCCCTCCTACAAAATCTGGAAAAATCTGGATCTTCAAACCCTTTGAATTATCTTTCCAAGCATATGCAGTCCAACTCAAGAAAAAATCGGAAAGACATTCAAATGTCATTTTTGGCCCAGTAACGCAGATGCTCCCGAATTTGACCTTAAGCTGCCAAAACTTGCATAACTTTCTCTAGAAGACTCGGAATCATGAACCGTAAAATTCTCCAGAAACTAGACTTCCGCATCTTTCCAATGATGTATGGCTCATCATCTGGTTCTTCTTGAGCAAGTATAGTCTGATTCATGAAGTTGACTGATCTGCAGACACCGATGAGCTAACTTGTCTCCAAAATGTATTTAATGAGTCTCAAGCTTATTACACTGAAACAAACACAAAACTTATTAAAAGCACAAGTTTAACTCAAAAACATAACCAAATCATAAGTTAGAAGGATACAAAATGATATATAATTATGCACCGATCAGAGGACCAGTTGACCTTCGTTGGTCGGTTGTTGTCATTATGCATCGGCTGGAGCTGCGACGAGGGCTGCTGGTTTTTTTTATTTATTTATGTTGTGCTGCATCATGGGCCAAGCCCAGTGGCTGGCTAAGGTGGCATGGTGCTAGTGTGGGTCGGGCTGCACCATTGCCGCATCAAAGGCCTTACTTCTTGAGCGGTGGCATTGTCTGGTGCTGTGAAGGTGCTACGGCTTGGGCCGTGCTGGCTACTCAAGTTGCATAGGCCATTAATTTTTTTACCGCAAACTAGGGTTTTTAATTTGCAATTTGACTTGTGAATTTCTTCCTTTTGCCATTGTTCAACCATCATGTCATCTGACAAGGGAAGCCGGTCATCAAGTTCACAAGTGCCATGGCAAAAGGGGATGGGGAAGTGTTCTTAACAATTTAGAATTACAATATAGCATTAAATGCATTCTTTTATTATTTGATTTCATATGTGTATAATTGGAACATTAAACAAACTTTGTTTTACATTCCTACACAAACCAAACATGGGAAAGGAAATTAAGTGGTATTTTCCAGTTACTTTTCCAACATTACCAAACATGGAAAGGAATCTTCAATTTCTCATCCCTTGGAAAATATCATGGGAAATGATTTCCCATCAAATCCTTTCCGTGAACCAAACGGGGTCTAAAATATTATTTTGACAAATTAGAAAAAATATGTATATACATACTTCTTTAATTGTACGTATGCAAAATAAATAATCTTGAATCCGATATCGTTTGGCTACTCTATTGTGTTATTGAAAGTTTAGCACTTTCTTGAAGCACCGTGTTCATTGATTTTGTAGGATACAATTGGAAATCGAAACGGTTTCCGATTTGTCTAATTTTTTGCAAGGATGATCTATGAATGTATACTTAAAAAATAGGTGGTTTGGATCGTTGGAAAAAAAATTCGTAAGGTACCCTAAAGGGTGTCCCTAAAATACTCAATAGAAGGTAACTATATATATATATATATATATAAGACCAACTAGTATTTGGTTTTTTTTTTTTGGTCAGAAACAGTGCTTTCATTCCAAACGGGAGTAGCCAAGAAACCAAACCCAGGAAAAATACAAAAGCAACAAACAAGGAAGTCCAAGCCACAAGGGGGACAACAAAACCAAAATGCAATACAAAGACAAACTAGGAGGGGAAGAAGAAAGACACAGCAGCACTAGGAACCACTATGTTCATAGGCCTCCTAGCCAGCACCAGACTAATCATTTGTTGGGGGGCATGGAAGGCCATCCTTATTCAAGATGAACGTGAGAGAGGATGGAGGCCTAAAGGCCCAAACTTCGTTGCACATCCTCGACTTAGCAAGCTCTGCCAAGTGATCTGCCGCCTCATTTGCGGTTCTGTGAATCCAAGTCCAACTATAATATCTGAACGCCACGAGAAAGTCTCTTATATTACTATGGATTGGGTAAATCTCCCACTTCCCCCGAGAGATGTCACCATTTGTACTTTTAACCGCTTCAAGGCAATCAGAATCGAAAGAGACCATTTGATCACCCCTATCCGAAGCAAATTTGCACCCTTCTAGGCAAGCTAAACATTCAGCCATTAAAGCTAAGTTCGCCTGAGCCAGCAGAGATTTACAAGCCAAAAACTGTCCATTGTGGTCCATGACCACCATTCCAATACCCACAGATTTAGAGATCGGGTCCTAAGCCGCATCCACGTTTAGTTTTACCAAGGGGCTGAGAGGGGGCGACCATGCCGTATTATGTGCCAAGTTTTTGGGCCTAGGACTGCAGTTTGCTTGGCGACACACCATGGAGGAGAGGAACTCATTAGCTGTGTTTGAAGCCTGTTGGATAGTGTCCCTAGGGGAGGGGGAGCGTTGCTCCATTACTGCCTTGCACCTCTCCTTCCATATGTGCCAATAGAAAAAGCATATAATGGTTTTGATCCTATCCACATCATTCTGCTTCGTGCCGATAGTAGAAAACATACCGCATAGCCAGACGTCCAAAGTAGAAATAGAGCATTTATCCACTCTAAGACATAATGGGTTGCCAAACCAAACCGGCTCGACCCATGGGCAGAGAAGAAGCATATGCTCCAGAGTCTCAGGGTAGCAATTACACAAAGGGCATAGAGGAGTCTGGGCGCATTTCCTTCTGAAGAGGTTTGCAAATGTGGCAATAGCATTCTGAAGCGCCCGCCACAAGAAGGTTTTTATTTTGGGAGGGACATTGGTTTTCCACATCATTTTCCAGCAATCAGTGTCCACGGTCATAGACGAGGAGGGGTGGTGAAGGCGCCTGGCAGCGTTTACACTATGAAGCCAATGATACTCGAATTTCACAGAGTAGTAACCATTTCTATCCCGGGGCCATACCAGTCGGTCCGATAACCTACCACTTCCTATCTGGACTGAACGAATGGTAGAAGCACCCTCCGTAGATAGGGCATGAAGGATAGGCTCTAAATTCCAATTTCCAGTGTCATGATCAATGATGGTTTCTACTCGTTGATCCCAATTAACCTCCACCCCTTCAACTGGTTTCAAACTAGCATCCGGGAGGCAAAGTAGCCATCTGTCCACCCAAACACAAATTTTATTGCCCCTCATGACTTGCCAAGTAGCCACGGGAAGGAGGATGTCTCTTCCAACTAGAAGACTAGCCCATGCCCAAGAAGCTCTTCCACTTTTCTGGGCGTCCAGGAAATTCTCATGGGAAAAGTATCTGCATTTTAGGATTTGGGCCCAAAGAGCGTTCGGCTCGTGAAGGAGTCTACTACACTGTTTTGCCAAAAGGGCAATATTGAACTCTTGAATATTGCGAAAACCCATTCCTCCGTCCTGTTTTGCTTGGCCCATAGAGTCCCAACTCACCCAGTGTATTCTTCGTTCATCTACCTTTTGACCCCACCAGAAATTAGCAAGGATAGAGTTGATTTCCTTGCACAATGAGTTTGGGAAGAGGAAGATGTTCATCTCGGGCAAGCTGGCACAGCAAGGGCGATAGCTTTGGTAAGGGTCTCCCAGCCAGCTTGTGAGAGGAGTTGATGCTTCCAGCTCTGAACCTTCTGCAAGATTTTGTCTTTGACAAACATAAGGGCATCCTTCTTTGCCTGCCCCCAAATGGTTGGGAGGCCCAGATATTTCCCAGGATGTGTTACAATTGGCATGCGAAGAATACGGTTGAGGGATGAGCGAATTGGGTCAGGTGTGTTGGGGCTGAAGTAGACACTTGACTTCTCCAAGCTCACTTGTTGACCAGAGGCGTAGCAAAAGTCGTGAAGGATTCTTGTGATGTTGTGGCAATTCTATTCATTAGCCTTTAGAAAAAGTAATGTGTAGACTACAAAGAGGAGGTGTGACAGGAGAGGTCCACCGGGCGCAAGTCTAATTCCCTGAATCAAGTTAGCATTACATGCATGATTTATTAATAGGGAGAGAACTTCACTGATCATTAGGAAAAGGTAGGGTGAAATGGGATCTCCCTGATGAATGCCCCGAGAGGGAAGAAGTATCTGCCAGGTTTGCCGTTGATCACCAACGCAAACCTAACAGACTTTACGCAATTCATGATAAGCTGGATCCAAACTTCTGCAAAGTCCATTTTTGCCATGACAGCACCAAGGAAATCCAACTCAACACCGTCATATGCCCTGTTCATGTCAAGCTTTATGCCCATCTCAAATTTCTTGGTTGACTTTATTGACAGTTTTTTTTCTTAGTTGAAAGAAGTTTGAAGTTTGATTAACATAAATATGAAGAAATATAAGAGAAAGTACTGAAAACTAATAAAATGGGAGTTGTTCATCCACTTCTTAATAGTTTTTTTTTCCTTTTAATGCAAGCATATTATAGGGAGGGGCAATCAAACTTAACCATCAATGACATGTTTACTCATCAAGAATGAGTATCGAAATGATTCCAATTCCTCTTTTCCCTGTGTTTACTCACACAAAAGAGTATTGGAATGATTCCAATTCCTAACTTCCCTTTAACACATAACATATGAAAAATTATGTGAGTCTACCTTAAAATCCATAATCGAATTAATATCCTCAAAATCAAAAATGAGATTAACTAAGGAGAGTAGTTGATATGATTCCAATGCATTGATTCCCTATCTAAATTCTTTTATTCATATTAATAGGACAAAAATATACCGACCACATATCCATAGCCCTCCATTAATTAAACCCATTCTTATATATAAGACAGGTCGACTCTTCAAGCATGGTTCACGCACCTTGTGGTTGTGATTTATTGCTTGTGGTGCTATCAGGGGATTGTAAGCCCGAGGGAATATGTAGTATCCAAGCTGCTTTCGTCGGGAGTCTCTTCCAATTTTTTTTTTTTTTTTAAAAGTTTGGTCACCTATCTTGTCCCTTCTCTCTTCTACATTGTGATTAGCCATTGTACGAGTTCCCTAGCTTACAGGTTTATTTATACTAATTTCTTTTCCTTGCCTAACCGGTACTAGATTCAACTTTTAAGTCTTGCAACTACAAATTTGTTTCACCCATTTATTATATGTGGATTACGTGCCATTTTTAATATATAATTGGCAAGGAATCTTTGCTATATCAGGAACCTTTGTTTGATCTTTCAATAGGACCTAAACTATGCTGCGGTTATTGTATATCAGAAACCTTTGTTTGGTCTTTTTTTTCAATATTTTTTGGTATTTAAATTGGTCGTTGACGCCACACTAACATTAGCATGACGTCAACTTGCCAAAGCAAGTCTTGCCTTCGCACTTGCCCAATTTCATGGTCCACTTCTTCCCAAACATCCATCTAAACCTCCTTATTTCGTTTCTCCTTTTTATGAACATGGTTTTTTTTTTCCTTTTTATTTTGTCGATATATTGGTTATTAGTTTTATATAAAGTTAGTTCTTCAATGCTCGAGACATTTAATTATCACAAGACACGTAACCTGTATGCACTCTCTAATTCACCTAAACTTTGTTTGATTCTGACTTGTTAAAAGTATCCCACCTGAAATGACGGAATTTAATTTTATATACTTTTTTTTTTTTTTTGGTCTGAAGATGGAATTTCATAAAAGCAGGCAAACAGCCAAGAGAAGTACAAAGCCTATAAATCAGCAATACAAAGCATACAACAAGACATAAAGAAACGCAGCTACAGAGAAGGAGGACAACTACAGAGACGTAGTCATAAGACAAACAGATACGTCGAGAAGCCCACACAGCCGCAACCATTAAGCACTCCTTGGGGGGCATGGTAAACCATCCTTGTTTAGGATATGCGTAAGGGAGGATGGGGGTCAGTTGACCCATACTTCAGGGCTCATCCTGGAATTGGCAAGCATTGCCAAATGATCTGCCGCCTGGTTAGCGGTTCTAGGAATCCACGTCCAAACGTAGGTCTGGAAGCAGTTCAAAACATCCCAAACATTACTTAGGATAGGATAGATTTCCCACTTTCCTTTGGATAAGGAGCCCTTCAAAGGAGAGATTACTTCCTTGCTATCAGATTCAAAAGTGACATGACGATAACCCATCTCTGCAGCGAGTTTGCAGCCTTCAAGACAAGCTAGTGCCTCAGCCTCTATAGCGGAGCTCGCCACTGATGGGATGGATGTACCTTTGATAAAATCTCCTTGGGTGTTCCTAATCAGGATTCCAATGCCAACCCTTTAATTTTATATACTATGCTGCGGTTATTGTATAGGGAATATAAAATCACATATTAGGCATTTTAAGCACTGGATGTTTTCCCTTTTCCAAGACATTTGGAATGTTACTTGCCAGCTTCTCAATTTTTGTCTAGATTTGGAAGGTTCAGATTTACAGTCTGCAAAATTACATACCAAACTTAAGTTCTCAATTCGATTTAAACTGTAGAACAAACTTAAATGTCTGATAAGAGAAACTTTCTTTTAAGTTCGACTTTTTAAAAATTCTTATTTAATGAAAATTTGGTAAATTAGATTGTAAAAGAAAAACAAAAAACCCTTAAAAAACACAGACATAGAGTACCTAAACTCTGACTCTTAACAGTAAGTAAGAGAGCATACAATTCATACAACGTGTCTTGCCCACGCATTCCGATCAAACGTTAGCAAGTCAGGTCGTTTGCTCCAACTTCGAATTTCTCGCAAAAGTTTTGGTAATTTAGAATAGTGCTGCTATTTCCACTATGTTCTATTTTTCCATTCATTTTACTATCGAAATTTTAGAGACAAATTTACTCTTTTGTAAAATGACTTCTAAGACTTAAACCACCCCGCCTCCCTTCCCCCTCCCCACGGTCTCCCTTCTCACTTTTCTTCATTCTTGGCGCCACTTGAGGACGCCCCCCTTCTCCCTTTCACTTTTCTTCACTCCTCGCAGAACGGGGCACATGTAAATTATAGCTTCTAAAGTATCATTATATATATGTCTCTTTTTTTTTTCTTTTTTTTTTTTCTCTCTGTAACTTTGGTTTTCAATACATCTGGACATGGATTCTTTTTTTTTTTTTTTTTTTTTTGGGGTGGTTGAGTATATTCATTCATCCATTTACGAATGAAGATTGAAGAATGAAATTTTCATTTGGTTGCAAATTGTCGTAGTGGTTAATTACGTCCCGAAAGTTAGGTGAGAAAAAGAAACATTCATTTTGCTTTTTTCTTTTCTTAATCTCGTGATTGAAAGTATAATCCAGATATAGATTTAGAGGAAACAATTGATGTGTAGTTTAACCAATTGAATGAAGCTTCAAATATGTGAAATTGTTATAACTATATTTATCTCTACTAAATGTGTCTGTATCAAGTCAAGGAAATAGAGGATTTTTTTTTTTTTTTTTTTGTCAGGGAGTCAAGGAAATAGAGGATATTAATGCATTAATGCATACAAATGGGGTTGAAGGCTTGAAGCATGCTTTGAATGAAAGCAAGGGGCATGCTGGATATTAATGCATTAATGCATTCTAAAGGGGTGTCTTTCGGGATTTTTTTTTTCAGGAATTGGGATTGAAGAAGTAGAAGAATAGAAAGAGGTTGTTGGGTTTGTTTGAGTCATCTATTTTAACCTTTTGCTTGATTTTTGAATTTTGATTGAATTAATAATTAATGGGTATTTTAGAAATAATGGCCCTAAATAGTGCATGCCATAGCAATTTTTTTGTTGGTTTTCCACCCATTGTCATGGCAACACAAGGGCAACCACTATTCACATGAAATATGAGGAAAAAAAATTTGTATAGAGTTTTGGTGTGAGAAGTGAAGAATATAAAAATTCTGACATTTTTTCCATTTTTTTCAATTTTTTTTGTTATTTAAATTGGCTGCTGATGTCACAATGACATCAGCATTAGGTCAGCTTGCCCAAGCAGCATCCCAGGCAAGTCTTGCCTTTGGGCTTGCCCGGGTTGGTGGAGCCCAACTCTTGCCTTGGCAAGACTTAGGCACTGGAAACCAGATTGGGGGCCTGCCCGAGCTGAGACCTCCCTGTGAAACTGCTCTTAGTTGAGCTCTTCTACCTCCACTCATGTGGTCAGAGGTTCGAAATGCCCAGGCACCTAATGAGCATTTGTGTAAACTCCCCTCCCACAATTGATTGTAATTTAAATTATTATTATTATTATTATTTTTAAAAGCATGTTAGAGGCTTGTATTTATTGATGAGTCTACAAAACATCATAACTCAGGAAGGTTCTATTATCACCGATCCCAACTCATGCAACTATAAATGCACCTTCAAGTTGTAGTGTCTTTGTGTCACCTTCCAGGCGTTAATTCTCAGGCGCTCACATTTTAGCTTCTTCAACATTTGAGCACTTCATTTGGTATATGAGTTAAATTGAGCTTAGTTTGTGATAAAATCACACACCACTAGACGATATTGTCCTCAACTTAACCATCTACAAAGGCTAGTAGGTTTCAGTTTTATCACAAAAAAGCCTCGGTGATACTAGTAGTGGAATCATTCATTATATGTTGTATTTTTTTTAGTCAAGTTTCCGATGTGAGACTTATATTCTTCAACATCATAAACATTTTAAACTTGCAGTATCAACTTAAACATGGCTGAGGAGCAAGATTTGTATGCACCAGTGAGCAAGTGGAAGATGCCTGTTGGCGTTTTCTTCAAAGATGCAAGGTGCAGTTTCAATTTTACAATGTTTAATTAGTGCTTTGCTCTCTCTCTCTCTCTCTCTCTCTCTCTCTCTCTCGGGAGCCTTTGCTGTATCAAATTAAGGTTGATAGGGCCTTCCCTTCTCATTGATTCTTAATATTAGTATATGGTTTCTCAGGCGGGTTTTCAAGTGGGACATTCTTGGTAAGGAGATCCTAGATATTGCATTACCTGCTGCTCTGGCTACAGCTGCTGATCCTATCGCTTCTTTGATTGACACGGCATTCATAGGTCACATAGGTACGTACGCTTGCTTTTGCTTTCTTGATTATTTGAAGCACTTAAATTTGGAGGCTTCAATTTTTAAGACAGTTTTGTTCATATTTATGTCTGCATGTTCACAATAAGATACAATTGTGTATTGTGTTTGGCAATATTGACTAGCTAGTTGATATCGACATATACGGAGTGATATCTGTTTCAAGTGGAGTGACTTAAAAACATGAATTTGGTTTTGTCAGGTCCTGTGGAACTTGCAGCAGCAGGAGTATCTATTGCCCTGTTCAATCAAGCTTCAAGAATTACTGTATTCCCATTGGTAAGTATTACAACTTCCTTTGTTGCTGAGGAAGATACTGTTGCAAAAATGAACATCAAATCAGAAAAAGGTGAGCAATTGCAAAAGGCAGACATGCTTGATGACCTGGAAAGAGGGGCTGCTAAACCAAATGGTACAGCTCAAGAAAATGGTAATCATCTGGGAAATGGAAAGATGGAAGAGGCTTCTGCTGAGGATGATGAGCATGTGGTGGCGGGAAAAGGTGCACCTGAAGCGAAAGGTGAGAGCTCAGACAACGGATTACCTGAAAGCAGTGAAGCAAACAAAGCCATAGCGGAAAATGTCAAGCTTGAGAAGGCAGAGAAGGGTGCTGCTAAAAACAGTAATCCACTAGAAAATGGTACTCTTTCCTCACTCATTCTCTAGCTCTCTGACAGATATGCAAATTGAAACACAAAGATCTAATCATCTTGAATAATATTATCATTCTGACATTTAGTAATTGTGATTTCTTGATTTAGGTTCGAGAACCAATAAGAAGGAAAAAATCAAGAAACAGAAGCGACATATTGCTTCAGCATCGACAGCACTCATCTTTGGGACAATACTTGGCCTTTTGCAAACTATATTTCTCATTTTTTCAACTAAAGTTCTCCTGGGTGTCATGGGTGTGAAATCAGTAAGTGATTCATATTTCTTATACTAATAATAAACAAATGAAGATGTATACAATTTGAAGATTAAAACAAACTTCTCACATATGATCTCTAGAATGTAGAAACATTTTTTATATACATTTTGTAGCTCCCTCAACCCAAAAGGCAGGCTTAATCAACTGAAATTATTAACAGTTTTTTACTTTAAAGATCATTATGGAATGAGGGAAATAATTACAGCTCTTCTTATGGAGCAGGATTCCCCTATGCTAGCCCCAGCACAGAGGTACTTGAAAATTAGATCGATTGGTGCACCAGCAGTTCTTCTCACATTGGCCATGCAAGGGATCTTCCGAGGTTTTAAGGATACCAAAACTCCTTTATATGTCATTGGTAGGCCAAAAAACTTACTGTATATAAGTAAAAACCTGTAGTAATGACCAATTCTTCTGGCTACTTACTCGGGTTTATTTGTTTCATTTGTTCATATCGCAGTTGTGGGATATGGAGTTAACATTGCCTTGGATCCACTGCTCATCTTTGTCTGTGGCTTGGGCATCAGAGGTGCAGCTTTGGCACATGTTCTTTCTCAGTGAGTAGTGTGACCCTTGTCATGGTATTATTTTTATTGTTTCATATTTACAGCTGCTATTGAAGTATAGCTGTTTGTAACTTTAATATGTTATTTGATGCATCTTTGCTAAGATTTTTTTATTCGTTTTAGGTACTTGATGGCGCTGGTACTCTTCATAATCTTAACCAAAAAAATTGATCTCTTACCTCCAAGTATTAAAGATTTGCAGTTTGGTCGTTTTCTGAGGAATGGTAATGAGCTCAATTCTTATATCACTATTGTACTTGCATAAATGTTACCTCCATCCCTCAATAATCCAAAATTGGGAGTGGAGATTCAGTGAATATATTATTCTTACATACATACATATATAATTCTTGGTTGGCTTCTGTTTAATTTTTCTTTATTCTTGGTTACAGGTACTCTGTTGTTGGCTAGGGTGGTTGCTGTGACATTCTGTGTGACCTTGGCAGCATCGCTGGCTGCACGGGAAGGTCCAACTCCTATGGCTGCATTTCAGACTTGCCTACAGGTTTGGTTGACATCATCTCTTCTTGCTGATGGCTTGGCTGTTGCAGGGCAGGTATTTCTTTTTTCTTTTTCTCCATTTAAACATATATCATCTCGAGTGACTTACAGCTATTTGAGTTGCAAGTAAGTAAGCTTCGTACTCAAACAATCTTTGTGTCATTGTTCCCTGCTCTTTAGGCTATTCTAGCATGTGCATTTGCTGAGAAAGACTACAAGAAGGCCCTAGCTACCGCAACCAGGGTATTACAGGTACTTCAGTTAGTACACATAGCAGCAGAGGCTATGTATCTATAAACCATTCATGACCTGAACTTTATAACTAACCTACTATTTCTTTTTAACAGTTTCGTTACGTTCCACATTTGCGAAAACAATCAGCCTTTTAATTTGTGAAAGAATATTTTTGCAGATGAGCTTTATCCTTGGCATGGGGCTTACTTTTGTTGTCGGAATTGGTTTGTACTTTGGAGCTGGAATCTTTTCTAGCGATGTCAATGTTTTGCACCTTATAAGGATTGGCCTCCCGGTATGTAATTTTAGCTCATCTAAAAGCTTTCTCTTCCTCAATATATATATATTTTTTGAATGATGAAAGAATCTTTAAACTAAATTGTTTTCTATCCATCAGTTTGTTGCAGCCACACAACCGATCAATTCACTGTCTTTTGTCTTTGATGGTGTGAACTTTGGAGCATCTGACTTTGCGTATTGTGCATACTCCTTGGCAAGTCTCTTGTAAACCATTTACCACACTATAAATGATACTACAAGTTTTGCAATTGATGTTTCTGAATTCTCTTTTCAGAAATTGTGTTACTAATTCTTCGAACCAAATTCTCTGTTCCTTCTCAGGTTCTGGTGGCCATAGCAAGCATTGTATCCTTGTTCCTTCTCTCCAAATCCCGTGGTTTCATTGGAATTTGGATTGCTTTAACCATCTATATGGCGCTGCGTACATTTGCTGGTGTATGGAGGTAATTATCATTTATGTACTTACTTTTCTTTTATCAATGAAGGAGAGATTCGAATTTGAAACCTCTTCCAACATTCTAGCACATAATTAGTATCATCACCAGCAAATGCAGTTGGTAATTAGAAAATTGATTTTGGACCCTACATTTGCAGGATGGGGACTGGAACAGGGCCTTGGCGCTTTCTCAAGGGTCGATCACCACCATAGGTTTCATCAGTCTAGTGATACACCAATATTACGACAGTGCACTCCCATGATTAATTTTTTGCCTCTGTCATCTTTTCGTTACTGTTATTCGTTAGTCATAAAAACTCAACTTTCTATCTGCAATTTTTCCTCTTTTTGTATCATGGTGACCTGTCAAGGATGTTTGGTGTTTACATATGATTGTAATAGTCTATAACTTCACAGTCATTGTATTTGGGGAATGAAATGAGACAAACCCCCAGTTTTTACTCTATATGCTTTACCAATAATAAAAAAGGAAGCAAATATATGGTTCCTACCTTTCTGCATCTCTCTATATATTGAAGTGGGGAAATCACAACTCTATCATTTATGTTAGTTATTTTGCAAAGCCAGCTCTGGGCCAGTAGAAAGATTCCCATGCAATAACTCATTGCAACTAAGTTTTTCTCCTGAGCGAGGGTAGGAGATGCAACTGTCATGGGCCCCGGCTCAATGGAGCCCCAAATTTTATTATATTTTTAAAATTTGAGGTCCAATTTGTTATTACCACTTATATAGATAACTGCAGTATTGTTGATAGGTTGACTCCAGCACCCATGGTTTAGTGGTTTTTTAATTCCAATCTAACCCAGATTCGAATTCTAGCATATGTGTAGTGTGTATGCGTTTAGCATATGTGTGTATGTGTTTAGTAACCATAGTAAACATATGTTTAGTGTGTACATTCTCTCTCTTTTGATCTCTCTCTTTGCATGATAAGTTTTACTCACTTGATTACTTTGACCAACTAATATGTTGGGAGAGAGACAAGCTGAATCATATCTACGAGGAAGGATCCTCTTCCTAGTTACAAATCATTTTGAATGATTAATTAATTCTTTATTTATGACATTTGCTCAGATTGAGAAGGCATATGCACCTGCGCTTATATTTTCGAACACAAGATCATATCATATGCATGAAAAAAACCTAGCCCTAATGTTTTCGCTCGGCTCTTCTCGCCCTCGCTTATTCTTACCCACTTAATGAAGGGACACACCAAAAAAATATTTTAATTCTCTCGCCCTTGCTAATTCTTACCTACTTAATGAAGGGACACACCAAAAAATAACTTGATAGATTAACTACAGTAAACCCCCCAAGCTATGGGAAAAATTACAAATTCATACCCAATGTATATTGATCGGTTCGACTAGTACACAAACTTCACGAGACCTTTCAAAATACACCCTATGTTACTAATTCTGCCATGAGAGACATTAAATCATGATGTGGCAGATGTATTCCCATTTTTATGTTGATGTGGCATAAAAAATTAATAAAAACTAATAAAATGAATTTCTTTATTAATTATTAAATAAAAAAAATAAATAAAACATTTCTCTCTCTCTCTCTCTCTCTCTCTCTCTCTCTCTCTCTCGCCCATGAACCCTGCCACCAACCTCCTTCCCCAGCCACCCAGTCTCCACACGATGTATTCCCATTTTTATCTTCTACTGCATTGGCAAGTCTGGCTTCGTCGGGCACAAGATCTCCCAAACCCTCATCTCCCTCGACATTTGCTCCGACTTCCTTTCCCCTCTCAACACCCTCTGAAAGCGACATCTTAGAGCTCTTTAGCAAGTCCAGTACCACCGAAGAGCTCCTCTGCTTTTTCCCCTGTGTTAGGTTGCAGTTAGAATTATTACTGCTTGGTTAATAAATCCCTATTGTTTAGGGAGTATCTATTTGTTTTGACTTAGTCTGTTAAACGTGGGCTGCTTTTCCATTCTTAGGTTACTCTTTGTAAGGCTATTTAAACAATTGTTGCTTCTATTATTTACCTATCAAGTTTTCTTTTAAATACTTGTGATCTGAAAAGCTTTTGTTTCCAACAATTGGTATCAGAGCTTCCTTACAGGGAGCATGATTTGAAATCAGAAGAAGCAGCAGTCTTCTAGGTGTGAATATGACATCATAGAACAGCTATGTGCAGCCAGTGATTCTAAGTTGATGGGCACTATGATCACTGGTCTATGCTCATGGAAAATTTATTGCAATCAAAGGAATATTGGGGTCTGGTGGAGACTAGGATCCTTGTAGCAACAGAGAAGCAGATCTCACAGAAGGGCAGAGGAAAGCCTTTGAAGATCATAAGCTGAAGGACCTGAAAGCCAAGAACTATCTGTTTCAAGCAATTGACCGTTCAATCCTGGAGACAATTCTGAACAAAGACACGTTAAAGAATATATGGGATTCTTTGAAACATAAGTATCAAGGCACTACACAGGTCAAGCAAGCACAGTTACAAGCTCTTCCTAAAGAGTTTGAGATTCTTCACATGAAGGCAATAGAATCCGTGAATGAATACTTCGCCAGGACTCTCACCATAGCTAACAAAATGAGGCTACATGGTGAAAAAATGGGAGATGTGTTAGTCATTGAAAAGATTTTGAGGTCAATGACTTCTAAGTTTGATTATGTTGTTTGCTCCATTGAAGAGTCACATGATTTAGACTCTATGTCCATTGACGAGTTACAGAGTAGTCTACTCATGCATGAGCAACGTATGAATGATCACGTCACAGAAGAACAAGCACTGAAGGTCACGTATGATGAGTCCTCTGGAGGAAGAGGTCGTGGACATGGAAGTTTTAGAGGAAGAGGTCAAAGGAGAGTCAGGAGCTTTGACAAATCCACAGTGGAATGTTACCACTGCCATATATTAGGGCATTTTCAATATGAATGCCCAAGCAAGGAGAAAGGAGCAAATTTTGTAGAGGCTAAATATGAGATATTGCTGATGGCCTATGTTGATGATAAAAAGATGAACAGGGAAGATTTGTGGTATCTTGATTCGGGTTGCAGTAATCATATGTGCTAGAAGGAGGAATGCTTCTTAGATTTGGATGAGAGCTTAAGAGAATCAGTAAAGCTTGGAAACAACTCAAGCATGGCCATATATGGAAAAGGCAATATAAGGCTACGAGTCAATGGGGTTGATCAAATCATCACTGGAGTGTTTTATGTTCCGGAGCTTAAGAATAATTTGTTGAGTATTGGACAACTTCTACAGAAGGGACTTACAATTGTAATTCAACGTGGAAAGTGCAAGATCTTTCATCCTGAAAGAGGCTTGCTTATGGAGTCCGGAATGTCATCTAACAGGATGTTTGTTCTACTTGCTACATCTCAGCCAAGAGAGTCTACGTGTTTCAATACAATCACAGAGGATCAAACACATATTTGGCATTGCAAGTATGGACACTTGAATTTCCAAGGTTTGAAAACTCTCTGGCATAAGCAAATGGTGAAAGGATTACCTTAACTCAAGACTACTTCCAAAGTATGTAAAGATTGTTTGGTGGGCAAACAACACATGGATTCATTCCCAACAATGAGCACTTGGAGGGCCTCTCAAATACTTCAACTCGTTCATGCTAACATTTGTGGGCCAATCACGCCAATCTCAAATAGCAAGAAAAGGTACCTGATCAGTTTTATTGATGATTTTAGTCGCAAGACATGGATTTATTTTTTGGTAGAAAAATCAGAAGCTTTTATTACTTTCAAAAGCTATAAAAATCGTCCAGAAAAGGAAACAGGTTCAAATATAAGGGGCCTACGAACAGAAAGAGGTGGTGAATTTACATCACAAGAGTTCAACAATTTTTGTAATGACAGTGGGATACGTAGGCAATTGACGGCATCATATACTCCACAACAGAATGGAGTTGCAGAGAGGAAAAATAGAACCATAATGAACATGGTTCGTAGCAAGCTCTTGGAGAAGAAAATTTCCAAAATTTTCTGGCCAAAAGCAGTTAACTGGACAATATATGTGTTGAACAGAAGCCCAACTTTTTCTGTCAAGAATCAAACTCCTGAAGAAGCCTGGAGTGGAGTTAAACCATCAGTGGAGTATTTCAAGGTCTTTGGGTGTATCTCTCATGTGCATGTACCTGATAGCAAAAGAACAAAGTTGGATGATAAAAGCTTAAGTTGCGTCTTGCTTGGCGTCAGGGAGGAGTCTAAGGCATACGGATTGTATGATCCAGTCTCTCAGAAAATACTTGTAAGCAAAGATGTTGTGTTTGAAAAGGATAAAAGTTGGGATTGGGACGAAAGACATAAAGAAGTAATAATAGCTTATCTGGAATGGGGTAACAATGAAAAAGGAGCAACCATACTCGCTGAAAATGAAAAGAATGATACATAGGAATTGAAGGAGTTACCTGTTGTAGGAAATAAGATTGGAGTGAAGTGGGTATATAAAATGAAGCTTAATGAGAATGGAGAAGTAGACAAGTATAAGGCAAGGCTATTCTCAACAACATGGGATAGACTATACATAAGTGTTTGCACCTGTGGCACGGTTGGATACGATCCGTCTTGTAATAGCACTTGCAGCTCAAAGATAATGGACAATCAACGAGCTGGACGTGAAGTCTGCCTTCTTGCATGGGGAATTAAATGAGGAAATGTTTTTTGAGCAACCTCAAGGTTATGTGCACAAGGGCAATGAACAGAAAGTCTACAGGCTCAAAAAGGCTTTATAAAGACTTAAGCAAGCTCCACAAGCTTGGTATAGTCGTATAGAGGCTTATTTCGTGAAGGAAGGATTTGAAGGATGTCATTATGAACACACCTTGTTCACAAAGACAACAGAGGAAGGTAAAATTCTAATTTGAGTCTTTATGTTAATGATCTCATATTTACTGGAAATGATGAATCTATGTTTGTTGAGTTTAAGAGATCAATGATGCTTGAGTTTGACATGGCTGATCTTGGGAAGATGAGGTACTTTCTTGGTATACAAGTTATGCAAATTCATTAGCCAAAAGAAATATGCTTTGGTGGTGCTAGAAAAATTTGGAATGAATAAAAGCAATCTGGCTCTTAATCCCGTTGTCCCAGGTTGCAAACTTTTGAGAGATCAAGATGGAGTAAAAGTAGACAACACCATCTACAAACAAATTGTGGGAAGCCTCATGTATTTAACTACTACTCAACCAGACATGATGTTTGTGGTAAGTCTTATTAGCAGGTATATGAGTAATCCTATTGAGCTTCACATGGAGGCAGCAAAGAGAATTTTAAGGTATCTAGGAGGAACAACCGATTTTGGGGTGTTCTACAAGAATGGAGGAAAAGGAGAGTTGAATGCTTATACGGATAGTGACTATGCTGGAGACCGAGAAGACAGGAAGAGCACCTCATGTTACGTTTTCTTATTCAATTTAGGGGCGGTATCCTAGTCATCAAAGAAACAGCTGATAGTAACTCTATCTACCACTGAGGCATAGTTCATTGCTACTGCCTCTTGTGCATGTCAAGTAGTATGGTTGAGAAGGATTTTTGAGATGCTTGGTAAAAAGCAAGATAGGCATACAATTGTTCACTGTGATAGTAGCTCAGCAATCAAACTTGCAAAGAATCCAGTAATGCATGGACACAGCAAGCATATAGACGTTCATTTCCATTTTCTTTGTGAGTTTATAAAGGAGAGAACTATGGAAATGGTGCATTGCAACAGTCAAGAACAAATTGCAGATGTGATGACAAAACCTCTCAAGTTGGATGCATTTGTGAAGCTACGAAGTATGTTAGGTGTTTGTCCAGAACCATGTGTAAACTGATTACAAGCTGCATTCAGTTTAAGGGAGGAATTGTTAGGTTGCAGTTAGAATTATTGTTAGTGTGTTACTACTTGGTTAATACATCCCTATTGTTTAGGGAGTATCTGTTTGTTTTGACTTAGTCTGTTACCATGTAATAGGTTTGTTAAACGTGGGATGCTTTTCCATTCTTAGGTTACTTTTTGTAAGGCTATTTAAACAGTCGTTGCTTCTTTTATTTATCTATCAAGTTTTCTTCTAAATACTTGTGATCTGAAAAGCTCTTGTTTCCAACACCCTGTGCCAAGGCCAAGGGGGCCTTCCTCATCTCTATCACCTTCGTTGCTGACATCCCCCTCACCATCGTCTACAACATGAATGTGCATTTTCCCTTGGAAAGAGAGCTATGCTCCTTCGATTTGGCTCTAGTCACCTCCACCGCCATCCAAATGGTCTTTGGTGACATGGCTCAAAAGCAGAACATGCCATAACCCATGAGCAAAAAGATAAACAAATCAAAATGACTTCTGAGTTCCTAGTAAACAAGAAAGGACAACAATTTATGTACTTCCCAACACAAAGCCTCACCCCTATGTCCTAAACTAACAAAAAGTCATGCCATTTCTACCAGGCTCTCACCATAAATACATCTTCATACCCTCTTTTAGCTATTGTTTCTCCTAAATTAAATTGACCTAACTTCGGCATCGAGGGCCTTTGGCCAACACCCCCCGAGTGGTCTATTTACTCCGGTCTTTTTTACAGAAACCGAGGAAGAGAGAGAAGGAAGATCAAAGGTTGAAGAATCCACAAGTGTATATTCTCCCGTGAGGATTTTTGCACAAACAATGACTCTTTAAATCTTCAAATAAGGCTCACCACAAACATTAAATCTGGTTGTGTGGTAGTTAGGTACATCAGACTTCCCACTATATACTTGAAATATGTGTTGTTAACCTTTGTGCCATCAATGTCTCTAGTCAGCTTAACTCTTGGAACAATAGGATTCTGTACTGAATTTCACTCACTCATCTAAAACCTATCAAGCACTTCCTGAGCATACTTCTTTTGCCCAACAAAAATTCCATCAGTTGTTTGCTTAACTTTCATACCTAGGAAATAATGCATCTTTCCTAGATCTGTCATCTCAAATTCAACAATAATATCCTTCTTAAATTCAACACACATTGCCTCATCATTCCCAGTATATATAAGATTATCTACATAGAGACATATTATTAAAATTTTACCTCCATTTATATGCTTGATGAACAAGGTGTGTTTGTAAGGACACTTCTTGAAGCCCATCTTTGTGAAGTAGGACTCAATACAACTGTACCAAGCTTGAGGAACTTGTTTCAGTCCATATAAAGCCCTTTATAATTTGTACACCTTCTGTTCTTCTCCCTTCTTAACGTACCATGGTGGTTGATCTACAAAAACCTACTCATTTAATTCTCCATACAAGAAAGTTGACTTCACGTCTAGTTTATTAATACACCAATTGTTCTGAGCTGCCAATGACACCACCAATTGAATTGTATCATGTCTAGCCACAGGTACAAAAACTTTGGCATAGTCTATTCCATATTCTTGTGTGTAACCCTTTGCCACTAACTTGACTTTGTATTTGTCAACTTCTCCATTTTCCTTGAGCTTTGTCTTGTATATCCATTTAACGACAATAGTCTTCCCTCCTGCTAATAGCTCAGTAAGTTCCCAAGTGTTATTCTTTACAATTGCTTCAATCTCTAAGTCCATGGCTTTCCTCCATTTTGAACTTCTCATAGCATCATCAAAGGTGATTGGATCACTGTCAACAAGCAAGGCTAGTTGAGCAATATTTTCTTCATTTGATAATTCATCTCCACTCAAATAATCAGTCATCCAAGCAGGAGGTCTTTTTAATCGTGGTTCTCTGATTATGTGCTCTTCTTGGTTCTCATCAGCTGAACCTTCTGAGTTAGTGTCTGCAACTGAATTCTCCTCATTCCCTTCAAGATCCGCAACTATCTCTTCAACTCCTTCATCTGTCCAGTTCCAGCAAGCTTTTTCATCGAAATTACATTTATGCTGACTATGATCCTCTTGGTAGCTGGATTATACAACCTGTAAGCCTTGGACTCATCACTAATCCCAAGCATAACACACGGCACACTCTTGTCATCAAGTTTGCTTCTTAGCCTATCATTGACATGAGAATAAGCTAAGCATCCAAACACTTTGAAATGAGCAACTCCTAGTTTGTTCCCACTCCAACCATATTCATAACGGTACAATTTTTCCTTTCTGAAACCTTATTTTGCTGATAAGTGTAGGCTGTAGTAAACTGTCCATGAACACCATTCTCCTCACGAAAGGTGATGAATTCATGTGAAGTGAATTCTCCTCCACGATCAGTACAAAATGCTTTAATAAACACCCCAACTTGTTTCTCAACCATAACTTTAAACTTCTTAAAAACAATTATAGCCTTAGACTTTTCAGATAAAAAGTACACCCAAGTCTTCCTACTAAAATCATCAGTAAAAGTTATAAAGTACCTCTTGCTGCTATTGGAGATAAGATTAATAGGTCCACATATGTATGAATGGACCAATTGAAGGATATATGAGGACTTCCAAGTGCTCTTCTAAGGAAAAGTATCACAGTGTTGCTTCCCAGCATTCTTCACAATTTTTTTTAGGGAGCTTGCAGCCTAGGTAATCTAGTATCCATATGCTTTTGTTCCAAAGTTTTCAAACCATTAAAACTTAAATGTCCATACCTATAATGCCACAGCCAGCTTGCATCCTCTTGAGTGGTAGATTTGAAGGACTTAGGATCATCAGATTGGCCTTTGTTTGCAATGGAAACATCATGTTTGGACCTATCTCAACTTCTATTATTAAACCTTTCTCATGATGATGGATCTGACACACATTCTTTTGAATAAGAATAGCAAGTCCCTTTTCTTTCAACTGACCAAGGCTAATTAGATTGCTCTTCAATTCAAGTACATAAAAAAACTCTAGAGATGCAGAGCTTTACCCCATTTACTTCAATGTTGATGTTTCCTCTCCCATTGACACATGGGCTAGAATTGTCTCCCAGCTTCACCTTCTCTATGACTGTTTCATCAAGTGTTGCAAAAAGCTTCTTGTCTCCACTCATGTGGTTACTGCATCCAGAATGAAGATATCATAGCTTGTTGGTGGTATCTTCTTGCATATTTACATAAGACATGATTACCATCTCTTCTTCAGCTTCAGTAAAATTTGCCTTGTTGTCATGCCCCTTATTAGGGCACTCATATTGAAAATGCCCCAATTCATGGCAATTGTAACACTCAATGGCCGACTTATCAAATGATCTTTGTCTCCCTGTTCCTCTTCCACGACCTCTTAGCCTCCACGACCCCTTCCTCTCGTAGGTGAATTATTTTATTGACTCACTTTCAGCATTTGTTCCTCCATTACATGGCTAATAATTCTTTGCTCATGCACAAGCAGACTGCATTGCAATTCATCAATTGAGAGATCATCTATCTCGTTAGATTCTTCAATGGAACAAACCACATAGTCAATTTTTTGTGTCATTGACCTCAGGATCTTTTCAATCACCACTACATCACTCATCTTTTCTTCATGGATTCTCATCTTGTTGGCTACTGTGAGCACCCTTGCAAAGTAGTCATTGACTGTTTCTCCCACCTTCATGTGAAGCATCTCAAACTTTTTACGAAGCACCTGCAACTGTGCACGCTTAACTCTAGTTGTGCCTTGATACTTCTTTTTCATCAAATCTGATATGTCTTTTGTTGTGTCCTTCGCCAAGATTGTCTCCAAAATGGCTCGATCTATGGCTTGGAAGAGATAATTCTTGGTCTTCAAGTCCTTCAGTTTCTAATCTTCTAAGGCCTTGAGTTGAGTTTCATTTACAGCAGTTCCCTTAGCATATTGTGAGATCCCATTCTCCACCAAGACCTAATACTCTTTGGAGAACAAGAAATTCTCCATAAGCATGGACCAATGACCATAATGCCCGTCGAAACATGGAATAGCTGGTTGCACAAAATTACTTCCTTCTGTTAAAGTAATCTAGACTTCGTTAATAGTCGGCTGGTAACTTTGAAATAGTTGACAGTTTGTTAGTAGTTGTGTGTTAAAATAATGGTGTGGTAGAAGTTAGTTGAATTAACTATGTTTGGTTTTAGTTGTGTTTTTAATGTGCTAGGTCGGTAGTGGCTATTATATAAAGCCACCCTTTTCTCTTTATTTTGAATCAAGTCAGGACAACATCATTATCTAAAATAGCTTTCCGCTACTTTCTGTCTTTTGAGTGTCACAAGAGAACAATTTTCTTCTCTTACCTATAATTACTCCCACATAATCGTACCCACCACCAATAATATCATTCCTTTATTCCATCAAAGTGGTATCAGAGCTGTAAACTCATAACCATATGGCTTCAAACAACAACTTGTTGCAGCCCCAGCTTCTAAAGTTTACAGGGAAGAATTATAGTCAATGGAGCATCCAAATGAAGGTGCTGTGTGTTGCTCAAGATTTGTGGGAGATGGTTGAAAATGGCTTTGTGGAGCCAAATGATCAGGCAGACCTCACTCAATAACAACTCACAGAGCTGAAGGAGACACGTAAGAAGGACAAAAAGGCTTTATTCTTTATCTTTCAAGCAGTGGATGAAGCTATCTTTGAAAGAATCTCATCATGCACTACATCAAAACAGGCGTGGGATGTATCATATCAAGAAAATGGTATCTTTGAAAGAAGCTATCTTTGAAAGAATCTATCTTTGCATCATATCAAGAAAATGGTATCTTGATAGCGGATGTAGTAATCACATGACAGGCAACAAAAGTGCCTTTGTCAATTTCAAGCATACCAACAA
Organism: Prunus campanulata; assembly: GCA_034190965.1. NCBI lineage: Eukaryota > Viridiplantae > Streptophyta > Magnoliopsida > Rosales > Rosaceae > Prunus > Prunus campanulata. The sequence goes on from CM067209.1 coordinate 1,760,405, forward strand.
CTCAAAAGTGAGGATTGGTGATGGTGGAAAGCTAGTGGCCAAAGGATATGGAGATATTCTTTTTCTGTCCAAGTTTGGAGAACAAAAAAGAATCTCTGATGTGTTATATGTTCCAGATTTAAATTACAATCTCCTTAGTGTGGGGCAACTTCTTCGTAAAGGCCATAATATTCAGTTCAGGGAAGACCAGTGTGTAATTAGAGACAAGTACAACTCTGTGAGAATCTATATTCTTAAAAAGTTTTTAAAGAAGATTAAACATAATATATATATATATATATATATATATATATATATATATATTGTTTTTACAATACTACTCTAAATAAATAATTGTGCTTAGTATATATATATGAATTGTTTTACGTTTACAATACTATTCTAATAATTATTTGTATTTAGTAAATAAATGTTCATTTGGTTTACTATAAATGGTTTGCTATAACGTTTCCTTGAATAATTATAAATGGTTGCATATATATGTTCAATTGTAGTTGGCAACTTTACTTTTCCTTGCATATTAAAGAATTAACTTAGATATTTACACTTACTTGCAGCACACTAAGGCTTACAAGTGTCTTTGTGACTAAGCAAACTTTACCTTGAGCTGTTGTAATTGTAGAAATAGATATCCATGAGCTGTTGTAATTGTAGAGATAGTTATCTATAGTTCAAGCAAGTCAACATGCAGCCAATGAAAGCTTAGGAGGAGTTGCCACCATCTTCTTAGTATAAATAGGGTCATAACTATTTGTTTTCAGGCATAGTTGTGCTTAACAAAAGAAAAGAAATTGAAATAAAGAGAGTGAGATAGAAGAGAGGAAAGAAAACAAGAGAAAGAAAGTGGTGATCAAAATCTCAGGAGGAATTAGAGGTCATAGCTTGTGTGTTTTCTTAACTTGGAGTTAGCTTTGGAAATGAGGTAGGGGTTTCTTGGGGGCCTTTTTCAGAGATTGATTTAATTAAATTCTATGAGCATTACATTGTACGTGATACTGTTTGATTAACGTTCCTTGTATTGGGTGTTTATATTCTCTTAACTATTTGAACCATGTTAGTACATTGGTGATATTCTGAATAGCTACATTGTTGTGGGATATATGAATATGTGAAATACATAATTATATCATGTCATGGAAATTGGTTAGAGTTGTTGGATTGAGAAAATAATGGTGGAAAAAGAGGTAATGGATATAGTCTTTTGTGTAGTTGAGTCTAACTCTTGGCAGGTACCAGGTCTCAAGGATCCCACAGTGCACATGATTTTTATTGGGTGATTCAGGACTGGCGAAAGGGAGTTAGGCAAGATGACTAACAAAAGGGGAATTATGGGACGGTTGAAATGGGTGTTAGTTCATATAAATGGACATCCGGGACCAAGTGGTATAAGCATGGTATGGGACGTGCAGGTGTGCTTGTCCAGTTATATGAATTAACGGGATTAGATGAAGAGCATTCATGCATTATTATTAATAATGTGATATTTGGATGTGTAATTGTTCGTCATTTAATTTAATTATATCAATTTCATGTAAAAAGGTTTATGTCCCTACTGAGCTGTAGTTTCGCTCACCCCCTAATAGATTTTGCAGGTACCGAACCTGAAATCTAAAGCTTGTGATGATTTTGGCATATTTATAAGAGTGTACTGTGTACATAGCTTGTGGATAAATAATGAGTTACTTTTTTTTTTTAGTAAACTCTTTAGGAGTTCTGGCTTGTAAAATAATATAACTATTTCAAGCTTTCAGATGTTGTTGTTTCGAAGATTCTATGTGAAATATTTACTTTATTTATTTAAATGTTTCTTCACATTTTAGTTATAGTTTTTATTAAATTCTATAATTAAGGTGTGAATCACGTATTAATCCAAGATTACGTAAACCCGTGGGTTGGGGCGTGACAAACTCTCTAATTACAAAGGTGCAGATGTCAGGAGACAATATGTTTTCTCTGAACATAAAGTATGAATCTTTTGCTTGCTTAAGTGCACTTATCAAGGATTCCTCATGGTTGTGGCATCTACGCTATGGACATTTGAGTTTCAACACACTATCATTGATGGGGAAACAACATATAGTACGAGACCTACCAACTATACAACATCAAACACAAGTTTGTAAAGCATGTGTGCTGGGAAAACATTAGAGATTCGTTTCCTACAAGAAATTCTTGGAGAGCATCCCATCCTCTTGAGCTGGTGCACTCATATGTATGCGGGCCCATGAACACAACATCAACAGGAGGTAACCGCTACTTTCTTACATTCATTGATGATTATAGCAGAAAGACATGGGTCTATTTTCTCAAATATAAATCAAAAGTGTTTGATTACTTTAAAGTTTTCAAAGCTTTGGCTAAGAAGCAAAGTGGATTTGCATTGAAAACCTTGCGGTCTGATCAAGGTGGAGAATTCTCATCCAATGTGTTTGAAAATTTTCCAAAAGAAAATGGGATTAAGCATCAGTTTACAGCTCGGTACACCTCACAGCAAAATGATGTGGCTGAGAGAAAAAAATATGACCATTATGGAATTGGCAAGAAGCATGTTGAAGGCAAAAGCAATGCCTAATCGTTTTTGGGCAGAAGCAGTGGCATGTGCTATATATCTCTTGAACCGTGCATCGTCCAATAGTGTGGAAGGCAAGACTCCTCAAGAAGCCTGGGGTGGCCTCAAGCCATGTATTAGTCACTTAAGGATATTTGGCAGCATTGCTTATTCTCATATTCCTGATGAAACAAGGAGAAAATTGGATGACAAATCAGAAAAGTGCATTCTTGTTGGGTATAGCAAAAGGCCAAGCATATAAGTTGTTTAATCCATTGACTAACAAGATTATTGTTAGTCGTGATGTCAAGTTCAACGAAGAAGAAGCATGGAATTGGAGTGAAGCTGAAATCAAAGTCCAATACTATTGGGCATTGGCCTTGAAAATCCATATTTAACTCCATCATCACAAGAATCTTCATCACAAGGGTCATCATCAAGTTCTTCTAGTGATAGCAGTGAGGAAGAAGAAATTTGCAAAGGACAAAGGAGATCAACAAGAGCTCATCAACCATCCACAAGGTACCCATCTAGTGATTATGTTTTGATCACTAATGGTGGCACAAATTTTGCTCTATTTGTAGATGCAGACCCAATTATATATGAAGAGGCTTCAAAGGATGAAAAATGGGTGAAGGCTATGGATCAAGAAATTGATTCCATTAAGAAAAATGACACATGGGAGCTGGTTGATCTTCCTCAAGGAAAGAAGCCTATAGGAGTAAAATGGGTGTATAAGACCAAGCTGAATGCTCAAGGAGAAGTTGAGAAATACAAAGCTCACTTGGTAGCTAAAGGCTACAAGCAAAATTATGGAATTGATTACAATGAAGTCTTTGCTCCAGTTGCACGCTTTGACACCATCCGAATGGTGTTAACTCTTGCTGCCCAAAATTGTTGGAAAGTCTTTCCAATGGACGTTAAATCAGCGTTCTTGCAAGGTTTTTTGGAAGAAGTATATGTTGCTCAACCTCCAGGTTATGTGTAGGGAAATGAAGAAACAAAAGTGTGTAGATTAAAGAAGGCTTTATATGGTTTGAAACAAGCTCCAAGAGCTTGGTACAGTCGGATTAATGCATTCTTCCAAGAGTATGGGTTTCACAAATGCCCATATAAGCATACTCTTTACACCAAGAAGAACTCTCAAGGTGAGATTTTGATTGTCTGTTTATATGTGGATGACTTAATATTTACTGGAAGCAATGCTCAAATGTGTGATGATTTCAAGATGATTATGTCACAAAGATTTGAAATGACAAACCTTGGTTTGCTTCATTTCTTTCTTGGAATTGAAGTCAAACAAAATGAGAATGGTATCTATATTTCTCAAAAAAAAATATGCAAAGGAATTGTTGAAAAGGTTCAGGTGGGAAAATGCAAAGTCAATTGCTACTCCAATGGAGGTTGGTAAATCAAACTTTGTTTCGAAGTCTAGCGGGTGGCCTCTTGTATTTAACTACAACAAGGACAGATCTTACATATGCAGTAAGCTTCCTCAGCCGTCACCAAAAGATGTTCATTGGGAGCTTGGAAAGAGAATCCTAAGATATGTGGTTGGAACTATCAATTATGGTTTGCATTATTATCCTGTTCAGAATCTAAATTTGATTGGCTACAGTGACAGTGACTTGGGTGGAGATGTTGATACTTGCAAAAGCACATCTGGTTATGTCTTTAGCATTGGCTCAAGTGCGATTTCATGGTCCTCCAAAAAGCAATCTATAGTGGCACTTTCAACTACAAAGTTTGAGTATGTTGCTCTTGCATCAGCAAGTTGTCAAGCTAGGTGGCTGAAAAGTATTTTAGAAGAGATGGGTCAAGTTCAAGAAGGCCCTACAAAGCTGTTCTGTGACAACAAATCAGCTATTTGTCTTTCCAAAAATCCAATGTTTCACAGCAAGAGTAAGCATATCAAGATCAAGTTCCATTTTATCAGAGAGCTAATCAAAGACAAAGAAGTTGAGGTTCTGTATTGCAAGTCCCAAGATCAGCTGGAACATTTTTTCACCAAACCATTAAAGAAGGACCTGCTCATCAAGATGAGGAAATTAATTGGCATAAATGAAGTCTAGCTTAAGGGGGGATGTTAAAGTAATCTAGACTTCATTAATAGTCGGCTGGTAACTTTGAAATAGTTGGCAGTTTGTTAGTAGTTGTGTGTTAAAATAATGGTGTGGTAGAAGTTAGTTGAATTAACAATGTTTGGTTTTAGTTGTGTTTTTAATGTGCTAGGTCGGTAGTGGCTATTATATAAAGCCACCCTTTTCTCTTCATTTTGAATCAAGTCAGGACAACATCATTATCTAAAATAACTTTCCACTACTTTCTGTCTTTTGAGTATCACAAGAGAACAAGTTTCTTCTCTTACCTATTATTACTCTCACATAATCGTACCCACCACCAATAATATCATTCCTTTATTCCATCACCTTCTCTTGCCATTGCTTCTTGCTGATGCAAGTCAAAAGTTGCTGCTTTCTTCGAATGTTCAGACTCCAATGAGGAGCTCTGATACCAAATGTCAATTTTCTAGCATTCTTAATCTAAAGAATGATCAATTGGAGGAATGAAATCATTCAATGAAAGACAAGGCTTAAATAGCCTTACAACTTGAAACTAACATAAAGATAATAACGTGCAAAATTCCATGACCAACAATCCCTAATATTATGGGATTCTCCTAAAGAAACGTTCAACAAGCAAAGACCATTTTAAAGACTTTCAAAACCTAGCTAATTTCCCTAAACCTTAGGGATTTATTCAACATAAGTATCAAATACTTTAAGCAAACTAACAATTTAACACCTCAACATCGTGCCCATGAGCTGTATTGGTCCAACATGGTGGTGGAAGAGTAATAAGACTACGCGAAAGGTAGATGAAAACATCTATAAAATACCAATGCCATATCGCATAAGCATTCAAATTAGTCCCTCCTTGGACCCACCTGTCATCTCCATAGCCAGCTAGCAGCCATGTTACGGCAGTGGCACACAATCACTCTCAGCCTATTGGGTAGCGGAGAAGTAGACGACGCAGATTGGAGAGCAACCGAGGCTTTGTTGAAAGGGTAGTGAAAGGACTCGAGCTCTTCGAGTATCTTGATTGGGTATGAAATTGATCGGAAGGGCATGGGTCAGGTCGAACGGTGGCGGGCTTGAACATTTTAAAGAAGAGGACGAAAGTCTAGCTTTTCGGTGAATTAGTCTGAGGAATTTAAGGAGAGAGACTAGGGTTTTACAAACGATATAGGAGCGAAGATGAGGAAGAGGCATTGCCTGAGAGAGAGAGAGAGAGAGAGAGAGAGAGAGAGAGAGAGAGAGAGAGAGAGACTTTCAGGTGGTTGTTGTGTTGATGCTAGGTGAAGATGAGGAACAAAACGCCGCCAACCACCCTGACAGTCATATCGGCAAGCATCTCATCTTCAAGTTTCGATCTTGCTTGTGGGGGAGGCGGTTGGTGGCTGGGTTCATGGGGCTGTGTGTGTGTGTATGAGAGAGAGAGAGAGAGAGAGAGAGAGAGAGGGGTTTTTTTTTTCATTTTTAAAAAATAATAAGTCATTTTAATTTTTTAAGAAAATCCATTTTCTTATTAATTTTTTATCCCACTTCAGCATTAAAAAATGGGATTACAATGGCCACGTCATAGTTTAACACCTCTTCTAACTGAATTGGTAATGGATGGTGTATTTTGAAAAGTCTCGTAAAGTTTGTGTCTAGTCAAACCGGTCAATATACATTGGGTATGAATTTGTAATTCCCCTCATAGTTTGAGGGATTTACTGTAGTTAATCCTATTTTAATTCTCTCGCTCTCGCTAATTCTTACCTACTTAATGAAGGGACACACCAAAAAATATTTTAATTAATTTAATTGAAAAACAATTATAAGAGTAATTTCATTTCTCATTTACTCAATCATTCAAATATTTTATAGAAACATTATCATTGGCCTTGACCGAAAGATGTAAGACAAACAACTAAGGTGGTTGGTGTGAGTGGTTTGGCACTCTCATTCCTTAAGAGAGGTCAGGGGTTCGATCTCTGCTCTCGTATGGAGTCACCACTTTGGCCAGCACTTTACTCCTTACGGGCCGACCCGATGTGAGCGGGGATTAGTTTAGGTTGTGGTTAAGGCTTAAAGGTGCCACCCATAATTGGGGCCCATCCAGGACCATCTCGTGGTTCAGACCAAAAAAAAAGATGTAAGACAAACGGGCATGTCCGAAATTCTTAAACGGGTCGGCCCTGTTGGTTGTACACCCCTAGTTCAAATTCCCATGTTATTCATTTCTTCGGTACTCTTCCATCGGGCTGGGCCTATCTTCTTCTTGTTTGGGTTGTTTTGGTGCTCTTACTCGTATTTGGTTCTTTCCTCTCTTCATGAGTCAAAATCAAAAGCGTCTTCGACTTCAAAAGTTCTATCAAATAAGCCCCCTGTCATGCAGTTCTGTGTGTGCGCCACAGGCTGTGTGGATGGTGGACCAGATTGGCTCACCCGGACATTTAGCAAGATTTAGCTGTTTCTTGAATTGTGTTCAAGCAAAGTACGTCAAGCAACCTCACTCAATTCATTTTTATTTACTTTTATTGTAACACATTGTACTTGATTTAAGTAATTCGGTACGTTTCAACTATTAATTTAGCAATATTTTATGCTCAATTATTACACTTTGCTGCAATCTCCATCACTAACCTAGCACCACATTGAAAGGTATATCAAAACAGAGGACGCACAAAATTATTTAAAAATTTGTCACGAATCTTTATGTCACGGACTCTATATTATATTTATAGACCATAGCTTAGAATATCTACCGGCATATATTCAAACAAGGAGAGAATCAGATAGGAAAAAAAAAGTACAGAATATATTATAACATTGCCACTTGCAGCTACCTTGACGACCTAGTTTAAATTTTCTCATTACTTTGAAAAGAAAAAAAAAATATTAGTGTAGCCTTTTTTTTAGTACAAGCGATAGTTTAAATTATACGAGAAGAGGAATTTCCTCATACACACGCTACTAAAATTATATTGAGAAAATGATTATTCTGAAAACCCATTTTTCATACTTAGTCAATATTTTTACATAAAACAAATTTTCATGTATAATATGAATGCATGAAGGAACTAAGGTCAATCTAGGTAAAAAGCCTTAGATGTTCAATTCACTATGGTGTTAAACCCTATTTGGTTTATCTTAAAACTTATTGAAAATTAGTTTATGGAGCTATGAACTAGCGTGGTTTATATGATTTAATGTTTACTTTTTAATTCTAGAAAGACTATAGAAATTGTAAGTACCGAAAAAAATAATCATTAAATTTTAAGCTAATAACTTGAGCTAGCCCACCCGTTGAAAAATTCCTAGTTCCGCCCTTGAATCTACCTCACCAGCCTAGCTCAAATCTTCCTCGAGTTTATATGGCATCTTGAATTACATGCCATTTTTACCAAGATTGGTCTTGCTAATGGAACTCCCTTCTTCTTCTTCTTTTTTTTTTTTTTTTTTTTTTTTGGCAGGCAGCTAGTGGAACAAGCTTATGGAAAAAGTTCTTAAGTTTGTATTTCCTCTGATTCATTAATTAAAGAAAATTGACCCCCTTCACGATCTGCTAAACGATTTCTATCCTTCAGACACATTTCAAACTTTTGATCCGCTGAATATTTGTATGGATGGTCATTAAAGAGATTCCAAAGAGATAAATGACCCATCATTTATGTGCAATTGCGTGATGCATGAGAGAATAAAAATGCATATGAAGTGCGCCAATGGAATTTAGTCCAATGAAAAAATATCTTAATTTGCAGACGAGTGATCTTAGGTTCAAACCCGTATAATACCTTGGTAGAGTGTGTAAGAAACTATTATTCCATTTCTAATTTAGATTATCGCTTATACTAAAAAACCGCATATCAAGTTTTTCACTATTTGTCCACTCTTCAGCCTTCTTCTTTTATTGGGATATATTAATTTTCGCATTATTTTTTCTGTCAGAATTTTATTATAATCAATTATATAAAGCCGCGACAAGCTTCCTTGTTAAGAAAATGATAGAAATTATATATTATTAACAATGATCAGATACAAACTCCACAGCTTGGCACACCCCCCAGATAACAGCTAGGTCAATTACCAGATACAACATATGGTATTTCCAAATCCAAACCAACCCCCCTACAAATCGCCGCCCTCTCATTCCCATCCCATCCATCTCTAAATTCATTTTTCTACGCCTTCCCCATATCTGATAAAAAAGAAAATGAAAAAATTTGGACCCTTCTACTTCTGCTACATGGTTGTGCTTCAGCCAACAACAACATGGACAGCGATGAAATATATGACGCTGCTGGAGTTGTCATTGGCGTCCTCGCCATAATCTTACTCATAGTCTTGATCTCCTGCTGCAACCGAAGGCAATCACCCGTTGACCCGTCTGACCACAACGAAAGCTCTGCAACAATCGAACAAGGCCTTGACGAAGCCACCATCTGCAGCTACCCGAAGCTACTTTACTCTGAGGCCAAGCTGCGAATGGTTGGCTCTGTTTCAGCTCCTTCCTGTTGTTGCATATGCTTGGCAGACTTCGAAGACAAAGACGTCTTGCGATCTGTGCCTAATTGTGGTCATTTCTTTCACCAAATTTGTGTAGACAAATGGCTGCAGCTTCATCCCACTTGCCCAATTTGCAGAAACTCGCCTCTGGATCCATCTGCAGTTTCGGTGAATTCTGCTGAGGTAGTTGAGGTATAAATGATAGTCGATTGTTGATTGTCGATTAGATGATTTGGAGTTTTGGGTTGTAATTTGTAAACATTTCTTTCTTTTTTTAAGAATATTTGTGAATCAAGGCAGACTGATAAACAATTGACTAGTCCATTTCTAAGATGTTGATCAAATCACATCTCTCTTGTTCTTGTTGATTCGACCCCAATGTAAGATTTGACGGATATTTCATGAACTAGTGTGTGATTTATTTTTTATTTTTTATTTTTATTTTGGGATTAATATTTAAATTGAAAATTTTAATTTGAGGATTTGCATCTTATCCCTTCAGAAAAAGGTCCCTTCAAAAAAAAATTTAAACTTTTTTTATTTTATTATACAAGGCTTACAAGCAATATTTTTATGCGCCTAGCCCACGTATGTCTCGTCCCTTCAAATTTAGCAAAGGTCATTTGTTTATTTTGTGGTTTATGACTAGTGAATAAGGAAAGGAAAAACACTTTCCTAAATAAAAAGTAAAGTTAGGTGGAAAAGACGTTGTCCAGTTTTTCTTTTCTTTTTAGATCAAAAGAAGACATTGTCCTTGTAATCTCTATTTTATTTGTAGCAATTATTTGGGCAAATCGCTACAATGCCCCTTAAAATATTGGTCAAATTTCACATTACCCTTAAAAATTAAAGTCACTTACTTTACCCACTTAACCAAGATTTAATATGTCACTTTGCCCTGTATCGTCAACTTCAACCCAAACTCAGCTACCCTCTATTTGGATGAGGGAAAATAACTCAGAATTTAGCTAAAAGTCGGGAATGTAAGAGGAGAAATTGACAATTCTCTTGTTTGACAACTTAAGTGTGGAATTTATTAAATGATATGCGGAAAAAAGCATGGAAGTTGGGGCATCAAATTCCTGAGTATAATTTCCACCAAAATAGGAGGCATCATTTCACAATTTCTATATTGCCATTTACAAACTTCTGTCATTTAAAAAATTCGACATATATAAATCCAAACACCGAAATCTTCAATTGTCATAAGTTGAAATAATGGAAATCTAAATTCCGTCATTTTAGAATTCTATGTAATTTTTAATTCCTTTCAACCCCCCCTCTTCGTACCTATCTAAGTTAATATAATCATGTGGTTGAGATGAATTTGGTCTTCACTGGACCTTATTTTAAGTCCTTAGGTGAGCGGGACTCGTGAAATGAAATTAAGGGGAAAACACCATGCCAAAAAAAATTTAAAAAAATAATATTGTTTATTTGGGGGACACCCTTGTAGGGCCCCACTTCATATTGTATTCCACTAATCCAAACCGTCTATTTTTTAGATATCTTTCAAAAATTATCTCTACAAAAAATCACTTGAATTCGATATCATTTGACCACTCAATTGAGTTCTTAAAATTTTAGTGCTTTCTTGAAGCATCGTGTTCATTGATTTTTTAGGACACAATTGGATATTGAAACGATTTCCGATTTGTCTAATTTTTTGCAAGGATGATCTATGAGTGTAGACTTAAAAAATAGATGGTTTGGATCGTTGAAAAAATATTCGTAGGGGACCCTAAGGGGAGTCCTTATTTGAGAGATCCTATATCAGTCCCCTTCTATTGAGGGATCCCTCAAATAATTTTATTTGAGGGACACCCTTGTAGGGCCCCGCTCCACATTGTATTCCACTAATCCAAACCGTCTATTTTTAGATAATCATTCAAAGATCATCTCTACAAAAAATCACTTGAATCCAATATCATTTGACCACTAAATTGAGTTCTTAAAATTTTAGTATTTTCTTAAAGTATCGTGTTCATTAATTTTGTAGGACACAATTGGATATTGAAACAGTTTCCGATTTGTCGAATTTTTTGCAAGGATGATCTATGGATGTAGACTTAAAAAATACATGGTTAGGATCGTTGAAAAAAAATTCATAGGGAACCCTAAAGGGTGTCCCTCAAATAAAATTATTTGAGAGAGATCCCTCAATAGAAGGGGAATGTATATATATATATTGAAGAAGAAAAAAAAAATGTGCATTTGATTGCTTACTACTTTTCTTTTTGTCGGGAAAGATTTTTTATCAAACACCATAAGAGTATACGGCAGAGACGATGAAAACATCAGAAAACCAAAAACAAGAGCGTGATCTTAAAAAGATTCGCAGCCTAAACCAATCACAAAGAAACGATGAAAATGAACAAAAACACTACTGCCCAAAACAATACATCAGGCTAAACTGGATGGAGTAGTAGTGGCCTCGTTAAAACTTGCCTTAAAAAACCCCAAATAGAGGAAAATTCGGTTAAGAAAAAAGAGTACCAATGTAAAGCTTGCTCAACAACAACAACCAACATGCAAACTTGGGCCAGTAGACAATGAACAAATGTTGCACCAAATGGGATGAAAAAACACCAACTGCAACATCACAACCAACAGGTAACTGCTCCGTTGCAAAGTTGTCTTATAACCGCTTCACAGCAAAATTGTTTTTTAACTGCTCAACCGCAGATGAACAATGGCCACCATGGCTAAACCAAGTTGTCTAAACAAATGATCATCTCAACCAAACAGAAAAAACCAACCACAATGAAATAAATAAAACTTGACATTTTTTGGAGTAATTTTTGGGTGTTCTGGGTACACCACGTGGTTGGTGTACCATCTAATAGACGGAGGACATATGGAATATTTCCAATGCAGCCTGCCACATGTAATAAAAAGAAATGCAGTAAGTTGGACAATAATTCCACGTGTCCTACGTTTGTTAAATGGTACATCAGCCACGTGATGTACCCGGAACATATAAAAATTTCGACATGAACATTACTCTTCCACAAAACAGAACATCACAAACATGACCAGCACAAATAGATGAAGTAAATAAAGAAAAATGCAGAAAACAAAAGACACTTGGGAAAAAAAATACAAAACAAAACAAAACAAAACAAAGGAAAAACTACACGCTGAACTGAATTTAATTTTATAAAACCAAAGGGGGTTTAGCCTAGTGGAGAAACCTCATGACACATTGCATGTGTGTGAGAAACGAGAAATTTTTGTAGGTACCCGGTACACCAACTGGCTGGTGTACCTGCCAATGTGAATGAGACACGTGTAATAATTTATTTTTAGCCTCTTTTAACTCCGTTAGTCTTTTAACTCTGGTAGTCTATTGCTGCAATCGAGAATCAAAAGCAGTGATGAGATTGAGGAGGGAGAGAGAGAAAAAGACTGTACATTGACATTGATGTGGTGATCAGATTCGCTGAGGGCTTTGAGCTTGGCAGACGTATCTTTGACAAGCTCAAGTATGCGTTGCCTTGTGTTGTGCCTGCCATGCCATTAGATTAGATTAAATTAGGCTCATTGTACTCATTAGTAAGTAAAATCTTGATTTTTGAGTAGCGAGTGTGTTAGTATAGCAGTCTAACAAAAAGTCAGTGCCGATGGGAGTTTGAAATTTGTGTGTGGGAGAGACGAGAGATGAGAGAGAGAGAGAGAGAGAGAGAGACGCACAGCTTTTGGCGGTGGTCGGGAGTGTCCTTGGCAGTGCCGATGGCATCGACCAGTCGACGGAAAGTGGAAATGGCAGTGTTGATCTGGAATATTCCGGCGGCCACCGCCTGCGACGGAGACGCTGATGCCTTCTTTCCCCTTCCTCCGCTATTCTGCACATCTTGAAAGCTCTTTTTTTTTTCTTTTCTTCTTCCTAATTTCTTAATAACATCACACCTTATTTGAGATTGATGGAATAATAAATGGAATTAGACCACAAGGAGTGGGATGGGATCTACCACGTCTCTGTATGTGTCTGTAAAGCAAGTCTGGTACGGTAGTCGTTCCCAAATTTGTTTAAAGAAACTGATGAGTCTTACTAGAGAGAATTGGGCCGACCTTCATGCGGGTCTAGAAGGGTGAGTAGACTCGAACAGAGTTAAAAGGCTAACGGAGTTAAAAGTTATTGCAATTTTAAGGCTATAAATAAATTATTACACGTGTCTCATTTCTATTGGTGGGTACACTAGCCAGCTGGTGTACCAGGTACCTACAAAAATTTCTCGTGAGAAACCCCTCCAAACTAAATTTATTTTGCATATTTATGATATATAAATCTACGGTTATGATGATGAAGAAAAATATAAAAACGAGACCCAGCGAATCGCATTCCAGTACCACCTTAAAGTTTGAGCAACGGCCAGGCCGTCGAGAAGAGACTCAGCATGCGCATGAGAAGAAACATGCAAGAAACGTCGAGCTCTGTCTGTCCCACAACTGGTTTCATGCTCACAAGAATCACATATTCCCCAAAAACCTTTTTTTTTTTTGTTACACCCTAAAACATTTTTCTTTCCTTTGAATTTATCATCAGAATGAACAACAAATGAAAACAGTATCATAGGCCAATGAAGCAAATTACAACATACATACAGAAAAAAGGCAGAAACAAACTATTTCTAGTTCTGGAGAAAAAAATCTTGGTCATTAGGACCCATAAATGAATCAGATCATAAAACCGACCATACAATTAAAAATCTTTGTTAATCGTGTAAAAATTAAATTTTGACACAAACTTAGAGAGAGAGACAGAGAGAGAAAGAGAGAGAGAGAGACAGAGAGATTAAGATAGTTTACTGACAGAGGTAAGAACAGGTGGGGATGACAGAGATGGAGTTGAACTTGGCGTGATAGAAGGCGGCAACGCAGAGATGGGAAGCCAAGCCCAAGCCTCTCCTGGAGGATGGGACGAATGTATGCCCCAAGCCCAAGCCCCTCTCTCTCGCTTGAATTAATAAGAGTGCTCCTATTTTTATCCATGTTCTATTTTCCCATCCTTCTTATCTTCAAAATTTTATAGACAAATTTACTCCTTTCTAAAATGACTTCTAAAAATTCAGCAAAAAACCTCAACCCTAAAATAAAAAATAAAAACTCAATTTCATAAGAATTTAAAAAGAAAAAAAAAATCCTTAAATAAGCAAAAAGACGCCAAACTGCAACTCTTTTCTTCATATTCATCAAGCCATGTCTTTCCCCAATCAAAAAGTATTTCTTCTCTTTCCCATATGATTAAGAGTTCTTGACAATCCCTAATGTTCAATCCCGCAAATATGCACTTCCAAGACAATATAGAACAACCATAGACACCAGGGTTCCCACAGGTACCTATTGTTGTAGCAAGTTATTTTGATTTTTGCATCATTTAAACCTATAATCAAACTCAAAGTAAACGAACCGAACACCTAAAAAAAAAATATTCTACAGTTAAATCAACACCCAAAAAAAAAAACTTCACTGTACAATGACAAAACACACAAGAAAAATCCCATGAGATGGTATTTTAGGAATAATGGTGGGTGGAAAGATATGATTAGGAGTGTACGTCGGTTTGAGACCAATACAATTTAGTCAATCCGCATTCGATCCAATATGGATTGGATTGTGATTTTTCAATTTGATCCAATCATATTAGATGTTTAAATCCAATCCGATCTAATCCAATTAATATTGGATTGGATTGGATGATCGGTTTTGATAATAGAAAAAGACAATAATGAAATATTAAGCATTTATATCCTTATGTTTAATATAATCAAACATATTAAAAGAAATAAATGTAAAATATAAATGAAATATTAGAGAAAATTGTTTTGATTATATAATATATTAAACATAACTTCATTAAATGACTTAAAATTTTCATAACCTTTTCAATGACAAATACCTACAAGAGCAAAATAAGCATAAAACTACAAACCCAATCTAATCTGCCAAATCTTCGAAACTGATTAAAATTGGATTGGATTGGTCGGTTTGGGTGGATTGAATTGGATCTTGTACACCCCTGGATATGATTGTGTTTTTTCAAATTTACATGATGAGTGGGAATACAGGAGGTGGGGTGGAAATAACATCACTCATTAATAATTAAAAGGTATTTAGGAATAATAGTGGGTGAAAAGATATAACTTTGTTTTTTCAAATTTACATGGTGAGGAAATAAGACCGGGTGGAAATAGCATCACTCTATATCAATTTTGATATCTCTTATCATGGGCCTTCTCGTTTTGTTTTAATCAGCACCTAATTGTCTACCATGTTTATATGGATTGACTCCAATTTTGAATTCAACTGTTTAATTTTTATTTTTGTTTTTGGACAAAGTAATTTTAGTTTTTTGAGAAAGATAATTAAGTTAAAACTTGAGTTATTAAGAAAAGATGACCCGTAAATTGGTGTCATTAAAATGAAAAATAAATTGGTGTCATTAAACTGATTTTGGTGCCGTAGCATTACTTTTAAAGAATTTTAAGCAACGTTCATTTTCTTAATTACATATATAGGGGTCTAATTAAGAACAATTGATCAAGAAACGTTCAATTTCATATTAAGAAAAATGAAAAAAAAAACTACAAATAGGGCCTAATAATCAGAGGAGCTTTAACCAAATCACATTACCAACATCTCTCACTCGCTATTGCTAATTACCACAATACCAAAGTTACTACAACATCCCACCAAAATGACCAAGGCTGCACCACTCTCACTGGCTTGCCTAATTGTCCTGGTTATTGCAGCAAGTAATTTTTCCTTCTTCTTTATTTTTGTAAGCATATGGTGAATTTAGAATGGAAGTGGACTGTTGAATTGATGGACAGGTTTGAGCGAGAGAAGCGAAGGTCGAAAGCAACACCAAGTGGTGATGGATTCGAAAGAGGCAAAGTTTGTAACAGCAGCAGCAACAGATGATGCTGATGACTGTGTTTTTGACAAAGATTGCAACAAAGTGTGCGGTCCCAAATGCAACTTCGGATGTGAAAATGGAAGTTGCGTATGCAGTTGTTAGTTTGTACCTCAACAAATTTTTAATGGCTTCTACAATAAAAAAGGGACCATTCCCTTCATAGAGGTCCAAAAAGTATAGCCACCTTGGCTTTAATCCATCTCTTTTCCTTCTTGTTTGAAGACCATTCACTATTTGCCACCTATATTTTCTTACTTATGTTGGGATGATGAGTCAGCAGAATTTGGTAACTTGTGTACTCGTGAGGATCTTTTTAATAAAGGCCATTAGATTAATTTAACGACACATATAATTAGCACACACCGTGATGAGAGATAAAACGAGTACACAAGAAAACAAAGATTTATAAAGCTTCATCAACCCGCCCTTGGTGATTTCCTGAGAAATTTCACTAGAAGAATAAGAACAATTTTGGGTTAAATTGACCAATATGAATGGGCCATTCATATGCTTTCATATATGCATTAAACGAGTTGTTGCTGGCTGTACATCAAATAATTGTTGCTTTCATATATGTATTGAACGAATTGTTGCTGTAATTAGTTAATCTCTTCTCTTTTTCTAAGCTTTTATTTTTTCTATTTTACCTTCTTTTTTATTTATTTTTTGTTTTGGTTGCTGTTTTTTTTTTTTCTGTACATCATATATATGATAGCCTTCTTTATCATCTACAGTACAGGCATCCTTTATTTATTAGTTATTGTCATTTGGTATTTGTTTCTGTACAGTATATATATTGTATATATGATGGTAACAAATATATATAATGACCTTCTTTATCAATGTGCAATTGGCAATGGAACAGCTGCTAGGAGAAACTCAATTGAATTTGATGATGATACCGATGCTAGAACGTAGGAAGTTGGAGAAAATAGACCTACTAGATTAATGAAAAAAATTGATAAACAACTAAAAAAAAAAACATTTTAGAACTCTAATAAACTCTGACAAATACCATTAAAATCAATCTAGAAATTCAATCAAACTCTATATGAAGTTTATAGAAATCAAAATATATTAAACTCTATAAACTTTATAATTTCATTCTCTTTAAAATTTTAATTGAATACATAATTGAAAGAGGAAGATAGGTTATGTATTAATTGAGATTTTATAGAAGTTTAAAAATTCTATAGGCACCGTCATCGCCGCAGCCACCAGCACCACCCCACCCCTAGCATCACTATCTCCACCACCACCACCGCCCTCACCAGTAGTGCCACTACCTCCACCACCACTTGCCCAATCTTTAGAGATTATCGAGTCATTTTTAGATATTTTCAGCTAAAGCAGAAATCTAGTTACTTCCCTAAAAGATATTTTCAGCTAAAACAGAAATCTAGATATTTTCCTCATAAAATCATGCGATAAATATACATGCTTGAATTTCCATTATTAATTGAAGCTTTTTTTTTTTTTTTTTCATGTGTTATGCCATGTGCTGAAATTAAAATAAAAATAAAAATGTAAGGACAAAATTAATTAACACCACCAAAGGCATCTCTCGATTGTCTCTTGTGCTTTCGCTTTGATTTACACAATCACCAATCAATCTCCAAACAAAAGTTTGGAGATTGATTTACACACTCACCAATCAATCTCCAATCAAAAGTGGAGAAGTGGGAGAACCCACAAAAAAAAAAAAAAAAACATCTGAATTATTACGTGAACTTATTGATTTATTGGGTTTCTCTTTTTCCCATAAGATACTGCTTCACAAGTTGCTTTAACGCCTTCTTTTTCTTCTTCTTGACATGAACCTGACTCTTTTCAATCTCATCGATGATGATCTTCTCCTCTCTCTCACTCCTCATCATGATCTCCTCCTCATCTCTCTTCTTCTCGGCGCTCTCCGTCAACTCCTCCTCCAGCTGCATGCACAGCTTCAGCACGCGGTCCTCCACGTGATCCAGCCTCTCGATCAGCGTCCCCTTCACGTCCGTCTCCATCATCACGTGCTCCATCGGACGGCAGTGCTTCTCTAGGCTCTCCGGATATATCAGCTCCGCAGATGACGACACGTGCCCCACTCCGTCGCTCGCCCTCGACGGTGTGGATGCGAAGGAACTGCTCTTGGGCGAATGTGATGCCCTCGTATTATTACTATTATTGCACCCTCTGATTTCCTCCAATTGCCTTAGCACGTTGTCAAGGCGGTCTATTCTGCACAAAATTGGTTCCTCAGCGTTGCCCGTTGTCATTGCCACCATTATTTTCCCGGGAAACAAACACTCCTTGATATTCTTTCTTCCAAGTCTTTCTCTTCTCTCTCTTGTCTTGATAGAATCTATATGCATATCCAAATTATTGCGACTTGCTTAAATAACGAAATTGATTGATATGTCGCCACGTGTGAGAAGGATAGGTGATAAACGTGTCGAGCAAATGTGGTGGTGTGTGGGAAATTACTGTGTCAGATACACGTGGTGCATGCAAGGTAGGAGGACAGGCCACGTGTGCTGTCACGTGATATTTCGCCGGCTGGATTGTGGATAGAGATAGAGATATCATTGGACGGCTTTTGTTTACGTGTCTGTGTGTACGTGTCTGCGGCGTATCATTCGAGTCGCTCTCCTTGCTTCACACGCAATGTTTTCACAGGATATGGGCAATTTGATATTGACACGTGGACGACGGCAGGAAGCTTAGGATAGAATTGTGACGTAGAACGGCGCGGCGTCGTATTGGCTTGGCAGCGTTGGTTTTTGGCCATTTTGCTTGACTCCAACTGTTTCTTCTTTTAATCACTCCATACCCACGAAAGTGAAATTAAGAAACAAAACCTTTGTTAAGAAAAAGAGAAGAAACAAAACCGAATGTAAAACCATGTTATTATGATGCCGACGACATATATTTTCTAGCCTATTTTCTATTTGTTCAACAACAACAAAAGTTGAAAATATTTGAACTTGTTTGAGAACCCGTTAGGCCATCTCCAATGTTAAAGGGCTAAACCTAAATTTCCACTCTTCAAAATATAACTATTTATGTATTGCCCGTATTCTAACAATTTTTTCCTCCAACTTTCTAGACTCAAATTTTGAGTCCGTAGCCTTATTAAATTGTTTTAAAATATTTTTAACTCTAATGAGTCTACAAAAATGACTTTGCACATGGGGTAGTGGTTGTGTGAGTGGGCCCCACCAAATTTCAGTATAGGCAAAACGTGGACTGCCATTCCACCCAAGATATTGACTGGATCGATTTTTTTTTTTTTGGATGAGATCTAAGGGTGTCCACCGCCGACAGTAGTGACTAATCCCTTTCGCCGCGGGAGCTCTCCAAAAGAGGTAAACAGCTGGCCACGAAATACGTTAGGGGCTCCATCCAAGTTATATTGCCAAAATTTGACATTTGGGCGTCTCCATTAGAGATGGCGTTACCATGTATGAATCTACAAGGCCAAATGTTATAGTGACTGGCATTTTCTCGAGAAATTTTCACTTTCTGTCAAAATGCATAAACTCTTTATAAAATAAAAAATAAAAAAAGGGCTTTGGCAAATAGAGTCTAACTCAAAAGAAAATGATCTTGACTTATGGACTAGTGATCTCAGGTTGAATCCACATCTTGATAGCGTGTGAGAAACTCGCTCTTCCTTATAGTTTAATTTATTGCTTGTATTTATAAAATAAAATAAAAAAAGAAACCTACGATTTCAACTTGAGAAACTTCTGAAATCAGGCACAGAACCGGCGCCAATGAACCAAGGGGGCACAACCCAAATTTTCTTTTTGAGTTTGGCCGTATATACCCAAAAAAAAAAAAAAAAAAAAAAAAAAAGAGTCTCTATTTAAACCCATCAAATATCTAAGAAGAATATTCGTGTTTCCAAGGAAAAACCAAGTTTACACATTCGACATAAGAATTAAAAAGAGTCATAGAAAGAAGAAAAAGAAAAGAGGCAATCCCAGTAGCCCCGCCCGAGCTTCCAATCCCATCCCCGCCCCCTGCCCTCCCTCACTCTTTCGTTTTGTTATATGAAACTTCACTCTCTTTCTCTTACCCCATTGACAAATCTTTCATTTTCATCATCTCCGTTTCTAGCCAAAACAAAATCTAAATTCACCAAAAAAAAATTCAAGCCATAACCAAGATACAAAACCAAAATTTTCCAAGCACAGACACAGATATGGATACGGCGATACAATTCGACACGACATGAGATATGACAAATCTCTAAAAACTAGGATACGATACATCATGGATACGGTCATTAAAAATATATATCTTAAAACAAATTTTAAATATAAAAAAAATGAAAATTATAAATATAGGCCTGTAAAATGGGCCTAAAAACTAGCATTTTGGGCTTTCTTTCTGATTCTTTATATTTTTTTAGGCCTGTATAGCTTTTTTCGCCCAACATATCATTACCCAAAGCCCATTTTAATACTATTGCTTAAGACCCAAACCCATAAACAGATCTATGTAAAAAAAAAAATATTACAAATCCTGTTTTAGCAAACGACGTCGTCACTTGAGATAATAAAAGTTACGTCAGTCGACATCTCCTTCTTCCTCTCTCTCTCTCTCTCTCTCTCTTCACACGCAGCGCCCAGGGTCTCCTCAACAGCCCCTCAACGGCAAACTTCGTCCGGAGGAACGTATCCGAAAAGTCAGATACTCGTGTCCGGAATGTCGGATACACATATCCGTTGACTACGATACGTATCCGATGCGTATTGGACCGTATCCGTAGCGTATCGTATCCAAACGAGTATCCGATACGGGATACGCCACTAAATTGGCGTATCCAAGCTTCATAGTTGACTACCCATTTTCCCAAAATCGAATCTTTGCCTCTCAAACACTGCGAATCCGGGTGAAATTTTGAAGAAAAAGGAACTTGGTTGTCCAGTAAACCATGAAAGAAAGCATTTTGAGCATATACAATAGGTTTTGAGCGGCCCTGACCATGCACAGACCTCTGTAAGTACATTGTAGTTGAACGTGCATTTATACGGCATCAGCATAACATGACCTTGTTCGCATTTTTACTTTTTTTTACAGAGCGAGGGTTCCATTGCGGTCAATTGCAGATTCGCTTTTAAGGTCACACCCACAATACCATGTACGTCTTTATAATATATGTATATATATATGGTTTGGGGGAAAATTTCATTAGAGAAACGAGTAGAAGTAGAATTCTAATTTTCTTGTGATCTTTACTATTATTGTTATATTCTGCTTCATTATCAGTGTTGTTTTTGCAGGGACGAAGAATTGGTCCCGACAGATTGGAGTATTCTCGAACTCTTACAACCTCAAATGGTAATGTTTCAAAATTCTTCAACTTGTGCGGGGTACCTAGATTAGTAAATATGCATGTTTTGTAGTATGTATAGGTGCACTGTGCCTATCAATTACTCGGTACTATCTCGGTAGTCAAATCAACCTTCAACTGCAATTTTTAAAATTTCTTATAAAGAAAATTCAATTATTTCTAGTTGGCTTGACATATTTTTCTTCTCGTTTTCTTAGCCTTGGTTATATCTTGAAGCAGGGTAAATGTGCAGACCATTTACTTTATGTCTTTACAGTAACCTTTGGTTAATTTGAGTGCAAGATGATAAATGCAGGTCATGAAGTTTCGTGGCACAGCGCAGAATCAATTACCAGGTCCATGCAGATGCAAATTGTTGATGCACTACGCTTGGGTGAGAGAGGCAAAGCTTCCAATCTGCTTTTGAATGTTGGCCATGGGAAGGATTCGTTAAGAGCTGATGATTTCATCTATATTCTTAATTACTGTGCTAAGTCACCTGATCCATTGGTAAGCTGAAGAACATGCAATTAGTTGAGACACACTGTGTATGCGTGTTTATGTGTCTGATTCTACTACGTATTGTATACATTGTTTAAGTAGGTTGATTTGTTTTGTTAGTGTTTAATCACACCATTTAACCTATATGTTTGACATACATAGGATTGAGTTCACTTGTGTGTTAGCTGAGATAATGAGAGTTAGTGCATTTGAGTTGTTGATATTTGTGCCTGATTATGGTAATGTGAGAGTGTCAAAGGAAAACCTAGCAAACTATATATAGACACTTTCTGTGCAATGAACATGTTTATATCGGTAGGATCACATTGCCAACTTTATTTGACTTAAATAACTTTCGGAAAATGCCATTGCGAAGGTAAGCATGGCGTCCTACAATTTTTCTGCATGTCAATAGTTGCTTTTTATAGATACCTAGTCTCAGCGTGTAAGTGTATCTAATTTGGCAGTTGTTTCCTTTTCATGCAGTTTGTCATGGAGACTTGGAGAATAATGGATGAAAAAGAGATTAGCCTGAATAACATATGCTCTTTGCTTATGGTGCAAGCTCTGTGTAAAGGAGGATATTTGGAGGAGGTAGGATTCGTGCTATATACTTAAAAGGTATTGTCTGGCTAGCTTAGTCAGCTGGTAATAGTAAAACTATCTTGTTAGGATTACTGTAATATTATTAATGTAGTTATCAGAACCACCATTAAGATGCAACCATACTTTTACCATCATTCTTTGTCAGTTGTTAATATTTTAATATTCTTGTGTCCACCTGTTTTGTTCTTTGATCAGGCATTTAAGTTGATAAATTTCCTTGGAGAAAGTCCTAGCATCTATCCGGTTCTACCTATCTACAACAGTTTCTTAAGGGCTTGTGCCAAAATGCAGAGTATAAAAAATGCCAATCAGTGTTTGGACTTGATGGAGCGTCAAATGGTGGGGAAGAATGAAGTTACATATTCAGAGCTTCTCAAGGTATGTAAAGCAAAACGGTTTTGTGTTTGTTCAAATATTATTTCGTTCCTCTTTTCAAGCACAAAGCCTTTGACTCATCACTTTAACAGTTTTTTTTTTCTTCTAACATGACAATTAGTTTGGGTGACTCATGTAATGTATTTAGATTACTATTAATCTCCCCATTCATGGCTTCAAATAATTTGTGGTGTATAGCTTCAATGTGCTTGTAAGGGGATAAAAGGATCAGTTTTAATTTCTAAGTGAAGCCCCAACTATAGCATAAAACTTTTCAATCAAAAGTAGGTCTGGAACTATCCTGTTTGATTGACATTTTTCTCTTTGATGATTATGATGTGCTGCTCTCTTGAATATTTGCAATGTCCGTATGGTGATGTGAATAGTTTTCCTTGTAGTTCACTTTTTCCTTGCATTTTGTGAAATATTTACAGTGGACCAATATATTCTAAAGTTATTTGGGTCATTGATAGTTACCCTGTATTTTCATTTCTTTCAGCTTGCAGTTTGGCAGCAAAACCTGCCTGCGGCCCATGAAATTTGGAAGGATTATATCAAACACTACAGTCTGAGCATTATTCCTCTACGGAAGTTTATTTGGTCTTTTACTAGGTTGGGAGATTTAAAATCTGCGTATGAGAAGTTGCAATATATGATGGCTTTAGCCATCGGGGGAAACACTTATGTTAATAAAACTTCTGAAGGAAAGTTGTATTCGTCAAGATTAGACATTCCTATACCTTCAATCTGTGAATTAAACTTGAAGAAACTTGATTTGGAGGAGAATAAACATTCTGTTCCTTCCATATACTGTGAGAATTTGGATGACCATGCTGTTAATGCAGATCAGTGCACTACTTTTGGCTTGGGAGTTGGAGAAGTTGAAAATGTTCAAATGGATATGCTTGATATATGTATAAGCCAGCCTGTATTGAAAATTTTAAGATGGTCATTCAGTGATGTTATTCATGCTTGTGCACGATTAAGAAATGGTGGCTTGGCAGAACAGTTGATCGTACAGGTATAATAACCTTTCTATAGAATCTTGTGTTGGTTTGTGTAATATATTACAATGTTTGGAATTTTCCTTTTTATGTGAAAATCTTACATATGGTACCTTCACTGAATATGATATTCCTTCTTTTTCTTTTTCTTTTTTGGAAAAGAATGCTAAATATGATATTCTTGTTTGGAGAACAATGTAGTTATAAGCTTCAGAAGTTTACTTTTGTATGTTTTGATTGTGATGGCTATTTTCTTTGCTGATTTCAACCTTTTGTTTTACTTATGTGATTCTCTATCCTGCCCGTTTTTATTTATTTATCTATTTTGTATGTACCTCGTTCAGATATCATCTTATGACATACTAAAGGAGCCCATTTTTGTCTAGATGCAAAAATTTGGGTTGCAGCCGTCAAGCCATACATATGATGGCTTTGTCAGAGCAGTTACTTCTGAGCGAGGTTTCAGTAGTGGAATGGACATTGTAAGTTATATTGGTTTATTGCATAGGCCAATCATCTTTAAAAGACTGATCTTGCAATTGTTGGCAATGTATTTTGTGCATTTTGGTTTTGTTTTTAATTAGAGATTTTGCAACATTGTTGTTATCCTTCTGCAGTTAAGAATTATGCAGCAGAGAAATTTGAAGCCGTATGATTCTACTCTGGCGAACCTTTCTATAGGTTGCAGCAAAGTGTTAGAATTGGATTTCGCTGAGGCTCTGCTGGATCAAATATCTGAATGTTCATATCCACATCCTTTCAATGCTTTTCTTGCAGCATGTGACACAGTGGTGAGTCATATTTTATAGAACTGAATTCTCATATCAGAAAATTTTCTTTTATGTGGCCTTGTTAATTAAAACTTCTAAAATTATAAAATTAATATCCACCAGAAATAGGTAGTCTATGATGTAGGGTGCTGACCATGGTCCCTATACAAAAGAAAAGAAAACATCTTGGTCCCTGAACTTTTTGAATATCTTATAAGAGTAAGAGTAGAGTTAGTTGGATGCTAATTTAAGAGATTTAGTTTTGGTTTTCAATATTTTAAATGTTAGGAAGAGCTTTGTTCAAGTTATGCTTCTTCATTCTTGT
The DNA here is from genome assembly GCA_034190965.1 of Prunus campanulata. Classification (NCBI taxonomy): domain Eukaryota; kingdom Viridiplantae; phylum Streptophyta; class Magnoliopsida; order Rosales; family Rosaceae; genus Prunus; species Prunus campanulata. The sequence goes on from CM067209.1 coordinate 1,785,336, forward strand.
TCTCTTAGGAAATGAATGTGTTTGGCTCTAATAATAGGCATTATGTAACATGGGCATATCAAAACTCGGTATATATGCTAGCAGAGGGCAGCATGGTAGAAGTATCAATGAGGATCAATGTTTCAAATAACTCGCCTTGGGCGTGCTTTGTGGTGCGCTTCTTCGCGAGGTGGTCGGAATGCCTCAAGGCGCAGCTAAGTCACCAAAAGCGTATGCTTTTGGACTGAGGCGTACGCCTTTCTTCGAGGCTTACGCATCCCCTTAGAGGCGTAAGCCTTTTAGGAAGACTCAGAAAAACGATGTCGTTTGGCCTGGGATTTGAAAACCCAACATTAAAAACAAAACATTTTTGGCATCTCTGAGGTGATTTTCTAGTGTTTTCTCCAGCAACATAGTGGCTAGAACCACAGTTACCGAATTTGAGATGGAGTGGGAGAGCCATGGAGAGAGAGCCATAGAAAGGGAGCCATGGAGAGAGAGAGCCATGGGAGCTTTGAAATTGGGTCAGAATTGGAGAGTAAGACATTGGGTCCTTCAATTTAATAAGAGAGTGGGTGTTTCGAAGCAACTGTTGGACAAAGGCTTGGGTCTTTCAAAGACCCTTTCCAACAACTTTACCATGAAATAAATAACAAAATTAATTAGCTATTTAATCTCCATATTTAATAGATTACAAAGAACAAATTACATATTGAAAGTTCTTTTCAAGGCACAGGTCTTTCAAAGACCCTTTAAAGCCTTCTTTTTAATAATAGATTACGTATTTAATTTAGTTAATCTGCTATACACTATATATTTTTTTGATGTTTTATATATATGAGTATTTAATAAGTAACAAATAACAAATAAATATTATACTATTTATTTGTAAGTATCATGCTATTTTTTCACTATTTTCATATGTATTTTTATTACGCTTTGAAATGCCTAAAAAGCTTACGCTTCGAGGCTTACGCCTCCCCTCATGGGAGGTAACACTTTAGAGATTTAAAACACTGATTAGGATATGTTTTTCTGTTTTCTTATTTTCGTCATCTTATGAAAGTTTCATCTGTTTTATGCTCAGTTGTAATTCTCCAGCGCTTGAAAGCTTTTTTCATGTTTGTCTCCAGTAAATTCAAATATTGTTGCATGAACTATGCAGGATCAACCTGAACGAGCAGTGCAGATGTTGGCTAAAATGAAACAATTAAAAGTTATGCCTGATATTAGGACATACGAGCTGCTGTTTTCATTATTTGGTAACGTGAATGCCCCATACGAAGAGGGTGACATGTTGTCACAGGTGGATGCTGCTAAACGTATTAATGCTATAGAAATGGATATGGCCAGATATGGTATTCAGCACAGTTATTTATCAATGAAGAACTTGGTAACCCCCTACCCTCATGTATACTTCCTTTTAGTTTAGAGAATGAAATGGAGCATTGATAGGTGGCATATTCCTGCCTCTGATTGACAAGGGTCATTGGTATGTGTATGGTGGAAGACAGTATGGAATTTGTCTTCTGCTTCCACTGTACAACATAAGCATTTGTTATTATCCTTCTTTTTATCTTTTTATTTTTATTTTTAAATTATCGTTTTTATATATATATATTTATTTATTTTACACTGGTTCCTTAGTATCTGCTATGGTTAAGATGTTTTAGTGGTTATGATGTTTATCTATGGAAACACTGCATGAAACATGGTGCATAGTTTTGTACATGGAAATCTTAAGAATATCAGCATCTGATAACTGGACTGCACAGTTAGAAAATTTTATAGTCTGATAGGTGACTGGAGAAAATCTTGCATATTTTACATGGTTTATCAAATAGTATAGGTAAGATAATACAGATTCTCTATTCAAAATGAAGGTATAAGGAGCATGATTATATACACTTTTTTCATTAAAAAATTCATACTCGAACTTCATCCTTCACCTATTGTGGCTGTTAGTTTCGCGTGCAGCTAAGGAGAAAGGGAACAATGGATACTGTGATAGAATTTTATTTGGTGTAGTAAAAAATTATAGCTGTGTGCGTACAACACTAATGCCAATTATTTAAAGACGTATGTCATATGCATCATTACTTTTTCGGGGATATTGTTTCCATGCCTCTTAGGCCTGGTCTCTGTAGTTATTTCCTTGAGCTTGCACATCAAAGCTTGTGGAAAAAGTTTTAAAAGGGGAACATACACCATCTACAGAAGGAAGATAAATTATGGTGTTTAAAAACTTTCGTGTGAATGCAGGGAGTTTCACTCATTTCTTCTTATTTTTGCATAAATATTGATTATTTGAGATCAATATACAACTTTTGTGTTGTCTTCTAGAAGCTTATTTGCTTGAAAAGAGTAAAACTTGTGCTCTTTGTACCAGCTTTCTTTCTGCAACATTCCACCAAGGGGTCTGTCGTTATTTTATTTATTTTTCCTTATCTAGAACCCTACTCTAGCATTCTTTCCTTTTCTTTTCCTCCTTTTTCCCCTGTCCCACTAGCCTCATCTATGACATTCAATTTTTGTTTTTCCAGTTGAAAGCGCTTGGAGCAGAGGGGATGATAAGAGAGCTGATCCGGTATTTGGACGTGGCAGAGAATATATTTTGTCGTAATAACATTTATCTGGGAACACCTATTTATAATACAGTGCTGCATTCACTTGTTGAGGCTAAGGAAGTAGGTGTTTTCATCACCATTGGTTTTCCTTTCATTTGCAACTTCATGATATGTGAAATATTGGACCAGTGTTCATCTACTTTTCTGTTTCTGATTACATGCAGAGTCAAATGGCAATTAAGATATTTAAAAATATGAAGTCATTTGGTTTCCCGGCAGATGCTGCGACTTATCATATAATGATTGATTGTTGTAGCATTCTAGGATGTTACAGATCTGCTTGCGCATTGGTCTCCATGATGTTGCGAGATGGCTTTTATCCGTTAACAGTGACTTATACCATTCTCATAAAGGTAGCTTTAATATTATGATTACTCAGTCTGAATTATCATGCATCTTAGGAAACTGCTACCATTTATGTATGTGATCGAAAAGTGTAATTTTTCCAACTCTTGATGTGCAAACTAGTCACATTTTAGTTCTGCTTTGTTTACATAAAAACCCCTTCCTTCATCCTTCATGCTTGCTTTTTTTTTTTCCTTACGAGTATTTGCAATATATGAATGCACTTAATTTCTTCTTCTTTTTTTTTTCTTCTTTTTTTGGGTCTGAGAATGCACTTCATTTCAAGTTGAATAGATAAGCTATAGAAATTCTTCGATGGCCCTTTGCATGACCACATTTTTGGATGAAGTAAGAACTGTTACAAAAAGAGAATATTTTGTTGTCCTCGTAAGTTTCATTTATGGAAATTTCAGATGTTTATAAAGATATTTAAATGAAGACAATTAGTGAGTTCATTTTTTAAAAACGAAAAAAGAAAACAAAAGGAAAGTTACCTTTTTTGTCTTCTCTGAAAATATAAGTAATTTAATTAAAGATGATGACTTTGAGGAAGATGTTGAATCTTGTTTTGTTCCAGATTCTGTTGGAAGATGATGACATTGAGGAAGCATTGAATCTTTTGGATCAAGCCAGTTCAGAACGCAATGAACTTGATACCTTGCTATTTAATACCATTCTTGAAAAAGCCTGTGAAAAGGTAAGATCAAAAGAGCAGCATGGTTCTCGATATACATGATTATAATTTGATCAACCACAAAAATTGTGGTTGCATTATTCGTTAGTAATATATATTTTTCTTCTCCCCTGCAATAAATGTCAGGGAGTGATTGAGGTAGTTGAATTTGTCGTTGAGTGGATGCACCAAGAAAAAGTCGAGCCGGATCCAGCGACCTGCCATTTTGTTTTCTCTGCATATGCCAACAGTGGTTTTCACAGTACGGCCATGGAAGCACTGCAGGTTTTGAGTATGCGCATGATATGTGAAGAAGATGGCAGCTTTCCAGAAAAGGCAGGATTTGAGGATGACTTCATCTTTGCTGAAGACATGGAAGCTGAATCACGAATAGTACAGCTTTTTAAAGATTCTGAAGAGAACCTTGCTGTTGCCCTTTTGAATCTAAGATGGTGCGCCGTGCTTGGCTTCCCAATTTCATGGTCACCTAATCAAAGCTCATGGGCCATAAGACTGTCATCTAACTACACTGCCAGGAAAGGAGCCACCTAATCATGATTTATATATAGGTGGCATTATGACTCCAGTGAGTTTCCCTTTATTATTATTATTTTTTGTTGTGGTTGAACGAAGCGAAAGGCCTCCTCAGGATGGAAGGGGAGAGGTTGAGAAGCACAGATGAGGTCTTGATGAGGGTGTTAAATACCTAGTGCAACAAACTAATGTTGAATGAAATAAACAAGACCGCAGATGTATTAGATGTGTTAGGCTAGGCCATATTTGAGAAAATTAGGTATGCCCTTTTGTCATTTTTGTTTCATTACGTTACTTTGTAAGTTACTGCTTGTATATTTAAAAGGTGAAATCGTGCTTCAGCTCTTTAAACAAGATCAACTGTGCCTCGGAGGAGGAGGCATGTTTTGTTGTTAATTTAACAAAAAAAGCACAAAAAAGTTTTTTATTTTATTTTAATGCTTTTATTCTTTCGCAAGTTTGCTTTGACCGCCATCTTCTGTTGTCATTGTACTTTTGTTATGGTTCATATCAGTGATGTCATTTTCTCCGCAGCTTATCCACATCTATGGTTTGACGTGTAGAAGTTCACAACTTTTTTAGACAAAAAATACTTGTAAAAATAAAACGATAATTTTATCATTCACAATTTATGGAATAAGCAACATTACAAATTATAGTTGTTCACAATGAGTTTTCATATTTTTGTATGAAAATGACATTTAGATTAATTAGCAAGATGAATGTTTACATCTCTCAATTTAAACAACTATAACTCAATCATTAACTAAAGTACAACCAAAAGATGAATAATGAAGGGAGTTAACCTCATTCACAAAATACAAACTGCTTTCACAAGACGACACCAATTTCAAAAGCCATAAGGAAATTTGAGAGTTACAATTACCTAAATTCATCACATGTTACTGAGAGTCACTTGTATGATCAAAGCCAGTATGCCTAATCAGTTTCTTCTTTGAATCACTGCATATCCATGAAAGAAAAATAAGAAACAAAACCGAATGTTATTATCATGTGAACATACCAACAACAAAACAATGTTAGGATCAATGGCTCATCATCTAATACATACATACCACTTCGTTGGTGACCTGCTGTTGCACAGTCACAGTCAAGCCATAAGAGTTTTTAGTGGGGACCCAATCTCCACTGACCCAACCCTTAATAATGAAATCGATCTGAAAAAGAAGAAAATGAACAAGCTGAGGTTGGTTGCCCTTTGAATGAAAGTGTGAATGCAAAAGAAAGAAATTAGTTAGAAAAACGCACCACGCTGTGGATCAATGCGAATGTCTGGGATGTGAGCAATCTTGGACCAGTCCTCACCTGTTTCTTTCTGGCATCTTTGCTCTAAGATGGGACATTTACAAATGTACAAACTTTTTAATGAGGCGAGGCAACGAAGCCCTTCTGGGAGTGATGCCAAATTAGGGCAATCCGATATCAGAAGCAACTGAAGTGATTTGAGGTTGCCGATCCCTTCTGGTAGTGATGCCAATTTAGGACAATCCCAAAATCTCAGATCCTGTAAGGAGATGAGGCATCGAAGCCCTTCTGGGAGTGATGCCAGATTGGGGAGGCGTCGAATTCGAAGTTTGGAAAGTGATTTGAGGTTGCCGATCCCTTCTGGCAGTGATGCCAATTTAGGACAATCTCTAATTTGGAGGTGCTGGAGTAATGTGAGGTTGCCGATCCCTTCTGGTAGTGATGCCAATTTAGGAAAATTTGAAATAAGCAGTCTCTGTAAGGAGATGAGGCGACCCATCCCTTCATCTGGTAGTGATACCAAATTAGGGCAATTTTCAATTGAGAGCTCCTGAAGTGATGTGAGGTTGCCAATCCCTTCTTCTGGCACATATTCTATATCCTCTCCACCCCTAATCTTCAGAGATTTTAATTTGGAGGAGAGAACAAAGGAGGAGGGAAGGACCTTCCAGCTGCTGCTCTCTAACTGCAGTCTATCAAGATTTGGGTACAGCGGCATGGAAGTTAGGTTAGGACAATACTGTATATGTAAAGTAGAAAGACAAGGAAATGACGAAGCTGAAGCTGTTTCATTCCTCCACCATCCCTTGAGATTAGGGCAATTAATTAGTTTAAGACTCTCTAAGGTGGGAAAGAAGGTCGTCGATGGAGAAGCAGCTGACATCATCATCATCTCATCACTGGCAAAGTCTTTAACCATGTCTTCTGATATGTGCTCCAAATTCCTTAACGTGAAAAGCCTAAGACTCTTAAGAAAAGGTAAATGATCCAACGGTGGAAGATGTTGGCATCTATCACAACTAGACAATTTGAGAATAACAATATTTGTGAGAGAATGAAACCAAGTCGCAAACCTCGCACCCGGGTATCCGTTCACAACTAACTGTTTTAGACTTGAATGGGGCTGCAGCGCTTCCATTGACTTAATAATTACATCACTCTCCTCCTCAACCGCATCACTATTTTCTCTTTCAACGCGCATCCATTGTAAAGTCAATGAATAGAGATGTTCTTTCTCCTTCAAAACTGCACCATCATAATTCAATTTTGACCTCAAATTTATGATCTCCAACTCCCCTCTTAAATGCTTCAGCTTCCCCAATTCACTGAGCCATGCACTGTCCCTCAACATGGAATTGTTTTCGCTCAAAACAAATCTACTCAAAGTACGAAGACAAGTCAATTCACCCAATCCACGAGGAATCCGAGCCAAATGATAACATTCTTCCAAAATGAGATGCCTCAAGTTGATTAATTTCTTAATATCTCTAGGCAGTTCCACAAGAGAGTTACATCTTGAGAGATCTACTGTTTCCAAATTTTGAAGTTTGACTATCCAATTTGGAAGTCTCTCCATTTTTCGGTTATCACTAAGATCAAGATATCTTAAATGTCTCATTTTCCTAAGGCATTTTGGCAATTTTGTAATTCCCAATTCATTCAAACTCAACATACGCAATGACTTAAAATTTGGAGCAATTGTAGCACAAAATGAATTATGGAATGACTCCTTCCATGAATATTCGCTTAGGAAAAGAAAAGTCCTTAGCTTATTTGATTCCAGCAAGGATGTTGGTATTTTCCATTCTGACAAATCAACATCAAAATCGAAAGATACATGAAGAAGACGTTTTGTATCAAAATCAGTCTTATTGCCATCTATTATTGTGCTTCCCTCCCCTGCCACTTTAACAGCAAGTTCATTCATGAGATCATGCATTTTACAGCTTTTTATTATACCAAACTCATCTTTTTCTTCTTCTTGGAAAAAAGATCTCCAAACTAGTTCGTTATAATATTCATAACCAACATCTTCCAAGCACTCATTAAGATTTGAAGACTTAACGAACCCTTGTGCCACCCACTGCTTAATTAAATTCTGTACCGGAATCTCATAATCAGGAGGGAACAAGCTACAATAAGCAAAGCAATGTTTCAAATGTGATGGGAGAACATCATAACTCAACCTAAGTGTTGGTATAATAACATCTTCTTCTTGACTTATTGTTGAAAGCTTGTTACTCTTGAAAGCCAACCACTCTGTTTCTTGATGTTTAGAGGACAACATCCGTCCTATGGTCCTTATAGCAAGAGGAACCCCCTTACATTTTGTAGCAATCTCCTCCCCAATGGCCGTAATTGTTGAACTCTCTGGCTCTTTTCCCTCTTTGAACGCCATTTTCTTAAATAAAAACCAGGACTGCTCTTCATTCAAGCCCCTTAAGTTATATGGTTCAGCTGTATCTGCTATATTTGAAACTTTTTTACTACGAGTAGTTATTAGTATTTTACTACCTCTTGCACCACCCATCAACAAGTCTTTCAAGTCGTCCCATTTTCCATGATCTTCATTCCACACATCGTCTAACATAAGGAGGTATTTCTTCCCATCTATTATTTTCCTCAGTTCTTTTTGCAACTGATCAATCTCAAGGCTTTTGGCTATGTCATTAGTTGCAGATTGAATGATTTTCTTAACAAGTATATCCAACTCAAACACATTGGAGACACATATCCACATTTTCAGCTCAAAGTGATTTTGAACCACCTCTTCGTTGAAAACTAGTTGGGCAAGTGCAGTTTTTCCCAATCCTCCAAATCCAACTATGGAAATAGTTGAGACATTTTCTGTAGAGATGGGATCCAAATCCAACAAAAGTTGAATAATTGCTCTTTTATCTTCATCTCTCCCTATTATATTATCCTCCCGGACAAATGAGTGAGTGACCCTCTCTCTTCTTACAAATTCTACATCTTCACGATTCCTTTCTAATTGACCAAATGTTCTTGTAAACATGAATTTCCTGCGACAAATGAGAGAAGAACACGTGTACAAAATAATATTTGTATTAATGAAATTTAGGTTTACAATTTCTGTATTGAATCCTCTGATTCGATCTCCAAGGTGTTTAAAGAAAAGTTGTGTTTGATACAAGGGTCGTAGAGACTTGATCTTGATCAAACGGGTAGCACAAGGCTTGTTTGGGTGTTTGGATTTTTCTAGGGTGGAGGAACCGGCACGTATTTGTTGTGCTTGGTGGCCCTTCCGGAGTGAGGTGAAGAATGCAGGGAGTTTTCTGTTTCTTCTGAGTGCTTGGGTCTGTCTAAGCCCCTCCTTGGTTGAAGCCTTGAATCATGAGACGACTTCGAGACAATTCATCTATGGTGATGCCTAACTTCATCATCGTGGATTTAGGCATGATGTTTACTGCAGAACCTCCATCCACTAGCATGCGACTGAGTTTCTGTTCCCGCACGTACCCTGACACAAAAAGCGGACGGTTATGTGGTTTGGAGCCTAACAGGAGATCTTCATCGGTGAATGTGATAGAAGCACATGTCGCGCAACAAATAGCATGATCTTGAGACTCATGCTCCAATCTTTCAGTCGTTCTTGTTTGATTTGGATGAATATTGAGATCCATTAGCGCCTTGACCAATGCTATGCGTATTGCTTCAGGAAGTTGCATCGCTTCCTCAATATTGAAGTGCGACGGTGACTCCTCTGCTTGTGCTGAGACTTTTGGCTCTTCATGAGTCTCAGATTTTCCTTCCGAGGCATCGTCGTCATCCACTTGATAGCAAGTTGTCATATGCACTTCCTCCATGGGCCCTTTTACGAAGAACACTTTGGGAAAGTACTCTCCTAGCATAATCGGAATCCGAGGCTCTTGGACTAGTGGTCCACTTTCTTGGTTAGAGTCTCTCCTCACCATTACTTTGGTTTTGCTTTTAAAGTATTGGCGCGAGCTTCTCTTTCGCCGCTCCTTCTTTGATTGAGCATTTTGTCGTCGAGGAGTGTGCTTCGTACGAGACTTCCTCCGAGTAACGAGCGTCCATCCTTCATCGTCATCGCAAGGTGAGTCACCAACGAAGCCATCATCACCTTGATTGGTTAATTCGGCCACCACTTCTTTTGCACACAGATCAGTCACCCTTGGCGACAATGCGGGCAACGGCACGGGATCAAAGGATCCAAACATAATTGTGGCAACATTCGCGTCTGCGATTTCGTCAACGTCCAACTCAATCCTTCCTTGCCTAGCCAAGTTCATAATTAGCTCCTTCAACACGAAGCACTTCTCTACTGGGTGGCTGACAATTCGGTGGTACTTGCAAAACTTAGGGTCGTTAACCCGGTTCATCTCTTCAGGTCGCTTACATTCTGGCAATTCAATCACCTTTTTTTCAAGCAAGTCCTCAAGCATACCTGCAACATCGGAGTCAGGGAAAGGGTACGTCTTTTCCTCCAGCTCCTTCAAGGTTCGTCGACGTCTATCCACCTCTCGGGATGGCTCCATCCTTTTGACTTCTCTTTTCTTATCTCGGGTGGAGATTTTGACAGGGACAATGTTGATTGTCATTGCTTCCTTGGTAGGCTTCTTTATAGGCTTATCTGCCTTTTGCCCAAAAACTTTCTCCTTTTTATGCTCTACGATAGGCTCATTCTTCCCTCCATGGCTGGCGATACTTAACTCCATATCATGGGCACGAGTGGCTAGCTCCTCAAACGTGCGGGGTTTAATCCCTTGTAGAATGTAGAGTAACCCCCAATGCATCCCTTGAATGCACATCTCAACTGCTGATATCTCTAAAAGCCTATCCTTGCAATCCAGGCTTAACGAGCGCCATCGATTGATGTAATCAACGACAGGTTCATCTTTCCATTGCTTGGTACTTGTGAGTTCCATCATACTCACAGTGCGACGAGTGCTATAGAATCTGTTTAGGAATTCTCGCTCCATTGGATCCCAACTGTCGATGGACTCAGACTCTAAGTCTATGTACCAATCAAATGCATTTCCTTTTAAGGAACGAACGAATTGTTTCACTAAGTGGTCACCCTCCGTCCCAGCATTGTTGCATGTTTCGACAAAGTGTGCAACGTGTTGTTTTGGGTTGCCCTTTCCATCGAATTGTTGGAATTTGGGAGGTTGATATCCCGTTGGCATTCGCAGGTTGTCTATCCTCCTGGTGTATGGCTTGGAATACATGAGCGTGTCTCGGGAAGGAGCTCCATATTGAACCCTGATGGTGTTCGCGATCATGTCCTGAAGTTTTTGGACTGATAAAGAGCCCACCGAGGCGGCGTCACCTTTCCCATGCAACTTCTCGCCCGACTCTGTTTCATGAACCAATCCTTTCTCGCTGGATTCAGCTTCATGATGTGGTCCTTTCTTGTGCGCGTCTTGACCAGGCTCCTTATCCTGATGTGTCTCCCACTTGTTAATGAGAGAAGCAATCTGCGCATCTTTCTCTTCGACCATCTTCGTCAGTTTCGTGACCGCTTCGCTCATATGGGCTAGCTGTTCTTCAATGGACATTGCTCCTGTCACCATGACCTGCATAGCCATAGAATAAGACTCACCTATGGACGCCGAGTGATTCATGGCAATCTTCTTCAGTTGGTCGTCGGATGGGGATCCATGGTAAGAGCCTGTGCTCGAGTCAGCGTCTGAAACAGGCGAGAGCGAACGTTCTCTTGAATTCTTCGAGCCCGAAAAACTCCTTTCTTCGTTCCTAGAGTTTCTCTCCTCCGCTCGGAGGGTATTCTTCTTTGCCCCCAAGGAAGCCAAATTGATAGCCGGTTCACGCCTTCGGTTCACGTCTTTCGCCTTGGAGTGAGTCGGTATGGCAGTGACAGGTTGAGTTGCGGATATCGCCTTGGCCTTGCTCCGGGTGATGACCCCAGCAGAGTCTCCGCTTGAGAAGGAGGCGCTCACGCTTTTGCCTCTCATCGTGGGAACGGTTTGAATCTTCTTGGAAGCCATCGTTTTCGGTGTGTTGATTGATTTTGGAACTGGAGAAAGAGATGAGAGGCAGAGATATCCCACCGGGCGTGCCAAATTTGTAAACACGAATTTCCTGCGACAAATGAGACAAGAACACGTGTACAAAATAATATTTGTATTAATGAAATTTAGGGTTACAATCTCTGTATTGAATCCTCTGATTCGATCTCCAAGGTGTTTAAAGAAAAGTTGTGTTTGATACAAGGGTCGTAGAGACTTGATCTTGATCAAACGGGTAGCACAAGGCTTGTTTGGGTGTTTGGATTTTTCTAGGGTGGAGGAACCGGCACGTATTTGTTGTGCTTGGTGGCTCTTCCGGAGTGAGGTGAAGAATGCAGGGAGTTTTCTGTTTCTTCTGAGTGCTTGGGTCTGTCTAAGCCCCTCCTCCTTTCGTCTTGAGGCCTCCTATTTATAGGTTCTTGTAGGATGCTTGACCTGAATAACTTTCCCTATTTAAAACCTTGTTTTATGGGATTTTGATTTGATTTAAATCAATTCCCATAATCTGGCAATTTAACCTTCAATTGATTGACCTGATTAATATTTGATTTAAATCAAAGTCAATCACAGAAGATTCATTCCCTTAATTTTGTCTTCATCTTGAACCGTTTGATGCACTCCGTCGGATGTCGCCACATGTCACTTTTTGACAACTAATTCGATTTTGATGAGTCACACGCCACATGGGCGAATTATGGGGTCCACAATTTAATCCACCGAACCCTACTTATTTTCTCGTCCAATGGAATTTATTGCACCAAAATTTCTTTGTCTACAGTTCTATTCAAGGCAATCTCATGAAGTCTCTTGTTAAGATCTTTTATCTTATGACCGATTTTCAGCGCAAAAACAAGCTGGTTTGAGCTAGAGAAGAAGATGCGTACCTGCTCTAACACTTTATTATTTCCGGGCACCATTTGTCTCCACTGAGCTTCAGTATAAAACTCATCGAGCACGTCATCAGCTTCATAAACTACATCTTCTACGCTTTGGAGCCACACTTTGACTTCATTATTGTTGGCTTGTTTTTGCTCAGCATCAAGAAGAACAGCTTGGAGTTGGGCAACTTTCTCCTTCAGCTTTTGGAGGTCATCTTTGACACCCCAAAGCAACGCAATCTCTTGGAAAACAAGGGAGCCTAACCTTCCAATGATCCCTTCTGCAACGTTGAAGAGTACTCCTTCTGCCATTGGAGAAAGGAAAAGAGTATTATTCTTGACGAAAGTTGTGGTTTGTTGATAGAGTTTATTTGGTGTGGAACAGCAGCAAGTGGAGCAAGATTATAAATAATTGGACAAAGGAAAGAGGAAACATGTATCAAATCACCACGTGGGAAAGCTTTGAATATTTGGTGTGGAACAGCAAGTGGAGCAAGTTGAGGAGGAAATGCGAAATGTCATCCTTGACTGGTTTTGTCATTATTTTAATGGAGGAGTCCAATTGGTTGGTGACCTGTGTAATAGCCGTTGGTGTTGTCATTATTTTAAAGAAAGATACACTGAATTAAAAAGCTTAGCTGTTTTCTAAAACGTTGTTTGTCTTTCCGTTTCAACTTAAGTTGCTTTACATTACTAATTAATAATTAAATAACTTGTTATGAGCGTATAAATTAGCCTGGACTGTAAATTAACCTTTGAAGAGTCTCTTTCACTTTCAAGGACTGTTCTGAGCCACAACTTTTGAAATTTTTTCCATGCCTTCGCGTGGAGGTGGGGATGGGGTCGTCTAATGAAAAGCGGAATTCGTTGTGTCATGCTAGCTCTTTTTGTCTGTGTTACCTTTTGTAAGTGCATTCCAGCTTGGTTTTGGCACCGCATGGCCAGGCCATGTATACGTTTCCGTGCCTTCACATGGCGATGGGGACGGGTCGTCATAGCTTCTGAGAAATTGTCGGTGAGGTCCCTCCCCATTCTCCTTCCCCCCTTGGTCGCCTGTTCGAATCCGAGGAAAAAGTTATCCCTCCCTAATCGTTGTAATTCAAAAAAGAAAAAGAAAAAAAAAGAAGCCATTTCCTTTCAAAAGAAAAAAAGGCCACTTTTTCTTTTACCCTCAGTTCAGGTGTAAATGATTTTATACAAGGCTTTTTTTGCGTTAGAATTCTTGTGAAAATTCGTTAAGTCTGACATTCAGCACCATTTAAACAATGAGAGCAGCAAACCACCAACTTTTCATGTAAAACCAGCAGATGTAGAACTGCTATGACATAGATGATTTGAACAATCTAAATTTGCTACAATAACAAGAACCACATTATATTGAATGTATTTGAAATAACTACATTTGAAATTGATTTAAAATGACTACATGCAAGGAATCATTTGAAATCAATTTGTTTTCTCCCTTTCTTTCTTTTCCTCAATAATCTCAAAATGTCTGCTGGCAAAACGGTACTTTTTCCATGTTGGCATCACCTTCCACGTGTCAGACAGTGATTCCTCAATTCCCCTGCCACATTGGCTTTTTTTGGCTTTGGTAGGGCCCATGAAATTGCTTAGTCCCAGGTAGATAGATGCCATCATAGTTGGATTTGAGACCAAGCAATGTATAATGGTGTTAATTAATTCCTCTGTTTTGTAAATGGATTATTTCTTGAGTGCATGTTCATAGAAAAACAAAATGAAAAATTACTTCTGTAACCAAAAATAAATATATAAAAAAGAAAAGAACTATTATTACTTTGCACTTGCCCCAAAATGCCCAAAACCAATGTGGGTTGTAGGTAGGGACTAGGGAATAGCAAATACTTAATGAAGAAATGCTTCACAATGAAATGATGCATAAAGATTAAAGAAATAGAGAACTAATGTAAAACACAAAAAGGGACTATTATGTAAACTCATTTAAGCTAAGATCCATTAAGTGTGGAAGTGGAACATCCCAACTAAAAATAAAAAATAAAAATCTTTTAGGTCTAGCTACTGTTTTACATTCGAAAGACTATTTTGTGTCAGTAAAACTAAATATCCAGATAAATAACCAAAATTCTAACTAAATAAGAACTCCTCAACAGTTTTCATATCATGCTTCTTACCTTGTAGTGATTACATGCATTAGTGGGTGATTGCTAATTAATCAACCAAAGTGGAAAAGTACCAAACTGAAGCATGAAGCCATTGACATGGACACCATTGCATAATTTGGATTATTGGAAGTTGTGTCAAAAACAGAAAAGCAGAAAAAATAAACCCCACAAGCCTCCTTAAAGGCTTCAGCCGTGCCTTTTGTTTCTGTTTGGCCGATGGCTTTTTAGTGGGGACCCAATCTCCACTGACCCAACCCTTAAAGATCATAAAAATAGATCATAAAAAGAAGAAAACGAACAAGCTGAGCTGAGGTTAGTTCAAAACTTTCTTTTGAAAATTGCACATTCAAAAGTAAACAGAAAAAGCTCCCATCAGATGACTATGTTACCCTTTCACCTAATTCCCTTACAGTTCTGATTCTTCTGAGTATCTTATGATCACTCTGCAACTGTGTTTAGGAACTTGTTTAATTGCAAACATGGATTCATTTCCATGCTCAAGAAATTTCAGCTTGAATCTTGATCAACTATGTATTAATTTCTGAATAATTATCATTTTGCTGGTTACTCATCTGCATATCTGGGAAAATTCATAACAAGGGGCCTATAAAATTGTGAAACCATAGAAGGATATTAGTGTCAATGTAATGAAAACTTTAAAAGATTCCTATGATATATGTTGGCGTGCATTACTTTTAATAAGTTTTATACCTTTATTATGTTGCATCAGTGGTACCACTAACTCATCACTCGTGCTCATCGACTCCTTTTTCCAACTCCAATCCCCTTAATTACCCACTAACCCTAAGCCGAATTTCCTTTTGCATACTATTGATGGCTTGGTGAGCCACACCAATAATTGAACTAATGTGATATGAACCCATAATGGAAATTTCAGCACAAGCTGATTCTTGGTTGTGGAAAAAGGTTTAAAACGAGAACATACACCATCTACAGAAGGAAGATAAATTATAGTGTTTAAAAACTTTCGTGTGCATGTAGGGAGTTTCACTCATGACTTCTTATTTTTGCATAAATATTGATTATATGAGAGCAATATACAACTATTGTCATTGAGTGGAAGCACCAAGAAAAAGTCCAGCCGGATCCAGCGACCTGCCAATTTGTTTTCTCTGCATATGCCAGCTGTGGTTTTCACAGCACGGCCATGGAAGCACTGCAGGTTTTGAGTATGCGCATGATATGTGAAGAAGATGGCAGCTTTCCAGAAAAGGCAGAATTTGAGGATGACTTCATCTTTGCTGAAGACATGGAAGCTGAATCACGAATAGTACAGCTTTTTAAAGATTCTGAAGAGAACCTTGCTGTTGCCCTTTTGAATCTAAGATGGTGCGCCGTGCTTGGCTTCCCAATTTCATGGTCACCTAATCAAAGCCCGTGGGCCAGAAGACTGTCATCTAACTACACTGCCAGGAAAGGAGCCACCTAATCATGATTCATATATAGGTGGCATTATGACTCCAGTGAGTTTTCGTTTATTATTATTATTATTATTTGTTGTGGTCGAACGAAGCGTAAGGCCTTCTCAGGAAGGAAGGGGAGAGGGTGAGAGGCACAGATGAGGTCTTGATGAGGGTGTTAAATACCTAGTGCAACTATATTAGATTTGTATTAGGCTAGGCTATATTTATGAAAATTAAGGGATGCCCTTTTATTTTTTGTTTCATTTAAAAGGTGAAATCGTGCTGCAGCTCTCTGAACAAGATCAACTGTGACTAGGAGGAGGAGGAGGCACGTTTTGTTGTTAATTTAACAAAAAAAAAGCACAAAAAAGCATTGATATTTTCTTTATGCTTTTATTCTTTCGCAAGTTTGCTTTGACCGCTATCTTCTGTTGTCATTGTACTTTTGTTATGGTTCAAATCAGTGATGCTGGTGTGCGGTATGAATCCGCAAGGGAGGAGGCATTTTCTCCGCAGCTTAGAATGAGTTGCTCTCCTCTATGGAGGGAAAGAAGGGTGCTGCTGGCAAATTCTTTAAATATTCTCTTCCAATCCACATCTAGGGGTTGTTAGACAAAAAAACTTGTAAAAATAAATCGATAATTTTATCATTCACAATTTATGGGATAAACAACATTACAAATTATAGTTGTTCACGATAAGTTTTCAATTTTTTGTATGAAAACGATAATTGGATTAATTAACAAGATGAATGTTTACATCTCTCAATTTAAACAACCAACCTATCACTCAATTATTAACAGCTTTCAACCAAAGGATGAGTAATGAAGGGAATTAACCTCATTCTTGGCAGATATCTGAATTTAATTCATATCATGACAAAATACAAACTGTTTTCACAAGACGACACGAATTTGAAAGCCATAAGGAAATTTGAGAGTTACAATTACCTAAATTCATCACATGTACAACTGAGTCACTTGTATGACCAAAGTCTTATTTATAGTTTATAAGACTTGAGGGTACAATCTGGTTCAGAATAGGAAACAAAATAAAACAATAAATAAATTTAAAAAAACATGTAATCAGAAGGGAGGAACGTTGCTCGACACTGCAGCACAAGACACCACACTTGGGATACTGAAAGCTCTCTCAACTGCTGAAGTGCCCTACAAGACTTAAGCACACTTCGAACCACACTCTTCTGGCACTCTTGCAATTTGCCAGTACTCTTACAACGTCCCTGTTCCACAAAAGCTATTATCAACTGAATAGAACTAGAATGAAGTTTATGCAAGTGTCGGATATAACCAAGCACAGAAAATGATATTGCACGCAAACCAGACATAAGGATATAATATGTGAAACAAAAATCACATGCACATCATATAGAATGGAACATTATCTATCTGTTTGTGTATATAAGCCTAAATGTAGTAGCTCAAAGGTCGAGTCAATCTTATGATCAATACCCAGTTGCATTAACAGGGAACATACATTTGAATGATGGCTATTGGCTTTCTTCACTCCATCTGTTTCTTCTTCTCTTCACTGCATATGTATGGAAGTAACTAGATCGAAAGTAAACCAATGTTAGTACCATCAGAGCAATTTTTTTGAGAATTGAATAATTGAAAATTGTTTGTTTGATCGGTGGAAATATATAACAATTTCATATGATGAAGTAGTTACCTATTATTCTTTTCCTAGTTCTTCAGATAAGCGCTTAAAGAACACTTGGTCATGTCTGTTAGAAATCATAGTTTTCAGGAATTGGTTTTAGGTATTTTGGATATTTGGGAGGAAGAAACTGAAAAGTCACAGGGAGAGTATGAGAGAAAGAGATCGTTGCTCTTTGAAATCTGAAAAATTCTCATTATACTGTTCATTGCGTATATTTTTGTATATGAAAGAGAAGGAAGCTTCTTCTCTAACAGATTTACATAAGAAACTAATCTCAGCCGTTGATTCTATCATCCTATGAGATGATCCTATGCTAGATAAGAGACCACTTGGACTATAATCCAATGGCTCAGATTTCAACAGAAAACAAAAACATTAAAAGCTTATAAAAATGAAATAAAACAGAGTTTTAACTTTGGCTCCAAGGATTTTAGCTTAAGGGTTACACATCAACACTCCCTTCTAACCCTTTAGCTGATTTCACACCAAGTAGGTCTCTTAGGTACACAAACCGATCCATAGACAGAGCCTTAGTCAATATATCTGCAATCTGGTCTTCTGTTTTGCAGTAAACAAGTTCGATCTCTTTTGCTTGAATGGCCTCTCTGATGAAATGAAACTTCCGACTGATGTGTCTTGTTTTCTGATGAAGAACCGGATTCTTTGCCATTGCTATGGCAGAAGTGTTATCACACATAATTGGTGTGCCTTCCACTTGCTCCTCTCCAAAGTCTTCAAGTACAAACCTTAGCCATTTAGCCTGTGATGTTGCTTCTGCAGCGCTGACATACTCAGCCTCTGCAGTGGACAAAGCCACTGTGTTTTGTTTGATTGATGCCCATGAAAACATACCAGATCCTAGTGTAAAAGCATACCCTGAAGTGCTTCTCATGTCATCCTCACTTCCTGCCCAGTCACTGTCACAGTACCCTATTAGAGTGGTTGCCTTTCCTTTCACAAATTCAATTCCGAAATCAAAACTGCCCTGAATGTATCTTAACACTCTCTTGGCTGTTCCCATATGCTTCTTTGTGGGGTTGTGCATAAACCTAGCAAGTAAGCTAGAAGCAAACATTATATCCGGCCTCGTAGCAGTCAAGTATAGTAGGCTGCCGACAACTTGTCTATATTCACTTTCATTTGCTGCTTCACTGCCATCTACCTTGCATAACTTCTCATTCATAGCTAGTGGTGTTGCCACAGACTTGCAATCTCTCATTCCAAACTTCTCTATGAGCTTCATTGCATATTTCTTTTGGTGAATAAAAATTGTTTTATCTGTTTGTACTACCCCCATGCCGAGGAAATGGTGAAGTAATCCCAAATCAGTCATCTCATAATGCTGCATCATATCAATTTTGAACTCTTCAAGTAGCTGAGGACAGCTTCCAGTGTATACAATATCGTCCACATAGAGTGAAACAATAATGATACCTGAAGCTTCACCCGTTTTGACCTAAAGTGTTGCTTCACTAGAGCTTTTCTTGAAACCTGCCTTGCTGAAATACGAATCTATCTCATCATACCAGGCCCTTGGAGCTTGCTTCAGTCCGTACAAAGCTTTGTTCAGCTTATACACCTTGGTTTCTTCGTTTTCCTTCACAAATCCTTGTGGCTGCTCAACATAGACTTCTTCCTTTAAAACTCCATTCAGAAAAGCTGATTTTACGTCCAATTGATATAAGCTCCATTCCTTCTGTGCAGCAAGAGCTATCAAGGTCCTAATAGTGTCCAACCTTGCTACCGGAGCAAATGTTTCGTTGTAGTCTATTCCAGGTTTTTGAGAATAGCCTTTTGCCACCAGTCTGGCCTTGTTTTTCTGCACCGATCCATCCAAGTTCAGCTTGGTTTTATAGACCCACTTAACACCAATAATTGGCTTGTCAAATGGTCTGTCAACTAGCGTCCATGTGCTGTTTTTCTCAATCATTTCCAGCTCAGATTTCATTGCATTTTTCCAAGATTCATCTAGAGCAGCTTCTGCATAGCTCTCAGGCTCCACAATGCACATGTTGCACTGAGCCATGATCTCATTGATGCTTCTCCATTTCTGTGGTGTATGGTCTATTGCTTGAGAGTTTTCAAACACATCCTCACTTTGTGGTGTAATATCTTCATCCACTTGAGTTGATGTATCCAAGGTTTGACTTGGTTCACGAACCTCAGCCAGCTTCTGTTTTTCACCACAATCTGCCATTTGACTCTCGGCTACCATTGGAACCCTCATTTCACTTTTATCTGTGTTCTCCCACTTCCATGAAGCATTTTCATCAAAATACACATCTCTGGACAGAATAATCTTTCCAGATTTTGGCTCAAAGAGTCTGTAACCTTTTTCACTGATTCCGTAACCCACAAAGATACACTTGCGGCTGTTTTCTTCAAGTTTATGTCTGAGGGCTGAAGGAATGAGCACATGACAAGGAGATCCAAATATTTTTAAATGTGCAATTCCTGGTTTTCTGTCAGTATAAGCTTCAAATGGTGTTATCTTGTTAAGAGCCTTGGTAGGACATCTATTCAGTAAATAGACTGCTGTATTTACAGCTTCTGCCCAAAACTCATAGGGAACACCTTTCTCATGCAACATGGACTTGGCCATTTCCACTACTGTCCTGTTCTTCCTCTAGGCCACTCCATTTTGCTGTGGAGAATATGCCATAGTTAGCTGCCTTTGAATACCAGATTTCTCACAAAACTTGTTGAATTCTCCAGATAGAAACTCTCCACCCCTGTCACTTCTCAAGCCTTTTATCTTATACCCACTTTGCAGCTCAGTCATAGCTTTGAATTTTCTAAAACATTCCAATGCACTTGACTTATTTCTGATGAAGTACACCCATGACATTCTAGTAAAATCATCTGTAAACAGTAGAAAGTACTTGTTTCCAGATAGTGATTCTGTTTTCATTGGTCCACAGATGTCTGTGTGAACCAATTCCAAAGGGTTTGAAGCTCTCCAAGTGGATTCCAAAGGGAAAGAATCCCTATGCTGTTTTCCAAGCATACAACCATCACATACAACTGACTTCTGCTCCAAGTGAGGTAAGCCATGAACCATCCCTTGATTCTCAAGCAATTTTATACTTCTTTCATTTAAATGCCCCAGCCTCTTATGCCATGTCTGCAAGCAATGTGTGACACTTGCTTTTAGGACCAACTCACTCGCAGGCATCATTGTCAATGGAAAGCATCTGTTATTTGTCATCTGCACCTTCACAATCAAATTTTCTAGTGACTGATTGTCATAAACACTCACCACATTTCCTCCAAACACAAGGTGATAGCCATGTTCCATCATTTGCCCAACACTAAGCAGATTTTCTTCAAGGCCAGGTACAAACATTACTTCATGAATGTGCTTCTTGCCTAACTTAGTTTTTATCACCAAGGTCCCTTTTCCAGCAACTGGGACCACTTCTCCAGTTCCCATCTTCACCTTAGAGCTCAAATTCCTTTGAATATTGACCAAAAGTCCCTCATCTCCTGTCATGTGGTTACTACAACCACTATCAATATACCAAGAGTGATTTACCTTCACATCAGTTGCAGCATTACACACATAAAACAAAGTGCCACAATCTTCCTCCTGATTTGCATAATTCACTCTCTGCACATTCTTGTGTCCATAGCAATCTCTGATCATATGTCCAGGCTTCCCACAACCATGGCATTTAGGTTTCCCTTCATACCAACATTTGCCATAATGAAATCTGTCACAATGTTTGCAGGCCATTTTGTTTCCATCATTGGATTTCCAATTTTTCTGAGGTATTTGATCTGCAGAAGCAATTCCATTTTCAGGGTTTTTCCTACCAACATTCAGACTAGAGAAGGCTTTTTCAGTAGAATTCTCAGTGTGTCTATCCAATCTGAGCTCAAAGCTCTTCAGTGAAGCAACAACCTCTTGAACCTCAAGAGTTTCAAGGTCCTTAGAGTGTTCAATTACAGAGCAGATAGAATCATAAGATTTAGGCAAACTAAACAATAGTTTCTGGACAATTCTCTCTCTAGATAGTTCCTCACCATAACTCTTCATATGATTTATTATATCAAACAACCTAACCAGATATACAGATAAAGATTCACTATCCTTCATGCGGGTATATTCAAATTCCCTACGCAGCCCTTGCAATTTTACATTTCGTACCTGTTTATCTCCTCTGAATTCCAGCTTCAGAATATCCCAAGCACCCTTGGAAGTCTCTTCGTTCACAATTCTGGGGAATAGCTGATCTGAGATAGCACTTTGGATTAACCCAAGTGCACGAGCGTCCTTCATCAATATTCCAGCCATCGTAGACTTCTCAGTAGCCTTCGTACCTTCTATCTCCTTCTCCTCCTTCTTCTCTTCAATCTCCTTCTCCTTCTTTAGATCTGAAACATTGAGACCATTTTCGACTTGATCCCATAAACCATGAGATTTCAGAATAGTTTTCATTCTGATACTCCAGAACTCATAATTTTCTCCATTGAAAATTGGAGTTCGGAGCTCAGAGGTACTCGATCCTGCCATATTAGACATTGGATTTGAAGAAATCACGATCTTCAGACGAGCTCGATTTCAGCTCAACCGAAACCCAATTTCTCCGATTCACTCACAGATTCACGCCCAGCTCAAGCAATCGAACCTGGCTCTGATACCATGTTAGAAATCATAGTTTTCAGGAATTGGTTTTAGGTATTTTGGATATTTGGGAGGAAGAAACTGAAAAGTCACAGGGAGAGTATGAGAGAAAGAGATCGTTGCTCTTTGAAATCTGAAAAATTCTCATTATACTGTTCATTGCGTATATTTTTGTATATGAAAGAGAAGGAAGCTTCTTCTCTAACAGATTTACATAAGAAACTAATCTCAGCCGTTGATTCTATCATCCTATGAGATGATCCTATGCTAGATAAGAGACCACTTGGACTATAATCCAATGGCTCAGATTTCAACAGAAAACAAAAACATTAAAAGCTTATAAAAATGAAATAAAACAGAGTTTTAACTTTGGCTCCAAGGATTTTAGCTTAAGGGTTACACATCAACAATGTCCGTTTCAGTATTTTATTTATGCTCATGAATACGGTTCAAGTGAACTTCAATTCTCTTCATGCACCCCGTTCAAGGGAACTTCATTTCTCACACAGGACCTGAAAAGACAAGGAAGAAGGGAGAGTTAGCTGGGAATTGATTTCTTTAGAAAAGGACTAAGAAACAGAGATGTACAAACCCGAAAAATCTGGCCTCTTTGTTTTTGCTTTTGCTTTTCTGTATAAAGGAATAGCATCCAATTTCGAACTGGCTTAAAACGGTGAGGCATCGCATCCATTCGGGCAGTGATGCTGAACTCTGAATTGAAAGCCATTGAAGTTATGTGAGGTTCTCTGTCTCTTCTGGAAGGTAATGCCAAACTAAAGGAATACTCAATTTCCAATTGATACAGAGTAGAACCTAGTGTCACTGTCTGACATCTTCAATTCCAAGATGACAAAGCACTACTCTCTCCACCCAGCCATCTCGCTACACTGCATGTTCAAAAACCAACGAAAACTCTCATTTAAGCATTCAAAGTATAAACCAGCACAGGAAATGATAATGCATGCAAAGAAGACAGAAGGATATGATGTGGTAAATGAGTATCAAAGACCACATTCAACAGAAAGAGTATGACATCCTACCAACAATGTACATAACCAAAGAAACAAAGAACACAATTAACTTCATTCCTGGTAGATCAATCTGAATTACATTCATAAATACCAAAAGCGGCATACGCCTTTCTTCGAGGCTTACGCATCCCCTTAGAGGTGTAAGCCTTTTAGGAAGAAGATGAGTCAGAAAAATGAAGTCGTTTGGCCGGGAATATGAAAACACAACATTAAAAAAAAAACATTTTTGGCATCTCTGAGGTGATTTTCTAGTGATTTCTCCAGCAAGATAGTGGCTAGAACCACAGTTACCGAAATTGAGATGGAGTGGGAGAGCCATAGAGAGCCATGGGAGCTTTGAAATTGGGTCAGAAGTGGGAGAAATTATACAATACATGTGGTAGTACTGTACTATTGTATAATTTCTCAAAGTAATCCCCTCTATCAAAAACAAAAAACAAAAACAAAAATTCATGATTTTCCTTTACTAGCACCCAAGTAATTGGGGCAAGGGTAATTTCAATTAAATATAAAGAAAGGAAACAGATAGAGTCACTGATGACTCATTTTTTGGGTTAATTCTTCATCAGCTTTGTGAAGAAGCAACATGACTTCTTTTCATAGCATTAAAAGACACCAATTTCAAAAGCCATAAGGAAATCTGAGAGTTAGAATTACCTAAATTCATCACATGTACAACTGAGTCACTTGTATGATCAAAGCCTAATCAGTTTCTTCTTTTAATCACTGCATATCCACGAAAGAAAAATGAGAAACCAAACCAAATGTTATTATCATGTGAACATACCAACAACAAAACAATGTTAGGATCAAGGGCTCGTCATCTAATACATACATACCACTTTCTTGGTGACCTGCTGTTGCACAATCACAATCAAGCCATGAGAGTTTTTAGTGGGGACCCAATCTCCACTGACCCAACCCTTAAAAATAATAATATGGAGCTGAAAAAGAAGAAAATGAACAAGCTGAGGTTGGTTGGCATTTGAATGAAAGTGTCAATGCAAAAGAAAGAAATTAGTTAGAAAAACGCACCAGGGTGTGGATAAATGCAAATGTCTGGGATGTGAGCAATCTTGGACCAGTCCTCACCTGTTTCTTCCTGGCATCTTTGTGCTAACATGGGACAATTCCAAATCTTCAAACTTTTTAATGAGGCGAGGCAATGAAGCCCTTCTGGGAGTGATGCCAAATTAGGGCAATCTGATATCTGAAGAAACTGAAGTGATTTGAGGTTGCCCATCCCTTCTGGTAGTGACGCCAATTTCGGGCAGTCAAAAATATCCAGTTCCTGTAAGGAGCTGAGGCAACGAAGCCCTTCTGGGAGTGATGCCAAATTAGGGCAATCCCTTATCCTAAGAAACTGAAGTGATTTGAGGTTGCCCATCCCTTCTGGGAGTGATGCCAGATTGGGGAGGCATCGAATTAGAAGATTGGAAAGTGATTTGAGGTTGCCGATCCATTCTGGTAGTGATGCCAAATTAGGAAAATCTCTAATTTCGAGGTGCTGGAGTAATGTGAGGTTGCCGATCCCTTCTGGTAGTGATGCCAATTTAGGACAATTTGAAATCTCCAGTCTCTGTAAGGAGATGAGGCGACCCATCCCTTGATCTGGTAGTGATACCAAATTAGGGCAAGATAGAATTTTAAGCTCCTGAAGTAATGTGAGGTTGCCAATCCCTTCTTCTGGCACATATTCTATATCCTCAACTCTCCTAATATACAAAGATTTTAATTTGGAGAAGGGAACAAAGGAGGAGGGAAGGACCTTCCAGCTGCTAGTCTCTAATGTCAGTCTATCAAGATTTGGGTACAACGGCATGGAAGTGAGGTTAGGACAATTCCGTATATGTAAAGTAGAAAGACAAGGAAATGAAGAAGCTGAAGCTGAAGCTGTTTCATTCCTCCACCATCCCTTGAGATTAGGGCAATCAAATAGATAAAGACTCTCTAAGGAGGGAAAGAAGGTCGTCGATGGAGAAGCAGCTGACATCATCATCATCTCATCACTGGCAAAGTCTTTAACCACGTCTTCTGATATGTGCTCCAAATTCCTTAACCCGGAAAGCCCAAGACGCTTAAGAAAAGGTAAATGATCCAACGGTGGAAGATGTTGGCATCTGTCACAGTAATCCAATCTGAGATTAACAATATTTGTGAGAGAATGAAACCAACTCGCAAGCCTCGCACCCGGGAATCCTTCCACGACTAACTTTTTTAGACTTGAATGGGGCTGCAGCGCTTCCATTGACTTAATAATTACATCACTCTCCTCCTCAACCGCATCACTATTTTCTCTTTCCACGACTAACTTTTTTAGACTTGAATGGGGCTGCAGCGCTTCCATTGACTTAATAATTAAATCACTCCCCTCCTCAAGCGCATCATTATTTTCTCTTTCGATGCGCATCCAATGTAAAGTCAACGAATGGAGATGTCGTTTCTCCTTCAAAACTGCACCATCATAATTCAATTCTAACACCATATCTTGCTCGCACCTCAAAATTCTGATCATCAACTCTCCTCTTAAATTCTTCAGCTTCCCCAACTCACTGAGCCCTGCACTGTCCCTCAACATGGAATCGTTTTCACTCAAAACAAATATACTCAAAGTACGAAGACAAGTCAATTCACCCAATCCACGAGGAATTCGAGCCAATTTATAACATCCTTCCAAAATGAGATGCCTCAAGTTGATCAATTTCTTGATATCTCTAGGCAGTTCCACAAGAGAGTAACATCCTGAGAGATCTAGTGTTTCCAAATTTTGAAGTTTGACTATCCAATTTGGAAGTCTCTCAATGGGATTACAACTAAGATCAAGATATCTTAAATGTTTCATTTCCTTAAGACATTTTGGCAATTTTGTAATTCCCCATCCATTCAAACTCAACATACGCAATGACTTAAAATTTGAAGTAATTGTAGCACAAAATGAATTATGGAATGACGTCACCGGCCACCCTTCTTGGCGTAGGAAAAGACAAGTCCTTAGCTTATTTGATTCCAGCAAGGATGTTGGTATTTTCCATTTCGACAAAACAACATCAAAATCGAAAGATACATGAAGAAGACGTTTTGCATCAAAATCAGTCTTATTGCGATGTATTATTGTGCTTCCCTCCCCTGCCACTTTAACAGCAAGTTCATTCATGAGATCATGCATTTTACAGCTTTTTATTATACCAAACTCATCTTTTTCTTCTTCTTGGAAAAAAGATCTCCAAACTAGTTCGTTATAATATTCATAACCAACATCTTCCAAGCACTCATTAGGATTTGAAGACTTAACGAACCCTTGTGCCACCCACTGCTTAATTAAATTCTGTACCGGAATCTCATAATCCGGAGGGAACAAGCTACAATAAGCAAAGCAATGTTTCAAATGTGATGGGAGAACATCATAACTCAGCCTAAGTGTTCGTATAATATCATCTTCTTCTTGACTTATTCTTGAAAGCTTGTTACTCTTGAAAGCCAACCACTCTGTTTCTTGATGTTTAGAGTACAACATCCGTCCTATGGTCCTTATAGCAAGAGGAACCCCCTGACATTTTCTAGTAATCTCCTCCCCAATGGCCTTAATTGTTGAACTCTCTGGCTCTTTTCCCTCTTTGAACGCCATTTTCTTAAATAAAAACCAGGACTGCTCTTCATTCAAGCCCCTTAAGATATATGGTTCAGCTGTATCTGCTATATTTGCAACGTTTTTACTACGAGTAGTTACTAGAATTCTACTCCCTTCTGCACCACCCATCAACAAGTCTTTGAAGCTAAGCCATTTGTTACGATTCTCATTCCACACATCGTCTAACACAAGGAGGTATCTCTTCCCATCTATTATTTTCCTCAGTTCCTTTTGCAACTGATCAATCTCAAGGCTTTTGGCTATGTCATTAGTTGCAGATTGAATGATTTTCTTAACAAGTATATCCAACTCAAATACATTTGACACACATATCCACATTTTCAGCTCAAAATGTTTCTCAACCATCTCATCGTTTGAAACTAGTTGGGCAAGTGTAGTTTTTCCCAATCCTCCAAATCCAACTATGGAAATAGTTGAGACATTCTTTGTAGGGATGGGATCCAAATCCAACAAAAGTTGAATAATTGTTCTTTTATCTTCATCTCTCCCTATTATATTATCCTCCGGGACAAATGAGTGAGTGACCCTCTCTCTTCTTACAAATCCTACATCTTCACGATTCCTTTCTAATTGACCAAATGTTCTATTCGAGGCAATCTCATGAAGTCTCTTGTTAAGATCTTTTATCTTATGACCCATTTTCAGCCCAGAAACAAGCTGGTTTGAGCTAGAGAAGAAGGTGCGTACCTGCTTTGACACTTTATTATTTCCAGGCACCATTTGTCTCCACTGAGCTTCAGTATAAAACTCATCGAGCACGTCATCAGCTTCATAAACTGCATCTTCTACGCTTTGGAGCCACACTTTGACTTCATTATTGTTGGCTTGTTTTTGCTCAGCATCAAGAAGAACAGCTTGGAGTTGGGCAACTTTCTCCTTCAGCTTTCGGAGGTCATCTTTGACACCCCAAAGCAACGCAATCTCTTGGAAAACAAGGGAGCCTAACCTTCCAATGATCCCTTCTGCAACGTTGAAGAGTACGCCTTCTGCCATCGCTTTGATTTAGAATAAAAGAGGTGAATCAAAGTAAAACTTGAACAAGTGTTTCGAATTCTAATTCCACGTTGCTAGTCTTTATATATACGGCAAAACCAAGACCAAGTTATCAGTACATGAATAAATAAAAATATATACAATATAAATTACTAACGACAAGCTGGAATTCACTGTCAAAAGGCTGCCGTGCACAACACAACGAACCTTATAAATATAATATGATAGGAATTCACTGTCAAATTTTTTAGTTGATGTTCTTTTAGTTGTTGAGCAAATAGGAAGTTGACTTTGATAGATAGGACAAGTCGAAACTCATATGAGATGTTCAGTAATGCGTCTATTTTAAGGCGCCAGTTGGGTCGTTGGCATTATGATTGATGCTGTCAACAATCCGCCAAAATATATTATGAATATCTGCACTTTCGTTGAGACAGAAAATAAGTACCCAATCTTTAAAATCTTGCATGTTTCCTCTTTCGTTGAGACAAAGGAAAGAGGGAATATGCATCAAATCACGTGGGAAAGCTTTGAATATTTGGTGTGGAACAGCAAGTGGAGCAAGTTGAAGAGGAAATGCCGAAATGTCGTCTTTGACTGGTTTTGTCATTATTTTAATGGAGTCCAATTGGTTGGTGACATGTGTGATAGCCGTTGGTGTTGTATACTCTGAGAAATAAATAATTCTTTCTTCCTCCTTGTTTATTGTTTCCAAGTGGATGGATGCTGTTTTTGGTCGAACAACAATAATGACTCTTGCTGCGGTTTTGGTTTCATGTCTCTGTATTATGTGTTTTACATGGCAATTCCAATAGATGCCAGCTATCTACTTTCATATTAATCTCTATTTTTATATTAAATTACAATATCATGTAATGTAATGGTTTTCATATCAATTATTATCTTCTATAGGCATGCCAATTTTTCATTTTTTATTTTTCTAAGCATATCAATTATTATTTATTTATTTATTTAATAGGCTTTCAAGCCAGTTATGTTTTGCATAATTTTACATTATAATTCAGATATTCAACTATGACATAATGTGTGCAATTAATTTTATATAAACAGAGATAAAAGATAATACAAAGAATATCAACATTTGGTATAGTGATAGTTGTTTCTATTTGATTGGAGTTAGTTTTAGGTTCGACTTAAATAGACGAGAGATTGATACTGATTATGGTAAGTTTGACTTTATTGGATTAATATCGGTTAAATTTCCCAAAGGGAGCCAATGGTTTCCCACCACAGTGGTGGTGGATTCCCCCTCCCCACCATAGCATCTAGGATCAAATCCCAGTGGGGTTTCTTTCCTCTAATATAACCACACACACAAAAAAAATCTCAAAAGGGGTATACTAGCTATATTTCTCATCTGATCTCATCCCAGCTAAATAGTTTGATGATCGAAATTATTTACAACAAGACCAAAAATACATTGCTTTAATAAGTTACTACAATTATTGCATTACAAATTTCAAAACATGACCTTCTATTCATTTCTTTCTCAAATATAATGTCTTGCTGCCAATGTGCCTTCCCTTCTCCCTCCCACACCGTACTATCACTCTATCCTTATTGATCTTTCACATTAATTAATTTTCTTTTCTTTTCCAATATTTTGTTTTTTAGTTGATTAGCAAAAATTGAGTCCAAATCTTTACATCGCTAAACACCATGATCATGGCGTGCTTAACGAGAAGAATTTTTATATAACCAGATGTCAGTATGGCAGTATTCCAAACTAATCATGTACCGTCATTTGAAAAAGTTAACACTCGTGATATCCCAGTATAATTAAGTAAGTTTTTACTGTGGTTAACGCTAGAACGAAAGAGAATTAACCTTGGGATTCTTGGAAGCAACCGAATTCAAAGTAGTTTTCTTAAAAGGTTATTAGTTCTATTAGTCCCTAAATTCTGACCCAATTTGCATTTTAGTCCCTCAATTTCCAAAATCTTTCTCATGGTCTTTCAACTTCAGTTTCATTAGGACAAATGGTCGTGCCGTCAATTTTGTTAACTTTTTCTGTTAAATGCAGGGGCAAAATGGTATTTTTGTATTAAAACCAAAACAACGAATAAAAAATCATATCTTTAAAATAACAATAAAAGAAAATCAAATAAAAAACCAACACAAAAAATCTGGTTGGGAGGGGAGAAGAAATTCGGATAGAGAGAGAGATCGATCTATTGCGTGACCACATTTTTGGATGAAATAAGAACTCTTACAAAAAGATAATTTTTTGTTGTCCTCATAAGTTTCATTTATGGAAAGTTCAGATGTTTATAGACATATTTAAATGAAGACAATTAGTGAGTTCATTTTTTAAAAACGAAAAAAAAAAAACGAAAGGAAAGTTACATTTTTGTCTTCTCTGAAAACATAAGTAATTTAATTAATGATGATGACTTTGAGGAAGACGTTGAATCTTTTTTTTGTTCCAGATTCTGTTGGAAGATGATGACATTGAGGAAGCATTGAATCTTTTGGATCAAGCCAGTTCAGAACGCAATGAACTTGATACCTTGCTATTCCATTCTTGAAAAGGCCTGTGAAAAGGTATATCTCATAAGATCAAAAGAGCAGCATGGTTCTCGATATACATGATTATAATTTGATCAACCACAAAAATTGTGGTTGCATTATTCGTTAGTAATATATATTTTTCTTCTCCCCTGCAATAAATATCAGGAAGTGATTGAGGTAGTTGAATTTTTCGTTGAGTGGATGCACCAAGAAAAAGTCGAGCCGGATCCAGCGACCTGCCATTTTGTTTTCTCTGCATATGCCAACAGTGGTTTTCACAGCACGGCCATGGAAGCACTGCAGGTTTTGAGTATGCGCATGATATGTGAAGAAGATGGCAGCTTTCCAGAAAAGGCAGGATTTGAGGATGACTTCATCTTTGCTGAAGACATGGAAGCTGAATCACGAATAGTACAGCTTTTTAAAGATTCTGAAGAGAACCTTGCTGTTGCGCTTTTGAATCTAAGATGGTGCGCCGTGCTTGGCTTCCCAATTTCATGGTCACCTAATCAAAGCCCATGGGCCAGAAGACTGTCATCTAACTACACCGCCAGGAAAGGAGCCACCTAATCATGATTTATATATAGGTGGCATTATGACTCCAGTGAGTTTCCCTTCATTATTATTATTATTTGTTGGGGTCGAACGAAGCGTAAGGCCTCCTCAGGAAGGAAGGGGAGAGGATGAGAAGCACAGATGAGGTCTTGATGAGGGTGTTAAATACCTAGTGCAACTAACTAATGTTGAATGAAATAAACAAGACCGCAGATATATTAGGCTAGGCCATATTTGAGAAAATTAGGGGATGCCCTTTTATCTTTTTTGTTTCATTACGTTACTTTGTAAGTTACTGCTTGTATATTTAAAAGGTGAAATCGTGCTTCAGCTCTCTAAATAAGATCAACTGTGCCTACGTGGAGGAGGCATGTTTTGTTGTTAATTTAACAAAAAAAGTATTGTTTTTTTTTTAATGCTTTTATTCTTTCGCAAGTTTGCTTTGACCGCCATCTTCTGTGGTCATTGTACTTTTGTTATGGTTCATGGATGTCATTTTCTCCGCAGCTTAGACTTAGAATGAGTTGCTCTCCTCCAGGGAGGGAAAGAAGGGTGCTGCTGGCAAATTCTTTAAATATTTTCTTCCGATCCACATCTATGGTTTGACGTGTAGAAGTTCACAATTTTTTTAGACAAAAAAAACTTGTAAAAATAAAACGATAATTTTATCATTCACAATTTATGGAATAAACAACATTACAAATTATAGTTGTTCACGATGAATTTTTCATATTTTTGTATGAAAATGATAATTGGATTAATTAACAAGATGAATGTTTACATCTCTCAATTTAAACAACCAAGCTATCACTCAATCATTAATTAAAGTACAACCAAACGATGAATACTGAAGGGAATTAACCTCATTGTCGGCAGATCAATCTGAATTTAATTCATAAATATCAGCAATCATGAAATTTGATGAAATTTGAGAGTTACAATTACCTTAATTCATCGCATATATATACAACTGAGAGTCACTTGTATTGTATGATCAAAGCCAGTATGCCTAATCAGTTTCTTCTTTTAATCACTGCATATCCATGAAAGAAAAATAAGAAACAAAACCGAATGTTATTATCATGTGAACATACCAACAACAAAACAATGTTAGGATCAAGGGCTTATCAACAACAAAACAATGTTAGGATCAAAGTTAGTGTTTCATACATATATCTTCCCATGAGACACTATTGAATCCATACAATGAGAGAATACGCCTTTTAAAAGTAGGTATAGGTCATCAAATTGTTTTATTCTGCTTCTTTCATTTCAATTTCATTTAGTAGTTACACGCCGCCATTGACATTATTCATGAGTGCTCCGTGTATGCATGGATGGATCGCCAACCTAATAATTAAGTAGGTCAAGCCCAATATTTTTTTTAAAAAAATTTATTCACCATTTAGAGTACAGCAATTCATCTCATCCATTCTCTATATTGGATTGACCTAATTACAAGTAGGTCAAGTTTGTTTGGTTCCTTTCCCACTCTGTTATTGCACATGCTCATAACTTTCAATCTTACTTGTCTTACCTACATTATGTTTTTTTTGGTCAATAGTGATAAACTTTCCATTAAGTTGAAGTAGGCAAGCCATTAGTGGAAGCCAAGATACATCAAATGAAACCAAAAGTTCGTACCCTAAAGCACATATCTAAAAGCTCCCGAGACTTAAAAACCTATATTATATGTTTTTGCTTTCAGAATAATGATTTTTTAGTACAAGTAATTGGGGGATGGTGCTTTACACAAATATTTATTGAGTGTCTGAGGATTTCAAAACAAGGGGAGGTAACAGGCAGGGCCATGCCCAAAAAATAATAATTTTCCATCTCTAGATAACTTAAGTTTGAATGAAAGTGTGAATGCAAAAGAAAGAAATTAGTTAGAAAAACGCACCAATGCTTATCTCTGGGATGTGAGCAATCTTGGACCAGTCCTCACTTGTTTCTTTCTGGCATCTTTGCGTTAAGATGGGGCAATCCTTAATTTTCAACTTTTTTAATGAGGCGAGGCAACGAAGCCCTTCTGGGAGTGATGCCAAATTAGGGCAATCCGATATTGAAAGCAACTGAAGTGATTTGAGGTTGCCCATCCCTTCTGGTAGTGATGCCAAATTCGGGCAATTCTGAATTCTCAGTTCCTGTAAGGAGATGAGGCATCGAAACCCTTCTGGTAGTGATGCCAAATTCGGGCAATTCTGAATTCTCAGTTCCTGTAAGGAGATGAGGCATCGAAACCCTTCTGGGAGTGATGCCAAATTAGGCCAATCTTCAATTTCAAGCTCCTGGAGTAATGTGAGGTTGCCGATCCATTCTGGTAGTGATGCCAATTTAGGACAACGTGAAATATGCAGTCTCTGTAAGGAGATGAGGCGACCCATCCCTTGATCTGGTAGTGATACCAAATTAGGGCAATCTTCAATTTCAAGCTTCTCAAGTAATGTGAGGTTGCCAATCCTTTCTTCTGGCACATATTCTATATCCCCAACGCTCTTAATCTTCAGAGATTTTAATTTGGAGAAGAGAACAAAGGAGGAGGGAAGGACCTTCCAGCTGCTTCTCTCTAACTCCAGTTTATCAAGATTTGGGTACAGCGGCATGGAAGTTAGGTTAGGACAACTACCTATAATTAAAGTAGAAAGACAAGGAAATGAAGAAGCTGAAGCTGAAGCTGTTTCATTCCTCCACCATCCCTTGAGATTAGGGCAATTAATTAGATAAAGAATCTCTAAGGAAGGAAAGAAGGTCGTAGATGGAGAAGCAGCTGACATCATCATCATCTCATCACTGGCAAAGTCTTCTGATATGTGCTCCAAATTCATTAACCCGTAAAGCCAAAGACTCTTAAGAGAAGGTAAATGATCCAACGGTGGAAGATGTTGGCATCTATCACAGTTAGACAAGCTGAGACTAACAATATTTGTGAGAGAATGAAACCAACTCGCAAACCTCGCACCCGGGTAATGGATCACTTCTAACCGTTTTAGACTTGAATGGGGCTGCAGCGCTTCCATTGACTTAATAATTACATCACTCTCCTCCTCAACCACAGCACTATTTTCTCTTTCAATGCGCATCCAATGTAAAGTCAATGAATGGAGATATTTTTTCTCCTTCAAAAGTGCACCATCATAATTCAATTCTGACACCATATCTTTCTTGTACCTCAAATTTCTGATCTCCAACTTTCCTCTTAAATCCTTCAGCTTCCCCAACTCACTGAGCCCTGCACTGTCCCTCAACATGGAATTGTTTTCACTCAAAACAAATCTACTCAAAGTATGAAGACGAGTCAATTCACCCAATCCCCGAGGAATCGGAGCCAATTTATAACATCCTTCAAAAATGAGATGCCTCAAGTTGATCAATTTCTTGATATCTCTAGGCAGTTCCACAAGAGAGAAACACAAATTGAGATTTAGTGTTTCCAAATTTTGAAATTTGACTATCCAATTTGGAAGTCTCTCCATTTTTTCGTTATTACTAAGATCAAGATATCTTAAATGTTTCATTTTCCTAAAACATTTTGGCAATTTTGTAATTCCCAATCCATCCAAACTCAACATACGCAATGACTTAAAATTTGAAGCAATTGTTGCACAAAATGACTTATGGAATGACTTCCCTGAATCCCAGTCTTGGCTCAGGAAAAGAAAAGTCCTTAGCTTATTTGATTCCAGCAAGGATGTTGGTATTTTCCATTTCGACAAAACAACATCAAAATCGAAAGATACATGAAGAAGACGTTGTGCATCAAAATCAGTCTGATTGAGATCTATTATTCTGCTTCCCGCCCCTGCCACTTTAACAGCAAGTTCATTCATGAGATCATGCATTTTACAGCTTTTTATTATACCGAGCTCATCTTTTTCTTCTTCTTGGAAAAAAGATCCGTGAACTAGTTCGTTATAATATTCATAACCAACATCTTCCAAGCACTCCTCAGGATTTGAAGACTTAACGAACCCTTGTGCCACCCACAGATAAATTAATTTCTTTACGGGAATCTCATAATCAGGCGGGAACAAACTACAATAAGCAAAACAATGTTTCAAATGTGATGGGAGAACATCATAACTCAGCCTAAGTGTTGGTAAAATATCATTTTCTTCTTGCCATATTGTTGAAAGCTTGTTATTCTTGAAAGCCAACCACTCTGTTTCTTGATGTTTAGAGGACAACATCCGTCCTATGGTCCTTATAGCAAGAGGAACCCCCTTACATTTTGTTGCAATCTCCTCCCCAATCGCCTTAATGGTTGAACTCGTTGGCTCTTTTCCATCTTGAAATGCCATTTTCTTAAATAAAGACCAAGACTGTTCTTCATTCAATCCCTTTAACTTATATGTTTTAGCTTTGTCTGTATTCTCTGCAACTTTTTCACTACGAGTAGTTATTAGTATTTTACTACCTCTTGCACCACCCATCAACAAGTCTTTCAAGTCGTCCCATTTTCTATGAACTTCATTCCACACATCGTCTAACACAAGGAGGTATCTCTTCCCATCTATTATTTTCCTCAGTTCTTTTTGCAACTGATCAATCCCAAGGCTATTGTCTATTTTATTAGTTGCAGATTGAATGATTTTCTTAACAAGTATATCCAACTCAAATACATTTGACACACATATCCGCATTTTCAGCTCAAAATGTTTCTCAACCTTCTCATCTTTTAAAACTAGGTTGGCAAGTGCAGTTTTTCCCAATCCTCCAAATCCAACTATGGCAATAGTTGAGACATTTTCTGTAGAGATGGGATCCAAATCCGACAAAAGTTGAATAATTGCTCTTTTATCTTCATCTCTCCCTATTATATTATCCTCCCGGACAAATGAGTGATTGACCCTCTCTCTTCTTGCAAATTCTACATTTTCATGATTCCTTTCTAATTGACCAAATGTTCTATTCGAGGCAATCTCATGGAGTCTCTTGTTAAGATCTTTTATCTTATGACCGATTTTCAGCCCAAAAACAAGCTGGTTTGAGCTAGAGAAGAAGGTGCGTACCTGCTTTGACACTTTATTATTTCCAGGCACCATTTGTCTCCACTGAGCTTCAGTATAAAACTCATCGAGCACGTCATCAGCTTCATAAACTGCATCTTCTACGCTTTGGAGCCACACTTTGACTTCATTATCGTTGGCTTGCTTTTGCTCAGCATCAAGAAGAACAGCTTGGAGTTGGGCAACTTTTCCTTGAGCTTTCGGATCTCATCTTTGACACCCCAAGGCAATGCAATCTCTTGCAAAACAAGGGAGCCTAACCTTCCAATGATCCGTTCTGCAATGTTGAAGAGGACTCCTTCTGCCATTGGAGAAAGGAAAAGAGTATTATTCTTGAGGAAAGTTGTGGTTTGTTGATAGAGTTTATTTGGTGTGGAACAGCAGCAAGTGGAGCAAGATTATAAATAATTGGACAAAGGAAAGAGGAAACATGTATCAAATCACGTGGGAAAGCTTTGAATATTTGGTGTGGAACAGCAAGTGGAGCAAGTTGAGGAGGAAATGCCGAAATGTCATCTTTGACTGGTTTTGTCATTATTTTAATGGAGGAGTCCAATTGGTTGGTGAAATGTGTGATAGCCGTTGGTGTTGTCATTATTTTAAAGAAAGATACACTGAATTAAAAAGCTTAGCTGTTTTCTAAAACGTTGTTTGTCTTTCCGTTTCAACTTAAGTTGCTTTACATTACTAATTAATAATTAAATAACTTGTTATGAGCGTACAAATTAGCCTGGACTGTAAATTAACCTTTGAAGAGTCTCTTTCACTTTCAAGGACTGTTCTGAGCCACAACTTTTGAAATTTTTTCCATGCCTTCACGTGGAGGTGGGGATGGGGGTCGTCATAGCTTCTGAGAAATTGTCGGTGAGGTCCCTCCCCATTCTCCTTCCCCCCTTGGTCACCTGTTCGAATCCGAGGAAAAAGTTATCCCCTCCCTAATCGCTGTAATTCAAAAAAGAAAAAGAAAAAAAAAAGAAGCCATTTCCTTTCAAAAGAAAAAAAGGCCACTTTTTCTTTTACCCTCAGTTCAGGTGTAAATGATTTTATACAAGGCTTTTTTTGCGTTAGAATTCTTGTGAAAATTCGTTAAGTCTGACATTCAGCACCATTTAAACAATGAGAGCAGCAAACCACCAACTTTTCATGTAAAACCAGCAGATGTAGAACTGCTATGACATAGATGATTTGAACAATCTAAATTTGCTACAATAACAAGAACCACATTATATTGAATGTATTTGAAATAACTACATATCGTACATTTGAAATTGATTTAAAATGACTACATGCAAGGAATCATTTGAAATCAATTTGTTTTCTCCCTTTCTTTCTTTTCCTCAATAATCTCAAAATGCCTTCTGGCAAAACGGTACTTTTTCCATGTTGGCATCACCTTCCACGTGTCAGACAGTGACTCCTCAATTCCCCTGCCACATTGGCTTTTTTTCGCTTTGGTAGGGCCCGTGAAATTGCTTAGTCCCAGGTAGATAGATGCCATCATAGTTGGATTTGAGACCAAGCAATGTATAATGGTGTTAATTAATTCCTCTGTTTTGTAAATGGGTTATTTCTTGAGTGCATGTTCATAGAAAAACAAAATGAAAAATTACTTCTGTAACCAAAAATAAATATATAAAAAAGAAAAGAACTATTATTACTTTGCACTTGCGCCAAAATGCCCAATACCAATGTGGGTTGTAGGTAGGGACTAGGGAATAGCAAATACTTAATGAAGAAATGCTTCACAATGAAATGATGCATAAAGATTAAAGAAATAGAGAACTAATGTAAAACACAAAGTGGAACATCCCAACTAAAAATAAAAAATAAAAATCTTTTAGGTCTAGCTACTGTTTTACATTCGAAAGACTATTTTGTGTCAGTAAAACTAAATATCCAGATAAATAACCAAAATTATATATACTAAAACCCAATGCAACTAAACACTGTAGCTAAGCACAGTGAAATGACGTAAGTACCCTCTCTTTTTACTGTTTTGCAAACTTATTTTTTCCACCAGCACATTGAAATCACGGTTGTGCCCCTGATTAATTAGTTTCAACCTTTCCCGTTTTGCCCCCCTCTCCTTCAGATCGAACTATGCTTCTGTTTCTTCCTCAGAGGCGCCTGGTTCAATCTCAACCAGCTGGTTCGTCAGATTCAAGGGCAGAGATGGAAGAGATGGGTTGGTTTTTGGATGTCTGCATCTGGAGGCTTCGATATTTTTATAGAGCGTCATTGTTTTCTTCGTCAATCACCGACTTCCTTGCCTTCTTCTCCATCAGCTTCAGTGTTCACCGACTTCCTTGCCTTCTTCTTCTCCATCAGTTTCGGTTTCCATTCGTTATCCCCGTCTGCTACTCGCCTGGCCTTAGCCTCTGTTCTTTCATCCGTGCCCCTGTTCTGTGGTTAGTTCTTCAATCTTAACTTCTATTGAATTTGGTTTTCATTCATTGTGTTTTTTCTTTTTTATTGTTGTAGTTTTTGTCAATTTATGAGTTAATAATCATGGTATTTGGGTTTATCAATTATGTTGTTTGATAATTTTTTTTTATTTTTAAAAAGAAGAGTTGTCTAACCCTAAACCCTCTAATATCTGAGTATGTTGTTAAATCTTTTGGGTGTTTTGTTGAGGTTAATTTTAGGCTAGAGTAGTGGATTGAAATTTGGAATCAGTTTTTTAGGCTAGAGCAATGGATTGAATTTGTCAGTTTTTTTGTTTTGTCTGATCTCTTTGCACAATGTGATTGTTAGTTATAGTGTTAGATATGGAATTGATTTTTAGGTTCTGACTTCTGATAGCATTACAGTATTACTATAGGCATCTATAGTATGAAATTGATATCTTCTTGGTTGAATTACTTGGTATTTACTGATGAGAAGCTGATGTGGTCTGCGGCAGGGGGTTCAGATTCTTCTTTTCCCTATTTGCCCAGCCATTCGTACTCTTCTGTTGCAAACGTTTCATCGTTTCAACAGCAAAACACCACCAATTCAATAATTGGAAATTTTGGATTAGAGATTTGTAAGCAGGGATATCAAGAGAGAGAGAGAGAGAGAAAAAGTAAAGGTAGGAAACCACTATAAAGTAGAGATTAAATCAAGTTTGTAGTAGTTTCTGGTTAGAAACCTCCCAGTTGTATAGAAAAAGAATGAAAACTAATACTTCAGAGGTAGGTAAACTCAATTGGGGCATGCAATATACAGAGTGACTGCCAAGGCTGCTCTTGCAGGAATTAGAGTTCATTAGAGCAATACCTTTTTGGAAGTCATTGTATAGATTGTTGTTTATGGAAAGTTTGATGATTTGCAGCATTAGTGATTACAGACAATTAAAACTCCGTGATTTTCATCAACAAATTGGTCTTCGCCCCTATATTCTACACAGTCAAACAGGTCTGCCCCTATATATGTGTTTAACCGAAAAAGAATTGTAATGTACGAGTGGCATGTGTTGAATCTGTTTCGCTAAGTGTGGCATCTGTTGAATCTGTTTTGGTATTTATGCATCTCTTGGATAAAATCAAGTTTGTAGTAGTTTCTGGTTAGAAACCTCCCAGTTGTATAGAAAAAGAATGAAAACTAATACTTCAGAGGTGCCAGTGAAGTTTAATAATTACACAAATTAAAACAGATTAGCCAATTGTTGTGTTTTACAAAGATAAGACCAAAGTCTTTTACAATTGTTAAGTTTTCGTTTAACTGAACAATAAATTGGACATTCGATTCAAATATAATTCAATCGTTTCTTTATTTCGCAGCTTGAATACACCAAAAAGCAAGGGACTAGACATTTGGATTCTGCTGTCATTTTCGAGGTATAAAAACTCCTCTGATTCATTGTTTTTAAAAATTAAGCATTATTAGTCATGTTAGTCAATTGTTTTTAATCATTTTGTAAGATTTTATATTTTACTTTCATCGATTGTACTTGCATACAAATTATTTAGAAGTAATCTTTATTCTGTTGATTGATACAAATTGAATATGCTTTGATGCTAAATTTTTTCCCCTCTTTTA
The DNA here is from genome assembly GCA_034190965.1 of Prunus campanulata. NCBI lineage: Eukaryota > Viridiplantae > Streptophyta > Magnoliopsida > Rosales > Rosaceae > Prunus > Prunus campanulata. Next base: position 1,825,316 of record CM067209.1, read on the forward strand.
AATATTTTCCCCTTGATGTTCTCATTGAATATTATATCTAAATCATTAATCTGATGAGCTTGGTTGATTATAAATTTTGAATTAGATGTCTCAATTATACATATCGATTTAATAAGGTTTGATATTAGTATATGTATACTGTTTATAATCATGATACATATCGTTGCTTTGTAATCATGATACAGTGATATAAAACAATTTCTAAGTGTGTACTTTCTTTATAATATGTATGCATGTATGTAGATACACACACATATACATATGTATGTATTATTTTATGTTTTTGTTTCTCCCCATTATACCAATTTATATACAAGTTCTTTACCTATTCAATTTATATACAATTTACTAAATGCCTAATGTTTCAAATTACTTAAATTTTATCTATAGATTTTAATTGATGTATAAAGTTAAATACTTTTGCTTTATCAATTTGATTATTTGGATTGAAAACTATTAACAAAAATTGTTTTGTTTTAAATAATATATTTTAAAGTTTTTATATTCCATATTTTAATAAATTATCTATGAAATAACACATTTCCACACTGGTCGCAACAAACCATCACACAAAGTTGTACCACATGTTGCACAGTTCTTCTTCAAAGCGAGAACAATTTTCAAAGAACTGCCAACCATTCACGCACACATTCCAAGGCATCGGTTTTATCTGGTCGATTATACTCAATTATCCACTCGCATAGGCAAAATTGACATCCTAACAGGTAATATTCTATATATTATTAAAAACTATACATCTATATATAATAAGTATTTATCCAAAATATTTACACATTTTAATATCCTTATAACATATTTTTATCAAATTGCAAGATGTTTTTGGACACATTACTGGAACCAAAAATGGTCGGCCATGAGAGGCTTGAGAATAAATATGAACTTTGCATTGAAAATATCAGGTACAAATATCAGAAAATGTTTACCATTACAATTTTAAACTATAATGTCTCTTTCTAAAATATTTTTTTCTCCACATCTAATCATTCAGGAAAGAAGATGTTAGAATAACCTTGTGGGGAGATACTACAAAGACTTCTGATTCTCAAGCTTTACAACAATTGACATCGCCAATATTTGCAGCTTTTACAAGACTGAAAGTAAACAATTTCAAGGTATCCAATTTATTTTCACTTTTTCCTATTATTTACACTTCATGTAATAAAAACAAATCTAATTTATGATTTATCAACATGTAGGGAAAATTGTTCTCAACATATTTACGCATTTTCTAACATTTACCAATTTTTTTTTTCTGTTCCATTTAGCATTTCTCTAAGTCATGTTCAAACCAAAAACAAATCTGAAGGAACTGTTACTACAAAAAGCGTGGAGAAAATTGTATCAGATTCTAATTTACCAATCATTGGCTTAAAGAAGAAAACAAGCGAAGGCAGTTTGTCTACCAATTCTCCTGCCCCAAGATTAGAGTTTGTATTCTCTCTTTTAGGATTCACTCATCTCATTCAAATACATATTACATGCATAACATTCAATTATTCATACATTCATTTTTCACTCAATCTTTATATATTAAATTGTAACAAATTGTGTTGAATTTGACAAAATCATCATTTTTGTGATATTCTGATTGATGCTTTGTTTTAATATTAGGTTCCTTTCAATTAACGTATTATAAAATTATCTCTATTTATTATATAGGTCTAAAAACCATTTAAACCACTATTGAATTACATATAAATGAAATTTTTGCATGCTGAACATTTGGGAATACTATTAAATTGTCATATTTACAGGTGAATTTTTTTAGGAAATATCCGTTTTTCAGGGGGAAACTCTGTCCATTTTCCGGCAAAAATGTCAAACCCTTAAGTAATTTTAACTTGAAATAAGGGCAAAAGACATTTTAGTCATGTGTACCTAACACAAAAAAAATTAAAAACTTAAACATTATATCTACATCCTTTTCTTCAATTGGAAAACCATTCATTACTTTGTGTTTCTACGATTGGAAAATCATTTATAACTTTCTTATTAAATTGTTAAATTATATTATTCCTGTTTATACATAATTAGATGTTTATGATTATTGTCCTAACTCGATTTTCCCTATTCATCAACATTAACACTTGCTATTTTCCCACTTTTTTATAACAGGGTCAAGACATCCATCAAAGAGAAGACAAATCATGAAAAAATTGCAAAACAAAACCCACCTAATTAAACAGCATGCTGCTCAGAACTATCCAAGTTTTGCTATGTTAACAGCTGCTTCCCACTATTAACATCTCAATGTATATACAGACATGTCTACTATTTTAACATAACAGGTAGCCTGTAAAATATGTTATTACTTCTTTTTTTCCCACTTATATTACCTTAGTTAAGCATAATGCTATAAGTTAAATCTCATTTATATATATATATATATATATATATATATATATATATATATATATATATAAACAATCTTATTTTGTCTGCAAAATTTCAAAACCCGCAGCATCGCGCGGGCTTTTTTGCTAGTTCTAACTAAATAAGAACTCCTCAACAGTTTTCATATCATGCTTCTTACCTTGTCATATCATGCTTCTTACCTTGTAGTGATTACATGCATTAGTGGGTGATTGCTGATTAATCAACCAAAGTGGAAAAGTACCAAACTGAAGCATGAAGCCATTGACATGGACACCATTGCATAATTTGGATTATTGGAAGTTGTGTCAAAAATAAAAAAGCAGAAAAAATAAACCCCACAAGCCTCCTTACAGGCTCCAGCCGTGCCTTTTGTTTCTGTTTGGCCGATGGCTTTTTAGTGGGGACCCAATCTCCACTGACCCAACCCTTAAAGATCATAAAACTAGATCATAAAAAGAAGAAAACGAACAAGCTGAGCTGAGGTTAGTTAAAAACTTTCTTTTAAAAATTGCACATTCAAAAGTAAACAGAAAAAGCTCCCATCAGATGACTATGTTACCCTTTCACCTAATTCCCATACAGTTCTGATTCTTCTGAGTATCTTATGATCACTCTGCAACTGTGTTTAGGAACTTGTTTAATTGCAAACATGGATTCATTTCCATGCTCAAGAAATTTCAGCTTGAATCTTGATCAACTATGTATTAATTTCTGAATAATTATCATTTTGCTGGTTACTCATCTGCATCTGGGAAAATTCATAACAAGGGGCCTATAAAATTGTGAAACCATAGAAGGATATTAGTGTCAATGTAATGAAAACTTTAAAAGATTCCTATGGTATATGTTGGCGTGCATTACTTTTAATAAGTTTTATACCTTTATTATGTTGCATCAGTGGTACCACTAACTCATCACTCGTGCTCATCTACTCCTTTTTCCAACTCCAATCCCCTTAATTACCCACTAACCCTAAGCCGAATTTCCTTTTGCATACTATTGATGGCATGGTGAGCCAGACCAATAATTGAACTAATGGAAATTTCAGCTTAGGGTATGGCATTTAGTATACAAAAAACATTTCCTTTTGATTCTTGGTTGTGGAAAAAGGTTTAAAACGAGAACATACACCATCTACAGAAGGAAGATAAATTATAGTGTTTAAAAACTTTCGTGTGCATGTAGGGAGTTTCACTCATGACTTCTTATTTTTGCATAAATATTGATTATATGAGAGCAATATACAACTTTTGTCATTGAGTGGATGCACCAAGAAAAAGTCCAGCCGGATCCAGCGACCTGCCAATTTGTTCTCTCTGCATATTGCTAAAATATGAATATGGGTTTGAATATCTTAGGTTCTACTTTTTATTCTTCTCCATAAGGAGGTATATATAAGAGTTTACATGAGTGCTTTACAAGGAATTAGATCCAGTAAAAGATTAGGAAAGTATCTCCTAATTATACAATGATTTGACAATTACATAAAATAGGAAAGTAAATCCCTTAATTAACAAAGGAAATAAATCTATAAAATAGGAAAGTAAATCCTTTAATTAATCAAGGAAATAAATCTCCTTGATTAATTAGGAGACTCACTTCAACACTCCTCCTCAAGTTGGTGCATATACGTCACAAATGCCCAACTTGGTAAGTGAGTCATGAAATTCGTAGCACCCAAGTCGATAATCCATGCAATTCAGGTAGAGTCTTTGGCGATCGGTCGTTTGCTTCGGGCGACCGGTCGTTTGCTTCGGGCGACCAGTAGCTTTCTTCGGGCGACCGGTCGCTTGCTTCGGGCGACCGGTCGTTTGCTTCAGGCGACCGGTCGTTTTGAGTATGCAATAAGAGGGAGAATCGTAGGGATTCCTGACATCGCAGCAGAAGTAAGATGTGATATGAGAATGTGAGGGAATTTGATTTGAGGAATTTGATATGATATGATATGATTTGATATGATTTGATTTGATTTGATATGATTTGATTTGATTTGAGTATGAGAAATTTGAGATAAGGCATTTGAGGACTTTAGATTTGAGGGATTTGAATTCGGATTCGGATTCAGATTCAGGTTGGAAGGTTGGGATTCGGATTCGGATTCGGGTTGGAAAACGATATCCATGGCAGCGGAATGATTGAAGAATAAGATAAAAAAAGATGTGTTTATGGTTTCGGGATAAGAGTATATGAGGATTCGGGTATGAAGATCTGAATCTGAAACTGGAAATACGAGGAATATGATATGAGGAATGTAAAGAACACAGAAACCCTGTGAACACGGCTAAAGGACACAGAAACCCTGTGAACACGGCTAAGGGACACAGAAACCCTGCGAACACGGCTAAGGAACACAGAAACCCTGCGAACACGGCTAAGGAACACAGAAACCCTGCGAACACGGCTAAGGAACACAGAAACCCTGCGAACACGGCTAAAGGACACAGAAACCCTGCGAACACGGCTAAGGAACACAGAAACTTCTCTTCAATTCTCTTCTCCCCCTGAAGAGAAGGGTATGTCGGAGTCAAGAAAGAGGCAAAATCTCCATGAGAAAGATAAACAGATCCTTTTTCACTCCCCCTCCCCCCCTTGAAGAGGAGGGGAGGAGAAATGCCAGTTGTGGTTTTCACAGCACGGCCATGGAAGCACTGCAGGTTTTGAGTATGCGCATGATATGTGAAGAAGATGAAATCAGAAGGGAGGAACGTTGCTCGACACTGCAGCACAAGACACCACACTTGGGATACTGAAAGCTCTCTCAACTGCTGAAGTGCCCCACAAGACTTAAGCACACTTCGAACCACACTCTTCTGGCACTCTTGCAATTTGCCAGTACTCTTACAACGTCCCTGTTCCACAAAAGCTATTATCAACTGAATAGAACTAGAATGAAGTTTATGCAAGTGTCGGATATAACCAAGCATAGAAAATGATAATGCACGCAAACCAGACATAAGGATATAATATGTGAAACAAAAATCACATGCACATCATATAGAATGGAACATTATCTATCTGTTTGTGTATATAAGCCTAAATGTAGTAGCTCAAAGGTCGAGTCAATCTTATGATCAATACCCAGTTGCATTAACAGGGAACATACATTTGAATGATGGCTATTGGCTTTCTTCACTCCATCTGTTTCTTCTTCTCTTCACTGCATATGTATGGAAGTAACTAGATCGAAAGAAAACCAATGTTAGTACCATCTGAGCAATTTTTTTGAGAATTGAATAATTGAAAATTGTTTGTTTGATCGGTGGAAATATATAACAATTGCATATGATGAAGTAGTTACCTATTATTCTTTTCCTAGTTCTTCAGAAGCCGTAACGCCATCTAAGCGCTTAAAGAACACTTGGTCATGTCCGTTTCAGTATTTTATTTATGCTCATGAATATGGTTCAAGTGAACTTCAATTCTCCTCATGCACCCCGTTCAAGGGAACTTCATTTCTCACACGGGACCTGAAAAGACAAGGAAGAAGGGAGAGTGAGTTGGGAATTTATTTCTTTAGAAAAGGACTAAGAAACAGAGATGTACAAACCCGAAAAATCTGCCCTCTTTGTTTTTGCTTTCTGTATAAAGGAATAGTATCCAATTTCAAACTGGCTTAAAACGGTGAGGCGTTGCATCCGTTCGGGCAGTGATGCTGAACTCTGAATTGAAAGCCACTGAAGTTATGTGAGGTTGTCTGTCTCTTGTGGAAGGTAATGCCAAACTAAAGGAATACTCAATTTCCAATTGATACAGAGTAGAACCTAGTGTCACTGTCTGACATCTTCAATTCCAAGATGACAAAGCACTACTCTCTCCACCCAGCCATCTCGCTACACTGCATGTTCAAAAACCAACGAAAACTTATTCAAAGTATAAACCAGCGCAGGAAATGATAATGCATGCAAAGAAGACAGAAGGATATGATGTGGTAAATGAGTATCAAAGACCACATTCAACAGAAAAAGTATGACATCCTACCAATAATGTACATAACCAAAGAAACAAAGAACACAATTAACTTCATTCCTGGTAGATCAATCTGAATTTCATTCATAAATACCAAAAGCGGCGTACGCCTTTCTTCGAGGCTTACGCAAAGGAAAGAAATTAGTTAGAAAAACGCACCAATGTGTATCTCTGGGATGTGAGCAATCTTGGACCAGTCCTCACCTGTTTTTTTCTGGCATCTTTGCTTTAAGATGGGGCAATCTTTAATGATCAATTTTTTTAATGAGGCGAGGCAACGAAGCCCTTCTGGGAGTGATGTCAAATTAGGGCAATGAAATATCCAAAGCAACTGAAGTGATTTGAGGTTGCCCATCCCTTCTGGTAGTGAAGCCAATTTCGGGCAATCCCAAATTTTCAGATCCTGTAAGGAGATGAGGCATCGAAGCCCTTTTGGGAGTGATGCCAGATTGGGGAAGCATTGAATTCGAAGATTGGAAAGTGATTTGAGGTTGCCGATCCCTTCTGGCAATGATGCCAACTTAGGACAATCTCTAATTTTGAGGTGCTGGAGTAATGTAAGGTTGCCGATCCCTTCTGGTAGTAATGCCAATTTAGGACAATATGAAATATGCAGTCTCTGTAAGGAGATGAGGCGACCCATCCCTTGATCTGGTAGTGATACCAAATTAGGGCAATCTTCAATATCAAGCTCCTCAAGTAATGTGAGGTTGCCAATCCCTTCTTCTGGCACATATTCTATATCGTCAACTCTCCCAATATACAGAGATTTTAATTTGGAGGAGGGAACAAAGGAGGAGAGAAGGACCTTCGAGCTGCTTCTCTCTAACACCAGTCCATCAAGATTTGGGCACAGCGGCATGGAAGTTAGTTTAGGACACTCACATATTTCTAAAGTAGAAAGACAAGGAAATGAAGAAGCTGAAGCTGTTTCATTCCTCCACCATCCCTTGAGATTAGGGCAATAATTTAGATCAAGACTCTCTAAGGAGGGAAAGAAGGTCGTCGATGGAGAAGCAACTGACATCATCTTCATTTCATCATTGGCAAAGTCTTTAACCATGTCTTCTGATATGTGCTCTAAATTCTTTAACCTGGAAACGTCAAGACTCTTAAGAAAAGGTAAATGATCCAACGGTGGAAGATGTTGGCAACTATCACAGTCAGCAAATCTGAGATTAACAATATTTGTGAGAGAATGAAACCAACTCGCAAACCTCACACCCGGGTACCCGTCCATGACTAACTGTTTTAGACTTGAATGGGGCTGTAGCGCTTCCATTGACTTAATAATTACATCACTCTCCTCCTCAACCGCATCTCTATTTTCTCTTTCGATGTGCATCCAATGTAAAGTCAACGAATAGAGATGTCGTTTCTCCTTCAAAACTGCACCATCATAATTCAATTCTGACACCATATCTTTCTTGTACCTCAAATTTCTGATCTCCAACTCTCCTCTTAAATCCTTCAGCTTCCCCAACTCACTGAGCCCTGCACTGTCCCTCAACATGGAACTGTATTTGCTCAAAACAAATATACTCAAAGTACGAAGACAAGTCATTTGACCCAATCCGGGAGGAATTCGAGCCAATTCATAACAGCCTTCCAGAATGAGATGCCTCAAGTTGATCGATTTCTTAATATCTCTAGGCAGTTCCACAAGAGTGTAACACCGTTTGAGATCTAGTGTTTCCAAATTTTGAAGTTTGACTATCCAATTTGGAAGTGTCTCCATTTTACTGTTATCACTAAGATCAAGATATCTTAAATGTTTCATTTTCCTAAGACATTTTGGCAATTTTGTAATTCTCAATCCATTCAAACTCAACATACGCAATGACTTAAAATTTGAAGCAATTGTAGCACAAAATGAATTATGGAATGACTTCTTCTCCACCCACCGGTCTTGGCTTAGGAAAAGAAAAGTCCTTAGCTTATTTGATTCCAGCAAGGATGTTGGTATTTTCCATTTCGACAAATCAACATCAAAATCGAAAGATACATGAAGAAGACGTTTTGCATCAAAATCAGTCTGATTGAGATCTATTATTCTGCTTCCCGCCCCTGCCACTTTAACAGCAAGTTCATTCATGAGATCATGCATTTTACAGCTTCTTATTATACCAAACTCATCTTTTTCTTCTTCTTGGAAAAAAGATCTCCAAACTAGTTCGTTATAATATTCATAACCAACATCTTCCAAGCACTCATTAGGATTTGAAGACTCTTTTTTAATGAACCCTTGTGCCACCCACAGCTTAATTAAATTCTCTACGGGAATCTCATAATCAGGCGGGAACAAACTACAATAAGCAAAACAATGTTTCAAATGTGATGGGAGAACATCATAACTCAGCTTAAGTGTTGGTAAAATATCATTTTCTTCTTGCCTTATTGTTGAAAGCTTGTTATCCTTGAATTTCAACCATTTAGTTTCTTGATGTTCGGAGTACAACATCCTTCCTATGGTCCTTATAGCAAGCGGAACCCCCTTACATTTTCTAGCAATCTCCTCCCCAAGGGCCTTAATGGTTGAACTCGTTGGCTCTTTTCCATCTTGGAATGCCATTTTCTTGAACAAATACCAAGACTGCTCTTCACTTAAACCCCTTAAGTTATATGGTTTAGATGTGTCTGTTATTTTTGCAACTTTTTCATTATGAGTAGTTATTAGTATTTTGCTACCTCTTGCACCACCCATCAACAAGTTTTTCAAGCTAAGCCATTTTTCACGATTATCATTCCAGACATCATCTAATACAAGGAGGTATCTCTTCCCATCGATCTCCTTCCTAAGATCATTTTGCAACTGATCCATGTCAAGCTTATCCGCTTTTAGGATATTCTTAACAAGTACATCCAACTGAAATGAATTGGAGACACACGTCCACATTTTCGGCTCAAAATGCTTTTGAACCTCCTCATCTTTGAAGACGAGTTGGGCAAGTGCAGTTTTTCCCATTCCTCCAAATGCCACAATGGAAATGGTGGACACATTCTCTGTATTCTCTGTAGAGATGGGATCCAAATCCAACAAAAGTTGAATAATTGCTCTTTTATCTTCGTCTCTCCCTATTATATCATTCTCGCGGACAAATGAGTGGGTGATCCTCTCCCTTATTACAAATCGTGCATCTTCGTGATTCACTTGTAATTGACCAAATGTTCTATTCGAGGCAATCTCATGAAGTCTCTTGTTAACATCTTTTATCTTATGACCCATTTTCAGCCCAAAAACAAGCTGATTTGAGCTAGAGAAGAAGATGCGTACCTGCTTTGACACTTTATTATTTCCAGGCACCATTTGTCTCCATTGAGCTTCAGTATAAAACTCATCGAGCACGTCATCAGCTTCATAAACTGCATCTTCTACGCTTTCAAGCCACACTTTGACTTCATTATGGTTGGCTTGTTTTTGCTCAGCATCAAGAAGAACAGCTTGGAGTTTGGCAACTTGGTCCTTGAGCTTTCGGATCTCATCTTTGACACCCCAAGGCAATGCAATCTCTTGCAAAACAAGGGAGCCTAACCTTCCAATGATTCCTTCTGCAATGTTGAAGAGGACTCCTTCTGCCATTGCCTTGATTCAGAATAAAAGCAGAGTTGAATTAATTACAATAATTTCAAGTGTTTGTTTCAAATGGTGATCGTGGAAAATGGATCATCACATGGCTAGTCTTTATATAAGTCCCTGTAATTGGCATCTTTCAAGTAAATATTGGTTAGGCAAGGCATATGATTCTAGCCTACTATGTTAGTCTAAAGAATTTGTTGCTAGCAAGCAAAGATTGTTAATAGAATTAGGATCACACTTGATCTCAAGTAAAGCATTTGGAGATTAGTGAAGGATATATGCCTTGCCTAACCAATATTTGTACCACGTGACCATAATTAAGATTCATTCTCATCGAAGAAATATAGAGATACTTTACCACGAATTGAAGTAAAGAATAAATACCTAAAACTTATTTCTCTGTCTGTGGGTCGGATTTGATTCTTGCCACTGGCCTAAGATTGCTCACATCCAAATACCAATACGTTGATATTTATACGTCTAAAGATCTAGATTCAAAACTTGGTTCTTCCGTTTGCTAACACTTTTTGGACTTATCAGATATGCCAACCTCACTTGTTGATTTTCTTCTTTTGTTGATTGGCATACCATTCCACCAAAAAACTAAAGACATACCATCTGGTACATCTCAACCAAAGATGATTTGGTAGGAAAATATGGCACAATAGGATAGTATGGTCACATGGTACATCTTGTACACATGTTATAATATGGGTGGACGACAACGTTAATTTTCCTCCCTTTTAGAGAATAGTATCAATAAATATCCACTTATATTATATCACATGTACAATATATACCACGTGACCATACTACTATAGTATTCTATAATCACTCTAGCTCTAGAGAGAATTAATTAATTTCCAATGGCTTCTTTGTTTTCAAAAGTAAACATTCTAAGGCACTCTATAACAAGTGGATTAATTGTTTATCCATCTTTATTCCTCCACAATTAACCATAATTGAAACAACAATTTCAATATTTTGGTAATAATACTTGTTTTTTGAAATACAAAACAATATCGATCAAAGAAAGTAAGGGATTTTGGAGGAAGAACCAAATTGGGTCAGCCCAACATTGCTTTGTTGCTGAAAGAAATTTAAGTGGGGAATTCACTTTAAATCTGCTGATCAACTTGAGCTTGAGGAGGTTCTTGTCCATCAGAGTTCATGAGGGTAATTTCAGCACGTGTTTTAGCTAATTGACATTTTGTATCTTGTATTTGTTGATGTAATTGGGAAATAACCCCAACGCAGCCATAGATAGGATTATGTGTTCTACACTGACCCTCATAACACAAGGTCTCGGCTACTTCAGCTCTTAGATGGGGCAGGAGTTCCTGATAATTAATCATAAGAAAAATCACATTTATAGATATAAAACGAGAAACCAGTAGATAATTTTAATGAAAAATACATTTTTAAGAAAAGAAATATAAAAAAAACTTATGCTCTTCAAATAGATCATGTTAATTAGATCATGAAATTATTTACAACAAGGCCAAAAATACATTGCTTTAATAAGTTACTACAAATATTGCATTAAAAATTTCAGAACATGACCTTTCTATTCATTTCTTTCTCAAATATAAAGTCTTGCTGCCAATGTGCCTTCTCTTCTCCCTCCCACATTGTACTATCACTCTATCCTTACTGATCTTTCACATTAATTAATTTTCTTTTCTTTTCCAATCTTTGGTTTTTCAGTTGATTAGTAAAGGGTAAATTACTCAAATTGTCCTCAAATTTGTACCCGATTTATATTTTGGTCCCTAAACTAAATTATTCATTCAAATGGTCCACCAACTTTTTATTAATTGGCGCTTTGATCCTATCGTTATATTTTCTGTTAAATTTAATCATGTGAGCAGCACATGCTACATTTGTGGGGGCAAATAAGACTTTTGACCTATGCATCACCACTTTATCACCTATTTGGGAAACATAGGACGGTTATGGACGGTTTTACCCTTACATTTGACGGCAACATTAACATAATGTAACGGTAGGATCAATGGAGTGATTAATATAGAGTTCATGGACCATTTGAACCAATAATTTAATTGAGAGACTAAAATGTAAATCGAGTATAAGTTTGAGGACTATTTGAGTAATTTACCCATTAGTAAAAATTGAGTCCAAATCTTTAGATCGTTAAACACCATGACCATGTCATGCTTAATGAGAAGAACTTTCATACAACGAGATGCAGTATCCTAAACTAATTATTTATTGTCATTTGAAAAATTTATCACTCATGGTAGTAAGTTTTTACCATGCTTAACTCTAGAATGAAAGAGAATTACCCTCAGGATTCTTGGAAGCAACCAAATTCAAAGTAGTTTTCTTAAAATAAAATAAAATAAGACTTACCTAGAAAATAGAGAAAACAAAAACTATTGTATGGATGCAGAAACATCGAAAGGATAGAAAGGTTTTGTAGGGTTGGGGGCGTGGCCATTGCTTTTTAAGTATTAAAAGTAGTGAAGTGTCCAATGGGTAATATTACCTGGAGCATTTTGGCAACATTGCTGGCACCATAGATTCTATGAACATAATCAAATCTTTTTTATTTTTTATTTTTGTAATTACCATAAGGTGTTCGGGCCAGCTTGCCCACACCTTGACTAATCCCCACTCGCAGAACTGAGCCTACTGCTGGCCACCAGGTGTTGCAACTGCTGGGATTCGAACTAGAGAGCAAACCCAGTTGAACCCCAAAGTCTTACCCAGAAGCAAATCTTTGAGTATCATTGGACGGAAAATAGGGAGAGCGTATGCAATCTGTGTTGAAATTTTAAAAGATTTTAAAAATTTAACCGTTTTATTTATTTAATTATTTTTCTGTTTTATTTTATTTATTGTGGAGGTTATAAATATTTTATATTCAGGTTTTATTTCTGTTTAGTGAATGCCTTAATTTTTTGGTTGGTGAAATTTTATGGTTGGTAAATGTTACATGTTTTGGATGCTTATAAAAGGCCACTCCTCCTTCACATTTGAAATACACACAGTACACTATCAGAATATCACATACCACAATCACCACCATAAACTAATTCTCTCCTTTTCTACTTTTATATATATTATCTACTTTATATTATTATTTTGGCAATGGTTTTGTGACTTGGATACCCATATCCGTCTATGAACGTGCTCATAGCGGATCTTGAGTTTGTGTACAAGGGGTCGTATCTTGGAGTCTTGTAGACCGTCAGTACCTGCACTTAGAGATGCTACAAAGGCTTTAGGACAGCGTCTTTGACGTGCTTCACCGTACCAAACTCACCTCCTTACTTATTATTTATTTTCCTTTTACTTACCTATTATTTTGTTTTCTTCAATTTCATTATACCTTAAAATCTTTCCTATTTATTTATATGTTATTTATAATATAATATTTTTGTATTTGGCTTTACGGAAAAGGAAAACTATATTTTTTATATTTTTTATAACAATCTGGAGGGCATCTCCTTCTCAAATACTTGCCCGCAGCACAACGACCAGACATATTCATTTTGAAAATCTAGAGAATGATATCAAAATCTCATTCACATATATTTTCTCAATCTTTTTTTTTTTTGAAGGTCAAATCTTACCTAGATTTTGGCTGTCTTGAGGTATTCGTATTGAGGGCTATGTGTTAGCTCTAGCTAGAGAGATTTCCAACGGCTACTTTTATCTTCTTGAAATTGAAGACTTATAAGGAAATTTTCTTGGCATGGTAATACTAGACTCGTCATTAGGGTCTGTTTTCTCATGTAATATATATTTTTTCTTCATCTCGTTGTCTTCCATTCAGGAAACCAGTACCTTTCTTTGATTGGACCAAACCCGCTATTTGTTTATGGAAACTAACCATAATGAGTTGACTGAATTTCATTTCTTTTTATTAATTATTTTAATTTATTAGTTTCTCAGTTTTGCCACAGAATTTTCGCATGCGTCATGTGTAATAAGAAAAGTCAAAAGTTACATAACCAATTATTTGCAGCTCTTCTTTTATCACCCCGCGTATGATATGTAATAATCCTCAAATTGTTAAGCAGTGATTGTTGAAGAATATAAGTCTAACATTAGAAACTTAACAAAATAAAATACAATATATAATGAATGGTCATACTACTATATCATAGATGCATTTTGTGATAAAACCCCGCATTTATTAGGATTTGTAGGTGGTTAAGTTGAGGAAAATATTGGTGTTGCTAGTAGTGAACCGCTGACACGTCTTTCTGAAATTTTGACATCGTATAAGATAAGAGCCTGGGTTTTCTTGCAACGGTAAAGGCAAAGGGTACGACCATAACAACAATAACGACAATAACCAAAGTTAGTGCAAAGATGTTTCTCCAAACCCAACTTGACAAGCAAGTTATAAAACACCATACTTGAGACAAAGGCTAAGGAAAAAAACAAAAGCGTATACATCTTGGTAGATTAGCGGTCTTAGATTGAACCCCTATCCCATTTTGGTAGTGTGTGTGAGAAACTCGCTCTCCCTTATAGTTTAATCTATTGCTTGTATTTGAAAAAAAAATTACGATTTCTAATTGAGGAACTTCTAAAATCATGCACAGGGCCCAATGAACCAAGAGGCACAACCCAAATTTTTTTGAGTTGGGCCGTATATACAAAAAGAAACAGTGTTTCTATCATCTTCCACTCCCATCCCGCCCCCTCCTCTCCCTCACTCTTTCGTTTTGTTATATGAAACTTCACTCTCTTTCTCTTACCCAATTGAAAGATCTTTCGTTTTCATCATCTCCATTTCTAGCCAGAATAAAATCTAACTTCACCCAAAAAAAAAAATCAAGCCATAACCAGAATACAAAAACAAAATTTTCCATGAATCCAAATCGAATCTTTGCCTCTCAAACACTGCGAATCCGCTTGAAACTGTGAAGAAAAAGGAACTTGGTTCTCCAGTTAATCATGAAAGAAAGCTTTTTGAGTATATACAGTACGTTTTGAGAGCTGCCCTGATCATGCACAGACCTCTGTTAATACATTGTAGTTGAACGTGCATTTATACTGCATCATCATTTCATAACATGACCTTGTTCGCATTCCTACCTTTTTTTTAATTTTTTTTTTTTTACATTGCGTTCAATTGCGTTCAATTGCAGATTCTCTTTTTAAATGACAACCACAATACCATGTATGTCTATTTGGTTTCTGGGGAAATTTTGTTGGCGAAACGAGTGGAAGTAGAATTCTAATTTTCTTGTTATCTTTACTATTATTGTTATATTCTGCTTCATTATCAGTGTTGTTTTTACAGGGACGAAGAATTGCTCCTGACAAATTGGAGTATTCTTGAACTCTTACAACCTCAAATGGTAATGTTTGAAAACTCTTCAACTTGTGCGGGCTACCTAGATTAGTCAATATGCATGTTTTATAGTATGCATACGTGCAATGTACCTAGCATTTACACTTTTATTATTTCGGTAGTCAAATCAAAGCTTCAAGTGCAATTGTTAAACTTGCTTATAAAGAAATTTCAATTATTTCTAGTTGGCTTGACATATTGTTCTTCTCGTTTTCTTTGCCCTGGTTATATCTCAAAGTAGGATAAATGTGCAGACCATTTACTTTATGTTTTAAAAGTAAACCTTTAGTTAATTTGAGTGGAAGATGATAAATGCAGGTCCTGAAGTTTCGTGTCACAGCGCAGAATCAATTACCAGGTCCATACAGATGCAAATTGTTGATGCACTGCGCTTGGGTGAGAGAGGCAAAGCTTCCAATCTGCTTTTGAATCTTGGCCGTGGGAATGATTTGTTAAGAGCTGATGGTTTCGTCTATATTCTTAATTACTGTGCAAAGTCACCTGATCCATTGGTAAGCTGAAGAACATGCAATTACTTGAGACACACACCGTGTGTGCGTGTTTATGTGTCTGATTCTACTATGTATTGTATACATTGTTTAAGTAGGTTGATTTGTTTTGTTAGTGTTTAATCACACCATTTAACCTATATGTTTGACATACATGGGATTGAGTTCACATGTGTGTTAGCTGAGATAATGAGAGTTAGTGCATTTGAATTGTTAATATTTGTGCCTGATTATAGTAATGTGAAGAGTGTCAAAGGAAAACCTAGACTTTCTGTGCAGTGGACATGTTTATATCGGTAGGATCACATTGCCAATTTTATTTGACTTAAATAACTTTCGGAAAATGCCATTGCAAAGGTAAGGATGGCGTCCTACAATTTTTCTGCATGTCAATAGTTGCTTTTTATAGGTACCTAGTCTCAGCGTCTAAGTTTATTCTATTTGGCAGTTGTTTCCTTTTCATGCAGTTTGTCATGGAGACTTGGAGAATAATGGATGAAAAAGAGATTAGCCTGAATAACATATGCTCTTTACTTATGGTGCAAGCTCTATGTAAAGGAGGATATTTGGAGGAGGTAGGATTCATGCTATATACTTAAAAAGTATTATCTAGCTAGCTTAGTCAGGTGGTAATAGTAAAACTACCTTGTTAGGATTACTGTAATATTATGACTGTAGTAATCAGAACCCCCATTAAGATGCAACCATACATTTATCATCATTCTTTGTCAGTTGTTAATATTTTCATATTCTTGTGTCCACATGTGTTGTTCTTTGATCAGGCATTTAAGTCGATAAATTTCCTTGGAGAAAGTCCTGGCATCTATCCTGTTCTACCTATCTACAACAGTTTCTTAAGGGCTTGTGCCAAAATGCAGAGTATAATAAATGCCAATCAGTGTTTGGACTTGATGGAGCGTCAAATGGTGGGGAAGAATGAAGTTACATATTCAGAGCTTCTCAAGGTATGTAAAGCAAAACGGTTTTGTATTTGTTCAAATATTATTTTGTTCCACTTTTCAAGCACAAAGCCTTTGACTCATCACTTTAACAGTTGTTTTATTTTTTCTAACATAAGAATTGGTTTGGGTGACTCATGTAATGTATTTAGATTACTATTAATCTCGCCATTCATGGCTTCAAATCATTTGTGTTGTAATGCTTCAGTGTGCTTGTAAGGGGATAAAAGGATCAGTTTTAATTTCTAAGTGAAGCCCAACAATTATAGCATTTAACTTTTCAATCAAGAGTAGGTCTGGAACTATTCTGTTTGATTGACATGTTTCTCTTTGATGATGATGATGTGCTGCTCTCTTGAATATTTGCAATGCCCGTATGGTGATGTGAATAGTTTTCCTTGTAGTTCACTTTTACCATGCATTTTGTGAAATAGTGACAGTGGACCAATCTATTCTAAAGTTTTTGGGTCATTGATAGTTACTCTGTATTTTCATTTCTTTTAGCTTGCAGTTTGGCAGCAAAACCTGCCTGCGGCCCATGAAATTTGGAAGGATTATATCAAACACTACAGTCTGAGCATTATTCCTCTACGGAAGTTTATTTGGTCTTTTACTAGGTTGGGAGATTTAAAATCTGCGTATGAGAAGTTGCAATATATGATGGCTTTAGCCATCGGGGGAAACACTTATGTTAATAAAACTTCTGAAGGAAAGTTGTATTCGTCAAGATTAGACATTCCTATACCTTCAATCTGTGAATTAAACTTGAAGAAACTTGATTTGGAGGAGAATAAACATTCTGTTCCTTCCATATACTGTGAGAATTTGGATGACCATGCTGTTAATGCAGATCAGTGCACTACTTTTGGCTTGGGAGTTGGAGAAGTTGAAAATGTTCGAATGGATATGCTTGATATACATATAAGCCAGCCTGTATTGAAAATTTTAAGATGGTCATTCAGTGATGTTATTCATGCTTGTGCACGATTAAGAAATGGTGGCTTGGCAGAACAGTTGATCGTACAGGTATAATAACCTTTCTATAGAAGCTTGTGTTGGTTTGTGTAATATATTACAATGTCTGGAATTTTCCTTTCTATGTGCAAATCTTACATATGGTAGCTTCACTGAATATGATATTCCTTCTTCTTTTCTGGAAAAGAATGCTAAATAAGATATTCTTGTTTGGAGAACAATGTAGTTATAAGCTTCAGAAGTTTAGTTTTGTATGTTTTGATTGTGATGTCTATTTTCTTTGCGGATTTCAACCTTTTGTTTTAGTTATGTGATTCTCTATCCTGCCCTTTATTTATTTTTTTATTTTGTATGTACTTCGTTCAGATATCATCTTATGACATACTAAAGGAGCCCATTTTTGTCTTAAAAAGACCGATCTTGCAATCGTTGGCAATGTATTTTGTGCATTTTGGTTTTGTTTTTAATTAGAGATTTTGCAACATTGTTGTTATCCTTCTGCAGCTAAGAATTATGCAGCAGAGAAATTTGAAGCCGGTGTGATTCTACTCTGGCAAACCTTTCTATAGGTTGCAGCATAGTGCTAGAATTGGATTTCGCTGAGGCTCTGCTGGATCAAATATCTGAATGTTCATATCCACATCCTTTCAATGCTTTTCTTGCAGCATGTGACACGGTGGTGAGTCATATTTTATAGAACTGAATTCTCATATGAGAAAATCTTCTTTTATGTGGCCTTGTTAATTAAAACTTCTAAAATTATAAAATTAGAGTCCACCAGAAATAGGTAGTCTATGATGTAGGGTGCTGACCCTGATCCCCAAGGACGGACCCACAGTGGGGTCAATGGGGTCAAACGACCCTATGGACTCCATGAAAGTAAGGTAGAAGGTCCCCTTTAATGGCTGTGTGACCCCATGAATGGATGAAGAAGGAGAAGGTTTTTGGTCTAAGGAAGAAGAAGACGCCCAGCGCTTCTGTCTTTTTTTTAAAACATGCTGGTCAAAAAGGCGTCGTTTTGGCCCAGCATATAATTTTTTTTAAAAACACGCTGGCTAAAACGGCGTCGTTTTGGCATAGCCCCAGCGAATTTTTTTTTTAAAAAGACCTGGCCAAAACGACGTCGTTTTGGTCCAGGTCTTTTAATAAAAAAATTATAACATATTGCAAATACCCCTCCCGACTTCAGCTTCCAAAACAACCATTCCTAAACCCTCAAACCTAAATCCCCAATCTCCCATCCCCCCCCCAAACCTTTAACTCTCTCCCCCACTAAACTTTAATCCCCAGCTCCTCCATTGCCGCAGCTGCCATCATCGCCGCCGCCTCCAAAAAAAATTTGAACTTTTACACTATGACCCTACAAACTAAGATTCCTGGATCCGTCCCTGCTGATCCCTATACAAAAGAAAAGAAAAGATCCTGATCCCTGAACTTTTTGAATATCTTATAAGAGTAAGAGTAGAGTTAGTTGGATGCAAATTTAAGATATTTAGTTATGGTTTTCAATATTGTAAATGTTAGGAAGAGCTTTGTTTGAGTTGTGCTTCTTCATTCTTGTTCTCATAGGTGATGAATATATTTGGCTCTAATAATAGGAATTATATAACATGGGCATATCAAAACTCGGTATATATGCTAGCAGAGGGCAGCATGATAGAAGTATCAATGAGGATCAATGTTTTAAATAACGCACCTTGGGTGCGCCAGCTCACTTTGTGGCACGCCTCTTGGCGAGGCGGTTGGAATTTGCCTCGAGGCGCAGCTACTTATGCGAAAGTCACCAAAAGACTGAGTCGTACGCCTTTTTTCGAGGCTTATGCATCCCCTTAGAGGCGTAAGCCTTTTAGGAAGAAGATGACTCAGAAAAACAATGTCATCTGGCCTGGGATTCCCAACATAAAAAATAAATTAAAATACCATTTTTGGCATCTCTGAGGTGATCTTCTAGTGTTTTCTCCTGCAACATAGTGGCTAGAACCATAGTTACTGAATTCGAGATGGAGTGGGAAAGCCATGGAGAGAGAGAGAGAGAGCCATGGGAGCTTTATTTGAAATTGGGTTAGAAGTGGAGAGGGAGACAGTGGGCCCTTCAATTTAATAAAGAGAGTAGGTGATTCGAAGCAACCATTGTAAAAAAGGCTCAGGTCTTTCAAATACCCTTTAAACTTCCAACAAGTTTTACCATTAAATAAATAACAAAATTAATTAACTATTTAATCTACATATTTATTAAATTACAAATAACAAATTACATATTAAAATTCTTTTCAAGGCACATGTCTTTCAAATACCCTTTAAAGCCTTCTTTTTAATCATAGATTATGTATTTAAGTTAGTTAATATGTTATACACACAATTTTTTTTTTTTTAATGTTATATATATATAGGCTTAATATCACAAAACATCCCTAAGGGTTACGAAACTATCAGATTGCATCCTTAATGGTTTTTTGTATTATTCATGGTCCTCAAGGTTAGTATGTGTGATCACAAATAGTTCATGCTGTTAAGTTCCGTCAAAAACTCCTTTAATTTGCCGACGTGACATATATATATCACAAAACATCCATGGGATTCAAGCACCTATTACAAATGGTTTAATTTTTTAATTTAAAATTCATAAAATTTTGGTTTTCTTTTTAAAATTTTTAAAAAATATATATTGTATTTTAAATACACATGACACTGTATTTTTGAAGAAGTAGGCTCCACATATATGCCACATCAACAAACTAATGAAATTTTATAAAATAATTTAAAATTCATAAAATTTAAATAAATAAAAACCATTTATAGAAGATTTTAATCTTGAGGACCATTTATGAACCATAAACCCTTGGTTTTTTCATATTTAAGTTTTATGAATTTTAAAATATTATCATGCATATTAGGAAACTGCTTCCGTTTATGTATGTCACATTTTAGTTCTGCTTTGTTTACACGAAAACCCCTTCCTTTATCCTTCATCGTGTTTTTATTTTATTTTTCTGACTAGAGTATTTGCAATATATGAATGCACTTAATTTCTTTTCTTTTCTTTTTGGTCTGAGAATGCACTTCATTTCAAGTTGAATAGATATTTGTAAAGACATTTAAGTGAAGACAATTAGTGAGTTCATTTTTTTTTAAAATGAAAATGAAAACAAAAGGAAAGTTACATTTTTTTCTTCTCTGAAAATATAAGTAATTTAATTAAAGATGATGACTTTGAGGAAGATATGTTGAATCTTGTTTTGTTCCAGATTCTGTTGGAAGATGATCACATTGAGGAAGCATTGAATCTTTTGGATCAAGCCAGTTCAGAACGCAATGAACTTGATACCTTGCTATTTAATACCATTCTTGAAAAAGCCTGTGAAAAGGTATAATCTCATAAGATCAAAAGAGCAGCATGGTTCTCGATATACATGATTATAATTTGATCAACCACAAAAATTGTGGTTGCATTATTCGTTAGTAATATATATTTTTCTTCTCCCCTGCAATAAATGTCAGGAAGTGATTGAGGTAGTTGAATTTGTCATTGAGTGGATGCACCAAGAAAAAGTCCAGCCGGATCCAGCGACCTGCCATTTTGTTTTCTCTGCATATGCCAACAGTGGTTTTCACAGCACGGCCATGGAAGGACTGCAGGTTTTGAGTATGCGCATGATATGTGAAGAAGATGGCAGCTTTCCAGAAAAGGCAGAATTTGAGGATGACTTCATCTTTGCTGAGGACATGGAAGCTGAATCACGAATAGTACAGCTTTTTAAAGATTCTGAAGAGAACCTTGCTGTTGCCCTTTTGAATCTAAGATGGTGCGCCGTGCTTGGCTTCCCAATTTCATGGTCACCTAATCAAAGCCCATGGGCCACAAGACTGTCATCCAACTACACTGCCAGGAAAGGAGCCACCTAATCATGATTTTTATATGGGTGGCATTATGACTCCAGTGAGTTTCCCTTTATTATTATTATTATTTTTTGTTGTGGTCGAACGAAGCGTAAGGCCTCCTCAGGAGTCAGGAAGGAAGGGGAGAGGGTGAGAGGCACATATGAGGTCTTGATGAGGGTGTTAAATACCTAGTGCAACTAACTAATGTTGAATTAAAAAAACAAGATCTCGATTTATTAGATTTGTATTAGGTGATGCCCTTTTATCTTTTTTGTTTCATTACGTTAATTTGTAAGTTGCTCTGCAAACAAGATCAACTACGCCTAGGAGGAGGAGGAGGAGGAGGCATGTTTTGTTGTTAATTTAAACAAAAAAGCACAAAAAAGCATTGATATTTTCTTTATGCTTTTATTCTTTCGCAAGCTTGCTTTGACCGCTATCTTCTGTTGTCATTGTACTTTTGTTATGGTTCAAATCAGTGATGCCAGTGCGGTATGAATCCGCAAGGGAGGAGGCATTTTCTCCGCAGCTTAGAATGAGTTGCTCTCCTCTATGGAGGGAAAGAAGGGTGCTGCTGGCAAATTCTTTAAATATTCTCTTCCGATCAACATCTAGGGGTTGTTAGACCAAAAAACTTGTAAAAATAAATCGATAATTTTATCATTCACAATTTATGGGATAAACAACATTACAAATTATAGTTGTTCACGATAAGTTCTCAAATTTTTGTATGAAAACGATAATTGGATTAATTAACAAGATGAATGTTTACATCTCTCAATTTAAACAACCAAACTATCACTCAATTATTAACTAAAGTACAACCAAAAGATGAGTAATGAAGGGAATTAACCTCATTCTTGGCAAATATCTGAATTTAATTCATATCATGACAAAATACAAACTGCTTTCACAAGACGACACGAATTTGAAAGCCATAAGGAAATTTGAGAGTTACAGTTACCTAAATTCATCACATGTACAACTGAGTCACTTGTATGACCAAAGTCTTATTTATAGTTTATAAGACTTGAGGGTACAATCTGGTTCGGAATAGGAAACAAAATAAAACAAAAAATAAATACAAAAACATGAAATTAGAAGGGAGGAACGTTGCTCGACACTGCAGCACAAGACACCACACTTGGGATACTGAAAGCTCTCTCAACTGCTGAAGTGCCCCACAAGACTTAAGCACACTTCGAACCACACTCTTCTGGCACTCTTGCAATTTGCCAGTACTTTTACAACGTCCCTGTTCCACAAAAGCTATTATCAACTGAACAGAACTAGAATGAAGTTTATGCAAGTGTCGGATATAACCAAGCACAGAAAATGATAATGCACACAAACCAGACATAAGGATATAATATGTGAAACAAAAATCACATGCACATCATATAGAATGGAACATTATCTATCTGTTTGTGTATATAAGCCTAAATGTAGTAGCTCAAAGGTCAAGTCAATCTTATGATCAATACCCAGTTGCATTAACAGGGAACATACATTTGAATGATGGCTATTGGCTTTCTTCACTCCATCTGTTTCTTCTTCTCTTCACTGCATATGTATGGAAGTAACTAGATCGAAAGTAAACCAATGTTAGTACCATCTGAGCAATTTTTTTGAGAATTGAATAATTGAAAATTGTTTGTTTGATCGGTGGAAATATATAACAATTGCATATGATGAAGTAGTTACCTATTATTCTTTTCCTAGTTCTTCAGATAAGCGCTTAAAGAACACTTGGTCATGTCCGTTTCAGTATTTTATTTATGCTCATGAATACGGTTCAAGTGAACTTCAATTCTCCTCATGCACCCCGTTCAAGGGAACTTCATTTCTCACACGGGACCTAAAAAGACAAGGAAGAAGGGAGAGTTAGCTGGGAATTGATTTCTTTAGGAAAGGACTAAGAAACAGAGATGTACAAACCCGAAAAATCTGGCCTCTTTGTTTTTGCTTTTCTATATAAAGGAATAGTATCCAATTTCGAACTAGCTTAAAACAGTGAGGCGGAGCATCCGTTCGGGCAGCGATGCTGAACTCTGATCGTAGTTATGTGAGGTTGTCCGTCTCTTCTGGAAGGTAATGCCAAACTAAAGGAATACTCAATTTCCAATTGGTACAGAGTAGAACCTAGTGTCACTGACATCTTCAATTCCAAGATGACAAAGTACTACTCTCTCCACCCAGCCATCTCGCTACACTGCATGTTCAAAAACCAATGAAAACTCTCATTTAAGCATTCAAAGTATAAACCAGCACAGGAAATGATAATGCATGCAAAGAAGACAGAAGGATATGATGTGGTAAATGAGTATCAAAGACCACATTCAACAGAAAGAGTATGACATCCTACCAACAATGTACATAACCAAAGAAACAAAGAACACAATTAACTTCATTCCTGGTAGATCAATCTGAATTTCATTCATAAATACCAAAAGCGGCGTACGCATCCCCTTAGAGGCGTAAGCCTTTTAGGAAGAAGATGAGTCAGAAAAATGATGTCGTTTGGCCTGGAATATGAAAACACAACATTTAAAAAATAAATAAATAACATTTTTGGCATCTCTGAGGTTATTTTCTAGTGTTTTCTCTAGCAAGATAGTGGCTAGAACCATAGTTACCTAAAATCGAGATGGAGTGGGAGAACCATGGAGAGAGAGAGAGAGCCATGGAGAGAGAAAGAGCCATAGAGAGCCATGGGAGCTTTGAAATTGGGTCAGAAGTGGGAGAAATTATACAATACACGTGGTAGTACTGTACTATTGTATAATTTCTGAAAGTAATCACCTTTATCAAAAACAAAAAACAAAAACAAAAATTCATGATTTTCCTTTACTAGCACCCAAGTAATTGGGGCAAGGGTAATTTCAATTAAATTTAAAGAAAGGAAACAGGTAGAGACACTGATGACCCATATTTTGGGTTAATTATTCATCAGCTTTGTCAAGAAGCAACATGACTGCTTTTTATAGCATTAAAAGACACCAATTTCAAAAGCCATAAGGAAATCTGAGAGTTAGAATTACCTAAATTTATCACATGTACAACTGAGTCACTTGTATGATCAAAGCCAGGATGCCTAATCAGTTTCTTCTTTTAATCACTGCATATCCATGAAAGAAAAATAAGAAACAAAACCAAATGTTATTATCATGTGAACATACCAACAACAAAACAATGTTAGGATCAAGGAGTCATCATCTAATACATACATACCACTCTCTTGGTGACCTGCTGTTGCACAATCACAATCAAGCCATAAGAGTTTTTAATGGGAACCCACTCTCCTCTGACCCAACCCTTAAAAAGAATAGTCTTCAGGATCAACTGAAAAAGAAGAAAATGAACAAGCTAAGGTTGGTTGCCATTTCAATGAAAGTGTGAATGCAAAAGAAAGAAATTAGTTAGAAAAACGTACCAATGTTTATCAATGGGATGTGAGCAATCTTGGACCAGTCCTCACCTGTTTCTTTCTGGCATCTTTGCTTTAAGATGGGACATTTCCAAATGATCAAACTTTTTAATGAGGCGAGGCAGCGAAGCCCTTCTGGGAGTGATGCCAAATTAGGGCAATTCGATATCGAAAGCAACTGAAGTGATTTGAGGTTGCCCATCCCTTCTGGTAGTGACGCCAATTTCGGGCATTCCAAAATATGCAGATCCTGTAAGGAGGTGAGGCAACGAAGCCCTTCTGGGAGTGATGCCAAATTAGGGCAATTCGATATCCAAAGCAACTGAAGTGATTTGAGGTTGCCCATCCCTTCTGGTAGTGACGCCAATTTCGGCCAATTCCAAATACGTAGTTCCCTCAAGGAGATGAGGCTTCGAAACCATTCTGGTAGTGATACCAAATTAGGCCAATGTTCAATTTCAAGCTCCCGAAGTAATGTGAGGTTGCAGATCCCTTCTGGTAGTGATGCCAATTTAGGACAATTTGAAAGATGCAGTCTCTGTAAGGAGATGAGGCGACCCATCCCTTCATCTGGTAGTGATGCCAATTTCGGACAATATGAAATATGCAGTCTCTCTAAGGAGATGAGGCGACCCATCCCTTCATCTGGTAGTGATACCAAATTAGGGCAATCTTTAATTTCAAGCTCCTCAAGTAATGTGAGGTTGCCAATCCCTTCTTTTGGCACATATTCTATATCCCTAACGCTTCGAATCATCAGATATTTTAATTTGGAGGAGGGAACAAAGGAGGAGAGAAGGACCTTCCAGCTGCTTCTCTTTAAATTCAGTCTATCAAGATTTGGGTACAGAGGCATGGAAGTTAGGTTAGGACAATCACGTATAATTAAAGTAGAAAGGCAAGGAAATGAAGAAGCTGAAGCTGAAGCTGTTTCATTCCTCCACCATCCCTTGAGATTAGGGCAACTACTTATACGAAGACTCTCCAAGGAGGGAAAGAAGGTCGTCAATGGAGAAGCAGCTGACATCATCATCATCTCATCACTGGCAAAGTCTTTAACCATGTCTTCTGATATGTGCTCCAAATTCCTTAATCGGAAAAGCCCAAGAATCTTAAGAAAAGGTAAATGATCCAACGGTGGAAGATGTTGGCATCTGTCACAGTGATACAATACGAGATTAACAATATTTGTGAGAGCATGAAACCAACTCGCAAGCCTCGCACCCGGGAATCCTTCCACGAATAACTCTTTTAGACTTGAATGGGGCTGCAGCGCTTCCATTGACTTAATAATTACATCACTCTCCTCCTCAACCGCGTCACTATTTTCTCTTTCAAAACTGCACATCCAATGTAAAGTCAACGAATAGAGACGTCGCTTCTCCTTCAAAACTGCACCATCATAATTCAATTCTGACACCATATCTTTCTTGTACCTCAAATTTCTGATCTCCAACTCTCCTCTTAAATCATTTAGCTTCCCCAACTCACTGGGCCCTGCACTGTCCCTCAACATGGAATTGTTTTCACTCAAAACAAACATAGGCAAAGTACGAAGACGAGTCAATTCACCCAATCCACGAGGAATCCGAGCCAATTTATAACATCCTTTCAAAATGAGATGCCTCAAGTTGATCAATTTCTTGATATCTCTAGGCAATTCCACAAGAGCAAAACAACAGTTGAGATCTAGTGTTTCCAAATTTTGAAGTTCGACTATCCAATTTGGAAGTCTCTCAATGGGATTATGACTAAGATCAAGATATCTTAAATGTTTCATTTTCCTAAGACATTTTGGCAATTTTGTAATTCCCAATTTATTCAAACTCAACATACGCAATGACTTAAACTTTGAAGCAATTGTAGCACAAAATGACTTATGGGATGACTTCCCTGAATCCCAGTTTTGGCTAAGGAAAAGGAAAGTCCTTAGCTTATTTGATTCCAACAAGGATGTTGGTATTTTCCATTTTGACAAATCAACATCAAAATCGAAAGATACATGAAGAAGACGTTTTGCATCAAAATCAGTCTTATTGTGATCTATTGTTGTGCTTCCCTCCCCCGCCACTTTAACAGCAAGTTCATTCATGAGATCATGCATTTTACAGCTTTTTATTATACC
This sequence comes from Prunus campanulata, assembly GCA_034190965.1. Classification (NCBI taxonomy): domain Eukaryota; kingdom Viridiplantae; phylum Streptophyta; class Magnoliopsida; order Rosales; family Rosaceae; genus Prunus; species Prunus campanulata. Next base: position 1,852,465 of record CM067209.1, read on the forward strand.
AAACCCGTCTTTTTCTTCTTCTTGGAAAAAAGATCTCCAAACTAGTTCGTTATAATATTCATAACCAACATCTTCCAAGCACTCATTAGGATTTGAAGACTTAACGAACCCTTGTGCCACCCACAGCTTAATTAAATTCTCCACGACAATCTCATAATCAGGCGGGAACAAACGACAATAAGCAAAACAATGTTTCAAATGTGATGGGAGAACATCATAACTCAGCTTAAGTGTTGGTATAATATCATCTTCTTCTTGACTTATTGTTGAAAGCTTGTTACTCTTGAAAGCCAACCACTCAGTTTCTTGATGTTTAGAGTACAACATCCGTCCTATGGTCCTTATAGCAAGAGGAACCCCCTGACATTTTCTAGTAATCTCCTCCCCAATGGCCTTAATTGTTGAACTCTCTGGCTCTTTTCCATCTTTGAACGCCATTTTCTTAAATAAAAGCCAGGAGTGCTCTTCATTCAAGCCCCTTAAGTTATATGGTTCAGCTGTATCTGCTATATTTGCAACGTTTTTACTACGAGTAGTTATTAGAATTCTACTTCCTTCTGCACCACCCATCAACAAGTCTTTGAAGCTAAGCCATTTGTTACGATTCTCATTCCACACATCGTCTAACACTAGGAGGTATCTCTTCCCATCTATTATTTTCCTCAGTTCTTTTTGCAACTGATCAATCTCAAGGCTTTTGGCTATGTCATTAGTTGCAGATTGAATGATTTTCTTAACAAGTATAACCAACTCAAATGCATTTGACACACATATCCACATTTTCAGCTCAAAATAAGTTTGGACCTCTGGATCGTTGAATAAGAGTTGGGCAAGTGCAGTTTTTCCCAATCCTCCGAATCCAACTATGGAAATGATTGACACATTCTCTTCAGAGATGGTATCAAACAAGAGTGGTTTAATTGCATTTTTATCTTCAATTCTCCCTATAATAGTTTCCGTAGGGGCAAAAGAGTGAGTTACCCTCTCTCCAGTTATAAATCGTGTATCTTCACGACTCACTTCTAAGTGAAAGTTTCTACGAGATGCAATCACATTAAGTCTCTCCTTAATACTTTTAATCTTATGACCCATCTTTAGCCGAAAAGCAAGCTGGTTTGAGCTAGAGAAGAAGATGCATACCTGCTTTAAGACTTGATTATTTCCAGGCATCATTTGTCTCCACTGTGCTTCAGCATAAAATTCATCCAGCACGTCATCAGCTTCATAAACAACATCTTCTAGGCTTTGAAGCCACAATTTGACTGCATGAGTCGCTTGCTTTTGCTCTGCATCAAGAAGAACAGCTTGGATTTGGGCAACTGTCTCCTGAAGCTTCAGGAGCTCATCTTTGACACCCCAAATCAATCCCATCTCTTGGAACGCACGGGAGGTCAACCTGCCAATGATCCCTTCTGCAATGTTGAAGAGGACTCCTTCTGCCATTGCCTTGATGCAGAATAAAAGCAGAGGTGAATTAATTACAATAACTTCAAGTGTTTGTTTCAAATGGTGATCGTGGAAAATGGATCATCATGGCTAGTCTTTATATAAGGCCCTGTAATTGGCATCTTTCAACTAAATATTGGTTAGGCAAGGCATATGATTCTAGCCTACTATGTTAGTCTAAAGAATTTGTTGCTAGCAAGCAAAGATTGGTAATAGATTTAGGATCACACTTGATCTCAAGTAAAGCATTTGGAGATCAGTGAAGGACAGATGCCTTGCCTCCCTTAATTAGCATATGATTCTAGCCTAAAACTTCCTATAAGTTTGTACCACCCATATACTATTCCCTACAAGATGTACCACGTGACCATACTTAATTAAGCTTCATTCTCATCAGAGAAATATAGAGACACTTTACCACGAGTTGAAGTAAAGAATATATCCTACCTAAAGCTTATCTGTGTCTGTGGGTCGGATCTGATTCTTGTCACTGGCCTAAGATTGCTCACATCCAAATACCAATATGTTGATATTTATACGTCTAAAGATCAAGATTCAAAGCTTGGTGCTTCCGTTTGCTAACTTGTTCTACTTAACACTTTTTGAACTTATCAGATAAACCTCACTTGTTGATTTTCTTCTTTGTTGATTCATATGACATTGACATACCATCGGTTCCACCAAAAAACTAAAGACATACCATCTGGTACATCTCAACCACAGGTGATTTGGTAGGAAAATATGGAATATTATGGTAGTATGGTCACGTGGTACATCTTGTACACATATTATAATATGGGTGGACGACAACATTTATTTTCCTCCCTTTTAGGAAATAGAATCAATAAATATCCACATATTTTATAGCACGTGTACAAGATGTACCGCGTATCACTCTAGCTCTAGAGAGAATTAATTAATTTCCAACAGCTTCTTTGTTTTCAAAAGTAAACATTCTAAGGCACTCTATAACAAGTGTATTACTTGTTATCCATCTTTATTCCTCCACAATTAACCATAAATGAAACAACAATTTCACTATTTTGGTAATAATACTTGTTTTTTTAATACAAAACAATATCAATCAAACAAAGTAAGGAATTTTGGAGGAAGAACCAAATTGGGTCAGCCCAACATTGCTTTGTTGCTGAAAGAAATTTAAGTGGGGAATTCACTTTAAATCTGCTGATCAACTTGAGCTTGAGGAGGTTCTTGTCCATCAGAGTTCATGAGGGCAATTTCAGCACGTGTTTTAGCTAATTGACATTCTGTTTCTTGTATTTGTTGATGTAATTGGGAAATAACCCCAACGCAGCCATAGATAGGATCATGTATTCTACACTGAGCCTCATAACACAAGGTCTCTGCTGCTTCAACTCTTAGATGGGGCAGGAGTTCCTGATAATTAATCATGAGAAAAATCACAGTTAGAGATTTAAAACGAGAAACCAATAGATAATGAAAAATATATTTTTAAGAAAAGAAATAAAAAAAAGCTTCAGCTCGTCAAATAGATCTGAAGAGAAAAAAGAAACTTTTGCATTAATTTTAAGAGAAAAAAGAAACTTAAAAAGTTACTACAATTATTGCATTAAAAATTTCAGAACTCTATCCTTACTGATCTTTCTCAAATATAATGTCAATGTGCCTTCTCTTCTCCCTCCCACATCGTACTATCACTCTATCCTTACTGATCTTTCACATTAATTAATTTTCTTTTCTTTTCCAATCTTTGTTTATTTAGTTGATTAGCAAAAATTGAGTCCAAATCTTTAGATCATTAAACACCATGTCATGGCGTGCTTAACAAGAAGAATTTTCATATAACGGGATATCAGTGTGGCAGTATACCAAACTAATCATATATTGTCATTTAAAAAAGTTTACACTTGTGATATCCCGGTACAAGAAAGTTTTTACCGTGCTTAACGCTAGAACGAAAGAGAATTACCATTGGGATTCTTGGAAGCAACCAAAATCAAAGTAGTTTTCTTAAAATAAAACAAAATAAGACTTACCTAGAAAATAGAGAAAACAAAAACTATTGTATGGATGCAGAAACATCGAAAGGATAGAAAGGTTTTGAGGGTGGTGGTTGGGGGGGGGGGGGGGGGGTGGGGGGGGGGGAAGGGCGGCATGGTAAAGTGTCGAATGGGTAATATTACCTGGAGCATTTTGGCAACATTGCTTGCTGGCACCATAGATTCTATGAACAGAAGCAAATCTTTGAGGATCATTGGACGGAAAATAGGGAAATGTGTTAGAGAGATTTCCAACGGCTACCTTTTTCTTTTTGAAATTGAAGACTTATAATGAAATTTTCTTGGCATGGTAATACTAATTAGGGTTTGGTTTCTCATGTAATTTTTTTTTTCATATCGTAGTCTTCCATTCAGGAAACCAATACCTTTCTTTTATTCGTCCAGCAACTTTATTTTGATTGGACCAAACCCGTTATTTGTTTATGGAAACTAACCAGAATGAGTTGACCATACAGCGTGCTTTCATTTCTTTTTGTTAGTTTCTCAGTTTTGCCAATATAGCATGCTGCATGTGTAATAAGAAAAGCCAAAAGTTACATAACCAATTATTTGCAGCTCTTCTTTTATCACCGCTCGCATGATATATAATAATCCTCAAATTGTTAAGTGTTGAAGAGTATAAGTCTCACATTATAAACTTAATAAAATAAAATATATTATTAATAAAATAAAATACAATATATAATGAATGATCCTACTACTAATATCACATATATATTTTGTGATAAAACCCCCACACCCATTAGGCTTTGTTGTAGGTGGTTAAGTTGAGAAAAATATTGGTGTTGCTAGTAGTGGGCTGCTGGCCCGTCTCTCTGAAATTTTGACATGGTATAAGACAAGAGCCTGGGTTTTCTTGTGACGGTAAAGGAAAAGGGTAGGACCATAACAACAACAATGACAATAACCAAAGTTGGCGCAAAGATGTTTCCCAAGACCCAACTTGACAAGTGAATTATAGAACACCATACTTGAGACAAAGGCAAAGGGAAAAAAAAACCAAAGTTTATACATCTTGGTAGATTAGCGGTCTTAGATTGAACCCCTATCACATTTTGATAATGTGTGTGAGAAACTCGCTCTTCCTTATAGTTTAATTTATTGCTTGTATTTGAAAAAAAATTACTATTTGAGGAACTTCTAAAATCATGCACAGGACCGGCCCTGGCCAGGGCCCAACGAACCAAGAGGCACAACCCAAATTTTTTTGAGTTGGGCCATATGTTAAAAAAAACAGTGTTTCTATTTAAACCCATCAAATATCTAAAAAGACAATCAATTTGTGTTTCGAAGGAAAAACCAAGTTTACCCCTTCGACATAAGAATTAAAGAAGAAAAGAAAAGATGCAATCCCAGCAGCCCATGGCCGAGCTTCCACTCTTTCGTTTTGTTATATGAAACTTCACTCTCTTTCTCTTACCGCATTGAAAAATCTTTCGTTTTCATCATCTCCTTTTCTAGTCAGAACAAAATCTAACTTCACCAAAAAAAAATCAAGCCATAACCAAAATACAAAAACAAAATTTTCCATGAATCCAAATCGAATCTTTGCCTCTCAAACACTGCGAATCTGCTTGAAACTGTGAAGAAAAAGGATCTTGGTTCTCCAATTAACCATGAAAGAAAGCTTTTTGAGTATATACAGTAGGTTTTGAGAGCTGCCCTGATCATGCACAGACCTCTGTAAGTACATTGTAGTTGAACGTGCCTTTATACGGCATCATCATTTCATAACATGACCTTGTTCGCATTCCTACTTTTTTTTTAAAAAAAAAAATTTACAGAGCGAGGGTTCCATTGCGTTCAATTGCAGATTCTCTTTTTAAATGACAACCACAATACCATGTATGTCTATTTGGTTTCTGGGGAAATTTTGTTGGCGAAACGAGTGGAAGTAGAATTCTAATTTTCTTGTTATCTTTACTATTATTGTTATATTCTGCTTCATTATCAGTGTTGTTTTTAGAGGGGCGAAGAATTGCTCCTGACAAATTGGAGTATTCTTGAACTCTTACAACCTCAAATGGTAATGTTTGAAAACTCTTCAACTCGTGCGGGGTACCTAGATTAGTCAATCTGCATGTTTTATAGTATGCATACGTGCAATGTACCTAGCATTTACACTTTTATTGTTTCTGTAGTCAAATCAAAGCTTCAAGTGCAATTGTTAAAATTGCTTATAAAGAAATTTCAATTATTTCTAGTTGGCTTGACATATTGTTCTTCTCGTTTTCTTTGCCCTGGTTATATCTCGAAGTAGGATAAATGTGCAGACCATTTACTTTATGTTTTAAAAGTAAACCTTTAGTTAATTTGAGTGGAAGATGATAAATGCAGGTCATGAAGTTTCGTGGCACAGTGCAGAATCAATTACCAGGTCCATACAGATGCAAATTGTTGATGCACTGCGCTTGGGTGAGAGAGGCAAAGCTTCCAATCTGCTTTTGAATCTTGGCCGGGGAATGATTTGTTAAGAGCTGATGATTTCGTCTATATTCTTAATTACTGGGCATAGTCACCTGATCCATTGGTAAGCTGAAGAACATGCAATTAGTTGAGACACACACTGTGTGTGCGTGTTTATTTGTCTGATTCTACTACGTATTGTATACATTGTTTAAGTAGGTTGATTTGTTTTGTTAGTGTTTAATCACACAATTTAACCTATATGTTTGACATACATAGGAGTGAGTTCACATGTGTGTTAGCTGAGATAATGAGAGTTAGTGCATTTGAGTTGTCGATATTTGTGCCTGATTATGGTAATGTGAAGAGTGTCAAAGGAAAACCTAGCAAACTATGTATAGACACTTTCTGTGCAGTGGACATGTTTATATCGGTAGGATCACATTGCCAATTTTATTTGACTTAAATAACTTTCGGAAAATGCCATTGCAAAGGTAAGGATGGCGTCCTACAATTTTTCTGCATGTCAATAGTTGCTTTTTATAGGTACCTAGTCTCAGCGTCTAAGTTTATTTTATTTGGCAGTTGTTTCCTTTTCATGCAGTTTGTCATGGAGACTTGGAGAATAATGGATGAAAAAGAGATTAGCCTGAATAACATATGCTCTTTACTTATGGTGCAAGCTCTATGTAAAGGAGGATATTTGGAGGAGGTAGGATTCATGCTATATACTTAAAAAGTATTATCTAGCTAGCTTAGTCAGGTGGTAATAGTAAAACTACCTTGTTAGGATTACTGTAATATTATTACTGCAGTTATCAGAACCACCATTAAGATGCAACCATACATTTATCATCATTCTTTGTCAGTTGTTAATATTTTCATATTCTTGTGTCCACATGTGTTGTTCTTTGATCAGGCATTTAAGTTGATAAATTTCCTTGGAGAAAGTCCTGGCATCTATCCAGTTCTACCTATCTACAACAGTTTCTTAAGGGCTTGTGCCAAAATGCAGAGTATAATAAATGCCAATCAGTGTTTGGACTTGATGGAGCGTCAAATGGTGGGGATGGGAAGAATGAAGTTACATATTCAGAGCTTCTCAAGGTATGTAAAGCAAAACGGTTTTGTATTTGTTCAAATATTATTTTGTTCCACTTTTCAAGCACAAAGCCTTTTGTTTTTTTTGGGTGAGAAGCACAAAGCCTTTGACTCATCACTTTAACAGTTGTTTTATTTTTTCTAACATAAGAATTGGTCTGGGTGACTCATGTAATGTATTTAGATTACTATTAATCTCGCCATTCATGGCTTCAAATCATTTGTGTAGTAAGGCTTCAAATCATTTGTGTAGTAATGCTTCAATGTGCTTGTAAGGGGATAAAAGGATCAGTTTTAATTTCTAAGTGAAGCCCAATTATAGCATTTAACTTTTCAATCAAAAATAGGTTTGGAACTATCCTGTTTGATTGACATATTTCTCTTTGATGATGATGATGTGCTGCTTTCTTGAATATTTGCAATGCCCATATGGTGATGTGAATATTTTTCCTTGTAGTTCACTTTTACCATGCATTTTGTGAAATAGTGACAGTGGACCAATCTATTCTAAAGTTTTTGGGTCATTGATAGTTACTCTGTATTTTCATTTCTTTTAGCTTGCAGTTTGGCAGCAAAACCTGCCTGCGGCCCATGAAATTTTGGAAGGATTATATCAAACACTACAGTCTGAGCATTATTCCTCTACGGAAGTTTATTTGGTCTTTTATTGGGTGGGAGATTTAAAATCTGCATAAGAGAAGTTGCAATATATGGTGGCTTTAGCCATCAGGGGAAACACTTATGTTAATAAAACTTCTGAAGGAAAGTTGTATTCGTCAAGATTAGACATTCCTATACCTTCAACCTGTGAATTAAACTTGAAGAAACTTGATTTGGAGAAGAATAACATTCTGTTCCTTCCATATACTGTGAGAATTTGGATGACCATGCTGTTAATGCAGACCAGTGCACTACTTTTGGCTTGGGAGTTGGAGAAGTTGAAAATGTTCGAATGGATATGCTTGATATACATATTAGCCAGCCTGTTATGAAAATTTTGAGATGGTCGTTCAGTGATGTTATTCATGCTTGTGCACGGTTAAGAAATGGTGGCTTGGCAGAACAGTTGATCCTACAGGTATGATAACCTTTCTATGGAAGCTTGTGTTGGTTTGTGTAATATATTACAATGTCTGGAATTTTCCTTTCTATGTGCAAATCTTATATATGGTACCTTCACTGAATATGATATTCCTTCTTTATTTTTTCTGGAAAAGAATGCTAAATAGGATATTCTTGTTTGGAGAACAATGTAGTTATAAGCTTCAGAAGTTTAGTTTTGTATGTTTTGATTGTGATGTCTATTTTCGTTGCGGATTTCAACTTTTTGTTTTAGTTATGTGATTCTCTATCCTGCCCTTTATTTATTTTTTTATTTTGTATGTACTTCGTTCAGATATCATCTTATGACATACTGAAGGAGCCCATTTTTGTCTAGATGCAAAAATTTGGGTTGCAACCGTCAAGCCATACATATGATGGCTTTGTCAGAGCAGTTACTTCTGAGCGAGGTTTCAGTAGTGGAATGGAAACTGAAAGTTATATTGGTTTATTGCAGAGGCCAATCATCTTAAAAAGACCGATCTTGCAATCGTTGGCAATGTATTTTGTGCATTTTGGTTTTGTTTTTAATTAGAGATTTTTGCAACATTGTTGTTATCCTTCTGCAGCTAAGAATTATGCAGCAGAGAAATTTGAAGCCGTATGATTCTACTCTGGCAAACCTTTCTATAGGTTGCAGCATAGTGCTAGAATTGGATTTCGCTGAGGCTCTGCTGGATCAAATATCTGAATGTTCATATCCACATCCTTTCAATGCTTTTCTTGCAGCATGTGACACGGTGGTGGGTCATATTTTATAGAACTGAATTCTCATATGAGAAAATCTTCTTTTATGCGGCCTTGTTAATTAAAACTTGTAAAATTATAAAATTAGAGTCCACCAGAAATAGGTAGTCTATGATGTAGGGTGCTGACCCTGGTCCCTATACAAAAGAAAAGAAAAGATCCTGATCCCTGAACTTTTTGAATATCTTATAAGAGTAAGAGTACAGTTAGTTGGATGCAAATTTAAGATATTTAGTTATGGTATTCAATATTGTAAATGTTAGGAAGAGCTTTGTTTGAGTTGTGCTTCTTCATTCTTGTTCTCATAGGTAATGAATATGTTTGGCTCTAATAATAGGAATTATGTAACACGGGCATATCAAAACTTGGTATATATGCTAGCAGAGGGCAGCATGATAGAAGCATCAATGAGGATCAATGTTTTAAATAACGCACCTTGGGTGCGCCAGCGCGCTTTGTGGCACGCCTCTTGGCGAGGCGGTTGGAATTTGCCTCAAGGCACATCTACTTGTGCGAAAGTCACCAAAAGACTGAGTCGTACGCCTTTCTTCGAGGTTTATGCATCCCCTTGGAGCGTAAGCCTTTTAGGAAGAAGATGACTCAAAAAAACAATGTCATCTGGCTCGGGATTCCCAACATAAAAAATAAAATAAAATACCATTTGAGATTTTCTATTTAAACCTCGCACTTCTTTTTGTTCACCCTAATACTTAAATCATTAAGCTGTGTAAGTTTTATTATTGTGTAAAAAGACAAAAAAGGTCTTCCAACTTAATAATTAACCCTAGCACATCTATACACACACCCTACACACCCCAACTTCCTGTTTACAAACACTCTCTCTCTCTCTCTCTCTCTCTCTCTCTCTGAACAATATCTAAGTATTGGAATTCTAGTTACAGTTCTTGGAGAGAGGTAAAGTTATTCTCTTTCTCTATAAAGTATTAAATTTCAGGTTTGGGGTTCTATTTGTTTGTGTTTTTTCTGCTGGGAACAAAGAAAATTGTGGGGTTTAAATAGAAAATCTCTTTTATTTCTCATTTTTTCAGTTTGGGGTGTATTTAAGGGTAGTTTGGGAAGATAGTGGGGTTTTCTTAGAAATTATGAAAATTTTAATTAAAAGATGGGGTGAACTAAGAGAAGTGTGGGGTTTAAATAGAAAATCTCTACCATTTTTGGCATCTCTGAGGTGATTTTCTAGTGTTTTCTCCTGCAACATAGTGGCTAGAACCACGATTACCGAATTCGAGATGGAGTGGGAGAGCCATGGAGAGAGAGAGAGAGAGAGAGAGAGAGAGAGAGAGAGAGAGAGAGAGAGAGAGAGAGAGAGAGAGCGCCATGGGAGCTTTGAAATTGGGTCAGAAGTGGAGAGGAAGACATTCAATTTTTGCTTTTCCAGTTGAAAGCGCTTGGGCCCCGTTTGGTTCATGGGAAAGGAGGCTTGGGGATGAGAAATCAATTGCTTTCCCATGTTTGGTAAGTCCAGGAATGGAAAATGGTTGCCTGGTACATGATAAAGTAGGGGGGAAAGTGAAACCCTACTCCCAACTTGGGTTTTGTTTTCCCTTCTCATGGGAAAGTTTGGGAAAATGAGCCAACAGTCAATGCACATTTTTCATAACCATTTTGTCCCCATTAACAATTTAGAGTTACAAAATATCATTAAATACACTCTTTTTTATTTGATTTAATATGGGTATAATTGGAAAATTATACAAACTTTGTTTTCTATTCCTACTCAAAACAAACATGGGAAGGGAAATAAAGTGAAATCTCCCGGTTACTTTCCTGGCATTACCAAACGTGAGAAAGAAATCTTTCATTTCCCATTCCTTAGGAAATAACATGGGAAGTGATTTCCCCTCAAATACGTTCCGTGAACTAAACGGGGCCTTGGAGCAAAGGGGATGATAAGAGAGCTGATCCAGTATTTGGACGTGGCAGAGAATATTTTTTGTCGTAATAACATTTATTTGGGAACGCCTGTTTATAATACGGTGCTGCATTCACTTGTTGAGGCTAAGGAAGTAGGGCCCCGTTTGTTTAAGTTTTGAGAGCCCATTTTCATTTTGAGAGAACAAAAACAAACAAAAAACCTGTGCAATGGGCAAAAATAGAAAGCACGGAGAACATTTTAAGAAAATAAGAACAACTTCGCGTCTACTTGTAGAAAACAAAAAAAAAATGTTTTCATTCTCTCGGGAAACAAACACTGAAAACACTCTGCTTCTCTCGCTCAATCTACTCTCCCCATCAGACCAAAACCACCGTCAAATGCTGCCAGCACAGAACCACACGCAGAGCTTGAACCACCACCATCACCCAATGGAAATCACCACCGCCCCATCGAACCAGATTGACATCACCGCCACTCAATCGAACCCAATAGAATCTTTACGCAATTGAATTGAACCACCATCGTTGAACAACTAATTGCCAAATCAATTTTCAGTCCAAGAAAAGGAAAAGGAGCTAGGAAGCTACTGGAAGGTGAGGTTGCACTGAGAGAGAGAGAGAGAGACAGAGAGAGGGTGCGGTGGCATGAAGAGAAAGTGAAAAAGAGGGGGGTTGGTCTGATTCTTCAACTTTGGAGAGAGAGAGAGAGAATGAGAGAGGTATCTGGAGGGAGAGGGATTCGGATCTGTTGGCGAGTAGAGTATATCCTATTCTATTTGGGTTTTATTTATTTTTCCTTTTGTATAGATATTATGTAATTAGGACTCCACTTATTTCCTAATTAAACCCTACTAGGGTTTGTAACCTGTATTATAAATACCTCCTTTCGGAGAATGAAATATATCTGAAAATATTCTACCCATATTGTTTGACTTGGTATCAGAGCCAGGTTTCTAGTGACCTGTGTGTGTTGTGCCTACCCGTGTTCTACTATGTGCCCTAATTCTTTTTTAGGGTTATTGTGCCTGTGCCTTTGCTGTGTTCCGCTGTGTCCTCTATTGTGTTCGTGCCTCTACTGTGTTCGTGCTTGTCTTCGTGCATCTGCCGTATTTGTGTCTGTGCTGTGTTCTGTTGTATACTCTGCGTGCTTTGTTGAGTTTCTGTTACAATCATGGGTGATAACTCCATTGTTGTTGCTGCTGCTGCTGCTTCTGCAAATTTGCGTGTTTCTGACTCTATTCCAAGTACTGGCTCCAATACTTGGATAATTGACACTGGTGCTTCTGATCATATGACTTATGATGCTAAATTTTTTGATGAGTTGTCTAGAAACACCCGTGACCCATACATAACTAGTGCTAATGGCTTGCCCTCTCCAATTACTGGCGAGGGCACAATCTCTCTCACTCCAACTCTGTCCTTGTCTCGTGCATTATTAGTTCCCAATATCCATTGTAACTTGTTATCTGTTGGTCGATTACTTGATACACTTAATGCTTCTGCTACTTTCTATCCTACCCATTGCTCTTTTCAGGATCTCAAGACTCATGAGGTGATTGGGCATGGTAAACGGATAGGGGGGTTATATTATTTGACATTGCCTTCTGCACCAGTTCGTGATCGTGTCGTTAATACTGTTCAAAGTTGCAGTGTTAAAGACAAACAACAAATTTGGTTATGGCATCGTCGCTTGGGACACCCGTTATTTGGCTACCTTAAGCGTCTGTTACCATCTTTATTTCGCTCCGGTGATGAGTCCAGTTTTAAGTGTGAGACATGTGTAATGGCCAAGAGCCACCGTACTGTTTTTCCCTTAAGTAATAAAAAAGCTGCTTTGCCTTTTGAGTTAGTACATTCTGATGTCTGGGGTCCTGCTCGTGTGACTTCTCATGGTTTCCGTTGGTTTGTTACGTTTATTGATGACTGCACTCGCTTAACATGGGTGTATTTGATGAAGAATAAACATGATGTTGCCTCTATTCTTCCTGACTTTTGTGCCATGGTGTCTACTCAGTTTCATGCTCGTGTTAAAGTATTTCGCACTGATAATGGCGGTGAATATGTGAATCATAACTTGGCCCAATTCTTTCGTGATCAAGGTATCATTCACCAAACTACCACTCCATTCACACCTCAACAGAATGGTGTGTCTGAAAGGAAGAATCGTCAGTTACTTGAAGTTGCTCGCTCTCTGATGTTGGATATGTCTGTTCCCCATCATCTTTGGGGACATGGTGTCTTGTCCGCCGCCTACTTGATTAACCGTACTCCTAGTCGGGTTCTTGATTTCAAGACACCACTTGATGTGTTGTGTGCTCTTACTCCTCCGATTTCGGTCTCTAAGTTACCTCCGAAGGTGTTTGGGTGTGTTGCGTATGTTCATGTCTACTCCCATCAACGGAGTAAACTTGATCCTTGTGCTCTCCGCTGCGTCTTCATTGGTTATTCTACTACTCAGAAAGGTTATAAGTGTTATCACCCGCCTACTCAGAAGGTACATGTCACTTTGGATGTTACTTTTCATGAAGAAGTACCCTACTATGTCTCTCCCTCCTCTTCAATTCAGGGGGAGAGGGGGAGTGAATTGAAGAGTTTCGGAGCGGAAAATATGGAAGTTTTTGGACCTGAAGAAGGAATTTCTAGCGAACAGGAAGCTACCGGTCACAGGGAAGACGCGACCGGTCGCCAACGACTCTGTGATGAAAACGACCGGTCGCACATAGGAAGCGACCGGTCGCCCGCCTCGACGAAAGACTACAGTACCGATATGAGCGAAGCGACCGGTCGCCGTGAGGAAACGACCGGTCGAGAACGAATCTGCCAAGGAAACGACCGATCGCACATAGGAAGCGACCGGTCGCCCGCGTTGACGAGCGACAACAGTACCGATACGAGTGACGCGACCGGTCGTGAGGAAAGCCACGACCGGTCGCCAGACGAAAATGATGATGTTTTCAAGCCTCTCTCAGAAGGACATAACAGTGATATTGGCGACTCTCGTACAGATGAAATTGATAATATACCCCCCTCTGCCCTGCCATTGCCTCAATCAAGTTGTGATAATGAGGTACTTTATAGTGATATGCCTACCTATTCTTTGCCCTCACGTACTACCCGTGGGAAACCTAAAGTAGAACATTCTCCTGATATACATGCCAAGTCTAAATATCTCATTAACCATTATATGTCAACTCATCGTTTATCTAAGTCATATGCATCATATTTGTGTCAATTATCTAGTGTATGTGTGCCAATTAAGTTGCAGGATGCTCTATCTGATCAAAACTGGGTAGATGCAATGCATGTTGAGATGGAAGCCTTGAACAAGAATGCTACTTGGGAGTTAGTTCCTTTACCAAAAGGAAAAAAGGCAGTTGGGTGCAGATGGGTGTTTACTTTGAAGCACAAGGCTGATGGTTCCATTGACCGTTACAAGGCAAGATTGGTAGCAAAAGGGTATACTCAGACATATGGAGTGGATTACACAGAGACTTTTGCTCCAGTAGCTAAGCTCAACACTGTACGCGTACTCTTATCCTTAGCTGCTAACCGTGACTGGCCACTGCTACAATTTGATGTAAAAAATGCATTCCTCCATGGTGATCTCAAGGAAGAAATATATATGGATCCTCCGCCAGGTATCCCTGTGACTTCTAAGGAGGGTGTGGTGTGCAAGCTACAGAAATCCTTGTATGGATTAAAGCAGTCTCCAAGAGCGTGGTTTGGAAGATTTGCTGCATTTATGAAGAAGTTTGGGTATGTGCAAAGTAACTCTGATCATACTTTGTTTCTGAAGCGTCATAAAGGTAAATTGACGGCTTTAATTATTTATGTTGATGATATGATTGTGACTGGAGATGATCATGTAGAGATACAGAGTCTTCAGAAGTATCTGGCCTCTGAGTTCGAGATGAAGTCATTGGGTGATTTAAAGTATTTTCTTGGGATTGAAGTTGCCAGATCTAAACATGGTATTTTTCTATCCCAAAGAAAGTATGTTTTGGATTTACTTGCAGAAACTGGAATGTTGGATTGTAAACCGATTGATACCCCTAGTGAGCATAATCATAAGTTGGGGATATATCCCGATCAAGTTCCGACTGATAAAGAACGTTATCAACGACTTGTGGGGAAGTTGATTTATTTGGCTCATACTCGTCCAGATATTGCGTATGCTGTAAATATAGTGAGTCAGTTTATGCACTCTCCTAGTGTAGATCATATGGGGGCTGTGACTCGTATTTTAAGGTATCTGAAAGTAACCCCTGGCAAGGGGTTAATTTTCTCCAAGTATGGCCATACAAATGTAGAAGGGTATACAGATGCTGATTGGGCAGGTTCAGCCACAGATAGGCGTTCGACATCTGGGTATTTTATGTTTGTGGGTGGCTATCTTGTTACGTGGAGGAGCAAGAAACAAAAGGTGGTGTCTAGATCTAGTGCTGAGGTCGAGTATCGGGGAATGGCCCATGGTGTATCTGAGTTACAATGGTTGAGGAGATTGTTGAAAGACCTTGGTTTTGGGCCTAATAAACCCATGGATTTATATTGTGACAATACGGCTGCGATTGCAATTGCTCATAATCCTGTACAACATGACCGTACAAAGCATGTGGAGGTTGATCGAAATTTCATTAAAGAAAAGTTGGATGCGGAGATTGTGTCCTTCCCCTTCATCCGTTCAGAGTATCAGTTAGCTGATGTTCTTACGAAAGTTGTTTCTACAAGTATCTTTCTCAACTCGCTTGACAAGTTGGGCATGCGTGACGTCTTTGCTCCAACTTGAGGGGGAGTGTTGGCGAGTAGAGTATATCCTATTCTATTTGGGTTTTATTTATTTTTCCTTTTGTATAGATATTATGTAATTAGGACTCCACTTATTTCCTAATTAAACCCTACTAGGGTTTGTAACCTGTATTATAAATACCTCATTTCGGAGAATGAAATATATCTGAAAATATTCTACCCATATTGTTTGACTTGGTATCAGAGCCGACTTTCTGGTGACCTGTGTGTGTTGTGCCCACCCGTGTTCTACTGTGTGCCCTAATTTCTTTTAGGGTTCTTGTGTCTGTGTCTTTGCTGTGTTCCGCTGTGTGCTCTGTCGTGTTCGTGCCTTTACTGCGTGCCTCTACTGTGTTCGTGCATCTGCCTCTACTGTGTATCTGTTGTATACCCTGCGTGATTTGTTGAGTTTCTGCTACAATCATGGGTGATAATTCCATTATTGGTGCTACTGCTGCTTCTGCAAATTTGCGTGTTTCTGACTCTATTCCAGGTACTGGCTCTAATACTTGGATAATTGACACTGGTGCTTCTGATCATATGACTTATAATGCTAAATTTTTTGATGAGTTGTCTAGTAACACCCGTGACCCATACATAACTAGTGCTAATGGTTTGCCCTCTCCAATTACTGGCGAGGGCACCATTTCTCTCACCCCAACTCTGTCCTTGTCTCGTACGTTATTGGTTCCCAATATCCATTGTAACTTGTTATCTGTTGGTCGCTTACTTGATACACTTAATGCTTCTACTACTTTCTATCCTACCCATTGCTCTTTTCAGGATCTCAAGACTCACGAGGTGATTGGGCATGGTAAACGGATAGGGGGGTTGTATTATTTGACATTACCTTCTGCACCAGTTCGTGATTGTGTCGTTAATACTGTTCAACGTTGCAGTGTCAAAGATAAACAACAAATTTGGTTATGGCATCGTCGCTTGGGACACTCGTCATTTGGCTACCTTAAGCGTCTGTTTCCATTTTTATTCCGCTCCTGTGATGAGTCTAGCTTCAAATGTGAGACTTGTGTAATGGCCAAGAGTCACTGTACTGTTTTTCCCTTAAGTAATAATAAAGCTGCCTTGCCTTTTGAGTTAGTCCATTCTGGTGTATGGGGTCCTGCTCGTGTGACTTCAAATGGTTTCCGTTGGTTTGTTACGTTTATTGATGACTGCACTCGCTTAACATGGGTGTATTTGATGAAGAATAAACATGATGTTGCCTCTATTCTCCCTAATTTTTGTGCCATGGTGTCTACTCAGTTTCATGCTCATGTTAAAATTTTTCGGACCGATAATGGCGGTGAATATGTGAATCATACATTGAATCAGTTCTTTCGTGATCAAGGTATCATTCACCAAACTACCACTCCATTCACTCCTCAACAGAATGGCGTGTCTGAAAGGAAGAATCGTCAGTTACTTGAAGTTGCCCGCTCTCTTATGTTGGATATGTCTGTTCCCCATCATCTTTGGGGACATGGTGTCTTGGCCGCGGCCTACTTGATTAACCGTACTCCTAGTCGGGTTCTTGATTTCAAGACTCCACTTGATGTGTTGTGTGCTCTTACTCCTCTGGTTTCGGTCTCTAAGTTACCTTCGAATGTGTTTGGGTGTGTTGCGTATGTTCATGTCTACTCCCATCAACGGAGTAAACTTGATCCTTGTGCTCTCCGCTGCGTCTTCATTGGTTATTCTACTACTCAGAAGGGTTATAAGTGTTATCACCCGCCTACTCAGAAGGTACATGTCACTTTGGATGTTACTTTTCATGAAGAAGTACCCTACTATGTCTCTCCCTCCTCTTCAATTCAGGGGGAGAGGGGGAGTGAATTGAAGAGTTTCGGAGTGGAAAATATGGAAGTTTTTGGACCTGAAGAAGGAATTTCTGGCGAATAGGAAGCGACCGGTCGCAGGGAAGACATGACCGGTCGCCAACGACTCTGTGATGAAAACGACCGGTCGCACGTAGGAAGCGACCCGTCGCTCGCGTCGACGAGCGACAACAGTACCGATATGAGTGACACGACTGGTCGCCAGACGAAATTGTTGGTGTTTTCGAGCCTCTCTCAGAAGGACATAACAGTGATATTGGCGACTCTCGTACAGATGAAATTGATAATAAACCCCTCTCTGCCCTGCCATTGCCTCAATCAAGTTGTGATAATGAGGTACTTTCTAGTGATGTGCCTACCTATTCTTTGCCCCCACGTACTACCCGTGGGAAACCTAAAGTGCAATATTCTCCTGTTATACATGCCAAGTCTAAATATCTCATTAACCATTATATGTCAACTCATCGTTTATCTAAGTCATATGCATCATATTTATGTCAATTATCTAGTGTATGTGTGCCAACTAAGTTGCAGGATGCTCTATCTGATCAAAACTGGGTAGATGCAATGCATGTTGAGATGGAAGCCTTGAACAAGAATGCTACTTGGGAGTTAGTTCCTTTACCAAAAGGAAAAAAGGCAGTTGGGTGCAGATGGGTGTTTACTTTGAAGCACAAAGCTGATGGTTCCATTGACCGTTACAAGGCAAGATTGGTAGCAAAAGGGTATACTCAGACATATGGAGTGGATTACACAGAGACTTTTGCTCCAGTAGCTAAGCTCAACACTGTATGCGTACTCTTATCCTTAGCTGCTAACCGCGACTGGCCCCTGCTACAATTTGATGTCAAAAATGCATTCCTCCATGGTGACCTCAAGGAAGAAATATATATGGATCCTCCGCCGGGTATCCCTGTGACTTCTAAGGAGGGTGTGGTGTGCAAGCTACGGAAATCCTTGTATGGATTAAAGCAGTCTCCAAGAGCGTGGTTTGGAAGATTTGCTGCATCCATGAAGCAGTTTGGGTATGTGCAAAGTAACTCTGATCATACTTTGTTTCTGAAGCGTCATAAAGGTAAATTGACGGCTTTGATTATCTATGTTGATGATATGATTGTGACCGGAGATGATCATGTAGAGATACAGAGTCTTCAGAAGTATCTGGCTTCTGAGTTCGAGATGAAATCATTGGGTGATTTAAAGTATTTTCTTGGGATTGAAGTTGCCAGATCTAAACATGGTATTTTTCTATCCCAAAGAAAGTATGTTTTGGATTTACTTGCAGAAACTGGAATGTTGGATTGTAAACCAATTGATACCCCTAGTGAGCAGAATCATAAGTTGGGGATATATCCCGATCAAGTTCCGACTGATAAAGAACGTTATCAACGACTTGTGGGGAAATTGATTTATTTAGCTCATACCCGTTCGGACACTGCGTATGCTGTAAATATAGTGAGTCAGTTTATGCACTCTCCTAGTGTGGATCATATGGGGGCTGTGACTCGTATTTTAAGGTATCTCAAAGTAACTCCTAGCAAGGGGTTAATTTTCTCCAAGTATGGCCATACGAATGTAGAAGGGTATACAGATGCTGATTGGGCAGGTTCAGCCACAGATAGGCGTTCGACATCTGGGTATTTTATGTTTGTGGATGGCAATCTTGTTACGTGGAGGAGCAAGAAACAAAAGGTGGTGTCTAGATCTAGTGCTGAGGCCGAGTATCGGGGAATGGCCCATGGTGTATCTGAGTTACTATGGTTGAGGAGATTGTTGAAAGACCTTGGTTTTGGGCCTAATAAACCCATGAATTTATATTGTGACAATACGGCTGCGATTGCAATTGCTCATAATCCTGTACAACATGACCGTACAAAACATGTGGAGGTTGATCGAAATTTCATTAAAGAAAAGTTCTGCTTTAATTTTCTCTGCTATGATCTGCTTTACTTTTGCCCTCCATCTGCCACCTCATTAAAATTTAATCTAACGAATTTAAAGTTATACACATCATCTTTAAAACAAAAACCTAATTTACTCATAATGAAAATGCCCTAACTTTGTTAACGGAAAACTTAACTTGCTGTAGCAGTTTGTTTTTGTTTTTCCTTATTCTTTTCTTTGCTTTTGTGTTATGTAGCCGTTCTTCTTTTTCTTTTTTTGCCTTCTTCCTTTCTCTGCTAATTCACCCTCCAAAACCTTATCTCTCATCAAGCTTTCTTGCTAAGGAGTCTAAAATATATAAATCTAATAGCACGCCCTTTTGCTCCAAGTCTATGTCAACATTTGTATTCCCTTATTCGACATGGATGTCCAGTGAATTGTTTTTTGAAACCACTTTCACCATCTCAATTGACATATATGGGAAGAGAAGATTTGTTTTAGGTAAGATTTTGGGGGACGGTGGGGAACAAAGAAAGGAAGAAGAAAAAGAGAAAGGAAGAAGAAAACGAGAAAGGAAGAATGAAAATAAAAAGTACTAGATGACGTTAGCTTTCCTGGTAGCAGAGTTAGGGTTTCTTTTTTCTTTTTTAATTAGAAGTAAATTAGGTTTTTTGTTTTAAGAATGATGTGTCAATTTTCAATCATTTAGATTAAATTTTTAATGAGGTGGCGTATGGAAGGCAAAAGTAAAGCAGATCATAGCAGAATAAATCAAAGCAGAGGATCCGGATCCGGTTTGCAGAGAGTGAAAGAGGAGGTTGGGTTGAGGTTTCATTTTAATTTTTTTAAAAGATAATTCTAGTTTTATACTTTAGAATTTTATTCTATTTTTTAAATGATATTCTTTTAGATGATTAAAAAAAATACTTATGAAAAATAATATACATACTAATTTTTTTTTGAAACTCACATATTGATTACATAATGTTGTATTAAAAAAATAATGCATTTTAATTAAAGTTACAAATTCTTTGTTTTTGTTATTATCGAATTGTTCTACCAGACACATTTCCACTGTTTTTATTTTCTGAAAATGTTTTCCAATTAATCTACCAGACGCATTTTCGAATCTTGAAAATGCAAATTCGTTTTCTTATTTTCATTCTCAGAGAATATTCTTAGAAAACATTCTTTGAAAACGTTATCGAACGGGCCCTAGGTGTTTTCATCACCATTGGTTTTCCTTTCATTTGCAACTTCATGATATGTGAAATATTGGACCAGTGTTCATCTACTTTTCTGTTTCTGATTACATGTAGAGTCAAATGGCAATTAAGATATTTAAAAATACGAAGTCATTTGGTTTCCCGGTAGATGCTGCGACTTATCATGCATCTTAGGAAACTGCTACCCTTTATGTATGTGATCGAAAAGTGTAATTTTTCCAGCTCTTGATGTGCAAACTAGTCACATTTTAGTTCTGCTTTGTTTACATAAAAACCCCTTCCTTCATCCTTCATCGTGCTTTATTTATTTATTTATTTCTGACTAGAGTATTTGCAATATATGAATGCTTGCGTGACCACATTTTTGGATGAAATAAGAACTCTTACAAGAAGAGAATTTTTTTGTTGTCCTCATAAGTTTCATTTATGGAAAGTTCAGATGTTTATAAAGATATTTAAATGAAGACAATTAGTGAATTCATTTTTTAAAACGAAAAAGAAAACAAAAGGAAAGTTACATTTTTGTCTTCTCTGAAAATACAAGTAATTTAATTAAAGATGATAACTTTGACTTTGAGGAAGGAAGGGGAGAGGGTGAGAGGCACAGAAGAGGTCTTGATGAGGGTGTTAAATAGCTAGTGCAACTAACTAATGTTAAATACCTAGTGTATTAGATTTGTATTAGGTGATGCTTGTATATTTAAAAGGTGACATCGTGCTGCAGCTCTCTAAACAAGATCAACTGCCCCTAGGGGGAGGGAGGAGGCATGTTTTGTTAATTTAACAGAAAAAGCACAAAAAAGCATTGATATTTTCTTTATGCTTTTATTCTTTCGCAAGTTTACTTTGACCGCTATCTTCCGTTGTTATTGTACTTTTGTTATGGTTCAAATCAGTGATGCCGGTGCGGTATGAATCCGCAAGGGTGAGTTGCTCTCCTTTGGGGAGGGAAAGAAGGGTGCTACTGGCAAATTCTTTAAATATTCTCTTCCGATTCGCATCTAGGGGTTGACATGTAAAAGTTCACAATTTTTTTAGACAAAACTAAGCTCGTAAAAATAAAACGATATTTTTATCATTCACAATTTATGGAATAAACAACATTACAAATTATAGTTATTCACGATGAGTTTTTATATTTTTGCATGAAAACGATAATTGGATTAACAAGACGAATGTTTACATCTCTCAATTTAAAACAACCAAACTATCACTCATTCATTAACCAAAATACAACCAAAAGATGAATAAAGATGGGAATTAACCTCATTCTTGGCAGATCAATCTGAATTTAATTCATAAATATCAACCATCATGGCAAAATACAAACTGCTTTCACAACACGACTCCAATTTCAAAACCCATAAGGAAATTTGAGAGTTACAATTACCTAAATTCATCATATGTATAACTGAGTGTCACTTGTATGACCAAAGCCAGGATGCCTAATCAGATTCTTCTTTTAATCACTGCATATCCATGAAAGAAAAATAAGAAACAAAACCGAATGTTATTATCATGTGAACATACCAACAACAAAAAAAGAACCAAGGGGTCATCATCTAAGACATACATACCACTTTGTTGGTGAGCTGCTGTTGCACAATCACAATACCCAATCTCCATGATCATCTGAAAAAGAAGAAAATGAACAAGCTGAGGTTGGTTGCCATTTGAATGAAAGTGTCAATGCAAAAGAAAGAAATTAGTTAGAAAAACGCACCAGAATATGAATAACTCTGGGATGTGAGCAATCTTGGACCAGTCCTCACCTGTTTCTTTCTGGCATCTTTGCTTTAAGATGGGGCAATCCTTAATTAACAAAAAATTTAATGAGGCGAGGCAACGAAGCCCTTCTGGGAGTGATGCCAAATTAGGGCAATCCTCTATCAAAAGAAACTGAAGTGTTTTGAGGTTGCCCATCCCTTCTGGTAGTGAGGTCAATTTTGGCCAATTCCGAATTTGCAGTTCCCTTAAGGAGATGAGGCATCGAAACCATTCTGGTAGTGATGCCAATTTAGGACAATTTGAAATCTCCAGTCTCTGTAAGGAGATGAGGCGACCCATCCCTTGATCTGGTAGTGATACCAAATTAGGGCAAGATAGAATTTTAAGCTCCTGAAGTAATGTGAGGTTTCCAATCCATTCTTCTGGCACATATTCTATATCCTCAACGCTAAAAATAATCAGAGATTTTATTTTGGAAAGAACAAAGGAGGAGGGAAGGACCTTCCAGCTGCTTTCCACTAAGCCCAGTATATCAAGATTTGGGTACAACGGCATGGAAGTTAGGTTAGGACAATTCCATATAGATAAAGCAGAAAGACAAGGAAATGAAGAAGCTGAAGCTGAAGCTGTTTCATTCCTCCACCATCCCTTGAGATTAGGGCAATGACTTAGACGAAGACTCTCTAAGGAGGGAAAGAAGGTCGTCGATGGAGAAGCAGCTGACATCATCTCATCACTGGCAAAGTCTTTAACCATGTCTTCTGATATGTGCTCCAAATTCCTTAACCCGGAAACCTCAAGACTCTTAAGAAAAGGTAAATGATCCAACGGTGGAAGATGTTGGCATCTATAACAGTGAGACAATATGAGATTAACAATATTTGTGAGAGAATGAAACCAACTCGCAAACCTCCCACCCGGGTACCCGTCCACAACTAACTGTTTTAGACTTGAATGGGGCTGCAGCGCTTCCATTGACTTAATAATTACATCACTCTCCTCCTCAACCGCATCACTATTTTCTCTTTCGATGCTCATCCAATGTAAAGTCAACAAATAGAGATGTCGCTTCTCCTTCAAAACTGCACCATCATAATTCAATTCTGACACCATATCTTGCTCGCACCTCAAATTTCTGATCTCCAACTCTCCTCTTAAATTCTTCAGCTTCCCCAACTCACTGAGCCCTGCATTGTCCCTCAACATGGAATTATTTTTGCTCAAAACAAATCTACTCAAAGTACGAAGACAAGTCAAATCACCCAATCCAGGAGGAATTCGAGCCAATTTATTACAACCTTTCATAATGAGATGCCTCAAGTTGATCAATTTCTTGATATCTCTAGGCAATTCCACAAGAGACTCACATCTTGATAGATCTAGTGTTTCCAAGTTTTGAAGTTTGACTATCCAATTTGGAAGTCTCTCAATGGGATTAACACTAAGATCAAGATATCTTAAATGTTTCATTTTCCTAAGACATGTTGGCAATTTTGTAATTCCCAATTTATTCAAACTCAACATACGCAATGACTTAAAATTTGAAGCAATTGTAGCACAAAATGACTTATGGAATGACTTCCCTGAATCCCAGTCTTGGCTCAGGAAAAGAAAAGTCCTTAGCTTATTTGATTCCAGCAAGGATGTTGGTATTTTCCATTTCGACAAATCAACATCAAAATTGAAAGATACATGAAGAAGACGTTTTGCATCAAAATCAGTCTTATTGCGATCTATTTTTGTACTTCCCACCCCTGCCACTTTAACAGCAAGTTCATTCATGAGATCATGCATTTTACAGCTTTTTATTATACCAAACTCATCTTTTTCTTCTTCTTGGAAAAAAGATCTCCAAACTAGTTCATTATAATATTCATAACCAACATCTTCCAAGCACTCATTAGGATTTGAAGACTTAACGAACCCTTGTGCCACCCACAGCTTAATTAAATTCTCTACGGGAATCTCATCATCAGGCGGGAACAAACTACAATAAGCAAAACAATGTTTCAAATGTGATGGGAGAACATCATAACTCAGCTGAAGTGTTGGTAAAATATCATTTTCTTCTTGCCTTAGTGTTGAAAGCTTGTTATTCTTGAATTTCAACCATTTAGTTTCTTGATGTTCGGAGTACAACATCCTTCCTATGGTCCTTATAGCAAGCGGAACCCCCTTACATTTTCTAGCAATCTCCTCCCCAAGGGCCTTAATGGTTGAACTCGTTGGCTCTTTTCCATCTTGGAATGCCATTTTCTTAAACAAATACCAAGACTGCTCTTCACTTAAACCCCTTAAGTTATATGGTTTAGATGTGTCTGTTATTTTTGCAACTTTTTCACTACGAGTGGTTATTAGTATTTTACTACCTCTTGCACCACCCATCAACAAGTCTTTCAAGGCAAGCCATTTTTCACGATTATCATTCCACACATCGTCTAACACAAGGAGGTATCTCTTCCCATCGATCTTCTTCCTAAGCTCGTTTTGCAACTGATCCATGTCAAGGTTATCCGCTTTTAGGATATTCTTAACAAGAACATCCAACTGAAATGAATTGGAGACACACGTCCACATTTTAGGCTCAAAATGCTTTTGAACCTCCTCATCTTTGAAGACGAGTTGGGCAAGTGCAGTTTTTCCCATTCCTCCAAATCCCACAATGGAAATGGTGGACACATTCTCTGTATTCTCTGTAGAGATGGGATCCAAATCCAACAAAAGTTGAATAATTGCTCTTTGATCTTCATCTCTCCCTATTATATTATCCTCGCGGACAAATGAGTGGGCGACCCTCTCTTTTATAACAAATCGTGCATCTTCGTGGTTCA
Source organism: Prunus campanulata (assembly GCA_034190965.1). Classification (NCBI taxonomy): domain Eukaryota; kingdom Viridiplantae; phylum Streptophyta; class Magnoliopsida; order Rosales; family Rosaceae; genus Prunus; species Prunus campanulata. The sequence continues at coordinate 1,877,493 of CM067209.1, forward strand.
CTTCTAATTGAACAAACATTCTGTTGGAGACAATCACATGCAGCCTCTGGTTGATATTTTTAATCTTATGACCCATCTTCAGCCCAAAAACAAGCTGGTTTGAGCTAGAGAAGAAGATGCGTACCTGCTTTGACACTTTATTATTTCCAGGCACCATTTGTCTCCACTGAGCTTCAGTATAAAACTCATCGAGCACGTCATCAGCTTCATAAACTGCATCTTCTACGCTTTGGAGCCACTCTTTGACTGCTTCATTGTTGGCTTGCTTTTGCTCAGCATCAAGAAGAACAGCTCGGAGTTGGGAAACTACAAGCTTAAGCTTTTGGAGCTCATCGTTGACACCCCAAACCAATCCAATCTCTTCAAAAGCACGGGAGCCTAACCTTTCAATGATCCCTTGTGCAACGTTGAAGAGCACTCCTTCTGCCATTGGAGAAAGGAAAAGAGTATTCACTTGGAGAAAGGAAAAGAGTATTCTTGACGAAAGTTGTGGTTTGTTGATAGAGTTATTTGGTGTGGAACAGCAAGTGGAGCAAGATTATTAATAATTGGACAAAGGAAAGAGGAAACATCCAGCAAATCGGGTGGGAAAGCTTTCAATACTTGGTGTAGAACAGCAAGTGGAGCAAGAGTATTAACAATTGTTCAAAGGAAAGAGGAAACATGCATTAAATCACGTGGGAAAGCTTTGAATATTTGGTTGGAACAGCAAGTGGAGCAAGTTGAAGAAATGTTTGACTCAAATATGCTTTCGGTGGTTTTGACATTCTTTTAAGGATTAATTGCAGTTTAGTACCATGTGGTTACACTCTTAAGGCATGTTAGTCCCTGTCTTTTCAATTTTTACAATCGCATACCCCGAACTTGTAAATTTTTTACAATCTGATTCCACCGTTAGGGTTTCAGTCTTTTGTCCCGTTTGTTGTTGATGTGGCACTTATGGGACCTACTTTTTTGGTAGTTTCGAATTCATTCCAAGGGCTTCTTCGCACTTTTATTTTTTTCTCTCCCACCCTCATGCCCTCCAACGCCCTCCAATGCCTAAACCAAAAATCACCAGAAAACGAAAAAAATCTTCCACACTCGCAAATCTTCCACTTGATTTCCTTCATTCACTGGAGAGGATGATGACACAGAGTTGATTGAGAGAAGGCTACGATGAGTTGGGATCCACGACCACCTGGAAAGGACACCCCAAACCAATCCAATCTCTTCAAAAGCACGGGAGCCTAACCTTTCAATGATCCCTTGTGCAATGTTGAAGAGGACTCCTTCTGGCATTGGCGAAAGGAAAAGAGTATTCACTTGGAGAAAGGAAAAGAGTATTCTTGACGAAAGTTGTGGTTTGTTAATAGAGTTATTTGGTGTGGAACAGCAAGTGGAGCAAGATTATTAATAATTGGACAAAGAAAAGAGGAAACGTCCAGCAAATCAGGTGGGAAAGCTTTCATTGACCATTCAGAGGGAGAGAGAGAGAGAGAGAGATAATGGTCTGAAACACGAAAGTCTGAACGCGTTTACATTTATTTATGAAAAGAAGAGGAAAGCTCTGTCTGTGCGTTTGTGTTGAGTTGAGTTGAGTGTGTGGATTATGTGCTTTACATGGCAGCCATCTACTTTCATATTAATCTCTATTTTTATATTAAATTACTAATACTATACAATATCATGTAATGTAATGGTTTTCATATCAATTATTATCTTCTATAGGCATGCCAATTTTTTATTTTTTATTTTCTAAGCATATCAATTTTTATTTATTTATTTAATAGGCTTTTCAAACCAGTTATGTTTAGCATACTTTTACATTATAATTAAGATATCAACTAAGACATAATGTGTGCAATTAATATTTTATATAAAGAAAGATAAAAGATAATACAAAGAATATCAACATTTGGTACAGTGATATTTTCTTTACAACATTTGGTACATAATCGTGCTGCAGCTCTCTAAACAATATCAACTGCCCCTAGGGGGAGGGAGGAGGCATTGATATTTTGTTAATTTAACAGAAAAAGCACAAAAAAGCATTGATATTTTCTTTATGCTTTTATTCTTTTGCAAGTTTGCTTTGACCGCTATCTTCTGTTGTCATTGTACTTTTGTTATGGTTCAAATCAGTGATGCCAGTGCGGTATGAAACCGCAAGGGAGGAGGCATTTTCTCTGCAGCTTAGAATGAGTTGCTCTCCTCTATGGAGGGAAAGAAGGGTGCTACTGGCAAATTCTTTAAATATTTTCTTCCAATCCACATCTAGGGGTTGATGTGTAAAAGTTCACAATTTTTTTAGACAAAAAAACTTGTAAAAATAAATCGATAATTTTATCATTCACAATTTATGGGATAAACAACATTACAAATTATAGTTGTTCACAATGAGTTTTCAAATTTTTGTATGAAAACGATAATTGGATTAATTAACAAGATGAATGTTTACATCTCTCAATTTAAACAATCAAACTATCACTCAATCATTAACTAAAGTACAACCAAAAGATGAGTAATGAAGGGAATTAACCTCATTCTTGGCAGATATCTGAATTTAATTCATATCATGACAAAATACAAACTGCTTTCACAAGACGACACGAATTTGAAAGCCATAAGGAAATTTGAGAGTTACAATTACCTAAATTCATCACATGTACAACTGAGTCACTTGTATGACCAAAGTCTTATTTATAGTTTATAAGACTTGAGGGTACAATCTGGTTTGGAATAGGAAACAAAATAAAACAAAAAATAAATAAAAAAAACATGAAATCAGAAGGGAGGAACGTTGCTCGACATTGCAGCACAAGATACCTTAAAGCTCTCTCAACTGCTGAAGTGCCCCACAAGACTTGAGCACACTTTGAACCACACTCTTCCGGCACAGAAAATGATATATTGCACGCAAACCAGACATAAGGATATAATATGTGAAACAAAAATCACATGCACATCATATATAATGGAACATTATCTATCTGTTTGTGTATATACGCCTAAATGTAGTAGCTCAAAGGTCAAGTCAATCTTATGATCAATACCCAGTTGCATTAACAACGAACATAAATTTGAATGATGGCTATTGGCTTTCTTCACTCCATCGATCTGTTTCTTCTTCTCTTCACTGCATATGTATGAAAGTAACTAGATCGAAAGTAAACCAATGTTAGTACCATCTGAGAAATTTTTTTGAGAATTGAATAATTGAAAATTGTTTGTTTGATCGGTGGAAATATATAACAATTGCATATGATGAAGTAGTTGCTAAAATATGAATATGGGTTTGAATAATTTAGGTTCTTATTTTATTCTTCTCCATAAGGAGGTATATATAAGAGTTTACATAAGTGCTTTACAAGGAATTAGATCCAGTAAAGGATTAGGAAAGTATATCCTAATTATACAATGATTTGACAACTATATAAAATAGGAAAGTAAATCTCTTAATTAACCAAGGAAATAAATCTATTAAATAGGAAAGTAAATCCCTTAATTAATCAAGGAAATAAATCTATAAAATAGGAAAGTAAATCCCCTAATTAATCAAGGAAATAAATCTCCTTGATTAATTAGGAGACTCACTTCAACACTCCTCCTCAAGTTGGTGCATATACGTCACAAATGCCCAACTTGGTAAGTGAGTCATGAAATTCGTTGCACCCAAGTCGATAATCCATGCAATTCAGGTAGAGTCTTTGGCGACCGGTCGTTTGCTTCGAGCGTCTGGTCGCTTGCTTCGGGCGACCGGTCGCTTGCTTCGGGCGACCGGTCGCTTGCTTCGGGCGACCGGTCGCTTGCTTAAGGCGACCGGTCGTTTTGAGTCTGCAACAAGAGAAGTAAAAAGTGATATGAGAATGTGAGGGATTTTGATTTGAGGAATTTGATTTGAGGAATTTGATGTAGGAATTGGATTTGGATTCGGATTCGGATTCAGGTTGGAAGGTTGAGATTCGGATTCGGATTTGGATTTGGATTCTAATTCAGGTTGGAAGGTTCGGATTCGGATTCGAATTCGGATTTGGATTCAGATTCAGGTTGGAAGGTTGGGATTCGGATTCGGATTTGGATTTGGATTTGGATTTGAATATGAGAAAGTGGATTCGGTGGTTTTGGAAACGATATCCATGGCAGCGGAAGGATTTAAGAATAAGAGAAAAAAGGTGTGTTTAGGGTTTCGAGATTCAGGATTCAGGATTCAGAGTGTGTTTAGGGTTTCGGGATTCAGGATTCAGAGTGTGTTTAGGGTTTCGGGATTCAGGATTCAGGATTCAGAATTCAGGATTCAGGATTCAGGATTCAGAGTGTGTTTAGGGTTTCGGGATTCAGGATTCAGAATTCAGGATTCAGAATTCAGGATTCAGGATTCAGAGTGTGTTTAGGGTTTCGGGATTCAGGATTCAGGATTCAGAATTCAGGATTCAGGATTCAGAGTGTGTTTAGGGTTTCGGGATTCAGGATTCAGGATTTAGAGTTTCAGGATTCAGGGTTTCGGGATTCAGGATTCAGGATTCAGGATTCAGAGTTTCAGGATTCAGGGTTTCGGGATTCAGGATTCAGGATTCAGAGTTTCAGGATTCAGGGTTTCGGGATTCAGGATTCAGGATATGGGTTCGTGTTTCAAGGAATTCGATACGAGGGATTCGGGTTTAGATCTGAATCTGAAACAAGGAATTTGGTTTAGGATACGAGGATATGATACGAGGATATGAGGAATACGATACGAGGAATGTAAAGAACACAGAAACCCTGTGGACACGGCTAAAGGACACAGAAACCCTGTGAACACGGCTAAAGGACACAGAAACCCTGTGAACACGGCTTAAGAACACAGAAACCCTGTGAACACGGCTAAAGGACACAGAAACCCTGTGAACACGGCTAAAGGACACAGAAACCCTGTGAACACGGCTTAAGAACACAGAAACTTCTCTTCAATTCTTTTCTCCCCCTGAAGAGAAGGGTATGTCGGAGTCAAGAAAAAGGCAAAATCTCCATGATAATGAGAAATAGATCATTTTTCACTCCCCCTCCCCCCCTTGAAGAGGAGGGGAGGAGAAAATTTGATATGAGAATTTAGAGACAACCGAGGATCGATTGCTTTGATACCATGCTAAAATATGAATATGGGTTTGAATAATTTAGGTTCTTATTTTATTCTTCTCCATAAGGAGGTATATATAAGAGTTTACATAAGTGCTTTACAAGGAATTAGATCCAGTAAAGGATTAGGAAAGTATATCCTAATTATACAATGATTTGACAACTATATAAAATAGGAAAGTAAATCTCTTAATTAACCAAGGAAATAAATCTATTAAATAGGAAAGTAAATCCCTTAATTAATCAAGGAAATAAATCTATAAAATAGGAAAGTAAATCCCCTAATTAATCAAGGAAATAAATCTCCTTGATTAATTAGGAGACTCACTTCAACAGTAGTTACCTATTATTCTTTTCCTAGTTCTTCAGAAGCCGTAACGCCATCTAAGCGCTTAAAGAAAACTTGGTCATGTCCGTTTCAGTATTTTATTTATGCTCATGAATACGGTTCAAGTGAACTTCAATTCTCCTCATGCACCCCATTCAAGGGAACTTCATTTCTCACACGGGACCTGAAAAGACAAGGAAGAAGGGAGAGTTAGCTGGGAATTTATTTCTTTAGAAAAGGACTAAGAAACAGAGATGTACAAACCCAAAAAATCTGCCCTCTTTGTTTTTGGTTTTCTGTATAAAGGAATAGTATCCAATTTCGAACTGGCTTAAAACGGTGAGGCGGCACATCCATTTGGGCAGTGATGCTGAACTCTGAATTGAAAGCCATCGAAGTTATGTGAGGTTCTCTGTCTCTTCTGGAAGGTAATGCCAAACTAAAGGAATACTCAATTTCCAATTGATACAGAGTAGAACCTAGTGTCACTGTCTGACATCTTCAATTCCAAGATGACAAAGCACTACTCTCTCCACCCAGCCATCTCGCTACACTGCATGTTCAAACACCAACAAAAACTTATTCAAAGTATAAACCAGCACAGGAAATGATAATGCATGCAAAGAAGACAGAAGGATATGATGTGGTAAATGAGTATCAAAGACCACATTCAACAGAAAGAGTATGACATCCTACCAACAATGTCCATAACCAAAGAAACAAAGAACACAATTAACTTCATTCCTGGTAGATCAATCTGAATTTCATTCATAAATACCAAAAGCGGCGTACGCCTTTCTTCAAGGCTTACGCATCCCCTTAGAGGCGTAAGCCTTTTAGGAAGAAGATGAGTCAGAAAAATAATGTCGTTTGGCCTGGAATATGAAAACACAACATTAAAAAAAAAAAAAACATTTTTGGCATCTTTGAGGTGATTTTCTAGTGTTTTCTCCAGCAAGATAGTGGCTAGAACCACAGTTACCGAAATCGAGATGGAGTGGGAGAGCCATGGAGAGAGAGAGAGAGAGAGCCATAGAGAGCCATGGGAGCTTTGAAATTGGGTCAGAAGTGGGAGAAATTATACAATACACGTGGTAGTACTGTACTATTGTATAATTTCTCAAAGTAATCCCCTCTATCAAAAACAAAAATTCATGATTTTCCTTTACTAGCACCCAAGTAATTGGGGCAAGGGTAATTTCAATTAAATTTAAAGAAAGGAAACAGATAGAGTCACTGATGACCCATTTTTTGGGTTAATTCTTCATCAGCTTTGTGAAGAAGCAACATGACTGCTTTTCATAGCATTAAAAGACACCAATTTCAAAAGCCATAAGGAAATCTGAGAGTTAGAATTACCTAAATTCATCACATATACAACTGAGTCACTTGTATGATCAAAGCCAGGATGCCTAATCAGTTTCTTCTTTTAATCACTACATATCCATGAAAGAAAAATAAGAAACAAAACCGAATGTTATTATCATGTCAACATACCAACAACAAAACAATGTTAGGATCAAGGGCTCATCATCTAATACATACATACCACTTTCTTGGTGACCTGTTCTTGCACAATCACAATCAAGCCATAAGAGTTTTTAATGGGGACCCAATCTCCACTGACCCAACCCTTAATAAGAATAGTCTTCAGAATCAGCTGAAAAAGAAAAATGAACAAGTTGAGGTTGGTTGCCATTTGAATGAAAGTGTGAATGCAAAAGAAAGAAATTAGTTAGAAAAACGCACCAATGCTTATCTCTGGGATGTGAGCAATCTTGGACCAGTCCTCACCTGTTTCTTTCTGGCATCTTTGTTTTAAGATGGGGCAATCCTTAATTCTCAACTTTTTTAATGAGGCGAGGCAACGAAGCCCTTCTGGGAGTGATGCCAAATTAGGGCAATCCGATATCGAAAGCAACTGAAGTGATTTGAGGTTGCCCATCCCTTCTGGTAGTGATGCCAATTTCGGGCAATTCTGAATTCTCAGTTCCTGTAAGGAGATGAGGCATCGAAACCCTTCTGGGAGTGATGCCAAATTAGGCCAATCTTCAATTTCAAGCTCCTGGAGTAATGTGAGGTTGCCGATCCATTCTGGTAGAGATGCCAAATTAGGAAAATCGCTAATTTGGAGGTGCTGGAGTAATGTGAGGTTGCCGATCCTTTCTGGTAGTGATGCCAAATTAGGACACCTGCGAATTTCGAGGCACTGGAGTAATGTGAGGTTGCCGATCCCTTCTGGTAGTGATGCCAATTTAGGACAATATGAAATATGCAGTCTCTGTAAGGAGATGAGGCGACCCATCCCTTGATCTGGTAATGATACCAAATTAGGGCAATCTTCAATTTCAAGCTCCTCAAGTAATGTGAGGTTACCAATCCCTTCTTCTGGCACATATTCTATATCCTCAGCCCTCCTAATATCCAGAGATTTTAATTTGGAAGAGGGAACAAAGGAGAAGGGAAGGACCTTCCAGCTGCTTCTCACTAACTTCAGTGTATCAAGATTTGGGTATAGCGGCATGGAAGTTAGGTTAGGACAATTCAATATATATAAAGTAGAAAGACAAGGAAATGAAGAAGCTGAAGCTGTTTCATTCCTCCACCATCCCTTCAGATTAGGGCAATCACTTAGCCAAAGACTCTCTAAGGAGGGAAAGAACGTCGTCGATGGAGAAGCAGCTGACATCATCATCATCTCATCACTGGCAAAGTCTTCTGCTGATATGTGCTCCAAATTCCTTAACCCGGAAAGCTTAAGACTCTTAGGCCCCGTTTGGTTTACGGAATGGATTTGAGGGGAAATCAATTCCCATGTCATTTCCCAAGGAATGGGAATGAAAGATTCCTTTCTCACGTTTGGTAATGTTAGGAAAGTAATCGGGAGATTTCACTTTGTTTCCTTTCCCATGTTTGTTTTAAGTAGGAATGGAAAACAAAATTTGTATAATTTTCCAATTATACCCATATTAAATCAAATAAAAAAAGAATGCATTTAATGATACGTTGTAATTATAAATTGTTCATAGGGACAAAATAGTCATGAAAATTGTGCATTGAATGTTGGCACATTTTCCCAAACTTTCCCATGAGGAGGGACAACAAAACCCAAGTTAAGAGGGGGGCATCACTTTCCCCTGTACTTTCCCATGTGCCAGGAATCCGTTTCCCATTCCCGGACTTACCAAACATGGGAAAGCAATTGAATTCCCATTCCCATGCCTCCTTTCCCATGAACCAAACGGCCCCTTAAGAAAAGGTAAACGATCCAACGGTGGAAGATGTTGGCATCTATCACAGTCAGACAATTCGAGATTAACAATATTTGTGAGAGAACGAAACCAACTCGCAAACCTGGCACCCGGGTATCCGTCCACGACTAACTTTTTTAGACTTGAATGGGGCTGCAGTGCTTCCATTAACTTAATAATTACATCACTCTCGTCCTCAACCGCATCACTATTTACTCTTTCAACGCGCATCCAATGTAAAGTCAACGAATAGAGATGTCGTTTCTCCTTCAAAACTGCACTATCATAATTCAATTCTGACACCATATCTTTATTGTACCTCAAATTTATGATCTTCAACTCTCCTCTTAAATCCTTTACCTTCCCAAACTCACTAAGCCCTGCACTGTCCCTCAACATGGAATTGTTTTTGCTTAAAACAAATCTACTCAAAGTACGAAGACAAGTCAATTCACCCAATCCACGAGGAATCCGAGCCAATTTACCACAATTTTCCAAAATGAGATGCCTCAAGTTGATCAATTTCTTAATATCTCTAGGCAATTCCACAAGAAAGGAACACCATTTGACATCTAGTGTTTGCAAATTTTGAAGTTTGACTATCCAATTTGGAAGTCTCTCAATGGGATTAATACTAAGATCAAGATATCTTAAATGTTTCATTTTCCTAAGACATTTTGGCAATTTTGTAATTTTCAATTCATTCAAACTCAACATACGCAATGACTTAAAATTTGAAGCAATTATAGCACAAAATGACTTATGTAATGTCTTCTCCCCCCATGGTCTTAGGAAAAGAAAAGTCCTTAGCTTATTTGATTCCAGCAAGGATGTTTGTAATTTCCATTCCATGAACAAAGCAACAATATCAAAATCGAAAGATACATGAAGAAGACGTTTTGCATCAAAATCTGTCTCATTGCCATCTATTCTGCTTCCCTCCCCTGCCACTTTAACAGCAAGTTCATTCATGAGATCATGCATTTTACAGCTTTTTATTATACCAAACTCATCTTTTTCTTCTTCTTGGAAAAAAGATCTCCAAACTAGTTCGTTATAATATTCATAACCAACATCTTCCAAGCACTCATTAGGATTTGCAGACTTAACGAACCCTTGTGCCACCCACAGCTTAATTAATTTCTCAACGGGAATCTCATAATCAGGCGGGAACAAACTACAATAAGCAAAACAATGTTTCAAATGTGATGGGAGAACGCCATAACTCAGCCTAAGTGTTGGTATAATAACATCTTCTTCTTGACTTATTGTTGTAAGCTTGTTACTCTTGAAAGCCAACCACTCAGTTTCTTGATGTTTAGAGTACAACATCCGTCCTATGGTCCTTATAGTAAGAGGAACCCCCTGACATTTTCTAGCAATCTCCTCCCCAATGGCCTTAATTGTTGAACTCTCTGGCTCTTTTCCCTCTTTGAACGCCATTTTCTTAAATAAAAACCAGGACTGCTCTTCATTCAAGCCCCTTAAGTTATATGGTTCAGCTATATCTGCTATATTTGCAACTTTTTTACTACGAGTAGTTATTAGTATTTTACTACCTCTTGCACCACCCATCAATAAGTCTTTCAAGTCGTCCCATTTTCCATGATCTTCATTCCACACATCGTCTAACATAAGGAGGTATTTCTTCCCATCTATTATTTTCCTCAGTTCTTTTTGCAACTGATCAATCTCAAGGCTTTTGGCTATGTCATTAGTTGCAGATTGAATGATTTTCTTAACAAGTATATCCAACTCAAACACATTGGAGACACATATCCACATTTTCAGCTCAAAGTGATTTTGAACCACCTCATCGTTGAAAACTAGTTGGGCAAGTGCAGTTTTTCCCAGTCCTCCAAATCCAACTATGGAAATAGTTGAGACATTTTCAGTAGAGATGGGATCCAAATCCAACAAAAGTTGAATAATTGCTCTTTTATCTTCATCTCTCCCTATTATATTATCCTCCCGGACAAATGAGTGAGTGATCCTCTCTCTTCTTACAAATTCTACATCTTCATGATTCCTTTCTAATTGACCAAATGTTCTATTCGAGGCAATCTCATGAAGTCTCTTGTTAAGATCTTTTATCTTATGACCCATGTTGATACTCAAAATGGTTGGGCCAAGATTGAGTCCAACTTAGTGATGAGGTGTGATAAATGATGGGTGAAGGTGTGGACCTTCAGCATGTATGTGAGGACTTGGCCAAACGATAAATATACAAAAGACAAGATATACGTGGTTCACCCTTAATGAATGGGCTACGTCCACGGAGAAGATGTTCTCATTATGATATTGTTTACATTTGTACAAGGGGATTAGACCCAAAGATAAATGGAAGAAAGCCTAGGGCCTAAGGTACAAAGCTAGGAATCTGAAGCCTAGAGGTCAAGTCCCCGAGTCCGGAGACCTAGGACCCGAAGGCCAGGCTAGCAGGGGAGTCCTGAAGAGAGAGCCCAGCCTAGGATAGGATAGCATCGGATCCGATCGGATCCCTTTCCAAGAGGGAAGCAGTCTTCTTTTATAGGTGAGGGGGAGTCTCCACCTCTTGTAGTCTTCCAATGTGGGACTCTTGACATTGCCCCTAATGGTAACTTGTGGTAAGGCTTCTTTAACGAAGGTGATGACCTCTCTAAGCATGGCATGTGGCTAATCTTGCTTAGCTAGTTGCTCGGTTAGTTACGGTGTCAACAGTAGTCCCCCAAGTTGGCGAGTAAGAAGGTACTTCTTGCTTGGGGATTTGTAATCTTAAGTGCACTGGCCGAGCAACACCGTAGTTCGTCCTTCAAGTCGTATAGTGCACTATCCCCAGTCCCCCAAGTCCCCGTGTAAGAAGGACTTTGGAGGGAGAGAAGTTGCAACAAAAACCTAAGTGGTTTGGAGGGAGAGAAGGTTTTCGAAATGCACAAGCTTGCATGTTGCAAGGCAATGTGCCTAGGCACGGGGGTGCGAAGGTATAAAGCTTGCATGTCGCAAGAGGAAGTGGCTAGGCACGAGGGTGCCGAAGGCATAAGACTTGCATGTCGCAATCTAAAATGCCAAAGGGCACGGGTGCCGAAGGTGCCAAGCTTGCATGTCGCAAAGCGATGTGGCTAGGCACGAGGGTGCCAAAGGCATAAGACTTGCATGTCACAATCTAAAATGCCGGAGGGCACGGGGTGCCGAAGGTGCCAAGCCTTGCATGTCGCAAAGCGATGTGGCTAGGCACGAGGGTGCCGAAGGCATAAGATTTGCATGTCGCAATCTAAAATGCCGAAGGGCACGGGGTGCCAAAGGTGCCAAGCTTACATGTCGCAAGACGATGTGGCTAGGCACGAGGGTGCCGAAGGCATAAGACTTGCATGTCACAATCTAAAATGCCGGAGAGCATGGGGTGCCAAAGGTTCCAAGCTTGCATGTTGCAAGACGATGTGGCTAGGCACGAGGGTGCCGAAGGCATAAGACTTGCATGTCACAATCTAAAATGCTGGAGGGCACGGGGTGCCATAGGTGCCAAGCTTGCATGTCGCAAGAGGAAGTGGTTAGGCACGATGGTGCCAAAGGCATAAGATTTGCATGTCGCAATCTAAAATGCGCCGAAGGGCACGGGGTGCCGAAGGTGCCACAAAGCTTGCATAAGACTTGCGTGTTGCAAGGAAAATTGTCAGAGCATGAAATTTGGTAAGAGATTTGTACCTGGGCCCTTGAAGATTCAGCAAAAGGTTTGTACCTGGGCCTCTGTAGCTTCGGCACGGCTTTGAAGCTTCAGCAAGCAATTTTTGGGCCCTTGGCACGTACAACCCGGGTCCTTCCGTTCGGCAGGGAGGCTGAGTCACGGCCTTGGCTTGTGCGTCCTTGGTAATCAAGTGATGGGTTTAGAACATAGGGATGTGGGTCCAGAAAGGTGGGCTGGAGCCTTGAAGAACAAAGTGTGGGCAAGAGACTTGGGATAATTTATGAAGATTGCGTGTGGGCTAATCCTTCGGCATGTGCTCGAGGGCTCGGCCTTTAAAGCTTTGGAAAGATACTAGGTTGAGCCTTGGAGGTTTGTGGAGAGTTCCTGGGAGCTGGGCCTGAAAGCTTTAGTAGGTCCTTGATCTTGAGCCCATGCCTTGCCATTTAGCAAATATTTTTTTTTTAGGGGCTGGGTCAGTCAAAAATTGGAAAGTCCCTCATTCACCTTCTGCATGCTCCTTGCCGTTCGGCAAGGAAGCTAGGCTCCAAAATTTATTTATTTATTTTTTTGAAGGGCTAGGTCAGCCTTTGGAGCTAGGTTAGCAAAAAGGAGCTAGGTGAGCCAAAAAGGGGCTAGGTCAGCGAAAAGGGGCTAGGTCATATTTTGGACCTAGTGCTCCGATCTACTCTTCCTAACCCTTGCCGAACGGCAAGGGTGGATCGGAAAGATTTTGAGGCCCTCTTTGGGTTTTGGCAAGATCCAAGAAGGGACAACATTTTTTAGGGGGCTGGGGCCCGTGAGTTTGGGCTTTTGGGATTTTTGCAAGAGTGAATAAGGGGCTTAGGGTTTTTAGAAAGGGTTATAAATTCCTTTCTATATTTGAAAGGACTAAGGGCTAGTTTGGCATTGCTGTGCTTTTAAAAAAAGCTGCTTCTGCTGTGCTGTGAGAATAATCATTTGTGAAAAAAATCAGGTGTTTGGTAAACTATATTTAAAAAAGTGCTGTGAGTAATCAAAGTGTTTGGTAAATTTTGATTAGAAGTGCTTTCAGTGTGTACAATGACCAAAAAAGACATGAATCATGATGATGAAATTATTTGTTGTTGTCTTATTTCTTTTTCTAATTTTTTTCTTTTAAAAAACTTTATGCTACATAATTTTTCTCTTTTTTTAATTTACACTTTTTTTGGGTCAAACTTTTTCGTTTCTCTCTGCATCTCCTTTTTATTTTTGGGAACCCCTTTTTTCCTTCCAGATCACTGCATCTCTTTCTACCGCTCCGTTTTCATCTTCTTCTTCTCTTTCTTCCTGCCGCCTGCTTCTTCTTCTCCTTTCTCTCAACACAATTTTTTTTTTCAAAAATTCTCTTCTCTACTCCTTCTCCTTGTTCTATTTTTCTCTCTCTGGCCAGAGAAGCCGTCCTACTTGCACAGTCGTCATCGTCGTCTATAGTCCATGCTGTGGAGTCTCGTCGTCTGCCATCGGTGCTCTTCTGTCATCGTCGTTGTCACAGCCCACGGTCGGAGGGTGTGGTTGTGGTTGGCTCTTGGGTGGGGTTTGTTGCAGATGACGAATAGAAAAAGGGATGTGAGTTAGAATGAATAGGAAGAGGGCGGGTTGCGAATGAACATAATGAAGAAGAAAAGGGGAGTTTGCAGAATGGAGAAGAAGAGGAGTTTGCATCGCTGGATGTGTACTGGAGGGACAAAGACTGTCTATTTGAAAAATAAACGAGGGCATTATGGGAAAGTCAAAATTTCATTAAAACCACCGGTTAAATTTTTTTATAAGCAGCTTTTAAAAGCTGGGTTATTGCTGCTTTGAAAAAACAGCAATCTTTGACCGCAATTTTTTAAAAAAGCTGCTTCTTGATGTTTACCAAACGCCATGGTGTTGCAAAATTTTTATTAAAGCCACTTTTTTTAAAATTTAAGCGGGGCCAAACGCCACCTAAGGAGGCTGCGGCACTAGCACATAAAGGTCTAGGTCTTGGCTTTTGGTGCGTGTGCTTGGAGCTGGACCATCAGCAAGGCTGGAGCAGGTATCTTCGTGTGCCTTTCCATTTTTGTTTGTCCATGGCCCTTGCCGTTCGGCAAGGGTGGCTTTTGTGTGAATTTTTATTGGAGCTGGCTCCCCCCCCCGCTTTTTTTTTCTAGCTCGGCAAGGGTTGCTTGATCAAATATTGGATGCTGTTTGTAATTCATCATTAATTGTTGATGATGGTTTTGATGTTCAGGAGGTCTTGGTGGAGGATTGGGGCTGAGGAGCCTTGAGGGGCATTTCCGAATCTTGGGCAAGCTTGACTCGGAGTTGGAGCTACTTGTTCGAGTGCCTTGAGCAGTTTCTGAGGTGAGTTGACCTGAGTGCACGGGCTGGGCCTTGCTTCTTATTTTTCCAAGGCTGGGCCTCCAAATCGGAGCTGGGCTCGTGCGTTGGAGCAGGGGTCCTTGGTCTTGAGTACAAGGTGTGGCACTGGCTGAGCTTTCTTGGAGTTAGGCTTTGAGAAGTTGGTAAGTCCTCCCTTTGATCCGTTTTGTACTATTGGCAGGTTCTGGAGCTAGACCACCTTGAATTTTTCGGCAAGAAGTTTGGCCTTGAGACCGTGAGCTGGGCCTTTGGAGCTTGGTCTTGAGTCAAGCCTTGGGGCCGGGCCATTGTGGCTGGGACTGTGACACGGTTCAGAGCTGGGTTCTCCGTTGAGGTGCGTAATGTTTACGAGCCCTCCATTTGTTTCTGCATGCTCCTTGCCGTTCGGCAAGGAGGACTTGGTTTTGGGGTGGGAGCCGAGGTTTGTGATTTTTTTTGGTGTTTGTTTTTTTGGTTTTGGGCTCAAGTCTTGCTTAAGCCAAAATAGGTGGTGAGCTGGAAATTGAAATTTCAATCCTGACCAATGGTTCTTATTGTCTGGCAGATTATATGCAAATAAGAGATTGGAGGCTGGGCACGGGACCTGGGGCTAGGAATTTGGAGCTAGGTCCGTTGAGGTTTGTAGGTTTTTGGAAGCTCCTCCAAAAGTTTTCACGGGCCTTGCCGAACGAAACCTTGATTTGATGTGATGTTGACTTTATTTTTGTTGTAGTTGTTTAGACCTTCGGCAAGGCTGGAGCTAGGTCTTGATTTGGTGACTCGAAAAGGTCTTGGCAAGTGTTTTGTGGGGCCTTGCGCACGGGTTGAATTGAGCTTGAGTTTGTGTTCTTTCGGCAAGGGTCTCGGAGTTAAAGCACCGGTCTCTAGGAGCTGGGTCCTCTCGTCGTGAGCTCGTATAGTTGGGTCCTCAGAGCTGGTCATGTGAGAATTTGGCCAAACTTTGAGGTTGAGCTTGTGAAGATTCGGCAAGGATAGATTGTGGCTGCTGTTCTTCTAAACAAAGTGTGGCAAGGCCTCTGCGAGCGTACCTTCGGTACGGTGGCCTCGTGTTTGGAGGATTTGCCATTCTTTGGTTTTTCCGTGTCGGATCCAAGGGAGGGGGAGATTTTATGAGGACTTGGCCACTTTCAGCCAAGCTGCCGATCGGCAACGATCGTGAAAATTCTCAGTGTCCCTTGGTGGGCTTTCGAAACCTCCTTGGTCTGCAGCAGCTCAATCCTTGCCGTTCAGCAAGGCACATCTGGGACAGATTTTTTTTCTTCGGAAATCCAAGGTATTCGACAAAGGAGCTAGAGCTAAGCCTTCGGCAAAAGGTTCGGTATTGGAGCTGGTCCTGTTTCGGTTGGCAGGTTTTTCGTGAGTCCCCAAATTTCGGCACGGCCAAGGAGTGGGTCTGGGTCGTTGTTGGTAAGGTGAACTTTTGATCCCAGACGTGCCGAAGCCTCCCACCATGAACGAATCGAACAAAATCTCCCACATCTAGCTTGCCGAACGGCAGTCTCTATGCTGAAGGAGACGGGGTTGCGGTAAGGAGTGATGGCCTGGCTGGTGGGTTTGCTTCGGCCAGGAGGAGTTGGAGATTACTCTGAGATGGTCCTGCTTCCAGCGGTGGTGGTGGTGAGATTACTCTTTCGTGACCCTTCACTTATTTTCATGGGTCTTGCCGTTCGGTAAGGCTTGTGTAACAGTTTTCGTGCGCACGGACTGAGACACGGGTCACTTTTAGCTGGGTTGTTGTCGAAGGACGCTTCAGCGAGCTCGAGTTGGCAGCACAGCCCTTGCCGAACGGCAGGATGGCTTGAGAGCGTTTTGGAGGCCTTCTTTTGGGGTGAAGGGGGTTTTCTTTTCGCCCAATAGCTGCTGTGGTTTGGTAAGGATTGCTTAAAAGGGGGGCTAGGACCATCGCGAGCACGCTCCTAGTTGTGGCATGACCCTTGCCGTTCGGCAAGGGTGGATTGGGAAGGTTGCCTTGCTCGAGCTTCGTGAGTTTGAAGCTGGGCTGCGAAGGATCCTTCGGCGAGGTTTCGTGAGTCCCCATTTTTCTCTCTGCACGGCAAGGCTATTTTGATGGGCTTGGGTGTCTTGAGGGATTTCGGCATGGGTGCCTTTTGATTTCCTTGAGTGTCGTTGAATTTGAAGCTGCTGAAGCTAATCTTTTTGCACAGAGAAGACATCTTTATTTTGAAGTTGGGTCTGCTCCTTTGGCCATGCCAAGTGACTTTGACAGATTGGTAAGAGTTATTTCCGATGGTGCCTTGAGTTTGACAGAGTGAGAGCTGTCCTGAGAATTTGTGAAGCTTCCTCGTCTGGTGGTATTTTGCTAGGGATGAACCCATTCTGTTTTGGGTGTCTAGATCAATTTTCATATTTGTCTATCCTTTTCTAGAGGAATACAGTGTGAGCACATGGTTGCTGTTTGGTTTGGCCAATTGGCTTCAGATGGCGTGGTGGCATCCTTGTGTGCATCGGCATGCTGGGCTCCAATTGGGTCTTCTGCCCACATGCATATTAATTACCATATTGGTCCACCAATTGACCGTATGGTTCCGGAGCATAGCACAAGCTTCTGTTATTAGTATACATTAATATTCATACTGTTGGATAAGATTGTGTATGGAATTATTTGAATATTGCATGCTTGTACACAATATTTATATGTAGAAAAGGAATTTTATCCTTTGGAGAGCACGGTGCCGACCCATATTTGTAGAAGTCATGTGGGTATGTCAATATTATAATAAAATATGCACCTCCTAAGAATTAAATAATAATAGGAAGATAAGAAATATTGCACTTATCTCTTGGAAGCCATGCAAGCCATGCAAAGTGACATTCTTGGTGAATTGGAATATCTGGCAACCTTCAAGTTGAAACTCTTCAAAGTGACTGAAAGGTGAGTTGCTTCAGCAAGTACATGTCTTCGGCATATTGGTGCCTTGAGATCTCATGGTGGCTTCGGCACATAAGGTGCTAAAAGATAAGCTCAAAGGGTGATGATTGGAAGGGTGCCGAAGGGCACTGAATGAAGGGAGAGCGACGAAGGCTTTTTGTGTCGGTTCCCACAGACGGCGCCAAACTGTTGATGCTCAAAATGGTTGGGCCAAGATTGAGTCCAACTTAGTGATGAGGTGTGATAGATGATGGGTGAAGGTGTGGACCTTCAGCATGTATGTGAGGACTTGGCCAAACGATAAATATACAAAAGACAAGATATACGTGGTTCACCCTTAATGAATGGGCTACGTCCACGGAGAAGATGTTCTCATTATGATATTGTTTACATTTGTACAAGGGGATTAGACCCAAAGATAAATGGAAGAAAGCCTAGGGCCTAAGGTACAAAGCTAGGAATCTGAAGCCTAGAGGTCAAGTCCCCGAGTCCGGAGACCTAGGACCCGAAGGCCAGGCTAGCAGGGGAGTCCTGAAGAGAGAGCCCAGCCTAGGATAGGATAGCATCGGATCCGATCGGATCCCTTTCCAAGAGGAGAGCAGTCTTCTTTTATAGGTGAGGGGGAGTCTCCACCTCTTGTAGTCTTCCAATGTGGGACTCTTGACATTGCCCCTAATGGTAACTTGTGGCAAGGCTTCTTTAACGAAGGTGATGACCTCTCTAAGCATGGCATGTGGCTAATCTTGCTTAGCTAGTTGCTCGGTTAGTTACGGTGTCAACAACCCATTTTCAGCCCAAAAACAAGCTGATTTGAGCTAGAGAAGAATATGCGTACCTGCTTTGACACGCTATTATTTCCAGGCACCATTTGTCTCCACTGAGCTTCAGTATAAAACTCATCGAGCACGTCATCAGCTTCATAAACTGCATCTTCTACGCTATGGAGCCACTCTTTGACTGCTTCATTGTTGGCTTGCTTTTGCTCAGCATCAAGAAGAACAGCTCGGAGTTGGGAAACTACAAGGTTAAGCTTTTGGAGCTCATCGTTGACACCCCAAACCAATCCAATCTCTTCAAAAGCACGGGAGCCTGACCTTTCAATGATCCCTAGTGCAATGTTGAAGAGGACTCCTTCTGCCATTGCCGTGATTCAGAACAAAAACACAAAGGCGGTGAGGTGAATTAAAGTAGAGACTTGAGGTGTTTTATGTCAACAACAATTCTTTCTTTCTCCTTGTTTATTGTTTCCAAGTGGATGGGTGCTTTCCGTCAACAACAATAATGACTCTTGCTGAGGTTTTGGTTTCATGTCTGTGTATTATGTACTTTACATGGCAATTCCTATAGATGCCAGCTATCTACTTTCATATTAATCTCTATTTTTATATTAAATTACTAATACTCTACAATATCATGTAATATAATGATTTTCATATCAATTATTATCTTCTATAGGCATATCAATTATTATTTTATTTATTTAATAGGCTTTTCTATAGGCATGTGAATGAAAAGACGATAGAGTTCAATACCTAAGTATATATGATTAACTCCATTTGATGAGTATAGATATATACAAATATATATATGTATATTCACTTGGAGAAAGGAAAAGAGTATTCACTTGGAGAAAGGAAAAGAGTATTCTTGCCGAAAGTTGTGGTTTGTTGATAGAGTTATTTGGTCTGGAACAGCAAGTAGAGCAAGAGTATTAATAAGAGGAATGCTAGCAACCTTCTCTTTAACCTTCTCTTTTAGACCTACTCCCTTCTCTTCATGACATGTGTCACTTTCTCTACACTTAAAACAATGTATGTTTTGTAAGCAACTTCCTTAACCAAGGGAGCTGACAAATTCCTTTAGTCATGCCTCTGAACTCGGCTTCTGCACTGGATAAAGCTACTACCTTATGTTTCTTGCTCCTCCATGTCACCAAATTACCTCCCACGAATGTGAGGAAAAGAGACTTGTTGTAAACTCACTATATATACCTCCTTATGGAGAAGAATACAATTAACCTAAAGTATTGAAACTATATTCATATTTTAGGAGAAGAGACTTGTTGTGGCACTGTTAATTAGAATTCTACTTTTCATTAGACGTTTTTACCTTTCTTTGTTTATCAAAAAGAAAGATACATTGAATTAAAAAGCTTAGCTGTATTCTAAAACTTTGTTTATTTTTCTTTTCGATAATTCAGTGTTTCCTTTTTAAATCTGTAGTTCAATGTTCTTTATCTGCTTTCAGTTCCAACTTAAGTTGCTTTACATTACTAATTAATATTAAATAACTTGTTATGAGCTTACAATTAGTTTGTACTGTAAGAGCATCCACAATGGACTCCTTAAACCATCTCTTTAGACAAATTTTAGGGAGGAATTGAAAAAATACCACTCCAATCATACTCCCTATCCACCTCCTAAAATAGAGAAACCTTTAGGAGCTCCTAAATCTGAGGAGAGAGAAAGGACTCCTAGTGGCTCTCTATAATTTAATGTTGCTTTGTTTTATGCATATTTTAAATTTTTAATTAATGCTAACTATTTTTTTATATTATGTTTTATAGAGATGAACCAATTATATTGAATTAAAAAATAATTAGATATTTATGACTCCCTAAATTTGGGAGTATGATTGGAGTTCAAATTTTATAGAGAGCTCCTAAAATATTTTTATGTGTTTTTAGTTAAATTTTAACTAAAAAAATAAAGAGCATGATTATAGATGCTCTAAATTAACCTTTGAAGAGTCTCTTTCACTTTCAAGGACTGTTCTATGGGCCACAACTTTTGAAAACTTTTCCCTCTCCTCACATGGCGATGGGGATGGGGTCGTCTAATGAAAGTGGAATTCTATTAACAGTGCCACAAAAAGTCTTTCCTCATGGGTCATTGTGTTGTGCTGCATGCATGCCAGCTTTTTTTGTCTGTGTTGTAGCCTTTTGAAAGTGCATTCCAACTTGGTTTTGGCACCGCATGGCTAGAGACACTTTACCACGAGTTGAAGTAAAGAATAAATACCTAAATCTTAATTCTCTGTCTGTGGGTCGGATTTGATTCTTGCCACTGGCCTAAGATTGCTCACATCCAAATACCAATTAATACGTTGATATTTATACGTCTAAAGATCAAGATTCAAAGCTTGGTGCTTCCGTTTGCTAACTTGTTCTACTTATCAGAGACCTTGTATTATGAGGCTCAGTGTAGAATACAGGATCCTATCTATGGCTGCGTTGGGGTTATTTCCCAATTACATCAACGAATACAAGATACAGAATGTCAATTAGTTAAAACAAGTGCTGAAATTGCCTCCTCAAGCTCAAGTTGATCAGCAGATTTAAAGTGAATTTCCCACTTAAATTTCTTACAGTAACAAAGCAATGTTGGGCTGACCCAATTTGGTTCTTCCTCCAAAATTCCTTTTTTTTTTTTGGAAAAAAATTCCTTACTTTGTTTGATCGATATTTTTTTGTATTACAAAAAACAAGTATTATTACCAAAATAGTGAAATTGTTGTTTTATTTATGGTTAATTGTGGAGGAATAAAGATGGATAAAGAAGTAATACACTTGTTGTAGAGTGCCTTAGAAGGTTTACTTTTGAAAACAAAGAAGCCGTTGGAAATTAATTGATTCTCTCTAGAGCTAGAGTGATTATAGAATACTATGGTAGTATGGTCACATGGTACATCTTGTACACATGTTATAATATGGGTGGATGACAACATTTATTTTCCTCCGTTTTAGAGAATGGTATCAATAAATATCCACTTATATTCTACCACATGTACAAGATGTACCACGTGGCCGTACTACCATAGTATTCTATAATCACTCTAGCTCTAGAGAGAATCAATTAATTTCCAACGGCTTCTTTGTTTTCAAAGGTAAACCTTCTAAGGCACTCTACAACAAGTGTATTACTTCTTTATCCATCTTTATTCCTCCACAATTAACCATAAATAAAACAACAATTTCACTATTTTGGTAATAATACTTGTTTTTTGTAATACAAAAAAATATCGATCAAACAAAGTAAGGAATTTTTTTCCAAAAAAAAAAAAGGAATTTTGGAGGAAGAACCAAATTGGGTCAGCCCAACATTGCTTTGTTACTGTAAGAAATTTAAGTGGGAAATTCACTTTAAATCTGCTGATCAACTTGAGCTTGAGGAGGCAATTTCAGCACTTGTTTTAACTAATTGACATTCTGTATCTTGTATTCGTTGATGTAATTGGGAAATAACCCCAACGCAGCCATAGATAGGATCCTGTATTCTACACTGAGCCTCATAACACAAGGTCTCTGCTACTTCAGCTCTTAGATTGTTGAAACCAATTGTGTCCCACATCGGAGAGAGGGAAGGAGAAAGAGTACTTTAAATAGAATTACCCCACTCCAACTAATACCGAGGCCTTTTGTTATAAAAATCACACCTGAGGATTGTGCAGATGGTAAAGTGGGGATAATATCGGTGTTGTTGGAGTGGGCCCTCGGCCCGTTAACCTGGAGAGTTTGACAGGGTATCAGAGCCAGGTTGCGGGCCCATACTTGCCACGTGATGGGTGGGTCCCCATTTGGCCCCGCACGATGGGTGAGTTCCCATTTGGCTCCACGTAGGCCAAAGGTGCCACGTGATGGGTGGGTCCCTGTTTGGCCCCCCGGCCGATGTGGGACAACAATGAGTTCCAACACTCCCCCGCACGTGAGACCCCATTTTTATGGGTCACACGTGGAGATCCACATCGGCAACCACGTGGAGCCATGTAGGGACTCACCCATCACGTGGCACCTTTGGCCTACGTGGAACCAAACAGGGACTCACCCATCGCGCGGGGCCAAACGGGGACTCACCCATCACATGGCAGTACGAGCCCGCAACCTGGCTCTGATACCATGTCAAATTTTTTTTTTTTTTTTAATATGTTAGGTTCTTCTTTTATTCCTCTCCAATATGGAGGTATTTATATAAGTACAACCCTAAATAAAATAGGAAATAAATCTAAATTACAATAGAAAATAAATCTAAATTACAATAGGAAATAAATCTTAATTATAATTGGACTAGACAAATAGGTAAGTAACTAAAATCCTAACATAGTAAGGAACCAAAATCCTAACTAAGTAAGGACTCACCAACATAGATGACCTTTTATTCATTTCTTTCTCAAATATAATGTCTTGCTGCCAATGTGCCTTCTCTTCTCCCTCCCACATCGTACTGTCACTCTATCCTTACTGATCTTTTACATTAATTAATTTTCTTTTCTTTTCCAATCTTTGGTTTTTCAGTTGATTAGCAAAAATTGAGTCCAAATCTTTAGATCGTTAGACACCATGATCATGGCATGCTTAACAAGAAGAATTGGATGTCAATGTGGCAGTATCTCAAATTAATCATGTATTGTCATTTGAAAAAGTTAACACTCGTGATATCCTGGTATAAGTAAGTTTTTACCATGCTTAACGCTAGAACGAAAGAGAATTACCCTTGGGATTCTTGGAAGCAACCAAATTCAAAGTAGTTTTCTTAAAATAAAATTTCATAAGACTTGCTTAGAAAATAGAGAAAACACAAACTATTGTATGGATGCAGAAACATCGAAAGGATAGAAAGGTATTGTAGGGTTGGGGGGCATGGCCATTGCTTTTTAAGTATTAAAAATAGTAAATTGTCGAATGGGTAATATTACCTGGAGCATTTTGGCAACATTGGTGGCACCATAGATTCTATGAACAGAAGCAAATCTTTGAGGATCATTGGACGGAAAATAGGGAGAGAGTATGCAATCTGAAGGGCATCTCCTTCTCGAATACTTGCACGCAGCACAACGACCAAAGGGAGTAATTTTGCGCACCACTTTAACTGAAGGTTTACCTTGACTACCATTCTCAACACTTGACTTGTGCACATTGACATAACCATGGTTCTATAAATACAAAGTATAGAGATCAAATGTTGAGAAGAGTGGTGAGGGTACACCTTGGGTTAAAGTGGTGAGCAAAAATATGTCCGCTATATTCATTTTGATCCAAATCTAGAGAATGATGTCAAAATCTCATTCACATATATTTTCTCTATCTTTTTTTGGAAGAAGATCAAATCTTACCTAGATTTTTGGTGTCTTGAGGTATTTGTATTCAGGGCTATGTGTTAGCTCTAGCTAGAGAGATTTCCAACGGCTACTTTTTTCTTTTTGAAATTGAAGACTTATAAGGAAATTTTCTTGCATGGTAATACTAGACTCGTAATTGGGGTTTGGTTTCTCATGTAAATATTTTTTTTCATATCGTAGTCTTCCATTCAGAAAACCAGTACCTTTCTTTTGTTCGACTTGCAACTTTATTTTGATTGGACCAAACCCGCTATTTGTTTATGGAAACTAACCAGAATGAGTTGACTGAATTCATTTCTTTTTATTAGTTTCTTAGTTTTGCCATAGCATGCTGCTTGTGTAATAAGAAAACCAAAAGTCACATAACCGATTATCTGCAGCTCTTCTTTTATCCCTGCACGCATGATATATAATAATTCTCAAATTACAGAAGATATTAAGTAGTGATGGTTAAAGAATATAAGTCCCACATCGAAAATTTGACAAAATAAAATAAAATATATAATAAATGGTCCCACTACTAATATAACTAAGGCATTTTGTGATAAAACCTCACACTTACTTGGCTTTATAGATGGTTAAGTTTGGGACAATATCGGTGTTGTTAGTAGTCTAGTCTCATCTCTCTGAAATTTTGACATGATATAAAGGGTCAAGGTAAGGCAAAGTCAAAGGCAAAGGGCACGACCATATTAACAACGGCGGCAATGACCACAACATCGGAAAGTGAAGCAAGAAAAGGCAACGTCAACGGCGGCAGTAGCGGCCACGGCAATGGCAACGACAACAGTGTTGGCGAGTAGAGTATATCCTATTCTATTTGGGTTTTATTTATTTTTCCTTTTGTATAGATATTATGTAATTAGGATTCCACTTATTTCCTAATTAAACCCTACTAGGGTTTGTAACCTATATTATAAATACCTCCTTTCGGAGAATGAAATATATCTGAAAATATTCTACCCATATTGTTTGACTTGGTATCAGAGCCGACTTTCTGGTGACCTGTGTGTGTTGTGCCCACCCGTGTTCTACTGTGTGCCCTAATTTCTTTTAGGGTTCTTGTGCCTGTGCCCTTGCTGTATTCCGCTGCGTACTCTGTCATGTTTGTGCCGGTGCCTTTGCTGTGTTCCGCTGTGTGCTCTGTTGTGTTCGTGCTTGTCTTCGTGCATCTGCCGTTTTTGTGTCTGTGCTGTGTTCTGTTGTATACTCTGCGTGCTTTGTTGAGTTTCTGCTACAATCATGGGTGATAACTCCATTGTTGCTGCTGCTTCTGTAAATTTGCGTGTTTCTGACTCTATTCCAGGTACTGGCTCCAATACTTGGATAATTGACACTGGTGCTTCTGATCATATGACTTATGATGCTAAATTTTTTGATGAGTTGTCTAGTAACACCCGTGACCCATACATAACTAGTGCTAATGGCTTGCCTTCTCCAATTACTGGCGAGGGCACAATCTCTCTCACTCCAACTCTGTCCTTGTCTCGTGCGTTATTAGTTCCTAATATCCATTGTAACTTGTTATCTGTTGGTCGATTACTTGATACACTTAATGCTTCTGCTACTTTCTATCCTACCCATTGCTCTTTTCAGGATCTCAAGACTCACGAGGTGATTAGGCATTGTAAACGGATAGGGGGGTTATATTATTTGACATTGCCTTCTGCACCAGTTCGTGATCGTGTCGTTAATACTGTTCAAAGTTGCAGTGTCAAAGACAAACAACAAATTTGGTTATGGCATCGTCGCTTGGGACACCCGTCATTTGGCTTCCTTAAACGTCTGTTTCCATCTTTATTTCACTCCTGTGATGAATCCAGTTTTAAGTGTGAGACATGTGTAATGGCCAAGAGCCACCGTACTGTTTTTCCCTTAAGTAATAATAAAGCTGCTTTGCCTTTTGAGTTAGTACATTCTGATGTCTGGGGTCCTGCTCATGTGACTTCTCATGGTTTCCGTTGGTTTGTGATGTTTATTGATGACTGCACTCGCTTAACATGGGTGTATTTGATGAAGAATAAACATGATGTTGCCTCTATTCTTCCTGACTTTTGTGCCATGATGTCTACTCAGTTCCATGCTCGTGTTAAAGTATTTCGCACTGATAATGGCGGTGAATATGTGAATTATACCTTGGCCCAATTCTTTCGTGATCAAGGTATCATTCACCAAACTACCACTCCATTCACACCTCAACAGAATGGTGTGTCTGAAAGGAAGAATCGCCGGTTACTTGAGGTTGCTCGCTCTCTGATGTTGGATATGTCTGTTCCCCGTCATCTTTGGGGACATGGTGTCTTGGCTGCCGCCTACTTGATTAATCGTACTCCTAGTCGGGTTCTTGATTTCAAGACTCCACTTGATGTGTTGTGTGCTCTTACTCCTCCGGTTTCGGTTTCTAAGTTACCTCCGAAGGTGTTTGGGTGTGTTGCGTATGTTCATGTCTACTCCCATCAACGGAGTAAACTTGATCCTTGTGCTCTCCGTTGCGTCTTGATTGGTTATTCTCCTACTCATAAGGGTTATAAGTGTTATCACCCACCTACTCAGAAGGTACATGTCACTTTGGATGTCACATTTCATGAAGAAGTACTCTATTATGTTTCTCCCTCCTCTTCAATTCAGGGGGAGAGGGGGAGTGAATTGAAGAGTTTCGGAGTGGAAAATATGGAAGTTTTTGGACCTGAAGAACAAATTTCTGGCGAACAGGAAGCGACCGGTCGCAAGGAAGACGTGACCGGTCGCGAACGAATCTGTGATGAAAATGACTGGTCGCACATAGGACGCGACCGGTCTCCTGCGTCGACGAAGGACAACAGTACCGATATGAGCGAAGTGACCAGTCGCAGTGAGAAAGCGATCGGTCGCGAACGAATCTGCCCAGGAAACGACCGGTCGCACATAGGAAGCGACCGGTCGCTCGCGTCGACGAGCGACAATAGTACCGATACGAGTAATGCGACCGGTTGCCAGGGAAGCCACGACCGGTTGCCAGATGAAATTTTTGGTGTTTTCGAGCCTCTCTCAGAAGGACATAACAGTGATATTGGCAACTCTCGTACAGATGAAATTGATAATAGACCCCCTTCTGCCCTACCATTGCCTCAATCAAGTTGTGATAATGAGGCACTTTCTAATGATGTGCCTACCTATTCTTTGCCCCCACGTACTACCCGTGGGAAACCTAAAGTGCAATATTCTTCTTATATACATGCCAAGTCTAAATATCTCATTAACCATTATATGTCAACTCATCGTTTATCTAAGTCATATGCATCATATTTGTGTCAATTATCTAGTGTATGTGTGCCAACTAAGTTGCAGGATGCTCTATCTAATCAAAACTGGGTAGATGCAATGCATGTTGAAATGGAAGCCTTGAACAAGAATGCTACTTGGGAGTTAGTTCCTTTACCAAAAGGAAAAAATACAGTTGGGTGCAGATGGATGTTTACTTTGAAGCACAAGGCTGATGGTTCCATTGACCGTTACAAGGCAAGATTGGTAGCAAAAGGATATACTCAAACATATGGAGTGGATTACACAGAGACTTTTGCTCCAGTAGCTAAGCTCAACACTGTACGCGTACTCTTATCCTTAGCTGCTAACCATGACTGGCCGCTGCTACAATTTGATGTCAAAAATGCATTCCTCCATGGTGACCTCAATGAAGAAATATATATGGATCCTCCGCCGGGTATCCCTGTGACCTCTAAGGAGGGTGTGGTGTGCAAGCTACGGAAATCCTTGTATGGATTAAAGCAGTCTCCAAGAGCGTGGTTTGGAAGATTTGCTGCATCTATGAAGAAGTTTGGGTATGTGCAAAGTAACTATGATCATACTTTGTTTCTGAAGCGTCATAAAGGTAAATTGACGGCTTTAATTATTTATGTTGATGATATGATTGTGACTGGAGATGATCATGTAGAAATACAAAGTCTTCAAAAGTATCTGGCTTCCAAGTTCGAGATGAAATTATTGGGTGATTTAAAGTATTTTCTTGGGATTGAAGTTGCCAGATCTAAACATGGTATTTTTCTATCTCAAAGAAAGTATGTTTTGGATTTACTTGCAGAAACTGGAATGTTGGATTGTAAACCAATTGATACCCCTAGTGAGCAGAATCATAAGTTAGGGATATATCCCGATCAAGTTCCGACTGATAAAGAACGTTATCAACAACTTGTGGGGAAGTTGATTTATTTAGCTCATACTCGTCCGGATATTGCGTATGCTGTAAATATAGTGAGTCAGTTTATGCACTCTCCTAGTGTAGATCATATGGGGGCTGTGACTCGTATTTTAAGGTATCTGAAAGTAACTCCTGGCAAGGGGTTAATTTTCTCCAAGTATGGCCATACGAATGTAGAAGGGTATACAGATGCTGATTGGGCAAGTTCAGCCACAGATAGGCGTTCGACATTTGGGTATTTTATGTTTGTGGGTGGCAATCTGGTTACATGGAGGAGCAAGAAACAAAAGGTGGTGTCTAGATCTAGTGCTGAGGCCGAGTATCGGGGAATGGCCCATGGTGTATCTGAGTTACTATGGTTGAGGAGATTGTTGAAAGACCTTGGTTTTGGGCCTAATAAACCCATAGATTTATATTGTGACAATACGGCTGCAATTGCAATTGCTCATAATCCTGTACAACATGACCGTACAAAGCATGTGGAGGTTGATCGAAATTTCATTAAAGAAAAGTTGGATGCGGAGATTTTGTCCTTCCCCTTCATCCGTTCAGAGTATCAGTTAGCTGATGTTCTTACGAAAGCCGTTTCTACAAGTATCTTTCTCAACTCGCTTGACAAGTTGGGCATGCGTGACGTCTTTGCTCCAACTTGAGGGAGAGTGTTGGCGAGTAGAGTATATCCTATTCTATTTGGGTTTTATTTATTTTTCCTTTTGTATAGATATTATGTAATTAGGATTCCACTTATTTCCTAATTAAACCTTACTAAGGTTTGTAACCTGTATTATAAATACCTCCTTTCGGAGAATGAAATATATCTGAAAAGGCAACGTCAACGGCGGCAGTAGCAGCCACGGCAATGGCAACGACAACAGCAGCCAAAGTGAAGGAGAATTCATCCATATCTACTTTACCTAATTCACGCAGACATAAATTCTCTTTGTCAAAGGATAAATGCCCAATATTTTAGGCCCAGTCAATCAAGCCGCTCTAATAGATGTATGAGAATTCTCATATATATCTCATATATGTATTCTTCTCTAATATAGAGATTTATAAAGAAGTACAAATATGTGTTAACCCTAAATACAATAGAAAATAAATCTCAATTATAATTTCTAACATAATAAGGAACCAAAATCCTAACTAAATAGGACTCGCCAACAGTGACAACCTTAAATTGCAATGACTTAGGTAATTAACCAAGTTTTGAAAGTGTCATCAAATTAACAAATGGCCATTATGCAAAACTTCTTCTTTATAGCTGATCTACCACGTTGGGCAAAATAAATAAAGTACCAATAAATATTCCTCTGATTTAATTGGCAAAATATTTGACAATATTATGTTACATGAGGTTTTTTCTTTGTTTTTAAGCAATAAAATGAAATGAGGATTTTTCTTTGTTTTTAAGCAATAAAATGAAATGATGAGCCTAACCAAGTTGGATAGAACGAATGTGCTCCCAACTCTACACCCGAATTTGAATTCCCCTCGAGTAAAAGAGTCAGTTAGAAAGACCCAAAATGGTTTCTTTCGCCTTTATTAAAAATACCAAGAGGCGCACGCATGCGTGATTGGGATCGTGAAAAGTAAACGAGATTCTAGGTTTCTTTCTTATATCCCCACGAGAAAATTAATAACACCACCCAAACAGAAAGTGACGGCTAGTTCAAATAGCTTGTGAAGCATAACGAGTAGGCCTGGGCACGGTTCGGGTCGGGTCAAATTTTGGCCGACCCGCGGGCCGAACCGAAGGAGAGCTCGGGTCTCGGTTCGGGTCGGATCTCAGGTGAAACCCGAAATTAGGCCGAACCGGAAATGGGCTCGGTTCTCGGGTCGGTTCTAGGGTTCTGATCGGGTTTGGTCTTGAGCCCATTTTTCCCATTTTCAAAAGTCCAAATCTTATTTATTTTCGGCGAAAAAAAGCCCAAATCATATTTTTTTAGGAAAACAAAGCCCAAATCAGATTTACATTCAGCCAAAACCCCTTTTTTGTTGTCAAATTGCCAAAACCTATTAAATTCTTATGAACAAGCCCAAAACCAATTTTTCAAACAGGCCATCCATTAAAGCCCATTTCGTTTTTCCTCACCCAAATCATATAAATTCAACCTATCTATAACCTGTTTTTTTAAAGTTTCTAAACTGAATCACAATCACAAGCATCATCCAACTATCAAATTAGTTGGTTCTTACATCCCATGACAAAAAATACAAGCAAAGCACCAAATTATATTTTACATCCCATGACAAAAAATACAAGTAAAGCAGCAAATTATATTTTACAACCCATGACAAAAATTACAAATAAAGGAGCTGCAGGTTTGAACAAATGATACTAATGGCATATTATCACTTACCAAACAGATTCACGTGTATAAGGGAGCTGCA
This sequence comes from Prunus campanulata, assembly GCA_034190965.1. Classification (NCBI taxonomy): domain Eukaryota; kingdom Viridiplantae; phylum Streptophyta; class Magnoliopsida; order Rosales; family Rosaceae; genus Prunus; species Prunus campanulata. The sequence continues at coordinate 1,907,787 of CM067209.1, forward strand.
AAAAAATACACTTGTATCAGTTAAAAATCACTCACCATATCATAATCCAACTCAATAGTTAATTTCACCAAAAAAAGAAAGTGTTTGCAGTTTTTGTCTCAAATCATTTAAACAGATCAAAACACGTTATAGCACAAATCAGTTATCATTCAAAACATCTTATGACTGGACATAACAACAAATAAGCAGAGAGTTTACTTTGTTATTTACTGTACCCTAATCACAAACTAAACATTTAGTGATTAGAAAAGTGAAAGCATTGATTGAAAGACAAGCTTTATTACAAGTTAAAATGAATCACAGACTAAACATTTTCTGTCCATTCACATGACAGCAATAACAATTCCAGGCCCTGCAACTTAATAACAAAACGCTAAAAGGTACAAAGAAACAGATGAACTAGAATTTCTGAACAAAATAAAAGCAAAAAGGTAAAAATGCAACCACTGATACATATTTAATGCAAACAGATCAGTAACTCTAATTCTATTAATATTGAAGATAGAAGAACACTTCCCAGCAACCAAACAAATAAAAATTCATGGCCAAAAAGAAAGAATCTGGAACCCAAGCAAACAAAGAAAAACTCAACCGAAGGATTAGCCACATATTAAAAACACCCTAACTGAAAAGCTTTAGCCACATAGTTTAGAGAATGATTATGGTTCCTCTTCTTCATCATCCTCCATCTACATGAACATTACCCATGAACTCATGTCAGATTAAACCACACGAGAGAAATTATCAAAGAACTAAACCCTTAATAAACCTTAACCCAAAAGAATAAACATGAACCATATCATATGAATTAAACCAAAAATGACAGCAACAAAAAATTCAAATAAAATTAAAAGCCTGATTTTGATCAAAGTTGATACCAGAAACAGAAAAGAATCACATAACCCATTACAGATTAAGCCAAAAAAAAAAAATCACAGGAATTAAAAACTAAGCCAAACCCATCTCAATTCAAAAGCGTCTCTACAAACCCAGAAAAGAGAAAATTTCATATAGCTCATCATGTCAGATTGGCAAAGAAAAAAAAACATAAAATAGCAAAAATAAGCAAGACCCTTTTATGGTGATTCAAAATGAAACGAGAACTTACAATTATTTAAGGGAGCGTTTCTCGAAGGCACTGAATCAGTAAAGGATAAAAAACACAGAAATTAAACTAAATAACAAGAAATCAAATATCAGAAACAAAGTCAAGACTAGCAGCAGAAATCAACATATTAAACACACTCAAAACAAAACAAAAATAAGGTTAGCAACAAATATTTACCTCCATTGAAGCCAAAATTTCAAAACCTTCCATAAATTAACACAGTTCCACCATCGACATGAGATGGAGAGAGACGAGGCGAGACGAGAGAGAGAGGTCGATGACGGTGAGGGTGAGGGTGAGGTCGGGAGAGAGACGATAGAGGTAGAGGGTGAGAGAGAGGCGGCGACTGAAACTGAGAGTGAGAGGGAGGTCGATTGAATTTGAGAGAAAGGTGAAGGCGCTAGGTTTAGTTGTGGTTGTGACCTAGTGCGAGCATCCTCAAGGTAAACTCTTCTTTTACCCAATAAACAGAGGCCACGTGGTATATTTATATATTATTAATTAATGCTCGGTTCGGGTCAGGTTCACCGGTTCCAAATTTTTTTGAACCGAAGACCGAACCGTTGACTTCGGTTCGGGTCAGGTCCAGTGTTGACTTTTTCGGTTTGGTCAAAAAAACTTCATTTTTCGGTTTGGTTTGGTTCGGTCGGTTCATTCGGTTTATCGGTTTTTATGCCCACCCCTAATAACGAGAACAAAAGGTAGTGAGAGTACAGAACAAAGTTGCCATGAAATTCTAAAACTCTAATAAATTACTGTTCCACTGACAGTCCTCAGATCTCACATAAAAATAAGTTATGTTCAAAGTAGTATTACATGAAATTCACCCTTCTTACATTACAATATTAAAAAAAAAACATATTCTTTTTTAACCTCCTATCATCTACAAACAGTGTGTAAGCTTCAAATGGACAAACAGTTGACGGAAAGAACGATAAGAACAAAATATAAGACAATTGAGTAACTCCTCCCACCTCTCCAGCTTTAATTGGGCGAACAAAATAAATTTGAATTTGAATTTAACGAAAGTGACCTCATCTTTCTGTCTAGCAGTTGATTCCACACTGCTCAACATCTGGACCAGTGACTCTTGTGGTAAAGGGATCAACCCTCACCCATAACAAAGAGAAAATTGAAGCAAGCAGAATCGACCACACGATGACAATGGTAGGAGTACGGTTCTGGCGTCCCATGAGACCTTTGAGGAAGGGATATAAATGGACGATCACCCAAAAGGCAAAGAAGAGCTTACCAAAGAGGGGACCCCATGACTGGTAACCACTGTTGATGGCATAGGATATACCCGCAACAACTCCCACCAAGTTTATGATGAGGAGAGTTGTTGGTGGGATGAGAAGGGTTGTCCATTTAAACATGTAGAGTTCAGCAAAGTCCCCGTCTTCGTCTGATGCCTTGGAGGTGACAGTGAAGTTGGTGTCAATACCAGCAAGGACTTTGAGGAGACCTTGGACGACGGCAAAAAGATGTGCTGAAACACCACCAATAACCCAAAACTGTTCATTTCTCCACCACTCGTCAATTCCGACACCACTCCACCTCATCTCTAGAATACCAGTTGCAAAGATGGAAAGAAAGAGGGAGATGAACCATATACTCGCAATGTTGCTAATCTGCAAACAGAATGAGCCAAAAAAATTAGTGAAGCTGTACAACTATCTTTTAATAAATTTTCACAGTACACGCAAATTGACTTGCAGAAGATATATATTCTAAGGTACATCAATATACAAAACCTATCTACTCTTAAACAAGTAGAGTTGCACTAGCACCCCTGCACTGAGAAGAGAGACTACATTGAGGCCATGTTTGATAGGGAGGATTGGATTGGACTAGCTTGGACTAGTAAAATGCGTAGATTTCATGTGCAATCAAGCAAGAATGCAGGTCTTCTAACTTGGAGGATTAAGGTGGACTATTCATATGAGATTGATGTCTAAAACTTATCCCCACTAATCCCCTTGAAAGTGGTGGGATTAATAGATAAGTTTTAGGCATGAACCTCTTATGAATAGTCCATCCTAATCCTTCCAAGTTAGAAAACAACACCCAAACTATTCGTTGATTGCACATGAAATCTAAACATTTTACTAGTCCAAGCTAATCCTCCCTCTCAAACATGGCCTAAGAGGGTTCTCTTTAAGGGCAACAAGGTAAAAAAAAAATTAAACAAAGGCCGAGAGAACAGTCTAGCAAACAAGGAAATTATTATGACAAACCTGTGGAATGATGAACTTGTTTGTAAGAAGACAGACAGCTGGCAATGTACAGTACATCAGAAGAGGTATGGAAGTGATTGGGTAAATGGTAGTGTTGACATATGCAAATCTCTCCAGCCATTTTAGCCTACCGCTGTAACCATACCAGATAGGACAATGCCGACTAAGAAGAATTTCCACGGAACCCAAGGCCCATCGAAGCACTTGGTTCAGACGATCTGAAAGATTAATAGGAGCAGACCCTTTAAAGGCTGGGCGCTTAGGCATGCAGTATATAGACCTCCACCCACGGGCATGCATCTTGAATCCCGTGAGAATATCTTCTGTGACAGAACCATAGATCCATCCAATCTGTGGGAGACAGATAATCATCATCTTAAGAGTGAACAAAAATGAGGAAAAGAAACAGAAAATAAAAGGAAAACCATGGTCCACTGATATTTTCACCCAATAGCAAAAGCTTTCAGGATAAGAGAATACACAACATGAGCAGACTAAGTCCATTGATGATATCAGTAAGAACTGTATTTGGTGGCCCGCCTTTGTTAAAGTAGGCCATCATAAGTCCTTTATTTTTTTTTTAAAGAATGACTGCTCCTAAAAAATATTAAGAAAGTATAACCAGAAAGCGAAGAGGAAAAAGAAAGAACATCAGAACGTATATGAAAACTTATAAGAATTCGCTAGGACTATAATTTTCTCATGCGTAACAAGTCTCCACAGATACAGGCATATTTGACGCATGCCAAATTAGACCAAGGTAGTTCAATATTTACAAAACCACAGTTTTCCACACAGCCAACATGTTTATAGAGACAATTGGATTTCAAAGGTGATACTTGTAACTACATTTGCAATTATTTCCTTGTTGTAATGGAAATAAAAGGATAGCATATAAGGTAACAGATGCATTGAAAAGAATGTCATACCTCATTTCCCCAATCAGTTTTGTCTTCATATCCACAGCTGATAACATGAATAGCTTCTTTAAGAAGAGTTTCTGGAGTCGCAGATTGAGGAACACCACCGTTCTCCATCAGTGTGGAGGCAACAAAAACGGCAGACTGACCAAACCTCTTTTCCAGGCTCATTTGAGACATCAATAACGACTTCTCATCATCAAATCCAGCACCTGATTTTGAAAATGTGCATATGAAATGTTAAGAGTCCCAAATAATAGAATTAACAATGGAAACAACAGAAAACAAGCAAATTTCCTGCATTGACCCATGATTATGCCACCTAAAAGTAGGCATGATGTGTAATTGACTACCTCAATTATATTAGATGAAATTATGTACAACCTAACACAGAGAATACAAGGCAGTTGGGCTTAATGATGAGCATTTCTACATGTAAACTAAAAGGAGTACATTATTATACAGCCCAAACCACTCTTTCTGGAAGGAACAAAGTATAAAACCGTACAATTAGTTAGACATTGATATGAAACATTATACCCAGAATGTCCATCAGATATGCTGCCATAAATGATATATACATGCTACCCACAAAGATGACTCAAGTCAACTTTGTAGTAAAAATTACTCAAGCACTGTTTAGGTAAAAAGCTAAAAAAGAAACAGAAGACTGGCAATTAGTATCACTTTTCCATCTGTAGTACTATACTCAATAACCCCTTTACACAGCCCAAAACAGATGCGACCCATACATCTACTAATGATACAAAACAGAAATTCATAAATTACCTTCCACCCCCTCTTCAATATCCTCTAGACTGAAAATCGGCACAGTAGGATCCACATGCTTGTTTGATTTCTTCTTGTCTGAGCCCTTTTTACTTGATTTTGAACCCTTCTTCCCTGATCCTCCACAAAGTGAAGATACAAACCCAGCTTTCTTATGCTTAGGCTTAACAGGAGGTTCATAACCATACAAGGCTGTTCTATTGAAGACACATCCAGTACCCACATAAACCGGACCTTGAATGCCATCTAAACCTCTCAAGTTAATCTGAAATCCAGAAGGAAATGTATAAACATACAAATCAGGCTATGCAAACCCACTGTGCAAGACTTGTAACTACTTAATACAGAATCTCTTTTCTGTGATGACTGTAAGGATGGAGAACTTACATCAAAGAAAACAGTGTTACGATTGGCATATCGATCATTTCTATCAATACCATCAAATCTCTGTGGAAACTGAACATAGCACACATTTTTTCCAAGGTTAGGATCCATTAGAAAGCACATAGCTTCCCTCAAGGCCTTACTGTTGTTAATGTAGTGATCACAATCAAGATTCAGCAAGAAAGGTCCATTGGTGAGGACTGCTGATACTCGAACCTACAACAGAGTTGTTTCAACCATCAGAATGAGACAAACCTAATTCTAAAGAGAAAAACTAACTCTAAAAATAAAAAATACGCACAAGTGCATTCATAGCACCAGCCTTCTTGTGATGTTGGAAACCTGGACGCTTTTCACGAGAAACATAGACTAAACGTGGCAGTTCATTACCATCAGCATCGAGCCCTCCACTCTGGCCTAAGAAAACCTGAAAGGTGGCAAAATAAACACAAATCTTAGTACAAAATGATGCTGATACAAGGAATCATATAATTTAAACTTTGCTTCAGCATTCCGAATGAGCTATCAATCAGTATCAACTTCAATAACTAGCCCCCTGAAGCATAAAGAGATTTGTCACGCAATATATAGCAACCTGAATCATTCCTGGATGGTCTCTAGTATTATTTCCAGGCCATGGAGTACCATCTTGCATGATCCATCCTTCTTCAGGTATTTTTGTGGCCTTTGCAACAAGCCCATTAACACGAACTTTAAATTCTTCATATTCTCTCTGAAATAAAAAAGGAAAGAATATCAATAAGGAGCAGCACTGTTTTGAAGGGGCAGAGTGAATGAAGCAGCTATTTACATTTGTATGCTGAGGACTTACCTTCATTGCTCTACGATCTTTGACGAATGATGGTTGAACTTTATCCTTCAAGTAATCAATCTTCTGTGTAAAGTACCATTCAGGAGCCCGAGGCTCAATGGCATACTTCTTGCAGAAAGGGACCCATTTCCTAGCAAATTCTGAAGTTTCAGACAGAGCTTCAAATGTCAACATTGCTGCTCCATCATCAGAAACATAGCAGGAAACCTTGTCAACTGGGTAGTCAACTGCAAGAATAGATAGCACAGTATTTGCTGTCACCATAGGAGGCTCCTTCAATGGATCGACTGTACTGACAAAGATGTCAACAGCAGCTAACTGTGATGGTTCTCCTTCTCGGTCATATCTGAAACCCAAATGGAATTGGAATTAAAACTCAAAATACAAGGACAACTTCAAAGCTGAAATGACACTGCCACTTGACACATTTTATCACTCATATATAACTGAGGTATAACTGCAAAGAAATTTTTCCCACCTCAAAGAAAGTCTGTCAAGATATGTTTCACGATTTACAGGGAGCCATTTGGGGAACTGATCGAGTATCCAGGATATTGCAAACCAAATCTCACATATGACTGATATTAACCACAGAGCGTAGGCATTGGGCACAGGATTTGTTAATCGATAGTGCAAGAAAATACAGAGGATAACAAGCCGCAGAACAATGACCATCCTGTAAGGATTTATTCTAGATGATGGAATAGAGACCTTTCTGGAGAGAGGCTGCCTTGCTTCATCATTCCTGCAAAATAGAAGAGTATATATATGAAAATCAGCTCTTGCTACACTGTTATTAGATAACGAGGGAGAAAACATGTCACTTAAATTAGGATACAGCAAAGTTCTGTGCTACAGATTACTACGTTCACAAATACGAGTATAACAAAGGTTAGAGTTGAATTTTCATGTACCAGGAAAGCTTATGTAACCAAGACAAGTAGCAAGTTTTAAGGTTCTCGGCCTTGCTAAAAACTATCAACAAACCCAGATACTAAAGCAGCCTCAATTATAGTACAGGGAACAATAAGAAATTTCTCAGTTCGATCAAGACAGAACCCACAATAACAAGTCGTCAACAAGCACATCAGTGCTGGTGTCTATATCTCCACCTGCCATTGTATTAGATTTTGAACACTGTGTTCACAACTACTGATATAATGAAGGTTTTCCTAGCCTCTCCATTTCTTATTAGATTTTAAATTGTCCTGGTGCAGTAAACCTTGCATCCCCAAAACAAGAACAAACTTTAAATTTATGTGTCTTGGCAAAAAAAAACCTATTAACAAGACCAGACACAAATGCAGGCTAATTATAACTACAAAGAAAAAGAAAATTCAAAAGAAACAGAACCCACAATAAAGAGTCGTCCACAATCACATCGGATCTGGCGTCAATATCTCCACCCCCTCTTTCTGAAGTAGCTTGCCCAGTGCTCATTGGAATAACATTCTTCTCCTGCTTCATCTTCCAGCCATCCACTCTCTCTTTCCAAGCTACATTTCCAATCCCAGGAGAACCAAACTCCCTCACAGGATCGACAACCCTTATATTAGCTGCAAAAATAATATAATTGAGGACCTTGGAACAATATTGGCAGGAAACCACATAAAGAAACAGAGAACGCATCATATAAGAGATGTGGAGAGACATACGGGATTGATTTACATCTGATGCATAAGGAATAGGATGGGCACGCTTTCCAGCACCAACTCCAGGAGATGCCATAGAAAGGCGCTCTGGTGATGCGGCAGATAGTTCTCCGGAAACCTAAAATTGGCAATTTGAAATGGTAAATTCCAGTACAAATTCCACGTTAAGAATGAAAATAGCTCTCCAAATGTATTGGCCTACCTCTTGTCCATTGGTGAGTAAAGGGATATGATTGTGAGAAACCTCTTTATCATAATTTGGAGCCCCAATATCCTCTCCTCGGCCATATGTCATATGCCAGCTCAACATGCGCTCCGCAATCTTTTGCTTCTCATTTTGATTTTCTGAAGTATAGTTGAAGTCACTGGTACCATCATTATCATCACCATCCTCTTCTCTATCGCCAAGAATTGCAGGACTTCCTAAAATCAACCACACACACAAAATGAAGCAATTACAGCCACAAAATCGTGATTAAAACAATCAATGTCTCACAATATAGCAATAATTCAAGAAGATGTGATGAAAAGTTCTTTCCCATCAATTAATCAAAGAGAACTTCCAAAAGAAGTTAAAACCTCTTGCGTGTATAGGAATATCCTTTGGCATGTGTATTGGTATAGAATAAGCACAAATTCACATTCTATAAAATTAAGTAGTTTGGCCTTTTTTCAGACAGATTTATGACTGTAACATGCATAATCAACTCAAAATCTAATGATTGACACAATCGAAGAAATCCAGACGTCATCAACTTAAACAGAAATTTTTGGAATAGCAAACAACTTCACTAAAAAAATTTCCACGTGATGGAAAATAAAGAAATTAAACTAATTAGGAATCTTACTAACCTTTGTGCCTCTTGTATCTGGTTTTGCATTGAGGGCAAGACTGATTCCCATCCTTCCTCTCATACTCATAGCACGGCCTGCAAACAGGAAAGGCACAGACGTCGCAGGCAATGAATGGTTCCCCATCTGCAGTCTTCCCAACATTATCCCCACAGATCTGACAGACCTGACCCCCCAGGCTCTTGATGGGCTTTGCCTAAGTAGTTAAACATAAATAAACAAAATTTAGTGAAATGCAATGATGATGACTGTCATGACGATGGTCATGGAACTGTTGCTGATCGTGATAGTGATAGTGAACAACCAAAATTGGTTACAATATCAGTCCCTTCACACACTCCTGGAATCACAACAGTATCCACTCCGACCATTTCGCCCATTAGGGGAGCTTTGTTACTTTCTCCCAATTTCTCATCGAACAGAAGGAAAATTGCAAAACCAATAGAATGCTTGGGATACTTACCCCAGTTTCTCCTTCTGACTCCATTGACACCCTCTCCTTTGCTTAGATGTGAACAATGGATCACAATGCTTGTTAAGTCTCAACAAGATCTGTACATGCTCTCAGTACTTTTTTTCCACTTCAAAATCCCCAGATCTGGGTTAAGCACCTGGAAAAAGGAAGGTGAAATCAGATTTTGCACCACTCAACAAGCAATCTCTGCACCATAGATCAATTCTGAAAAGTGAAAATTTCTTCGTAAATGGAAGAGAACAAGGGGAAGTAAAATTTGAAACTTTGGAGTTTCCATTATTAAGAAGCCAATCACACTGAATAGTTTATTCAACTCTGGCAAATTAAAATACGGCTTTTCCTCGGTTTTCTCGGCAACCAAACAGTTTGTAATTTGTGACATCCAGTGTAGAACAGCACAGTCAACATTTCCAAATCTTATCTTTAATGTAAGAACAACATAAAGCTGAAAAATAAAGATAAAACAAAAACTGATCAAAGCTAAAATCCGCCAACAACAAAAACATACCTCACCTCAAAAAGGACCGATGTTTATCACTAATATTTTAAATCCAGGAAAACCAATTGAACCCACTTGCAAATAAACCCAAATCGATCCAATTCTCCACCAGATCTCAGAAAAAGAGAGAAATTGAAAAACCCAGAAAACAAGTTCACTGCTTTGGAGACCAAAGATCAGAGAAGAGACGGAGAGAAAGGGAGGGAGTGATTTTATTGATCGACTGAAGCAGACAAAACCACAATGCCAATCACAACTCTCTCTCTAAAAAGTGTCTCACTCCGTGTATAGCTGTAAATGTTTATATAATAATGGGTTGGTATAGAAGGAAATGGATTAAGAGAGACGAAAGAGACAGAGCAACTACAAGCTTGTAGACTCTCTCACTCCCCAAAGTCCCACCGACAGTCTTAGATACAGAGATGCATTGGTTGTATTGTACAAGAAGAAAACACATCCATCTACCTCAATAATTTGATCTTCTGATTACCTCATAAAATTGCAATTTTATGTTTAAAAAATGTGAAATTAATAAAAATTGCAAAACAAGAAATCAAAGTAAACGCAAAACAGTTCTAGGTTGTAGCATGTAACAGCCGAGCTGGATGACTTGTGAGGTAATTTTACTGACAGTGTTTTGTTGTCTGTCTTAGAAGACTTCGGATTTGCCCGAACAAAAAAAGACTTTACAGTTGTCCACACGGTACAATACTGCTAGTTTTTTTTAGGGTAATTCTATATGAACCCCATTATTTGCTCTTTACACCCCTTAATTTTTATAGGGAAATAGCTCTAAATGCCACTAATTTTATAATTTTTTGTGAAAATATCAGCCCTCCCCTAAAATTTTAAAACTATCACCTATAAATACATTTTTATTGTTCATTGATTGCACACATATCACTTTTTTCAGAAATTTGGGTCTATCTCACCTCTCTTATTCTCTCTCTGGCTCCTCTCTTTGCTCCTCTCTTTCCTCTCTCTCTCTCTCTCTCTCTCTCTCTCTCTCTCTCTCTCTCTCCCTATTCGCTCTCTCACGCAGCTCTGTCTCACTCTCTCTTTTGAATCACGAACCCTTCCCTCGACCCCATATTTTAGGTATGTCTTCTGAATAAGTGCTTGCAACCTTGAAGCTCTACAGGATTGGCGACCTTGAAAAGGTAGGGTTGATGGTTGTTTTCTTAATATCTGTGGGATTATGTGAAATAGGTTTTGTTTGATTGCTTGGGATTCTATTAAATTGGTTTTGGGTTTAATTGCTTTCGGTTAGGTTTTTTGAATCTTCATGCTCATCCATCTGGGTTTGACCAATTGCATTTAGATTGATCTGGATATGTGAATCTGGAAACTTGGGATTTTCCATTTGATGTAGTGGATGCTGTTGTGTTCATGTTATTTTGCAGTCGTATTGTTGTTATGTTGCTGTTATATTGCTGTTATATTGTGATTATATTGCCTTTATATTGCTGTTGTATTGCCTTCTTATTGCCTGGTTATTGTGGTTGTATTATGGTAATGAAATTTTGTTTTATCATGGTCAGAAATGGAGACAATTGTTATTCTGGTTTGCTATAATGGAATATGGGCAACCTCAAAGAAGATGTGCAAATATGAAGGGGGTGACTCAAAAGGCTTAATAGTTCCACACACATCGAAGCTGTGCTGGAGATGCTTTATATGGTCATCCATTCATTTTAATAGAGCTATTTGGTTTAGGTATTCTATATAGCTAGGTGAAATGTAATAGTGTACAGTCGGTGGCAGTGCCTAATTGCCTTAGTGGGGATATGAAAATTGTGGAGGTCGGTCAAGTTGAACAAGTAATGACTGCAGACAAAATGGCTGAGGTTGCAATAAGGGTACTTTGTGCTGGAATGTTAGTTACTATGAGCTCACTGACAGAGTTCTCTATTGCTTCTGCCGATGTATATGCCGAACTTGCGAATCAATGGGACAACGCCAAGGCTAGAGATGCATTGTAATTTTCTAATGTTTATTGGGTAGTTTAGTGATTAATGGATGTCAATGTAATTATAAATTAATCTATTTTGAATATTAGCATAGAGTTGTTGCCACCTTATCCTTTTTACCTAGTGCCTAAATCCTGATAATCTGTACATGCCAGGGTTCAGATTTCTGTTCATTGCTTTGGTAACAATGGTCAATAACGTGCTTGGTTTATAACCTCAGTAAAGGACTCAAAACATAAAAGGATCAAACAGCACCACTACCACCACTGCACTACAAATCGCTAGTTGCAATTCTTTCTTTCGTTTTCTAGCAACCTCCATGGTGCAAGTAGTTGCAAGACCCTAGTTCATTTGGATACAAAATAAGGTTCCTAGTCAAATTGGCCACCGGCACCAGAAGTTCAAAACCCTAATGCAGGTGCTCAAACATGACTGGCTAGACGTCAAGCAGATGAATATGACATAATGCCCTTCCAACCTAGCAGAACGTCTTCAGTCAAAATACACCCGCTTGATGGGATGGGTTTTAGCCTTACCATTGTGCTTCCTTTTCAAGATTCCCAATATCATCCAAGAACTTCTATTGAATAACCGGATTACAACCATAATCAATAATCAAGTTCCAAGATTTGTGTATCGGGACCATATTCCATGATCTCATTCAGAAAAATGATGCCCAAGAGGGCCAAGACCTGTAAGTATGAAGTTGCATCATGGTCCAACCCTTGAACAATTCAAATTGAACAAAATTTACACTATCAACATTGCTTCAAAAGTCAAAACATTGAAATCTTACAGGTTAGGAGAATAGCTTTCAAGCTAGCAAGTCCACATTTCTAACTCAATCTTTCCAATAAATCATATCATGTATTTATAAAGGTGCTTATTTCCCAAAATTTCCAACCATATCATACTACAAAATGAAAGAACGGGATTACAGAAAAAATCTTCCTCATCAGAAAAAATGCTGTTGGGGAGAAGATAACTCAGAAAGATAAACCTTTTCTTTTCCCTAATCATTTACTCATATCCTTCATCACCATCAAGCTCAATTTCAGCATCATCCGCTCGGGCCATGAGAGTGACAAAAAGTACAATTGAAACCAGCTGTGCTACCAAAAAATATTTGGACCTTCTCTTAAAACTTTTCTCCTCTTTTGTTTTTTTTCCCTTTTGGGTTTGCTCTTGGGCTTAGAACCTGAAAAATAAAATAAGCGTAAGAAAATTGCATTTCAAGATATATAAGAATATCACATATAGGACTAAAATAATTAAACAAAATTCAAACACATAAACTTCATATACACAAAAGGTCAAATTATATATTACTTGATCTTTAGCTCCTGAAGAACTACAATTTACCTTTCGTGACATATCTATATTTTCGATGATATATATCACCCATGTACTGGTTAGTAAGCTCTTACATTAGTGATGCAAGAAATAGGAATTTGGTCTCACATGATCTCAGATTGCAAATTGCAGCTTCCAGTTAAAGAGAGGCCTAATTGGAATCTCATTCATGTTTCATTACCACAGTACAACCACAATAACCAGGCAATAAGAAGGCAATACGACAGTAATATAAAGGCAACATAACCACAATATAACAGCAATATAATAGCAACATAACAACAATGCGACTGCAAAATAACATGAACACAATAGCATCCACTACATCAACGGAAAATCCCAAGTTTCCAGATTCACATATCCAGATCAATCTAAATGCAATTGGTCAAACCTATATGGATGAGCATGAAGATTCAAAAAACCTAACCGAAAGCAATTAAACCCAAAACCAATTTAACATAATCCCAAGCAATCAAACAAAACCTATTTCACATAATCCCTTGTATATTAGAAAATAACCATCAACCCTACCTTTTCAAGGTCGCCGATCCTGTAGAACTTCAAGGTTGCAAGCACCTATTCAGAAGACATACCTAAAATACGGGGTCGAGGGAAGGGTTCGTGATTCAAAAGAGAGAGCGAGACAAAGCTGCGCGAGAGAGCGAATAGGGAGAGATAGAGAGAGTGCGAAGCTAGAGAGAGAGAGAGAGCTGTGCTACAAAGAGAGCAAAGAGAGGAGCCAGAGAGAGAACAAGAGAGGTGAGATAGACCCAAATTTTTGAAAAGAGTGATATGTGTGCAATCAATGAACAATAAAAATGTATTTATAGGTGATAGTTTTAAAATTTTAGGAGAGGGCTGGTATTTTCACAAAAAATTATAAAATTGGTGGTATTTAAAGCTATTTCCCATTTTTATACACCCCACTAAATTTTAAAAAAAATTCGAATTACTCACTATACCCCATTATTTTTCCTAAAATGCCCTCATGAACCCCATTCCCTAACTCTCTTTGTAAACCCCATCCCATATCAGACCACCCCCATCGAAAATTCCCTTTCTCTTCAGATACACCCCATCTAATATCAAACCCCACCCCATCCCATATCAATCTCCACCTCATCGAAACTTCCTTCTTCTTGTAGACACATCCCATCGAAAATTCCCTTCTCTTTGAAACAGACTCATCGCACCCAATCTCTGTAAACCACCGATCTCCATCGCATCTCTGCAAACCACCACTCCATCGCATCTCTGCAAACCACTCTGTCAAGTTTCCACAAATCCTTCGAAGATTCAAGGTATGATTTCAATTTTGATTTCTATATTTACGTTTATAAGTGTTGATGAAGCTTATGTTTGATTTTGATTTCACAAAGTCTGATTTTGAACTCTGGTTGTATGGTTCGTTCGAACCTGGTTTTACGAAATGGGATTTTAGTTTCAGTGGATTACCACCGAATTGGTTACATTGTTTCAGAGGTAGTCCACCGAATTTGAACCACTAAAATTAATCTTACTTTCGGTGGGTTGCCACCAAACTCGTTACCTTTTTTCGGTGGTAGTCCACCGAATTTATTTATATTTTTCAAGTGATACCCACCGAATGTAATTCAATTTTTCAGTAGTACTCCACCGAATATGTTTTCTTTTTTTCAGTGATAGTCCACTGAATTTGTTTCAGTTTTTCAGTGATCATATACTGAATCCGTTACTGAGTGTGTACTTAATACTGTTTTTCTAAATATGAAGAGGACTCACAGAGGTACTACTGAGGCTTCGTGAGTGGAATTGGTGGGGTAATCCAAATAATATTATATTAAAAAAGTACATTCAGAGGTTTGGATTAGAGCAACTTATTAGGTGTTCTTATCGGAATGCAGATAAGATTGTAGTATCTACGACTGAATATTAAGTTGATGATCGGTCAAACATGACTGAATTAGGTGCAAAGTTTCGGTGGCATCCCACCGAATTTACCTATCGCGTTCGGTACTGATGTGCTGAACGCAACCAGCGACCAACCCTAAACCCTAAACTTGCAAAATGCTAAAAAATAAACTCATACCTCATTCGAAGCCTCTCTAACTTCAATCTCACCCTTCATGAATAAATGCAAGATATTTTTTCACCAATATAAACGTATAAATCTCGTTAGAGTTGTAGGAACACGATGGTTTGAGAAAAAAGTCAAACTAGGGTTGTATGAACATATGTGGGGTGTAGTGAGTAATTTAATTTTTAATTTTTAATTTTTTTGTCCTTAACGGTAATTATGTACAAGGGTAAAATAGGTTATTCATGTTTAAAATTATTATGGGGTGTAAAGAGCAAAAAATGGGGTGCCAATAGAATTTCCCTCTTTTTTACCATGGTTAATGAGCTCCTGCAACATCACTCCTATCTTTTTTTCCTATATAATGTTTTTTTAAATACAAAGAATTCCAATATATTGTTTATGGTAAGAAGAAGATAAATGTTTTACAATATCTGTTTTTATCAATTGATTTATCTGTCATTTCTTTATAAAAGAAAAATATTTGAACTCCTTATATGAAATAAGCTTCTTATTTTTATTGAAATATTTATGTATATACCTGTAATTTGCAGCTAAAAAATCATGTGGTGCTACCATGCATTATAATTGATCATACAAATTCAGGAATTTCATTATGAAAAGTAAGAAAACACTATTACTAATCAATCGACTCTTAATGTAAAAAAAAAACACATTATATAAACATATGCATGTTTTAATATGCTTAACCTAAATTTGTATTTAGAAATTGTTTCCACTTATTCGACAACTGAGTTAGCATTTTATTTTTATCGGAATAATGGTTCTTTTTGATAATTACGTAATCAAATAGTGTTATTAGTATCTACTATTTTTAATCATTTACCATGTATATGCATAAAGAAAATATGATAAATAAATGAAATACACAAGATGCTGAATTCCCCTAATCTCAATCAATGTTGCTTTCTTTAACAAGCAAAACACATGCGCCATTATTTATTTATTTATTTCATCTTAACATGGCATTCTAATGCACGCGTCTTGCTTGGTTGATGATGTTTACAAATTTATTTTTACAAATCTTGGTGGTTACAAAGATATTTTCAAATACTTTTTTTTTTTTTTGGTTAACTGGGGGGGAAAAACCCCAAGCAACAGAACTACAACAAATCAACACAAACAAGACGGGGACGAGACACCCCAATCAAGGTGTCAATAACTAAAGAACCTATCCAACTCAGAGCAAAATCAAAATAACACACGCCAAGACTCATGTTATAGCTCCAATTAGCTAATCCGTCTGCGACACAATTCTTTTCTCTGTAGATATGCGAAACTGCACAACTATCAAACTAATTCATGAGCTTACCACAACTAGCCACAATACCAGCCAGCGGATGGAGCATAGCTAAAACAGGCTGCTGAATGAGATGGACAGCAATAGCAAAATCCATTTCCACAATTATCTTTGAAAGGCATTTTCAAATACTTTTTTTAGTTTGGATAAATTGCATGAAATTTTAACAAAAATTAAATGAAAGTTTTAAAATGAAAATTTTATTATGATGTTTACAATAGAACTCAATTGTCATTAGATAGTATGAGATCTAACTTATAACTCGAGCGGTTAAGAGTGTATATTCTACACTCAAAGTTTTGTGTTAGATCTCCTTTCTCCAAAGTCATTTATAAAAGAAAAATAATTATCATTACACACTCACAATATTTACGTAATTATATACCATAAATACTATGCAAAATGTTATTTTAAATGGGTTAATTAACCCATCATGTACTTTGTTATAGCCATTAACATGCACATTTATCTATGAAACACACTCACATATATTTTTAAATGGTTATGTAACCACTCCATTATAATTTCTTGTTAGTGAGTCAATTGGCTAACCGATCATATAAACTATTTTGTGGGCCACATCAACTATTGCAAGTGCTTAAAAAATAATAGTAATAAATGTCGAAAATGACATAAAATGAGTCGACAAATAAAAACAAGGTCTTAGTTCTTGTAAAAAATGCGTACATCAAATTAAAAAGTAACTTCATATTATAAGTTGAACAATAGTTGTGAAAAAACATATTAGCCTTGGAGATAGAGATATTTTTTATAAAAATAAAAAAAAATAATGTGCCGAAGTATTTGCCAAGAGAAAAAGCAGTAGCGGGGAGGGCAAAAGGACAGGCCTTTGTTTCGTAGAGTGTCTTCCGTCCGCCTCCTAATAGGTTCTCGGTGATCGAGCCGCTTGAAAGCTCGTTCTGGCCCCTTCACTTGGAGTTGGATTCATATAGTGTGAATTAGGGTTTAGGGTTCACTGAAGCACACGCAACAACAACGAAAGAGAAACTATGGCGTCGTTTGGGTCTTTAAAATCTGCAATCTTCGACAGAGAAGCGAGAAAACAGTACCTTTCTCGCTCTTTAACTTTCTCTCTCTGACCAATTTTGCTTTGAATATTTTGATTCAATATTCTTTCTTTTGGGGTTTCAGGCAGTACCAGGCTCACATTCTGGGCCTCAACGCATACGACCGTCACAAGAAGTTCGTTAAAGATTACGGTTCGATTTTTCAATCCAATTTTCTTAACTAGTAATTTTTGTGATATATATATACAAGTATGTTTCATTTTGGCGTTGGTATAATGAAAATCCCTGAAAAAATGGCAATTTTGGAACTTCGAATGATACATGTATGTATCATTTGAAGCTAAATTTTTGTTAAGAAAGGACAGTAAGGAAGCATGCACAAATAGTGAGCTCTTTATTTGTTGAATCCTAATGTCCTAAAGCAAATGGATGATGAACAGTCTCCTCCACTTAGAAGGAAGGGAGGCTACAGTTGTCCATACAAGTACATATATCATACTTCAATTCATTGGTTTTTTGTTTGTTTGAATAAAACCATGTGAGCAATGTAAGCTACTGGATCCTTTGGAAGGTTGCTTTAATATGGTCATGTGCTTATTGCTGGACTTTGGAGTTATTAGATGTTTAAAAACCATGTTAGCTGCTGGCTGGAAGCTTCATTTTCAATGCCATTTTAGTGTTTACAATTTTGTTCTATAAGTTTTTTGTTCATCTGCATGTATATGCTTTACCTTTTAAGCTTTCCACTTTATCAATGTGAATATTTTTTCTCTCTTAACCCAAATTCCATCGTGTTGTTTCTGGGACTTGAATGGGACTTTTTTCTTGTATTTTTTCTTATTTTTTGTTGACTGTAGTGTATGCACAACTCTGTATCTGGTTTCAACACTGTAATTTTTTGTTTACTTTTATCATTTAATCCTGTTTATTTGAAGCACAAATTAGATTTTACCATATGGCTAAGGCTCCAATTTGTTGTTTCTTTATAGTTCAGCTTTGGCAATTGGATAGTAGTTATCAATACCACTGCGTTTTCCTCTTGCAGTTATAGCACATCTTGATGAATACTTTATGTTACAGTTAGCTTTTATGGTAGAGAAGAATCTTCACATGTCAAGCTGCCGGTCAAAACTGATCAAGACACTCTAAGAGAAGGGTATCGGTATGTAAGCTGTATTCCTTGTTCTTTCATGTGGTAGGTTGCACCTGCATTTTTAACATTCATACTTGTTGGTATCATTTGTTTATGATAGGTTCATAAGATCCGAGGAAGATGATATGGACCGCTCTTGGGAGCAAAGGCTGGTTAAGCGATACTATGACAAGCTGTTTAAAGAGTATCCTTTGCAAACTGGTGCTATTTTCCTGTAATTGGTTTGAATATTGAAATTTATATCAACTTGTTTAGCCTATGGATGCCTTAAACTTATTCAAGATACTGCATAGCGGACATGTCACATTACAAGAGTGGTAAGGTCAGTAGTTACATCTATACAAAAAAAATTCCGAAGATTATGTTTTTTATTTATTTTTTATTTTGGGTTGTTGGATGGAGTATATAATGTATACTAAGCCATATTGTGTTAAAAAGAACGTTTCTGATTTTCCACAATTCTCTCTTTAGATTGGTCTAAGGTGGAGGACAGAAAAGGAAGTTGTATCTGGTAAAGGTAATGGTATTCTCTTCATTGACTACAAGGATACCCCTACATCTAACTTCTCTTAGTCACTTAAACAAATATGTTCCCTTGCCGTCTCTAAAGTCTCAAAATTCTTGTTCATTGAGTATACAATCGAAGTTGATATTTCTTTCCAAGATTGTTGGTAGTGACTAGATCTTTCTTTTGAAGGATCAGTTTGCCTTTTAAAAAATAAAAAATAAATTCTGGAAGATACTATTAGTTAGTGCTTGTTAATTAAACCATCAAGTTTGTGAAAACTAGGATGCAGAATTGTGTGATTCAAATATGAAGTTGACAATTTGGTAAATTAAAAAAAAAAGGGAAAAGAATATGTATAAGATAATGAAATAGAGAATTAGATGATTTAATCTAAAAAATTCAGTAGGGCACCTATGGGGCAACAATTACTAAACATTGGGGATCTATATACACTGAAACTTGATGAATTTCTTGAAAGGAGTGGGAAGAAGCAACACCCCTAACCCTTTTAAGACGTGATTCAATTTCCTATAAAAAAAATCCTAATGGGATTGTGGATTTGGCTGGCCGTTTTACATGTTGTAAAATACCCTTTCACCTGCCATTTTCACTATTATTGCACAAAATGTGATTTTATCACCACCTGAATCTCTTTCAATTGTAGTTTCATTCTTATAGTATTTCTCTTATAAGCACAATAAAATGCTTAGTCTCTGATGCCATGTGCATTCCCTTATGCTAATCAGAAATTTTCCATTCATTCTTATATCAAATCAGAATGAGTAATATTAGTTCATATCATTATTTATTTATAGTAAATAACAGTATAATTAAAGTATAACTATGATTACGTTTTATTTATATTAGATTATGATATAAGTAGAGCATGTGGATCCTCCACCTTCTAAAATGTAAGTAGAATGCCACATCTTGCAGAATTAAATTTTGGCCTGCACTTTCACACATGTCATTCAAAATTTCAAAGTAATTTGATTGCCTTTGTTTGGAAAACCTTCAGTTTTTGAGTTCGTCAAAATTATTTCTCTTGCATAAAGTAGTTGAAATGCAACCATATTATTGCCTTGTAGAATAACAATAGCCAATTTGGCTTCAGTAATTGAAGAGGTGTAAGTTCCCTACATTCCTTCATTCTTCTCCCCTTCGCCCAACTCTTACTAATTCTTTATTCTCAAGAAGCCAAAAGAAAAAGAGAGGGCCTTCCACTTCCAAGAGAAAAAATGGCCGTATGCAAACTAAAAACTCCTAGGACGACCCTGTTTGACTTAACTTTTACCTTGCAGTGTTTATGATGTATCATTTTATTCGTAATGAGTCTCCAAAAGGGAATGGAGCTGGAGTTTGGAATTGACTTGATACCGTTTTCTGACAGGGCAGTTTGTATGTGGTAACAAACATTGTGATGTAAAAGATGGTTTAGCAAGCTACGAGGCAAGTGTCTACTAATTAGTCATGCTGATTGATCTTTAAGTATTTAATGGGGTGCAAAATTTATTGATTTATTTGAAAAGGCGAGCTGGTAGTTGTGCATTTCATGTCATGTAGGAGTAGGCATTTGCGGTGAATTTTCGTATATAAATGTAGAAGTCCATGTGAATAATAATCTTGGTAGAGGTCTCTCTCTCTCAAAATTTTCTTCAATAGTTTTGGTAAGATGACCTGCCATATGACATTAATATTATAAAAAAAAAATCATCGGCTCTGAACTCCTATTTTAAATCTCAAAATATATGTTATTTATTTTTAGTATTTAAGCTGTTGGACTAGGATAGATAACTTTTCCTGCATCTTTTAACTATATTTACGCCACTTATAAAAAATTTGTGGCTTAATTGTTTTGAATGTTATTTTGCAGGTGAACTTTTCTTATTTTGAAGCTGGAGAAAACAAACAAGCCCTTGTCAAATTGGTAACTTGTGAGAGGTAGTTAGTGTTTACTAATACTGTTTTAGGTTCTTTCTGTATTTTCTGTTGTTAGTTCTTATTAGATAAAATTCATCATGTGTTATGCTGGCAGTGGTGCCCTGTGTCACTATATGTCACTCTGTCTGCATCCTTGATTGATTTGTTCTATTTAAAATGACTTGCTCTGATTGTATGCCCTTTGATGTTAATGGTTCCTAACAGATGTTCAGAAAAGCTTCATTACAAAAGACGGAAAGAGAAAGAGCAACTGGAAAAAGAAAAGAAGGAAGGGAACAGAAGAAAGAGGTATCAGCTTGATTTGCGTCTTTTTCACATAGGACTCTTCCTTTTTTGGGGGGTTCTTTTAGTTAGGGTAATCTGATTTTTGCTATTAGACTGTACAAAAGCTAACTGACACTCTACTTGCAGGAGTCGGTCAGGGGATGATGATGATGATGATGATACTGATAATGAGGGGAACAAAGAAAGGAGTAAAGGTTTGGATGGATTTCTATTATACATATTTTTTAAATACTAGTAAGTTTACATGCTGAGATGACTTTGTGTACATGCAGATTGCAAATGATCGAATATCTTTCTTCAGATTGTGGCTTTTTTCTATTTTAAATAAAAAAAATGTTTTTATCATGCATCTTTATTGGCCCTTTGCATTTTTCTGGTCAAGGAGGATAGCATTTTTTCAATAGACAGTAGGAAACACATTTAACATAGCTATAAAGCTGAGACATCATTCTGTATTCCATACTTGTAACTGTAGCTTACACCGGTTAGAAATTTTGTTGCAGGGAAAAAGGCTTCAATCTCTACTAGGGAACATAGAGCTGATGATGATGATGATGACTTTGATGAGTTTCTTGAGGGAATGTTTCCTTGATGTTTGCTAGTTAAGGGCTGCCCTCAATCTTCCAAATTGCCAATGCCATTAAACATAATGGAAGGGGATAAAATTTTACTATAGTGATAGTTGAGTTCTGAATTATAGGTCAGCTGGATCATTTGAGTTGTAAAAATTTTGTCAAGCTGCCGCAGTTGTCACACTCAATGACAGCAAGCAAAGTGAAACCTATACCTGAGGCAGGTTGAAGAATATCTAAATATGAAATCATTTGTGGAGGGGCCATGAAATGCTGAATTGTTTTGCCTTTTACATGGAAAGGTTTTTAGCATGTGCAATTTGTGAGGCAGACATTTTCAAAGCCAACTAGAAGAGGCACAGAGACAATAGAACAGCTATGTTTGGCAGTGTTCTTGTTTGTAATTTGAATACAGCAACAATCTAATAGTGTTCTAATGATCACCATAATAAATAGATAGCATCTGGTTCGTCTTTCATAGGGAATGCCGGGTCTTATATAGACTTGCTTCTGCAACTATAAAAACTGGAAGCTCTTTTTATTGTTTTGCTATTGTTGGTTTGGTTCTTTCATTGTATTGGGCATGTATATATTTGTGCTATAATCGTTATTAGAAGAAAATCTTTCTTTCTTTCTTACAATTAAATGGAAATTGTCGTAAACTAATGATAGGATTGATTTGTGTTATTTCTTGGTACTATTTTCTTCCTTTTGGGCTATTTTTGTGTTATTTGAGCCCGTTTACTGGGCAACAATACTCGTGGGCAAGAAGTCTGTAATAAGGGCCTTATATATGACTTTTAGGTGAGGTTCTATCTTTTAGCTGTTTGATCAAATTCATTAGCTATTGAATCAAATTGGTTAACTTGATCCAACGGTTAAGATATATGACCTCACCTAAATGTCATATATAAGGCCTCACTATAGAATGACTCGTATGGTGGGCTGGTTGGTCAATGCAAGCGACAACAAAACTTTTATTTAATATGTTTTTCCGTTGGTATGATAAAAAAAAGCCATGATAGAATATGAGGGAATATTCTTTCTCAATTAACATAAGAAACAAGTTGTCAACATCTGCTGCCCAAGCACATATAAGTTTTTCCTAATGTTTATGTGAGAAAATGTTATGGAACACAACGTTACTTCTCTGTTCTTTTTGTTTTCAAGTTCAAACTAAATCCTACGTTTGATTTGCAATATGATAGATGAAAAAGAAAAGAAGTTGTGCTATCATTAATCGCACATGTGCATGATTTGATACTAGTCATTGACTCGTATGTTACGTGTCACATACTACAGATCAAATGACCAGCATCCAATCATTATTACAAATCAATGCTAGCATTTGTAAACTTGAGAGTGAAGAAGGCATTTTCCTTTTCATTGACGTGAGTGTTGGGAAGAAAGAGCACAAAATTCTTGCGAACAAAGTTGATGACACCACGACACGAGAAAAGTTAAAAAAGACACAACAATAACACTAAAAAAGATTTATTAAATGTGTTTTCCACTCTAGAACAAGATCTAGCTTTTTTTAACATTGCTTTAACGTTACATTTGGATCCTTGAAGAAGAAGGAAGAATGAATGTATGGTGCAAACTTTCGCCACGTGTTGCCACCCTAATGTTCATGAGAGGGCCAACCTACCAGCACGTGCTACGAGACACGTGGGTGCCCATCTGATGCCCAAGTCTCATACGTGGCAGAAGTAGCACAGGTTTTGGCTGCTACCGTTGTTCGTTGGGCTAAATGCTTGGTGGGCTTTGTCGACAATAATAAACTATTAATAAAAAGTGGCAGATTTTGAGTTGTGGGACCCACTAGACACGCTACTATACTGACACGTTGTGGCATCTATACAGTGACAAAGTTCACGCTGGCAAAGTTTTGAGACTTTAAAAAACTCGATTAATTATTATTCTTTTCATAGTAGAAAATATAATATCAAAAAAGCTTTAGCTGCCTTTGACTACTAGTTGGAGAGCAATTGATTCTATTGTCCAAATTACCCCTGCTATTTATTCAGGAGGATATTTTAATTTTATTTTTTATATTCAGGGTAATTTATTTTTCATTTTTTTAATACAAGTAATAGTCGAAACTACTCTAAATTAATTTAATTTACAATAAGGGAAATTCGAACTTGAGGTCTCGTGTAATAGGGCGAGCACAGTGCACTGGCCAACTTGTATAACCAACTTTTGCATGTGGGTGTAGTGAGGAGAGAGAGTAATGGACATGAACTACTCTCCCTTAAATTACTTAGGTGGAATTTGTTTTTTTATTTCTTGTAATTTAGCAAATTAGTTTTTTACTATTTTACCCTCATTATATTAGATTGTGGTATTCTAATATTTCCGTTAACACTGCCTATATATATAACGAATTTGATATCTCTTTAATTTTTATTAATTTGTATTAAATCTTCATAGAAGGGGTCAAGTAAAAATATTACTAGATTCTCAAGTTGCATGTTGGAGGTGCCTATTTTTATTTTATTTTATTTCTCGTCTTCCCTAGCAACCACAAAGTACAACTTGGCTTTGTATCTACATAAATCTTATGGTATCATACTTTCTTTTGGTAGGGTCATTTTCACCTCACACTACAACTATAAATACATGATTTGGAACCTTATTTATTTATTTATTTATTTGACGGAAGGCGGTCGTATTTTATTGAAGAAGGATAAAGAACAAGTACAAAAAATAGGCTATGTTGTCGAAATTAGGCGAGTGTTTCTACACCAATGGGCTCAATTATCGGACTAACTAAGCAACCTTACCGACTCAACAACAAGCTGTTTGTGCTTAATAAATCTCGGCCAATAAAACCGACCGATTGAACTCCCTCTCGGCCCTAGTACCTATCCATACGCCGAACGTGGCAAGTCGTTGTTTGCTTGCTTTCGTAAAAACAAAGGTGAGCTGTGAAGGCAAAGTCGTCAAGCTCACGCCCTCGGTGATCCCGGCCAAGGATGAAGGGAGTGATAGCTCCTCAAATACATGGCCAAGATGGGAAAGTCAAGTGGCATCGCCACGTGGCGTTAAGGCCCCACGCTTCATTTAATGAAGTAACACCTCTGACTACAGCAGAAGACCCACGTCACATAAAAGCATTTAATGTGCAAGAGGAGAGAGAAAGTGATTGAAGTCAGGGTATAATGATTGAAGTCAGGGCAATTAGGTGCAAAAATCTTACGACTTGTAGGATTAAGTCACCAACCATCATACCAGGGCATTAAATGCTCCTCCAAGGCCCAAGTTGCAGAGCCCACCATCAGGGCGGTGGCCGGGGTTTATGGGGGTCACGCCACCATACTTCATGTTCCCAAATGCTGACTCGACTACCCACTAGCCTTGGTCAACCTCATCATGCAGATTTTCAGCCTTGCTACCCCTTCAAGACTTCCCTTATAAATACTAAGCTTAAGTTATGTTTAAAACGTTCACCACCAAACATAAGCCTCCCACGGAGCAGATTATATTTTCCTGTCATTTATCTTCTTGTAATGCATTTTCAATACTTTTACTAGCTTTCTTAGGAGTAGTGACAGTTTGTAGGAAAATCCATTCATCAATATATCATAGGACCCTTGATTTTCAAGGTGCCGGAGCACCCCCTTTGTCACTCTTTCGTTCATCTCACATATCATATGGCCATTGCCACCTAGCAGCGCGCTGAAGCACCCCCTAAAAACCCACCATCAAGACCACCATTAACGACCTTGTAGCTCAGGCCGAGAACCTGACGGCCGAGATCAGTTCCTCTCTCAGCCATAGTCGCTCTGATTAGAAATCAGACTCAAACAGGCGCACAACTCATCTATTCACCCAACTGCATCACCCTCAAACGCACGGTAAACCGTGCTGGCACGCCCGCGCACAATCGCACCGCACCAAAGAAGGATGACCCGTGTTGACGCAGATCCCTTCGTCCGGAACACCAGGCCGTGAGATTCGCGACGTCAACATAAACGAGAGCAGGAATCGAGCTATGTCGTCGAAACTAGGCGAGTGTCTCTACACCAATGGGCTCGGTTGTCGGACTAACTAAGCAGCCTTACCCGCTTAAAAATAAATGGAAGCAAGAACCTTCGGTAGAGTCACCAAAAAATTCCCCTAAGATCATGCCCAAAAAAAATTATTAGTTACAATCCTCAACTAAAAAATCAACAATGAAATCTGGTGGTTCTTAAAAATTTACGACATTGATCAACGTATTAGGTGCAAGATTTAGAAGTTAATTTAACAACGTATATAGTTTAACCCAATTTGAAGGATGTGTTGTTGTGCTTCTTCAAAAATTTACGACATTGATGGTAAAGAGTGCAAGTTATATATATATATATATATATATATATATATATATATATATATATATATATAAGAGGGAGATTCACTATTATACCCAATATAGGAGTCCAAATTATAAAAAAATCCTATATTAAATAGACTTTAGAAACACACCCAAAGCCCATTTACAACATAACAAAAAGGCTTTTAACTTCTTTTAAATTACAAAACTGTCATTGATTTCTTAAAACAAATCCAACCCCAAAATCTCATAAAAAACCCCAAAACACTCAATAGGGCATCAAAGTAATTTAATAATCAAAATTAAATTCAATAGGGCCAACTATCATTTTTTGGGTTTTTTTTTGGTTTGTTTATAGAAATTAAATGGTGTAGGGTTTATTTATAGTTTTAGTGCTAAGAATGGGTATATGACTAAATATAATTGCAAAAAAAAGTCTTATATATAAAAGAAATATTTTTTTCCTTACATATAATGTCATTGTTAAGTTGGACTGTTGATCAAGTGAATTTTAATTAAAAATGGGATTCATATTAAGAAAAAAACCATTCAACATTACATCACATGTTCTTATCAACAATGGGTATACTAATAATCTGGCAAAGGTTCCAATTCCTTCAACCTAGTCGTTATTTTTTCCTTCTAATATTAACATGTCATATTGTGAATGTTATAGAACTAGATTTTTCTCTTTCATAAACAATAAATTCAATTAGCTTAAAGAAAGGAAAAACTAAAGTAGACAAAGTCATACAAAAACAACTAATTTCACATCAGTAAAATTAAACATATCTCAAGTCAATCTATAGAATCCAAAACATCCAAAAGCATAAAACAACCTATAAGCCTAGGGTTCATTTGTGAGTGATTTTGGATAGACCAATAATCACTTCGATGAAGAATCACTTTAAGTGGTGTTAAGTGATTTTATGGAGAAGCACATGGGAAGTGCCATGTGCTTCTCCCCAGAGTTGCTTAAAATCACTCAAAGTGATTATATGGAGAAGCATGTAGGAGGTGCTTCTCCCTATAAGTGATTTTGGCCCTCCCAGAATCACTTGCAAACATAATGAGCACTACCACCACCATCACCTAATAGTAATTGAACTCTTAGATTGATTTATTGTGAAATTTCTCTCTCTTCAATATCCACTCTAGATATGTTGAAACTAGCCAATTAATATCAATAAATTATAAACTAATGCAACTAGGAAGGTACCTTCTAAATATATATATATATATATTTATAATTTTTAAATAAAAGGTATAGCTACGCACCTAATCGCTAGGCAAGTGCCTTTAATTTTCCTAAAAATAGTATAGACGCGCGGCTATACTACTTTTTAAAATAAAAAATACCTGGGAGTATAGCCGGCCGGCTATACTTATTTATCATATAATGTTTTTGTCTGATTGAATTTGTCCTTATCTGATACCAGTTATGTTGGAACAGGTATCGGCCACTCTATTTAAACACAAGCCATGGGTATGTACAATTACATCATATTCACAAAGAACATCCGTATCATCATTCCTATATAGCCTCAGAGATAAACCCACAAATTTTGCCAGAAATCAAAGCTCAAGTGTTAGGACTTTGATTTAGATAGTTGCATCCTGGTGGAGCAAATGCCTACAAAACTACAAGCACTAAGGGCTAGTTTGGCATTGCTGTGCTGTGAAAATAATCACTGTCAGTTTTGCTATGAGAGAAAGCAATTTGATGTTTGGTAAACTTTTTGTTAAATGTGTTGTTGGTACTGATTCCCGTATAATCAGAAAATGATTCCTTCATAATTATCAAACCCAGCGCCTCTTCGATATTGATTCATGCATAATCAGAAAATGAAATCACCTCATTAGCTGCTTTCCCTTATAGCTTTCTCTCACAACAATTTTTAACAATGAGTAATTTTTTCATAGTTTACCAAAAGGGCTAGGCTTCCCAAATTTTTTTAAAAATCACTTATCACTCCAAATAAGCAATGCCAAATAAGCACTAAGAAGGGGTGAAATTCTATTTCAAAGACATTGCAATTCTGCAAGAACATTCAGTTTTTAATTTACTGCCATATTTAATTTCATTATTCTATTTATTGTTTAATTTAATTATTTAATTAAATTATTAGAATAATATTGATTGTTGGTTCTTCCAACAATTTCACTTGAGAGAACGAGTTAGATCAAAGGCAAACATTCCCACAAAAGAGAAGAAGAAGAAAAAATTGAACACTCAGATTGATTTTATTGTGAAATTTATTTATCTTTTATATCCACTTTGGATATGTTTTAGCTAACCAATTAATATCAATAAAGTATAAACTAATGCAACTAGGAGGGTACTTTTTAAATTTTTTATTTATTAAAAAGTATAGTTGAGCGGCTATACCTATTAAATATAATAGAGAAAAAAATCACTTTTGGTCCCTATAGTTTGGCACTTTTACCACTTGGGTCTCTATCATTTCAATTTGATCAATTTTGTCCCTGTGATTTCAATTTAAAGCAATTCAAGGCAATCCTTAATTTCTGTCAAATATTTTTAACTGTTAGTTGTGGAGGGGTAATTCAGGGTGGGTATTTTTTTATAAAAAAATAGTATAGCTGAGCGGCTATACTGATTTTGACACTCGGCTTCTTTGCACGCTGGGTGGGTCTTTTTTTTTATTTAAAATCGGTATAGCCGCACGGTGATACTTTCGTTTTTTTCCCCCCAAAATAAGTATATCTGCACGGCGTTACGTGGGTAATTTTTTTATATAAAATGAATAGTATGTATGAGCAGCTATACTCTTTATATATATAAATACTAGGTTCTTAAATAATAATAAATAAAAAAAATAGTATACTGCCTGGCCATTCGATGGTAATTGTGTTTTTCAAAAATAACCTCGGGTATTTTTTTTTAAAAATAAATAGTATACCCAAGCGGCCTTTATATATGTATATATTGGGATCCTTTAAAAAAATATTTCCCGATTTTCTTTTATCGATAAGAGTAGTTTATAGCACCATCCATTATTATTAGGCCATCTAGTGCATCTAGCCTTGAAAAAAAATGCAGAACAAGAAGCAGTTCTGGGGAAACTTCGGTTTGCAATGAGCCAACTACGCATAATTACAAACAAATGTCCTAAATTGATAACAATTGACAACAACATATAGGTAGATGATAACAAACTCTTTCAAATCTGAAGTAGAACTAGATTTAGATGAAATGAGAAATTTTAGAAAGAGAGTTATAAGAGAATGATTTAATTGAGGATTTAGCAAAAAAGAGATACTCAGATTTGAGAATGGACTAGTTATTCATTAATTCAAAATAAGAAAAAAGAAAGAAAGAAAAGTGTACAGGGAAAGATGAAAAACATAGACGCTTTTCTTCCTCTCCCCTCTTTGTTTGTTTGTTTTTTTTTCCAAACGAAGGGGAGATTTATTAAAGAAGAATAGAAAGGTTCACATCACTAGCAAGAATATAAAAAATCCACTCAGGCCACACTTGGTCCTTTACGTGGTTACCTCCTACTTTGGAGACAAAGGCCGCAACCTGGTGCGCTGCCTTATTAAATAGTCGGGGAGTATCCATAAAAACCACCTGTTGCAAAAGGCCAGTAAATGTCTTAATATCAAATATAATGGCCTCCATAGAAATATCAATTGGTCTTTCACCTTTTATCATTTGCATGAGGAGCCTCGAGTCAGACTCCACTTCCACATGCATCAGCTGAGTCTTCACATAGGTACGTAAAGCTTCTCTGATAGCTTCCAGTTCCATAACCAAAGCCATGCTACCTTGTAAACCACCCATACCGCCAGCTAGAAACATCCAACCGCAATCATCTCGGATTGCCCACCCAATGCCGCCCTTTTGCGTCTGCTTTAACCATGCGCTGTCACAGTTAGCTTTCACCCATCCTTGTGTGGGGTTAGTCCACGTGCTGTTGGATTGGTCCTATTGCTCAGGTGGTCAAGGCAACTCATTAATCAAAGGTTTCGTTGACGTCTAAGTAGCCCTGTACTGCATTTGAGAGTGAAATTGGTCCACACAGTCTCCAGGATCTCAGATGCACCCATCAAAAACAGCACTCTTCCTACTCTTCCATAGCCACCACAACCCAAAAACAACGCACTTGAGTATCTCTTTACAATACTCCACCCTACCATACTTCCTTAATACACTGTCCCAAGATGCTCGAAAATCCACTCCTTCAATTTGTGAAACATCAAGCTGCAGGGAACTGGTAAACCAAAACAATCTAGCATACTCGCATCTAAAATAATATATATGCACTTGGGATTTCCCTTCCTGACCACATAGAGCACACGTGTTGTCTACATCCACTCGTTGGCACCGTAAATTTTCTTTCACAGTAAGGGCATTATGGCAGCCTCTCCACATGAAAGCTCGCAGTTTTGGAGGCGTCAGCAACCTCCAGATGCTCTTCTAGAAGCTCTTCTGTCCAAAATCACCGCTACCTTCCCCTCTGTTGTCCTCCCCAATTCGCCCTTCTTCTGCAGATCAAGTACGACATCATACCCATATCGTACGGAGTAGCCTCCATGCGCCGAAAAATGCCAGATCATCTTATCTTCACATCCCCACCTACTGGTAGGTAACGATAAAATCGTTTGAGTCTCGATTCCACGTCTGAGTCCCAGGGTCAATTAGCCCCTGCACCAAGTCCGGCATATTTGGGTGTCTAGAGTAGATTTTAAAAGTCGACGATTTGGGTACCCATCGATCCTGACATATGTGAACCTTTCCGCCATTACCAATGTGCCATCTCATTAGCTTTCTCTCAGGAGGAAACATCACTTATGCACGAGGAGTCATAATTAAGCATAATTAATTCATACGAACTCCAAATGACGAACCGTCAATTGTGTTGGATGTATGTCAACATCACGAACGTCCCAGTAATCTCTCTTTTGTTAATTTTCCTTTCTCTTCTTCTTCTTTTTTTCTCTCCTCTGTGTCGACTCTCTCTCTCTCTCTCTCTCTCTCTCTCTCTCTCTCTCTCTCTCTTTTTTTAAAAAAAATTCTATTCCTCTTTGATTGCAAACATGTTTCCCACTTATCTAACTTTTGATGTGACGGATGTTGAGTTAAACAACATTAAAATGCTAGTAACTAACTTCAAGCTTCAAGTTCAGTGTGCTGCATCAAAGAATGATGCTTTCAGTTTCAGATTTACAAGATGTCATCTCTTACTTCAAGGGAGCAGGCAAAGATTCATTTACCCTATTGCAACAGTACTTCTGTTTGAATACCACAAATCCCATGGTAATTACCTATGGTCTCGGTACAATAATTTTATTACGAGGACAAGGATGATAGATATTTTATGTGCTATTAATGGATTAGAGGATTTAGAAGAGATTTACCACCGAGGTGGCAGCACGTATACAAATACCGCAAGAGATGAATTTGAATATATTCGAAATGGGTATATGCACATCAACCGAGGAGTTCGCGAAGTTGCTATGAATGAAGAGCAAATTAAGCATGTTCGTGTTCAATTGTTTCCTATGGTCTTGAAAAACTTGAATTCATTTTGTGCTCTCGAAAAATTAAGCTTGGAATTCTTGCAATAGAGCTTTATAAGCCTAGCACAGTATAGAAGTCTGAATGTTGTTCGGTTCACCGACACTTGATTGACTATTGGACTTTGGATGCTTGGTTTTTTTTTTTTCCTATCCCACTCTTCTTCTTCCTTTTTCCTCTTCCTCTTTTATGGTTATGATTTTCTCTCTCTCTCTCTCTCTCTCTCTCTCTCTCTCTCTTTCTGTATTTTTTTTGTTTTATTAATTTTTGCTTCTCTCTTCTCTCTTCTCTCTTTCCCTTTTCTTCCTTTTCTTCTTCCTCATTCGCGTTCTGATTTCCTTTCTTTCTTCCTCTTTCTGAGTTAGGTCAACTCCTGCAATTAATTTCTCGCTCTCTTTTTAGCATACATTTAACTCTCTCTATACAGCCCCTCAATCTCCGATCTGCGTCGTCAGCTCCTTCTAGCAATTTGGTGTGGGTTAACACAGTTTGAGTGGTTCGACTTTAAGAGGAAATGGATTTTTCACATTCTCTGCGAAACAATGTATGCATACATAATGAGTCACTATCTAAGTTTCGGGTAAAACATAAAATGTTTGAATTTGATCAATGTAAAAGAATAATTTTAATACCTTACTATCAAGTCAACACAAAAGATTTTATATATAATATATGTGAGAGGATGGAAACCAATGCTCCTAAATGGAGTATGGATGAGGAGACCATTATAATACTTGATAGGTATAAACTAAAGCTTCCAGCTTCCTCATCTGATCAAGAAACATATTTGGCTGGTTTCGAAACTTTAATTGCAAACATGTCTTCCACTTATCTAACTTTTTGATGTGACGGATGTTGAGTTAAACGACATTAAAATGCTAGTAATTGACTTTAAGGTTCAAGTTCAATGTGTTGCATCAAATAATGATGCTTTCAGTTTCAGATTTGTACGATGTTATACCTTACTTCGAGGGAGTAGGCAAAGATTCATTTACCCTATTGCAACAGTGCTTATGTTTGAATACCACAAATTCAATGGTAATTACCTTTGGTCTCGGTACAATAATTTTGTTACGAGGACAAGGACGATAGATATTTTAGGTACTATTAATGGATCAGAGGATTTTGAGGAGATTTATCACCGGGGTGGTAGAACGTATACAAATACCGCAAGAGATGAACTTGAATATATTCGAAATGGGTATATGCACATCAACCGAGGAGTTCGTGATGCTGCTACGAATGAAGGGCACATTGAGCATGTTCTTGCTCAATTGTTTCCTTTGGTCTTGAAAAACTTGAATGCATTTTGTGCTCTCGAAAAATTAATCTTGGACTTCTTGCAATAGAGTTTTGCAAGCATACCACAACATAGAAGTCTAAATGTTGTTTGGTTCATAGACACTTGATTGACTATTGGACTTTGGATGCTTGTTTTTTTTTTTTTTTTTTTTTCTATCCCTTTCTTCTTCTTCCTTTTTCCTCTTCCTGTTCCTATTCCTCTTTCTTTTTCTTCTTCTTCTTCTTCCTCTTCCTCTTTAAGGTTCTGATTTTCCCTCTCTATCTCTTTCTGTATTTTTTTTGTTTTATTATTTTATGCTTCTCTTCTTTCTTTCCCCTTTCTTCTTCCTCTTTCCGGTTCCGATTTCCTTTCTTTCTTCCTTTTTCTGAGTTAGGTTCATTTATTTCGAATGACTTCGAGGGTTCTATTTGCTGTCTTCCACAGTCTGGCAGCCCTTTCCCTCATGTTTCTTTCAGTTGGCCACCTCTCTCTTTTCTTAGCATACACTTAACTCTCTCTCTATACAGCCCCCCAATCTCCAATCTTCGTTGTCAGCTCCTTCTAGCAATTTGGTGTGGGCTAACATAGTTTGAGTGGTCCGACTTGAAGAGGAAATGGATTTTGCGCGTGCTCTGCGAAACAAAGTATACATACATAATGAGTCACTATCTAAGTTTCGGGTAAAACATAAAATGTTTGAATTTGATCAATGTAGAAGAGTAATTTTACTACCTCATTATCAAGTCATCATAAAAGATTTGATATATAATATATGTGAGAGGATGGAAACCAATGCTTTTAAAGGGAGTATGGATGAGGAGACCATTATAATACTTGACATGTATAAAGTAAAGCTTCCGGCTTCCTCATCTGATCAAGAAACGTATTTGGCTGGTTTCAAAACTTTGATTGCAAATATGTTTCCCACTTATCTATCTTTCAATGTGACGAATGTTAAGTTAAACGACATTAAAATCCTAGTAACTGACTTCAAGCTTCAAGTTCAGCATGCTGTATCAAAGAATGATGCTTTCAGTTTCAGATTTGTACGATGTCATCCCTTACTTCAAGGGAGCATGCAAAGATTCATTTACCCTATTGCAACAGTGCTTATGTTTGAATACTACAAATGCCATGGTAATTACCTTTAGTCTCGGTACAATAATTTTGTTACAAGAACAAGGACGATAGATATTTTAGGTGCTATTAATGGATCAGAGGATTTTGAGAAGATTTACCACCAGAGTGGTAAAACATATACAAATACCGCAAGAGATGAACTTGAAAATATTCAAAATGGGTATATGCACATCAACCGAGGAGTTCGCGATGCTGCTATGAGTGAAGGGCACATTGAGCATGTTCTTGCTCAATTGTTTCCTGTGGTCTTGAAAAACTAGAATGCATTTTGTGCTCTCAAAAAATTAAGCTTCGATTTCTTGCAATAGAGCTGTGCAAGCCTACCATAATATAGAAGTCCAAATGTTGTTCGGTTCACAGACATTTGATTGACTTTTGGACTTTTTATGCTTGATTTTTTTTATTTATATCCCTCTCTTCTTCTTCCTTTTTCCTCTTCCTGTTTCTCTTTCTTTTTCTTCTTCTTCTTCTTCTTCTTCCACTTCCCCTTTAAGGTTCTAATTTTCCCTCTCTATCTCTTTCTGTATTGTTTTTGTTTTATTATTTTCTGCTTATATCTTCTCTCTTTCCCATTTCTTCTTCCTCTTTCTGGTTTCCACTTCCTTTCTTTCTTCCTTTTTCTGAGTTAGGTTCATTTCTTTCGAACGGGTCCTAGGGTTTTATTTGCTGTCTTCTTCATTCTGGCAGCCGCGTCCCTCATGTTTCTTTTAGTCGGCCACCTCTCTCTCTTCTTAGCATACACTTAACTCTCTCTATATAGCCCCTCAATCTCCGATCTGCATCGTCAGCTCCTTCTAGCAATTTGGTGTGGGTTAACATAGTTTGAGTGGTCCGACTTGAAGAGGAAATGGATTTTGCGCGTGCTCTGCGAAACAAAGTATACATACATAATGAGTCACTATATAAGTTTCGGGTAAAACATGAAATATTTGAATTTGATAAATGTAGAAGAGTAATTTTAATACCTCATTATCTAGTCATCAGAAAAGATTTGATATATAATATATGTGTGAGGATGGAAACCAATGCTCCTTGAGTATGGATAAGGAGACCATTATAATACTCAACAGTTATAAAGTAAAGCTTCCGGCTTCCTCATCTGATTAAGAAACGTATTTGGCTGATTTCAAAACTTTGATTGCAAACATGTTTCCCACTTATCTAACTTTTGATGTGACGAATGTTAAGTTAAACGACATTAAAATTCTAGTAACTGACTTCAAGCTTTAAGTTCAGCATGCTGCATCAAAGAATGATGCTTTCAGTTTCAGATTTGTACGATGTCATCCCTTACTTCAAGGGAGTAGACAAAGATTTATTTACCCTATTGCAACAGTGCTTATGTTTGAATACCACAAATCCTGTAGTAATTACCTTTGGTCCCGGTATAATAATTTTATTATGAGGACAATGACGATAGATATTTTAGGTGCTATTAATATATCAGAGTATTTTGAGGAAATTTACCACCAGGGTGGTAGAACGTATACAAATACCACAAAAGATGAACTTGAATATATTCAAAATGAGTATATGCACATCTACCGAGGAGTTCGCGATGTTGTTATGAATGAAGAGCACATTGAGCATGTTCATGCTCTATTGTTTCCTATGGTCTTGAAAAACTTGAATGCATTTTGTGTTCTCAAAAAATTAAGCTTGGACTTCTTGCAAAAAAGCTTTGCAAGCCTACCACAACATAGAAGTCTGAATGTTGTTCGGTTCACGGACACTTGATGAACTATTAGATTTTGAGTGCTTGGTTTTGAAGGACACTAAAAGACCAAGGACGAAGTCTGTCACTTTGTCCGTGAAAACATGTAGACATCTTCTTGATGAAACCCATGGAGAAAGGCATTTTTGAGATTAAGTTGATGAAGGGACCAATCACGAGAAATTGCAAGACTGAGAACAGTGCGAATGGTGGCATGTTGACAACATGATTGAAATTTCAGCATAGTCTATGCCCGGATGTTGATGAAAACCCTTGGCAGCTAGACGGGCTTTTTAGCATTCAATAGAGCCGTCATAGTGACGCTTAATCTGAAAAACCCACTTGCAAATAAGTTCTGAGAAGGAGATGAAGTTACCAAGTTTTGAGAAGTACATTGACCTCTTCAGTCATGGCGTCACGCCATTTAGGATGCTTAGTAGCATGTGAAAAACACGTGGGTTTAGTATGATCAATAGCAGTTAATAAGGCACAGGGAAGGGGTATTTAACAGTGTCGTCGGTATGAAGCTTGGGCTTTTGAATGCCATTCTAAAGGCGGGTGCGCATGCGAGGAACAGGGGCAAGAGTGGGAGATTGCGGAGTGGCTGGAACTGGGTGGTTCGTAGCTGCTGGAATCGGTGGGTTCGGAGCTGCTGGAACCGGGGGGTTCGGAGCTGCTGGAATTGGGGGGTTTGGAGCTGGTGGAATTGGAGCAAGCACAAGTGAAGAGAGGTATATGCTAGGAGGTCAGGAATAAGTTTGTTGCAATGGCTAGGTTGACGTTGAAGAAGTGTCGCAGAGTGGACTTGGGGGTGCGACGGGGCCGGGGTCATGGCTTATGACTGCAGCAACTGTAAAGGTGCGCACCAGGAAGGTGCCGTGAGTTTGAGAGTCTGGGTCTGCGACATGAGTGATTGATTCGTGCCCAAATGCAAAGGAGGGCAGAATTGGGTGGAATTCAATACCCACAAACTTTGAAGAAGATGATACCTGTAAATGCTCAAATGGAAAATGTGTTTCGTTAAATAAAACATGATGGAACATGTAAACACGACTCGTGGAGGGATGTAAACAACAGTAACCTTTGTGGTGAGAATTGTATCTAAGGAAAACACGTTCAAGGGTGCAAGAACACCCAAACACTTGGAGATGAGAGTAGGAGGGAGGATGTTAGAAGAGACGAGTGTATGTGGTGTCTAATTGAAGATTATGAGTAGGTAGGAGGTTGATGAGATAGACAACATTGAGGGAAGCTTCGACCCAGAGATTGTGGGGAGTGTGAGAAGTGGTAAGGAGGGTGGATCATGGTGGCAATGTGTCGATTTTTACATTCAGCTAGGCCATTTTGTTGAGGAGTGTGGGGACATGAGAAATGTTGGTGGATGCCTAGTTGACTGCAAAGATAAGAGAAAGCATTGTTAACATATTCAGTGCCATTGTCACTTTGAAGGATTTGCACAGTTGTGTGAAATTGATTTTTAACCATGGCAAGAAAGGTTTGAAATTGAGAAAAGACCTCATTTTTATGGTGCATAGGATAGATCCAAGAGTAGCTAGAAACGTCATCTGTAAACAAGACATAATAGCGATAACCAGTGACAGAAGTGACTAGGGACATCCGTACATCATAGTGAATGAAATAAAAGAGAGAAGGGGCAAAAGTTGGATTACTAATAAAGGATAGTTTGATGTATTTGCTAAGTGCACAATCCTTACAGAAAGCATGAGAAACTTTAAAGCCTAGAAATGGCGCTAAGTGAGAGAACACATGATGGGATGGATGGCCAAGGCAACGATGCCAAGCATGAGATTGCACGGTGGTAAGGGCACAGGGGACGGTGGATGAGTGAAAGGAAAGGGATAGTGGGTAAAGACCATCTTTAGAAAGGCCCTGAAAAAGTAACAAACCAGTACGTAAGTCGTAGATTTGATAAAAGTTAGGAGTAAAGACAAAGAAAACTAAATTATCATGAGTAAAACGGCAACAGAGAGTAGATTAGTACGGAGATAGGGAAGACAAAAGACATTTTTAAGAGAAAATTTGTGAGAACCTAAAGGAAGAGGAAGATAGCCAGTATGAGAGATAGAGAGAGAATCTCCATTACCAAGAAATACAGAATTATTACCCTGATATGGCTGTTGATTTTGAAGATTAGAAGGACTACCATTCGTGTGATGAGTGGCACTTGTGTTAGGGGACCAAGTGAAGTCAGGTGGTTGCTTGAATTGAGCCCCAGCAAAGGAAAGAAAGGATTATGGGCCATTGTAGGGTCCCAAGAGTTGAGTTAGGCCGGGCAGAGTGTTTGCTAGAAGCGGCAGATTGGGCCCAAATGGGCTGAAAGGAAGGCCAGTTGCTTTGGGGTCTAGAACTTGGAGCAAAAAGAGGCCACGGTTGATTAGGCTATTGGGGCTGTTGGGAGCCATTCCACATGTTGCTCCAGGAAGGTGAGAAGTTGCGCCAGCCACCATAGCCGCGACCACGCCAGCCACCACGGTTACCAAGCCTGTTGTTGGAGGAGAAGAATGGGTGGCCATTAGTGCTGTGTTTTGATTAGGAGAGATTCGAGGAGCTTGTGCGTCGAAAGCTAACAAATAAGCACGAAGATTAGCAAAGTCAGGAAGCGGAGGAAAATTGAGAATTGCCATGACAAGCATTTTGTAATCAAGTCCTAAGCCCTAGAGCACAGCAGTGACAAGTTCTTTTGGGGAGACAGGTTCATTGATGGGAGCCAGTGAATCGGCAAGGGACTTGTCATGATGAAGGTAAGCATCAATAGGTTGAGAGCATTTTTGCATATCCATGAGTTGAAAACGGAGAGTAGATTCACTGGCCATACTGGATTGAGAGAAGTGGCATTGGAGACACTCCCAGAGATCCTGGGCAAAGGTGCAGCCGACAGTGAGGGAGAGAATGGACTCAGAGAGTGTACATGTGATGTAGCTAACAATGAGTTAGTCTTGTTAGTATCACTGAGCATGGGCGGGATTGGTTTGGGTAAGAGTGGCGGTGGTGGTTGTGGGTGTTGCGGTGGTAGAAGTGAGGGTTTGGGCAGAAGGTTGTTACAAAAGAAATAAAGTAAACTCGATGACTTCCAAGAGCAACCTTTTCATGGATAAAGTGATAGTCCAACTCAATATGACGTGTGTGGGCATGGAAAACTGGATTGGCAACCATATACGTGATGCTGAGATTGTCACAAAAGAGTTGGACTGGGAACTGAAGATGCACACTCAATTCATGAAGAATGGAGCAGAGCCAAGTGGTTTCGGCACAAGCATGAGAGATGGCACGATATTCCGATTCTCTACTAGAGTGCAAGATTGTGGGTTGTTTCTTGGAACACCATGAGATGAGGTTAGTTCCAAAAGTAATCACATATCCAGTGGTTGACTAACAAGAATCAGGACCCCTAGCTCAGTCGGCATCAGAGTAGGTAGAGAGGCGAGCTGCGGCATTTTAAGGAGTGAAGTGAGGCCGAGATAAATAGTGCCCTTGATGTACCTTAGTATCCATTTGGGGGAAATAAGGTGAGAGGTGCGAGGGGCACTCATGAACTGAGCAACAGTGTTGACGACAAAAGATATGTCAGGGTGAGTAAGAGTGAGATACTGTAAACTGCCAACAAGCTCACGATACTCAGTTGGGCACCATTAGAGCAATTCCACCAGTTGCCCTTAGCCATGGCAAGGGGGGGTGCTAGGGCAGCCACTATTCACGTGAATAGTGGCTGCCCTTGCAAAAAGCAATGTTGGTTTCCAGCAATTGCCCTAGTTTAGGGCAAATACTATTCATTTTTTTGTTTTTTTTACATATTTGTTTACCTAAACAATTAATTTGGACAATATTTTTTTAAAAGATTTTTGGTGTGGGAAGTGAAAAATATGACTAAGTATTTATTTAAAAAAAATCTGAAATTTTTTGTTTTTTTTTCAATTTTTTTCGATTTTTTTTTTTTTTTTTATTGCTGACGTCATCGCTGACGTCAGCACCCCTAGTTTTGGACCTGGGGCTGGACCTGCCCTCGGGCCAGCCCGACTTTGTAGACCCCACCACCAACTCGGGCCAAACCTTGCTGCTGGAGGCCCTTTTTCTCCCAAACCCCCCCTTGCCTTAGTCCAAACCCCACTGCTGGACTTGCTCTTAGAGACAAAGAGGAGAACCTTGGCAGCCACCAAACTATCCTTTATTAGTAATCCAACTTTTGCTCATTCTCCCTTTTATTTAATTCATTGTGATGTATGAGTGTCCCTAGTGACTTTTGTCACTCGTTATCGCTATTATGACTTGTTTACAGATGACTTTTCCCGCTACTCCTGGATCTATCCTATGCACCGTAAAAATGAGGTCTTTTCTCACTTTCAAACCTTTCTTGCTATGGTTAAAAATCAATTTCACACAACTGTGCAAATCCTTCAAAGTGACAATGGCACTAAATATGTCAATAATGCTTTTTTTGATCTTTGCTGTCCACTAGGCATCCACCAACGTTTCTCATGTCCCCACACTCCCCAACAAAATGGCCTAGCTGAACGTAAACACCGACACATTGCCACCATGATTCGTACCCTCCTTACCACTTCTCACACCCCGCATAATCTCTGGGTTGAAGCTGCCCTCAATGTTGTCCATCTCATCAACCTCCTACCTACTCCTAATCTTCAATAGGACACCCCATACACTCGTCTCTTCTAACATCCTCCCTCCTACTCTCATCTCTGAGTGTTTGGGTGTTCATGTTTCCCTTACCTTGGACCATATACTGAAAATAAACTCACCAACCGCACCCTTGAATGTGTTTTCCTTAGATACAGTTCTCATCACAAAGGTTACCGTTGTTTACACCCCTTCACGGGTCGTGTTTACATGTCTCGTCATGTTTTATTTAACGAAACGCATTTTCCATTTGATCATTTACAGGTATCATCTTCTTTAGAGTATGTGGATATTGAATTCCACCCAATTCTACCCTCCTCCGCACTTGGGCCCGAATCAATCACTCCTGCCACAGACCCAGACTCGCAAACTCACGACACCTCCCTGGTGCGCACCTTTCTAACTGCTGCAGTCACAAGCCATGACCTCGGCCACGCCTCAGCCCATCCATTGCTCCAAACTTATTCCCGATGCCCTCGCATACACCTCTCTCCACTTGTGCCTGCTCCTGTTCCCATAGCTTCGAACCCCCAATTCCAGCAGCTCCGAACCCACTGGTTCCAACAGCTTCGAACACACATGTTCCAGCAGCTATGAACCACCAAGTTCCAACAACTCTGCAATCTCCAGCTCCTGCCCCTGTTCCTTGCATGCGCACCTGCCTTCAGGATGGCATTCAAAAGCCCAAGCTTCATACCGACGACACTGTTAAATACCCCTTTCCCCGTGCCTTATTAACTGCTGTTCATCATGCTGAACCCACTTGTTTTTCACAGGCTACTAAGCATCTTGAATGGCCTGACGCCATGACTGAAGAGGTCAATGCCCTTCTCAAAAATCATACATGGTCTTTGGTTCCTTCCTCTCCTTCTCAGAACTTGGTTGGGTGCAAGTGGGTTTTTCGGATTAAGTGTCACTCTGTCGGCTCCATTGAAGGCTACAAAGCCTGTCTAGTTGCCAAGGGTTTTCATCAACGTTCGGGCGTAGACTATGCTGAAACCTTCAGTCATGTTGTCAAGCTTGTCCCTATTTGCACTATTCTCAGTCTTGCAGTTTCTTTTGATTGATCCTTTCGTCAATTTGATTTCAAAAATACATTTCTCCATGGATTTCTTCAAGAAGATGTCTACATGGCTCAACCCCTTGGTTTCATTGATCCCACTCATCCGTTCATGTTTGCAACCTCCATAAAGCACTCTATGACCTCAAGCAAGTATATCTCCCCTCTCAATCAACTCTTTTTCTCTTTAAGATTGGAAGAGAGAGATTATTTTTTGTGGCTAAAATTTCACCCACGTTATTTGTCGTGAAAAAAATATTACTTCCAAATATATAATTTAATAACTGAAATTAGATTGTATGGCGGGAAATTAATTGGAGTAATTGTAAAATCAGAATGATTATGATTATAATGAATTAAAAGTAATATTACAACAAGAGAGATGAGAGAAATAACACCAAGAAATATTAATTTTTCTGTAAAGAGAAGAAGAATTGTAAGGGTAGTTTGGTAAAGTCATCTTTATAGTTTAAACTGAGAAATATTAATTTTGTTTCCTTAAAATTTAGAAAGGATATCATATTTTAAAAAATTTGTGTCTGCGTCATCTTCCACTGTCTCTCTTGAGGTTGCAGAGAGAGAAGAGAGAAGACACAGAGAGAGAAAAAGAGACTTACCTCGACGACTTCGAATCCCTGAAAATAAAACTTCTTAGGGTTCCTGTCTGCTACTTCGCTCACCACTGTATGATTTTCCCTCTCAAGTTTTTCTCGTCTGTTCGAATTCTCTTAATTTTTTTCATTTTGGTTCAAATCAATGTTTCTTGTTTGAATTTTTGTTTTTTTTATTATAGAGAATGGTCCTTCTATATCTGTTTGGTTAGTGAGAAAACGGGGGAATTATAAAGAAAATAACACAAATTTCGAAGTTTGGTTTTGGAAAGGAAAAGGGAGCTCAAACTTTTCACTTTCTTTTTGTATTTTTTGGTTAATTTTTTATTCAGTAATATATGTATTGGAAACAGGTGTGTTGCATGTAGAACAATTTGGGTACCCAGATGGAAAAGGTTTTGAAAATTTTGTCTGGTTTAGTGAAGTGGGACAATGAAGTTTACATGCTTTGACATTTATAAATTTGATATTTTTTGTTCATACTGGTCTTTTCTTTCAGCAACCAACGGAAGCTGAACTTAGAATCCATTTGAAGTTGTGAATCATTAAAACTTGATTAAAGATGTAATTGCATGTTAAAGGTACCAAAATGAGTTGCACTTATATTTGTGAGATCCGGCGGTTGTTATTTTGTATTTACTTATTTATATATTAATTTGAGTTTTGCTCTTGGATTCTCTGTATTGGAGCATTTTGAGACAGTGGCAGCGAATTGAACTGTTTGTGTTTTTTAGATGATTGGACAACAAGTGTGGAATTTGTTGGTTTGTCATGGGGACTTACAGAATACTGTTGAGTAGATGATTCGTTGTAGATTTAGATGCTCGTTATATTGATTCTGGATCAGGTTGCTCGTTTATTTGGAAAATAATATCTCTGAAGTTTTGGATATGGAAAAGATTTAGGATTTGTTGGCATTGGGATCAAATAATATTTGCCTTCATTAAAGAGGATGAGTTAAAGATTTTCCCTAGTCATTAACATTGTAATTACCTGGCTACTCAAGAAATGAGTTAAAGAGAAATGTCGGATGATTAGAAAATACTAAACAGAAAAGATGTCCTTCATAACTTAAATGATTTAACAACTCCTAGTTTTTGCATTAATATGCTTGTCAACTTCTGTCAATTTGCATGCTTGAATTTGTGCGTCAGTGTCTTTATTTCTCAAGCTCATAATAGGACAGTTATGATATCCCTAAAGGAGGGGAGATTGCAGTACCCCTTAATGTCACATCAACTATGAGCTAGCAATATTTAGAGTGTTTAAGCAAGCAGTTATTCTTTATACACGGCGTTCCATCTTTCTTAAAGATGAGACTTCTTGTGAAAACCTCACTTCCACTAAATTTTGATAAACTTTGATCCCATTTGTTGACATGGTTGATTGTTTTAGGGACTAGAATCATCATTTAGAGCTTAGACTTTAGGTTCTAGTCTCGTATTGGTTAAATTGCTCCCAAAATTTGATACTTAAAACCTAAAACCGAAGATCTAAAGGGTCATTCTATACCCTAAATAATCAACCATGTCAATAAAGTGGGATCAAAGTTGAAGGAAATTAAGTAGAAGTGAGGTTTTCTCAACGCATCCTGTCTTTAAGAAAGATAGGCGTTGTGTACAGAGAATCTCTGTTTAAGAAAGGCCCTGGAAATTAAATGTCAGCTAGAGTTGGCACTTTTGAATGGGATCACCATTAATAGTATCAAAGTGGCCAAACCCAATTCCTACCAATCAATTGGGGACATGGATACAGCAACTACTTCATGCTAATGAGGGAAAAGGTGTCAGTTCCCCCTATGCTATGAGGTAATGGATTTTTGACGTGAAAGCCAAGGTTCCTTGATTGGATAAGCTATGATTTC
This sequence comes from Prunus campanulata, assembly GCA_034190965.1. Classification (NCBI taxonomy): domain Eukaryota; kingdom Viridiplantae; phylum Streptophyta; class Magnoliopsida; order Rosales; family Rosaceae; genus Prunus; species Prunus campanulata. The sequence goes on from CM067209.1 coordinate 1,951,912, forward strand.
CTAAGATGGACATGCCAAGATAGTTGCAGTGATTGGAAGACAGGTGAGATGAACACAAATTCATGTGTCCCACAATGCCTTGTTAAGTTGAAGTGAAGTGCTATATGCAGCTCTATCATTTCCAAGGCCTAGGGACCTTTGAACCTGCAAGGGTTGGGTTAAGCCCAAAGCAGGCAACACCTAACTTTGTTCTGAATTGTTGCATGTGGGTTGGTAAACAGTTGCGTATCATGTTACAAAGGCCCATGCATTGCTATGTGTGTGATTTTATTCCTGATTCAGTTGCTAACGCCTAAAGTAAGGGGGGTGGGGATACCGAAAGAAGGGATAATTATGATATTCCTGAAGGAGGGAGGATTGTGACTCCCCTGAATCGTACATTGGATATGCATGAGGTAGATCTAGAGTACTCAAGTAAGGCTTAGGGATCCATATGTGAATTTGGAGTTAACATTTCTAGGAGGAGCATTGGTCCTTACAGCATTTGATTGATGTATTTATGCCTAGCTTTGTCCTCTAGCAATTTGGTAACAAGTTTGTCATCCTTTTTATACTGTAGAAGGAATAGGAATAATATGATTAAATGTGGAACATCCATCATTACTATTTTGTTCCCTTTGTTTTGCTGGATTAATTTGTGATTCACCTGTATATTTAATTTTCTTTTTTTTTTGCTTTATTTATTTATTTTGAGTTCTTATCTCCATACAATATTTCTATTAGTGAACAACTGGTTGATTCTTTGGTTCAAATAATATTTTTTGGATGCGCCTAGCAGATTTACTTACCGTAGTGTTTTTCTGTCATTTGCTTCTATGCAATGACTGTTGATCAGTAGTTGGTTTTGGTTTCTTTCCTCATCTTCCTTACTTTTGTTTTATGTTAAAACTCATGGTTATATTTTTCCAGGAGAAAGTGGTGAATGATGCCAGCTAAATCTAAAGATGAAGATCCACATATAGAACACGGTGCCCAGACTGTGCTGGAATCAGCTATCTACGCCCAACCTTGGTGGCGTGGAGTGGGGAACAGTTCATCGTCAGGTGAAAGTGCTACAGCATCATCTTTGGTGGATCATCGTGATAGTATGGTCATGAATGGAGCTATGCAGTCACAAGTTAATGCTAGGCTGGATGGTGGAGCCAACTTCAACAAAGAATTGCGGACTACAGTAGGATCACAGTCTGGTAGTTACTTTTGCATTATCATTTCCCATGGGAAAATTGCATGTGAACTTCTTTTTCTGAATTGGAAATTTTCACACTTGCTACTATACGAAATTAACTATAAAGTCATCATTCTGAGAAACCTTTCTTTAAAAAAAAAAAAAAATTATATATAATTATTTACTAAGCCTTTGTCTTCTTTGTGAGATTGAAGGACAGAATGCATTATCCAGGAATGTTATATCTTCTTTCATATATTAACTCAACTGCCCATATACTTTTTAATGCAAGTTTCCTTTTATTCAGACCAGAAAAATGGATGCAAAAACCAGCAAATCAAAAGCATTTCGTCCTCGGTGGTTCCTACAATGGGTGAACACCTGGATCCAAATTCACAAATGGAACTTGTTGGTCACTCAATCGTAAGTACTTTCTCTTTCCCTCTTGCATTCTACATGTATAAACCTTCAATACATGGAAACAATCACAGAAATGTGAACAGCAGGAATTTGTATCCATTACCATTAAAGACATGCAAATTTCTTGTGGAAAAAGTTCTGTTGTTCAACTTATGGTTTTCCTTCGCTGTATGGGGTTATGCATAGAAGGTTTACAAGCTTCATTAAATTTTGCAGGTTTTGACATCATATCCATATTCGGATCCACAATATGGCGGGATGTTGACTCCTTATGGGGCACAAGCTATGGTATGCAATCTGCAGTAATATATATTGTTGCAGTAGTGTATGTTGTATCCAAGTCAGCAGGAAGTCTTCAATGAACTACGACAACTGCACTTTAGGTGATACTGTTCAGAAAACATGGAGGGAATGAGATACATTAATTATAATATCAATAGGGTTTATATATATCAAATCATAATAGGAAACTGAATAACCAAATCACTTAATAAAGTAGATCAAACCCTTGAAAATACAAGGAAACCAGATAACTCTCCCTAACTTAGAATCCTAATTACAGTTTACTCACGGTCTCCAAAACTTCTCCCCAAGTTAGAGGATAGAGGATTATTATTCTCAGCTTGTTACATTACTCGGAAATATGATTAAGAACTAAAAAACATAACTCTTCCTTTTCTTAATGAAGAGTTCTGTTTCTTATATAAAAAGAGAAACATAAAACAAATTAAAAGACATTAAGCCTCAACTTTCCTTGAATGTGCTCTACTCAACACTTCTCTTCAGACTCACAGGGAATAGATTTTCATGAAGTTTAAACCAAACCTTTTAAATTTTTTGATTCTGCTTAAGAAATATTAGTGTCCTCTTCAACAACTTGGTATCATGTGTCATTGGTGTACGTTTCATGTGCCGCACTACAATGGGCCTTGACACTTTTCGGCTGCAAAACTGATCGTATATTAATATCGTGGGTAAACATATCAGTAACCAAACTTCAATACCAAATCCAACTAAAACACTAGGCTGAATTTGATAAATTCATTGAGTAACCAACATTCAATTATCAATAAGTAATCAATAATTTTCGTAACCATTTTGAGAAAAATTAATCATAACCTGAAACAGTTAGATAGTGTATACCTCTAACCAAAATAAAAAACTAAATTATAACCGAATCAATTAATTTAGGAAGTAGTTCACGAATGTAGACAAATTGGGAAACCAAATACTTAAAGTGATGTATTCAATTAAGATTTTAATGGATTGTTTTGAAGCTTAAAGGTACGATAATATTCAATTAGGATTTTTAAGTAATCAATTAAAGTATGGTGGTATTCAATTAGGATTTTTAAATAATCAATACAAGTATGGTGGTATTCAATTACGACTTTTAAAATTACGAAAAAGTACTGTGGTATTCAAAAACTTACTGATTCTGAGATATTTTATTAAATGGTGTATTGTGTGAGACTTTTGAGTGTGTTATATAAATACCAAATCACATAACAAATCCCACCCTCCTATGCGCGATTCTATATATGCTCTCATACTTCTTCTATTTTTCCCACTGTTTTTTCTTGCTTTAGACTGTACCCAAAAAAAGAAAAAGAAAAAACTTTTCCTAAGAGAGGCGATAAAGAAACATTAACAACAGAGAAGATATTGCCTTTTCTGGAGGTAATGGGCAAAATTATATTTTCGATACTTTTTCAGAATCTCCTGGTCTTTGGGGTTGAAAATATCAAAAGCACAGATGTTAAGAAGTCATCAGAATACATTTTGACTTGCTCTCATGCCACAATCATGATATTTCCTTGTGTATAGTTTAATGATATATGTCTTCAGATGGTTATGTATTTATGTGAATGATGTTGGGTGATAGAGTTCAAGCTTGTATAGAAACATACAAGTATTTATTTCAGATGCATGACTATATTCCATATGTTTTCTGCTTGTTTTTAACTGTTAATGTTGGCGTTTAAAACAACATAGAAATTCATGATTTAGAGTTAGTAGCTTCAAATACGGAGTCACAGAGGTGGAGCCACAAAGTTAGTAGCTTCAATTTCTCTTATATATATGCAAAGAATTCTGGTTTGGTGCTAGTGGCGGAGCCACAGAGGCGCAAGGAGGTGTAATCCCTCACTGGAAAAGTCATTGTAGATGAAGGAATATGCCCTCCGCAGCTCTGCTGGTGTGCCCACAAGGTGCTCGATCTAATGCCTCAAAGAGGCTTTTTTTTGTTGCGCAGCTGCTGCGCGCACAGCGCACATCGGCTAAATAATTTTTCTAATTCCCTTTCCCAGAACGTTTGGGACTAGGACCAACAAAAAAAAAAGAAAAAGAAAAGAGAAGCCTTACCCACAATCTAGAAGAAATGCTGATAAGGTGCAAGGTATTTTTTCACTCCACAGTTTTGGTCCAAGCCTCGACAAAAACTAGGAGTAGTCATGGGGTTGGGTGAACGTGGCTAACTTGAATCCAATCCACACTTTGGGCAAATCTATTTTGGAGAATACGAAAAAGTATCAAAATCATAAGTAAAATCCTGTAATTACAATCTATTAAAATCATAAGTAAAATCTAATAATTACAAATCCAGCATAAATCCATTACATTAAAATCATGTAATTACAATCTATTAAAATCTCAATTGAATACACCCCCTTAGATTGAACAAAATACTTTTTATTCTCCAAAAATTGCCTTTATGCACATGCATACACATTTTACACATGCATACATCATAATTTGTCTCTCAGGACAGATTACAAATGTAATGAACTAGCAGGATAAAGGCCTTGGCAGGATAAAGGCCTTGGCAGCCGCTGGGGTCCAAAGAAATCCATTACATTAAAATCATGTAATTACAATCTATTAAAATCTCAATTGAATACACCCCCTTAGATTGAACAAAATACTTTTTATTCTCCAAAAATTGCCTTTATGCACATGCATACACATTTTACACATGCATACATCATAATTTGTCTCTCAGGACAGATTACAAATGTAATGAACTAGCAGGATAAAGGCCTTGGCAGGATAAAGGCCTTGGCAGCCGCTGGGGTCCTCAATCTGGTCCGTAGGGGCAGAACTAGTAGAAGGAATACACGGTACCATAGGAGTGGAACCCTGAGCAACATCCATAGAAATAGGTGGAGAAAAGGTTCCTCGATAGGGAGATAAATCAGAAACATTGAAAATGGGACTTATATGCATATCTGCAGGCAACTCAATCAAGTAAGCATTGGACCCAAGCTTCCTAATGATACGATAAGGACCCATCGAACGAGCATGAAGCTTCTTAAAAGATTGCTTAGGAAAATGCTCAGGACAAATACGCACCATAACAAATTCCCCTTCCTGAAAATCCTGTTGACGACGATGAGCATTGGCTGCCAGTTTATAAGTGTCGGTGTGCATGGATATCTGCCTACGGACGTCATCATGTAGTTGCCTAATATGTTCAGCAAACGACGTAGCAGAATCTGATGCGCGGGCAGCCACAGGAAGAGCAACTAAATCAACAGGGGACCGGGGGGAAAACCCATGAACAACCTCAAAAGGACTCTTACCGGTACTTCGGTTAATTGAGTTGTTATAAGCAAACTCAGCAACAGGCAACAAGAGATCCCAATTACCAAGTTTATCCCCAACTAAACAGCGGAGTAAATCACCAAGACTGCGATTAACTACCTCAGTTTGACCATCTGTTTGGGGATGGAAAGCAGAAGAAAACTTCAAAGTAGTACCGAAAAGCTTCCACAAAGTTTTCCAAAAATAACTAACAAATTTGACATCACGATCAGACACAATGGAGATGGGGAGGCCATGTAAACGGACTACTTCCTTAAAAAATAACTTGGCCACATAAGAAGCATCAGTATTTTTGGCACAAGGTAGAAAATGCGCCATTTTAGAAAACCGATCAACTACGACAAAGATAGAGTCGTAGCCGCGACTAGTCTTAGGTAAACCAAGCACGAAATCCATACTAAGATCCTTCCATGGGGCATGAGGTATCGGCAGAGGGGTATATAAACCTGTGTTACGTTTGCGAGCTTTAGCTAGTTGGCATGTGCGGCATTGGGAGAGGAGATGAGCAACATCACGTTTTAACGAAGGCCAATAGAAACGATCTTCCACCAAGGCAATAGTCTTATCTTTTCCAAAATGTCCTGCAAGGCCGCCACCATGTAGTTCCCAAACGAGGAATTCACGGAGAGAAGTACGGGGAATACATAATTGTGTTCCTCGAAATAAGAACCCATCCCTTGTAATAAAGTCCACATACTCGCGACGGTTACCATTGGAAACTTCCTGAAAAATAATTCCAAAATCTGGACAAGATGAATACTCAGTCTTAATGCGATCAAACCCAGTTACCTGAACTGTCATTGTGTGCAAGATAGTAGCCATACGACTAAGGGCATCGGCTGCCTTATTGTCAATGCCTGGACGGTGTCGTAAAACGAATGTAAAGATCTGAAGATATTCAGACCACTTAACATGTCGACTGCTAATGGTGCGTTGAGAGTGGAGATATTTCAAAGCTTGATGATCTGAATACAACACAAATTCATTTGGCAGTAGGTAATATTGCCAATACCGAAGTGCTTGTACCACAGCATAAAACTCCTTATCATAAGTAGAATAACGCTGCTTTGCTTCATTAAGTTTCTCACTAAAGTATGCTACGGGATGTCCTTCTTGGCTAAGCACACCACCAATCCCAACTCCGGAAGCGTCACATGCGATTTCAAAGACCTTAGTCAAATCAGGATGTCGAAGAACAGGTGCTTGGGTCATCTTTTGCTTTAAAATTGTAAAGGCCTTGGCAGCCGCTGGGGTCCAAAGAAAAGCACCTTGTTTCATACAATCAGTTATTGGTGCCATAATAGTACTGAACCCTGGAATAAATCGTCGATAAAAAGAGGCGAGACCATGGAAGCTACGTGTCTCTGTCAAAGTCGTGGGTGTTGGCCAACCAGTAATTGCCTCCACCTTGGCGGGATCTGTGCTAACCCCAGCCGCAGAAATATTGAATCCCAAGAATAGAACTTGCGGTTGAAGAAACGAACATTTTTTTAAGTTGGCATACAATTTTTCCTTTTGTAAAGTAAGGAATATTGTCCTAAGATGTTGAAGATGTTCCTCCCGAGAGCGACTGTATATAAGTATGTCATCAAAATAAACGACCAGAAATTTGCTAATATAAGGTCGTAACACATGAGTCATCACCCTCATGAATGTGCTAGGTGCATTGGACATGCCAAAGGGCATAACAAGCCACTCATATAAGCCATCAGGGGTTTTAAACGCGGTTTTCCACTCATCTCCTTCACGAATGCGGATTTGATGGTAGCCACTGCGAAGATCTATCTTAGAAAACCATTGGGAACCAGCCAAATCATCCAACATATCTTCAAGTCGCGGTATGGGGAAACGATACTTAACTGTAATTTTATTGACGGCGCGACTATCTACACACATTCGCCAGGAGCCATCCTTTTTGGGGGTAAGGAGAACTGGAACAGCACAAGGACTTAAGCTATGACGAATAAAGCCCTTAGCCAACAACCCCTGAATTTGTCTATTCAACTCTGCTCGCTCAGGTGGGTTCATACGATAATGGGGAAGATTAGGAATCTGCGAACCAGGAACAAGGTCAATGGCATGCTGAATCTCTCTCGCTGGAGGTAAGTCATCTGGTAAATCATCCGGTATGACATCGGAGAATTCAGTGAGCAGCTGTTGTATGGGTTCGGCAAGTGGAGTGGGGGTGCAATCAGATGCCGGTTTAAGCAAGAGAGCAAAGACCACACCAGTGTCTTGCAGTTCGTTTGCAAAGTCTACAGGTGATAAAATACTCAATCGATGCTCCGAAGCCTTCTCTTTCATTGATAGTGTTGGATGACCATCCTTAGTTGGTTTGATGGCCGGATTGGAAGGCTTTAGGGTGATGTTCTTTCCCTCATGTTTAAAAGTATAGGTGTTCTCTCTGCCGCAACTTTTCACATGACGGTCATAAAGCCAAGGCCGGCCTAGTAGCACATGTGCAACACTCATGGGTAGGATATCACAATAAAGTTGCTCGTGACAGGGACCTAATTGAAGAGGAACAAGGCATCTTTCGGTAACAGGTAACCTGGTTTTATCTACCCAGCCAACATGAAAAGGATGGGGGTGTGGCTCAGCCTGAAGGTGAAGGCGATCAACAGCAGTTTTAGAGATAACATTCAGCGTACTTCCCCCATCAATAACTAGTTGGCATCTATCGGTACCGCAAGGGACATAGGTTTGAAAGATACTTGTGCGCTTCCATGAATCAGGAGGTGGAGATGTAGGTGCGGAATAAATACAACGCATAACACTCAGTTGGTGAAACGCCTCCTCCTCACAACAATTATCAAGTTCTGGATCATAAACAGGTTCAAGGGGCTCCACATACTCGTCCACACAAGAGTCCTCATCGAGGGAGCCAAGGGTTAAAGTTCTGTGGGGACAACGGGAGGCGATGTGGCCCTTAGCATGGCAGCGATAACATTCGATGTGAGCAGCCGTGGATGGGGCTGGTCCTTTTTCTGTTGCGGGTATCGTAGGAGCGGGTGGACCGGCAACGCCATATTTAGAGTTAGGAGTACTACGGTTTGGAGTAGGAATGGAAGAGTGCCCAGAATGTCCTGTATATCTACGTTGTGGACGCAAAAAAGTTTCAGCTTCCAATGCGTGGCAATATGCATCTTCCAAAGTATGCGGACGGAACCGCCGGACTTCACGTTTGATATCATCACGAAGACCATGGAGAAAGCGAGACATAGTGATGTCGGGTTCTTCACGAATTCCCACACGTATCTTGTGTTCGATAAAACGAGCGTGGAATTCAGTAACGGTCAAACTTCCTTGCGAAAGGGTCCATAATTGTTCATACAATTGCTGGCGATAAAAGGTGGGAAGATATTGTTTACGAAGCTTTAATTTCATCTCATCCCAAAGAGTCACAGGTGGCTGTCCAAATTGGTATAGTTGCTCCTCCACGGAATTCCAATATTGTCTAGCGGCTCCCTGTAGCGTCATCTTACAAATGCGAAGTTTATGAGCATCCGTCAAGTCGTACCAGGCGAAATAGTCTTCTATGGCCTGAACCCAATCAAGAAACATCGTAGGATCCCCACGGCCATCAAAAGTAGGAGCGGTAGGCTTGATGTGGCGGATGACATCGTTGTCAAAAGGACGAGGGGGATGAGTGTACTGATCATGTGGAACGGGTGGCAGGTTAGGAACTTGAGAAGTCACTGGAGGAGGGCCCGTTGTGTGTTGGGTATAATGGGGCTGTGGCATAGACCCAGTTGAGCCATGCGACATGCCATATGGGACAGTCTTAAGTTTGTGATCCATCGGTGGATTGGGCAGAAGGCCACTTGTTGGCGGTGGCGTAGACGAGCTCGAGAAAACAGCTGAGGTAGAAGGTTCAGCAGGTCCAGTCCGAAAGTTGGTGATAAGCAACTGAACAGAGTCTTGGAGTTTGGCGATGGCGAGGTCCGTCGTCGCACGATGTTCTTTGAGGTCAGTGCTGAACTTGGAGAGCTGGGTTTCTATGCCAGCGATGTCGTCAGAAACCTTGTCTTGGAATGCATGAAATTGTTCCGCAAGGTTGGCCACGGTTTGGGGGGCCATGGTAGAGAGCAAGCGCAAAACGAAAGTGAGGTAGGCTCTGATTACCAATTGATGTAGAACAGCCCGTAGATTTAGAGTAAATACTTGAGTATTAGAACAGAGAAGAAATAAGGGATTGAGGAGAAGAATTAGAGATCGAAGAGACGAAGGGAAAGGGAAGAAATCAGAGAGTTTAAAGTAAGGAAATTTATCATTAATCAAGTCTGCCTTAAAAGATTACAAACAACTCTATTTTATAGAGGCAAAACCCTTTTTAGTCTAGGAAAAGGAAAAGTAAAAGTAAACTTTAAGAAATAGGAAAGCAAATTAACTAATAAGAAATCCTTTCCTAGGAAGGAATCTTTAAGAATTAGGAAAACTAATAATAGGAAAACTAATCCAAGTAGAATTAGGAACTAATAACTAATAATAGGAAAACTAATCCAAGTAGAATTAGGAAAACTAATAATATGCATTCTGCATCAGTATGTCTATGTGTTTGGCGATCAATGTTCCAGTCAAACAATATAAGCAAATTTTGTGCTTTGTAGTTTCTTGTATAAGCAATAGCGTGAAAATCTTTTATACTGCACTTTGAATATGAGAAAAGTTGTCTTTTATTATCTGATGGTTCTTAGCGTGATGCCAGCTGCCTCCCCACTTCTATGGCATTCATCATGGTAGAATGCCTTTGCCCCTTGAAATGGAAGAGGAGCCTGTTTATGTAAATGCCAAGCAGTACCATGGCATTTTGAGACGAAGACAGTCACGTGCTAAAACTGAGCTTGAAAAGAAACTTATAAAAGCTCGAAAGGTAAACTAATTTTTAATTTGTTCGTTCTGTGGACTCTAGTAGCATTTCCTAGAATTAGACATGAACACATTTGTGCGCACATGTACATATACACAAGACACAAGACACAAGACACAAGACACAAGATAATCTTAAAACTCAATGCTATTTTATTTTCTCTAGTTGAAAGTGAATCTAACATATTTTTGAGACATTATGATGGTCATGTTGCGTTAGGTACAAGCAACTAGCAAGGATGAAATATTGATATCAATGCATATGTTGGTGGTCTAGACTTATGGGAATTTTTGTTCACTATGTTTATAGGTAAAAATTGATCAAAATGTTGGTAATTCACCTCAAAACATTCCAAAATATAGAATTTCTGAATGTAACCAATTTAAAATGCTTCACAATTTCGCAAAAGAAAGTATTCTTGCCAAATATATGACATGTATCAATTGTTTGACAAAGTTTTACTATCTTGGAAGTTAGAAATATGGAAATATCTATGGAAACACTAATGTTGGTAAATGTTGGTAAGTAGCAGTCTTTTAAGACTCTTCACCAATGTGGATTTATCCATGTATATGGGTAATATCAGAGAAATATCGGCAGTATCCTGGAAGAAAATGTCTTTCGTTCATATCCAGAAAAAGAGATGAACTAAACATAGCTAGGGAATATGCTTGAATGGTGGGGAAAATAAAACAGACTTGCTAAGTTCTGGACAGGGATGTTGATGAGAAATATACCCTTAGAGGAATGGCTGAAACCAAGTATGAGGAATAAAGAATAAAATGACCCATGCACGCAAGCAGACACATACTTTATACATATGGACATGACTATGTACCTTTTCAAGGGGTGTTGAGCCTTTTGTATTCAGCTGAGTGAATGATAGTACACACATGCGCATGTGCATGCGTGCGCACACACACACACACACACACACACACACACACTATATTGTGTATATGAATGATTAAATGACCATATAACTTTTCAAGGAGAGCTAACATGTGCGCGCGCGCACACACATGTATGTATGGCCATTTAACTTTTCAAGGTGTTTTAAGAACACTCACATTCTAGGGGTGTTAACACACAGAGACACAACTTTTCAAGGAGTGTTAACACACACATACAAACACACATGTATGTATGGCCATTTAACTTTTCGAGGGGTTTTAAGAAACATTCACATTCAAGGGGTGTTAACACACACAAATACACACACTTTACGTATATGAATGACTGTATAACTTTCCAAGAGGTGTTAAGCCGTATTCAGCTAACTGAATGATTGTCTGTAAACAGCGTAAGGGTTTGTTTGATATTTGATTTTGTATTCATTCTACAGCCGTATCTTCACGAGTCTCGGCACCTACATGCATTGAGGAGGGCAAGGGGATGTGGAGGTCGTTTCCTTAATACAAAGAAACAAGATGATAATGACGAAAATTCCTCACTAGAAAAAAGCATGACTTTGGATGCAAATGATTCAGCCCAATCTGCCAAATCTAGTTTTGAGTGCTTTCCCAATACCAGCAATGGGAATTTTGATTCCTCAAATGTCCAGCAAGAAGGATCAGATCCATGGTTCAGGGCACACAAGAACCACACACTCTCTAGTGATAATGGCAATGGTCATGGCCCATCGTCAGCATACCCTTCAACGTTTGGTGACAGCAAGGAAAGTGTTTTCCTGGGTCAGCAGAGGGAAAACATGCAGTTGAATGGGTCGTCTCGTGGGGCCATCCCCAGTAAATGAGATTCCTCTATGAGGTCGGGGTACCCCTCTGGCAGTGGTTTCAGTTTATATGACAAACCATGATATTCGATCTGGTAAATTGTTTGTTTATTGTCTTCTATTAATAGAGGCTTGCTTATATACTGCAGGTGAAGCTGAAGGCGTGTGCAGTCTCTCTTGGGGGGAAACCCTGCTGTGCAATGTCTATATCAGGCAAATCATTCTTGGCTTTGGTTACTTTTGTAATTATTGGGGTGTTGTGGAAGGAGATAGGTGTGAAGTCCATGTTGTCTTCAGTCAGCCATCACTTGTACTCACTTGTGTTGTAGAAACAGTTAAGAAAGCATCAGTTGGAAACTTAAGTAGAAATTAGATGTGAATGTGTAGATTTTAAACACTGCAGTTCTGTTTGAAAAGTGTGTTGTGACTTTCGTGTGAGACAAGAATCTGCCTCTTGTTTATTGTATCCAATGTAGTGGTTGTGGTGACTTTGCAAAGGCTACTTCATCCATCGTGGAAGGGTATAATTTGACCTATATTTCTTCAACTTATTTGAGAAGATACTATATGATCTAGATTTCTGTATCTATTTTATGTTTTGATTACTCTATTTATTTTCTGGTATCGGTCCATTCATTTTATAAGCACTAATGATGGTTTGATTGTTTGGTCCAATTGTGTTCCAAACAAGGTCTTGCGCATGTACGCGAGCTACTAATTTTTTTTCTCTCACATAAAGGCTTGAAACTGTCACATCCTCTCGTGTTCCTTTGGGGATATTTTTTGGGTTCTTCGTTGATCTGTTTGGCTGTGGATGTATCCACCTTTTTAATGTATTGTTTCTCTTCAAAAGAAAAAAAAATAGAAAGAAAAAACAACATATGAAAATTTCCTTTGAACAAAAATAAATAGAAAGTTGCAATGGAAAGTAGTTCAAGTGGTTAAGAGCATTTGTTCTGCACTCGAGATTTTAGGCTCGATTTCTCCCTCAATAAATATCGCTGGTATAAAAAAATAAATATAAAAATTGAGTATGAATGTTGTGAGCTGTTGGGTTCCAAGAAAGAAGTTTCAAAGCTCTCAACAAAGGCCCAACCCAAATCGGAAGATCTCCAAATCACTACTGGGCCACTATATATGACCGCAAGTCCCGACAAAGCAAAACCCTAAAACACCCACCATTCGCCTCCATCATCCATATCAACAGCGCTTCTCTCTCTCTCTCTCTCTCTCTCTCTCTCTCTCTCTCTGTGCTCGGCATATACTAAACAAAAATGTCCCAATGATGATAAATTTAGTAATCTGAGAAATTTGCATGAAATTGCAGTTAAAAGATTGGTGCTCCCTTGTGCAAAGCTTATTTTTAGCAGTTTGCAGAGGTTGAGGAGCCATTCTTAATTGCTTTGCTTTCATGCTCTCCAGGTTGAAATCAGGCTTTTCTGAGGGATTTTCTTCTTTTTCCTCTCTCTCTCTCTCTCTCTCTCTCTCTCTCTCTCACACCATTTTCTCCATTTTTAACTTTAACAAGGTTATACTTTAATTTTAGACATTTTGCTTTAATGAAAAATAAATTATTATAAATGTAATTGGGTATGTAATGGTTGTTGAACTATTTGCCTTGCCTATTGCATGTGTGAATTCGTCCTTGAGTTTTATTAACAGGCAGCTTTAGCTTTCTTGTGGATTTTATTTCCACCTCGAAATGCTCTCGAATACCAGTATTATTGTAGCATACTTTTTAAATAGAAATTATTACAGTTTGCAGTCAAAATAAGGGTTTTTATCATAAATGGTTCCTGAAATTTGCCAAATTATCACCTTTGGTTCTTTATGTTTTTTTTTCTTCTGACATTATTGGTCCTTTATGTTACATCTCACACATCAATTTGGTCCCGTCGTTAGGTTCAGTCAAAATTTTCCATTAGATTGTTGATGTGGACATCGCATTGATTAAATAATGTTTTAAACATCTTGGGTTTATCACAAATGGTCCTCGAAGTTTGTGAAATTATCACCTTTGGTCATTTATATTTTTTTGTCTAGCATTATTGGTCCTATATATATTTTTAAAATATTTTAGAAAAAATTTAATTAAAAAAAAGAGCAAATTTTCAAAACATAATTTGTTTTTTATTCAAATCCACTTGGCATGTTATTATTGGACATGCCATATACATGTCGCGTCAAATTCGTTATGTTCTATTGAAATTTCTGTTAAATTGATGAAAATTTCAATAGAACCTAACGGATTTGACGTGACATGTACGTGGAGCGTATATGTCCAATAATAACATGCCAAGTGGATTTGAATAAAAAAAATTCATGTTTTGAAAATTCTCTCTTTTTAAAATATTTTAAATGTTAAACTATTTTTTGAAGGGTTTAGGGGTTTTCAACAAAACCTAACGGATTTGATGCGGAATGTATGTGGTGCCTACATGTCCATAAATAACATGCCAAGTGGATTGGAATTAAAAAAATGTATGTTTTGAAATTTCTCTTTTTTTAAAAAGATTTTAAATGTTAAACTAATATTTTTTTTTTTTTATAAAAACATTTCTTCATTTATATCCGCTTGTCATTTTCTCATTGGCTATGTGTGCACCACATATGTGTCATGTCAGCAATTTAACAAAAAAATTTAACGAAATCTCACGGTGGGATCAAATTGATGTGTGAGGTGTAAAATAAAGCTCCAATAATGTCAGAAAAAAAATATAAAGGACCAAATGTGATAATTTCGCAAACCTCAAGGACCATTTGTGATAAAACCTAAAATATTTAAAACATTGTTTAATCCAAGTGGCATCCACGTCAGCAATCTAACGGAAAATTTTGACGGAACGTGACGATGAGACCAAATTGATGTGTGAGGTGTAACATAAGGGATCAATAATGTTAGAAAAAAAAAATATAAAGCACCAAAGGTGATAATTTGAAAAAACTCAGGGACCATTTGTGATAAAAAGCATCTAAATAATGAGACAATTGTTGAGAGTGTTTGTGTTTATAAGGAGTTGGGCTACTCCCCTTTGCTAATTGGTTTTGGGTTGGAACCTCAACTTCCTTCATGGTATTAGAGCAAGACTTCACGTGTTGGGTGCAACGGCCACTCATTCTCCCACATCACTCAATATGTATTGTCCACGTGTTAGACTTGAAAGTTAGCCACACATGCGGGGGCGTGTTGAAAGTATTTGTATTTATAAGGAGTTAGGCTACTTCCCCATCGCCAATTAGTTTTGGGGTGGAACTTCAACTTCCTTCAATATCGACAACATATAGAGATCACATTGATATTACGGAACAATTTGTTACGGTGGAGAACTTTATTTTTCGACAACAATAAAAAAAAAAAACCAAATGGCAAGCATGAATAACGAATTCTTTCTGGGTTGTAGTGAATCGAAGGGCAAACATTCCTTCCTCAAATCACAAAACTGTGACCATGAACTATTTTTGGTCATTTCTACAATTTTCCTTTAGATTTGGAGCCTTATATATCTGCCGCATTTGTGCAATTCTGTGCAAACTTCTCTATCTCATTTGTGAGATTTAGCAGTGACAACAAATTCTGCTGCTGTTATCGACATTGAAAGCAACAAAACAAATCCCTTGCTATTAAGAAAGGTTTGCTCAATAAAAATGCCTTCAAAGTCGTGTAAGCGAAAACGGTAGGGGCACTATAAAACCCCATTGATGTGCGTTCTTTTTTGTGTCCAAGTAATTAAGCACAGTGGAATGCTTTGTATACATGTATTATTGGTGGAGATGTGAAGCACACCATCTACACAACAGGTTCAATTTACACAGCTCTGCCTTTCTCTTGCAGGTTCTTTCAATGATTGAGCAATTAGAGCTTTGCTTGTTCTTTCAATTGCTCCTGTTCAAGGAAACCGTAATTCGGATCAGAAATACTAACAAAAAAAAGAAGGCAGATTTAAGTCCAATTAAATGTAAAATGAAAATTACACTGCATCCCAAAGTTGTGTCAATCTGTGCATTGCATGATGCACATCAAATTAAAAATTAAAAGTGCATCTTAGGAACAATTGAAGTGGCACTGACCTCTGTGACGAAGAAGGCATGGAAACCATATGGAACTCTATGTGGCAATTCAACAACTGCGACCGGGTCAGATGACATTGTCTTTGCATCAATTACATGGATTGATGATTTTCTGCATGGTGAAAATTCAAGATTAGATTGCAGTCTGTCCTCAAGAAAATTCAACTTCAAAAGCAAGCTGCATAACCACTGGTAAACCCAGTTTACTCTACTTGTAAAGCATGAACACCATAGCTATAATAAAAGTGATGACATTAAGATCGACGATATATATTAAGCCGGAGTTAAACTGAGACTCACGCTTGTTTAGAGTATGGAATTTAAGATTCAATTTTTAAGAGAAAGCATTATGGCCCCGTTTGGTTCACGGAATGAATTTGATGGGAAATCATTTCCCATGTCATTTCCCAAAGGATGGGAAATGTTGATTCCTTTCCCATGTTTGGTAATGCCGGGAAAGTGATCCGGAAATATCACTTTATTTCCTTTCCCATGTTTGTTTTGAGTAGGAATGGAAAACAAATTTTGTTTAGTTTCCCAATTATACCCCTATTAAAAAAAAAGAATACCAATAATTGTTGGATAAAAATTGTAATTATGAATTGTTAGTAAGGACAAATTAGTCAAAAAAAATTGTATTTAATACTAGTTTTACTTTCCCATGAGAAGGGAAAGTGAAACCCAAGGAGGAAGGAAGGATTAACTTTCCCTCCTACTTTCCCATGTGCTAGGAATCGCTTTCCCATGCCTGACTTACCAAACATGGGAAAGGAATTGATTTCCCATGCCCAAGATTCCTTTCCCATGAACCAAACGCAGCCTATATGTTACTAAACAGTCCCTTTTAACGTGAGAGACGAAAATATTACCCAGTTTTCTCGTCATGTACAAAGAATATTAAGTAGCCATCATCTTCTTCAGAGGTAACTCCGGGAACACGAGGGACAAAAATAGCCTCAGAGCCAAATCTGCCAGGTCCCAGGTCATAGAGGCCTTGGACGTTTCCTCCAACCTCAATTTTTGTTTTTCCAAGCTCTGGTGCAGCATGCAGATCAAACTTCACTACCCCTGTCACCTTTGCAATGCTGTCCAGTAAGGTTCCATACACATAACGCTGCTTCCTGCTTTCACACAAGTTAATTAGTGAAAAGAAGTGAAAATGAATATTACACTAGCTTTTCCAAAATGATGGCAATAGTACCACACACACACACACATATATGTATATATTTTTACTTTTCAATCCAGAAATCTCCCTGCAAGGACAGGAGATGCATACCTGCCAGTGTAGCTCTCATTCACCCTGGGAAAATCCACAGCTGATTCTGATAGTTTCTTCTGGGCTGCTAGACCAGTTTTTAAATTGAATCTCATCTCGTACCTGAAAATAGTTAGAACAGTCAGAAGCACCATCATGTCTATTAGCAATTTACATTAGTAACACGGGTCAAAATCTCTTACAGCTCATTTTTGAAGTTTTCAAGCTTTTCTTTGACAGGCCCATTGACCATGTCTAAATCTGGATTCTCAAGGCGGCATGTGATTAAAACAATTTCATCCTCCTCCTCCCAAGCATTAGCTATAAAAAAAAATGAAGTCACAAAAACAGTCTGAATGTAGACAGTAAAAAGCTTTAGGCATAGCTTAATCACCAACCATGAAAGATCACATACATTTATTTATTGCTAAACGACATTAACTATACCATACCAAGTTACACATTTGAACATAAATCCATAATGGTTAGTTGGTTTAGTTCCAGCGGACTAGAACAGCTAGAGGAATTGATAACTTCAGTAAAATAACTAGAGCAGGGGGACTAAAATAACTTCAGTAAGCCTTGAGAAGTTTGGAAGGTCTGAAATTCCAGCTAGAGGAATTGAAGGATAATCCGGAAACTAGAGCAGTACTACTGTAAGGAGCCCAAGAAGAAAAACTGAATTAAGAAAATATGAATGAAACTAAAGAAGAATACTAAAACTCTTGATTGCCAAAGAAATTCCAGCACAATAAAAAAGACCAAAATACTCCTTTCAAGCTTCCAGCAATGCTGCAGCCTGAGGCAGACAGTTAGAACTAATAGGAAGAGAGCAGGTTAAGGCCTCAAGAAGCAAAAGAGAGTAGGCATAACCCTGCATAGAGCATATTGGTACGAATAGGTCCACCTAGCCAACTCCAAGTAGCCAGGATTGGATGTTTACAACATTTTTAGCAGAAGTGAGCATGTTCCTCAGATGAATCTTAGTAATGCCGCAGGATAGACCATAGGAATTGCAGCACTTATTTAACAGTTTCGGCTGCGTACCAGCTTCACCAATTTTAGTTAATAGAATGCAGAGTTATTGGAAAACTTAATCGAAAAAACAATAGTTGTTTCAAAGACATTGATCCTTGCATTAAGATAGGAAGAAAATATGCGCACCATTATGGAAAATGAAGCAATTTGGAAGCTCGAACCATCTGATTAGCAACTCATCCTTTGCATACCGTGGAAGTACACCAAAGCGAGCTTTTTTTGTTGGATCAAATGTGAATATCAGCTTCTTTTCCTTCACCATTTCCTGGAAACATGAAATTTTTTATAATAACATGTTAAGATTCATTTTATGTGATTGTTTGATGCTCAATAATTATTTTTAATTAAGTTATCCATTGTTCCAGGAACTTAAGTCGATAGGAAATAGGCCTAACAATGTACATCACGCTAAAACAACACGCCCAATCTCCATGAGCCACTGCTGGTTTACATGTATAAAACCAAAGAAATTCCAAAAAAGGGTAAATTTTTTTAACATAACACCATTAATATGTTAAGTAACGTTGATCCTAAAATCCTTAACTCTAATGTGACAAGCCCCACAATGCATAGAAAACCAAGATTTGGTCCCCCTCATTTCCAACTCCAACCTCTGACCCTTTGCCTATCAGTTTGAAGATTATTTGGTTGGTATGCATACTCAAATTTATTGGTGATTAATCTTTACATAATGGAGGCTCTATAACTAGTTGAAATGAATAAAAAACACTAATTTTGAAACTTCCATACCTTTGGTCTGAAGTACAAGGGGAGATCCATGAAAATTGCATAGTTCTCAGTAATTGCAAAATCATGCATCATGATGGGGTCTGCTACTGTTATGGGTATAGGATCATGCATGAAACCATCCTTGGAAATAACTCTATAAGTGATATATGGCGGAGTATGTGAATAGCCAAATGTAAACATCTCGCCTGCATTAGGTACACCATAAGTTAAGAGGAAAATTACCTTATAAAGGCAGAATAAATTTCTTTCTATAAGAATGTGCTTACCAGTGAATGGGTCAACCTTTGGATGAGCAGTGAAGGAATGCGTCAGTCTCTTGTCATAATCCAGTAAGCCAACTGTTTGCAGATCTCCATCTTCCAGAACTTTGAGGACATCTACATAATGCAAAATAAACAATTTCATTTCCACACTAGAAATAAACAAAAGTAAAATTATTATTTGAGCGCCCACAAAGATATAGGAGGCAATACAAAGGCTGTCATTTTTATGTTCTTTTGTTTTTCTGAACCATGAAAAACATCAGTTACATCTTTATGGCATCAAAAGCAGTGGTGAAATCCGAAGAAATTATTCCCCTAATCTTTTCATCCCATTAGATTATCGTATTGATTGAAATTGAAAAGTAGATGCAAGAGCATGGATGAGTTCTTACAAGGCTTATCTGCCTCTGAAAGAGCTAGAAGCTTCCCATGGTGATATATGAGAGCTGTATTACCTGGAAAAGCGTAGGAAATAGTTAGTTAAAGATACTGCTTCTTAGGCAAGTAACAGGAGATACTTTCCTACTTCGCCAGGATTTCAAGGATACATTTGCAAGGGGTATACAAAATTCATAAATGTTTCAAATTGAACAGAAAACTATGCACACAGTTTCAACTGTGTCATTAAGTTTTCAACCAAGTTGTGGGGGATAAAAATATTAAGTACTCAAAACTTTGAGGTCCATGCATGCTAAAGTATGGTGTATGGATCACAAGGATTAAATTCCTATTAAAATACCAGTGCAACAAAGGCATTACAGTCAATGAGTTGTGACAGTTCAGAATTGTACTGAAAAGAAGTTGTTATTGCATTTCAAAAACATTGCACGCAAGAACACCCTACCTGTCCCATTTCCATAAGACATATCTAATACTTTCAGTTTCGCTCTCAGGATTTGCATGTTAACCATGAGTAAGCCAAAAAGTCCCTTAAGGTCTCCAACCTGGAATGACATATTCAGGAACATAAGAACTGAATCTCCGAACTAAACATCTATGGCACACGCTTAATCTAAAATTGCAACTGCAACGGCTGAAGTGGTGTTACTGACATACCTTCATAAATTTAGCGCCTCCAAAGTATTCTTCTTGCTTAAGACGGGATGTGCTAACATAGCGGGAGACATACGCTGCTTTTCCATCTTTGATGCGCATACCATGAACCATACTGCAAAATGTTAAATATATAAAGCAATGGCGGATCACATCTATCACTTTACTAATTCAGCCAGAGACATGGCTAATGAACAGAAACTATTTACTTTTGTTTCTATCCCACTTGTTAACATGAAAACTGAAATCGATAAGATAATCAGCCTAGATATAAATTGTTCAAAAGATTCGAATTCAAATAAGGCTGTGAATAAAGAAGCAGGGGACTCACCCATCTCCATCAAACCTGCAAAGGGAGCAACAAAAGGCATCAGCACAAAACCCACATGGCTAAGAATCACTGAAATTTATTTCCAAAAATTAAAAGAGACCCAGAAAAGAGAGAGGAAAAAAGACATACCAATGATATCCAGCAACTGGGGCAAACTTTGGGTTGGGGCCCACCCTGACAAACTCTCCATTCAAGCACTCCTGTAATTCATACATGGCATGGCATTGGCAATTGAGAGGACATGGCAAAATTAAGCATCAGAGAGTTTGATCATAAGAGAGAGAGAGAGAGAGAGAGAGAGAGAGAGAGAGAGAGAGAGAGAGAGAGAGAGAGAGAGAGAGAGAGAGAGAGAGAGAGAGAGAGAGAGACGTACAGGAAGAGAGCCTATGACAGGGAGGTTGTTGGTGGGAGGAGTTTCATCAAGAACAGGAGCGAAGTTGCCAGCCAGATAGTGGTGAGGCTGAGAAGAATCATACATCAACTTCACAATCAGATTCTCTATCAAGTCCACGACTTTTGAAGCAAATCCCTTGTTGGGTATTGGGTTGGGCACCACTATGCCACTGCTCTTGATCTGCTGCTTCTTCTCACCTTCAACCTCCGCCATTGTTGTTGGGTTTCAGAAGCAAATGAGTCAAGACCAAACTGCTGCTGGTGCCTGGCAGTGTGTGTGGTGGAAAATGTATAAAGTGGTGGGCATTTTATCTCTTTTTGTCTTGTTTCGACTGGAGGTTTTGTTGGTAATGCGACTGCGGCGTTTAACGTTTTGTTGTGGAACTCAGAGACCTCATGAGACTGAGAGGCTGAGATAACATAAATGAGATACTGTTTTCTCGAACTTTTAAAGATGCTGCCGTAACAGTACAATATAGCGGCTTGTATGTCACTTCATCAAGTCTTTACGTCATTTTTGTTGGGTTATATTAAAGTTTGAGTTTTGGTTTTAGGATTTTATATTAGAGAAACAAGTGAAGATTTTGAGACTGAGGTAAGTAGGTGCGTTTCGGTTTGGTTCGGTTTAGATCTCAAATCACCGTTGATGGGGAGACATTTTGAGAGAGATGATTTCAAATTCTTAGGGATTTAAGTTTTGGGTATTAAATGTTGAGTTTTTATATTTAAATCTGTACTTTTCTTTGTTCACTCTAATAGTTAAAGAGTGCTGTTAAACAAACCTTCAAATTAACTGAGTACACCATACTATCAAACTATTTATTGAATTACTAATTTACTCTAATATAAAATGATCAAAAAATATATATTGAATTGTGAAACAAATATAATTTTAATAAGTACACCTTATTTGCCGCATATGATTTTCTAGAGACATGGTTGTGGTTGCAATTGAGGTGATATTTTGTTTGGTTCAGTTAATTTTGTGGTTTTTTTGTGGTTTTTGTGCAGGTAAGACTTTGGCGTTTAAGGTATACAAGCTATGAGCTGAATGAAACACTTTGGCATTTGGTTTCTTTCACTTTGTGGTTGCGGGAGGAACCGACTATTGGTAGGATATATTTCTCTTTTTTCTTTCCAAAGGCTTTCGATTTTGTTTCTTTACTTTGTGTGATAGAATTAGGGTGTACTAAGGGTATTTTTGGT
Source organism: Prunus campanulata (assembly GCA_034190965.1). Lineage (NCBI taxonomy): Eukaryota > Viridiplantae > Streptophyta > Magnoliopsida > Rosales > Rosaceae > Prunus > Prunus campanulata. Next base: position 1,974,065 of record CM067209.1, read on the forward strand.
AGTTACATATAGGATGTACTTAGTTAATTTTATATTTTGATTAAAATATTAGGGTATACTTAGATCATAGGGTGTACTCAATTAATTTTAGGGTTTGTTTAGCAGCATTCTAGTTAAATCATTAAGCTGCAAAGTTTTATTATTGTGTAAAAATATTTAAAAAAAGGTTATCCAACTTAATATTTAACCATAGTATATCTATACACACCCCACCATTCTTCATATTAAGTTTTAGAAAAACACGAACTCCTCTACATCATATTGCCAGATTATTCTTCTCTTTAATATTCTTCTCTTTTAAAGAGGTAGGAAGTGAGCCAATCAATAAAACTAGAAAAGTAGTCCTTAGAGTTTTACTCGTCTTACTGTACAAACAATCAATCATACAAAAAGCATGTCTGCCTTTGACTGACTCTAGCTCTATGAGCATCAAAATAAAATTGAGAGGGGAACATGCATGCCTATTAAATTAATTATCGATGATCAGGTTAAATACATATTATTAACATTGTAATTTAATTAATCAAAACCAGCATCTCTCTCTATAAACCATCGCCTAAGTAATTGGGAGATCATAATCATCCTTCTACATTTCCAGCTCTTGTTCACCTGTGTTTTCATGATCATGCTTCACCACTTCTGTCTCTTTACCATCGTCTCATGACAATCAGTGACAGATCCAAAAAAAAAAATTTCCTTTATTTCATTAGAAAATGTTAAATTGTGATGGCTAATTTAGAGAACTTGCACTTAATATGAACTCAATACCCAAAAAAATCTATTATATTATATTATATTATATTGACTAGTTATGGGTTAAAAGAGTTTTTGGGCTTGTTTGGTACACCGTATTAAATTTTGAATATGAGTAAATAGTCCATGTCGGGTGTTTGGTGTTGTTGGGGCTTTTTCGTTCCGGCAGCTATAGATGGGCCTGGACTGCTGTAAAGAGCAAGTGAAATTGCTCCTTGTGTCTGAGTTTAAGAATCAGACCCCAAGAGTGTTTTGAAAGGGTTGTGGAGCCTTAAGAAACACCTTGGTCTCCTTCACCAACGAAACCAACAGTTGCTTACAGATAAATATATGGCTTGGCTTGAGAAGCTTGTGGCATGAAAGCTAAGCATTCATGAGTTTAGCATTAAAGAGAGAGAGAGGGCTGTGATTTCCTAAGAGAAACAGGGTTTTAAAGTAAGGAGAGAATGAATTTGGAGAGAATTTGTTGAGGGGAGAGAGGAAAAGATGAGGGAGGAGAAGTGGGTGGTTTGAGCAATTTTCCCGCAGCTTAACGAAAGCTTTGTCAGGCTCTGGAATGGCTTGCCATAAGAGAAAATGGGAAGAGATGATGGAATAGGGCTCGAAATTGAAGGGTTCCAGGGATGAGAGGTGATGCTTGCTATCTCTGGATGTGGTTGCTTGCCTTCGATGAGTTGTTTTGCTGGGTAGAAGGTGCCTCTCTTTTATAGGTGCTGGAAGCTCCTTCTTCCCAAGAAACCTTAGTTGGTTCTCTCCAATTTTGCCAAGTCTTCTCCTCCATTTCTCTTCTCTTCCTTCGATTCAACCTCTTTTTATGAAATCTCCCCCAATCCAAACACACAGTGACAAGATTTTTGGGAGCTCAAAAGTCTTCCCGTAACTGTTCCAGTGGTAATCTCCTATCTCTGGTTATCATATCTCCTTCTTTCCTCCCCTATTTCATGATTAGAGCTGGTCAGGGAAGGAAATAGATAACAACGTTGGTCTGAAGGATATTTTTTCTCCTAGCAACCTACGCACGCTAATACCCTTTGGTTTTTCGGGTGGTCTACCTTGGGTTTGTTTCTTGGCCATGCGCTGGAGACTCCCAGCAGCATGCATAAATGAGTAACCCTTGGGTTTTGTCAGGGTTTTGTCTCCAGCCATGTGCTGGAGACTTTCAGATATTTTGTTGGTCATTTGGGCCTTTCCCTAAGGCAATGGGCTAGTTTACTAAAGAGATGGGCCAACTTTCTAGAGTGATTGTTAATACCACTTTGCAAAACCAAGGGAAGGTGTCTTATAGTAGTGTAGCTCAGAAGTCCGAGTGTCATTTCCACAGAGAGCGGTATAAAGAAAATAACAGAGATAAAAAAGAACAAGTGTGATTGAGAAGTAGATTTATGCAAGATTTGATTTAAAGAAAATTCAATTGATTAAAACACTAAGGCATTGGGGTTCCACTTTTAACATAAGCATGCAACTCTTATTAATTTGATCCACAAAACATGTTCCATTGTAGTTTTTCAAAATAATTAAAGCTCTTTTTAATTTCCTTTAGAAGTATTCTAAGCATAACTTGTACCATTGGCAACAAACTATCAAAAAGTAAACTTCATCAAAATTCTATTAATCTTTAGTAATTCTCTTCTCTTTTAAAAGCATGAAAGTTTTTACTACACAATGGAAAAAACATGATTGAACCCATGAAATAGATTATCAAACATTCATCAATTAATTAAAAAAGAAAACTACAAATTACATTTGAACAAAAACTACAAAATCACATTAAAGCTTAAGTTTGGATCAAACTAATAAAAATTACATACCCATATTAAAAGCTTTCCCCCTAGCCTTAGCTAGGGAGTTAGTTCCCCATAAAATAAAACTAAAACAGAAATTTAGAACTAGAAGAATTGGAGGAAGGAGAGAAAGCTCAAGAGTTGTGGAGCTTGGTGTGTTGAATACTGCAGAGGACTTCTCTATTTATAGGAAAGTGGGAGTAGCTTTTTGTTTCATCAATTCCATTCATTGATTGAATATTTCTTCCACTTGCCGACAAGCCAATTGCCACTTTGCCAATTTTTGTCTATTTTACTCTAGTGCTGGCAGCATATTCCTTTTCTTTTCTTCTTTTAGCATGGGTTGGCACCTCTTGTTTTATCCATCATTGCATTTGCTGTAAGATCCCTCCTCCCATGATGTGTTTTCTGTGCATATCCAAGTTGATTAAGCCATCCTTTCGAAGTGTGGTAAAACGCAGAAAAAGAGTTGACACAAAAAATGATGCCACAGCAGCCCAAAACAAATTCTCTGAACCATGTTTGGAGTGGGAAGGCCTGAGGTGTCAATATTGATCCAATGGGGCTCAAATTTGGATATGTTATAATAGACACCCATTGGATCAACTTTCATGAAGATTGTATTCTCATCTGAGCAGTATAAGAGCGCATTTTGGGGCTTGCAAGTTGACTGCCGAAAATGGACTGGAGTTGGGGCTTCATTTCTTTTCTCTCCTTGGGCTGCTGCACAAGAAAGAGCTACCAATTAGAGAATTCAATTGAATTAGCCTTTATTTCAACGAAGTGCAATTGGATTTGTAAAATGCAATGTAACATTCTAATTGGTGCAAAATTAATTAAACAAAGTACTAACAAATATAGATTAGGGGTAGAAATTGTAATAATTATGTGTTTATCAGTGATGGATTATTTTTTACTAAGGTGATTGGCCAATTTTCTAAGGTAATGGGCTATATTTTTCTCTCTTTCATGCTTACCCACATATTTGGGATCAGTAAGACGACCGTTGTCTTTTGTGTTTGACATTTTAATGTGTAAACCACATTGGTTTTTAGACTTAATACCCAATGTGGTGTATCAATTAATACGTCATGAACGAGATAAAACCGTCGTCCTATTGTCATACATGGTATGAGAGAACTATTTAATAAGACGTCGATGTTTTCTTGGTACCGTCGTGGTATTTTTTGTACGACGATGGTGTTGTTTTACAACCGTCGTCCTAAATTTAATATCACGGCTGTCTTTTTCCGACGTCTTTTATTTATTATTACGTCGATCTGTTTAATTAACCGTCATTGTTTTTCTTGCAGATTAATTAAAAATGGTTTCGAAATCTCAAAGCAAAGAAGCTCAAGTGTCAAAGGCTCAAAGGGATGAAGCCAAATTAGTTTCAAAGGCTCAAATGGATGAAGGCAAATCAGTTCAAAGCAAACCCTCTAAGAGGATGAGATTTTCTTCAATCTCCGAGAAAGACCCGAGCACAGCCGCATTTGTTGAGGCGCCAAAATTGACTTGCGGTATCAACACAATGAGCCGTGTTGTGAAGAGGAAAATTCAGAAGATTGAGCCTGTGGTTGAGTTCAATAAAAGGGGCAGACCACATGGTAAGGCTGCTGTTGAGATGCAGTCTTACATTAGTGTTTTGGCACACAGCGGCGGACCCAGGAATTTTTCAACGGAGGTGCAATTTTTAAAAGCTAAGAGCTCAAAAAAAAAACAAAAACAAAAAAAACGAAACATCCTTATCATTTAAACAATACTAATGTTATTCATAATTAATTAAAAAAAATAGCACTACAATTAACCTACAATTGTTGCCGACGAGGTTTCATATCATAAAAACGTCGCATTATATTTTCATTACTAATACAAGAAAAAACATCTTTCTCAATGTAAACAACCAAGCTATCACTCAACCATTGATTCCCCATTTTGTTACGCAATGGTGTTTTCACAATATTCATAGCTGAAAAAGCTCTTTCAACCGAAGCAGTTGCAACAGGTAAAACTAAAGCCAATATAACAAGTAAATACACATAGTTGTATATTCTACTCCTTCCTGTATTCACCAATTTTTCGGCCAGATCAGTAATTCCGTTCAATGATGAAAACTCTGTGCTGCTCTGCATATCAACAATATAAAGCCCAAGTTGATCTTCAAGCTTCATGAGGTCTCGGTCATTAAATTCTTGTGGGTAAAATTTAGCAAAACTAAGTATTTTTTGTTTGTCAAAAGCTGCAAAATTATAAGCCGGACTTAAACATGCCATACAAATGAGTAATTCAGTATTTACCTCTGTAAAGCGATTATTCAATTCCACTAGTTGCTTATCAATGATAGTAAGAAATAGGTCCACACGATAATAATGGCGGTTTGTGATTTTCTGAGCTTTACGTCGTGATCTCCCCTGTGGTACAAATAAATCATCCATGTTAGGAACGTCAATATCATTGTTGCCACAAAATCTTGATACTTCGCCAAGCAAATTATTAAAGTCATCATCCTTCACGGATTGTAGCTTTTGCTTACATCTTTGGACCAACATCATCGCATTCACAATATCTTGATCTTTCTTTTGTAATGCCTTTGACAAATCACTTGTGACTCCCAATATAAATCTCATCAAATATAGGTGAAACATAAAGTCAAAAGTTTGTATTTCTTTTAACAACCTATTTGCTTCACCTAAATTATCTTGGTTGACATCATCAACAATCCATTCAAGCACCTTCACCACGGGATGAAACATAGTATTAATACTAAGTAAAGTATCATAATGTGAGTTCCAACGTGTATCACAAGGACGTTTGAGAGTAGTCTCTTGATTTAACCCTTGCCCCGTTTCAAGATCATCAATTTCAAGAGCTTTCATAATATCTTTTTGTTGTTGCTCTCTAAGTGCATCACGACGCTTACACGATGCTTCAATAATATTAACGACACTACTAGCCGTTGTAAAGAAAGTAGCAATGTTTTCATTTCCCTTTGCCACGGCTACAAGAGCTAGTTGTAGTTGATGTACAAAACAATGGACATAATATGCTTGAGGATATTCTCTCAAAATCTGTGTTTTAAGACCATTGAGCTCACCTCTCATATTACTAGCACCATCATACCCCTGTCCTCGTAGCCTGGACATACTCAAATTTGTTGAAGAAATCAACTGCTCAATTGCTTCTTTCAATTTGCTACTAGTCGTATAAGAGACATATTGGACACCCACAAACCTTTCAATTACTTGCCCTTTTTTGTTCACATAATGCAACACCACCGCCATTTGCTCTCTTATTGAAACATCACGTGATTCATCTACCAATATAGAAAAGAATGCATCGTCCAGATCACTAATAATTGCATCAATGGTTTCAGCGGCACAAGAATTGACAAGCTCTTTTTGAATTTTAGGAGCAATATACTTGAGATTCCTTGGAGCCTTCTCAAACACAACGGCACGAACTTTCTCATTATGATCGGCAAGGAATTGCAAAAGCTCAACATAATTACCCTTATTGCTAGATGTTTCGCTTTCATCATGACCACGAAAAGGGAGACATTGTCGCAATAAATATCTAGTGCAATCAAGTGCGGCAGTTAATAGAATGTGATAATTAATACAAGCTTGGTCTGTCTGCTTGATCACAATGGTTTCAACGTGTTACTTCTGATTCATTAAATCTGTACAATGTTGTGTAGCTTTATTGTGAAGACTTCCAACTTGTCCAACATGGTCCCTAAAATTTTCGGGTCCCTTCCTCCAATTTTTAAACCCTTTCTCAGTGAAGACATCACTTCCAGCCTTTCCTTGTTTATCAAAGTCGCATTTAAAAAGATAACAATGAAGACAAAATGCAGCATCTTTCTCTTTACTATACTCCAACCAAACAAATGAATCAAACCAATTCACAAGAAAACGTCGATTACAAGGACCCATAAGTGTTTGAGGCATGTCATTTTGGATTTTAGGCTGACAAGGACCCCTTTGTAGATAGGCTCTTCGGATTTGTTCTCGAAAATTGGGATTATAATAAGTCATTGGAGGTCTAAGTCCAGGGTCTGCAGGAAGAGTAGCCAATATTTCATCCAACTCAGTGACCTCTGATCATTTTGGACTACTTGAATTATTCAAGGGAGGATGTGAAGTAGGCGGATTATTTGAAGGAGGGTTGGAACTAGCCGGATTATTTGAAGGTTGATTTGAACTACCAGGATTATTTGAAGGAGGGTTGGAACTAGCTGGATTATTTGAAGGAGGATTTGAACTCTTTCTCTGAAAGTATCGTTCCATAACTGTATAGAGAGAGCTAAATAAGAAAAAAAAATTATTGTGATGCACACACACTTTGATGAAATTGAGTGATGTTAAATTGGTCTTTTATAAAGAGAATTCCCAATTCTACTTAATTAAGGAATTCCCAAAACCCAATTGAATAAAGAGAACTCCCAATTAAGTCCCATTTAAGTAAGGAAATAGAAGCCCTTTTGAAAAAACCCACAAAAAGCCCACACACAACATCAGTTTCCGTTTTTTTAATTAAATTTAAAAACCCTGGTCCAAAACGACGTCGTTTTGGCCAGGTTTTTTTTTAAAAAAAAACAACCAGCGTGTTTTAAAACAGCCTGGTCCAAAACAACGTCGTTTTGGCCAGGCTTCGTTAAAAAAAAAGGAGAGAGTGCGCACCAGCAGCTGCGCAGCGCCCAGTCACTTGTGCATTTCGTCGAACACCTCATGTGCATAGCTGGTCTGAAGCAGAGGTGCAACTCCAGCACCTGTAATGGAGATTTCCAACGACCGGAGGTGCGAGCGCGCCTCCTTGCGCCTGCACAAGTCCGCCACTGTTGGCACGCACCAGAGTCCCTCTTGTGAACAAGAAATGGACTCAATTGCCCAAGGACCTGAAGGAGCAAATTTGGGAAGCTGTTCAAATGGCTTATGTTATTGGGGAAGGGCGCAAGAAGATGGTGCTGTCATCTGCCGCCAAAAAATGAAAGGATTTCAAGTATACCTTAACTAGGCAATTTATCCTTCCATTCGCAAATGACAAGGAGAAGTTAAAAGAACCCCCTCAGCTTCATAAGTTCATAGAGAAATCGCAATGGGATGCCTTTGTAGCTTCAAGGTTATCCCCAGATTTTGAGGGTGTGCATTCTGAGCAGAAATAGAGAAGGGAAAAATGCGAGTACAACCATAGGTTGTCTAGAAAAGGGTATATTGGTTTGGAGGACCAATTGGAAGAAATTATGCCCGGTGAAGAAATCGATCGATCTCTGCTATGGAAGAAGGCAAGAGAAGATAAAACGGGAAACATCCTTGATCCAAAGGTTAGAGAAGGCAAAATTAATCGTAAGTCTCACTAACTCTGTTCTAAATTAGAAAAACAGAGTGTTTTATTTTGGTATAGACGTCGCATGTTTAAATAACCGTCATTATAACTTAAACACCACGACGGTTTCTATTTACCGTCGTTTCAAAGATAATAGCACATTGATTTTTGCATGAATTAGACGTCTAGATTGAATTAATATGACGGCTTAAATTCCTGAGACGACTATCTTTTTTTAAGTTTACTTACGCACACACTCTCCTTCTCTTTGTCTATTTCACTGAAATTTGTGGTGCACAATTTTTGGAAAAAATGCATATTTCTATTAAGTTTTTTCACTTCTTCATTTAAATTTACGACTGTTTTATCTCATCTAGATGTTAGAATGCGTATACAATGACGGTAATTTTATGCCGCTGTTTGAAATTATGTACTACGTCAGTTTTTTCAACAGTCCGTCATCTTAATTGAAATACTACAACGATACAGGTTTTTTTATTTATGTTCTATTTATTTGTTTATAGCTTTTGAATATACGACAGTTTTTTCTACCGACGTTGGAAGTGTTACACAATGATGGTATTTTAATACCGACGTGTGAAATCAATACTACTTCAGTTTTGTAAAAAAACTGTCGTTGTAACTAATATATTACGTCGGTTTATTTATTTGTTTTACACTCTGTTCAATGTCTAACATTCTCTCTCTCTCTCTCTCTCTCTCTCTCTCTCTCTCTCTCTCTCTCTCTCTCTCTTTTAGGATGATTTGCAAAAACAAGTCTCCGAGGGCACTCTGACTGTCTCCGGGAGCAATGATATTTTGACTCTAGCTTTGGGAACCCCCGAGCATGGTGGGAGAGTCAGAGGAGTTGGAGCTGGTGTTTCCCCAATTCAATTCTTCAATTTGGCGAGACAGCAGAGAGTAAAATTTGCTGACAAATTGAAGGAAAGTCTTATGGAGGCAGTCAGAGAAGAGACATTGAGGATGGAGGCTAGGTCAAGGGAAAATATTTAGGAAGCAGTCAGAGCAGAGAGGGAAATTTTGTTGGCACAATTCCGTCAACTAATTCCTAATTTTGATCCCAACATGCTCAAAACCCCAATTACTCTAATTCCTTTACCACCTCAAGAACAAAGCCCAAAAAATCCAATGTCTGACAAGGCAAGCTGCTCTAGAGCCACTAATGTCAGACCCCTAGTTTTGGATGATCGTATTCTTAACTACTCTGCTTAATAGTAACCTATTTCCACTGTTTCTTTTATTATTATTATTATTATTATTATTATTTCCCTTTTAGAAAGCCACTGTTTCTATGTTAGATGTGTAAAATCAAACTTTTAATGATTACTGCATCAATACAAATCCTAGTTTTTTAGTACAGTAGTATATTTATTTTTCACCTAAGTCATGTTATGTTGATAAATTTTATCTTTTTGAACTAGAGCAATATCATTAACTCCAAAACTAAAAACAATATAAGAGAAAAGAAATGGCACATCTCCAAAGGAAACGTATCATACAAAAGAAGATGGAATATAAACGTATACCAATTTCTAAGTTGTTGTTGCCGTGTCCTTTCGAGAATGAACGAATACCATTGCATGTTAACCTTGCCTGAGTGAGTCAACAACCTGGCAGAAAAAATATCAATCAGTTAAATAATTATTCAAATACATACATTACACAAAGGAGAGCCTAAGGAAAAAGAAACCTTCTTGTAGCATATACCATTATGCAGTTCAATATGCGGGCTGTAAAATTCTGCTCACTAATACATCGGCGATAACTAGAATCAAACAAGAAGAGTCCTGCTTTTGGATTCACTCTCAGAAACTGTAATTTAAATAGTATAGCCTTTTAAATATTAATGTTTAAAATTCTAAAGTATATTTTTAGGAATTTTTGCGTAGGATTCTTTTTTGAAAACGAGTTTGATAGAAGAAATGAATGGGGTGTAACTAGTAGGAAAATATAGTAAAAATACAGATAAAATAGTTCACAAAAACAATAACCTCAGTCTCATTCATGTGGCGTCTCAACATTTCATTGTATGTTTCAACACTTGAGCATTGAATATAAGGATGGTGTATTCAATTGAGATTTTAAAGGACTATTTATGGATAAATAAGTCCAGTGGATTTTAAAAGACTATTTAGGAATGTAATGACTTAAAAGATTTTTTTTAAAGATTTTTATAATCATGATTTTTTATGTTTGGATTTTAAAAGATTTATATCATAAGAATTTATAAGATTTGAAAGGACCACATGGATTTTTTACTTTTATGATGCTAAGCAACCAATTAATGATGAGCAATTTGTTGATTCCTCCGGCTAGTCTAGTGCAGATCTCATGTGCAAGCAGCTGTTTATTTCATTAGTTTCATTTTATTTTACAGAAAACTTGCATTTGAGAAGGAAGATAGGTTTGAAGCCTTATTGGTATGTGTAGAAAGGTCAACAATAACATCACATGCGCCCTCATATATTTGACTTATAGGACAACTTACTAACCAAGTTGGCAAACTTCAAGCCATCTAGCCAAGTTGTATATCAAGAAACCATTCATTATTCATATTTTTTAAAATTTATCATCACCCCTTTTCCTAGTCATTGTGTTTTCTGTTTTTCATTCCTTCCTCCAAACCCCATACAATCACCATTTGATTTGAACAATAACACGCAACATCAAGAAATTGTCAAATAATGATAGCTTGCCTTGAAATTGGTTGAGCATGCATAAGATACATACAAAGCAAACTAGGTAGCTGCAGCCTATAGGTTCACTAGTAGCAAAGCTAACTGAAATAGTTTTCTATGTTGCTTTCTCTACTAGACACAGAGCAAAGAATGCACCCATTAATTACATTCCAAAAATACATTTGCTCTCTTCTCATGATTCATGATCGAACACAACCAAAAAGGAAGCACTATTCAAAATACAAAGAACCTCTGGGTCATTGGGACATAATCACAAACACCTACCATGCCAGATTTTTGGGTTAAATGTCTGCTTGCTCTTTTCTGTTTCTGATTTTTGTTTGAATATTGGGTTTTTTGGGTTTCTTGGCGGGGAAACATGTGCTTTGGCTTGGCGCCAAGGAGTTTAACAATTCCCCGTTGTTATTTTTAGCATCTGAAGTTGGTGAGTTTCTGGGAAAAGCTCGGCTTTGGCTTGCTGCTTGCTTTGTTGTTCATCTTCTTCAGCAGGTAGAGAGAGAGAGAGAGAGAGAGAAAAAAAAATCCCACATGAAAAATCCGATGGGTTAGGGTGGCATTTGAGATAGGGCTTGGTATTTATACCTTCTATTAAAAAATCTCACACAATCTCACATTTAAAACAATCCGTCGAAATTAACAAGTTTTTGAATACCATATAACTTTTTGTTACTTATTTAAAGTCTTGATTGAATACCATAAAACTTTTTGTTACTTGTTTAAAGTCTTGATTGAATACCACTAGATTTCGACACCCTCATTTAAAAGTGGCTTGCAATTCGACCAATTTCTGTACAATAGAAGTTGCTACTTTTCTCATCTAAGCGGATCATTTTTGCTTTGTCCAGGGCACGTGCAGCATCTGCTATGAGAGCTCTTTGCTTTAAACTCAAGGAAGGATGCAAAATGCAGAAAGGACGCTCTGATAACACTTGATGCAAGTATGAACTCGCAGAGCTTGTTACTATTTTTTTCCTGGTGGATTTCCTTACTACTCTTCACCTTGTTTCTTACTTGTTTTGCACTTTAAATTATGTTGATAATCTCGTTGGCTAAAAATGACTACTAGATCCCTCCACTAGTTTATGAATCTTCGAGGTAATTTATTTCATTTAAAAGTAAACTAAAGTCATAATTTCATTTAATATGGAGAAAGAGTACCAGAAGATGCCTTCTGCCATTACTCAGACTATTTTTTATTTATAATTTCTTGCTGAAGATATGATAGAGATACATGGTCATTTCAGAATCCTCATTGTGGTTTTGGATTATTAAGCATATCTTATTACATGGGCTTCTTCTTGTTCTAGCAATAGTATGCTGATAATATTGCAGAAGCCTCAGGAATATGATTTGATGTGGTAGAAATAGACCAGCTTGACCAAATGAGAATACAGTATGCTGATTATTTGCTGATATGCTCTACGTTTTACTTGTTTGGCAGATTGGGGACCGAAGGTTGATGTTGTTGTTTTTTTTTTTCTTGACCTTGCTTCAAATTATGAACCCCCAGATTCACTTGCGGAGTGGCTTGAAGCTGGTGAACAGCCTGTCTATATTGGATTTGATAGCCCTGTTAGTTTGTTGCAGCTTTCTCTATTCATGTTTAATATTCTTTTCCCAGTTCTATCCCAGAGTAGCTCTGTTTGTCCTTACCCTAAAAAAATTACTTGTTCCTTCTCAATTAAAACAATCAACCAAAGCCACAATCTCCAAAGAGTGACCACCTTCATGCTGGTCCCCAACGAACAGGTTGTGGAGGTCTATTCATGACAGATGACAAATCGACCCTTTGGTTGTTCAGTTGTTCAATATTTAATTTGACCGAGGCATGTCTAATCAATATTTAATTTGACCCTTAGGTAGTAGCTAAGCGGGCGCCTAGGCGGGTTGGGTCTTTTTTGGTGCCGAACCCGGAGGACGAAGCAGTGACTGCGAGAAAAAGTTCCGTCCTCTGCGAGTGCAAGCTTCATGTGCGATGGAATATATTTAAAGCGTATAGCCGCGCGGCTATACTTTTAAAATATTCGAATTAGAAAGTATAGTCGTGGGGCTGTACGTTTATAATTTCTATTTGGGGAATGCTAGCAACCTTCTCTCCAACCTTCTCCTTTGGACCTTCTCCCCTTACCTCATGACATGTGTCGTTTTCTTTACACTCAAAACAATGTAATTAATGCATTAAACAAGTTATCATTTGTTTTCCAAATTTAACCTTATTAAATATATTGATTTTAATGTTTCCTTTATTTTATCCAATTTTTTTACAAACTTCTTACCACCTTGTTAAAAATTAATTAAGAAAAAATGTTTTTTTTTAAAAGACTCTAACGAGACATTCAAATAAAACTTAAAAATTAAATAAGAAAAAACATTAGTTTTATTTTTTGTTTTTTGAAAGACTCAAAAGGGAGTAAGGAAAGATTGGTTTAAATCAAAATTTTGGTATGCCTGAATTTTAGGATTTTTTTTTTTTTTCAAATAATCAGACTCCAAAGGCAGTAAGGGATATAAATAAATATAAATGAAACTATGAACTTCCCTTCAAATATGATTATTTGAGGTTTTTTTTAATTAATATTTTTAGTTGTTACTGAAAATACTCTTTAACTTTTTTTAGTAGTTTAAAAAAATACAATTAATGAACTTCCTTTTGAAGGAAGTCTTTTTTTCTTTCAAAAAATGTGATCTTTCTATTGAGTGTTTTTTTTAGGTCATTTTTTTGTGTTTAAAAAAATAGAAGTTTAATCTATGAAAAAAATAGACATTTTTTTTTTAAAACTGACTTTTTTATTATTTAATTTTTTACATGTGATAAGAGAGTTGTAAAATTGTTTTTGAACAAATTGAAGGACAAAACATTTAATAAGGGTAAACTTGGAAATAAATGTTAGCTTGTTTGATGCATTAGTTACATTGTTTTAAGTGTAAGGAAATGAACACATGTCATGAGGAAATGGGAGAAGGTCCAAAGGAAAAGGTTGGAGAGAAGGTTGCTAGCATTCCCCTTTCTATTTATAGAGTAGAGCCTTGCGGCTGTAATTCTAAAATATTGTATTTAAAGCTGATCGGCTATACCGTTAAATAAAGACCGGCAGGTAGAATAGCAACTGGAGGAGGAGACACAAAGTTTTGCTTTTCTATGGTGCGGCACCTTTCTGAATAAATAAAGACCCACCGCCGGTCCTTGTGTAGGTCAGCTGAAAAACCTACATGAAACACAAGCACATGCAACAATTAAGCAACAATTTATGATACATCCAAAATAATAATAGAGGAATAGGTTCACCAAACTCCATTGAAATCAACTAAGGAGAGATTAACAACTTGATGAGTATCAGCTGTGCTTTCTGTGGACATACCCTTAGTACTACCACTATTTCCCGTGTCAACAGAGGTTTCATTTCCATGCTTGGACTTGTTGCTCTGACTCCTAATATTATATTTAAATAGTAGTACCACGCGGCTATACTTATATAAATTTCTATTTATAGAGTACAGCCATGCGGCTATACTTGTAAAATTTCTATCTATAGCGTATAGCCACGTGGCGCTACTATTAAACAACAGAGGTTGCATTTCCATGAAAACTACTCCTTTCATTGAAAGATCTTGCTCGGCTTGCAATACTATCATGCATAAGCTTGTGTCTCAATACTGACGATAAATGGCTCGAGGAAGATTGGAGTGCTGCATCTCGGATAATTTCTCTGGTTTCAATGACAGTTCAAGAAGGGAAATCCACTGAAGCAGGTATTGGTTGCACATCCTGAAATTGAAGGGTTTTCGGATAAGGATAGACCTAGTAACAGAGGAGATTCTTGTTCTGGTTGATTATTTTTGCCTCCCAACTGAAGAATTTCTTCTTTGTTCTGAAGCTATAGAAGCCGCCGCCACGGGCTGTGTTGTCACTGGGCGAAAAATGTCACTGGTTTTTTCTTCTGAAAATAGCTGGAATCAATTCCAAACATGAAAAGTAAAATAAGATTAGTTGACAGCCAAATCATCCCCAAAACTTCAAACAACAAGACTTACAAATCTCACCTGCAGACACTGGTTGTTTGGTGTAATTTCCTTGGAAAACAGAGGACTAACTTTATCATCATCTTTGCAGCTGTCACCAACTTCTAAAAATTCAAATGCATCTTTGTGTAACCGTGAAGCATGAGTTTCTACTCTTTCAATTCTCGCAGCTGGCATTTCTGGAGGAGACATTTCATGCAATATAGTGGCATTATTTCTGCTGGCAGAATCCAAGGAGTCCCACATAGATTTTGGCGCAACCAGGTCAGGTTGCTTCTGAGAACTCAAGTTTAAGTCAACATTGCATTCCACAGTGCCACATGAATCTGCTAGTAAGAATTCTTTTAGATAAAGTATTGTAAGTTAAACACAATGTGAATTGATAATGTTACTGGTTCAAATGCATTCCTAGAAATTAATGAAGTCCTACCAGTGGGGATAACAAACAAGTCCAAATAAGGAAGTGATCTGCCTAAATGAGGGGTTTCTGTTGCTTTATGATCAGCACTTGATAAAACTTGAGCTTCATCTCTTATCAATGCATGGGTTTTTCCTGGTTTAAATAGAGTTGCAGCTTCAAAAGATGAGTCTCTAGTATCACTACTTTTTCTTAAATGATCCATGCAAAGAACTTCAACATCCATTGCACTTCGAGCACTCTAGCCAAGTACTTCTCCAGCCTGTTGTAAGCCGTCGCTGCCTGTCTTTTCGTCATCATGAAGTTGTTCTTCTTCATGCATCAAACTGTCCCGATGAATGAAGTAAGCAATTAAAATATAAGAAACCAATAAGTTCTGAAGTTAATGTGAACCTACATTTTAGTTCCAGTGGCAGCAGATCCAGCATGAACATATGTAAAATCAATGATCCCTAGCAAAGAAATTAGATCGGTGATTGCAAATTACATATACAGAAATGAAGTATCAGGTTAAGAATGCACATAATAGTGGAGTCAGTCAGCCACTCGAGGGCAACTAAGCACTAACAATGATGCACCTTTTATTCTGACCTTGTTTTTATACATATGTATTATTACAGAATACATGTAAATGAGAATTTATTTTCCATGTCGCATCTTATTTTCTATTTCTCATTTCACATGATTTTGTTTGTCGCATCTTATTTTCTATTTCTCATAGGCAGATACATTATTTCAAAATTGACAAAAGATAGGCTTCATATTACATACCTCTCTGGAGTGCTTCAAATCTGCTTCATGATCTACTGAGCAGTTTTCAGGGGAAGTTTCTTCATAAGAACTGGTATTAGTACAAACAGAATTATTCAATTTGGTTATCAATGAGCAGCTATTTACCACCGGCAGTGATTTCCTTTGTATATTAGACTCATCCATATCCTTCTTTCTTTTATTCCTTCGGCAGAAAGTAATCAATGGGGTGGTCAACTTGTTTCACGCAAGCTGAATCACCACCTAATTTATCTAACTTATTTCTAGAGAATGAATCAGTGTCTTCTAAGTTTGATGTACCATCACATTCAGAGCTGCTTTTTCTTTCAAATGATGCTGCTGATGATGATGATTTTTGTGTTACAAAATCAGCGGTAATTACAGCGGAATTCATCACCAAATGAGAAACTAACCTCCCCCCAACATTATTATCATCAACCAATGCTCCAGCATTAGCATTTGAAGATGAGCCTACTGTCTTCCCACTAGACTTATTCCCATATGCATCCCTTTGGGAAGGAACCTCATCAAGACTTGTCGGAACGGTTTTAATTGGTATTTGTCTTGTGCCAGATACTTCAATGTGTTTCTTTTCCTTATGGGTCTTATCTAGGCATTGGAGATGATACGACTGAAGGCATTTTCCACAGTGCTTTAGGTTACCACCAACACAGCACACAAAACATACATGGCATACGGTACCTGCAAGAAAAAGAGGCAGGCGAGACAGACTTTGCATATTAAAGAATAAGCATAGCAAGAGAAGCTAAACGCATGCCATTCACAATAATGTTTAAACTTCAGAATCATTTCTTCTATGGACCTGACTTGTGCTTCACTGCTTCGGATTCCCAATCTCAAGCTCAAATTTGCAGCTAAATTTTTTCAATTTCGGGTTTCAGACTTTCAATCAATCGCAGTGTTTGAAAAGTCGGCCTAGGCGGGCGGCAAGGCGGCTGGACGGTGGCTAGGCGGCTGGACGGTGGCTAGGCGGCTAGGCGGGCTCTAGGCGGGCGCTAGGCGGCTAGGCTGCTAGGGTAGTAGCTAGGCGGGCGCCTAGGCGGGTTGGGTCTTTTTCCGGTGCCGAACCCGGAGGACGAAGCAATGACTGCAAGAGAAAGTTCCGTCCTCTACGAGTGCAAGCTTCGTGTTTGTTTAAATATATTTAAAGAGTATCGCCGCTCGGCTATACGTTAAGATATTCGAATATAATTAGAGTATGGCCGTGCGGCTGTACGTTTATAATTTCTATTTATAGAGTAGAGCCTTGCGGCTATAATGCTAAAATATTGTATTTAAAGCTGATCGGCTATACTGTTATAATTTCTATTTGTGCATGTATTAAAATAAATAAAAGGTGCGATACTAATAATAAGATCCAGG
Source organism: Prunus campanulata (assembly GCA_034190965.1). Lineage (NCBI taxonomy): Eukaryota > Viridiplantae > Streptophyta > Magnoliopsida > Rosales > Rosaceae > Prunus > Prunus campanulata. The sequence continues at coordinate 1,991,236 of CM067209.1, forward strand.
AAACAAATTATTCTTTCTTCATCTTTTTTTCCTGACTGGATCAACGAAAACCTTAAAATGCTCCAATCCTCAAAAAAAAAAAAAAAAAAAAAAAAAAAAAAAAAAGCTCCAATCCTTCAAACTTGTGAGCAAAATCTTAGACTTATTTAATTATTATTTCTTTAGTGAATAATTAAATACTTTAATTAACTTAATAAATGGTAATTATTATTTTTATTTAATCAAATATTTAAATACTAATTATTCACTAAGTAAATAGTAATTAAAAAAGAGAAATTAAGATTATGCTATTCAAAGGGTATAGCCGGGCGGCTATACTTTAAAAATATTCTATCTAAAATATCATTTTTAAAATATTCTTTTTTATTCATTAAATAATATCTTAGCCTTGTTTAAATACTTTCATTAGTGATTACGTTTTAATCCAAGATTACGTAAATCTGTGGATTGGGGCGTGACAAGTAAGCTAGCTAATTACCTAAATTGAGCCAAGTATGGATTTGGGCTCGGATATATAATCTAAAAGAGTATCCCCTCCAAGTGGTAAACTTAGTTCAAGATGATTGGGCCCTTTTCCATAAGAATTTTGTAACGAGGGCCTTTTAAAGCCCTTAGATGAGGCCCTATCTCTAATCGTTGGATTAAATTGGTTAGTAGTTGGATCAAATTAGTTAGTTTGATCCAACGGTTATGAAATAGGACCTTATCTAAGGGCCTTAGGCCCTCACTATAGAATGACTCTTTGCTACCAATACTTGTTTGTGGCGTTTTGAGTTTTTGCCCCCATACAATCGAAGAAAAAAATGAAAGAAAACAAAATGGCTTAAAATCACAAATGATTTATTTGGTTGACATAAGTCGTCTAGTTTTTATTTTGCTAAGAATACCTTTGTGGCCAATGGGGTCTAGCTCAGTGGAAAAAAAGCATTGACTTAGAAACCAGTGGTCTCAAGTTCAAAACCCCCATGACACCTTGATGGTAAACCTCATCCCCTTTATAGTTAAGACTATCGCTTGAATTTAATATATATATATATATATATATATACCTTTGTGGTGTACATTTACTACTAAGCTTAATCAAATATCCAATTTCCGTCCGTTTGTGTAATGAGACAAATTAACAGAATACCTCAATACAAAATTATGGAAAAATTAGTCAGGTCTCTATGACTTCATGAAAGTGATGTCAAACGACCAAAATACCGTTTGTATAACTTATTTTAATTTATACTATAAATTAACAAAAAAAGTTGGCGTGGTAAGACTGCTAGGCTAGCTAGCAAATGAAGACAACATCCACAAGGATATTCTTCACAAAATTAAAATCAGATGACTAATCTTGACATATGGGATGAACCAACAAGGACCATTTGTGATTTTAAGCCGATAAAATAAATCTATGATATAAGGGTGTTATTGTGGCAACTAAATTACTGCATTCTTACGCCACAAAGAAATGCAATTGTGACATAATTAAGGAGAACTTTGTGGCTTCTGATTATGTCATAGAGATAAGATCCATAGAGACAAAAAGCCTTGTTGGAATGGCAACAACAACTAATAACGCAATAATTCACCAACTATTTCACTCCAACCTCCCCATCCCTCTACTTCTCCCCAAACACACCACGCCAATCCTTAGGTGATGCCACTTACAATACAAGCACTCTTCCTTGTTATATATTCATCCCCAAAAAAAACCTATATAACTACACGCAAATCCCATCTCTTACCACAACCCATCTTACTTTCTCTCACCTTTTTCAGTTTTCTTACCCAAATACCTAATTTACCTAATTGCCTGCTAACTTCCCTAACTTTCGTTGCTCTTTGCCTCTCTCTCTTTGACATCATGCGTATGCCCTTCAATGCTTGTATGCCCATAATCATGTTCAGAGGGACTTGGACAACATGATGATGTATTAATAATGATCATGACACGTATTTGCTTTAGCTAAGATTTTCAACCCACAACCAACCAATGTGCCTTATTGGAACTTTTTTGACACGTAATACATAAACTTAGGTTTCTCTCTCTCCTAATTAACGTCTTTTCTTTTATATTAATTTGGGGTCACATTCTACTATTTCGTGACGCCGGAGTGACGATATCATGCATGTTTCTGTGCATGGGGAAACATATTACTCATGTATAAATGTATGGATGGTAAAAAGTTATATATCATTTTTTCAAAGTCACGACTTTAAGAGAAATTTTTTATTAATAAAAGCAAAAACATAGCGCTGGGGATAGCAGCCTGAAGTCAATGACAATCATCATCATCTACTAGGACGTCCCAAAGAGTAATATGAGTATGACACCTCAAAACAAACAAAAGAAACCCATGTGCAGATAGACTCGCCTAGTCCTGTTGGTCCCTGTCTTTTTTTCTAACCCCTTTCTATATTATATTATCGTTAAATTTTCAACCCAAACAAAAACAAATGAAAGACTGCGAAATCATCTATTACATTGTTTGTTGACTAAATTGTAGAAAGAAAACAAATTTGTGTATATCTAATATTATAGAAAAGTTATTTGTAAAAACGGGATTTCTAATAATAATTTTATATAGGTTTGAGTGGGTTGTGAAGGGTATTATGACTGAAGATCAAGAAGGCTGAACGGGTTCCAAAGTGGATGACTGACTGAAGGAAGAATACTTCATTTGGTCCAAAAGTGGGATTGTGAGTCTATATAGATTAATATGTAGGATCAAGAGGAAATTTAACAGAAGAAGAGGAAGAGAGAAACAACTAAGGGGAAGGAAGGAAGAAAGAGAAGATTGAACAAAAAAGGGATTTTAGTATATTTTTAAAAATTATCAATCAAACTTCAAGGTCCAGACAAGATCTAAAGTACTCTAAAAAATATTATGTTTTATTTGTGATGAGCTCAAATATATGTTTGTGTTTTCTATACGGTAGAAATTTAGCATTTCTTATCAACTTTTTTTCGTAGCAGAAGTATTTACCGGTTTCCCCAGGAAAATATGTTGGTCTAGCAGAAACGATTCTTTATTAGACCGTGGTATTTGATTTGCCAAATACATCATTATTGTATACACTTTCATATATGTATGGCGCAACCCAATGTTTGTTTTTCAAGTTTCTAATATCTTACTTTTGTTTAATCAAAATATCTAAATAATATGAAATTGAGTCGAGAAGGGCAATCACTCATTCTTAAAACTAGCATTCTTAAGACCAAATAGTCAGGTGGAAAAGGGGGGAAAGTGTTACCTAATTAACCAACCTCCTAACAATTCTAACAGCTTTAACTAGCTCTAACCAACTCTAACCGTTGGGTAAACAGAAAGCTCTTCGTTCATGTGGTCACATGGTACATTTTGTACACGTGTTATAATATGGGTGAATAACATAATTTATTTTCTTCCATTTTAGAAAATAATATCAATAACTATTCACTTATATTATAATGGATAAAGTAAGGAATCAGAGAATTTAGGAATTGGGGAGTTACTGAATCGGTATGGGAAGAATCATTCCCATTAAGCTGTTTACTAAACATATGGAATTAGCTTAGGAATGGGGTTGATTCCCATTGTTATTGTTTACTAATTTACATGAATCAGAATCCAAATTAATTTGATTACCAAAATGTCCTGCACATATATAATTCTCAAATTGGCTAACGAGACTAAACTAATCTTGTAGCAAACCAGTAAGGCGGTGTAAACATGAGGAATCAATATGCTGAACAAGATGAACATCCAGAGCTCAGTTCAATGATAATGTTAATAACACCTTTGTCTAGAGCCAATTTTAAACGAAAAAAATAAATTCCAATAAAAATATATATCTTTCACCTACGTAACTAGTAAACAATCAAATAATAATAACTTGTATAATCTTCATACGATTAAATACATAATCTTCATATTACCAACAAAGAGATATATAATCTCCACAAAAGTCTTTATCCATGACCGAACTTTGTCTTGTGATGAATGTGAAAACAGAAGATAGAAGAAGATAGACAGATAGATATATATATAGAATGACTTTCATAGCACAAGGCATTGTTGCCGCTTCTGGGAGGTTGTGTCTACAACGCTAACGTGAAAAAGAAGTTGGAGTGTCTTGGAACTTCTTGGCATGAGTTTTTTTTATTTATTATTTATTTAAGGGTTTGGGGTGTTTTGGAATTATGGTAAAGTGGTAAGAGTATTTTTGGAAGTTAATAAGAGAAAACAAGAATGGGAATCGTATCGACTACTCCCCCCTAGTTGATCTGATACCTGGTTTTGAGGGGATGTGATTACGGATTTTGAGGTGGGGCCCACTTATTTTTTCATTCCTGATTGCAAGTAAATGCAGGGAAAGTCAGGAATGGAAATCATTCCCTTTCCTCCCATACCCATTACTGATACGTAAACATGCCCTAAAAGGCATTAGTTCGCCACAGTTTTAAAGTAGTGGCTCACAAACAATATTAATATTTGCAAGAGTGAGAAGGCATGGTGGGATCCACCATTTATAGGCCACGAACACTGTTTACCATGGCCAAAAGTAAATTAAGCAGTAGTTTATAAACGGCTTTTCTAGTAGTGAAAATATACAACATATAGTATTCTATAATCCCTCGCACAACGCATGATATGGGTAAATGAGTTGACAACATTTTCAGACTTGCCAACCACCCGGCTCATATTTCGGCACTGAAAGTGGGAAATTAGATTTCCAAGTAAGAATCATAATTAGTTGAATGCATGTCAACGGGAATTTCAAAAAACATTAAAAGTGGAAAAATACCTTTTAGCATTCAACAAATGTCAAATTATACCTAACAGAGACCAAAATCAACAAACCTCAACCTACTAAAGGCATCCAAAGCTGTGCCTCTCAAAGCACTCAAGACACCCTTTGTGCTAGCTGCAAGGACAGCAAGTGACACTTATGATTCAGAATGTTTCTGTCCATTCTTGTGAAACATCATCGGTATAACTATCAACTAAAAGGAAACGAAGAGAAGAGAAACTTTGGTAAATCTATCATTCGATATCTATTTAATTAACTTTTTAGAAGGGAAATAAGTATAAATTCCGATTTTTTAGATAGAAAATGTTCCAGCGTGGTAGTGAATTTAGAAAAAGTTCCACGCGAGTAATTTGTATTCACATGTATGTTTGTGTGTTGGTAAACAAGCACAAACACCAGTAACGAACTAAACTCAATGCATCCAATTAATATATTACGTCATATTTCTTCAGTGGAGAGAAAACTAATGCGAGACCAGAGACTCGGCTACCAGCCAGCCAAGTAATTCTTTCGTCTCAATTTCCTGCTTCTCAAGCTCCATACTTCTCTGACTCAAGCACTCTTTGCTTCTAATTCACAATCTCTCTCTCTCTCTCTCTAGAAACTTTGACTTCTCTTCTATAAATATGCATTAGGTCTTCATGATCACATCCCATATCCTCCAAGCGTCTGTCTTGAACGTTTTTGAATTTGGACATGCAAATGTTTTTGTATCCAAAACTTTTGAAAGCTCAGATGAATTCACAAAGCCATTTTCTCTCCATACTTCTGATAGTTTTCTTAGCCTCTTTTTCCTTCTCTTTTAGCAGTAACGTCCCAGAGGACCCACTTGTACTTGATCATCATCACCATCAAAGTGATCATGATGAATATATAAAACCCTCCCCTACAATATCAAGGACAAGCAGGCTAGCTATTCTCAGCAGCGCAAGTGCTGCTTATCATTCAGCTTCAGCAAAGAATATTGTTGTTATTGTGGATCGTTATGGAGCTAAAGGAGATGGCGGGGATGATACCCAGGTAACCCATCTAAATTATTTATTTAATAATTATTTTTGTTGGCAAAAGTTAATATTTTCTCTTTCATTATTTAATATATATATTTTTTAAATGTCCTTATTCATTCTTTTTTCACCTGTTTAAGTGCTCAGTTATTTTGGATGGTCTTGTTTTAAATTATATGAGAGATTAATGAGTAGCATGGGGTTTGTTGAAAGGTTGGCGTTTTCATTTTTTATTTTTGTGTTTTATTAGGCGTTTAGAAAAGCTTGGACGAAGGCTTGTTCTTCTCAAAGGGGCGTTGATCTCGTGGTTCCTAAGAACAGGAACTATCACCTGAAACCAAACAATTTCTCTGGTCCTTGCAAATCTCCTATCACGCTCAAGGTGAGTTCATAAATTAATTGAACCACATACATGCCTACATTATTAGTTATATATACATTACATACTGTACAATACAACACTCATAAAATGCATGATGCATGCTTGTATAAATTTAGACTATGCATCCACAAGTAACCTTTTTTACCCCCTAAGTTGCCTCTTGTGGGACCCACACTGTTTTCGTTTCAAAGATGAAATAAAAAAAAATTAGAAAAAAGAAGCGTTGTTCAAGTGGCATGGGGATCTTTGTCTAAAGTACTTGTTGATTTTGACGTTGTTCAAGTAGCTTAATCACATATTGTGATTTTTTTATAAAAAAATTTAAATACAAGCGATAGTCTAAATTACAAGGGGAAGGGGGATTTCTTATAACACACCCTACCAAAGTGCCATGGGAATTCGACCTGAGACCATTAGTCTGCAAGTCAATGCCCTTTTCCAATGAACTACACCCCCGTTCGCACATGGACTTGGTAATGTATGTGTGAGAAACCCCCCCTCTCTTTATAGTATATATAGACTATCATTTGTATTTTTTTAAAAAAATATATATTATTTATACGTTTTATAATTTACTTTTTTACAAGGTAAAATAATATGCTCTTAATTGGATCCATTTTCCAGATCTATGGAACAATCAAAGCCTCTCCCAACCGATCAGATTACAGAAATGATAGCCGGCATTGGATTGTGTTTGAAAACATGACAAACTTTAGAGTCGAAGGTGGTGGCACCATCGATGGAAATGGAAGGATATGGTGGCAAAACTCTTGCAAGGTTAAGGAATCCCTCGTAAGTAATTCGATAAGCTAATCAAGTTCTTCTGCATACTTTAATTTTGATGTTGATTTTTTTATAACCCAATTCTAAATGCAAAGACTAACTACAGTTTATTTTCTTTTGTGGAACAACCTTTCATTATGTCACAGCCTTGCACGATCGCACCAGATGTAAGTTTATGGGTCCTATTTTTCATCATACCTACAGCACTGAGATTAGAATTTTTTTATTTTATTTTAAAAGCACTCTATTATTTAATTACTGAAATTTGTTTACTTGTCTTTTTTCTTTTTCTTGTTCAAAGGCCGTGACTTTCTTCGGGTGCATCAATTTGCAAGTAGACAATATAAGGTTCCAAAATCCCCAAAAAATGCATCTTTTGTTTCGCGAATGTGTGAATGTGAAAGCTTCGAATCTCATAGTAACAGCACCAGAGGATAGCCCCAACACAGATGGAATCCATGTCACAGGAACACAAAATATTCAGATAAGGAATTGTCTCATTAGGACAGGTACGGGTCATAAACTCATGCCGTCAAAAGCGCAATATGTTTTCAAATAATAATCTAATAGCACAACATGTTCAGCTCTGAAATATTAGGGCGTAATTAAAAACACAATTACTATTAATAAAGAGCCAATATTTGAGAACAACTAATAAAATGAGCTAATAAAATGAATGAAAGAAATATCAATTCACCAGAACTAATGTTTCTTTTCTTTTTTTTAATCTATTTGAAGGGGATGATTGTATTTCAATAGTAAGTGGGTCACGAAATGTTCGAGCCACGGATATAATCTGCGGACCAGGTCATGGAATCAGGTCTTCCATTAGACACATTCTACACGACAAATTTTTTAAATTTTTTTAAAAAAATTATTATACTAATTTTGATACATAATCTGGTGATTTAATTGCAGCATTGGAAGCTTAGGTGCTGGGAATTCAGAAGCAGAGGTTTCAGATGTGATAGTTTCTGGAGCGAAAATGACGGACACCACCAATGGACTAAGAATAAAGACTTGGCAGGTAAGACTTCATTTTCAAATATACATGTGTAATTTTGGGCATCTCCAACTTTGTCATTTAATTTCATGTACATAGATCACTTCAATGACACAAACATGTCTATTTTGCTTCATGCATATAGGGCGGTTCTGGATATGCCTACAACATCAGATTCAAAAATATTATGATGGACAACGTGAGCAATCCAATAATCATAAACCAATATTACTGTGATCAGGACGAGCCATGCCAAGAACAGGTACGGTTTAGTTTAGACTCACTTCTGTCAAAACACACAGTTTACAATCTGACAACATAACATACTAGACTGTCTTTATATTTGCAGCTATTTACACGATGTAAAAGTTGAGCATTTATTAATATATAATGGGCTTGTCCAATATAGGTCCCTACAATTTCTATTTCCTAGACATATACCCATCATTCTATAAATCTATGTGTTAAACCCAATTTCAAACTTAAATGACCAGTAGAATATAAGAGGTCATAGTATTCCTATGTTTTTACATCCTTGCCATCAGACTTTATATTTTATTTATAATTTATTCTAAGCATTTCATTAACTGCCATAATTGTAATTAAAACTCCCTATTAATAGCATATCAATCACCCCATTTTTTTTGGTTGTCATTCCCTCTTAACATATCGCCCCCTAAAATTGCAAACCAAAAAAAAAAAAAAGTAAATTACATATCCAATAATGTACATATGAAAAATATAAATATAAATATATAGGTATAAAAATATAGGTATATTATTTACCAAAAAAAAATATATATATATATATCAGTTACTTTGTAATTTAAATTTTTGTACATTTTTCATAAATTAAAAATAGGTACACAATAATTTATAGAAAATAGGTGCGTTGTATAATTGAAATTTATGCACATTTTTTATAAATTAAAAATAGGTACATTATTTAGAAGAAAAAATAAGTTCATTATACTAGGTAAATTGTTTTACTAGGTATACATTATTAGAGAAAAAAAATAGGTACATTATTTAGAGAAAACAATAGATACAAAATTTAGCAAAAAAAATAGGTTCATTATACTAGGTACATTATTTAGAGAAAACAATAGATACAAAATTTAGCAAAAAAATAGGTTCATTATACTAGGTAAATTGTTTTACTAGGTACATTATTAGAGAAAAAAATAGGTACATTATTTAGAGAAAAAAAATAGATGCAAAATTTAGCAAAAAGATAGGCTCATTATACTAGGTACATTATTAGAGAAAAAAAATAGATACATTATTTGGTGAGAAAAAATAGGTTCATTTAAAAAAAAAATTGTTTTCATAAAACAAACAATAAAAAGATGATCAAATTATTTTTCATAAAACAAGTAATAGGTGCTTTATTTAGAGAAAAAAAAAAAGGTACACATTATTTAGAGAAAAAATAGGTTCATTTAAAAAAAATGTTTTTTTCAAAAAATAAAAAATGAATAGATTATCAAATTATTTTTCAACATAATTAAAATATACACTATTATTCATTAAACTATAATAAAATAGATTACTAGTCGTATAATTCATAAAAGGAAAACAACATTAATTCCTAAGCTCAATTTACTAATATATAATATTGATCATTTGAGGTGTCTTCGCATGCATGCAGACTTCAGCTGTGAAAATAAGCAATGTGGTGTATGATAACGTAAAAGGCACAAGTGCTTCAAAAGTGGCAGTGAAATTTGACTGCAGCAAGCGCTTCGGATGCAAAGGAATCTTGTTACGAAACGTTAACATACAAACTCTAGGCGGAGGAACGGCCATAGCTTCCTGTGAGAATGTTAGACTAAGCCATAGCGGGAGTGTTTCTCCACAATGCTCTTCAACAATTTAAGAAGTTTCTTTATTATTTACACATTCATTATACTTTGATTTCTCAGTCACAATATAAATGAAACCAAATTGTAGCTTTTACTGCAAATAGCAAAGAAAAATAAATCTATGCTATGCAGAATTCTCTGTGTTTAACTTAACTTTGTTATGAAGAAAAATAAAGCCAAGCATGTCAATAATTTCTGATACAAACGATATTGGGGGCAGGGGAAATTGAACCTTGGACTTCGGTGGAGGTGGAGGGGTAAATGCTCTTAAGCATGGCAATAATTTCAAAAGTTAATGTGAAGCTTGAAAGGTTTCCAAAACCTCCGTTCATATACAAGAGCATGTGCAGGTTGCTTGAGTCCGGCAATTATGTTTTGACAAATTAACAGAATACCTCAATATATAGAAATTTATGGACAAATTAGTTAGGTCTCTATGACTTCATGAAAGTGATGTCAAACGACCAAAATACCGTTTGTATAACTTATTTGCTTTAGCTAAGATTTTCAACCCACAACCAACCGCAATGTGCCTTATTGGAACTTTTTTGAAACGTAATACATAAACTTAGGTTTCTCTCTCCTAATTAACGTCTTTCCTTTTATATTAATTTGGGGTCACATTCTACTATTGCGTAATGCTAGGCTTACCACATTTTTCATACCACATTTGTACCACATCTCTAATAGAGGTGGAGCCCACCAATATAATGGGGCCCACCTCTATTAGAGAGGTGGTACAAATGTTGTATGAAAAATGTGATAAGCCTAGCATTTTCCTCTACTATTTCATGACGCCGGAGTGATGATATCATGCATATCTCTGTGCGTGGGAAACATATTACTCATGTATAAACGTATGGATGGTAAAAAGTTATATATCATGGGGAATGCTAGCAACCTTCTCTCTAACCTTCTCCTTTGGACCTTCTCCCCTCTTTGCTTGACATGTGTCATTCTCTCTACACTTAAAACAATGCCATTAATATATTATACAAGCTAACTTTTGCTTTCCAAGTTTACCCTTATTACATGTATTCAATTTATCCAAAAAATATTCACAACTTTCTTACCATCTTATTAATCTTTTTTTAACGTAAATTATTTTTTTTAAGAAAATATGTGTATTTTTTTCTTAAAAGAGGAAATGTCCCTTTTTTTTATTTTATTTATAAAACACAAAGGGTTTAGATTTTTTTTTTTTAAAGTCTAAACTTGACGTTAAAAAAAAGGGGACATTTCCTCTTTTTTTAAAAAAAACAAATATTTTCTTTATAAAAAAAAATAATAAGATGGTAAGAAAGTTGAGAATTTTTTTTGGATAAATTGAATACATGTGACAATGGTAAACTTGGAAAGCAAAAGTTAGCTTGTATAATATATTAATGGCATTGTTTTAAGTGTAGAGAGAATGACACATGTCAAGCAAAGAGGGGAGAAGGTCCAAAGGAGAAGGTTAGAGAGAAGGTTGCTAGCATTTCTCATATATCATTTTTTCAGTCACAACAAGAGAAATTTTTTATTGATAAAAGCAAAAACATAGCGCTGGGGATAGCAACCTGAAGTCAATGACAATCATCATCTACTAGGACGTCCCAAAGAATAATATGAGTATGACACCTCAAAACAAACAAAAGAAGCCTATGTGCAGATAGACTCGCCTAATCCTCTTGGTCTCTGTTTTCTTTTTCTAACCCCTTTTAATAATATATTATCGCTAAATTTTCAACCCAAAAATAAAAACAAATGACACTGCGAAATCATCTATTACATTGTTTGTTGACTAAATTGTAGAAAGAATTTTTTTTTGTGTATATCTAATATTATAGAAAAGTTATTTGTAAAACGTGAATTCTAATATTAATTATTATATAGGTTTGAGTGGATTGTGAAGGGTATTATGACTGAAGATCAAGAAGGCTGAACGGGTTCCAAATTGGATGACTGACTGAATGAATCTATCTAGATTAATATGTAGGACCAAGAGGAAATTTAACAGAAGAAGAGGAAGAGAGAAACAACTAAAAGGAAGGAAGAAATAGAAGATTGAACAAAAAAAGGATTTTAGTATTCTAAAAAATAACCAATCAAACTTCAAGGTCCAGACAAGGATCAAAAGTATTCTAAAAAATATTAGGTTTTATTTAAGCTCAAATATATGTTTGTGTTTTCTATACGGTAGTATAATCACGTGGTATATTTTATACGTGTGTTATAATATGGATGGATAACATAGTTTTTTTTCTCCCTTTTTATTAGGAAATAACATCAATAAATATCCACTTATATTATAACACGTGTACAAACACTACTTAAAAAGGTTAATTTGGTCACAGTTTTAAAGTCGTGGCTCACAAACAATATTAATATTTGCAAGAGTGAGAAGGCATGGTGGGATCCACCACTTATAGGCCACGAACACTGTTTGCCGTGGCCAAAAGTAAATGGCTACAGCCTCAACTACCACCATTTTTTGTTATGTGGCCGTAGGCCACATGTAATCTATAACTCATATGTGACTTTTTTAATAGTGAAAATATATCCACGTGACCGTACTATTATAATATTTTATAATTCCTCCCACAACATATGATAGGGGTAAATGAGTTGACAACATTTTCAGAGACTTGCCAACCAACGGGCTCATATTTCGGCGCTAAAAGTTGGAAATTAGATTTCCAAGTCAGAATCATAATTACTTGAAAGCATGTCAACGGGAATTTCAAAACAACCTTAAAAGTGGAAAAATACCTATTAGCGTTCAACAAATGCCAAATTATACCTAACAGGGAGCAAAATCAACAAAGTACATCCCTCAATCTACTGAAGGCACCCAAAGCTGTGCCTCTCGAAGAACTCAAGACACGCTTTGTACTAGCTCAAGGACAGCATGTGACACTTTAGGCAAGAAGACTATAGCAATGAACAGACAAACTTTCTCTTGATTCACAATTGTTCTGTCCATTCTTGTGAAACTTCATCAGAACCATTCTGAATCAAGAGAAAGTTTGTCTGTTCCAGCGTGGTAGTGAGTTTAGAAAATGTTCCACGCGAGTAATTTGTATTCACATGTACGTTTGTGTGTTGGTAAACAAGCACAAACACCAGTAACGAACTAAAACTCAATGCATCCAATTAATATATTACGTTCATATTTTTTTTCAGTGGAGAGAAAACTAATAATGTGAGACCAGAGAGTCGGCTACCAGCCGCCAAGTAATTCTTTCGTCTCAATTTCCTGCTTCTCAATCTCCATACTTCTCTGACTCAAGCACTCTTTGCTTCTAATTCACAATCTCTCTCTCTCTCTATCTCTCTAGAAACTTTGACTGCTCTTCTATAAATATGTATTAGGTCTTCATGATCACATCCCATATCCTCCAAGCGTCTGTCTTGAACGTTTTTGAATTTGGACATGCAATTGTTTTTGTATCCAAAACTTTTGAAAGCTCAGATGAATTCACAAAGCCATTTTCTCTCCATACTTCTGATAGTTTTCTTAGCCTCTTTTCCCTTCTCTTTTAGCAGTAACGTCCCAGAGGACCCACTTGTACTTGATCATCATCACCATCAAAGTGATCTTGATGAATATATAAAACCCTCCCCTACAATATCAAGGACAAGAAGGCTAGCTATTCTCAGCAGAGCAAGTGCTGCTTATCATTCAGCTTCAGCAAAGAATATTGTTGTTAATGTGGATAGTTTTGGAGCTAAAGGAGATGGCGGGGATGATACCCAGGTAACCCATCTAAATTATTTATTTAATTTTCTCTTTTTTTTAAATAATTATTTTTGTTGGCAAAAGTTAATATTTTCTCTTTAATTATTTTATATATATTTTTTTTTAAATGTCCTTATTCATTCCTTTTTTACTTGTTTAAGGGCTCAGTTATTTTGGATGGTCTTTTTTTAAATTATATGAGGGATTAATGAGTAGCATGGGGTTTGTTGAAAGGTTGGCGTTTTTATTTTTATTATTGTGTTTTATTAGGCGTTTATAAAAGCATGGAAGAAGGCTTGTTCTTCTCAAAGGGGCGTTGATCTCGTGGTTCCTAAGAAGAGGAGCTATCACCTGAAACCAATCACTTTCTCTGGTCCTTGCAAATCTCCTATCACGCTCAAGGTGAGTTCATAAATTAATTGAACCACATACATACATTATTAGTTATATATACATTACATACTGTACAATACAACAACACTCATAAAATGCATGATGCATGCTTGTATAAATTTGGAGTATGCATCCACAAGTAAACTTTTTTACCCCCTAAGTTGCTTCTTGTGGGACCCACACCGTTCGTTTCAAAGATGAAATTAAAAAAAAATTAGAAAAAAGAAGCATTGTTCAAGTGACGTGGGGATCTTTGTCTAAAGTACTTGTTAATTTTGACGTTGTTCAAGTAGCTTAATCATATATTGTGATTTTGTTATAAAAAAAATTCAAATATAAGTGATAGTCTAAATTACAAAGGAAAGGGGGATTTCTTATACACACACCCTACCAAAAGTGTCATGGGAATTCAACTTGAGACCACTAGTCTGCAAGTCAATGCCCTTTTCCAATGAACTACACCCCCGTTGGCACATGGTACCTCGGTAATGAACGTATGTGTGAGAGAGCCCCCCTCCCTTCATTTATACGTTTTACAATTTACTTTTTTACAAGGTAAAATAATATGCTCTTAATTGGATCCATTTTCCAGATCTATGGAACAATCAAAGCCTCTCCCAACCGATCAGATTACAGAAATGATACACGGCATTGGATTGTGTTTGAAAATGTGGCAAACTTTACAGTCGAAGGTGGTGGCACTATCGACGGAAATGGAAGGATATGGTGGCAAAACTCTTGCAAGGTTAACGAATCCCTTGTAAGTAATTCGATATAAGCTAATCAAGTTCTTGTGCATACTTTAATTTTGATGTTGATTTTTTCATAACCCAATTCTAGATGCAAAGACTAACTACAGTTTATTTTCTTTTGTGGAACAACTTTTCATTCTGTCACAGCCTTGCACGATCGCACCAGATGTAAGTTTATGGGTCCTATTTATTTCCAAGAACTAATCATCATACCTACAGCACTGAGACTAGACTATTATTTTTAATTAAAAAAGCACTCTATTATTTAATTACTGAAATTTGTTTTCTTGTCTTTGTTCTTTTTCTTGTTCAAAGGCCATGACTTTCTCCGGGTGCATCAACTTGCAAGTAGACAATATAAGGTTCCAAAATCCCCAAAAAATGCATCTTCGGTTTCAGAAATGTGTGAATGTGAAAGCTTCGAATCTCATAGTAACCGCACCAGAGGATAGCCCCAACACAGATGGAATCCATGTCACAGGAACACAAAATATTCAGATAAAGAACTGTCTCATTAGGACAGGTACGGGTCATAAACTCACGCTGTCAAACGCTCAATATGTTTTCAAATAATAATATAATAGCATAACATGTTCGGCTCTCAATTAGCATAAAGAGCCAATATTTGAGAACATAAATACCTGCTTGGAAAAATTATCTGAGCTAAAAAACAGAGTGAAAGAAATATGAATTCACCAGAACTAATGGTTTTTTTTTTCCTTTTTAATCTATTGAAGGGGATGATTGTATTTCAATAGTAAGTGGGTCACGAAATGTTCGAGCCACGGATATAATCTGCGGACCAGGCCATGGAATCAGGTCTTCCATTAGACACAATCTATACGACAACTTCTTTTAATTTTTTTAAAAATAAATTTATTGTACTAATTTTGATACATATTCTGGTGATTTAATTGCAGCATTGGAAGCTTAGGTGCTGGGAATTCAGAAGCAGAGGTTTCAGATGTGGTAGTTTCTAGAGCGAAAATGATGGGTACCACCAATGGATTAAGAATAAAGACTTGGCAGGTAAGACTTCATTTTCAAATATACATGTGTAATTTTGGGCATCTCCAGCTTTGTCACACTTCAATGACACAAACATGTCTATTTTGCTTCATGCATATAGGGCGGTTCTGGATATGCCAACAACATCAGATTCAAAAATATTATGATGCACAACGTGAGCAATCCAATAATCATAAACCAAAATTATTGTGATCAGGACGAGCCATGCCAAGAACAGGTACGGTTTAGTTTAGACTCTCTTATGTCAAAACATACAGTTAACAGTCTGACAACATAACATATTAAACTGTCTTTATATTTGCAACTATGTACACAATGTAAAAGTTAAGTATTTATAAATATATAGTATTGATCATTTGAGGTGTCTTCGCATGCATGCAGGTTTCAGCTGTGAAAATAAGCAATGTGGTTTATGAGAATGTAAAAGGCACAAGTGCTTCAAAAGTGGCAGTGAAATTCGACTGCAGCAAGCGCTTCGGATGCAAAGGAATCTTGTTACGAAACGTTAACATAAAACCTCTAGTCGAAGGAACGGCCAAAGCTTCCTGTGAGAATGTTAGACTAAGCCATAGGGGGAGGGTTTCTCCGAAGTGCTCTTCAACAATTTAAAAAGTTTCTTTATTATTTACACATTCATTATACTTTGATTTCTCAGTCACAACATAGATAAAACCAAATTGTAGCTTTTACTGTAAATAGCAAAGAAGAATAAATCTATGCTATGCAGAATTCTTTGTGTTTAACTTTAATTTGTTATGAAGAAAAATAAAGCCAAGCATGGCAATAATTTTTGATACAAACGATATTGGGGGCGGGGGAAATTGAACCTTGGACTTCGGTGGAGGGGTAAATGCTCTTAAGCATGGCAATAATTTCAAAAGTTAATGTGAAGCTTGAAAGGTTTCCAAAACCTCCGTTCATATGAAGTAAAACTTAAGCTCCTAGTTTTCCACCCTATCCTTGCTTCATAAGCTCCTATAGTTTCCTTGCTCTCCAATAAGGTCAGGAATTGGTGGTGATCTTAGGCATAAAGACATAAGCCCTCTAAGGGTGAACACACTACGAAATATCTTCAGCAAATGGAGATGAAGAGACGGAAGAAATGGCCAAAATTCTGCAATCTCTCTATGGACCCTAACATTTAAAAAAGGAAAAAAAAAACCCTAAAACATTAAATTTTAAATTTTAAAAAAACAAACAAACAAACAAAGGAAAACCCCCAGCAGCATCCCCAATTCCCTCAGAAACTAGTTGGTGGAAGTATTTGGGGTCTGCATATGTTTGGATATGAAGAAACACTTTTCCCTACAATTGAAGAGATGCGACTGAAATTACGTTCCACAAATCAAATGCAGTTGAAATAATGGGCGCACATATACAAGAGCATGTGCAGGTTGGATGAGTCCGGCAATTATGTTTCCACCCAAAAGTTGATTGAACCTTTCAATTCATGCCCGAAAAGGCTAAAGCTGGAGTAGATAATGAAACTAATTGACGGAGCCACCAAAGCACTATAATTCTGAAATTAGAATCCTAGCCAATAATTTTCCGTTACCATTATCATGCATTATAATACAAGTATATTAGTCAAACTAAACTAGACTTCCAAGAACTCACTCATACCGACAAAGAATCCTCAGAAGCATTTCCGATGAACAACGGAAGGTCCAGTTTCATCATAGTCTGCTTTGGTTACATGCTGATTTTGTGGGAACACAACTTTGGCTAGTATGGCACCTCCCACCCATGCTGAATACATTGACAAATTCTCCGGCATATATTCTGGAGGCTGTAACCCACACCAAAGGATTAGAACAAGAATTTGGCAATGCAGCTAGTACAAAGAAAACAGTGTTGGGAAAATGTTATGCGCAACCATAAAGTATTCTTCTCGCATAAGCCCTTCGTGTCAAAACCACTTCCAAATCAATGAACATTTTAATTTTTTCAAAACAAGATATTAGGCATACATTCTATCAGAAATATCAGAAACACCAAACTGCCAACTGTCTGTAAAAAATTATGAAATATATAGCATCATCACTTATTAACATGTAACAAAAAAGATAGGGAAATACCATACAACAGAAACTGTCACAACCATCAGTGAGGGCTGTGAAATATAGATGGCCTCAGAAACAAATATGAAAACTAGCCATACTTACATTTTTAGTATATGGACCTCAAATTTGAAATTCAAAAGGTTATTTCATCATAATTATCAAGAATTTGGGGTTTTTTGACAGGGTCCTAGTGACAGTAACAATAGGTGCGATGTCATGACCTATGAAGATGACATCATGTGGTAGAATGTTGACAATGTTTAGCAGATCAATTTTCAGATGTGCCCGGCCACATTTGAACTTTAAATCTACCCCACCCTATCTCAAGCTAAAACCAAATTGCAGTTTTTAATGATAAAATAAATTACCTTAATTAAAGCAGGACGGACAGCAGATGAGCATAGACCAGCTTCTTTCTGAAACCTTTCTTCAAAACCTGATATAAAAAGTAACCCAACTGCCAATCAGCAATGACAGAGCCAAGTTTCTATTTCTTCTGAAACAAGAAAGTCAAACTCAAATTTGGTAATGCTCTTATAACAATTGTATTGTAAAATATGTCAAACAAGAAAAATGTAAAAGGAACTCTAAACAAACGGATCCTTACAACTTTGTGAATCCATTTATTAAATCGATATAGATGATAATGATAATGAAAGCGTCCAAAGAAAGGGCCTTGCAGTGCAGAGATCTAAATATAAAAAAGTCCAATGTATTCTAACAAGAACCAATTATTCAGGGAAAGAAAAAAAGATAAAGGATAAAGGAAATATATCATACTAATTACTGCATCTGAAATGCACAAACATCTGACTATAAAACTTACCAGTCATAGAAGCAGTGCCACCACACAGTACAGTATTTTCCAGCAATTGACGGTGATTATCAGACGACACTGTTGAAATACAACGAACAAGCTGCTCAACAATCCCATGAGCCTCTAACCCCAATATAGATGGTTGGAATAAAGCCTCACCAACAGTATATTTTTCTCTTCCAATCGTAATGACCTAAACAATAACCAGTATTACATTCAGAACGTTGGCAAAAAGCAGAGTGATGAAAACGGGCAAAAGGAGGATTTGGGGAAGAGACATAGTTATGCTTGGAGTCAACATAAACATGCTTGGATCACTATCATTGTTGTGTCTAAACAAAACAAAAATTCCACCTCTTTTAAGTAGAAAAAGAAAGAAGTGTTTTGAACTTTAAACATCATTCACTAGATCTTTCTTTAGGATACAACAATATTAGAGAAGATCTCAGTGTGGATAATTTTGCGTTAACACTCTTTATACATGTAAAACATAATGAACAGATCCTGGATACAAATTAAACAATACCAGCTAATTATGACAAGTGCAAGCCAGTTACAACATATACAACAGTGACTTATAGGCATACTATGATGTACTCAGGTTAACATATCCTTAACCCAAATAAGCTACATGCCTACATCTGTATCTTTTCCATCTATCCAAATCAAAATTTCATAAAATTAACCAGACCTGTCCATCAGGAAGAGTATGTTGCTCTGTCTGGCATGCATTTTTGGTCTTTTCATAAGCAAGTTCATCTTCAGCACAACATGAATATTGCTCTTTTATTTTCTCAATATCAGACATCTTGATATTCACCAAAGGATTGGATTTCCCAAGCTCTTCAGCAAGTAACTTCGTCAAATCCATACCTCCAATTTCAAACCTTCTTGAGGCAATGTGCTGAACAGCACCTTCAATTACTGGTGCAATATCTGTGAAAAATGGCCAACGATACAAAAAGGCACGGTTAGAAGACAATCGGTTTTGTTCCTTTTACATAACCCAGAGTAATATTCCATTGAATAATAATATTGACCACTAGCTTGCACATCAAGATGAATCAAATGACATTAACAGGACATGATGGCGAACCAAAACTCGCCAGCCTTAGTTCAGTCACCAATGCATCTTTATGACTATTATTGCCGTAGGTCACCTAATGCACTGAATTGCTTAATGGATTGTTCTAGCTTGGCATAGCAACACAATATCAACTACCAATAATATACTTAAAACACAAATTTTGATAAGATAGATTTATAGCTTGGCATAGCAACACAAAATCTTCTATTCCTAGATTTGTGCATTAAAAAAAATACAAATTTTGAAGTGCAAATGATTTGATTGATTGTATGCTAGACAGGATAAATTGAATTTTGATAAGATTATTTATTATATTTAAAATACACATAACATAGCCTGCAGTCAAGAAGACGTAAGAATAGTTCAAACATCACTATTTATTCAATAAACAAGATTTCATAGATTCCCTTCTGCAAGGTATATATACCTATCTTTCCATGGCCAATATCAACAGTGCATCCCGAGATACGCCCTACAGCATAAAGTGACAATACTGCTTGCTCTGATGCATAGAAGCCCGAAATGTTAAACGTTTCAAACATCAGTTGCACCAACTGCTCTCTGACAGCCTGGTAGAAAAATTGCATTTCATTTTTTTTAGAAGGAAATATATTAACTGCACTAACAAAAAAAATGGAATTATGTAGCAGCAGAAATTTCTATTACTAGGCTTTTTCTTTCTAGACAGATAGATTGACAACTTCAATTTACTTCAATTTAGGGTTACCAATCACTTTAAGGCACTTCAAAACCACCCAAGCCTTCCCTATCCCTCCTGTACAAGAGTTTTCACACCCACAAAATAAGGTAGCATGCTTACATTCATGCACAAAGACAAGCTACAAGCAACAAACAGTGAAATAATGTTAGAAAGGCAACTCTCACCACCATGCACTGACAACAAACTGATTCAAAGCATAAAAACTTGAGGCCACAGAATTTCTTCTTTAAATTTACTTAAACAAGAATAGTAATGATTTTAATCATGATACTGACACTAAGAGAGTTTGCACAATGCCACCAGTCTAGATCAGTCTTTCAACATAATCCATTGCTTTTCCAAGTAAAACTATATAAGAATGATAAAACAGCAAAAATAACCACAATACTTAGGTTTTCAGCAAAGACTTGCACAATGACGCCATTCTATTCCATATTCATTTAATGTGTTCAACAAAAAGCAGATTAGCTAACCTTGGGGGTACATAGTGGATCAGTAAATAATATCTGCCCTTCGTTGCCCATTTCCCATCCAAGGCCAGTATATAGAACATGATGCAACAGATCTTCCATGGCATCCCAATCTCTAATAAGACCTCGCACAACTGGATCAACAATGGTATCTTCAGATGATGAATTATCATTAATTGATCCATCATCAAGCATGCGCTTCATTTGGTTAGGAATTATCTGAAACATATGGACAGAAAATAAAAGTTAAGCGGAAAAACTAGAAAAGAAAAATGAGGTTTAGACCACAGCTATCTCATCAGCTTAGATTAGTCGAATTGAATTGTCATTATGTTGAATGCAAGCCCATGATAACCTTAGGTATAAATGAAAATCTTCTTTTCCTAATACGCAATTTCTAGAAATGGTTGTAAAATACACAAATTTGGGTTCATTAAGAACAAAAAAAAAAAAAAAAAATCCGAATATTATACACACATTTTGAAAAGAATATTTTATACTTTCTCAAAATGTTTTACAAAGTCCTCATCTATGACAGAAACAGTCAATTGCTTGTTTAGTTTCTAAGAACTAAACGGATCACAAAGCAATGCAAGTGTAACTTGATAAGAATTATAGCAGGATGGGAGGAGTGAGATATATGTGATAAGAGAAGATTGGTTGGAAGAAGGAAAATGGAAGTAAGAACAAGAACCAATTGGAAGTGAAAATTTGAGGCAAAAAATCATCCACTCAACATACTGAGAGAATCTTTTTGTTTTTCCTCACAATTGACGACCGACAAGAGGATATCCATGCCACAGGGGTAAACAAAAAAGAAACCCTCATAATTCGGCCATTATTTTGCTAAAATTTTCACTGGGCCCACAACAAACCATATTTTTCCTTCTCTTCCACAACTTCCCCAGAAACCAAGCACACTCTACCGCGAAATCTTTGCCACTAAACTGACCTCAAACAGAAGGTTGACTTGTCCCTTTAAAGTTCCCACTTTAAGAAATCAAAAGAAAGCCTAGCTTACCCTACTAAGATAAATTGGATTTTCACTTCCCCGAAACCACCAACCATAGCTTATCGCAGTTGGAGTTTCCCATTTCCCAAAAAACCAAAACTTTTCTGAGCAACCAAACGGAGAATAGAAAGTGAAAGCAAAAAGATGGAAAATTTACCATGGAAGGAGCTTGATCGGGAATAGCAGGTCCTGCTTTGAGGAGCTTCGAGCCGGCGTCGACCACCGCAGCCTCCATCTTGCTCTTTACCACAAAACCCTAACCCTAGATTTCAGTTTCTGCAAAGTTCAATGGGCAAAGGATTTACCTGAGCATTTGAGAAGTAAATATGTTCTACACACAGCACCAAACTACAAGCGGGGGATATGTCTTTTCAAATTTCACCAGATTAATGGAAATTCAAATATCAGCTCTCTCCTTTTTTTTCTTTTTCTTCCTGTCCTTTTTTTTTTTGGATCTGACGGAAGGAAAAACGCTGTATGTAGGACCTACGTCGATTGGGCCTTTAGGATATTGACACGTGTTACCAAAAGTTAGCAAATGATACAGAAGTCCCAGCGTCAGGTGGTGGATCCTCATTAATACGGGACAAAAATATTATACGTGAAAATTATGTACATGTACATGTATATGCGTATTTTTCAAAATCTTTTTATCATATGCTTATTATTAAAGGCTTTTATCACTTTTAACTCATTTTTCTTGTAAGGGGTTGGTTAACAGTGATGAATAGGGAAACGAGGAAGGGAGGCTGGGAGAGAACGAGTCAAACAGAGAGCCATAGAGAGAGCGAGCCAGAGTGCATGGTAGAGAACTCCTCTGAGAACTCCTCCTCCTTTCTGAAATTTCAGAGAGAGCAAAGAATTAGAAGTGAATGAGGAAGATGAATTTGTGTGATCAAGAGAAGAAAAAAAAGTTATAAAAAGGTAATACATGAGCAATACGATATATTTCTAAGGGTCAATTTTAAAGGCTTTAAAAAAGGGGTTATTTGATGAATGTTTAGTAGTAAAGCCGCGCAGGTATATCCTTTGAATATGTTCAAATATTTAAATAGTAGAGACGAACGGCTATACTTATTAAATATATTCTAATAATTAATTTTTTAAAATTTATATTCTGTTTTGCGATAATATTAACCTTTTGTTCATTAACATATAGTCCCTTGACAAGTATATTAAATGGTGTGACTAGTACTACTTATGTAAGTGGGGAATTATTTCTTTAGATTATTATAAATAAACCCAATTCACTACATGTATTTATAAAAAAACCCACACACTATTTAAATATAGAAACACACCCAAAATAAATTATAAAATAAACAATTGTATATTTTTGGGTATGTTTATAAATGGGGTTTGAGTGTGTGTAATGATGGGTTTTGGGTGTGTTTATAAAGTGTTTTGGGTGTTGGGTTTTTTTATAATTTCAGCCCCCATTTTGGGTGTTTTAGTGAAACCCCCTTATTTCTTCAATGAATTAATTTACATACTTGTTTCTTTTGCAAACCCCGCAACTTCATCTTCAAAAATGTGAGTGCGGGTGCTTGGAAGGAGGGGCTGAGGAGTTTCTTTTGAAGCCACTTCAGCTATCGGATTTGAAGAAGCTTCAACCTTACCTGCTCAAATCCCTTGAACATCATTCTTGTAACGACAACGACAACAATGTCGTAGTAAATGAGGTCCAAGATGGAGGGGTTAGCTCTGGTAGTACAAGATTAGTATACAATTATTTTACTGGGGTGATTAATTATTACATATTACCATAATCACATCCTTAATTATATTCATATATGTATTTGGTGCTATTTGGTTTGGTGGTGTCTTTTAGTTGAACAGTATTATCCATTGATCCAATTTTAAGCCAAGGATTAACAGTCTCTCTATTTTAGATCCAATTGATGTATGCCTTACAAGAATCTTCCACGAATAAAGAAGAAAAACAAAAACAAAGAAAATAATCAATTATGCCTATATGACCAATAACCTTGCCAATAATACAAAGGATAATATTGAGCATCCTCCTTGTCCCAAGGGTTATCACAAAAGATATTTACGAGAATGAGCACACAAGTGCAAGCAGCCACAAGAGCTACCAAAAGAATCCAATTCTCTATCACCTCTCTCTGCCAAGAAAATCCACGCGACTGAACCTTTGTCACAACCGTGTCGTACTGCGGATACAATAGGGTTTGGAAAGCTGGATCAAAGAAGTCCTCAACCCCATGAACAATGAGCCGTTCGTTGTTGTAGACATCCCATTCAGTGATTTTGACTCGGTTAATAGACGCGTATGATCCACCAGTGCGGGTTGGTAAAGAAGTAACGACAAGAGGATGACCGGGCAGAAGAGTGCGAACGTTGGAACCATGACCAACAAACGCCTCTATTGTATCTCTGTCGAACTTGAACGGCACAACGTGGTACTTAAGGAGTGTCAATGGAGGCTGTGGATACTTAGAGTTGAAGAAAGCTTGGTCCCGAGGGCAAAAGAGGGTAAAAGTGGTGTTGGTGTGGTTTATGGATTGTATTGAGGGCATGATCACGGACTCAAGAATCATGTCTAGGGTTAGTGACATGGCATGATAGCCCTTGTCAGAGAGTACGGCTGAGGGTTTGGGTTGGTGTGTTTGCTCGACACCTTGACTGGTACTAGTAACAAAGAGACTTGAAGAGAGAAGAAGAAGAAGAAAACAGATTGAAAACTTGATGGAAGCCATAGGAGAAGAGAAAGCAAATGCAAAGCTATGTGTAATTGCAAGGGATTTTGGTGTGAATCGAAAGGCTGAGGCTAAGCACATATATATACTGATAGCCAGTTTCCAAATCCTACCATGTTTCTAATTGGTTTCCAAATCCTACCGTATTTCTAATTGGTTTCCAAATCCCTTTAGGATTCCTTATTCTTTTCCGATAAATATTTACCAAAATGTAAGAAATTATTGTAAACCGAATGGGCCTAATGGGTTTTTTACCCTTGTTTTGGGCCGAATGAATAGCAGTCTTGGGTAACAAGCAATTAAAATTCATCACTATACCCAAACCGCATAAAACATAATTAAGGGCATCTGACTCTCTCAAAATGCAGAAGATTAGAGATAATTACACTTAAATCATAATTGCAAAGAGATAATTAACATCCAACTAGCTGCCTCGATGTCTGTGTTCTCCATTGTAGGGCCTAACCCCTCCTGCTCAAAGTAAGAACAATCGCTATATTTAAACTCTTAAACAAAACCATCATATGAAATAAAACTATATGCTTCAGAAAATTTGTTGCACTGTTTACCTTTTTAGAGCTCATCTTTGCCGGAATCTTGTTTCTCCGACCCTTGTTTCTCAGTTTTGTCCCGGTTCTTTTCGATGAAGGCAGTGAAGCTTTCCTTAGTCCTCTCATCCTCATCAAATGGCAAGATCTTTCCACTTGCTGTCTTGAAGTACAAAGTCGGGTAGTATTTGACATCGAAATCACTTGGCACATCATTTGCAGTGGCATCCTGGAAAAAGAAAGCAAGAAATGAATTAACCATCAAGAAATATCTACTTTCAAATGTTTATGTAGATGTAAGAAAATATATTCGCAGAGATGAAAAGAAAGAATAACAGGAGATAATTAGGAAAACATTTTCAATAGAATCTCATTCGGGCACTTTGAGGGAAGAACAGTACTCATAATCATATATGAAAGAATTTGGTAGAACCCATCTTTTGTTCTCTATGTGCATAATGATGATTATAAGAAATGCCTCTTTGCAGGGTAAAGAATCTTACAAATTTTGCAATAATAACATCAGAATCTTTTTCGTATGAGAAAGCAAGTTCATCCAAAATTGGAGCAAGCTTCTTGCAATGTCCACACCAAGGAGCATAAAACTCGAGCAACACTGCAGAGTAAACAAGGTCATTTTATACATATTTCTAGCATTCCCATACAGCCACTGAGCATAATTAAATGTTGTTAAAATCCGAAAACTCCATCATTTTTTATGTGAATCCCCAAAATTTAGTGTCATAGAATCAAGGTAAGGTATTTAGAGCAAGTGTTGTTCTCCTCAAGGTAATTGTCTCTCAGAGGTAGTAATGTAGTCAATCAAGAAAATCATATAATAAACAGAAAACCCAGAGAAATACTAACAAGAAACAAGACCCAAAAAACAAAAAAAACAAAAACAAAAAAGGGCACACTAGTACACAACATTCAAGTTTTTCCCAGACTTGAGAACAACGTCCTGGATGCTGTCAACGACTACCACTTTTACAGGCTCATTGTTAGGCTCAGGAATAGGTTCAGACTTTTGTATGGTGATACTTTCCCTTCCTGCAGTTATGGGATTCAGTAAATAGGTATCAACAGATATAAGCTTTAATGAACCTTTACTCGAATCAGCATATAAAAAATTAGTGATTATCATAATATCACTCGCAGGCCAAGTGCATTACAAGAAAAAAGCAGACTCACTGAATGGAGTTTGATGGTGGAGACTTACTGAATAACTCAATTTTGTGCAGTTTGGAGGTAGTTAGCAAGTAAAAAAAGGTTCTATATATTTCAGTGTACTTTCTGATCTGGGGTGAAGCAGCCAATGTCAGATTCCTTCCGGAATGCTTGTGCTACATATTTCGTCATGCGATGTGAGTGACCCTTTATTTCATCATCGTGAGGACTTTGTTGTTGGTCTCTAAGAGTAACCCAATTTTATTGTGGTTGATGATGACTTGCAATAATCTGTCACTGTTCCTGAGGCGCCCTTCGTTTTTCACATATAAAATTATGTTAAATCGTATAGCCGCGCGGCTATACTCTTTGAATAGTAGCATATGTTAAATAGTATAGCCGCACGGCTATACCCTTTGAATATATTAGAATATTTAAATAGTATAGCCTCGCGGCTATATGCCTTAAATATTTTCGAATATTTAATAGTATAGCCGCGCGGCGATACTCGTAGAATATATTCGAACATATTTAAAGAGTATAGCCGCACGGCTGTACTCCTTGAATATATTCAGATACGTTCAACCAGTATAGCCGCTGGGCTATACTTCAAATATATACCCTATTTATTTGAAAATATGTGAAAAAACATGCATGCATGTATAATACGTTCGGTTTTAAAAATGCGTATTTCTCCGTATCATAAAAAAGTGTTCTAAAAAGGAAGTATTCAAAAAATATATATATATATGAACATACTTGTATACTAGTCGTTCTATACGCAAATTTACTAACTAGAGTCAACACTAATTTTCCATTTAATTAATTTATTGCTAATTATATTAGATAAGTCAACAGTAACTTAGAAGTTTCAATTGGCATTCTAGAAAAGTTATCACGTTAAGCACTTTTAAGAGTAGATGACCTTAAAGTAGCAATAACAATTGCTTCAACTGATTCACACAGATAGCTAGTTGGTTCTTATGGCTCATTTCCAAATCAACTCATTCGCGCTTTCTTCAATTCAACGTTGTTTACTGTTGACTCTCTCAGCTTGTCATATAAACTCTATAATTCCTATTTTATATATTAATTTCAGGGTTCGCACATCTACGATTCACAATTGAGGATTCAAAATACCTCAATACGAATTGGTTTATACGAGTAATGACGAAGAGAAGAAACAGACCACAATCAGTATTATACAACCAACTCTTGTCTTAGTGTCTAGCCCAGATTTATGTACAGAAGATTAACAAAGTTGTGAAGAGACAGAGTCATCAAATGAGACTAGCTGCAAATGTCTCATGGCTATTGCATGTATCGTCATCCCACATGCTCAAAGGTTCTCCTACACTATAGAAATCCATATCCACAGAGAATTTACCATCGGGGGCAGGACCAACTGGCTCCTCATCCTCCACCAAAATCAACTTACAACCCTCACCAACCGGGGCCGCATCATCAGTTTCCTTGACGGAAGGAGCTTCGGTCTTTGATTCTGGCAACTCAGCTAAAAGAGCTTCAAGAGAAAAATAGGGGCTATCGTAACTATCCTGAGAAGTGAATTTCACATCCAGAACTGGAGTCCCAAAATCCACCACAGAAGCAGCACGTGAAAGTTCAAGGATATTCTTCAGAATATCTTTGTCAGGATTCTCTTCTGCCGCTTCCTTTGGAGTAGTTAAATCAGACTCTGTATAAGTATCTTCCTGGCTGTTATCGTGCCCATCATCAGTCTGATCTTGAGGCAACGAGTTTGGTATATCAGTTTTATCAAGATCCAGGATGTTGCTTATCTCCGTGCTGACTTCTCCGTTTTCAATCTCTTCTGTTATCTGACAAAAATCAGTTCTAGACATCATGCCACGATTGGCTAGATCAACTGCATTCCCAATGCTCTTGCCATGAACAAGTTTTCCTTCTTCTCCACCCTCATAACGCTGGTGTAGTCCATCAACTCCGAGTGTTTTATCAGTGTGCTCATCATTAGGAGATCTTATCACATTCCCCTCACGCTCTGAAGAACTTTTCACTGAATCTTTTACGCTCTTTGTCTCATTAATTGCACCAGAGCACATGGAAGGATCTGCGCCTACATCATTTTCAACACTTGCTGGAGATTTTCTGTCAACACTACCATCTTCCTCATTTAAAAAATCAGGAGCTTTAACCGAAAGGGTTTGGGTATATTTCTCAGGCTGGGTTGAAGTCAAAGACATGAATCCAGCTAGTGCAGATGCTAAAGCATCATCAATTGTCAAAGCAGGCCTTGGTTTATTTTCTGAAGGAGTTACCACTACATCTGATTCATGATCTTCTTCTTCTTCCTGCTCCTCATCATCACCATTTGAAAATTCAGGAGCAGTTACTACTAGACTTGGGAACAAATGAGGGGAATTTGAACCAGACATGTCATACGGTGTGGTCGGGAGTGCATCCAATTGAACGTCATTCTTACCTGATTCAAAAGCCTCCCAACGGCGATAATCATTTCCACTATTGTAGAAAGAGTTGGATTCAGACTCAATGCATGAGAAAGAAGGTGCACAGAATCTTGAGCATGTTGGCAACCCGGAATTCTGTGATTTTCTTGTGAGTACTTCAAGTTGCTGCTCTACCCTTTCAAGCCTTGCCTCAATACTGCTTATTGGTTTTAGCATATTTTCTTCAAACCTCAAAAATAGATCCTCTATTCTACCCATTCGAGAACAAAGCTGGTCCACAGCTCTTTCTACATGACTATATGGAGGGGAATCAGGTTTGCTTTCTCTAAAAGGAACTGGTGGCGGGATCTGTAATTGGGCTGTACCCACAGTAGCCCTATTCACATCCTGAACCTTTACTTCTTGGTGATCAGGTATGCTGGCTTTTCCTTCCTCCTGAATCTTAGTTGCAGCACTGGTAGAACCAACTGTTTGTGACCCAATCTCTAGGGAGTTCTGTTTTTCCCATGTATCAGAATTGCCCCTGTCTTGTGTTCGGTGAGCACCGCTTGTTTTAGAAAATTGTAAAAGAGTAGGCACAAGCATGGCCATGAGGGAACTCCCAGCTGAGCTTTCCACTGCACTCACTTGATTTTCTGAATCAGCTGAATCAACAGGGTCAGCAAACACGTAGACCTCATCAACACAAACATAATCTTTCCTCTCAAGCGACAGTAGACGAAGTGTGAGCGATACACAAGGACTTGCATCACTAATCTGTGCTGTAGCTTCATAAAAAGCCTGAAAAAATTACCTTGATCAGCAAAGAAATAATCAATATAGATTAGGACTCTGATGTTTGGTCACTCATACCCAGCCCATTATCACAAAACCTCTCTCTCCTTCCCCCTCCCCCCCTCTCCCTCCAAACACAAGCACTAAAGGGGCACTACCATTGGCAAGAATTGCCTAAAAAGGCCTTGAACCAGTAATAATATACCCTAAATTTGGCAAAGTGTAATAGAAATTGGCCAAAGAACACACCAATAAGCTGATTTGAAACTTAGATAGTTTGCACTCATAAATACAAATTAGTTTTATCCTCTCAACTGCAACGGCACACAGGCTTCTTCAGAATTTCCAAACCTGTTTCTTAGTTTTTCTTTGAAAAGGGAGGATGGACAAACACATCAATACAAGTGGCCACAAGCATGAGGGGTACCATTTGACGAAATTGACTAGACGGGGGAAAAAAGAAACAGGAGGGGGTTCACTGGGATTAATAAAAATGGACAGCTAAGCAACATACCTGTGCAGAACCCAACTTTAATGGCAAGGATTTGATTTTATTATCAAGCACATGAGTATCTGGGACTTTCACTTCAATCCAGTCATCTTCACTGGTGTTCAGACCATTTCCATTTCTTGAGTTTTCTTCAGATGGGTCCTTAAGAGACCCATTTGAATTTGTAGAACGTACTTCTTCATTATCACCTGTATGAAGCACTTCTTCATCTCTGTCAGCAATTCCACAGCGAACAGTACAGAGATACTCATTGCCACTCTGCAAATCAGGTGCATAGTATATCTCATAGACTCGGGCAGTACTCCGAACATAAACCTGCTGGATCTCATGTTTCTGCGTGAAATTAACTGCAGCAAAATTTGTTGGTCATTTGCAAGGAGACTACATAGTAAGTCGAGTCACTTGAACTTTGACCATTTTGATTCTTCTTTTTTCTTTTTCTTTTTCCCAAAAGGACATTGATGCATAATGTACAGAAAGAAATAAAGGTGTTGAGAAATTTTTGTGCAAAAGAAGAATAAACACTATTATAAGAAAACCAAGAAAATAGCCCCAAAAACTGACCAAAAGGGGGAAAAGGGAGCAAAATATATATTTTCAACAGCAACTCAGACTGTTTTATGATTAAAATGCTTGTAGCATGTACTAAGTGATGAACTGTTTACATCAGAGGACAACAATCTTAACAAAACAAAAAGCTGCATTCACAACTCTACCTTATAGGTTTGGATATACCTAAGCCATTCCAAAACTTAAACCAGAAGGTTCAAGTGCATTGTTGCATGTACAATATTTCTATTATCCTTCTTCTTTTTCATAGCTAGGTGAATTGACCATGCCATATTTACCTTGGCTTAACACTCTAGGATATTTTCCAAGAATCAACTAATTTGAATAAGATTGAGCTATATAGTGTCTTCAAATATCACTAGTCATATGAACCGAGAAATCCATCCTTAATAAAATCAATAGTTGTGTGGAGAAAAAAAACGTCTGAGTACATCATCGAAGGTTTTTTAACTAATTACTCTGTCGAAACAGTTGAGTCAGACATTCTTCATGCATTTTGCACAACCCTAATAACATCATGTGCTCCAACAAATGTTCTTTCTACTTTAAGCTACTAAAATGTTCTTGTTGAACTCATCTTAGGCACTATTCCACAGAGTTCCGGTTTATCCTCTGTTTTCAACATACCAGATGCAGCTCCTACTTTCAGCTCCATCTACATATTCGCTATTTTAATAACTAGGCAATCCGCATCCTAATTGAAATCTACTTTAGCATCAAATGTCATTAACATAAAATCTTAATCCTAAAAATGAAAGCCAGACGAATACATATACGGTTTCTCTAATACACTTGCTCCAAAAGTTGAAAATAGGTGCCTACAGACTATGTTACCAAACTGTTAATCAAGATCTTAATGTACAATAAGGATGTAAAGGACCGCAATTGATATAATATTGTTTTCCTTCATTTTCTCGCACCCCAAACAGAGAGTTAAACCTCACATTTTTTACCATAAACTGAAAATGTAAACAATGCACATAATCGTTTTAATCACAACATTTCAACAAAGAATTAACGCATAAAATATCTGACGAAAATGTAAAATTTTCAGAGAAAAATAAGTTCCAGAACGTACTGGTGATCTCGCAAGGGACAGAATCGGGTGATGGAGGGTGCAGAATAAGAGAGGATTCAGAGGTGGACTTTAGAGTCTCGTCGTCGATCGGAGAAAAAGACGACTCGAAAGAGACGCAATTTACGAGAGAGCCACCGGCGATGTTCCAGTTTGCGGCGGAACTCCATGAAGAGGTGCTGTTGAGGTTTTCGATCTCGTTGTCTTGCGTTTCCATGGCTTTGTTTGATTTTGGTTTTGGGTTTGTTCTCTTCTGTGTGATCTTATTGGTTACAGAGAGCTGCTTACGGAGAGAGAAGAAGTGTGAGGTAAAGTCGTAAATTTTGGACTTTTAATGGCGTTTTATCAAATTGAATCACATTCTCAAATGCACGTGTGGCGTTTGTTGGAAGTTCGAAGATTGCTTTTTCACTTTGTAACTCGTTTTTCAAAATGAATTACTTTTGGTCATTTCCAAAAAAGATTAGTTTTATCAAATTCGTTATAAGGGTTTTAAGAAAGTTTACAACAACAAAAATATATCAAAATTATTGGGATTTTAAAATCTGTTCATCAGATTTGCATACTATGTACAGTTAATTTTGATTGAGGTATTAACCTATAAACAAGATGAAGTATGGAGTTTGCAACTGATCTTGGTGAATGCATCAACTTCTAGATAATTAGTAGTGATGGTATCAACGGAGTCTAGCTGAGTGGAAAAGGACTTGACTTGCAGACTAGAGGTTCACGTGCGAACCCTTATAGCATTATTTATGTGTGTATGTGAGAAATTCCCCTCCCCTCTAGTTTAGACAATCGCAAAAGTGATCATACTAGAGATGATGGTGAGGATAGGGTGGCGTTAATGATATGGTTGTAGTTTTTTTTTTTTTTTTTGGATCTAAAGCTCAGTTATGAGATTTTAGAAATAACATCCATTTATGTGGAATTTAATTTTGGATTTACAACTCAAATAGTTATTTTCCACGTACAAATGATAAATTTCTTTGTTTATTAAGTCAAACAAGAAAATTGGCATATGTTCAGAAATTTCTGAATCTTGTTCAACTTACATTGTTATTTTCCCAATCCAAACACACTGGGTGGGTGAACTTTTTTTTTTTTTTTTGGTTTGAAAAGAGATGTTATATTCAAAACAATAGAAGCACCTTCCTACATACACCCACACTGAGAATCAAAAAGCGTAATCTTAAAAGAAGATTCGCGGCTTACAATTAGGGGGAAACGAAAAAACAAAAATGAAAGAAGAGAAAGCTTGGAGACCTCTTCAATCTACACACCAAAATGGCCATGCCAGCAGCAGAAATCATCACCCTACAACAGAAAATTATCATGAAAAATAAAACATAAACATGAAAAAGTGAGAAGAAAAACAAATTGACGTTAGGCCTCTCAAAGATACTCTCAAAATAGACAACAATGAATGACACCGGATAAATGCACCATGAATCAAATCAAAAGCATTGAACTAGACTTTAAATTAAATAAGATAAATGCACCAAAACGCATTAATCAGATGGGCTAGATTCGGTGTCAATCAAGAACAACAGAAAAGGAAACTTGTTGATAACCTGCCCAACATCTAAACAAGAGAAAGTTAAAAAACTACAACAAAGAAAGCAAAACTGCAAGACATGGGCTTAGCCAGTGGCTAGAGCAGTTGTGCTCCCCACTCTACACCCGAGTTTGAATCCCCCTCCCCTTAGTTTAGATTACATTAAAGTAGAATATCGCTTGCATAAAAAAATAAAAAAAGCAAAACTTATAAAAGTGGCAAGAAGAAACCAAATACAAATTGGAACAAACTTAAGCACATGTAAGAAAACCAAAAAAAAAAAAACTGAATATTGCAACAGAAGCTATCAGTGAAAACTACCTCGGCAACCCAAAATCAAAAAAAGTTATAAAGCAAAACAACTAACCAATTAAAAGAACTTAGCCAAATGGAAAATCAATGGAAAAACTTGGCCAAAAGAACCAGAAAGAAGACAGACAACAACAAAAGTACGAAGACCAAAAAAGAAAACTAAAAAACCTGATGCAATCTAAAACCTAACACAACCTAGCTAGAGGACCAAAGAACTTGAAACAAAACAAACTAACATAAGGACCAGTACCAACTGAAAAAATAACACTTTCCTATCCTAGAAAACCAGCAAGAGGGAAGAACAAGACTCCAGAAGCTTTGTAGCACAATAAAAAAAAAAACTTCGACAAATAAAAATGTATAAACCAGGAACAAAGAAAGGCCTACAAAATAAAATAATAAAATGCAATTGTTGTTGTTGCAAAACAGCAAATAAAGTTAAAAGAAAAATAAAACACCAAACGAAGGACACCTAAAAGGAAATAGAACAAGACAAACATAAAACTTAAACACAAACAATAGATCAGAAAACCTACAAAAAATGGCCAATGAACATAGATCAAAGTACTCAAAACCGCAAAGAAACGTAGAAAAATTAATGCAAAAGTTGCACCAACAAAACAGCAAAAACTAAAATTAAAGAAGTTTTTACTAAACAAAAAAGACTGACAATAGAAGCCTAAAAAAGAACAAAACCTCAACTAATGCATATGCAAAAATGAAACTAACCAAATTAAACAGAAGAACACAAAATGAAAGAAAACAAGGCAAGGAGGAGAATTAATCAAAGTAGAAACAAAATACCTGTTCTTTCTTCTCTCTTTTTTGGGGAGTATTATATAACCTGTTAAGTCTGATGCCTTAGAAAATATTCATGCAGAAGCAAACAGAAAACAGAAGCAATCCATATTGTAATATTCGGAAAGAGTGTCCGCAACAAAATATTGCAATATGTGGTTCCTGTTTAACTTTTACCACAAAGCTACATTTTCTTTCCTGCTTCTATTTATGAGACTGCTCCAAATTCGTAATAAAATGCTTTTCCCAATATAGGAAAATCTAGAAAGCTCTTGCATTTACCTTATCACTCTTATTTTTTATACTCTCTTTTCAGCTTGCTAACCATCCATCTGCCTACATTATATTTGACAGTTAATTTTGTGTTTAATATTCTTTTATCCGACTGATGAAGCTTTGTACCGTAAACCATGTCCTCTTTTTCTTTTTGGACCTATTCTTTTTAATTTCGTTTTTGAATAACTCAGATAATTTGGATTCTATGATAAGAAAAATAAGAAGAAGCACCAGACTCTGAGTAGATCTAAACTCATAATAATTTTTTATTTTTAATAGAAACATTTGTATTGATAATCAAGAGGAAAAATTATCCTTGATCATACAACAAAAGGAAAACAGACTCATTAAGCACCAGAATACCTAATAAAAAAACAACTAACCTACTGCACCCGAAAATGTATCTGTAACTAGAAAACAACTTATGTAAAATCATCTTAAGACTGCCGCCATATCTCTCATGATGATACAGTAGTCATAATCCTTGAACGGCCCAGAAACCAATGCCCAAAACAGACTCACAATAATTTATAGATTCTGTAGAACTGAATGCCTTCATTTCCATGGTATAACAGCACAATCATAAAGAACCAAACAATGAAAATATTTTGAAAGGTAAACTCAATCACAGAATGCAAAATTAAAGCATAATATTTTTGTAGAATGCAAAAACTATTTGTCCATAGTTTATCATTCACTGGATCTTCCAATGTCCTTTTTTGTTCTGTCATAGAAATATTGACTAGTTTATTGACTATATAGACCGTATTCAGACAACTTACAGAGCTAATTATACGAATCGTGACCATCAACACCAATTTGACACTTAACACTGACAGGGGCACCTGTGTACGCAGCAATCACTGACACAGACTCAGCAACAAACTTTCCTTGTAACGACCAAATGTCTTTATTGGAACACAGTGTACAGAAAACAATCATATATATATTCGTTGCAATTAACAATACAATGAGAAATGTGATCAAACCTTTGGATCAAGCATAAGGTGAGCACCAAAGCACCCACGTCCAGCCACTCTTGGACTTGGACATCCACACTTGGTAAAACATAGAAGGTCAAATAAGGGGTCAAGGAAAAAAATGAAAGTGAAGTAAATTTAGTGAATAAAAAAGATAGGTGATAGCAAGTGCACAAACTTCAAATTGATCTCATCATATTTGTAAGGTTCAGCTCAGTCGCTTTGGCCAGGTTTTTCAAATTATTCCCACCAATTTGAAGAACAATATGATGTTGTTCTGGAGAATATTCCAAGAATCTGTCCTGATAAAAAGTCAAGCTATCAGTTGTCTCAATCCCAACTAATCAGATGCACAAAAGATTGACAGTAACCGTTAATGGCAGTTCATAAATTTAAATAAATAAATAAAAGACAAACTGAACTTTAATCCGCATTTCAGCCTGCTACCTTCATAAAATAAAGTATTTACTCAATCGAAGAAGATGGAAATACGAAGGAAAGACATATATAAAAACCTGTGCATCCTTTTGTGATATGTGTACACTCAGGAGACGAGCATTAAAATTGAAATGCAAACAGTTCCATCATAGTGTATGCATTACCACCCAAGCCACTCAACATCAACCCTTAAGAAAAGATAACTACCAAAAAAACAAAAAAAATCTTAAGACTTCTACTTGGGACATTTAGCCCCACTCAACTCCAATTTTGAACTTTGGAACTCACAAAGTTGATCTAGTTTCTTCATTTGTCTGAAATTGTTGAAAACAGAAGCAATCCACATTCCACAGTTGAACTTTAATAAAAATAAATAATAAATAAAAGAAAAACCCACAAGTTAAGTGAGCAAACTAATCTGACAAAGAGAGTTCTCTACGTAAATTGTAGATTGATACCAAAAAGATTATAGCTAATTAACAGGTCAAGAAGATGGTCGTTGGACTTCCAGGGGATGGAGGGTTTTGCTCTATCTGTTTCACATGAGAGCCCGCTTTAGCACGATCACCTGGGTTGGTAGCAGACAAAACTTCCACCTCTTCAAGTTTGACTTGTCTCTTAACCAAGTCTAAGTTCTGTTGAAGGACCTCAATCTCTCCGAATGGTAGCTTTAAGTCTAAGGCCTGAGCTCCAAGTTCAACTGCATCCTTCTTCTTTGACTTCAAGAAAGGCATACAAAGCTTTTGGGTTTGTCTAAAATCTTTACCCTGATTGAGAGAACTACTTTGCAATGCCTCCAATATGACACTGTCTGCAGCAAAACAACGAGTCTCTCTGTTGAAGTTATTCTGGAGTATCCTCAAGCACTCTACCTTCCATTCATCAAATTGTTCCTTAACATATATCAAGCCTATCACCTTCTTATTGGTCAAATTTGCCTTTTGCTTGTTGTACAGCTTGATCATTGAACCAATCAAGTCTTCCACATACTTTTTCACACTCTGGAGGGTTAAGTCTGGAGCATCAGCTGTAGGCCAGCCTGCATTTACCACAAACCCATCCTTCTTCAAAAGCTCCCTCCAGACATATTCTGCATAATGTGGACAGATTGGAGCAATCATACGTGTCTGTACATCCATAAAGCGCCACACCAAATCACGGTTCATTTCTTGAGAGCCACATGAAACCCAGTACCACTTCCTGGCAGCTTGAAGACCAACAAAGCCAGTAATAAGGGCATCTCGGAACTTGCAAGCCTGGTAATTCTGCTCAGTCATCTTCACAGCAATATTCATCTCATTAGCAAAGACCCTGTCAGCAAAAGTAGAAGGGGGACCTATTCTGAACGTGTTTGCACCCAATTGTTCTTCCATCCATGAGATCTCTTTACTGAGATCTAGGATGGCCTTATTTGCAGTACTAGAAACAAAATTTGCATCATCAACACCATCACCAGCATCAGCCAAAGAGAACCGTGTGGCATCAGCAGAATATTCTGCAATTGCCTCGCGCAATGTCATAAAGTTCCCTGTGGACTTGGACATCTTCATTGAATCGAGCATGAGGTGCCCATTGCATCTAAATCCACGAGGCCAGTGCTTCTTGGACATAATTGCTGTGTGGTTGTAAATGCAAAAGGTTAAATGATTCTGGATTAGATCCTTACCAGACACTCGAAGATCAAAAGGATACCAGTACTCAAACTCCTGCTTCATCTTATTCAGAATTGATTGTGACACCTCAGATGATTTTGGAAATGGGCCATCACAGAAAATAAAATCCCAAACTTCATTGGTCATTTGCTCAGGTGTAACCCCAGATGTGCTGGAACCCCCATACATGTCTTCATTGTGCAACAAGTGAGCAATGGTGTAATAAGCCATGTAAATGGTGGAATCAGACAACGATTCGACCAAGTACTTTTCATCCCAGGGAATGCGCGTCCCAAGCCCAAATGATCGTGAGCAAGCCCACTGATTCAACCAAGTCAATGTATGTTCAAATCCATGCCGTGTCATGTCAGAATAAAAGTTCATGCTGGATAAGCACTCCTGAGCCTGTTTTTTCCATTCTGCTTCGCCATATGTGATGTACCATTGCTCTGTACATGCCACAACACATTCATCACCCGACCTTGACACTACGCGCTTCTCAGGTTCACTATACATAATTGCATCACCTGCCTCTATCAGCTTGCTCCTTAACAGGGCTTTCGCCTCCTGAACTTTCCTTCCGTTGAATTCTCCCACAAGCATTGTTCCTTCTGTAAATCCTTTCAAGTATGTCAACCTCTTGGCTTCTGCTAGCTTCTCTCTGTCATTCTGGCTTTTGATTTTGAGATCTACACACACCTTTTCTGCAGCCTTATCTCCAAATTCGGGAATGTCAATGATTGGGATAATCTCAAAAGGCATGACCCATTCATCCCTCACACCATATTTTGACCTGAAAGCCGGCTTCGATTTTAAATCATGCAAGGCCATAAAATCATCAGGAGCATCAGAAGGGACACTGGTCACAATCCCAGTACCTTTGTCTGTTAGGATTGTCAACATTGGAAGGGCGTATATGATCTGATTAAGTGCAAGTGGCGATTTCAATGGAAGACCAATCAAATCATAACCAGTGAGCTCAACCAAGCAAGTAGGCTTCTCAGGGACTCTAGAATACTCCTGATAGGCGAGGTTAAGTGCTGCTCTCTGCGTAAGAACAAATACATCAGTGTCGTTGATTTCAAAGGCTCCATACTTTCCATCGGGCAAAACCCATGCATTTGTTTGTCCATACATGGTTTCTGGTCTCAAAGTTGCTGCAGCTAGGAACACTTTCCTCCCTTCCAATATTCTCAACTTAGCAGGAAAAGGTGCCACTACCTCCATTTTGATGATTGTGTATTCTTGGGGCTGAACTCCTTCACCAGTTGCCCTATCATGATCTGCACATGGTTGTCCATCCAATGGAGAGTAGATTGTGTAACGTTTATCTTTCACAATCTTACCTATTTCTTTCAATTTCCACATCTGCCACCTCACAAATTTATCAAAATATGGATTCAAGTCTGTAGTAACAAAGGAGCGGCTCCAGTCACATCCCAAGCCAAAAGCCTTTAGGTCTTCCACTGCCAATGGAGGGAAATAGTTCAACCACTTAGATGGTTCTTGGAATTCAGGTATCTCACTGTCAGAGAGGCCAAGACTACGCATAATTTGCCATTGGTATGCTTGTCCACTTGATTTTGATGCAGCCTTGGACTTCTTTCCCTTGAACTTATTATCTGGAGGTGCACCTGCTTTTTCATCTTCTGCTTCCTGCTGGTTCCCTTGCTCCTCTTCGTCACTTTGGGGAAACACTGGCGGGTTCCCAAACTGTTTGATCTCTCGTGCAAGCTTATCAGCTGAGGCTTTGATGGGCATGCCAGTGCCGTGAAAACCAAAAGGCAAGAGAACATTGGCGCCTCTTAACCTATGATAACGTGCAGAAAACTCTAGCTTTGAGAGTGAGAATGCATGTCCAAGATGCAAAGAACCATTCATGTAAGGGAATGGGAAGTTTCCAAAGAACTTCTCCCCTGGTTCAGGAGGCTTTTCACAAGATTCAGCCCTGTAAACATCATGCTCTTTCCACAACATTTGAATCTTTACTTCATTGTCTCTGAGAAAGTTCCTCTTAACTAAGCTCTTCTCAGCTTCAGCTTCCATGTCAGTGATCTTACAGGAACTGTAAAAAAAAAAAAAGCAATGATTTTCATGAGCAAACCAGCTATTCCATGAGATTAGTATCAAAATTTTAAAACATAAAAAATTATATGAACATATAAACAGCCCTCAAGTCATAAAGATTTACTACAGCCATGTTCTAATCAAATTAAACAAGTTTTTGTTTGGTTGGTTCACACAATCCGCAGCATAACAACTCTGACTATTTATTTATTTAATTACATCAAATACTAATAAAGTAAAATCATGCTGGCCTAAGCGCAGCGTAAATTTAAATAAATAAAACAAAAACTAGTTTTTATACGAACTCCATAGATGAAGTATGTGATAAACATGGTTGGTTTCAATATTTTCCTTGTTTCATTAAACAATAAAAAATGGGGGAGAATAGAAAAGAAGATGCTGTGATTTTGCCAAGCTAAACCAGCATGACAGAAACTAATAATTAACTACAAAAATTAATGAATGAAGGATATAGTAGTGAATCTCAATATGAATTCAATAAAGAAGGTAGATAGATAGAGATACCGCTAAAGGCGATGGCGGAGGAAGCAACGACGCAGGCCTGGTGAAGGGTTGGTTGAAGAGGCCACACCAGTCGAGTTAACAGAGTTCTCTCCCCTTTCAAAACCTGGATTTGAAATCAAAGGTTGAGAAATTGAAACAAAAGAGATTTTAGGGTTAGGGACTGGGGATGGAAGACTGGATTAGGGATTTTAGCGTTTATGTCGTACCTGGAATCGGGTTTTACGAAGCAGCTAGGAATCTCTGCTTTGTGTGCTCTGTGAAGATTGATTACAACGGGAAAGAGCTTTCTCTTCCTCTTCTTTTGCTGTGTAATTGTAATTTTCGGCCCTTTTGGTGTTTTCTTTTCTCTACTTGCCCTCTTTTGGGTTTTCAACCCAAAAAAAAAAAAGTTCCGGTTTTTTTTCCTCTTTCATTTTGGAGGTTCGATCAGGGCTGAGGGTTTAGGGTTTTAGGGTGCTCAAATTCGACCGTTAGAGTTTTGGTACGGTTCGGGTTACCCGGTCAAAAAGGGAAACATCATATTTTTGGAGAATTTACGAAAGAGAGTTGTCAATATAGACACAAATTTAAATTTAAAATTGTGAATTAATTAGAAAAATATATGTGCATATAACTTCTTCTTTTTTATATATCTACCAATATAAATGGGAAATATGAGGCGGGAACATGAATGGGAATTTCCGATCTCATTTAAAAACAAATATTTTTTGATATATAGGGAAGGGGGGTTGGACAAATTGCTTTTTTTTGTGTGTGTTGGTTTTGACAAGATAATATTCTAAACTACTACATCACAGGAATATGAATTAAACTCAGGTGCAAGAGGACTGACACAATGCATTGATAAACTAGCTTAACTCACCTATCCGAATTGCACAAATTACCTTTCTTTTATCCCCTGAACTATATCTTTTGATTTTCGTGGCATAATGTTGTCAATCTATTCTCTAATTGGGTCATGCCTTAGAATTAGCACTTGTTATTCTTTATTTGACTAATGTGGATGGGAAATTCGAACTTGGGGGTTAGAAAATCTTCCAACTCTGAAAATGGTATGTTTCATCTTAGTAAGAGAAGGTATTCGATTAAAGCAGAGGTGGTGATGCTGAGAATTGAAAGGGGTAGTGTTAGCTCCATTTGGTGGCCCATAATTGCCTTTTGATTTACTTCATAGAGCATGTTCTTGCTTACAAAAATCATCAAAGACAACTAGAATGCTCAGATTAACATCTGACAGAAGCATTAGAGCAAACTGAGTTTCTCCCCAAGAGAAGATGACTAGCACATAAATAGGGCACCATTACATTTGGCTCAAACTAATTCAGCATAAAATACAACAAATTATAGAGCTTCATCTGCGACAGATCTTAGCTGTGGGCATGGTAACACAAAATGAAGCAAAGGCTTTCCTAGCTTCTGGGTGGGGTACCTGGTTTCGGCCCATCGGCCAATGCAATCCCAGCAGCAGAGCAACTCCCATGTCCTCTTTCTTGGTGTCACAGTTTATCTTCACCTTTTGCTTTTCAGCTACTCCTGCAGCCTTGGCCAACAAACGTCAGACGGGCCGTGATAGAAGAACAGCTGGAGAGGGTTGCGCCACCAAGAAATGATGCTGTAATGGTTACTGAGGCCATTGCCTATAGTAGTTTGTTTTCTTAAGGTTGAATTGAAACGAGTTAAGAGAAGAGGAGCAATACAGTACAACGCAACTATACAAGATTGGAGGGAAAGGGTATAATGAGCATACGCATTCTCTCTTATCCAAGAGGCAGGCGCAACAATTTCAGTTCTAATTTATCATTTAACACCTAGCAAAGCCATTAGAAGGGAAAAAGAAAAGAAAAGAGAGATCCACCATTTAACTAAGAGCTATAGAAGTGGATATCAAATTGGCAGTATTTAGAACTATAGAATTCAGATAAAAGATCAAGTTATACATGACAAAATTCCAAGGGCCCAATCAAGATCGCGTTTACAATGATTGCAAAAATAGCCCATATCATATATTTAAAAAATCAGTGTACCAGATTCGTGAAGTTAATAGGTTCTCATTATAGAGAACATGTAGCACCCAAAAGAAAAATTGCTAGTCACCATCCAGAAGATTTTTAAGATGGACTGACTGCTTCACAACAAAAAAATTCTGACTGTGCACTGACATATAGTAGTACATATTGCTACATGGGATCAATCAGGTTAAAATTCAAAAATGTAAAGAATAGCCTAAACTTGATATTTTGAACAGATACAGACTAGGCATATAGCAGGTCTTGCTCCCTTGATTCGTACGCTGGAGGCAGCAAAGTATGAATATTGGCAAAAGGATCTTCACCTCCTGATGATGGCTCTCCAATAGGTGAATCTAGAACATGGTCAGGAATTGCCACGAGCGTTTCCTCAAAAAATGATTTCATAGTCTGCAAGGTTCAAGAGCTGTCTCAGAAACTTGAGCA
The DNA here is from genome assembly GCA_034190965.1 of Prunus campanulata. Classification (NCBI taxonomy): domain Eukaryota; kingdom Viridiplantae; phylum Streptophyta; class Magnoliopsida; order Rosales; family Rosaceae; genus Prunus; species Prunus campanulata. The sequence goes on from CM067209.1 coordinate 2,033,994, forward strand.
ATTTTGAAAAGAGAAAATAAGATAAGTCCTGGAAGATCAGAGGAAAAAGCTACCGGAAAAGAATGAATGACAGTAATGAATGCCATTGAGGTACAATCAAGACAACTAAAGTTTTTGTGGAATTACTGTATTATCCTTTCTTCTCATAACCTTCATCTTGGTTGTCATGCTTGCTGTAAAAAGATTGCTCTCTATACAGCTCCTTTTCAAAATAGAAAAGAGGATCTCTTTTATACTTCATTATGACATGTTGATAAATGTCAACTAAAAACACCAATATTCTATACTTGATGACATTTCATTTGTGCTGCACTTTTATTGATTATTATTGAGTACAACCTACATATCACAACGGCAACATGATTGAGTTTGGAGATTGCTTTTAAAATCTTCTTAAACACTTTATCAGTAAACATTGCCAATGACACAGCATTCATAGCTAGGAGGGTTAGGAGAAAGGCTGGCTTTTTATCCTAGCAGAGCTTCAGTTAGAGAGTTAGAGACATATGTATAATGTATAATAGTATAACATAGACTGCTCCCCTAAAAAGACTCTCAAAGAACACAGCATAAAGACACATTAATGATGTAATGTTGTGTTTATGGGGAGTCATTGTTTCCCCCACACACTCCGGCCAATCAAACCTCTGCAATAAATATTTATCCAAACCGAATTCTGATGATGTTGGCTGCTTACATACGTACTTTTTAATAAGAAAAATGTAGTGTGCTGTTTCTTTGATTGACATTAACTTTAAAAACATTTCAAGCTGAGAAGCATTATTCATAAACACTTAGGCATGAAAGTGGAAGCAAATAATGAAGACGATTGCTGCCTTGACCAGAACTAATGAAAATGGTTGATAGTTTACATGGGGTGGAAAGTGAAAGCAAATTATGTTAATGAATATTGGTTTTTTTTTTTTTTGTTGGTGATTAGACCTTTAAGGTCCTGTGTTTGGGAAACTTCCCTTAAATTTTGATAATAGATTAAATACTAAGAATGGAACTATATAGGTGTAAAATGATGATAATAATACCGTGCAATGCAGGAAAGCAGCATCAGCTTTGCGCTTCCACACACCATTCCCAGGTTCTGAATGGAAGAGACCAAGCAAAGGCTGCAGCAGAACAAAACGAGGATAATGTAACTGAACCAATGGTAATTATGGTAGGAGAAACTGAGGTCATAACAGACTAGCTTAAGATATTGCACCCCAGTCAACCAAAAAAAAAAAGTGGTGAAAGACGGAATGATAGAGACACGAGGATAACTTGGCATTTCATGAATTGATCCATATTGCAAAAGTATTTAGACCTATTTTCATAATCACATATCCCAGAGTAGACCCATAAGGTAACAACTACATTGAACAAGGCTGTCGGAATGAGTCAGATGACCAACTCATGTCAAAATTCATAATCCATGATGCCCTTCCGGTATGACAGGATCAATGCAACATAGCCTCCAGAGATGGGGTGAGATATTCAGACACATGAAAAGAGACCCATGTTATTGAATGCAAAATGACGTCAACAAAAAATCAGTTGACAGCTTCCCAATTTTTGTTCTTTCTATTTTTTCTCTAGAAAGAAGTCATTTATGACTCATGAAAATATGGCAAACAATAGCATAATATTGTCACCTCCACGTTTTAGAGTTTGCAGAAAAAACGGTTCTTGGCATACTCTATTCATTCTATGACTTGTAATATATAAGGGTATGTGGCACATTTTCCAGACTGCAACATAGTGTAACCCACCCTTGCCACATCTCGCACGGTTGGTTTGCGTCCATATTTTCCCACAGCAGAATCACCATACACTTGAAACTTCTCAAGTATCTAAAAGTGGAGAAAAGAAAAGGAAATAAAATATGAGCTGTAGGTAAAACAAAAAATACACCCATTTCACAGCCAAGTTTGCAACTGAACCTGACGCCGTGTTACACCACTGCTTGGTGCACCATAAATGGCAGTATCAACATGTCCCAAAGTATGCCAGGGTCTGTGGAAAATGTACAACAGTTGTCAGTTAACTTTTGAGTCACAAAGTAGTAGCATTACAGTAGAGAGGATTATCAGAAATCCAAATATTTAGAAATTAAAATTAAATAGAATATCCAAACTCATAATTATGGGGGCATTTTGATATGGTGTAATCATTAATGCTAGTTGTTAGTTAGTCTTATACAAGTTTTGACCTTTTTCCAGTAACTTTCCTCTTTTGCACATGCTACCCGCATTTGGTTCTAAGGTAGTGTACAGACTTACATGCGAAGTAAGAAGTTATGAGCTTTTATATTGTGTGGAAAAAATGTCTTATTATCTTGGACAACACTCTTCAAGCAGAAAGCTTAACTGAAGAGGTTTCATTCTCCCCACCTGCTGACACTCCATACTCAAATTTCATTCTTTAAAGTTGTACCCAGTCTACTTAATCCCTTGCACATGAAGTGCATTTGGTTCTTTCAAATTTTTGTTCTTTGATAGGAAATAAAAACTATATTGAAAGAAATCTAGTTTCATTTGAAGAGCTAGAATTACATGTGCACCCAGACACAAAAATGAAACAGAAGCAGATAATCATCCGAGAGGATAAGACTAAGACTCGAACTACACATAACCAACTTAAAGGTTCTTGCAACAATAAGCATACCGAAAAGGAAAAGAAAATCCGAATTCTGAATATTTACATACTTTTGAAATGCAGCACGTCCAACCATTACACCATGAGCTCCTGCCCTTCTAGCTGCATTGACCTAAAATCAGAGGGAGGAAAAAGACATGAGAAATAGGCGAATGGAATCAACATAAAGTCTGTATCAATTAACATAAAGGACAAGCTACAGCTTTGTTGTATGCATTCCCGAGTCATGTTGGAAACCAGAATGAGATGATAAACAACTACTCAGTTCATACATAATCACAAAATTAAAACATGCATAAAATTGTCATATATAAGCATCAAGATAGTAACTTTTAAATTCAGCAAATATAATGACAGAAAGGTTCAGAAAATACAATTTTGGGATAACCTTTCTCTACAATAAGGAAATGTTAGCACAGACACAAAAGTCCAAGTTCCAACTGATGTACCATTGGACTGTGGGAAATTTTCATAAAAAAGAAAAAATACAACAAAGAATTGAACAAAATGTAGCTAGAAAAATGATATCCTCAGAAGGACAAAATAACAGTTCAATCGACAAGGTTCACCTCATCAACAGTGTTTATGCCCCCATTTATCGTAAATCTTAAGTCTGGAAAGTCACGCAAAAGGCCATAAAAGTACTCGTATCTGCAAATAAAGTAAGATGCGGTCAATAATAAGAAGCAGCATGTTAGCTGTGAATGTGATCTACATATGTTTACAAATATCTAAGCATTTTTAGGATAGCAGTTTTGGGATAAGCATACCAGTAAAACATTTCTCTAATAAACAAAGGTCAGCTGATTTAATTATAAGTTGACAAAATATGAAATCACACAACGCATACTTAAGAGGTGGAATACTTCGATTTTCAGCTGGGCTAATTCCATTGAGTAGTGCCTTCCGTGAATGTATTATGAAATGCCTAGTTGGTGATTGAGAAGAAACCTTGTAAATAAAGTCACCTGAAAAGCAGACAGGTGGTGGCACAATAAAATGAGGATGCAACTCCTGAAACTAACATAACCATAGCTACAGTATTTCAAATTCAGATAAGCAACAATATGGAATTAGATTTGCTCAGCAACAAGCATTAAACCAATAAATAATGTTCTACATTTATCATTCAACAGGCGTATAAAACAAAAGTGTGGAAAGAGTGTACGCAACAAAATATTGCAATATGCAGTTCCTGTTAACTTTTACTACAAAGCTACATTTTCTTTCCTGCTTCTATTTCTGACTGCTCCAAAATAGTAATACAATGCTTCCCTATGTAGGAAAATCTAAAAAGCTCTTGCATTTACCTTACTTCTCTAATTTTCATACTCTCTTTTCAGTTTGCTAACTATCCATCCACCTACACTACATTTGACTGTTAAATTTGTGTTTAAAATTCATTGATCCATCCAAAATTAAAGCATAATATATATGTAAGATGCAAAATACTATTTGTCCATAGTTTATCATTCACCGGCTCTTCCAATTTCCTTTTCTTTTCTATCATAAGCAATATTGAATAGTTTGTTGACTATATAGATAAAATATTCGGACAAAAGGACCTTACAGAGCTCATTATATGAATCGTGATCATCAACACCAATTCGACACTTAACACTGACAGGGGCATCTGTGTGCGCAGCAATCACTGACATAGCCTCAGCAACAAACTTTCCTTGTAAAGACCAAATGTCTTTATCAGAACACAGTGTACAGAAAACAAACATGTATATATATATATATATATATATATATATATATATATATATATATATATATTTATTTATTTATTTGTTGAAATTAACAATATAATGAGAAATGTTATCAAACCTTTGGATCAAGCATAAGGCGAGCACCAAAGCACCCATGTCCAGCTACTCTTGGACTCGGACATCCACAACTGGTAAAACATAGAAGGCTACGTAAGGGGTCAAGGAAAAAGAAAAAGAAAGTGAATAAAATTTGGTGAATAAAAAGATAGGTAATAGTAAGTGCACAAACTTAAAATTGATCTCATCGTATTTGTAAGGTTCAGCAAGCTCAGTCGCTTTGGCCAGGTTTTCCAAATTATTCCCGCCAATTTGAAGAACAATAGGATGTTGTTCTGGAGAATATTCCAAGAATCTGTCCTGATAAAGAGTCACACTATCAGTTGTCTCAATCCCAACTAATCAGATGCACAAAAGATTCAAGAAATGACAGTAACTGTTAATGGCAATTCAGAAATTTAAATAAATAAATAACAAACAGAACTTTAATTCGCATTCCAGCCTGCTACCCTTCAGAAAATAAAACATTTACTAAATTGAAGAAGATGGAAATATAAAGGACAGAATTTATAAAAATATGTACATCCTTTTGTGATATGCTTACGCTCAAGAGACAAAAGCATTAAAATTGAAATTCCAAAAAGTTCCATCATAGTGCATACATTACCACCCAGGCCACTCAACATCAACCTGTACCTACAAAAAACATCTTAAGAATTTTACTTGGGACATTTAGCCCCACTCAACTCCAATTTTGAACTTTGAAACTCACAAAGTTTCTCTAGTTTGTCCATTTTGTCTGAAATTGTTGAAAACTTGAAACTGCCACAATAAAAAAAATTCCAGCCATAATTACCTATCTAAGGTGGTAGGCTCACTAATTAAGAGTACCCTTTCTAGCCTCCTGACCTACTCTATCTCTCTTTTCTTCCTATCCAAGCGTCAGTCAGTACACAAGTGGTTTGAAAATTTTAAAGGGATTTATTTCAACTGAACACATGGAAGAAATTTGTCAAACTTTTCCTTCTATTGGATGACGATCAATCAAAAAGAAGCCTAATGGTATCTTGTGAAAATTAAATTCACATTTTCCACCTTATATGTTCTTGGTTGAAACTATTTGAAAGCTTTTCGATTCTGAGGTGACATTTCACAATTCTTTCTAGTTTTATACAAAATGAAGTCCAATATCTCACTTGCGGCTACCGAAAGCAATTCTAGCAGTGTATTTTCCTAGGGAAAAAAGGAGCAAACAGAAAAAAGAGAAGCCTACTACATACACAGTACAAAAAACAATAAGCCTGTCGGTCCTGCCCCCGAGTTGAACTTGAACAGAAAATACAGTCAGATAAATATGGCTTACCAGATTGTCCTTTTGATAGACAATTGTTTCAGCAGCAAGCATCTCAGTGTAGAGCCATGCGTTCTTTGAAATGAGCCTGGCCAGAGTCCTATAGTGATTATCAGTCCATTCCATCATAGGAGCAACACTGCAAATTTGAAAACCAAACAACCCAAGTCCACAGAAATCAGCAGCAATTACAAATTGAATGCAATAATAAAGATTATAAATTCAAATAAACGGAAAAGTAGAGAGAGAGAGAGAGAGAGAGAGAGAGAGAGAGAGAGAGAGAGAGAGAGAGAGAGAGAGAGAGAATAACCTAAACCAAGGAGGAGGATAGTGGGCATGGCGGTGGGTCCGGAGGGAAGAAACCATTGCGGCGGGTGTGCTTAGTAGTTGATGGGTTTGAGTGGAAGAAGAAGTGGATGTGGAATTGGATGCGGTTGTTGAAGAAGAAGTACCCTGAAATATATTAAATGACAATTTGCGACGGTTTTTGTGAAGAAAAACAGAATGAATAGGAGTAACTGAGGAATATGAATATGATGAAGTTGCTAACTTCATTTTTTTTCGCTCTATTAATTAACTCACGTTCACAGAACCACAGCCTCCTCCTGCTTGACCTAGTTGAGCTTAAACTCTAGCCTCCACAAACTCGGGCGGGAGGCTGATAGCTTGATAGGGCACTTCTGGTTGAGGAAGACGACGAGGACCAACGGAAAAGGAGAGGTTGGTATCTATTGGACTTGGCGTGGAGAATATTGATTGTCATGACAAAAGTAGCCCAGCCCAGTCTTCAATGGACTGATGAAAAGGGTGTGCTTGCAAGGCCCAATCCAAAAACCCGATAATTCTCACAGCTCTTTATTTATTTATTTTTTTGGGGCAGTAGATTGAAGAGAAAAACTTGCATTCCCAGTTTATATCTCATCTCTCTCGTCAAGTGACAAAAACACTATGGTTTATATCCTGGACTCATGTCCCATTTTAATCTTCACGCAATCTGATTAATCACATTCACTTGGTTGTATATTTTATAATGAGCAATTTATAGGCATTCATTAATGTGAGAGATAACATGATAGATATTTACTGGTTATAAATGAATTAGTTTGGATGAGAATTTTCAGCCATTTTGGAAAGGAATACAATTCTCTCATTAAGAAAACAAAAAATAATAACCATGGGTGTCCAAGACAAGTGTTAGGGTGTCCATAGAATCACCCATTATTGAAAGGATAGAGCCCAAAACATCTGGTGGCCCATGCTTTGCATGCCATCCAGCTCCCCAGAATGGGATATATATATGTGGTGGAGAAATAACTGCCAATAACAGTTTCTTGCTAACTCTATCAAAGTGCTCTGCCACTACACTTCCATGGCGAGCTTCAGCTTCACCACCAGAATCAGAACCCCTACGCTTCAATCTCACAAACCCATCTCCAAGTTCATCTCTCAAACCAAACCCATCAAAATCCAATGTACGCACTCCACCAATCCTTCAAAAAACCGACCAAAGCTACTCTGTCTTCGTGCAAATTCTGTGTCATCAGAAAGCTCAGTTTCAACAACACAAGATCAAGTAGACGAAGCAATTGATGAAGAAGACGATGACCCAACTGCTGAAATGAGCTATCTTGACCCGGAAACCGACCCGGAGAGCATTTCGGAGTGGGAGCTCGATTTCTGCTCCAGACCCATTTTGGATATCAGGGGAAAGAAGGTTTGGGAACTTGTAGTTTGTGACGAATCTCTTTCTCTGCAGCACACCAAGTACTTCCCCAACAATGTCATCAACAGCATTACTTTGAAGGATGCTATTGTGACCATTAGTGAAGAATTAGGTGTCCCTCTCCCAGATAAAATCCGCTACTTCAGGTAAAATTTGTTTTGGCATTATGTGTGCTTTTTTGGATTGTGCATACTTGAAACCATGTCACTTGGGAATGGTTCAATTGGTATGATTGCGTTTTGTTCAATGGATTGTAGGTCACAGATGCAGACAATTATAACAAAAGCGTGCAACGAGCTTGGTATAAAACCCATTCCCAGTAAACGGGTTAGTATGTTTTTTCCTTATCAATTGTATAATTTTCGGAACTTGTATGGATAGCGAAAGCATTTTTTTCAATCAAACAACTAAGTCTGAGGACATTTTTACTGATCAAGTAACTTAAGAAAGTTCAGCTGATAATAGCCTAGAGAATTTAAAGGGCCGGTACAGAGTTGAAGGTTCTTCTTTATTTTTTTGTTTTGTTTTAAAATGTTCAAATACACTTGTTATTTCCTTCTCCGCTAGAGAAAGATACTGAAGATTTGCATGAATTTTATCTGGTGATTGGTATGTAACATAATCGTCTATTGGCATTTAGCCAGCTCTCTCTCTTTTGGAAAAATTGATGTTGATTGTTTTCTTTTGTTTAAAAACTATCACCAGAAAGAAACACCCTTTGTATTTTGTTGATGTATGTTGGACTACATTAGTGGTAAGACTTATCTGTGCTTAACACTCTTGCTCAGCCGTCTAAGTAGATATTTTCGTGAACACTAACGTAGGCTCTATAATGATGGAGCATGAGAATGGAGGATGAGGTTAGTAAGCATTAGATAAATTTAGTATATGTTTGTCTCACTGAGAGTGTCCTTTCTCCTTGTGGAGGCTCTATTCTTCTAGTTTCTCTTCCGTTTTGCATCACTTATTGACATGGATTTTTTCTCCAATCCCAAGTAGTTGAAATTCCTTAATCCGAGTATTTCGTTCTACTTAATGATATAAAGCACCGATTATTACGATGATTGTTTACACCTTTTTTGGAGCCTATGTTAACAAGACACTTCAATGGACGTTCAAATCACATGTAACGTTCAATTGTGGCAATACCACAACACAGATGCAGAACTTGCATGTCTTTTGAACTAGTGTACAATAGTACAGTAATGGAGCTGGCTTTGGTTTTCTGCTAAATTGCTATGCTCTGTCTACTTATTGTCTTGGAACTTTGCTTCTTTCAGTGTCTCTCATTGCTTTTATGGTTGGAAGAACGCTACGAGACTGTATACACACGCCATCCTGGTTTCCAGAAAGGATCTAAGCCACTCCTTGCAGTAGATAACCCATTCCCAATGGAACTTCCAGAAAATCTTGTTGGGGAGAAATGGGCCTTTGTCCAATTGCCCTTTTCAGGTAAAGGACTTGCTAATGAAGATTTCTGAGTCTTGACAGATATAACAACTCACATCCTGTCACCTGCCCTAACCATCCAATATTTCTTTTTAACATTTCCTGTTTCCACACTAAATCTAACTCCTGTTTTCAGCTGTTCAAGAGGAAATCTCATCCTTGGACTCAAACCTTGTGTTTGGTGCGAGTCTAGATTTGGATTTGTTGGGGATTGAAATTGATGACAAGACATTGATTCCAGGATTGGCTGTTGCATCTTCACGTGCAAAACCTCTAGCAGGTGTACATTCTCTTCAATACCATCTTCTCGTCTTTCTATGTCCAGATAATTATTTATTTCTTCTTATGCACATTCACTCTATCTATACACTGCAAATATCTTTGGATAGATGTTCTTCGTACAGATAGCCTAACATGTTATGTTGCTAGATTGTTAATATAAACCATTGGTCGAGTGGACTGTAATTTGAATTTGTAGTCCAGATTGACCGTCAACCAACTTACCATGTGAAGTTCTTTGACAAGATAACAGTATCCTACATGAACATAGACCCAATTTTTTATCAGGCCAGTGATATTCTACCCTTAGAGTGGTAGTGATAAACTTGGTTCGTTCATGGGATATTGTGATACGTTCTCCTTGAATCTGCTATCTTATTCATGTTGTTTCTCATACAATTTTCTGGTGTTCTTCTAACCGTAAGAGATCGTAATCACATCTTTCTATAAACTGTTGCAGCTTGGATGAATGGGTTGGAAGTTTGTTCAATTGAAGCTGATTTGTCACGGGCTCGCTTGATTCTTTCTGTTGGAATTTCTGGGCGATATATTTATGCTACCTACAACAAAACTCCTGAAACAACAAGTGAAGCTGAAGCTTGGGAAGCAGCAAAGAAGGATTGTGGAGGTTTGCACTTCCTTGCAATCCAGGGTGACTTGGATTCGGATGATTGTGTTGGATTTTGGCTTCTACTAGACTTGCCACCTCCACCTGTATAGAGTGTAATCAATCCAAACAAATTTTAAAAAGAAATCACTCTTACACATTAGTTTCTCAGTTACATCGCTTCATGCTTCCTAGTTGCTGAAATGATTGCAAATATTCCTTTGCAGCTGAGTTTTCTTATTAAGGTTTTTTGCCGTTCGTGATTGTTATTACTTGGTCTCAGATCACATACGCATCATTCTATTTCTGAAAATGCTGAAAACGGTAAGTCAAACTCATTGTACGGGGTCTGTATGTGGGTCTGAAGCTTGGGATTCGGGGTTATGGTGCAAACTTGGGTTCTGGGTCCCAATCTAAATCCCAGCATCTGAATTCTGAACCACTGCTTCTTAAATTTAATTCAACGTATGATGTTCACCCCTCAAAAACTATGAAAAAGAGCTCAAAACAAAACATGGATCTGGTAGGGGTGCGGGGCTGCAGATTTTAGGGGGTCGGTGTTGTTGTGGGAGGGATGAAAGTGCTTGGGGATGGTGGTGGGAGGAGGGCAGCGGAGAGTAGGGTCTGAGGGGAAGAGGGTGGGAGAGAGATAAGATAGAGTTGTCTTTAGTTTGGGAATTTTCTGTAATTGAACCAAAAATAAAAACAAACAAACAATGAAAGCAATGGAACGATGGGTATATTCAGTAGCTCTTCAAATTGCTAAAATCTGAAATTCAAATTTACCTAAACAGTTAGAGATGATCTAACTTCTTTTCAGGTAGAAAATATTTTCAAATGCACATATGGTAATCTTAACCCTCACTCATACTCCTTGATTTACCCCAAAGAGCATATGCAAATTATGAATATGCATCTCTCTTTTCGAACTACATTAAACTTCAAGGGGTATATTTGTTAGGGATTCTGTACTAAAAATGTCAAATGAGAAATTAAACACAAGAATGAACTCGGGGAATGCACATAATTTAGCAGTATACTAAACACAACATCTATAAATTCAACCCCAGTAATCAAAACTGGAACTCTCCTCAAAACTGCACGAGATGCTAAGAAATGCCGTAAAAATGTTGAATCTTCTTTTTCTCAGGCAATCACTTTTGAGTCAAACGTGCCAGCTTTTATTTCAACTTCTTGATCATCTTGCTGATTCTGCAGAGGCAAAGTTGACAACAAGAAGTTATGAAAAAAATGATAATTTTGGAAAATTACATGAGAAATTCTTGGTGCCATAATATCAAAGAACATAAAAGTGACCTGGCACACAGTACACTACAAAAAGTTTACAAGCGTAGACCACGTTTGTTGCCTAGGATTGGATTGGATACCTTATTAGATTCAAGGTATGTTGAAATAAAAAATGAAGGTAGAGCAGAAGGATTTTTCATCGTGTGGGAAGTTATAAGATTTCCTTCATTACTAATCCATCTTCTACCTCCAACTTGGACCAAGTGTGGAAGATGGCCTCCATTTCTTCCTTCAACATACCTTGAATCTAGTGAGTTATCCAATCCAATCCAATCATAGGCACCAAACACAGCCACACTGTAATAACAAAAGGTCCCAAATCAGAAAAAGATCAGTAGCCAATTAACATGAATACAGCATAAAGCATATAAAAACCAGAGCAGTTCATTTAAAAACACTAACACTGTAGGCTTTCAGAAGATGTTTCCAAAATATGAAAAGAAATTCTCTACATCGACAACGAAGTAGACCCAGAGTGGTATCAATGAATTTCATGTACAGTTAGCTAGTTATTACTCTTGCAGCTTTCTTAATTAAACAACTAGAAAAAAATACGGAATAGAGCAAGAGATGAGAAATATCAGGTACAGTTATTTTTAAATGCCAAATTAGGTAGATATTCCAAACAGATAAACTGTTCAAAGATCAGTAGCCAATTAACATGAATACAGCATAAAGCAGATCAATTCCAAAGATGTAGGCAGTTCTTTTAAAAACACCAACACTGTAGGTTTTCAGAAGATATTTCCAAAATATGAAAAGCCAAATTTCTCTGCATCAACAACAAAGTAGATAATCCAGAGTAGTATCAAAGAATTTCACATGCACCCAGCTAATTATTACTGTTTCAGATTTCATAATTAGATTCCAACAACTACATAACATAGAAAAATTAAGGAATAGAGCAAGAAATGAGAAACGCCAGGTACAATTAACATGATCTCAGCAGAAAGCATATCAATACCAAAGATCTAGGGAGTTCATTTAAAAACACCTACAAAGTTGGTTTTCCTTTCCATAAGATATTGAAAAGATGAAAAGTCAAATTTCTCTACATCGACAATGAAGTAGAAATTCCAGAGTAGTATCAATGAATTTCACATACAGTTGGCTAGTTATTATTCTTTCAGCTTTCTTAATTAAACAACTACATGGCATAAAAAAATACGGAATAGAGCAAGAGATGAGAAATGTCAGGTACTAACTGTTATTGTTAAACACCAAATTAATTAGATAGTCCAAACATATAAACTGTTCAAAGGACTAACTTTCTCAAAATCAGCCGAAAATTGGTTAAAGGAGAGGTATGAATCAATAAAGCTAATTTCTTACTTTTTCATAACAGCAAACATGCTGTGACTTTTCCCACTAGTTCCAGGGGTACTTTCAGCGGGAGCACTTTCAGGAACTTCTGGCTCAACACGACTAGCACGTGAATCGGAACCACTTGAGATCCGATTCGTTGCAAATCCTTCCTGAATACTAACGTCGGCAGGGCTGTGACATTGAAGAAAATGTAGAAATTAGAAGACAACAGAGTGGTAACCAAGGGTTCTACCTTCACGAGCTTTTCTTTCATGCACACGAGTTGAGCAATTAGTCCGACAATCCTAAAACCCAACGTCAACTGCACTCTCATCACCTTCAATCTAATTGCTGAAGTAATTCATGTGCCCTTAGCTGCAACTAACCCATGTGCATGAGAGAAAACCTCCTCTACTCTGCTTATGCAGAGGTAATAGTTGAACACTTGAATTAAATTTTTGATCAAGACAAAGGAGAGACACAATAAGAGCAATATAATATGTTGATGATATCCACAATTCATGCACTTATTGTTGTTAGATATACCGCAAGGATACAGAAACCATCAAACAACTAATTAACAGAAACACTACAGAAAGCATATGAATACCAAAGACCTATGAAGTACTTAATTTTGCAAACACCAATGCATGTTTTCAGAAGGAAACCCCAAATGATAAAAAGCTGTATCTGAAGGCTGCAACAGTAGGAGTGTCTGATCTAGCTAATCAGCGGCCTTCCTTTAAGCTTCGGCTTCAGATAAATCGTGTCAATATTGTTTCAGCATTTAACTATATATGTATATGCAATGTTGAATGTTTGGTGGTGTAAATTAGGGGAACTGAAGTTTGACAACAAGATGCCTTTAAGGCATTTCATCAAACAGGGAGAAAAGCAGTGACAATTCCAGGAAGATAGTAGGGCCAAATCTTCAAACCCTCCAAATATAAAGGATACTGTTGACGCCAAAAAGTGGTTCTTTGACTTTGAGGGTCAACTTAGTAATTTTATGCCTTCGGTAACTTCTAGGGCTTCGGTAGGGAGCGTGATCTGCAAAATAAGAGATCGCTTGGTAAGACCTAAGGCACCGGTGTGGTACCGGCCGTAGGCTCTCCGATGCTTAAGTAAGTTCGGGATTAAGAAAGATTAACTGACAGATCAATAGGCTAGTGTGCCGTAAGTTCTGTTTACCTCTATTCTGGGGTAGTCGGCCTCTTTTATAGGCCTTGGGAGGTGTGCTTTTGATGTAGAATTTCGATGTGGGACAGTGGACGTTGCTTGTGGGCGCGCCACGTGTCCTGAGAGTGGGCGTTGCCCTAATGGAGGGATCGGTAGTCTTATTGCCGAAGGCAGTGTTGACCAGCCACTGGGTGCCGAAGGCGACTTTGACCAGGTTCGATCCTGTCCACGTGTTTCTCTATGATTCGCCGTTCATTATGGTGTAAACAGGAGTCCCCCAAGTCTTCAGGTGAGATTTCTCGGCTGGGGACTTGTTCGTTCTTTATTGGCGGCTAGGGTTGCCTTACCGTTCGGTAGGCTGTAAAGGGGGGCGCGTTGGTCCTTGCCCCAGTGCCGATCTAGCAAATGACCTGCCGAGGAGCCCGGGTTGCCACTGGGAGGATTACCGTCCGGTAGCCCATCGCAGGGCGCCAATTGTCTTGGTTACCGTTTGGCGGCCCCTGGTGTGTTTAGTGGATTCCGAGGGGGAATCGCCGATCATTCATTGACTCGGACGAATTTGATCTTTCCTTCTGCATCCTTCGCGTGGGAAAGGGGGCAGTGATGGGACAGAATGACGCTTCGTCTTCTGTACCCAGCGCGCTGTCAGAGGTTCCACTCCGCGCGCGACACGTGGCATGTCAAATCACGCGGAGCGGCGCCATTAATGCGCCGTTTGGTTTCTCGAGGCGTACCGTTGCGCCTTTCGCCATATAAATAGGAGGAGTCTCTGAGGCGAAACTCACTTTGCATTTGTGAGTGAGGCGAGAGCTCTGTCTAGGCGATTTCCGGCGATAGCAAACGGCAACAGAGGCGATTTCCGGTGATAACAAACGGTAACACAGGCGATTTCCGGTGATAGCAAACGGGAGGCGAGGCGCTTTCGTCCTTATACCCCAGTTCTCATAAGGTACCGTCCTGTGACCTTTCATTTTCTTTCCTTTCGTTATGCGTACGTCCTTCCTTGGTTGGAACTAGACTAGAACTTTATGCAAGTGGGGTGTGGTTCGGTAGTCTAGTTGCCATAGGTAGAGACGTAGGCATCGGTAGGATAGCTCTCAGCATGGCCCTTAGTTTCCTTCCGTTGTTTTTTGTAGATGTCTGATAGCGAGTCGGGATTCGAGAGTGAGCCCAACGCATTTGAGGATGAGTCTCCAGATAGGCGATGGGATACCGAAAGTGAGGAGGTGGACCAAGCTACCGAGAGTGATAGCGATTCTGAGGTTGAGGTGGTTGGCGAGACGGTCAGGCCCGTGCCCACTCATGGCATCGGTAAGGGGCTTATGACCAGTCAGCCCCTACCGTTGGCGACCGTTTACAGTGATGGTCGGCAGGTTGGCCTGGGTCCGTCTTCCGAGCCTCGAGAGGACGTTCGGATGCCGGAGGCGTCCTCTAGTTACCGTCCGGAGGCCTCCACCTCTGGTCGTGGAGAGACTTCCGAGCCGGTTACCCTGCCGAGGGTAACCATAGTAAACAGCGGGAACCAAAGGGTACCGATGGGGGTACCGAGAGAGCAGCTTTTTGACGTAGACTACTTGCCGCCCAACAAGTTGACATACCGAGAGCTGGCGAGGATAAGGGCGGAGTTCATGATCCCCCACTCGGTAGGGATGAGGATCCCGGGCCCTACCGAATCCCTGAGCAATCCGAAGGATGGTGAGGTTGCATTCTTCACCGACGTCCTTCAGCAGGGTGTTAGGCTGCCGTTACAGCCCCCAGTTCAAAGGATCCTGGCCCAAATTGGGTATGCCCCTGGTCAGTTCAATCCGAACTTCTGGGCCGTTCTGATGGGGGTAGTGACGGCATTCGGACTTGCCGGTGAAGAGGGACCTTCATACGAGCAGTTCTCCCACCTCTACAGCATCACCAAATCCAAGAGTACCGATCATGGTGGCTGGGTTCAGGCGAACTGTCTCAAGGCTTCCGAAAGGGGCCACTTTCTGAACGCCGTGCCGACTTCTCAGAAGTCCTGGAGGAATCGGCGGGTGCTGCTCTCTGGTGATTGGGAGTCGCCTTCAGGAGTTCCCGTTCGCTTCCCTATCCCAACCACCTTTCAGATTGCCGGTAGGTTGTTACCATGCCGATCGGCGGATCAATCTTCTTCATTCAGAGGACTAACCTGTTTCGTTATCTTTGTAGGCAAACTGAAGCAACCAACGGCAACCCAATCGGAGCTCCGGCAGCTTGATAAGGTGAGGCTAAGAGTTCCAGCGGGTGACAGGGAATACCTGCAGTTCTTGTTTACCGAGAACCTCATCAGAGCTCGCCTAGCTAACCCTGCCGAGAGTAAGTTTACTTGGGTTTTTTTTTTTTTTTTAAATTATATTCGGTATACCTCACTTACCGATTTATTCTGCCCTGGTTCAGTGACCGAGGAGAGGAAGAAGGCCGAACTGAGGAAGATGTCGGAGACCTCCAAGCGACGGCTAGGGGTGATCGCCAAAGGGAAGAAACAGAAGCAGCCTCCGGGAGCTTCTGCCGAACGAGCCTCTGAGGCAGACCTCGACGAACAAACTCTGTCCGAACGGCGGAGGCAGCTCAGTGCTGAGCCTGCGGCAAGAAGGGTGCCGGTTCACGAGCCGGTACCCAGCCCAGGCCAGGGTGCCGATGCCGCTTCTTCCAAGGCGTCCGGGAAGCGGCCGATGACAGTAGACCTGGATGCCGCCTCTACTCCCAAGAGGGTGCGGCTTGCCGATCCTCCAAGGGCCATCTTCGCAGTCGAGGACGAGGAAGCACCTGCCGAGGCGGTGACGCTAGCATGCCCCTCGAAGACGGTCCAGTTTGCGAACCACATGATCGTGGGCTCGCAGATGGACCTGTCTGAAATTGATGACCTGCCGAAGAGGGCTCTTCGAGAAGAGGCGGGGCGCGCCTTCCGTCTCCAGGCCTCGGTAACTTTTCGGTTCTCATTTTTTGTTGTTGTTATCTCTCGTTCGGCACTAACCTATCGTTTCACTTTTCCAGGCGTCCATGGACATGTGGCTGTGCATGAAGAGGGCGATCACGGCCGCCGAACGAGCCAAGAGAATGTATGAGGACGGCCGCTCCAAGGTTGCCGATGCTGCGAAGGCTCTCCAGGACCACGCCAGTCTCGTGCAGGATATGCACGCTGCCGAATGGCAGATCCAAGCGCACGAGGCGAAGCTTGCTGAGATGCGCGAGGCTCTGGATGGCGTAGAGTGGACGGCCAAGGATGCCGAGGAGGCGAAACTGGCGGTGCAAGCGGCACTGGAGGCCTCCGAACGGGCGAAGGCGGCGGAGGTTGAGGCTGCCGTTAGAGGGGCGATCAGGGACTACCGTTCCTCCACCGAGTTTACTTCCCTGGTGGACAATGAGGTGGCCTCTGAGATGGCGGACCTCATCTACCGATTCAAGCGGTTCAACCCCGGGCAGAAGCTGAACCTGAACTTCGCTGCCGACCCCCCTCCTCTTCCGGAAGGTATTACAGAAGAGATGATCGAGGAGTATGAGGGGGAGGACGCCCCTGGAGATGAACCGGACGCCGAAGAGGGTGCTGACGGTGTTGCTGGCGTCAATGCCGAGGCTGCTGGGGTCGACGGTGGTCATACTGCCGAAGCTTGAGCTCCGTATCTTGTAATAATAATAGTTTTTTTGTATTACCATGGCCGTTGGCCGTATTTCCGAACACCTTAATGCCGAGGGCATTTTTAATTCAAGTAATTTTTTGCTTTTATCACTTGTGTTCTTAATTTTACCCATGTTTGTTACTGCCATAGGCTAATAACTGTTCTAGGATGTTTATTGACTCTATGCCGTTGGCCATTTAGGAGTCGTTTGCTTTGGATTAGCAAAGTGTCTCTACTTTCGGTAGATAAGTCCCGAGTGATAGTACTGCCGTTGGCTCGTACCTGTCTGTCAGGACCAACGTACCGTAGGAATTGGTAGGGGCGGGGCCCCAATAGCCTTCTGTCTATAGAGATGCCGTGGGCAAGTCTAGGGTCCGTGCTGGTTTCAAGGCTTTTTTGAATCGGTAGTAAACATGGCGAGTGTAGCTTTTAATTGCCGTAGACAACTGTTGCCGTGGCTCGTTATAATGAGTCCTACCGAAACATTTTTTTTGAAAAAGCAGACGATAGGCAATGACGTTCCGAATGTGTGCAATTCTGAATAACCTCATTTTATATATATAAGTGCCGTGGGCAAAAATACAAATTCCTCCCTGCCGTTGCCGATCAGATCAAGTCCCCATTGGGCAAACGGCCAAGGACTTACGATCGGTGTAAGAGGTTCGGCAGGAAGGTGTGGAATATTGCCGAACCGCTGGCATTTGTCGCACTTCTTACCTTTGCTATTGCATCCCGATGCATTGACGGCCAGTAGTAGCCCTGCCGGAAGGCTTTGTGGGCCAGGGATCTGGAACCGGAGTGGTCGCCGCAGACTCCGCTGTGGATCTCCCGGAGGACATATTCACCTTGTTCTTCGGTGATGCATTTCATGTACGGCGTGGTGTAGCCACGTTTGTACAGAATATCATTGACGATAATGTACCTCGCCGATCGGTAACGTAGCCTTCTTGCTTGGGCCTTATCTTCTGGCAGGGTACCGTTCGAAAGGTAGGCGTAGATTGATGACATCCAGGTGTCTTCGTACCGAACGGTACATATGTCAACGGAGGTGGTGCTTGGCTGGGTCAAAATCTCGACAGGGATCTGTCGGCCAATTTTGTCGTTGATTGCCGAAGCTAGGCGGGCTAGCGCATCGGCGTGGCTGTTCTCCGATCTGGGAACCTGCCGAATCGCGTAGGCCTCGAATTTGTTTAGCAATTGGTGTGCCGCCGTGAGGTATTCCGTCATTGACGCGTCTTTTGCTGCGAAATCGGCAGTTACCTGGTTCACTATGAGCTGCGAGTCGCTGTAGATGCTGACCTGCTTAGCACCCATGCTCTTAGCCAGCCGAAGGCCTGCTAAGAGGGATTCATATTCGGCTTCGTTGTTGGACGTTCGGAAGCCGAATCTGATGGCATATTCCATCTTTGTTCCATCGGGAGCGGTGAGTATAAGACCAGCTCCGCATCCTTGCTGGTTTGCCGAGCCATCCACATGCAGGGTCCAGATGGGTTTGGACTGGTCTAACCGGCTACCGTTCGGTAGGCCTTCCAATGGAAGGGTTTTCCCAAGTTCTGAAGCCTCCGAAGGTGTTAGTTCAGCAATGAAGTCTGCCACGGCCTGCCCTTTTTCGGCAGGTCTGGGTTTGAACTGAACGTCGAATTCTCCTAACTCGATTGTCCATTTCACCAGCCTACCGGACGTTTCTGGTTTTTGAAAAACCTGCCGAAGAGGCTGATTGGTGAGAACAATGATGGTGTGGGCCTGAAAATAGGGTCTCAAACGTCGGGCAGAAACGACAAGAGCCAAAGCCAGCTGTTCGAGTGGGGGGTACCGAGACTCTGCCCCCTGGAGGGCCTTGCTAACATAAAAAATCGGTAGCTCCGCCTTCTCTGGGACCCTTATTAGTACTGAACTAACGGCAGTAAGGGATACCGATAGATACAGGGAAAGAATTTCTCCAGGTAGGGGTTTAGATAATAGCGGCGCCCTGGCCATGTAGTCCTTCAAGTCTTGAAATGCCTTGTCGCATTCGGCAGTCCACTCGATATGGTGTTTGCCCCCTTTCAAGGCTTTGAAGAACGGTGCGCACTTGTCCGTGGCTTTGGAGATGAAGCGAGTGAGGGCTGCCACCCGTCCGGTAAGGCTCTGGATGTCCTTTTGTGTCTTCGGCACTTCCATGTTGATTATAGCTTTGATTTTATCGGGGTTTGCTTCGATGCCTCTCTGACTGATCATGAAACCGAGGAATCTCCCGGAAGATACGCCGAAGGCGCACTTCGTTGGGTTGAGCCTCATTCGGTATTCCTTCAAGATGCCGAACATGAGCGATAGATTTTTCAGATGCTCGCCTGCCGTTCGGCTCTTTACTAGCATGTCATCCACATAGACCTCCATGGTGTTGCCGATCTGTTCAGCGAAGATTCGGTTGACCAATCTTTGGTAAGTCGCCCCGGGATTCTTCAGGCTGAACGGCATGACGTTGTAACAGTATAGGCCTTTGTCCGTTATGAACGCCGTGTGTTCGCTATCGGCAGGGTGCATGAAGATCTGGTTGTATCCAGAGTATGCATCCATGAAGCTGAGCAGCTCGTGACCGGCAGTGGCGTCTACCAGCTGGTCGATGCGTGGCAACGGGAAGCTGTCCTTCGGACAGGCCTTATTGAGGTCGGTATAGTCCTGGCACATTCGCCATCCGCCCTTCGCCTTCCGAACCATGACCGAGTTGGCCAGCCATTCCGGGTATACGGCCTCCCGAATGAAGCCTATGGTTATGAGCTTATCCACTTCGCTCTTCATAGCCTCATACCGTTCGGTATCATAGGATCGGCGTTTTTGCCTAACGGGTTTGAAGGCTGGCGAGATGCTGAGCTTATGGTTGATGACATCGGGAGATATGCCCGGCATGTCGTTGTAAGACCAGGCGAAGACTTCCGAGTTCTGCCGAAGGAACTGGATGAATTCGGCACGGAGGGTGGCATTTAGCATGGTGCCGATTCTTACGCACCGTTCTGGTTGACCTTCGTCAAGCGCCACAGTTTCAAGATCTTCGGCAGGTTGTGCCACCGGAGTGGGCGTTTCCTCCCTTGGATCATCTACTGGTTCATTACCGTTCGGCAAGTCAACGACAGTCAGGGTCTCTTTTTGCTTATGTGGGGCTACCGATTTCAGCGCCGTAGCGTAGCAGTTCCGAGCGCTCACCTGGTCGCCCCTGATTGCCCCAGTACCGAAGCAGGTCGGGAATTTCATGAGCAGCATGTGGGGTGACAGGTGGGCCTTGATCGCCGTGAGTGCCGTTCGGCCAACTATGACGTTGTAAGCCGTTGGACAGTCCACCACGAGGAACTGGTCGTAGACCATGGTCCTCCGTGGGGCCATGCCGAATGCAATTGGCAAGCTGACACTGCCGACTGGCTGGACCAAGTCCCCTGAAAAGCTAAGAAGAGGCGAGAGTTGCCGGTTGACCTGGCTGTCGTCTACCCCGAGTTCTCTGAATGCATCGGCAAAGATGACGTTTACCGAACTGCCAGTGTCGATCAGAACTCTTCCGACATCGAATTCGGCAATCTCGGCCCGGATGATCATAGGGTCGTCATGTGGGTAGATGATTCCTTCTTCTTCTTCCTCAGAGAAAGTGATAGGCTCCCACCTGACCTTCGGCATCTTTGCGTGCCGGCTACTCTCGATGCCGAGGACCTGAGGGTACTGCGCCGCTCTGACATACTGCTTCATCGAACGGTTTGATCCCCCGGCGAGAGTTGGACCACCGCTGATGGTGCTGATCATGTTGATCTGCCGATTGGCGTTCGGTGCCGGCGCCTGCTGCGGCCTGGCTATGTACTGATCCAACTTGCCTTCCCGAATGAGCCGCTCGACTATTTTTCGCAGACTTATACAGTCTTCGGTATTGTGGCTGTTCTGCTGATGGTATCGGCAGAATTTCCCTGTTTCCCTGTCGTCCTGTCGACTGGGCTTCCGGAAGGCGGGCTTCGGAATTATCTCGTTTTCGTTCATCAGTACTGCCTCGTAAGAGGTGTTGAGCAGGGTGAACACTTCCGTTCCTTGGTTATGAGCCGGCAGAGGCGCTCGGTAGTTGTCCCTACCGTACTTGTTTTTATTCTTCTTGGAATGCCCCCTTTGGGAACTTCCGGTGTCCTTGCGCTTGTGGCTGTCTGAATATTCGGCAGCTTGCGCCGCTGGTGCAAACGGCGATGCCTGTGCCGTAGAGGGCCGCTGTATGTATTCTTCCTGCCGAGCCGTGGGCTCGGCCCTCGAGTTGAAGTACTCGGCTTTGGCATGAATTGCTGCTTGCTTCATGAGTTCATCGTACGTACGCCAATTGCTGCTGTGCACCAGATACCGAA
The DNA here is from genome assembly GCA_034190965.1 of Prunus campanulata. Classification (NCBI taxonomy): domain Eukaryota; kingdom Viridiplantae; phylum Streptophyta; class Magnoliopsida; order Rosales; family Rosaceae; genus Prunus; species Prunus campanulata. The sequence continues at coordinate 2,055,585 of CM067209.1, forward strand.
AGTGTGATGACCGTAGGCCACTCTTGAAGGCGCCATAGGCTGCCCTGTCAACGGTATCCGGACACCTCGAGTATTCATGGCTGAAACGTGCGGCATACTCGCGCAGTGGTTCGTCATCTCTCTGCCGAATGTTGTACAGGTCATTGGCAGAATACAGTCTGTCTGTCTGAATCATAAAATGGTTCAGGAAGATCTGCTTCAGTTCGTCGAAAGAGTCCACCGTTCCTGGTTCCAGTCGATAGAACCAATTCAGAGCCGCCTCCGTGAGTGAAGAAGGGAACAGTAGGCACAGTCCTTCGTCACTTAGCCCTCGGCATCCTACGGCCGATTGGAAAGAATGGAGATGCGTCAAAGGGTCCTCTACTCCGGTGTAAGGGGTTATGCGTAGGGGCTGCACATCCCTGTCCTGCCGTGAGTGCCTTATGCGTTCGGTGAAGGGTCCTGGCCGAAGCCTTCCCCAGTCTGGCTCCTGTGAGCGTGTCCTATCGTCCTCCATCTTCTGTACCCTCTGAAGGAGGAGGCGAATGACGGGGTCTCTGTCTGGTATTTCCTCGGCAACCTGACGCACCGATCGCTGTTGGGACCTGGCAGGGTTCACTTCAGAGAACTTCGTCGGGGTTGCCGAACGGTAAGAGGATGACCGGTTGGTGGACGGGAAGTACTCTTTGTCGGACTCAGCAGTGGATTCCAGAACCGGTATCCTTCGTATAGGAGATTTCCTCCCTAGCCCCCTCAGGCGGGGATCGTTTAGGTGCGCATTGATTCTGACCGGCGATTCCTGCTGTTCGGCCTGTCGCTCGTCTTCCCGATCCAACAGCCTGTGTCGACAATCGGAATAGACCCTGCTCGGCCCGTGGGGCCTGTTCTTCGGTGCAGGGACTATCAACTGTTTGGACGGTGCAGGCGTTGCCTTTGCCGCCTTCTTGCCCTTCCTCTGTCGACGGGGAGTCTGTAAGCTCTCGGACGGTTCTCCGGTTTGAAGGTTTTGCGTTTGCTGCTGGTTCAGCAGTTGTTGCGTTTCGTCCACTCTGGTCGAGAGGAAGTTGTTGTGTTCTTGTAGCCTAGCCATGTCCTGCCGAAGGGACACGACTTGGGCTAGAAGTTCCGCGTTTTCAGCGGGTTGGATCACAGTTGGGTTTATTGCCGGGGTATATGGTTGTGGAGCTGGGCTCACCCCGCTTGGCATACCGAACGGCATCCCCTGCTGTGTTCCGAACGTAGTTTTTTCAGTGGTCCCCATATGTTCGGGACAAAGGGTCGATTTGTTTAATCGTTTCCCACAGACGGCGCCAAACTGTTGACGCCAAAAAGTGGTTCTTTGACTTTGAGGGTCAACTTAGTAATTTTATGCCTTCGGTAACTTCTAGGGCTTCGGTAGGGAGCGTGATCTGCAAAATAAGAGATCGCTCGGTAAGACCTAAGGCACCGGTGTGGTACCGGCCGTAGGCTCTCCGATGCTTAAGTAAGTTCGGGATTAAGAAAGATTAACTGACAGATCAATAGGCTAGTGTGCCGTACGTTCTGCTTACCTCTATTCTGGGGTAGTCGGCCTCTTTTATAGGCCTTGGGAGGTGTGCTTTTGATGTAGAATTTCGATGTGGGACAGTGGACGTCGCTTGTGGGCGCGCCACGTGTCCTGAGAGTGGGCGTTGCCCTAATGGAGGGATCGGTAGTCTTATTGTCGAAGGCAGTGTTGACCAGCCACTGGGTGCCGAAGGCGACTTTGACCAGGTTCGATCCTGTCCACGTGTTTCTCTCTGATTCGCCGTTCATTATGGTGTAAACAGATACAAAAGAGCCAGTGGGGGCAATCACATGTGGCTGCGTCATTCACAGTCACTTGTAAGTAGTGCTGAAATTCCAAAAAAGATAAAATGCCCAAACACGTAAATTTCTCAAAACCCACTAACATTGACAATGCATTAAAGAAAACGTGATGAATCAACATATGCAGAGATACAGATAAGAACAGCTGATTGAATTCCTGAATTTGTCAAATTACGTTGAAAATCTAACACTCCAACCTTATCTAAATCAGAAAAAGAGAATAAAAAAAAAATAGAGTTCTTACGCTTTCTTAGTCTTCTTCTGGCTCTGAGCTTGTGGGGTGCTGGGACAACCATGTGAGCCTTGACCGCTAGAGAATGAAGGCGCGCCAAAGCGTGCCCCAATATCATCCCAATTTTCAGGCCGAATAGACGCCATAGACATAGAATTGCTGTTACACGCAATCGAAAAGGAAGAAAAAAACAAGCGAGTTTGGTAAAACGAGTAACTAAATAATGTAAGTGACAAACTAGAAAACAAATTCTGATTTTCTTTACCCACCACTCTGCGAGTACAGAGCTGAGAGGAGTTGAGAGGATGAAGATATGGAGAGTGAATGGCGGCCGTGAGGAGTTGAGAGGAGTTTAAAGTGAGGAGGGTATTTAAGGAATTCAATCTCACCATCCTAAATACGGGTCGCGGCATAAAGCGGCATAAAGATTCCATAAAGAAATCATGTGGGGATTGGCCTCTCCCCGAAAAACAAAGGGCTAATTTCGTTAATACGAACGCAAGATAGACTTGGCACATGCTACTTTTGTCCAAAGATAGTCTCTACGACAAAGGGCCCAAAGATGGAAAAATAAAACGCACCAACAATAGAAAGAGGAAGCCCATCCTCCCAAAGCCTAGGGGTGTAAAAGCCCAAGCCCACGTGCTACTTTTGTTGAAGAAATGGAACAAGTAAAAGTCTTTGTTTTTGAGTTGCAAAAACTAATAAATCAAGTGAGTTAAAAATAAAATTAAATAAAAATTAGGTCGGATATTTACAAGGGTCACAATGAATCAACGGAGAGAGGCGAATTCATAGCTTTTTGGGGCTATCTCAGATTCTCAGTTTCTCAGTTCAGTGGGTGAGCAGAAGTGATAAAATGATCTGGTTTTGGTGATGAATTCATATGGGACTTAAACAAGATTTGAAACAGAAAGAAAATAAAAATTCGATCATCAGAAGAGGAAGAGAAAAAGAAAGGAGAGAGTAGTAGAAAAAACCAACCCATTTGAATTTCGTCGTAATCCGGTGTCAACAAAGAGAAACTCCACAACCACCAAGAGTGACCCAGTGGTTTGTCCGCCATTTGGGTAAGGCTCTGGGTTTCAACTGGGTTTGCTCCCTAGTTCGAGTCCCAGCAGTTGCAACACCTGGTGGTCAGCGGCAGACTCAGTTCCGCGATTGTGGATTAGTCGAGGTGCGTGCAAGTTGGCCCGGACACCTCATGGTAATTACCAAAAATAAAAAAGATAAACTCCATCGCATACATGTTGACAACGGCAGCTGACGATGGTCATTGATGATTCGGGCCTGTGTGTGTTTCAGACCTAGCCAATACCGCTGCATTTTCCACCCAGATGTCATTTCAGAAGAAACCAGCAAAGATTTGAAGAAGAAGAAAAGCAAAACAGAAGAAAACATAGCATCTGGAAAATGCAGCAAGGTCAATGAGTGCAAAAGCACCAAACAAGGTGCTATAAACAAAGGAAAGTACAAAAGCACGCCGATTCGCTGGAGGGACAACGTGACTCTTTGTCGTGTCCTCATCTGGACGAGACAGCTTGATGTATATATATTATTGTTTTATACGACATCACTTTCTTTTTTCCATTTTTAAATCATTTGATTCTGTGCAACAATTGAAAAGCCATTGTTTTCCTTTTATTTTTTTGGTTGGTCGAATTTGTCAATTGACTTTGTAGCCCCTAATGTTGAATTTGTTCTCACTGCCAAAACAGTATAAAATAATAAACAGGTAGTTGTCGTTCAATTGCAAATATGATATAAGCATTTTTGGTAGGATTGGCAATGGGTCGTGTCGTGTCGGGATAATAAATGTATCAAGAATGCTCAATCCAAACTTGATCCATTTAATAATCGTGTCGTGTCGGATTTGGGTCGCCTTAAACAGGTTACCTGGTTAATACATGTTTAATAAAAGTGGTAGCAACTAATAAAGCAACATCCCTATGTACAAAGAACTATAAACTTTGACTACCCGTGATTAAATTTCATAAATAATAACATGCATGTTACAAAACTCACAACTGAAAAAATTTAAAGAAAAAAAATAAAGAGAGGAGAGAAAATATAAGGAAAAGAAAGAAAAAGAGAGAGGGAGAGAGTGAGAGAGAGAGAGAGATAGGAGAGAAGAGAGGAGGAAAAGAGAGAAAAAAGAGAGAGATACGGAAAAGAAAGAAAAATAAAAGAGATAGAAAAATATATATATATTATAAATATCAAAAGGCATAGCATATAATCACAAAGTTGTTTGTAGCATGGTGGATAAATTGTTGGAGAGAAATGAAGGTGGCAAGGGTTTGAAACCCCTTGTGTGTGTGCTGAAGTCTATATTTATCTTCATTTTTTCACGGGTTGGCAGGTATTATACGGGTTGACAAGACCCGTTTAATAAACGGGTTAAACAGGTATTTTAACGGGTAGGCGGGTTGACCAGAAACCCACCCCTTTATAAACGGGTCATTAGCGGGTTAACCCAAAAATTACCCAATTATTAATATTTGTTCCCCTCCCCAAAGATTTTGATAGATATAATATTTTTAATTCTCAAGATATGATTTCACCACCTCTATTATCACCATATTGTCATGGCTATCGCCACCACTCACACAACTCGAATCAAATTCTGCTTTGGAATCTGAGCCAAACCTTGTGCGTATCCGACACCTGGAAGGTGCCGGGCACACTTGACCAAACTGCTCTTCTAAAAAAATCCAAAGTTTCTTTAGAGTTTGACTTCTGCCGAAAATTCGGCAGTCTCCCCTCTAAATTGGTCATTTCCCAAACTTTTTCACCTATACAACAAGCAATTTAAATATCCACAACCATTTAGCATGCACACTAATAGGATTCATGCAACCAAGCATCAAATCTTAATGGCCTTAGGCCTCTTTGTACCAAATAAATTCTTTAGCCAACTAAAACTGACATAAACTCTTAGAACAACAAGAATACATTATCAAATTTCAAAATAACTTAACTGAACAACTTTTCAATCACTTGGTCTCGCGGCTGCACTCAATAACTTTAGGTTGCCTACGTACCCTTAACAAGGGATCAAGCCACACGTAGTCTTTCTCTTTGTTTTATTGAAAAGTTATGTATTCAACTTTTATGTTTACCACCTGTTTTGCAAAATCAACTGTGAAAAGAAAGAGAAAATAAAGAGCCGAGAATAACCTTTAAATTGGAAAAGAAACACAAGGAGAACGAAACAGGTATATAAAATCAAAACGGGTATATAAAATCAAGTAACGACATGGTAAAATAAAACTTTACTTAAAAAAATAATCGTGCATTATACAAAATCCTTAAAACTTAGAAAACTCTTAATCCTTGTCTCTTGAGTAGGAAAACATATATTAAAACCTTCACCCATAAATACTAAGATAAAATCCTCAATTTTTAGTTTAAAACATCTCAAAACTTAGTACCCGTTTGGCATTGCTTATTTAGGGTGATAAGTGATTTTTTAAAAATTTCCCCGTTTGGTAACCTATAATAAAATCACTTATTATTAAAAATTGTTGTGGGAGAAAGCAATAAAGGAAAGCAATTAATGAGCTGCTTTCAATTTCTAATTATACGATAATCAGATTTGAGGAAGCGATGGGTTTAATGAAAATTATAAAATTCCAAAAATACCCCAATATGATTTCGCGCTTTCTTCTTCTTCATGCGTCTTCTCTATCCCATGCCACAGAGCACCTTCTCCTTCTCTTCCGTTCTTCCTCCATTTTTGTTTTCTTGTTGGATCAATTGAAGCGCATTCCTAAGAAGCCACAAGACTCAAGTAAGAGGCATATTGTGTTTATTTCTTCTCAATTTCATTCTTCCCTCTTTCTCTTTAATTTTTAGGGTTTTAACTATCTTGGTTCTTCTTCAAGCAATCTCTTCACAGAGATCACTCATCTCCTTCTCTTCCATACTACCTACGATTTTTTCTGGTTGGACCAATTGAATCGCATTGCTAAGCTACAAGACTCAGGTATATTTATTTTCAATTTCCTTGTTCCGTCTTTCTCTTTGATTTCTAGGGTTTTAACTTTCAATTGTAGCTACTGTTAGTTTTCTATATTACGTATTGGCATGAGAATGGCATTTTTCTATTTGGGTTTTAGGGCCCTTTCCTGATAAGGTCAAGTTCCTATAAACTAGTTGAATTGATATAGAAAAGGGAAATAGGCAAATAGATTTCGAGGAGGTCATTATTTCTTGGAATTTTCTACATGGAAACAGGCAAATAGATTTCGAGGCAAATAGGGTCAACCTCCAAAGCATAAATTTGTTTTTTTTTTACTTGGAATTTTCTATATTATTTTTGTCATAACTTCTTAGTTTATGATGTGAGAATTACAGGGTTGGTTGGAGTTCAGTGTTGAATATTCCAACGTAGTTTTGAAATTCTGGTTTGTGATAAAAGTATGCTGCTAGTTTAAGCATCACTCAGGAAAGAATGATCCTGAGACTTTTATAGCAGAGGTCTTATACAATATTTACTATTCAATGATTCTGGTTTGAAGTGCCGTAGTTAGAAACTTAATTATTGTTGTTCGTACCACTTTGCAAAACCCAAGGGAAGGTATTGTATAGTAGTGTATCTCGGAAGTCAGAGTGTTGTATCCACAGAGAGTGGTGTAAAGATAACAGAGCTGAAAAAGAACAATTATGATTGAAAAGTAGATTTATGCAAGATTTGATTTCAAGAAAATTCAATTGATTAAACACTAAGGCATTGGGTTTCCACTTTTAACATAAGCATGCAACTCTTAATAATTTGATTCACAAAATATTTTTCATTGTAGTTGTTCAAAATAATTAAAGCTCTTTTTAATTTCCTTTAGAAGTATTCTAAGCATAACTTGTACCATTGGCAACAAACTATCAAAAAATAATCTTCATCAAAATTCTATTAATCTTTGGTAATTCTCTTCTCTTTTAAAAGCATGAAAGTTTTTACTACACAATGGGAAAAACATGATTGAACCCATGAAATAGATTATCAAACATTCATCAATTAATTAAAAAGAAAACTACAAATTCCATTTGAACAAAAACTACAAATTCACATTAAAGCTTAAGTTTGGATCAAACTAATAAAAATTACACACTCATATTAAAAGCTTTCCCCTAGCCTTAGCTAGGGAGTTAGTTCCCCATAAAATAAAACTTAAAACTTAAATTTTAAACTAGAAAGATGGAGGAAAGAGAGAAAGCTCAAGTTGTGGAGCTTGGTGTGTTTTTACAATGCCTTAATTAGCTCCTCCTATTTATAGGAGAATGTGAGCAATTCTTTTTTCATCAAATTCCTCCATTCATGAATTGAATATGTCTTCCACTTGCCATCAAACCAATTGCCAATTTGCTTCATTTACTTATTTCATAGTGTTGATGACTCCATTATCCAAATTCTTCATCTTTTTTGTTTCATTGGTTGTTGAATCCACATTGTATTGCTTTTCTTCTTTAATTCTTTGCACTTGAACACTTTGTCATGCACTTATATGCATTTCTCTTCTCTTTGGTGGATGGTGCATCTTGCAATCATATTTTTCTTATCTTGCTACCATTTGCCTACTAGCTTCCAATGATCTTCTTCAACCTTAAGATAAAATAATGAAATCATCATCACTTATGTAATGGGTATGTAAGCAAGTGAAAACACACCTAATTAACTAAAATTGTAAGAAAAACAATTACTAACAAATATAATTTTAGGGATAAAAATTGTCATAATTATGTGCTCATCAGTTGTTTTAGTGGGAGGATATTACATTAGTTAACATGGGAGAAGGGTTTTATCCTACTATAAATGGTCATGTCAACCAGTCTCTTGGTATTACTTCATTATATATTTGAAAGCAATTTATGATGGAAAATCTTCTATCTTTTTTCATTTTCATTGTACATAAAGGGCCCTAATCCATTTCACGGTCCAATTGAACAGAATTTTTTTCTTTACATAATTGTATATGAATTTATCAATTTCTGTATAATTTGGGAAATATCGTATAAACAAAAGAGATCCTGTAGGTGTTTATTTTGTTCTCTATGACTATATGATTACTCTTTGAGATTCTTGCTCTAGCATATCTTAAAGGGGCAGATTGTTTCTTCACTTATATTTTACTCTTCTTAGTTGTAAATTTATGTTTCATTGTTGTCTTGCCTTTTGGTTTTTCTTTTCCCTATCTCTATGTTGCTTATCCATAGTTTGGTTTGTTTGTAATTCGCTTGTATACCTATTATTTTCTTTTGTGCTTATATGTAATGTCTTTGTTGCAATAAGATGGCAAAGAAGAATAGTAACTTCACCACAACTTAAAATGTTGCAAGAGTATCCCGAAAATTGTCAGCATTGTGGAATGCTCAAACTATAGCCATCTTCATTGACCTTTGTATCTAGGAGGTGGATCTAGGCAATTGTCCCGGTACTCACTTTAATAAAGTTGGATGGGCAAGATTGGTTACAAATATTAGTAAAGAGATAGGAAGAACATATGAAAAATTACAATTGAAAAACAAGTGGGATTTACTGAAAAAAGAATGGAAATTATGGAAAGATCTAAAAGGGAAGGAAACTGGTCTTGGGTGGAATGTCGCTAAGAATACCGTTGATGCATCTGATGAATGGTGGCAAGATAAAATTTAGGTATTTGATTTTTTTGTTCATGTTTTAATATAGTATTGGTATCCATGTTGTTGTTTTGTTTTTTTGTTTTTTTTAACTTGGTTAAAAATTCATTATAATATTTGTATATGTCATAACTCAGGCAGAACCCAAATATGCAAGATAAAAATGAACCAATCAATCACTTGAAATTCAAGATAAAAATGGGAAGAATGAGTGCTGCTGAGATGGAAACATATTTATTTGGTTATGACCATATTTTTTACAATATATTTATCTTTAATGGAAACTTTATTTATTTTATAATTAAAATAAAATTTAGGGTGTGATGGAAACATATTTAATACAAAAAAATAAAAAATAAATAAAGTGAAAGTATTTTCCTTTTACCAAACACTTGAAAAGAAAAGCCAATTTAACATAATGTCCTTTTTAGTCATTATACATAGCTCACAGCACTTTCACAAAAAAATTAACCAAACACTAAGAAACTGATTATGGTACAAACAACAATTATATAAAAAAAAGTTTACCAAACGCTAAACTGCTTTATCTCACAGCTGATTTCTCTCACAGCAAATTCGAAAGCGATTATTTTCACAGCACAACAATGCCAAACTGGCCTTTAATGCTCTCCACCTAGGCGTACCCCCATTCGTGATCCGTCAATTCCACCAATTTTCCGTTAATTCCAAGAATCTTGTTAGTAACATCCTCACAGGTCTTGGGAACACAAAGTCAACCCGAACCGCATTCCTCGTAGGCCTCGAGAACACAAAGTCAACCCGAGTCGCATTCCTCACAAGACTCAGGGGCCCTTAGTCAACCTGAGCCACATTCATCGCAGAACTCGGGGGATATGTAGTCAGACCGAGAATGCACGTCCTAGCACCACATGGTTCAGGCGTCCTCGAAACTGGTGAGGCATTATCATAAACGAAAAAACTATTTCAAATGCAGCTGGGGGGAAGGAGGGGGGGTGGGGGTGTTACTCCTACGGTGGGTTTGAAAACCATATTCCGAAACGTATCAAATCTTTTCTCAACTTTCCAAAAATCAGTTCTCAACTACCTTTGGATTTACACCACATACTGTTGAGAACTAGTGTCCATAATCCATCATTTTTAAACCACATAGTACATATATTAAACATAGACATGTACTTAGATGTTTAATTAATTTATTATTCACGTCGAAATCCAATTATCAAACCATTTCCAACTCTTCACAACAAATCACAATATACTATATTCTTAGAAAGTAAAAATGATTACATAGTAACTCATAAGCATTAAATCTTCCAATAACACCCAGTCATATACTTTTCTTTATAATAATAATCACAATAACATTAATAAATAATTAAATAGCAAAATAACCTTCGAATCTCAAAATAACACTCAGGAAAACCATAAAATATTATAACATAAACTCGTACCCAACAGTCTAAACATATCGAACCCAGATAACGCCTAAAATGCGAGCATACCGTTGTGCTCGGGACGACATGGGGATCATTTTAGGACCAAGAGAGACATCCAAACAGTGCCCACACCCTACCACACCCGTCGGCAGCGCGTGGGTGTCCAAAGCGATTCCGGCGATATGAAAATCTCCAAAACGCCAGTCAAGACTTCTACCTACATGATTAGGACATTGAGTGGAACAACTTTTGTTCTTGTACCAACCCAAAAAGTGGCCAGAGGTGGCCGGAATCGCTTGCTGAAACCGGCCAAAACTTCTATCGCTTAATCGAGTCACATAACACATAAATAAATCATATTCAACTCAACCATCAGCTAGAACAAATTGAGAGGATGAAAAGGCATACCTAGACCGTAAGATTTGGTAGCCGAAATCGTCGGAATGAGCTCCGGAAACTCTGAGTAAAAAGCGACCGTGTTTCTGCAATTTCCGGCGATCGTCGTGGGTGCTGGCGTCGGGGATGGAGTGGGATGGAAGGAGGAGGAGCTGGTGGTCATTTTGGGACCAGTGTCGTGCCTGGTGATGGGCTGTGGCGACGGCGGTGGCAAAAAATGGCCGTCGATGAACAATACCCAGGGGGGGGTGGTGTCGTGCGAACCAGAGGGAGAGAGAGAGAGAGAGAGAGAGAGAGAGAGAGAGAGAGAGAGAGAGAGAGAGAGAGAGAGAAGGAAATCTGATTTTTTTAAATTTGGACTTTGAAATATTTACAGTTGTGCCACTGCACTTCCGTAGATTGTAACTTCTTCGTTTCAACTCCGATTCGAGCCCATTACGTGTCTACAGACCCATCTCGATACGATCTACGCAATAGGACCGTTCATTTCCCCCAAATCCTTCCGGATTAAAAAATGACCAAATTACCCATACCCCGGGGGCAAAATTGTAATTTCACACTTTATTGAATTAATCAAGGTATTGAATCCTTTGAATTTGGGTCAGGATGTTACAACCATCACCTCCACTGTTGTCGCCACTACTTGACATGATCATTACCACCACTAGCCCCACCACCATTGATACTTCTACCATCTCTAGCACCATATCACAAACATCATGCCCCACTATTATTTTGAATTTATAGAAGTTTATAAAAATTTATCAAACTCTATGATAAGATTCTAACAAATGTCATCCAATAATACTTAATTTTTAATAATATGTACGTATTTTTCAATAATACTTCTGTTTTCCATACACGTCATAAAGACTTGGTAAAATACATGTTTTTAAAAAAAGCAAACATACAATTCAAGTATTGTACACATACGTATTTTCTTGTTTATTGTCCCCTTTTGATTTTTTACTTTTCTAGAGTTATTCCCGTATAAAGAATTTAGCATTTTCCCGTTTAATACTCGTATTATACAAGTATGAACTTATTTTTCAAGAATATTCTGTTTTCCATACACCTCTTAAAGACTCAGTAAAATACACATTTTTTTAAAAAAGCAAACATATAATACAGGTATTGTACACGTACGTATGTATTTTTTTCTTTAACACGTGTTTGTTACAAATTTTTTGGTATATAGTTATAGTATGGCCGCACGGCTATACTTCCGTGGGTTTTAATTATTTTTAATAAATAGTATAGCCGGGCGGCTGTACTCTTGGGAAGAAAAAAAGGCTGCCTAGGCGAACGCGAGTCGGCGATGATGAAGACGATCCGTTATCTGAGTGGGTGTCACGCAGTCAGACTTCGGGAGAGGGAACATAACTAGAAGCGCGAGCGCCCAAGACAACGATGCGGTGCCCAGTAGCGCCGAGGGCGACGATTAAGGCTCCATTGCCAGACGAAATCTCCGCGGAGGCTCTTTAGTAGAGGGATGAGATTCCTAAGCAATTAGACGAGGTGGTGAAGGAGAGAGACGGTTTGAGCTCTGTGAGGAATCGATAAGATAACGGGAAAAGTTAGTAATTTTAAGAGGGGTGGGGATTTTGGCGTAGGTGGGTGTGGAGAGGTGGGTGTGTGGTGGGGTGGGCGGTGATGGCTGAAATTAGTGGTAGAAGAAGAGAGGTTTTTTATATTTAAATTAAACATATTAATTGATGTTTTTGTTGTTGAGAGAGGGGATGAGAGAGAGGCGGAGAGAGTTTTTTGGGAGACATTTTGGAAAAAGCCAAAGAGGGAAATATTCGTAAAAGAAGTTGAAATGGACAACAATGCCCTTATTTATTTTTGGATTTCCTATTTTCATGTCTTTTTTTTTTTGTTGAAACAGGGGGGTTAAAAACCCCAGAAAATGACAAAAACAACTAAGCAACATTAATCATACGGGTCTTAGTAACCCCAATTGAGTCATCCATCAAAAGAGGCCCAAGCCAAATCGGATTTTCCTCAAGAAACCAGCAACCCAGGTCGATGTCGTGGCTCCAAGCAGCCAATCTGTCAGCTACAGCGTTCTTCTCTCTGTAGATATGGTGAAGTGTACTTCTTGGAATCTTGCCCAGAAGTCTCTTGCAGCTGCTAACCAAACCAGCCATAGGGTGACAAGAATTCAGCTCATTACTCAGGATAAGGTTCACAGCGTTGACTGAATCCATTTCAACAACAATATCCATTACTCTTCTTTTGATAGCTAAATTTAGACCAAAAAATAAACCCCACAGCTCCGCTTCAAGAATTTGCCCTCTCCCCAGGTTGACAGCGAAACCACCAAGCCAGTTACCTAGGTGATCTCTAATAACTCCTCCAGCTCCAATGGACCCCGTACGTCTCATGAGGGATCCATCCACGTTAAGCTTTAACACACCATTTTCAGGGGGGGTCCAGGCCAAACTAACCTGGATTTTACCACCTCCCAAATGATTAATAGTAGAGGCCCTGATCCACTCCTTGGTAGCAGACAGAATCAAATCTTTAGGATTAAAAGGCAAATCAACCTTATTTTTGAAAATAAAATCATTCCTCCATTTCCATATATGCCAGCAGATGATACCAAACAGAGATTTCCAAGGGATTTGCAAGAAACTATCCTTAGAGCAGAAGTTGCTGAGCAGCCAGGGGTGTAGCTCAGCGTGGAAAGAAGGGGTATCTTGGTTAGAGTTCAAAAAAAGGTTCCACACCCTTTTAGCTCTAGAGCAGTCCCTAAGAATATGTAAGGTAGACTCTGTATGCCAATCACAAATGCAACAAGCAGGCTCATTTATGAAAAGCCTACGGGCACGCTGCTCATTGGACATGATTTTTACTTGATACGCCAGCCAGAAGAAGTTAAGCATCTTCGGGGGTAGTTTGAGTTTCCAAAGGACTTTCCACCAAGGGTTCAGCCACTCCATCCCTGAAAAGAATAGTTTGAGTTTCCTATTTTCATGTCTTTGGTTTGAAAGTTGAAGGGTTTTTCTGTCTTTTTAAGAAAAGTTTTGGCTTTTTCCAAAAGTGAAAGTTTTTTTTGGGCTAAAATCTTTTTATTTTATTTTAAAATGAATGAATTTTTTTAATAGACTGTTGACCAAATTGCCCATCTACAACTAACAAAAGTTAATTTTTTTATTATTTATCTACAACTAACAGAAGTTAATTTTTGTATTATTTATTTACAGAAATTGAGGATTGTTCTTAAATTGCTTCAAATTGAAACTATAGGGACAAAAATTACAAAATTGAAACGATAGAGACCAAAGTGATAAAAGTGGCAAACTATATGGACCAAAAATGATTTTTGGAAAAAAAAAATTTCAAGAACAAAGCAGTGGAAGGATGGTAGCTCCTCAAATTGCTAAAATCTAAAATTGAAATTTACCTAAATTGCCAACGGGGTCTATCATGAATTTCATATTTTAAATTGATTAAATACTAATTTCATCAACTACACTATTAAAGACTTAAAACTTAATAATTTATATTCCAATAGAGAAAATAAATACAAAAAAAAAGAGTTAATAAAGAAAAGTATTAAGGTACCCAACTCATACATGAAAAAATGTGAAAAATAAAAAATTCACAAAGCTTTAAACAAAAGAAGAAGAGAAAAGAAAAGTTAAAACTTTCAGGAGTTTTGAGTGCAAATATCATAAACTAACCTAGAAGATTTAAGAGAGACGAGCAGAAGAAGTTTTATTGTTAACTTGTAGATAAAAAAAAACCTAAAATATTATTTTATTTTAGGGTAAATACCTTAAAACTAATCTAATATATTACAGTATTATATATCATATATACTCTACAAATAGTAAAAATGGAGTGGGGGCTTGGGACCACACTAGCCCCATGTAGGCTTTGCCCTGTAGGCTTTGCCCTTGGTATCAAGTTCGAAAAACCATGACATCTTAGGCCTAGTTTGGAATTTTTTTTTTGGCCAAAAATCTACTTCACTTTAAAGTTAAACAATTCACCACCACCACCACCACCAACAGTTACAACAGTTTTATATTAAAATTTACCAAAGGATTTTGATATGGCTTTTTATACTAACACTTTAAAAATATTGTTTACAAAACATGGAGGGTTTACTTTACAGTTTATTACTTAGTTAGAAGAACGTTCAAATTTTTGTTAAAAAGCAAAGTATTTCATGAAAAGCACTTGGAGGCGCTTTTATGACCTATAAGCACTTTTAATTGTTTTGTCAAAAGCAATCAAAAGTGCTTTCGATTGTCATAAAGTACTTTAAGCCATTCCATAAGCACTCCCAAACAAGCCTGAAATTAGTGGACAGCTAATAAAAATAGCATATGCAAATTATGAATATGCATCTCTCTTTTCGAATTACATTAAACTTCAAGGCGTAAATTGTAAGGGATTCTGTACTAAAAATGTCAAATGAGAAATTAAACGCAAGAATGAACTCCGGGAATACACACAATTTTGCAGTATACTAAACACTATCTATAAATTCATCCTCCGTAATCAAAACTGGAACTCTCCTCAAAACTGCATGAGATCCTAAGAAATGCCGTCAAAAAGGTTGAATCTTCTTTTTCTCAGGTAAGCTCTTTTGAGTCTAACGTGCCAGCTTTTGTTACAACTTGAAGAACTTGGTGATTCTGCAGAGGCACAGTTGACAATAACAAGCTACGACACAAATGATAATTTTGGAAAATTACATGAGAAATTCTCCATGCCATAATATCAAAGAACCTAAAAGTGACCTGGTACACAGTACACTACAAAAAGTTCACAAGCGTGGGCCACGTTTGTTGCCTAAGATTGGATTCGATACCTTATTAGATTCAAGGTATGTTGAAATAAGAAATGAAGGTAGAGCTGAAGGATTTTTCATCGTGTGGTAAGTTATTAGGTTTTCTTCATAACTAAGCCATATTCTACATCCAACTTGGACCTAGTTTGGAAGATGGCCTCCATTTCTTCCTTCTACATACCTTGAATCTAGTGAGTTATCCAATCCAATCCAATCAAATCCTAGGCACCAAACATGGCCACACAGTAATAACAAAAGGTCCCAAATCAGAACAAAGATCAGTAGCCAATTAACATGAATACAGCATAAAGCAGATCAATTCCAAAGATGTAGGCAGTTCTTTTAAAAACACCAACACTGCAGGTTTTCAGAAGATATTTCCAAAATATGAAAAGCCAAATTTCTCTGCATCAACAACAAAGTAGATAATCCAGAGTAGTATCAAAG
Source organism: Prunus campanulata (assembly GCA_034190965.1). NCBI lineage: Eukaryota > Viridiplantae > Streptophyta > Magnoliopsida > Rosales > Rosaceae > Prunus > Prunus campanulata. Next base: position 2,071,348 of record CM067209.1, read on the forward strand.
AATTTCACGTGCACCCAGCTAATTATTACTGTTTCAGATTTCATAATTAGATTCCAACAACTACATAACATAGAAAAATTAAGGAATAGAGCAAGAAATGAGAAACGCCAGGTACAATTAACATGATCTCAGCAGAAAGCATATCAATACCAAAGATCTAGGGAGTTCATTTAAAAACACCTACAAAGTTGGTTTTCCTTTCCATAAGATATTGAAAAGATGAAAAGTCAAATTTCTCTACATCGACAATGAAGTAGAAATTCCCGAGTAGTATCAATGAATTTCACATACAGTTGGCTAGTTATTATTCTTTCAGCTTTCTTAATTAAACAACTACATGGCATAAAAAAATACGGAATAGAGCAAGAGATGAGAAATGTCAGGTACTAACTGTTATTGTTAAACACCAAATTAGTTTGATAGTCCAAACATATAAACTGTTCAAAGGACTAACTTTCTCAAAATCAGCCGAAAATTGGTTAAAGGAGAGGTATGAATCAATAAAGCTAATTTCTTACTTTTTCATAACAGCAAACATGCTGTGACTTTTCCCACTAGTTCCAGGGGTACTTTCAGCAGGAGCACTTTCAGGAACTTCTGGCTCAACACGACTAGCACGTGAATCGGAACCACTTGAGATCCGATTCGTTGCAAATCCTTCCTGAATACTAGCTTCGGCGGGGCCAAGGCTGTGACATTGAAGAAAATGTAGAAATGAGAAGACAAAAGACTGGTAACCTAGGGTTCTATCTTCACAAGCTTTTCTTTCATGCACACAAGTTGCGTATGAGTTACTTCAGCCATTAGTCCAACAATCCTAAAACCCAACTTCAACTGCACTCTCATCACCTTCTTATAGCTGAAGTAACTCATGTGCCTTTAGCTGCAACTAGCCCATGTGCATGAGAGAAAACCTCCTCTACTCTGCTTATACAGAGGAAATAGTTTAACACTAGAATTATTTTCTTGATAAAGACAGAGGAAGAGACACAATAAGAGCAATATAATCTGTTGATGATATCCAAAATTCATGCACTTATTGTTGTTGGATATACCGCGAAGATACAGAAACCATCAAACACCTAATTAACAGAAACACAACAGAAAGCATATGAATACCAAAGACCTATGAAGTAAATACTTTTGCAAACACCAATGATGCATGTTTTCAGAAGGAAACGGAAAATGATAAAGAGCTCTATCTCAAAACTGCAACAGTATGAGTGTCTGATCTAGCTAATCAGTGGCCTCTCTTTAAGCTTCAGCTTTAGATAAATAGTATCAAAATTGATTCAGCAATTAACTATATATGTATATGCAATGTTGAATGTCGAATGTTGGGTGGTGTAAACTAGTGGAACTTAAGTTTGACAAGATGCCTTTAAGGCATTTCATCAAACAGGTTCTCCCCCTCTTATATGTCGCTCCGTCATTGACAGTCACTTGTAAGTAAAGCAACTCATTATTGCTGAAATTCCAAAAAAAGATAAAATGCTCAAACACCTAAATTTCTCAAAACCAACTAACAGTTGATTGACAATGCATTAAAGAAAACATGATGAATCAACAGATATACAGATAAGAACAGTTGATTGAATTACTAAATCAGAAAGAAAGAAAAAAAGTTCATACCTTTTGTTATTCTTGTGGCTCTGAAAGGGGCTAAGATGAATGGTATCCGGGCCCTTATTGCTAGATATTGAAAAGGGGGCCAAGCCTGCACCAATGTTAGAATCCACAGGCTGAACTGATGCCATAGTTGCTGCTACATGCAAAACAAAAGGAAGAAGAAACAACCTGAGGTATTCAATTAAGACTTTAAAATGATCTAAATAAGTCTTGTGGTATTCCATTAAGACTATTAGGATTTTTTAAAAGAGAGTAGCCAAATCTAGTGGTATTTAATCAAGACTTTAAACAATTAAAAAATAGTTTTATGGTATCCAAAATCTTGCTAATTTCGAAGGATTTTTTAAAATGTGGAATTGAGTGGGATTTTGTAGTGGGAGGTATAAATGCCAAACCCTATCTCAAATCCCACCCTAACCCATAAGATTTTTAACTTGGGATTTTTTTACACTCTGTTGGAGAAGATGAACAGAGGGCATAGTGATTGCTCTCAGAAGTTCACAGCATCAGCCTCTAAAGAGGCTCCACTGGTGAAATCCTTGCATTCTTTTATGATGGGTGTTAGTGTTTTGCTCTAACAGACCTTATCAAAAACTGTTGCCTTCTCAAAACAGGAGACGAAACCAACATATAAATACAATACTTTGCACAAAACCCAGAATTCATTCCATGTTTTATTAACATCAATGACCAAGCACCACGATTCTTTTTTTTTTTTTATGAACCAGGGGGAATATTGAGATTAATTTTGAAAATTTCATCAGTAGTTTTATAATTTCTAGAAAAGTTTGATATGTTAATGTGTGTTTAAGAGTTGGATAGCAGATGGTAGTTGGCATTTAATTCATGTTCTAGGGAGCTATATGTCTTGCTTAAATATGAGCTTTTGTATCTGGCTTTAAGTACAGAAAAAACAGAGCTACAACCTAAAAATAGCATTGTAATCAGCCTCTATTATCAATTAAAGAAGGAATTTCAGCAATCAAAATTCCATACTAATCCCACCTATGCCGCTGCTTTCAAACCCAACAGGGGAAACCCCATAAAAAAAAAAAAACAACAACAAACTACACAGAATTAATCAAATGGGGCTTAACAACCCCAAAGAATCATCAATCAGCCATAAACAAAGCACCACACTTTGCTACAACTGAAAACCCAGAAAAAAGAAAGAGAAAAAATATGAAACTATCGTAAGATTAAAATTGATCAAACCGCAAAGTGGTGAACAATGAACAAGAAATTGCAGATACCTACCGAACCGACACAAGTACTGCGAAAATCAAGGAAATGCTAAACCTTTATGAATCAAGCTCACTTTTTTTATAAACCTTTATGCTAAACTATCTTTTTATAAAATGACATGCAATGCAGCGTGCTTAACACTCGCTGCTCGCAATGGACTTGAATTCAATCGGCTTTTAACTTAAATTGAACATGATAACTTAAAAAAAAAATGGGAAGAAAGAAGTGAACCTGCAGCGTAGCCTCCGAGAGAGAGAGAGAGATGAAGAAGGGTGTAAGCCGTGCAGGGGATAAGAGAGTGGCAGTTGTGGGGTATAAGTTTTAGGTTTCTTTTCTTTTTTAATTTAGAATTTTTAAGTTTTTTAATTATAGTGATTTGACCAAAATGCCCACTAACTTAATTTGTACAAGATAAATAAAAGGGATGGCCTGAAAGTATATATAAAAAAAAGTTTTGGAAAATATAATTTGGGTCATTAATGAAGACTGATCAGGCCCAGTCCGTGGTAGGCCCGTTCATTGGGTTTTGGTTTTTGTTTGTCAAAGTTGAGAAGATGATGAGTTTTCTCACACACAAGATGATGGGCTTCAAACGTGCTACTTTTGTTAAAGAAATGGAAGAAGAGAAGTCTTTATTTTTGAATTGCAAAAACTACTAAATCAATCGTATTTAAAATTTAAAAAAAAAAAAAAAAACTACTAAAAATCAAGTGAATTTTTCATGGCTTTTGGGGCTAGTTCAGTGGGAACAAGATTTGAAACAGAAAAAAATATGATGAGAAGGATCATCAGGAGAAAGGCGATGCCAACTTTCCAGAATCAGATGAAAAAGAGAAAGAAGAGAGTAGTAAAAACCAACCCATTTAAATTTTCACGTAATCCGATCTCCACAAAGAGAAAGTCCCCCGCTTGCATGTTGACAATGGCAGTTCACGGTGGTCATTGTGATGCGGGCCTGTGTGTGTCTCATATCTAACTGATACTGCTGCATTTTCCACCCACAAAATTCGGCAAGGCAGGAAGAGAAAAACCAACAGAGATCTGAAGATTTGAAGAAGAAGAAGAAAGCAAAACGAAACATAGCATCTGTAGACAACTTACAGATACAAGTAGCAGTAAACAATGCCAATGAGTTAGGTGTGCAACACAATAAACAAAGGCAATTGCAAAAGCAGGCCGGCATTGCGGCTCTTTGTCGTGTCTTTATATCGACAGTATGATGTGCACTCCTTGTTGTTTTATAAAATATCACTTTCTTTTTACTTTTTTAAATCCTGCAATTGGATTCTCATCTTTGGCATCTCTGCATCTACCGAGGAGCCATTTTTCTTTTTCCTTCCCCACGTTATTTATTTATTTGCAATTGTGTTATTTTTGTTCGCGACATCCTAATTTGATTAAGAGAATTGGGAGTATGAAATAAGAATCAAACAACTCAATTCGTATGAGGCGTATAGTACTTAAATTCGAGGACGAATTTTCTTTTAAGGAGGGTAGGATGTAATACTCTGAAAAATTCAATGTGGATTTTCGTATTTAAGTGAAAAATAATATTATGATGAAGAATAATTAGGGGTATTTTATCAAGTGATTTTAGATTGAGACTATTGAATTAAGTGTGTTTAATTTCAACTTGGACAAAAATGCACTTATGTAACATTTTGTGAATTTTTCAAAGGACATTTAAGAAATTGAGGTGAGACCATTATGATTCTTATGTAGTACAATCGTAGTTGACTCAACGAACACGTAGGAAATCGTTTCTGAATTTTGGGCCAAAATGACCAAAATACCCTTGTAGGCCCTTAAAAAGAAAAAGAAAAAGAATCTGAAATGTGGAGCGCATCAACCCACCCTCTCCCATTCTTTCCCCCTTGCCTCAAGCTTTCAAATCCACCATTTATGAAAGCATGAGTCACCTGTTCTAAATTGATGACTCACCTAGCCTAAGATTCTTCAATCATGAATTTATTCTCTTCCATTCATTGTATCATCACTCTCTTCTAAATTGATGACTCACCTAGCCTAAGACTCTTCAATCATGAATTTATTCTTATCCTTATCATTCGTTGTATCATGACTCTCTTCCTCATTCACAATATTTTCATCCTCATTCTTCTTTTGTTCCTCTTCAAAATCCAAAATTCGTCACTTCCTTGGAGCAGCCGAGAACTCAAATATTGAAAGCTCAAATGAGAAAACTTCCTTAATAAAAGTTGTTCATTTACGTGATTCCTATAACAAGCTCCAATTTCACCTCAATCCAACTAGTACAGACTCGGAAAAGTTGGTATGATCACAATAAGTTTACAATTTCCTGATTTCACAGTAGTATGCTCGGTTTCAATATGTCTATGTGATTTCCTGTACTCAAATTACTTTGGTTCCTTCATCAAAGTTGTTCGAAATGTTGTCTATTATAATATGTCAAAAGTTTAGGATGATTGGACTTCTATAGCCACCTCGGGAACGTTTAGAGTGGAACTTGTTTATAGTCTTCAACCCTAGTTCCTTCCCTCGATTTCAGCCCAGAACACTCATTTCGAAAGCTCAAAACACTATAGTTTCTTCATGATAGTTACTCCAAATTCTCCTCTTTATAACATATCCAAAGGTTAGCAAAACACAACTATTATAACTCTCTGAAAATTGGTATGAACAAAACTTGTTCATTGATTATATTGAATTTCTTGTTATAGATGTGTACTTTCTCTCAAATGGCTTGTTACTTGTCATTCCATTGATCAAATTAGCCACTATCATCTCAAGTAAATGATTCTTTGAAGGTATGAAGCTCATCTTCATATTGTCTCTTCGAGTACTAGTTGTAAATCAAGTGTTGGTTAGAATGCCTCAATGACATATATCTCTTTCAAAGTGTGTTTCTGTGAAGTTCTAGATTATTTCGATGTGATTTTGTACCAATTTCATTTTGGGATTTTGTTACATAAAAATTGATATCTCAAGGGTTATTTCAAAGTTGGTTTTGTGCCATTTGAATTTAAATTTATTTATTTATTTTGTGAAATTTCAAAGTAGAGACTATGTTGTCAGAATTATTCTGATTCTACTGCATGCCCTGTTTTGCATACGTGTTCGAAATTTTAATATGTTTTACTTTCACGTATCTTCTTCAAATCTGGAAAGTTTTATCTCATTTGGTTGTAAATTGAAATTTTGGCGATTTTCAAAACAAGTGTACAAACCTGAAAAAAAGAACATTCTACAGCCTAGTCTATTTTGGTTTCTATTTTGACATGCTTCCTTAACCCGAATTTCCATCAAATTTTGACATTTTTATTTTTTCTATGTGTAGTTGTGATCTGAAATTTTTTACATTATTTTGATTTAAACTCAATATTTAGTGAATTTTCAAAGTTAACTTGTTCCAACCCAAATGTTTAGCAAAACTGAAGTTTTTGGTTTAAATTGATGTTTTAAATTTTCTTTATGAGTCTAGAGCCGAACAACCTGATTTTGAACATCCCAAAATAGTAGAACTATTATAGGAGGGGAATAGATTGGTTTTTCCTTGACGCTTGGTTCTATACTTGCTTGGATGTGAGGTTAAGGGGAGTAACGATCGGGTCGAATAACTTGTCAAGCGTATTATGGGGCTTTAGGTCTAAGTGCTCCAGTAAGACACTCAAACATGTTTCCTTATTTCGAGGACGAACCCGCACAAGGTTAAGCTAGTTGGACACGAGGTAGGGTTTCCTGATTTCCCAATGATTGGGCTATGTCACTTTTAATCTTGGTGCTTATATATAATATTATAAATATGAATATTATTGTTGCTTTGCTTAATGAATATTATTTGATGTTGTGTGAATATTATTATTGATGTTTCTCTATGGATATTATTTTTGACGTTGGGTGAATATTATTATTCATGTGATGAAGCTTGAAATATTATTGTTATTATTTGTATTATTATTCCGCACAAATAAATGATGTTTGCGCTGCATTACATATGCATCATAAATACAATGGTATTTGGGGTGTGTGTGTTGTTTGAGGTATATCTAATGGGTGAGAGAAGACTTTAGATATATCTGAGTAAAAATGCGGAATATATTCAAGTGACGGGAGCAGGGCTTGAATATATTGAGGTGATGGGAGCATGGCCTTAATGAAAAGTGAAAGTTGAGAAATTCGTAAACAAAAGAAAAATGGGTTAAGGGACGGATGGCCGCTAGTTCATATTTTAGGGTATTCGGAGCTACAGTGATAAAATGCATGGTATGGGACATGCATGCTTGTTGCCCTAGGATATGAATTAGTGGGATTAGAAGGGAGTGAGTTCATGGTGTTCACTCGTTTTAATTTGTTTCCTGTGACGGAAGGGTAAAGTTCCCCATTAATTCAAAGACCATTGTTTGGTCAATAAATTAACTTTCTTTATGTATTGAGTGTGCCACCGTTAGCAATTTTTCAATTCTAACAGACTCGAGAGTAAAAATAACTTGTGCCCCAAGCTATTGACTTTGAACAAACGATTGTGAATTTGGGTGAGGAATATCTCCCAAGTAAGTTCTTTTCTATGCCTTAGACTGGTAAGGACTTTATAATTTTCCTCAATATAAAACCGGTAGTTCTGGCCAGAATAACTGATAACAGATTGAACTAATTTCAGGCAGAACTCCCCTTTACAAGACTCAAAAAGGGAAAACTGACTATAAAAAGAAAAGAAGAGGGCTGCGCTTCCATTTCTGTCCGGGTAATTGCCTTTGTTCTGGACTGGACTGGATGTGTCTGTGCTGGACTGGACTCTGAACAGCTTCAACTGTTAGACTTCGGCCGCAAATCGATACCAAAGCTTGAGTTTGGCAGAGCTTTAATCTATTTCAAGCCCTAGACGGCTTTTGGATGGGCAGAACTGGGACTTCTCCAGTCTGAAAGGGGCAGAAGTGGCTGGACTTGAGCTGGAGGTGTACTGTAGTACCTGTGTTGCTTAATCAGGGCTTTCCATAAATTTGTTGAGGTTTTCGTATTTGAGAAAACTCAACCTCTGCTTGTCTTGGCTTTTGCTGAACCAAATTTGTAACGAGAGAAATCTCGTTATTGTTGACTTGTGAATTGGGATTCAAATCAGAAGCAGTGATCTAACTGCCTTTGCTAGGAGAAAATAGGATGATTCTGCAAGCTTGTTGAAAAGCTTTTGAAGTTGAAGTGCTCCAGACTTTGGGTCTGTTGGACTTTGTTTGAGATTTTTGTGATCAAGTGATCATTTGAGTGTTTGTCTTTTGACTGAGTTTTTGGTTGTGTTGATTGATTGTCCTTTGCTTTGTTCACCCTCTCTTGTATATATAAGAAATGTTTTGGAGCAGGTGGAGCTTCCTGTTGCAACCCTAGAACCTGAAGTAGAATTAACTGCTACTGTTTCTGAAGCCATGGTAAGTCCTTATCATTTTTGTTCATCTTCTGCACTCTTATCCTGTCCTTGTTTTCTTTTTAACTCGTATTCTTTCCAGATGGAAGTGCCCAGAACTGCAGGGGCTGTGGCAGTGGTGATTAGTCCTCTGAAGCATGTTCTTGCAGCTGTAAGTATTACTATGTCATGAACTTTCCTTTCATATCTGCCTTTTTTCTAATCCACAATTTTGATTTTGTAGATGCCTATCCAATCCCGTGCTGTCTCGACTATCACAGCCTCATTTGCTGACCCAGAATTGGCCGAATTTGAGGCTATGGACTTGGATGCCCAACTGGACAGGCTGGAGAAACTCAGTTCTACCCCCAGCAAGACCAAATTCAAAGCAGTGGATAAGGCCATGGAGAGAGTGAAGATCTGGCAATCTACTGAGCTGGAGCTGGAGGAAAACAGGGGAGCTGTTGAGCAACTGATGAAGGATCTGGACCTATTGCACAGGCAGAACATGGCTCCCAAGCCCATTCTTGAAATAAGTCTGAACCTGGCCAGAGATGTGCTCAATTTGCATGATCGTTATGAGGATCTTAAGCCCACCTTCGAGACTTCTGAACTCTGCAAGGCTACTCATGATACCAACTTGGCTGATTATGCAAAACAGAAGGCAGAACTGGATCAGATGGTTGCTGGGTACAAAGAGGCCAAGGCTACTGCAGATAGGCTGGAAAAGCAAATTGAGGAGCTCTAGAGACAGCTGGCAAAACGCAGGGAGGTGCAGCACAAGCTGGGTGCTGGACTGAGCTCCAAGACCAAGGCCACCTTCCTTGTGCAGAGCATGGTTTCAGCTTCCAGGCCAGCCTTGGAAGTTGCAGAGGCCTCAATCCATCAAGGGGTACTGCTTCAGAAGGAGCTCTCCATTAAGAAGACTAGTCTGCATGAAACCCTTAAGAAACTAGGATTTTAGATTTTCAATTTAGGATTTGTAATGAACTGGCTAGTCACCAAAGTTACTATTTGAAAATAAAAGTTTATTTATTTTTGGAATTTTGATTTTTCTGGATAAACTAAAAGACAAATTAGAAGATTACATTAATACAGAATTAAAACTAAAACAAAATTTAAGCAACAGTTTCAATTCGTTGCCTCTCTATCCCAGGATCTGTCTGCATAGCATGTGAATCCCACATGGTTGGATAGAATTTCTTTAACCATTTGCCATTGATTGGCGCAACATGAACTTCTCCATCTCGATCCTGTAGTCTGTATGCCCCTAATCCCAAGACTTGGTTAATTATGAAAGGCCCTTCCCAAGTTGGTGACCATTTTCCATAACCAGCTATATGTGTTCCGAGGGGCAGAACTGCTTTCCAGACTATCTCTCCTTCTTCAAAACTCTTGTTTTTAACTCTCTTGTTGTATGCTCTTGACACAGCCTGTTTTCCTGCTAAGAGTTTGTTGAGGGTATCAATCCTACTTGCATCCAACCCTTCCAGTTCTAATAACATGGCCTGGTTGTAGTTTTCTCCAACCAACTCGTGTTGATGGGCAATTTTGAGGGATTGGATTGTTATCTCCATAGGCAGAATTGCATCGTGACCATAAGTCAAAGCATATGGAGTCATACCAGTTGCCTCCCTTTTTGAAGTCTTGTACGCCCATAAAGTTTCTGACAGCTTCTCATGCCATTGCTTTGGATTTTTCTCAAGCATTTTTATGATAATATTGATTATCACTTTGTTACTTGCTTCTGCCTGTCCATTGGCTTGAGCATAATAAGGAGTGGATTGGAGCAGCTTAAATTTGAACGCTTCTGCCATGTTTAGCATATCTCCAGATATGAAAGAAGATCCCCTGTCGGTAGTGATTGATTCTGGAATGCCAAATCTCTGTATGATCTATTCTTCTATGAAAGTGATGATTTCTTGAGACGTGGTAGACTTAACAGGCTTGGCTTCCACCCATTTGGTAAAATAATCCGTGGCTACAATGATGAAACAATGCTGTTGGCTGCTGGCTAGATAGATTTTGCCAATGAAGTCCATTGCCCATCCTCTGAATGGCCATGGCTTGACTACTGGATTCATGGGAACCGAAGGAACCTGCTGGATTGGTCCATGTCTTTGACAAGCTTCACATCCCTTGGAATAATCAATGCAATCTTTCATCATGGTTGGCTAGAAATAACCATACCTTCTGATTAGCCAACACATTTTTCTTCCACCTTGATGTGCTCCACATATCCCTTCGTGGGTTTCTCCCATGACCTTCATGTATTCTTTCTTTCCCAAGCATCTTAGCAATATCTCATCCTTGCTTTTTCGGACCAAATCTTCATTCCACATAAGATAATTTAAAGCCATGATTCTGACTTTCTTTTCAGAAGGCAAGGTTGGGTATTGTAAATAGCTTATGATGGGAGCTCTCCAGTCATCCTCAGCGATTATGGCAGAATTGACGTCTATTTCCATTCCTCTGGTCAGAACAGATGGTAGACTCTTTTTTCCTACCTTAATAATCCTCTGCACACAGTCTTCCGGGATTGGTGTTCCTGTAGCTATTTGAGCCAGTTCATTGGCTGCAAAGTTCTCTTCTCTTGGGATGTGTTCCCAAGTAGCTTCCCTGAATTCTGTCAACAGATTCCTAGCTGCTACTAAATAGACAGCTAAAGCAGGGTTCAAACATTTGTATTCTCCAGCAATCTGTTTTAAAACAAGCATAGAGTCTCCCAAAATTTCCACAGACTGGACTCCGAGCTCTACCAACATTTCGAGGCCATTGATTAGAGCTTCATATTCAGCTCTGTTGTTGGTGCATTGGAAATCTAACTGAAAAGAATAACAATGTCTGACTCCTAAAGGTTCCTCTAGAACAATCCCTGCTCCGGAAGCTAAGTCAGTTTTTGATCCATCAAAGTATAGCTTCCAAGGTGTGAGATGAATCGAATAAATGGGATTGTTAAGACAAAGATGAGCCCTTGTCAGTAGATCTGCATTTGCTATATCCAAAGAATCCATATTTTCACTTTCTTCTCCTAGATGATCGGCTAGGAAATCTGCTACAGCTTGTCCCTTGACAGCTTTCTGAGGGACATACCTGAAAGCAAATTCTGTCAGGGCCAGAGTCCATTTCCCTATTCTGCCTCTCAACATTGGCCTTATTAGCATATATTTGATTAGGTCTGTCTTGGCAATGATATAAGTGGTAAATGGCAGCATGTAGTGTTTGAGTTTTATAGCAGTGAAGTACAAAGCTAGACAAAGCCTTTCGATTGTAGAATAATTTCTTTCTACTTCTGTCAGAGTTCTGCTCAGATAGTAGACTGCTTGTTCCTTTCATTCCTTGTTATCTTGGGCTAACAAGCTTCCAACGGACGTTTCTGATGCGGATACATAGAGCTTAAGTGGTCTGCCTTTCATTGGTGGGGACAGAACTGGCGGATTTGAGAGGTAATGTTTGATTTCTTCAAAAGCTCGCTGGTGTTGCTCTTCCCACTTGAAAGTCTGTTCCTGTTTTAGCTTTAACAAGGAAGAAAAAGGCTGAATTTTTCCTGCGGAATTGGATATGAATCTTCTTAGGAAGTTAATTTTCCCTAGAAGACTTTGTAGCTCTTTCTTGTTCCTCGGGGGTTGAGCTTCTATGATGGACTTCGCTTTATTTTTATCAATCTCTATGCCCCTCTGATGTACCAAAAATCCCAAGAAGTTCCCTGCCTGTACTCCAAAAACACATTTTTTAGGATTCATTTTCAATTTATGTTGTCTCATCCTTAGAAATGCCTTTCTTAGGTTTGATACATGATTCTCTGCTTCCAGAGATTTAATCACCACATCATCTATATATACTTCTAGAGAATGTCCTATCATATCATGGAAAACAGAATTCATTGCCCTTTGATAAGTGGCTCCTGCGTTTCTTAAGCCAAAAGGCATTACAGTGTATTCAAAAGAACCTAGATGCCCTGGACACATGAAGGCTGTCTTGTGGATGTCTTCTTCTGCCACCATAATCTGATTATATCCTGCGTTGCCATCCATGAAAGATAACATTTGGTGGTGAGCAGCTCCATCTACTAACATATCTGCCATTGGCATAGTATATTCATCTTTGGGGGATGCTTTATTGAGATTTCTGTAATCCACACAGATCCTTACTGCCCCTGTTTTTCTTTTCAGAACCGGGACAATATTGGCTAGCCAGTCAATGTAAATGGCCGGCCTGATGAATCCTGCCTTGAGCAATCTTTCTATCTCTTCTTTGACTTTTAGTTCTGATAGGCAGCTTGTGCTCTACCAATTTCCTGTCCAATCCAGGCATTTCATGATAATGCCAAGCAAAACAATCTCTAAAGTCATGCAAAAGTGCGATGATTTCGCTTTTGAGTGGTTCTTCCAGTAGTGCGCTAATGAAAGTAGGTCTTGGATCCTCTTCTGTCCCTAGATTAATCTCCTGTAATGGATCTTCTACTTCTGGCAAGGAGTCATCTAGTGCTGTTGGTGCGAAGACCAAAATTTCCTCCTGTAAACTCTCTTCCTGTTCTTCGATGCTCTCATGCTTGAACTCTGCCATATTAATGGCTGAATCCTGCGCAGTGAGTTTCCTTTCTCCCCAGTATATCAACAATCTTTTTGTAATGGATCGGATTGTTGCAGCTCGATCCTTTTCCTGTTGGTTGAGACTAAACATCGGAGTTCTGGAGGTTCAGAACAAAAGGCCTATTCCAGTCTTCTAGAGAACTGGCCAGACCGTCTTCAATGAGTCTTTGGGCCGTGACACCGTGAGGGCGGCCATTCTGGTTGACTCCAAAGAAGGTAAAAGGACCAAGGTCATCATGATAGTACCTTGCTTCAAAACACATGGCAGAGGGTAGAAATGGCCGTGGATCGGCCTCTACTATCTCCATGTAACCTTCTTCATGCCAAAGGGCTAGTTGCTGATGTAGAGTAGAGGGAATGCAGAGGCTTTGGTGAATCCAGTCTCTTCCGAGCAATGCATTGTAGGTAGTAGAAGTAGTGTCTACCACAAAGAATGCAATTTTCAGCTTTTTGGTTCCAACAATGACATCCACGTCCAAAATTCCATGAGTCTTAGTGATGCCCCCAGCAAAGTTGGTGACGGTCAGACGTGTTGGAATTAAGTCTTTCTCTGTTCTGCCCATTTTGCTCAGCAGTCTGTGTGGTAAAAGATTAATGGCTGCGCCTCCATCTACCATTACCTTGGAAATAGGAATACCTCCAAAGTTTGCAGTTATGAATATAGGCCTGAGGTGATTAGCCATTTCCCTGGTTGGCTTGGAGAAACAAAGCTGTTCTGCAACTGGTTTCATGGTGGTTCCACCTGTTCTAGCGGCAGGTATTTGCTGTTCTGGCGCCTCTTTTACTTCTGCCAATTTGCAATCAAAGCTTTCTTGCGAGAATACGTCTCCCTCCAGAGTGCTTCCTTGTCCTTCTGCTGCCTTGAATTTCTCCGATAAGATGAATACCATATTAATGCCAAGATCACCTTGTAACAAGTTCTCCAATTCTGCACCAAAAGCTTCGGTTTCTTCATTTAACCCTCCATCATACTCCATCTCTTCTGTCCAGTCTCCTTATTCTCCTGTCTCGAGGAAACCAGTTTGATCCTCTGCAAATGGCTCATAGTCCAACTGTTCCTCCTCGTTTTCTTCAGTCCAGCCTTGTTGGTCTTCTTCAGGAACAGATTCGGATCCAGCTTGTACTTGTGGAAGTTCAGATTGATCGACTGATGATGAGGTCGAAGGGATGGAGGGCTTGTCTGGAAACTCTGTTTTTCCCGACCTTTGCGGCTTATATCGTGCTTGTTCTGTTTGAGGAGTTGCTTCTGGGCTTTCTCTTCTTCTGGCAGAATTTGGCTCTGTCAGTACCTGTGCATCTTTCCTGTTTCTAAGGAAGGTGGAATATTGCCTCTGAACTCTTATTTTCTGAGTTCTGGTTAATTCCAAGGTTGGTCTGCCGCTTTTTCCAACGGAATACCATCTTCCCTCTATGATAGTTGCTAAAGGTTTGTCATTTCCAGGCATCCTGATTGGTATCTCCTCCTTAGGCTGCTCTGGCATTCTTCTGTTGTGCTGAACCGGCCTAAGATAATCCCTTTGTCTGACTCTGTTTCTGGGAGGAGTCGGAGCTAGGCCTTGCTGGTGTGACGTTCCAATCCGGTCAAACATGCTGTGTGTGGGCTGGTTCTGCCTGTCCAGAGTTATTTCTAACTCACTTTCACACTTGCATTTACTGCATAATACTATCCCAGCTGATATGGTTGGTTTTGGCCTTTGGAAGTCCTCCTTTGTAGTTCTCCTGCTCCTGCTGGAACTGGCATTTTCCCTTCGTTCTGGCCAATTCAGATTGACCATGTTAACTTGGGGCTGGGGAAAAGGATCTGTCGTAACTTAGGGAGGTTTTTCTGCCAGTTTCAATCTCCCTGCAGTTATTCCTTCCTGTATGACATCTCTGAAAACGACACAACTGTTGGTGGAATAATTCCAAGAATTGTGCAATCTGCAATATTGTCTGCCCTTTAGCTCTTCTGGTTTGGGCAGCTTATGAGGTGTTTCTATTGCCTTTTGCGCCAGCATCTCATCAAACAAGGCATCAACTTTGGTTAGATTGAAAGAGTAGACCTTGTTCTGTGTCGGTTTGTTTGGAACAAATCCTCCTGTGAATGGTGGCGGCTTCTGGTCCTTTGGTGGCTTTGTAAGAGCTTTGCAGCTGATAGGATGTTTTAACTTTGCCATTTCTGCCACTGCAACTGCTCTTTCCTCCGAGCCCTCTGTGTCTTCTTCTGACTCTAATTCAATCAAATGGATTGAAGAAGAAGGGGACTTGTAGTATGTGCCTTTGGAAGAGTTCCTCTTCTGCTGTTCCTCCCTCAGCAACTCCTCATATTTGGATGCTTTGTCTGCCAGATCTCCGAATAGCATCCCATCAAATCTTTTTCTTAAAGAAATCTTGAGGGAGGTCTGAGCCATCTGAATGAAGTGTCTTTCTTCCATAGGGATTCGGCACTTCATCTTGAGTTTCCTGAATCTGGTTATGAAATCCTGGGCAGGTTCATCTTCGCTTTGCTTGAGAGCGGCAAGATCACTGATGGTAACTTCTGGCTGGATCCTGAAATAATAGTCATGGAAAACGTTTTCCATTCGCTCCCAGGTCTGAACAGAATTGGCTGGCAGACTAGTATACCAGGTGAAAGCTTGTCCGGAGAGAGAATTCCCAAACAGCCTTAGTTTTAACAGAGGATTATTCTCTATAGCTATACACTGGACAGAAAATCTGCCTATGTGTTCAACCGACGAAGCATGAGGATCTTCTCCATTAAATAAGGTGAAATTTGGTACTTTGAAACCTGCAGGTAAAGGAATCTGGTCTATATAAGCCGGGTACGGCTTTCTATAGGTAGGCCTTTCTCCTCTCCTGGCCTCCGGCTCCATCATCTCTCTGATCATTCTCTGTAGTGCCCCCATGTCATTCAAAGAATTGACAGGACGTGGGTTTCGTCCCTGTTCTGGCTGATCAGGATCAAACCTGTGCTCTATTCTGTATGGTTGGGGCAGAGCTTCCTCCCTGTGTTCTTCCTCTTCTTCAACCTCCGGATGGTTCCTCCAGTTTGCCCCTGGTCTGTTTCTATCATTGTTGGCAAAAGGGTTAATCCCCCCTCTGCCTCTCCTGCCCCTTGCTAGTGGAGGAAATGGATTGGGGTCCATTCTTCTTGGTCTGTAGGGTGGCACAGCTGGTGCCTCAGGCAAAAGTGGCAGTGGTTGATCTCGCGGGGCCACAGGCTGTGGAGCAGGCGGTTCTGGCTGATTCTGGGGAACCTGAATTGGTGCAGGACCTTCTGGCCTGACTGGGGCCTCATGCTCTTGGGCGAGAGGGGCTCCTCCCCTCTGTACAGCTTGGATTTCTTCAGGTCCCGGTACTCCAGCTATCTGTGCAATAAGAGGATTCTCTTGATATGGCCATGCCAGTCCTGGTGGAGGACCGTAGGGAAGGTCCAACTGCTGAACTACAGCGTCAGGATTTGGAATTCTGGCCATAGCGGCCTCACGGTCTTTCCTGAACTGCCTGTTAACTTGCCACTGCATCATGGCTGTTATATTGTTCAAAGACTCCTGACTCCTTTGCGTTGTAGCCTCCTGTCGGAACACAGCTTCTTGTATTTGGTTCAGCCTCTTGGAACCAGTTCTGGAACGTCTGCTTCCTGTACTGCCATGAGCTGATTGTCTAGCATCGCTTTCTTCTGATTCTGGTCCTTCCCGGAAAGCTGCTTGGTCTCGTTCCATTGTGCGATGTGGATTCTGGCTAGAACTTCCAATATACATATACTTTCAAAGTACTGCAGAGTATATATACTGAGGAATCCCACCCGGCGTGCCAAATTGTTCACCCGTTTTAATTTGTTTCCTGTGATGGAAGGGTAAAGTTCCCCATTAATTCAAAGACCATTGTTTGGTCAATAAATTAACTTTCTTTATGTGTTGAGCGTGCCACCGTTAGCAATTTTTCAATTCTAACAGACTCGAGAGTAAAAATAACTTGCGCCCCAAGCTATTGCCTTTGAACAAACGATTGTGAATTTGGGTGAGGAATATCTCCCAAGTAAGTTCTTTTCTATGCCTTAGACTGGTAAGGACTTTATAATTTTCCTCAATATAAAACCGGTAGTTCTGGCCAGAATAACTGATAACAGATTGAACTAATTTCAGGCAGAACTCCCCTTTACAAGACTCAAAAAGGGAAAACTGACTATAAAAAGAAAAGAAGAGGGCTGCGCTTCCATTTCTGTCCGGGTAATTGCCTCTGTTCTGGACTGGACTGGATGTGTCTGTGCTGGACTGGACTCTGAACAGCTTCAACTGTTAGACTTCGGCCGCAAATCGATACCAAAGCTTGAGTTTGGCAGAGCTTTAATCTATTTCAAGCCCTAGACGGCTTTTGGATGGGCAGAACTGGGACTTCTCCAGTCTGAAAGGGGCAGAAGTGGCTGGACTTGAGCTGGAGGTGTACTGTAGTACCTGTGCTGCTTAGTCAGGGCTTTCCATAAATTCGTTGAGGTTTTCGTATTTGAGAAAACTCAACCTCTGCTTGTCTTGGCTTTTGCTGAACCAAATTTGTAACGAGAGAAATCTCGTTATTGTTGACTTGTGAACTGGGATTCAAATCAGAAGCAGTGATCTAACTGCCTTTGCTGGGAGAAAATAGGATGATTCTGCAAGCTTGTTGAAAAGCTTTTGAAGTTTAAGTGCTCCAGACTTTGGGTCTGTTGGACTTTGTTTGAGATTTTTGTGATCAAGTGATCATTTGAGTGTTTGTCTTTTGACTGAGTTTTTGGTTGTGTTGATTGATTGTCCTTTGCTCTGTTCACCCTCTCTTGTATATATAAGAAATGTTTTGAGAGTGGGCGGCAAGCAAGGAACTAAATATCGATAATTTCGCAGATATTTCGGCGAAATTATCGTTTTTTTTGGGTAGCGATATTTTAACATATTACCATATATATATCATCAATTTATCAATAATTTCCTCGATAATTTCGCCGATATTTTGATAATGATATTTTCGTCCAAGTGGCAGTTGCGATTGGTCAATATATCGCGATATTATCGATAATATCGATAATATCGCGATATGAATTTTCAAAAATTAAAGAAAAACTCACTGAGCAGGAGTTCGAATCCCTTCCCCATTCTAAGATCTATAGGCCCTTAACCACCATGCCAGAGGTGGTTTCGGGTTTTGAGGTGCACAGAGGTGAGATCTGAGTCATGCCATGAAATCTGGGCTCAAAGACAAAGAAATCACAGAGAGAGTGGTTGAAGCATTAGAATTTCCTCCATATGGTGGCGATTAAGGCTTTGGGCAAGAGAGAGTAGTGGCCTGTATCATCGAAGCAGAGTAAGTGTGTGGTCTGCAGCTTAGCTGGTGTTGCAGTTCAAAAAGAAAAAGAGAATATGAGTTTAGGATGGGGAGGGAGAGGGGGAGAAAGAGGGAGAGGTAGAAGAAGAGATAGTTTAGGTGCGCAAAAATAGAAATAAAATACAAAGTAAATCACTATCTATTTCTTCTTTTTCCTTATTGTTTTGGGATAATAACTCCTGACTTAATTACCCTTTTTGATATATCGATCCCAATTTGTTTTGGGATAGTAGCTCCTGACGTGCCCTTTTTTATATCCCTTTTTTATTAAAATGTCTGTAAGCTAATATTTATTATATATGATAAATTTCTATATTAAAAAAGACACCAAGGGGATTCGAACCCCTCCCATTTTACTCTTTCAACACCTTAACCACCATATCACTTATGTTTTTGTAAAAATATGCTAAAATATTTATATATATACATGGTTTTGTTTTGAATTTTTTTTGCAAGAAACAAATTGTTTTGAATTCTTTTGACCATTCCTTTTTAAGTTTCTACTTTTGATTATGGTGTGTTTAATCTTTTTTAATTAATTACTACATATTTTCTACTCTCACAGTGTTTGCCAGCTCGTTATATAATTAATCAACTTAAATTAGTTAAATCTATCATGCAATGCATTTCCTTCCAATTTTTTATGATAAACTAATAGATAATTGACTAAATAAACATCATGCAAAGTTTCAATAAAAATTTCCAAGTTTTTCTTACAATTTCCGTAGTTTTTATTCAATTTTTATCGATATCGATAATATCCCGATATTTCCATCGAAATTTCCGTGTTTTTGGCCTACCGATATTTCCGATATCACCGATATTTTCGATATCACCGATATTTTAGACCTTGGTGGCAAGTAATCAAAAGATCTTTTTAATTTTTAATTGAAACAAACAACAGGGGTTCCATCCATTTTCTGGCAAGTAAACACTCAACGATCAGTTTCTGAGGTGACTACTTCTGTATTTTTGATGGGGTGCCATGCCTTTCTTCCATCTCACCTGCTTCTGCAAGAGTCTGGAGTTTTTTGAGATAGCTAATTCTCAGCTTTTGAACAGCTCCTTGTTTCCCGCTTATCTTTTTTATAAAAGCAGGGTCTGCTTATCCTTGAAAATGGCGTTCCTCAAAAATATCAGATTATCTTTAGATAAACTAAGCGGAATTTGATCTCCTGGCAGCAAAGCCACTTCAGAGATGTTCTTCTTTATACCTGCTCCTGTTCCATTTTCAATTTCAGTCGAGATTTTTGACTTTTCCAAGTCAGTGATCACATGGGTATGTTTCTTTTATTATTTATTTATTTTTTTCTTTTTAATCAAAATTGTCAAGCCCATTTCTTCTTTCGGCTCGAAACTGTTTTGGCTTCCTTTGCGGCCCAGGTTTCCTAACGTTTTTTGGGCTGGGCGTGCTGATGGGCTGAGAGCGTCGAAACAGGTGGCCTGCGAAATGATGTGGGCTTCTTGCTTTTGGTTTTGGCGTGCCAAATTTGGGCCCAAACACATGGCATCACCACATATGCAAATTTATTTATCTAGTCTGATTGCATAATTTATATATCTTGTGTTGTTTGATGCATGACACTTTGATTAACTGTGATAGCTGACCTTAAGGGGTTTGACGGTACTATACTGGGCATTAGAAAGCTCACACCCTAATAGATAATGTAGGTTCCAATGCAAATCTTTAGGAAGGAGAAGTTCCACTAGAGGACTAGATCAGTGTTGCAGTTACTGTTTGTAAAATTATTAAGGAATAAATTGTTGTAATATTACTCTAGTGTGTGTAACTAACTTTGAGCTACTGCAACTCTAACTTCGTATTTATTAAATAAATTTGTAATATTATTGGCTTTATTTCTCATCATATCATGATTGTAGGATTTTATTCTTATGACTATGGTACGACTCACACCATGATTCGAGAATATTCCTTATTTTCGAATCGGGTCGTGACACTCTATTTGCCCTGCCAGTGCCCCAATTTACTTGTGATAGTGAATCAAGTAAGGTAATTTTCGATGATCTAAATGTGTCAACTTATCAGTTACCTCTACGAACCACTCATAGGAAACCTAAAGTACAATATTCTCTTGATATACATGCCAAGTCTAAATATCCCATTAGCCATTATGTGTCAACTCATCGTTTATGTAAGTCATATGCATCATATTTGCGTCAATTATCTAGTGTATGTGTGTCAACTCAGCTGCATGATGCTTTATTTGACCCTAAGTGGATTAGATGCCATGAATGTTGAAATGGTATCTTTGAACAATAATAAAACTTGGGATTTAGTTCCTTTGCCCTTTTGAACAATAATGAGAATGGAGGATGAGGTTAAATGTAGTAAGCATTAGATGAATTTAGTATATGTTTGTCTCACTGAGAATGTCCTTTCTCCTTGTGGAGGCTCTATTCTTCTAGTTTCTCTTCCGTTTTGCATCACTTATTGACATGGATTTTTTCTCCAATCCGAAGTAGTTGAAATTCCTTAATCCGAGTATTTCGTTCTACTTAATGATATAAAGCACAGATTATTACGATGATTGTTCACACCTTTTTTGGAGCCTATGTTAACAAGACACTACAACGGACGTTCAAAATCATATGTAACGTTCAATTGTGGTGATACTACAATACAGATGCAGAACTTGCATGTCTTTTGAACTAGTGTTGTTAATGGGTCATACCATCACTGTGAGCCAAGCCAATTAGAGAACGCCATGTGGTCGTAGTTGGGCTGGGTTACCTTTACACCGACCCGATTAGACTTGATACCCCCGGAGGTCGATAAGGAACCTCTCAGCCTAAACCTGACAAGAAAAAAGGCAAAATGGTGCTCGACATCCAAACACCGACCGGACCACTATGGTGTCATGTATGACCAGAAGCACATTGATGATATACAGGCATAGTCAGACCGTCTGTCAAGTTAATCACTCCATTGGTATGATCAAACAGCCTGGCAATGGAAATAGATCGATTAATGCACTCCACATCCAAAGCCACATGTCACTTCGCCACCTGATCCCTGTCAGATAGCATGGTGATCAGAAACATGACATTTAATGTAACCCACACTAGGGGGAAAAGAGGGAAATATATCCTCCTTAAATATCTTTGTCTCTCCTTCTCCCCCTATAAATACCCTTTACCTATCTCTGGACAAAGGTAATAAATATTCTCACTAAGCAAACCCTACATTCATTCTCTCTACCTTACAACCACACCTGACTTCACTGTCGGAGGGAGTTCAACTGGGACCAACCCCAGTTCACTCCTATTTTGATAGCTGTTCTAAGTGTGCAGGTCTTCTACGGAGTGCATCCCAACCCAGGAGACCTTGTATGAGCACCGACTTCAATCCTAATCCGGGCTATGCATCATTAGAGAAGGATACGCAGTTTACATTTGGCGCCGTCTGTGGGAACTTCTTTACGAACAGAAGTTGCATCCCCTCATCCACCTGAGCTCCGACGTGAGTAGAACCAAGCTATGTTGAAAAACCAGCATCTCATAAAGAAAACTCCCTCGGGTACGGTAGGGAGAAACACCCAGAGGCGAAAGAAAGAGAGGCTGAAGTCTGATTGTCTGAAGAATTTGGCGGAAAAAATAAACCAGATCCTGAAGGGCGTGAAAGATGTGCAGAACCTCAGCAACAGCCTCTGCGCGCAGAATGAAACACTGCAAGAAAACCATGCCGAGTTGGTAGAAAGGGTGAACGCCCAACAAGATCCCGAGTCAATAGGTATCAAGGACACCAGTGGAGCCTCGTCCTCATCGGCAGAGGCTGAGACATTGAAGCGAATAGCGACTGACGCAAGGAACATACTGAAAGAGAAGAAGACCTGGTAGGAGCGCAACAAACGCCTGGTAGGGAGTTTGCACAAGGGAAATGCTCAGATCGGCTCTGACGATGTCGAGGAGGAGGTCGATGGTATCACCTCCAAACTCAGAGACCTCGTCACCGGCGAGTTAAGAAGTGTTTGGGATCGGCTCGGGCATGTAGAGAAATCTAAAATGCCCAGAGGAGAGATCCCGCTACCATATACCCAAGACTTGCTAGAAGCTAGGGTAGTGGAAGATGCGAAGGCTCCGAAGATCCCCTTGTATGATGGGATAATCAACTCGTATGACCATTTGGACAATTTTCGCTACACCATGAAGGAACGTGGCGCAAACTAGGCAACCAAATGCCGCCTGTTTCCAACAACACTCAAGGGCCCCGCCGCAAGTTGGTTTAAACGACTCGCCCTAGAGTCCATCAGCTCCTTCATCGAGCTCAGGAAAGTCTTCTTGGAAAGATACATGATCATTTCTGATCGGCTATACACATCGAATGACTTGTCAACAGTTAGACAACGACCTGACGAGAAACTTAGAGACTACATCACTCGATTCAACAACAAGTATGCACAATACTCTGATCGGGGGAGTCCAGGGAGGAGACTTCTACTTTTCCCTTACCAGGAACAAATCAAAGGGAGAGATATTCGCGGTAATAGCCGATGAGCTCCCTAACCCGAAGAGGATAAGGTTCCCTTACCAAGAAAGGAGGGATGACAGCAAGTATTGTAAATATCACTGGGATTATGGCCATCATACGGACGACTACTACCAACTAAATCAAGAGATAAAAGCGCTAATCATGCGTGGAAGATTGAAGGAGTACGTAACGGGAGACGCAACCCCTATGGGCGCCCATGCACAAAGCAATGCCAACGACAAACCAGGGGTACCTCGGGTGTACATATCTACTATATTGGGAGGACCAACTGTAGCCGGCAACTCAAACAGAGCCATCAAAAGCCATGCAAGAGCCTACCGACCTGAAAATACCGAGGTCATGGCAATAGAGACAGCTAAAACCCAGCCTACCGGACCCACGACAGAACTAGAGCTGATCGCTTTCTTCCATGGCGACACGGCAGGTGTCACCTTCCCCCATCACGACCCCTTGGTTATCCCAGCCGAGATCGCTCACTGTGAAGTGGCCCGGGCATTCTTGGATGGGGGCAGTTATGTCAATATCATTTTTCTCGGTGCCTTTAGACAGTTGAGAGTCAGTGAGAATTTTCTCGACCGACGCTACCCTGCTCTCGTGGCTTTTAGGTGAGGACATATGCAGCCCCTTGGCCACATGCCCCTGACCCTGTCGATAGGGGTATATACGAGGCGTGCTAGCCTTACTAAGGACTTCATCGTAGCAGAATGCCCCTCGTCATACAACGTTATCCTCGGTCGTCCTGCCATAGGTGATATGAACTTATCAATCAATATGAGAGTGCTGCTGATTCAGTTCCCTTACACCTCTTGGGGTGGGCAACGTCAGACGAGATTAGGAGTCGGCTCGGACCTGTTATGCCTCCTTGGTAAAGTTGAAGACCAAGGTGACCTATGAGGCATCTTGCGTAGAGACCTACGATGGGGAAACTCCCAGCTCTTCTGAGGTCATTGATCCAAGAGGAGAGATCAGCCCTGTAAACCTGCAATCAGTAGAAGAGCTAAAGCAAATAGCACCCTTTCCCGACCACCCAGATCGACTCCTAAGGATTGGTTCCCACCTCATGCCGGCAGTTCGCCAGGAACTTGTCCGGTTCTTAAATGAAAATAGCAACTTGTTCGCCTGGTCTCATGATGATATGCGAGGAATTAGCCCGAACGTTATAACCCATCGTCTTAGCATTGATCCACAATATCACCCCATTTGCCAGAAACGTCGGGCGTACGACGCCGTCAGGTACGCTACAATGAAAACGGAAGTGGACAAGCTACCAAAGAACAACTTCATTTTCCCAGTGGACTACCCTAAATGGCTATCCAACACTGTCATGGTCCGGAAGATAGAAGATAAGTGCGTATGTGTGTCGACTTCACCAATCTCAACAAAGCGTGCCCCAAGGACAGCTTTCCTGTTTAGGGAATTGACCAGCTGGTTGATGCCATAGCAAGGTACGAATTGATAAGTTTCATGGACGCCTATTCTAGATATAACCAAATTTGCATGCACCCAGCCGACCAAGAAAGCACCTATTTTACAACCGATAGGGGCAGGTACTGTTATCAGGTCATGCCGTTCGGACTCAAGAATTTAGGGGCTACCTATCAACGACTAGTCAACTGCATGTTCGCCGACTAGATAGGCAAGAGCATGGAGGTCTACGTCTACGACACGCTGGTCAAGAGTATTCGAGCCGACCAAGTGTGTATTCAGGGTTGGCTTAGGGAAGTTCTTAGAGTTTCTAGTCAGCCACAGGGGTATCGAGGCTAACCCATAGAAGATCCAGGTCCTCATCAATATGGCCCAGTCGAGGACCAGAAAAGAGGTTCAGAGCATGACTGGGCGAGTGGCGGCACTGAACCGATTCATCTCTAAGGCCACTGACCGCTGCATCCCTTTCTTTAAAGCACTCAAAGGAAATAAGAAGATAGTAGATTAGACACCCAAATGCGCGTCGGCATTAGAAAACCTAAAGGTACATATGGGACAGGCCCCCATACTATCTAAACCCAAGGTTAGGGACGTACTATCACTATACCTATATGTCTCCCCCTCGACGGTCAGCTATGTGCTCACCAGAGACCAGGACAAGATACAACACCCAGTCTACTATGTGAGCAAAGCATTGATTGATACAGAGACCTGGTACCCAGAAATTGAGAAGTTAGCCCTAGCCCTGATCACCTCGGGCCGGAAGCTGAGCCCCTATTTCCAAGCCCACTCTATCCTAGTCCTGACTGACCAGCAACTAAGCCTAGCCCTGAGAAAATCAGGGACTTCAGGCCGGCTCATCAAGTGGTCAGTATAACTGGGAGAATTTGATGTCACCTACCAGCCACGCACAGCCATGATGGCACAGGCCATTGCTGACTTCATTTCGGAGTTCACACTACCAGCATAGGGAGGCCTACCGAAGACCTTGGAGCCAGTCTCAACCCCAGCATCGACAGGGCAGGACAGAGCCCAGCCCACAGACCTGACCTTGCCACGATGGACCCTATACTTCAATGGCACGTCTAACTTGCAGGGGTGCGGCTCAGGTCTCATTTTAATATCCCATGGCAGAATCACGGTGTAATATGCCCTCCGGTTCCTATTCCAGGCACCAACAATGAGGCAGAATATGAAGCCCTCCTTGTAGGCCTGCGCTTGGCAAAAGAACTGGGGGCTGAACACATAATCATCAACAGTGACTCACAACTGGTGGTTAATCAAGTCACTAACGAGTATCAGGCTCGGGGGCAGCATATGACCGCCTATGTCCAGAAGGTCAAGGGACTCCTCTCTTCCTTCCGATCACATGCCATCATCCAGATTCCATGCACCAAAAATACTCGAGTTGACTCACTAGCTTGTCTCGCCTCGGCTCTCGATACCGAGCTCACCTGGAACATCCCCATCGAGTACCTAGCCGAAAAGAGCATCGATCAGACGGATTGCACTAGTACGGCTGTAGATGAGATGCTGACCTGGATGACCCCCATATAGGCGTTCCTCACCAACGGTGCACTCCCCCAGGACAAGAACCAAGCTCGGCAAATCCAGGCCAGGGCCACACGCTACACTATCATAGGCCAAAAACTGTACAAACGGGGCCACTCCTTGCCCCTACTGTTGTGTGTCAACCCAGAAAAGGGATTGGAGGCCCTTTGGGAAATCCATGAGGGAATATGTGGAGATCATGCCATGACCTAGTCTATGGCGAACAAGGTGGTGCGACGCGGATATTTTTGGCTCATACCATCACTGTGGCCGTAGTTGAGAGTTCAACTGGGACCAACCCCAGTTCACTCCTATTTTGATAGCTATTCTAAGTGTGCAAGTCTTCTACGGAGTGCATCCCAACCTAGGAGACCTTGCATGAACCCTGACTTCAATCCTAATCCGGGCTATGCATCATTAGAGAAGGATACGCGGTTTACAAGTGTACATCAGTATAGTAATGGAGCTTGCTTTTGTTTTCTGGTAAAACTGCTATGCTTTATCTACTTATTGTCTTGGAACTTTGCTTCTTTCAGTGTCTCTCGTTGCTTTTATGGTTGGAAGAACGCTACGAGACTGTATACACACGCCATCCTGGTTTCCAGAAAGGATCTAAGCCACTCTTTGTAGTAGATAACCCATTCCCAATGGAACTTCCAGAAAATCTTGTTGGGGAGAAATGGGCCTTTGTCCAATTGCCCTTTTCAGGTAAAGGACTTGCTAATGAAGATTTCTGAGTCTTGATAGATATAACAACTCACATCCTGTCACCTGCCCTAACCATCCAATATTTCTTTTTAACATTTCTTGTTCCCACACTAAATCTAACTCCTGTTTTCAGCTGTTCAAGAGGAAATCTCATCCTTGGACTCAAACCTCGTGTTTGGTGCGAGTTTAGATTTGGATTTGTTGGCGATTGAAATTGATGACAAGACACTGACTCCGGGATTGGCTGTTGCATCTTCACGTGCTAAACCTCTAGCAGGTGTACATTCTCTCCAATACCATCTTCTGGTCTTTCTATATCCAGATAATTATTTCTTTCTTCTTATGCATATTCACTCTATCTATACACTGCAAATATCTTTGGATAGATGTTCTTCGTACAAATAGCCTAACATGTTACGTTGCTAGATTGTAAATATAAACCGTTGGTCGAGTGGACTGTAATTTGAATTTGTAGTCCAGATTGACCGTCAACCAACTTACCATGTGAAATTCTTTGACAAGATCACAGTATCCTACATGGACAAAGACCCAATTTTTTATCAGGCCAGTGACAGTCTACCCCTTAGAGTGGTAGTGATAAACTTGGTTCCTTCGCGGGATATTGTGATACGTTCTCCTTGAATCTGCTATCTTATTACGGTTGTGTCTTATACAATTTTCTGGTGTTCCTCTAACCGTAAGAGATCATAATCATCTTTCTATAAACTGTTGCAGTTTGGATGAATGGGTTGGAAGTTTGTTCAATTGAAGCCGATTTGTCACGGGCTCGCTTGATTCTTTCTGTTGGAATTTCTGGGCGATATATTTATGCTACCTACAACAAAACTCCTGAAGCAACAGGTGAAGCTGAAGCTTGAGAAGCAGCAAAGAAGGATTCCGGAGCTTTGCACTTCCTTGCAATCCAAGGGGACTTGGATTCGGATGATTGTGTTGGATTTTGGCTTCTACTAGACTTACCATCTCCACCTGTATAGAGTGTAATCAGTCCAAACAAATTTTAAAAAGAAATTACTCTTACACATTAGTTTCTCAGTTACATCGCTTCATATTCCTTTTTGCAGCTGAGTTTTCTTATTGAGGTTTTTAGCCATTCTTGATTTTTATTACTTGGTCTCAGATCACATATGCATCATTCTATTTCTTAAAATGCTGAAAACGGGAAGTGAAACTCATTGTCAGGGGTCTGTATGTGGATCTGAAGCTTGGGGTTTGACAAACTTGGGTGCTTTTCTACTTTCCTTTGTTTATAGCACCTTGTTTAGATCATTGACCTTGCTGTTGTTTTGCTGCTTTCTTCTTCAAATCTTTGCTGGTTTATTCTGAAATGACATCTGGGTGGAAAATGCAGCGGTATTGGCTAGGTCTGAAACACACACAGGCCCGAATCATCAATGACCATCGTCAACTGCCCTTGTCAACATGTATGCCGTGGAGTTTCTCTTTGTTGACACCGGATTACGTCGAAATTCAAATGGGTTGATTTTTTTTTTTTTAACTACTCTCTCATTTCCTTTTCTTTTTCTTTTTCTTTTTCTTTTTCTCTTTTTCTTCTGATGATCAAATTTTTTTTTTTTCTGTTTCAAATCTTGTTGAAGTCCCATATGGATTCATCACCAAAACCAGATCATTTTATCACTTCTGCTCACCCACTGAGCTGAGAATCTGAGATAACCCCAAAAAGCTATGAATTCGCCTCTCTCTTTTGATTCATTGTGACCCTTGTAAATAGCTGACCTAATTTTTATTGAGATATTTAGTCATATATCCATTCTTAGCACAAAAAATATAAATAAATCCTTCACCATTTAATTTCTATAAAAAAAAACCCAAAAAAATAACAACTGGCTCTATTTAATTTAATTTTTATCATTAAATTACTTTGATGGCCTATTGAGTGTTTTGAGTTTTTTATGAGCTTTTGGGGTTGGGTTTGTTTTAAGAAATTGATGGCAGTTTTGTAATTTATAAGAAGTTAAAAGTCTATTTGTTTTGTTGTAAATAGACTTTGGGTGTGTTTATAAAGTCCATTTCATATAGGGTATTTTTATAATTTGGGCTCTAAAATTTGGGTGTGATTTATTAGTTTTTGCAACTCAAAAACAAAGACTTTTACTTCTTCCATTTCTTCAACAAAAGTAGCACCTGGGCTTTTCCACCCCAGGCTTTGGGAGGATGGGCTTCCTCTTTCTATTGTTGGTTGAGACTTTCTTTGTAATCTTTTATTTGCATATATGAAAGGACAAAAGTAGCCTCACTTTAAACTCCTCAAATAGCCTCACTTTAAACTCCTCGTTATAGTTATAGCCGCCATATCTGCGTACAGGCGCCATTTCACTCTCCATATCTTCATCCATTCAGTACTTGCAGATAGGGGTGGGCACTCAAACCGGCGAACCGGAAATCCGAGCCGAACCACACCGAACCAAACCGGAAAAAAACCGAGTTGACCAAAAAGTCAAAAACCGGTCAAAGAAAATCAGAATTTGTTTTCTAGTTTGTCACTTCCATTATTTTGTTACTCGTTTTACCAAACTCGCTTGTCTTTTCTTCCTTTTCTTTTGCCTGTAGCAGCAACTCTATGTCTATGGCACCTATTCGGCCTGTAAATCGGGATGATATTGTGGAAGGCTTTGCCCCGCATGCACCGTCTAGCGGTAAAGGCTCACGTGTCCTTCATCGTCTAGCCCTTAATGTTGAATTTGTTCCCACTGGCACAAAAGTATAAAATAATAAACAGGTAGTTCTCGTTCAATTGCAAATATGATATGAGCGTTTTAGGGAATTCATTCCAAGTTGAGTTGTTCAACAAGTAGTCTTGTATGTTAGGGTTTATTCAATTGAGATTTTAAAGAAGTTTCGAAGTTCAAGGGTAGATTTTATACAAGTTTATAAAATTCTGTATTCAATTCAAATTTTTTAAAGTTTAAATGTGGAGGTATTCAATGGCAATTTCAATCGACTACATCAAAATTTGGGTGTATTCAAAAAAATCATTGACTTTAAAGGAAACATAAAAAGTGATCAATTTCAATTCATTTTAGACTTATTTTAGGCCATGACAAATATTTGTTCCCCTCCCCAAAGATTTTGATAGATATAATATTTTTAATTCTCAAGATATGATGTCACCACCTCTATCACCATATTGTCATGGTTATCGCCAGTGCCACCACCACCTCCACTATTGTCGTGATCATTACCACCACTCTCCCCACCACCACTGATACTTCTACCATCTCTACCACCAATATCACAAACAACATGGCCCATTATTATTTCAAATTTATAGAAGCTTATAAAAATCTATCAAACTCTATGATAAGATTCTAACAAATGTCATCCAATAATACTTATTTTTTAATAATATGTACGTATTTTTCGATAATTCTTCCGTTTTTCGTACACGTCATAAAGACTTGGTAAAATACACGTTTTTTAAAAAGCAAACATACAATTCAAGTATTGTACACGTACGTGCGTATTTTTCTTGTTTACTGTCCCCTTTTGATTTTTTACTTTTCTAGAGTTATTATCCGTATAAAGAATTTTGCATTTTCCCGTTTAATACTCGTATTATGCAAGTATGTACATATTTTTCAATAATACTTCCGTTTTCCATACATGTCTTAAAGACTCAGTAAAACACATGTTTTTTTAAAAAGCAAACATATAATATAGGTATTGTACACGTACATATGTATTTTTCGTCCTTAACATGTGTTTGTTTCAAAAATTTCAGTATATAGTTATAGTAGCCGCACTGCTATACTGCTGCGGTTTTTTAATTCTTTGTAATTAATAGTACAGCCGCGCGGCTGTACTCGTGTGGGAAAAAAAAAAAAGAGCCACCTAGGCGGTAGGCGGGTCCTTTTATTTATTATTTTTTACAAATATATAGTACAGCCGCGCGGCTCCCATTTTTAAATTGTTTTTACTGAACAGTATAGCCGTTCGGCTATACTCTTTAAATATATTTGAATATTTTAAGAGTACAGCTGAGCGGCTATACTGTTACGAATATTTTAATAGTACAGCCGCACGGCTATACGCGTTAAATATATTTGAATATTTTAACAGTATAGCCAACCAGGATTATTGCACAAAATGGTTTCTTTTTTGTAATTAAGTAATATCTTAGCCTTTTTAATTACTTAAATTAGTAATTATGTTTTATTTTTTTTTCTTTAGTAATGAATTAGTATTTAAATATTTAACTAATTTCATAAATTACTTAATAAATAGTAATTAATTATTTTAAATTACATTATGGACTTTGTTTTTTATTTGTTTTATATAAAATTAGTTTGTTTAGTTTAATATTTGCAATTAAGTAATTTCTTATACTTATTTAATTATATTAATTATCATTTATATTTAATTTAATGAATAATTAGAAAGTTCAGCTCATAATAGCCTAGAGAATTTAAAGGGCCGGTACAGAGTTGAAGGTTCTTTATTTTTTTGTTTTGTTTTGAAATGTTCAAATACACTTGTTATTTCCTTCTCCACTAGAGAAAGATACGGAAGATTTGCATGAATTTAACAGGTGATTGGTACGTAACAAAATCGTATATTGGCTATCTCTTTTGGAAAAATTGATGTTGATTGTTTTCTTTTGTTTAAAAACTATCACTAGAAAGAAACACTTGTGTTGATGTATGTTGGAATACATTAGTGGTAAGACTTATCTGTGCTTTACACTCTTGCTCAGCGGTCTAAGTAGATATTTTCGTGAACTCTAACGTAGGCTCTATAATGATGGAGCATGAGAATGGAGGATGAGGTTAAATGTAGTAAGCATTAGATAAATTTAGCATATGTTTGTCTCACTGAGAGTGTCCTTTCTCCTTGTAGAGGCTCTATTCTTCTTCTAGTTTCTCTTTCATTTTGCATCACTTATTGACATGGATTTTTCTCCAAACCCAAGTAGTTGAGATTCCTCAATCCATGTATTTCGTTCTTCTCCTTAATGATATGAAGCACAGATTACTACCGATGATTGTTCACACCTTTTTTGGAGCCTATGTTAACAAGACACTACAACGGACGTTCAAATCATATGTAACGTTCAATTGTGGCGATACTACAACACAGATGCAGAACTTGCGTGTACATTAGTATAGTAATTGAGCTTGCTTTGGTTTTCTGGTAAAACTGCTATGCTCTGTCTACTTATTGTCTTGGAACTTTGCTTCTTTCAGTGACTCTCGTTGCTTTTATGGTTGGAAGAACGCTATGAGACTGTATACACACGCCATCCTGGTTTCCAGAAAGGATCTAAGCCACTCCTTGCAGTAGATAACCCATTCCCAATGGAACTTCCAGAAAATCTTGTTGGGGAGAAATGGGCCTTTGTCCAATTGCCCTTTTCAGGTAAAGGACTTGCTAATGAAGATTTCTGAGTCTTGACAGATATAACAACTCACATCCTGTCACCTGCCCTAACCATCCAATATTTCTTTTTAACATTTCCTGTTCCCACACGAAATCTAACTCCTGTTTTCAGCTGTTCAAGAGGAAATCTCATCCTTGGACTCAAACCTCGTGTTTGGTGCGAATCTAGATTTGGATTTGTTGGGGATTGAAATTGATGACAAGGCATTGATTCCAGGATTGGCTGTTGCATCTTCACGTGCTAAACCACTAGCAGGTGTATATTCTCTCCAATACCATCTTCTGGTCTGTTTATAACATGGCAATTTCTTTCTCCTTATGATTATTCAATACACTGCGAATATCTATATAGATGTTCTGTTCTGGGTACAGAAAGCATCTCATGCTAATAGCTAAACCGTTGATCGAGTGGATTCTAATTTGAACATGTGGTCCAGAATGTTAATGTATACCATATCAGGTTCTTTGACTAGATAACACTATCTTTCACGGGATATTGTGATACGTTCTCCTTGAATCTGCTATCTTATTCCTTGTCTTATACAATTTTCTGATGCTCCTCTAACCATAAAGGATCATAATCTCATCTTTCTATAAACTGTTGCAGCTTGGATGAATGGGTTGGAAGTTTGTTCAATTGAAGCCGATTTGTCACGGGCTCGCTTGATTCTTTCTGTTGGAATTTCTGGGCGATATATTTATGCTACCTACAACAAAACTCCTGAAACAACAAGTGAAGCTGAAGCTTGGGAAGCAGCAAAGAAGGATTGTGGAGGTTTGCACTTCCTTGCAATCCAGGGGGACTTGGATTCGGATGATTGTGTTGGATTTTGGCTTCTACTGGACTTGCCACCTCCACCTGTATAGAGTGTAATAAGTCCTAACAAATTTTAAAAAGAAATTACTCTTACACATTAGTTTCTCAGTTACATCGCTTCATGCTTCCTAGTTGCTGAAATGATTGCAAATATTCCTTTGCAGCTGAGTTTTCTTATTAAGGTTTTTTGCCGTTCGTGATTTTTATTACTTGGTCTCAGATCACATATGCATCTTTCTATTTCTGAAATGCTGAAAACGGTAAGTCAAACTCATTGTACGGGGTCTGTATGTGGGTCTGAAGCTTGGGATTCGGGGTTCTGGTGCAAACTTGGGTTCTGGGTCCCAATCTAAATCCCAGCATCTGAATTCTGAACCACTGCTTCTTAAATTTAATTCAATGTATGATGTTCACCCCTCAAAAACTATGAAAAAGAGCTCAAAACAAAACATGGATCTGGTAGGGGTGCGGGGCTGCAGATTTTAGGGGGTCGGTGTTGTTGCGGGAGGGATGAAAGTGCTTGGGGATGGTGGTGGGAGGAGGGCAGTCTTTAGTTTGGGAATTTTCTGTAATTGACCCAAAAATAAAAACAAACAAACAATGAAAGCAATGGAACGATGGGTATATTCAGTAGCTCTTCAAATTGCTAAAATCTGAAATTCAAATTTACCTAAACAGTTAGAGATGATCTAACTTCTTTTCAGGTAGAAAATATTTTCAAATGCACATATGGTAATCTTAACCCTCACTCATACTCCTTGATTTACCCCAAAGAGCATATGCAAATTATGAATATGCATCTCTCTTTTCGAACTACATTAAACTTCAAGGAGTATATTTGTAAGGGATTCTGTACAAAAATGTCAAATGAGAAATTAAACACAAGAATGAACTCGGGGAACGCACATAATTTAGCAGTATACTAAACACAACATCTATAAATTCAACCCCAGTAATCAAAACTGGAACTCTCCTCAAAACTGCATGAGATGCTAAGAAATGCCGTAAAAATGTTGAATCTTCTTTTTCTCAGGCAAGCACTATTGAGTCAAACGTGCCAGCTTTTGTTTCAACTTCTTGATCATCTTGCTGATTCTGCAGAGGCATAGTTGACAACAAGAAGTTATGAAAAAAATGATAATTTTGGAAAATTACATGAGAAATTCTTGGTGCCATAATATCAAAGAACATAAAAGTGACCTGGCACACAGTACACTACAAAAAGTTTACAAGCGTAGACCACGTTTGTTGCCTAGGATTGCATTGGATACCTTATTAGATTCAAGGTATGTTGAAATAAAAAATGAAGGTAGAGCAGAAGGATTTTTCATCGTGTGGGAAGTTATAAGGTTTCCTTCATTACTAATCCATCTTCTACCTCCAACTTGGACCAAGTGTGGAAGATGGCCTCCATTTCTTCCTTCAACATACCTTGAATCTAGTGAGTTATCCAACCCAATCCAATCATGGGCACCAAACACAGCCACACAGTAATAACAAAAGGTCCCAAATCAGAAAAAGATCAGTAGCCAATTAACATGAATACAGCATAAAGCATATAAAAACCAGAGCAGTTCATTTAAAAACACCAACACTGTAGGCTTTCAGAAGATATTTCCAAAATATGAAAAGAAATTCTCTACATCGACAACGAAGTAGACCCAGAGTGGTATCAATGAATTTCATGTACAGTTAGCTAGTTATTACTCTTGCAGCTTTCTTAATTAAACAACTAGAAAAAATACAGAATAGAGCAAGAGATGAGAAATATCAGGTACAGTTATTGTTAAATGCCAAATTAGGTAGATATTCCAAACAGATAAACTGTTCAAAGGACTAACTTTCTCAAAATCAGCTGACAATTGGTTAAAGGAGAGGTATGAATCAATAAAGCTTCTTACTTTTCCTTAATTCTGCGAAACATTTGGTTGTCTGATGTACTTCCAGTTCCAGGGGAACTTTCTGCGGGGGCATTTTCAACTGGTTGACGAACTTGTGACTCAACTTGAGCAGCACGTGATTCTGTACTTGAAACACTTGAAATCGGCTTCATCGCAAATCCTTCCGGAATACTAGGTTGTGGAGGCTGAATAGACACGGTCGAGATATACGCAACCCAGAAAATAATTTTAAAAAGGAGAAATGTTGAATCATAACATATACAAATTAAATCATTATTCTTACAAATATGATAATTATTCGGAACATCATTTGGAGACTCCAAGTACACAAGAAGCGCAAGCAAGTAATAATAG
This sequence comes from Prunus campanulata, assembly GCA_034190965.1. NCBI lineage: Eukaryota > Viridiplantae > Streptophyta > Magnoliopsida > Rosales > Rosaceae > Prunus > Prunus campanulata. The sequence goes on from CM067209.1 coordinate 2,106,200, forward strand.
AAAAAATTTGTAGAACCAGGAATACAAGTATACAAGGCAGGCAGGACAGTAATTATTCAGAATATTAGTCCAACCAAAACTATATCTTTCTTGGAGAAACCAAGCAAAACTGTGAGAACAAGAATGCACCTTATAGATTACATAATGTAGAATATGAATATCACCTTTATTTGTTCTTTTGGTTCCATATACAAAACTGAGTTAATAAACCACGTAAGATATAAATTTTGGAATTTATGAAATAGAAAGGAAAGAATGTGTGCAAAAACTCACCAGTCTTGCAGAAGACGAACTGTGGCATGGAGTGGCAAGGCTGTGACATTGAAGAAAATGTAGAAATTAGAAGACAACAGAGTGGTAACCAAGGGTTCTACCTTCACGAGCTTTTCTTTCATGCACACGAGTTGCGTATGAGTTACTTCAGCCATTAGTCCGACAATCCTAAAACCCAACGTAAACTGCACTCTCATCACCTTCAATCTAAAAGCTGAAGTAATTCATGTGCCCTTAGCTGCAACTAACCCATGTGCATGAGAGAAAACCTCCTCTACTCTGCTTATACAGAGGAAATTGTTGAACACTTGAATTAAATTTTTTATCAAGACAAAGGAGAGACACAATAAGAGCAATATAATATGTTGACGATATCCACAATTCATGCACTTATTGTTGTTTGTTGGATATACCGCGAGGATACAGAAACCATCAAACAACTAATTAACAGAAACACTACAGAAAGCATATGAATACCAAAGACCTATGAAGTACTTAATTTTGCAAACACCAATGCATGTTTTCAGAAGGAAACCCCAAATGATAAAAAGCTGTATCTGAAGGCTGCAACAGTAGGAGTGTCTGATCTAGCTAATCAGCGGCCTTCCTTTAAGCTTCAGCTTCAGATAAATCGTGTCAATATTGTTTCAGCATTTAACTATATATGTATATGCAATGTTGAATGTTTGGTGGTGTAAATTAGGGGAACTGAAGTTTGACAACAAGATGCCTTTAAGGCATTTCATCAAACAGGGAGAAAAGCAGTGACAAATCCAGGAAGATAGTAGGGCCAAATCTTCAAACCCTCCAAATATAAAGGATACAAAAGAGCCAGTGGGGGCAATCACATGTGGCTGCGTAATTCACAGTCACTTGTAAGTAGTGCTGAAATTCCAAAAAAGATAAAATGCCCAAACACGTAAATTTCTCAAAACCCACTAACATTGACAATGCATTAAAGAAAACGTGATGAATCAACATATGCAGAGATACAGATAAGAACAGTTGATTGAATTCCTGAATTTGTCAAATTACGGTCAAAATCTAACACTCCAACCTGATCTAAATCAGAAAAAGAGAATAAATAAATAAAAAATAGAGTTCTTACGCTTTCTTAGTCTTCTTCTGGCTCTGAGCTTGTGGGGTGCTGTGACAGACATGTGAGCCTTGACCGCTAGAGAATGCAGGCGCGCCAAAGCGTGCCCCAATATCAACCCAATTTACAGGCCGATGGCGCGCCCCAATATCATCCCAATTTACAGGCCGAATAGACGCCATAGACATAGAATTTCTGTTACAAGCAAACGAAAAGGAAGAAAAAAACAAGCGAGTTTGGTAAAACGAGTAACTAAATAATGTAAGTGACAAACTAGAAAACAAATTCTGATTTTCTTTACCCACCACTAGAAAACCGCTCTGCAATGTACGAAGATATGGAGAGTGAAATGCGGCCGCCAGATACGAGGAGTTTAAAGCGTGGCTATTTGAGTAGTATCTCTCACCATCATAAAGATATCATAAAGAAATCATGTGGGGATTGGCGTCCTCGAATATCCTTCTACACCTCATTAGCCTCTCCCCAAAAAGCTAATTTCGTTAATAGACTTGGCAAATAAAAGATTACAAAGAAAGTCTCTAGGACAAAGGGCCCAAATATGTAAAAATAAAACGCACCAACAATAGAAAGAGGAAGCCCATCCTCCCAAAGCCTAGGGGTGTAAAAGCCCAAGCCCAGGTGCTACTTTTCTTGAAGAAATGGAACAAGTAAAAGTCTTTGTTTTTTAGTTGCAAAAACTAATAAATCAAGTGAGTTAAAAATAAAATAAAATAAAAATTAGGTCGGTTATTTACAAGGGTCACAATGAATCAAAGGAAGAGGCGAATTCATAGCTTTTTGGGGCTATCTCAGTTTCTCAGTTCAGTGGGTGAGCAGAAGTGATAAAATGATCTGGTTTTGGTGATGAATCTATATGGGACTTAAACAAGATTTGAAACAGAAAAAAAAATTGATCATCAGAAGAGAAACAGAAAAAGAAAGGAGAGAGTAGTAAAAAAAACCAACCCATTTGAATTTCGTCGTAATCCGGTGTCAACAAAGAGAAACTCCACAACCACCGAGAGTGACCCAGTGGTTTGTCCGCCATTTGGGTAAGGCTCTGGGTTTCAGCTGGGTTTGCTCCCTAGTTGGAGTCCCAGCAGTTGCAACACCTGGTGGCCAACGGCAGACTTAGTTCCGCGATTGGAGATTAGTCGAGGTGCGCGCAAGTTGGTCCGGACACCTCATGGTAATTACCAAAAATAAAAAAGAAAAACTCCATCGCATACATGTTGACAACGGCAGCTGACGATGGTCATTGATGATTCGGGCCTGTGTGTGTTTCAGACCTAGCCAATACCTTTCCATTTTCCACCCAGATGTCATTTCAGAAGAAACCAGCAAAGATTTGAAGAAGAAGAAAAGCAAAACAGAAGAAAACATAGCATCTGGAAAATGCAGAAAGGTCAATGAGTACAAAAGCACTCAACAAGGTGCTATAAACAAAGGAAAGTACAAAAGCACGCCGATTCGCTGGACGGACAACGCGACTCTTTGTCGTGTCCTCATCTGGACAGCTTTGATGTATATATATTATTGTTTTATACGACATCACTTTCTTTTTTCCATTTTTAATTCATCTGATTCTCTGCAACAACTGAAAACCCATTGTTTTCTTTTTATTTTGTTGGTTGGTCGAATTTGTCAATAGACTTTATACTTATAGCCCTTAATGTTGAATTTGTTTATAAGCCCTTAATGTTGAATTTGTTCTCACTGGCACAAAAGTATAAAATAATAAACGGGTTAATAATTTTATTAGTCCCTGAACTTAGATCCGATTTGCATTTGAGTACCTCGATTTCCAAAATGGTTCCCGTGGTCCTTTAACTTTAACTTCACTTTCGATAGGACAAATGGTCCTGCCATCAATTTTTTTAACTTTTTCTGTTAAATGCAGGGGCAAAATGGTATTTTTATATTTTTATACCAGTTTGGAAATTTGGAGGTATTCAATGGCGATTTCAAACGACTACATCAAAATTTGGGTGTATTAAAAAAAAATCATTGACTTTAAAGGAAACATAAAAAATGGTCAATTTCGATTGATTTTAGACTTATTTTAGGCCATGACAAATATTTGTTCCCCTCCTAAGAAATTTTGATAGATATAATATTTTTAATTCTCAAGATATGATTTCACCACCTCTATTATCACCATATTGTCATGGCTATCGCCACCACCACCTCCACTGTTGTCGCCACTACTTGACATGATCATTACCACCACTCTCCCCACCACCATTGATACTTCTACCATCTCTACCACCAATATCACAAACATCCTGGCCTATTATTTCGAATTTATAGAAGTTTATAAAAATATATCAAACTCTATGATAAGATTCTAACAAATGTCATCCAATAATACTTATTTTTTAATAATATGTACATATTTTTCAATAATACTTTCGTTTTTGGTACACGTCATAAAGACTTGGTAAAATACACGTTTTTTAACAAGCAAACATACAATTCAAGTATTGTACACTTACATACATATTTTTCTTGTTTATTGTCCTCTTTTGATTTTTTACTTTTCTAGAGTTATTACCCGTATAAAGAATTTAGCATTTTCCCGTTTAATACTCGTATTATACAAGTATGTACATATTTTTCAATAATACTTCCGTTTTCCATACACGTCTTAAAGACTCAATAAAATACACGTTTTTTTAAAAAAAACAAACATGTAATACATGTATTGTACACATACGTACTTATTTTTCTTCTTTAACACGTGTTTGTTACAAAATTTTCAGTATATAGTTATAGTATGGCCGCACGGCTATATTGCTGTGGGGTTTTAATTATTTTTAATTAATAGTATAGCCGCGCGGCTGTACTCGTGGGGAAAACGCCTAGGCGGTAGCCGGGTCCTTCTAATTTTTTATAAAAAAAAAATATATAGTACAGCTGGAAGGCTATACCGGGGTTCCATTTTTAAATTTTTTTACTGAACAGTATAGCCGTGCGGCTAAACTCTTTAAATATATTTGAATATTTTAAACGTACAGCTGTGCGGCCATACCCTTACGAATATTTTAATAGGATAGCCGCACGGCTATACGCGTTAAATATATTTGAATATTTTAACAGTATAGCCGCCCGGCGATATTGCACAAAATGGTTTCTTTTTTGTAATTAAGTAATATCTTAGCCTTTTTAATTACTTAAATTAGTAATTATGTTTTAATTTTTTTTCTTTAGTAATTAATTAGTATTTAAATATTTAACTAATTTCATAAATTACTTAATAAATAGTAATTAATTATTTTAAATTACTTTATGGACTTTGTTTTTTTTATTATTATATAAAATTAGTTTGTTTAGTTTAATATTTGCAATTAAGTAATTTCTTAGACTTATTTAATTATATTAATTATCATTTATATTTTATTTAATGAATAATTAGTATTTAAGTATTTTAATTAATTTCATAAATTACTTAATAAATACTAATTAATTATTTTTACTTATCTTAAATAGTTTTGTGGACTTTAAAATTATTTTTAATTTCCTAATATATTTTTAAAAACAGTTTCAATTATTATAAAATTATTTTAGTATTCCAAAAATGGATTTGACCCTCTAAACGCTAAACTCAAGTCTCAAACCCTAACCACAAGACTACTATAGGGCACTTATGACTTGATTAGGCTTGGATACTCACGTAACTCGACCTAGGGTTTTACGATTAGAGTTTCAATCTCAATATACGATTAGTACGACATAATCGGACCGAACCTTAGTTAGTTGAGTGCGCCTTGAGGTAGATTTTACCAAATGCATTTGGTTAGTCAAACATTGAAAACCATGCTTTGGATTGTGAAAATCTTGAGGTTGAATTAGAACTAAGTGATTTGTTATTGAATTTGCGGCCTATTAAGAGCATTATCCATTACTATGTGGCTATTACTCGAGTCTCTATTGTCCCATTTTGATTTTTTTACTTTTCCAGAGTTATTATCGATATAAAGAATTTAGCATTTTCCTGTTTAATACTCGTACTATACAAGTATGTATGTATTTTTCAATAATACTTCCGTTTTCCGTACACGTCTTAAAGATTCGGTAAAATACACGTTTTTAAAAAAAGGAAACATACAATATAGGTATTGTACACATACGTATTTTTCCTGTTTAACACGCTAGTATATATTTATAGTATGGCCGCATGGCGATACATTTTTAGTATATTTAAGTATGGCCGCACAAAATGGTTTTCTTTTTTGGTAATTAAGTAATATCTTAGCCTTTTTTAATTACTTAAATTAGTAATTATGTTTTAATTTTTATTTCTTTAGTGATTAATTAGTATTTAAATATTTTACTGATTTCATAAATTACTTAATAAATAGTAATTAATTATTTTAAATTATTTTATGGACTTTGGTTTTTTATTTTTTTTAAAACAAAATTAGTTTGTTTAGTTTAATATTTGCAATTAAGTAATATCTTAGCCTTATTTAATTATATTAATTATTATTTATTTAATGAATAATTAGTATTTAAGTATTTGAATTAATTTCATAAATTACTTAATAAATACTAATTAATTATATTTACTTATCTTAAATAATTTTGTGGACTTTAAAATTATTTTTAATTTCCTAATATATTTTTAAAAACAGTTTCAATTATTATAAAATTATTTTAGTATTCCAAAAATGGATTTGAACCTCCAAACGCTAAACCCAAGTCTCAAACCCTAACCACAAGACTACTATGAGGCACTTATGACTCGATTTGCAATTAAGTAATATCTTAGCCTTTTTTAATTACTTAAATTAGTAACTTTGTTTTAATTTTTATTTCTTTAGTCAATAATTAGTATTTAAATATTTTACTAATTTCCTTAATGTTGATTTTTTTATCACTGGCACAAAAGTATAAAATAATAAACATATAGTCCCCGTTCAATTGCAAATATGATATGAGCGTTTTAGGCAATCCATTCCAAGCTGAGTTGTTCAACAAGTAGTGTTATATGTTAGGGTGTATTCAATTGAGATTTTTAAAAGATTTTAAAGAAGTTTCAAAGTTCAAGGGTATTTAATCACGATTTTATACAAGTTATAAAATTCTGTATTCAATCCAAACTTTTTAAAGTTCAAATTTGGAGGTATTCAATGGCGACTTCAAACAACTACATCAAAGTTTGGGTGTATTAAAAAACATCATTGACTTTAAAGGAAAAATAAAAAGTGATCAATTGCGATTGATTTTAGACTTATTTTAGGCCATGACAAATCTTTGTTCCCCTCCCCCTCCCCCTCCCCAGAGATTTTGATAGATATAATATTTTTAATTCTCAAGATATGATTTCACCACTTCTATTATCACCATATTGTCATGGCTATCGCCACCACCACCTCCACCGTTGTCGCCACTACTTAACATGATCAATACCACCACTCTCCCCACGACCATTGATGCTTCTACCATTTCTACCACCAATATCACAAACATGATGGCCCATCACTATTTTGAATTTATAGAAGTTTATAAAAATCTATCAAACTCTATGATAAGATTCTAACTAATATCATCCAATGTTTTAAAACGTGAAGGCACAGAGCTGGCAGTTTATCAAGAGCCTTACGCCTTGCCGCGTTGAGGCATACGCCTTTTATGCTTAGAAATTTCTTATCGGGGTACTAAGTGAGTTGAATTTTTGAAGTTGAGGCTCGACTCAATGATTGTGTTGGAGTATGAGCACAATTTAATGAGTTGTCCAGATTTGCTCATGAGTTGTTTCCCAATGAGGAAGAGAGGTGCAAACGGTTCAAAGGGGGCACTATGGAAAAAGATTCAGACCATTGTGATTGCTGGTTATTATCCTTCTGTGAGAGCTTTGGTCCAAGCAGTCAATCTAGTGGCGATGACTCTTAGTTCACCTAGTGCGGCTAGACGTCCACCACAGAGAAACAGTTGTAGTTTTGGTTCTTTAGCCAATGGTTGGTCATGGGATTCAGATTAGATACTGTAAGTGGGAAATCTGAACCCAAGCCAACCTGGAGTCAGAAATCAGTTGATAGTACACCTCGAGATTCATCACAGTTGAGTGGACGTCGAGATATGCAAATTGGGTCTATTCAGCAATTTGGCCCATGTTGTTACCATTGTGGCATATTGGATACTTTAAGAGGGATTGCCTCAACCTTTACCTAGGCGGTACCGCAACACAAAGAGAAGTAGCCCATTAGGGGCAAAGTGTTGGAGGTCAAACTCAGGGACAAAGAGGTACCACAGTTGCTGGTTCTTCATCCAATAGTGGGGTTTAGTCTGTTGTTTGATACATAGGCAGCAGGTTGTAGAGAAGTCAGCCAGGACGCTCAGAAACATAGGCTCGTGTGTTTTCCATGACTCAGCAGGACGCACATACCACACTAAACGTCATCATGGGTATGTTACTTGTTTTTGGTCACAATGCACGTATTCTAATAAATTTCGGAGCCATACATTCATTTTGTAGCATGTAGTTTTATGCCTTATGCAAGTGTCAGACCAGTACCTATTAGCGGAGGACTTGGTATTTCCTTACCTACTAAGGATGTTCCTATTGCAAACATGGTGTTTATGGGAAGTTATGTCCAAGTGGGTGAAGTAGTGTTAGAAGTGGATCTGATTCTTTTGGATATCGTCGACATTAATGTTATTATGGGAATGGATTAGTTAACAAGACACCATGCTTCAATGGATAGCATTCCACAACCTCCACTAACTTAGAAATAAAGAAGGCACTCCACAGGTGTAGAGGTAAAAAAGGAAATCTAACCCAGATAACCAAATTAGTTAAGATAGCATTTGCAGGAGAAAAAGTAGGATTCCATCTCCTTAGTACAAAAATCACACCCTTCACATATCAAGGGCGATGGTATGTGAATGGTAGATTGCTTTCGGAAATAGGTCATATTATGAAGTCCCGGGCAACCCGAGGTAACTTTTTGTAGATAGTGTAAGGTTGTCCCTTTGTGTTTGATTTTGTCCTTAACAATAAAACGACTACTTAAGATGGGGTGTGCGAGCTACTTAGCCCATGTGATTGACACTCGAGATAAGACCTTGAAGTTGGAGGATATTCCGGTAGTACATGAGTTTCCGGATGTATTTTCGGATGATCTTCCTAGATTACCCCTACATCGAGAGATTGAGTTCACTATCGAACTTTTTCCTAGATTACCAATCCAATATCTCAAGCACTGTATAGGATAGCACCAGCAGAACTGAGAGAGCAGAAGATTCAACTACAATAGTTAGTGGATCATGGATTCATTCGACTTGGCATTTCACCTTGCGGTACACCAATTTTGTTTGTGAAGAAGAAAGATGGTACTATGAGGTTGTATATCGATTATGGGCAACTAAACAAAGTAACGGTCTGTAATCGGTATTCATTGCCTCGTATTGATGACTTAAAATTTTTTTTTTTTTGCAAAGTTGTCAGTGTATAACAAAACTAAAACGAAACTGAAATACAAATATATATATAAGAATTTATTGAATGCTTGAATTAATAGACTTTAATTGTTCCGTTAAAAGAAAATTCTGATCCTACAAGAACAAAATAGGCCATAAGTTACATCATAAAACAACTCAGTCCATTTTTAATAAGCTCTTAACATTTGACATTAGAAATTACGAAAATTCCCCATGACCAAATGCACGTCCAAACCAGGACTTCCTAGTTTAGTGTTTCTTTCAAGATAAATTATGTTGTTTAAGGTATTTGTACTTCTTTTTGGTTAATAAAAATGGGTGTCATGTACAAAATCAACATGAAGCCCAACAACATACCTATATAGTCGACAATAAACATATTTTTCTTATAACAGCAAATATAGTCAACATTGTTGGTCACTAAAAAAATGCATGGGCTCTCAAAATTCTTGAATGAACCAAAAAAAGATAGAAAAAAGGCTAGTACATATTCTTGTTGAATTATAACCACAATTAAGAAAAATATGTTTGTATATATATTTCTTCTTTTTTTCTTACTAACTTTGCATTGGTTGCAAAATAGCATGCACATGTAGAACCCTTTTCTATTGTAGGATATAAAACCACCAGGAGAAAGGAACCAAAAAGTGATAGGCATGATACTTAAGTGAGGTTTCATCTATTCTAACAAATTTACCCATAACCTCTACTAACTTATAAATAAAGACATTCCACATGTGTAGAGGTAAAAATGGCAATCTCACCCAGATAATCAGATTAGTTATGAAGTCCCAGGCAACCCGAGGTAACTTTTTGTGGAGAGCGCAAGGTTGTCCCTTTGTGTTTGATTTCAACCTTGATAGCAAAACAACTATTTAAGAAGGTTGTGCGGGCTACTTAGCCTATGTGATTGACATTCGGGATAAGACCTTGAAGTTAGAGGATATCCCGGTAGTATAAGAGTTTTCGGATGTATTTCTGGATGATCTTCCTAGATTACCCCCACATCGAGAGACTGAGTTCACTATTGAACTTTTTTCTAGATTACTAATCCTATATCTCAAGCACCGTATAGGATGACACCAACATAATTGAGAGAGTTGAAGACTCAATTGCAAGAGTTAGTGGATCATGGATTCATTTGACCCAGTGTTTCACCTTGGGATGCACCAGTTTTGTTTGTGAAGAAGAAAGATGGTACTATGAGGTTATGTATTGATTACATGCAACTAAACAAGGTAATGATGCGTAATCGGTATCCATTGCCTTATTTTGATGACTTGTTTGACAAGTTGAAGGTTGCCAAATATTTCTCAAAGATTGATTTGAGATTAGGATATCACCAGTTAAGGATGAGGGAAGATGATTTTCACAAGATGGCAGTTAGGACCCGTTATGGACACTATGAGTTCTTGGTGATGCCTTTCAAATTAACTAATGCCCCAGCAGCGTTTATGGATCTCATGAATAGAGTGTTCCGATCTTACATGGATCACTTTGTGATTGTATTCAAAGATGACATCTTAGTGTACTCACGAAGTATGGAAGCGCACACAAAACATTCGAGGATTGTGTTGAAAACCTTGAGGAAGAAGCGATTGTATGCCAAGTTTAGTATATGCCAGTTCTAGGATCGAGTGAGATTCCTTGGACATGTAGTTAGGGTATAATGAATTTATGTTGATCCTCATAAAGTAGATGCAATGGTGAATTGGGTAAAACCTACGAGTGTGACTGAAGTGAGGAGTTTCCTTGGATTGGCAGGTTATTATCGACTTTTTGTAAAGGGTTTCTCTACAATAGCAGCACCTTTCACTCGAAGGGTCAAGTTTGTTTGGACGGAAGAGTGTGAGCAAAGTTTTCAGGAACTCAAGAAGCAGCTGACCACTGCACTAGTTTTAGCTCTTCCTAATGATCATGAGAACTTTGTAATTTACAGTGATGCATCTCTGCAAAGCTTGGGATGTGTGTTGATGCAACATGGTATGGTGATCACTAATGCCTCTAGGAAACTCAAGAGGCATGAGTTGAATTACCCCACACATGACTTGGAACTTGTTGCTATTGTGTTCGCTATTAAGATTTAGTGATACTATCTGTATGGAGAGATGTGTCAAATCTTCACCGATCATAAAAGCCTCAAGTACTTCTTCACTAAAAAGGAATTGAATATGAGACAAATGAGATGGCTAGAACTAATAAAAGATTATGATTGTACGATTGAGTATCATCGTGGCAAGGCTAATGTCATGGCTAATGCGTTTAGTAGGAAGTTAGTTGGAACATTGGCTCATCTTCGAGTGGCTTACCTTCCACTGTTGGTGGAGATGAGGAAGACTAGAGTTAACTTGAGGATGGGTCAACAAAGAGGGTTACTTGCTAGTTTCCATGTTAGACCCATACTCATTGATCGGTTGATTGAAGCTTAATTGCAGGATCCGATACTTTGCATGTTATGATTGAAAGTGTTGAATGATACGAGGACATATTATGCGATCAGGGACGATGGAGCCTTGGTGATGGGTACTCGGTTGTGTGTGCCCAATGATGCATTGTTAAAAAGGGAAATTCTGGAAGAAGCTCACTGCTCAACCTATGCTATGCATCTAGGTAGCACCAAGATGTATGATACACTTATAAAGCATTATTGGTGGCCTTATATGAAGAGGGAGATTGCCGAGTATGTAAGCAAATGCCTGGTTTGTCAACAAGTAAAGGCGGAGTGACAGAAACCTTCTTGACGTATGCAACCACTACCAATTTCGAAATGGAAGTGGGAGCATATTACTATGGATTTTGTGTTTAAGCTTCCTTATACTAAACAGAGACATGATGGGATTTGGGTGGTGGTTGACTGACTCACCAAATCAGCTCACTTCTTGCCAATTAAGGAAACCTATTCCTTGGATAAGCTAATCAAACTCTTTGTTGATGAAATAGTGAGGTTGCATGGTGCGCTAGTATCCATTGTGTTAGATATGGATGCTAGGTTCACATCAAGATTTTGGAAGAGTTTGCAAGAAGCCTTGGGGAGTAAATTGCGGTTTAGTACAACATTTCACCCTCAAATGGATGGACAATCGGAAAGGACAATTCATAACTTAAAGGACATGTTGATGGCTTACGTAATGTAATTTAAAGAAGATTGAGATACTCACCTAACCTTAATGGAGTTCGCCTACAACAACAGTTACCATTCAAGTATTGAGATGGCTCCTTATGAAGCATTGTATGGGAGACAATGTAGAACTCCTTTGTGTTGGAATGAAGTTAGTGACAGGAGATTGGAAGGGCCAGAATATATTCAGATGACAACAGACAAAATAAAGGTGATTAAGGAAAAGCTTAAAACAACACAGAGTATGCAAAAGAGTTATGAGGACAACCGATTGAAGGATTTGGAATTTTCAGTTGACAATTGGGTGTTTTTGAAGTTGTCACCTTGGATTCATATCGTTATGAGATCATGGAGCGAATCGGACCCGTTGCATATAGACTTGCTTTGCGCATGGAATTGTCGTTCCGAGCACAACGGTATGCTTGAATTTGCAAGATTCCATTATTTTACCAACGAACGTGTACTTCGCGTCGTGTGTGTTGTTGGGTTCGTTGTGATGGGACAGTGGGATCGGTCCCGTTTTGAGAAGTGTTGTTCCCCGTACAATTAGAAACATGTATGAACTTTCAAATCGGAGATCGGAGGTCGTGAACCCCATAGGCCCGGTTGCCCTAGGGTTAGATCTCTTTGACTCAATTGACCTTAGGAACGTTGTCCTTAGGGTCATGCACAAGGTCTTAAATATCGGAGGTATCGGAAATATCGGAAGTCAAAAAACACGGAAATATCGCAGGAAATATCGGGATATTATCGGTATCGAAAAAAATTGAATAAAAACCACGGAAATTGTAAGAAAAACTTGGAAATTTTTATTGAAACTTTGCAGGATGTTTATTTAGTCAATTATCTATTAGTTTATCACAAAAAATTGGAAGGAAATGCATTGCATGATGGATTTAACTTATTTAAGTTGATTATATAGCGAGCTGGCAAACACCGTAAGTGTAGAAAATATGTAGTAATTAATGAAAGAAGATTAAACACACCATAATCATTTATCTATAATGAATTACTACAATATTTTACACTTTATACATTGCATGGTAAGATACATGAGTGACTTATTACCACATAGAGTTTCTATGAGGTTCAAAATTTTCACTATCTTTATCATCTCTATGTGTAGAGTAAGTATATTTTGAAGAGTAGTCATCAAATGATAAATCCCCAAAATAGTTTTGCATGTAATTGTTAACATGCCACCCATATGGATCCGAGATTGGTTGACATTGTCCATAAGCAAAATCATTTGAAGATTGAGTCTCGGATTCTTTCCATGAGTCGCTTGATTCCATCCCAACAAGAATGGGATATGAAGGGTAGGGAAATGGTTGGTTATGAGTATAACCATAGTTACTACTCATCTCATGTGAAAATTTGTTTCTTGCAAAATGAATTCAAAACAAACCATGTATATATATAAATATTTTAGTATTTTCACAAAAACATAAGTGATATGGTGGTTAAGGTGTTGAAGGAGTAAAATGGTTTTCACAAATACCATGTATATAAATATTTTTGGGTTTCGTATCGGGATATTATCAGGATATTATCGGGATATTATCGATAATATCTCGATATATTGCCGAAATCATTTATAAAAATGTTGAAAATATCGTCCCGATATTATCAGGATAATATCGGGATAATATCGGGATAATATCGATATATTGACGATAACACTATGGTTAGTTGTTAAAATATCGGACCCCCAAAAATCAGATATTATCGGGATAATATCGGGGATATTATCGATATTTAATACCTTGGTCATGCATACCTTGAGACCCGAGAACTAGGATTTCGTTTTAAAATTCAGTTTCAGAATTGCTCGGTAATCTTATCTTTGTGTTCTTTCAAATAGGTACTCAGGCTACACATACCCCACAGGAAGGACCCTCTCAGAGTTAAGCAGCGTTGGACTTTTTATGAGTGGACTTTGTTTTCAAATGAGCATGATCTTTTAAATGACAACATGCATGCATAACTGTGATTTGATGGGATTTGGATTAATTTAATATGTTGGATTTATGAAAATTTGTGATTTCCTTACTATGGTTTGATTTATGGTTTTTATAAAGGAAAATCGGGTTTTACTTTATATAAGGATATGGAAATGGATTTTGGGATATTGGAAGATATGACTTTGCACCACTATATGTACCTTCCTTGGTTTGATATGGAAACTTGGATACTTGGGACACACGAAAGGCTCTTCTGGGGGTGTGTCCGCAAGACACACGGAAGGCTCCCAGGGAGGTGTGTCAGACCCAGTCACCCTTGGATGGGTGGACTGTAGAGCCCTTAGCGAGGCGGTCTGCGTGCGTATGACGGAGATTTCAGCAGCACGTTTATTGAGGATTCTGCAGTATGTGTCTGGGGAGCAAAGTCCTCGTGTTGGATTGTTCAGCCCTAGCCACATGTGTATTAAGGATTCTACCATGTGGTTTAGTTGTAATGGTCCCCGTGTTGGATTGTTCATTCTCGGTAGATGTTTTGGTGTGGTGCATATGCATATGTATATTCTTATATATATTTTGAAAGGAAAGTATACCAAGTTTTGGGTTTGTTGGGCATGTGCATTGAGGGCACTCTGCATAGGTATGATGATTTTTATGTGGTTTCATATTTGGGATGGATATCTTGATCACTGGATTTATACTATGTTTTGCAAGCATGTGCCATGGGAAGGGTATGTTTGTGGGAGAGTATTTGATTATGAAATTTCCTTATTATATGATATAACATGGATTTCGGATTTACAACATATCTCAAGTATCGGAATATACTTATATAAAAGATTTCAATTGCATAGTTGTTATTATTAAACGAAAGGGGTTAGTATGATCATTATAGCTTATGTTTAAAACTTTGTTTTGTCCACTCACACTTTTCTTTTTTGCACCCTCCAGACTGTAGCTCGACAAGATCCATGAATCCACATAGAGCTTTTCTTCCAACGCACTCCGTTTCCTTTCTTAGGACTTCTTGTTTGTAGTTCGTGGAACTACCTTCTGTTGTAATTAACTCTACTTACTTAGTATGCTATGGTATTGCCCATGTTAGGGTTGGATTACTGGCATGAGACCTTTTGAACTATGTAAACTTGTGTTCTTTAACATGTTATTGCTGGAAGTTTGGGATTTCTTTATTACTTGCTTTACATGTGGATTTTCTTTTTGGGAATTAATCCTTTTACAGGGGAGACTCTGCAGAATGTTCAGTAGAAGTCTTTGCTTTTCTTGGGAAAGAAGGGCAGTCTAGTAAAATAGGCTCAGCGTCGGCCAGATATCGGACGGACACAGGGTCCAGCTCGAGTTCCGAGGGTGAATCCGGGACGAGTCTTGCCAGATGGTCTCTTGGGTGGTCAACCTATTTATTCTCATATGGAATAAAATTTGAAGCTTACAAATAGTAAGGTGCCATTCTCAATTACCCCTCAAGCTTTCGCAGGCTGGTAGATAGGCTAATTTATCTTACTATTACCAAACATGACATCACTTATGCAGTGAATATTGTAAGTCAGTTTATACATCAACTAAGGAAGCCAACTTGGATGCTGCATTTTGAGTGCTCCTTTTATTTGAAGACTAGTCCATGACAAGGTCTGCTTCTTTCTTCTAAGAGCGAGTTCACGTGCCAATATAGGGGTGAGTTCACATAGTAATATCACATTATTATTTAACGGAAAACATGACTGTGAGATTGACAAATGTATTGAAGTGATACGAAAATAAACTTTATGCATAGGACTCAGGCGAAAAAAACTTACGCATTCAGTAAACTTGAGAATAGTAAAGTGAAAATTACCTAAAAAACAAAACAAAATATCGCAGGTTGAATTTGTACTATTGAATTTCATACGGTAGCAGATCGAAGATTCCTAACAGCAGACCACCTTAAAAAAAACACACCCGTACACTTCCTTTTCGTAATTTAATTGCTGCTGCTTTCTTTCTTCTTCGCCACACCGACTTACAACGCCAGAGAGAGGAGAGTGTGTGTGTTTTGGAGAGATGGGGCTTGAAATTGTGGAACCAAACGCGTGCATTAGAGGTTGCTGGAGCAGCAATTCCATTCCTCTCCATCTTCCACCTTCTTCTTACACTCTCCTCAAACCAATTGCCCGTGGTAACTCACACTCCTTTTCCTCTTTCCAGTTCAGGCTCTAGCTAAGGTTCTGTTTGGCTAATGCCTAATAACTAATGCCTATCGCCACTTGCCTTTTCTTTTCGATATTTCTAATTAATTGATTAATTGGTTATTTTCCGGTATGCTTTTTGGTGCTGATTGTGTGTGTAGGGGCTGAGAGTGTTGTATGTGAAGCAATTTTGGATGGAAAGAAAGTTGCTGTGAAGAAACCCATCTTGTCTACTTCTGAGGATGTTGATAAGTTCCACAAGGAGTTGCAATTGCTATGGTATGTTTATGGTTTATGTATAATTCACAGTACATGCTTCAACGCTGTGAGGATATAGTTCTGTATATGTATGTACGCATATGTATCTATTTATGTGTGCATATGAATCTATTTATGTGTACATATGATTTCGAGTATATATGAACATTGAAGTAAGCTTGATCATCCGGGAATAGCAAAACTGGTTGCCGCACATGCAAAGCCACCCAATTACATGTATTTCTTCGAATTCTTTGAGCCTCCGAACTTATCTGAGAAATTACACATGGAAGAATGGAGTCCGAATATCAATCAGGTGCTTGTGGTTGCTGTCCAATTAGGTATTGCTTCTGTGATTTTCTCCGAGTGTTTTTATGAGTTCAGATCATCTTAGTATTCAGCCCTACCGTTAACAGAGGAAATGTGTGAACTAATTTTGTAGGAAGGGCATGTTATAATTGTGATTTCAATTTTATGATTTAATGGGTTCTGTCATTTTACCCTCTTTACTGAACCACCTGGGTATCAAGTATCACAATAAATACACACACGCACACGCACACACAAGTGTGTATATGTATACATACATATTTATATATATATACACACACATACAGATTTATACATATAAACATACATACACGTACATATGTTAAGCCTCGGAGAGGTCTATGGATTCTAGCCTCACCACAAAGGGTGTCTGCAAATATTTCTTAAAATAACTCTGGGTGTGCATGCATGTGTATGTGTGTGTCTGCAGGGGTTGAGCTAGGATTTTTAGTTCAGGGGCCATAGAAATTAAGAATGGGGGATAACCGCAAGATGGTCTATAGGATAAATTGATGATGGTTCGGCAAGATGTTGTACTGTAACATCATGAATTGATCGAACTTGTGTTGATGAGTTTGCAATTACAGCTTATTGCCGGAAACAGGCATTTTATGTTTACTACTATTTTCATTTCAAGGTTTCTAAAATTATTCAGTTGTATAATTTTACATTGTTTTCCTTCTCCAGCAAAGGCTTTGCAATATCTGCATCACCTCGGGATTGTACATAGAGATGTGAAACCGGCAAATATTCTTGTAAATGCCTTCTTTAAGTATCTTATTCTGTAGCAAACAGAAATCCTCTTTTGACTAGTTTTGGACGAATTTAACTAATATTATACCTTTACGATGCAGCTGGACAAAGATCTTTATCCACACTTAGCAGACTTTGGTTTGGCTGAGTACAAGAAAGATCTTAAAGGAGTTTCTATTGGGAATTGGAGGTCATCTGGAAAACCTACTGGTGGTTTCCACAAAAAAAACATGGTTGGCACACTCATTTACATGGCACCTGAAATACTAAAGAAGGAAATACATACAGAAAAATCAGATGTCTACAGCTTTGGTATATCAATTAAGTAAGGATTTAAGATTTGATTATGCTAAAAACTAGCAAATTTTATTCTGCTTAGATCTATGCCTACAAGACAAATGTAACTGAAGTTGTGTTCTTTCAAGTGACGCTGTTTGCTGTTTGTTATGGATTTTTGAATTGAGCCCTAGAACCTTTAGGACCTTTCAGGGAACCTAAATATTCTTAATGGACAAAGTTTCTATATGGTATTTGTACCTACCCTTAGCACCTTTAACTTGTGGGGAGATGCTAATCAGACTTTTGACTTTGCTGATAAAGTATGTTGATGCCAAAGTTTGGATCAACATCGAAATAAGAAAAATAAGATCATGCAATCCTAGAACCAGGGTAGCTGTGGTATTAATTAGTTTAAATCACTTTCAATACATATCCCAATTAAACCCAAGTCACTCTCTTACTTACTGTGAATAAAATGAGTATAATTGAGACATCTCAATAGAGGTAAAATTGATGTCATAATGTTGAATGGTCTTTGCTGGATTCTCGAGTTGAAGAGCTGTCTATATATTGGAGAGGGAGTGTCCTTTTCGCAGAAGTAGGATTCCTTGAGAGAGTAATTTGGGGATGAATTTCTGTCCTTTTTTGTCCAATATTGGAGGGATTTACCCTTTAGATATGGATTCTAAAGTCAACTATTCAATGAAAACTAATCGCCCCAACACTTCCTCTCAAATTGGTGCAAAGATATCTCTAGTTCCAACTTGTTCAGTGTAGAATAGAAAAACATTATTAGACACCACCTTAGTTAAGATATCTGTTAGACTGTGAGCTGATGCTCGGTTTTCACGAATGAGTGCAAATAATCTCTTATGTCAATTTTTCCCTTATAAAGTGTCTCCACCTCAACATGCTTAGTATTTTTATTTTTAACCGGATTGTGTTCAATGTTAATTTGTTGTCGCAGAAGAGTTCCATTGGTTTCTCAAGAAAGATTCGCTCATCAAGCCCCTCTGCTGTCACAGATTCTTGAGCCATGGCTCTAAATTCTGTCTCTGTACTGACCAGTTCTTGCTACGCTATGTAACTATGTTTCCTCCTACAGAATTACAATTTCCAGAACTCGACCTTCGATCTATAATAGAACCTGTTTCCATATGTATCTCGTTCAACATCTAGGTGACAATAGTTAGTAGAAAGTAATAACCGTTTACCTGGAGCATACTTAGGATCCGATATACAACTACCCCTTTGAGTCTCACTCGGTGCATGCATGTCTGGACGTGTGCATGCGAAACAAATACATAGACTTCGTTTGAATAATTATGGTAAATATATATAAATCCACAGTCAAGGATCATTCTTGCAAGATACTATAATATAGTACTGCAAAATTAGAATTATAGATGTAGTTGAATCATAGTGAATAGTAACATTGTGATATTACTATTTATACTGGTAATTCATTATTAATCCTACTATTGTATATAAAAATATGCAGTTTGCAGTTTTTGTGCTCTTTTCCCCATGAATTTGTGATTTGACTATGATCCTCTTGCAGTGAGCTTCTTACTGGTGTTGTTCCATATACTGATCTTCGTGCGGAAGCCCAGGTTAGCCTTTCTCAATTGTATTTGGCTTACTTGTGTTATGATTTACGATGCTGATTTATTGTTTGATTGATGTGTCATATGATTCTTGTTTCTAATACACATGTTTACATTTTTAGGTATAAAAAGAGGGACTTGTATTGAAAACTCCGGTTTATTTTTTGGCTTTCATTATGGTTAAATGCAGAAATAATAATATTGTAGAAATTAAATATCGGTAAGAAATAGCGGCCATCCAGATTCAGAAAGGTTGAAATATTTTTCTTGTCGACTAGGTGCCGCAAGGCGCATTATATGTTCCAGTTGAAAAGTTGCAATCTAGAATTTAGTAGAATTTAAAGGAATTTGGTGGAGGTAGAAAGTCTAGGTGTATTGAGTTAAGATTTTTACAAACGACATTTGAGCATAATAACTGTTAATCATTTGTACTAGTATTTGGAATTTAAGTTACTGGATAGTTGAAATTCCATTTAACCATAGTGAGAAGCATTTAAGGACTTCTATTTTCTATTATTTTATTAATGAACTAGTTCAAGTATCTGATATAGAAAACATGCAGTATTTCTATAGAAAAAAATGTTAATAACAGACCTATGTCTAATTAGCTATTTATTTATTTAAATACCTTTAAGCCATTTGGTCCTGGTGCCTTTATGTTCTATATATTGACTTCAACATGGAAGAGTATTGCTAACTGCCTAACAATCCATTGCTATGCCTGAAAATTTCTTCCTATCCATTGGTCAAGCCTTTGCTTCTATCCTTTAACATATTTTTGTCTGACAGTCATCCTTTATATTTAGTAAAATTCCTTACCATCTATCGATGGATTCATGTATATGTTCTGACAATACTATTTTCTTGGGTTTCAGAGTGGCATCTTTTGATGGAATTGTGTTTGTTATACAACATAAATTTTGTAGCTCAATATGAATAGGTTTTTTATTTTAGATTTGACTATTCAAATTTGTCACTGTTTAAGATCATGGTAGCTGACTGATGCATAATATTTATGTTGCTGGCAGGCACACACTGTACTGGAGATGAACTACACTGAGCAGCAACTAACAGCAGCTGTGGTGTCCGATGGATTGCGACCTGTTCTTGCTGGTCCCGAATCTGGTGCACCATCTACTTTGTTGTCACTGATAGAGAGGTGTTGGGATGCAAATTCTCAAAACAGACCTTTCGATGACATAGTTGCAGAACTTGGTACAATTTTGGAACAGAGAGAAAATATAAAAGAATCGGATATTTTCTTTCCCAAATCTTCTAATTCTCTTGGTGATCAGCCGGTAGATGTTGCTAGCAGCCTTCAAGCTTACCAAGAGGGTATTAACTGGTTTACTCAGGGAGAAAATTTCATCACAAGAACTTGTCTACCTAAACCTGGTACAGCAATCTGGCTTGCATCAAATGATCCTTTGGCATATAATCCAATACTTTCTTGGGGATCCTTTGGCACATGCGGGAGACGGGAGACCATGGAGGACACTCATTTCCTTTTGCCTCAAATGTTTCATCAAGGGGACATACATGCTTTTGGTATCTTTGATGGTCATAGTGGTGATTTTCGGGGATATATCTAATCCTAATTGTGTATTTAGGATTTCTACTGGTGTCACGGTTGATTCAGTCCTTCTACTAATTCTTAATGCATCCAAATTCCAATGCTATGCTACAAGGATTTACCAAATGCAGGTGCAGCAGCTGCCGAATTTTCAGCTCGAGCGTTTCCAGGATTCTTGCAAGCTTTAAGTTCAACTAGCAGGTTTCTTCCGTTTCCATTTTGTTTTCAACATTATACATATATATATGTGTGTGTGTGTTATTTGACCATAATTGATTTTATCCTTTAATGCAGTCCAAGTGGTGCATAATTCGAAGCATTCATTAAGACAGATATTGCATTTAGAGCTGAGCTGGATTTTTCTCGTAAATCCAAAAGAGTTATCCAGAAGGACTGGCATCCCGGTTGCACTGCAGCAGCTGCTCTTATTGTTGGAAACAAGCTTTTTGTGGCTAATGCTGGTGATTGTAGGACCATATTGTGTCGGGCTGGCCATCCCTTTGTTCTAAGCAAGGTGACCGGTGATAGAATTCATACTGAGAAGGAAAAGAGTCTATATTTCTATTAATATTGATGATAGGTTACAGTCAATGTATCAGTCAATTAAGACTGCCGTTTTCCCTTCTATCTACAATGGAGGTAAAAGGTGTATATATATACACAAGAGACTATACAGGAAACCCTAGGACAAGGACCCCTGATGATGACTCAGCGGATAAGAACAAGGTGTATATATATACACAAGAGACTATACAGGAAACCCTAGGACAAGGACCCCTGATGATGACTCAGCGGATAAGAACAAGGAATATGCTTGTCCTTGTGTTGAATATGCCTTTGTGACCGTTGGAGCATAGCATGTGTCATAGCATTGGTGTCCATTTTCTGGTTTTTGCTGGGTGTGATGATCATTTTGATCAACCATAGAGTTATGGCTAATAACCGGAACTTCTTACATTCCTGTTTGGTTGTTCTGGTTTAGTTCAAGGTGTTATTTTTCTCAGTATAATGGATGAAATATTAGGATCATGTTGCAAGCCGTCTTGAGGAGAGGGAGCGGGTTATTAGTGCTGGGGAACAAGTTAGATAGCAAGTAGATAATTGGCGGGTGGGTCTTGCTGCTCTTCAGGTTTGTCCCTTTTGATATCATGATAGTTTTGTAATGTTGTCTTCCAAAAATGTATTCTTTTTGTTTGCTGAGGAAATGGAATGTATGCTGCAATTTACTTGAGCAGGTTAGTATTTTTCAAATGGAAGGCTCGCACGCAAATCTTTTTTCTGAGTTAATTGGTAGAACTTTTAGAATCAGTTTAGAAAAAAATAGACAATTCATAAAATCTGGCTGAGAGGAAAAGCAAATATAATCATCTTCCATTGTGATGTCAAAGTAATATTTTCTTTGAAGGCACATATGTGCCACTTAGATAGAACTCATATATTATTTTATACATGAACAGCTACCGAAGAGAAATTAATCAGTTCTGTACAATCCTAATTTGGAAATAACTGCAACTTTGTTGAGACTTGTACAGTTTTGCGACACAACTTGTTATCATGTTGGTTTTGCACACGAACCTATTTTTCGAGTTAATTGGTAGAACTTTTATAATGAGTTATAAAAAAATTAGACAATTCATAAAATCTAGCTGAGAGTAAAAGCAAAAATAATCATCTTCCATTGTAATGTTGAAGTAAGGTTTTCTTTGAAGGCACATATGTGCCACTTAGATAGAACTTGTAAATTGTTATTTTATACATAAACAGCTACCAAAGAAATTAATCCATTCTGTACAATTCTAATTTTGAAATAAAATAATTGCAACTTTGTTGAGACTTGTACAGTTTTGCAATACAACTTGTTAGCATGTTGGTTTTGCACATATTTCTTCTAAGAAAATGGAAAATAAAATTTGAAACCAACGTTTTTGGTTGATCTTCTATGACAGGGGAGTTCTTGCTGACTATTTACAAAAGAAAGTTCATTTTTCAGAAGAGGAAAGGTTTTGTGGCAGAGTTAATAAAAAATTAGACTGACAGGTCTTCTATGTTTAAGAAAAATCGTTCATTGAACTCCGATTTATAATTTGGTATGAGATTATGAATGATTTGTTTCTACAAATATATGTGCTAAACTGCTAGCTTTTTTGACCAATGATGTAAGTTGCCTACAACATGGGGTCCGTTGACTATTGATGTGGGTTTTATAAGAATATAAAAGTAGTGCTTGATATGAGTTTTCTCGATCTTCAGCTGTTTGACGACACTGACATCTCATTTTTACATGACGATTTGTATAAGGGTAGATCTTTAGGTTGGTTGTGCCAGTACTGTTAATTCTGCTGTTATTTAGGAAGATGGCTTCTTATAAGTTTTAATCAGCCCACATTATTAGGTTTTACTTTTTGAAGGAACTTGTGAAGAAAATTCTGGTATACTGCATCAAATCAGTTTTTTTCTTTCTCCTCTCTTGGAAAGATATGCTTCAGAAACTCATGACCTGTATTACATGTAAATTCTTAGCCTAATACATCAGTAACATGTATTTGGATTATTCCCTTTGGCACCTGAAGATGGCATCATGGCATTGAACGGGTGATACCTTATTAAAATGCTGTATATGTGCATGTTTTACATTATTTCTTTCAACAGGTCACTCGTTCCATAGAGGATGATGATCTAAAGCCTGCTGTAACCGCAGAACCTGAGATAACTGAAACTATTCTTTCGGCAGAGGATGAGTATTTGGTAAGAAATAAGATTTTGATAAATAGATATTAAGTTTGGTGACAGATATATGAATTGATTTTTTAAAACTAATAGTTAGGTTTTGGAAAGCATATAACATGAATGAGGAAAGAACCTCTTCTGAATATGCTTCTTGCATGTTGAGCTTCAAGTAGATTTTACTTTGTGATCAACATTTGAAGTTTTCTTTCTCTATGATTTAATTATAGGCATACATGCTTCTTGAATATTCCCTTCTACAATTATCACTGTAATCATCTTTCATCCTGTTTACTGCTCAGACACCACAATATATTGCACGTCTTCCTGTCCAGTTATCTATTATTCTATGTTTGTCATGAGGGCTTTTCTGGCATCTTATCAGTGATAATCATTTTTTCACCTTAAATACAGGGTAAGAATAAGACTGTTGTTCATTTATAAGTTAAGTGTGATACCATGATGGAATCTTGGAGGCCATACACATGTAAGCAGTTGTCCATAGATTACTAAATTGCTGATATTGACTGGGAAGTTCTATGTCATAAACTTAGCATATTCTGATAGTGCTGGATGCTGTTTAAAAAATCTCAGAGAGCTCTGTTACGAGTCAAAATGTTCCATGTAGTTAAAAAAATACTGGAAAATTATTTATTTGTATATTATTTATTTTTGACAATGACATTTCATGCTGGTAGGCAACATAACCCATATTGAGTTTTCTGTCTAAAAACAAATAATCTGGTTGCGTAAGATATTCAATCTAAATTATGAAATTTTTTTTTTTTGGGGGTTATTCTTACGTTTTTGAGAAAAAACATTTTTGTTTGTCAGGTAATGGCAAGTGATGGATTGTGGGATGTTGTGAGCAATGCAGAGTTTGTAAGCATAATCAAGGACACTGTGAAAGAGCCTGGAATGTGCTCCAAGAGATTGACGACAGAAGCAACAGAGCGTGGTAGCAAAGACAACATCACAGTCATTGTTGTCTTCCTTCGTCCCGTCTCCACAGCTGAGAGAATTTACTAGGTTGGTTGATAGTTTCCTGCTTCTGAATGCGAATAGTCTGGTTAAAGAATCAAATGTCGGAAGATATGATGAAGCTGGATAATAAAAATTGTAGTTGTACGATACTGACAATGTATATGAAATTTACATCCAAATTAGTGAATGCTTCTTGCATGTAATAGTTTCATAACATTGATTTATACCATGTATTTATTTTCGCCAATTCGGACATTCTGAATGCAGTCCTCCTTTTGCCCGTGGGGCTGAAAAGAATTAAGTGATGGGAAGTCTGGAAACCATTGTAGATGATATACTAGAGTAGAAAATAGAGATGGACAATGAGTTGTATTGAGGTAAGAGCTATACAATGATCTGGTTAAAGGCCCTTTTGTCTTGCCTCAAGTATAAGTCCAGTTAAGGGATAAATTGTTGAATATCATCATTTCAATGTTAAATATGTTGAACTGCAATTTGGAATGAAGTCCAGCAAATGTGGAAAAAATTTCCTCATCAATTGGTGGACAGCCAACGGAGGAAGAGCGATAATGAATGGTACAAGGTATTGAAACGATAATTTAATTACAGTTGGCGAGTGGCAGTTATGCTGTCGCTATATTTGCTTGATTATGTTTATAGAAATATGATTATCTCATCTTTGTTTTGGGCTTCCATTGGCAGTTGCCTTCGTTTGGTGTTCCATTGTTTTGTTTCGGTTGAATGTACGTTGTGAGTTATCTAAAGAAGAAATTGGATGCAAGAAAACAGCTTAAAATGAAAGCTCATCACCCCCACCTTGTTCATGTTATACCTAAAAAGCAATGTCTGATAAAAAAAAATCGGAAACTTATGTTGTAAAGCTAATAAATGGAGCCCACATGTTGGAAGGGAATCTCCATACAGTTTCTGGAGTCTCCTTCTTACCTAATTGTCAGCCAAGGCCTTGCCTATAAAGGATGACTTCCTCCTCATTTGTAAAAGACAGAAGAAAGTCTCTATGATAATATCAGATTCTATTACATATCAATTTCTCTATATTCTCTCCACAATCTCTTTAGTTTTATAACATGTTATCAGCACGAATTTGCTTTAAAAATACCAGCTGAATTCTTTGATGAAACCCAGATCTCTTATCCCTCCTTCCTTCCATCCATCATCTTCTGCAACTGCAACTCTGCAAGTGTGTTGTAAAGTAATCAGAGCTGGAGATGGTCTCTGTTCCTGCCCCACTTATACATATACTAGTGAAGCTTCTTACTTGCCACCAGAAAATCAATAGCCTGAAGAGGTGTCAATATGTTCACAAGCTCCTTGACAGTGCTTAGCCTCAACTGATCTTCCTCCAAAATTCTCACCATGGCTTGGCCATGCTCATCCAGAGCCTCCTCCACTTCTCTGTTCATCTCCCCAAGTTGGCTCAAACCCTTTGCAATCATTGCAATTGGCTGGTCTGCTATGTCCTCTTGCAGAGCTGCCAGCTCCACTGTCAACCTCTCACAACCTCTTCTCGCCAATTTTGCCCATCAAATACCCCACAAACCCAGAACGTAGTCGTAGAGAATGGCGTCGGTTGCTAGAGTAGATCTAGACGGCAACCCAATAAAGCCAATGATATTGGTTGAACCAAGCCTTGGTGCTGCAGTTGCAATAGACTTTGCAGTCAGCCATCAGAAGTTGTCGAAAGGCTGGTTTTGATTTGATGCAAGGCCCTGGAGATCTAGCAAGAGTGGTAATATAATATATCATATAATATATATTATACTTTATATAATATATAACGTATTACTTATAATATATCATTAGGGTTAATTATTGTAGACGTCCTTGAATTATGGCCCCAGTTGCAATTGGATCTGTGAACTAATTTTTGAGGCAATGAAATCCTTTAATTAAACAATTAGTTGCAATTAGGTCCTACCATCAAACTCTGTCAATTTGTCCGTTAAAATGAGGGGTAAAAGCGTCCTTTCGAGTACGAAGAAAACTCATTCCCTCTCTCTCGCTCTTTGTCTCTCCCTCTCTCTCGCAACCCATTCCCCCCTCCTTATCCCACCCCCCTCAAAACCTAGATCCCAACCCAACTTGCAACCCACCCCCCATCTGCTAAGCAGGCCGCTGAAATAAGCTTACCAAAAACAAAGAAGGAACAAAGACATCTGCCTTCTCTTCTAGTGGGAATTAAGCCAAAAGAAAAGGAAATTAAAACTAGCGGTAGGGCTATGAGGGTTAGCAGCACTGTCAGCACAGCATAGGCTCCGCAGTTTTTGTCATTCTTCTTTCTGTTATCGTCGTCTTGTGTTCAAATGTTATGAGTCCATGACGATGGCTTCGGGAAGTGGATGCAGTTGAAGGGCTGGGATGTGGGACTTAAGTGGGAGGTGGGTTGGACTAGCCAATTTCTTCTCCCTCGGAATTCCTTTCCCCGCAATTCCAAGTACCTTCCTCACCTCATTTGCAAGCTCAATCACATAGTCATCTTCATGGTCTGTTCATGTTACAAATTCTTTGATTTAGTCACATATTTAATGAAGAATTAAGAAAAGCTTGTCATGGTCTTCATGCTGAAGGATTTGTGGTAATGTAAGAAAAGATTGCTCACCAATATCAAACATAGCCTTCTCCAATAGAAAGAGATAGTCTCTATTGTTTCCGCAGGGCCCAAATGCAGTGGCGATTTGGGTTTATTGCTCACCAATATAGTGGTGGTTTTATCTTCACAGTTACTTTATTTATAGTATGGTGTATGTTTATTACCCATACAACAGTATTTATTTAAAAGTGTGGCGCGGGTTTATCGTCCACACAACTGCCTTTGCTTTTAAAAGTATGGAGTAGAATTAGTGCCCATACAAGCACATTTACTTTATTATTGTATGGTGCAGAATTAACCCCCATACAGTAAGCAATTTACTTTATCGCACATTTACTTTTTATTTAAAGTATGGTGCGGAATTAACCCCCATACATCATGCAATTTACTTTATCACACATTTACTTTTATTTAAAGTATGGTGCGGGTTTATCGTCCATTCCAGCAATTTATTTATAAGCAATTTATTTCATGGATTAATTGTGCAGTATGATGAGTTTTTACAGTATACAGATCAGGACTAGAAGTTCCTTGATCCTCATCATACAACTACATCAGGACTTGAAGATCCTTGATGATGATAATGATATGAGAGCTGGCAGTCTCTCCGATACTATATTTGTAAACAAGAGAACGGACCTGAAGATCCTTGATCCTTGACATGTAAATAAGAGCCTGGAGTTCCTTAATAATGTAACAGTACCATATTGGTTAATAGTGTCATACACATGAATAGTAATTGTACTGGAAAATGTATTGTATGCATGAATAGACACGTATTCATGACTTGATGAATTTATTTCAGAGCACTTATGTTTGTGTCATAATTTTGCATCTCCATGCCATGTTTTTAGCGTTATTCGGATCATATATGTTTAAGGGCGTGTTTGAGACTAATTATGGATAGACAAAAAAACATTTCTGTGGAGAATTACTTCCAAGAAAAAGAGTCTTAAGCCGTTTGATATTACTTGATAGATAAATTGAAGAAAATGAAGATAAGATGTAACAATTATCTTGTGGATGCTTGGAAGGCAATAAAGGTTATTCAATCAGTCAGGGAAGGAAACTTGTAATTTATTTTTATTTTAATGGAAATTTTGATATAGGTACAAGCTTTTATTGCATGACCCACTGAAGCAATGGAAGGATCTGACGGAAGAACACTAAAGAGAACATGCATAATTATTGATGAAAACAACGGTATCTCAGAACATATCATGGTATAGTTTTGTCATGATATCTTGTAGATGTGCACCACAACATATTATGGAGCCTTGTCCCCAACTTCTTGGCATCTGATATCATTCTTAAGGATTAGAAAAATTAAAACTTATCATCTATGATTTTAAAATAAAATGCATGTAATGGATAAGTCTTCATATATATATATATATATATATATATATATATAGGCCTTAATGCTTCCATCCTTCTCTGTCTCAGAGATGGAAGGTTCACCAATTTTAGTGACAGTACTTTTGGAATCATAGAGTCAAGCTTGTTTAATGGGCCAATCCACTTTGATTGTTATCCAGATTTCACAGAAAGCCTTAGTGATCCCCATATTTTAAAACCTTTAACTTTAAATATTAAAACTGAAGGTTATGAAGCCATACCTGGCACACACAACCTTTAGCTTTAGTCTATAGAATTTATTACAAAGTCACAGGTACTAATATGTCTTAATAAAAGTCCCAAAGACCACACTCTGTTAATTCAAAGTAGTAAAGCAAATGCCAATATCCGAGTTCCTCATGCAATTAAGTGGTCAGATGTCAAATTACCTTTAGATTGGACAATAGCAACTGGGAGTCAGCCTACACCTATTCAACATAATTTGAATAATTTAGACGGTACAGTCGAAATTAATTTTGGAAATCAACAACCTCTTCCAAAGTCCACAGTCAAATTAGACCAACTTCCAACACCCATTCAATCCTTTAAGCACCCAGCTAGACACTCATTTACCGCATCCTCCTCTACTCTAGAAAGCGACCTAGAGTTAGAAAAAACTTTAATAGACTTAAAATTAGAGTCCTTAAGAAAAACTTCCAAAGTCAACCATCCTTGTTATGGTAAAAATTCAGTAAAAGAAGATGAAAAGTCCAATTCCCTAGAGTCACCTACACAAACTAATTTTGAAGCCGAAGCCCTTCCAGTAGATAATCAATTAAGAACCCTTAGTAAAAAATTTGAAATTCATTGGGAAAAATTAGAAAAACATTTACATGCCCCTGAAAATGCTAATAGACGCAACCAGTACCATATGACTTCCCTAGTAAAGAACAAAGAAATCAGATTTTTAACGAATGGAAAATTTACATGAAAGCGTCTGAGTCAAATTTTTTTTTTATCTTGATTATGTAGAAAGCCATTATCTAAATAAAGAGTTAAAAACTTTAACCCAAGAAAAATGGAAAAAAGAAGATAACACTGAAGTCATAGCCAGTCATCCCCCTGCCGAAACAATAATTATTAATCACAAAAATGGCTTTCTGGTTTAGGAAGTGTGACAGGGACTTCTATTGGCCCTTACTGCATACCTGCAAACCTAAAGACCTTCTCTCTCTCTCTCTCTCTCTCTCTCTCTCTCTCTCTCTCTCTCTGCTCATGCCGTAACCGCTCATGCCTAAACAATAATTATTAATCACAAAAATGGCTTTCTGGTTTAGGAAGTGTGACAGGGACTTCTACCGGCCCTTATTGCGTACCTGCAAACCTAGAGACCTTCTCTCTCTTTCATTAGTTAATTTCAAGCTATTGCATTACTTTTATTACATTACTTTCATTAATATTTTTATTTTTATGTTTATGCATACATTCAATTATTAGTTTTTATTTCTCATTCTGTCTATTTTACTTCATCTGGACTCTAGATCCCCTTCTATATATATATATATATATATAGCTTCAGTTGAGAGATCCCTCAAATAAGCTAATTTGAGGGACATCCGTGTAGGGCCTACCATGCATTGTGTTTCAAAGAACCAAACCGTCTAATTTTTACATATTCCCTCAAATATCATCTATGCAAAAAAATCAGTTGAATATGAAACCATTTGATCACTCAATTATATTGTTGTTATTATAGTTTTTTCTTGAAGCACAATGTTCGTCTATTTTATTGGTCCTAATTAGATGCCTTAATGATTTTCAAATTTCTTGATTTTTTGTACGAATGATCTATGATTGAAGACTTGAAAAACAAACTATTTGGATCATTATAAAAGATAGTAGGAAACCCTAAAGGGTGTCCCTCAATAAAAGGGAACATATATATATAAGCAAGGCCAATGAAAATATTAAGATCTCTCTTTTACTGATTTTAGTGTGAGAGCAGGGCTAAGTTGAAAGTAGAACATACCTTGTTTTCTCCACTTAGACGCTTCATAGATACACGTCGGCTCAGCTGCTTATACATATGGAGACTCAGGAGCAAACGCTTTTGATTTTGGACACTGTTCAACTGAATGGCCACTTCAAAGTATAAGCTTCAGAGCAGAAAGATTTAAATTCGGGTAAATCCTTAAGTTTGATAGAAATCAAGTGCGGAAATATCAATTCATCCTCAATACTTTCTCCTCTTTCTGCCTCTTCAACAATTTTCTCCATCACCCTACAATAGTGAACATCTATGTTATTGTTGAGGCCTAAAATGTCAAGAGAAGTCCAAAAATATTTAAAGCC
The DNA here is from genome assembly GCA_034190965.1 of Prunus campanulata. Classification (NCBI taxonomy): domain Eukaryota; kingdom Viridiplantae; phylum Streptophyta; class Magnoliopsida; order Rosales; family Rosaceae; genus Prunus; species Prunus campanulata. Next base: position 2,137,080 of record CM067209.1, read on the forward strand.
CAATATAACATACAATAGTTGCCACATGCTAATCCAAATTGTATTTTGGGAATTAATTTAGTAAATAAATATAGATGTATTTTTATACAAGTTGGAATAGTGTACATGTCTTGCCAAGCAAATATCAAATAAATTCGTGCAAACTAATACATTTTCCTATGCTAAACTGCAAACAAGCTTAAGTGGGCCCAAGCAACATACATGCCTGGGACTTGCTGAGTGGGTTGTGTTGTGGATGGTTACAAGTGTCCATAAGCCCTGTTGAAGGAGCAGACAAACCCTAAACCCTATGCATCTCAGCCTATAACTAGAGGGAGAAGGAACGCATAAAACCACAACAAACCAAGGCAAAGGAAAGCTCATCCTCTACCTGGAAACACCCAAAAACCCAAGCCTTATCCATTCCAAACCCGAAAACAAACCAAAGCAGCAACAAGAGGCAAGCTCATTCTCTAGATGTTGTAACCACCCAAACCCCAAGCCTTACCCTTTGCATCATGCTCATACCCCTTCAAGCCTTAATCATCATCCAAACCCTTACCAAGATCACAGGAATAAGCATCCTCTAGCTACTGGAAGTACCAAACTCAAGCATCAACCTTTCCATGAATTTCCCAAAACACCACCCAATTATTCCACAATACACTGCCATAATCATCAATTTCTCAAACAAATCGTTGTCTCTTTCTAAACTTATGGATTTTTAGCTCCCATGCCACAAGCCTCTCATGCCAAGCCTATACGTAACATTAATGTGTAAGCATTGGAGAAATCCAAACAATCGGAGGCTATTCAGTTCTCTTGCAAGTCACGTACATCATTAACTCATTCCAGACCACTGGAACTCATCAAAACAGTCGCTAGAAGAAGAACAGAGTATTCTCTAGGACTTGCTTCTCCTTTGAGAAGCTTTGGACCTAGCTCTTGCTAACTCAGAAACAGGGACTTGAAGGTTGTATTCATTTCTTCCCAACTATCCAGCCTAGCTAAACCTTCTCAACAAAAAGACCCCCACAGTTATCAAGAAAGATTCAAGTTCGGACAAATCCTTAAGTTTGATAGAAAACGATGCTCATAATAGTTAGACACTACAATGTATGAATAATAACCGATGCTAAATACCTTAAAGACATTGGGAAATATATCATAAGTGAAGTGGTTCTCCTTAAAAGACATCAAAGTCAACGTTATTTTGAAGAAAGTCAACAACTGAAGCTCATTAAGGCATCAGTTGGTTTGAAGAGACCGATGTTGTTTGCTGTAATAGGCATCAATTTTTTCCTGAATCCTATTAGCATTTTTTGGGTAGAGTCCACATAAGTAATTTATACATGAGCAAAACATAAATACAAACAATATAAATTCAGGCTGTTATTTTCACCCATTGTCTAATTTCCCAATCACATAAACCCTTTTTCCCACCCGCTATTTGCTCTCAATTACCCTCACGTACCTTTGCACAGAGAGCAAATCACCCCCAAGATTCGAATTGTAGCATTCTTTCCATACCAACACATTGGCGCCTCTTCATCCATTCGAATCGAATTGTAGCATTCTTTCCACACCAACACATTAGTGCCTCTTCATCCATTCAAGGATTCAAACTGCTTCTTGATCTTCTTCACAACAGGAGTTAGGGCACACTCTGAGAATTTGGGTTAAAGGGGGCAACGACTCCAAAGTTCAAAGGATATTCGCTGGTTTTTTTTCCTTCGAAAATGCCCTTCACATGGACAAATTGGACTGAGAAGTCAACAATCTGTGGTGGGTCCTGCAGTTGCCACATCAACATTTAACATCTAACTGACAGTTGATCTAACAGACTCTGAATTGGTCAAATTTAGAAATGTTGAGTATCAAATTGATGAAATTGCAACCCCAAGATCCATTTCGATACACCACCTAAACATCGATGGACTAAAACGTCGTTAGTCCCAACTGAAATAAATTGACAGACCAAAAGTCAAAAGAAGGTTTTCTTACACTTTCTGGAAGTACTAAACCTGTAGAAGTCAAAAGCGGATTGTTACGCTACAGTAGTATAGGATGGTACTGGATTATATGAACGCGACCAAAATAAGTCCAATATGAAAGCATTCACTAAATATCAGCAGCATCTTCCATATATATTACATCATAAAACAACTGAAAACCGCTGCACTAGACATAAGTTAAAAGAATTGTTACAGCCATTTTATCTAGCCACCACCCTTATATGGGAATCGTAGGCAAGTTTATAGCATCAACCCACGGAACGAGATACGATTCCGAGTGAGGACAACATATTACATGAACGGGATAGGTCACTCTCTAAATGCGAAGTCAGTACTGCTCGGTTATATTCCACAATTGCTTGTAGACACAAGCCTGGTAATGCAACACATTACTTGTCCCAAACTGCCCTTTTACAATTGTTTGTAGATGAGGATATATGCCTGGTCATTCAATACTTTGTCGGTTCCGATTGCAGTGACAGATGCATCATTAAAGCGCAGCCACTGACCATTGGTATAAAGAGCATCAGTTGTATAATGCCCCACTGAGGGCTCTTCCCCGTGATGAGTTATTGTAGCAACAAGTTTGTATTTTCGACCCTACAGAGGGAAAGTGAAGAAAATAAACAAGAAAAAGAGAAATTATATAAAAGGCAAAAGTAATCTTGAAAATCTGGCTCTGACTACCACAAGGTAGTCAAACCGTTAACTTCAAGACTTATAAGTCACAAGAAGACAATAAGGAATTTCTTTATTTTCTTCTTTTTCGGATTTTTTGTACCAACTCTGATCACAAGATGTCAAGAGGTTAAATAATGTATAAACACACTACGACAACAGACAAATCCAAGAAATTATCAATCAAAACCCATCTAGATAAAAGATTTCAAATCTAGGAACTTTCAGCTCATATCATACAGTTTCAAACTATTCATTAGAATGCTCTTAATTTCAAATGACTCACTGAACCTAGTCATTTCAAAATATTATAGTTTTAAATTATATCTAGAGTTTTTATACTTTAATAATAATCTAGTTATATTTTTTTTATTTATGGAAAATTTCATTTTGAGAGTAGTTACGTGCCATTCTCAATTCCTTGTATCTTTCACTCATTAAAGTCTTTGCTGCACTCACATGTAAATCTAATATAACTTGATTTATACATTATATTTTTTTCCCAGTAAAGCAACTGATTGATAGCACACCTGCAATTTCTGAAAACAAATATTATAAGTTGTCTAACAGACAAATACAGCTCAAGGACAAACGTGTAAACCGGAAAGAAACAATAATAAAGAACAAACACATAAACATGGAATTGGTAACAGAAAGGTGTAGGAAAGGCATATCATTATTTCCACATAATTGAAGAAATATGGGTCACTAGATAAAAGTTTAAAAATAATAAATTAGATATAAAAGAGCATCACCTCGGTAGTTGGAGAAACAAGCAATTCATGACCCAACTCCAACTCAAGTGGAAAATGCACGGGCTTATGCAACTTAGTGATTCCTTGGCTTCCATAAACAAAACGCTTCAAGTGCAAGATCATTATCTTTGAAAGTGTCTGTATCTTTATTGATTTTCTAGCACTTACAACACCAGCCTGAAAAGCGATGATATACATAAAAGTCAAACAACAGTTGACATTATTTCTAAGTAAACAAACTATGCTTGGGGTTGATAATAATAAATAAAAAAATCAAACTATTATAAAACCTAGGCTGTGGCACATAAGTATTTCAGATGCACTACCTTTAAATTCAAACAATTTTATTCTGGGTAGAAGTATGCATCAAAAATTAAAAAATAACCATGACCAAGCAATCTGTTCAAATTTGATTATACAGAATACAAGGACAAAAAGGGTGACACATTACAACTACACCCAAAACTAAGCGACAACAATAAGTCACCGAGGGAGAGAGAGAGAGAGAGAGAGAGAGAGAGAGAGAGAGAGAGAGAGAGAGAGAGTATACCTTCCCAGCTGCTGATGTTTGATGCTCATCAAGAGATTCTGGTGCAGAAAACAACTTGAGTGCATCCTCGATAGTATGAACAGCTTCAGGGTAAATAGCAAGGGGGAGCAATAAAAATGGTTCAACAGTAGCAGAATCTTTATTTCCTGCTTAACAAAAACAAAACTAACACATAAAACTCATGATAGAATCACTACTGAGGCCAAAAAAAGCAGAGTGCGCCAAAATAAAAGTAGCTCAACTCTACTAGCAAACTAATCTGCAACTACTAGCAAAATAAATTTCTATAACCATATGCTGACAATTGATCCCAGCAGTTTCTTCGAATGCACTAGCCAACAGAAGTTCTGGTTATTCATCCAAATATATTTATTAACGAGCTAAGGTCAAGTCCCTCGAGTAGATTAAGATTATATTTGTCTACAAATATAATTAAAATTTTCTGATGTGGAATTCCTTTACGCTTAAGTAAATCCTCCAGAATGCCAAATACTGCATCTAACTTACAACAACACAAGAACCATGAATTCTTGCTAAAACTCAAGAATCGTAGATAATTAAATCTTTTTATCAATTCACATGCACACAGGAAAAGGAGCCTAAAGTCCACATGACATTAAGAAGCTGACAATATGAGAATATCATATGTTCAAACTGTATCTAAATTTCAAATTTTCAAAAAATAAAAAGTGAATCAACTGTAAAATTGTCTACCTCTTTGAATTATGAAGAAAAAATGAAGAACCTCACAGCCTCAAAATGCAAGTGTGAACAGCAAGAATTTGGAAGTACAAAGATATATCTAACAAAACTGTTAGAAGTTTTAAAAACTTAAACAGCCATAAGAATAATGCAATCCCCACACCTCTTGCCTCCACAACACTTCTCAATTGTCCTCCAAAAATATCTCTTATTTCTGAAGGAACAAAACTGTTTGTCCTGGTTACTGCAGATGTATTCTTAGGGCCAACCGTCTCCCATTCATCTTCTTCTGCAGAAGATACTAGAGATGATTTGCGCCCATTAATACTCGAGGGCTGTCCTTCAAGCTTAAGTAATTCATCATGCATCTGATCCATAATGAAGCTAAGGAACTCCTGAGCATCTTCTTGTCTGAAAAACAAAAATAGTTTCACTAGGCAACTTAAAATAGAAAGTAGAATATAGACATGCTGACATAGATATTTACACTAGACAGAGAAGAAACTAAACAAGCTGCTTATTTCTAATGCAAATTTAACCCTTTGGTAATTACTCTCGAGGGGTTCTAGGTTTCTTCTTTCCTTGGTCCATGAAAATATTGGTGAACTCAGAATAATACAGAAGATTGTTAACCTATTTGTTACAACATTTTACCAATCACAAGTTAACTTCTAAAATATTTCAGCTAACCCATTATTTCACATTAAATGGGTTGCAACAGGTGTAATAAACCACAAACAGATAAATGAATTGGAAAAAAGTGCAACATGTTTTCAGAAACTAAACAATTTAAGTGGAGACACTGTAACTGCAGGCATTTTAGTCATGAGCTATGTCAGGCAGTGGCACTTTCTCAAGCCATCAGACAAATTGTAAAGCATGAGAATTATCAATCAAGCTTAATAATACTGACGGAAAACCATTACCGATCAATACAAGATTTATGATAATCAAAAAGTAACAAAATTGCACTACATGTCTGACCTTTCTTGTTTATTTGGAAATAGTGAAAAGATATTAATATAAGGAAAGAAAGGAAACAGTGGATAAGGGATTTAAAAGAAAAAAAGTGGCAGGGAAGGACAACTTTTGTGACTACAAATAGATGCATGTGTCTAAATCTTTTTGCAATGATCGTGCCTTACAATTTCAGCCAGCAATACCATCAAGGATTAAATTTGCAATAAGAAGGCTCAACATAGAAATAAAAAATATAAAAAGACAAAAACTAGAACAGAAAATTATTGACCCAGATCAGATACAAACGTTGGCCTGCCTGAGATGCTGGTTGGTACATCTGGAGTAAATTTTTTAAGAACGCCTTCAAACATGGTAGGGCTAAAAGGCCTACCAGTCTCAAGAACACTTGCATCTTTGTTCTTTGAACTTGAACCACTAGGCATGTCAAATTCAGAGACGAACTCTGCAAATGCACCCAATGTTGGATAGCCAACCTAATAAATTCAAGTTCAAATGGACAACATATTAGTTAAGTGATTAGCCAGAAAACGAACAAGCATTAGGCAAGGTAGCTTCCCATTTCCTGAGATCAGCAGTCTATAAATTTTGTTATTTGCAAATAGCAATTCTACTAAAACCACGTAAATGCAAAGTAATTGAACAAACAAAAGAAACCTTAGGCACTTTGCGAGTTCTCAATTCCTGCAGAAGCTGAACAAAAGGAGAACAGGATAGAAGAGCCTGTAGCGTTGCATTGAGAAAGCACAGATTCCCTGGATTGATTAAACCACGAGGCAACAAGACTGTAGAAACTGTAACAGGCCCATTCAAACACTTCTGTAGTTCCCCCTTTACCTTAGAAGCTGATAAATCATCAACACGACCATTCTGCTCTTTGTTCTGCAATTCCAGACTTGAAAATTGATTGGAGAGACCACCTTCGTTATTGGATAAAGGTAATGAAGCTACATCAATATTATCCGTTGTCGCCTCTTTCACACCATTACTATGGGCAGAACCATTTTTATAATTATCAGTACATCCATTCTCTGTAGGAGTACTTAAAGATGCTGGTAAACTATCATTTGCTGCTTTTACAGCCTCCACTTCATTCTGCTTATTAAGTGATCTTAAAGGCTGAACTTCGCCGAGCCCCTTCACAGAATTTTGTGGCCTGCTTGATTCACCATTACATTCACCCGAAGATATTTTAGAAACAAAATTTATAGACCCAAACTGCAATACATTCTTTTCCACAGGCTTTTCAGCCTTCCTAGGTGATTGCTTTTGCAGCAATGACCTGGTCTCGTCTTCAAAGAAAGACCGAAAAACGAATAGCTGCAGACAAGGAATAACAACAAAATTTAGCAGGCCAATTAACATTAATATTTCAAAATCGCATAATAAACCATAAGGCTAGAACGGTGCAAAATATCCTACTAGATGCTGAAACAGTAATGATAACAACAAATCTACTTCTGCATTATTACTCATCAGCTAATTTAGGGCCTAGTGAGGTAAAGCTGGGTTATAATGGAATAGCCATTGCCACCACAATAAATTCCCACACTAAATATCCATCATAAAATGGAACTGAAAACATGCATCACAAACGAACCAATCTACGATGACAAATAGCGAAGTGAGGCACTTCGTCATCCATAAAGCAAAATCAATCAGACCAACAGAAGTTTCATCCAAGCATGACAGTTACAATACCGAAATTTCCAATCTCTCTAATTACTAAACTTCACAAAACCAGTCACAAGTTAGTGAAATTATCCTCCTCAAATGAAAACCATACAAGAAGACAAATTAGTCAATAACAAATACAAAACCCACCTTAGAATCACTCATTTTGCGCACAGAACCGAATTGGAAATCCCATAAACACCTAACGAAAAGCACGAATTTTGCCTGTGAGAGGATTGAGAATGAGGAAGAAGTATGTGAAAAACGTTGGAACCGAAACCAAGAATTAGGGTTTTGTGAGGCCCTGAAAGAGCAGAGGAGAAGAGAAAGACGTCGATTGAAGACATGAAAAGAGAGGGAACTGAGAGATTGTTGAAGGGAGAGCATTTAACGAAGAAACCCTCTCTTTCACCTTCAAGAACCCCCTCAACAAACCCTAACATCGACTGCAGAGAGAGAAAGAGAGAGTGCTGCTTAGGTTTATGGCTCGGTGTGGGAATAGGTTTCTTTTTGAGTGCTGCTAAACGAACCCTAAAATTAACTGAGTACACCCTATGATCTAAGTACACCCTAATATTTTAATTAAAATGCAAAATTAACTAAGTACACCTTATTGAACTACCAAAAATACCCATGGTGCACCCTAATACACTCTATCACACAACATCATAATGCCAATCTTAAATCAAATTTCTCTTTTTACATGAATTCGTGCCCTATTTTTAAATTTTAGGTTTGCACATCTGACTAATAAAACTAAAATCATAAACCAAGAAGCAGCAAAACCCTCTTGAAAGCCCCATCAAAATTGAGTTCTTAAAAATCCACGGGGAATCTGCCCCATTTTAATGTTGCACGAGCTAGCACAACACCCTCAGGAAAGTTGTGCTCCTGGAATTGGTGCAAGACCTGCATAGCACAATTAACCACTTCCAACATCCCACGTCGTCTGCCTGTTCATAAAACAGAATTCCTCTCATTCCAAATTGCCCACAACACCATCGAAACTTGTTCTACAAACTCTTTAGATGAGTCACCAAAGAGTTGCACAAGCCAACATTTAAAATTCAAGTGGGCACTATTTTGTAAACGCCTCCACCATGGACTAGTCTCCCAAAAAGCAGAAATAAAATCACATGAAATGAAGACGTGATGTACAACTCATTTTTAAGACACTGAGCATGCACGGAGTTCGAATCGCCTCCCCACATTTTAAATTAAATTAAAGTAGAATATTGTTTGAATAAAAAAAAAAATTGAGCATATTTAGATCTAAATTTTCTTTTTTCGAAATACAATTATTCATGTCAATGGGGTCTAGCCTAATGAAAAAAGACCTTGACTAGTAGACCGATCTCTTGTTCGAACTAGGGATGGCAAAAATCCCCATGGGGATCGATCCCCGGCCTTAACAGGAGGAGATTTAAGGGGAAATTTGGGGACGGGTATGGGGATCCCCGAATTTTTAAATTCCTGGTCAAAGATGGGTCGGGGATGGTATTGTTATCCCCATCTCCGAACCCAGTCCGACAAGGAATATTTATTTTTTTATTAATAAATATGTATTATAAAACAACAATTAACTCCTTTTCAAATAATTTTAGAAAATTAATGCATTCATCTCAATTAACTATTATGGAGTCGTTCTTGCATATGACATTCATTTCAATTGCATGCCTATCTCTCGATTTTCCAAATAAAAATGTACAGGTTTGCAAGTTGTATGGATATATTAATGACATAGTGTTGATCGACATCTAACCAGCTTTTTTTAAACTATTTTTAATTAGGCTACATTTTATTTGCATAGATACATGTTTCTAATTATTCAACCAACATTAAGAAAATATTTAGTGTTGTATATATGAATTGGTTGTTCAACTCCAAAAAGAAAATGGAGTGTAAGTTGGAAAATTAAGTATAAAGAAAAAGAAAAAAAAGGGGAAAAAAAAGGGGAAGCGCGCTGGAGAAGCAGACTCTTGCTCTTTGGGGACTTTCATCAAACACTTTGCAGGGGTCAATTTTCTCCTCTTCAATGGCAGATTTCAGAGGTTGCAGGGGTCACTTGACCACCCATGCTCCTCTGTAGATCCGTGTACTTGTTACATGACATATGTATCAGTCAAATATGCAAGATATGCCCCTGGAATAGTGTTATCGTCGTATTTAAACTGAATTGACGCATCACATACAGAGGATGAACAAGCTCTGAATGTAAAAGACTTTGATACTGGCTCGTCAGAATTAATCTTCGCCACATGTCCATCATCGCAAGAAGGGGTGGTCAGCCTATCATAACTCATTACACAATCTCTATGACCTGCGCAATTATAATGAGCTTTGTAAGAAAGGGAGTTTAGATGGTTTTGGAGAATTGGAGCATCTCACTATGACTTAGCATCTTACAGAGAAAGCTTACCATCTGCAACCGTGTAAGTGATTGGTTCTGCACAAAGATCTTTCCTTAAAGTCTGAGACTTCAAATTCAAACCAAAAACTTCTTCTTCACGAAGACGACACAGAACGGATGGCCATAGTGAAGACATTTCCTTGCCAAGGGAACTTTCTGAAACTTCAGTAATAGCTTGAACAATCTGTTCCTTAGAATACCCCATGGGCATAAACTATAGAAAAGAGAAAATGAATCACAAAATATTGACTTAGAAAAGAGCAAATAATTATAACATGCACTTCAAAGTGCTATGACCAGGTGCACAAGAAGCAAAACAATGTAACATTTCATGTATTTCTTCACGCTCAATGAAAAAAATTTAAATGAAAGGAAAAGCAAGAGAGATATCAACTGAAGCTTATGGATATCATCTCAAAAATACTTGGTTATGAAGTTGAATAGAAACCGGACATGATATTTCCCCAAAAAGATAAATTTAGAAGAAAACTTCAGGGCTCATTCTGTAACATTTTGCTATTTGTTTTTTTTTTTTATGTTTTTTTTTAAAAAAAAACATTGGGAAGGAGAAGTGAAGAAAAGTGAGAAGAGAGATGACAGATGCGAAAGATGTGAAAGAGAGGGGAGAAATATACAGAATTATGTACACTTCTTCGTTTCGTCATGACCTCTCTCATTTCTCATCTATCTCCTCCTTTCTTCCATGCTTTTCTTCACTATCTCTTTTACAAAACAGATTTTTAAATAAATTTAAAAAAATGCAAATATAAATATGAGAATATAAAATATAAAAACTGGAAACCAGAAACAAAAATTTACAGAACAGGGCCTCAATAATGTGCCTGTTTTATAAAGTTGAGGTTATTGAGCTTGAAATACATCATTGGGCCCTATATGGATGAAGAAGCTTTTGGGATGAACTATTACCTAAAATGATGGGTTTATATGTCAATCAATTTTACTGTTTGAACCTATTGACCCTTGTTTCTGGTAGAGTGACATTTTGCTCAACCCACTCACCAATGTTCTTACAATACCCTTAACCTTAATCCTATCCTTTTATTGTCTTAAGCATTAGGTGGAAACCCCTCAGATGTGGATGAGCAATGTTGGGGCCCCTAGGTTGGTTGGCTCAGGTGAAAACCATATTTCGTTGGCTTCGGATCCGCAGCAACTAAGACCACACACTTTAATTAATATGCTTAATCTTGGAAAGGAGTGTGTTCAGAAACTAATATAAAAATCAACTGATTATTGTTCCCAGTCCACAATTCAAGATAAACATTAAAAGCTAGCTAGGTATGTACCTTGTCAAGGTATTCCCGTGGAATATCAAACGGTTTCTCCTTCCTACTTAGATTAGTGGGCAACAATGTCACCTCTGTGGCTGAGCCCAGATGAGCAAGTCCCTGATGTGAAATACTGTCCACATTCAGAACAGAAAGCCCTTTGGCATTAGCAGATTGTTCTTCAGGCTCAGCCAAATCAGACCTCATGAGACATTCACGTGCAGCTTCCTTACCTTCTTCAGTAAGCATGTACCTACAGTGTTGGCAACATATGAATGGTGCACGTCATTCCAATAAAATAAATCATGAAATTGCAAACCCCTAAACAGCTTCCAAAATAATCAAGACATTTTTTATTCTTCTAGACAAGTAATAATAACTCGATTTCATTTTTTTAGTTTCCCATGTGAAGACCTCTTCCTGAAAATGATATGAATTAGATTCAATTTTCTCATTCCATTCTTATTATTTCAGCTCCCTACAAGGTAAGAACAAGGACGGAGACAGAAATGCAAGGATGCACCGGCTATAGCTCATTCGAAATTTTTGTAAATGCAAATGACATTAGCCGTCTTGCAAACAATGCAAATGTTTCTATTTTTTAAAGGTCCACTACTACAAAAAGGGCAAAAGACGACCAGTAAACAACGACGGTAGATCAAAAAACCGTCGTTGTTTTTTAAAAGACGACGGTAATAGAAACCCGTCGTAGAAATATACTTTAAACACCTAAAAAACGGGTACACATATAGATATTTTTAAACCACGACGCACCAAATTAAAAAAGCGTCGTCTTATTACAAAGGTATTTTTCAGAGTTAAATCTGAACCTAAAAACAACGACTGCATCTATGAAATCACCGCCGTAGAAAGTAAAGACGACGATATAAAAATAAGATGCCGTGTTAATTAATTAATAAACACGACCCAATTTTCTTAGTCAGCGACGCATAAATTCAAAGGAATCTACGACGGTTAATTACAAAAAAAATCGCCGATTTAAATTAAGTTACCACGACTGTAAATATAAATTTATCGACTTTTTAATTATACTATACTACGACGGTATCCATAACTCTACTGTCGCATAATTGTACTAACCACGACGGTTTGTTAAATTAACGACGTACAAATTTTTTACCATTATTCGTCTACCATGACCAGAATGAACTCTGTTCCTCATCATAATCGAACCATTATTCGTTTTTTACCATTGTTCCTCATCATAATCGAACCAGAATGAACAAAGGCAATGTTTTAGAAGTGGATGATGTGCCAATTACTCTCACAAGGAGTTTGAGGGCAAGAAGCTTGTCTCAGCTGCCAAGGAAGGTCTCAAGCTTGATGAGAGTGAAGACGAGGCAAAGAAGAAGGAAGAGTTGAAGGAGAAGTTTGAGGGACTCTGCAAGGTTGTGAAGGATGTTTTGGGTGACAGAGTGGAGAAGGTTGTGGTGTCTGACCGTCTGACCGTGCTGGACTGCCAACATGGAAAGAATCATGAAGGCTCAGGCCTTGAGGGATAACAGAGCGGCTGGGTACATGTCGAGCAAGATGGAGATCAACCCAGAGAACCCCATCATGGAGGAGCTGAGAAAGAGGGCTGATGCAGACCTTGTTCTCCTTCTGTGCTGAAAGACAATTTTTTAGATGATGTGTGCGTGTTTGTGTCTTTCAGATACACACACATCAACATCCAAACTGAAAAATGAAAGCGAGGTGAGACAGAGAGGTGATGTGCCTCCAGAGAGGTGAGAAAAAGTTGAAACCCTAATTGAAAAATGAAGACGACAGAAAGACAGAAAACCCATTATTTATAAACAAATTTTATATACCACGTCGGTTTTTTTAAATTATCGACGTTTATATGATAACATAAACATCGTTTAAAATTAAAATAACGTCGTATAAATAAATTAACAACGACGCTATATAAAAAGGACGTTGTAATTTTTTGGAAAATTAATTTATTGTGTAATTAAAAACCTTACACGTCGGTATGAGTAATTAAAACGACGTGGTATTAATTTTTCACGTCGTTATTATTGAATATAAGGTCGTTGGGTAATTTGGAATTCTCATTACCGTCGTAATGAATGACCTACCACGACGTTTATTATTTACCGTCGTTTAATGACATTTACACGTCTGTAATTATTACAAACCGTCGTTTGTTATATAGTACCACAACGGTTTAATTTAATTTTTTACTTTTTGTACATGTCTTATATATATTTCTTTATTTCTTATAACAGAAATCCGGCGATGTAGAAAAGATAGTAGAAAAGATTGTAGAAAAGATAGAAGAAAAGAAAGATGAAAAGGTAAATTCTCATAACTTTTCCTTTTTCATTTGTTTTAATTTTTTACTTTTTGTACATGTCTTATATATATTTCTTTATTTCTTATAACAGAAATCCGGCAATGTAGAAAAGATAGAAGAAAAGAAAGATGAAAAGGTAAATTCTCATAACTTTGCCTTTTTCATTTGTTTTTCAATTTTCAGAAGTCTATATTTTCTTTAAACCGTCGTTTGTTTTAAATTTCCACGGCATTTTTTATTTAATTGAATGTTTAAATTGTTGTACAAGCTTACATACCGTCGTAATATATGAATTACAACGACGTTTATTATTTAACGACGTAATAAAGTATTCATTACGACGGTAGTTTTTTCCCCGTCGTGTAACTTATTTTCAGACGACGGTTTGTTATTTAAACCGTCGTATTTATTAACTTACCACGTCACTTTATGTTGCTTTATTTCTTCAAACAGGATACTGAAGTACCAGATTATTCAAAGCTGGAGTTGCCATCTTCTTTACAATCCCTTTGTAGTTATGTGGAATCGACACTAAAGCCTCAGGAGAAGGCTATGACCTTTACAATTGAGAAGGAGGTGTTTGGCATAGATCGTAATACCTTCGTCTTGCAGGAAGATATTAGCCAATTTGCTGCCATGGAGGAAATTGGGGCTACTGTAGTTGCAGTATATATGAGGTTTGTCCTTATCAAATATTCATTTGACACTCTCCTTTATGTTGAAAAAAAAAACACTCATGGTTTCAATTCATATATTTAGGTGCCTATTTGATCATTTGAAAGCTGCAAATATGGTGAATATGGTTGGCTTTATAGACCATGCTCTAGTTAGTGCCGACGCTGGTTCATTAACTGAAAGATCACGTATCGTATTCAGTCGACTTCAAAAAACAGATGGTGAACAGATTTTCCTGATGCCTTACAATCCAGGGTTAGTCTCCAAACAAAAAACAGTATTTTGTTTGTATGATGCTCTGCATATAAAACTATTTAATTAACCTTTTTATATTTATTTTGTGCAGCCGTCATTGGGTCTTGTTCATTGTGAGAGCAAAGAAGGAGACCGTCTATTTTTTGGATCCACTGCCTGGCAATCGAGTTGTGGATGAGGAGGGGAAAAACATAGTGAACAGTGCTTTAAAAATGTATAATTCACACATAGGCAGAATAGGCCGTAAAGCACCTCTTTGGAAAACTCTGCCCGGCACTCCAAAGCAACCAAGCAGTGTCGAATGCGGGTATTATGTGATGCGCTTTATGAGAGACATCATCTTGGATCCTTCCCTGGAATTTGAGAAGATGGTAAGAAGAAAATTTTCAGATTTATTTTTATGTGGGTTTTTATATTATCAACGACGGTAAATTAAAAATACCGTCGTTGAATATATATACTACGTCGGTAAATGAAAAATAGCGCCGTCTGTGAGATTAATCTTTGTTTATGGACTGCAGTTTGCCAAGGGAAAGGATCAAGCGCCATACCCCCAAGCTGCCATTGAAGAAGTTAGGAAAGAATGGGCAGATTTTGTTTGTGTTCATATGGAGTAGAGGAATTTTCGCATACTTAAACATTTTTATAAAATGTACAAATTTTGTTAGAATTAGACAAGTTTTTGTACAAAATTGGTTAGAATTATACAAGTTTTTGTGCAAATTTTAGGTATAATGTACATTCTTTTTTTCCCTATGAATTTCAAATAAGTTTTCATTATTTTTAAAAAACGGAAATTGTGTGACCGACGTGTAATCACACTTGCAACGACATAATTATATAGAACACCGTCGTCTTTATATCTATTAAATTCAAAATATTCAAAATAAATTTAAAATATAACCAAAAAATGCACCGTCAACCTCCCTGTAAATTTGTTGAGGTTTTCATGTTGTGAAAAACCAAAGATCATGCTGAACCAAATTTGTTGAGGTTTTCATGTTGTGAAAAACCGTCGTTTCTTCAAAAAGACGTTGTACACACATAACAACGTCACAGTTTTTAAAAAGCGACGTAAAAGGTTTTTCAAACGACGCTCTTGGTTCTATAGACGACGTTGTTTTTTGATATTAGACGGCGGGAAGTTAATAGTTTAGGTCGTGAAAAATGGTTTGTACGTCGTTTCCTATGTAAAAATGGCCATGGTTTTCACTTTAAACGACGTTGTTTTTTAAAATTAAGTCGTTTATTATTCTTTACAATGTCGTTAATTTCTTGACGCCGACGTGGTTTGTGGGTTTATTAATAATATTTTATTCTATTTAATTCGAAATATTCATAATAAATTTAAAATAAATCCAAATAATGCAACGTCAACTCCTATGAAGTCATTGCGATATTTTCTTCCCCCTTAAGCTTTAAAAAATTAAGTTTGAGTTATACAAATTTAAAATTACCACCAAAAAGAAAAATGTTTTCATGAGTCACAACATCACTTATACTTTAATGGTTTAGGGTTTAGGGTTTAGGGGGATAAAGGTTTATTTTTGGGGTTTAGGGTTTATGGTTAATATATATTAGGCCGTAAACCATAAACCCTTTTCTAAAATTATTTAAAAATATATATATAATTTAGGGTTTATATTTTATGGTTTAGGGTTTAGGGTATAGATGTAATAAGCGTCATGTTTATTTATATTTTTAATGACGTTTGTTTTGTTTTCCGTCGATGATTTACGAAGAGCGCATTTCTAAACCGTGGTTTCTTTCAAATGACGTTGTACACACATAACAACGTCATATTTGTTTAAAAAGCGACGTAAACTATTTTTCAAACGATGCTATTGGTTATATAGAGGACGTTGTTTTTTGATATTAGACGGCGGGAAGTTAATAGTTTAGGTCGTGGAAAATGGTTTGTACGTCGTTTTCTGTGTAAAAATGGCCATGGTTTTCACTTTAAACGACGTTTGTTTTAAAATTAAGTCGTTTATTATTCTTTACAACGTCGTTAATTTCTTAACGCCGACGTGGTTTGTGGGTTTATTAATAATATTTTATTCTATTTAATTCGAAATATTCATAATAAATTTAAAATAAATCCAAAAAATGCAACGTCAACTCCTATGAAGTCATTGCGATATTTTCTTCCCCCTTAAGCTTTAGAAAATTAAGTTTGAGTTATACAAATTTAAAATTACCACCAAAAAGAAAAATGTTTTCATGAGTCACAACATCACTTATACTTTAATGGTTTAGGGTTTAGGGTTTAGGGTTTAGGGGGATAAAGGTTTATTTTTGGGGTTTAGGGTTTATGGTTAATATATATTAGGCCGTAAAACCATAAACCCTTTTCTAAAATTATTTAAAAATATATATATATATAATTTAGGGTTTATATTTTATGGTTTAGGGTTTAGGGTTTAGGGTTTAGGGTATAGATGTAATAAGCGTCATGTTTATTTATATTTTTAACGACGTTTTTTTTTGTTTTCCGTCGATGATTTACGAAGAGCGCATTTCTAAACCGTGGTTTCTTTCAAATGACGTTGTACACACATAACAACGTCATATTTGTTTAAAAAGCGACGTAAACTATTTTTCAAACGACGCTATTGGTTATATAGACGACGTTGTTTTATTGACATTAGACGGCGAGAGGTTAAGAGTTTAGGTCGTGGAACATGGTTTGTACGTCGTTTTCTGTGTAAAAATGGCCATGGTTTTCACTTTAAACGACGTTTGTTTTAAAATTAAGTCGTTTATTAAGATTTACAACGTCGTTAAAATTAAGTCGTTTAAATAAGCATCATGTTTAAGTTGAACTTTTAACGACGGTTTTTGTTTTTTCCGTCGATGTTTTGTAAAAAGCGCGCTTTCTTAAAATTTCAGCTCGACCTAAAATTTTCAGATTTCGCTCTAACTCTTATACTTGTGACCCTGAACCAAGTTGGTCATAGTCTGTGACCTGAAACATTTCGCTCCGCTCTCTCACTTCAACTCTAATTCAAAGTTGGGCTCTCCGTCGAATCCAAGTTGGCGAAGTTTACAACTCCGTAGAATCCAAGTTGGCCATAATCTGTGAGCTCTGCCTACCTGTAAGTACAAACCCTAATCTCATGCTTGTAAATTCATTGAATGATATTCAGTTCTGTGGTAAAGGGTTTTGTGATTTTGTAATGTTGTCGACGGTATGGGTTAATGGATTTAATGTTTAATGTTTTCATGAATCGGGAATGGATTTAATGTTGTCGGATCTTTTAATCACTCTCTGTTATTATGAATCGGGAATGGATTTAATTTTTTCATGCTTAGTATATGTTGGTTTCGTGCTTAGTATACGTGTTCTTAATACCCAACATAAAAATTAATGTATATGTTGTGTTCTGTCTGAATATATTTTGGGTTCTTGAAAATAAACTGGGATTTCGATATCCTTTTTATGCATACGACGACGGTTTTTAAAAAACCGTCGTCTATAAATATATACCACGACGACGTTTTTTAACTACCGTTGTGGTTCAAGTTCGCTGGCGTCTATTTCTAGCTAGCATTAGACGACGTTTTTTTAAAACCCGTTGTCTATATATGTGTAATACGTCTGTTGTTGTTTAAAAACCGTCGTCTGTATACTATATTATTTGCTATTAAAACCTTATATAATCTGCTATAGTGATAGTCATTGCTTGTCTTTTCACCTTATTATAGATAATAGGATATAGTGTCGGAGATGGATAAGTAGTGTCGGAGATGGATAAGTCATGGATGCACTCGGATAGAAGATCGAAGGCATATGAGTTAGGGGTGGAAGCATTTTTGCAATTTTCTGTAGAAAATCTTCTAACTACAACGCATATCCATTGTCCATGTGTTAAATGTGTGAATTTGAAATTGTTTGGGGTTGGAATTATAAGGGATCACTTATACTTTAATGGAGTTGACCAAAGCTATAAGAATTGGACATTTCATGGAGAACCTTGGGAACCAACTACTAATGCTAGTAGAAATGTTGAAGAAGATGATGACTACCATAGTAGGTACAGTTTTGTGTCTGAAGAAATAGAGATGGATGATAATGATTTTGGTGATTTTGGATCCGATCCTTATGAGTTTGCTAATGTGATTGGGGATGGAGATCAACCATTGTACCCTGGTTGTAGAAAGTACACGAAGTATCGGCATTAGTGAAGTTGTATAATTTGAAGGCAAAACATGGAATGAGTGATGTATGTTTTACAGAATTATTGATACTTCAGGGCGAGTTGCTTCCAGAAGGAAATACAATACCGGCCTCTATGTATGAGGCAAAAAAGACTTTGTGTGCAGTGGGGCTGAGTTATGAGAAAATCCACGCATGCCCCAATGATTGCATCTTGTATAGGAAGGAGTATGAAGATTCAACTAATTGTCCTACTTGTGGTATCTCAAGGTGGAAGGAAACCAAAGATGGATTCTTGAAAGAGGGTGTGGCAGCGAAGGTGTTGTGGTATTTTCCTCCAATTCCAAGGTTTAAAAGGATGTTTCAATCACATGAGACAGCTAAGAATTTGACTTGGCATGCTGCTAGAAAATCAATTGACGGTCATATGTCTCATCCGGCGGATTCCCTGTCTTGGAAACTTGTTGATGATAAATGGCCCGAGTTTGGTAATGAGCCGAGAAACTTGAGATTGGCTCTTTCATCTGATGGATTCAATCCCCACAGTTCTCTAAGTAGCAGATATAGTTGCTGGCCAGTTATCATAGTTACATATAATCTCCCACCATAGCTGTGCATGAAATGAAAATTCATGATGTTGACTTTATTGATTTCCGGTCCTAAACAACCCGGAAATGATATAGACGTCTACTTGGAGCCTTTGATTGATGATTTAAAATCTTTGTGGGATGGGATTAGAGGAGTGTATGATGCACACATAGGAGAATATTTTACACTCAGAGCTGCATTACTGCGGACCATTAATGATTTTCCCGCCTATGGAAACTTATCTGGTTGTGTTGTTAAAGGATATAAAGCTTGTCCAATATGCGGCGATGATACACCTAGTCACAGGTTGAAAAATGGCCACAAAATTTGTTACATTGGGCATAGAAAATGGTTACCAATCAATCATCCATAGAGGAGGCAACGTGCAGCTTTTAATGGGAAACCTGAATATGGCACGCCTCTGGAGCCATTAACGGGAGAAGAAGTGCTGCATATGGTTGAAGATATTAATTACATATGGGGATCGAAAAAAGGGGGAGGTGGAGGTGAAAATGATGGTGACAGAGTTTGTTGGAAGAAGAAGTCAAAATTCTTTGATCTTGAGTATTGGAAATACCTTCCAGTGAGGCATGTCCTAGATGTTATGCACATTGAGAAGAATATATGTGATAGTATCATTGGTACATTGCTGGAGATCCCTGGAAAAAATAAAGATGGGATTGCTGCTCGGTTAGATTTATTGAACATGGGGGTCAAAACTGATTTGCAACCCGAGTATGGAGAAAGACGTACTCGTTTGCCTCCAGGGCCTTGGAATTTGTCAAGAGCAGAGAAGAGAGCGGTTTGCAATTCTTTCTATGGTATGAAGGTCCCTGAAGGTTATTCTTCAAATATAAAAAATCTTGTATCTTTACAAGATTCAAGACTTCTTGGCCTTAAATTACATGATTGTCATAACTTAATGCAACAATTGCTGCCTGTGGCAATTCGTTTTGTTTTGGAGAAGCCTGCAAGGTATGCAATAACTCGTTTGTGCTTCTTCTTCAATGCTATATGTACAAAGACGGTTGATGTTTCCAAGCTAGATAAGTTGGAAGAAGATGTAGTAGTTACTTTGTGTTTGCTTAAAAAATACTTTCCACCTTCATTCTTCGATATCATGGTTCATCTAGTAGTACATCTTGTCAGAGAAGTTCGTCTATGTGGGCCAGTATATTTTAGATGGATGTATCCGTTCGAAAGATATATGAAAGTTCTAAAGGGGTATGTTCAGAACCGTACTCATCCCGAAGGTTGCATTGCTGAGCGTTATATAGCTGAAGAAGCTGTAGAATTTTGCACTGAACATTTATCTAATATTAGTACAATTGGAGTGCCATCAAGTCAGAAGATCGGAGTTTCAAAGCCATTATCAGGTTGCACAGTGAGCTTAGTTGATCGGGACCTGTTGAACCAAGCACATTTATATGTCTTGGAGAATACGGAGGAAGTCCTACCTTATATCGAGTATGTTCTTTAAGTTTCCATTTTAAATTATTCCTTATGTTTATCTTATATGTTTGGGACCGTAATGCTTGAATTTTTCGTGTCATGTAGGGAACATATGATCCACATCAAGGCCGCTTATCCAAAATTTAGAAAGAGAACAAAGTGGCTGCAAGATAAGCAAAATAGCACTTTCATTCAATGGCTACACTTCAAGGTATATGTTATTCAATAACATATTGGACTTTTAATTTTCTTCTTTCTATGTTAGATTGAATTAAGATATGATTAATTTGCAGGTTCAAAGTGAACTTGATGAGGGAGGCAATCATGGGGTATCAGAAAATTTAAGGTGGCTAGCAGCTGGTCCAAACATGGCAGTGCCATTATATAGGAGCTATCTTATTAAAGGTGTTAAATTTAACATCAAGGCACAAGATGATGTGTGGACAGTTCAAAATAGTGGAGTTTATTTACTTGCACATACCATGCAAGTTGCTAGTGCCAAGGATAAAAACCCAATTCTCTCAAATATGGGTTTTTATGGTGTCATTCAAGAAATTTGGGACCTTGACTACCAAAAGTTTACAATCCCAGTCTTTAGGTGTGATTGGATAGATAGTACTTCCGGCCTTGTAGTTGACGAACTTGGATTTACCCTTGTAGATTTGGGTAAAATTGGACATAGGAATGACCAATTTGTTTTGGCTTCTCAAGTCAAACAAGTATTTTTTGTTGACGACCCGATGCATCATGGTTGGTCGGTAGTGTTATCAGCGCCTAATAGAGAATATAATGATGTTATTGGTGATGATGTCTTAGGTGATGTGAGAATTGAGTGTGAGCCATTTACTAGAGGGATGCCAAATGTTGACACATTTGATGAACTAGTGGGTGAGTTTGGGAGTCAAAATATTCGAGATGGGTGTGAAGATATATGGATTGAATGATGCTCTTGTAATTTATGAAATTACTTATGCCCTAAACAGCACTACTGTATGACATTAATTTTGTAATAAATTGTAATGTGTTTTCTTCACTTTCATTATGCAGGTTTTGGCCACAAAACAATCAATGCATAAAATACTGGTTCAGTATTATAAAACAGACGTCCTCATAAAATACGTTTTGGAGCATTCAACGATGGCATTGAATTTACCGACGTCTAAAAGCGAACTAAAATTGAAGAAAGACGACGTTATTGTGAAACAGTTATTAACGATATCACGTCGGAGAAGCAAAAAGAGCCGACATGTAATTACAAATAACACGACTCCAGTACCATAATACCGACGTCTTAAAGGACAGATATCGAACCTGAACGTTACAAAAGACGACGTCTTAGATGGATTAGACGACTATTATTTTGCTAAAGACGACGTATAAATAGAGAAACACGGCTGTCTTTTACATGATCACGACGTTGTACATTAAATACTACGTCGTTTATAGAAATAAATATGTCGTAAGTCATGAGCCTAACATATTTTCCACATCGGTTATGTAAATATATGAGACGTAGTATATATTAATAACGTTGTATTTTATTTATTTAAAGACGTAGTGTATTTATTTGCACGACTGTGTTTGTATAAAATAGGTCGTCTATTCTTATCCTTGACAATTTTTTGGCTCATTTTTCAGTATACAGACGTCGGTTTTTTTTTTTTTGTTAATGACGTTGTTTATTATAACAACGACGGTGATTTACCCTTACCGCTATTTCCACGTCAATAATAATGGAAAAAACGAAGTGGAAAAATTATTTCACGACGGTTATATAAATATATTAGACGTAGTATGTATTAATAACGTGATATTTTATTTATTTAAAGACGTATTGTATTATTTACACGAAGGAGTTTGTATAAAATATGTCGTCTATTCTTATCCTTGACAATTTTTTGGCTCATTTTTCAGTATACAGACGTCGGTTAGTTTATTTAAGGACGTTGTTTGTTATAACAACGACGGTGATTTACCCTAACCGCTATTTCCACGTCAATATTAATGGAAAAAACGAAGTGGAAAAACTATTTCACGACGGTCATATAAATATATTGGACGTCGTATGTTTTAATAACGTCATATTTTATTTATTTAAAGACGTATTGTATTTTTTACACGACGGATTTTGTATAAAATAGGTCGTCTATTCTTCTCCACGACAATTTTTTGGTTCATTTTTCAGTATACAGACGTCGGTTGTTTTTTGGTAATGACGTTGTTTGTTATAACAACGACGGTGATTTCCCGTCGTGGTTTTACTTTGCAAAAGATGTCGGTCGATTTTACGACGGTTTGAAAACCCGATACACGACGATGAATTCCCGTCGTCTTTTGCCTTTTTTGTAGTAGTGGTCCCTTAATTTCTTGCTCTTCCCCCCCTCCTCTCATCCATTCTTCCTCCTTTTTCATTCATTTCTCCACCGTGTTTCACTTCTATTTTTAAGTAATAGGGTTCTTGGAGTTGCAGACATTGGAGTAAGCCTTAGAAAGAGTCATTTCGATGTTCTCGGAGATGCCTTTGGGCTTTTGCTCCGCCATTTCCTGCCACTTGCGTAGCATGTACGCTGCGCTTCTGCTGCTCCATTGAATTGGGATCTTGGGGTTTCCGGAGAGAAGGGTGGGCGTTGTGGGAGGAAGGAGGACTGAGGAGGGAGCTTGAAATTGAAATTGTGGCATTCTTGTGAAAAGACCGATGTGTCCTCTTTACCAAATGGCGTGGCGCGATGTAACTTAAGGGCCCGTCTGGTAACGTTTTCAGAGAGTGTTTTCTAAGAATATTTTCAGAGAATGAAAACAAGAAAACAAATTTGCATTTTCAGGAAATGAAAATGCGTCTGGTAGATTAATTGGAAAACATCTTCAGAAAACAAAAACAATGAAAACGTGTCTGGTAGTACAATTTGATAATAATAATAATATGTGAGTTATTTTTTAAGCATATTTTTGCTAATTTATGTTCTAAAAAACATTTTTTTAAAAGTATAATTTGACAAATAAAAAGTTATATTGTTTTTTAAAAGTTAAATTTATTTTTATCTCTTTTTTTTTTCTTTTTCTTTTCTTCTTTTTTCCTTTTCTTTCTTCCTCTCTCCTTTCTCTTTTCTTCTCCCTTTCCAGGCCGTTCCTTTCTTTCTTCCTCTACTTTCTCTTTCATTCTCCCTTCCCTCTTTTTTACTATCTCTTCATGCCGCCGCACCCACTCCTTCCTTCCATGGCATGAATCCCACCAACCCACCTCTCTCTCTCTCTCTCTCTCTCCCCCTCCTTCCCCCCCTCCCCCCCTCCTTAATTGGGTGGTGATGGCGATGGTGATGCTTTGATTGGGTATGGGTGGTGGAGGTGCTAGGGGTCGATTGCTTTTTTACTAGGTGGCGAGATGTGTATTGGGTTCGATTGGGTGTTTGGTCGTGATTCCATTGGCATGGTGTTGGTGTTGGTGTCGGTTGGGTTTGATAGGTGGTGGTGATGTGGGGACTGGGTCTGTGAGGTTTGGTGGCAATGGCAGAGTCAGTGGCGGTTGAGATGATGATGGTCTGACAATCGTGGCCGTGGTATGTTTGATTTTGGTTTATGTTTTGGTGTGATTTTCGTTTCGTTTCTGTTTTGCTGGGTAGAGTGATGGGGTTGTGGGTTTCTGTTTATGGTTTAGGAGTTTGTTTTCTGTGAGAATGAAAACATATTTTTTCTGTTTTTCCAAAGTACACGTGATGTTGTTTTCATTTTATGAAAACATTTTCACTGTTTTCTATTTTAGTCTACCGAACGGATTCTTGGTTTGTTTTCATTCTCAGAAAATGAAAACGGGCGCTGAAAACTTAACCGAACGGCCCCTAATTGTTTTGGTTTCAAAATTGGGTTAAATCACAATTTCTCCTCTTTTTGACCCAATTTTTATGGAAGGGAAAATGAAATTCAAGGGCGGTGTAAGGTTCCATTTTCACTGTTATTTTCGCATGTGTCAGGAACTATTTTTCATGTTTGAATTTACGAAATATACTTTCTCATTTATAACTCAATTTCCCATTAATCAAACACAACCGTAATTAGTGGCGGATCTATTAAGGCGCAAGGAGGTGCACCTGCAACTCCTCTCTTCGGAAAAACCATTGTAGGTGCTTCAAATTGCCCCTTTGCTCAACTGGTGGACAGATTACCTTATTTCCATTTTCAACATTTAAGTAAATGTCTTTGTCCTTTTACTTTCATTTATTTTTATATTACTCCATTTACTTAAGTTTACAATGTAAATAAAGAAGTACCCCCCATTTGGATTCAAATAAAAATACTAGAAAATCAAATTCCCACCAAATCAAAATATGAAAAATCGGTTTTAGTGCAAAATACGATTTAGGCTTAAAAATGATGGCTCATTTAGTCAATATATACTTCATACTAAAATCCCATAAAATCAAGTTTTCTTATTTGATGTGTAAGGAATAAAAGCCGCCAAAAATTATCTTGAGAAAATGATTATTTCGAAAAACCATTTTTCATACTTAGTCAATATTGCACTTCCGCTAAAAAATTTCTGGATCCACCAGTGACCGTAATGTTTGGTTAAAAATGTGTCAATTTGATATACATTGTTGAATTTTTAAAAATAAAAAATTATTGAGCCATTCTCCAATTGATTGTTCTAGAGGAGAAAAATAATTTGGATTAATTTATACAAATATTGGTATATTGAAACTCCTAAAATAAATTTCTTTATTATTTCAAGGTTTTTTTAAATTAAAAAAATTAGAAAAATGTGATATATTGCTTTCATAATTTAGGCATCAAGATTGGCACTTGCAAGGGCCAATACAATACAAATAACCACATAAGATTAATACAAATATAGAAGTACTGTAACCACAAAAGGATTAGTCCAAATATGGAGGAATCCACCGGTATCAACAAGTGCACAATGTGTATCTCCACTCATAACCATACATGACCAAAGAATTTTCGAATAAAACCACAAGCCTAGAAAACTACACAGAGATCTTAGCACACAAAACTATAACTGCAACTACAACCTTTAAACTGTCACAAATAAAATCTAAAATTAGATATTAAAACCACATAAGAAACTCAAAAAGAATTCAAGCACTTATCAGAACTATAAAAAAAAAAAATTAAAAAATGCAACACATAACAACAACAAAATGCAGACATGGGCTGCCCACTCTGCACCCGAATTTGAATCCCTCTTCCCGTAGTTTAGATTACTTTAAAGTAGAATATCACTTTAATAAATAAATAAAAATATTTTAGAAAAAACAAAAAGAATCCCAAATCACAACCATAAGCACCAGGAACGCCATTTATCACCTCACCGCTACCTCCTTGCTGCCTCCACTGCCACCTTGTTTCCATTATCATTACCAAGGTATTAAATATCGATAATATCCCCGATATTATCCCGATAATATCTGATTTTTGGGGGTCCGATATTTTAACAACTAACCATAGTGTTATCGTCAATATATCGATATTATCCCAATAATATCAGGAAGATATTTTCAACATTTTTGTGAATGATTTGGGCAATATATCGAGATATTATCGATAATATCCCGATACGAAACCCAAAAATATTTATATACATGGTATTTGTGAAAACCATTTTACTCCTTCAACACCTTAACCACCATATCACTTATGTTTTTGTGAAAATACTAAAATATTTATATATATACATGGTTTTGTTTTGAATTCTTTTTGCAAGAAACAAATTTTCACATGAGATGAGTAGTAACTATGGTTATACTCATAACCAACCATTTCCCTACCCTTCATATCCCATTCCTGTTGGGATGGAATCAAGCGACTCATGGAAAGAATCCGAGACTCAATCTTCAAATGATTTTGCTTATGGACAATGTCAACCAATCTCGGATCCATATGGGTGGCATGTTAACAATTACATGCAAAACTATTTTGGGGATTTATCATTTGATGACTACTCTTCAAAATATACTTACTCTACACATAGAGATGATGAAGATAGTGAAAATTTTGAACCTCATAGGAACTCTATGTGGTACTAAGTCACTCATGTATCTTACCATGCAATGTATAAAGTGTAAAATATTGTAGTAATTCATTATATATAAATGATTATGGTGTGTTTAATCTTCTTTCATTAATTACTACATATTTTCTACACTTACGGTATTTGCCAGCTCGCTATATAATTAACTTAAATCTGTTAAATCCATCATGCAATGCATTTCCTTCCAATTTTTTGTGATAAACTAATAGATAATTGACTAAATAAACATCCTGCAAAGTTTCAATAAAAATTTCCAAGTTTTTCTTACAATTTCCGTGGTTTTTATTCAATGTTTTCCGATACAGATAATATCCCGATATTTCCTGCGATATTTCCGTGTTTTTTGACTTCCGATATTTCCGATACCTTCGATATTTAAGACCTTGATCATTACTACTAGTACTACGTACCATCAGTCTAGCCTGCCTTCGTCACCTTTTTATTATTTTTTTATTTTTTATTTTTGTGGTATCATATATATATTTATATATGTTGAGGCTTTCTATAGTAACCATGATGTCTAAGGACATCTTATTTCTAGATTATAAACTAATTATTAGAATCGTTCAGATTTGACATTTTCTTTCTTGGATTATTCATGAAAAAAACAGTTGAATTCGAAATTTTTTAGTGATTTGATTGTCCACATTTTTGTTTTAAATTTTTAACAAATTATCTTTTTTGTTGTTGCATATATTAAATGACCAAACAACTTCGAGTTTAGATGATTTTTTTTTTCAAGTATAACTCTTGAAGAATAACTTAAAAATTATAAATATATTTTTCAAATTTCTAATATTTGGAATAACTACTAGAAATTGATAATCAAAGTGACATAAACATCATTAACTAGCTATATATAGCCAACTCAAATGGTATGGAAGGGATCAGTGGCGAATTCAAGATTTTATGTGTGTGGGGGCCTCTTACAAATTATAAAGAATAAAAAAATCCAAACTCACAATACATATGAAAAATAGTGTATATATATATATATATATATCACATATGTCAAGAATTATATTGCTTACTGGTTGCAATCATAATTGTTCTCGACAAAGGGATAAACAAATACATTCTAAGCAAGAAAAATTGCAAGAGATAGATAAAGAGTAGCGATTTAGCAAATATCTTTAAAGCTTTTTCCCCCATTAAACTCAATAGGAAGAAAAAATCAAAATTTCACAAACTAAAAAAAAAAACCTTAGGTCCCTTCATGCATTCATATCATACATGAAAAAAATATTTTATTTAAAAATATTGACTAAGTATGAAAAATGGTTTTACAGAATAATCATTTTCTCAAGATAATTTTTGGCGGCTTTTATTCCTTAGACATCAAATAAGAAAACTTGATTTTATGGGATTTTAGTATGAAGTATATATTGACTTAATGAGCCATCATTTTTAGCATAAATCGTATTTTGCACTAAAACCTTTTCGTTTTTTTTTTTCATATTTTGATTTGGTGGGAATTTGATTTTTTAGTATTTTTATTTGAATCCAAATAAGGGTTACTTCCTTATTTACATTGTAAACTTAAGTAAATGAAAGTAAAAGGACAAAGACATTTACTTAAATACTGAAAATGAAAATAAGGTAATCTGTACATCTGGAGTGCACCACCACCAGCTGAGCAAATGAGCAATTTGAAGCACTTCGTTGTGCCTTAATAGGTTCGCCACAACACATGTGGGTACATATCAAAACATAAAGTACTTGAAATAATATACATCTAGAAATACATAACAGTATATTACTTTTAAAATAGGTTTTTTATCACAAATGGTCCCTTAGGTTTGCAAAATTATCGCATTTCGTCCCTAACATTTTTTTATGACACTAATGGTCCCTAAGGTTACCCTTCACACATCAAAATGGTCCCTGCCGTTAGCTTCCGTCAAATTTTCTGTTAAGTAGCTGACGTGGCACGTGTGTGGAGCCCACACACCCAATAGTATACATCCATGTGGCTTTAAATAAAATATATTATATTATAAATATTTTTAGACTTAAAAAAAAAAAAATAAAAAAAAAAAAACCTGTACCATCTTCGTTCTCCCTCTGCCAGCACCTCCAACCCTCGCAGACCCACTCTTCGCCTCTCTCTCCCTTCTCTTCCTCCCTCCTCTCTCCCTATCTCCCTCATCTTCCTTGATCTTCCTTGGTTGTGGGTTTCATTGATTTGCAGGTTTTGGTCAAACAAAAAAGGACCCAAGTGTACTGCAACTATGCCAAGCCCAATCTTGGTTCCAATGCTGCAGAGCCAGGTTCTGGGTAAAAACGAGTGCAGAAATTCAACAAAAATGATTAGCTTCTATTTTAAAAACTGAAGCAAATGATCTTCCTTGGTTGTGGGTTTCATTGATTTTCAAACAAAAAAGGACCCAAGTGTTTATTTCATCAAGCTATGGTAGATGCAGAAACTTCCTGATGTGCAGAAACTACATCAAGCCATGGTAGATCAGCCTGTAAAAAATCAAGGAAGATGAGGGAGAGAGAGAAAGAGAAGGGAGGAAAAGGAGGGAGAGAGAGGCAGAGTGGGTCTGCGAGGGTGGGTGCTAGGAGCCGGCAGAGGAGGTACAAGTCTTTTTTTTTTTTTTTTGGATTTTAAGTTTTAAAATATTTAAAATATAATATATTTTATTTAAAGCCACATGGATGTATACTATTGGATGTGTGGGCTCCACACACGTGCCACATCAGCTACTTAACAGAAAATTTGACAGAAGCTAACGGCAGAGACCATTTTGATGTGTGAAGGGTAACCTTAGGGACCATTAGTGTCACAAAAAAACGTTACGGACGAAATGCGATAATTTTGCAAACCTAAGGGACCATTTGTGATAAAAAAAACCTTTAAAATATAAAAAAACTTGAGTGGGGGCCCAAGACCACACTGGTCCCAGTGTGGCTTCGCCCCTGGGAGGGATAGACGGTAGAAACCCGACATGTACACACTACCAATATATATATCATGCATCCATGAATATTTGGTTTTATGAATTTGTATGCAATTACATACTTTATTTGAACTTGAGTTGTTTCTCGTTTCATCTTTTGTAGGTTATGTGGTTCCCTGAAGTTGGCTCGAGTCAATAGAAGGGGACTATATATATATATATATATATATATATATATATATATATATATATATATATATATAGGGTATACTGGTGAAATACCCCCTGAACTTGTACCTCGCTTTCAATTAGCCCCCTATCCTTTTTTTTTAGAAAATTAAGGAACCGATCTATTTTTTTTCGCCAATGTGCCCCTCGACGTCAGAATTTGGCACTTTCCATCCATTCAGCGGTGAAGATGGAGGGCACTTTCGTCCTTTCGCGTGTCCATGCAAGTCAACCCAGTCTAAATCCAAAAGTCGAAGGAGGCTAGGTCACTTTCAGAAAAGAAAAAAAAGCAAACAAACTGAGATCAGAGGGTTCGAAAGTTTGGGGGAATTGGGGATTTCACGAAATCGACCTGCATAGTGGCTGACGTTGACAAATTGGTGAGGTTGTCATACGAATCTTGAAGCAACACTCCTGTATTGACCAAGAAAGATGCATGTCGAAGTACGGAGTAGTGGGCAGCCTCCCAAGTATAGTAAGTCTTCAACTTTCCCTTTCTTTTCATTGTTTAAGTGGTTGTGGTCCATAGGTTGTCGGTAGAATTGGATTTTTCCATCTTCTTGCCTTGCTGTAAGATAGTGTGGTCCCAAAGTAAAGCATGTGCGTTTGTTTGTCTGTGTGTGGCTGATGTTAGTAAAGGCTGGTGCCGATTGGTACGTTTGTTGTAGTAAATTGAAGTTGTTGAGTTAATTATTTTTTGTTTGTAGGTGATCCAGAGTTGTTTACAATTGAAATTCACCATGGGGGGTATTTTAAAAAGGGAAAGTATGTGGGAGGTACTGTCCAATGGGCAGACAACTGTAATACAGATTAGTTGTCAATGCTGGACTTATATGATGCTGCTGAATCACTAGGATACAACCACATAAAAGTCGATTATCGCTATAGGTCCACAACATTGGGTTATGTGGCAATTCGAGGAGACTTGGATGTGCTTGATTTTGTGCGTGAGATACCTGCATCAAGGGTTCACGGTTTGTACATCACATAAAAGTCAGAACCACAGAGAGATACTGAAGCCTCTGCAGATGTATTTAACTTTCAAAATTTGCTTCAACCAGAATTGATACATGTAGATGTACAAGATGATGTGAACATTGCTGATGATGCCGATGATGAAGCTGAAGAGGAAGATGAGGAGCAGCAAGTAGATGAGGAAGAAGCTGTAAATGTTGATGCAAAGGATGATGAGGAAGAAGCTGTAAATGTTGATGCAGAGGATGATGACGAAGAGCGCCTGCAGTTCATAGATAGTGACTATGAGCAAACAGATGAAGAACAAGAGAGACAAAAGGGAGCAGAAGATGACAGGTGGTTTGATACGCATGTAGTGGAGGAAGCTGCTGAAGAACCACAGAGAGAACCTGGTGAAGTTCCAAGTCATGACTACAATTCAGAGGACCTTCTAAGTGTTTCAGAAGAGGAAGATGAAGATGATGAAAATCCAGGTGTGAAAAAGGTTAGTCGTAGACTAAAAGCTCCTAGGTTCAAGCAATTCAAAAGAGATACTGATTTATTTAATCCAGTATTTCATATTGGCATGGAGTTTGCTAACATGGAACAATGTCGGGAGGCCATAAGATTCTATGCAGTTTCAAGTGCTAGGCCACTGAGATGGGTGAAGAATGACACTCACAGGGTTAGGGTGGTGTGTGGAAGTGGAGGAAAGGCTGAAAAAAAGGGTTTAGGAAAAAGAAATGCAGAAAAAAAAAAAAAAGTGTACAAAGTGCTGAAGATGATGGTGGAGAAGAAAATGGAGAAAATGGTGGAGAAAAGGGCAAAGAAAAAGGTAAAGAAAAGAGGGATGTCAAGTGTGATTGGCTGCTATATGCATCTTATGTAGAGCTGGCAAACGGGTCGTTTTTGCGGGTTTTGGGTCGTTAACGGGTCAACCCGTTTTCTTAACGGGTTGACACGAACACGACCCGTTAAGCTAACGGGTCAGAAATACTAGACCCAAACACGACCCGCACAAATTCGCGAATAACACGACACGACCCGTTATGTCTAATGGGTCGTTTTTCACCCGTTTCACCCGCTTCACCCGCTTAACTCGTTTCACCCATTTAAAAAATAAACAATATTTTGCAAAAATTATTAAATGAAAACACCTCAAATTAGAAATATAATACAAATAAACTGAAATCCTTAAATAAGTCTTGTACATTACACATTGGCAAACAAAAAAACTCTTAGACAACATGAGTTTCAAATTAATCTCAATTGAAACAAGTTTTAAACAAAATGTCGAGGAGAAACGGAATAAGTCTAGAGCCTCCTCCATGAACCTAAACTCAAAACTTCAATCCTCCATGAACATAATCTCAAAATTGCAATTTTCACCAATTATGCAATCTCTGCGAGGAAAAAAAACATAACATACAAAAATGAGAAAATAACATAAAATTATGGAGGAATACACAATATGAATAAAATATCAATTATTTATAGTTACCTTTCATCAATCATCAAGGGAAATACTATTGGAACACTGTCCTGATCTAGTCTCTTCACAAGTAAGATTGAAGATATCTTCAGTAAGGCTTTCCACTTCTGTACTTCCTTCATCTATTGCAAAGCATAAAAAAAACCAAAACTAACAAAGAATTCACATGATGGAAAAACATAAAAGAAAAAAACAGCTACTAGTATTAAGTTATATAAATATACCTCCATTTCCAAAAAGCCAATCTCGAGTGCACAACAAAGCTTGAACAGTTTCTGGTAATAATGAACTACGATATTGATCTAATACTCTACCGCCAATACTAAAAGCCGATTCTGATGCAACGGTAGAAATGGGAATTGTTAACACATCCCGAGCTAGCTGTGAAAGTATTGGATAATGAAAATGCTCCATTTGCCACCAAGAAAGAACATCTATATCTTGCTTTCTATCTAGTCTTTCCTCATCTAAATACTTATGCATTTCATTTTTCTTACATGAACTTGAACCATTTTTGTAACTGTTATCAAAATCCTACACCATAGAAAATAAAAAACACAACTATTAGTTACATGCAAATGCAAATATACAATATGAAACAATACATAAATAAAATAATAAGAAATATTTGAATTTACCTCAAGAATGGTGTCTCCACCTTCATTATGACTAGCTGTCTCATTCGCTGGATAACTTGCATGAAGAAAAGGAGATAAAGTATCCGTGTACACATGAAAAAGACAAGTCAATGTGTCTGTAACACACTTGAATTCTCGAGAATCCTTACCATGAAGCTTAGTATAAGCCCACTCTACAAAATGCAACTTATAGCGAGGATCCAAAATAATTGCAATTGCAAGAACTAAACTGTACTCTGACCAATACTTCTCAAACTTCATGTTCATATTAGTTCCTATCTTGTTCATGAAACTATCATTATCTTCCATGGCTGCCTTGATTTGGTGTTGGATTATGAAGATCTTAGGGAAGAATAAATTTGATGTGGGGTACTTTGTCCCAGAAAATAAGCATGTAACTTCATAAAAATACCCCAAAAACTTGGAAATCTTCTCTACTGTAATCCACTCTTGGGGAGAAGGACAATTACTAAAATTGGAATCAATCAACCCTAAATTAATAAATGCACGATGATAGAAAAGTGCACTATCAAGCATGGTATAAGTTGAGTTCCATCTAGTAGGGACATCTTGTCTCAATCCTCTCTTACTACCCACAATCCCTACTTGTGCAACACAATCATAGAATTTTTGTTTCCTCCCCTCGGATCCCTTTATATACTTGACACATTCCCGAATCTTTGTCACTGAAGAATCAATTTCTTTAAGTCCATCTTGGACTATCAAGTTTAAAATATGGGCACAACAACGCACATGAAAAAACTGACCACCCATCAACAAAAGAGATCTAAAGTTCAATTGATTCTTCAAAATATCAACAAAAGCAGTATTTGCAGAAGCATTATCAAGAGTAATAGAAAACAACTTCTTCTCAATCCCCCACTCATTTAACAATGCATTGATTTTTTCAGATAATGCAACACCATAATGTGGAGGAGGCATATGACAAAAGTTGATAGTTCTTTTCTGTAATCTCCAATCTTTGTCAACAAAGTGGGCAGTAAGAGCAAGATAGCCATCAGTACATACAGAGGTCCATAAATCTGATGTTAAACAAATTCTTCCCTGAACTGAGCTTAACAAACTCTGAAGTTTTTGTCTTTCACTTTTAAACATCCTCAACACACATGCTTTAACAGTATTTCTACAAGGCAACTTAATATCCGGCGAGACATAAGCAAACAAAGCCCTAACTCCCTCATATTCAACAAAGCTAAAAGGCAAGTTATGTTTTATGATTGTCTCTATTAACAAGTTCCGAAATCTGATATGATCAAATTTAGGGGAACACAATCCAGATGATGACATAAGTAACTGTTTCACATCACCATGTGGTTTCTTAAGGCAGTTTTTAGGGTGATTCAACAAATTTCCGGTCCCACACCTACTATCACACACATAAATTACCTCACAATTTTTACATTTAGCACGCCTTTTTTTATCTTCTCCAGGAGGCAACAAATCAAATGTTTCCCAAGCAGGAGATCTCAATTTTCTCTTACCAATATTGATGCCTCTAGGCTTTTTGCTTCTAGGGCTTGACTCTTTATCTTCTACATTTGCAGTACTTGTATCCCCATCCATTGAAACATCAATAGACTCCTCATCTGTGAGTCTCATATCTTCGCTATTCTCTGCAGCATCCATAAGCTTCAAAAAATAAAAAAAAACATAAATTCAATAATGGCTAAAGAACCAGTTGTAATTCCATCCTAACATCTAGCTATTAACATAGATATCAAATCAAACACAGAGAGACTTGAGTGAGAGATGGTGGGTGATATGGAGCATTGTGCATAGATGATTGAATAAAAACATTAGTGGGTTATGAAAACATATACGAGACAGCACATGCATTTTACTTTGTGGGCTGCTATGCTAAATAGACTTAGTATTAATTTAACCTTATATTTTAAGTGCTGTGTTCATTGCCAGGAGTGCCGAATATGAACCCATGCCCTTAAACCAATGTTCAGTATCACATTCATTTTCAAATGCCCTGATCCCCAAAATTGGCCTTTGTGGCTGTTTCTCTTTAACGATATCTGTCTACTTAACTCTTTGCCCACATGTTTGGGGATTAGCCGAAATAATTGACAAAAACAGAACAAAATTTTAATCACACACACACCCACTGTATCATAATAAAGTCTGGAACTAGGAGAGCAACGGATCAAATGGAAAAATAGGAACAGATGAGATTCACAGAAAACCATGATAGAAATTATCAAACATAATTCATTTCTGGTAAAATATTATGAAATTGCAGATTCATACCTTTTCGTTTCGTTGGAGAAGAGGAAGGATATAGTTGATCTTGATGGTTTGGTTTGGCCTGGATGTAGAGTCTCTAAGACAAAGACAGTAGAGAGAAAGAGAGCTTTTGTAAGTTTTGTTTCTCTTAAGACAAAGACAGAGAGAGAGTGGCGGCTGGCTGAGGAGGACAACGAAGTGAAGAGGGACAGAAGCTTCAACTGAAGCTAGGTTATTTTACAAAAAAAATTACAAAAATACCCTTACTCTTAACGGGTTAACGGGTTATTCGCGAAAAATACTGACCCGACCCGTTAGCTTAACGGGTGACTAACGGGTCCATCCGTTTTCAACCCGACCCATTAAGCTCAACCCAAATACTGTTATTTTCGTGCGAATTCGTGTCGTGTTAACGGGTCGTGTCCGATATTGCCGGGTCTAATCTTATGTGGGCAAAGGGCCTACTACTAGGATCAAGACATATCAACCAAAGAATTCATGTGGAAGGATGCAGAAGACCAAGTTTGCCACTTCTTCTTGGCTTGCTCAAAGGTTTGAAGAGGATTTGAGAGATAATCCTAATATGTATGTGACGGATTTCATGAAGATTGTGAGGAAGAATTATGGCATAGATATCACTGCAAACCAGTTTTACAAAGCCAAGAGCATAGCTAGAGAGAGAATACATGGAAGTATTGAAGAACAGTACGCAAAATTGTGGGATTACTGTGAAGAGTTGAAGACAAACAATCCAGGCAGCACTGTATTAATCAAGACTGATTTGCGTGGGGACAACCCAGTATTTAAAAGAATATATATATGTTTTGGAGCATTGAAGAAGGGCTTTATTGCAGGATGCAGGCCAGTTGTGGGTTTCGATGGTTGTCATGTGAAGGGAACTCATCCAGGACAGATTTTATCTGCAGTTGGTATTGATGCGAATAATGGGATGTACCCTATCGCATTTGCTGTGGTTGAAGTAGAAAATACCGAGACTTGGACATGGTTTATGGAGATTTTCTTCGCTAATGTTGGGTGTGAAAATGGTAATGGTTGGGTGTTCATGTCAGATAAGCAAAAGAGTTTGGGGCAAGCCATTAGGGATTTGATGCCCACTGCTGAACACAGGCATTGTGTTAGACACCTCCACAATAATTTCAAGATTGCTGGTCACAGTGGACTAGCATTGAAGCAAAGATTGTGGGCAGCAGCTAGATCAACTACAATACCCACATTTGAAGCTGAAATGGAGAAGATGTTATCTCAATCAGATGCAGCTTACAGATGGCTTCAGGAAAGGCCAGCAAATCATTGGAGTAGGTCACACTTCAGTACTCATTCTAAGTGTGATATGCTTCTTAACAACTTGTGTGAGTCTTTTAACTCAGCTATTATTGAAGCAAGGTTTAAGCCTATTCTGACCTTACTAGAGAGAATTCGAAGTTATTTGATGCTAAGAATGGCTAGACTTAGAGAAACTGTTTGGACACATGATGTTGGTCCTAGGATTTTTGGAATTGTTGAGAAGCTAACAATTGAGAGTACTCAATGCATAGCATCATATGCTGGTGGGGGGAAATATCAAGTTAATAACATCCATGGTGGAATGTATGTAGTGGATTTGGAGAGGCACACCTGCACTTGCAGAAAGTGGGACTTATGTGGAATCCCTTGTTCACATTCTATGGCTGCAATTGCCAAAATAGAGAAGAGCCCTTATGACTTTCTGCATTCACTTTACAAAAGAGGTGCATATGACAGGGCTTATGAGAGTTATATATCTCCAATGCCTAGTCAAGAATACTGGAGAAAAACAGGCCATAGACCCATCAAGCCACCTCTTTACCACAAACAACCGGGAAGGCCTAGAACAAGTAGGCAAAAGGAACCTGATGAGATACCAAAAAATGCAACAAAGCTGAAGAGATATGGGATTGTCATTTCTTGTAAAACTTGTGGAGGTGAAGGTCACAATTCTGCAACTTGTGGAGCTGAAGGTCATACTGGAGAAAGAGGCGGAAGACAGGTATGAAGTTTGTGATTATGTCTGTTGATATGAACTTTGTTGAAGGTGCAAGTTGGTCCTTTATTTGTTATAAACTTTTGTTTTAATTTTTTGTTCAAGGAACAAGCTAGAGGCAGGGGAAGGGCAATAAGAGTTCGAGGCAGGGGAATGGGAACAAGTATGCCAAGTGTTCCTGTCAGACAACCAGATCAAGCTGACACTTCAATCCAAGATAGACCTTTTAGAAGAACAAAGCTTGGGGTAATAGCATATGTACTGATTTGGTTTCAATACTTACATTCAATGTTTAAACCAAATTTGGACTGATTTGCTGATTTTTGTCATTCAATTAGGCGTGTTTGTACAATATCTGGCCAAGCATTCCCAAACACTCTCAAGCCAAAGGGAAGGGAGTCCCACATCGACAAAACACAAGAGGAGGGGACTCTCCCTTCTTTATAAAAGGAGACCTCTCCCCTTCAAGAAAGGAGATGAGTTGGGCAGGCTACTGGGGCCCCATGGGTTTACCCATGAGCCCATTTACAAGCCCACGGATCATTGGCCTTCAGCCAGATCCTCTACCTTCAGCCTTCGGCATTCTTCTTCTTCCCCTTGGGTCTAACCCTATGTGCAATGTATACACACATTATCGTAATGAGAACATACTTCTCTGTGGACGTAGCCCATTATTCGGGTGAACCACGTACATTTGTCTTATGTATGCATGTCCATTTACTTACAGAATGCTCTTACATACTGAGGGTCCTCACCTTCAGCATCCACCTCATCTTTAAGTTGGCCTATTTACTACCCATCTAGTTTTAGCGCAAACAAGGTGAGAAGAGGGGGGCAAATGTCTGAACTAACAAGGCAGCTTGCTCAAACTGATGCTACCTTACAAGGAATTCAAATTGGGCATGCTTCTCAACCAAACTCAGAAAATGTACCTCTACCGAAAAGACCAAGGCCATGGAGAGTGTAGCTCAGATTTGCTAATTTTGGTTTTTTGGAACACCAAAACATTAGGACTACTTATGTAATGGATATGTTTTGGAACATTTTATTTTGATGAATTTCTAGCTGATATGGTCCTAGGATTCTCATACTGATTTCAATGGATTAGTATTGGAACACAAATGTTTTGGTTGGATTACAGTTAGAACACATGTGTTGCTTGGATTCGTGTTGGAACATATGTTTTGTAATGGATATGTTTTGGTTTAATACTGTTGCAACAGTTATGTTTGTTTGCTTGCTTATATGACCTTTTTGCCAATTGGAAACAAAATTGTCAAAACACAACTCATACATGCCATTACATTCAACAAAAAGACCAAAAGTCCATGTTTTACACATCTGCAACACAATTGATACACGGCAGGTGACATTGTCTTTGCCTTTCCCTCTCCCGTTTATTTATAGGACAAATTACGTGCGCTTCTCTAGCCCTTCATTGTCTTTGCCTTTCCCACACATCAACCACAAAACTATCACAAACAACAAACAAGACACCCAAAACCAAAGGTTCTTTTTCAGCTTCTCTGGCCGAGACTTTTTTGCATCTTCCAACATGTTTATTTTCCATAGCAGCCCAGGTATAATTTGCTTCGACCTCTCACACATTTGTGGGTCACCCCATTCCCAATATCTACATCTATTCTGCACATTTCTCCCAACAAATTGATACAAAAAAAAAAGAAGAAAAAAAGTGCATCAGTCCAAATTTCTACTCAGCAACCCAAATTTCAAATCTGCAAACCAAATTTCAATTATAAACTTACCCTCCCACAGATGTAAAACCTCCTCCCTGGATGTGCAGCAGTCCAAGATGTTTGGATTTTCGCAGTCTTACCACAGTAGCAAACGACTGAAGGCACCATCCATGAACTACCCTCTTCACCTTCGGCATTCCACCTCTGTGACCCATGACCTCCATGACCTCTGCCAGATAAGGACCTCCTCATCTCCTAATATTTTGGGTTTTCTCCTAAATCCTAGATCCCCTTCTGGTTTAGGGTACGAAAATGGAGGTTGGGAAAATGGAGGGAAATTTTTTGGGGGAAAAATAGAGCCAAAACGAAGGAACTAATAGGTGAAGCATGGGTTCAGTTTAGTGGAGACACGAAATGACTAAATTAACCTTCAATTTAACGGCAGAATGGATGGAAAGTGTCAGATTTTGACGTTGGGGGGTACATTAGCGAAAAAAAATAGTTCAGTTCCTTAATTTTCTAAAAAAAGGGATAAGGGGCAAATCGAAAATTAGGTACAAGTTTAGGGGGTAAATCACTAGTATACCCATATATATATATATATATATATATATATATATCAATCCGAAAAATAAAACTCATTTCGTAAAATAATGCTTTGGAGCAGCTCCAGCGCTGCACCAAACCAGGGCAAAAAGCCCCCCTCGCAAGCCCAAGGCAGCTCCAGCGCTACAGCCTCAAGCCCGATTTCGCCTGGGTCCCACCAGCCCGGGCAAGCCCAAGGGCAGGTTTCGCCTTGGCTTCAGCCCGAGTTTTGTGACGTCAGCACGCAGGAATTCAAATTTTTTTTACCGTTACCCTAAACGGTAAAAAAATGACGTGAGCGTGACGTTA
Source organism: Prunus campanulata (assembly GCA_034190965.1). Classification (NCBI taxonomy): domain Eukaryota; kingdom Viridiplantae; phylum Streptophyta; class Magnoliopsida; order Rosales; family Rosaceae; genus Prunus; species Prunus campanulata. The sequence continues at coordinate 2,176,681 of CM067209.1, forward strand.
GCCCTGACAGCCTCCAACGGGCATGTGCCACGTGTCGCAATAGGGACTCTCCAATCGGTTTTTTTTTTCAGAAATCCGACGGTCCTCGTTTTTTTGGCTAAAAAAATTGCAAAAAAATCAAAAAAATTATGAATTTTTTTTTAAAAAATACCAAAAATTTATGTATTTTTTCCCTATAAATACCTAACCATTTTATTTACTTTCCACACCAATTCTCCATACAAACTCTTCTCCTTCCAATATCTTTTACTCTCCACTCACATTTTTCACTTTCCACACCAATTCTCCATACAAACTCTTCTCCTTCCAATATTTTTTACTCTCCACTCACATTTTTCTACTATTTTCCATTTGTATAAAAAAAAACAAATGGCATCTTCTGTCTAAGCCGGAGGCTCGTGGGCAACTCAGGAAGATATTGCGTTGTGTCAGTCTTGGGTGAACGTTAGTCATGACCCTATCACGGGCAATGAGATGAAGTTCCATCATATGTGGAGCAAAATTATTCCCACCGGTCCGCCGGTTGTGTAGGATTGTTCGAGATTCAAAATTATTCCAATCGGTCCGCTGGTTGTGTTGAATGAGACGCCGCTTCATGATTCGCCATCAACCGATTCGCCATTGGACTCCCCAATGGAAACGGAGTCACCACTCCCACGTCCGCCGAGACCTATTGGGAGAAAGGCAGCAAAGGCCAAGAGAGGTGGCACTTCGAACAATGAATGTGTACAATTATTGGAGCAAATAGCTAAGAACACCTCACGAAGAATTGAGAGAGACTTGAAAAGAGATGAATTGGACATGGCACGAGAGGAAGCATTTGCAATTCAACAGCAGCAGGCACAAGAAAAAGACATGGAGGATAGAGAGATGAAAATCATGGCCATGGATACGAGCCATATGTCTCCTGAAACAAAGGCCTATTGGAAGCTAAGACGAAGGGATGTGATGAGAAGAAAACTTTTCCAAGACGACGGACCTAGCAATACGGATTGGTTAAATGATGAAAACCATTAGGTTGTATTGAAACACCTTTGCCATATGTTGTATTGTTGTATTATCCTTTAATTTGTTGTATTGTTTCCTTTTTATTCAATCAAAAAAACATTAAATAATATGACTATTTATTAAAAACATTTGAGCATCAAAACAAAGATTAATTAAAAACATTTATTGCAAACAACACACAAAACAAACCATACATAAAAGCATAATAATAAAAACAAACATAATTCCAAAAAATACCACACACAAAATAAAGCATAATTAAAAACAAAGCATAATTCCAAACAAAGCACTAATCTTGACTTCATCCATTGTGATTGCCTTTCATCTCCCACAAGTGCTCGATCAAGTCAACTTGACGTCTCTCGTGAACATATGAAGATTGTATTTCTTGATAACGATCAATCATGGGGTTGTTGAATCGACCATCCCGAAGTAACGGTTCGGGCTCCATTGGTAGTCCATTTGGTCACATTGGCCTTTCATATATTCTTGTCAACGCCGTGTTCATGGGATCGGGTTCAAACACCTCTGGAGCATCATAGTCATACTCATCCTCCACAATCATGTTGTGGAGGATGATGCAAGTCATCATAATACTCCGCAGCACCTCCTCATCTAGCATCCGAGCAGCACCCCTAATAATTGCCCAACGAGCTTGCAAGATACCGAAGCACCTCTCCACGTCTTTCCTGTAACCTTCTTGAAAGAAAGCAAAGCTTCTTTCCTTCTCGAATTGGGGATTCAGAATTGTTTTCACGAATGTCGTCCACCTTGGATAAATTCTGTCGGCAAGGTAGTACGCACCAGAGTATACGGTATTGTTGATTTAGTACGTGGCCTGGGGGGAATGGCCTTGCAATACCTCATCGAACACCAGGGATTGACCAAGGACATTGAGGTCATTATGAGATCCGGCAACCCCGAAGAAGGCATGCCAAACCCTACAGTCGAATGAAGCTACGGCCTCCAAAATTATACTTTTTTGGCCCTTCCGATTCCCGTACTCTCCTTGCCAAGCAGTAGGACAATTCTTCCACTACTAGTGCATGCAATCGATGCTTCAAATCATTCCTGGGAAACCTCGATCCTCGCCTTTTTCTAGAAGCCTTTGCAGGTCCCTCGTCGTGGGTTTGCGAAGGTACTCCCTCGTGTACAAATTTTCCACTGCATCACAGAATCTCACCAAGCACTCTAGGATAGTAGATTTTCCCATCCTTGCAATCTCATCCACCTGCTCTGCAGATGCCCCATAATGTTGCGTCGATTCAGCTGCACCAAAATGGATTCAGCTGCATCCTCAACTTGTGATACTCGCAAGTGCACGAGCCATTCGGTAGTATAGCATATGTAAGTGCGAGGTCGATTCCACAGGGATTGGTGATTGAATAATCCAGTTTAGTTTTCCTACACAAAACAGAAAAACAAGAAAGAAAATAAATAAAACAAGAAAGAAAGAAAAGAAAATAACTCAAGTAGATAAGTTCCCAAGTTCAATTAGATTAATGGATTGATTCTAGCTAAAGTATGATTAAGCCATGGTGTCTGGTCCTAACCTTGTATTCCTAATTCCCTAATTTGATCATCTGTTGTCTAACCTAAACTAAGCATTCGGAATCCATTAAGCATAGAAGAACAGTTTAAACAACCAAGTATGTATCTAATCCCTGTTGTCGAATGTCCATACATACTCTTCCTATTCATAGTTCAATTCGAATTAAAGCATGGTGTCTACTCTTAATTCAAACCAAGATAGCTAACATGCAAGCCTAAATGGTGATCAATCATTCAAACTAGCATATTAACTTATAAGCATAATGAATAAGAACAAAAACCATAATTGAAACTTGGAAACTAATCAAACTTGAAACTAAATAAAAGAATTTACATAACAATGAAAAGTAAAGTGGAACTAAGAAAAACTTAAGGAGAATTTCAGCACAAAGATTTCATTACAACAATTGAAAACTAGAAAGAGAAACTAAGAGAATTTGAGGGAGAGAAGGGAGGGGAGCTCTAGAGAAGTGTTTGAGAGCTCCCCCCTTTGGGGGTGTTTTATGAAGCTTGAAGACTTCTCTATTTATAGGGCTAAGAGGGAGGAACATCATGATAAATTCCAACACCACCATTCCTCATTTAATACAATCCATAACTCCCACTTCATCTTGTCTATGTTAGTGTGGTTGGAATCAATTCCATCCCATACTTCTTTTGCTGCACCTCAAGCTTTCTTCACATGGGATTTCAAAGGTGTTCAATTGTGGCTGCCTTTTGCTGCCAACCCATGTGGGTTTTCTTTTGATTGCTGGAAAAAACGATTCTTCTGAAACAGGCTTGGTGTAGGAAGGCCTGAGGTTTCAATATGTATCCAATGGGGCTCAAATTTGGATATGTCATAATAGACACCCATTGGAACAATGTTTATGAAGAATGTATTCCAATATGAGCAGTAAAAGTGTACGTTTTGTGCCTTTCAAGTTGACTGCCGAAAATAGACTGGAATTGACAATGCATTGCAGTCAGCTTGTGGGCTTGTTTTGGGCTTGATATTCCCTCCTACAAAATCTGAAAAAATCTGGATCTTCAAAACCTTTGAATTATCTTTCCAAGAATATGCAGCCCAACTCAAGAAAAAATCGGAAAGACCTTCAAATGTCATTTTTGGCCCAGTAACGCAGATGCTGCCGAATTTGACCTTAAGCTGCCAAAACTTGCATAACTTCCTTTAGGAGACTCGGAATCATGAACCGTAAAATGCTCCAGAAACTAGACTTCTGCATCTTTCCAATGATATAGGGCTCAGAATCTGGTTCATCCTGAGCAAGTACAGTCCAATTCGTGAAGTTGACTGATCTGCAGACACGGTTTTGAGCTAACTTGTCTCCAAAAATGCATTTAATGAGTCTGAAGCTTATTACACTGAAACAAACACAAAATTTATTAAAAGCACAAGTTTAACTAAAAAATATAATCAAATCATAAGTTAGAAGGGTACAAAATGATATATAAATATGCACCGATCACATAAGCAAGCATCCGCAAAGCAGCTGTACATTTTTGCTTCGGGATAAGACCCAAAACTCCAACAGCATCATGCTTTTGAATGAAGTATGTGTCGTAATTACAAATATCATGCATGATTTTTTGGAACAAATGTGGCTGCATTCTATATCTCTCTCGAAACTTATATTCAGGATATAACGAATTTGGGATAAAGTAATCCTCCAAGAGATTCTTACCCCCTACGTCTGTCCACATTTGGGGCACGATGACGATGACGGCAAGCATTTGTTCCTCTTCTTCATCAGTGTCCCGATCTTCTTCAGCACGTCTACGCCAGATTTCTTCCCTTTGTTTCTGTTGCCTCTCCAACACCCTCCTCAAGTTTGACATTGAGAGTAGAAAGTGTTTTGTAAAATCTGAGAAATGAAGGAATAGATAAGAGATGGTTTGAGAGGTATGAGTTGATGGTGTAGTTTTATGGAGGGATTCAGAAGATAGAGATGACACGTGGCACAATTTTAGAGGGTGAAAATCTTATCTGAAATCTGAGATTATAATTTTAAAAAAATATCTGAAAATCTTATCTGACATGGGACACGTGGCACAATTTTAGAGGGTGAAAATCTTATCTGAATATGAGATTATAATTTTTTTTAATGAATATCCGAAAATTTTATCTGGAATAAGACACGTGGCAACCGAGATTCTCATCCGAAAATCTTTTCTGAAAAATAATGGACACGTGACAACCAAAAATCTTATCCGAAAATTTAATTACAAAAGATTATCAAAATTAATGGTTTAAAGTATAAAAAAATAGGAAATAAAGTACAATGAATAGTATTTGCCTTAGACTTAGCCCTCATGGGTGGAACCACAAATGGCAAGGCTGACACTATTCATGTGAATAATCCGTTAACTTAACGGGTGAAAAATATCAAACCCAAACACGACCCGTTACAATTCGCGAATAATCCGCACGACCCGTTAAGAATAAACAGCAAAAAAAAAAAAAAAAAAAATTTGCCCAACGCTAACTCTTCTTCCCCCAATCCCCAGCCCTAACTTTTCTTCCCTCTTTCCCTCTTCGTTTCAGTCTCAACGTATCTTACAAAATTGGTCCCTCCATCTCTCTCTCTCTCTTGGGTAACCACTTTCACAGTCACTCTCATTCAATCCAACCTTAAAACCCAACAACAGCAGCAAAAACAGAGGAATAAAGAGAGATGGGGAAGTACATGAAGAAATCTAAAATCTCAGGTGATGTCGCTGTGATGAAGGTCTCCATTTCACAACAATCTTCTCTTGGTTGGGCTGAGTCTGTTGAGTGGAGAGAAGAAGAGATTTTTTTTTTTTTATAAAAAAAAAAGAAAAAAAAAAGGAGAGATAGAGAATGACATAAAGAAGAAGAAGAAAGTGAAAAAAGAGAGAGCTGGAGAGAAGGGGAAAGAAGAAGAAGAAAAGAGAGAGATGGAGAGAAGGGGAAAGAGAAGAAAAAAAGTGAAGAGTCACGGAGAGAGATGGAGAGGAGAAGGGGAAAGAAGAAGAAAAAAAGTGAAAGAGTCACGGAGAGAGAATGAGTTGAAGGAAAAATAATATTAAAAAAGAGAGTGGGAAAGATGGAGAGATAAAAAGTGACAGGAAAAAAAAGCATATGTTTGGTGTTAGGAATTAAGATATGTTTATAAAAAAAAACATTTTGAAAATTTACAAAATTACCCTCCTTAACGGGTGGATGCGAATATTCGCGAATTGACCCAATACGACCCGTTAGCTTAACGGGTGGCTAACGGGTTCACCCGTTTTCAACCCGACCCATTAAGCTCAACCCAAATACTGATAATTTCGTGCGAATTCGTGTCGTGTTAACGGGTCGTGTGTAATATTGCCAGGTCTAGGGCCTATGGTCACTTGGTAAGCAACCCTAATCATAAATAATCAAACAAAACCCTAAACTTGAATTATAAGCTCAATTAAAGATTTTAATATATAATTTAATTTTGTTTTTGTTCTGATTTACAGATACCAGCAAATGGAGGGATGCTTCTAGCTCTTTACCAATACCATTCAAAAGATGTGTCACAATCCATTTTGGGGCTCACAAGCTCGTTTGCGGTGATAAATGCAGTCTGCTCATTCCAAATCTATGGCATGCCAATGTTTGATGACACAGAGTCAAAATACACCAGCAGAATGAAGAAGCCAGTGCCATGGTGGCTGAGGTGCATTTCTAGGGCCATGTTTGGCTATGGGTGCTTCTTTGTAGAAGTGACATTACAATAATCATAAAACTTAAATTATTACTCAATATCTGCCAAATCACATTATTGAATGATGCAATTTTCCAAAATCCCAAATGAAATCACAAATAAAGCTTAAATTATTAATGTCACAAATAAAGCTTAAATGACATGAAATCAGAAATGCAATTTTACAATAATCATAAAACTTAAATTATTACTCAATATTACTCAATATCTAACATAAATAATTTCTGTGTGTAAACTACAAATAAAAAAGCAACCACAAATAACAAATAAAACTACCACAAAAAATAACAACTAAAACAACAACTGAGAACCACAAATAAATCAAACAGCAACAAAAAATCACTTCTGTCCCAAAATCAATTCTATGATCCTAGATATTACCAGAAATTACAACAACACCAGAAATAAATCAAACAACAACATAGTCAGATCAGAGAAATTATCTAGAGCAAGCCAATCATTTCCTATGATCCCAAAATCAATTCTGTCCACCAAAATCACAACAAAGTCAGATCAGATAAATAGAATTAACAAAAATTGTCAAATCCCTAAATTTTTTAATTAGGGTTTACACATATTAATACCTCAAAATGAGAGAGAGCGAGAGAGAGCCGCTGACAGAGAGCGAGAGTGGCTGAGAGAGAGAGCGAAACTGGCTGAGGGAGACGAGAGTGAGAGCGGGTGAGAGAGAGAGTGACTGAGAGATCGAGTGAGGAAAATCTGGAAAAAAAAAAAGAGGAACTGAGAGAGGCAGAGGCGAGAGAGTCGAGTGATGATAGAGAGCGAGTGAGAGCGAGAGAGTGACTGATAGATCGTGTGAGAAAATCTGGAAAAAGAGAGAGGCAGAGGCGAGAGTGATTGAGAGAGTCGAGTGACTGAGGTCTGAGACTGAGAGGAAGAAAGAAAGAGGAGGCCCTTCAGATCACTTTAGGGTTTCGCAGAATCTCAATCAGGTGTAGGAAGGAGTAGGATAAGCCATACAATCCACTAATCATCCGCTGACACGTGTATTATTTTTTTTAAATTAATAATATAATTAAAATACTCGGTCCGGTCCGGTTTTCAGTGGTTTGCAGTGAAATAAAATCGGTCCAACCCAGTTCAGAGCCGGTTCGGCCGGTTTTTCTTCCGGTTCTTTGATTTTTTAATATAAAAACCTAACCAAACCACCTAAAGCGGTCCGGTTTGGCTGGTTCGGTCGGGTTTTCGGTAATAATGCCCACCCCTAATATAATGTGTCATAAAGTTTAATCCCTTAAACAAAATCCTTGAAAGGATTGCAATTGGATGAAGCAAGTCCCTGAAGGACATGTGCCTGAAGCACAAAATCTGTACTCAATACTAATATGCATAAATTGCCTCAGTGAGTACATTGATTATAATATATTTGCAACACATTAAAGCTCCTGAAGAGTTCAAGAAATATTTGCCTCGACCTGAAGATCGAGCATTATGCCAACGAGATTCTTGCTTATACTAAGAAGGTATTGAAGCATTTTTATGTGAATTATCTGTTAGGCACTTAAATGATTTTCCGGAAGTATACTGGATCGGACATTGTATTTTCAAGATATAGCTCAGTTCCATCACCACCACTTTGGGATAATGTGAGACATATTTGATGCTATCTCCGCATAAAACCATATACGGGCATATTCTTTTCAAGTAAACTTACAAATAGCCCAGGTTTTTGTTGGATATGCAGACTCTGGAAATTTCTATGATTTACATAGAGATAGCTCACTGGAAATATATTTACTTACTCAACTACATGAATTGTTGATGGCTACATCATTCACTCAATCCGAAAGATCTTCCCTCTAGCAAGATAGTCATGAAGATATTAGGGGGAGATATTCTTCAGGGGGAGCATCCAACAATATTACAAGATTGACTCACAGAAGCAGTGCCAACTATGATATTCAGAAAGATGATCAACAGTATGGCTTAAAGATATTTTGCCAAGCATCAGGGGGAGCGTGCTGTCAATAAAGACCTTCACACACTGTACTCTTTTTCCTTCGTCCAGGTTTTTATCCCACTGGGTTTTTCCTCGCAAGGTATTAACGAGGCAGTGTCGCACGCGTGTCAATATACACAGAATTTTATGTTACACATGCTTATGTACTCTTTTTTCCTTCAACCATTTTTTGTCCTACTAGGTTTTACTGGCAAGGTTTTTAACGAGACATATTCCTTACATTGTGGTCTCCAAGGGGGAGTGTTGTAAAGCTAATAAATGGAGCCCACATGTTGGAAGGATTCTCCATACAGTTTCCTGGAGTCTCCTTCTTACCTAATTATCAGCCAAGGCCTTGCCTATAAAGCATGGCTTCCTCCTCATTTGTAAAAGACAGAAGAAAGTCTCAATGAAAATATCAGATTCTATTACAGATCAATTTCTCTATATTCTCTCCACAATCTCTTTAGTTTTATAACAACTTAAACAATGTCTACTCAAATATTCAATAAAAAAAGTGGAAAAGAGAATATTAAAATAATGAAAATAGAATATTTTTGGTTGGATAACTTTTGAAATGAAAACTGGTTTTTGTATATTTTGGTTTGGATAATTTAAATGAGAAGATTGTTGTTGATCTAATTTAAATGTTGTACTTATCCGACTTTAAAACCAAAAAAAAAGAACAAAAGTGGAAGGTTGACACATAATTTACATTTTCAAAAATGGTTAGTACACCATTTTTGTTTGCAAGTCCCATTTTCATTTAGATGAAAACTGGTTTTTATTTTTTTTATTTTTTTATTTATCATTTTTTAAATAAATATTTTGGGTGTGTTGGTGAGATAAAAACCATAAGAATTAATCCTTGCGTTAGAAGAAATGATGTATGAACCCTAATCGTGTATGACAAAAAGAAAACAATCACAGTAGTCCTTGAGTTATTCAGTTTGATTTTGCTAAACCTATGGAATCATGAGACCAAACCTAATCATTTTGACAGACTCAAAGAAATCAAAACCAATTTGAGAAAACTCATAAATATCATGTCAAAAACCTCATATACCTAAATGAGCAGTAGGGTAGCTTCTTAAAATTCCCAGATAGAGTTTTCGGATTCCGAAGCGTTAAAAACCATGAAAGAACAACTTGAACTAGAAAAAAAAATCAAATCAAATTGAGAATCATGCAATACGAAACACTCACTACTGTGCACATTTACCTTAGTAATGCTTCTTGTCGTGGGAAGTTGAAATGAAGTTGAAATTCATCGAAAATAACTTAACTCGAAATTCGGTGCAACTCCTTCTCCTAACTTTGATCTCAAAGAAAAAGAAAGTGTTGCAATGAACATCGACTTATGTTACTAGGGCGAGAAGTATCGAATGTAACTGCTCCAACGATTTTTTTTCTTTCCATTTTTATGAAAAGGTTTGAAGGTTCTATCTAGTTATATAGACTTAGGAAACCGACTTAAGCGTAGCTTAAGTTGGACTTCTTTGCTTCCTAGCTTTTAGGCCCAAAAATTAATTTCTAATATTCAATAACTAAAAATTTGATTAAAAAAAAAGTATTCAATATTAAAGAATGAAAACACAGATACATAATGAAGTTGATTTTGTTGAATTATCTGGTGATATACATACCATATCCTACCTGTTTGCTTTGATAACTTTTATAATGAAAACTGGTTTCCTTTTTTCTTTTTTGGTTGGATAATTTCCATCATAATCCATTTTATATAATTTAGATATATCCATGCATGTTTGGTTTGATAAGTTTTAAAATGAAAATTGCTTTTTATATTTTGGGTGTAATTTGGTGAGATCGGGGTTATTTACTCAAATGGTTCTCAAATTTATACCCGAGTTACAATTTGGTCTCTCAACAGTCAACACCAGTGGTGGGGTATAGGATGGGTATATGCGTCTTTTTCATACCTCAAAAGGCTTTGATTGTCTTCTTCTATTCGCAAAAAACGCCGTTGTCTTCTATTCGCAAAAAAGGGAGGTTCAAAGGCAATAGTAGAGATTTTGGGTTAGGCTTCCTATTTGGGGATTTTCGGGAATTTCTAGATTTCGATCATTGTGGATTCTCGTCACTGATGGAGTTTGAGTTCTGTTGGGGTGGAGAGAATCCCAAATACGGTAAGGGATTCTCTGTATGCATTTTGTATTCATCTTGTTTTGCAAATCAATGCTTTTTGTCTCCGAGTGTGTAGTCCAAGGTCAGTTTCTTTATGTTTAAAAGATTCCTCTGACATTTTGTTGCCTTTATGTTGGCATTGATTGCAAAGTATAGGTTTTTATGTTTGGTGTGGTCCCTTTGTTGTCTGCTTCACACCAAATTCACTATTGTGCATTGAGTGAAACTATAAATAAACTAAAACCCTAAAACTGTAGCATTAGATAAAGGAGATGTGTCTGCAACTAACTCTGAAATTTCATGTGTATTTTTTGCAGCTATCTCGGATAGAGTCACTCTTGAACTACACCATGGGGGTATGTTTGAAAATGGGGTTTATAAGGGTGATAAGTTCTGTTATTTGGATAATGTTGTTGATGACTTTATGTCATTGTTGGATTTAAGGAAGATAGGGAAAGAGTTGAGGTATACAATAGATGTTTCGAAAATTGAGCAAATTATAGAGATTAGGTATAGAAAGGCTGGACAAAAGGATGGTAACATGTTGGAGCTTATTACCTCTGATGCCAAAGTAGTTGAAATGATTGGATGCATGCCATGTAATAGGGTTCTTGTCTTGTACTATACAAATTTGGAAAATTCAAATGGTAATGGGCTTGGGAGTCAAGCATCTGCTGCGTGGCATAGTTTGGATGGTGCAGAATATAACTATGATGCAAATGTAGAAAATGATGGTAAGGGTGTGACATGGCCTTTCATTGATAATTTGGGGGAGTATGATTTATTCCAAATTAAGGTGATGCATAATTATGAGGAAGCAGAGACAGAAATTTATGTACAAGTTGGAAATGAAGGGGAACATGAGTCTACAACAACTGAGAATGGAGAGGTTGGAAATGAAGGGGAAAATGAGAAAAATGATCCAGAATTTGTGGATAGTGATTATGAATTCAGTGAACCAGAGGATGAGGTGCTTGTAGCTGAGAATGTGGTAGTTGGGGGACCAAGCAGTGAGCCCAATGCAGGTGAGAATGTTGGGCCTAGTGGTGAGCCTAATGCAGGTGAAAATGTTGGGTCTACTGTTCAGCCCAATGCACATGAGAATGTTGAGCCTACTTATGAAGCTCCAGGAGAGGTATCATCAGATGGTGCTAACACCTCAGATTTGGACACAGGAAGTGATGAAGAGGATTAGGATCATGGTAATGGTGAGGAAAAGGGCAAAAGAAAGAAAAAAAATTGCCAAAGTTGAAGGAGTTTAGGAGAGAGGTGGATTTAAGGAATCCAGAGTTTAGGATGGAGATGCGATTTGCAAATAAAATGGTATTGAAAGAAGCTGTAGAGGAGTATGCAATTATACATGGTAAGTTGATAAAATTCAAAAAAAATGACAAAAGGAGGCCCTAGGCAGTATGTACGGGAGGACTGAAATGTCCATTTTATTTATATGCTGCAAAATTGATAAGAGTGAATCTACATTTGTAATCAAAACTATGAGCCTAGAACACACTTGTGGGAGGGTCAAGAAGTTGAAGTATGCCTCATCCAAGTGACTATTTAACAAATATTCTAAGAAGCTCAAGAGAGACACAGACTTGGATGTGAAATCATTGCAAGAGGATGTGTTGGAGGATTATTGTATGAATGTCACAAGACATCAAGTATACAGGACCAAGAAGTTGGCCAAAGTAATGATTGAAGGGAGTTACATGGAACAATATGCTAGGTTATGGGATTATACAGAGGAATTGAAGAAGGCAAACAAGGGTAGTACAGTTTTAATTAAAACTAAACAAATGGGGGGCCAAGCTATCTTTCAAAGGATGTATGTTTGCTTGGCTGGTTGTAGGCAAGGGTACTTAGATGGATGCAGACCAGTTATTAGTGTTGATGGGTGCCACCTAAAATGTCCTTATCCTGGGCAGATTTTGACAGCAATTGGGGTGGATGGAAATAAGGGCACTTTCCCAATTACTTATGTAGTTGTTGAGATCAAGAGCAAAGAATCATGGATCTGGTTTCTTAGGCTGTTGATTGAAGATCTAAAGATTACAAATGGTTTGTCATATGTGTTCATTAGTGACAAGAAAAAAGGACTCATTCCTACAATTGAGATTGTACTTCCAACTGTAGATCACATGATGTGTGTTAGACACTTATATAACAACTTTGATCATCACACTCTGGTCTTACTCTAAAACACATATTGTGGGCTGCAGCAAGAGCCACAACTATGCCTTGGTGGGAAGCAGAAATGGATAATATGAAACAAGAGGATGAGGAAGCGTGGAAATGGCTCATTAAGATAACCTGCAAAGAATTAGAGCATATCTCACTTTCATACACGATTTAAGTGTGATCTTTTGTTGAACAATCTTTGTGAAAGTTTCAATGCAGAATTATAGATGCAAGAGATCCGTCCATTTTGACTTGTTTAGAGAGGATAAAAGTCCTTGTGATGCTTAGGATGGCAAATAGAAGTGCTGCATGTCAAAAATGGAAACACCCTATTGGGCCAAGAATCTTCAAGATAATTGAGAATAACAAGTTAGATGTCTCCACAAGCATTCCTCGACTAGTTGGCTTGCAAAAATATCAAGTGACCTACATATATGGTGGAGAATTTGTTTTGGATCTTAGGGCAAGGACATGTTCTTGTAGGAGGTGGGATTTATGTGGGATATGATAGGCTTTTCAGTACCTGTGCAAACAGGGTTAAAACTCCTATAAAACTTGCAAGAATGACAAGGTTGTTGTAGTATAAATGATTCTCGCAAGGTCGTTCTCCGCAGGGATTATTAAATAACTCGTCGCAAACCAAATTCTAATTAATTATTGTAAAAGAGAAAATTGAGATGTTTGATTTGAAGACCTTAAATTAAAACGAATTTAACTAATAAAAATAAGGCAATATGCAAAATTAAAGCTAGGAACAAGAGAAACAGTTGTATTTTTTTAGAAATCAAATTAAGAAAGCACTAGGGATCCGCCGTCACCTTAACAATTCTATATAGTTGTCCCAATTACTTATGACCTATACATGCATATTTCGAAGGTTAGGTATTCCTAATATAAGCCTACTTGGACCCCCAACATAGAGCGTATATCACACATGCAATCCGTCTGTGATATTCAGATCAAATCTAAACATACATGACTCATTAAGTTTTGTGAAACCTTTTGAAAAACCATGCAACCCTTAAGACGTGGTATTCATCCTAAGTGAACTTGCACATATTAATCACAAGAAGCCTTCGTCAATTTCAAGGACCGACCTCCGACCAAAACTGCATCAAATTACTTTTCTAAACATCCTAATGGTGATCAAGCATCAAGACACTTAGATAGTTTAACCCAGTGATGAATAATTCGAAAACCTGCATGCATATAATCATAAGCAAATTGGATAGAAACTACATATTCTTGCTAAGGCTCGTGGCCTCACCCTAGCAAAAGAAAGTTAGTTACGCATGTTCATAATTAAAACCAAAGAAAATATCATTCGAATGAATAAGAATAAAAACACCTTGAAGTAGAAGTTCTTCAAAAACCCAAGCAAAGTCGCGTTCAAAAGCCAAAAGAGAGGAAGTCTAAAAATTCTGTGAAATAGAACTTAAATACTCCCACAAACAAGCTGCCCACAACCAGCTTTTCTATCCCCACAAGGAAACTAAATAAAATAAAATAATGACATGACATAAAATCCAAATTGGACTAGGAGAATCTGTCCATAATCTGCCCAGCCACGTTTTGGGCTCAAATCTCCTCCAAATCCCGTCCAATATAGCTTGTTTTAAAGATAAAAACGTTCTGAACACTTCTCCAGAAGGCCACGAATCCATCAGAGGTCAACTCGGGCTCCAAAAACGCCATAAAAGCCCAAAACGTCACTTTCCAGCACTGCGCACTGCTCCTTTATTTTATCGCCAGAAAATAACCGCTTGGTAGAAAAGTCTGAAATTTTGATACGATCAAGCCAAGTAACTCATGAACGTCCTCCAACTGGAATTACTCCAAAATTCGTCCATTTGATTATGTTTTGCTCCAGAGGAAGTCGAAAGTCCTATATTGAGAATACAATTCAAAGTATCAAAATTCTTCCAAAATATGAACCAAAATGTACCAAGAATGGGGTTAAATATATAATATTAAATATACCCATCAGGATACCTTGTGGGCATGCAATTTATGCAATTTTTCAAAGGGATGAAACCCCCATTGATTATATGGATCAATGTTACAAGTTAGAGACTTATATGAAGTCATATGAACCAATGATTCACCCTATCCCTTCAATGGATCAATGGGCTAAATCTGGGCATCCCCCAATCCATCATCCAAGTGTTAGGGTACAACGATGAAGGATAAAAAAAAAAATAGGACCAAGGTGTAAGAGTATCTATGATGATGATATTGCCAAGTGTCAACAGATCAATGAGTAAGCTCTTAGAATGTGGTTCGCGTTGTTAGCAAAGTGAGTAGCTAGCTAAGACTGTAGTTAAGGCTAATATAAAGATTGTAATGTGCTCAGTTAGAGCTTAACGAAATACAAAAACTACAATTCCTTCTCTGAAATTCTCTCTGCTTCTACAGTCTTCTTTACTATGTTCTTCAGTTTCTCTTAATCTTAACATGGTACAAGAGCCATAGATCGATCTGAGTTCTTATGCTTCCGCTTTCTATGCCTTGACATTATTTTCTGGAACTCCATGGAAATTGACGTAGATATCTGATTCTTCCACTTCATTCTTGGATTCTAAATTTTGTCAAAACTGCCTTTAGGGTTTCTATTCAGCTTGCTATTGGGGATATTCAGTCTCATCTTTGATTCGAGTGTTTCTCAATTAGGTTTTGTTGCTGACTTTTGGGAATTTTCAATGTTCTTGATCGATTGCTACTCACTTTTGGGGTTTTTCTATGAGATTGCTGATTCCAAGGCTTTGAATTGGAGATTTCCAAATCCATATATGTTTCGCATAATTCTCCATTGATTTGCGAATTCAAAGACCCATCGACTGGGATTTGTTGCTGTTCTTGTGGCATTCGATGTTTTTGGTGGATTGTTGCTCACATTAGGGTTTTTTGATTGGGATTTGTTGTTGTTTTTTGTACGATTACTACTCAAATTGTGGTTCAGATTGCTTCGACTCATTGACTTCAATTCCATGTCTGCCTATGGAGGTTATATTTCCTCCACTATGATATGTGGTGGATTTCATATTGTTAGTTGCATTTTTGCTATTTGGGTCTTATAGATGTTCTTATGGTATCTCTGTTGTTCATCCTCTATCTCTTCCTATGTTCATAGATTCAAGCTTTCTATTCACCTTTGATTGATAGTTATTGTAGCCGCGCCCAAATCAAATATTGAATTCCTTGTTAATAAAATCACCTTACCTCACCATGGGTCAAATATTGATGGTTCATTTGTTATTTGCTGTGTCAATTTTCTTATGCATCCAAAATCTCAATACCCCTATTCTTGACTCTTAAATCCCACTTCTTTGGAGAACAAGAAAATCTTGAATCAAACAATACTTACATGGTTCTATCCCAATTCTCTTCTCAATCTTCTTATCTCAGGGAACAAAGAATTTCCCATTTCTCATTCTCTTCTATCCCTTTTCTCCAATCTCTAAGGAAATAAAAGAATTTCCCAATTCTTCCACTTTTCTCTCTCCTTCCTACAATCTCAATAAGGGAACAAACGAATTCCCAATTCTTCCTCTTTTCTATCTCCTTTCTACAATCTCTACGGGAACAAAAGAATTTCTCCATTCTTCTTTCTTTCTATGTCTTTCTAGATGTGGGGGTCTGATTACATAATTGATTTGGATTGCTTCTTGAGGATGCAGTTATTTGGCAAATTTGGGATACTTGATGGTTCATACAGTGAATCCGTTGGTAAATCTCATGGGCACACAGTTGGTAATTTGTGGTCCACAACGATCATTTCTAGCCCACGACTGTAATTACTCAGGTTATCTTCTTCAATCTCATCTTCTGGGTTTTCTTGGATTGCATCTCACTTCCTTTCTTGGTCCAAATATGGTGACTACCTCTCAATGAGTGATTCCTCACTCTTCTATTGCATCACTGGTTCTTATGGTTTCTAATGTCCATGTCAAATTGGATGATACTAATTACTTGCAATGGCACTTCCAAATGAACTTGATGCTGGAATGTCATGGCATACTTGGTTTTGTGACTGGTTCCCATCCCTGTCCACCTCAGTTTGTTGTTGGTTCTAATTATGAGGAAATTGAAGCATATAAGGTTTGGCAATGATGTGCAGAATAGCCAAACAAAACATCATTTCTTTGAATGGCTGGATAATGAAACATGTCCAAGAGGAAAGGAAGTGCTTCCTGGATTGCTTAGAAGACTCAGAGGTATGGAGGAAGAAATTAGAGCAAGAGATGTGCAAGTGAGGTTAGTGGAAGAAGAGAAGAAAAAATTGGAAGAGAAAGTGGGTGTTGTTCTTGAAGGAAAAAAGGAATTGGAATGGAGTAGATTGAGACAATTGAAACTAGGGTTTTCTTTGATCCTTTCATGGTATTTGTTTGTAATTGTGGTGATGAGTAGGAAGATTTAGCTATGAATGTTAGGTTTGTAATGGGACTTTAGTTATGAATGTAACGTGGTGTTTGTTAGAATGTAATGTGGTGTATTTTAGGTATAACCCAAAACCAATTCCATAAGTTTAAATCTAATCCACAAGGTGTGATTCCACAAAATAACATCCCAAATTATAGAACCTAAACCAAAAGACAAAGTTTAACTTTAATCAACAAGGTGTGATTCCACAAAGTAACATCCCAAATTACGAAATCTAAACCAAAAGACAGAGTAGGTGTACTCTAAGCCAAAATGCAGAGTCTTTACATAACCAAAATGCATATCCTGAACAAAATCCACATCCCAAATTACATAAAATATATATGATTCCCCCAGCCTTGTGAATGATTATGGTTGTGATAGAACTTGTGTAGGCCCTTTTGAATGTTCTCCCTCTAATAGCAACCATTTTGAATGTGCCCCCTCTATTAGATGGAATTTGAATCTAGAACCAGATTTGGCAGTGGCACAAGTTGAAGATGGATTTGAGCTCTCTTGTGTAGGTGCAGCTGACTGTGACAATGGTTTATTTTCCCTTCCTCTTCCCAAACCTCTTCCCATACCTCTTACTATACTTCTTGGCAAACCTCTTCCCATACCTCTTGCCACATAAACAAAGAGGACTAATATAAGTTCGCAACTATATTGCAACCTATAACTAGGAGGTCAGCATCAGGTTACTATATTTTTCTTGGAGTCTCAGTTATCTGATGGAAGACGAAGAAACAAAAAATTCTCCCCCGTGGTTTTGCTAAGGCTGAATATAAGTCCATGGATGCTACTACTTGTGAATTAACTTAGCTGCGATACCTTCTCAAAGACTTACAAGTTACCAATCTTGGACTCGCAAAACTATTTTGTGATAATTAGGTTGCTTTGTACATTGCAGCTAATCCAGTATATCATAAGCGTACAAAGCATATTGAAATTGATTGTTATGTGATTAAAAAAAGATTCAAGATGTTGAAATTGTTACATCATTTGTTCCTTCATCCTCACAGGTTTGTTGACTTGCTCCCCAAAGCATTGGGCAATGTTGCATTTCCTAATTTCGTGCGCAAGTTGGGCATTATAGATATCCATGCTCCAACTTGAGAGGGAGTGTTAAGAATTCTAAAATAGGAAGTTATTTTGCTTTCCTAATTTATGAATGTTTGTCATTGACTTAGCTTAGGCTCCAAGTATTTGTGTTTCCTTGCTCCCCAAAGCATTGGGAAATGTTGCATTTCCTAATTTCGTGCGCAAGTTGGGCATTATAGATATCCATGCTCCAACTTGAGAAGGAGTGTTAAGAATTCTAAAATAGGAAGTTATTTTGCTTTCCTAATTTATGAATGTTTGTCATTGACTTAGCTTAGGCTCCAAGTATTTGTGTTTCCTTGCAAAGCTATGTAGACCTGGTATATATATCGAGTTTTTCTATTTAAACCCCACACTTTTCTTAGTTCACCCCAATACTTAAATCATAAAGCTCTAAGTTTTATTATTGTGTAAAAAGACAAAAACGTTCATCCAACTTAATACTTAACCACAGTACATCTATATGCACACCCCACCACTCTTCATATTAAGTTCTAGAAAAACACAACCTCCTCTACACACTATTGCTAGATTACTCCTCTTTCAATCCAAGAAACTTACTACACTCTCATCTTCTCTTCACAAAAACCTCCTAGTTCATTCTCAATGCTGCTACACATTTGGACAACAATGTTTTTATCTCTTTAAGTAATATGAGGTTGAGGTGAACTTAGAGTGGTGAGGGGTAAGATAGCAGGGTGTGGGGTGTGAGGTTGATGAGTTTTTTGTTTTTTTTTCTTTATGCTCGGTGTGTATTTAGGGGTAGTTTGGGAAGATAGTCGGGTTTTATTAGAAATTGTGAAAATTTGAATTAGAAGTTGGGGTGAACTTGGCCAGTTTGGCATTGCTGTGCTATGAAAATAATCGTTGTCAGATTTGCTGTGATATAAATCAGCTGTGAGAGAAAGCAGTTTGGCGTTTGGTAAACTTTTTGTTAAAAGTGTTATTGGTACTAATTCCCGCATAATCAGAAAATGATTGCCGCATAATCATTAAACCCAATGCCTCTTCGAAACTGATTCTTGCATAATCAGAAAATGAAAGCGCCTCATTAGTTGCTTTCCCTTATAGCTTTCTCTCACAACAATTTTTAACAATAAGTGATTTTCTCATAGTTTACCAAACGAACTGGGCTTCCCAAATTTTTTTTAAAATCACTTATCACCCCAAATAAGCAATGCCAAACGGGCACAATTAAATCAATATAGAATGTGAGTGAACAAAGAGAAGTGCAGGGTTTACATAGAAAAACTGTATATATCAAGCCTTTTAGGCTAATTAAATCAATATAGAAAATTATTCCCACAATTTTATTTACCAATTTAAGAAAATGGGGATAGCATATCCTCTCCCAAACTTATCACCCACGTAGTTTGGTATTATAATTAGTTTGTAAATTGGAGAAAAAGTAATTAAAAAAAAAAATTCTTCCATAGAAAAGCTAAGAGATGAAAAATCTTTCATTATCAGATCATCAAGTATCTAGTAAATTCATTACTGAAGGATGATAATAAATTTTATTCAAGTAAACACATACTGGGAAAACAAATTTAAATACATTTATTCTTGAGTTCCTTATTAATTAAAGTAGCACGGGTTCACTTTGTTTAAATAACCTGGATGCAAATATGTCCTCGAGAAGGGGAAACTGTAGTAAAACATATATAAGCACTAGCACACCTGCCCATCCAGTTACGATACTAGGGAAGACGACCTTACAACCGTAAGCAATAAAAAAAGCCGAGCTAAATGTAAGCATCATGGCTGTAATAGAAAAGAAGAGCAATGCGAGTCCCATTTTCAACAGCCGTGATAAGGCACTAAGAAAATCTCTTTCAGCATAGCGTGAGGTGAGGATGGCCGAGAACGTTAACGTTGCAGCTAAGGCCAACAAAAATGCTATTGCATCTGAAATGATGAAAATTTGAAACGGGGCCGTTTTAAATGGATGATCTCCCATAATAACAGTAACTTCTCCCGCAAATAAAGCACTAGCGATGAGGGTTGAAATGATTGTAAATGATTGTGCTGTCCCCTTCATCCATTTCCGTCCATCTTTTAACAAAGCTTCATGTTCAAAAGTGAACAATTCTTGAGGTGTTTCGCCCTTTGAATTTTTCATATGTATATAAGAAGGTTGAATAATCTTTTTCACCTCCTGCATATGCCAGATTGGTTGCTTAATTGCAATATTAACATGTATACAAAATACAATTTCAATTAGTTAACTAGACAAGTAAAATCAAGATCATGGTGAAACTTATAGAAACTTCTATGATAAATCAGTCAAGGATGCAATATCGTACGACTATGAGTATTAATTTTCTGCAGACAATGAACAATTTTATAACAATTGGTACATTAATTTAAGGAGCGAAGCTTTTTTCTTAAAATAAAACTACTTAGCGCCATTCCTCTTTGTAGACAAATCACAGTCGGACGGGTGTACATAAACTTTTCTCTTTGCAATTTAATGAGCTACTTTGCATATGTCAGACTGTGATTTGCCCGCACGAAGTATGGCTCTTTATATGTAATAATTAAGTGAAGCAGTGTCCTAACTAAAATAGAAGAGAGAGAGAGAGAGTGTGCGTGTAGTTAGGTACCTCAAACCATAATAATTCACGTTGCATTTGAAAACCTGCTCCAGGTAGTCTGTTCAGCTGACTTACCGGAGCTAATCTTGCAGCTAAATGAAGTAAAGTGCTCCCATCTTCCTTGTCTTTAAAGGCAGCTATCACATTCTTGACCATGCCTACCTCATATATTAAACTAAAGATAGTCTCATGACGATGCCAAACTGCTGCATGTATTATGGTCCATCCTTTGCTATTTCTTTCCCATATCAGACCAGGACACTCATAAATAAGCTGAGCAACAAACTTGCAATTTCCTATTTCCATTGCGTCAAACAATAGATGCGAAGGACTTGTTAGTACATCAATTAGCTTTTCCCTTCCATGGTTTGCAACTTCCTGCCAGAGTTGTTTGACTAAATCTTGTTCTGGATTTTTATCTGTAGTAGTAGTGATCGTGAAAGAAAGTCAGTGCTTAATTCCATGATGAACACAAAATATGGATTTTTTTAAAATGGTGGCACTAATTTGTGCGCGTGCACGCACACACACACACACACACACACACACATATATATATATAAAGAGAAAGAGGGATCTTTAGTTGAGGGATCCCCCAAATAAATACCATTTAGGGTCTCTTATTTTTTTTTTTTCCCAAGAATCCAAACCGTCTATTTTTTAAGTCTTCATTCATAGATCATCCTTGCAAAAAATGACGCAAATTGAAAATCATGGCACCTAGTTGGGACTAACAAAATAGACGAACAAGGTACTTCAAGAAAACACTATAATAACAACTATCTAATTGAGTGGCCAAAATGGTTTCAGATTCAAGTGATTTTTTGTAGAGATGATCTTCGAAAATATCCAAAAACTAAATGGTTTGGATCATTGAAACACAATGCATATATATACAGTCTACTTCCATTGAGGGATCCCTCAAATAATTTTAAATTTTATTTGAGAGGCACCTACGAAATATTTTTCAACAATCCAAACCGTCTATTTTTCAAGTCTTCATTCATAGATCATCATTGCAAAAAAATCAGACAAATTTAAAATTATTAAGGCATCTAATTGAGACCAACAAAATTAATGAACATGATAAACTCACATCCTTTGAAGTTGGCACATTTTCTTTTGAAGTAGGCTAGTATTCCTGGACTTCCCCGTGGATATGAATGCTTTTGGGCCAATAAATGCAAGGCTGTCTTTCTATTATGATTACGTTTTAAAGCAAAATCCGGATGATCTTCTAGCAATTTTGAGGCTAAACCTGCAAGCACTCATATGCGCATGCCACATTACTTAGAGATATTTTGATGCATATATTTTTAACTGACAATGAATATTATTCAAAATTCTGCCTCATTCAAAATCCGGATAACTTTGTTGTGGGTGTTTGCTGTAAAAATATTTTTCTAAAATATCCTCTAGTTTGTAAAAATAAAAAGTTCTACCTCACTTCAAATGCATATCGATCAGTAATTCATTACCATCTTATATCCTTTGTGTTGAAATATAAGTGGTGAGCTGATAAGAATGTAATTAGGCCTCTAAGCTAAATGGTGTATTCACTTAGTCTCTAAATTAGACAAGTGTTAGGCATTAGTCATGTTAAGTGGTTATAGCCACGTGTAAAAATCCTAGAGAGCAGTTTTGGATGTAAGGCTGTGATTCTCAGTGATGTAAGAGAATCCAGCTATTCTTTCTAACAGCTTTTTTTGCTCACACAGAGCTGGCTCTTTTTTGACAGAACAGTGCAATAGAAAAATACACACGAATTGATTCATTCTCAGCTCTCTCTTCTCTCTGTTTTTTCTTTCTTCTCTCTCAACCTATTCAAAACTCTAACATGGTATCAGAGCCAGGTTGGGTCTCTTGATCTGGGCGTAATCTGTGGGTCACTGAGCTCAATCGAAGCTCAGCTAAACATCTGAGAAGAGGAATTGTTTGATTCGGACCAAAATATGGCTGGATCTGGAAGCTCAGAAGTTCGAACTCCGATTTTCTCCGATGAGAACTACGAGTTCTGGAGGATTAAGATGGTGACGATCTTCAAATCTCTTGGGCTATGGAATCTGGTAGAAAAGGGGATTCCAACCCCTGATTCGAAGAAGAAGACGAAGAAGCTTGAAGAATCATTGGAGGAAGAAGAAGCTGATGCAGAGATGATTGCTGTGCTCATGAAGGACGCAAAGGCTCTGGGCATCATCCAAAATGCAATTTCTGACCAGATATTCCCTCGGATTGCAAACGCTGACTCAGCTAAAATGGCATGGAATCTGCTCTACAGTGAGTACCACGGTGGTGATCAGGTTAGATCTGTAAAACTCCAGAATCTCAGACGAGAATTTGAGTATATGAGAATGCGTGAAGGTGAACAATTAACTGCATACCTTACTCGATTAAATGAACTGATAAATCAAATGAAAACGTTTGGAGAAGTGTTAGCAAACGTGAGGCTGGTTCAAAAGGTGTTAATCAGTCTTAGTAGAGTATATGATCCTATCTGCTTGGTGATTGAAAATACAAAGAGTTTGGAGACTATTGAATTGCAGGAGGTTATTGCAATATTGAAGAGTCAAGAGCAGCGGTTTGATATGCATAATGTGGATATAGCTGAGAAGGCATTTGGTTCTTTCTCAGTTGAAACAAAAGGGCAGAATAAGAATGGTTCTCAAACTGGTTCTGCTAAGTCTCAGAAAAATTGGAAGTCGAATAACAAACCATGGGAGTCTAGGCAGAAGCCACAGCAAGCTAGTGCTGCACAGACCTCAAATGGATCACAATATGTGCATCAAGATGGAGTGAAGCCTCAATGCAAAGTTTGCTCGAAATTCCATTTTGGGGAATGTAGATATAAGGGCCAATCTAAGTGCTATAAGTGTGATAGATTTGGACATTGGGCTAGAGATTGTACTGCAAACAAAGGAGTGCAGAAAGCAAACAATGCAAGTCAAGTAGAAGTAAGAGGAAATCTGTTTTTTGCTAATTGTGCAATTTCAGAGAAGAGTGCAAATGGAGAATGGTATGTAGATAGTGGCTGCAGTAATCATATGACTGGGAACAAGGAGCTATTAATTGACATAAATCCAAGTGTCACAGGCAAGGTACAAATGCCAACAGGGGAGCTTGTAAGCATAGCTGGCATGGGCACTTTAGTGCTTGACACAAACTCTGGTACAAAGTTTATCAAGGAGGTCATGTATCTGCCTGGTTTGAGAGAGAACTTGTTAAGTGTGGGTCAAATGGATGAACATGGTTACCATTTGGTGTTTGGAAGCAATATGTGCAGTATTTTTGATGACGCTTCACTGGAAAACCTTATTATGAAGGTGGAAATGAGAAAGAATAGATGTTATCCATTGTCTTTGTCTTCAAATACCTATGTTGCATTAAGAGCTGGTGTATCTCACTCTACCTGGATTTGGCACAAGAGAATGGGGCATTTACATTTAAAAGGGCTGAACCAGCTCAAGGAAAAGGAGATGGTGCATGGTCTGCCACATCTGGAAGCTGTAGATGGAGTCTGTGAAGGCTGTCAGTTTGGGAAACAACATAGAGAATGGTTTCCTAAGAACCAAGCATGGAGGGCCAGTACACCCCTTGAGCTAATACACATGGACTTGTGTGGACCAATGCAAACTGAGTCCCTGGCAGGTAATAAATATTTTATGCTGCTCATAGACGATTTTACAAGGATGACTTGGGTCTACTTCTTGAGATACAAGTCGGATGCACTAAATTGTTTTCGAAAATTCAAGTCTATGGTGGAGTTGCAGAGTAGTTACAAAGTGAAATGTGTTCGAAGTGATAGAGGGGGTGAGTTCACATCTAGTGAATTCAATAAACTGTGTGAAGATGGAGGAATTCAAAGACAGTTCACCATGGCTTACACACCCCAGCAGAATGGAGTAGTAGAAAGGAAGAATAGGACAGTGGTGGAGATGGCTAAGGCTATGCTTCATGAGAAAGGGCTGCCTTATTACTTATGGGCAGAAGCTGTACACACTGCAGTGTACATTCTGAACAGGTGTCCTACCAAGGCTCTTAGAGACAAGACTCCTTTTGAAGCGTATAGCACAAGAAAACCAGGTGTTGCTCATTTGAAGGTATTTGGCAGTGTGTGTTTTGTGCATAAACCAGAAGAGAGTAGACAGAAGTTGGATGCCAAAAGCACAAGGGGAGTGTTTGTTGGATATGCAACATGTGAGAAGGGTTATAGAGTGTTTGACCCTGCCACTAGAAAACTTATATTGTCAAGAGATATTGTTTTTGATGAAGGAGCAACCTGGAATTGGAAGGAAGCAACTGAAAATTCTGTGATAATGGTGAATGAAGAAGTGCAGCCTAGGAATACTCAAGTGGAAGTGTTTGAGACACCTGCAGGAAATAGAAATTCTGGTTTCAGACCTTTAGACTCAGTTTCTTGTGGAGGATCAAGCAAGGCAAGCAGCAGATTGGAAGACACTCAGAACTTTGATCACACTCCTTTGAAATGGAGGAAGTTGGATGACATTTTGGCACAATGCAATCTGTGCACAATGGAGCCTGAGAAGTTTGAAGAAGCTGTGAAGGATGAGTCATGGATGAAGGCAATGAAAGATGAGTTGAACATGATAGAAAAGAATGATACATGGGAGCTTGTTGACAGACCTTTGGATAAACCAGTGATTGGGGTTAAATGGGTGTTTAAAACTAAGCTAAATCTGGACGGTTCAGTACAGAAGAATAAGGCAAGATTGGTGGCTAAAGGATACTCACAAAAACCAGGGGTGGACTACAATGAAACATTCGCACCAGTGGCTAGATTAGACACAATCCGGACTCTAATTGCACTTGCAGCTCAGAAGGGTTGGCAGCTGCATCAATTAGACGTCAAGTCAGCCTTTCTAAATGGTGTCTTAGAGGAAGAAGTGTATGTAGATCAGCCGGAGGGATTTGTGATGAAGGGGAGTGAAAGCAAGGTTTACAAGCTGCACAAAGCTCTCTATGGCTTGAAACAGGCGCCAAGAGCTTGGTATAGTGAAATTGATGGTTATTTTGCTGAGTGTGGTTTCACAAAGAGCCAAAGTGAAGCTACTCTTTATGTCAAAGCAAGAGGTGAAGCAAGCATATTGATAGTATCCATTTATGTAGATGATATTGTCTACACTGGAAATGATCAAGAGATGTTAGAAGACTTCAAGAAGGACATGAAAGAGAAATATGAAATGACTGATCTGGGGCTCTTGCATCACTTCTTGGGAATGGGAGTCATTCAAACACCAACAAGCATATTCATTCATCAGAAGAAATATGCAACAACTCTGTTAAACAGATTTGGTTTGAGTGAGTGTAAACCGGTGTCTATTCCACTAGTTACCTCAGAGAAACTAAGTAAGGATGATGGGAGTGGTTTGGCAAGTGAAGAGCAATATAGAAGGATTGTTGGGAGTCTGCTGTATCTCACAGCTACTAGACCCGACATTATGTTTGCAACTAGTTTGCTTGCAAGGTTTATGCATTGTCCCACTAGCAAACACCTTGGAACAGCAAAACGTGTCCTTAGATATGTAAAAGGAACCTTGGATTATGGTCTGGAGTATGTGAAAGGAAAAGGGGCAGTTCTAATTGGCTATTGTGACAGCGATTGGAGTGGCTCAGTGGATGATAGCAAGAGCACATCTGGATACGCTTTTTCTTTTGGGAGTGGAGTGTTTGCTTGGGCCTCAGTCAAGCAAAATTGTGTTGCACTCTCTACTGCAGAAGCTGAATACATCAGTGCCTCTGAAGCAACAACACAAGCTATTTGGTTGAGATTTGTCCTAGAAGACTTTGGAGAACTTCAAACAGAAGCTACACCTCTCCACTGTGACAACATTTCAGCTATTGCCATTACAAGGAATCCTGTTTTCCATCAGAAAACCAAGCATATTGATCGGAGGTATCATTTTATTAAAGATGCTTTGCAAGAAGGAACTGTGGATCTGATTTATTGTCCCACAAATGAGCAATTGGCAGATATCTTTACAAAGGCTTTGGCTAAGGATCGTTTCTGCTATCTCAGAGAGAAACTTGGTGTGAAATCAGCTCACAACTTAAAGGGGAGTGTTGAAATATAAGTGGTGAGCTGATAAGAATGTAATTAGGCCTCTAAGCTAAATGGTGTATTCACTTAGTCTCTAAATTAGACAAGTGTTAGGCATTAGTCATGTTAAGTGGTTATAGCCACGTGTAAAAATCCTAGAGAGCAGTTTTGGATGTAAGGCTGTGATTCTCAGTGATGTAAGAGAATCCAGCTATTCTTTCTAACAGCTTTTTTAGCTCACACAGAGCTGGCTCTTTTTTGACAGAACAGTGCAATAGAAAAATACACACGAATTGATTCATTCTCAGCTCTCTCTTCTCTCTGTTTTTTCTTTCTTCTCTCTCAACCTATTCAAAACTCTAACACTTTGTAGCCATGTACAATTTATTTATTATTTTATAAAAAATTCACCATCACAAACGTTCTTCTAATAAAAATATTTATGAGCATACCTACTTCCTATAAATACAATCATAGACGAGCACCATTCTTTTTTTCTTTTTCTTTTTTTGTGTGTGGGAGGGGGGGGCTAACTAGTAAACCTCAATCTTTATTCACCCACTTTTTCATCCACATCCTAATTTTTTATCCCTGGGCGCAAACTCCCTCCAACCGCATAGCATGTGTCAACATCTCCAGTGGTAATTAGCTCTACTTCTACCTGATTCATTTCCTCTCTTACACCAATTTCCTTTTACTTTCTTATATTTTAAAATGATAAAATGAAGTGAGGGTCATGTTTTACATGATTTCTGAAAGTTCATAGAATTTCTAAATGTATGTGGGCTCTATCCAGTCATTAAAAAAAACATATGTGGTTTAGACAAATTGGGCAAGGCAGTATGCCCGCCTCATTGCACTCGAACTTAATTCCTTTTTTTTCATACATTAAAATAGTTAGAATATTGCTTTGTCAAAAAATGAACAGAGAAAAACACTCTTTCTATCTAAAAAGAAAAGAAAAAAATTAGGAGACAACGTCAATGCAGAGTGAGAAAGGAACTATTTGCGAGGGGTGTAGGATTTGAAGGAAGCATATATACCATTAATTGAAGATGCTTAGGCCAGTTGGCCAAAGACAGTGAGCCTGTCTCTTTGCACTCAAGTTTGAATCACTTACTTCCTAAATTAGATTAATTTAAAGTAATTTTAGACTATCGTTTGTAAAAAATTGAATTAAAAAAATACCATTCTAATTAAAAATCCACGTGAGGGACAGAAACGTTGGAACTTACCGTAGAGACCACTATCTATGCTTGTGAAAAATAGCCTGGGCAGATCTTCTTGTGAATCTCTAAATGTGGGTTCAGAATATAGATACGACGCCATCTTTTCATGTCCAAACAAAGCAGCAATATAGAGTGGCGTATGTCCTTCAAAACCCCGTTGTTTTGGCAGCCCTTGATCCTTTCGCATCATAATTTTAGCAATTTTAACGTATCCAAAGGCAGCAGCCACACAAAAAGCAGTATTTCCTCTATCGTCTACCAGTCTCAAGTCATTTAACTCCCTGCTACCCATCAACTTCTCCACAAAGCTAACATGTCCTTCTCCGACTGCAACATGAAGTGCAGTATACGATCCCTGTGCGATACTGGCAAGCACTATAGACGGCTCTTTGTCTATGATCTCTTTTGCCGCTTTCCAGTCATTTTTTAGTGCAGCTCTGTACAGGGGTACACATAAATCTGGATTTCCTGCTTCTTCTGTACATAACAAGTTCAAAACACCTTAAAAGCTTATTGTTACCACCTACTGGTATCACTAGACCAAATGGTCACTGACAGTACATTTCAAATATTTTAGCTAGTTGTTTCAATGATATAGGCATTCTCCAATAAGTATTTAAGTTAATGATTGGTTACATACTTCTAATTTCAGCTGTCGGATTGCATTTAAGAGACTACCAACACTTTTAATGAATGCAATCCAACGACCAATATTAGAAGTACGTAACCAATCCTTCGCATAAAATACTTATTGGAGAAACTCCCATAATACTATTTGCACCACATTTTTATTGACCGCTTTGCTGATTAATATATATGGGATCCATCTGTAGTATTAGAGAGGTAGTCAACAATGTAGTCATAAGTATCATACAAACAGCACCACTCGTTGTTTCAAATATATTATCCTATTTGGATAAAAGTATAGGAATTTTATATATATTAAACAGCACAAATAACTCTTTTACATGAGTTCTAGGCTCATGACCTTCACCAACAAAGTGAGAGCCACAAGTATATTAGATCAAATGGTGATTAAAATACTAAAATATATTGTGTATTGAATGTATTTGAAGTCACTAGAACACTTTATTTTGAAAGCCTGTTGTTAAAAATAAGTAAATAAATAAATAACTAAAGATTAGTGG
Source organism: Prunus campanulata (assembly GCA_034190965.1). Lineage (NCBI taxonomy): Eukaryota > Viridiplantae > Streptophyta > Magnoliopsida > Rosales > Rosaceae > Prunus > Prunus campanulata. Next base: position 2,205,791 of record CM067209.1, read on the forward strand.
GTCATTTTAAAAAATTCCAGGGACTTATTATAATTCAAGAACCTTTTTAAGTAACCTTCTCTAGAAGAGGCTTACTTGGTGTGGGACACTCGTAGGAAGCGAATGGATACAAATCCCATTCGATAGTAGATGGGGTTGATCCGGTTGGATTACCATTATTGCTTCCAACATTCGCTGGAGATAGAATCTCATATTCATTATAATATTGTTTTTCAATATTATTAAGCTACAACTACTTCATTTTAAAAAGACAAAAATGTGGAAATGACCCATTAATATAGTAGTTTGAAGTAATTGCTCCTCTAGGAAAGATTTTAGGTTCAAGTCCTAGCATTCGTGTTGTTTGTGATAGTTTAGTATATTATCATCATTCTCAATAGAAAAGGTCATTAAAAAATAAAATAAAATTTAAAAAAAAAACGTTAAATAATATTCCTTTATAATATGAAACAACGAAAATAAGATTTTATGTCCAACCAAAGTTCTCTATAAATAATGCTGAAATATAAAAAATAAAAAATAAAAGCCTACTAATAAGTTCATGAATGCATGTTAGGAGGCTAATTGATAATAATGTAAGTAATGAAGAACCGTAACACCATCAAAACTTAATCTAACACATAAGTTTCATCAAAATACCATCTTATTTTAGAATGAAAATCTATTTTTGTATAGTTAGAGCATTCACAATAGGCTCCTTAAACCACCTTCTTGGCTAAAATTTAGGGATGAATTGAAAAAATCCACCTCCAACCTCCAACCATGCTCCTTATCCAGTTCCTAAAATAGGGAAACCTCTATGAGCTCATAAATCGGAAGGACTCCTAGTGAGTCCCTATAATTAAATGCTCCTATATTTTAATATCATTTTAAGCATTTATTTAATACTAATTATTTTGTATTGTTTTATAGAGAGCTCCTAAAATAGTTTTATAGTGTTTTTAGATAAATTTTAACTAAAAAATAGAGAGCATGATTGTGGACGCTCTAAGAAGTCAATCCTGATATTTTTTAGTTAGATGATCAAGTTAAATGCCAAGAAATTTATGAAAAAATAAAAACGTCAGTTTTTTTGTGTGGAAAAGGCTTACTTTTTTTTAGTTGGAGAAGATGCTTGTATAAAATAGTAAAAAGGATAACAAAACTATCTGAAACTCAAATGTTAGAGACAAAGACAATTGTGTAATCTTTAAAAAAGATGAAAAAAGCTTACGAGGTCTTCGGGTACGCGGGGAAAGAGGCGGCAAACTATCCCATTGGATAATAAATTCCGTTGGTTCTGTTGCTGCAGATGGAATCCGAGATTCATTATTGGAAAAACAATATTACTTAGAAAAAATTTGGAAAAAAGCTACGTCATTTTAATAAAAACTTCAGTTTTTTTTTTTTTTTTGTTGGGAAAAGGCTTACTTTTTTTTGGTTGGAGCAGATGCTTGTATAAAATAGAAGCACCATAAAATAATACAAAGGATAACAAAACTATCTGAAACTCAAATGTTAGAAACAAAGACAATTGTGTAATCTTTAAAAAATATGAAAAAAGCTTACGAGGTCTTCGGGGACGCGGGGAAGGAGGCGGCAAACTGCCCCATTGGATAATAAATTCGGTTGGTCCTGTTGCTGCAGATGGAATCCGAGATTCATTATTGGAAAAACAATATTACTTAGAAAAAATTTGGAAAAAAAAATACGTCATTTTAATAAAAACTTCAGTTTTTTTTTTTTTTGGAAAAGGCTTACTTTTTTTTAGTTGGAGCAAATGCTTGTATAAAATAGAAGCACCATAAAATAGTACAAAGGATAGCAAAACTATCTGAAACTCAAATGTTAGAGACAAAGACAATTGTGTAATCTTTAAAAAAGATGAAAAAAGCTTACGAGGTCTTCGGGGACGCAGGGAAAGAGGGTACAAAATGTCCCATGGGATACTAAATTCGGTTGGTCCTGTTGCTGCAGATGGAATCCGAGATTCATTATTGGAAAAACAATATTACTTAGAAAAAATTTGGAAAAAAACTACGTCATTTTAATAAATATGTTAAATGATATTATATTAAAAAAAAACTAAATGGAAATAAGATTTGATGTGCAACTAAAATTCTTTTGAAATCTCAACTTCCTTCACTTTATAGATAAGAATAAAATATACAAAAAAATAAAAATAAAAACCTAGCGACAAGCGCATGTTACAGGGTCATCATTTGGCCCACGAGCACGGGCTGATGGGCGCCTGCCCAGCCCATCGAAGAAAAGCTTGGCCCGGCTCATTGTGGGTTATGAACCGGCCCCACCCGTTCTTTAGGCTAAGATGTCTAAAGCCCAACCCAACCCATAAGCCCAACTTGTTTGAGCACAAAAAAACCCAACCCAGCCTACCCATAAAAGCCCAACCCCCAAAGCCCATTTACAATAACACTTAGTTTAATATAAAAAATAGGCTTAATTGCTACAGTGCACCATGAAACATTGGTCAAATCTCACTTTACCCCCTTAAAGTTAAAGTGACCCACTTTTCCGCCTTGACCAAGGTTTGATATTCCACATTGCCCCTTACTGTCAACTCCATCCAAAAGTCCGTTCAGTTTGATGACATGGTAGGGGTGTTTCAGTAATTTTATGCACCTAGGTCATTTACTCACCAATTTGAGTGGGTGATGTGGCAAAGTGGAGCCCACCTTTAGCATGGATTAAAAATTGAGGGACCATTTTAAACTAAAAAGCCTTGTTTTAACTTGCATTAGAAAGAAATCTATTCATTATGAGGAGAAATTATAGAATGGTACTGTTGACTAAAAAAATGATTCCGATGTATGCTTGTTTCACTTATTTTATCGTTTATTTAAAGTATTTTTGTTATTTATCCCCTGTGCATCTTAAACATCTTTAAAAAAAAGGCGAGGCACATGCATGTATATGCCTGAATTATGCTCTGAGTCTGACCTGCATCTGCTGGTGGAATCATAACCATTATGGCGAGTTGAATTTGGGGATCTCTTTGTGCCATTGCTCTGCAAACATGCGATGAATAAGATTAGTTCCTTTGTATTTTCCATGTTGATAAATGTAAAAGCAGAAAAGAGAAAAGTGGGCATGCATGATGCATGCATGTCGTCAGGACTCAGGAGAGGTAGATATACAAATGAAGGAGATTATTTAGCTTTGCTTTGCCTTCAGGGCCTCAGGCTAGCTCTTAAGCTCAAAGATCAATCTCCGATTGTTATTTCAATCCTACATGTCCAACAATTTTGCCACGTAATTCAGATGTCAGCTTGATCATCATTTTTGTCCCAAAGAGAAAAAGGCAAAAAAATAACAAAGAGAAATTATGCAGCACCTAATTCTATACTAAAAAAAGAAAAAGAAATTTGCTTTGTGTGGAGATGGGGTACCTGGCAGGCACTCGTCAGACCCGGCCTCGACTACAGCGGCATGCAAAGTGTTGAAAAGATTTGGGGAACTTTTTCTAAAAGGAGGACAGGACTGGAGAAGACATTGTACGAGGAAAGGAAACAAGCCCGACGTGACAATATATAACAACGTTCTGGTCCACGTTGTTCTATAAATTATTAGTCAGACATTAATTAAATATGGTATTTAATTATATACATGTTCTTCTTTGTAGTTAATAACGTTTGTGTTTCGACAAAAGTACTTTCTGGAAAATGATAAGTAAAATTATTGTTTTGCCCTGTTATATACAATGATAATAGACTAACTAAAGATTATTTCTTCTTAGAGCATCTCCAACCAATGTGTCAAATTGACACATGAACATGAAATGACAAAAATTGAAAGTTAAAGTTGCTCCAACCGAGTAGTCAAATCCTATATGGACTTGAAGGCTAGAAGAGATATGTTGAAAATAACATATCAAAAAGTTTGATGTCAAATATTATTTTAATACTCCACTATCATTTCCTCTCTTTTAAAACTTTACGCATCATAGGCTCCATTTACTTTTAAAAATATAATAAAATAATATGATATTTGACATTTCAAATGGAGTTAAATTTTTTCCAAAGTGTCAAATTGCCACATAAGCCATCAAATACAAATTTAACATTTTGCATTTGGCATCTCCCTTGGAGATGCTCTTAGGTTTGTTTGGTTCACTAAAGCCAAAGATTAACCTTAACATATCATCAAGTGGAAGGTTATTAACTATTTTGCATGCGTGGTAAAGAGACGCACGCAATGATAACTGACGGTATGCAATAGATCAATAATACATAGTAGCTCAAAAGGAATATTAGGGGCTTATAACTCAAATGATTAAAAACAGTCATTTTTATACATGAAGTTTTGTGTTTGAATCTCGCCTTCTCAATATCGTTTGTATTTAAATTTTATTAAAAAATATTTTAAGAAAGAAAAAATTGAACCAACAACCTCCTTTAGTTTTCGTCTAACAAAATTTCATAACAAGCCCAAGTAATCCTTAGGACCAACGTCGTGGCTCTGAATATGATATATATTTTCTATTAACCTCTCATGAGACTCTTAGGCTCATTTGAGATTGCTTTTTTAGGAAGCACTTCAGCTCATAAGTGTTTCTACTAAAGACGCTTTTATTGTAAAGATGTTGAAATTTTCTTAAAAAAATCCAAGTGCTTCTTCAGAAAGGGATTCTATGTCCCAGAAGCACTCTATTTTTTTGTCAAACATCGTCAGAAATGATTTTGGTTGTTAGAAAAATTGGACCGTCAGGAGAATAATGGAAAATAAATTAAGTAATATAAAAAGTCGATAGTTTCACACCAGGGGTGGAACCACACTAAGGGCTCGTTTGGGACTGCTTTTCTAGGAAGTATTTCTGCTCATAAGCGTTTCTAACAAAAGCGATTTTATTATAAAAATCTTGAATTTTTTTTAAAAAATTAAAGTGCTTCGTGGAAAAGCACTTGGGAGTGCTTCCTGAAGAAGCACATAGTAGGTGCTTCTCTAGGAAGCGCTTCTAAACTTTTCTGCCAAATAGTCAGAAGCTCTTTTAGTTATTAGAAAGCATTTTTGGCCCTTTGAGAAGCACTCCGAAACAGGCCCCAAGGGTTACAATGGGATGTAGCACAGTGTGGTTTTTTAAGGAAAAAAATATAAAACCTATATATTTAACTTGTTTTCAATATTAGTCCAGTTAGTGGCGAACTTATTAAGGCGAAAGGAGGTGCAAGTACACCTCTCCTCACCGGAAAAACCATTGTAGGTGCTTCAAATTGCCCCTTTACTTAGCTGGTGATGGTGCACTCCAGGTATACAGATTACCTTATTTCCATTTTCAACATTTAAGTAAATGGAGTAATATAAAAATAAATAGTAAAAGGACAAAGACATTTACTTAAGTTTACAATGTAAATAAGGAAGTACCCCCCATTTGGATTCAAATAAAAATACTAGAAAATCAAATTCCCACCAAATCAAAATATGAAAAATCAGTTTTAGATACGATTTAGGCTAAAAATGATGGCTCATTAAATCAATATATACTTCATACACAAATCCCATAAAATCGAGTTTTCTTATTTGATGTGTGAGGAATAAAAGGCGCCAAAAATTATCTTGAGAAAATAATTATTCCGAAAAACTATTTTTCATACTTAGTCAATATTTTTACATAAAACAATTTTTCATGTATGATATGAATGCATGAAGGGACCTAAGGTCAATCTAGGTAAAAAGCCTTAGATGTTCAATCCACTATAGTGTTAAACCCTATTTGGTTTATGTTAAAACTTATTGAAAATTAGTCTATGGAGCTATGAACTAGCATGGTTTATATGATTTAATATTTACTTTTATTTCTAGAAAGACTATAAAAATTGTAAGTACTTAAAAATATAATCATTAAATTTTAAGCTAATAACTTTAACTAGCCCACCCATTGAAAAATTCCTGGTTCCACCCTTGTTTCACACTGATCTCTCATTTTGTTTTCATATAATTTTGAATTGGTTTGGCCGTTACCCGTGAAGAACTTTCTGATTATTAAACAACAAAGCTAGCATCCAGATCCAGGTCAGGGTGGAGCTCCATCGAACTCATTTGTCTGACCTTTGGCAATTGTTATTTTTATTTATCCAGACTGTCTGAGTTTATTCCATGCCGATGCTGTCAATCAATTAATTTTTTTAAATTTTTTTTATTAAAACAGGTTGGAAGTCGTCCCTTCCATGTTTTGTTAAATTTCCCAATTGATAAAACAAAGAACCTGATGGTGCAACTAACGCAAGAGAGTGGAGAGAACATGAACTCCACCCTGGCCTGGATCTGGATGCTAGCTTTGTTGTTTAATAATCAGAAAGTTCTTCACGGGTAACGGCCAAACCAATTCAAAATTATTTGAAAACAAAATGAGAGATCAGTGTGAAACTATCGACTTTTTATATTACTTAATTTATTTTCCGTTGACTTTTTTAAGGCCTAGTACATCCAAATGGAGAGCTGGCAAAACTTGAAGAGGTACACATGCAAGATCTTTATTTAAACCACTTAAATGTGGTCTGCTAATGGACATGGAGTTCTAATATGACTGGTCATGTAGTACTTGGAGTTGCATTTTTCAGTTTAAATCCAAGACTAATAAGGGTTCCTAATGTTGTGCGGTAACACTCCAAGACACACTATATACAACATGCACAAACAAACTAGAAGAAGAATAAATACACACACTGCAAGAGAGATAAAGGAAATGCACAAAGAACACTGAATTATAGAGGTTAGGCAATGTGCCTACGTTCTCTCTGTTGATCTCCTCGGAAATTTCACTAGAAGAATAGGAACAACTTTGGTTTAGCTTAGCTCTCTATTCTCTCAAACCCTAGGTCTTCCTTTCTCTCACACCCTCACCCAAACCCTTTGAGGCCCTTGTACACTTCTCACCAATTCTCTTTTGGTATCTATCTTGTGAATTAACCTAGCTTTTTATATTAGTAGGCTTTGGGTTACAAGTTTTACAGGAATAGGAAACAAAAAACCCTATTCAAAATAGAAAAATCCATAAGAAATAGGAAACTAACCTAATTAAATTAGGCTTAAAAAACCTAGCAAAAAATAGGAAACACGCCACACTGACTCCTATTTTCTTGTTGCACCCACGTTTCCTCCTTCCACCGCATCTCCAATGGTGAGCCAATCACAACACCTAATACATTAATTAGAACTCCCAATACTAATGCAACTAGGGGAGGTCGAGAGTTTCTTGATGGGCAAGAAACCTCGATTGATGCATATAAATACAGGTCCCTGCTCAATCAATTAACCACCCACTCATATAGAACTCAAATCCCATCTGTGAGATAGTAGAAAGGATCGATATTTAGGAGAAGAACCTTGTATTCAATCCTACCCCAACCGATATCACCTATGGAAAGCTGAAAAAGGTTAGTGTTCTTTGATATGCAACCCTTATAATTTACATGTGGTATCAGAGCTATGTTGCATGCTTTAGAACATAAAAAGAAATCAAACCAAGCATTGTTCACAAAGGCTAAAACAATTGAAACGACACTTGAATACTGTATAATACCCTGCATAAAATATATACCCTATGCTCGAAATTAAAATTGAAATTGTATACAGTATGTGTCTATTCCCACGTTTCTAGTTCTTTAGAACTGTAAAGCATGTTTCATATATATAAAGTTTTTGTCATTCAAGGTTTCAAGAATATTGTATTCAAGGATAGAACTGATATAATTTGCACAACGGATTACTGCAAACACTAATTGTCTTTTGTCCACTGATGTTGGCAATTTAGTTTATAGTGATTCAATGTGGTGTGATGCGGCACACCACAATTTAGTTTAGGTTCAAATTGACTTTAGGTATGGGAGTTAATAGGGACTTGTCTCAATTCATAGATGTGAGGGGTTAACCTGTGAAGGAAATTCATGTATCATATTTAGTGATCACTAAAAAGTGTTTGATTCTCAGCCAACATGTGTGAATTAATAATGTACAATTATTAATTTTGGGGCCAGTTTCATTTACATGCTTATTTGCTTTAAAACTCTTACACTTATGAGTGTTACCAATCTTAATATACCATTGAAACTCTAACTGGATCATATTACAAGAAATGGAAAGAAGATCTTGAGATGGCTCTAGGTTGTCTAGACTTTGATATGACAATAAGGAGTAAGCTCCAGAAAAAACTAGTAGAAGTGTAACTGCTGAGGGAAAGGATCGCTTTGCCAAATGGGAAAAGGTAAATAGGATGACTATTTTGATTATGCTAAAGTCAATTTGCCTAGTGTGAGAGGTGGCATACAACCTTCCAACAATGCTAAAGACTTCCTAGAGTCAATTAGCCTCAAATTCAAAGAGTCTTAAAAAGCTGAGATGTGACTTTTGATTAACAAGCTGACAGACATGAAGTATGTTGGAGACGGATGTGTTAGGGTACACATTCTGAATATGGTTGACATTGGAATGAATCTCAGAAGGAGTCAACATAGATGACAACATGTTGGTTCACCTTGCACTCAACTCACGGCTTAAGGTTTTAAGCAGATTAAGAGCACTTATGTTGCACAGAAGGAGTCATGGGAAGCAATGCCACTGGAAAGTCATGATTGCAATATATGTTCAAGAAGAACAGAACATTAAGAAAGAAAAGTTACTCAACCATGTCAATCTGGTACAAGAGACATGAAACCAATTAAGAAGGATGACAATAAAGAAAAGTCAAGGGAAGCAATGCCACTGGAAAAGCTAAGAACAATGACAGACATGAAGTATATGTTGGAGATGGATTGTTAGGGTACACATTCTCAATATGGATGACATCGGAATGAATCTAAGAAGTTTTGGAGTCAACATAGATGACAATATGTTGAGAATGACATCGGAATGAATCTGAGAAGTTTTGGAGTCAACATAGATGACAATATGTTGGTTCACGTTGCACTCAACTCACGGCCTAAGGATTTTAAGCTGATTACGAGCACTTTTGCACATAAGGAGTATAGTTTATGATGATTACAAATATGTGTTCAAGAAGAACATAACATTAAGAAAGAAAGTCACTCAACCATGTCAATCTGGTCCATAGAGAATTATGTGAAAGTTGTTTTTCATTGATAATAGTGTAGAGTATTTATACACAAACAATAGTAGAAAACCAACGGATGCTTGAAGCACTAATCTAGTCTAATAATAGAAAAGATAAAGACAACTTTACAACTCACTAATCTAATAACATACTAACAAGACCATGCATATATGTTTGAACCAACTTTACAGGACAGCTCATTGAGGTGGGTTGCATGCGTCTTCTGTTGAAGTAACATTGGTGGGTTGCATGTTATTCCTTTTAGTCCAAGACATGAAACCAATTAAGAAAGATGGCAATAAAGAAAATTTAAGGGAGGCAATGCCACTGGAAAAGGTAAGAACAATGACAAGGGAGGAAAACAAGTTGGAATAGCTTCAGCAAGAAGTTTGGACACATCTCATTTCTTTTGCAAGAAGGAATGTCGAAGGTTAAGAGATGGTTGGCGAAGTGGAAGGCTAAAGATAATGAAAACCAAATCTCAGAGTGTTATGAATCAAATTTAATTGATATTTCTCATGATAGTTGGTGGCTTGACATTGCGCCAACAATACATGTTTCTAATTCTTTGTGGGAGTTCACGACCAACAAGGTACCAAACAAGGATAAGGTGAAAGTATTTGTTGGCAATGGAGTCCAAGTAGAGGTGGAATTCATTGGGGCACTCAAGATATAGTTAGATAATTGTTTTATGTTGGATTTATTTGAGGTATTTTATATACCTTTGATGATAAGGAATTTAGTATCAGTAGCTAGGCTTGTTAAAGTAAAGTTTGAGGTAGTTGTCAATGACTTTGGATATTCTATTTTGAAAAATAAAGTTTTAGTTGGTAGAGTAACTCTTGTGAATGGAATGTTTCAACTCAATCTCAAAGCACCTGATCATGTTATGAACATAGCAAGTACTAGCAAAATTCAAAACAAAAAAAAAATTATCCAACTTATGGCACAAGAGACTTTGCCATATTTTGAAAGAGGTAATTAAAATCCGTTGCAAAGAACATGTCACTGCTACAAAAATCGAAATAGATGACGGGAATCCACCGTCGTCTAGAAGATTTTCAAACCGTCGTGAAATCGACCGCCATCTTTTGATATATAAAACAACGACGGATAATAACCGACGTCGTTAAATCCTTCAACGTCACAAAATATAACCAACCGACGTCTAAACCCTATATTTATATTGTAAAATGAAACCTTGTACAATATTAGACAACGGTTTTATTAAAAATTAGACGTCTAAAGAATATTATATGTCAAGAACAAAACACAAACCGCCGTAAAACTAATTATCCATGTCCCTAGTTGAAGGAATACGACTTGTATAACCTAAAAACCGTCGTGGTTAACGTATACTACGTTAAATAAATAAAAAAACCGCCGTCTAAATTATAAAAGACGACGCGTACACAATAGAGCGGCCTTTTAAAGTAGATTACATGTCAATAATCACACAGGAACGGACGTAGAGATAATTATTCACGTCCCTAATTGAAGAAATACTTAGAAACCGTCGTGGTTAACTTATACTACGTTGAATAAATAAACAAACCGACGTGTAACTAACGAAAGACGACGCAAACACAAAAGAACAGACGTTTCAAGAATATTAAATGTCAATATTCACAAAGGAACCGCCGTACAGATAATTATCCACGTCCCAAATTGAAGAAATAAAGATTTGTATAAACTAGAAACCGTCGTGGTTAACATATACTACATTAACTAAATAAACAAACCGACGTATAACTTTTAAAAAATGACGTATATACAACAGAACAGCCGTTTAAATCATATTACATGTCATTAATCACACAAGCAACGACGTAAAATGTATTAACCACGACATACAAGTAAAAAAACCGTCAATTATATGATTATCCACGTCGGACTGGAGAGAAAAACGCCTTGTTAAACATATTCCACGTCCATCTCTTACGAGATTCGTCGTGTAAATTGTATAAAGAAGTCTCTTCGACAGTGTTAGACGTCGCTTTTTCTAAAAAGCAGACGTCTGAATGCTTTAAAATGACACAATTTTACTCAATACCGCCGTAAAAAATGCTATCCACGACACCTTTTTTTTAATGGCTGACGTTAAAAATAATATTGAAGTCCTGGACAGGAAAAGAAACGACGTGGATTATAATTTGAACGTCGGTTTATATAAAATAAAGGTCGTGGATTATATTGAAATATACGTCGTGCATTGTTTTGTAGGCCGTCGTTGATGTTTATTACACCCGATATGATTTATTTTAATAAACCGACGTGTTTTCCTTTTCAAATGGTGGTTTTTATTTCTTTACGGTTTTTTGCATTTTCTTTCCACGACGTTTGTAAAAATACGACGTTGGTTTTATTTTAGACGTCTGTTTTTCCAGTTTTTTAACCGGACCGTCGTATTTCCCACCTTTAAGCCAGTATTTTAAATTTTTGATTTGTCGTGCCCAAAACCTGCATAATGAAAATGTGATCAAAATTAAAATGATATACAGAACTATTAATTAATGTCATGCAATTAACTGCATAACTAATGTGATACATTACAACAATCAATCAATCCATATATCTTCACACCCATCTCTAATATTCTCACTCCCAAACTCACCCACTAGGTCATCAAATGTGTCAACATTTGGTATCCCTCTAGTAAATGGCTCACACTAAATTCTAATATCACCTAGCACATCATCACCAATAACATCATTATATTTTCTAGTAGACATTAATAACACTACCGACCAACCACGATGCATTGGGTCGTCAACGTAAAATACTTGTTTGACTTGAGAAGCCATAGCAAATTGGTCATTCCTATGTCCAATTTTACTCGGATCTACAAGGTTAAATCCAAGTTCGTCGACTACAAGGCCCGAAGTGTTATCTATCCAATCACACCTCAAGACTGGGATTCTAAACTTTTGGTAGTCAAGGTCCCAAATTTCTTGAATAACCCCATAAAAACCCATATTGGAGACAATAGGGTTTTTATCCTTGGCACTAGCAACTTGCATAGTATGTGCAAGTAAATAAACTCCACTATTTTGGACAGTTCGCACATCATCTTGTGCCTTGGTGTTAAATTTAACACCATTAATAAGATAGCTCCTATATGATGGCACCACCATGCTTGGACCAGCTGCTAGCCACCTCAAATTTTCTGATACGCCATTATTCTCTTCTCTATTAAGTTCACTTTGAACCTGCAAATTAATAATATATCCATTAAGTTCACTTTCAACCTGTGACTAGGTGTATCATCGCCGCATATTGGACAAGCTTTATATCCTTTAACGACACAACCAGATAAGTTCCCATAGGCATGAAAATCATTAATTGTCCACAGTAATACACCTCTGAGTGTAAAGTATTCTCCTATGTGTGCATCATACACTCCTCTAATCTCATCCCACATAGATTTTAAATCATCAATCAAAGCCTCTAAGTAGACGTCTATATTATTTCTGGGCGGTTTAGGACCGAAAATCAATAAGGTCAACATCATGAACTTCCGCTTCATGCATAGCCATGGTGGGAGATTATATGTAACTAAGAGCACTGGCCAACAATTGTATCTGCTACTTAAAGAAATGTGGGGATTGGATCCGCTCTTTACCAAACTCGGGCCATTTATCATCAACAAGTTTCCAAGACGGGGAATCTGCTGGATGAGACATATGACTGTCAACTGATTTTCTTGCAGCATGCCAAGTCAAACTCTTAGCTGTCTTATGTGATTGAAACATCCTTTTAAACCTTGGAATTGGAGGAAAATACCACACCACCTTCGCTGGCACACCCTCTTTCAAGAACCCATCTTTGCTTTCCTTCCACCTTGAGATACCACAAGTAGGACAATTAGTTGAATTTTCATACTCCTTCCTATACAAAATATGCAGTCATTGGGACATGTGTGGATTTTCTCATAACTCATCCCTAAAGCAGACAAAGTCTTTTTTGCCTCGTACATAGAGGAAGGTAGTGTATTTCCTTCTGGAAGCAAATCTCCTTGAAGTATTAATAATTTTGTAAAACAAACATCACTCATCCCATGTTTTGCTTTCAAATTATATAACTTCACCAAAGCCGACAAATTCGTGTACTTACTGCAACCAGGGTACAAGGGTTGATCTCCATCCCCAATCACATTGGCAAACTCATAAGGATCATATCCAATATCGCCTAAATCATTATCATCCATCCCTAATTCTTCATAAACAAAACTGAACCTACTTTGCTCATCTTCTTCCACATTTCTACTAGCATTAGTAGTACTCCATTCCCAAGGTTCTCCGTGCCATGTCCAAATCTTATAGCTTTGGTCAATTCCATTAAAGTATAACTGTTCCCTTATAATTCCAACCCCAAACACTCGAATATTCCCACATGTAACACATGGACAACGAATATGAGTTGTATTTCCAAGATTTTCTACAGCAAAATTCAAAAATCCTTCCACTCCTAACTCATATGCCTTCGATCTTCTATCCGCATGCATTCATGACTTATCCATCTCACACACTATGAAATCATATATATAATAAAGTGAAAATACCAGCAATGAAACACTGCTATATTCAAATAGCAGAGAATAAATTGAAAATAAAAAATAAAACAAGAATCAGACGAACCCAGAAATTTGCATTGCCTTTTGAAGAACAAAGTTCTGGGTTCTGGTAGCCTAAAGACGACGGTTAATGTTGAAACAATCATCTTTAGGTTACCAAATGCAAACTAAAATTCAGATGACGGGAGTAAATAAACAACCAACGTATAATAAAAATTTAGACGACGGTTTGATCCATCAACCGTCGTCGGGGTTTACAAAAAACCGCAGTCTAAATCTCCCATCCCCATTCCTTTTCCAAGATCCCATGGCCAAACAAACATAAAAGAACCCAAATAGAGAGTAATTATTACAAGAATGCAAACACCAAAACATAAAAGAACCCAAAGCAAGCTCCTAATTGAGAACCCATAGCTCCCAAAACATATTTTAAGAAACCAAAGCTACCAGAACTAAAGAAAACATTTATGGATTTAAGAAGCCATGCAATATCATTAAATAAAGATATTAGGGTTTGTACTTACATGGATAATGAGAGAGAGTTGAGAGAATATAACAAATGCTTGAGAGAGAGCTCGGAGAATATACCCAATGCTTTGAGAGAGAGCAAAAACTTTAAGACAAATTTATGTTGAAGAGAGAGAACGAAATATTTTAGGGTTAAAGGGAAATTCTGAAAATTTTAGATCGCGGTCAAAAATTTCAAAGTACTGCGTTTTTCACACTACTACATTTAACAATTTGCGCGATGAAGAATAATTAGTCGCGCAAAGAATAATCCAGTCGCACAAACTATAGCGCGATAGAGAAGGTGACCGTTGAGCAAAGTAAGTAAAGAAAGACTTTACGCGACAAAAAACTGTTTTAGTCGCGCAATGCACGACAAAGATCTTTATTAGTCGCGCGAAAGTGAGCGACGGTTAATCTTCGTTGCACAAACATTCGTCTCACAAAAGTACGCACGACGACAACAAAATCGTCACTGTATATATTGCGCGACGAAGTACCATACTAGCACCAACTTTCGCGTGGCGAAACGCTTTCGTCTCTCAAATATTTGCGGGACGAAGTTCCGTACTCGCACCAACTTTCGGGCGGCGAAACGCTTTCGTCTCCCAAATATTTGCGCGACAAAAATATATTAGTCGCGTTTCCTTCCATGAGACGAATATTTTTCGTCGCCCAAAAACAAATATTTCAAATTTAATTTAAATTTATCCTTTTGTATTAGCGCGACGAAAATTGTCGTCGCGCAAAAGTAAAATATATTTTTTTTAATTTTAATTTTACGTTTTTTTTTGGTAATAAAATATATTTGATTTAATTTTAATTTTACGTTTTTTTTGGTAATAAAATATATTTGATTTAATTTTAATTGTACATTTTTTTTTGTAATAAAATATATTTATTTAGTTTTAATTTTACCTTTTTTTTGTAATAGAATAAAATTGCAATAAAAAACCATAATGAAGAGGAAAAATAATATAAATTTATATAGTACAAGACAAAATGTTTAAAATGTAATTGAGAAAGTAAAAAACTATTTAAAAAATGTAGCAACATCTATGTTGTCGTCTTGCAAATGTGGCTCGGAAGTCTGGACATGGTCGACAGGGGCAGAAGTGTGGTGGCCATGCTCTGATTGGAGGGGCTCGGAGGTCGACGAGGAACCAAAATTTGGCGAGAGTGGAATGCCGGACCGAGACAGGGACTCTATCAGCTGTGACACCTGGGTATTATACGAGGCCATTTGGGTAGCCATTTGGGTCTTAAGCTCGGCCACCTCAGCTGTCAAAGCAATCACTTGACTGTTTGACAGCGACGATGAAGGGGCTCTAGGTTCCCGCCGTCTGGCATTCCCCATCCCTCGACAATATGTCCCTGGCCTCCTCCCGAGAGTTTGATCTAAGGTCTCCGTTAGTATTTGAAACCCCGCATCCTGTGGAGGATCCATAGAATCGAGCGGAGTATCGGGAGGAAGCTGGGAGGCGGACTCCTGAAGAACCAACTCGCTCTTCTCCGTCATCATCACCTGTTATAACATAACAAAAAATATTAATTAAAACATCCATATAATAACCATGAAACTTGAATGCATAAAACAATAATTAAAATTAAAGAATACTTACATGAAGGGACTCCGCCAACTCATTCCCGGGTCGAACATAAACGTCACCAAAGACATCGATCTCCGGGAATTTGGACACCCCCTTAATTGAACAAGAGAAGAAAATTGTTAGTACAAAAAAAAAAAAAAATTAATATTAATGACATATTAACATTTTTTTTAAAATGACTTTATTATTTACCCACCACCGCGCCTCCATCCTATATGAGAAGGGCCTGGAACCGGAATGGTGGAGAAGAGTCTTCTTGTCCCTATTGCCCTTATTTGCTTTCGCCTTCTTCTGTTATACCAAAAATAAACGTATTAGTTGAAAATGGTGGTGCAACCCTCCTAAAGAGCGACCTGCGAATCATCATATGCCAGAAAATGGTGGTGCATATCGCTCTTCCACTGCTTGTACCTCTCACCAAAGAGTCTGTTGACGTACGCCAACGACTCGTCGGGGAGGTTCTCTAAATTGTAGTTCGTCTGCAATACATTAATTACATACATTAAGTATTATAAATATATAAAATTTAAAAGGAAAACAATTAATAGGTATGATACATACCGACAGCTGTCCGCGCACCGCTGTCCGCACCTCGTCATGCATGGCCTTCCAAGACTTCCATTTCATTGGACAATGGGTACGAACGACGTGACCAATGTCATGGGCCAATGAGCTATGTTGGTCCGCCGTTGGTGCAGCCCGATGTCGCTCGTCGTATCCGATGTTGATACGACTGTTGGTCACCTAGGTGGCCTTCGCCGTCTTCAACTGGCGACAAGGTCCCCGGGTGTTCTTCTTGGCTAGAAAGAAATATAAAATTAACTTTAAATAACAAATCCTACTAAAATTTTGGTTCGAAAAAGCTTGAGTTCAAGGAAAGCTTTACCTGGTTGTGACTCTGACGCACCAGCAGCGGATGTCGAGGTTGTGTCGGTCGTGCTGGGAGGGCGATGCCGCCACCTGGCGCTAACAGGTTGCGCCACTGATGACTCGGATGACACCGGCGCAGGGGCGCAGGGGCGACCTCGGGACCAATCGGCGTGTGGTCCACCTGTGCTGGAGCAGTGGCCGCTGACGTCGAAGCCGGGGGAGGATGCTGTGCAATCGTCACCGCCTTACGACTTCTGATAAGGTCTAACATCTGCACGACTGAACAAGCATTCAAAGTTAAACCTCCTTGGCCAAAAATTTATAATTTTTTTTTAAAAAAAAAAAAATCTCAACAACTAATCAAGAACAAATTCAATATTAAACATATTCATTCACCAAAATACCAACAACTCTAAATGCAGAAACTCATGGAGTCCCCAAATGCTCCAGTATCAAGTAGCAATAAATAAAAAAAATCAATCAAGAAAACTTAATTGCAAAATATACTAGAATAATTTCTACCTAGATAAAAAAGAAAAACATGTGTTTTGCATCATTCATGTGAAGCAAACCCAAGAACCTCAATTCCAAAAAAATTCAGATTTCCAGAATTAAATGAATAAATGCAATCTGAACAATAAAACAAACCCAAGAACCACAAATCCAAAAAATTTCAGATTTACAGAATTAGAAACCTACGGGATTTTGACATATACAATCGCTGTTTTGCTGTCAAATAATACAATTTCAACACCTCCAATCAAATCTGAAATCAAAAGCCAATAGAAAAAGGAAATTGAAACATAGATCCTAACCAACCATCAGACTAAGCAATATCAACATTTACAAAATAAATTCAAAAATCTAAACAGCAAAACAAAATCACAAATGCATTAACAAAATTGAAATAAATAGGAAACATAAATTATACCTTCCCACAGACAGCGGAGAGGTAGTGGTGGTGACTGCTAGCGTGAGAGGAAGATGGAGATGGTGAGAGAGACACGCAGAGGGAGGAGACCGTGGGATTTCAACGATGGTGGGTTCGGGTTGGAGAGAGAGGGAGAGAATTTTGGGTCAGAGAGGGGGAAAGGGCGAGAGGGTTTGTGGTTTGGTTAGGGGTGTCGACGGTTGGGTAGGGGGAGTTTGGGTTGGAGAGAGAGGGAGAGAATTTAAGGTCAGAGAGGGGGAAAGGGAGAGAGGGTTTGTGACGGCGCAGGCACGGCTGGGTCCGGTGGTCTTGGGGCTGGCCGTTGCCGGCGGTGGTGGTCTAGAGGTTTGGGAGGGCACGGCTGGAGGAAGACTGGGGGTTTTTCGCGGGGGAGGGGGAAGACAGAGTGAGACAGAGAGACGCGTTATTAAGAAAAAATATTCAGGACCTTGCGCGACGAGGAATCATGGCCTCGCGCAAAATCGATATTTTCACCTTGCGCGACGTAAAGGGTAAAAGACGTCGCGCAAAGAGAGTTTAAAGTACGGGACCTTGAGCGACGAGAAATAACTCGTCGCGCAAGTTCGATATGTTTACCTTGCGCGATGTAAAGAAACAAGACGTCGCGCATAGACTTTTTAATAAGCGGGAAGTGAACCGCCAAAATTTCGCAACCTTGCTCGACGTAAAAAGCCACACGCGTTGCGCAAACCTGAAACCATGAACCCTAAACCCTAAACCTTGGACCCTGAACCCTGAACCTTGAACCCTAAACCCATAATGCTGAAACTTATAACATTGCGCGACGAACTTATGCGTCTATCAATATTTTTTGCGACGTAAAAGGACATGGCGTGGCACAAAGTCATATTTTTTGCGACATAAAAGGACATGGCGTCGCGCAAAGTCATATTGCACGACGAAAAGATGCGTCTCGCAAAAGTTTTCATTTATAACCGTTGAATATTTTGTCCCATTACTAGATCTCTGAATATTTGTTATTTGCGATTTTTGGGGTATACGATCTCACAGTATATACAAACACGTTTGACGGTTGGATCGTTGAAACTAGTTTCGTAGAATGCGTACGCCATCAAAACAATATATTTTCTAACAATTAAGAGTTTATTTATACTTTCGTTATAAATAACTTAAGATTTTGTGGTATCCACTAGTGTAAATCATTTAAATTGAACATCAAATTCAGTTATTGTATTTATATAGGGTCAATGAGTGTAGTTGTAAAAAATCATCAAAATCGGAATTAAAATAACCGTTAAGTCGTGATTTTTCATTTATAACCGTTGAAAAGTTTTGTTCGTTACTAGATCTCTGAATGTTTGTTTTTTGCGATTTTTTGAGTATACGATCTCGCAGTATATACAAACACGTTTGACGATTGGATCGTTGACACTAGTTTCGTAAAGTTGAATGAACAATTTTTAGTTTCAGAATACATTTCGCGCATTTGTCTGCTCAGTTCTCTCTAGCTAGATAAATAGGCGTTTCTGTTTAGGTTCTATGTGATTTGGTGGTGACCAATTTACTGAGATTAAAAGTGTAATTATTTGAGCTGCAAATGCAATTTGTTACAATTTTTTCTATTATTTCACAAGACTTGCAGATTTTTTGGGCCAAAAATCTTGCGCGACGACATTATTCAGCGCGCAAAAATACTATAAGCGACGAACATGTATACATTCGTCGCGCAAATATATATGAAAAGTTTATCTATAATTTCAGAATATTTGTTATAGATTTTTTATTTTTGTAAACAACCTTTTGCGACGAAACTGAGTTTAGGCGTCGCGCAAACTATATGAATAAGTATCTCTATTATTTCATAATATTTTTCGCAGATTTTGTAAACAACATTGCGCGACGAATACAAATACGTCGTCGCGCATAAATCGAATTGCGACGAAGACGTCATCCGTCGTCGCGCAATCTATACAACATTTGGCGACGAACTAACCATCTTCGTCGCGCATAAGTCTAATTGCGACGAATAAGTATTCCTTCGTCGCGCAAACTATATGATAAAGCATCCCTAGTATTTCAGAATATTTTCGCAGATGTTTGTGAAACGGTATATATATTTATTAAGTAGGTTTAAATTTATTATTTTTGGGTTTTCATTGGGCCGATTATTGGGCTTTCATCATTTTGATATTAAATTCTTTCCGAAACCTCCCATTCGAATGATTTCCACTTAGATTTTCACGTGCCATGTTCTTTTTTTTTTTCTCAACATATATAATGTTTGGATATAACAATGTTTCATTTCTCTACATATATAATGTTTGGATATGACAAGTACATTTACATTCTTTACACTAACATTATTAAATTACAAATAAATTGCATTATTCATCATCTGAACTATAATAACCTTCGTTATCGTCGCTGTCATCACTTTCGGTCTCCCAATCCTCCTCCTCCTCCTCCATAACTATATCATCGTCGTTGTTCGGGCCCACTGCAACGTCGTATCTAGGAATATCACCGAGGTCAATTGTAATTGACTGAATTGGTATTTCTCTTGAAGCCACTCCTTCAAGCTGAAACGGGTCCTAAACAACATTTGTATCTCGAAGCCCTTCTGCATCATTTTCCATGCAAAATTCTAAACATTGGTCAGCGACGTCGACGTCGTTGTCAGATGAGTCTAGTTCTGGTATAGCATACACGTTCCTCTGATCCATTTGCTGAACAACTTTCCACCCGCTCCCAGCTTTAGGGTCATCTAGATAGACAATCTGTTTTGCTATGTTTGCCAAAATGTAAGGGTCGTCATCATACCAAGTTCTGTTCATGTTCACAGATAGTAACCCATGATCGATTTTAACACTTCCCTGCCTATTTGGGTTCGTATCAAACCATCGACACTTAAACATGATTACTTCGTATCGGTCTTTGTAAAGCAATTGCACGACAGTTGTGAGTTTGCCATAGAAATTAATGTCCATACTTTCGCCTCCACCTGGAACATGGACACTGCTGTTTTGCGTACACAACTTGTCATCTCGTGCAGTCCCCAAAAACTTGACACCGTTAACATGGCAACCCGAGAACAATTCAGCCCGAATTGGGCCGAATGCCAAGTTATATAACGCTTCACTGTAAGTGGGGGAATTCTCTGATTTCAACTTATTCACCTAATATTAATTAAAACATTCATATGTTAGTTTGAGAGAATTAAATACTACAATATATGCAAATGGAAAAGCATCATTTAGAATATCCATGACTTGTTCATTATGATCCACAATAGGTTCAACATTGTCCACTCATGTGGCCCTTGAAGACGAAGCAATGCCTAATTGTTCCCCGTGATGGTTCCAAGTGATGTATGTCTCAATCATTCCATTCCTCACTAAATGAAATCTAACATTTTCAATTGTGTCCCACAACGTGTTGTTACACCTCCTACAAGGACACCGGATTCTAGTTACACTCGGGTTGTGTGTCCGTGCAAAGTCAATAAAATCCTCGATTCCATCCAAGTATTCGTCTGCGCACCTATTCGGGTTCTGTATCCACCTTCTGCTCATAATTCCTGAAACCACAATCACAATACAGCAATCATGTTGTATTCGTACAAAATCTTTCCTTATGCCTCCGATAAGGGCCCTATCCCATTCGGAAATGCATAGTCATGTCACGTAATTTACGGCTACATGAGATTAGATTTCGACGTGGATGAATTTCGGCAGCATCTCGGTACAGTTCTTGAGGTGTACCGTAGGCATAAAATACCGACGTACCACCTGAAGAACGTACCACCGAAATCTCCACAACCAAAACCTAATCATGTAGCTGTAAATTACATGACACGACCATGCATTTCGAAACTTTCCAAATAATGGGACAATTCAAGAATTAATTGGACCACAGTCATGCTTTACGCATCCATGTGCGACATCCAACTAACCTCGAACGGGAACTAAGTTAATTAACTTCGTACATCAAAGTGCAAAATTTAACAACATAATATAAATATAAATTCACAAAACAATTTAAACATAATGTAATTAATTTTATATTTTTAAATTATAAAACGACGAAAATACTTTCTCAATCGTTCTCCACCAATCGCTAATTACATATAATATCCCTATAGGCAACAAAATTAATAATGTTAGTATAAATTTACATTAAAACTTTTACACTAATGACAAAAAATACATACCCAACGAACTTAGGAGTGGTAAAGGTAGTTCAACTCATAAAGGAAATGAAATTGACTCTTTGTTGGCCGAAAACGTTCGAGAGAGAGGAAGAGAGAGGGAGAGGCAAGCTGCAATTTTTTTTTGCAGTTTGCCTCTGCCATGGTTGAACCAGATAATGTACTGGACGACGGTTTTTGCGCGACGAATTTTTTTGCAGTTTGCCTCTGCTTTTTGCGCGACGAAAGGCTCCATTGCGTGGCGCAAAGTTTGAGCTTGTTGCGCGACGAACATTTTTTTTGTCGCACAAACATTTTTTTCGTTGCACAAACATTACTCTGCCAACATCCACGATGCGTGACGATTAAATTTATTCGTCGCACGAAACTTTTTCGTCGCGCAAATGTCACTTCCGTCGCACAAAATCCATCTTTAGCACGTTTTTCTTACGCGACGACAATCTTAATCGTCGCAATAGTCTAACTGCGACAGCTTTAATTGTTCGTCGCGCAAGAATTTCGCACCAAATACTCAATAACCGCGTTTTTTTTCCCGCTTTTGTTTTGCGCCACGAAATATGATTATCGTCGCACAAGAGAACTTATTGCTACCGGAGTCATCGTCGCGCAAGATTTACCGCCAACTAAGCTTGCCGTGCATTTTTGTTCTTAACTTAACGCGACCCAAAAGACAATTGTCGCACAAAGATCTCTTTTGCGACGATACATTTCGTCGTGCAAGATTTTCGCGCCAAAATATTGGTTCGCAGTTTTTTCCCCAAGTTTTATGCGACGATCGTTCTTATTGTTGCGCGAAGGTATTTTGCGCGATGAAATGTATTCGTCACTTGTGTTTGCGCTACGCCTATTTCGGTCTGTCGTGCTAGTGTCTATTGTGCGACGAAGTTCTCTTCGTCGCGCAAACTCTCGTCGCGCAAATAGTAAAATATAGTAGTGTCAAAGACGACAGTAAATACATAGATATCGCCGTTTAATTTCAACTTATGACGACGATTTACATACATAACCGACGTTGTAAACTGAAACTACGTCTTCATATAAAGGAAACGTCATAGTAAATTATTTTTACGTCGCATTTTAAGAAACCGACGTCTTAAATATTAAATAATAAGATTGGGTTTGGGTTTCCTGGGATTCGAACGCGCGTAATTAAAGAAAAAACAGAGAGAGAAAACCGGCGTCATTTCAATAAACCCTAAACCCTAAATTTTACAATAATTATAAAAAAAATACACAAGTATGAGAAAAATGAACCGAAAATTGCTATGGACTCCTTTCAACAATGCCTTCTATAATAGTAGGCTAAAATCTAGATTTCATAATTTTGAATTTATGGCACCAATGGATCACATAAACCTTAGGGTTATGTTAAGAAAAGTATAAGGACTATCGTGCTTTGTCTCTAAATTTTTTTGACTTTTTGTTATCACTTGTAATTTTGAAAGCTAAAATTAAATTTTTCAGGCCTTTGCAGGCAAGATATTGTCTCAATGAGTGCATAAAATTTGTCGGTTTATTTTTCAAATTTTTTTATATTATATTATGAATATTAGTAATTAAATACAATAAAAAAATATTTGTAAAATTACATTTTTTAGAGCTTTAGGGGAGAGACAATATTTCAATGAGTGCATGGTAGTTGTCAATTTAGTTTTTGGAATTAGTTTTGAATTTATTATGAAATTAGGAATTAAATAAAATATAACAGTCATATTAAAATGAAATGACAACGACATAACCGACGTTG
Source organism: Prunus campanulata (assembly GCA_034190965.1). Taxonomy (NCBI): domain Eukaryota; kingdom Viridiplantae; phylum Streptophyta; class Magnoliopsida; order Rosales; family Rosaceae; genus Prunus; species Prunus campanulata. The sequence goes on from CM067209.1 coordinate 2,229,264, forward strand.
GATCCCTTTTCAACGACTTTAAACAACACAAAACGTCGTTCTAGATCACTTTAGACGTCGACAAGGACACAAAACGACATTATTATGTTACCATGTCTTCTTGTTTTGAATCATCGACGTGGGTTATTATGTTACAACGTCATTTGGTTTTGTATAACCGACGTGGATTTTATTTACAACGTGTTTTCTAAAGTAATTACTGCCGTTGTTTACATATACAACGTCAAATTTTGTAAGCTAACCGCCGTTGTGTGTCTTTAAGACGTCGATATGTTTGTACTAACGAACGTAGTATATCGGTACACATATATAATGAAGTGGATTTTCTCATCTCATATCTGTACGTAAACCGTCGTGTTTTTCATTTTACATGGCGTTTTTACGAATTGCTGTCAATGTTTTATTTCCCGCTATAGAAAGACGGCGATTGTTTATACATGTGGGACGTGTAAATGTGAATGAGACGTCGGTTTTTGGAAAGTAAATTTATTTTTCATGATTTACTCTCATTGTAATTCATTTTAAGACATAAATATCCTAAACAAAAAAAAGGTCAAAAAAAAATTTAATTTTCTTTGATGATTGCTCAAATGATGAAAAAAATTTATTTACATTGTTATTAAATTAAAATATACCAAAACATTGTTATAATAAATTACATCAATTATCATTCGGTAATTGTTTGTTTACGAATTCTATCCACTCCAACCTAACTTCGTCAATATCTTGTTGTGTATACTTTACTGGTTCTTTTTTCTTTTCAAACTGCAAAATAAACGAAAAACTCGACGTGTTAGAAGGATAAAAACGACGGTTTAAAGAATAAGTCGTTGTAGTAAAATTAAGAAATTATATCCTAAATTTTGCCTTTTACCTTCTCAAATGCCAGGGCTGGATCATGAATTATATCTCTTATGAAACGCATCACGTAATAGCCACACTCTACATTTGTTGGTTGTTGAGGAGTGCCTTGTAGAGTTTTCCATATGGCTCCTGCTCCACGTGAGTGTTTGCCTACATGAGAGTTATACTCTATGATTGAACTGATTCAAGAAAACAAAAAGGGTTAATGACAGAACGAAAAATCTAAATAAAAAAAATTAACCGTCGTGGTAAATCAGTTAAGACGACAGAGTTTTAAAAAAACGTGACATAGTAGTTTATTTCATATGGAGGTATGAAACTACCGTCGTTATATAACATTCTAACGTTCGTAACGAGGAAAAACGTTGTATAACCAAAAGTTGTAACACAAACGACGTTGTATTTCAATTAAGACGACAGTTTAGAGAAATTACTGACGTAGTAAAATTTTCAAACGTCAGTATTAAAGTACCGCCGTTGTATTTTCATTATAACGTCGGTATTAAAAAAAACAGTCGTATAATTCAAATGCCCATATAAAAAAAAATCTTAGATTTGAATAAATCAACTTACGAATTCACTATATTTTTCATGTCACCGTCAACAGAGCTGTTTGGCAGTGAATTCATATAATAGGCAGTCTCCTTAGCTGGTTTCACAATTACCAACACCCAATGAAACCTACACATAATGATCCATATAGGTTAAATAGTACAAAGAAAAATATTACAAGGAAAATACTTTAAATAGTTAAGGGGACTAACCCTGGATTATAAGGGACCAAGAAAAATTGATCCCTGTCTGCTGTTTTCAGGCGGTCTGACAGTTGTTTTATTCGGTAAGATAAAGACCAAGTTTGGGAGCTGACTGCTTCAGGGTTGACAAGCCCAACAAGGTTTACCATATTTTCCATTTTTAAATAGTCAAATAGGTACCTAAATATATGAAATTCAATTAAATGAGATTTTAATTTAAAAGAAAGATAAATATAAAACAAAATATAGGATTTCTAGAATTACCTCATGTACACTGTAATCACTGGGGCTTCAATCTCACCCATGGAACCAAACTGTAAAATGTCTTCACATGAGAGGTATGTATCACCCTCAGTGCCAAACACTTCCTGTGGAATGTGAACTTCCACATCCGTTTTAGCAAGCTTCACCTTGGTCTGGACAAATTGGAACAGGGCTAACAGAGGAGGTGGCATGTCTAGCTTTGAGAGATCCTGTTACAAGAAATAAATAAAGAAATATAAGTTAGTTTGTATATCAAGTAAAATAAACGACTCTAACTAAACCAACCAAACCGACGTGGTATATAATATAAACGACGGTTTCTAGAACATACTGACGAAGTAAAGGTTATAGACGACGGTAAAGACATAACCGTCGTTGTGTAAATGTTCTAACGTCGCTACAATATAGAAAGGTCGTCTAATTAAAATGCAGTGAATGCTTTAATGAAATAGACGACGGTTTACAAAAGAATGAGACGACGGCAAAAAAAAACCGTCGTTATTTTCAAGGCTTAATAAAATGCGAAACAATTAAAAGCGTCGTGGTATTTCACTCACAACGACGGTTCTTGGAAGAAACAGATGTATTATGGTTTTCAGACGTCGGTACATATATACCGTCATTTTTTTTTGAAACTTTAACGTCAGATATTTAAAAGAGCGACGTCTAATTAAAACTTAAAAAGCAAAAAATGAAAATATCATAGATTTTACCGTTTCATCTTGCTGTTTTTCAGCAGTATCAGCATCAAGCTTTGGATCTTCTTCCCCAAAAACTAGGGGTCTGGCATTAGTGGCTCCAGAGCAGCTTGCCTTTTCAGACATTGTATTTTTGGGGCTTTGTTCTTTAGGATGTACATGAATTGGGGTAATTGGGGTAATTGGTGTTTTCAGCATGTTGGGGTCAAAATTAGGAATTAGTTGACGGAATTGGGCCAACATAATTTCCCTCTCTGCTCTGACTGCTTCCAAAACATTCTCCCTTAACCTAGCCTCCATCCTCAATGTCTCTTCTCTGACTGCCTCCATAAGACTTTCCTTCAATTTGTCAGCAAATTTTACTCTATGTTGTCTCGGCAAATTGAAGAATTGAGTTGGGGAAACGCCAGCTCCAAGTCCTCTGACTCTCTCACCATGCCCGGATACAATCAGAGTGCCCTTGGAGACTTGTTTTTGCAAATCATCCTAAAAGAGAGAGAGATGGTAAAACAGATAAATCAACCGCGACGTAATAATTTAGTGACAATGACGGTTTTTTTTTAAAAACAGACGTAGTATTGATTTCACACGTCGGTATTACAATACCGTCGTTGTGTAACAATTCCAACGTCGGTAAAAAAAACCGTCGTATATTCAAAAGCAATAAACATATAAATAAAAATAAATAAAAAACCTGTACCATCGTAGTATTTCAATTAAGACGACGGACTTTTTAAACAACCGACGTAGTACATAATTTCAAATAGCGGTAGTAACATACCGTCGTTGTATATCAATTCTAACGTCTATATGAGATAAAACCGTCGTAAATTTTAATGCTGACATGAAAAAACTTAACAAAAATATGCATTCTTTTCCAGAAATTGTGCACCACAAATTTCAGAGGAATAGATAGAGAGAGGGAGAGTGTGTGCGTGAGTAAATGAAGGTAGTTCTAAAACTTTAAAAAAAGACGACCGTCTCAGGAATATAAGCCGTTGTAGTAATTCAATCTAGATGTCTAATTCATGCAAAAACCGACGTGCTATTATCTTTGAAACAGCGTTAAATAAAGACCGTCATGGTGTTTAAGTTATAACCTGAATTATGCTCTGAGTCTGACCTGCATCTGCTAGTGGAATCATAACCATTATGGCGAGTTGAATTTGGGGATCTCTTTGTGCCATTGCTCTGCAAACATGCGATGAATAAGATTAGTTCCTTTGTATTTTCCATGTGTACAATGTAACTAATGTTGATAAATGTAAAAGTAGAAAAGAGAAAAGTGGGCATGCATGATGCATGCATGTCGTCAGGACTCAGGAGAGGTAGATATACAAATGAACGAGATTATTTAGCTTTGCTTTGCCTTGAGGGCCTCAGGCTAGCTCTTAAGCTCAAAGATCAATCTCCGATTGTTATTTCAATCCTACATGTCCAAAAATTTTGCCACGTAATTCAGATGTCAGCTTGATCATCATTTTTGTCCCAAAAGAGAAAAAGGAAAAAAAATAACAAAGAGAAATTATGCAGCACAAAATTCTATACTAAAAAAAGAAAAAGAAATTTGCTTTGTGTGGAGATGGGGTACCTGGCAGGCACTCGTCAGACCCGGCCTCGACTACAGCGGCATGCAAAGTGTTGAAAAGATTTGGGGAACTTTTTCTAAAAGGAGGACAGGACTGGAGAAGACATTGTACGAGGAAAGGAAACAAGCCCGACGTGACAATATATAACAACGTTCTGGTCCACGTTGTTCTATAAATTATTAGTCAGACATTAATTAAATATGGTATTTAATTATATACATGTTCTTCTTTGTAGTTAATAACGTTTGTGTTTCGACAAAAGTACTTTCTGGAAAATGATAAGTAAAATTATTGTTTTGCTATTTGTTATATACAATGATAATAGACTAACTAAAGATTATTTCTTTTTAGAGCATCTCCAACCGATGTGTCAAATTGTCACATGGACATGAAATGATAAAAATTGAAAGTTAAAGTTGCTCCAACCGAGTAATCAAATCTTACATGGATTTGAAGGCTGAAAGAGATATGTTAAAAATAACATATCAAAAAGCTTGATGTCAAATATCATTTTAATATTTTTTTAGTCATGGACTCCGCTATCATTTACCCTATTTTAAAACTTTACGCATCATAGACCCCATTTGCTTTTAAAAATAAAATAAAATAATATGATATTTGACATTTCGGATGAAGTTCAATTTTTTCCAAAGTGTCAAATTACCACATAAGCCATCAAATACAAATTTAACATTTTGCATTTGACATCTCCCTTGGAGATGCTCTTAGGTTTCTTTGGTTCACTAAAGCCAAATATTAACCTTAACATATCATCAAGTGGAAGGTTAACTATTTTGCATGCGTGGTAAAGAGACGCGCACAATGATAATTGATGGTATGTAATAGATCAATAATACATAGTAGCTCAAAAGGAATATTAAGGGGCTTGTAACTCAAATGATTAAAAGCAGTTATTTTTATACATGAAGTTTTGTGTTTGAATCTCTCCTTTTCAATATTGTTTGTAACTCAAATGATTAAAAGCAGTTATTTCTATATAACAAAGCTAGCATCCAGATCCAGGCCAGGGTGGAGCTCCATCGAACTCATTTGTCTGACCTTTGGCAATTGTTATTTTTATTTATCCAGACTGTCTGAGTTTATTCCATGCCGAAGCTGTCAATTAATTAATTTAAAAAAAAAATTTATTAAAACAGGTTGGAAGTCGTCCCTTCCATGTTTTGTTAAATTTCCCAATTGATAAAACAAAGAACCTGATGGTGCAACTAACGCAAGAGAGTGGAGAGAACATGAACTCCACCCTGGCCTAGATCTGGATGCTAGCTTTGTTGTTTAATAATCAGAAAGTTCTTCACGGGTAACGGCCAATTTGGACGGAACTGTGTATAGGCTGAGGTGGGCTCTAGCCCAGTGCAAAAATTGTAAAATATTAAACTGAGGGCAAATTTTATACTATTATTTTCACTCCCAAAAATATTAGCCCATCATCCCTAGCTAATGTCAGCCGACATGTGTCCTTGCCTTGGGCTGTTTCTCTTGTTTAATATTACTTCGACAAAAACAACAAATAAAGCTCATCACATTCCATCATGTTGTATGAAAACAAAATGAGAGATCAGTGTGAAATTATCGACTTTTTGTATTACTTAATTTATTTTCCGTTGATTTTTTTAAGGCCTAGTATATCCAAATGGAGAGCTGGCAAAACTTGAAGAGGTACACATGCAAGATCTTTATTTAAACCACTTAAATGTGGTCTGCTAATGGACATGGAGTTCTAATACGACTGGTCATGTTCCTAATGTTGTGCGGAGTTTCTATGTCTTTATATTTGTACTAAATACAATAGACAAATTACATATAGGAATATACGAGTTAGCCTAAATACCATAGGTAATTCATGAAAAAGGAAAACTAATCAACAACATCAATAGGATTAATTAATGGATAGGTAATTAAGAGACTAAATTGGATTATTAGTGGCGGATTCGGTGTCCTAGTGCTTTTATAAATGGGAAATAGCGGTATATACCCCCAATTTTATAATCTTAACTAAAAATACCATCACCCCCCCCCCCCCCCCCCCCCCCAATTTTTTTACAACTAACACCTATAAATATAAAAATATTGTACACTTATTGCTCACCTAACACTTTTTCTGAAAATCACCTCTCGCGAATCAGCTCTCTCTTTGGCTCCGTCTCTCACAGTCTCCACTCTCTGGTCACTCAGCTCTCACTCTGTCGTCGCTCGTGGCTGAGCTCTCAAGCTCTCAGTCTCTGGTCGCTCAGGTCTCACTCTCTCTTCTCTCTTCCTCTCCCAGCGGAATCCGTTAATTGAAGATCAATGCCATCGATTACATGAACCAGGTACTGTTCATCGAAAGTTTCTTACGGCTTAGGGTTTATGGGTTTGTATGAAAATCGTTTATGGGTTTGTTTGAAATTGGTTTAGGGTTTAGGTTTAGGGCTTTCTCTGAAATTGGTTTAGTGAGTTCTCTGAAATGGGTATAGGGTTTAGGGGTTTTTCAGAAATTGGTTTAGGGGTTTCACTGAAATTGGGTTAGGTCTGAAATGTTGTGATTCTGATGATTCATTGTTTGAAACAGTGAATGGGTTTGTTGTTTGTGGAATGATGCTTGCACTGGTGTTGTTTTGCTGTTGGTATTGATGTTGTATTGCTCTTTTGTTGCCGGGTTATTGCTGATGTAGTGACGTTGTATATTCATTTTAGTGCTGTTGTATTGCTAGTTTGTTATGGTTGTAATGGTTTATTATGGTTTTATTCATGTTCCACAACAACAAATGTAGTTCAATGACACACCTTTATGACTTGTTTTAAATGTACGTCTTTGAAAGTAATTTGGGCTATACATTGTACGGCAGTGAAACAAACACGTCATTGATAAGTTTAGGGCTTGCATATTGGATATGGATAAGTTATCTTTGTTTTTCATATTCTGTTGTGATTATTTGGAATTTCAGTTTGGGGATGAATATTGAATGTGTAAACAAAGGGCAAAGAACCATATGCGGGGATGTATATTAGTTTTGGGTGCACAATGGGCTAGTTTATCACTACTACAAAAATGGAAAAAGACGACCAGAAAAAGACGACGGCATAACATAAAACCGTCGTTGTATTTAAACAGACGACGGTATAAAAAAAACCGTCGTGGATAAGTTCCTTACTGTTGAATATTTTTAAAAGACGACGCATACAAATAAAAAAGCATCGTTTTTAAAAAAGGATTTCTTCAGAGATAAAATCTAACCAAAAAACAACGACAGCAGGTATGAATCCACTGACGTAGAAAATAAAGACGACAGTTCACCAAAAAACCTGCCGTGTGAACTCCTAACTAAACACGACCAACTGTTCTTAATCCGCGTCGTATAATATAATGGAATCCACGTCTGTATACTACGACAGTGAAATCTCTGTAAACCGCCGACTTATTATTTTGGAGTATACTACGACGGTACCTACAACACTTCTGTCGTTTTTATTTACCACGTCCTGAGTTCAAATTACCGTCGTATTTTTATAGTTTATACGTCTGCCTTCTCTGTAAACCGCCGTCTTATTTTTATATCTTTTTAAAATTAATTAATTTTTCTTTTATTTTGGTAATATCTTTCTTAACACAAAACAAAATTTAATTCTCAATCCTCAACAACATTTTCATCTTAAAAGGCAAATCTCTTCGTGTTAAATATTTACACAATATATGTAAACAAATTTGGCAAATACATCGTGGCAAATATATGTTCAACTGCTTCTTCCTCTCATATGCAAACTGGGCCCTCTCCTTCCTCTTGTTCTCAAGCTCCTGCACAGCCTTGATTCCTGAAAGTCAAAATCAAAATCAAAATCAAAATCAACAAAGTGTGAACCCTCACTCCTCGATTCCTAGTTACATTGTAGTCCCCTTTTCCACAGTGATCAACTTCAAAACTCCTGTGTAGCAAGGTGGAACCAGCCTTAGAACCTGTTGTGGGTTGTGCCTTTGGGGTGAAGCTGGGAGTGGGCTTGAGGTTCAAAATGAATAGACACCACCTACTCATTCTGAACCTCAAGCCCACTCCCAGCTACAGCCACCACTTGAGTCCGTCTCTGCGAGCATCAGGAACACCCATGCAGGTTCTCAAGCTGGTTTCACCCTTGCTACACAGGAGGATGTAGCAAACCCAAGCTTGGTCTTGTGAGGAATCATTCTGCAAACCCATTTGCTTTCAGAAAGACAATTTCTTGTGAGGAATCATTCTGCAACCCTAATTGAAAACTGAGAGTTAAAAAACGCGTGAAAAAATCATATTTAAACAAATTATCGAAGTACAACGTCGGTTCTAATATACATAGCGACGTCATATTTTAATAATCAACGTCAGTTTAGATAAACAAGCGCCGTCATAACTACATCGGAAATCCAAAAGTCATTTGGCGCGTATTAAAAATAGAACGACGTCGTTTTCAGAACCATAAAGTAACCACGTCGGTTTTTTAAAATACACAGTCGTTGGATTTCTAAGTACAACGTCCGTTAAGATAAAAAAAGCGCCGTCATAATTGCATCGGAAATCCAAAAGTCATTTGGCGCGTATTAAAAAGAGAACGACGTCGTTTTCAAAACCCCAAAGTAACCACGTCGGTTTATTAAAATACACAGTCGTTGAATTTATAAGTACAACGTCAGTTTATAGGAAACAAGCGCCGTCATAACTCCATCGGAATTCCAAAAGTCTTTCGGCAGTTTTGATAACCACGTCAGTTATGAATTATATACCGTCGTTATAACTAAATAATACGGCGGTTGTTTAATAACAACGTCGTTGTATTGAACTCTGGGAAAATATAAAAACTTTTCGTCAGCTGACCTAATATTCTACGGTTTTCTCTTCCCGATAAAGTATCGTAGTTTCCCTCTCATTTCCCAAAAGTAGCATCATCGTCTGAATCTTCGTTTTCATCTCCAAATCACCATTTTCGTCTTCGTCTTCGTCGGAAGGAAACATTTCTTTGCACGCCAAAGGTTTTTTCTCACTCTCTTCCCTTTTTTTACTTTTCATTTGAATGCCGTAGTTGTCTGGAAACAAGATTCTGTCAAATTGAAGAAATCTTTCACTGGTTTTGATTAAATACATAAGTAGATACTCTCACGACGCCAAAAGACGACAGTTCTGTCTTGTTTTCGACGATAGAATGGACACACCACGACGGCCGTAATGCAAATTGCACGACGGTGGCTAAAAACCGTCATGGTGTGACAATTAATACGTCGGAAGCAAGATGAAACCGTCGTCTAGTGAGAGAAGAACAATCATTTGGAAATTTTAAACCACGTCGGTATTATTAATAACCGACGTAGTTTATACACATTTACGTCATGAAATATATAAAACCGTCGTCTTATTTTGTATTCTAAGTAGACTGTTTAATAGGACGTCACTTTTTTAGTGTTACCGTCGTTGTTTTGTATTATTACGTCGTTTCTTTTTAATAATCGACGTTGTTTTCCTTGCAGATTAATCAAAAATGGTTTCGAAATCTCAAAACAAGGAAGCTGAAGCGTCAAAGGCCAAAGCAGGTTCAATGGCACAAGGGGATGAACCCAAAACAGTTTCAAAGGCTCAAGTGGAAGTTGAAAAATCAACTCAAAGCAAACCGTCGAAGAGGATGAGATTTTCCTCAACCTCAGAGAAAGACTCGAGCACAGCCACATTTGTTGAGGAGCCAAAATCTGGCCGCGGTATCAGCACAATGAGCCGTGTTGTGAAGAGGAAAATTGAGAAGGTTAAGCCTGTGGTTGAGTTCAATAAAGATGGCAAACCACATGGCAAGGCTGCTGTTGAGATGCAGTCTTTCATTGGTGTTTTGGCACGCACCAGAGTCCCTCTTGTGGACAAGAAATGGAAACAATTACCCAAGGACGTGAAGGAGCAGATTTGGGAAGCTGTTCAAATGTCCTATGTTATTGGGGATAGTTACAAGAACTTGGTCTTGTCATCTGCCGCCAAAAAATGGAAGGATTTCAAGTATAACGTAACTAAGCAATATATCCTTCCATTCGCACATGACAAGGAGAAATTAAAAGAAATCCCATTGCTTTATAAGTTCATAGAGAAATCGCAATGGGATGCCTTCGTAGCTTCAAGGTTAACCCCAGATTTTGAGGCTAAGCATGCTGAGCAGAAGGAGAGGAGGGAGAAATTGGAGTACAACCATAGGTTGTCAAGAAAAGGGTATGTTGGTTTGACGGACCAATTGGTAGAAACCATGCCCGAAGGTCAAGAAATCGATCGAGTTGTTCTGTGGAAGAAAGCAAGAGAAGATAAAACAGGAAACATCCCTGATCCAAAGGCTGCAGAGAAGGCAAAAATAATCGTAAGTCTCACTAACTCTGTTCTAAATTTGAAAAACAGAGTGTTTTATTTTGGTATAGACGTCGTTTATCTTTACATAAGCGACGTTATAAAATGAACACCACGACGGGCTTAATTTACGGACGTTTAAAAATGAATAGGACGTCGGTTTTTGAATAAAGTAGACGTCTAGATAGAATTAATACGACGGATTAAATTATTCTATGAACTGCATTTTTGTTTTAAGTTTACTCATGCACACACTCTCCCTCTCTCTGTCTATTTCACTGAAATTTGTGGTGCACAATTTCTGGAAAAGAATGCATATTTCAATCGAGTTTTTTCACTACTTCATTAAAACTTATGACGGTTTTATCTTATCTAGACGTTAGAATGCTTATACAACGACGGTAATTTTGTGCAGCCGTATGGAATTGGACATCTACGTCTGTTTGTTTAATAATCCGTCGTCTTACTTTGAATACTACGACGGTCTTTGATTTATGTCTTAATCTGTTTTATTTTGAATATACAACGTATTTTTATATACCGACGTTGTAAAGTATAAACAACGACGGTATTTATATACAGACGTTTTAAATCAATACCACGTCAGTCATTTAAGAAAAACCGTCGTTTTTTATAATTTACAACGTCGGTATATGTATCTGTCATACACCCTGCTCAGGTTCTAACAATCTCTCTTTCTCTCTTTTAGGATGATTTGCAAAAGCAAGTCTCCGAAGGCACTCTGACTGTCTCCGGGAGCAATGATATTTTGACTCTGGCTTTGGGAACCCCCGAGCATGGTGGGAGAGTCAGAGGAGCTGGTGCTGGCGTTACCCCAACTCAGTTATTCAATTTGCCGAAACAGCAGAGAGTGAAATTTAGTGACAAATTGAAGGAAAGTGTGAGGGAGGCAGTCAGAGAAGAGACCTTGAGGATTGAGACGAAGTCAAAGGAAACTATAATGGAAGCAGTCAGAGCAGAGAGGGAGGCTATGTTGGCATATATCCGTCAACTAGTTCCTAATTTTGATCCTAGCCAGATGCTCCAAACCCCAATTTCTCCAAGGACTCCAATTCCTCCAATTATTTTACCCCCTCAAGGTCAAAGCCCAAAAAATCCAATGTCTGATAAGGCGAGCTGCTCTGGGGCCACTAATATCAGACCCCTAGCTTTGGAATTAGAAGATCCGAAGCCTGAAGCTGATACTGCTGGAAAAGAGAAAGAGGACACGGTAAAATCTCTGCTATTTTCTATTTATGCTTTTTAAATTTTAAAAAGACGTCGCTCCTTTTAATAGCCGACGTTAAAATTTAAAATAACGACGGTATATACGTCTGTTTCTTACAAAACACGTCGTGTTTCGTTAAATACCACGACGCTTTTATAAACCGTCGTCTATTTCATGATTTCATTAACTGCATTTATATTAGACGACCTTTCTATAGTATAGCGACGTTATAAATTCAATACAACGACGGTTATCTATTTACCGACGTGTATAACCTTTCCTCCGTCAGTATTAACTAGAAACCGTCGTTTATATTATATACCACGTCTGTTTTTTGAGTTTAGTTAGAGTCGTTTATTTTAGTTCACACACAAACTAACTTATATTTCTTTATTAATTTCTTTTAACAGGATCTCTCAAAGCTAGACATGCCACCTCCTCTGTTAGCCTTATGCCAACATTTCCGGACCAAGTTGTTGCCTGGTAATGAGGCTCTAACAATTCACATGCCCAAGGAAGTGTTTGGCTTTGAGCATGATACCTTCCTCTTCACTGAAGATGTTTTGCAGTTTGGTTCCATGGTTGAGATTGGAACCACAGTGATATCAGTATACATGAGGTAATTCTCCCTAATCCCATTTTGTTTTACATTTTCCTTTCTTTTAAATTAAAATCTCATTTAATTGACTTTCATATATTTAGGTTCCTATTTGACTATTTAAATATGGCAAATATGGTAAACCTTGTTGGCCTCGTGGACCCTGGGCTAGTGAGCTCTGGAGTTGGATCAATATCAGACCGAATAAAAAAACCTGTCAAACCGCCTGAATACAGCAGATGGGAGTCAATTTTTCTTGGTCCCTTATAATCCAGGGTTAGTACCATTTAAAGTATTTTCCTGAGCTTCTAATATTTTTCTTTGTAGTACTATTTAACCTATATGAATCATTATGTGCAGGGGTCATTGGGTGATGGTAATTGTGAGACCAGCAACGGAGACTGCCTATTACATGAATTCACTGCCAAAACGCATGGTTGACGATGACATGAAAAATATAGTGAATACGTAAGTTGATTTCTTCTGATTTAAGATTTTTCCTATAAAGTATTTAAATAAACGACGGTTTTTAATAATACCGACGTTATTATAAAATATAACGACGGTAAGATATTACCGACGTTTTAATTTAACTACCACGTCAGTATTTTCTTAAAAACGTCGTTTTAATTTAACTACCACGTCGTTTGCGTTTTATTTAAGAACATTTTAATTTTTTCTGCTCAATTTTTTGTCATACGACGTTTTTTACTCTTACCGACGTTATAACGTTACACAACGACGGTTAGGTTTTACCGCCGTTTTAAACAAAATATAACGTCTTGATTTAAAAAACTCCGTCGTTTTGACTGATTTACCACGACGGTTACTATTTGTATTTAAATTTTTTGTTTTGTCATTAACACCCTTTGTTTTCTTGTAACAGGTCAATTAAAATGTTTAACATTCATATAAATAAAAATTCACGTAAACAGCAGGCCATTTGGAAAAATCTACACGGCACTCCTAAACAACCAACAAGTGTAGAGTGTGGCTATTACGTGATGCGATTCATGAGAGATATAATTCATGATCCAGACCTAAATTTCGAGAAGAAGGTAAAACGCAACATTTTAGATATACTTTCTTTATTTTACTACGTCATATTTTTGTTTAAAACCGTCGTTTGTATCTTTATAACACGTCGATTTTTTGGTTTATTTTGCAGTTTGAGAAGAAAAAAGATAAAGTTCAATATAAACAAGAGGATATTGACGAAGTTAGGCATGAATGGGCAGAATTCGTGAACAAGCAATTACCGAAGGATAATTGATGTAGATAAATATTTATGAACAATGTTTAGGTTTAATTTAGTTTATTTAAAATGTACATAAATATTTTGTTGTAATCAAGCGAACAAAAATCAAAAAAATTAAATTTTGTTTTAAAACTTGTTTAGTTCCCAAAAACCGACGTTTGATTCTAATTTACATGTCTCATACGTGTAAACAATGGTCGTCTGGCAGTAACTGGAAATATAACATCGACAATAATTCTTAAAAACGACGTTTAATAGTCATAACAACGACGGTTTATAATTAATTCATCCTGTATAAATGAATTTGTACTCATATACTACGTCCGTTAGTATAACCTTATCGACGTCTTAATACTATACAAAGGCGGATATTCTTAAATATCCGCCTTTGTATATTTAAACAACGTCAGTTATATACACTAAAATGACGTGTAATAGACATAACAACGACGGTTTATAATTAATTCATCCTGTATAAATGAATTTGTATTCATATACTACGTCGGTTAGTATAACCTTATCGACGTCGTAATACTATACAAAGGCGGATATTCTTAAATATCCGCCTTTGTATATCTAAACAACGTCAGTTATATACACTAAAATGACGTGTAATAGACATAACAACGACGGTTTATAATTAATTCATCCTGTATAAATGAATTTGTATTCATATACTACGTCGGTTCGTATAACCGTATGGACGTCTTAATACTATACAAAGGCGGATATTCTTAAATATCCGCCTTTGTATATTTAAACAACGTCGGTTATAAAAAGACGTCGTTTTATATTAGTTTCAACGTCGGTTGATTATGTTTAAAGTCGTTGTAAAGGGATACAACGTCGGCTAGGTCATTTTTAATTTAATTTTTATTGACTTTTAGATTTTATTTAAATCCATATTAAATTCATAACTAAATCCAAAAATTAAACTGAAAACTACCAAGCATTGGAATATTGTCTCTATCCTAAAGCTTTAAAAAATATAATTTTGGAAATATTTTTTTTATTGTATTTAATTACTAATATTAATAATATATTCAAAACAAAATCCGAAAAATATACCGGCAAATTCTATGCACTGATTGAGACAATATCTTGCCCGTTAAGGCCTGAAAAATGTAATTTTAGTTTTCAAAGTTCAAATGATAACAAAATTCAAACAAATTTAGAGACAAAGCATGGTACTCCTTATACTTTACATAACATAACCCTAAGGTTTATTTGATCTCGAGTATTGGAAGTACCTCCCTGTGAGGCATGCCTTAGATGTTATGCACATTGAGAAGAATGTTTGCGATAGTATCATTGGTACATTGCTAGAGATCCCTGGAAAAAATAAAGATGGGATTGCTGCTCGGTTAGACTTATTGAACATGGGGGTAAAAATTGATTTGCAACCCGAGTATGGAGAAAGACGTACTCGCTTGCCTCCAGGGCCTTGGAATTTGTCAAGAGCAGAGAAGAGAGCGGTTTGCAATTCTTTTTATGGTATGAAGGTTCCTGAAGGTTATTCTTCAAATATAAAAAATCTTGTATCTTTAAAAGATTCAAGACTTCTTGGCCTTAAATCTCATGATTGTCATACCTTGATGCAACAATTGCTCCCTGTGGCAATTCGTTCTGTTTTGGAGAAGCCTGCAAGGTATGCAATAACTCGATTGTGCTTCTTCTTCAATGCTATATGTGCAAAGACGGTAGATGTTTCCAAGCTAGATAAATTGGAAGAAGATGTAGTAGTTACTTTGTGTTTGCTTGAGAAGTACTTTCCCCCTTCATTCTTTGATATCATGGTTCATCTAGTAGTACATCTTGTCAGAGAAGTTCGTCTATGTGGGCCAGTATATTTTAGATGGATGTATCCGTTTGAAAGATATATGAAAGTGCTAAAGGGTTATGTTCAGAATCGTACTCGTCCCGAAGGTTGCATTGCTGAGCGGTATATAGCTGAAGAAGCTGTAGAGTTTTGTACCGATCATTTATCTGATGTTAGTACAGTTGGAGTGCCTTCAAGCTAGAATATGGGAGTTTCAAAGCCATTATCAGGTTGCACAGTGAGCTTAGTTGATATGGACTTGTTGAACCATGCACATCTATATGTCTTGGAGAATACGGAGGAAGTCCTACCTTATATCGAGTACGTATGAGTTTAATTTTTCATATATATGTAGCCATTTTAAATATTATTACTCCTTATATTTATCTTATATATAAGGGACCGTAATGCGTGTTTTTTTCGTGTCAATTGTAGGGAACATATGATCCACATCAAGACCACTTATCCGAAATTTAGAAAGAGAACAAAGTGGCTACAAGATAAGCACAATAGCACTTTCATTCAATGGCTACGTGTTAAGGTATATATGTTATTGAATGACATATTCAACTTATTTTAATTTTCTTTCTTTCTATATATATGTTAGATTGAATTAATATATATGTTTAATTTGCAGGTTCAAAGTGAATTTAATGGGGAAGATTATAATGGCATATCAGAAAATTTGAGGTGGTTAGCAGCTGGTCCAAGCATGGTAGTGCCATCATATAGGAGCTATCTTATTAATGGTGTCAAATTTAGCACCAAGGCACAAGATGATGTGCGAACTGTCCAAAATAGTGGAGTTTATTTACTTGCACATACTATGCAAGTTGCTAGTGCCAAGGATAAAAACCCTATTGTCTCCAATATGGGTTTTTATGGGGTTATTCAAGAAATTTGGGATCTTGACTACCAAAAGTTTAGAATCCCAGCCTTGAGGTGTGATTGGATAGATAACACTTCGGGCCTTGTAGTCGACGAACTTGGATTTACCCTTGTAGATCTGAGTAAAATTAGACATAGGAATGACCAATTTGTTATGGCTTCTCAAGTCAAACAAGTATTTTATGTTGATGACCCAATGCATCGTGGTTGGTCGGTAGTGTTATCAATGCCTAATAGAGAATATAATGATGTTATTGGTGATGATGTGCTAGGTGATATTAGAATTGAGTGTGAGCCATTTTCTAGAGGGATACCAAATGTTGACACATTTGATGACCTAGTGGGTGAGTTTGGGAGTGAGAATATTAGAGATGGGTGTGAAGATATATGGATTGATTGATTGTTGTAATGTATGACATTAGTTATGCAGTTAATTGTATGACATTAATTCATAGCTCTGTATATCATTTTAATTCCGATCACATTTTCATTCTGCAAGCTTTAGGCACGACAAATCAAAAATTAAAAAATAATCGGTTAAAGCTGAAAATACGACGGTCAAGTTACAAAAATCGCAAAAAGAGACGTCTAAAAAACAACCAACGTCGGGTTTTCACAACCGACATGGAATGACAACGCAAAAATGAAATAAAAACCGCCATTTGAAAAAGAAAACACGTCGGTTAATTATAATTCATTTCAAAACGGTTAATATTGTTGTTTTTACGTCAGTTCAAGTAAATATATGCCATGTTATATGTTTTAGACGTCAGTTTTTTTATTTAGTGAACGTAGTATTTATTAACCACGGCGGTTTCTAAGTTTGACACGTCGGTTTTGTTTGATTTAGAGACGTTGATAAAACTATTTACGTCGGTTTTATAGTTGTTTTTGACAATTAAAATTATTTACACGTCTGTTTTTAACTACAACCGTCATCTATTATAGTTGAAAGGTCTCTTTTTATGCTTTTATGTATCAAATCGACGTCGGTTTTAGTTTTTTTATGACGTGTAATATATTAACCACGTCGTTTTTTTTGTGTTCAAGCCGTCAAAATCATTTTCAACGTCTGTGGTTATATAAAGGGTCGTGGTTATTATTGTTTTTACGTCAGTTGAAGTAAATATATGCCATGTTATATGTTTTAGACGTCCGTTTTTTTGTTTAGTGAACGTAGTATTTATTAACCACGGCGGTTTCTAAGTTTGACACGTCGGTTTTGTTTGATTTAGAGACGTTGATAAAACTATTTACGTCGGTTTTGTAGTTGTTTTTGACATTTAAAATTATTTAAACGTCTGTGTTTTACTAAAACCGTCGTCTATTATAGTCGAAAGGTTTCTTTTTATGCTTTTATGTATCAAATCGACGTCGGTTTTAGTTTTTTTATGACGTGTAATATATTAACCACGTCATTTGTTTTGTGTTCAAGCCGTCAAAATAATTTTCTACGTCTTTGGTGACCGAAAGGGTCGTGGTTATTATTGTTTTTACGTCAGTTCATGTAAATATATGTCATGTTATATGTTTTAGACGTCAGTTTTTTCATTTAGTGAACGTAGTATTTATTAACCACGACGGTTTCTAAGTTTTACACGTTGGTTTTGGTTGATTTAAAGACGTTGATAAGCATATTTACGTCGGTTTTGTAGTTGTTTTTGACATTTAACATTATTTAAACGTCTGTGTTTTACTAAAACCGTCGTCTATTATAGTCGAAAGGTCTCTTTTTATGCTTTTATGTATGAAATCTACGTCGGTTTTAGTGTTTTACTGACGTGTACTATATTAACCACGTCGTTTGTTTTGTGTTCAAGCCGTCAAAATAATTTTCTACGTCTGTGGTGACCGAAAGGGTCGTGGTTATTTTTGTTTTTACGTCAGTTCAAGTAAATATATGCCATGTTATATGTTTTAGACGTCAGTTTTTTCATTTAGTGAACGTAGTATTTATTCACCACGACGGTTTCTAAGTTTTACACGTCGGTTTTGTTTGATTTAGAGACGTTGATAAGCATATTTACGTCGGTTTTGTAGTTGTTTTTGACATTTAACATTATTTAAACGTCTGTGGTTTACTAAAACCGTCGTCTATTATAGTCGAAAGGTCTCTTTTTAAGCTTTTATGTATGAAATCTACGTCGGTTTTAGTGTTTTACTGACGTGTACTATATTAACCACGTTGGTTATTTGCCGTCATTATTTCATGTGTGAAAAGACGGCGGTCGATTTCTCGTCGGTTGTAAACCATGATACACGACGGTAGATTACCGTCGTCAATTTCGTTTTTTGTAGTAGTGTTAGAAGTTACAGTACCTGCAGATGTGTTGCTTGTGCTATCTTTTAAATTGATTTGAAGAGCCTATACTGAAATAGCTTCTCCTTCCCATTTCCCTTCTCATTTGGGAAGCATTTTTGTGTTAGGCCTTTGGTTTATCAGTCACTTTTTTGTTCAAACAATATTGGATGTAAGTAGTGTTTAGTATCTAATTGTAGAAACTAATTTGCAGGTTTCTAGTGAGCAGAAGTCACCATAACCTTATCTTTTGGAGAATATTGTAAAGAATAGCGGACGAGACTACATAAAATATTTTGTTGTCAAACTCCCTGAGGTTAGATTTCTGTTTTTTGTGATGCCTCTCATTTCTCAGCATGCTTTTTGTGGTTACGTAACGCAGCTTCATGATTTATTGACATGTAACAATGTCTGAATCAACCTGGAATACACAACATATTTAGTTTGAGGTTTAAATAATGGCAATTGGGATTAAATTATCTTTGATATCCACACTGTTCACTGCTTACCAATTACATTGTTTCTTTCAAAGAAAATGATGTTTTTTCTGCACAATGTGTCATTATTACCCCCTTGTGTCAAATCCGACGATAGGCTTCACTTCACTTCACTTCACTCCGTAGTTACTTTGTAGTCAAAAGTTTTTCCCATTTTTTGCACTTGTAGGTGTATGAAATGGGAAAAACTTTTGTAGGAAGCCTTTTGAAGATAATATATAAGAGAAGGACGTGGGAAAATATAAGAGCACAGCTTGTGGACAGAAAATATAACATAAGGAAATTGGAAAATATAAGAGAAGGAAATGGGAAAATATAAGAGCAAGATTTGTGGAGAGAAAAGATAAGGGTTGAAGGTACAATGAATTTGTATTTTTTCTGTCATGGGCCATTGGTGAACAAACATGAAATGCATATAAAGTTCTATTGGGGCTGTATTGTAGGTTTATCACTGATATATTTTGTGCATATTGCCATGACATGGATCTGTATTGTGTGTTTATTGCTTGTAATTGTGTATATTTAAAAGGCTTGAAATTATTTGTATAATGGTGGTGTGTAGGGAAATATGGTCTCGAAAGCAAAGTTGATGATTGCTGCGGATGAAAAAATCCAGGGAAAGGCGTTGACCCTTTCCCATACAAAAACAGCGATCTGTACAATTAAGGACAAATTTAGTGGGCAACAGTTACAAAGGTTCAAGGACAGTTGTTTTGGCCATTTGTTAGTAATTGAGGACCTGAAGTGGACAACACAAATTATCCATGGCTTGTTGTTGAGAAAGGCAGACCCGAGGACAGTTTCTCAAGTCAACGGGATCAAATTCATCGTTGGCAACAAGGTCATACAGTTCACAGCGCAGCAGTTTTGCGTCATCACAGGGCTGTAGTTTGGAAACCTTCCCTTCATTCCGACTGCAACTAATGACAACTGCTCATTGAAGAAGAAGTATTTCTGCAACAATAAAACGGTCAGCCTTTCCGAACTCGAACAAGCCTTCATCGACTGCAGTGATGAGGAGGACGTCTTCAAGTTGGGGCTTTTATATTTCGCTGTGTTTGTGCTGTTGGGCAGTGAAAAGCATGTCAACATTGACATGCGCTACTTGAAATTGGCCGAAGATGTTGAAGACTTCCAGAAGTATCCGTGGGGTGCAGTGTCATATGCCAAGACAAATTCGTCATTGTTGAGGGCACTGTGCGCAGAGTACCAGCGACTCAAAGTGCCCCAGAAAGCCTTAAAAACCAAAAAATCAGCAAAGCAATCCAAGACAATGGCAAGTGGTAGACCAAGGGAGTACCACATAAAAGGATTTGGATTTGCACTTCAGGTGAGGAAATATCCGTTTATGTATAAGTTCCATAAAAAATTGTTGACAGTGATTGATATATTTTTCTTGAAAACAGATATGGGCTTTTGAGGTGTTTCCAGCATTCGCTGCATTGCATATCGTTGTGCGCGAACAGAATGCCCAAGTCCCTCGTATACTACAATGGAGAATCAATAGTTTGCCTCGTTTTCACGAAGTAATGAGCCAAGTCTTTGAAAATGCAGAGGTTAGTTCTGTTAATAATACTAATGTTATGCTTCTGATTCAAATTATAGGTTTAATAATATGTTTTTTGTCTCACATCGCAGGTTGATGTGCAACCTCTCCGCCCATTTGTAATTGAGAAGCAGCAGCCGTATTGGAGTTGGGGTGACGATGTTGATGACACTGAAGAAGTTGTTGAGTTGTTTGGCGATGACGAAGAACCAAAAACCAGCACTTCTGCCTCTGTGCAAGAAAAAGATGAGGACATTGCTGAAATTGCTAGCCTTCCATCGTCTTCTAAGGCAAGCATTACTTTTTTTTTTCAATATATACGTCATAATACCATAGGAAAAAAACTGCTGTTGATGGGAAATATTTTCGAAATATTGTAACATTTGCGTTATAACTTAATGCAGGGTAAAGTCGCGTCCACTCATTTACGCACTTTGAAGCGTGACTTTGAAAGGACAAAGGATGAATTGGCCAAAGTAGCCGCTTCGAATCGAGGACTTCGCAAGAGAGTGCATCAGTTGGAAAAATTGTATGGACGGAGTCCTTGAAACGTGAAACAGAGTCTGCAAAATATAAAAAGTCAGTGGAGGATTTTGCCAAGACCCTAGCTTCCATGGAACATTATTTCAAGGGGGAGATAGAGCAGCTGAAAAAAATAAATAGTGGGTTGAATGAGGGTGGGGAAGGACATGAGGACCTCCGTAGTCCTCATATGAATGAAGGACCATTACATGACTATGGTAGTCCGCATATAGAACCGGCAGCAATGGAAACAAAAAGCCCCTGTGATGGAGCCGTACCATCCGCAGCCTTGGTAGTTGAAGAGGCAGAAATTGTCACTTCCATTCCTCACTTAGAAGTGCATGAAGCAGCTGAGCATGCAGAAGTCGAGAAGCTGCCTACCCCGGAAGATGTGGCCGGGTGTGACAAAATCTGCAAAAGACTGATGTTTTTGTTAAAAGATTGGAAAATAAGTCATAGTATGGCATCGGGAGGTCCGATCAATCCTCCAAGTATACCGAAAGTGAGTATGGCTGGTGATGGAGAAGGGTCTAAAAGTGTTGAAACAAAAGAAGAGAAAGGTAAAGGCTGTAGACAGAAGCGTCCGTCCCACACTTTGTGTAGTCCATTTACTGATCCGTTGAGGAAGAAGAGGACGATGAGTGTGTCGGATGCGACTGAAACCCCGCCATGTTTTGATCCATCAAAACCCCTTCCCATTGAAGATGTGAAGGCAGTCATGGAGTTTTGCAATGGCTGGAAAAACGAGATCCGGTTAGGATTCTTTACCTTCAAAATCCAATCTTCATGTTATGCTAGTATGTGGCGATATAGAAATGAGAGAATTACCAAGTTCGCTCACTACAAAAAAAAAGGTCATTACCGACCAATATTTTCCGAGGGCCCCGAAATTCCCTCGGTAAAAGTGTTTTTTCCGACCAAAAAATGTTGTCCGTTGAAAATATGTCACGGGCCTGAAATTTATTTCCGACAAAGGAAATACCCTCGGAAAAAGTCTCTATTGTCCTCGGAAATGTAATTTATTTGGCGGGAAGACTTGGCACCAACTTTATTAACGACCAAAAGTATGTTTGACGGAAATAAGATGATTATTTCCAAGGGGTTTCTCATTCCGTCGGAACTGTTTGACTATTTCTGAGGGGCTTCTTATTCCGTCGGAATTACTTGACTATTTCCGAGGGATTCTCCTTTCGTCTGAATTGTTTGACTATTTTCGAGGAGAAATATGTCCTCTAGGAAAACGTTTGAATGTCAATTTCCCATTAGAATAAGTAAAACAATTTGATTGATAATAATCAATCACACTCCAAAATATATAACTGAAAATAGCCAATCCAAAAAAAAAAAAAAAAGACAATCACAAAAAAAATAGACAATCACAATTACATAACAACTCATCCCAGAGTTGTAAGTTGAATCACATCCCTTCTTCAATCAATTTCATTGTCATCAACATCATTTTGGAAGGCATGCATGCTTTGACTTTGAGTCTCTGCTTCTTGGTATGGATCACTCTCATCACTAGTCATCTCGTAAGCGTTTCTTGGATTTGTTTCCACTACAAAACTCCAAATTTTATTTTTAACCCCCTTCACATAAAAAATTTGGGTTGCTTGGCTTGCTAGTACGAATGGCTCTTGAGTATTTAGCTTGCGTGTTGTATTAACAGTGATTATTCCATAACGATCTATCTTGTAACCTGTTCCTTTTCGTGTTGTGTCATACCAATCACAATTGAACAATACAACTCTATTTCCTTCTGTGTAACGGAGCTCAACAATATCTACTAAGGTTCCATACCAAGGCACATCGTCAATCTGATTCTCCCCCTTAACCATAACTCCACTATTTTGTGTTTTTTTATTCTCGTCACGCTGCAATGTATGAAATCTAAAACCACGAATATAATAACCAGGATAATAAGTTACTCGCCTCTCAGGACCTCGAGCCAAAGAAAGCATTTGCTTACTAACTTTACCATCGTTGTATAGTTCTGTGACCTGAATAGAAAGGAAAAAATATTTTTAAATAAACATCTATGACAGTCAATAGTTTTTACAATACAATATTATCCATACCCTTTTAGAAATCCAGTTTGAAAATTGAAGCCTATGTGACTCCTCCACATTATCAACACTAGACTGGATTAGAATGTTCTTATGTTCTCTGCGTACATAACAAATAATTATATTCAAATTAATACAGTGACATATTAGATCTAAATAAATAGTAACATATTAAATACACAAAGAATTATAGTGTTGAAGATTTCTTACTGGACAAATGGCAAAGCTTCATCACAATTTTGCAGGACATAATGAGTGGCAGCCTTATGAAGTTCGATGCTCATCTCTCTAAGTACACATTTCCCAAAAGCTCGACCAGGTGTTGAGAAAATAGATAATGGGGATGTATCATATGACGGTTGACCTCCATCGTCGTTTCTATCTCTTTTATTAAACTTAGTTTCAACTCGATGCAAATAGCGAGAGCAAAATATTAAACACTCATCTCCCAAGACACCTTCGGCAATAGACCCTTCTGGATGAGCCTTATTACGAACATAAGTCTTTAGCTTATGCAAATACCTAATTACATCATAAATACCGAAATTAGAGAATCATACATCAGCAATTAAACAAACTGTGAATAAAAGTAATATCTAAACATTGAGATTACCTTTCCACAGGATACATCCACCTGAATTGTACTGGACCGGCCACCTTTGCCTCCCATGCCAAGTGGCAAGTTAGGTGAATCATGATGTCAAAAAAGGCAGGAGGGAATATTTTTTCCAACTTGCATAGAGTTATGACAATTTGATTGTCAAGAAGATTCAAGTCATCTTCTCTTAAAACTTTAGCACACAATTCCTTGAAAAAGTACGATAATTCAATTAAAGGCTCACTTACATCTTTGGGTAATAAATCTCGCGCCACAAATGGAAGTAATCTCTCTAAGAACACATGACAATCATGAGTTTTCATACCAGAAATATTACGTTCTGAAGCATTCACACATCGAGATAAATTTCCAGAGTACCCATCTGGAACTTTCAACTCCATTAACCATTGACATAAAGCTTTGTTATCATCATTTGACAATGTATAATCACCTGGGATAAAATAGAGCTTACCATTATCTCCTTCTTGTGGATGATACCTATGTCTTATACCCATTTCTTGAAGATCAAGACGAGCATTTAAAGAATCTTTTGTTTTACCATCAATGCTCATCATTGTGCCAATCACATTCTCAAATACATTTTTCTCAATGTGCATGACATCTAAATTGTGACGCACCAAAAGTGTTTTCCAGTAAGGCAATTGGAAAAATATCGAATGTTTTTTCCAATTATGATCTTTTCCAAACCCAAGTATTGTATGCTTTTTCCCATCCTTGCCATGTGTTATTTCTCTTAATTCACTAAGTTCATTTATCACATCATCACCAGATGGTCTCTTGGGTGCAAGTCTTCTTTCCCTTGTATTATCAAATTGGCTTCGTTGATTACGCCATACGTGGTCAGACGGTAAAAATCGTCTATGACCCAAATAACATGTTTTAGACCCATGAGATAACCGACGATGTGAAGTATCAGATGCACAATATGGGCATGCCAATTTGCCAGACGTACTCCAACCTGACATGTATGCATATGCTGGATAATCATTGATAGTCCAAAGAAGTGCAGCTCTCATCTGAAAATTCTGCTTTGCATATATATCATACGTTTCAACACCAATTTCCCACAATGTTCGCAACTCGTCTATCAACGGCCTCATATATACATCAATGTCATGGCATGGACCCTTGGGTCCAGGAATAAGTAAAGTCATGAAAACATAAGGCTCCTTCATGCACATCCACGGAGGAAGATTATATGGGTATATGAGAACTGGCCAAATACTATAGTGCAAATTCATGTTCCCAAAAGGGTTAAATCCATCTGTTGCCAAACCAAGTCTTACATTTCGAGGTTCCATACCAAATGACTCATGAATTTCATTAAACGATTTCCAAGCCTCAGAATCTGCTGGATGCCTCAACACTCCATCTTTTACACGATCCTTAAAATGCCACCTCATATCTACAGCTGTCTTGGATGACATGAATAATCTTTGAAGTCTTGGTGTGAGTGGAAAATATCTAAGCACCTTCCATGGAACCCTTTTACCTTTCTTTTTGCTACCCTTTCCTTGTCTCTTCCATCTCGAAAGCTTGCATGTAGGACATTGCGTTGCATTTGCATGCTCCTTATAATAAATGATGCAATCATTATTGCATGCATCTATTTTATCATAATGAAGACCTAAATCTGAAATAATTTTCTTTGCACCGTTGGTGGTTGTAGGTAACTTCTCACAAAAAGGAAATGCATTTTTCAACAATGTTAGCAACATACCAAATGCTTTATTGCTCATAGTACCGATACCCTTGATATGCATCAGGTTCACAACAAAAGACAAATTAGAATACGACTCACAACCAGCGTACAATGGTTGTTCTGCCTCTTCTAACAATTTGTAAAACTTGTGTGCATCTCCATTTGGATCTTGTGGACAACCTTCTTCTATTAAACCATGCATATCATCGTCTTGTTCCATACTGGCCACATCATGTCCATCATTGTCACTATCACTTCCATCACTTTCATCACTTTCATCACTTTCATCACTTTCATCACTTTCATCACTATCCTCATCCTGACCCTCGCCATGCAAATACCATGTAGTATAAGTCAGTTTAATTCCATTATAAAGAAGATGCTTCTGTACCTCATACCTCAAATGTCTATATCTATTACTGCATTTAGAGCAAGGACAAAAGATCTTAGAATCATCCGGCTTAACATGGTTGTATGCATAATTAAGAAAACTTTCAACTCCTGCAAAATAATCTTCTGAAGACCTTCCAGATTGCATCCAAGATTTATCAACAAGCATTTCTCTACATAAATAAGTTCCAATTAATATTAATAGAACAAATGACCAAAAATTCAAATATTAAAACTATATCAAAGACATCAAAATTCAAATATACTCTTGATATGCATATACTGTATACCAAATTCTTACTTAGTCACAGAAGTGCCAAAATAGAATAGAAGAAGAAGCCGAGGAAGAAGATGGAGAGAATAACGAAAGAAGAAGAAAATGCTGCCAGGGGGATAAAGAAGAAAGAAGAAAAAGATGGAGAGAGAAGAGAAGAGAAGAAAGAAGAAATGATGGCTGGGAGAAAAGAAAAAGAAAAGAAGAAGAAAAGTAGAAAAAGCAAAGGAAGAAAATGCAGCCAGCGGGATAAAGAAGAAATAAGAAAAAGATGGAGAGAGAAGAGAAGAAAGAAGAAATGATGGCTGGGAGAAAAGAAGAAAAAGCAGATGAAGAAGATGGAGAGATGGAGAGAAGAGAAGAAAGAGGGAAAGGAATGATGATGGTTGGGAGAAAAGAAAAAGAAAAGAAGAAGACAAGAAGAAAAAGCAAAGGAAGAAGATGGAGAGGAGAACGAAAGAAGGAAAAAATGATGACGGCTGGGAGAAAAGAGAAAGAAAAGGAGAGTTTGTGGGACGGTTAGATTGTAATAAATACTATATTTGTATGGTTATTCCACAAGGAGATGCATCAGTCTAGTGGTGTTTGAGCCTTGTATCCAAACTCCTGACCAGAGTTCGATTCCTCATGAGTTTCACCCCAGTTTATTTTTTTCATTGAAGCAAGTTACACGTGTCTACCAATGTTCTCTCTCATCTTTCTTTTATTATCTTCTTTTTTTTCCTTTCTTTCTCTCTTCTCTCCCTGCAAAACCTTAATCACTGGCTTAACTATTGATTTAACATAAACTAATTAAAACTTGAGAGATGTCTTCCACAAAAAACAGCATATTTTTTTCATTGAAGCAAGTTACACGTGTCTACCAATGTTCTCTCTCATCTTTCTTTTATTATCTTCTTTTTTTTCCTTTCTTTCTCTCTTCTCTCCCTGCAAAACCTTAATCACTGGCTTAACTATTGATTTAACATAAACTAATTAAAACTTGAGAGATGTCTTCCCCAAAAAACAGCATATTTTTTTCATTGAAGCAAGTTACACGTGTCTACCAATGTTCTCTCTCATCTTTCTTTTATTATCTTCTTTTTTTTCCTTTCTTTCTCTCTTCTCTCCCTGCAAAACCTTAATCACTGGCTTAACTATTGATTTAACATAAACTAATTAAAACTTGAGAGATGTCTTCCGCAAAAAACAGCATATCATTAAAGACAATTAATTTATTTACGTTCGAAGGTGAAAGGCACATTGACAGATACTAGATAAAAAAAAGTTCGGGCCAAAAAGGGTAAAAACGTACAAAAAGTAAATAAATTAAAATTAAAAAAAAAACTTTTTTCTTCTTCTTCTTCTTCTTCTTCTTCTTCTTCCTCATCATCTTTATCGTCAAATTTGCACAATAGGAGCCTTTAGTTTTGCGCTATGAATCTCCTCTCCCAGGTTTTCACGCACAGCTTCTTGGTGCTCATCACTTGAGCTTCCAAAAATCATTCTCTTAGCTTCAGCAAAACTAGAGTTGTGATCTTCGCGTTTGCGTTTACTCGGTCGCTCCGAGGCCTCCTGTCTTTTTGGCATCTCTTTAGAATAAAAAGTTATCATCTGTGATCGGTGCTTTTCATTTTCTGCCTGCAAAATCTCAAGCTGGTGTCGGTGCTTTTCATTTTCTGCCCGCAAAATCTCAAGCTGGTGTCGGTGCTTCTCTTCCCTCTCTGTCTTATCCTTTTTCAGTCTTCTGTTGTCACGCTGATATTCATAAACCAATTTTTGCTCTGCCGTCAACTGAGCTTTTAGGAATTGCACCTCATGAGTTTTTGCAATTAGGCGATGCCCCACATTTGCGATACATGTCGCACTCTGCACGCCCATTGCCACAACATCGTTCACTATGCGGTTGTCATCCCTCATTCCCAGTATGCGCAGATCCCTGGGAGTCATCAAACTCCTCGCAACTCCAATGGCAACATCGTTGTCAAGGAGTAACGAGTCGTTGACGGTCACGGGTCCTCGTGAGGACGCAAAATAGGGCGCCCAGACCGGTTCAAGTGGTTGCACTCTTGTCTGTATTGGCGGAGCTAAACTTAGATCCAGTTCTGGTTGGTCTCTCATTAATCTGTGTTTTCTTCTTGCTTTTTTTTTTGTTTTCTCTCCTTTCTCTTTCTTCTTGTTCCTCTCTCTGTATTTTCCACTCCTTCCAATATATAGACGTGGTTACAGCTTCAATTTTCTCTTGTCTTGTAGTTTAGAGAAACCCTAGCAATTAAAGCTTCAACTGTCCCCAAATCATTTGTCGCGACGTGCACGGACGCATTCAAGACGCTGTAATTGTCTCTACTTTCCATGATGCCGTAATTGTCTCTACTTTCCATGACGCCGTAATCGTCTCTACTTTACTTTCCATTACGCTGTAATTGTCTCTACTTTCTATGACGCTGTAATCGTCTCTACTTTACTTTCCATTACGCTGTAATTGTCTCTACTTTCTATGACGCTGTAATATCTGTGATTGCACCATAAGCTTGCTAAGCCTTGGGATCAAAATCAAAATCTTTAAGCTCTCTGGATATGGTCAAAACCAAATTCGGCAGCAACAACCCTGAGGGCAGTTTCGGTGACCAAGATCCTCGCTCGAAAAAGAAGCGTCACCGCCACACTGAGCATCAGATCCAAGAAATGGAAGCGTGAGTAGTATTTAAGCGTTAATGAGTTCATAATGGTCCTTTTTAAAAAAAAAAAAAAATTAACCTTGATACTATGTTCTGGTTTTTTTTTCGTGATATTCTTATTTAGTTTATTCAAGGAGTGTCCCCAACCAAATGCCAAGCAGAGGAAGGAACTGAGCCGGGAATTAGGTTTGGAACCATTCCAAGTGAAATGGTGGTTTCAAAATAAGCGCACCCATATGAAGGTATATAATGTTTTGTTCATGACACGTTTTTAATTAAAATGGGTTTGGGAATATACACAACTTTGTTTTATTTATTTCCTTTTTGACAGACTCAGCTAGAGCTTCATGAGAACACACAACTTCGTAATGAAAATGAAAAGCTTCGTGCCGATAACATGAGGTATAGAGAAGCCATAGGCAGTGCCTCTTGCCCCAATTGCGGTGGACCGACAGCTATCGGAGAGATGATAATCGAGATTGCAGTGGCAGCCATGGAAGAGCTAATCAGAATGGCTCAAATGGGTGAACCATTGTGGATGACCAGCCTTGATGGCAACACCACTGTGTTCAATGAAGACGAGTACATCAGAACATTCCCTCGTGTTGCTCCAAAACCAAACAATCATTTCAAATGTGAAGCTTCGCGCGAGAGTGCTGTTGTTGTCATGAACCACAGCAACCTTGTTGAGATTCTCATGGATGTGGTAATTTGCTAGATCTAGATCTACTAATTTGCTGAAATTCCAAATTCAATGTGATTGTTTATTCGTAAATTTTTTCATGTTTGCAATTTTGGGGTGTAACTTGCTTCAATGAAAAAAAAAACTACTAATTTGCTGAAATTTCAAATTCAATGTGATTGTTTATTCGTAAATTTTTTCATGTTTGCAATTTTGGGGTGTAACTTGCTTCAATGAAAAAAAAAACTACTAATTTGCTGAAATTTCAAATTCAATGTGATTGTTTATTCGTAAATTTTTTCATGTTTGCAATTTTGGGGTGTAACTTGCTTCAATGAAAAAAATTGCCTAAAAATTCGGAGTTTGTGAACTCATGAGGAATCGAACTCTGGTCAGGAGTTTGTGAACTCAACAACCGCTGGACTGATGCATCTTCTTGTCGAATAACCATACAAATGTAGTATTTATTACAATCTAACCGTCCCACAAACTCTCCTTTTCTTTTTCTTTTCTCCCAGCCGTCATCATTTTTCCTTTCTTTCGTTCTTCTCTCCATCTTCTTCCTTTGCTTTTTCTTCTTGTCTTCTTCTTTTCTTTTTCTTTTCTCCCAACCGTCATCATTCCTTTTTCTTATTTCTTCTTTATCCCGCTGGCTGCATTTTCTTCTTCTATTCTATTTTGGCACTTCTGTGACTAAGTAAGAATTTGGTATACGGTATATGCATATGAAGGGTATATAGCCTGCCTATATGGGCCAAGAATTTGGCACTTGTGTCATCAACATTGAACAAATATTAATTATGTCTTTAAATAGAGGAATAACACATAAACCCTAATCATTTTTTGTTTTACTTATTATCTTTTTAGAATCAATGGTCGACTGTGTTTTCTGGGATTGTGTCGAGAGCTATGACTCTGGAAGTGCTGTCAACTGGAGTGGATGGAAATTACAATGGAGCCTTGCAAGTGGTATAATATATATCTACTTTCACAATTCTATTATCTTCTCCCTGGAATCTCAAATATTTTTAATAACATTAATTATCTTGTCGTGGTTAATTATATGTTTGGGTTGAATATATTATTTGTGATTTGGTAGATGACTGCAGAATTTCAAGTACCCTCACCGCTTGTTCCAACTCGTGAGAGTTATTATGTGAGGTACTGCAAACAGCATGCTGATGGCACTTGGGCTGTGGTTGATGACTCCTTGGACACTCTGCGCCTTAATCTTGCACCAAGGTCATGCCAAAGAAGACCCTCTGGATGTCTCATCCAAGAAATGCCAAATGGATACTCAAAGGTAATGTAATTAATAATTAAACACACTATGTATTTAACTCTGATTCATATTTGACTTGCATCATTTATTTAACTCATTACATTATTTGTCATTTAATTTTATAACTTTTGGTGCTTTAGGTTACATGGGTTGAGCATGTCGATGTGGATGAACGTGGTGTTCACAATCTGTACAAGCAGCTGGTTAACTCTGGCAACGCATTTGGAGCGAGACGATGGGTCGCTACCTTGGATCGTCAATGTGAACGTCTTGCCAGTTCCCTGACATCAAACATCCCTACTGGTGATGTTGGTGGTAAGAACAATTTTGTGCTCCTAAAATTGGCTGAAAGGATGGTCATAAGCTTCTATGCTGGAGTAAGTGCATCAACCACTCACACATGGACAACATTGTCTGGGACATGGGCTGATGATGTTCGAGTGATGACCCGAAACAGCGTGGATGATCCTGGCAGGCCTCCCGGTATTGTGCTCAGCGCCGCCACATCTTTCTGGCTTCCAGTTCCTCCCAAAAGGGTATTTGAATTCCTCCGTGATGAGAACTCTCGTAATAAGGTACGTGAATTAATTATCCTTCAAATTCTTAGGATGATCTATTAGATCTAATACATTAACCAAATTATTCATGAAATACATATAGAAAATGGTTCGACTAATTACTTGAGCTTCATCACTTGTGGTTGCAGTGGGACATTTTTTCCAATGGTGGAATTGTTCAAGAAATGGCACACATTGCTAATGGTCGCGACACTGGAAATTGCGTGTCTCTACTGCGAGTAAATGTAGCTCTCTCTTATTGTTATTATTATTTTAATTTTCTTAATTAATCCATATTCTGCTCCTAATCACAATTGATGAATTATTAACCTTGCCTTTTTAAAAAATGAACTTAATTTTGTAGAGTGCAAATTCAAGCCAGAGCAACATGCTGATATTGCAAGAGAGCTGCACAGACAAAACAGCTTCTTTTGTGATTTATGCTCCAGTGGACATTGTTGCCATGAATGTGGTACTAATTGGGAGTGACCCTGACTATGTTGCTCTTCTTCCTTCTGGCTTTGCCATCCTTCCAGATGGAGGAGGCATGGGGGATTCTGGCTCTGGTGGTTCCCTTCTCACTGTTTCCTTTCAAATTCTGGATGATTCTGCCCCGACCGCCAAGCTCTCTCTCGGGTCGGTGGCAACAGTTAACAATCTGATTGCTTGCACTGTGGAGAGGATCAAAGCTGCACTGTCTTGCGACACAAATAATTGTTGCCAGAAAAAATAAGATCACTTTTGTGTCTTTATCTGACAGATGTGACAACGCTAAAACACAAAAACTACATTTGTGCTCAGTTTCATCTTTCTTTTTTTTTTACACAGACCAAGTGTTTCTACACTTTTTTCCTGCTTTTGTCGTTGGTATCCTTATATCTTAATTACAAAGACAATTCGCTATTTGTCTTTGTTTAACTAAGACTTACTTTATATTA
Organism: Prunus campanulata; assembly: GCA_034190965.1. NCBI lineage: Eukaryota > Viridiplantae > Streptophyta > Magnoliopsida > Rosales > Rosaceae > Prunus > Prunus campanulata. Next base: position 2,261,588 of record CM067209.1, read on the forward strand.
GGCCAAAACAAACTAGAACAAAATTGAGAACGGTTATTGTTAAGACAAAGTCGATTAATTTAAACGAGTTCATTAATCATTTTGGGACCGAACTTTTTTTATCTACTATCTGTCAAACTTGGATTGAAGGTACAAAAAGGCAGTGAGTCAATATATGTGAAGTACTTTTAAAACAGGAATTATTAATTACTATTAGCCAGTTGGATTCTTAGAGACCTGGTCCACTTTGAGAAAGTGGCTTGAAAATGTGCCTTTCACCTTGGAACATTAATAAATTGATTTGCTGCATGCTTCCTCTTTCCTTTGTCCAATAGTTAATAAATAACTCTATCAACATTCAAAGCTTTCCGATTTGCTGCATGCTTCCTCTTTCCTTACATGCAGCGAAAGTTGTGGTTTTTTAGTTGGACTAAAAATCTGATACTAACAAAAGTGAGTATGCTAGTGGGACCCAATATCAGTGAAAGGCTCATCGGCACTGTTCATTTGAGAGTACCCGGCAAAAACAACCTCCACACCATCCAACACATTGCCACATCATTACCTATCACTTATATAACAACCTCCCAATATGGTCAAAAAGTTTTTTTATATTCATTAAGGATTCACTATTATAATAGGGTTAAAAAAAATGCCATCAGGTGAATTTAATAGTATTTGCACCATAGATTGCAAACATTAATGGGGCCAAAAAATAACAAAACAGGAAAGTAAAGAAAAAAGCAGGATATGTTGAGTTCATGAATAATTTAGCCACCACCTTGTCTTTGAATAAATCATTGCATCAACTTTTTTTTATGACCAAAGGGTATCATGCTTTTAAAAGAGAAGGAAGTCTTCACCAGCAATATCATCAAGGAGAAAAGAGAAGGAAGTTTTCACCCAGGTCTAGGTTGTAACTCTAGTTTGCCAACTCGTTAGGTATTCTTCTCTTCTTCTTATGTCTTCATCTTTTTCTTTTTCTTCCGATTTCTTATTTGGTAGTGTCTGTTTCTTCTAACAATAACCAAAAGGATTTTAATAGTAATTTCAATTGTTATGAGTTCATCTTTCAAATGGCAGCCATGGCAAAAAAGAAAAAGAACAATAATAGAGCATCACATGATCGCGAAATGCAAGAGACAAATCAAACATGTATGAGTTATTTGCATGTTATTATCGATTAAATTCTTGTTTCTGTTATTTTTTAGTTGTATTTCTATTATATGAGTTTTTAATTTTTTTAATTATGTTTTGTGTTTGTATTTCTCTTACAAATGATAGCCGTGGCAAGAAAGGGAAAGAGTCAAGATAGAGCATTAGGCACTGCACATCTGCAGTCATCTAGACTCTCCTTAGATCACCATATTTCCAATTAGTCATCACATGATAACGAAATGCAAGAAACATGTACGATTTATTTTGAATTTTCTTTGTATATATGTATTTCAATTATATGATTAGTTCTCTATTAATTTCTAATTTTTTGCTCTATTATAAATTGTAGCCATGGCAAGAAAGAGAAAGAATCAGAATAGAGCATCCGACATTACACATCCTCAGTCATCTAGACCTTCCTTAGACCAACATGATGACCTCATTCAGCCATTACATGATAATGAAATGGAAGACATGCCTCTTGAAACTGAACCATCAAATGGAGAAGGTAATTTTATATATATATGAGGTTTAAAATATATAAACACACATCTTTAAAGGATGCTCCCCTAGAAAAGCCACTACTTTTCCTGAAAATTTAATTAAGTGAAAAGCATAGTTAAGACCAATTATATAAATAAGTAAATAACGAACAAAGATTCCCTGAAAATTGTGCTTAAGGGATATCTGATCTATCACATTTACTTACATTAACATTGCACTTGCTTATTCTTTTCTTTATTTTATTCTTGTCACATTTTTCATTGATATCACATTGATTCGCACTGAAAAATTGGTTGTAGTAGAAGTTCCCCAGTACTTCAAATATTTGTATTTTTTTTATTAGGTTCAACTGTTGGAATAAAAATAGGTAGAGGGAAGGCTAAGGGTAAAGATGGAAACGGCACTCCAATTGTAATACGTAGAGGAAGGTAATGTATAAGGCCTGCAAAGTTAGCCATTTCTTGTGTAGATTCATTTTTATTTATTTATTTAAATTTGGTTTAAATTTTCAGGATTATAACCACTGGAGCTGTGCGAACTATAGGAGTGCTTTTTTATCAAGCTATCGATGGAGCATGGCCAACATTTAAAACATTTCCATCAACTCAAATGGATTTATTGTATGATCGCTTTAACGCAACAGGATATACACACACATGCTCAGAAGAAGAGATGAGGGAGGCATTCGAAAAACATATTAAATTGCGATATTCCGATTGGATGTCGTCATTGAGAAATAGCGTTTTTAAGAAATACACGACTACTGGTGATAGATACACTCATTGCCCATTAGGGATATCTCAAGATGTTTGGTCTAAACTGGTTGATCATTGGTTGCAGCCTACATGGCAGGTAAAAACTCAATTTAAAATAATATTGTTATGACTGGCTAGTGTATGCTTTGGTTTATTTATAGATGCCTTATATGGGTTCACTAAGTTGATATTAGGTTATGATTGACTTTTTTCATGCAGGATAAAAGTAAAAGAAATAAGTCTAATAGGGCAAAATCCACGATTGTGCATACGATAGGTTCTGTTCCAATGGAAAAGTACAAAAAAGATGAGGTAAAAATATCCATTTGGTTTTTGCTTTTTGTTGACTGTTCCTTTTGTGGTTATTTCCAAATTTGGTCATAACAAACTTCATGGTTTAAATCTTAATAGCTTGATCGAACTGGAATTGAACCGAGCCCAATCGATTGTTTCAAAAAGTTCCATGTAAGTAAGCCTAAGAATGGAGGAGAAGAAAGTTGGCCAAGTGAAAAGGCTAAGGAACTTTTTGTACGTTGCCCCTACTTTGTTTCTCTCTCTTCTTTTTTTTTAAATTTTATTCACATGACATTTTTTTTATATCCATATTTATATTTCTACTATTTCATTGAAGGAAAAAATGGAGAATAAAAAGGTTGCTGCAACGGAAGACGGGAATGAAGTAGATGATTGGGATATATACAAGGAGGTTATTGGTGGGCCAAGTCACGGTCGTATCCTAGGCTTGGGTGGTGGCTATAGTACAAAAGATGTGTATCCCTCATATAACCAAGGTTGTAATAAACGTATATGCTTAGAACGTGAAGAAGAGCATGAGAAATTAAAAGAGGAAGTGAAGAACTTGAAAAGTGTGCTATATGAATTGAAAGATCTAGTTCAAAGTATGAGGGAAAACAACTCAAATACTTATGCACGCTCAATGGTGAACTCTTTTCTTCTCATTTCAATATTTTGCTCAATGTTAAATATTGTATTTGTTATTTTTATTCTCAAACGATTTATGTCTTATTAATTATTATCTTTTATTCGACAGGACAATATAGAAAGTTGTTCAGATGCTCACCTCGAAGACGAGTAGTGCAACATCAATTGTATTTTGCTACAATATGTATTTTGAATTTCAAGGTTTTGATATATTTGCGGATTGCTTTTATGTTTTAAGGATGATGGGGATTGTTTATGTTTTAACTATTGAGAATAATTTTAATTGAATGCTTAAAATTTTAGTATAGTATGGTGTCGTATGATTATTTATTTATTTATTACCAATTAAATACGGATGATTAGAAAACAATTTTTGGCAAATATTATAATTCAAATTTCTTTTTAATAATTTTTTTAAATAAAATAATTATATTTTTCGATCGCATTTCCCTCTCGGTAATGCATATTTCCAACAAACACTTTATCATCGGCAATACTTTCCGACAATAATTGCCTATTTCCGACAACATTCCCCACCCACAACATAATCGGGTCGAAACAATTATATTTCCGACCACTTGTTCATCGAAAATATTTTCCGACATGATTAATCTATTTGCGACAAACTTTGTGACGAATAAATATGGTTGGAAATATATATTTCCGACGAAACTTGCCCATCGGAAATATTTTGTTATACTCTTTTCCAACGAGCTATCATATATTTTCCACAAACTCTTTTGGTCGGTAATGATAATTATGACGAAATCTAGCCCTCACAAATAATGTATCATTGTCGGAAAAAGTATTTCTGACGACACTCATTGGTCGAAAATATGAATTCGCAAAAACAAGAAATCACAATAAAATAACTATTTCCGACAATCAAATAAGTAATTACGACCACATGTATGGTCGGAAATAAATATGTAGGGTCGTTTTAAAAATCCATTTCCGATAGAAATTTAAGCAATAGCTACGAAGCATGGGCGTCGGAAATACATTATTTCCGACGGAATGGTCGGAAATGAAGTATTTGCAACCGGCCTTTTAGCGACGACTTCCGACGGACTTTTGCCGTCGGAAAAGGGTATTTTCGACGGCAAAAGGCTTTTTGCAACGACAAAATGCCCTCGCAAAAGGGCTTATGTTTTGTAGTGGCTTTAATATACATGTGTATATTTGTGATGAACAAAATTCAGACTTTGTTAAAGCAAAAAAATATTGACTGCTGCTGTTAAATGTATTTTGTTAAATATAGGTAGTAAGAAATTTTGAATTGTAGTTTATTATTATAACATTTAGACTCAAAAGAAGACAATAACAGAGATTTAGAAGGGGTTGTAATAGCGGCTCCTTCCGCCCATGGCATCTGGTCTTCTCCTCCATGTTATGTACCCAAATAACCATCGCAAAGGGCACAATTTTGGCCATACTAAATCATTTGGCTCCAGGATTAATACAAATGATCAGCAAAGTGTAAATTCTCACTCTGATGATCCATTGTTAGAATCTTCAAGTGAACCCGAAAGCAACACAAGCTGCAGTGCTTTGCCTGACCTCAATCTTGATCTCACAATAGGCCTTCCAATTTCATTATGATATTGATATTAGTACTAGTCCTTCAAACATTTTGTACAAGCCTTGGTTATGATTTTATTATTTCCTGCCACGTACTTATTGCTGGGAAAGAATACTGTCATAGCTGCGAGCTAGAGACGAATAGATAGCTTCGTTATGCTAGTATGAACCCTAAACTTGAATTTTGGGTTTGAATTAGTTAGTTTATGTAAATGGAGACTGGAGAAAAAGAATGTGATAATTAGTTGGGTGCGTTTATGCTAATGTTTTTCTTCTTAATTTTTCACTAATTATTTGCAGTAAAAGTTTTGAATTTTAATCTTCTAATCGTAGAAAATTAATGTGCATTTTGATTAAAGGGATTTTATATAATTTATTAATGAGAGAAAAACCAAGTCTTTCTCTTGTTATACACTTCAGGTAGCAAGTAGATAGGAAGAAACTGCAATATATGGACCAGAATGTTCCTCCTTTTTATGATGCGAAACTGTTAAGGAGGAGAGAGAGAGAGAGAGAGAGAGAGAGAGAGAGAGAGAGAGAGAGAGAGAGAGTGAGTGAGTGATGGAAATCTAAGTTAAGATTCTAATTCTATATTAGATTCAAATTCTTACTCTCCCAGTAATCGTATGTAGACATATATATATATATATATAGTAAGAAAAATACAAAATGTAGATAAGAAGCGGTTGAGGTTTTCTGGACTGATGGTTAAAGTACAAAATATGTATGGATAAGGTGGATATGTTGAATGGATGCTTAGCGAACCCAAGCATATGCATCATGTATCATGCATCATGCATCATGCATGAGCAACGAACTAAATTCATATATCTTACACATATTGGGTATTTTTATCGGATGACTCAGAATTTAATTGAGCCTGTGCGAACTAGTCTTGTTTTTAAAGTGTATATGGCAGTTACCTCTTGGATTATGGTTATGTGTTGAAAAAGTTTCTTAATCTAAAACAAATTATTACTCGAACAAAGAATTGAACTTATGGTCACATTTGAAGTGAAGAAAAACAGAGTTGAAATAGAAGACAAATAAAATTGCTTGGTTGTTGTTACAATTTCAAGTGGAGAAACAAATAGAGATAAGTAGTTTACCTAAGAATTCTCAATTGGTGCTCAAGGGGACAAAAATGGAGACAAATAAAGTCAAGATGATTGGGCACTACAACATGGAGATAAAATCTAACAAGTTTTTTGTTTCCTGTTTTATCATGTTTCTTCATATTTATATATAGAATTTGAAAGTTTTGTTACAATTGAGGCTAAATTATTCCACTCCCCAGTGAAGTAGCTTCCTACTTAGCAAGAATTCTATATTTGTCTCACCTAATTGCTATATCTGAAAACTGTTATTTTAAATGGGACAATATTATTTTCTATATGTTGTGAAAACTGTTACCACCTAAGTTCTGATCGGGAATTTACGTTTTTGCCTCTTGTAATGCGGAGGTGCAGCTGGAATCATGTTCGGTGGGCGCTGATTTTTTCTACAAACTGATCGATGATACGGAATGGATTAGCTCAAGGGTAAGAATACACAATTCTCTACTTTATTACGATACTTCAATTGTTTTGTTTGCTTTATTAAGTGTACAGTTGTATGAAATTGTGCTGATATTATATACGTGAACTTTCAGCACTTGGACATGGCAACCTTTCTCATCCGGAAAAGGCAACACGCGCATCCGTTGGTATTTGGAACTCAGTGGACAACGGCAGATTGTTGCTTGCAGGTAAACATGTTACCATTTAACATTGTTTGCTTCATTTGCTTTTGGTTGTGATTACGTAATATGGCTTCATTTCAATGTGTGCAGCAATTTCTAGAGCCGGTCAAAGCGACTGGCAAGACACGTGGAGCGAAGAAGGCAGCTACTTCAAACATCAGTGACCTTACACCCAGCAAGCTGAACAATATACATCACTATGTGCGGGGTACGTGGCAACACGGGTATGGCCAAGCTTGGACAAAAGTTAGGAAGGTCTATTTTCCATATAATCTGAAAGGCTCCCACTGGGTTGCAACCGAACTTGATTTTGTCAATCATACTGCAACGGTGTATGACTCGTACTCTGATTTTACCGCCACAAAGAAGCTGGTTGGACTGCTTCGCCCTATATCCGAGACGCTGGCACAAGTGCTGTACAATATGCACTTTTATGAAGCTTCTGAGCTTGAAGAGGTGAAGCAAAGGGGGCTGCAGATGTCAACCTTTATGAAATTCTCAGTTTGCACCATTGGAGATGTGCCACAACAACGAGATGGATAAGGTTTGTGAATTTAGTGGAGTTTAGAAACTATTTTACATAAATGCAGTTCTAATTTCCCAACTTATTGGCTTGACAGTGCGTCTTGCGGAATCATGACCATCAAATTCTTGGAGCATCTCAGTGCTGGGATTTCGTTGCATACAATTGACCCTTTGAAGAGCAAATATTACAGACTGAAGCTTGCAATAGAGGGTTTAAGGGGGGAGGCATATGTATGAGGTATATGTCTTCATGTCTGTGAATTTAGTTGAGTGTGGACTTAGGACTTGGGTATTCACTGTGCTCATTAATTATGTCAGGAACTCGTTTATATGAAGATGCAGACGTGGATGCTTTGCTGGAAATTCCTGCCTTTTTGCTAGAGCTACTAGGTTTAGTTATTATGTGTAGCAACCCGGGTCTTTGGCCCTGCTGTATATTGTGAGGTGTAATATTGTACAGTCTAGAAGCAGTGGCTAATTGCCTTACATGGCACACACACTGTTTCGATTTTGAAGGTTACCTATTTTGTACACCTCCATATATAAATATTGTTGCTCTTTATGGATGCTTTTGTAGACATTGTTCACATTTTCTGTCTGTGGTTTTGTTTGCAATTTATGTGATATAGGTAAAATTCATTTCCTGCACTGGGAATCTGTTAGTGGACTTACTGAAGCATACAGCTTTCTTAAGATTTCTCAATTTCGTTTTGACTTAGTTCGTTTTAAATAATGTCGGCCGCAATTCTACTTTTTTGCGTAGCATTATGTTGTTATTGGAATTTGGAACCGAGTACTGTGTTTGCTGATGTTAGCTGGAGCAGGATGAATGTCACAGGTGGTTTGGTATATTTGGGAATTGCTACAGTTTTACATTACATGCGCTCTCTCAGTTTTTTACTTTCCCCTTATGTACTAATTTTCCTTTACATCACTCTCTGTGAGACAAATTTTGCTTTCAATTTGTAGAAACTTATGTTACTTTTCCCTTTGGCACGATTACAAGCTAGGTTCCATTTCAGAAAAGCGGGTAAAACAGCTTTATTTTTAGACTAGTTTAGACTCTCGCGTGTATCCAAAAATTCAATTTCAGTCATGCCACTTTCTTGCAGGGTCTAAAAGAAATTGCGGAGTGTTTGTCTGGAACTTTGACGAAGTGAACTGATGCTATTGTGCAAGACGATATTGAAGGTCCAGCAATGAACCCGAGAAACCTGCTGAGGTTTGAATAAGAACTCTTTTATCTAGTATTTACATCAATCTTGAACATTGTAATGGAGCCAATCTGCTTCTATGCTTATGTGATGCTTTCTGCTGAGGTTCCCATTTATGCCATGCCTCTTTTTTCTTGTTTACTTTACTTTTTTTCTTGGGATCTTTTGGCTTGGCACTATGAACTGACTCGGTGGCAGTTACAAATTAACATAGGTCTTAATTCTGGAACTGCCATTCATAAACTCTATCTCTGTACTTAACCCAGTTGTTTTTGCAGGTCGGTCTCACCCAAGTGTTGATTGCAATATTCTAAAGAAGATGACCATACACTGTTATTTTCTGTAGGCATACGTATGAGACGCCTTAGCTTTAATTGGTTTGGTTGTTCCAAGTTTTATGTACACAATCTCACAGTCACGGACGAGTTATTTTTCATTTCAAGTATTTGTCCGTGCTTTTTTTTCCACCATTATTCTGATTATGGAGATGAAGTAAATACTACTGTGGAGCTTATAGCATGTTTACTTTATTTTGTGGAGACTTATTACACCAAATGCCATTGACATACGATATAATAGCAATATCAGGCCAATATACATGCACTATAGAGGCAATATTAGGACAATAGAAGGATAATACGATAGCAATAGTATGACAATATACATCCAATAGGGTGGCAATATGCATACACTATGTATACAATACAAAGGCAATATTAAGCAATATACATGCAATCTAACAGCAATATTAAGTGAATCTACATACGATACACACACATCCATTACAGACTACATTTTATACATGCAAAACAAATCACCACCGAAGCTTAACAATACTATCCCGCGAAGGGAAAACGAAGAAGCAGTAGAGCATTACATTAACAACAATAAATTTGGCTTACAAACGAAAAAAGCAAACCTTAATGGGAAATTGGAAATTGTGGATTTCAACCCAAAATAGGACTATGTAACTAAGCATTTATTGCGAATTTCAGACAAGAAAATTGGGAATTAGGAAAATAGGAAAATAGCAAAACTGCAAACTTGGAAAATGGGAAATAAGGAAACTTGGAAAATTCAAAAATTGGAAATATAGAAGAAAAGGAAAATTGGAAAATCGGAAATACGGAAAAATGGAAACTTGGAAAATTGGAAATAGGAAAAAAGGAAAATTGGAAAGAGGAGAGTAGGAAATAGGATAAAAGGACAGTTGGAAAATTGGAAAATTGGAAAATAGGAAATTGGAAAATTGGAAAATTGGAAAATAGGAAATTGGACAATTGGAAAATTGGGTAATTGGAAAATAAAGCAACTTCGAAAATTGGAAATTGAACAAAAGGAAAGTTGGAAAATAGGAAACAGGAAAAAAAAAGAAACTCAGAAAACATGAAAATTGGAAATAGGAAATAGGAAATAGGAAAAAAGGACAGTTGGAAAATAGGCAAATTCGCAAATTGGAAAATTGAAAATTGGATAATTGGATAATTGGAAAATTGGAAAATTGGACTATTGGACTATTGGACTATTGGACTATTGGACTATTGGATACCTGGATAATTGAAAAATAGCAAATAAGGCAACTTGGAAAATAGCAAAATTGGAAATAGAACAAAAGGAAAGTTAGCAAATTGGAAAAAGGAAAAAAAGGAAACTTAGAAAATAGGACAATTGGAAAAAGAAACTTGGTTAATAGAACAATTGGATAATTGGACAAAAACTGAAAATTGGATAAATGGAAATAGGAAACAGGGACACATGGAAAATAGGAAAATTGGAAACGAATTGAAATTGTGGAAATGGGAAATAAGACAATTACCATATTGGACAATATTAGTTACTTTCTCAATTAGCCAAAGCAGGCAACTTTTTTTCATTACATAATGGGAAAATAGGAACATTGAAAAATTGGAAAACTGGAAAATAGCACAAAAGGAAACTTGGGAAATATAAGGATGGATAACAATTGTCGTGTCCGTGATATTTGAAATCAGGATTACTTTTAACGAAGTGGACTGTTATTAGACCAAATGCCATTGACATACGATATAATAGCAATATCAGACCAATATACAAGCACTATAGAGCCAATACCGGTACAATATATGGATGATACGATAGCAATAGTTTTACAATATACATCCAATAGGTTGGCAATATTCATACACTATATATACAATACAAAGGCAATGTTAAGCAATATACATACAATAAAAGAGCAATAGTAAGTTTATCTACATACAATACACACACATCCATTACAGAATACATTTCATAGATGCAAAACAAATCACCCCCGAACCTTAACAATAGTAAACCGCGAAGGGAAAACCAAGGAAACAAAAGATCCATGTACTCGGGTCAGATGAACTCAAGCAGCACTCACCCTTACTACAGGTCCATCAAAAGATCCATGTCTTTGTCCTTTGTCCTCGCTGCATGCACGAGACTATGATGAGCCATTCCCTCATCACCCATATTCAGCACCTCCCACACACCAGCTACATCAATTTCACTCCAATTGTAGTTTGGTGAGATCACCGAAGCATAATCTCGGAACATTTCAAAGCCGTTGTTGAAACATTCAACCATTTCATGGTTATATTCTTCAGATTTTGAGAAATTTTCGACGGCATCTTTCTTTCGCTCTTCGAATTTCAACTTCAACGACTCTAACTTTTTGCTCCGACTTTTTGCTTTCAAAGTTTGCTTAACTTCTCCAGCAAATGCTTTGTTCAACTTGTTGGCCAAGTTTCCCATAACTTGGCCATGAATATCACATTTGCTCTCCCACCAATTTGTTGCCTTAGACAAATATTGGAGGTCGTGCTTGATGGCAGAGATTTTGTCAAGCGGATCAGTGCTCTCGGCCTCACTTCCAGATGAAGTGGGATCGTGATTGGGAGTCAGCGGTGGAGATGGGAATGGCACATGCCACGGCATGTCCCCCGGGTAACTGACTTGGTCGTTTGGAGGCCGTACATCCGACATGTTGAAGTATTGAAGTATTGAAGTATTGAAGTACTAGAATTCACAGCTGCCGACTGCAACAAAACAAATAAATGTAGATTCTTTGTCAAGTTGTAAACGACAATATGGTTAGCTTTAGTGGACAATGTTTGCCTTTGAGTAAGACAGATATGAAGTACTGATATGAATGTGGAGAATGTTTGCCTTTGAGTAAGACTGATATGAAGTACTGATATGAATGTTTGCCTTTGCCTTTGAGTCAGACTGATATGAATGTTTACCTTTCCCGTTAATTAAGCTGCCTATGTTGCAGTTATATATAGGAAGGTTCATATATTGGGTCTTTAGTTGGTGCATTAAATTGATGGGATTGCAAACTACACCATTAACTCCTTGGCTGTAATTTACAGCAGTAGAGCATTACATTAACAACAATAAAATTGGCTTACAAACGAAAAAAAGCAAACCTTAATGGGAAATAGCAAAATAGCAAAATAGCAAAAGTGCAAACTTGGAAATTGGGAAATAAGGAAACTTGGAAAATTGGAAAATTGGAAATAGAACAAAAGGAAAATTGGAAAATTGGAAAATCGGAAATACGAAAAAATGGAAACTTGGAAAATTGGAAAATTGGAAATAGGAAAAAACGAAAATTGGAAAGAGGAAAGTAGGAAAGTAGGAAATAGGAGAAAAGGACACTTGGAAAATTGGAAAGAGGAAAAAAGGACACTTGGAAAATAGGAAAATTGGAAATTGGAAAATTGGAAAATTGGAAAATAAAGCAACTTCGAAAATTGGAAATTGAACAAAAGGAAAGTTGGAAAATAGGAAACAGGAAAAAAAAGAAACTCAGAAAACATGAAAATTGGAAATAGGAAATAGGAAATAGGAAAAAAGGACAGTTGGAAAATAGGCAAATTCGCAAATTGGAAAATTGAAAATTGGATAATTGGATAATTGGATAATTGGATAATTGGATAATTGGACTATTGGACTATTGGACTATTGGACTATTGGACTATTGGATACCTGGATAATTGAAAAATAGCAAATAATGCAACTTGGAAAATAGCAAAATTGGAAATAGAACAAAAGGAAAGTTAGCAAATTGGAAAAAGGAAAAAAAGGAAACTTAGAAAATAGGGCAATTGGAAAAAAGAAAATTGGTTAATAGAACAATTGGATAATTGGACAAAAGCTGAAAATTGGATAAATGGAAATAGGAAACAGGGACACATGGAAAATAGGAAAATTGGAAACGAATTGAAATTGTGGAAATGGGAAATAAGACAATTACCATATTGGACAATTTCAATTACTTTCTCAATTACGCAAAGTAGGCAACTTTTTATAATTACATAATGGGAAAATAGGAACATTGAAAAATTGGAAAACTGGAAATAGAACAAAAGGGAACTTGGGAAATTGCAAAATAGGATAAAATAGGCACAAAAAATGAATAATTGGATAATTGCATAATTGCATAATTGGATGACAGATGGAAAATAGGAAAATATGAAAAATGGAAAAATGGAAACGAATTGAGATTGCTAAAATGAGAAATAAGACAATAACCATATTGGTCAATTTGAATGAGTTGATCAATTAGGCAAATAGGCAAATCCCTTTTTTGAATTACATAATGGGAAAATGACCAAGTTCGGAACATCCAAAATAGAAATATATGACAAAAAGGCATACAGTCAACTGGGTAATAACTCCCGCCCAATACTATCCCGCCTAAGACTCCCGCCAAGCCCTCCCGCCAATGACTCCCCCTAATCCCTCCCGCCACTAACTCTCCCTGTTACTCCAGGTTATTAAAACCTGCCTATATTAATCAACCCAGCTGTTTGAAATGAAAGCTTCCATCACATTAACTTCTGCTTGCAGCCATTACCTTCCCCACTGATTTCACTCACATCGCATTTAGTCCCCCTTTTTTCCAATGAAGTCATACACCAGCCTACATTAAATATCAAAGACCATGGACCATAACCTCACACCAAACCCAACGCTTTCAATTACTGAAGGAGGGGAGACTGAAACAGAAGCCAAGTCACCCAATTCACTCACTGCAGACTTGGTCTATGGCATGCAGCAATGTCGAGGCAATACCATGTTTTGGAAAAATCTCCATGCAGACATAGTATCAAAAATTGTGGAGGGCCAAGCTAGATGGGATGTCATAAGAAAGCGCACAATTCGCTCTCGTTATCATGCCCGCATGCATCTCGTACATATAAAGGCAATCAAACAAAAAATTGAAATTGCCCATACCACTGCAATTATGGTATTCAAGGAATCAGAAGAAATGGCCAAGTTGAAGCAACAACAAGTGGAAAGGGGATTTGAACTATTTCGTAAGTTTGCAAAAATAGTGGATCCGGCAGGAAACTGGGCCAACATCACTGTGGGCGGGGTCATGAATTTCATGGGTCGTGGTCGCCGCACTTGAAGAGTATGCAAACTTCGAATTTGTCAACAACAGGGAAATGGAACTATGAGGTCGCCTCTTTTTGTATTATGTAACCATGGGGTGGCCTGTTGTATTATGTAAGTTTGGAAATAGGATTTTATGCTATGAGGTGGCCTCTTTTTGTATTATGTAACCATGGGGTGGCGTGTTGTTGTATTATGTAAGTTTGGAAATAGGATTTTATGGAATGATCATGCCTCTTTTTGTATTTGTGCGTATACAGTTTATCGGTGTCCAGTTCCGTGGAGATATAGCAGCAATAACTATACAATAAACATGCGTATAATGGCAATATTATGTCAATAAGAGTACAATACAGAGGTGATATAGTTACAATATGATCGTATTACAGTACATACTGCATCAGAATGTTTTTCAAATTATTTGGTCCTCAAAAAGTCAAGAAAAAAATTATTAAGTAATTACAACCTGGAAAAAGGATGAAGTATACATCCCTTAAAAGACATATGGCCTACATTACAGACCTTCAAAATGAACTCTATATATATAATGCATGCCTTGTAGCACCATCACATCCCCCCCTAAATTACAGAAACATGACACCCCAAAACCTCATGCTCCTTCCTCTTTCAACCCCTAAATTATCCATTGGATGCCCAATACTAGATCACTGCTTGGGGGGTGGGATACCCTGCAACTCCATAACAGAATTGGTAGGGGAGAGTGGTTCCGGGAAGACGCAGCTTTGTCTCCAACTTACGGTACGAGCTCAGCTCCCACCCTCACATGGCGGACTAGGGGGCTCCTCCGTCTACATATTCATAGAATTTAGCTTCTCATTTTGTCGATTGCAACAACTAGGCAACCTTTATCATGCATCATACCCCAACTTAATAAGGTTGGAGCCATTGGAAGACATATATGTTCGTGGTGTTCATGATGCTCAAGAACTCATCCATGTCCTTGGAGACATAGAAGCATTTATTGCCATTGATCACACCCGCCTACCTGTCAAACTCATTGTCATTGATTCCATTGCTGCATTGTTCCGATCACAGTATCAGACAACACCGGCAGATTTGAAACGGCGGTCTGAAATGTTCTTCAACATATCTGGGACATTAAAGGGTTTAGCAAATAAGTTTGGGTTTGCGGTGGTTGTCACCAACCAAGTGGTGGATTTTATTGGGCCACATGATGGAGTGAATGGGGTGAGGTTGGGAAACTTGGAGTCCCTGGACACATCAGGCAGACGGGTGAGTCCAGCTTTGGGACTGGCTTGGGCACATTGCATAAATTCAAGAGTGTTCTTGGCAAGACATGAGCAATCTATTGGGGTTAACATTCGTAATGCTCCTTCAACAACTATATGTAGTTAAACACATAGGACATTTCACCTTGTATTTGCCCCACATCTGGCCTATGCATCCGCCGAATTTGTAATCAGAAAAGAAGGTTTAGTCGGAGTATCAGGGTAACTGTGTAATAAAGGAATTCTAAGAACTTTAATGTTTTGGATCCTTTTGGAATTACATTCCAGGCCCTTTAATTTCGCACTCAAATTATAATAGCAATCTGGAAGCAATACCAGTGCAATAAAAGTACAATAAAATAGCAATCTTGAAGCAATACAGCATGCTGTAGCAATGCAACCCAAATTATGCAAATTTAAAACAATTCCCATTCAACATAACACGAAACCCACCACAAATAAAAGTAAAGTTTACATGACCTGCCAAAGCAACACAAATCATATTGTCTAAGATACATTGCGCAATGGAATATTGTTTTTACAAGTGCTTTTATTGTGGCCTCTGGAACCACACCTTGAGCACTTTCTTCTAATGGTGCCCTCTCCGTGCGAGGGAATTCTTAACTTCTTTCGTCTGCCTGGCATGACCCTTGCCATGGGAGGCAGCACAACTTGACTTCGAACATCTTCAGGAATATCCCACCTTCCGTGAGGCTGTACCGGGTAGATGCTATCCGAATAAGCATCCATCCAAGTTTTCCGAGTGTAATACCGAGAAGCCTTTGAGTATACATTTACTTTCAAGAAGCGGCAAACTGCAACTACATGCTTGCAAGGTAGCTGCTCAAGCTGAAACTTTCTACAACTACAACTGTTGTTCGTCAAATCTACGAGGCCGTCCATATAACCGTCCAAAACATTATACTGTGCATTATTTACTTTAACCACATTCATCCTTGCAGCATCCTCCAACCTGTTCCTCAACTTCTTCTCTCCAAAATTGGGGCACAATGTTGTTGTGCAATTCAAAGCCAAGTCACGACGTTCGGTGAACCATTTCACAAGGAGATTCATAATTTCCCCTATCAAATGAACCACTGGCATCATCCTTGCAAACCTAAGGACTGAGTTGATTGACTCCGCAATATTTGTTGTCATTACATTGTAGCGGCGTCCATCCATGTGAGCTCTATACCACTTATGTAACCCTGCCTCTTCAAGATATTGAGCAACATGTTCCTTTCGCTTGATCTTGCGAAAATGACAATCAAATTCAGCAATGGAATAAGATTTCGCAGCCTTCTCAAAGTGCATAAGTATGTGATCATGCTTTTTCAACTTGCAAGTGCGTTTCATGTTCCCCTTCATATGATAAAAGCATATGCCATGTTGCGCCGTTGGAAAAACTTTGTTCCACACATTCTCTATGCTAACATTGCGATCAGAAATAATAACAAGATTGGGACACTCACCAATGGCTTCATGAAGTTTAGTGAAAAACCAATGCCATGATGCATCCGTCTCCAAATCCCCAATCCCAAAAGCAAGAGGATATATATTTCGATTACCATCAAATGCATTTGCTACAAACATAACACCCTTGTACTTGGATTTTAAATGAGTGGCATCCACGGCTATCACTGGGCGCATGGAAGAACGAAACCCTCTAATACATGCGCCAACTGCCATAAATAAATACACAAAGTGATTGTTCTCATCAGTTTGGATGTGTGTTTTTGTGCTGGGATTCATACGCTCCAATTCATAGCAATAAGCTGGAAGGATATAATATGCCTCCTCCGCTGATCCTCTAATGGACAATAGAGCTAACTCCCTTGCTTTCCAAGCTTTTGAATAATGGATGCTGAAACCAAAGTTGTGTTTCACATCTCTCATAATGTCACTTGGT
Organism: Prunus campanulata; assembly: GCA_034190965.1. NCBI lineage: Eukaryota > Viridiplantae > Streptophyta > Magnoliopsida > Rosales > Rosaceae > Prunus > Prunus campanulata. Next base: position 2,278,555 of record CM067209.1, read on the forward strand.
GTGTATATTGTCCGAGAATCCTTAAACTTCCTTTTAAATGAAGTGGCTACAAGTGCTGCAGTTGCTTGACGATGGTTGTCACTTACAACCCTCAAATCACATTCATGGACAGTTGTACACCTCACAATCATGAAGCTGTTATCTCCAAATCTCGATGCTCGGACTCGCCATGGGCATGGACGTTGACAACAAACCACAACCAACCTCTTAGTGCAAGACGATTGCACCTTAAATTCAAAGTGGCCTCTTAATGCCATCAACTGTAACTCCGTCAACAATGCTTTCTTAGTAGAGAAAATTTCCCCAACTGTAATTTTCGGTTTCCAATCACTTCGCGAAAACCCCCCATCCAAATATGCTTCTCCATCATTTACACCAGCTTCATTGTACCGGTTCTGTTCACCTATTTCATTCGAATAATGTTCACGAATGGGTTCAGATTCTCCTCCTAAACGCATTATTGGCAGTTGGGCAGATGTGTTCAAGCAGCCCAAAATAGGAGGGGCAGAGTACACTGACACTTCATTTCTTTCAGTACCATTATCACCAACATGCATCTGATCCACCTCGCTAAAATCAATCATATCCATAAAATCTGTCCCTACTTCACCTCCCACATCAGTGCCATTTGTATTATTCCAAGTTACTTCATTGCTTTCAACAATGGCAACTGAAGAACGACCCATCCGACTACTATCTGTCGTGATATGCATACTATCAACTACATCATTTCTCAGTCCTTTATCTTCTATACTCACGAGTAAGGGAGCTAGTTTTGAAGGTGTTACCTCAGAATTGTACTTCATAAAAAATTTTACATCATCATCGTCCTCAATCTTTATGTGCTTCCACTCATTCGAGGCCACCAAAACTAAGAATTTTAAGCTAACCTTGTCTTCGCTACTGTTTGTATTACCAATCTGATGCACACGGTCCAACAATTCAGCAAATTTGATGGTCCGTGGAACTATTAAGCCTTTTGACTCACCCCCTTCGTATTTGCACATCTTCTTCGAGGTGACCCATTTTCCATTGTAGCACACGAGCATAACAATTGTCTCCATTTCTGACCATGACAAAACATTTCATTAACACAATATAACCACAATAACTATACAATACAATAGCAATATAACCACAATATAAAAACAATATAATAGCAATATAACATCAACATAACAGCAATACGACAGTGAAATAAGAGGAACGCAACAGCAGTACACCAGTAACACATCAGCAATCACACTATACAGATATACTACATCAAATGGAAAATCCCAAGTTTCAAGATTCACATATCCAGACCAATCTAAGTGCAATTGGTACAAACCCAGATGACTGAGCATGAATATTCAACAAAACCTAACCCAAAGCAATTAAAGCCAAACCCAAACAATCAAAATATAACCCATTTCACATAATCCCACTAATTTTAAGAAAATAACCATCAACACTACCTTTTCGAGGTCGGCAATCCACTAAAGCTTCAAGGTTGCAAGCAGCTATTCAGAAGACATTCCTAAAGGGAGGGGTTCCGATTCCAAACAGAGAGCAAGAGACCGAATACAGGGAGAAAGAGAGAGAGAAAGAGATGCGCTATGAGAAAGAGAGCAAAGAGAGAGACACAGAGTTGCGCTAGAGAGAGGGAGAGCCAAGAGAAAGAGAGCCAAGAGAGACACAGAGAGCTGCGTTAGACAGAAACCAAAGAGAAATAGAGCTGTGCCAGAGAGAGAGAGAGAGCTGAGTGACCTAAGAGAGAACAAACTTTCTGAACTTGTGAAAATTCAGCAATAAGTGGACAATAATTTTATATTTATAGGTGATAGTTGTACAAAAATTGGGAAGCAGTGGTATTTTTAATTGAGATTATAAAATGGGGGGTATATACCGCTATTTCCCTTTATAAATTGGTTTCATCCCCTTGAATTCTTGTGTGCTTTATTTGTTTTTCTTTTAATTCTTGCAATTTAAGTTTTATTTTATCAATCACTCAATCAATCGTTTGTTTAATTAAGTTTCGTGCAATTTAATAAATTAAGTTGCTTTGATCAATCCTTGTGGATTCGAACTCGTACTTGCATATCGCTATATTGCTGTTGATTCGTGCGCTTGCAAGTAATTTAATTTGTGATTTTTGAATATATTTTTTAGGTGTTCGAAAATCTACATCATTAAGTGCTATTATCTTTTCATGAGTTCAATTGTATTTTTCTCATTACTAATAATTGACTTAGCATTCTTTTATTTTTAAAGAACTTATATTGAGCAATTCATTTTTCTGAACAACCATTGATAAAACATAACATTGGAAAATTAAATTGATTTTAATTTCTTCATCTTATTCTAGTTAAAGTTTCTCTATGAAAATTTTAATTGAGTTATAATTTAGATTAAAGAGCATGAAACATGTTTTGCTTAATGCTTTAGTATTTCCATCATTGATATTTCGATTTCAAACTCACTTTTCTTTTAGTATGTTTAGTTGCTTCTTTGTGTTTAGAACTTTTCATATGTGCTTCTTGGGGATACGATACTAGGCTCTCAACCCCCTCCTTGGCGTCTTCTATTAGTAGTGAAAGATACTAACTAAGGGACTATTGCGAAGCTTTCAAATTCTTCAAGTGTGACACATCTATCGTGAAGCTAATATGATCGTTGGCAATCTGGCTACAATTAGGTCAAGCTAAAGGTTTGAGATTTTACGGGCCATGTGCCAAAAGAATAATTTGGTCTCCTAAAATAAAGTCTTCAACGAAAAATTATAAAAAAGAATCAAACTATATAATCAAAATCTTGTGATCATCAAATTACTAATTATCATTAATCAAGAAAAAAGACAATAATATAAAAAATAGGAAAACCAACATTAATATTATCCTATTAATATAGGAAAACCTTAATATCCAGGAAAGCCAAAGCAATTGGGATATATTATCAATATAATAAACTCACATCAATTAAATATATTTATTATGGGCCCTCTTAAATGACAGCTTTCCTTATTTTGCACTGAAAGAAAAATGCAAGTTGGTATTATCAATATTATCAATATTAATATTAATAAACCAAACGCCATTATCAATATTAATGTTAGTAAATTAATATACCAGTATTAGGCTTCAACATTATATTAATGTAAGTTGGTATTTAAGAGGGTCGTCGTTCACTGTGCTCATGCCAAACGCCGCCTTAGAGCATCTCCAAGAGTGGTAGCAAATTAAATTCTTTAAATTAAAGTTTGTTGACCTATGTGGCAATTTGAAAATGTTTATTTGTTACTTGATTAATTTTTGCTCCAACAAACTCTTCAATTCAATTAATGGAATATCATGGAAAAGAATGAAAAATATGAAAATATGTGAAAATTGTATTTATTATATGAAAATAAAAAATGCATGGTTTTAACATTTTCAAGGTAAGTTTTGTTTTTCCAAAGTAAAATTAAATGTTTTAATAGCCAAAGTCAACTTACCAGTCCTGAAGAGAGAGAAAGAGGTTGCAGCTTTAACGACTGAGGTTGAAAAGGATGTTGGAGAGAGTTTTTCTGATATTGTTGAATATGATGTTGGAGATGCTCTCATACTTGTATTTGGTTTACAAACTTCCTTCATTCAGTTTTCTCGAAACTCGTGTACGATAGCCGGAATTTAGGGATCCTTATAGAACCTCGTTTTAATTTTATTTCTTGTTTTAAAAACAAAAACAAAAACAAAAGAGCATTCCTTATAGTCATTGATATAAATAACAATAACATAAAATAAGGGTTAGTTACACTTTAGTACCATGTGGTTACACCCTTAAGACTTGTTAGTCCATATCTTCTCAATTTTTACAATAACATACCCCATTCTTTTAAATTTGTTACAATATGGTTTCACTGTTAGTTGCCTACGTGGCACAATGAGTTCCATATCTAAAAAAAATTAAATTGATTAAAATATGAATAAAATATTAAAAACAAAAAAAAAATTAAACTCTCTCTCTCTCTCTTCTTATATCCGGCAACCACCCAGCGCCCTCCTCCCCTCTCCGGTTTTCTCTTCCCCTCATTCCCCAATGACCACCACCCTCCAACCCCCACTAACCCAAAACCCCAACCCAGCAACCACCTAGACCCCTTCCACTTCCCCCCCTCCCTCCCCTCCCCCAATTTCTTCTCCCTCTAGCCCGACCCCAAACTCCAGTCCCCACCCACCAACCACAGCTTGCCAACCACTTTCTCTCCATTCTCTCTCTCTCTCTCTCTCTCTCTCTCCCCGTACACTGATACACACAACAAAACCAATAACAACAACATTGCTCAAGCCCTAACCCAAACAACCCCAAGCAACATATAGCTTTGTCCCCGCGCTCTCTCTCTGTGCCTGTTATTGGATCTCATTCGCAACCTGAAACCCACACACTTCCACACTCATTTCTTGTTCGAACCCATCAAATTCCCAACCCACTCTCTCTGAACTCAACAAAAAATCGGCCAATTTTCCAACCCATCATCAAAACACCACCGTTTCGGCCGCACCCGGGGCAGATTCGAACGACATCGGCAAAATTTACTGGGCATTTTCATTACCAAATGGGAATGCCCAGTAAACGATGAGCAAAGCCCGAGGGGAAGAAGACGAAGACACCGAGTACATCTACGACTCTCTCGGCGAGCTGAGGGGAAGAAGAAATCGCGGAGGAGGGGGGGAGGGGGGGAGGGTATGGGCAGTTGGTGGGTTAGGGTTATGGGTTCATTAAGGGTTAGAGGGTGATGATCATGGGGAATAAGGGAAAAGAAAATCGGAGAAGGGGGGTTGGATGGTTGTGGGATAGAGAGAGAGAGCGAGAGAGAGAGAGTTTATTTATTCTTTTTTTATTTTTAATATTTTAATATGGGACCCATAGTGCTACGTAGGCAACTAATGGAGAGATCTGACGAAAACCCTAATGGTGGAAGCACATTTTAACAAATTTAAAAGACCGGGGTATGTTATTGTAAAAATTGAGACAGTAGAGACTAACATATCTTAAGGGTGTAACCACAGGGTATTAAACTGTAATTAACCCTAAAATAAAAAATAATAATAGTAATTAAAATGCATTTGTTGCGTAGGACCTGCTTGGGTTACATGGGCTGCGACCACAACCATACATTTAACTCACTCCGGTTGGAGTACTTCAAGCTTTAGAACCCCAAAATTGGGTTAAGTTTGTTTGAAGTACAAGCGAGAGTTTAAACTACGAGAGGGAATGAGGTTTCACACACACACACACATACACACACTATCAAAGTGCCATGAAGATTCGAACTTGAGACCTCTAATATGCAAGTCAATACTATTTTTTATTGGGCTAGACCCTATTTGCAAAACAAGTCTATATTTGTTTGCGGCTTGAGGTTGTAAATATTGGATCCCGGTGGTGGTTGAGCTTGATTTAGAGCCTCCATTGCACTTGCTTTATGCATTGGGGTAACCACATTCTCCTTTTCCCAATAAACATTTTATGTTCTTCGATAAATATATCTTTTGGTGTTTTGCCTTCTGAATTTTTCATCTCTTGGTAGGAAGGTGGAACGAACTTTTTCACTTCCTGGTGATCAATAATATGAGTCATTACATGCGGAAGTAGCAAACATGAAAAAGTAACCTAACAACTTATTTGTTTACAATATATAAATATCAATGTTTAAATCTCACAAATAAAAAAGATGGTAACAGACTTGTAACTCAAGTAGTTAAGAACATTTACACATGCACCTTACTCACTTAGATTCTTTATCTTATGTATCATTCAACCCAAAACTCAAGTACAAGCTAAAATTTATGGGAGGAACTTGTCTTTGTACTAGTCGACCATCTTTTTTCATCCGAATTAAACTTTAACATATGCATCCAAATAAGCGAATATATATATATATATATATATATATATATATATATATATATATATAATTCTCTTATCCGGATGTCCGCACATTATTATCGTGCAGATGCTATTGTAAACAAGTAGGAAAACAAGGAGGGGTAATACAAAATACATGGCGTCCGCATGATAATAACGTCTGGATATCCGCATAGGAGAATTTCTGTATATTAGTTATTCTCTTATCCGGATATCCGCACATTATTATCGGACATCCAGACGTTATTATCATGCGAACGCCATGTATTTTGTATTACCCCTCCCTCCTTTCCTGCCTGTTTACAATAGCATCCCGACGATAATAATGTGCGGACATCTGGATAAGAGAATAATTGATATACATAAATTCTCCTATGCGAACATCCGGACGTTATTATCATGCGGACACCATGTATTTTGTATTACCCCTCCCTACTTTCCTGCCTGTTTACAATAGCATCTGCACGATAATAATGTGCGGACATCTGGATAAGAGAATAATTGATATACAGAAATTCTCCTATGCGGACATCCGGACGTTATTATCATGCGGACACCATGTATTTTGTATTACCCCTCCCTGCTTTCCTGCCTGTTTACAATAGCATCCGCACGATAATAATGTGCGGACATACGGACGTTATTATCATGCGGACGCCATGTATTTTGTATTACTCATCCTTGCTTTCTTGCCTGTTTACAATAGTATCCGCACGATAATAATGTGAGGACATCCGGATAAGAGTATAACTGATATACACAAATTCTCATATGCTGACATCCGGACGTTATTATCATGCGGATGCTATATATTTTGTATTACCTCTCCCTGCTTTCTTACCTGTTTATAATAGAATCCGCAAGATAATAATGTGCGGACATCCGGATAAGAGAATAACTGTCTGTATATATATATATATATATATATATATATATATATATATATATGTAATTACATAGACATACATACATACATAAACAAACACATTCATATATACATAAACAAACACATACATACACATCATGTAATATATAAAAAAATATTTCTCCTACATTATTGTTTTAAAAGGGAGGGAGAGATGGGTTACCTTAAACCATGATAAGTCTCGTTTCATTTGAATGGTAGATCTTGAGCCGGTGTTCAATTGATTTGGTGGAGCTAACTTCGCCGCTAAATGCAGTATGTTGTTGTTGTTATCATCTTTAAACGAGAGCACGATATTCTTATTTAAACCCAGCTTTTGTGCCTGACTGAATATGCTTGCCTGATGGTATGCGACTGCGATGTGGAATAAACTCTGATTGCTGTCATCTGTTTCCCATATCAAATCAGGATAAGAGCCAATAAGCTCAGCCACGAACTTAAAGTTTCCCAGCTTCGTTGCGATAAATAGTACATGTGAAGGGCTTCTTATAACGTCGATAACAGTCGAGTCATTTTGCCATAAAACTTCTTCCCAAAGACATTTCAGTAATTGACGGCAGGGCGTTCTTGTCAAGTTTCTCTTGTTTGTACCTGGAACAAGTTGAAAGCAAATTAGATTTTTTGTTTGAGTATGAACGTACGTATGGTGAACTTATGAAAATGAATATTCCTTCTTATTGTCTAACTTGTCAGAGTTAAATGTAATTGTATAAGCTTCAATTTCTCTACTTTTTTCCCTTTAATTATGGGGTTTGTCAACTTTCAGACTTGTATCACAATATATATCTAAACAACTTATACGTACAACCTAGGAATATTGATGCTATGACCTGAATTTTTCAAACATGAGTAACAAAAAGGTGATAGGTTTGGTTTTGCTAGGAATAAGCAGGATGAGCATGAGTGATAGGGTTGGTTTCGAAACAAGGGATTAGCCCTAAGTTTCTAGTTGACCAAAATGTAAGATGGTTTACTGTCTTAAACCACAGAAGTGATCTTCTAATCGAATAAGGTTTCCTAAGAACTCATGGTTTATCAGAAAGTCTATTCCTATCAGATATGGCAGCCTAAAATAAGTGTTCTAGATATACACAGGCTTAAGGATTCCTACTTTGATAAGGAGTAAGATTACCTAATCCCATAAGCATTAAGGTTATCTCTAGGAGGTTCTTGATGGGCAAAACTCCTAGAGATATACATATAAATAGGAGGCTCCTTCTAGAGCCGACACACACACAAAACCAAGCATACAGATATTCACCCCATTAGAATTACTGCTGCAAAGAGTAGGCTTCTAGGAGAAAGTCTCTGATTTCTCAAGTTCAGTTTTGATCTTCATCTTGTTCAACATGTCTGATACAGGTTAGTGTTTTACATGTTATATCTATTTAGACTTACACAAAATACATATGCTAGTCAACATGATAAATTCAATTAGGTTAGCGTAATTCCCCTAGCATCACTAATTAAACATGTTAGAGTTTATTAGTAGTCTACATGAATATGAAATGGTATGAGATAAACATGATAAGACAAAACTCGGGCTATCACCCTTATTGATTAAAGTCATGCTAAGAGTAGTAAAGAGGTGCAATGAGTGAGAGAATTACAAGAATGAAGGAAGTTTTTCAATATTCTTGAAGTTTTGATGGCGAATGCTGAAGGCTTCTGAGCCAACAAATGCAATGCTGTCTCACTATTCGCGTTGCGAAGCACTGCAAGCTCTGGATAGTCTTTAAGCATTTTCAATGCTAGTTCTGCATAGTAAAAAACAATAACACTGTTAATTGGAAATGAAGATTCCTAATTATCCGTACACAGTTTACTTAATATATTCCAAAAGCCGAAGAAACTTTCGGCCACCACATTTTGAAATTCCGTCGGGAATTCTCTGAATGGCCTCAAAAGATTGTTTTTCTTGTCTACATAGTAGTTTACTGATGATTGCATGTATTTGGCCTATATATCTTAAGGCCATGTACCCAATGAGGGGTCAGAGGTAGTAATTGTCATCGATAACGAAATCAATTGTTAATAGACATGTTAACATGCTTACCATATAAACCGTTGTTAATGCAGCTGAAAAATATCCCACCTCTTTCCCCCTCATTAACAAGTTTTATGAGTTTAGGGTAGAGATACAAAGCCATCTTCCCATGTCCAAACAAAGCAGCATAATAGAGCGGTGACAATCCTTGACCTCCCCAAATTTCTAGCAGCCTTGGATTCTTTTGCATCAAAATCTTAGCCACTGGTACGGTTCCAGCTGCAACAGCATGATATAAGGCTGTATTGCCCTTTTGATCTTGTAATTCTAGGTCGCGTTTGTCCAACAGTTTCAGCAACTCCTTCACAAAGTGAAGATGTTTTGCTCCTGCGGCAACATGAAGAACAGTCTGCCATCCTTTCGTGATAGATGCACGTAAAAGAGTTTCATCTTTATTCATGATTCTATTAGCCGCTTCCCAGTGACCTTTTACCGCAGCCTTGTATAGGGGCACGCATTTTTTGAAGTATTTTTGTTTTGCTTCGGCTGTAAAGATTTGAAACACATGGTTATATAATATGTAACACAAGAACACTTCCACTAGTTGGTTGTAGTTGAACATAAACTAAACAGCGATGAAAACAAAATTTAATTAATGTGTTCTTTTGCTGTAGTCAGATTACTTATTTCTTTGCAAAATTCTATGAACAGAAAAGAACACTAAACACTCGTATTAAGATGCAAAATTGTTCCACCGCATTGGTTGTACAACAATGCAAGAAACGATCATTTTAATTACTCCGAATAGTTTTTAAAGAGAGAGATCTTACGTGAATCTTCCAGTGCATCAAGAGATGGTGTTTTAAAAGAAGGTGACACCGGCTGCCAAGTGGGCAAGACTCCATGTGCATCGCCTGTTTCATGATGTGATTCCTTTGACGGCGGGCAAGGTGTTGAGCTGAAATCTTCTGCCACCATTTCGTCGGATACTATACATGCCATTCAAGAAACAAGTTAGTTTTGTAAGAGTTTGAACTTAATTGGAGCTACAGTTCAACAGAGATTGCTGAGTTCAAATTGTATATGTATTTCATTTATTTATAGATATTGATGGAGCCTTCTAAGAGCTCTTTAATAATTAATTTTTATTTAAATTTTGCTTGGACCGAAAGGAAAGGAAGTCTTACACCTATATGGAAATACTTCATTTTTAGACTATCAATTTATATCACTGATCGCATTAAGTTTTGTGTGAACGTGACAACACATACGATGTTTATGATATTACACTTTGAATCTAAACCATTTATGTACAACTTTTTAAGCAATATGGTGCATATTAGTACACTAGTCACGATTAGTAACTACACGCCCTTTGTATTTCTCAAGTTATATTATAAGAAAATACATTCGTGGCACATAATGAGATGGCTAAAATATTTTAGGTGTCTAATAGCTAACAATCACGGTTATTCATGTCCATTGTGCTAATAAAATTAATTGTTTTTATTCACCTTGAGTGCCAAGAATATCAGTGGCAATAATGTTATTTTCTTGCAAAACAATAAATTCCCATAAAAAAATATTAAATTCCGTAAAGGATTCAAAACAAATATATTCTTAGAAGAAGAAAAGAAACTTGATGGCCCTAATACGATAATGCTACTTTTCTAATTATAATATAGTAATTACTCCTTTCATGATAACCACTCTTCTAAGATATACTAATTGCTGTCCGTTTTATTTGGCTGCTTATGTGTAAGAACATCTCATGTTCATATAAAATATTGGTTAACTTTGGGTACACGTTACACCTACCTATTAAAAGACAAGACTCGTGATGATAGGAACAATGAATTGAACTAATACCCCAATATATAATGACTATCACGAGGATTAGGTAACGTGGTTAGCTAAATATGATTAGAAAATATATATGATTTATCTAATCACTTCTTATAAGATTTTTCTTTGGGTAGGTTGGATTGTTAGATGTTGATTCTTCTTCTTTAGAGTAGTTTAAATTAGAGATTTTAGTCATATACCCATTTTTAGTACTAATATTATAGATAAATCATATATCATTTAATTTCTATAAACAAACCCAAAAAGAATCTAAAAAATGACAGCTGGCCCTATCGAATTTAATTTTGATTATTAAATTACTTTGATGCCCTATTGAGTGTTTTGGGCTTTTTAATAGGTTTTGGGATTGGGTTTGTTTTAAAAAATCAATGGTAGTTTTGTAATTTAAAAGAAGTTAAAGGATGTTGTAAATGGGCTTTGGTTGTGTTTCTAAAGTCCATTTCATATAGGTTTTTTTTTTATAATTTGGGCTCCTATATTGGGTATAATAGTGAATCTCCCTTTAAATTATCGTCTGGTAAATTTAGACTTAGGGGTTTTTTTTCTTTTTGGAAACTGTACTCAATTTCCTTACTTTATTTTGTTGTGGGTCAAATCCCTAAACAAATTTCAAAACTTGATTGGTCAGATTTTGTGGGAAATTCAAAGTACCTTCTATTTTTTGTGATTTATTTTTCAACAGAGTTTTGTGGAATTCAATGCCAATTGGTCTTAGACTTGTTACAAGGTTTTGAATTTTCCAATACCTAAAATTGAATACACAATAATTTACATATTATCACCACCAAGGATTCTTAGGTATTTTGGGTTCTATTTTATGGAGATAGAAGGCGACTGCAGCGCAGTTGATATCAACATGGTTTGCTCTATGCAGTCAAGGGAGAGACATATTTATATGCATAAATGGTTTCCAATCTCCTGAAACCACCTACCCAATTTTGTTTCCCAGAATGCCCTAAGTTTACCTCCCATTAGAAACAAAACAAAATAAAATTGAAAAAGAATTCCCACCCACTCGACAGCTGCCCCATCACCTTCGTCGCTTATGTCGGTCCCTTTTCCTTTTTATTTTTTCCCTTTTTTCTAGGGCAAAAGATCATTGCATTCCAAAGGAAGCCAACCATCCAACAAAAACAAATGAAAAATAAAAAAAAGGAAACCAACCAAAACAAGGAGGGAAAAGGCCACAAGAGCAGAACCAGCGTCAACAAAAGCAAATAAAACACCAGACGAGACCAGCCCCTCCCTCTATTTATCTTATCGTTTTTTCTGGTAGTGACATATTTTTTATATATTAACACTTATATAAGCTTTATAAAAATTTAATTTTTTTTAATTCAACAAATGAATTCTATTGTTTTTCATAGAAGGGGACTCTAAATATTTTTGTATATTTATTACATCATAACTAGATGTACTTAATGATTTGTGATTTGCCTATTGTCTTTCAATGACGATTTATAAATGAAGACTTGAAAAATAAACGGTGCAGTAGCGGAGAGTGATCCGAGAAGATAACCCGAAAATATTTCCTCCATATAGAAGGGGACTCTAGATATAGTATATGAACTTTTGAGATAAACACCCAGTAAAACAAGTGAAAAATCATATGTATGCAACTATGAGGATTCTCCTATTGTGGGGTTACATTTTTCAGAAGTAAACATGATTGATAATCACAGAGGAAATACCAGCTAACTGAAAGGCTAGCTAGCTCTTCCTGTGATGATGATTGCAGAGGAATAACACATACCTGGAAATGTGTCGTTTCGGAAAATCGACCTCCTGCACTACATCACCAGCAAACGGAAAGAGGAGAGAGCGATCCGTGACTGTACAGTGCTGTTGTCCGGCTGAGGTTTGTCTTCGATAGGAAAAAAAAATACACGAATTCCTCTGTTAGACTGATGAAGGAAATGAAACAAGTAAAAGGAAATGAAAGTACGCGTATGGACCAACCATAATATTTAAAAGTGCAATAAAATTTGTTTTGCCGCCCACGAGTAAGTTTTACAATTTATATAATTGCTACTTGATGTAAATAATACACATATAACCAACACTATACATATAATATACATAAACAAGTAATATCAGGTGATCATTATCATATTCCAATACCAAATAAGTCAATCATACAGAGTTCTCCAAACTAGGTCCGGCCCCAATTGCACATTAAGGCTCTGTTTGGTTCGCGGAAATGATTTTCCAAGGTCATGGCCATCATTGTAGAAATTCACTGTGAGTTTAGTATTTAAAATAAAAGTCATATTATAAATTAATTAGAGGGTGCAATTCTTCAAATGAAACACTGCCCGTTTCTCTCGTCAAAGGGTTAATTATATTGTACTTTTTTTTATATATAAAGCGAAAGGCAGAGAATGGTAAAACATTCAAAATACTAGAAAATATCATTGGTTAATGCAAACATTAAGAATTGAAATTATTAATTAAATGAGGATAATATGGTAAATTCACACTTTTTTATATTTAAAAAAATTAAAATTAAAAGAAAAATCAAATAATGAATCCTATTTTTATGGAACATAACTATCCATTATATTTTTTAATTCTAAAATAAATTTAAAATTTTTTTATAAAAAAAAACCTCATGCAGGCGTGTTGAGGCTAGTTATTATAAAGTCAATAATATTATTTGGGCTGCAGGTGTTATAAGAATACGCGTGTGTATATATTAATATATATTACTTTTTTTTTATTTGGGATAATATATATTACTTAAAATGTCATTTAAATATGCAATGTAATTTACTGTACAATTACGTATCTTTTGCCGTTACATGCCTACATAATATGTGAAACTTGTCGGTAACGTTGGCAACTACGAAGAACACTATCAGGCGCATTCGCTCATGAATTGTTTCGAAGTTAACAAGAAATTACGACGAAGACTCCTGCTGATTACATGTTTAATAATATTTCTTGGGTATGCAATGTAATGTTTGCCGCCGGCCGTATTGTATTAATCTCTGGAGAGTTGTCGTCGTCTGTAATGTAATTTAATGAACTCCTGTAAAAGCTTTTTAAGACGAACACAGTTAGACCCCTCAGCCTTAAAGAAAGACAAAGAGTCGTCTGCAAAGAAGAGGTGAGGTAGAACTGGCCTCTCTGTAGCCACTTTAATCCCTGCAATTGCACCATCATTAACATGTTTCGAAAGATTAAGGGACAACACTTCAGAAATAATGAGAAAACGATATGGAGACATCGGGTCTCTTTGTCTTAGACCACGAGACCGGGAGAAAGAAGGCCCAGATTTTCTGTTTAGAAGGATGGAGAATGAGACCAACGAGATACATGACATGACAAGATAGATCCGAAGCCTATCGAAACCCATTTTAGCCATGACAGCTGCATTGTAATTTTGCACAAACTGCAAGTCTGCATCGCAGTTTTGAGTCTATGAGTATTTTTAGTTAACAATACTCCGTGTGGATGGAATGATTTAAAATGAGGGACATGAATCTAAATTTTAGTTAACAAAATTCACAGAACATTTTAATTATTTAAGAAAAGAGGGAATTCAAATTCCGAAGAGAGAAGTATGATTTAGAATCCATAACAAACAACACCAAACCCTTTTTCTTTTCTTTTTTTCTGTAGCATTTTACGAAAGGGTGATATCATCAAGGGTTGTGAAAATGGCTTCATCTTTCTCCTCAATAATGCAAACTTGCTGCTGGAATTATTGATGCATCCGTCCGCCATCATGCCATTTTGATTAAGTTCCAGGCGTACTTCTTGCCTCAATATTGTTTATTCAAAAATTACAAACTACCCTTTTCTGTTTATCACTTAAAAAGAGAATTCGAATTTAAAACATCTTTCGTGATTGAGAAGAGAAGTATCAAGAATTATTAATAAAATTAGTTTTTTTTCCCAGTTATCAAAAATAGTTTCTTTTTTTTTTCTTCTTTTTTTTTGTTGCCTTTTCCGAGAGAAGATGAGATTGTATATAGTAACATAACTCCAACATGTTCAATTCCATTAATTTGTAAAGACTCAGACACTGCATCTAGCCAGCCTGAATAAAAACAGCACCCAATAATTTGTTCATTCCTATCCTGTTACAGCAAATTCTAAATTATCAATTCTGAGTACCCAAAAACAAAAAACTATCTATCTACATGCTTGCCTGCCTGCCTGCCTTGGAACTACCCTAGTCGACCAGAGCAAATTCTTCAAGGAAGACTGAAAAGCCCCACATACAACTCTCGAAAGAGTGAAGTGAAACGAATGAGCATAAATACCAGCCACCAGAAATGCTACAACATATGTTTTCAGGCCTTTGGAAACAGAGAATTTGCTCTCCATCTTAATGGAGAAGAAAGTCTCCAGATAAGATAAATCACCCACAACAAATGGGACAGACTTCATGTTCTCGACCTCTTCTGCTTTTGAGATACAAAACGAACCCCTTGCTTCCCGAGTTCCAGAGATTTGACTTTGCCATCATCCAGAGTAACAGATAGCGTTGATGTGCCGTCGATTATGTCAGTAACCACTCCCTTGTGCCTGGATAAAACAGGGGGGGGGAATAAATAAATCAGCACAAAATGAATGCACCAAAACCAGCACCTAAACCCCTTAACCCATAAAGGATGCAGGAAAATGCTCTTACTAAGGTAACTTAGCACCATCGACAGCCACATATCCATGAGAAAGAAGCATCTAACAGAGATATGGACGACATTCATCTTCATGAACAAATTGTTGACATCACAACTCCAAACACCTTTTATATGTTAGCTTATATTGTAAGGAACTTTTGGTTTCTTGCAAATACAAGGCAAGATATTGTAAAAAAATCATGACTAATCATCATCCTTCCAAGTGACCACATCCTCTTTCAAGAATAGAACAGCATATACAACAGCATCATGAATTCTACTTAAAAATTTAATGAGTAAAACTTGCACACAATGGATCAAGTGACGCACTTTATCTAAACAATCAATTTTTCCATATAAGAGATGCAATATATATAAAACAACAAACCCACCATGAATTGTCAGATAGCTGCTGAACTTCAACTCGCTTTCCAATTGCATCTCTGCCCAACTTTTTCAATATCCAATTAGCATCCATGATCTCATCCATTAGATTATCTTGAACTGATTGTGTCTTATCATCATTCTCACTAAATGACGTTTTCTCCATAAACGGTGACGGTCTCTTTCTTTTTGACCGTTGGCCCTTAACGTAGCTTTTTTCTTCCTCCTGATAGGAAGAACTCTGATTTTCGAGATTAGGTTTCTTAAGCTTAAACTTCAATAAAGGTTTTGTATCCTTGGCCGGCGATTGTGAAACAGGTGTCTGACCAGGATCATCATTGCTTTCGGTACGTATATTAGACCTGCTTAGTGATTGCTTGCGGGAGTATACCCTCTCGTTTCTCATAGTCGGGACTTCACCTACAGGCACAACTGCAGTCGTGCCCCCTTCAATGCTTTTTCCAGACGAACCATGTACCGGCTCTGGAGGAATGGCTTCGTATCCATCAACCTTATCTCCTCTAGCAAATTTAGGGTTAGAATCAGAAGCTCCTGACCTAACTTTTCCCAACTTTATAAAATTTCCTTCTCTTCCAGCAACCCTTGAACCTTTCAAATGGCCAGAATAATCGCTTCTGTCTACACACAGAACATGAAAATTTCAGTTGCATAACGTGAGAAAACATCAAATTTAACCAAATTACTAATCAATGGGAAGGATCAAACTTTTCCAGTATAATAATGGGTTGCACTCCTAGTACCTTTAGCATCACCGATATTAGCAGAACCATCATGTCTATCCAACATAAGACTTGCCTTCTGCTGGCTCACATCTTCACTGCCTGCCCATGAATAGGAACTGAGGTCATATAAGTGTGTATATATACAATACATATATAGACAGACATGGAGAGAGAGAGAGAGAGAGAGAGAGAGAGAGCAGAGTGTTAAAAGCTTACGAAATAGCATGAAAGCTATGAGCCTAACACTAGGTATAAAGAGAAACTATTTATCGATTTTTTTCATTAACTTGTTTGTTTCTTCTTCTTCATTCTTGGAGAATTTTCTATTTCTATTAATTCATTTAAGTTTTTTTCGCTATATCCACCATAAGCAGCTAATCCCATCATCGGTTTTTGGCCCTCAAAATATAAGTGGTGCTCTCTCTACTCTAAAAGTATTGCAGTTAATGGAAGAGAATAACGTTTGTTGGGACCTTCCAACAGCTCCACCAAAATCCCAGTGGACTTTCAAAGTACATCAGGGAAATGAGGGTTTACACCCCAAATTTCCACCATTTCATTGAGACATCGCCAAGATACTGGCAAGGTGGACAGGTATACCTTCCACCCCTTTCTCGGTGTGTGGGTATAAAAAACACAAACAACCCACTCGACCTTTTCGAACACTGAATGAGAGATAGTGAGGGTCCAACAGGGTGCAGATGTGATAACTTACTGACCAATAAATGCTAATTAAATGTGACTTAGGGAACACTCATAGCTATTCCGATCAAACTCAAGCAACAGAGTTGCAAAAGGCAGCAATGTTGCATATTCCTCAAACATTGTACCATAAATATAGGCCTACAATCACACATCATATTAAGTTATGTATGTCTGAAAAAAGTTAGTTGTATGTAAACCTACAATTTTCTGAACTTTCTCAAAACATTTATAAGTGAAAAACTTATTCATCCACTTCAATAAACTAAATTCTTTTTTTTTTAACTCTTTCTGATGATAATGCTAAAAATAAGAATGGCAAAGTAGAACACATCACATAAATGACATACCATTCGAGGTCACCACATCTTGTTCTCTTTGACCAGTTGAAACATCAGACCTTGGAGACTTAGTTATATTTATCTTCCGTGCACCAAAATTTATAACTAACTTCTTCCCTTTCACAGGCTTTGACTTTCCAGCATGCTTTGCAGTATCCTCTCCGCTATCAAGACCATGAGACTTACCCTTGATACGAACAGCCTTGGAACTCCTATCTTCATCACTCACCATCACTTCATCAACAAACTTGTGCTTCAAAACACCTGGCTCATTGACAGAACAAATCTCTTTGGTGTGGCCCATACTTCCAGTGCCAGGTGAAAAATATATGTCTGGTTCTGCATTTTTGTAGGACTGCATCTCATCATTCTTGTCATAGCCCAAGCTAGATCCAAATGACTGTGAATCATCATGTCCACCAAAACTCTGGTTCACTTCGGTTGTACCGATTAAGAAATCCTGTTGTTCCTTTTTCTTAGCAGACACTTTATTTAAAGATTTCTTTCCGCTGTCCTTGGTCTTTTTTGGTGACTTATCAACTAACCCTTTGACAGACAATTTTAATTGACGCCCAAGTTCATTCTTTAATATTTGAGGGCCATTTTCTTCATCCTCAGAATAGGGTGAAATAGAAAATATTTCTTCTTGAGTTGGCAGCCCAGCGGCAGCCCTCAAGCTATAAATTAAATCTTTATCAGCGGCGTCTTTTCTCCTCCAAAGCTCTTTCACAGCATCCTCATTATTCTTGACCTGGAAAAGAAATTCCAAAATAGGAAATAATCAAATTAGAAATCAAGACGACCACAAACTAATTAACTTAGAGCAAAAGGAAGGGAAGACACAGATTTCTAATTTATCTTTGCAAACCTGGTAGCACTCTCCACGACATGTGGCACATTTGTACTGGAGATTTCCATCTAACTGATACTGCTGATATCTCTCATCACTGAACAAATAAAGAATCCCTTTCAGAAATGAGCATGTATTATTCACCAATTTTGAAGTCGAAAGATAGGGTTGCATTATTTATAATGAATCACTATACAGGAAGGGAGGCTTACTAGGAAAGTTCTGTATGCATGCAGGGAGGTTTATTAGATTGATTGGCCTGCTGGCCAGACCATAACGGCTATTTAAACACATTTGAGACATTAAAGGAGAGACGGAATTACTCTTCTCCAAATGACAAGTTCTATTTGGGAAACGTTTTATTATATAAATGCTAACATTGGGACCCAACGTTAAATGGTAAAAACCAGCCTCCTTAATTAAAAAAATTATTCTTTGGGACCAGTAAATGTAAAGACAGGATAATTCAGCAGAAATATTATGGGTCTATAAAAGTAATGAACCTGATTCCATCACATTGGCAATGCACCCAGCGCTGGCAAATATCACAGCAAACCATCGGTGTTGATTCTGAATCTCTATAAACCTACAAAATAGGATAAACAGAAATGTCAAGAATTCTCTCTCTCCCCACCTCCTCCCTTATTTGTGCGTGCATGTCTGACAACTATCATTTTTTGATAGGAACATGTCTGATGACTATATACTATATACATATCAGGATTAATTTGCCGAGAGAGAGAGAGAGAGATAGAGAGAGTAAACAGTATAACATATTGAATTAAACATCAAATATAATCCACCATTTGAAATTACATTGGTATATGCATTATGGTTCCCTATTAATAAAAAATGAAACTGATCACTCATATGTAATGAAAATAGTGCAAGTTAATTAAAAAAAAAATTTATCTCTGTCCTTAATAAATTAATCAATACCTTCAAGCAAACAGGACAATAATTCCCCTTTGCAAATAATCTTCCACACGCATCACAGCAAGTATATCCCAGAAACCATCTGTCAATTTAACAAGCAAATAGTGAGTCCACCAATTCAAGCTAAATTAAATTATAAGGTTGTAAAAAAATTGACTTTCTATACAATAAGAAAAGAATTGAGGAAAAGGAAATATATCCTAACAGAAGTTTACTTGCTGGCTTTGAATTTGAATGACCAATTTAGGGAAAATCTACTTAAATGGGGAAGGAAAACATTGAAGTACACAAACACACGAAAAGGGAAAAACAAATTAGATCACTTAAAAGTGCAATCAAAGCATCTTACACAACCAAAACTCATTGCAAAAGACACACTTAAATTTAAATTTAAATGGATTTCATTGAGGTATAAAAGCTATACAAAAAGAAAAACACCATAATACAAAAATGAGGTGCAAGTGTCAAACTATATACACAAGCATAAAAGGGTTTAAAGAGATGGTATCCCACAAATGGGCATGGTGCCGGCAGTCCTGATTATCGGAAGAACAATCTAAGTTATAGAAGGGTGCCCAACCAAAAGAATTATGATACTACAAAGTTTCACAAACCACAGAAGAAAAATAGCAATCATCATCTTAACATGTCCCTAGAGACAAGATAAACTCAGAGTGTAAAACATTAAGAACTAATACCTTACACTTAAGCCATTTCCTGGGACTTTTGACCCACAGCTGTGACACTGTGTATGTTTTGGGCACACATAAGGTCCAGGAGAAACATTCTGCATCATGAATCAATAAATATAAGCATATTTGCTAGCCAATATATAAACTCAGGAATATGCAGTGCACACCCCACCTTGTGTGAAGGATGCTGGCAGTAACAATGGTAAGCACCATCACACCTCTTGCAGAACATAAGCTTGTTTGGATCTCCTGTTCTTCGACATACCTGAAGAAACAAGAGTTGTACATGTGTAAGATTATACTACACGGATTAAAAGCAAAACTAAGCACGCTAATGTTCACTTTACTGCTAAAAAGTGATGACTCTATTGTAGGAACACCATATCGGCATAAGATGTTGTAGAGATTAGTGTTTGTATTAAATGATAAGGGCATGAATCTAACTTTCATATTCTTAATTCTATTTCACATACAAAGCTACTTTGACCACCATAGCTCACATATGCATCACATAACAGAAGAATACCAAAAATACATGATTGGTGGTGCATTGAAGAATGGAAACATAAAAATTTTGTAGAGCAAGAAAAACAGAGCTTTGGATGAATACTGCAAGTCACACATTACCTCACAAATTCGGCACAGGGGGCACGTCCATGAACTCCAGTGAAATAGATCTACAAAGAAGTCCTGTCAATTTTATTATCTAAAATTTGTAGCCTCATAATAAATAAAAAATGAAAATTGGAACAGTAGTCTCACCTCTGTGTTGAGACCAGACTTTTATGCAGTTCCTGTGGTACTTCTTGCCACAGGTTTTGCATGGAAGCATCCTTCTTGCTCTCTCACTTCCTTCGTTTTCACCACAAAAACATATCCGGCACATTACATTGACATTGGACTGAGCCTGTTCTTCTCGCACAACACCTCTTGAGGTATCCTGTTAAAAGCAAAAAGAACCCAGTATTTCCAATGTAACAAATACAGAAAGAACATATACCAGGGCACAAAGAACAGTAAGATATCAACGCCCCAAAAAAAAAATTGATCCTCAAAAGGATTTGACATTAAGCAAAGCTGCAAATTTCATAATGGCAGCATGTGTCCCAAGAAAAGCAAACGCAAAGGCTCCCGACCTCGATTGGCAGTCAAATTCTTTTGACGGGGTTCTGCTTCTGCAGCAACATGCTATAGGGTGGGGGTCCCGCTTATGGGATCAAATCAATACACTCTAAGAAGAAATATTTGAAATCAATCTCATTGCTATCATCGATTTCATAAGTATCATACCAAATCCCATCAATCGAATTGCTTTTTTGAGTAGATACTCTAGGAAAGGCAGGTAATGGGAGCTATGGGCTGTTCAACATATCATGATGGATATTCAACTCCCGTCCTTACAAGGTACGCTGTATCCAGTCATTCATAAGCAGAAAGTCTTCTTACGACTCATTAGGGAAATTTATGCCAAAAGAAGGAAAACTCTTTTTCGAGCACTATCATAGAAAAGCTACTTAACAGTTTTTTTCTTTCCAGCTAAAAGTGCTGCAACCACTTTGGATGACCCTAAAAACATCCTCTCTATTGTAAAGCGTTTGCTTTCTCTCTCTTAATTTCTTTTACAACCAGTCCTAGTGTTCTTCAAACATTAAATGCCTTGCATAAGACCTTAAAAATCCACCTTCTGTCTTCTAACAAATTTTTTTCCAAATGTACAAAAGATATCAATGTCTTCATTCCAATTCAATTTGAACTTAAAAGATAGACCCATTGCACATTAATTAAAAGATATTCAAAGCTTCCTTATAAATGAAAATCCAAAATGAGATGCATTTCTTTAACAAATATAGACAAACATATGATATGCCCTAATGAACGGAAGCCAAATTTATGGAAACTCCCAATTATTAAATATCCGAAATCATTCCACCACATGCCAAACTGAAAATAAACACGAAAGCAACCGGGGAAAAGTTACTTTGTTGCAGCATTAGCCAAAAACTTTTCAGCATTCAACATTCTTTTACAATCAACACTACCGATAACATGGATTCAGATACAAAATAAATACCAAGATTATCCTATAATTTAGCTACAAAACACTTACACTTCAAAAAAAATGCAAATAATCACAAGCGGTAAATTTCAAGAATTTCAAGAACCTCACCGACAAATAACCGGACTCGAATCGCCGAACGAAGTCCTCTGCCGCGACCATATCCGCGGCAGCCTTGCGCTGGAGCGCGGCCCTCTTGGCCTGCGCGGAGGCCGCGGCCGCCGACTCATCATCAACAACAACGGCAACATCACCGACGATCGATGGGAGAACCGGCTGAGGAGGAGGAGGCGGCGGCGCAACTCTCGGAACGGCGACCTGGACGGTTTTGCCTTCGTCGCGAGCCCTAATTCCGGTGGGATCGATGAGAAAGTCGTGGACTCGAAGCACGTCTTGAAGGAACGAGGTCTTGGCATTGTCGGTGGCGAGAGTGCGAGGAAACCCTAGCGGACAGTCGCAGATTCGGCGGCTTCAATGGGAAAAAGAAAAAACCAAAACAAACAGAGACAGAGAGAAAACAATGAGAAGTTTGAAGAAGAAGTGAGCGAGAAAGACAGAAACGAGAAGAGAGGAAGAAGAAAAAGAAAGAAATAGAGGTTTTAGAGAGAGAAGAGAATAGATAGAGAGGGTACCATGTAATTGGGCAAGCGACGTGAAATGCCATATTGCGAGAGAAGATTTAGATTTGAAAAAAATTTGGGTTTAGGGATCGCCCTCCCTCCCTCCCAAAATTTTTACTTGGAAAATAAAAGCCAAATTAAAAACCAAAATAAAAAATAAAAATAAAAGTTTCAATTACAATTAGGTGTGATGAGTGGGGGGTGACTGTGTGATAATTCGATGACGAAGATTGTTGTGAGGCGAGTCAGCGAGCGAGCGAGCGAGCGAGAGAAAGAGAACGGGAAGGAAAGAGGGCTTTTCTTCTGCGGCCTTGTTTGTTTGAGTTTATTTGTTAGGTTTGGGTTTATATGGTAATTGGGCGAGGGCCTCGCACGTGTCAAATGCCTTTGGGCTTTTCTGCGTCGCTGTTCCAAGAAGAGAACAATGATACCAAAAAATAATTTATTTTTTTCTTTTCAATGATTTTATTTCTTTTTGGTGGAATGTTTTTATTGTGGTTTTAGTTTCCATTTTTTCAATTTTATTCATGTTTTTATTAACAATTCGAATTTAGACAAAACTAAATATTTTTCGTCCAATCTTTTGTGTTATTGTAAAATATTACACTTGCGTGTGTAACATCGAAGTAACTTTTGTATACGCCCGTTGCATCGGAATTTTTTGAATTAATTTAATAGAAAATTTAACTTTAATTGCAACTGTTAGTTAGTTAATTACAGGATATGACAAGATTGAAAATACGCTAGACCAAAGTAAAAAATTATAAAAAGGGCAAGAGTACAATGATAGTATGGCCCACTTTAGTACCTTAACCGTATGATCATTACACGTCAAAGAGGTGGTACAAATAAGTTTCTCGAGATGAGTATTTGGGGAGTATCATTCATATTCCCCCCAGAAAGTTTGGTAAGGTTGAAAGTGGTAATCATGAAATAATCTATTACTATTTCAATGTTTGATATGTACAGTACATGCTGCATTGGGATGGAGGAATTTGAAAGAACGAATTTGAAGACTTGACAAAAATGCTACATCTGCTAGAAATAAAATTATTTTAAAAAATACTAGAAAACATTAGATTCAGTGTATTTGAAATAACTAAATGCAATATATTTGGAATTGGTTTAAAATGATTATACAGCATACTCAATCCATAATCCAAAACCTGAAAAGCCATGAATTAGGTTGGTAGTTGATCTCATATCCATTTCTTCCATCTCATAAATTCTAACTTCCACAATTCATTACTTTTCCCATCATAAGTAAACATGCTAATTAGAGGAATGACAAAACCATTCAATGTAAAGGTGGCTCATTGGTTTTCATGGATACCACATTCCATGTACAGGTAGTACATTTCCAAGATTGTGCATTCTAAATATGAGAACTGAATCTCACCCATTCAACTTTCATTCCAACAAAATAAGTTGGGAGTGTGTTCAATTGGGAACTCTAATGGATTTTAAAGGATTTAAAAAGTTCACGGGTATTTGATCAGGATTTTAAAGGAGTCATAAAAGTCTAGGTATATTCAATCATGACTTAAAATTCCACAAAAGTCTAGGCGTATTTATAATAAAAAATTGAGTTTGAAGGAAATACAAAAAAAATTGTGGATTTTGATGGATTCTAAAGTGGAGTTCATGTCTGACCAAAAATGACTATTCCCCTGAAATATATATGTATGACAGTGAGCATTATATATGCATATTCTTATTGGTTACGAAGGAAAAAAACTTACATATATCAGAATAGTGAGACATATTTTCACGTGATGAGTGTTGTATAAACAGTTGTCCACTCATTTTGTTCGAGGTAAGTTTGGCAGCATGTGTGTTGAGAAATAGTACCACATTGCTTGGGCTAAGTGTCTATTAAACCCATTGGTTCTCTCTCTACCCAAATGTTAGTTTCAATATGTGGACTAAATGATATTTTCCTTGCACCTGATGAGACCTGAAATATGATATCATGCTTGCTGATGGAAGTTTTCAACTTTATCTCACAACCTAATATTTCAAAAGCAGTATGCTTTCAAGCATATGAGCACCTTTTGGGGCCATTGAAGTCACTTCTTACTTTTGATGTCTGAATAACTTAATTGTAGAAAATAAGCAACTTTCTGTAGCACTCTTCCAGACAGAAATGAGTTTCTATTCATAGTCAACCATTCTTTTGTTGATTTACAGTTTACACTACCTCTGTAATTTCTAACCTCTTTTTCCTGCCATTTCTTTTCTTTTTCAAATGGCTCCTAAATTTCTACAAACTATGATTTTCACAGACCATTTGGTTCCTTGCTACAATTGGTATCTAAAACTCTAAAGCTATCTTTTGCTATGTTTGATACATTTACATGATAGAAAAGTCATCATCAAGCCCATCTAATTGTCCTTTTAGACTGTTTTCTTGGATGATCAAAACTGAAGTTATGACTGAGAAATCAGAACCTGATAGAACATCCCCAATTGGACCCAACTCTGGACATTGCTGCCAGTCATTCATCCCAAACGTCAAAACCGAATTCACTCTTTCTCCTCTTCCCACTATAATGAGTGAGTACTGCCCATCCAATGCCCTCAAGGTAGTATAGGTTTCAGCAGAATTGGCAAGATGCTTCTCCATGTAAGCAACTTGCCCACATGACACATGTCTCTCATAGAAGCTTGCAAAGCACTCATCATCAAGCTTCATTTCCTCTTCTTTCTCAGAACGGCTGACTGTGTAATTCCCAGGTCTAGTTGCTGCCTCTGAGCTAGCGTCAACCAAGAATCTTATGACTGTGAGTTTTACACCTGAATGTCGTGCTACGCGACCAGCATAGGCAAGTGCTTCTCTATCGTCTTTACCACCAATGAAGATGACTGCCACACTGACAGAATGATCACAAGCTCTTGGTAGTTTTTCAATCAATCCAAGACCTCTGTCTACAAGAATTCCCACAGAGCACGGAGCATTCTTGAGGACCTGTTAATACCAAAATTATCATTAACTGATAAATGGAAAGTATGCCATAGCAGATATGTCTGTAGAAATGTGAATGAACTTGGAAATATGAGCAGATATCTAAGACATCACCTCCTTTATATTCATAGTCAATATGTAATATGACCTTACTAATTAGCATTGTGTTTAGCATATAACTATGTAAATATGAGACTTAACTTTTACATGCTTATCTCTGTGACTAATTCTTCAAGACATAAACCGAAATCCCTAATGTAAATTAGAGATTACATCAGTGATAGTATCATACATGTCTAAGTATATACTTCCAAGTGCAAAGTTTAAATCTATAATTCTTCCAAACATATGATCATGTTGCTAGAAGTATTTAACTATTTCGTTGATACATTTTGGTATGCCTGACCAACTATCAGAATGAATTTTGTTAATTCTCGATATAATACGTAGCTGATTGAAAGACAGTTTTCTGATATACATTACCTTACGGTTCACATATCTGAAACCAGAATGACCATTATCCAAGGTTCCATCTGTGCGTTGGACCTTGTGAAATGGCAATATGATGAGGGCTACCATTGAGTCCTCTGCCAAAATGCAAATATCCTGGGGCAAGCCATTGAAAGTTGAGAGTGCAAGCAATCGTCTAAGTGTGATACCTTCTCCGCTCTCCCCTACATAGGCTTGAACTGCAGTAGTGACTTGATCTCTCATTTCTTTTACTCCTGTGTGAGTCACAGTCATGGTGTCCACTCCTTCTTCTTTGACCAGTGTGGCTGCGATTTCGTCTGTGAGTTCTATCATGTCGGTTACATATACCACAATACCAGGGTCAACTGTCCCTCTAGATATCTCAATGAAGTTAATGGTAGTACGCACATTTTGAGGCCCATTAAGGCATAGCAATATGCGGAGTTCACTTGAAGGGTCAAGCAACTGAAGCGACATTCGATGAGTAGGTACCCGTTTCCTTGCACGCTTGATGATTTGTGCCACGACTGATGGGGCATGCACAACAGTGAAAAAGATAGCTATCACCATCACAGTGCTGGTTGAAGTAGACGTTTTCCCAGCCTGCATGTGATCACAAGGGCAGAAAGCAAGAAGATCAGAATGGTTCAAATAGTGAAGCTGGTCCCAATAGGCATGAAAATGGTTGTTGATGTATAGTTATAACTTATAAGTTATATATCTACTATAATTTTCTGTCACAAGCTTCAGTAATGTTTAAACCGTGCCATTAATAAGTAAAAAATGCATCTGAGGAAGTTAGTATCACAACACATGAAAATTGGGGAAGGAAAAAAGAAAGCACATGAGGAAAAAAAAAATAGAGGTCAGAGACTAACTGTTTTTGCAGCAATGGCTAAGTATATGTGAAAATGGCCTTTGGTAGTGAGAAGAAGCCCAAGTGCTACAGATTCCGGCCAGTTAAACCCCAACAGCTTTCCAGAGATGACTGTTCCAGTAACTTTTCCAATTGTTGCTATAGCAAAAACTACAAATAACCTTCCCCATGTCCCAAATTGGCCAGGTTGAAAATCCTTGAACACAGCTTCATACCCCATCCAAAAGAAAAAAATGGGATAGAAAATGGTAGTTAACAAGTAATTGATCTTGCCTACTACCCATTTTGAGACTCTCCCCTCCCTTGGTAAAAAGGTTCCTGCCATAAATGCACTCAAAACAGGACTGTATCCATAAATTGGTGAGCAGGAAATGACCAAGGCCATGAAAGCAAGAGCAAGCACTAGGTGTGAACCTTTTATGGGTTTGCCTTGCGGGTTTTCATTGTTGACCCAGTTCATGAAGAATGGTGAAACATATGCTGCAAAAAGTGTCTGGATTACTAATGCAGAACCCATTTCAATGGATCTCCAAACGCGCTTTGAAGTCTCTAAAACTTTATCTCCAGATTCGACAGGGCAAAATACATAGCCAATGGAGAGGAGAAGAGTGGTTACAAAATCAGCATGCATTCCTGCAGCAATGACCAGCTGGCCTATGTCTGACTTTCCTATTTTGAGACTTGTTATCAGACGTGTCAGTACCGGAGAGGCTGTGCTAGAGAGGACCGTGGAGAGGGAGAGAGTGAAGTCGACCTTGAAACCTTCTGTAAAATGCATAAATGGGGTTATGGCACAGGCTAGGATGAATGTGGAGAGCATACCACAATAGGCCACCTTAGCATCCTTGGTTGGTTCTTTAAAGAGTATATACGGATCCATTTCTATGCCTAACACAAACATATAGCAGATCATGCCAAAATCAACTATGAAATTCAATGTTTTACTCGCTGAATCTGTTACTTGATTGCGTATGAACCCTATGTTTCCAATGAGCAGTCCTATCTGCATACCATAAGAGATAAGAATTTAATCACAATAGTAGGCAACGAGTAGCATCATAAAGAAAACAGCATCCATAATAGCAAAGTTCTTATCAAGAATGACCAGCAAAAATGGCACTTTTTTGTCTTAAAGATGAAAGGTTTGGTAGGAACAGGCTTTAAATTTAATGCAGAATTTACACTACAAATAAGTAAGAGCATAAGAGCCTCTCCACAGGACATACAAAATTATGAAATAGGCCTCATTAGAATAAGTAAGTCTTTATCTGATCAAATTTACTACTCGTCTGGATGCTGAAGAAAAAGACTCATAAGAAGGCTTATTGAAGGGCTTTCTTTTGAATTCATCAGAACCACATACAAGATGTCTTCTCTCTTCTTATGGTCTCTAGACCAAATAACTTGTCCTCCTCCTAGGAAGAGCTACAACTGATGTTGTCAAGAGTCGAAATCGATAGCATAGAATGTAAAGGACCAAAATTCTAACTGGAAAAGACCAATTAAATTTTGCTGGTTGCTTAAGGGGTTTGTTTTTTTTTTTTTCCTGTTGTCATGACTTGTTCACTACATTTACAACCAAGTAGACTGATATGACAAGAACAATCTTCATCACCCTGTTAAGGACAATCTAAATTGGAGTCCCAATGACTGATATGAAAGGTAAATATTAAAACAAAGGAATGCCCCTATAAAGGCATGACCATATGATCACACATATCATCATAGCCAGCCAGCTATAC
The DNA here is from genome assembly GCA_034190965.1 of Prunus campanulata. Classification (NCBI taxonomy): domain Eukaryota; kingdom Viridiplantae; phylum Streptophyta; class Magnoliopsida; order Rosales; family Rosaceae; genus Prunus; species Prunus campanulata. Next base: position 2,307,229 of record CM067209.1, read on the forward strand.
ACTCCCATAATGTCATTCTGCACTCAAAAATTAATTATTATAAAATACTCGCAAAAACGAGTGCAGAATGACAAACTCGGAGTGCGAATAACATTTCCCGCTCATATGCATTGCCAATCATTGATATCAAGCTATATGCCAATGGTTGGGGATGGTTTCAATTCATCAGTAATTTCATTCGCAACCTCTCAAAATGACCCCCCAAAAAAATGGAAAATTAAAAAGAGAGTTTAATACAAGTCTTGAGAATGAGAGAGGCTTACAACGGTGTCAGAGGTAATGCGAGGCTGAGAATATGGCTTTAACAGGAAGTGCGATATATTGCACAGAGCATACATTAAGAAGAAACCAAGTGCATACTTGGCTACTTTTCCAAAAAGCTCTTTCAACTTTAGCGTGCATGGTCCAACAATTGAAATTTTCTGGAAACTATGGATTTTTTTCTTGCTGCCCATTTTTTTTTTCCTCTTGTTTTTTTCTCAATCTTTGTCCTGAGCTTTCTTCTTTTGCGTTTTTGTTTGCAAAATATTTTTCTTTTTTCGTCTGAAAGTTTGCAAATGAACATCAATGCCACCATTTCTCTCTCTACCTTGGCTTTTCGCAGGATGAGTTTGTGGTTCTGATTAAAAGGCTTTGTTTGTGGAGAAATTAAAGGAGAGCGGCTAGGAGAGAGAGCCATTTAGAATGGTAGAAATAATACAACTTTTTAAATAAAATGCAAACAAATGGGAATTTTTGAATTAAAATACTACTTTCTATGTTAATAAATCCACATATAAATTTGATTAGTTAAGCAACTAATGGATTTTGTGGCCAAAAAAGAAGAAGCTGGATTTCAAGAATTAAATTTTGTTCATATTCCTACGGATTTAATTGTCATGTATATATATATATATATATATATATATATATATAACAATTTCTTTCTTGCAAATCTTAATACAAGAAAGAAAGAAAGAATGTGCTAGCTAATCCAGTTGGTAAGGTGACTTATAACTCTAGTGTTAATCAAATATTTGATGATCACAAATCACAACCAGAATTTAACTCTGGTCTTCTCTTCTCAAAGTTTAGACTCTATTTGAAAAAAAAAATGAAAAAAAGAGTATATTGTCTTCATATTAAAGGCCTAGATCAAAGTTTTTCTTTATCTCGGGTAGGGTGTCTGAAATAGAACGAGGAAGATTTTTTTGGTAATACATAATGGTAGGGCCTAGCTAGAAACATTTAATAAAACGTAATTGACTAATTTGAACCACCTTCCTTACTAATAAAATAGTATGTTTTTCTTTCCAAAATTTAAAACAGCACCAAGTTCGAATGCCCTCATTAATTTTATTTTATTTTTGAGTATCTTTCCTGTTAAAAGGAGCGATAATAACATACTAAATTATTAAATTCACACACTGCACTGATGCTAAGACTCGAACCCAAAATCTATCCTCAAGGAGCTTGTGCTCCAAACCACTACACTAATGGATTATTATTAGTGTATTATTTTCTAATATTCATATGTGAATATACCAACATTTGAGACTTTACATATTCACATAAATATAAGAATATAACTATATTTTTATGTATACTAAACATTATAGAAATTATCATATGGACCCCATCATGTGGATTGAAGTGGGAGGCCCGAGCCCGTGAGTTCATATTCCTACGGATTTCATTGTAATGTATATAAATATTATAAATATATTTTTTTTTAATCCGGGATTTAAAGATGGGAGATTCACTATTAAACCCAATATCTCATTTATAACATAACAAAAAGGCTTTTAACTTTTTTTAAATTACAAAACTGTCATTGATTTCTTAAAACAAACCCAATCCAAAAACCTCATAAAAAAGCCCAAAACACTCAATAGGGCATCAAAGTAATTTAATAATCAAAATTAAATTCAATAGGGCCAACTATCATTTTTTGGGGTTTGTTTATTGAAATTAAATGGTGTATGGTTTATTTATAGTTTTAGTGCTAAGAATGGGTATATGACTAAATATCTCTTTAAGGATTATCTTGCATTAGATTCTCATAAAGCAATAAGACACAACATAGATCTTTGTCAACATAACCACACACTCTCTGAAAGAAACACTTGAATGTGAACCAAATCCAAAAAAATTGGGCCATAGACGTCTCAAGATACCATCGACCTCCGCAATCGTCATAGTTAGATTATATTGATCATAATGGTGGTGGCATACATTATGCATAAATCGTCATAGTCGAATAATCTCTTTCTATATATATGGAGAATGCTAGCAACCTTCTCTCTAGCCTTCTCTTTTAGATCTTCTCCCTTTTCCTCATGACATGTGTCATTTTCCTTACACTCAAAACAATGTCATTAATCATCACACAAACTAATTTTTCTTTTTCAAATTAACCCTTATTAAATATATATATATATATATATATATATATATATATATATATATATTACAACAAGCTAGCATTTTAACAACTTTCTTTCCACCTTATTAAAAAATTAAATAAGAAAAAAAAATTAGGTTTTTATCTATAAAAAAACTGTTTGATTTTTGTTTTTCCAAAGAATACATATGTCGCTAATAAAACCTTCAATCCTTGCATAACTTTCTTTCCAACATATAAAAAAATTAAATAAGAAAAAACGTAGGTTGTTATATATATATATATAAAAAAGTATGCTTTTCGTTTTTCCAAAGGAAACAGACTATAATAATAAATTGGTGTCCTAGCATTAGCATAGCATGGACTTCTTTTGTAACATTCTCACTGAATTGAAAAAAAACACACCTTTTTATCAAAAAAATAAACTGACGTTTTTTCTTTTTTATTTATTTATAATAAGATGATAAGAAAGTTGTAAAAAAAATCAATACATTTGATAAGGATAAACTTGGAAAACAAAATTTAGCTTGTGTAATGCATTTATGACATTGTTTTAGGTGTATGAAAAGTGACACATGTCTTGAGTAAAAAGAAGAAGGTCCAAAGGAGAAGGTTAGAGAGAAGGTTGCTAGCATTCCCATATATATGTTGACACATGGTAAAAGCCGAATTAAATTTGCCCAATAGGAACAAGACACGTAGACCAATCAGACTACCGAGCAACCTGATCAAACTCCCACCAAAGCACGAATATGTATCGGCTCGGGGACTAACAAGAGTCACCACCCCAGCTGCTAGAGGTACACTCCAGCAGAGTGCGAACATGTATCGGCTCGGGGGCTAACCGAGGGCATCACCAGACGTCATCACCTCAGCCCCCAAGGATTTATTACCAGCCTTCAGAGAACTAACTGACCAACATGTATGCTCAGGGGCCGACTCGATCATTCTTATACATAAAATGAAAGATCATGGACGAGCCACTTCGATGACAAGACCTCTCCTAATAGAAGCACTATGCACCACCTTCAGAACCACCACTCCTATCACCTCTAGTCCCTTGTGCAGCCCCCTAATATTCGTCGCTAGACAGGATATGATGGGGGACAAGCTACTCCGTACACTCCTGCCCTTATCCTTGCATGTGGAACCACCATAACTGCATTGTGGCAAACCTCAATAGGTCCACCACTATGACAGGACAGGAGCTCAGGTGTGATGTGGTCAACTTGGCTCTAAGCTGACGAATATGGCTTGAGAATATCTTACGGAAGAAGCCTTATAAATAGGAAAGATTCCCCGAACATTGAGGTGTCCACTTCTTTCCCTTTTCGGTAAACATATATTTCGACATTGTTAATCAAAAGGAGTACTTGAGGGACACCCTTATAGTGGCGGAGTCATAAATTTTATCAAGGAGGGTTAACCTTAAATAGCGAGTGTGAAAATTTTGCCTAATTGATTGGCTCATTCAATTAAAGAAATAACAAGAAATCTTAGGAATTATGAGGTGTGTTTTTGTGATGTTGTGTTAGAAAAAAGATACTACTAGAGCCAAGAGGGATTTTGTAGTGTACTTGGTTAATTGTTATAGTCTACAGATTTAAATAGTAAACAAAGAAAAGAAGAAAATGAGTAAACTCAAAAGACAAGAAAGGTCAGCCATGTAATATAGAAAGTAATTGAGTTAAATGTAACACATTAAAAAAAAAAATTATCAAATGATGAGAAGGGTCAAGTGACCCTTGTAGGCCTTAATTGGCTCCGCCCAGGGCCCACTCCGCATTGTATTTCACTAATCCAAATCGTCTATTTTGTAGACATTCATTCAAAGATCATCTCTACAATTAAATCCGAAATCTTTTGACCCCTCAATTAAATTATTGAAATTTAAGTACTTTCTTAAATCACCACGTTCATGGATTTTGTTGGTCTCAATTAGATGACTTAATGATTTTCAATTTGCATGATTTTTTGCAAAGATGATCTATGAATGAAGATGTGAAAAGTAGATGGTTTGAATTGTTGAATTTTTTATTATTTTTTTTGTAAGGGACCCTAAAGGGTGTCCCTCAAATAAAATTATCTCACCTTTCGTGAAGAAACCCATTGTGGGAAGGGAGTGGATTTTTATTTTATTTTATTTTTATTATTTATACAATTAAATAATTGTCTAATGAAAAGGAAAATTAAATACTTATGTTGCTCACGTGTCATGTCTTTAAACGGTTAGATTATTAGGATGGTCAAAATTTTGCGAAATACGGGTAAATGCACGAAATCAAAATATAAAGGCTCATAATCCCCAAAGTTATCGCTTCAAGAATTAATGAACCTATAAAGACGAAAATGATACTTTGTGAACTACATGCACTAAAAACGTGTCTTTAGGCAATCATTTCACTCATGCACCCATTCTCCCAAAAGTGCAACAACTCCAAGCCTAGAAGAGTCCACAAATAAAGCTATGGGTTAGCAAAATAGAACAAAAATACGAAAACCAAAATAAAACAAAAGAGAGTGCCAAATATAGCCGTTGCAGTAATAACTATTTCGTATATAAAACCCCCAAAACTATTTATACGAAAGGAGAGAGAGACAGAGGGAGAGAGTACAAATTTTTTTTCTTTTTATTTATTCTTCTTTTTTTTAACACTTTCCTCCTCCGGTGGTGAACCTCGGTGATCCGGTGCTCTCGCACTCATTCTTCTTCTCCCTCCTACCATCTCCACCGTCCGATCCCCGGAGGCATAACCCCAACCACCACCACCACCTTTTCTCAAATTTCACAATCCTTTTCCAGGATTCCAATTCCCAATCTCCCTCTCAGACCCAAAAACAAATTATAAGAAAAAATTAAACGAATTCCCATCCCATCTCATCCAAATTGAAATCCTTTTCGCAACGTATACATACCTACATTATACATTATATATACGAACGTACATGTACACGTATATGTTGTATTGGCTTTGAGATATTGAGACTTAGGTTGAAGACAGATGGGTGTGATTTCAAGGCAAGTGTTCCCTGTTTGTGAAAGTCTCTGTTTCTTTTGCCCTGCATTGCGTGCGAGATCACGGCATCCCGTCAAACGATACAAGAAGCTGCTCGCCGAGATATTTCCTCGGTCTCCGGTGAATTTCTTTATTCACCTTCACTTTTTTTTTTTTTTTTGGGAATGTTTATGAATTAATGTCTAATGTGGGTAGTGGAAATGCTCAACAAAAATTGATTTTTATGCTACAAAGTGAAAAGAAATCTAAATTGTACACAGAAGCAATGTGGGAATTTTTGGTTCTTGTGTTTGGGGATCTTGTGAAAATAGGACTGAAATTTGATTTATGTTAAAAAGTAACTTGCTTCCCAAGAAATGAACAATTTTTTCTTTATTTATTCTTTACATGATCAGGTCAGAAAATATGGTGAAACAAAAGGAAAACCATGGTCTTGTATTATTTTCTTCTTGCTAAATAAAAGTTACATGTCAAATAGGTTATGCTTTACGGTTCTAATTGTATTACCAATGTGTTATCTGAAATTCTCCACAATTTGGTATTTAAATTGATATTCGTTTTTTCTTGTCTGTCTGAAAAATCATCACTCGGCATGCCACAATTTGGTATTTAAATTGATATTTATTTGGATTTGGGCTGTTTAATTAGGCTTTCAGCATAACTGGTTTTTATGTCACAATTTTCATTTTATGCCAGTTCCATCAGTTTGTGTTATTGGAACTTTTCCCTCCTATTTTGGCAGGATGAAGAACCAAATGATCGTAAGATCAGTAAACTATGTGAATATGCCTCAAAAACTCCTCTTCGTATCCCAAAGGTGCTACCTCTGCTCATTATATATGTATGAAATATGGTTTACTTTGTTAATATGAACTGAAGTGATAATCTGGAGTTGAAATTGCAGCTGCTCACATAATTCAAATTTGGGTGAGGGTTGAATTTCTTTAGAATTTTGTACGACTTTAACTAATTAAACAGAAAATTAAATGTTAATATGGGATTAGTGTTACAGTCCTATGTGATAAGAGGCATCATGCGTTTAGGAATTCAGAAGTAAAGGTTGTTGAATTGACAAGGAGATAATTTCTAGTTTCCTGCATATGCTTAAGTTTGCATATAGTTTCAATGACTATGGAAGCTTAAGGGGTTGGAATGGGACTTTTATGAATGAATCTAATGGCCATAAAAATGGAAGATGAATATGTGTGAAATAAGGCTGAAGGAACGGTTTTATGTCTGAGCGAAGGCAGATTATTTTGTTCGAGGAGCGCTTTCAAAATCCTAGCAGCGCATGTTTTTGCTGTTCACTTTGACTATCAGGAAGGAGATGAAGATGCTAGAAAGCAAAATGAAATATACTTGTGGTCAGTGGTCACTAATTGTAAGCATCTCCTGGTTAAGATGCTAATAGTGTTCTGTACCTTGTGATGCTTGTGCTAAGCTGCTGTTTTGCCTTCTTCCTTGTCCCTGCTTCTGTTGAATGGCTTTGGAAGTTTTCTGTTGGTTTGGAGGAGGGACATTCATTTGTAAGGGTGGTTAAATACTCCACCAAAGTGATCTAGATAAAATATTGGATGTAGGTGAATTTGTAAGATGGTATTGCCACACGTGGATTGGTAATGGTGGTTATTATTAAGTACTGCACTAAATTGATATGGATAAAAGAACTGGACCTAGGCAAATTTGTAAGGCATATATTGTAGTTCTACATGCAGATTGATTGAGACACAATACCTCCTCTTTTGGCAAGATGATCAAGAATTGTAGTTAAAGATATGTAGCAAACCTAGTTATGGAAATCACTACCTTGTTTCTTTGCAGCTTCCATGCTTTGAGCTTAAATATTTTTTATTTTTTATTCTAAATAGAGGGGATTCATTATTTTCAAAAGCTGCTTTGAGAGTTCTAATTTGTTCAATTTACTTGGATCTAATGATTCCATACCTTTTTTTTTCTTCTGGTATATCGTTTTTCTTATCTATTAATAAACAATATTCGTTCATTTGTTTCATCTTCCAGGTTATAGATTTTATTTTACTTTTCATTTGTGTACTATTCTGTTGTGTTGATAGAAGTTCAAAAATTCATACTTCAGATCACAACTACTCTGGAGCAAAGGTGTTACAAGGATTTGAGAACTGAGAACTTTCACTCTGTGAAAGTTGTTATGTGTATCTACCGGAAGTTGTTGGTCTCTTGTAAGGAGCAAATGTGAGTTCTTTAGTTCATAATAAATGTGAGTACATTATTAAGGTTATTGCTAGTATGTTTCTTTTCAAATTCCTGAACATATTGAGAAAAGCTCGACCTATTGGCTGGAGTGCTAAGTTGATTAGGACATACTAGCTGAGCCATTTATCATTTCTTTTCAGAACTTATAAAGCCAGAGAATGCAATAAGATAGAAGCATTGTGCTCATGACATGCTTCCACTAACTACCTAGCCTGATGAGAAATTACTTAGTACTATGGTTGTGAAATTTGACCATTAAAATAACGTGCATATTTGAATCTTTACCCCTGTGAATATTATGGGGCACTTCTACATTAAGGAAGAATGCATTAAACACTAACTTAGGAAAACTTGAGAACTTAAACAAGTCAGTCCACACTATAAATGAAGGCTTTAACTTTTTTAAAGCTTGGTTTCACATGTATGAGATCCAAAATTGTTAAAGTCAGAGCATCAAATCCAAAACCAATTGGCAATAAGTGGAGTGGCCCATAATTTTATCTCTGTGATGCAAGGCATAAAATTTTCAGTGGAGGATTTGTTATGTTGGATGACATATGGAGCATGTGTAGCCAAATCGGGCCTAACATGTCGATGATTTTCCTGTTGTGGATTCATGTGACAGTTAGAGCATCGAAGACACAAAATGAATTGGCAGTAAGTGGAGAGGCCCATGATTTTATGCAGTGTGATGCAAGGCGTAGAATGTCCCATGTAGGAATTTACATTGACAACACAAGGTTTTTTTTGCTAGGTTGAGTAGATTTGGCATAGCCTAAGATTTTATATATTGTGATGCAAGACGTAGTATGTCCAATGTATGACTAAACATTGAGAGCACAAATGACATTTTTGCTAGACTGAAGAAGATTTGGCATGTGGTGGATTGACTGGAATATATTCACCTAGCTATGAAATTCAGGCTGACCTTTATTGTATACGCTGAAATTCAGGTTTATTTATCTTTATTGTATACGCTGATTCCGAAGTTTGAGATTCATCTTAGTAATTTTCTCATCCCGTATAGATCATATATTGTTTTAGGGTAAAGTTCCTGGAATACTTTTCCATTTAAATACTGAATGTTGTTGAAAGGAAATTACAAGACTATCCTTTGGAGTTCTTTTGTAGCTCATGTTGTGCATAATGACTGTTTTTCATGTACAAGTTGTGATACATTAATATATGGCAGGCCATTGTTTGCAAGTAGCGTGCTTAGCATTGTACAAATTCTACTTGATCAATCACGGCATGATGAAATACGTATTTTAGGATGCCAAACTCTTTTTGAGTTTGTGAATAATCAGGTGGGAGTCGTTGGTATGTTCTTTCTCTTTCAGATTGTTGTTTGTCTGTGTTTGCTTTCGGTAATTGGATATGAATTACTTTTGAAGTTTTAATCTCGCGTGGCCGTTTTGATTGTGCAGAAGGATGGTACATACATGTTTAACTTAGATGGCATGATTCCAAAACTTTGTCTCTTAGCTCAAGAAATGAGGGAGGATGGGTCGGAAAAGCATTTGCGTTCTGCTGGGCTTAAAACTCTTTCATCAATGGTAATTCACCTCAATGTAAATTTGATACTTGTTTTGCATGTTATATTTGTTTCAATATCACGTGGTCTGGTAATTGATAATTTTGACATTGTTACTTACGTGTGAAAGTTTTGTTCAAATTGTTATACCAAATTAGAATTGTTCTACATAAGTTTATATTCATCATGGGACTTGTTTGATGGATATTGACGAGCATTTGTTAAACACGCAAATTTCATTTGAAACGGCTATGTATAATGAAATCTATGATATTTTGAACTTTGAGGAAATGTATTAGTTATTATAGTTAATACCTTGAAAGTTGAGGCTATAGTGATATAATAACATGCACAATTGTCACATAATAATAGACGTAAAAATCATCAAATGAGGGAAAAGAAAAAAAGACTCGACATACTAAATCTAATAAGCTTTATGGTGGGTTAGGGACCAGGATCTAAATATCCCCTAGTGGACTCTCTTGGAGCTGGAGTTTGAGGTCCACTGTTAGAATTTTGGTGCAGGACTCTTAATATGGTAATTGTTGACTCATGGGGAGTGACATTGAACCTTCTTCAACGATCAGACTCTCGTAAGAGTATGATGTAGTATGAAACACATAGTGCACTCGGAAGAGTAACTGGATTTGGTTCTTGTGGAGAGTACTGAGTTAGGCTGAGTGGATTTCAGGTCCCCTGTAGTTCTGGTGTCAGACATGAATAGGGAGATTTTTTGAGGTTTCATCTATGGGTTATCCCATAGAATAAAAGTGGCTCCATAATATAATATACACTAGATGAGCTCACCACCTATAGGCTTAAGCTCATGAGTTCACAGGCATATACTGGGCATGCCATGGTCATAAAGTTCCTTCTCCATAACGAAAGTGTTAATTGAGAATGTTATTGGTGTGGAGAGAGAGTGTGTATATGAGTAATTAAGAATGTTACTGGCAAAACATATGAAAATTGGCTGAGTGAAGGACCTGCAGTCTGACGATTAAAATACTAAGAATGTTTTGAGAAATGTTATGTTTGGGTTTGCATAATGGTCCTGAAATAGCAAAGACTTTAAGGAAAAGAAGATTAAATGTTGGGTGACATGTAAAAATGAATTCTTATGTTACATGGTAATTCAGAAATAATCTCATGATTCTTATCTCTGGTTTTTAAATGATACAATTTTATATTTCATGACGTCCAGCTGCTCGCACTCAGTGCTTGGTTATAAACATTTGATATTTCCTTTTTGTGTAGATCCAATTCATATCTGAAATCCCTAATTGGACCTTCCCCTGCTTGGTGAATTGAATATCATATGCACCCTAACAAGAGTACTTTGTGCGCAGGTCTGGTTCATGGGTGAATTCTCTCACATTTCATCAGATTTTGATCATGTAAGTTCATTTGGTATCATTTTCTGCTGGCTTTATTTGTTATGTACTTTTTTTAATATTATAATTACATCATCACTTTTCTTGATTGCTATTTTGTCTAACTGGAAAAATATGCTCATGGTATGTTCATTGACTCGGATAGCTTCTAAATATTATCATCAACTTGTTAGTTGCAATAGCTGTTGGAAGAAATAAAACACACAGATGAATAACCTTTTGATGAATTAATATTCCATGACCATAATATTTGACCCCGTAGTAGATGCTAACATACTGGATGGCAGGCATTGATTATCAACTATTGTTTACAAATTCTTTTTCTTTCTGTCTCTATTCATGTCTCGTTTAATTTATGAACTTTTAATCGCATAGTCCTCTTTTTCCAGCCGCAAATCATGATCTTTAGCTTCTAATAACAATTTATTTTCATTTCTAAATCAGGTTGTTTCAGTTGTCTTGGAAAATTATGGAGGTCCAAAGAATAAGTCAGATGCTGGTATACATGAAAAGCAAGACACCCAGACTGGGAGTTCAGAAGAAGCTTCTTCTTCAGGAGAACCCATGACAAGTATTTTGTCTTGGAGGCTGCTAGTGAGTGAAAATGGCGAAGTCAATGTCTCAGGGTAGTTTTTTTTGGCACAATTTTCTGTAACTTTCGTTATATATCTAGCTATTTCAACATGTTATAGCTAACATCTACCTTTCTTCTTCTTGTCTTCATTTACAGGGAGGACATGAATAACCCCAGATTTTGGTCAAGGGTTTGCCTGCATAACATTGCCAAGTTAGCCAAGGAAGCTACAACCGTACGGCGTGTATTAGAATCTTTGTTCCGCTATTTTGATAATGGCAATCTCTGGTCTCCTAAACATGGGCTCGCATTGTGTGTCTTGATGGATATGCAGTTAATAATTGAAAATTGTGGTATTTAAATTTCTTCAAATTGCTTAGACGTTTTTGACTCTGGGAACTTGACTAGTCTTCCTTTGTGTTGAGATTAGCTCTAATCTTTCAATTTGATATTTTCATGATCTCTGCACTGTTTTTCGCAGGGCAGAACAGGCACTTTATATTGTCCATCTTAATTAAGCATCTTGATCACAAGAATGTTCTTAAAAACCCAAATATGCAGCTGGACATTGTTGATGTTGCCACCTCTCTTACTCGAGAAGCAAAGGTTCAATCATCAGTTGCTATAATTGGTGCATTGAGTGATATGATGAGACACCTGCGCAAAAGTATACATTGCTCACTTGATGATTCAAATTTGGGGGCCGAAGTCATTGAATGGAACCGAAATTTTCGAGCAGCAGTGGATGAATGCCTTGTGCAGTTAACACATAAGGTGATTGTAACATCCTTTCTATTTTTTAAAGATCAATTTATGCTCAATCATAAAACTTGTAGGGATTTGGTAAATTATATCTAGAATTGCCTCCTTTTTGTGAGATGTTATGGAAAAAACTTTATGGAATAATTATTCTCATAAGCTAGGTTCTATTTCTCTTATATTGTGCAGGTAGGAGATGCAGGTCCTGTTCTTGACATGATGGCTGTGATGTTAGAAAATATGTCTAACATTACTGTTATGTCTAGAACCTTGATTTCTGCTGTTTACCGTACTGGTCAAATTGTGGCAACAATACCTAATTTGACATATCAAAACAAGGCAAGATTGCATCGGGTTTATCACTTCCTCTTATCTACAATTAAGTGCACAAACTTGCCAAGGTTTCATCTGATTTTATTTTTCTTTTCATTTTCTGGTTTGAATATCTGAAACTTTGTAGACCTTTCCTGAGGCGTTATTTCATCAGTTACTCGTAGCTATGGTCTGTGCAGACCATGAAACCAGGGTGGGTGCACACCGTATATTTTCTGTCGTTCTTGTTCCATCATCTGTTTGCCCTCGTCCTTGTGCTCCTACTCCACACACTGCAAAAAGAAATGATATAGGAAGGACACTCTCGAGAACTGTGTCTGTATTTTCTTCATCAGCTGCACTCTTTGAAAAATTAAACGTGCGAGCTGCCTCTCAAGAAAACATTTGTCAAGAGATGAAGGACAAAGCTGTAATTGAAGAAGAATCCAAGGTTACTAATGATTCGATGTTGAACAGATTGAAGTCCAAATTTAGCTCAAGAAGACATCAATCAGCTACTAGTGACTCTATAGGTAATGAGGATTCTGCAATCAATTCTCATTCTGTGATGAACCGGTTGAAGTCAACTTATAGCCGAGCCTACAGTATGAAAAGGAATCCATCAAATACGACTGCTGATGAAAAACCTAGGAGTATTTCACATAAAGAATCGGTATGAATTGTTGTCCCAGCTATCCTGTTATATAGACTATGTACATTTAACACTATATTATTGCTTCATCATCTTCTGTTATGACGATTTTTATCTGACTAATTTTGCAGACAATGTCACTTAGGTTAAGCAGTCGCCAGATTGCTCTTCTGCTTTCATCAATCTGGGCGCAATCCATCTCTCCTTTAAATACGCCTGATAACTACGAAGCAATTGCTCATACCTACAGCCTTGTGTTGCTATATGCCCGAACTAAGGTATGGCTTCTACATGTTGAAACAAAAATAGGAAATCATTGTATTTCATTATACAAAGGAAGGAATAAATCGTATTATAAATTCCTCAGTAATCAGCTCTACCAATCAAGCCTTATCAACTCTATCATTTAATTCGTAACTAAACCCAAGTGACAATCAACCCTTGGATTAAGCGTAAAGGCCTATAGCAATAACAAGGCACAATGAAGATGCTATGTCATTTTACCCCTTTTTTTTTATTTTTATTATAATAAGTGTTTAGGGAGTAGTTAATATTACTCTATATAGTTTCAGGGTTAGAGGATTTTCCCAAGTTAAAAATCCACTTTACCCTGAAATCCATAATTAGGTATTTTTCTTATTTGGTCACCATTTTTCACTTTGTTTCGATTCACTATGTCATGTAGAACACCTCTGACGAGACTCTAATCCGAAGTTTTCAGCTAGCCTTTTCCTTAAGGAGCATATCTCTTGGAGGAGGTGAGTTCTCAAGTCCAAATTTTCTACATTTTTGCAGTTTATAATTTCTTTTAAGGTTCCAAGTCTAACCACATAATGCATTGCTCATACTAAGGTGAAATGTCAAGATTTAGATTGCGTAGTACCTAGTATTCCTTGCTCAACTACTGTAATATTTAGAAATCATGTAGAAGTTATGTAATAATTAAGGTTCAGTAAAGCAGCTCAGTTTCTTGTAAGTAACAGAGGAGCTGAGAGTAGTTTGCAGGTTGATTTTTCCCTCCCTGTCTTCCTATAACTGAAGCTATCCTTAACTGGGTGATTTAGTTTTTAGAAGAATTGAAATTATGCCAGTCATGTGTGATAATGGTGAGTTTCAATTAGGAATCTTGTACTTGATCACGAGACTCAAGTTTGACTTGATTTAAAAGTAACTATGAGTAGAGAAATAGGAGATTAATTGCTGTATTGCTTTGGCTGTAAACCTGATGTTGCGTCTTTTCATCTAACCTCAACTAACTCAGGTTATATAAGATCTTTGCTTCTTTTGCACTTTATGGTAATCTTCTTGTTGATTGAATAGCAAGAGATTAGTGGCTTAAGATATTTAGTATGAAAGGACGAGAGCATATCTATCAAATAGGGGCAAGCATTGTATTGTAAGAAGCAATGTTCCTTCAATCATGTCCATTTATTTGTCATATCCTAATTTCCTTTTCTTTTTTTTTTCTCAAAGATAAAGGGTGTGATTTTAACAATGAAGGCATTTTAAAATTTAGTTTGTAAGTCTAGATTGGACATATTTTAACTAACTTCATTGCATTGAAATGTAATGATCACTAAGAACTCTTTTGTGTTGTAAATTTTGTGATGCCATCTTTGTAATTAGGGGATTTCACATTTTCAGGATTGCAGCCATCAAGGCGCAGATCTCTCTTTACCTTGGCAACATCAATGATCATCTTCTCAGCTAAAGCCTACAACATTGTTGCTCTTGCTCCTTGTGCTAAAGCAGCACTTACAAATGAAACGGTAGGTGCAACAGAGTTGCACCTCATTTTCATTGATTGTTGGTGGAACCTTTTAACTTATTTCTACTTGGACATAAGATACATTCTTAGTCTTGGAAAAAAAATGTTTCCATGCTCATATACATAAGGTTTCCTAAGGTAATCTTACTCAATACTGATCTTTATGCTTTCATGATTTGGTATCAGGTTGATCCATTTCTACGGTTGGTTGACAATTGCAAGTTGCAAGCGTTCAATTCTGGACCTGACCAAGTAAGGGAAGTTTATGGATCAAAGGAAGATAATGAGGATGCTTTAAGGTCACTTTCTGCCATAGAAATATCTGAGAGCCAATCTAAGGAATCGTTTGCTACTATGATAGTGCAGACACTTGGAAATTCACCAAATGTAAGCTTCCAATCACATATTGATTATTGGAACCATATCTAGTTCTTTGTTAATGAGGAGTGTGGTACTTTTGTACTGCAGGAGTCATCAACTATGAGACAGCAGTTGCTTAATGATTTTCTGCCTGATGATGCATGTCCGTTGGGAACTCAGTTGTGCATGGAAACACCCATACAAATTTACCAATTTGGCATAGAAGATAATGGAACTCGTGATATGGTAAGTTACTTGAACAACCTTCCTTTTCTTTTTTTATATAATGTGCAAGAAATTGGACTCGTACACAATGGTTTTACTGTGCAGGTTGAGCCCCCATTATTCACAATTGAGGATGATGTCTTACCCAATGCAACTGAAAGTCAAACAGATCCTGACAAAAAACTTTCCATGGAAAGTCTGAGCCTCATAAGTGTTGATGAGCTTTTAGATTCGGTAAGTGTGGTATCTTGCTCACTAGCAGAGTGTTGTGGGTTTGCAGCCTTTGCAGAAATCAGACAGAAAATAAGTAAATAAATGAACATATAGATGAATTAGTTTTTGAAAATTTTGGTCATAGTTTTCTTTCCTGGTTGTCATGTTGGTTCTCATAAAGTTGGTATAAGGTGGTGGTGGTGCAATTATGACAAACACAGCTTAAATTCGATTTATCACTTGTTACATGAGATCTGGAAAACCACCTCCGTGATTGGGATCCGGAGAAGGAATTCAAATTTCTTATATCAAATCCTTCATGAACTTTATAGCTGAAATTTATAACCCTGTTGTTTATAATCAAATAAATTATATAAGATGCCATATAAAACATGAACGTTTGCCATCCATTTGTTCTCTCTCCAATTTTCTGATTCAAGGCGTCTCAAGGGCTTTAGTGGTACACTTACTTGAACATATCGCTAAGTAAGAAAGTGGTATGCAGGTTTTGGAGACAACACATCAAGTTGGAAGATTATCAGTCTCAACTGCTACAGATATGCCTTATTTGGAAATGGCTGGCCTTTGTGAGGCCCTTCAAATGGGGAAGCAGCAGAAATTGTCCACTTTCGTGGCTGCCCAACTGAGACAAGAAAGTTTGATGAGATTTTCTCCTCATGATTGCAACCAGCAAAAGGAAACACCCTCTGTTGTTCCTCTGGGTGCTCCGATGGTATTTCCTTTATCATACAACTGGCATTTAAATTTTTAATTCAATCCTTTTAGTGCATGCATATTGTTTCTACTCAATTTTTACTTAGCTTCTTAGTGTCTTCTGAAGCATTCTGATTCTGTAAACAATCT
Organism: Prunus campanulata; assembly: GCA_034190965.1. Taxonomy (NCBI): domain Eukaryota; kingdom Viridiplantae; phylum Streptophyta; class Magnoliopsida; order Rosales; family Rosaceae; genus Prunus; species Prunus campanulata. The sequence continues at coordinate 2,323,516 of CM067209.1, forward strand.
GGGATTGCAGAGTGGAAATCCATTCCTCGATTCAAATGCTATTTCACTCAACCAATCTGTTGGCAATGGGCAAACGCTTTGGGCAACTGAATACCAGCATTATCCCCGATTTCAGCTACCTGCATCAAGCCCATATGATAACTTTTTAAAGGCTGCTGGTTGTTAATGTGTAGAGAAAGGTTGGTAGTCCTTGTAAGAATTGAGTGTTGCATTGGAGAAAAGAATCAGGCTTTAAGTTCAATCCACCAAAATGTCCATGTCTGTCTGCTGTTGTTTTGTTCTAACAGCTATCTTTTGTATCTTTGTATCTGAAATTTTGTGTTGTCTCTGATTCAGCCTTCTTGTTTTATGTTCGTATCTTTTCAGCCGCCATTCTTTTATTCTTTAATTTTGATGGGGAGGTTTCATTTTATTATGGGCTCCCTTTACATATTTTGATATTGTAAAGATGTGCATAGGTACCTTTCATACACACTGGTGCATGGGCTTATTATTCATACCAGCATTGTGAAATGAAAGAATTTGTATAAATTATTTTTGGGTAGAAGAGAAATTTTGCAATGTAAGTCTCTACATTTAGCATCAGTACGCATTTGAAAAAATCTTAACCATTTAATTGATCCAATGAAATTTAATTATTCCACCTCATGATATTTGTATTAGATTTTTTTTTGGTCAAAATGATAGTTATATTAGATTAAAACTCTCCTTTTGTGCAAAGGACTCACTAGTTGTGGTGGTTTGGTGTAGGGTTTATTTATAGTTTTAGTGCTAAGAATGGATATACGACTAAATATCTCCAAATCTTAAACATAATTTCTAAACCAGTGTAGTAGTAAATTAAGTTAAAATGAATTTTGTAATTTTGTAAGTCTAATCAGCATTTGTTTTTAACTAAGCAATAGAGCAGTAAAAAACCTAGTATTTTTTTTTTTTAACAAGTGGGTGAAGGGAAATTCGAACTAGGTATTTCAACATTTTCAACAGTACAGAGTAATACACAGCATGTTACGGCGGCCTCATTAAAACCTTTCCAAAGAAAATCACGTGGGACAAAATTCATAAGTAAGAAAGAGTACTACCCATGCTATCAACTAAACAAGATAGTCAAAACTCACACAACAAATCATTGCGAATCCACCTAAGTATTAACAAAAGTGAGAAATTTGATCTTCTGCTCCAGCCATGGCATGTTTCAGTTTTTTTGTATAAATTTTTTATATGAAAGTAGGTTTACTCTGCAAGATAACGGTGCCTTCATCTTTAATTGGGGATGCTCATACAGAAACATTGAAGCAATAAGCAATACTCAATCAAAGTTTAAAAAATGAAGTAAACGACTTGTTTGTTGCAATAACAATCTTATATCATAGACAGAGTACAAACAGAGAATGAGGTTTACTAAAATAAATTCCAAATTAAGCTCCTTTTAAGAACGGTACATTGTCTTTCTGGAACTTTTTAATGGATTTAATAACTTCAACAGCCAATGTGTGGCATGGAGACAAAGGGCTGAGTAGGTAACATGATATCCACCTTCTTGGACAATCAGAAGACGTCCACTGCAGTGTCAGTCCGCCAGGCTACGAACAATCCGGCCAATTTCTTCATAACCCTCCATTGTCAAACACTGCCTTCCAATTGGATCATACTGAGAACAAGCAGTGTTACTCTATAAGCTATATAATATTTTAATATAATTTATTTAAATATTTAAATATATTGTATTCTTATTTAATAATACATACGTACATGTTCAACACGAGTATTGTACTATATCTTATTAAAAAAACAAGTATTGTACTATTTCTTATTTAAAAAAAATTAGGGAAAAAGAGAGTACGGCTGGACGGCTATACTATTTCTTTTAAAAAATTAGAAAAACTGAGTATCGTCGCGAGGCTATACGATTTCTTTTTGGGAAAAAAATTAGAAAACAGAGTATAGCCGTGCGGCTATACCATTTCTTTGTAAAAACAACAAGAAAAAGGGACCCACCTGGTTGCATTAGTTTATACTTTATAGATATTAATTATTCGTCAAAATTTTGGAAAATTACAACTTAAAAGTTCTTTTGCCACTATATAATATTTTAATATAATTTATTTAAATATTTAAATATATATTATTTGTATTCAATATTACTTGAATTTTGTGTGTATTATTGAAAGTTTTGTAACATTACGTGTATTAAATATGAAAATTATGTACGTACGTGTTCAATGCTAGTATTGTACTATTTGTTATTACAAAACCAAGAATCGCCGTGCAGCTGTACTATTTCTTATTTTAAAAAATTAGGGAAGAAGCGAATATAGCCGGGCTGCTATACTATTTCATTTTAAAAAATTTTAAAAAACCGAGTATCGCCTGTCAGCTATACTATTTCTTTAAAAAACCATTAAAAAAACATCGTATAGCCGTGCGGCTATACCATTTCTTTCTATAAAAAAAGTAAAAAAAGAAAAAGGGACCCTCCTAGTTGCATTAGTTTTTACTTTATAGATATTAATTATTCATCAACATTTTGGCAAATTACCACTTAAAGTTCAACCACTTTGTAAAATATACTTGTATTAAAGATGAAAAATACGTACGTACATGTTTAATACGAGTATTGTACTATTTATTTTTTAAAAAACCGCTATTTCTTTTTTAAAAATTAGGGGAAAAGCGAGTATAGCAGGGTGGCTATGCTATTTCTTTTGAAAAATTAGAAAAAACCGAGTATAGCCGCTCGGCTATACAATTTCTTTTTAAAAAATTTAAAAAACAGAGTATAGCCGTAAAGCTATACTATTTCTTTCTAAAGAAAAAAAAAAGGGGGGCCCTCCTAGTTGCATTAGTTTATAATTTATAGATATTAATTATTCGTCAAAATTTTGGCAAATTAATACTTAAAAGTTCGGCCATTATATACATACTAGCCTCTCCGCGCTTGCTAAAGTCTTTTTTTTTTTTTTTTTTAAATTTCTTTTAGAATTAAAAAAGATGTGGGTAGTTGTGTTCCATAAAAATAGTATCTATTATTTTATTTTAATTTTAATTTTAATTTTTTTAAATATGAAAAAGTATGAATTTACCATATTATCCGCATTTAATTAATAATTTCAATTCTTAATGTTTGCATTAACAAAGGGCATTGTCTGGTACTTTGAATGTTTCACCATTCTCTACCTTTTGCTTTATATATATATAGATATATTTTATTTGTATTCAATAATACATGAATTTTATGTATATTATTGAAAATTTTGTAAGCAAATACGTGTATTAAATATGAGAATACATACATATATGTTCCATAAGAGTATTGTACTATGCCTTTTAAAAAAATTAAACAAACCGAGCATAGCTGCCCGGCTGTATTATTTCTTTTAAAAAAAATTAAGGAAAGACGAGTATAGCCGCTCCGCTATACTGTTTCTTTTATACTAGTTTTACCCTTATGGTATCAAAGTCGTAAGTGTTGAAGAGTAATATCTGTTTTGGTTATTCGTCCGCCCAATGGATGGTTATTTTGCTTTAAGTAAGTCGTTCATCCTATTGTTTCTACAGTTCATTCATCAGTTTTTTATTCGTCCGCTATTCTCTTTCAAACCAAACAATAAGCCTTAGACTCCAAACATTAAGTCCCAGGGTGAGGCATAAGCAAATGCGGCGTGAGCAGATAGAGAGAAAGTTACTGAGTTTTCAGATAACCTTGAGTCAATAGTAGATTTAATAGTTTTTCGTCTTTTCTTAAAAAAGAAATAACAAACATGAGAATTTGTTTGATTTTTTTTGTTGGTATGTTTGATTAAAATTCTTTCTACATATTATTCATAGGCTATCTTTTATTATGTCATATCACAATTGAAGTCCCAAGAGAACAAAGAATTTGTTGTCTATTTTTTAAGAAAAAGAATGACGGGTCATCATCTAGTACATTGCCTTCTTTGCTTTAAGAAAACCACTACTCTTCCTCAGTTATGTCAACAATTGGTGGAAACAATTGTAGTAGAAAACTACATTTTCCTTGATAGGTTTATTCAGTTAGTGTTGACTCTTCCTATTTCTACAGCAACAACAGAACGAGCTTTCTCATGTATGAGAATGATTAAGAATCGACTTTGAAGCACCATACCTGATGAATTTCTTGCTGATTGTACGATCCTCCACATTGAAAGAGAGTTTGCTAATAATATCGATAATGCATCGATAATTGAGGAATTTAAGAGTTTCAAGCCTCGCATGGTTAAATTTTAGATTTAAATAGTGTTTCTTTGTATTGCATTGCATTTACTTTTGGTTTTAGTTTTAACTTTTGTATTTGTTGAACTTTTATTTATGGATACATATGCATTTGAGGGTAAGGCTCATTATGTCCCCTCTAACTAAGTGTATCTTTTTATGTTTATTAATGAAATTCACTCGTATTGTCGAGTTTAGTATGTAAGATTTGCCCAATCGGCTTTTGAATCCTGGAACCGCCACTAACGATCACGCAAGATCGAAGAAACTATGACATAGACATCCCAACTAAAATTGTAAACTTAGAATAATCAAAAAGAGATAAAGCTCGAAAAACTAAGCCATAACAATACAAATAAAACTCTCACAAAGGAGAGATGAAAGCTCTCACAATACCAAAAGTCCATATCTATGGTCTCTGCTGCGCCGAAGGCTCAATGCTTTTCTAATAAGACATTCCATATATGGACATAAAAGAAAAAGGGTAGCAACGAATTGGGTCATCCAATTCAAGTTTGAAATGGCTTCACTTCCATTCAACGTCTCTGGCAAAGTTTTTTAATATAAAAACTGGCGCGGAAAATAATTAACCATAGAAGGCCGGACGTCCCTCCAATTATTTAAAAAATTATAGAAAATTATTTTAGTATTCTAAAAATGGAATTTTAGTCTCGAAACCAAAAATCCAAGTCTCGGAACAAAAACCATAGTTTTCGAACTTATCCGAACTTGTTACAAAACCGTTCGCAACCCTTGAACCCTTACTGTAAACCTAATGTAGGGCACTTAGGACTTGATTAGGGTTGGATAATCATGTAACTCGACCTAGGGCTTTACGATTTAGGTTTCGCTCTCAATCTTGGCGTATAGCCGTGCGGCTATACTGTGATAATATTATATTTAAGGCGTATAGCCGCGCGGCTGTACTATTTAAAGGTGTAGAATAGTGAATAGAAATTTTAAAGGTCTAGCCGATCGGCTATACTTAAAAATATTCTAAATATTCTATTTTGGAGGAGAGCCGTGCGACTATACAACGAAATATAATTTATTTTAGGGTTATTCGCAGCAATGGTCCCTCAACTAGTTGAGTGACCCCTGCAACTAATAATTGAATTGACGGACCAAAGTGTAAATACGGGTATAGTTGAGGGACCATTGCTACGAATAACCCTTTATTTTAATATTTGAATATATGTTATTTGTCTTCAATAATACTTGAATTACTTGTTATAAATATGTAAAATACGTATGTATATGTTCCATACAAGTATTGTTCTATTTCTTTTAAATAATTTAAAAACAACAGAGTATGGCCGTTCGGCTGTACTATTTATTTTTTAAAAAATTAAAAACCAGCGTATAGCCGGGCGGCTATACTATTTTTTAAAATAAAAAAATAAAAAGGGAGTATAGCCATGCGGCGATACTATTTCTTTTTTAAAAAAACCGAGTATAGCCGATTGGCTGTACTATTTCTTACTTAAAAAAAATTAGAAAAACAAAGTATAGCCAAGCCGCTATATGATTTATTTTTACGAAAAATAAAAAACAGAGTATCGCCGTACGGCTATACTAGTTCTTTCTTTAAAAAATATGAAAAGAAAAAATGACCCCCCTAGTTGTATTAGTTTATACTTTATAGACATTAATTATTCGTCAACATTATGGCAAATTACAACTTGAAATTGTGGGCACTATATAATATTTTAATATATATTATTTGTATTCATAGATGCGTGAATTTTGTGTATATTATTGAAAATTTTGTAAAATATACGTGCATTGAATATGAAAAATACGTACGTATATGTTCAATATGAGTATTGTACAATTTATTTTTAAAAAAAACTGCGTATAGCCGGCCGGCTCTACTATTTCGTTTTAAAAGTTGGGAAAAAGGAGTATAGCCGGGCGGCTCTACTATTCGTCAGAATTTTGGCAAATTACAATTTCAAAGTTCGGCCACTATATAATATTTTAATATAATTTATTTAAATATTTGAATATATATTATTTGTATTCAATAATACTTTAATTTTGTGTATATTGTTGAAAATTTTGTAATCAATACGTGTATTAAATACGAAAAATATGTACGTACATGTTCAATATGAGTATTGTACTATTTTTTTTTTCAACCGAGTATAGCCGTGCGGCTGTACGATTTCTTACTAAAAAATTAGAAAAAAAGCGGGTATAGCCGCGGCTATACGATTTAATTTTGCAAAAAATAAAAATTAGAGTATAGCCGGCCGGCTATACTATTTCTTTCTTTAAAAAAAGAAAAAAAAGAAAAAAGGACCCTCCTGGTTGCATTAGAGCCAGTTTGACATTACTGTGCTGTGAAAATAATCGCTGTCAGATTTGCTGTGAGAGAAAGCAGTTTGGCGTTTGGTAAACTTTTTGTTAAGAGTGTTTTTGGTACTAATTCCCACGTAATCAGAAAATAATTCCCGCATAATCATTAAACCTAGCATCTCTTCGAAACTGATTTTCGTATAATTAGAAAATGAAAGCACCTCATTAGCTGCTTTCCCTTATAGCTTTCTCTCACAGCAATTTTTAACAATAAGTGATTTTTTCTTAGTTTACCAAACGGGCTGGGCTTCTCAAAATTTTTTAAAAATCACTTATTACCCCAAATAAGCAATGCCAAACTGGCACTTAGGGCCAGTTTGGCATTGCTGTGCTGTGAAAATAATCGCTGTCAGATTTGCTGTGAGAGAAATCAGCTGTGAGAGAAAGCAGTTTGGCGTTTGGTAAAATTTTTGTTAAAAGTGTTGTTGATATTGATTTCCGCATAATCAAAAAATGATTGTCGCATAATCATTAAACCCAGCACCTCTTTGAAATTGATTCCTGCATAATCAGAAAATGAAAGCACATCATTAGCTGCTTTCCCGTATAGCTTTCTCTCACAGCAATTTTTAACAATAAGTGATTTTCTCGCAGTTTACCAAACTGGTTGTGCTTCCCAAAATTTTTAAAAAATCACTTATTACCCCAAATAAGCAATGCCAAACGGGCACTTAGTTTATACTTTATAGGTATTAATTATTCGTCAACATTATGGCAAATTACAACTTAGAAGATTGGGCATTATATAATATTTTAATATATATTATTTGTATTCAATAATACATGAATTTTGTGTGCATTAAATATGAAAAATACCATACGAGTATTGTACTATTTCATTCAAAAAAATTAAACACAACGAATATAGCTGGCCGGCTGTACTATTTCTTTTTTTAAAAATTAAGGAAAGGCGAGTTTAGCCGATCGGCTATACTAATTTTTTTTTAAAAATGAGAAAACCCAAGTATAGCCGCTCGGCGATACTAGCTCTTTTCAAAAATTTGGATAAAAACAGAGTATAGCCACGCGGATATACTTTTTCTTTCTAAAAAAAGTAAGTAAAAAGGACCCTCCTAGTTGCATTAGTTTATACTTTATGGATACTAATTTGTTATAGCCGCACGGCTATATAATGAAAATGCGTATGTGTTTTATGCGGCAAAATTTTGGCAAATTACAACTTCAAAGTTCAGCCACTACATAATATTTTAATATCATTTATTTAAATATTTAAATATATACTATTTGTATTCAATAACACTTTAATTTGGTGTGTATTAGTGAAATTTTTGTAAAATATACATGTATTAAAAAAGAGTATTTCATAGGAAACTAGTATTGTTATTACCCTAGACTGGAACATTAAAGCCATTAATCAACATGACAATAAACTAGTAGTGTTATTACCCTATACTGGAACATTACAACCATTAATCAACATGACAGTAAACTAGCAGTGTTATTACCCTAGATTGGAACATTACAGGGGTAGACATGCATTAGAAATAGGATGTCATAGAAAACTAGCAGTGTTATTACCCTAGATTGGAACATTACAGGAGTAGACATGCATTAGAAATAGGATGTCATAGGAAACTAGCAGTGTTATTACCCTAGACTGGAACATTACAGCCATTAATCAACATGACAGTAAACTAGTAGTGTTATTACCATAGACTGGAACATTACTGCCATTAATCAACATGACAGTATAGGTGTGGAACATTATAGTCATTAATCAACATGACACGTAAATGAAGCTATGGTTTTCAAGACGTTTTGTTTGTAATGAATTGTTTGGGTTTTTTTTTTATAAAATTGGGCTGGGCTTGTTTTGGGTGCTATTTAAGTTTTTTTGTTGGGCTTCTTTTTTAATTTAATCAATGGTAGTCATGTAATTTATAGGAACTTAAACACCAATTTTTTATGTAGTAAATGAGTTTTGGGTGTGTTTTTAAAGTGCATTCCATGTGGGGGTTTTTTTTTTATATAATTTCAACCCATATTTTGGGTATATTAGTGAAGCTCCAAATTTTAATATCATTTATTTAAATATTTAAATATATATTATTTGTATTCAATAATACTTGAATTTGGTGTGTATTATTGAAAATTTTGTAAAATATACGTGTATTAAATATGAAAAATACGTACGTAAATGTTCAATACGAGCATTGTACTATTTCTTTTCAAAAAATTAGAAAAAACAGAGGATAGCCGTGCGGCTATACTATTTCTTTGAAAAAAAAATTAAAAAAACAGAGTATAGCCGGCTATACTATTTCTTTGTAAAAAACACAAGAAAAAAGGACCCTCAAGTTTGGCCACTATATAATATTTTAATACATATTATTTGTATTCAATAATACTTGAATTTTGTGTATATTATTGAAAATTTTGTAAAATATACATGTATTAAATATTAAAAATACGTACGTACATGTTCAAAATGAGTATTGTACTATTTCTTTTGAAAAAAAATTAAAAAAACCGAGTATAGCCGGTTGGCTGTACTATTTCTTATTTAAAAATTAGGAAAAAATAGAGTATAGCAACGCGGCTATACTATTTCTTTTTAAAAAGTAGAAAAAACTGAGTATAGCAGCACGGCTATACTAGTTCTTTATAAAAAAGAAAAAGAAAAAAGAACCCTCCTAGTTGCATTAGTTTATACTTTATAGATATTAATTATTCGTCAACATTTTGGCAAATTACAACTTAAAAGTTCGGCCACTATATAATATTTTAATATAATTTATTTAAATATTTAATTATATATTATATGTATTCAACAATACGTGAATTTTTTTGTGTCTTATTGAAAATTTTGTAAAAAATACATGTATTAAATATGAAAAATATGTATGTACATGTTCCATAAATTTTTTTTTCAAACAGCGTATAGCCGGCCGGCTGTACTATTTCTTATTAAGAAAAAACCGAGTATAGCAGCGCGGCTATACTGTTTGTTTTTAAAATTAAAAATTAAAAAAACAGAGTATAGCCGTGCGGCTATATTTCTTTCTAAAAAAAGAAAAGAAAAAAGAACCCTCCTAGTTGCATTAGTTTATACTTTATAGATATTAATTAGTCATCAAAATTTTTACAAATTACAATTTAATAGTTCAGCCACTATATAATATTTTAATATAACTTATTTAAATCTTTTAATATATATTATTTGTATTCAATAATACTTGAATTTGGTGTGTGTTATTGAAAATTTTGTAAACAATAAGTGTATTAAATATGAAAAATACGTACATACTTGTTCCATACAGGTATTGTGCTAATTTTTTTTTAAACAAAGTACCACCGGACGGCTATACTATTTCTTTCTATAAAAAAAAAAAAAAAAGGACCCTCCTAGTTGCATTAGTTTATACTTTACAGATATTAATTATTCGTCAACATTTTGGCAAATTACAACTTAAAAGTTTGGCCACTATATAATATTTAAATATTTAAATATATATTATTTGTATTCAATAATACGTGAATTTTGTGTGTCTTATTGAAAATTTTGTAAAAAATACATGTATTAAATATGAAAAATATGTATGTACATGTTCCATAAAAAAAAATTTAAAACAGCGTATAGCCGGGCGGCTATACTCTTTTTTATTTAAAAAAAATTAGAAAAAACCGAGTATAGCAGCGCGGCTATACTATTTGTTTTTAAAAAAAATAAAAAAAACAGAGTATCGCCGTGCGGCTATACTATTTATTTCTAAAAAAAGAAAAGAAAAAAGGACCCTCCTAGTTGCATTAGTTTATACTTTATAAATATTAATTAGTCATCAAAATTTTTACAAATTACAACTTAAAAGTTTGGCCACTATATAATATTTTAATATAGCTTATTTAAATCTTTTAATATATATTATTTGTATTCAATAATACTTGAATTTTGTGTGTGCTATTGAAAATTTTGTAAACAATAAGTGCATTAAATATGAAAAATACGTACATACATGTTCCATACGGGTATTGTGCTAATTGTTTTTTAAAACAAAGTACCGTCAGACGACTATACTATTTCTTTCTAAAAAAAAAAAAAAAAGGACCCTCCTAGTTGCATTAGTTTATACTTTATAGATATTAATTATTCGTCAACATTTTGGCAAATTACGACTTAAAAGTTTGGCCACTCTATAATATTTAAATATTTAAATATATATTATTTGTATTCAATAATAAGTGAATTTTGTGTGTCTTATTGAAAATTTTGTAAAAAATACGTGTATTAAATATGAAAAATATGTACGTACATGTTCCGTAAGAGTATTGTATTATTTCTTTGACAAAAATTAAACAAACCGAGTATAGCCGCCCGACCGTACTATTGGCTTTTACAAATTGAGGAAAGGCGAGTATAGCCGTGCGGCTATACTATTTCTTTTAAAAGTTGAGAAAAACAGAGTATAGCCGCACGGCTGTACGATTTCTTTTTCAAAAATAGATATTTATAAATAAACCCAATCCTAGATATGTATTTATAAAAAAACCAAAATACTATTTAAACATAGAAACACACCCAAAATCAACCCCACAATCAACAATTGTATATTTTTTTGGTGTGTTTATAAATGGGTTTTGAGTGTGTGTAATGATGGATTTTGGGTGTGTTTATAAAGTGTTTTGGGTGTTGGGTTTTTTTATAATTTCAACCCCCATTTTGGGTGTTTTAGTAAAACTCCCTTTAAAAAATTAGGGAAAGGCAAGTATAGCGCCCGGCTATACTATTTCTATTAAAAAATGAGCAAAACATAGTATAGCCGTTGGGCTATATTATTTCTTTTGAAAATAAAAATAAAAAATAGAGTATAGCTTTCTTTCCAAAAAAAATTAAAAAATAGAGTATAGCTGCGCGGCTATACGCTTTACATAGATAGTGTGATTTTTTTAAAAAAATATTTTTCTACATTTTTATTTATCTAAAAAGAGTAGTTTAGAGCATTATCCATTACTATTAGGCTATTACCCAAGTCTCTATTGTCCTATTTTGAGTTTTTACTTTTCCAGAGTTTACCCGTATTAAGAATTTAACATTTTCACATTAGTACTCGTATTGTACACGTACATACGTATATTTCATGTTTAATACACTTTTTTTTTTTCAAAATTTTCAATAATATACACGAAGTTCATGTATCATGTATGCAGAATTTAAGAAATGACAGAATTACAATTTCACATGTTTAGATAGTGATAAGAGAATTATAATTATTTATGAATGACAAGTATGCAAAATCTTGTATTCAACTACAATTCGATCAACGCACCTCAAAAAAGAGGCCAGCAAGGAACCAAACAACAACAAACTCAAAACAACCAAACACATAGCAAGGGCAAGGCACAAGGAGAACAACAAAGAATTATTATATAACTGAAAAATGAGAAATAGATAACTTAAAATTAGCAAGTACATCCATGGGTAGAGCAGAGAAGGATGAGTCTGGATAGTTGAGACTCTTACCTTGATTGGAAGAGTGAATACTCTTGTAATAACCCAATCCTAAATAAATTTTTTAATTATTAATTTATTCAAATAAAGTACAATTTTACCCCAAAAATATTTTAATGGTTTTAAAGTTGACTTTTTGTTCCGGGAAGAACTTGGGGATTTGAGTGGTGCCGTTGTGTTAGGCTCGTCGATACAAGTTCGTAGACAGGCGGCACGCTCAATTCCGAGTTGTAACGAACCCGTGCAGATCTGAAAACCCAAAGGACGTGTTGGTCATTTTGAAAAATTGTATTTTAAAAAAAATACCTAAATACCCCACCCTCTCTCTCGCGCGCGTCAGACCCCCTTCCCCTGATTCTTTCTCCTTCCGACGGCGTCATCTCTTCTCCCCGACGATTCACCGCCGCCCAGCCAACTCAGGCCACGGCACCGGTCCCATTAGAACGGCGTTGAGCTCCTCTACCCAGCCCATCTGATTTCCCCGCCGGAAAACGCGAGGATCGGTGGCTGTGTCGACTGGCAGTTGCGCCAGTTTTCCGGCGACGTTTCCGGCTGTTCCGGCGACTTTTTGCTTTGAACCAGGTATGAAATCGCATCCTATCCTCGTGTTTTTGCTATTTCTATAGGTTATTAAGATCGAATTCTTAGTTTGAAACTCAGTTCAAAACCTAGAAATTTTCAGTCTTTGGATTAATTTTCCGGCCACGGTTTTGACGAACCAAGTGTGAGTTACTGGCTTTGATGGATTGTTGTGTTAAATTGGGTCTGCAAAATTTTATATATTTGTTTATTAGAGGCTGTTGTGATTTGATGCTTGCAAAAATCCAAGTAATAACATGTAGTAAATATTTCTTTGTCTCAATCTCTGTGTGTTGCTTGCTTCATCTTGCTTCAAGCTTTGGTTTTGTTTGTTCCTACTAGGTTAGGATCTGTTAAGATGATATGAATGATAACTGTTCTCTGTTTTAATGTCTGCGTGTTTAAAGATAGGATTTTTTTTTGTATCTTATTAAATGTTTCTTTTTCCCTATGTTATGTAATTAATTTTATTTTTTTGTCACCCATGTTCTTATGAGGGAAATATTTTCCTTCTATTTTTGTCTTGGACGTTTTACATCTGCAGTACAGTTCTTGCAGCAAGAATCATGTAGGTACAGGGTAGATAGAATTGTAAATTTCATGTAGCTACAGGGTAGGTGTGTGACATAAAATTAATAGCCTCAGTTACTAGTTTGTAACATTTTAATGAACATGGAGGAAATAGGTGTTTCCAGATTTGTAGAGATAAGGCTTTACCTTTCTCCTTTTCATCATAGGTACTTAAAATTCATTACCATGGGCTTAGTTTTTTGTCAGTTTGTTATGTTAGGGAGTGGGTCTCCAACTGGCGGAAGATTTAAGATTGACATCAACCGTCAAGAATCGTTGTACATTTAAGATTTCAAATATCCATGTAGAATTCGAAAGCCAAGGGTTAAAGTTCTGAGAATTTGATAGTAGAGAAGTATAAATTGTGTAGTTAAATTTGGTTTAGTTCCCTCGTTTAATATAATTTGATCACCCAAATGCTACTGTCATTTATTTCAAGAAGCCAGGAAATATTACCGTCATTTACATTGAATCCAATGTAGACCATGAAGTATGTAGCCATTGGTTTTGTTGGAACGTGATAACATTGCTGAAATATTGGAGGATTATCCCTCTCTCTTTTAGCTCTCGGCTGGTTTCATTTGGAGGAGGATAACATATTATTCTTTCTCTCTCTCTTCTATAATTAAGTATTAATTTTAACATGTTTTCCATATTCATCGTTGAGCATTTAAATGTCATTTTGCTTATAGTACTTTGCTTCAAAGCTCAAAGACAAAGCATTTGTGCTCATATTTCAAGTTTTATTCTTGCATTTGTTTGGTTAGAATGATTAGAACATGCTATTGTTGGCTCTCTTGCTATTATTATGTTTATATTTTAACCTCCAAGTGGATGTATTAATATGTTCCACTGTAATAGTTATGATTTCTTATTAATTTTGAAGCTAATAAAAATGGCTTTGAGGAAATGAGATTGTTTGGATGATAATTCCTGAGGGAATCTAGATTTCAATTATGATTGGGAAAACCGAATCGGTTGGTATGTATATATTGATGGGCTATGGTTGTGGGAAATTTAAAGTTGGTGTTCATTACCTGGGAGCCAAAGATCTCCTTACCATCATCTTTCTGTCATATATTTGATACGAGAAACTTTAAATTATTAGGAAGAAGACTTGACTATGGGGGCAGGATGCGGCCTTTTCAGATTTTAGCAATGTAGTATGTTTTGGGTTTCATTAGAAGGGCAATTTAGTCAGGGGTGCTCGGCACCTGCCAAGTGTTGGACACGCATAGGGTTCGGCACAGATTCCAAAGTGGAATTTGGGTCGGGTCCTGTCAACTCTTTTCAAATTGAAAGGCAGATAGGAGAAATAAATTAGAAGCAGAGATGAGGCAGATAAGATAAACCCTGGTTCCACAACAATGAATTAGTACAGCTGACAAAACAGAGGCCAACGACAAGGAAAGAAATTGAAAACTCAAGTTTAGATTTTTGTCAACTCACCATCAAAACTCAGCAGAACACCATCAGACGAATAGGGCGCGCAGGCTTCTTCTCTTCGAAGAAGACGTGTTATTCTTGAACTTTTATTGATGAGATTTGGCGGCAGAAAATGAAAATGAAAATTCCCTCTCGGTTGAGTTGATTTTGCCAAATGCTCAACTTTCCCTTTTCCACACTCCAAATCCCAACTTTTAATAGTGTCTGGATGTTTGACATATAAATACAGTCATTGTCAATTACATAACAGACCTAACGAGTTGGTACGGTGGTATTTGCCTTGAGTTTGACCTTGGAGGTCTTGGGTTCAAAACCTCCACCCTCCATCTTAAAATATTCTCTCTCTTGTTTTGGGTTCGAATACCTTCATCTCTCTCTAGACTGACTGTCTGTCTAGTCTAGGTCTAGGTAGAGGACTCTCCTCTCTTCTAGAATCCTCTTCGGTCGTTGAAAATTAAAGACATTCTAAAGAGTTCAACCACAAAAACAACCCACTCATCATAACAACAGAAGAGATCCAAGTAAGTCCAGCTTTTATTTTTTCTGTTTGTAGTTTTTTGTTTGTTTGATTCCCGAGAAAACTTGAAAGAAAATACAAGAAAATGAAAATGTTGGGTTTTGGTGTGTTCCCATTAGTGTTGTGTTTTCTTCCTCGAAGAAAATGAAAATGTCAGGTGTTCCATCTCAGCCGACCATATTTCCTTGTTTGTATCTTTTATTTGGTTTTCCGAACTTTTCTGGACATTTCCTAGTAACCAAACCAGCAAAGAATCTGGTTTAAGTTATATTTGTTGAAATGTACGGAATTTCTTCTTCTGTTCGGAATTTCAATACAATTCCCGTGAAGTTTGCGTGTTTATTGAGGTCTTTCATTTGGGTCTGTGCAGAAATTTGAGAAGACCCATTGGACTGTAAAGATTTTCAAGTAATGGAGGATGTTCTGGACCAGCAAAGTCAACCACTTGGTATGTATAATCATACTTTGACCTTCATTTTCAGTTAAAGAAATAATTTTTACTTTCTACACTCCATTAAATCTTTAAGATACACTTGGATACTGTAAGACATGTCAAAACTATCTATATTGTTACTGTAAAAGCAAATCCGTTATGTAGTTCTATAACAATCTTAAGAGGCTAACATTACTTGAATGGATGGTGTCCAATAGAAACTGAATTGAAATCTTGTCGGATGCCAGAGGTATTTTTGGTTAATGCTAGGATCGAACTGAGTGTTAAAACTTCATTTATAAGTTCCTTAATTTTATAAGTAGAATTTTCTTCAAATCCTAGTTGTGTTTCAACAACTTTCAAATAAGGTGGTTTTGAAGTGATTGAGTTGAAATAAATACATGAAGATCTTTTCTTATCCTTTTCTCTAACATGACAAAATCTTCAATCTCCAATTCTTGTTGGTCATTATCAAGCCAAACTATTGTTCGGTTAGAACTTGATAGCATTTTGGAAATAATTTATGTTTCGAGAAGGAACACAATGCTTGTACACAATGACGGGGGCTTTTCTCCTCCCCATACACTGATTCATCATTCCTCATTATTTTTATGTTAGTAACAGACAAATCCCTGTATTCACAAATCATAAGAGATATGTGGGGATGTCAGTTATATAGGCCATGTATAATGTGTACAGGTGAAAGAGAAGAATGTTGTTTTCCCCTCTGCTTAGGAGTGGAGCAGATTTTTAAATGACCATATATTATGGTGCACTATGAGTATTCTATTGAAACTCATGCGAGTTTTGGAAAGAGATGTCGCAACATAGGCTAGTGACAATTATATTCTTTGTAGGTCAAGATGGTGAAAGTGAAATAGTAACTGAAGATGCTGCATTTGTTCATGGGGAACCTCCTCAAGATGCTAATGGCCTCCCAAAAGTTGATTCTAAGGTGGAAGTCCTTCATGAGAAAGTCACGAAGCAAATCATTAAGGAAGGTCATGGTCCAATACCATCCAAATATTCAACATGCTTCTGTAAGTGTCAAATGCTTGCTTATTCTTGCACTTCTGCCACAATAACGTTTAAATACTAGTAGATATTGTTTCCTTTTTGGTTTTTCTGTGTACATTAGTTGAAAATCCAGGAATTCTTTTGTGCACATGTAATTTCTTAGCATTACTTACCGTTGCATTCTTGGGCTTTGTGATATGATCTGATATAATGCATTTTAGGTGTCTTTTGTTTGGCATAAAACATACAGTTTTAGATGGATCCGATTTCTTGTTGGAAATTTGATGTTATCACATAAACTAGGGTTCTATAGGGTTTTGGGAGAGTGTAACGGGAAGGGTGCGATCAATTAAGTTGAGGGTCCCAATTTGGCATGCAAGGCTTCAAAATCTTTACGCTCACTACTCTAGAATACTCACTTGTGCATATTAGTATAACAATAGTTGGTGTATGAGGAGATCATAGCGCATGAATACAGTAAATAGGTGTTTATGTAGAAAAGAAATAAATCAATTCTCCAGTATTTTGGTCTAGAAATCAGCCTTGTATCAAGTTAACAGACAACCTTGAATTAAGCCAGTCTGCAAGCTGTAAGTAGCCATCACTACCGGCATACTTTCCCGCAAGCTGGAGACTACATATCATTGGTTGAATGTTTTGTTTACACAGTAGTCAGTATGAAGATAACTTTATTTCACACTCTGTTGATTGCTTTTCATTTCAGGAAAGAGAAAACGCCAAACAATAAAACTTTCATTTTTTTTTAACGTATGCCTCATCAACTCTGACTTGTTTCAATATGATTTCAGTTACATTTTTATGTACTTCCTTCAATGCAGTTTCAACTACTAGTTACCTGCGCAAGTATTTGTTAGTATAGGCAGTAAGGCATATGAATGAGCTTGAGACTTGCAAACAGACACACATGACATTCACGTAGATAGAGGTTTCTGTACACTTAAACAACACAGTTTGTTATAATACAATTTGTGTAATAGTATTCTATCATTCCAGGAAAGAAAGAAAAAACAGAAAAACAAAACTTTCATTTTTTTAACGTATGCCTCATCAACTTGGACTCATTTCTATATGATTTCAGTTACATTTTTCTACACATCCTCCGATGCAAATTCATCTAATAGTTACCTACTTGTTAAGGTAAAATGCATCATCAAATTTTTTTATATTTTTTATTTTTGCTTGGATAACCACATAGAATTACATTTTTGTACACATCCTTCTCATAGCTGGTTTACGTATAACTTTAGTTAGTCAGGTTCCTTCAATCACTGAGTGACTGCATATATGTGACAGTGCACTACAGGGCATGGACTCAAAGCACACGGCATAAGTTTGAAGACACATGGGATGAACAACGACCACTTGAAATGATTTTAGGAAAAGGTATTTGCCTTGCTGAGTCATCAGTTTCTTAAAATATATACAAAATATATGCAAATGGATTCTGACAGATTCCTTGTTCAACCTGCGGTTAGTTTTTCGATTTGTTTATTGCATTTATTCTCTCTAATTACTCAGATCATTTGTGTTCATAAAAAATTCAAGCATCCTATATTAGTATTAATTTAGACAAGTGACGAAAATAAATGCATTGGGCTTCTCCTGAGAGAAATATTTTGTTTCTACAACAGAGAAAAAAGAAATGACTGGCTTGGCTATTGGTGTCTCCAGCATGAAATCTGGAGAGCGTGCCCTTTTACATGTAGGCTGGGAGTTAGGGTATGGGAAAGAAGGAAGCTTTTCTTTCCCGAATGTTCCACCCTTGGCAGATATATCATATGAAGTTGAGCTAATTGGGTTTGATGAAACCAAAGAAGTAAGTTGCTTCCAAATGTCTCTTCACAAGTGGTTATCATGGAAGTTTCAAAATCTCTTTGTGAGTGCTTTGCTTCAGTAATATGCTAACATATATCTGTGGACTCTGCCTTTCATAGGGGAAAGCTCGTGGTGACATGACTGTGGAGGAAAGGATTGGAGCAGCAGATAGAAGAAAAATGGATGGAAATGCTTTATTTAAAGAAGAAAAACTAGAGGAGGCTATGCAACAGTATGAAATGGTTATGCACTTGTAATTCTTAGATATTATATTTATGGTTCTAGATGAGCTTCTGAGTTGTACGGTCTCTTTATTTAGATTTCCTTTTTGACAAGATTCTGGTGGGTTTTCTGTTAGGCCATAGCATATATGGGTGACGACTTCATGTTCCAGTTGTTTGGGAAGTACAGGGACATGGCTTTGGCTGTTAAAAATCCATGCCACCTTAACATTGCAGCGTCTCTTATAAAGCTCAAGCGGTATGAAGAAGCCATTGGACAATGCAGTATTGTAAGTATATGCTCAAACAAGAAAATCATATTCATGTCATGTGCTCAGCAATTGTACCATTCATCCTTAGACACTTGAGAGTTGGATTATAGTAGGCTTATTTGGGAAGTGAATAGCATACTGCATCAACAAAATTTGGATTCTTTCTTTAGCTTTGACCTATTATTTCGGATTGTCGTCGAAAACGGAAATGCTCTTTAGTTACCAATACAAACTTTGAAGGCTCACTGGCACCATTCTTCAATCAAAATTTAAAAGGTCCTTGCTTAAAATACTGCACTCTTATGATCTCTGTGGTATGTGCCCATGCGCCATCCTGTTGTTTCAAATTATATGACTCTTATAACTTGAAATTGTAAATGCACTGATGTCTAGTAATTGATTTTTATGCATTGTATGAAGGTAGTGATACTTCAATACCCATCCATATAATATAAAAAATGGACCGTGATTAGCACTCCAAAAAAGTCATCATGCACTTCCACCATGTACAATTTGTCTCTTTTGTTTTTACAAGAGAGGTGTGCAAAATGACTTTTTTGGAGTGCCAATAACAGCTCCCTATCAAAATTCTGTCTTAACTGTAATTGAACAATCGCTCACAGGTACTGGCAGAAGATGAAAACAACGTCAAAGCACTATTTAGGCGAGGAAAAGCCAGAGCAGAGCTTGGGCAGACAGATGCTGCCCGGGAAGACTTTTTGAAGGCACGTAAATTTGCACCCGAAGACAAAGCTATTGCAAGGGAGTTGCGTCTGCTTGCTGAGCATGACAAGGCTGTTTATCAGAAACAAAAAGAGATCTACAAGGGAATTTTCGGACCAACCCCGGAACCTAAACCCAAGCGAAATAATTGGTTGATCGTCATTTGGCACTGGCTATTATCATTATTCTACCATGTCTTCAGGCGTGAAAGGCTTAAAGCTGATTAGTCAAAGCTTTTGAAGTCTTGAGTTGTACGATAAATGAAGAAATTTATGTATGAAGTCTATTATAATAAACAAGACTATGAGTTTCATTTGTGGAGGGAGTTTCAGGCCTTTGAGTTAAATCTTAGATGAAACAGTTTTAGCCTGGAAGATACAAAGTGACTGTTCTGAACTGTTCAACAAAAGCTTATTTATCTCATTTTCCCTTTGTTTGATGATAGTTTCAGTTGTGAATTTTTCGTCACTGCCATATTCTTTCAGATTGTTCGTGTGGAACGAGTCAGATTGCTTTCAGTAATGCTTCTTGTTTCTTTCGTTTACCTTTTGCTGGAGAATTCTTGTTTCTCAGTTACAAGTCTATTTGAATGGAGTTATTTTTTGGTTTTTTGGTCATAGTTTGAACGGAGTATTTGAAAGTAAAGGATTTGGATTTTGACAATATTACTGAACTAGTTTCAGAAAAACTAAAAAATAATTATAATAAGTAATAAATAAATAAAAACACTGCATGGAATGTATTTGAAATTAACTATTGGATTTAGGTTTGAAATTATTCATTCCAAATGGACCCCATCTACGACTTTCTTGAGCATATTTGCGAATTTTGGTCTTAAATTCTGGAAATGGAATAGAAAATGTTAACCATTCAATATTCATGAAAAGATCATTTGCCCTCTCTGAATTTCTAATTTTCTATGTCCTTTCAGAAGGAGACAGGCACTGAAACTGTGAAAAGCATTGCTGTAACTATTTTATATATATATTTATAATATATAAAAATGGCATTCTACTTAATTTAATCTAAATTACGGAGAAGAGATTTAAACTCAGGTGCATAGTGAAACGATATTCTACTTAATTTAATCTAAATTACGGAGAAGAGATTTAAACTCAAGTGTATAGTGAAGAGCACATCCCTCTAACCAACTTAACTAAACCATTTATGTTGTAACGATTATTCTTTGTACATACATTAGAGGTGAGTTTTCCTGTCATCAGTCACCAGTATAAAAATAAAATAAAATAAAAAATCATCCCAGATTTAAACAACATATCTAATACATATTACAAATATAAAATCAGCGTTTGGTTTAGAATTTTACATAAAGCAAGAAACCCAAATTTTTTTTAATCTGTTTTTACCAAGGATGGTTGGGCATGGACATCCAAGCACAGTAAGCACAGACAATCCTTTGGGAGATGTAAACATACACAGCAAATGATAAGCTCATCAACATCAAGTCCTTCCAGTCACCCTTTTGCTTTGGGCTTAAATTCTCCTTCAAGTTCTTCCCCAGCCTCTCAAAACCTACAAAAAGCCCCAGCAACAACGACTGCTTATCTCCTTGCTCCTGATCTTTCTCTACGGGCTCACGGCCTTGGCAAGATAGAAGAATGGAATCTGTTCTTGGGCTGCTTCTGCTTTTGCGTTCAATTTGAATGGAACTATTTTTTATTTGGAAAGAATGGCAAATTGAAAGAGCAGATGGACATGGAAGCAAGATCAAATTTTGGGTAATTAAGAAGGGTTGTTGGGAGGTGGAGTTGAACAAGATTGGTTTCTCCATGGATGCTTGTTTGGGAAAGTGTCTGGTGTTTGACCATGGAAAAGAAGGAAAAGAAGAAACTAAATCATTCTCAGTGGCCAATGTATAAGAAAATATCTTTTTGTTTTTCCCTATTACATGTGAGAAAATATCTTTTGTGGGCATATACAACTTTTTGTTTTTTGTAGGTTAGCATGTATTTAGTTACCCCAAAAAAAAAGTGAGCAAGTATTTTTGTGGATTATTTATGTTTTCAAGTTTGAAATGCAAATATAAGGAAGAGTATGAAACTAACAAATTTGGAAAATCCACTATAAACTGGTCATACATCCATAGTATATTAAACATACGCCCACAGGTCTAACCCAATGAAAAAAAGGCCTTGATTGCAGATTTGTGGTCTCATGTTTGAATTCCCATGATACCTTGATAGTGTGTATGTGTGAGAGAAATCTACATCCCCTTCTAATTTAGACTTATCTTATGTATTCAAAAAACATAGGTATGTGATTTTCTCACTCCCATTTTCTCCACTTACACTTCCTTTTTCTTTTTAATAATTTTTAATCAATTTTGTTCTTTTTTGTTCTATCTATTTCCTATTCTACCCTTACCCTACAATTCCCTTTAATAAGAAGACATGTACAATCACTTGCTAATATTATGAAAGAATAAAAATATGAGACTATTATGCATACCTTGCTATCTGCATATCTAAGCTTGTAATGAAAGTTTGGTTAGTAGCTTTCTTTCGTTCTTCTACCTATAAACATGTTAGCCCAAAAAATTTATTATCTATTAACTACAACAAAGATAAATAGTACTTACATACTTGGTAAAAAGACAAAGAATTTGGCGTATAAATACTTACATTCCTATCCATTTCCAAAATTTATTTTTGTTTTATTTTATGTTAACTTTTCTTAATTTCAGTTATCAAAACCTTAAGGGTAGAATTGGAAAGAGAAAGAACAAAAAAGAACAATATTGATTAAAAAGTATTAAAAAGCAAAAAGGAGTGTTAAGTGCAGAAAATAGAGTGAGAAAATCAGTTCCCAAAATATATTAATAATAATTAATAATATGATGTGACGAGAATAAACAAAAAAATCTCATAATCAAGGCATGTTGATTTTGAAATTCGAATAATTTTAGCACTTCAAATATCATTTTTCACACTCCTTTATCACTAACGCATGATTGCAAGATGATTTAAAATGTGAAAAATCATCACCCTTTTGGAATTTTGAGATCCAATTTGGTATGCCAAAGTCATTGAAATCAATCAAATTGGATTGTAATGATCGGTGGCAAGCCTCCTCAAAGGCTCATGCCTCTCTTTCTTCCTCTTCTACACTTATACGAGGTTGGCCTCTCATTGAAGTTTAGGGTTTTCTTTGTTTTTGTTTGGGTTCGGTCTGTTATGTTTTGTTATCTATGTATTGTCTTTTTTGCCTCTTTGTTTTTGTGATCTATGTTTTGTTAGCTCTGTATTAGTTTTGTATCAATGAATTTGATGAATTCGGGATTCAATGTTCAGTTTTTTATTCAACATAATAAATTCTCGTCCATGAAATTTGAACTCAAATTTCCTCTAAAAAAAAGTGGGAACTAAATTATGACCCAAAAAAAAACAAAAACGGTGATTGGCAAAAATATATATTCTTCTATGCGGATGTTCAAACGTTAAAATTGTGCAGACGTCATATATTTTCTACTATCCCTCCCTGCTTTTCTCACTATTTACAATGACATCCGTGTACGAGAAAAACTATATATATAGTTTGAATCCAAAATCTTAGTAGTTTGTGCCTTGCTTTACTTATGACTTGTGAGAATGACTGTAGAATATTATGTTGTAAGCTGTTTTCAAACAACTTTCCTTAGATCTTCTTGAGGTGTAAAGATTTTGGCACTTCTTTTCTAACAATATGCACTTTAAACTGAATATTTTGTAATTTTTCTGACAAGAAGAAAGAGGGAGGTCATGTAAGGAAAGGAAGAGAGAGAAAGTAAGAGGACGAGCACACTACCTTCTTGGATAATTGAGTTTAACACGTGCAATCTAATATCATAGTTAATTAACTTAAAATATACATAACACCTGTAAAGTGTAATTTCAAATCTAGGATATCAATACCAAAATCCATAACAATTACTTCGTTTGGTACAGCGGACTGTTATGGACTCTACTAAATCCTGGGACTGTCTTGGATTAGTTTGGATTGACCTAAGCTAGATTAAGTACTGACCTACGTTTGGTGGTGCGTCAGACTAGGAAGTTGGATTGTAAAAATAGTGAAGACCTATGTTTGGTGCTATGTCGGACTAAAAAATAATTATTTTAATATTTACATTTAATTAGGAGTTTTAACCTAAAAATAAATTAAATAAATAAATAAAATTATGATATTTTTTGTCTAGCATTTTCTTCTTTTCTTTCTCTCGTTCTTTTATTTAGGGAGCTGATTTTTCCACTCCTCTTTTCTCCACTTAAACTCCCTTTTGCTTTTTAATACTTTTTAATCAATTTTGTTCTTTTTTGTTTTTTCACTTTTATATTATTTCTTTTTCTTTATACTTAATTTTCCAATTTGCACTCTATTTTCAGTTTTTTTTCCCTTTAATCGAGTGAGAAATAATTAACGCTGTATATTTGTCTAGGCAAAATTACATGGTCCACTTACAAAAACTCATGCCCCACGAATAAACCTTGCAGCCATTTTTTTTTTATTTTAAAAAAACAAATTTTAGGTGGCCACAAAGAAATATAAATGCATCTAACTGCGCATTTTTACATTTTTTTTCCATGTTCATCTCGCTCTTCTCCCTCTCTTCTCCATCATAACCATTCGGAAAACAGATATTGAATGAAAAAAAAAATTATGAACTTGTGGACATGAATCGGAAAATGAAATTGAGTTTGAGACTATGAGTTTCAAATTCACATTAATGGAGTTCTCTTTGTTTCATATGAGATCATTTCAAACCTTCATTTTGTTTGGGTACCTTCTCAGAAAATACAAACAGCCAGGGATTGAAGAGAAATAAAAAATAAAATAATGGAAAAGAATTCTTCTCATATAAATATTTCAGCATTCCAAGTCTGCAGGGGAGTCCAAAAGCCTAGGTTCTGTTATGTTACAGTGATCATGGTGAAATCCAAAAGCCTGGGTTTTATTCACTCTCATTGATTGAGTATCCATATCAAAATATTAATGTGGGAAGAGAAAGAACAAAATGGATTGAAAAATATTAAAAAGCAAAAGGGAGTAAGAGCATCTCCAAGGGAGATGTCAAATACCAAACATCAAATTTAAATTTGATGGCTGATGTGGCAATTTGATATCTTATACAGCTTTACACTCCACCCGATATGTCAAATTAAATTATTATTTTATTATATTTTAGTGTTGATTTATTTTTAGTGAAAAAGAAAAGAAAAGAAAAAATAATAAAATATTCATTTGACATCTTGCTTTGGGATGTCAAAAATAACATCTCAACATCCAGCCTTCATTCCACATTAGCTTTGACACATCGGTTGGAGTGATGTGAGATGTTATTTCTAGCTGTTAAATATATATGTGGCACTTTTGACACATCGGTTGGAGATGCTCTAAGCAAATCAGCTCCCTTTATTTATTCTTCTCTCTCTCTCTCTCTCTCTCTCTCTCTCTCTCTCTCTCTCTCTCTCTCTCTCTCTCTCTCTCTCTTGTTTTCTTCTTTTCTTTTCTTCCTCTTTCTTTCCTTCTTTCTTCTCTCTATTATGTTATGGTGCTTGGTTATTGGTGGTGATGTGTGAGAATCCTCATTCTTAAATGTTAATATTTTTGGTAAATATTAAATTATAGTAATTATATATATATATATATATATATTATATTTCAGGAAAATAAATATTTTGTTACATAACTTATATATAATTGTCTTGTTACATGTTATACTTTCATGAATATTATCATTAATAAATATATATACTTTAAATACATATCCAAATATGTTTTAATATCATTGCACCTCCTGCGTGTTATTGTTACTTGGTGGCTAAGTTTAAAGGGTTGGAGTGATCAACTTTGATTCTTATTAGGGATAGACATGTCCGTTTATTTATAGCTAAGCTGGGAGCACTATCACCTTGTGAGTTGTCATCTATATAGCTTGAATTTTCTTAGCTTTGAACACCTCCTGCTCTAATTTCTTATAGCTGGCAGCATTACAATCATATGGACATGCCAATTGACACCACATACTTGAAATGCTAACATTCCCCATCTATCTCACCTTTAGCCGACTTTTATTTGTACTATAAATAGGGACCATTCCCTTAACTCATTTTTTTACAACATGAATGGTAGTACGTGATAGAACAAGAAAGTGATAGAGAGAAGAAGGAAGAGGAAAAATATTAGAAAGTGTTGGTAGAACAAGAAAGACTTTGGAGGAACTCAAGGTGTTGGATTGTAGAGTTATCTTACGTTGTAAAAACATTGGAATCAAGGTAAGGGTTTCTTGGGGGCCTTTTACAGAGACTGTTTTAATTAAATTTCATGAGCATTATATTATGCATGGTACAGTTTGATTGACATTCCTTGTATTGGGTGTATTTACATACTCTTAACTGTTTGAACAATATATGCATTAGTGATATTTTAAATAGCTACATTGTTGTGTGGATATATGGATATGTGAAATGCATAATTATATCATGTCATGGAAATTAGTTGAAGATGTTGAGTGGAGAAAATACTGATGGAAAAGAGGGTAATGGAAATAGTATTTTGTGTAGTTGAGTCTAACTCTTGGCAGGTACCAGGTCTCAAGGATCTCACAGTGCACATGATTTTTATTGGTGATTCGGGACTGACGAAAGGGAGTTAGACAAGATAACTAACAAAAGGGAAATTATGGGATGATTGAAATGGTGTTAGTTCAAATAAATGAGCATTCGGGACCAAGTGGTATAAGCGTGGTATGAGATGTGCAGGTCTGCTTGTCCAGTTATATGAATTAACGGGATTAGATGAAGTGTATTCATGCATTATTATCAATAATGTGACATTTAGCTATGTGATTGTATGTCACTTGATTTAATTATATCAATTTCCTGTAAAAAGGTTTATGTCCCTATTGAGCTGTGGTTTCGCTCACCCCCTAATAGATTTTGCAGGTACCGAACCTGAAATCTAAAGCTTGTGATGATTTTGGCATATTTATAAAAGTGTACTGTGTACATAGCTTGTGGATAAATAATGAGTTACTCTTTTAAACTCTTTAGTAGCTCTGGCTTGTAAAATAATGTAACTATTTCAAGATTTCAGATGTTGTTGTTTCGAATATTCTATGTAAAATATTTACTTTATTTATTTAAATGTTTCTTCGCATTTTAGTTATAGTTTTTATTAAATTCTATAATTAAGGTGTGAATCGCGTCTTAATCCAAGGTTACGTAAACCCGTGGGTTGGGGCGTGACATGATAATGGTTGATTGACTGATTAGGTGGTGATGATGGTCTGATTAGGTCTATGGTGGTGGGGTTTTAATTCAAGCCAAGGATCTGACTTAGTCGGACTCACGTGTTCAAAATAGTACGCTCACTATTTTGCGAATCACATTTCGGCCTCATTGTATTAGTATTAGACAAGTGAGTCTGATGTTTTTCTCACTGTTAAATTATACAATCCCATTTAAGTTAATCCCCTTCCTTACCAAACTTGAAGTTCAACCGTTATTTAACCTAGTCCAGTACAATGAGGCATACTAAACATGTCATCATTCATTACTCTCCATTTACTTCGAAGAAGAAAAAACATACATATCTAGAAACAAAAAAACAATGCGTTGACGTTTGTGGTATTTGAAGACCCCTTTCAAACTAGGTCTAGTCTCTCTTGTCCCCTAGGTTTTCACCATTTTGACTATTAAGTCTCAGATTTACCTTACACGTGTAGGGTACCTTTCTCAATCTTATCTCGATGTTGGGCCCCATCTGTGACCCCCACACCTCAAATCTAAAACTTAATCTACACCCTCCGATTATAACCCAACGAACTACTACACCCTAGATTCAAAGGCGACCAATATCAAAGCCAAAGTCAAATAAAGAAATGATATGACGTAAAAAGTATCATTAGTAGTCAAAACCCTCCTGGAAACGTTAAAGAAAACGTTAAAGAAAACGTGCCGTACGAGGCAAGAGATTGAAAACGTGAAGGCCTGCTTTTTCATTCTTAAACGACATGACGTTTTTCTGGTCCAGCCAGTCTTGTCATCCAACCATCCCTTTCCCTTCCCTATTATATATTCTGCTCAACTAAAAAAACACTCGAATTCGACCCAAAAAAAAACTAAAAACAGTTTAAGAATAGAACACCAAATTCAAATGGTTTCTGAAATTTTTTTCTGCAACAATCTTTTGATCTACAGTCATTGAACTGCATACCCAGGTAGTCTAGTGCTGATCAATCGTTGGAGTCCACTCAACAATGTCGTTTTATGATCAAAACCGTTTATTTTTCGTTCAATATTTCAAGCATCACCCTTACAAAAATTTAGCCAAATCGAAAATCATTTCATCATTTGATTATCATTGTGAACATTATGTTTATAGAAAACGGTTATGTTCTCACATATTTAGACCTTTACAGCATTAGGTTGAGCAAAATACCAGAGACCAAAGTTATGAACCTGCATTTGCTAAACCAGATTACAAGCAGGTACATTCCAACCATTGAAGTAAATTCCTCTGATAAATCAACACACCCAAGCCGCCGTTAACTCCAGATTGCTTCCATGAATCATAAATGGGAGCTGTTTTATAACATTAAGAGAGATGGGGCAGTCTCTGTACAGATTCTGGTTAGTGGTGAAAAAAAAATGAAAAAAAGATGAAGAAATACAACAGAAACTACTTTGGAAATAAACCTAAAGATAGCCATAAAAACTACATTACAACATAAAATTATCGGGGTTGTAAACACCGGTGAAAGTTCTATAGAAACCCCTGTTGATCTGCCAAATCACAAAGAAAGGTTCCTCTTTGTAGCTTCCATTTTTAATAAAAGATCTTTAATATCTGCTTCCATCCTCATCTTCATATTTGAGTACTCACGATGCGCTCGATCTAGAGCCTGTAGTTCTTCAAGTTTCTTGTTCCGCATTTCCTCGGCCTCAACCAAACGCAACTTTGCTATTCTACTCCTATATTCTTCTTCAATTTTTTCATTCTTCGCAATCGCTATGCGTTTCAGCCCCTCAGCTTCTCTTCTTGCATCATCTGCTCGTGTTTGGAACATTTTAGCCTCGGCCTGCTTGATTCTCACAATGCTCTCCAACTCATCGAAGAGAGGTTCTTTCGGGGCGATTGTGTGCAACTCCGTCTCTATAATGCGTTTATCATGCTGTTCATAGTTAAAGCTAGGAAGAATGCTAGCTGCAGTTTCCAACTGAGGTGCCTTTTCTGTATATACAGACTTCAGCCATGCGGGTTCCTGGCTTGGCCCAGCAATCCCATTGCTCACTTTACCTTGATCCTTCCCAGATAAAACGGGTGTTTTGCCTAGCTTCGAATTGTCAGCATCTGAAACCAAAGTTAACGACTTAATTAGCAATCTTATGGTTTCCATTTTCAACTAACTAAAAACAGAATTACAACAACAAAATGGCACAGCTTTCAGATTCAATAAAGCCAAGAGTTGCTGCTACGACATTCTGTACTTGTCCTATATCCTTAGTGATACTGGTACTACTTTTTTCCCTCTTTCCCCTTAACATTTTCCCATGAGCATAAAAAAGAAGTTGAGAATCATTGAAATATACATTTTTAGTCAAGCCCCCAAAGAACACTAAGAAACACACAAGCTGCAAGACACATATGTATGTAACACATCTTTTAAAAAATAATAATAATGTATGTAACACAAGGACCAAAAAAAGAATTATGCATGCAACACAGAAAACAAAGTTACAGATCATAGATCCAAAATGACAAATTTGAAATTTGCAATTATGGTTTTAGTAGCTCCTCAATGATTTTGCCTGCATTAAAAACCATCAGCTCTAATGGTAGCAGAAAGAACAAAACTTCCCCAAAATATGTGCATTTTCCAGCTTCAATACATAAACAAAAGGCAAAAAAATTGTTCGATATATCAAAGGGTTTCCATATATCTCAAAACAAGGAAAACAACCGAAAACAATTCACTATTGACATCAATTCGCAAATATCCCCTAAAATCTCCATGTAACATCTGTATCTTGTAGCATGATATGCCAAAGCCACTTTCCAGATGGAAATTCCAAAATATTAGAGGAAAGTCATCTTAGAAAACTATGCATAGTGCTACATGATTGGTCTTTTATACTTCAAGAGAACTAAACAATATATGGCAAATTGAAAATATATTTTAGCCAACTTTTTTACAGACAAAAGGCATGATTTCGAAACTAACATATTATGATCAAGTCTACAGATTATGACCCCAAAAAGTTTGGAAGGACAAAACAATAAATCCTTTCTGATAAAAAAATAACTTACCCACAAGGAAAGCCATGATATAACTGTAAACATCTGGAAGGTCAGACTTATGTGCCAATCTTGCCAGGGATTGATCAGCAATTTCATAAAGTCGTCTCCCTCTCATGTCCTTGCTGACAACAAAAATTCTCTTGACATATTCAAGTTCCCTAGCAAGATTTTCAATTGTCCAATCCTTTGCGAAATTCTGAAAAACCTCCTTCACAAAGCCAAACATCTCAGAGGGATGATCGCAGGCAACACAATGGAACTGCATCTCAGTAGTCCCTTGAGATCCAGTAGCACTGCGTCCATTTCTAATATAAGATTCCCGCAATGCACAATCCGCATGGCACCAATGGAGACAAACATCACACCCAATCCAACTACATGTATTTGAGGCCATATCAAATTTTGAGCACACAAGACACATACAAGCACTGCAAAAACCATTCTTTTGCGAACAAACCTTGCAATCACATTCATCCACAGGCACAGGACTCCGACAAGAAGGATTTCTGCATCTTGAGTTCAGAAAAATCTCAGCCAAATCAGAAGATGACACATCACTCTCTTGCTGGAGGAAATCTGGTAGACCAGTCTTTAGAGCAACCAAGATTTCTAGTTGCGCACGATGGGCTTTTAGTAGCATGTCCATGGTTATGTCAGACCTGCTTTGCAGTGCCTTCTGAAATGCAACCAGTTGCATGCGCTTATCCATGTTTAACATAATCTCGCGAATGGTCTCCTTCACACATGCTGCGGATTGTCCTGGCATTTCATGAAACTTTCTGGCCATTACATGTGTTGGATCAGAGACGATCCTGGCAATGATTGCCTCGACAAAATCAGCCCCACCAATGAGAAACTGTTCTTGTTCTTTCTGGCTGCTAGTTCTATATAAACTACCACT
This sequence comes from Prunus campanulata, assembly GCA_034190965.1. Classification (NCBI taxonomy): domain Eukaryota; kingdom Viridiplantae; phylum Streptophyta; class Magnoliopsida; order Rosales; family Rosaceae; genus Prunus; species Prunus campanulata. The sequence goes on from CM067209.1 coordinate 2,354,391, forward strand.
ACTTTTCTCTCTTAGTCGTTTCCTGTCAAAACTATAATTTGATCCCATTTCATGAGATCCAACGCTATGCGAAGGTGATCTAACATCTTCCTGGTGCCTTGATTGTCCACCTGTCAATTGCTTATGGAAGCTCAGCTGCCTTTCCAATCCATTTGCCATTTTAGAGCTTCCTTCAGGATGTCTAAGATGTTGTTGCCCTTGGACGGATTGACCATTTTGAACGCCTTGTGATGATTGAGACTGTTGTTGATGAGACCCATTTCCATTCATCAAGAGTCTTTGATACAAAGGAACTTCTTTACTCTTAGCCTCATTCTGAGACAGTGCCTGCCAAGAAACTTCTTTACCCTTAGCCTCATTCTGAGCCAGTGCCTGCCAATCAATCCCCTGAAAAAGGGGGCGACTTTTAACCGATTGTTCAAAGTCCATCGAGTTCTGGGTTAGCGAACAACTAGGGTTGTGATAAAATGACTGAGAACCTGAAAAAGACACTGACTGAGTAAATCCATCCGAGTTAGTACGAAAAGTGCTTAAAGACTGAACACTCCTTGCTTGATCAGGAGAACCAGGAGCTGCCCCAATAGGTAATAAAACATTAGGCAAGCTAAGCGAAAGATCAAGTGGTTCAAGTGCCAACTTCTCATCCTTCATACTAACACCAGAGTGATCAGCTTTCTCCTGTCTCCTAACAGGAGAGGTAGAAAACAACTCGAAACCCCTAGTGCTTGGTCCTTCCATATCATTTTCCATGCAAGTTAGTAGTTCTCTGGATTCTCTGGCATTCCACCCACCATCTTCTGCTGAATCCACCACATGGGCCGGTGCCACAGCCACGCTTTTCCCTTTGTCCTTAAAATTCTGACTCAGACCCACACTCGCATCGACGATATCCAGCTTAACCACTTCATTCTCCTCCTCCTCCTCTGTTACTTCCTTATCCGACTCGGTGATTTCATCATCATCATCATCATCATCCTCAGCCTTCACTTCAAGGTCTATTCCCTTGTCTTGCTTTGGTCCCTCTTCCAATTCCATCGACCTCTCCACAACCACCCCCTTGCTCACTTCCTCCTTGCACTCATTACCTTCCCTGAAACTCTCTTTTTCACCATCCCTATCTTCATGACCTTCCATTTTCCGAGCTTCATCAATCATATCGTTCTCACTATTTGGTAACCCCTCATCTTTCTTTTCCTCATCTTTCCTTTCACACATATTCTCTTTACTCACGTCTTTCACCTCTTCTTCATCCAAAGACTCGCCTTTCTCCTCCCTATTCTCTTCCTCATCCAAAGACTCACCTTTCTCCTCCCTCACCTCGTCTTCATCCAAAGGCTCACCTTTCTTCTCAACCCTATTGGTATCCGTATCAGACCCAGTTCGATCCCTGGCTTCTTCCATTTCAGCTCCACCTTCAGGACCCAATTGGGCTTCACCTTCACCTTCACCTCCTTCAGCTCCAGCTCCGGCTACAGCTTGAGCTTCAGCTTCAGGCTCAAGCTCACCTTCCTCCATTTCACTACTAGCCCTACTCCCACTCTCAACCTGAACCTCCTCCGTCTCTCTCTTCCTCACCTCAACACTCTTCGACTGCTCACTCCCCACCGAGTCCTTGGACCAAGTCGGTGACTTGGACTTCGACTCCGATTTCGACCCCTTTCCATCCCTAAATCTCCTCACCGGAGACCTAACCCTAGACTGTTCGCTCCCCGAATCTCTCGAATTCGACCACGTCGGCGACCTCACATCCCTCAACCCCTTCCCTCCTCTGTCTTCAAACTCCTTCCCAAACCTCCGCCACGACAACGCTCCACTCCCTTCGCGCCTCGGCCGGTCCCGCTCCGATCGAAACCCTTTCGGAAACTCCGCCGGCGACCGCCTGGACACGGAGAAGCTCTCCGACCTGTGCATCGAGCTACGATCGTACCCTCCGCCATCTCTATTATACCGATCGAGCCCTTTTCTCCTGTCGAACCCGTCGAACTCTTGCTCCGGCCTCTTCCGGGCGGTCCTGGACCCGCCTCCGGCGCCGGCCGAGTCCCGATCATCGTAGGAGCGAGCCGGCGCCAGAGAAGACGCCGACGAGGAGGAAGAGAGCAAACCCTTGCGTACAGTGTCTGGTTTGTAGTAGAAGCTTCTGTGCGAGGTAGAAGAGGAGGTCCGACTGGGGTTCGGGTTCGGGTTCGGATTCGGATCCTTTCCATACGAATCGAGATCGTCGCTGGATCTCAGCCTCTTCATTTCTCCCCCAAATTAAAGAAACAGAAAAACAAATCTAGAAAAAAAAATAAATAAAGAGCTAGAATATGTTACATGAGCTAAAGAGGCGTGGAATTTTGCCCCGAGGACATCTTGAATTTACGGGGATTGCCACGGGAGCTGTTCGAGAGTGAGCTAGGGGGTTGCAGACAGACCGGCGGAGGAAGGTAGGGGAAAGAGGGGAGGGGTAAAATTGGGAAAATGGTGGTGCTGGTGTTGGTGTTTCAGTTTCGGTGTGTTGGATTCAAAGTTTGGTAATGTTTGAGTCAACGCAGTTTTAACTACTGAGGAGAGAGAAAGCGAGAGAGAGAGAGAGAGAGAGTGAGTTGGATACGCAAAGTGCGTGGAAACGCATTCAAGTGTGAGTCGTTTTGTTGGCAGAGCAGGAGAGAGGTGTACTTTTGTTTGAATGCACAAAGTAGAAAGCTGGGTACTGCACCAGGCGCACGTTAGCTGTTGCTGGTGTTAACTAAAAACTAGGGCACATTGACACATAGTAATAACACTTTGGCAAAATTGTAGCAATGGTCTTGGAGTAAGACCAAATTTTACTTTTCGTCCATCATATTGCTAAATTGTTACGGTGGTACTTTAATTATGCCTTCATTTTCAGAAATCGTCTTTTCCTTCATCTCAATCAACTTTTCCGTTAAAAATAATGACATGGCATGGACAAGTCCTACTTAACATGGACAAAAATGTCTTTTCAATACTTTTTGGGGTCTAATGTTGCTTTAGCTATTTTTGTTCCTTTTTTTTTCTTTTTCATCGAACTGTTCTGTTTACTACAATACAAATGGTACCAACTTCTTAGTCTCCAAACCTAGGGATCATCATAAAAGAGATGAAATTAACGGAGATTTGTAAGATGTTGTTGTTCTTGTGGGGGGGAAGAGAAATCGGAGTGACGGATGTCAATCTCTCCCCACCTTTGATATTTTTAGTGTAGTGACCCACCAAAAACACTTTCTCCCACCTCTCCTTTTCAACTTGGGAAGAAAGCAGACAGAAATTTCTCTCATTGCTTTGAATTAAAACATGGTAAAACATTCCAAATTCTTGCCTTAAAGTGCAGGTGGAGGAGAATGGCAACGTTTTGGTGTTGCGCAGGGAGCGATGGAGGGAAGAGATCGAGGAGAGTGGGGGTGAAATACGTGAGGATGGAGAGGAGGATTGGTTGGGGGGCGTTGGGTTTTGGGTTCATGGAGGCAGGTGGTGGTCATGGGGAATGGGGGGAGAAGAAATCGGTGGGGGTGGGGGGTAGGGGAGAAGAGAGTTTTTATTTATTTATTATTTATTATTTATTATTAATAATAAATAATTTAATCAATTTAAAATTAATGAAAAGACAAATATGCCCTCATTTTTAACCGAAAAGTTGACTAAGATGACGGAAATGACGATTTCTGAAAGTGAAGGTATAATTAAAGTACCACCGTAACAATTTAGCAATATGAGAGACGAAAGGTAAAGTTTGGTCTTAGTCCAAGGACCATTGCTACAATTTTGCCTAATACTTTTATTAATGGCAGACATAGTTAGAATAGTTGGTCAGGTTAATGAGTCAATGTACTTGTATACAAGTTTGAATTCCCCTTTTTATAGATTAAATTAATTTGTAATAATTTAAACTAAAGTTTGTATTATAAAATAAAAGTTTTATTAATAAATTAAAAATCAACGTTAAAACTTTTCATGGACGTACATCAATAAATGTTGACGTTGCAATATTTTTTTTTAGTACAAATGATAGTATAAACTAAATGGAAGCGGGATTCCTCACATACACAATTAAGATGTCATGGTGGTGCGCAAGGTCTAAAATATCAATGGTTTTGGAAATATTGATGGTTCAAAAACACGGAAATTTCGATGGAAAAAACGGGAAATTATCGATATCGATAAAAATTGAATAAAAATCATGGAAAGTATAAGAAAAACTTGGAAATTTTTCTTGAAACTTTGGAGGATGTTTATTTAGTCAAACAGAAGAAACCTCATAGGGTGCTAGTGTAAATAACAGAAGAAACCTCATAGGGTGCTAGTGTAAATAACTCTTTAAATTTTTCATTGTCTTCATCATCTCGATATTATCGATATTATATTGATACTTTGACCAAATGTTGCTGAAGTATGAGAGAAATTATCGACGTCGATATTTTCTGATATTATCGATACTTATACAATATGTGTATGGATATGTTCCAAAATATATGAGAGTCAAAAAAAGGATAATATCCTCGACATTTCGTTGATAGTAGTGATATTTTAGTCCTTAGTGGTGCGAACCGGAGACCTCTGGTCAGCAAGTCAAAACCTTTTTTCATTAGGCTGGATCCTGTTGGTAATAAAATATTCATATTAATGTACAATAAATTTGGTAAAGTAAGCCTATTAATTAGATCAACACTACTTTGAAGAAAAACAATTTGTTCTGTTTAATCTCAATAATTTGTTAAGAATATCGAAAATACTATGAATATTGAATACTACAAGATCATCAAGTTTCGGTTTGTTTTATAGTGCGACAAATAATTTGAATAAAAAAATAACCTACGTATAATGTGACTTATTTTAGATGCTTGAGATGGGGACACTATAACATAATGGCCTAAAGTTACATCAACTTGTGACGAATATGGCAAAAGAACGACCTTTTTTTTCCGAAGGATGGGCCTATTCACTTCACAAATCATAGATTCACAAACACACGGAAGAAAATTTTCGTCATTGTTGGTATCATTCCTCAATCACATTCAAAACACTGCTAATAATAGTAATATATAAAGTAAATATGAGGTTTCGAAACTTTATTTACTCTAGAATGTTTACTTGTCAGGAATGAGTAGTTGAATATTATTTCAACTATTGCTTCTCGTGTATCTACTAACTGTGTATCGGTTAACACATGGGTAGTTTAATAATTTCAATTCGTGGCATCCCTTACAATTACTAACACATAAAAAATAAAATAAAAAATTTATAGTTTTTCAATGTTAAAATCCGTAGTCAAATACTCTTATTTTTTATATTAATTATTTACGTCACATCAAGCAAAAGAAATTAATACGTAATGAAAATTGTTTTAAAAATGATTCTGTAGCCTCGGAATGTCAACATGCTTAATAGTTGAAGGCGGCTTGGGCCATGTTGAATATTCTTGTATGCAGGTACGTAAAACTGAAAAAAAAACCCAAAAACAGACAAGAGCCGTTCGTTTTTTTAAGCAATCAAATTGTTTTATTGATTGGAGTAAACCGTTGTTTATTTGATTCGATGGCCGAAAATAAAAGAAGAGCCGAATCACTATAAAACTCTGGGAAGAGATACAGAGAGAGACGTCAGGAGCCCATTAAACTGTTCAAATCGTAGCCCGGAACACTAACAAGGCGCCAAACCATTTGAACCCTTTTCCTTCTTCTCTCTAGGTTTAAATCCATTTTCTTTAACCAATAAAAGTTGGGTTGAATGTCCTAATTCTGGTGTTTTGTTTGGATTTTTAATCTAGTTATTTTGGTTTGATGTCTTTTTGTGTGTAATTTGGGCATTAATGTGAGCACATAGCATACATTAGAGGTTGTCACATCGAAGTCGATTAATGTTAAATTAGGCAAAATTGAGAAATTTCCGGTGTAACAATACCCTCATTTGGTGTTTCCAATGCACTCGTGTTATAATATGTGTGTTTATTTATTAATATAATGCCATAAAACTAACATGTTAGAGATTTTTTATGCGATTGTTACACAATCACATGTTGTTACCACTCTAAAAAAGAAAGTTAGGCAGAGATTGTTAACTAAATAAAACACTAGAAACAAATTGTCCAAATACAAAACACAAAGGGCCAAAGTAACAATTTAACAAAGCATATCGGCCAAAATGGTATTTCGGCCCTTAAAACTGGGTGGAAACCACACATCACACAACAGCCATTTCCAGTTCAAAGTCGTTGGGTTCCAAAAACAACCCAATAGCCAAGCGTCCAAAAAGTCGTTGGGTACCACTTGCTTTTACGGTTTTCAGAATGAAAAGAGTTGAGAAACTAGACAAAAGCAGGCCTATAAACACTTTAATCTGGTCATCAACAGTAGAAAATGACTTCTTCGCCTATGGTAATTTATTGATTCAAATCAACAAAAAGAAAAGCAAAAGCTTGTCAAATGAATGCTTTCTTGACAAGGCTCTAAAGATTGTGCCTTGCAGTAGGGAACTTTTGTACGCATCAGCTACCACCAACGTGAGAAAAACTTGTATATCTTGAGATAACACTATTTTATTATTTCCAACTAATCATTTTCATCACGTGTAATAACTTTTCCACTGACAACGTGATTAGTTGGGGATAGCAAAAATTGTGTTTATCCCTATAACATGCAAGTTCTTCGCATACAGAACTTGATGATCTCAACATCCAATTGGAACTCGCCACATCAAAATGAGACCAATACATACCAAACTTGAAAGTGAAATCTTCAAACTTGGTTTATCAGCATGATAATAAACTCCTCAATCTTGGTGACCAATTCACAGTTCAATTTGCTAAACTAACACAAATCAAGCTAGATCTTCAACAGATTTACAACACAAATCAAACTTGATTGTAAATCATAAAAACGACAATTTAAAATACAAGGGGAATAATGAGCTAGAATTCCCACAGCAAGCTTCTTTCTTGCACACTCAATTTTTAGCCTTAAACATCAACAAACAAAAAAAAACTAGTCCTAGTCCTCTTCACTTGCATCAAAATCAGAATCCGCACTGACCTCCTTCTCACTCTCCGAGTCACTCAACACATACCTTGTCTGCCTGCGGTTTGCCCTCTGAGGTCTAGCTCTGGCCGCCACTGGAGCGTCACTTCTTTCTTCAGTGGATGGAGTGTCCACCTTCTCTTCACTTCCAGCCACCTCAACCTCCAAACTAACTCTGCCCATCACGGAACCACTTTTCTTGTTGAATGGGGATGCCCTCATCTTCCTCACTTTCGACTCCGGTGAAATCCCAGTAGTTTCAGCAGGCTTTAACATGTCAGTTAAAAGCTTCTGGCCTGATGATGATGAGGCTTGAGATTGCTTGTTAGCTGCGCCTCTCTTCTTTGCCGCCGCAGGGGGTTTTGATGCCTTTGTAGTTCCAGCTGCTTTTCTCCCTCCCTTCTTTCCTGCTGCTGGGGCAGCTGCTATTTCTACCTCAAAATCCCCGTCATCATCTATTTGCATGGCCCTTTTGCTAGGTTCTTTTCTCTGGACTGGTTCCTGTGGCACTTCGGTTTCCTTGCCTGTCGCAGTAAAACTAAGTTAATTCACCACTTACTGATTAGCTGGAAAAGCTTGTAAAAGGAACCATGAAACTCATTATTCATGCTTCTTTTTAAATGAACATTGCAAGTTAATCCTAGTTTTTTTTTCTTCCAATTACTGAGAAAAAGGAAAAGAAAAACTAATGTTCATTAGATAAGCACATAATTAAATTCCCAAGCATACTGCATGCTCCATTCTCTTTTAATCCAGACATGGCCTCTGATTGATAAATCATAAATGTTATCTAGCAGCAGTCTCTAGGAACGTAAAACAAAGTTAGAATACACAAAGAAGTATAAATATAGCGCATACCTGCTGAATTTTCGGGAGATGAATCAAGATTATAGGCAGCTAGCCTGTCTTTCAGCTCAAGCACTTCATCATCATCATCACTCAAAACTACAGCAGATTTTGCCTGCTGCTGTTAAACAAACAGAATAACATAAGTTACAGCTTTCAAAGGTAAAGGGTATTCCCACAAAACAATTAGAAATAAAGCAGCAGCGCAAACCTTCTTGCCAGCAGGAGCTTTCTTTGCAACTGCTCCAACTTTCCGTTTCACTATCTCAGGAGCTTTCTCTGACAAAGCAAGCAGATCATATTAGTTAAATGAGTACATAAACCAAAAATTCAAAGACGAACTAATGTCTGGGATATTTTTAAAAGAAAGCTTTTAACTAATCTAGGCTTACCCATTTCAAACACAAAACTGGAAGATGTTTCCCTGCTTTCAGCTGCCTCTGCATTGTTGGCCTTCTTATTATTCTTGCGTGGGTTTTTAGGTGCTGCTTTAGAAACCTTAGCAGCAGGTGCATTTTTCACTTGGTTTCGTGATTTCTTTTTTGCCTCCTCTGCCAGAGCCTCACTTTTCTCCAGCTCCTGATAGAAATAATAATACATCATACATGAGAAAGGTATAAAGCATAGTGAATAAAGAATGGTGAAACAAAATTAATTTTTAATACATACACCAAGTTCCATTTCAAGAGCATCAAGATCCTTCAACCACAGTGACCTTGGTGTTGAATTTCTCAACTCAGCAACCTCGTTATTGACCTTATCCCTGTCAGCACATAGGGCCTGAACCCTCTCAATGGTCAAGGTCCCAATTGCCATGGATATGAGATACTCATAATCACTAATACGTGCTCCATTTCCACTGGCAGACTCAGAGTTCTCTTCCGTTTCTTCTGTATCTTCAATTGCCCCAGCAACTTCTGGCTCTTGGGCCTTGGTCTTCTTTGGAAAGGGAGTGAAACCTTTCTGTTGGAGCTCAAGGAATAAATCAGCCCTCCTTCTATTGCTCACAATGATCTCTCCATTTACGACAGCCAGGATAAACCTGACCTTGTTTTCCAATTTTAACAACTCCATCTCAAGGTTATCCAATAGTACTTTCTGCATATATAATAGAAAATCAGTTAACAGTTGTATCCGTATCCAGGTCAACAATAAAAACATTTGTCTGCTGATGAACTCACCTTTCTTTTCTCATAGAATTCAAGTCTTAGGTGAAAAAAGTCCTCAAGAACTGCAGAAAGAAGAAAATAAACAAACAGAAAGTCCAGTTATATGAATTGTACAACAAAGAATTAATCAAACAACCTCGAATTGTGTCACATACTTTGTTCTGGAGTGTCGTATTTCTTTATCACGCCTTTTGGATCAAACAAGTGCATATTACTTGTGCTAATGCTGGTGGTCAGTTTAAATTTCTTCAGCAAACCCTCTTGCCTGGCAGCCATTAGGTTCTCTTCAGGTAAGTGGACTATGATATCTACAGTACTGTGATCACTGTGCTGTGTGAAACCCTGCAGCATGCATAATGCACTTAGACATTGAAAATGATCTGAAACACATAATGTTGATGAATATTGCAACTGTCAAGAGTTTTAGGTGACCTTACCTCAATGAATGGATCCTTGGCCTTGTCATTTCCTTGAGAGATAGACTCAAGGAATTCCTTATAATCTTGAGTCCACCTACGGATTGGCAACTCCGAAATCCTAACTGTTGTCTCATTGCCCTCCTCTATGATCCCACATACGGTGTAGCTTACACCTGATTCCTTGACAGTTTTCTCAATAGTTCCAGAAAATCCTCTGTACCAGGGATCCATTGGCACCATTGCTTCACCATTAAGCAAGCGCCTTACATTTGCAACAATGTCTCTTGGATTATAATTAGGAATGTAAGAGCTCCACCCTGTCCCAATTCCTTCACTACCATTAACTAAAACTGTTGGTATAATTGGAACATACCTATAAAACAAAAGCCATATGTCAGTTATATTTATCCACCATCAATCTAAATGCAGTGTTCTTACTGTAGAGACAGGAAAAATTATAAATACCAAGTTGGCTCAATAGATTGCCCATCTTCATCCAAGTAGTCAAGAAGTCTGTCATCATCCTTCGGGAAAAGGAATCTTGTAATAGGAGAAAGCCGAGTAAATATATAACGAGCACTTGCATGGTCTTTGCCTCCCTAAGGTAGCAAAATACAAATGTAAATAAAAATATCTTGGAATACAGTTACGCAACATGACAAGCTTCAATATTCTTAAATAATTGACATGCATGGTTAGTCTCACCAAGTTACGGGTACCAAATTGACCATTTGGTTGAAGAAGATTGATATTATTGCTGCCCACATAATCCTGTGCCATTCCAATGATAGTACTCGCAAGACTCTGCTCACCATGGTGGTAGGCAGAATGCTCAGACACATAACCAGAAAACTGGGCAACTTTTGCTTCCTTCACAAAGTTCCTCTTAAAGGAGCAGAACAGAATCTTCCTTTGACCTGGCTTCAAGCCATCAACCATTGAGGGAATCGACCTTTGCAGATCAGCCATGGAAAACTGTATAAGCTCTTTGTGAACAAAGTCACTGTACTTTATAAGCTTCTCCTTCTGATCAAGATGTACAGAGGGCTGCAAATACAGAGAGTTAAGAGTTTCCATAGAATAATTTCCAAAATAAAAATGTAAATGTAAATTGCCAAAACTTCCCACCTCAAACTGCCGAAGCCAGTTCTTCCTCTCTTCTATTTTCTTCTTACTGAAAGCAAGCTCAATTGCCTCCCCATCACGCTCATCTATCCAAATAAAATCTTTCTTGTGCATAGCAAGATTTTGAAAATAGTCCCTCCCTTCTTTAGACGTGCTTGTTCCCAACCCCTAAAAGGATATAAATGTAAGTAGAAGAATAAGAATATAAAAATGGTACAATTTCAGTAACACTTCACGGACCATACAAAAAGATGGTACAATTTCTGTAAGTATAAGAATTAAGATATTTCACTTAAAGTGAATACAAACCTTATAATACTTTATGGACCAGCCACTTGCATTGCCCCTCAAACTTTCTTTCCATGCCTCATACTCAGGCATGGAGTAAAATGCAAGTGATTTCCCATTTTTGTGAGTTGCCTGTATAGAAATAATATAAGTTATAGTTGTCTTTCAAGAACAATCTACCATGTATGTTGAATTTGCTAAGCAAAATAGCTAAATCAAGTAAGCCAACCTTGACAATCGGAGTTATAAACTCAACCAAAAAAGATGGAACTTTAAGCAGTGATGGCCAGAAGGAATGAATGAAGTTGATCAGAAGTCCTTTGATGTGGGAACCATCATGATCCTATACAAACATAAACTTCTCTTAGTGAACAGAAAGAGAAAGAAATGCTGTTAAGGTTTCATAGACAATTTCAAACGAAAATAAAACCAAAAGAAATAGAAGCTTGAGGCATTCAACCTGATCAGTCATAATCATCAGGCTACCATATCTCAAGGACTTAAGACTGGTATACTCTTTATCTTGCTGCAGTCCAAGAATCCTCTTGATATTCTTAATTTCCTCATTATCCCTGACCTGAGTGGCACTAGCTTCTCTTACATTAAGCAATTTACCTCTCAATGGGAAAACACCGTAATGATCCCTACCTACAACAGCAAGCCCTGCCATCTGTGCAGGATAAGGTATGTTAATCTATTGTAGACAAACAAGTTAAATGAATGTACCGAATTTGTACAATATCAAAACTTACTGCAAGAGCCTTAGCTGAATCCCCTTCTGTCAAAATCAAAGTACACTTTTCAGAGTTCTTCCCTCCAGCTAAGTTAGCATCCTCAAGCTTGTTGATATTATGAACCCTCTCTGTTTTTGTCCCATCAGTTTTCTTCAGGTCTTTGTTCTGCTTAAAATTTGCCCAAGAGAGGAGACTATCCACAATTCCAGACTTTGCCACTGCAAAATAATTAGTACATGAAAATCAAGTTTGAGTATTTCAGTCTAGTTGTCTACTTGAACAATTGAACTAGTGTTACATACCTTTAGTTAAGAACGCTGGTGTAAGTTCACATTTAGATCCAAAACTATTTGGGCGAATCGTCAAAGTTTCCTTTGTTTGGGAATCAAATGCAGGGTTGTCAATAAGAGCATTGACAAAGACCCATAGATAATTCTTCACATTATGGGCTTTGAGGTTGGCATTCTTGTTCTTCTTATTTACAATATTCATCACATGATTCGTGATTTGATTTGTGACGTAATCAACGTGAGTTCCACCCTTGATTGTTGCAATTCCATTCACAAAGCTGACCTGGTAAAAAGAAATCCGACAACGTTAGACTCACAATTCCAAGTGTACAAAACTTAGTAATTTCTCTATATCAAAATTTTTTTTGTTCAAACCTGTTGAAACTGCCCGTCACTGAGACTAACACAAATCTCCCACCTATCATTAACTTTCTCTGTCATCCTGTCAAATGAGTAGACAGTGAGAAAATTCCTATTATAAAGAAGAAGAAAAAAGAATGAAAGATTCAGAACCAATAACTTCATAACAAGAACCTTGGAAGGGGAGTATCTCTAGATTTACAGGCAGATTGTAAGTAGAGGTCAACATAATCAAGAAATGACTTTACAGGGACCCTCTTTCCATTCAGCTCAACCTTCACAGTCTTTCCAAGGCATCCAGCCAAGTCAATCACTCTCTTTTTCATCAATGCAACCACGTCATCTTCCAGATGGGTCATGTTAAACTTCGATAGGTCAGGCTTATATGTAACCCTGGTCCAGTTCTCACTCTCTTTACACTTGGTGATGACTGGCTCAGTTTTCTTCCCCATGTTGTTAGTGAACACCTGAAATCAGCAAGAATCAGATTATTCAAGTGACATAAATGAGCATGATATCTCTGCCAATTGAATAAAACTCATAAATATACTTGGAAGTTGGTGTTCACCATTTCGAACCCATAAAAAGTGAAATCCTAACATTTGAACATTTTGTTTTTCTTTACTATTCATATAATTTCATCAATCAAAAGGATCCTATGATGAAAAGAAGGAGATTATTTTCCTGGAGGGTCCTAGAAACAAAATTAGGCTAACACCATATGATGGTCTTTTGTATGTCAAAAGTAAAGTTCTCCGTTCATGTCCACATCAATGTTATCAAACAAACCCCTAAACGACTAACACAAAACTACCACACTAGCACACTATTACTAAAATACAGTCAAATCAAGAATTACATGCAACCCATAAACTATACACACACTCACATAATTTTCAAAAGATAAAGAAAAAAACCAGAATCACAATTGGATACTAAATTCAAGATCCTATAACAGGTCCAATCCAAGCACAGTAGGCTTCAAACTGAAAATGAAAAAAACCTAAAAGCATATGATACTACTCCACAAGAATTGAAAGCCTAGATCCGAATCAATCGGAAACCTAACTAGTCAGGATCCATCATTTCAACAAAAACCATAAAGAATCCCGAATAAATCACAAGTTACAAAAACGAAAATGCATATAAAAAACGAACCCTAATTAATCGGAATCCCAATATATAAAAACAGCAATAACAAACCCTAATTCCTCAATTCCCACCATACATTAAAATCCTACAATACGAACCAAGCATCACAAAACTTCTAGAAAACACATAATAATACCTGCTTGTACTTCTTCTGTCGCTTTCCGTCAGCAGTCTCAATGATGAACTCGGTAGAGAAAATGTTCGTAAGCTTGGCACCATAGCCGTTGCGACCACCGGTGGTCTTCTTCTCCGTATCGTCGTAATTGCTACTGGTCAACAGGTGTCCGAAGATCAACTCCGGCACATACACCTTCTCCTCCTGGTGAATCTCCACGGGCACTCCAGCCCCATTGTTGTAGACACTTATACAGTTCTGCTCGACGTCAATGGTGACTTTCACGGCGTCCATGGACGAGTCTCGCTGTTTATTATCGGCGGCGTTGACGAGGATCTCGTCGAAGATCTTGTACAGTCCAGGAACGTAGCTGATGGAACGATTAACCATCTCGTCGTTTTGGTAGACCCATAGGATTTGGGTGTGCTTCTCGATCGACCCGATGTACGTGTCGGGTCGGAGCAAGATGTGCTCGAGCTGGCTCTTCTTCTGGTACATCTCTTCGATCGTCTTCCCTTGGCCATCAGTTGGGGCTGGGGCTATGTTCGCGCTGTTGCTGGTTTGGAGTGGGCGTTTCTTCTCGATCGCCATGGCTGTGGCGTTTGGAGAGACGGAGAGACGGAAGGTTCCAGAGAGAGGAAATGATTGAGTGAGAGAGGGGGGTTAGGGATTTAAAGGAAGGGTGCAACGGTCAATAGGAATTTGAATTCAAATGGAGGAGTTTTGGGCGCGGTGTTTTGAAATTTTGGGATGGGCGATCAGACGGCTGTGGTTTTGAGTTTGGGAATCATGTGGATATGATGAAGGGAGACTAGGACAGAAGGGAATCAAGGGATTCGGTCCATCCCTGTTGCAATGGTGCGTTGCGTTTTTGATGACCTGGTAAAAAAGCTGACCTGGTTTCTCATATGATTATCTCATCATGAATATTTGTTTCTTTTTTTATCTATTTTTTTAAACATTTATTTTTCTATGTAGAACATTTGTGTTATTTTTATTGATTATGGGTTTTCTTTTTTTTGGAAGAGGAAAAAAAAAACTACACTTGAGCTCGTCTGGCGACTTGGATATAACTCACTAAATTCAAAGTATTTTATAGAAGAAATGAATGTAGAGGTGAATGATTTTATCATTATGGGGAGATTAGAAAGGATAAGTTATAAGGTGTTGGCATCTTACCATTTTGGGGAATTGAGTGAAATTTTCTTGTTAAATAATCCATCTTTCTACCTTCAACTTGGACAACACTTCTTCATTTCTTCCGCCAACATGTCTAAGTTGTTTAATACAATTCAATCCTAATTACCAAATGAGAATATTGTTTGCATTCATAGAGTATGAGTCATTCCTCCTTCTATACAAATCATAAATTAGCACCTATATTGAAAAGTGGCACTATTTCTAACACCATTCCAATTTCTCTCTACTTATTTTAATAATTTTTTTACTACAAATTTTCTCTTATATAATACGAATAGTGGTGGTGAAAAATTCATCACTCATATTGAAAATGGCTTGTTAAAAATACACACAAAAAAATTGGATCACGGTTGTTTGAATGTGATTTATCTGTGTGGAAAAATGGCTCCTGATGCAAGGACCCAAAGTCTTGTGTTTGAATTATCCTCGCTTATTATTGTTTGTATAAAAAATAAAATAAAATTATTTGAGATTGTACAAGCATGCGAAAACAACCTGAAAGATAATGCAATTCAAGAAAGTTAAAAACTACAACTCATTTCTCAAAATAAAACTAACTTAAGCGCTCAACTCCCTTTAGGACACCATCCTAAAAGAACTTTTGCTTTGTTTTGAGCATCTTCGAGGGAATATTCAAATGAAGTACACAAAAATGTTCTATAACAACCTATGTTGCATGTTGAAGAAAGAAACCATTATTAAATGTGGCAACACTTTTGAAGGAACAAACTATATATGTGGCATTGTATAAACTATTATTATATTTTTTATTTTGATTATTTTTTATTATTATTGATTATTACTTTTATTTTTAGGTGAGAGATGCGAGATGATATTGTATTATAAAAAGTAAGTGGATCCCTAGTATACATATTCATTTTAAAGTGGGCAACACTGCATATTGGGGAAAGTATGTGTTGGTGTAGGTGGCTCGATACAAGCCATTATGTCTAAGTCCCACATTGGAGAATACAACAATAATCTACAATTTAAATGTAGATGGTCCACTTCTTATTGTATCGGGGCCTTTTAAGTTAAAAACCCCACACTTGGAGGCCCATTGGGCCTTCTCTTTTCTAGGTGGTTAAGGTGGGGATAATATCAGTGCATAGTTAGTAGACTCCTATTGGGCCCGTTGGTACAAATATGTATATTTTGCTTACTCTCTTGGCACGTCAAACATTGTTTGCATGCTCATTTGCCTATACCCTTGGTGATGCTCAGAACATCTCCAATAAAAGTAGCAAATTTATTCTTTGAAAGTGTCATTTGTTAACCTATATGTGGCACCTTTATACTAAAACTTGCCACTTTAAAACTTTGTCCCTCCAATCCACCCTTCAACCCATCCTTCAAATATGTTAGGATGAATAAATAGACAATACTTTTGATTAAAATATGTTGTGGGACTTAATTTGCTATAGGTAACTCACATGTGCACATGACGTGACACCATAGTGGAAAAGTGGGCCAAATTCTCTTCATCCCCCCTCAAGAGCACCTGAGTTCCATTCACGTAAAAGACAATCTTGAGATAATCCAATATAATACTCCCCTCTCCCTTCCTAGCGAATGACACAAAAAAAAAAAAACATGTTATATTTAAAGGGTTATTTACTCAAATGGTCCTCAAGCTAATACCCAAGTTGCTTTTTTGGTCCATCAACTAAATTATTAGTTCAAATAGTCCATCAACTTTTTTTTAATCGGCACATTGGTCCTACCATTACACTCCATCAATTTTGCCGTTAATTTGAGGGTTAAAATCGTCAATTTATACTAAAATATTAATTAATTAATTAAAACAGAGATAGGGGAGGACGTAGAAAGGGTGGGCAATGGGTGTGGGCTGGGGCTGGTGGTGGGGGTAGCTCTACCTTCTTCTCTTTTCTCATCATGGAGAAAATGTAAATTTCTTCATTCTCTTAATGAAGAACATACAAAAAACAAGTGATAAATAAAAACAAGAAATATCCCCTTCATCTCATCCCACATCTATCCTACAGAGCAACAAAAGAGAAATTAGTTTTTTCTTTTTTCATTTTTGCAACTCCAACGAGAGGAATCCAATACCATAAATTGATCAAGGCACCCAAGTGCCTTCTCCCTCAATCCCTTGCCCCTATTTCTTATGATTTAGCGGTGCAACAAGCCAACTCCACCTTTGTAACATGTCGTGGAGCTCATCGCGTGCTGCCACCTTGGCCATCAAAGTCAAAGAAGCCATGTCTAAACGAAGCCGTCGTCGCTGTCATCTCTCTTGTGCCGACTAGTTGTCTACTGACGCCGCTGTCATTTGGTTGTACAGGGAGGGAAGAAGAAGAAAAAGAAGAATAAAAAGGGAAACGAAAACTCCACTATGAAAAAGTTGCATTTACCATTCCCATTCCCCTCACGTGCAGTTCACATGACTAAAACTCACAGAAAATGTAATGGTGGACCAATTCACCAAATAATAAAGAGTTGGTGGACCATTTGAACGAATAATTTAATTGAGGGATCAAAATACAACTTGTTGTGAATTAGAACCAACTCACTCCCCTTTAGACCTTGCTGTTGATGGACTTTGGATAAGACTCAATGATGGATGAGTCTTACACACATATGCAGAAAATAAATCAAGCACAACTGACACAAAGTGTTTATAGAGATTCAGCAATTTGCCTACATCCTCTTTGGTGATCCCCTTGAGAAATTTCAATAATGAAGATAGGTTATAACTTTGGTTTACACATAAACCCCCTTAGAACACTAACCTCACAATCTGTTTCTCTCACACCCTTGCTCACACCTTGATACACTTGAGAATTCTCTCTTCTACTTGACTCACTAGTTTCCAGCTACTTCTCTTCCAACTCACTCTAACTCAATTTGCAGACTTGCTCCCTCTTTCCTTTAATACATGAGCCTCTAGACTTGAGAGGAGGCACTTGCTTTGTCTCCCACGTTCTGCCCTTGAATACCTGACATGGACCACAGGTAAGGCCAGCCACAAGCTATGTATTGATGGCTACATGTCCAGCCACCCTATATAGAACCATAGGGTAGCTACACCTCGAAACAAGTCTACCAATGTCCTTCAATGCTCCATCAAGCCTCCCAACTGATTGCCAAACTTCCTCTGACTCAGAAGTGACCCCTAGAGTCCTTGCAAGTAGGTGGGAGGCGATAGCCCTTGAAAATAGAGTTGGAAACTCGAGAAAATCCGAAACAACACTTGATGGGCGACCGGTCGCTTTTTGGCAGAGTCGTAAGCGACTAGTCGCATGAAGCTGGCGACCAGTCGCCAGAAGTTTTCGCTCCAAACTTCGAATCTGCCTGAAAACAACCGGTCGCTTGCTTCGTGCGACCGGTCGCTTTTAGGTAGAGTCTTCTGCGACCGGTCGCTTGAAACGAGCGACCGGTCGCTTCCTGTTCTGTCTCCGAGGCTTGTATCCTTTATGCGAGCCAATTTTCCCAACACAACTTGAGTATAAATTTCAGAACCATTTGAGTAAATAACCTTATATTTAAGTTACTACGTTTTAAATTTGCTACTTCCATTTGAGGTGCTTTTGTTCTCTGTGGCATATCAAATCAACATGGCTACGCCATGTACTAATTTCATTGGAGATGCTCTAAAATCTCCAATCCTTAAGCAGACTTGTACATAATGTGGCAAGCTAAACAATTTCACAAGAATCACCATAATCTAGTTTCTATTAGTAGATGCTCTTAGAAATTAAGTTTGAATTCCCTACCTAACCTATGAAATATTCTACTTGGCCAATACCCTTCTTTCCTAAAAAACACAAGTGTGAAATAAAATATTATTTCTTTCTTTACTCATGCTGACGTGGTTTATCCTTTCTTAGATTTCTCGTTTCTTAAATTATTTTCAACGTTTGACCCAAAAAAAGAATATATTGAAAAGAGAGTTTATTTTGGATTTGAATAGCTCTAGTCTAGACGACTGAAAATGCTGAAATTAAATAATAAAAGTATGTTTATAAAATAAACGAATAAGTAAATAAACGAAATGAATGAAAAGCCTATCAACTAATTGGGTTGTGTCGAAGACGATCGCATACTGAAGGAGGGAAAGCAGGTACCCATCAACCGAATTTCTACTGTGTTTTTGTTTTTCCCATCTCTCATCTACTTAAATTATTACTGGCTCTCTGTTTGGTGGCCGAGAAAGTTCAATGAAACCGCAAAGAAAATAAAATTTCAAAGTTTCTTGATGTTAGATGGGATCTTAAAATTGGATTCATAGTTGGCAGCAGCGAATTGTTTTCTTGAAATTGAATTTGAATGTATATGCACTTGGGTTCAAAATTATGGGAATTGGGTAGTCAGCTGTTTGCTTGAAATCGAGTTGGATATTGGATTGAAGTTAATGGGTTAGTTCTTGAAATTACATTGCTTTTTTGAAATTTTGATTTTCACAGTTAGGCATGCAGAGTTGTTCTGTATTCAATTAAATTGAAGTTTTGATGATCTGTAATGGACTTTAAGCTTGATGAATTGTTCCTTAGCTTGAGATGAATCATGGACTTTTGTCATAAGGATTATGCTTTGTGAGTTTCATAGGGAAGAAAGGAGTTTGGGCCAGATGTCTTCAGCATCTCTTTTCCAAAACGCCAAGAGAAGAGTCCTGATCTTTTTCATAATAAACCAATTAATATATCTAAAGGAAAAAGCTTTACTGAGAATTTTTTGTTTTATTATGAATTTATCTTTTTTCCTCTTGAGGGAGAGAAAGAGACGTTTGGCCTGTTTGGCTGAGTTTTAGAAAACAATATAAATTTAAGTTGGGTTTTCAAAAGTAGTAGAAAACAGTTCTTATCAGTTGTTTTCAATATTTTTGTAAGTTTTCAACTGAAAACAGGTTCACGAATACCATTCAGTTCTTTTCTGTTTCCAAGGTTGTTTTCCGAAAACAGTTTTAAAACTTGTTTAGGTACATGTTTTCATATTGTTTTCTGTTTTCACGATTTTTAGTGGCAAGTATTTCTGAATGAAGAATTGAGCATGTCCTTATTGCTTTACTAGTTGTGGTAATTATCTATTCATGTAGAATTTGAATAGATATTAACATAGACACCAGAGTTGGAGCCCAACAAATTGGCAGTGTGTATTCAAGAGTCCTAATAGGTTTTATGTGTTAGAAAATCAGTGTTTCATTCAATCTGCGTTTCTTTATGTACTCCTCTCTCTGCAACAATGTTCCAATTGTCGCAGTTTCGTGGATTCTGTCTTATTGCTTATCATTTCAAGTTGGTTATCAAATAATGGTACAATAATTGTTTAGAAAAGTCATCTCATAATTGTTTTGATGTCAAAAGGTGATGTTTTCTAATATCTTTTGACAGGAAAGTTTGGTTGAAATAGCGTGGGAACTTCATTCATCTTACAGATGGATAATGATAACGATTTCACTTTTTGCCAGGTAATTGTTCTATGCACATTTCATTCAAGATCAAGAAAGCTATACCTCTAAAATATGCTCATTGGTTTCAATGCAACATTTACAGTGGACTGTTTTTCCGAACTATGATTCATTGTTGGTTGGGTCCAATTTATACATGTCATAATTTTATTTAAATGTAAGGTCTGTGGTATATTTTAGGTTGGCTCGCCTGGCAACCAGGATGGTCTTGAGACAAAGAAGCTCACTTTAGATATAGAAAACATTGCCATAAAAGATGGATTGTCAAATGGCATTAATAGTAATCAGAATAGAGGTTTTCTGTGGCAAAGTGGATTGCCATTAGGTGCCACTTCTGAAAAGCAGGAAACAGTTGGTTCTCTTTCTGTCAGTGTTATTGATGCGTCATCCACGATCCGAAAATCTGAATTACCAAAACAACCGTCGTCAGGAGGTGCTGGGAAGTCAGTGAAGCCTGTACCTCGTGCCAAAGTTCCTTTTGAGAAGGGGTATAGCCAAATGGATTGGCTCAAGCTTACTCGAACACATCCTGACCTTGCAGGTACATAGTGACATGTGCTTCTGGCTGAAATTGCTTCTCATATTTCATAACTGCATTTTTCTAACCAGCAATCATTCTTTTGGTATTTTTTTTCTTGTCATTTGTGTTCTTTTAGCTATCTCGCATTCATAATTACTGAGTTTTTTTCCTTCTCTGGTTGTAAGCTTTTACATCTCTTATCACGAACTCTGACTAATTTGACTTATCTTTCTTAAAGCCTTTGTACTTTTTGATAATCCTAAAGGCAATTCTCAAAAGATATAAGGAAAGTTACTTCAAACTTTTCCAAATGAAAAGGGTTGGATTGGGAGGGCAATATTCTAGCTTCAGGGGTTTATTGAGGTTCCTAATTTGTTCTTTTTGGAAAAAAAAAATGTTTAGCAATATTTAATTGTGTTCTTAAAGCACAAAGTTGTTAATGATATCCTATTTTCAATTTGAGCTTGACGAGGTGCATCTCTTGCTCGAACCTCAGAGCTACGTATTACTTTGTGTGTGGATCTATGACCTCTAACAGACCCAATTGTCCAATGTATCTTCATTTTCAGGCCGACTAAACCAATGTATTCTGGTAATATTATTCCCGGATTATCCATAGGGTTTCTGACTTCTGGTTGACAAAATCTTCATTGCTTGCAGCTAGAAAGTACTGGGTTTTTTTTAGCGATTCTCATTTACCTAGTGTGCCTGCCTTGAACTGCTTAAAGAAGCTAATGAATGTAGCTACTTCAGTGTGTGTGTAACATGTATCTGAGATAGGTTATTTGTTGTGAATTTATGACGCATATTATTATAAGTTCAGGAAACAACTTGTGATTTCTGATATTGTTTTAAGTGCAGTCATATTGTTTCGCATATTATTAGCTTCTTGATATACAAGTTCTGTCTCAGGTTTAAAGGGACAGTCAAATAAGAGGCTGATTTCAATAAATGAAGTTAAACAACACCAAAAAGGGGATTCAATGTGGACTGTTCTAAAAGGTCGTGTGTACAATTTGTCTCCTTACATGAGATTTCACCCTGGAGGTATGGACATGATCTTATTCTGTTCAAGTTAAAATGTTTACTGGATTTAGTTCTGTCATTCAATGTGTGTATTGCTAATGCAGGCTATTACCTGCATTTTCTTCGTGAGACCCAAATTTTTTAAATGTATTTATTTGTCGTAGGCATGTTTTATCGTGTTACTATCACTCTTATTGAAGTTTCCTTGCTCCAGTATGCCAACTTAGCTGACAAAATAAGATAAATAGGATGGGACATTTACGAGTACTATACCAAAAATCTGGGCATTCTTTGTTGCTTCTAATGAAGACTAGCTATAAAACGATGAGGGCTATTGGTTTAAGTTCCTTGATGGATGCATACCCTTGTTTTGAGCTCATTAATGACCTGGGAAGAGTGATAATATGGAAAGGCAAAACAGTTGAATTGATGAACAGTCTGTTGTTAACAAAATCATTTTCTATTAAGCATTTGCAAATGCATTACCACCAATTGATTACATCCTTAATATTGCAATTGGTATCCATCCCCTAGAAACTTCTTGGTGACGGGGTCATTTGTTCTTACTGCTGCTAAGCATAAATATTTTACTTCGACAAGAGTTTCTGTATGTCTTAGTTGGTAAGAACTACATGACATACTTTCCTTATTTCTAACGAAACTATTTTTTTCAGGTGTTGATATGCTAAAGAAGGCGGTAGGAAAAGACTGTACATCTTTATTCAGTATCCTTTCTAAAATTTACTTGGTTATGCTGATTTCCTGAGTATGTTTGGCCTAGTTACTTCTTGCTGGACCTTTGGTTTTATTGTTTTGTTCTTCTGTCAGACCCCTCCGTGAGAACAAGAGAATAGATTTGCTCACAAGCATTAATTGGTGGTGAGCAAATCTGTTCTCTGAGAACAATTGCCCATAAAACTTGTTACTACTAGTGGAAGAGTTGAATTAGGCAGATTTTTTCTTTTATTATTCACAAAAGAAATTTTGAATACTAATATCCAAAACTCAGTTATACTTTAAGGTTGTATTTGTTTCTTGGAATCAAGGCTAGGAAATGGATTTAGTCCTCCCTAAGAATGCCTTTGTTAAGTGCAAATTACTTTGGGTTTGGCCTTTCCACGGACAACCCACAAAGTTAAGGTTTTGCATTTCTAAGGGAAGTGGTGTATCTCCTAAAGCCATTCCCTGGTTTTGACTTTGAACTTGGATCCAATCCTTGGCAATCTTTGGTTTCTTATATAAGTCATTTATGAAGTTCCCCAACTTTGTTTAGGGTTCAATAATAAAACTTCAAAATACCTTGTAACCTTTGGAAATAAATGACTTATGCTAGAAACCAAGGATTACCAAGACAGAGAAGATCTAAATCTACTTGTAATTATAATGACGACCATACCATATATTTATGCTTTCAAAAACTGAAAGTCTGCTAGTATCCTGATAACCTTTGGAATGTTGGATTCTGTTGGTTTCTAATCACTTCATTCCAAGGAATGAGTTTAGGATTCCTAAAATCCGATTCAGCGAAAAAACACAACCAAACAGTTTTCCTAAGCCTGGCCGAACCTTAAGCGAATCTAGTGCATACAAATCAGCAATGTGTTTTGGACCATCTTCCTTTTTACTTAGCGTATTGTGAATTGCTATTAACTTTTGCAATCCTTATCACACTACTCTAGATAAATACCATGCTTGGGTGAATGCAGAATTTTTACTTGAGAAGTGTCTTGTTGGTACTCTAGACGATGGCGAAGGGCAACATTCCAATCATTAGAAATTTTAGGCCAGTTCATCATACAGGCAGATTGGTACAGCAATTTATTTTTCAATTCAAATTTTATCAAGCGAACATCATATTATCATACCGGAAAATAATACATTTTTACGTTAGAACTAGACTTTCTCATTCATTGTTGTACCATGTTGTCAAATTCAGATTGTGTTGTATATTATTATTTTCATAATAAGCATATCAGAAATGTTCTTTCATGCTTTAGGGCTCTATGGTTTGTGCTATGAAATAATCAAAATAGTAATTTATGTGGTTTAAACAAAGTCTTGATTTTAAATGCTAAATAGCAGGTTTGGCACAGCATATCACTGATTCAATTCTCTCCTCATAATCTAGCTTAAAAAATTTCGACATTTATTTTTTTATGATCACAGCGTGCTCGGCAGTTTAGCCGCTAAACTAGTAAGGGCAACGGGTTCTTAACAAGCTGTGGAATATGATTTTTCACATCATCAGACATCCAAATTTAGTAAAAACCCTTGATATATCTCAATGTGATCAAGAGGAAGGCTTCTTATTTTAGCATAAGCTGCCAAAGAAAATGACCTGACTCATTCTTCACTTCATATATTCCTGAAATTGAGTACTTCGCATGGGCAAATTTTCTTAAATTTGAAAAGTACATAGCTCTCTCTAGTTGAAAATAGGTAAAACATCTACCTTCATCAACGGTCAAATTTACAAAAAAGTAGGAATAATATCCTTGGCACAATCTCAGTAATGATATTGTAGTCTTATGGTGATGATATAACTAAACTAGCATCTAAGCAACAAGGTAAACCCTAACTTGGTCTAGGATAGGGCCACAAAGAGCTCCGTAGTCATCAACCCTGGTGTGGTAGAAAGAGCTGTAGAATGTAATTCTGGTCCTGGGTGAAGCTGCTTTGAACTTGAGACTAGCAGCCTTGAACCCGCCTTTTCCTTGGGAGGTGAAGGGAACTTTTAAGGTGTCCTTGCCGGCAAATGCTTCAACCATCATCGAACCGTGGCAGCCATTCCTTGCATCGCCAAGGACGAATGAGAGATTGTAGATCTTGTTGGGCACAGTTCTAAGAACCTGGGCTATGGCACTTTCTCTCCCTGCAACAAGCTCAACGGCGCCTTTTCCAAATGGGACATTGAAGTGTTGGGAGTCGATGAACTTTACGGCTTTGAGGGACTCGATGATCCAGCCAGGAAGTGGGGATGTCACATCTAGTTGTTTTGGAGGGAGGAGTACACCATGGGAAGAGTTGAATAACCTATGGGGAGCCTCCTCAAACCCAGGATTTCTGACCAAATTATCTGCAAGAAACTAAATGTTTTAATAAGCAAAACAAACCCAAAACAGGAAACAGAGTAAGCTTATAGCACTGAGTTTGTTTCAGATCAAATTGAATGCTCAAATTCTCAACCAATGTATATAATTCATCAGGCCTCAGAAAACAGAGAACACAGGGTATACAATTTAGCTAGCTAAATGTGTAGCTCAATTGTTCTTCACCCAAAAAAGAAGAAAAAAGGTCAGAAAGGCAAACTCATTGTTCATATGGACGCATATCAATAAAAACCACATCTTGGATATCCCAGAGGACAGGGGAACCCAGATCTAGATAACCCGGATAACAATCAAGCAACAAACTTATGCAAAATCAGCAGAGATCCTACAAGTTTTAGAAGAACAACCCCAAATACAGATTGATCCAAAATTTAGAACAGAAATATATTCTTTATACAGAGAATGGCATAAGCATAGTTATAAGTTTTTTATAATTACCTCTAGTGGGTAGTGCAGGGAAGAGTTCCTTGATAGCAATTGCATCCAAGAGAGGACCACAAGCAGGGTCCTCTTGAACCCCAGGATTGTGAAAAGTCACTTTGACTACATTGGAAGTGGCTCTGAAACCCCAAGCATAAGTATCACCTCCATTGCTGCTATAGAGAGTCTGCAAAGGAAGGTCCCCTGCCTGAGGAGGCACTGAGACCCTCAAAACCTCTTCTTGTGCACAAGTCCTTGATGCCCCAAATGTTAGAGCATACAGAGACCCTGCTTTCACCTTTATGGTTTGAGAGATGGAGGCCTCATTGCCAAGCCTCACAGCATGAACACCATGAGCCACAGAAAAGTACATTCCACCCGGTTGCGGCCCGCCGGAGATGTACTCCACAAAGCCATTGATTTCCCATTTGGGCAGTGCATATTTGCCTATGAGTACTGTTTTCTTCAGGTTTGTTGGTTTTGGTGGCTCTTCAAAGTTGCCATTGTTCAAGAGCCCTGAAGAAGATAAGCAGATCAAAGATATGATAACTGATAAGAAAGTGACTGACTTTGGGGTAAACAACCAAAAAACAAGAAGAATGTTCAACAAATCTTTGGGGGTATCTCAACATATAAAAACCACAACTTTCGTATAGCATATCAGCTCAGAATCAGAATGTACCTTTTTTTTTTTCTTTTACCTACATACACTACATGCCTAAGACCAAAGGGGGGGAGAGAGAGAGAGAGAGAGAGAGAGCACAAAATTGAGCAAATATAGACTTTAAAACAAACTAGATCAGTTCATAGCTCAACAAAATCCTAAAATAGTTTAAATCAGTACAGACAGAGCTCAGTAAACAGATCAGAATAAGATATTCACCATAACTACTCAACTGAGGAAGGTTAGATGAGAGGGAGAGAGAGAGAGAGAGAGAGAGAGAGAGAGAGAGAACTTTACCATCCAAAGGCACATGTACAGCTGCATAAGCAGGATTAGTGAACATAAATGAGAATGCAAGCAGAAGAGAGAGCACAGCTGCCATTTTCACCCCAAAAAAGTAAAGAGAGTGGTGAGAGGTATTTTGGTGAGGGAGGTAGGGAGAGCAGAGCTTGAGGAGGGCTTACATTTATAGTGAAGAGGATAAGATGGGAAATGGGAACGAAGGAAAGTTTTGCAGAAATCACGTTAACAAGAAGCCACCTGGCAACCTGCCTCCTCCTATCAATCAAAGCTGTGAAGCATTCAAGCACACCCCTTGTTGGGTTTTTGTCTGCTTCTTCTGGTTTGTGCAAACCGCCTTTTTCTCCATAATTCATGCCAGTGTTATTCTTGTAATTTTACTTTCTTTTTGCTTTGGTCGAAAATTTTGCTTTCAAATTTTTGGAACTCAATGATCATCATCCAAATTCAAAAGCAACAAGAAGGAAAAAGTACATGTTCTGTTTTGTTTATGATGAACCATGAGCCTAAAACCCCATTATGTTATGATTAACATAAATTATAAGGTCGGATTAGTGTTGAATACAAGTAATCTTTGTAGAATAATAAGATTAGTGATATGAATTTTCTCTAGTTCAAAATTAAGTGGAATTTCATTTCCTGTGTTTGAGTTTTAAGTTTTTTATTTTAATACAAGCAATATTGAGGAAATGAGAAGATAAAAAAATAGAACAAAGAAGTTCAAGTGCGAGAGTAAATACTCTAAACTACTCGATGAATTTCACAACCATATAACCGGTCAATACCTATATTGAGTAATAATCAAATTAAGTTAGCATGTAATTATTTAACATGATTAATCAAACAAGTCAACTCAAATTCGTTGACTAATGTCCAACATACGATCCACCTATGAACATGCATTGATTGGTGCACCTCTCATTTGGGATTTTTTGCAAGAGCTTTGGAGGAGGGTTTTAGGGTTATGGATGTCTTTTCAACAAGGGATTGCTTGCTTGTGGGTTGTTGTGGCTGATTCTGCTTTTGGAAGGTCTGACGAAAATGGCTTAAGCAAAGATATGTCAGATTCTGTTTCTGCAAATTAATTATTTATTTGCTTTCGTCTGCTAATTAAACTGATTTTTATTCTTTCAAAAAAAAACCGTGTGGGCTCGTCATCATTCATTTATTATAATGCAGGACTTCGCTTTTTCCAGTTTTCACTTTTTTTCCACCACAAATTCCATTTCCTCATAAATAATAAATAATAAGTAGCTAGAGAAAGACGACCTATTATCATTCGTCTTTGGGACCTATATCATCATGCCAGGGTTGGAGCTAAAATTGTAAAATTATGGGCCGAGATAGAAAACACAATTATATCACATATATAAAGTGTTCAAAACACATGTTAAAACTAAATTTTTCAAAATTAGACAAGCGTGTCATATAATATTAACACGTGATTTACTGATATTATAACACGTGATTTAATAATATTATAGCATTTTTACAATCATACCAAAAAATTTCCTTACCTTAATAACTTAAGGACATATCAATGTTAATGATAATAATTGTTTGTTAGGGATTGAAGGCCTATCAAATGTTTAAAAAGTACGAACATCTGTCTTTACTAGTATTATATCAGGAGCCAAGCATTGTCCTAAGAGAATTATCGTTATCAAGTAAAGAGGATTATAATGTATATATTCTTAAAAACCAAAGCTATTATGGTAATTTAACCTTAATTTTAACACTCATTTTATCTCTCACGCTACTTATGTTCTCTCAATTAATTCTCTTGTGCTTTTTTAGTTGCGTGCCTTGCATAAATAAGTGAAGGAATACACACCAAGGTTTTTTCGTGTGGTCAAAGTTAGAAAGGAAGGGAGAGGAAAAATTGATAAACACAGATGTTATGAGAGCTTGAACTCAGGACCACTTGAGAGCACACTGAATATTTAGACCAATCCAACTAATGCCCTATTAATAGATGCACAACATAATTCAGTGATGCCTTAATGTTAACGAACTCTAGCCGTTTGACTTCAATGACATTTATCAAAGCAAACAACATTTTATTTATGAAATGATTAAATTAAAAAAAAGGACTCAGTGACATTCAATTCTCACGTTCTTGTTGGTTGAGAGAGGTTAATTTCCTTCATGGAAGGCTCAATTGCTCTTTAACTCCAAATGTAGGTGTATGTTCTCTTCAAAAGCAATATATGCGCTTTAAACAATCAAACCTACCATGCAATATTGACCCTCCCATGCTTATACCGATGTTGCTACATCAGGGTGTTTGTATCCTCCTGATCAGAGACAGTATACTTCACAGTATAACTGTAAGGCCAACAAGGTATGACAGCTGATTTTGTAAATTTCAGGTTCTTTTCCCAGTGGTTTTCAAGGTTCTTTTCAGCTTGCTGCGATCTTGTGAGCAAATTTCTCTGAAGTGAGCAAGATGCACTAAAGTGAGGCTCCCTTGTGGTGTCCTTCTAAGTGTGATAGCCATCACCGTTTTCTGTTTTTTTATTGTGCTAGCTAGCTGTCCATCTCTCAGTTCTCGTTTTGCTAATTTAAAGTGAATGGTAATTGCCCTTTGTCATGGCAATGAGTGAAAACACAACTTGCCTTTTGCAATGGTTGACACTATTCATGTAAATAGTAACAATCATTGCCTCTCCTTACCCTTTACCATAACAAATAGGTGGAAATGCTCTTAAATTGGTGGGAAGCGAGAAGAAGCTACAAAAAGACATTGCCAACAAAAATAAGTAAACTAAACACTTAACCTTGTGCAAGCAAACACGTTTGTTCCCTATTTGTTTAAATCTTTCCGGTGCGAACGGAATAACTGAAAAAAATTGTAAAGTTTTTTTTTATACAGCCAAACAGACCCTAAATATTCTGAAACCCGCATGGTCTACGTTATGATCCTCGCAGCTTCTGACATGCTCCATTTTTATAGTAGGTTTTGATTAGTACGCCGTATCCCACGTGCATTGTCGGTGTGAAGGGAAGAGGTATGCCTCTCTCTCTCTCTCTCTCTCTCTCTCTCTCTCTCTCTCTCTCTCCATTGAAATACAATAATGATCAATGTTATTTTATAGGGCTTTTACTTGTCCTTACGTATATTTGCCATGTTACCAATACTTATCAAAACTTGTAGACAAAGTATGGGTCATTACTCATTAGGCCCCAGTTCATGTGACCTCAGCCCATCTTGGACAGTTGAGACCAATTTTCTTCTCATCTTTTTGGCCTACATGTGGCTCCGACTCTGATTATTCACAATAAATGTTGCACCCATCATATAATCGGTTCCATCATCGAGTACAAAAAAGTAAAATCTGAATAAGTGCAATCATTTGTAAATCACACGGATAGAATAAATTCAAATGTTTTTGGGGTTGGGTCTGTAAGTGGGCCTGAAGATTTCTCAAATTATGGAAAAGAAAAAGAAAAAGGGGGTTTCACTAAAACACCCAAAATGGGGGCTGAAATTATAAAAAAACCCAACACCCAAAACACTTTATAAACACACCCAAAACCCATCATTACACACACTCAAAACCCATTTATAAACACACCCAAAAAATATACAATTGTTTATTTTAGGATTGATTTTGGGTGTGTTTCTATATTTAAATAGTGTGTGCGTTTTTTTATAAATACATGCCTAGAATTGGATTTATTTATAATAATCTAAAAGAAAAAGGCATTGTGAATGTGAAAAAAGGACATGCCTTATGCGGCCTAAATCTTTTGGGCGACTGACCAATTTCTTGGGGCACAGCCACATGCTTGACCAAATCGAGTTCTACTAATTCTTTTTCTTTCTAAAAAACTTGAGAAAAAAAAATAAAAAAATCAAATGAATCCTTTGTATGATGGGTCTGGGTCATTATCATTGGAAACATGGCCAAGACTCATTTTGGTTAGCATGACTGGTGTGTTAGGATTTTGTTTCTTTTTCTTTTATTTTCAGTTTTCTATTTTATTTTATTGTTTTTCTCTTTTTCTTTCCTAATTGATTTTCTTAGGATATTTTCTTTATCTTTGATATTCGTCCTCCATTTTCTAGGATTTAGTTGTTTTTGTTCATGTTCGTGTTTCTTCTGTTTATTTTCCACACCTTGAGGACAATGTGTGATTTAAGTTTGGGGGTGGGAAAGTAAATTTTAGATTTTTAATTTATTGAGTCTTGTTTAAAATTTTCATTTTTAAGTTAATATCCATAGATTATTTTAAATGTTAGAACAACAAATGGACATGGTGAAGATTAATCCCACAGTAGAGTCTTTTCTATTTATCGTTGCTTAGACACTAATTCATGAATTATACTTTGAAATTTGCACATCACACCAACATGGTTTGTGGGGAGTGAGATTGAAATACTTGCTTTTTGTCTACGTGTGTTTTAATTTTTGTCCTATATAAAATAAAGATAGTATGTGTTATAAAGTAATAATTGTCTCACTCGAGACTTTGCCTAGTAACCGGGCCAGTCCTGCCTAATCAGCAATGATTCTCGAGACAAACGGTAGAGTTTTGGCATGGGGCTGGGTGGTTAGTTGGTTTCGTAGCTCTTTTCAGCTTGAGTTAATAAGTCTTCTACACCTAGTGCCCTAGAGCCCTAGTGGTTTGGGAGACATTGACCTAAAGCTCACTACTCGGGTTGAATCGAAGGCTTAAGGGAGCCGACATTGCACGACCAATACTGTTACTTAAAAAAAGAAAAAAAAAAGAAAAAAAAGAGAATGATTATATAAGTATGTGACGTATGAATAAAAGGGATGAGAGGTAAGAGTTTTAGTCGAGTCTCTTTAACTATGATGGTTCACTTTACACCGAAGGAAGTTTGTGAATTCTTTTCTAATTGGTTCTAAATAGCTTAGATTCTGTGGTGGGATTAGTTGGATCTATTGAAAAGATGTTATAGTTTTTAAAATTTGCTATGGATAGCAACTTGAATGGAAATTTTGTTTAGTTAGGTTTTATTTAAAGTTTTTAGTTCGTTAGTTTTTGTGTTTGTTTTCTAGATTTGTTTTGCTTGAGGACAAGCAAAAAGCTAAGTTTGGGGGTATTTTGATGGGTATATTTTATATTATATATTTAACCCAATTCTTAGTATATTTTGGTTAATATTTTGGAAGAATTTTGATACTTTAAATTATATTTCCAATATAGGACTTTCGACTTCCTCTGGAGCAAAACATAATCAAATGGACGAATTTTGGAGTAATTCCAATTGGAGGACCTTCGTGAGTCACTTAGGTTAATCGTATCAAAATATCATATTCGTCCACCCAGCGGTTATTTTCTGGCAATAAAATAAAGGAGCAGTGCGCGGTGCTGGAATAGTGACGTTTTGGGCATTTATTGCATTTTTGGAGCTTAAGATGACCTCAGATGGGTTCGTGGCCTTCTGGGGAAGTGTTTAGAACGTTTTTATCTTTAAAACAAGCTATCTTGGGCTGGATTTGGAGGAGATTTGAGGCCAAAACATGGCTGGGCAGATTGTGGGCAGATTTTCCTAATCCAATTTGGACTTTATATCTTAGTATTATTTAGTTTCCTTGTGGGGATTGGGCAGCTGGGTTTTAGGAGATATTTAAGTTCTTTTTCACAGCAATTTTTGGACTTCTTTTTGGCTCTTGAACGTGACATTGTGGAGAACAATTGCTAGGGTTTTGGAGTTTTTGCGACTTTAAGGTGTTTTCATTCTTTTTCTTCTTAATAATATTTTCCATGATTTCAGTTATGAATATGCATAACTAATTTTCTTTTGCTAGGGTGAAGCCTTAAACCTTAGCGTGAATATGTAATTTTTATTTAATTGCTTATGATTAATTGCTCATGATTTTGCATTTTGGTTCCTCACTTATTAATATGTTTATTTTTTCCATACTCTGCATTGCATTTTCTATTTCTATAAAATTAGATTTTGTTTTTCTTTGCAAATTATGTTTTTGTTTACATCGTTGATATCTAGATTGTTTTGTTATAGAGTAGTTTTTTTTATTGCAGTTTTGTTTTTACATCATTGATATCTACATTCATTATTATATCAACTTTAAAAACTTATAAATATTTGTAACTTTAAATTGATCTATTTATGTACAACTCTAGACCATGAGGGATTTGCTACAAATGTTGTGGGAATCGGTGTTGAAATGATTTTTTTTAAAAACTATTGACTGTTTATATAAATATTGTGTAACTAAATAAATATCACAAAAACAAGTTTGCTATAATGGTTTGTGAATAAGGCTTCCTCCTTTAAAGGTCAAGGTTCGAGTCTTCAATCAAACAAAATCTTCTTCTTTTGTAGGGTCAATAAAGGGCAAAGGAGTTGGTCACCGGCTGGCTGGAAAGGGGATTGTCGAAGGTGGACATGTGGCATAGTGTGCTTGACTTAGAAGTAGTGGCATTGTGTGTAATTTTGATGTTTTTTAATTACATTATTGTAAAATTAGATACTACTTTTTGGTCTTTGGCCTTATACTATAATTAGGTGAAATTGTTTTTCTATCTTCTATATTAATAAACTATATAGTGTTTTAAAATGAAAACTCTCTTTATTTAACAAAATATTTTACAAAAATTGATAAAGTGACAAATAAAAATAAAAATGAAGTAAGTGTGACAAATTGTCCACCTTTTTATTGAATAATAAATATACACATTCTCTAAACCTCTGTTTGAATGAAGTAATTGAAAATTACATAGAATTCTAAAATGATGGAATTTAGATTTTCATCATTTCAATTTCTGGCAATTAAAGATTTCAGTGTTTGGATTTATGTATGTCGAATTTTGTAAATGGCACCATGGGAATTATGAAATGACTCCTATTTTGGTGGAAATTAAACTTGGGAATTTTATGCCCCAATTTCCACTATTTTTTCCACGTGTCATTTAATAAATTTCACGCTTAAGTTTCCAAACAAGAGAATTGTCAATTTCTCCTCTTAAATTCCCAACATTTAGCTAAATTCTGAGTTATTTTCCCTCATCCAAAGGGAGGGTAAGGATATTTTTGTTCATGAGAAAATGGACTAGGGAATGAGATGTTTGGTAAGTCCATGTTTGGGCTTAGGGGCTTTTTCATTCCGGAGCAAACTAAAGAAAATATCCCCTATGTCTGAGTTCAAAGATCAGACCCCCAAAATATTTCGAAAGGATAGCAAAGCCTTAGGAAACACCTTGGTTACCTTCACCAACAAAAAATAATAGCTGCTTACATATAAATTCTTAGTGCTTACAGGTAGAATCTTAGCTTGGCATGAGAAGCTTGTGGCATGAGAGTAAAGTTGTCATGAGTTTAGCACTGAAGAGAGAATTTAAGTGTTCCTTAAGGGAAAGATGGGGTATTAAGGTAGGAGAGAAAGGGTTTTGCAAAGAGGTTTGGTTGAGAATGAGGGAAAGAGAGAAAAGGGTGGCTTGAGCATTTTTCCGGCAGCTTAACAGAGGCTCTGTCAGTCTGCCAGAAGAGGAAAAATAGGGGAAAAAGATGAATAGAGCACGAATTTGCTGGGTTTTTGCAGGTGAGAGAGGAAGCTTGCTCTCTAGATGTGGATAATTTTCGTTGGGTAGAAGAGGCCCTATTTATATACGCTGGAAACCATCTTTTCCCAAGAAACCATAATGGCTTCCATCCCATTTTGCCAAGTCTTTCCCTTCCTTTCTCCCCATCATCCCTTCAATCATCCTATTTTGGTGAAATCTACTCTGCTTCTTCGTACAAAATCAGGGATTTTGGGAGCTCAAGGTCCCTTTCCCGCAGCTGCCCTAGTGAAGAATTCCTATTTTCAGATATCCCTCTTCCTCTCTTTCCTTCCCTCTTTCATGGTCTGATCTGAAGAATGAAAGAAATAGGTATACATGCTGGTTCGAAGGGTGGCTCCTTGCGCACCAATATCTTTTGGTCCCTTGGATGTTTTGCTTGAAAGCTTGTTCCTTCCCTCCCAGCAGCCCACGTGGTCTTCCAAGCTCCTCCGTGGCTTTGTCTTTCAGCCAAATACTGGAGCCTTTGCTGCTGCTGACTTCTAATTGTATGGGCTTTCTAAGATGGCAAGTCAACTTACCAAACAAATGGGCTGGTCTCCCCAAATTTTGGGCCATATTGGTTAATTTTAGTGGACCATTTTGGTTGGGATATTTTCTCTCCTGTGCTTACCCACATTTTTGGGCCTGAGAAATGGGCCTGAGTTCCGAGGCTCCCAAGCAACCCGAAACCTCCATTTCTTGGTCCATCAATGGGCCACATGACAACTTATTACCATCCATACCACAACCCACTTAAGCAAGCCCCGGGCATTCGAGTGGCTTGAGCCCACTTAGGCTTGTAGCGTGGTTGGGTGTGTAATAATGATTTCCTGCTTGGCATGGCATGTCGCTTGGCATGGCATATCGCTTGACATGCTTTTAATCATTATGCTTGATGAGATAATTAGCATGGATTTGCAGAGCTAATGCACTTTATAATCTTAATCTTGATTCCTAGCATGACGGATTATTTATTTGGCATGGCATGTGGAGTGTGACTCGTGCATGGCGGACTTTTGTGTGCTCCAAGTCGAGTTTTTCCTTAATAAGGTATTGCGCTGGGCTGGGAATTCATTTGGGCCAAGCCGTGGATTTTTTGGGCCTCAACAGGGCTCAAGGAAAAATATGAAGGAAAATGAAACTATCCATCCACCTTGGGTTTCATTTTCCGTTCACATAGAACACCAAGGCAAAGCAAGTTTTAGTTACATTTTGTTATGACCAACATGCCCCTATCAAAAATTACAAATACCAAGAAAAGCATTAATTACACTTTTGTGTGTGCATATTTCTAACGTAGAGCATCCACAATGGGCTCCCTAAACTACCTCCTTAGACCAATTTTATGGAGGAATTGTAAAAAATACAACTCCAATCATGCTCCCTATTGACCTCCTAAAATAGAGAGACCTCTAGGAGCTCCTAAATCTGAGGAGAGGGAAAAGACTCATAGTGGCTCCCTATAATTTAATGTTGTTTTTTTTTATGCGCACTTTAAACTTTTAATTAATGTTAATTATTTTCTTATATATCTATTTTTATAGAGATGGACCAATCATGTTGAATTAAAAAAATAACTATAGTATTTATGATTCCCTAAACCAGAGAGTATGATTGAAGTTTAAATTTTATAGAGAGCTCCTAAAATAACTTTAGTGTGTTTTTAGCTAAATTTGAACTAAAAAATAGGGAGCATGATTGTAGATGCTCTTAAGAGTATAATTGAAAAAAAACTAAACAAAGTTTGTTTCCAATTCTTGCACAAATTAAACCTAAAAAATGAAATAAAATGATATTTTCTAGTTACTTTTTAAACATTACCAAAATGATAAATGAATTTCCATTTTTTATCCAGGAAAAAAAGGCATAGGAATTGAATTGGTTTTCCATTAATTCATTTTCTCGAATTAAAGGGGCCTAATACCACCTACCATAATTTATCTTTAATACAAGTTTGTTTTTTAAAAGGGTGTTGATTAAGTAGAGAGGATCGGATCCAAGAGGAAAAATATGTTTTGATTTTGTGGGGATAAGGTATAAGAAAACATATGATATCACACCCCTTTGGAATCTTGGATTTTCCAAATCTTTATATAATATTTTAAATCATTATGATAATAGTCCAGGAGCAGAGCTCACGTGTTGTGGGGCTGAAGATGCGGGAAGAGAAAGACAGTCTACAATCTTTTTTTGTGGTCTATCAACTTTGTCAAGCCCTTTGACTCACTGACTCATTGACTGCTTGGTAGAGAGTGGAGACGTATATAAAGCCGCTCCACATACCACATTTATATTCTCTTTTTAAATATTTTTTAATTAATTTTATTCTTTTTCTTTCTTATTCTACATTTACCCTATATTAATTTAGTTTTACTTCACTTTTATATTAATTATTTTTAATTTTCCTACTTGCATTCCATTTTCTTTTTTTTTTTCTTTCATTCAGAAAGAAGTAATTAACATTGTATATTATTAAGGCAGAATTATATGGTCCAGATGTTGTAAAAACTCATGCCCTAGGAATACACCTTGCAACCATAGTTAACATCAAATTCCTCATATACTCAATACCATAGCTCAAATTAAAATCACAACTTCACTAACATATAAAAAAAGGATTTAATTTGACCAAACTGTATCATTCCACATAAAACATCACTTCAAAATACAGCTTTTGTCAAATTAAAGGTTTGGTGAAATAAAGATGAATCTGTCCATCCACTTCATACATACACGAAAGAAGACTAATTAATTAACAAACTAATTGATCTCTAATAATACTATTTACTGCTGCAAAATTTGATGAGAGACAATTCCTTTTAACAAGAAGACATGTACAATCCCTTATTAATATTCTGAAGGAATAAAAATCTGAGACTATTATACATAAGAATTACTTTGCTCTCTGCATATCTAAGCTCCTAATGAGAGTTTGGTTAGTAGCATTCTTTGGTTCTTCTACCTGTAAACATGTTAGCCGAAAAATTTATTATTTATTAACTACACATACTTGATAAAAAGAACAAAGAATTTGGCGTCCAAATACTTACATTTCTATCCATTTCCAAAAGGTAGAAATAAGATGCATCCAGATTTACCACATCAACCACGCTTGAATTACAAACAATGCTTGAAGATGAGGCCCTAGGAATACACCTTGCAGCCATAGTTAACATCAAATTCCTCATATACTCAATACCATTACTCAAATTAAAATCACAACTTTACTAACAAATACAAAAGAGAATTTAATTTGACCAAACTGTATCATTCCACATAAAACATCACAATATGAGTTGCCAACAAAAATGGTTCGTTGCTAAGAAAATTCAACCACTCAAAAGACAAAAGCTATAACAGGTTTGAGCCTAAGCTATATCTTCGATTCAAGAACGGATAAAAGTTATAACAACAAATAGGAAAATTCTACAATGGGCGTGGTGTATCCATGCGCCCAAAATATCAGCCATTGGATGAGTAAGTGGAGATGAGGGTTAAATCCACACCATTGAATGCTGGTAACCTGTTAAAAGGGTTGGTGTAGGTAAAAGTGAATAAAATAAAAATTAAACAGAAAAAGAAAAAGAAAACAAGAAAAGAAAAACAGAAACAGAAAGGGAGAAGGGAAGATCGTGAACTGCTGCTGAGGCTTCTCCAAGAACGGCACTCTCTCTTTCATCTCTCCCTCTCTTCCCTACATGTGAATCGCTTGATTCTGGAGATGAATTGAGAAGATCTTAAATCTCGGTGGCTGGGCATTTTGCGTGGTTCACAAAAAACCAGTGGAAACGAGTTGCTGTTGCTGAAATGTATTTAAGTGGCCATTGCAAAGGTAAAATTAATAGCTTTATTATCCTTGTCCACACTTGAGTTCCCAAAGACCAGCAATTTAACATTTTGCTATATTGATCTACTAAAAGAAAACCAGCTATTTCTATGGGTAATTTTCCCTCTATGAAATCAAGTAATTATGTTATGAAAAGAAAACTAGAAAAACTAAGCAGAAATTAATGCAGCCCAGGAAGCAACTAAGCAGAAGTAAATGGGTTTTTGATTTGCTGAAAAGAAAACCATTGTAATTTGAGTTATTTCATAGACAAGAAACACAATATGATCAATGTCAATATCTTTCTCTTCTTTAATGTTGGGCATATTGTTGATGTTGAAAAGTCTGTGACTCAT
The DNA here is from genome assembly GCA_034190965.1 of Prunus campanulata. Lineage (NCBI taxonomy): Eukaryota > Viridiplantae > Streptophyta > Magnoliopsida > Rosales > Rosaceae > Prunus > Prunus campanulata. Next base: position 2,392,294 of record CM067209.1, read on the forward strand.
TCGAAAAACATTAGATATAATTTATTAATTGTAATGCAAATGGCATGATATTTGTAGCCTTGCATTTTGGTAATGGAAATGTAAGAGGTACTTCAATATGTCATTTTGAATCCAATTACCAATTGGTTAGTCCTATTTTGCAATGATTGTATCCATATTGCCATGTTATTGGTAGCCTTTTACATTTTGAGAACATATGTGATTTGTGAATGCAATTGACAAACAGTTACGTCTAATTGCATTATAGTCTTGCAACTGACAAACAGAATAGTCTCTTTGCATTCTTGTCGTGCAATTGCCATTATATGTGCACAAGTATGAAATGTAGAATCTCTCAGTAAGGACTAATCCTTCATAATTTAATTGTATGTTTATATTTCTACTAAATGCAATTGATGTGTATCCATTTATGTTCATATTAATTATGCCATGGAAGACATGTTGCCTATTTTCAGGAAATGGATGCAGAAGCAAGTAAAACGAATGGAATTCAGGGCCAAAACTCTGTACCTAACAGTGAAGGTTATTTTGCAGAGGTTGAGTCACTTGAAGAAACTGAAAATGCCCCATCTTTACAGATTTTGGACAGTAGAACAGAAGAAATTACTGAGAAAAGCGGACAGTTTGAGTATGATGGGTTAAACTTCCAAAATATGAGCATTGCTGATTGAGCGGAGAGAGAGTTTGCAAAATTTGAGGAAGCAGAAAGATTTTACTGCAACTATGCTCTTGCAATTGGTTTTAGCATAAGAAGAAGTCGTTTGAGACGTAGAGAGGGTGGGGTTGTGATGGGAAGACAATGGGTGTGCTCAAAAGAAGGGAGTATATCAAAGAAATGGACGAATAGAGATATATAGTTCGTACACCAAGGAAAGAGACTAGAGAGAATTGTCACGCTACATTTGCTGTGAAGTATTGTCCTAAACGGGATGCTTATATTGTGACTAAATTTGTAAAGGAGCACAGCCACCGACTTGCTAACTCACGTGAGGTGCCTTTTCTTCGTTCGCACCGGTGTGTTACGGAATCTAACATAGCACAATCTATGTCTACGAGAAAAGTCTCTATTAAAACCAATCGGACATACGACTATATGGTTAACCAAGCAGGTGGATACATGAAAGAGGGGTTCACCAGTAAGGATCTATATAACAGGATGGATTTCGAGCATCGACAAGTAGTATTGGATGGTGATGCAAAAGCAGCAATAAGCTACATGAATGCCAAGGCAATAGTGGATCCAAAATTTTTTTGCATGTTTAGTGTAGATGAGGAGAATAGATTGGCAAATTTCTTTTGGAGAGACTCTCAATCTCTACACGATTATTGTTGCTTTGGGGATGTGGTGATATTTGATAGCACGTACAAAACCAACGTATATGACAAGCCTTTAGTGGTGTTTGTTGGTGTAAACAACCATAACGCGACTACAGTTTTTGGTTGTGCATTTCTTGTTGATGAGACTGCTGATACATATCGTTGGGTACTCAGAACTTTTTTGACTTCTATGAAGGACAAGAAGCCTGTATCTATTGTCACGGACGGGGATGAGGCAACGCGTGTAGCGATTGATGAAGTTTTTCCCGATGCACATCATCGTTTATGTACATGGCACATCATGAGGAATGTGAACACCAATGTGAATAACCCAGAAATTGTAAGGGAGTTTAGCTAGACCTGGCATTCGTGTTGTGTTATCAGTGTTCGTGTCAACCCGTTTTTCTTAACGAGTTGACACGACACGACACGATAAGAAAACGGGTGGAAAATATCAAACACGAACACGACTCGCTATAATTCGTGAATTACACGACACGACCCGTTTCACCCGTTAAAAAAATAAACTTTTTATAAAAAAAAAAAAAAAAAAAAGGTATTTGAACAAATTTTACATGCAAACAATATATTACATTAGACAATATAAAAAGAGATTTTCTATTTAAACCCCACATTTCTCTTAGTTCACCCCATGTTCTAAGTTCACCCCAACTTTTAATTTAAATTTTCACAATTTCTAAGTAAACCCCACTATCTTCCCAAACTACCCTTAAATACACCAAAAAAAAAAAAAACACAGCTGCATCAATATGAAATATAATGTACTGTACCAAAAAAACACAACTGCATCAATATCATAACACAGCTAAAACAAGGAAAGATACCAAATTTCTGGTTGGAAAACTTATATGATATGACAAAGCAATCCATTGCTCGTAGCCAAAGTAGAAGTACTTGTCTTTTGATATACGACGCACCCAGCAAATTGTAGGACCAGTATCAAAGCTTGGGCTTCTCTCCCTCTTCTCAGCAGGATAATAAAAACCCAACTTAACAATATTCCATGAATCTCTTGGTTTCGTGCCTTTTGAACGTGTATGTCAATTAATATAATATGAAGAAAAATTCAAGTTACCCCATACTTTCTAGAGAAAGAGAGAACAGTTTTACCAAAACATCAGGTTTAAATTTTAAATCAAAAATTAAAACAATCAAGCAATCAACAGCAAAGAGTACCAAAAAAAAAAAGGCAATACAAAGGGAAGAGAATAAGATCATTACAGTGAAACAATCAACAAGTCTTTCCATCAGCTTCAGCGCATATTTCAAAGAGGTAGGCTCATCAATGTTCTACGTCTTTAAAAGAGAAAAGTAATCTGGCATAGGATGTAGAAGAGTTTGTATTTTTTTTAAACTTAATTTGAAGAGTTGTGGGGTGTGTGGGGTGTGTGTATAGATGTACTATGGTTAAGTATTAAGTTAGATGACCTTTTTTGTCTTTTTACACAGTAATAAAACTTACAGCTTAATGATTTAAGTATTGGGGTGAACTAAGAGAAGTGTGGGGTTTAAATAGAAAATCTCTATAAAAATGAAGTTTACATCTCATTTCCAAACAATACATGGCCAAAAATCAATATCTTTCCCAAAAAAGCTCCAACGTCAATACCCAATAATCAATATCATTCCAAATTTGACTCTTTGTTTTCTGTATTTTCAGTATTTGTATCAATACCCATTGAAATGTCAACAAACTCCTCATCATTCATATCAATAGCATTGGTAGGGCTATTTTCTGTAACTTCCATCCCCTTCAAAAATAAAAACAGAGACATATGAGAACCAACAACTCAGTAGATAAAGAAAGCACACAGTGACGCAGCTTGAATATTTTATACAATTTGAAAACCATTTGATATTTGATACCATTTGATATGAAAACCATCTTGAATACCCAAAACAGATATGAAAATCATTTGATATTTGATACCCAGCTTGAATACCCAAAACAGAGAGCACACAGAAACGCACACAAAAATGAAATATGTCTGATAATACCCAAAACAATTTGTTTGATCTCAAATACATCAATTCCAAACTGAAAGTCAAACAAATTTAACAAAAAAATTAAGACATTCGTACCTTGAGAGGATGTGGCAGGGGAAGATCTAGAAGACAGAGACAGAGGTGAGATCACAAGAAGAAGAAGATGAGGTTGTTGAGAGAGGTTTTTTAAAGAGAGAAATCGAGAGAGAGATCGCAAGAAAGGAGAAGATGAGGTTGAGAGAGAGAGAGAACGCTGCGGAGAGGAGATGCTCTCAGTGCCGACGCGAAATGAAAGGGATGCTAGGGTTAGGAGAGATTTTTTAGATTTGCAAATTACAAAATTACCCCCGCTTAACGGGTTGGTTCGTGTATTCGCGAATGGGCACCGAAACGACCCATTAGCTTAACGGGTGGCTAACGGGTCAACACGATAGCAACACGACACGATAACTCAAACCCGAATACTGAATTTTTCATGCGAATTCGTGTTGTGTTAATGAGTCGTGTGCGATATTGCCAGCTCTAAGTTTAGCTATTGTGTGCATGGTGATTTGACACCAGTGGCGTTCGAACAACATTGGCAGCAAATGATAGATACATATGATCTAAAAGGCGATTGGATCGAGATGATGTACTGTAAACAGAAATGATGGGCTGAAGCATACTGCTCGGGGCATTTTTTGGTGGGAATACCACCACACAACGTGTCGAGGGTATGCATAAGAACTTGAAGGATGGAATTGGTAAAGGCATGAAGTTAGTGGAGTGTATTCCATGGATTGAAATATCGTTATTGAGGTTAAGAAATGAGAATGTGAAGAATGACTTTGATTCCAACAATTCACACCCACTCCTTCGTACGCACCTCCGATCACTAGAGGAACATGCAGCTTCTATTTTCACTCACGATATTTACAAGTTGATAAGAAATGAGATAAACAAGGAGGCTAAATTAATTCTCGTGCAACCCGTAAGAAACACTGAAGATCCTCGTGTTTACACATTTTCCAAATTTGGAAGACCCGATGAGAAATGGACTGTAGTGTACTACAAGAAAGTGCAACATCTGCAGTGTTTGTGCAAATTATTTGAATCTAGTGAAATTCCGTGTTGTCATATGTTTGGAGTCATGAATTGTGATCATATGGATCAAATACATCCGTCCGTAATAATGAAGAGATGGAGAAAGGATACAAGACGTGGGAGTGAATTTGTAGTCAAGTCGGATGATGTTCCCAACAAAACTATTCAAATGGCTAGGTTTGGGTCATTAAGCGCTGATTTTAACAGGCTTTGTTTTTATGGGTCGCAGACAGAAGTCGCTTACAAGAGGCTAAAGGATAAATTTGGGAGATTAAATACTTTGGTTGAGAGATGGAAGGAGCAACATGAGCAAACTAGTCTTAATCTAGGATGCCATAATAATGTTGTAAGAGACCCCATAGTTGCTAAGACAAAAGGAAAGCAAACAACGGGAAGCAAAGGCAAAAAGGCCCCACAATGCGGAGAGTGCAAGGTTACTGGTCACAACAAAAGAAACTGTCCAAATAGCATTGTTGGTGAGAGAGGTAAGCGGAAAAGGGGTTATACAAGTGACAGGAGCGATATTCTTTCTAGTTTTGGACCACAAGATGATACAACTGTTTGAAACAAAACATTTTATTCCTCCTCGAGTGCTGTTCATGGGACTAAGACATTGTCCTCTTCTTATACAACTCCTAACTCGGGCTTCTCATATGGCGAAGTGTCTAATGGCTCCACTCATTACACCTCAGATGGTTTCACCTTTGAGACACCCGAGTATAGTGTATTGGAATCACAATTTGACACACAAGCCTCACCACCTAGAGATCGTAATAGATTTTGGGTTCCGTTCACCCCAATAAAATGACATGGATTGTAATACTTCCACTATATATATGGTTTAGCTTTTATGTACGAAATATTCATTAGAACCATATTGTTCATGTATTTCCCCAACTTTTGGCATGACATATATTATTAGTGTTATTTTGTATCTATGTTAATGTTACATGTAGGAGTTTTGATACATTAATATTGATATATATATATATTTGTGTTGATATTTTATTATGATTTTGCATGATTAGAATGGTTAGATGCAATAAATTCCATTGTTTTTCATATTTAGGTTAGGTGCTTAATTATGAAGCTACATGGAAAATGGGAAAAATGATATGGCAGAGTTCTTTGGAAATTGCCAGATAGTCAATATGATTTTGCAACATGAAATGGCAATTACACATTGTCTGTTTGTCAGTTTCATTGTCCAATTCAGAATGTTTCACCATCAAACTTTCATAATTGAGTTAGTCAGATATAGTCATTCTTAGTGTTTGTTAAACTACAAATTTGACATAGTTAACAACCAATCTTTGTGGGCAAGATTCTTTACTTGCACCCTTTACTATTTTTCAATATGTGCGCTATTGTTCACAATGTGCACTTGCACGTTTAACTTTGAATAATTTGAATCTATTAATTAGGTTGAAACAAATATTTTCGCACAAAATTCTTTAAATATCAATTTGTATTGTTTATATAGATTTACTACGGTAGTCGATTTATGGTAGGTCATAAAGTTATTACAATGTGGCTTTAAATTTGATAAAAAAATATAAATATAAATAAAGCTCATGACTACTTTACATTATGTCCGACTCACCAGATTAATTTGGAACGTGAGAGGAGTAAGTGTCATTTGTTACACATGGTTGGCTTGGCTTGGCCTAGACTAAATTTAGTACCATGTTTGTTTCATGTAATTCTAGTCTTATATGAGATTGCTAATACCGGGCCCACCAAAGCACCTCTTTAGGAAGGGACTACTAAACCCATGTGAAAAGGGACGATTAACTTATCCCATGCTCACTAATGTATAAGATGCATATATTATATTATTATTATTATTATTATTATTATTATTATTATATACCTATATTTATTTATTACATTATATTATACTTACATACACATGTACTATAATGTATATATACATGTAATATATGTATATATATATACCTACAGTGGTGGATCCAATAATTCTTCAACGAAGGGGCAATTTTTAAAAGAGTAAAAGGAAAATATATATATACAGAGAGCTTCCATTGAGGGATCCCTCAAATAAGCTTATTTGAGGGACACCCCTTGTAGGCCCCACTCTGGATTGTATTTCACTAATCCAAACCGTCTATTTTGTAGATACTCATTCAAAGATCATCTCTACAAAAAATCACTTGAATCCGATATGATTTGACCACTCAATTGTGTTATTGAAATTTGAGTACCCGTTGTTCGTTGATTTTGTAGGACACAATTAGATATCGAAATGGTTTCCGATTTGTCTAATTTTTTGTAAGGATGATCTATGAATAAAGACCTAAAAAATAGATTGTTTGGATCATTGAGAAAAAAATTATAGGGTACCCTAAAGGGCGTCCCTCAAATAAAATTATTTGAGGGATCCCTCAATAGAAGGGGACTGTATAAATATATATATATATATATATATATATATATTACATAACCAATTACCCTGAGAATTTAAATAATACCAAAGTTTTGAAAGACGATGCGTAGATGCTAAGTAACTTTGGTCCCGCAAAGGTAAGATGTAAACCTTGAAGGGATGATGAATAAGTCTTTGGAGAACAACAATTATAAATAATAAAATATAATGAAACTAAATCAGTACATCTGATTGAGGGTTAATATTCAATTACATCTAAGTAATACATATTATAATCAATTTCAAAACCTAATATTATCCAATTAGTCATACAACTGAAATGGAGTAGGATGATTCCTAAATTGACAAGAGGATTAGGGCTTGTAAACACATGCGGATGAGGGAGAGGTGTTTAAAAAAAAAAACAAAAAAAAAACATAGGCTGTTTAGGTTAATTAATTTTAGTAATTAAATAATATATTTGCCTGATTTAATTAGTTAAATTAATAATTATATTTTAATTACTATTTATGAAGTGAATAATTAGTATTCAATATTTTAATTATCTTCATCACTTATATTACTTAATAAATAGTAATTCAATTTTTCTTTTTCTTTTTTTCCTTTAATATTCACTAAGGAAACAATAACTAAAACATAACTATTAATCAAAGTAATAAAACAAAAAAGGTTTCAAAATAACTCAAAACGCACAGTTCAATTGTTGCACCCATAAAATTCAAAACGACGTTGTTTAAGGACAACAAAAACCTTGCGCACTCTTTAGAATCATACGCGTTGTAGCCACCAATAACCCTCGCTCAGCAACTTCTTCGTCGAGCTCTTCTTCTCCTCTCTCTATCTCTTTCTTTCACCCACCCCAAATCACCCATCGTCAACTTCTTTTTTCGAGTACAATCCGATTTTGGACTCTATTCTTCAAGGTTTTAAATGTATCTCTTACTTTGCACACAGTGGCGGATCCAGGATTCTCGGGTCATAGGGTCATAGTGTAAAAAGTGTCGAAGTTTTTTTAGGCTAAACTGTTGAGGTATTTTTAGGACAAATGAGTCATTTTCTATCCATTTATTTTTAAAAAATTAAAAATTTATTTATTTCACATTAAAAAAAAAGAAGGAAACATGGGACTACATTCATTTTAAAAATTTAAAAAAGACAACAAGTTTAAAGCTTAAAAGATTAATTTTCCTAATGTTTTTGTAGATGAATTTCCTCTTGATAATTTCCATGAATTTTTCAGTAGAGGGACAATTTTAAAAGGCTAAAGACTTGAAAAACAATTTTAGACAACTAAATACCCTTGAAATTTAAATAATATTAATGTCATTCATAATTAAAACAAATAAAAGTACATTTGATTTGGAGGTCGTGAGATAAAAATACACGTGATTACAAGTTTGGGGTAATTTTCGATGAATTTTTCAGAGCACATATGACTTTTTATTGAATTTATGAAGTTAGTCCAATTAAAAATAGACACGTGGCGCTTTGCTAATGGAACATTTCAAAAATGAATTAAAATGAGAAGTGCTGGATTATAACCCCAAACACGCTGAGTCTTTCTTCTTCGTCGAACTTGCTCTACGACTTCAATTCTAAAAGTTGTTAAAAACTTCTAAAATTCATAACTTTGGTTGTGGGGCTCCGATAGACGAACTGTTTTCTTCATGAGATCGAGCCCAACAATCTAAAGTAATATTCAGGGTCTCACACAGCAGCAAACAAAACAACCTCTGTGGCCTTTCGTCGAGCACCTTGCGTGTATCTCTTGGGGTCGTCGTTCTGCTCGCCATGGGGTCTGCTCAGGCCTCCACAGGCTGTCCATAGCCATTTTCCGGCCAATTAGTGGGGTCAAGAGACCCCTCTCGTCCCTTAATCCGCCCGCCCCTATTTGTACAGAAATTTCAAGTTAGGGTTTTCAAATTTTTACTATGGTAATTTCGAATTCTCTCATTCTTGTTGTTTGATTTTGTTCATTTAATCCTTGTATCTACATAAATGCTAGAGAATAGAATGAGTAATTGTTCTTCATTAATTATTGAATTCTTATGGTGTTTGTATTTTGTAATTTTTGTACATTCTCAAACTTTATGTTTAAATTTGTTTGGGCTCATAGTGATGGCCACCAACTGTTTGACGAAATGTTGTAAAGAGTTTCTAAGCTCCTATGCACATGACTCCAGCTCTATTTTTACATGTGTTGTATGTGTCTCTTTGCCTCCCTTGTGCCATTGGAATTACAATTCCATTCACACCAATTGGGGACGTGATACGTATTGTTTAGCTTCCATTATCCTACTTTGGATTTTTTTTGTTACTTTCGGCCTGTGCATCTTAGCAATTTTAAATGTGCTCATCTGTGCTTTGGATTGTAGCAATTTCAGTGAGAAATTGGAAATTAAAGATTATAATAGTTGAGGGTGGCTTTATTGTAGGGCCTGATTAGGTTGTTTTAAAAGGTTGCTCATGTGTGTTTGTTATTAGCTAGATTTGGTATTCAGTGGACATCGTATCCTCCTTTTTTTTGGTATGGTGAGGATGGTGATCAGTTCAAACATTTTTGGGTTTGGAGGCCGCATGAGTGCCTTTTGTATTGTCTATTTGGTGCCACATCCTTGTCTTTAACCTCAACATTACCAATCTTGTTCCCCTTCGCCATAAAATCAGATGCATTTTCCATCACTTTCAATGTTTCATGTATTATCACATCACGCAATTGATTTTTTTCATTTCGGAGCAACTCAATAGCAAGTTGCATTCGTTGTACATTAGAGTCGTACTGCAACAAAAAAAAAACATTTAGCGTTTCATTACGTATTAATCATTTTTACCATAAAAATAGCATATGCGCAATGCATACCCGGTCATGCCACAATTGACGATAATATTGCATGTGTCTTATGACAAAAATGCCACAATCCACACCATTAGGTTGGACGGGATTGGCATCCAATGGGGACACAACAGAAAAGGAGGAGAACGTCCACCCCGTCCCAAATACCGATAATATGTCATCATGAAAAACGGAGTCTAGGTACAACAACTGTTGCATACACAAGAACATAGTCGACATTAGTAACATGTAGTAAAAGAAATACGTATAATTGCATTGAACAAAAGCTTCTCCACTTACAGTAATATGGCAATCGTTCTCGGGTTTCTTATTGTGACGCGCATCAGGTAAACTGTCCCAAATTTCAGCTTTCTTATGGAAAATGTCACAAACCAAAAGATACCAGTGACCAATGACTTCATTGTGCATCGGAATATATATCTGCAAAAAAGTGGTATGTTCATTATCACCGATAATTGATATTATTGGAGCTTGCATACGAAACCCACCTGCATGCAATCCTTCAGTCGGCCATTAAATCTTGCGAGACGACAAAGCTTGTGTGTCCTAGCACCTGACGTCATACGATCACTGGGACGTACAAACTTGGCGCCGTCCTGTATTTTATGAGATATAACATATCACATTTAACCAAAAAATATCCTTCATTAATCTTATCCATTTACTTACCTACCAAAAATACGTAGGTAGGAACCACTTTGTGGAGGTGGTATCATATAAATATTATGCCATTACATTGATTACCTATTACAAGATAAGACACGATTGTTAGCATCCTAGTACCGACATTCTAAACATATACTAATGAGTAGTTAAATATATATTCGATTCATAGTCCTTACATCATCAAAGAGAGGCGACCCAGGGGCAAGGCTTCCAAAATGGCGACGATTTATAGCTACAACACCAGTGTTAACGAGTAGTTCACTGTTAAACAGAAAAAATAAGTGTTCTAACCAATTGTTGTTATGTCATTATGACAACACATATAAAAATTAATTTCACAAATTTGGTTCAGGCTATACCTCCAAACATTTGGATCCAATGGATTGCAACAAAATGCAAAACTTAGTAGATCTCTATCATCTTCAGAAATATCGTTGCTCATCCGGAATGGACCGACATTTAATCTCTTCATAATCCGCTCGTGAGCAATTACTTGTCGGGTTTTTGCATTTGCTTTAGCTTTCAACACATTGACGTCTTCATAAGGAGTTCTGTTGTGAGGACCCAGCTTTCTAATCGCTGTTGCACGAGTCACTATCGGATCCCTTGTTGAAGTTGAACTACAATTCTCAAAGAACAAACTTTTTATGTCGTTGTGACTCATTTTATCCTAGTGGTCACAAATCATTACGAAATAGCATTTACAAATCAATATAACTGAAACAAACATATATTAAATGATACAAAGAATCTGCATAAAATAAGGACACCTAACTTTATTATTACATAGGGAGACAACCAAATAAAATTACAACATAATCCATAGTACAATGATTTCTGCAAATCAAATACTCGATAATTGTCATCATCCAAACATGTAAACAAACAAGTGAAATTATGAAAACAAATACAAACAAGCTACAACCAATGCTCATCATACCTCATTCTAAGGTTGTTTTGCATGTTTTCTGTCATGGATGACTTCAACAGAGGGAGCGTAAGTTTTATCAACAGTTGCAAATCCATTCACATTGTCATCTTGCTCGTTGGGAGTTCCGTCTTCTTTGTTTGGCCTACTTTTTGGAGGTTTAGTATTTCCAAGGTCTTCTTGTCCCCCATGACACCCCATTTCAAATATGTTATCATCTTCCTTATTCTGTTTAACTTCTCGTTCATTATGGCATGAAGTGCGCAATGTTCTTTCTTTATCTTCATTTTTTGATGATAACTCAGACATAACCTTGGAGAGCGATTCGTCCATACAAGCAACAGTGGCCACCAAAGTTGCCACATCCTTTCTTATTGAACTTAACTCTTCGGCAAAGTGAGTCATTGTTTTGGCATCATCTCCGAGACCTCCATATTCAGTTTTCATAACAACTACCTTGTCACTTCCAAACCCCCCTCTTTTTTGTAGCCACTTCTTCATTTTTTCGGTCTTTACTTTCCCCCACACAGTGAGTGGTAGCACAGACCTATCCACAAATACGCTACCATGAGCTATAGCATCAAGGTAAAACAATTGAAGGAATAACAAGCAACCACCGATGTAAACTTGATTGTTCTCCTTAAATGACCTGACATTGTCTAATAAAAATCTGAATGAATAACTTGCTCAATTTTTCTTTGCTATTACCTTGCTATCTCTTAACGGAAGCAGATATTTTAGATTCACATACACGGAAGTGGTTGGACATAGCAATGTGCATAGAGCAAACATGGCAAAACCAACTTTGAAAAAATCGTCTGCTGCTTCTGTCCCCACCATTATCTGCTTCAACTCATTATTTTTTAAAAGCTTCTTCCCGCCCAAAAATGAATTTTGCACCTTTACAATGTGTTGGTCATCCATGGATCCGGTGAAGTCAACTTCCTCTCCTCCATCCTTAACACACATTATGCGCACGAAGTCATCCACAGATATCTTAAGTGTTTTCCCATGTAGCACGATTGATGATTCATCAGGATTCAATTTATCAACCAAAAAATGACACATTGAACGAGACAATTTTCCGCACTTCATTTCCAACAACGAAACAAATCCCATTTCTTCAATGGTTGCTTTTTTCTCATCGCTTAAAACATTTATAGTGTCCTTTATATCCTTTGGACTGCATCGTGTGGCTATCTTCAAACAACTTTTGTTCGAGGCGTTAGTTGAAGCTGTTTTAGATTCATACTCTGCTTTCTGAGTAGCATCCAACTTTTGCCACATCTTTGCGATTTCCTTCTTCATCCGAGGAATAAAATAATAAAATTCAATCAATTCATTATAAGTTGTGAGCTGTAACGTCTCTATTTAAATGTATTGTTTACAATTTATCACCTTTGTATCCACTTTCTCCATTATTTTTTGTTGCTTCATTTCATCGCCCTTTATTTTCCTATTTAAAACATTCACATTTAGTTAGTCCTATAAAAGTACTTAATATACTGGAAGAGCCGTTTAAACAACTTTTGTTCGAGGCGTTAGTTGAAGCTGTTTTAGATTCATACTCTGCTTTCTGAGTAGCATCCAACTTTTGCCACATCTTTGCGATTTCCTTCTTCATCCAAGGAAGAAAATAATAAAATTCAATCAATTCATTATAAATTGTGAGCTGTAACGTCTCTATTTAAATGTATTGTTTACAATTTATCACCTTTGTATCCACTTTCTCCACTATTTTTTGTTGCTTCATTTTATCGCCCTTTATTTTCCTATTTAACACATTCACATTTAGTTAGTCCTATAAAAGTACTTAATATACTGGAAGAGCCGTTTAAACAACTTTTGTTCGAGGCGTTAGTTGAAGCTGTTTTAGATTCATACTCTGCTTTCTGAGTAGCATCCAACTTTTGCCACATCTTTGCGATTTCCTTCTTCATCCGAGGAAGAAAATAATAAAATTCAATCAATTCATTATAAATTGTGAGCTGTAACGTCTCTATTTAAATGTATTGTTTACAATTTATCACCTTTGTATCCACTTTCTCCACTATTTTTTGTTGCTTCATTTCATCGCCCTTTATTTTCCTATTTAACACATTCACATTTAGTTAGTCCTATAAAAGTACTTAATATACTGGAAGAGCCGTTTAAACAACTTTTGTTCGAGGCGTTAGTTGAAGCTGCTTTAGATTCATACTCTGCTTTCTGAGTATCATCCAACTTTTGCCACATCTTTGCGATTTCCTTCTTCATCCGAAGAAGAAAATAATAAAATTCAATCAATTCATTATAAATTGTGAGCTGTAACGTCTCTATTTAAATGTATTGTTTACAATTTATCACCTTTGTATCCACTTTCTCCACTATTTTTTGTTGCTTCATTTCATCGCCCTTTATTTTCCTATTTAAAACATTCACATTTAGTTAGTTCTATAAAAAGTACTTAGTATACTGGAAGAGCCGTTTAACACTTACAGAAAGTTAAAGTAACCGGTCTTTTGATGAATCATCATCTTGGACTCGTTTTTTTGTTGTTTTTGAATTTTTGCCCTTACTATGCACATCACTATTCTTTCTCACCATTTTATAAGTCCAATTAATGATAAGCCTGCATTAAACAAGAAAAACATTTAATATATCAAATAAACTCAATAGAAAATAATAACATGTCAACTCATATGCAAATTGTCAAACTATATCAAATAATAACATGTCAACTCATATCAATGAGAAAATAATATTTGAACTCATATATTTTGTGAGGAGATATGAAATTGCAAGACCCTTAGGCATTGCATGTTTGTGCTCCAATATATCTCCCATTCAACGTAATTCTCAGGGATCCAAAACAATCTCAATGCTTGTTCTCATGCTATCCACTTTCATGGAAATTTTTACAATGTTTAATAATATGTGAACGAAATTAACTTCAACCCATTATTTTTAAATCTTTCAATCCATTCCATAGTTCGAACATCCAAGAACACAACATATTAAACTAAACAAAAAGTAGTCTTATCAAATAAACAATCGAAAAATAACATGTATATGTCAATTGCCAACCAGGTGCTATGAAATTGCATTAGCCCTAGTCAATTGCCAACCAGGTGCATAAAATTGCATTACCCCTAGACAATTGCCAACCAGGTGTAATGAAATTGCATTACCCCTAGGCTATTGCATTTTCGTGCTATACTATATCACCTTCTACATATCCAATATAATTATGAGGCATAATGAAACACTTTTAATGGTTGTTCTCAACCTACTGACTGTAATGACTATTTTACAATTTGTAATAAGGTTACCCACCCACAAAAATGAAATTCATATTACGTTTTCAAAAATAAACTTAAAGAGGTGAGGTTAGGGTTTATCAAGAGATAAAATGAGATTCTTCAATACTACCCTTACAAAACTTCTAACTAAGTGCTTTAAACCTTAAGTAAATAGCTACCAATCAATGGAGGAATCTTCACCACATAATATAGGTCAACTCATATTCAATTGCCAAATCATAGAAACAAATTGCATGAACCCAATATAATTCCATTTTAGTCAGTCATACCGAATAAACTAAAATAATAACATGTCTGCTCATATTCCAATTATCAAACAGACGTTTATTGAACCATATATGAAATTGCATTCTCGCCAATCATATCAAACAAACTCAATTGGATAGTAATATGAAAACACATATGCCAATTGACAAACAGAAAGCTATGAATTGCATGACCCCTATGCAATTGTATATTCGTGCTCCAATAAATCATCTT
Source organism: Prunus campanulata (assembly GCA_034190965.1). Taxonomy (NCBI): domain Eukaryota; kingdom Viridiplantae; phylum Streptophyta; class Magnoliopsida; order Rosales; family Rosaceae; genus Prunus; species Prunus campanulata. The sequence goes on from CM067209.1 coordinate 2,407,338, forward strand.
CTATACATCCAATGAAATTCTTGTGCATAATTTTACACTGCTTGTTCTCTGTATAAAAGATAAATTACGATGCAACTTCCATTCAAATTTTACAATTTAGAATAAGGTTACCCACCCACACAAATTCAATTCAAATTTGGTTGAAAACTTAGATGAGATTAAGGTTTACCCCTAAACAGAAATTAACCTAAAAATTCTTGAGATTAGTTAGGGCTTAGCAAGAGAGAGATGAGATTAAGGTTTACCCATAAACATAATGAACTTAAAAAGAGGTGAGGTTAGTTAGGGCTTAGCAAGAGATAACTGAGATTACTCAATACTAACCTTAAAACGCTTCAAATCAACTGCTACCCAATGTTTTCAACCTTAGGAATCAACTGACCACTGGAGGAGATACATGGAGGAGATCGCCATATGCAAGAGAGGTTTTTGGGTTTTGAAGTTCATAACCAGTTTGGGGAGAAGTGCGCTAAAATATCACAGAGAAACATATTACCTCCACCTGTTATAGCAGGTTTTCGTTTTATTTTTTTACAAATTTATTGGCATGTGCACTGCACATGCTTCATAAACAACAAATGGTGCATGGGTGCACCTGGTGCACCGTAGAAGGTGCCCAACAAATAAACCTTGCAGCCATATCAATCAAATCCAAGTAATGCGTTCTGCCCCAAAAAAGATAATTATGGCAACCTGACCAACAATTCTTCTTTGTGTTAAAAACCTTAATTAGACTTTTATTGTAATGGACAAGTACTTTTATTGTCGCCAACATCTTTGCAAACACTGTATTAGATTTTTCAACTATCTCAAATTTTGAAGGTTCACACTTTGTAGAGTTAGATTTATTTCTCTTCTTTGACCATATTGGACGTCCTTTATGGCCAATTCTTTGTCGGATATGGCCAATTTTCTGCTTGATATGATCCTCAATTGCTGATTATGAAGTCCCAAAATTTTATTGAACATTTCTAGAGCCCGCACATAATCCTTCTGTTCTTCTTTTTGCATGAAGACAAAACAAGAGTACAATGAAATGTTGAAACTTGAAACTCGTATTATATCTAATAGTGGCATCTTATACTTATAAGTTTTATAAGTGCAATCCATAAAAAAGACATGTGGGTAACTCCTTGTCAATTCAATTGACATAGGATGAGCAAAGAACAAATGAGACAAATGCCCTTTTTGGTCATACTTGATGTTATAAGAGAAACCATCTTCACCAAGTTCATCCAAGAATGCTTGAACAATCGTACACCCTGCTAGGCTCTCATCTAGAATTTTAGCCTTTTTATTATAAATGTTTCGGGAAATTGCTCGAAGATGAGAATTGCTTTGTCGAATTGAAGAGAGAAATTGGCTTGGTGGTATACCAACCATAGTCATTTCTTTAATTTGCATGATTTTCTCATTTGAAAATCGACAACAAGAGGGATGTCCAGACATGTTTGTTGAAGGTTCATGGTTCCTTTTCTCTTTGCCCCAAATTTCAATGGATAGTTTATGAGGCAAGATGTTAATTTCTTTTTTCTTTCCTATGGTGGAACTTTTCTGCTTTTATAATTACCGCCTCTATCACAACCAAGGACAACATATTTCTCAGATTTAGATCTTCTAATAACTAGTGCAGACCCTTGCATAAATGCAATCTTACAAGCATCTTCAATGAGCTCTTTTCAACTTCGAAATTTTTTGTTTGTGAAAGAGAGCATTTTGTTACTTTCATGAGTCAGTGCTTCACTGCCTATATCACAAACCATCTAATTTATATAAAACATAAACCACACATTGGCTACCTTAAGAAATTACCTTTGGAAAGCTATAGTAGTCACTCATATATGCCTATTACCCACCACTGACCCAAAAACAAAAACCAAACATCATCATAAACTCTCAGGAAATTTTCCATTCTTATACGACAACCCAAAGTTTCACTACTACCTGGAAAAACATATATTAAGCATAATAGCTTAGTAAGAAACACTACTAACAATTGATAAAGTTATATTTACTATGAAATTAAACGTACCATGCATAATATCTTGAGACTTAGAAGGATTACTATGTTTTGTCATTCCACTTAAATCATTGATGCCCACCATGTCTAAAATCCTTTGCAACTCATGCTCTAATGTTTGGTCTTCATCTATAGCTAACCTTTCACCAATAATTAAAGAGTATTTGCTTTGAGTAGGAGAAGAATTGTTCTATTCCATGAATTGCTCTGATCAGTAGTAGTGAAGAGAGTAGCTTTGGGTAGAAGAAGTGGGAAGACACGAAGAAGGCGAAGAAGACATTGGGAATTTTTTTGTTTGTTAATTTTTCTTAATTTTAGTTATCAAAACCTTAATTCAAGGTAAGGGTAGAATAGGAAAGGAAAAGAACAAAATTGATTAAAAATTATTAAAAAACAAAAGCAAGTGTAAGTGAACAAAAGAAAAGTGGCAAAATCAACTCCCTTATTTTATGTACATACAACTCAGCTTTGCTTGTCACTACCTAATCTAAGTATGAAAAATAATAAATTTTGTATGTAATATAACCAAAAAAAGTATTGAAAAAGGAGGATAGATAATTCCAAATTTTAATTAAAAAACTAAATAGATATTAGTATAATGGTATGTTTATTTTTATTATAAGAAAATGACTTCAGTTTGAATTTTAATTAAAGAATGAAAAATTATTTTAAATAATATACAATTTTGTTTATTTGCAACTCTTGTCATTAGGGGGGAGCTCTATGGGGACAAGAGGGTTTCATGCCATTTCTGATTATTTTTCGAATTTGTTTTCAAGATTGCATCAAGGATAAAACCAAAGTGAAACAAGTACATGTTTGAAGAAAAAGTAGGGTTGACCTCATAATCTATACATGCACCTTCTCTCTATGTATTTTCTGTGTCTCTCACGACTTATTAGCTCTTTCGAAGTGTTCAATAATGATTTAGATACATTTTTATGTTACTGGATGAGTGGTGCTATCTTCACCCTCTTTTCCTATTCTCTCACCCCTTTTTTATAAGAAAATTCAATTACAATTATTCCTTTACAAAATTATACATACATGTAGTTGAAAAAATTACAGCAAATAAATTCTTTAAAAAAAAAAAAAGAATCAATGCAAATATTACATAATAAAATGTAAAAAAAAATAAAAAAAGTTAAAACAATTGTTAAACAATGAATGAAAACTGAGTCTTAAATTTCGAAATTACATGGTTGGAGGAAAAAATTGTCGCCATGGTGGATTAATTGACACATTACATGAGCTAGTACAAACGCAATTTCAAAACCCTAGTCGCTCTTTCCCTTTGTGAATCTTAAGGGAAAACTCCATAGAGAGAGGAGGAGGAAAAAGCGTCATTGCCCCTCCTCGCCCTCCTCTCTTCTCGTCTTTTCCTTTTAGGTTAGTGAATAAGTCCACTGGGGCATTTTGAATAAAAAGCCCCCTTTGGTATTTTTTTTCTTAGCCATGCTTAGATTGAAGTTTTCATTACCCCTTTTAGTTTATGTTCTCAATCAAATCCTTCTCCCAAAATCCGCTCTCTAACACCACTCATGTTCTCTAAATTTGATTATGCATCATCTTTGATGGAGGCTCAATTGTTCTTTGGCAGGGTTGTTGTTTTCATTTATTTGTTGCTCTTATGCACAAGTAGATCGCTGGAAATTATATTTTCCCCAGATCTGTTACAGATGCGGTGGTGGGTGTGGCCGGGAAGGTGCTTCTTCAAGTGGTGGTGGTATGGTTCGTTTAGGCTTATGAGTTGTTTTAGGGTTGGTTATGTTGGGAAGGCACTTCTTGTTGATGTTTTTGATTGTACCGTTAAAGTTTATCTAATGAAGTTTCTCTTTGATAAAAATAAAAATAAAAATTGACACATTACATAACAATAATTAGTCAATCAACTACCTTTTTGATTATGTGGATTGAGATGAGATCTTTTCATTATGTAGTTGTCCTATAAAGTTATTTGCACTGACAACCCTGAGGTTTTTTTTTTATATTTTCACTAAATTCCAAAAGTTTCGGAAATTATACTAACACTTTTGAGGTTTCAAATTTTTGTCACACAACCCTTTCACTAAAATTCCATCCAAAAATTGCTACAAAAGCCCATGACAAATATGTTTTTGTGTGTGCCAAAGTTAGGAAGGGGGACAGAGAAAACTCACACACACAGGTACAATGGGGCTCGAACCAAAGATCTGGGCCAATCCAACTAACACCTCATTATCACACAACAAATATGTTGAATAACCCAAATAATCTCATGAAGTTAAGACCAAGGAATGAAATGTCGATATTATCGCCGATATTCGGCAATAATATTGTTATTTGTGGGTTACGATATTTTTGTAACATCCCAGTTATGTTTCGTCAGTTTATCGAAATTATCGATAATATCGATAATGTCACGATATTTTGACCCAAAAATACATGAAAAATGCTGAAATGGTCAAAATATCGCGATATTATCGAAATTATCGATAATATCGATAATGTCGCGATATTTTGACCCAAAAATACATGAAAAATGCTAAAAATTCTCCCTGTTGCGCATGGAACTGCCTCTGTGAGAACAGCCCAGCGCCTTATCCAACTCAGCTGCGTATGTGTTTGTGATTATATTTTCGGCGTGTAATATTTATAACGTCTTTAAAATGTCTGTAAGCTAATATTTATTATATATGATAAATTTCTATATTAAAAAAGACACTAAGGGGATTCGAACCCCTCCCATTTTACTCCTTTAACACCTTAACCACCATGGAAAGAATCCGAGACTCAATCTTCAAATAATTTTTCTTATGGACAACGTCAACCAATCTCGGATCCATATGGGTGACACGTTAACAATTACATGCAAAACTATTTTGGGGATTTATCATTTGATGACTACTCTTCACAATATACTTACTCTACACATAGAGATGATGAAGATAGTGAAAAATTTGAACCTCATAGGAACTTTATGTAGTACTAAGTCACTCATGTATCTTACCATGCAATGTATAAAGTGTAAAATATTGTAGTAATTCATTATATATAAATGATTATGGTGTGTTTAATCTTTTTTCATTAATCACTACATATTTTCTACACTCACAGTGTTTGCCAGCTCGCTATATAATCAACTTAAATCAGTTAAATCCATCATGCAATGCATTTCCTTCCAATTTGTTTTTATGATAAACTAATAGATAATTGACCAAATAAACATCCTGCAAAGTTTCAATAAAAATGTCCAAGTTTTTCTTACAATTTCCGTGGTTTTTATGCAATTTTTATCGATATCGATAATATCCTGATATTTCCATCGAAATTTCCGTGTTTTTGGCTTACCGATATTTTAGACCTTGGTTAAGACAATGTTATTTAGTTATAGTCAAATGTGGGTGTATAAAACACAAGATGTTTTTTTTTTTTTTTTTTTTTTTTTAGGGAGTTGATTTTCCCACTCTCATTTTCTCCACTTACACTCCCTTTTGTTTTTTTAAATATTTTTTAATCAATTTTGTTCTTCCTCTTTCCTATTTTAGCCTTGATGACGTGGCAAATGAGATACTCACTTTGAAGAGGTCGTGTGAAAAATAAAAATGAATTATTTAAAAATAATATTTTAAACCAAAAAAATATATCCCAAACCCCACTCACTTTCTATCTCTTCTCCCCAATGCATCCACCTTTACGTCTTCTCTCCCCCCCTCCCCCCTCTCTCTCTTTCTTTCTCTTCAACAACAACCAAGCTCACACCTCATTCTTCTCTCTCCCTCTTTTTCTCTCTTTCCCCCCTCTTTCTTCAACAACCAAATCCATATCCGGGGTTTTTTTTTAATATTCATTTAAGAGGTTTAGGGTTTGAGTGTGGCTTGGCTATCGGGCATGGGGGGCAGTGCAGTGGTGGATGGTGTGGATGGTAGTGGGGTGATGGGGCTGAAGTGCAGAGATGGGATGAGGAGGAGGTTGACGAAGAGAGGGGGAGAATGAGGGGTTTGTTTCGAGTGGGGAATTTTTGTTTGTTTTTTATTTTAAAATATTAATTTTAAAGAATTCATCCATCCATTGAAAAAAAATATATATATTGAAAATTGAGTTCAAATAGGAAAATTAAGTATAAAGAAAAAAAAATAATATAAAAGTGAAGTAAGGGTAGAATGGGAAAGAGAAAAAACAGAAAAGAACAAAATTGATTTAAAAATAAAAGGGAGTGTAAGTAAAAAAAAGGATGTGGGAAAATCAGGTCCCGTTTTTTAATATTGCTAATTTTTGAAAGAAAAAAGCAAATAAGTTTTCTTTAGGGTCATTTACCAGTACGTACTCGACTATAGGGTCATTTACAAGTTCATACCCGACTTTAGGGACATTTACCAGTACATACTCAACGTCACGGAAACCTTACAAATTGCCCCCTCCGTTAGCCAAACCGTTAGTGAATCTGTTAAATACTGACGTGGCAAATGTGGGATCCATTTTTTAAAGAGGTGAACTTACAAGTGGAAAAAAAAAAGTAATAAAAAATCATATCTTTAAAATAACTTTTTTTTTAAAAATCAAACAAAAAACCAACCAAAAAAAAAAATCATCATCCCCGACCACTCAATCTCGTTGTCCCCAACTCACCATCCCCAATCTTATCGTCCCCGACCTCATTCGAATTCCCCCACCCCCATCTCATCACCCATACCCAGCCATCTAGCTAGCCCCACCGCGATCTACCCTACCCCCTCTTCCCGACGCACCTCCCCCCACCTTCCCCACCCCGACATACCTCCTCATCCCCCACCTCATTTTCACTTTCGTCGATTTGTCTTCTTTCTTTTCTGAGTAGTTGGAGTTATTTCTGGGAATTTGTTTCTGGGAATGAAGGGGAAAATGGAGGGTGATTTTCAGTTTGGGTCTAATTCAAATTCTTTGGATCTTCTCTCTGAGGTTGCAGTTGTTGTCAAAAATTGGGGGGAAGAGGATGTTGAGAAGGCCATGGCCATGGATGTGTGACGCTGCTGCAACCCACTTCAGGGATTTGGGTTTAATGGGTATTTGGTTCCTGACAAGGCCATGGTCAAGAAAACGAATAGGGTTTCATCATCATCTATCTACCTACAAGTGAGCATCATCATTCAAGCGCTCATCTTTGTGACTCGATCAAGGAGCTGGTCCTTTCTTGAACGCCCTAGTGTCATGTTTGTCGGTGCCTTCCTCGCTGCATAGTTGGTTAGTACCTTTCACTTTTCACTTACATGTATTCAAAAGTACTTAGTTTTAGTATATCTTTTGTTGCCTGTGATCACCATAACTTGTTGAAGTGAGTCTCCTAATTAATCAAGGAGATTTATTTCCTTGATTAATTAAGGGATTTACTTTCCTATTTTATATAGTTGTCAAATCAATGTATAATTAGGAGATACTTTCCTAATTCTTTACTGGATCTAATTCCTTGTAAAGCACTCATGTAAACTCTTATAATGGAGAAGAATAAAATAAGAACCTAACATATTCAAAACCCATATTAATATTTTAGCATGGTATCAGAGCAATCGATCCTCGGTTGTCTCTAAATTCTCATATCAAAATTTCTCCTCCCCTCTTCTTCAAGAGGGGGAGGGGGAGTGAAAAAGGATTTGTTTCTCTTTCTCATGGAGATTTTGCCTCTTTCTTGACTCCGACATAACCTTCTCTTCATGGGGAGAAGAGGATTGAAGAGAAGTTTCTATGTTCTTAAGCTGTGTTCACAGGGTTTCTGTGTTCTTAAGCCGTGTTCACATGGTTTCTGTGTCCTTAGCCGTGTTCACAGGTTTTCTGTGTTCTTTAAACTCCTCATATCAAATTTCTCATATTTTTTCCCAAATCCAAATCCCTCAAATCTAAATCCTCGTATCGAATTTTCTTGAACCACAAACCCTGAATCAAATTCCGCATCTTGTATTCCTCATATTTCCAGATCTAAATCATCGTATCGAATTTTCTTGAAACACAAACCCTGAATCAAATCCCTCATCTCGTATTCCTCATATTTCCATATCTAAATCCTCGTATCCTCTTATCCTAAAAACCTAAACACATCTTTTTTCTCTTATTCTTAAATCCTTCTGCTGCCATGGATATCGTTTCCCAAACCATCGAATCCACTTCCTCATCCCCCCTTAGTTCTTCGAATACGGAGAATCAGCGATCGGTCACCAGAGGAAAACGATCAATTTTCTCCACGCTGTCAAAATCAGGAGGAGGAAATTGAACCGTCTTATGAGATTTTGCCCGCTTCAGCTCCAGTACCACACCACCCATTGAGATGAATCACAAGTTGTGTGAAGACATGGACCAAGAACCAACCAATAAGGAACAGTATCAAACGCCTTATTGGAAGGTTGATATACCTGGCACACACAAGACCAGATAGTGCATATGCTGTGAGTATGGTTAGTCAGTTTATGCATTCACCTAGTGTTTCTCATATGAATGCTGTTGATCGAATCTTAAGATACTTAAAGTCAGCCCTTGGAAAGGTTTTAATGTTCTCAAAACATGAAGATCTTGAAGTTTTCGGATAGACGCTCTACTTCTGGTCACTTTACATTTGTGGGAGGTAACCTAGTCACTTGGCGGAGTAAAAAATAAATTTTGGTTTCTTGGTCTAGTGCAAAAGCAGAGTATAGAGGAATGACTCAAAGAGGTTGTGAATTATTGTGAATCAGAAGACTCTTGACAGAATTGGGTTTCAAGCCAGAAAAGCCAATGGAGTTACATTGTGATAACAAGTCAGCCATTGACATTGCACATAATCCAGTCCAGCATGATCGTACCAAACATGTTGAAGTGAATAGACATTTTATCAAAGAAAAAATTGAGAAGAAGATCATCCGCCTACCATTCATAAAATCAGAAGATCAATAGGTAGATATCTTAACCAAAGCTGTTTGTGGCAGAGTATTTCATGACTCACTTACCAAGTTGGGCATTTGTGACGTATATGCACCAACTTGAGGAGGAGTGTTGAAGTGAGTCTCCTAATTAATCAAGGAGATTTATTTCCTTGATTAATTAAGGGATTTACTTTCCTATTTTATATAGTTGTCAAATCATTGTATAATTAGGAGATACTTTCCTAATTCTTTATTGGATCTAATTCCTTGTAAAGCACTCATATAAACTCTTATATATACCTCCTTATGGAGAAGAATAAAATAAGAACCTAACATATTCAAAACCCATATTCATATTTTAGCATAACTTGCCTAACAAAAATTTGGTACTTTTGTTCCGTAGGTGGCCACTCTCATTGCTGTGTACAGTAGTTGGGGCTCTGCCAGAATTGAAGGCATTGAATGGCGATGGGCAGGTGTCATATGGGTCTACAGCATTAGCTCCTAAACGTGCTTTCAGACCTCTGCAGCCCCTCAACCATGTGATGTGATGATCGGTTTGTGATGTGCTCGATTCTCTCTCTAGAGTCTAAAGGCTTCTATGGAATGGAGGATGGAGGACGGAAGATGGAGGATGAGATTGGAAGATGAAGGATGCGAAATATGAAGCTGAGGATGGGGTGGGGGAGGTTGGGATGGGGCGGAGCTTCTGGGTTTGGGAATGGGTGGCCTGAGTAAGATTGGGTGGTGGTTTGGGTGGCTAGGGGCTAGGAAGAGAGTTGATAGATTTTTATTTTTTAAAAATTTTAAATAGTGATTTTAATATTTTAAAACTTATTTTAAAAAGTAGATAATTTTTTATTAATTTTTTTTGTCCACATGTAAGTCCACCTCATTAAAAAATGGAACCCACATTCGCCACATCAGCATTTAACAGATTCACTAATGGTTTGGCTAACGAAGGGGGCAATTCGTAGGATTTCCGTGACATTGAGTATGTACTAGTAAATGTCTCTAAAATCGGGTATGAACTTGTAAATGACCCTATAGGTTGGGGGGGTTTTATGTACTTTTTCCTAATTAATTTATGGAGAGTAACATGTGAGTGAAGGATATGTCAATGTTTTGTTAAGAAAGTGAAAAACGATTTAGAAAGCCACTTTTAAATTAAGAATAATATTTTTTTAATACAAGCGATAGTCTAAATTACAAAGGGAGGGGATTTCTCTCACACACTACCAAAGTGCCATAAGCATTTGAACATAAATCCACTCGTTGCAAACAAAGACATTTGATCAATCCATTCTTTTTATTGAGAAAATTATACCTACCTAAAAATTTCATTTAGCAAATATTTATTTATTCTATTGCCATGATGTTCGTCTTTTTATGAAAGGGTTACGTCAAAACCATTGTAAAATTGAGGGGTGATGTTAAAGTACGAATAAGGTTAATGAGGTGTAATCTAGTTTAGGGGTGGGTGTGGTTCGGTTCAGTTTTCACCTCACATTGGAATCAAAATTAGTACTATTCAACTGGTGTGGTTTCGTTCGATTCTGGTAAAAAAAATTATGACATTGGCTGATTCGGTTTAAACCGATTCCAATGCGGTTTCCAATTTTTCAAGTTTTGGACCGGATATTTTTTTTATTTATATTTTTGAATTCACAAATTTTTTATTTTTTGGACTTAAAAATTCACAAATGATCCAATTTCATTTGATGAGAGATGATTGTGCCTAGAAAAGAAAGGTGCTTTGAAGTTGGGCTTAGGGAAATATTAGTTATGGGATTAGAAATTTAGCATTGGACTTAAAGGAATTTTAAAAAAAAATAAAAATATACGTAGCCGATTTGGTCCGATTTTGTAAAGTGTGAAACAAGCACCAAAATTAGTTTGAATCGGTCTGATTCAGTCCGGTGTCGTTTTATTGACTTTTTAGTCAACATGGTTTTTTTTTTTGGGTCCAAAGTACTTCCATTCAAAACAAAAGAAAGACAAAGAAGGGAAAAACAGACAGAAACCAAAGACAGAAAGAAAAGGAAGGAAAGAGAAGCAACATAAAGTGCAAAAGCTAGAGAATAAGAAAACTAGAGACCAGAAACTATGACGCCTCCAAAAGAGGAGCTCGTCCGCCTCCAGCATAGACACACTAGCACCGCGGGGGGCAAGAAATTCTGTCATTTTGCAACACAAAGACTAGAGAGGATGGGGGGCTGGAAGCCCAAACTTCATTGCATATCCTACTACTAACCCAAGAAGCATCAATATTTATTTTGTAAATAGAAGTGGGCGGGGGGGACCATCTAACCACCCTATGGACATCTACAATTTCCTCCTCCAAAACCTCATCCCTAGGAGGACACCGCGCAAGATTGAAATCATTGATCAAATTTCAGGCAACCAACAAAGCACGGCGGGGCACACACTAGTACTTTCAAAAGCTGCAGAGCAACGGCTCTTCCATATACTCCAGCAAGTGTAAACAATTTGGGAAGTTAGCCACTTCCGATGAGATCCCAAACCCTGCAAAATCTTCAAAATCTGCAACATTCATTCACTCATAAAAGTGATACTATGCCTATTTATCTTGTAGTCCAAGAGGCCTCCAAACCAAACAGCCTGGACCCAATTACAGAGAAGGAAAAGATGCTCAACGGATTCCGAAAACTCCCCACAAATAGGGCATAACGGGGAGGTGCTGAGGTGTCTCCTGAACAAATCATCCCTTGTTGGCACGGAGCCCCTAACCATTCTCCACCAAAAATTCATTAACTTGGGAACAGCTGAAAGCCCCAAATCAGCTTCCATAGGGCCTTATCTAAAACTCTTGAGCTTGAAGGCTTGACTGAAGCATCAAGGTGACCCATGTGGATCATGTTATAGCCAGATTTGACAGTGTAACTACCCGTCTGGTTTAGAGGCCAGGTAAGCTTGTCCCTCTCCCAACCATCACCTAAAGGCATGGCTTTGATAATTTTTGGGTCATTTGAAGAAAACATACTACCAATAGCTTCCAAATTCCATTCACGTGATTGGCGGACAATAATGGTCTCAACCTTTGCCTCCAAATCCACATGGCTATGATGGCTTGATTACAGAGCATGCTTAGAACACCCGGGGATCCACTTAATTATCAGTCCAAAGATTAACACAGCTACCATCAAGAACCTGCCACCTAGCACTACTCATGATTATATTCCTTCCTACCAGCAAACAAGACTAAGGGCTCGTTTGGGAGTGCTTCTTCCCGAAGCGCTTATACTAGTAGCGCTTATACTAGTAGCGCTTATGACATAAGCGCTTCTACAAAGAAGTAGTTTGTCGTTTGGATGTCACATTTAAAAGTGCTTTTACACTACATAAAAGCGCTTTTGATATTTTGTTGAGTGTTTGGCTGACACAGTAAAAGCGCTTTTAAAAGTACTTAAAAAAAATTTAAAGAATCCCAAAATAATATAATAAACACAGGAAATAAAAATTCATAGGATCCCAAAATAAAAACACGACTTAAAAACGTATGAACTTCCCAAAATAAATTTATAGGAAATCTAACATAACAACACAATTTGTAGACATAAGTGAGACTCGAGGATTTTATAAAAAAAAAAAAAAAAAACCTGGAAAAAGTTTGAGGAAATATGAGGTTTGCAGCAACAGCAAGAAAGGAAACCCAAGTTCCAACAATAAAATTGTCCCCTACATACTTTGATGTGTAAGTTTTGTGGACATGTGGGCGTAATATATGAAATTAAAAAGGAATTGGCAAGAACCACCTCAAAATTTTGAATAATACCGTCGGGAAGCTTGTAAATAAGAACAGTACAAGAAGAAAGGAAATGACTTTGCTTTGGTCATCATTAAGAGGAAAAGAGAGAGAAAAAGAAAGAAAGAAAGGGTATTTTGGCATTTTTAAAAAATAAATATGAGTATTTTCGGCATTTTAAAAGTTTCATTAAAGGGAGCCAAGTGCTTCCCTTGTTTTTGTCCTGCAGCGCTTTTAAGAAGAAGCACCTCTCAAGTGCTTCTTCCAAAACCACTCCAAGTGCTTTTGGATCTCACCCAAAGCGCTTTTACAATTTTTGCCAAACACCATTTTTAAAAGACAGAAGCGCTTTCACTCATTTAGAAGCACTTTTCGCTGCTTCAAAAGCACTCCCAAACGAGCCCTAAGCCCCCTACCAGCTTGGAGAAAATCGCCAATCGGGAAATATTTACTTTTTAGCAGTTGAGCCCAAAAAGCTTGAGGTTCCATCACCATCTTCCACCCTTGTTTAGCCAACAAAGCTACATTAAAATCCTTCAGGTTGCGGAAGCCCATTCCCCCCTTCATTCTTAGGCATGCCAAGATCCTTCCAACTGATCCAATGAATTTTGTTTGACTGTTGAGACTGTCCCCACCAGAAATTAGCCAAAATACTATCAATCTCTTGATAGAAACCATTCGGGAAGAGGAAAACAGACATAGGGTAGGAAGGGACAGCCTAGGCAACATACTTAATCAGGACCTCCCAGCCAGCTTTGATCTTCCCCATAAAGTTGGAAGCCCAAGATACTTGCCCGAATCCTCAGAGATTGTGACATGAAGAATAGCCCTCAAACTATCCTTCACCTCCAATGGCATGTTTGGGCTAAAGAACATATTTGATTTCTCAAAGTTAACAAGTTGACCTGAGGCTGTGCAATAAGAGTCCAGGATTCTCTCAATAACCGACAATTATTCTCCGTTGCTTTGAGAAACATAAGCGAATCGTCTACAAAAAAAGGTGTGAGAGAATCGGGCCACCGCTACCAAATATCATTCCCTGGGGGAAATTGTAGGCAACAGCTTGATTGATCATGGCAGAGAGCACGTCACTAACGATAATAAACAAGTATGGAGATAAAGGATCCCCTTGTCTGAGCCCTCTAGTCAGAGTGAAATAGCTCCCGACTTTCCTATTGACAATTACAGCAAACTCAATAGAAGATATACACCTCATGACCCATCCTACCCATTTACTAGCAAAGCCCATCTTTAACAGAATCGCCTGAATAAAATCCTACTCAATCCGATCGTAAGCCTTACTCATGTCCAGCTTGAGCCCCATCTCAAAAAATTTTGTTTTCCTCCTAATCTTTAATGAGTGGAAAGCTTCATGAGCCACCAAGACATTATCTTGGATCTGTCTCCCTGGAATGAAAGCTCATTGTTGAGGCGAGATGAAATTATCCAGGAGAGGTTGCAATCGATTTGCCAAAATCTTTGAAATAATTTTATAGGAGTAGTTGCATAGGGAGATGGGCCGGAACTGGGTGACCAGTTCCAGATTGGGAACCTTAGGAATTAAGGCAATCTCGGTTCTATTTAGCTTTTCCATAGATATGGTGTTTGAGAAGAAGCTGTTGACCAATCTGCAAACATCATGTCCCACAATGCTCCAGTACTTTTGGTAAAAAATTCCAGAGAAACCATCAGGTCGTGGTGATTTCAAGGCCCCCATTTGGAAAACAGTAATTCGAATTTCCTCATCAGATATTGGGGCCAAAAGTGTAGCATTGATGTCGTCCGAAATAACTGTGGGAATGAAAGCTAGAATGTCCCCCCAATCTCTTGGCCCCTTGGATGTGAACAAGTTTTTAAAATAATCTTTCATGACACTACGCACTTGATGCTCATCCATTTCCCAGTCTCCAGAATGATTCTTTATTCTTTCAAGACGATTCCTTCGCATTTTTTGTATTGTGCAATTATGGAAAAATGCAGTATTTGCATCACCATCCTTCAACCATTGAGTTTTCGCCCTCTGCTTCCAGTACAGCTCTTCGCAGCTCGAAACCTGGTTAAGGCTCCTCTCCACTTCCTTAATCTTCTTGGTATTTTCCTCCCAGTCTCGTTAGAGATTGTCTAATTTAGAGAGTAGAGTAGTGGCCATTTTCCGATTGTTTTTAAATTTCCTATCACTCCACTGTTTCAATTATTTTCTACATGTTCTAAACTTTGCGCCTCATGAAAAGCGAGAGGCAACACGAGTACTAGGCCCCCAACTCCTATCAATTACCTCCCTGCATTCAGGATCAGATGACCAGAACGCCTTAAATTTAAACGGCTTGAAACCGCTCCTAACATTGGTCTCAGTCAGAATCAGAACAGGACAGTGGTCAGAGCCCACAGCTGGTAAGTGGATGGCATGGGAGTTTGCCCAAGTTTCCTGCCAAAGCACATTTATCAACCCACGGTCAAGTCTTTCTTGCACAACCACTCCGTCAGCCCTAGTCCCGCTTGTTGCGTCGATTCAGGTACACCAAAATGGATTCAGGTACATCCTCAACTTGTGATACTTGCAAGTGCACGAGCCGTTCGGTAGTATAGCATATGTAAGGCGAGGTCAATTCCATAGAGATTGGTGATTGAATAATCCAATTCAATTTTCCTACACAAAACAGAAAAACAAGAAAGAAAATAAATAAAACAAGAAAGAAAGAAAAGAAAATAACTCAAGCAGATAAGTTCCCAAGTTCAATTAAATTAACGGATTGATTCTAGTTAAAGTATGATTAAGCTATGGTGTCTGGTCCTAACCTTGTATTCCTAATTCCCTAATTTGATCATCTGTTGTCTAACCTAAACCAAGCATTAGGAATCCATTAAGCAAAGAAGAACATTTTAAACAACCAAGTATGTATCTAATCCCTGTTGTCGAATGTCCGTACATACTCTTCCTATTCATAGTTCAATTCGAATTAAAGCATGGTGTCTACTCTTAATTCAAACCAAGATAGCTAACATGCAAGCCTAAATGGTGATCAATCCTTCAAACTAGCATATTAACTTATAATCATAATGAATAAGAACAAAAACCATAATTGAAACTTGGAAACTAATCAAACTTGAAACTAAAGAAAAGAATTTACATAACAATGAAAAGTAAAGTGGAACTAAGAAAAACTTAAGGAGAATTTCAGCACAAAGATTTCATTACAATAATTGAAAACTAGATAGAGAAATTGAGAGAATTTGAGGGAGAGAAGGGAGGGGAGCTCTAGAGAAGTGTTTGAGAGCTCCTCCCTTTGGGGGTGTTTTGTGAAGCTTGAAGACTTCTCTATTTATAGGGCTAAGAGGGAGGAACATCATGATGAATTCCAATACCACCATTCCTCTTTTAATACAATCCATAACTCCCACTTCATCTTGTCTATGTTAGTGTGGTTGGAATCAATTTCATCTCATACTTCTTTTGCTGCTGCACCTCAAGCTTTCTTCACATGGGTTTTCAAAGGTGTTTAATTGTGGCTGCCTTTTGCTGCCAACCCATGTGGGTTTTTTTTTTGATTGCTGGAAAAAAAAATCTTCTAAACCAGGCTTGGTGTAGGAAGGCCTGAGGTTTCAATATGTATCCAATGGGGCTCAAATTTGGATATGTCATAATAGACACCCATTGGAACAACGTTTATGAAGAATGTATTCCTATCTGAGCAATACAATTGTATGTTTTGGGCCTTGCAAGTTGACTGCCGAAAATAGAATGGAATTGACTTCATTTCTTTTTGCTTCACATGCATGCACATTCTTTCTCTTTAATAGCTTTAGCATGTACCAACTAATCCCACTAGCATCCTGGAAAGTGCTTCTTGATTTATCCAAACATGTTTCCCACAATGCCTTGTTTTTGCTCCTTTAGACTTTCATAACTGGAATGCCTATGTCATGCATGACAATGCATTGCAGTCAGCTTGTGGGCTTGTTTTGGGCTTGATCTTCCCTCCTACAAAATCTGGAAAAATCTGTATCTTCAAACCCTTTGAATTATCTTTCCAAGCATATGCAGCCCAACTCAAGAAAAAATCGGAAAGACCTTCAAATGTCATATTTGGCCCAGTAACGCAGATGCTGCCGAATTTGACCTTAAGCTGCCAAAACTTGCATAACTTCCTCTAGGAGACTCGGAATCATGAACCGTAAAATGCTCCAGAAACTAGACTTCTGCATCTTTCCAATGATATAGGGCTCAGCATCTGGTTCATCCTGAGCAAGTACAGTCCAATTCGTGAAGTTGACTGATCTGCAGACACCGCTTTGAGCTAACTTGTCTCCAAAATGCATTTAATGAGTCTCAAGCTTATTACACTGAAACAAACACAAAATTTATTAAAAGCACAAGTTTAACTCAAAAACATAATCAAATCATAAATTAGAAGGGTACAAAATGATATATAAATATGCACCGATCACCGCTCCAAGTGAAAGACGAGCCTTGAGCCCTAGTCAACATGGTTTATGTTCGATTTTTTCCATCCAATGCAGCTTGATGTTCCGTTTTTTCAATCTCAATGCCCACCCTTAAACTAATTTGTCATTTAGAGAATTTTTTTTGATTATCTATATATATAAAGCAAAAGGCAGAGAATGGTGAAACATTCAAAAACCCCGAATATGCCCTTTGTTAAAAAAAAAATTAAAAGCACACAATTTTTATTAAAGTAGATACAGTTTGCTGCAGGAGGGATGGGGAAGCATCATGGTGAGTCAACATAAGCATTGATCATGACTTCTTCTAGCAGTGAATCAAAGTCGCTCTTCTTCGTGGACAAGTCCAAAGGTATCTCCTATGACCTTCATACCTTTATTAGTGACATAATTGTCTTTTTTCTCTTTCAGTAATTCAATTGCTTCTGTAAATCAATTCCCAATTTCAATTCAACTGCAAGAATTAGGTTTTTTTTAGTTTAGGTAAGGTCGCTTTGTGTAGTCTCTCTAATTTTACATTTGTATTGTTATGAATTTATGATTTTAGTTTTGGAATAGATTAATATATTTTTACCATTTATTATTTCTTATGGAAGGGTCTTACGCCAATGTAAAAGTTTATAACAATACGTTTCGAAGTTCACATTCCATCAACAGCTAATGCAGATGGAGTTATGAATTTAATTTTTGGGATGATTTGTGTAGCCTGTAATCTTTGAGAATGTTTTAAATGGGTTTTATTTTTGGTTTGGTAGAATGCATTTTATTGTGGTTTGGTTGTTTTGGATGATAGAGTGGTAGAGATGCAGAAGCAGGTGTGGGTATTTTGGCCGTGTTAAAAGAAAATTGCAGGTTTATGGTTTGGTTTAAACAATTGTGTGGCTATGTGTTCGCTTTAGGTGTAGGTGTTGTGATGCAAAGGAGACTTATGTTTCTAGGTTTAAATTATGTGTTTCTATGTACATAGTTGGGTGATTTCTTAATGTTTCTATTAGGTTATTTCAGTTTGTTTTCTGTTTGATTTCGACAGCTGCGCTTCGTGTGATTGTTTTCTTTAACTTTGTAGATTAAATATAATTATTAAAAAAGGGCCATTCTATTTGCATTAGTTGGAACATGATTTTGTTTCAGGTTAGACACCCAAATATTATATCCTTACTTCATAGTACTTAAGCTGATGAAACTTTGGGTGCTTCTACCACCAAGCGTACCATCTTTGTTGTTACCGAACCTGTCATGCCACTCTTTGAACAAGTCAAGGAACTCAGTTTACAATTGTAGTTCTTCTTTTTTTTTTCCCTTTAATTTTATGTTTGATTTTTGTATTTGTTTTCCTAAAATTGGGCCAGTTGCTTTAATTTGGATATTGTTGTTTTCTTTTTTCTGTATATAGAAAGAAAGTTCTTATGTACTATGATGTTGGCTTTATTTATGCAGGTCAGTTCTTTACTGAGCTAGACTACCAATAGGCTACAATTGCTACAAGGGGAGAGGCCATCCATGGTTGAAGAAGGGCAATGGATATACCATACACCTACCTAAATGAGGTCAGTTTCTTGACTTGCTGCTTACCAATTGGTTTGATAGATTGGCAGGTGTTGTTTGTGAGTATCATTGTGGTTGTGTGTTTGTTTGACTTATGTATGAAATATATATATATTTTTTTAGCTTTTACTTTGTGGTTTTCAAATGCCTCGAAGCCACTCTTTTCAACTTTAAAATTTTTATTTTCAGTTTATTCTTTTGCTTAATATTTTGTCTTTGGTTTTTCTAACGGTTTGCTGAAAAACTATGTAAGAGAGTTGAATTTTGCACAGATTTAAATATCTGGGGCAATCTTTCATAAATTCATTTACTCATGTTTATTCTTTTGTCTTCCTCGGTTAATATTGTTATGCAAGAGAGTGAATTTAACAAGATATCATTTCTATGTCCTCCTGTTTGCGTTGCTATTTGCTTAATCGTTTGCTTTATCACATAACCATTAGGAAAATGTCTTCATTCTCATCTTGACAACCCTAACTAATGTTAACACAAGTATTATCTAAACAATGAATATATCCTTAAATTTTCAGTTGCAAAATAATGCATACATTGTATGAAATCTTTCTTCTGAACAAAAGCAACGTAGAGATTTTCTTAATTTGATTTTGCTTTTTCCATTTGCCTTCAGTTGGAATGGATGAAGAAGTACAAGATTGCATTCATTTTTCATAGTGAATTGTATTCTTTTATTATGCAGAATATTGTTTCAAATGCACGTTCACCCTTAAATTCATATTATCTTTGTGGTTTTCATTAAATTAGTACATTTCTTTGGGCACTTTTCTGTCTCTGTGATTCTTATTCTTCATTGTCAAGTAAACATTTTTTTTATCTTGATAGTGACCTATTGTTTCTTCGTTTAGCATTTTGAACTATTTGAGAATTTAAACTATGTTTATATGAAGATGCTGATACTTCCTTACAATCATGTGACATATCAATAATAGGCTTTAATTTTCTGAGATTGATATAATGGCAGCAAAGAAAGATTGATGTAACAATTAGCAGGGAGTTGCTATAGGATTCTATGCAATGAAGTGTTTCCACTACTTCAACAACAAAATAAAGGAGGTGGGAATGAAGATTGCAACAGAATTGAAAGAACAGAGGAAATCTGATTATTCAGGAGCTGAATATGGTCATTAACATTAAGTCTTCATGCTCAACAAAATCACCCCACTCTGTAAACCAGAATTGTATGAAGAGAAAGTTTCAAATATGTTACTGATATATGAGTACATTTGTTGTTTTATGTAGGATCTTGGTATTTGTAGGTATTTTTAATGGCTAATTCATATGGTTAATTTTACTTAAAAATACAGGAATGGGTCCATTTTGTAGCAAATGGAGATGCTAGCATTTTGAAAATAAAAATACATGCGACAAAAAAATAGATGCAAAACCAAATGTTGATATATGCACTGTAGTAGAACATTTGCTTTACAATGGTCTGAAAATGGTTTTTTTTAAAAATAAAAATAAAAAAAGCAGCCAATAAAGATGTTTTCCCAACTATAAAAGCACCACCTTAAGAATTATAAACAAAACTAAAGGATTCTTAATGTACTTTATTGCACTTTAGTGAAACATAGAAAATGCCTCTACTTTCTTTGACATAGTATTTGTGACGAGACTTAAATTTTTTTAAAAAAATTACTATTCTACATTACCACACAATTGCATATAGTCCTCCTATTTTACATTGTTAAAGCCTCTTTAGGCCCAAAATTGTGTTTATCATAGTGTTAAGGTAGCAAATCATGAAACTATTCCTTTAATCCTCTAGCAATTTCTTATTAATTGTTTATTGTTAAACGTGGCTTCTTATATAGAAACGAAAGGATTTTCCTTTTGTCTCTTGACTTTTGAAAATGACACTATTTTTGGTACAATTTTCTTCCGATAATTGGAGTAGACATGTAGCAAAGGATAAAATATTAAAATTGAAGGTGAGCATACGTGTTCCCAAAATATGCTAAAATTTGATTAGTACAAATTTAAAAGTATATGTTTAAGTTTGGTCTCATCTCATGTTATTTATGTATACATTGACAACGAAAAAGTAAAAAAAGTGAAATAGTTCATGTGTTTTAACCATTTGGCCAATTTAGTCCCCGTGCGGCTATACTATTTTTTATATAATAAAAATGCAGTAGTATAGACGAGCAGTGATACCCTTTAATTATATTATATTTAAAAGGAGTATAGCCGTGCGGCTATACTATTTATTAAATATAATTATTAAAAAAGGGCCATTCTATTTGTATTAGTTTATACTTTATAGATACTAGCCTCCCTGCACGCGCTTCTGCGCGTGCGAGAGGCTTTTTTTAATTACGCACGCTACGCGCGACTTCAAAAGTTCCGTAAATATTTTGAACGCAATTGTATTTATATAGATGTCCGTTTCAACAGTTTATATTTAAATCGTGCGCGTATGATATATCGTCATCTTTCTAGACGTCCATCTTAACAGTTTACACGCTATAAAAGAAAGAAAAAAAAAACTGCTAAGATGGACTTCTAGAAAGACGACGATATATCACACGCATGTGATTTAAATATGAACTGTTGAAACAGACATCTATATAAATACAATTGCGTTCAAAATATTTACGGAACTTTTGAAGTCGCACGTAGCGCACGTGATTAAAAAAAGCCTCTCGCACGCGCGGAAGCGCGTGCAGGGAGGCTAGTATCAATAAGTTTTGAAAGGACAACTAATAGAAAATATTTTGTGAAAACAATTTGAAACTTCATATGTAATTTCAGAAACCTCAAGAGTTTTGAAAAAAAAAAAGAGTGCAAATGTAAATAACTATTCTTCAACCTATATTTTATCATTATCTGTTAAAAAACCCTTCATTAAAATAAATTTTTAGTTTTGTTTAACTAAATTACAGCGAAATTTCAGAGATTTGGCGTTGCTTTAGTGTTTGGCCACCTCTCTCTCCCTGTCATGCCACTAAGTTTTTGTTTGAGACTGTCGTCACTCTGTATATAGCCAATTTGCTTTTCTTCAACGAATCTCTCTCTCACATATCTCTTCAGCCTCCCCCGAAAAGTCTCGACTTTATCTCGGGTTCTCTCGGATTCTTCTTTTGATGTAAAAACTCTGATTCTAATCATCCCACATTATATACCCAAAACATGTTTTCACTTTTTTTGTTTTTGCTGAAAAATCAAGAAAAGTTTCTCATTCAAATGCTTGCTTGTATTTTTCATGAAATGGGTTTCTGTTGTGCAGATCTCCGCAACTCTGTTTTTGGGAAATTCAAGAGGAGATGTCGAAAGCTGGAGCATTGGATCTCGCATCGGGTCTTGGTGGAAAGATTGACAAAACCGAAGTTCTCTCTGCTGTTGAAAAGTACTTCCACTCTCTCTCTCTCTAGAAAATGATCCATTGGGCCTATAACATTTCTCCCTAAACAAGCTTTGATTCAATATCTCTCCTTTTATCTATCTAGCGTCAGCTTTAATCAATCCATGATACTCATGTTTTCGGTCATTTTTATTTATTTATTTATAATTTTGGTCTTTTTTTTGGTAATTAAAAAAAAGATGATAGTAATGTTTTTGGTCTTTGTTTGTCTCGCTTGAATTCTTCTTTAATGCCTTGCTATCTACCATAAACTTTAGGTTTTGTTTCTTTCTCAGAAATAAATGCTTAATGTTTTGATCTATGTTTCTGTCCATAGATTGATGTTTCACTATTTCTCTCTGTCTACCAATATCTTTTTAAGTCTGTTTCTCTCTCTAGCTTAGGCTTTCCCTTTTTGATTCTTACTAATCTGCAAGCTGCTAGAGCTCTAATCTTTACTTAATATGAAGTTTAGATTGTCTTATCTTTTGGGTTCAATGCTAATTTTGACTTGGGCTAATCTCAATTGTCAGATGTCAAATCATAGAGTTTAGTGAATCAAGTAGTCAATGAACTAAGGGAATGTCTTAGTGTACGGGAATGTCTCTGTAGGGTCTCGTAATTTTGGGAAAGTCTGACTGATGTGGTGAGGTGTCCCTCCCTAACATGTGGTGGTAGGCTGCACATTATGAATATCTAGCTAACCAAATGGAGTAAAGCTTTTTCATTGAATATCTTAGATGAAATTTTTTGTAACTTCTATTTACTACTACTACTACTATTTATTTATTTATATTTATATTTTCCTGGGCATTCATGGCAATTAAGTACTTGATGTACTTAGAAATTGAAATCATGGAGACAATACTAATATGTTATATTAGTGGATGTTTTCCTATAGATGACCAAATAAATAAAAAGTGGACTTTTATGAGTTATGTATGTAATGGGGATGAAAGACTAGGATTTACAATATTGTCAAAGAACTTTACTTGTTATTGAGTTGCATGGCTTGTGAGGTGATGCAACAAGAATTTGAAAGCCATTTTGTTCAATTTTGTTAAACTATTAAATGTAAGTTGTAACCGAACTTTTAATCTTTTCATACATGGCATTGTAAAGTTCCTAGAAATATTTTTGGGGTGTAGTGTGAAATCCTTTAACCTGAGTTTTTTTTTACCTGTGTAAATGTTATGGGAAAACAGCTTATATCTCAGTTTATTGAATAATGGTTCAGGTATGAGAAGTATCATGTCTGTTATGGAGGCGAAGAGGAAGCAAGAAAATCTAACTATACTGACATGGTAAGAGAGACTCTTTAAAAAGTTTTCTTTCCACTAGTAAAAAGAAAGATATTATCTGCCATGTATGTCAAATATTCAAGAAATACTCCAAACCTGGGAGGATCTCTAGCTGCTGATACTTGATGTCTCCAGGTTTATCTGATATTCTAGCTGCTGATGCTAGATGTCTGGCTAGACCTAGGATGATCTCTTTGTAGTTTCTTCTTGTTTGGGCTTCAGACCCCTTCCTCGCCAAAAAAGAAGAAGAAGAAGAAATACTGCAAACTTGTAAATGCATATATATTCGCTATCTAGTGTGACTTGTCATACTGGATAAGGCATGGGATTGAAAAGATTCTTGATTTGGTAATGGTCATCCATTCGGCCTCAAGGTTTCTGTGATGTCTTATAAAGTCACCTACTTAGTGTGATAAGACCCAAGAGAATGGCAAGCTGTGTCGTTCATGTTGTACTAGCTATTAACTTTTCTGATTATTAAGATACATTGATAATGTTGTATATATGGGAAAGTTAGCCTTTGCATTGTCTCTTTTGATTATAAAGGATTAACGCCTCATTGTTACAAATTTAAACGGATGGCCTTTTGGTTCAAGCTTGGTAGTGGCCTACTTTCACTAAATTGGTTTCGTGTGGATTTCAGGTTAATAAATATTATGATCTTGTTACCAGTTTTTATGAGTATGGCTGGGGAGAGTCTTTCCACTTTGCACCCAGGTTCCTCTTTTTTCTTCTCTTCACATGCAAGCAATGAAATATTGTGTACTGTAGAAGAGTTTCTGATAGATGTCTTTGTTTCTTGAAGATGGAAAGGGGAGTCTCTTCGAGAGAGTATCAAGCGACATGAGCACTTCCTTGCTTTACAACTAGGACTAAAACCTGGACAGAAAGTTAGTCTTATTGAGTAGATTTAGTGGATTATAGATTAGCCAGAGAGAGATCCCTTTCAAATTATTGACTTGGTTTTCCATTTTTTTGTGTTAGGTTCTGGATGTAGGTTGTGGAATTGGAGGTCCATTGAGAGAAATAGCTCGCTTCAGGTGAATGCCATTTCTTTTATTCAGGCTTCAGTTGTGGTAGCTCTGCCTTCTTGTGGCTGTAATATTTGATTATGAAGTGGCAAATATGCAGACTATGCTACTAGTGAAGATTAATTTTCTATAGTTTTCATTCATATGAATTTTGATTTTGTTGCTGGGTTCTACCGAATAATTATATTCATAATTTTGTATATTTATAGAAATAATATTGATTATTAGAATATTGTCTTTGTTCTGATTGATTATAACAATACAAAGCGAATGGTGGTTATTAGCTGGGAGAATCACTTTGAAAACGCCTTATTCGCTGACATTTCTTTTATTCAGGCTTCAGTTGTGGTAGCTCTGCCTTCTTGTGGCTGTAATATTTGATTATGAAGTGGCAAATATGCAGACTATGCTTTCTAGTGAAGATTAATTTTCTATAGTTGTTTTCATTCGTATGAATTTTGATTTTGTTGCTGGGTTCTACCGAATAATTATATTCAAAATTTTATTCAGGTGATTGCCATTTCTTTTATTCAGGCTTCAGTTGTGGTAGCTCTGCCTTCTTGTGGCTGTAATATTTGATTATGAAGTGGCAAATATGCAGACTATGCTACTAGTGAAGATTAATTTTCTATAGTTGTTTTCATTCGTATGAATTTTGATTTTGTTGCCGGGTTCTACCGAATAATTATATTCATAATTTTGTATATTTATACTAATAATATTGACTATTAGATTATTGTCATTTTTCTGATTGATTATAACAATACAAAGCGAATGGTGGTTATTAGCTGGGAGAATCACTTTGAAAACACCTTATTCACTGACATCCTATTATGCTTATGGTTAAAATATGATTTAATAAGTAAGATGATATCACTGTGATTTGTGTAAAGACTTGTTATGCTGATGTCAGTAGTAACAATGCTTTTATACGGTGGTTTGTGCAGCTTAGCATCAATTACTGGGTTGAACAACAATGAATATCAGATCACAAGAGGAAAGGTAAATATATACTGGCGACGCATTGTTTTGATTATTAGCCTTGATGGTATCTCAAGATAATTGTTTGTCCAACGGACAATGCTCAATTTAGTCGATGGAAATAGAAAGTCAAAGATTTATTTTTATATATTAGAAAGGACAACTCTAATGCTTCAGTTTCAAAGTGGCTAAATGTTATATCATGCTTTTGTTTGCTCCACAGGAACTAAACCGTACCGTAGGAGTGGACAAGATTTGCAATTTTGTAAAGGTCGGTAGTATTGTGTATGAGTTTCATGTTCTTTGTAGAAATTACTTTTTGTTTTTTTCTTCCTGCAGTAATGACTTAGCAGAACTTTGAGAGAACAAGTTTGTGTTATAGATTTCATTCTTTGTATGTGTTTCTAAATTTTGCAGGCTGACTTCATGAAACTACCTTTTCCTGAGAATTCATTTGATGCAGTATATGCAATTGAAGCTACCTGCCATGCACCGGATGCAGTAAGTTATTCTTTTATCCTAGTCTTTTAGTTAGCTCAATACTTTCTCCCTGTTTCTGTTGGCTTAACTTTTTTTTGTTGTTCTGGGTAGTATGGATGCTACAAGGAGATTTACAGAGTATTAAAACCCGGTCAATGTTTTGCTGCATATGAGTGGTGCATGACTGATGCATTTGATCCCAATAACCAAGAACATCAAAAAATTAAGGTAAGAGAAACCAGAAGCATGAAATGGAGCTGGTGATAGATGCTTAATTTACTTATGAACAGATTCTAGATTGTGAATATACATAAAATAACTTTATTACCACAGGCGGAAATTGAGATTGGTGATGGCCTCCCAGACATCAGATTGACAGGAAAGTGTCTTGAAGCTTTGAAACAAGCTGGTTTTGAGGTTGGTAGGAAGTTTTCCTTCTTTATGAAATATACAGAAGAAATATTGGCTTTAATTTTCTGTTTTTTCTTTTCATTGTGACCATAGGTGATATGGGAGAATGATCTTGCAGTGGACTCACCTCAACCTTGGTACTTGCCTTTGGACACAAGTCGGATTTCATTTAGTAGCTTTCGTCTAACAGCTGTTGGGCGTTTTTTTACTAAAAACATGGTAAGAGTTCATGAATATGATGGTCGTTCAATAAATTTGGAGACCCACTTTCTTATGGTGCATGTTGATGTGGAATATTGAATATTCCCGTGCTATCAAAATACTTGATGCAGTTGATCAGTGCTTGAGTTATATTCTTTTTGTAGGTCAAGGCTTTAGAATTTGTTGGACTTGCACCACCAGGAAGCCAAAGGGTTCAAGATTTTCTGGAGAAAGCAGCTGAAGGGCTAGTAGAAGGTGGAAAGTAAGTGTTCTTTTCAGTATGCTTATTCTCTTCTCTTTATGGACCTGAACCTCCATGCACCTCATATGGGAAAAAGTAATTTTGCTAAGATATGAGGTATCTTGTGTCTGGGATTCAAACAAGAACCAACAGGCCATGACTTCATAATTATAGTTTTAGGCAACTCACAATTGCATGACTGGTGATGTTGGACTGGAAATTTTTTCCCTTTGTTATCATATTGAAAAGCAGAGCCAGTAAATTTTCTCCTTGTAATTGGAGCATAACATTGGTAAATTAGATTACAATTTGCCTTAGTAAGTCTAGAAGCTTGCATACGTTGGCTACTGAAATTTATTTTCTTGATGAATGTCTTTCAGGAGAGAGATTTTCACACCGATGTATTTCTTCTTGGCCCGGAAGCCGCTTTCAGAGAGTCAGTAAATTGGTAGTGAAGACTAGTTAACCTGTTATGGTTTTGGACAAGTATGTTAGAATTGGGTGTTGACCATGCTACCTGACTTGAGAGCTCTCTTACTTTGTTTGTGTTCATTTGCTGTGAGTTTATTTTTCATGTTTATTTGCCTGAGGAATACTTGTTAGCCTTGGACCTCCATTTGGATATGAAGGAATGAAGTTTCCACCCTGCTTCAGCTGGGTTTCTGTTTGTTTCTTTTCTCTATTTAATATGTATATATTATTAGTATTATTGTTTGTTTGGTTTTTTTTTTGGGCTGGCGCTGGGTCATGTGCTACCATGTGGGGATTTGGACTTGTTCACCAGCAACATGTGCTAGAGTACATCAGATCTATTATCAATCATGGGAACAACTCAAAGGAAGGCAGAAAGTGTCAAAATCTCACACAATAAAAATCGATGTGCAACCTGTGTTTACGTTATCTTTGTTATCTCCATCATTTAAAGCCTCAGTGTGAAATTTATGTATGCTAGTTTTGTGAGCACCAAACTCGTGAATGAGTCCGATGACTATTTGGTTTAGTGACACTTGTCTTCACTTTGTTGGAGAAAATTTGAGCCTAAATCTTGTTGAATAAAAAAAAAAAGTGTCAACAAGTATATTCTGCTGGCTCATTGAAAAATAAGAATTCACACAAACAAATGAAAGATTAAATAAGAAAATTGCACCAAAATTATTCAGCTGGTACTTGTTAGAAAATTCCGGAGTTAAATAACTCAACCAATTTCAGCTCTTTTTCTCTTGCTAAGCTTGACATCCCCAGCCCACTTCTATCCTCAACGAACTCAAATCTGTTTCATTATTCTCGGGTTATAGCTTTAGCAGTTAAGAGTATTTATTTATTTTATTTAGAAACAAAAGCTCATACAATGAGCAGGAAATAAGTTATTTTATGCCTCGATATAATATGATCAAGAAAAAATGCCATGCATTTTTAAGTCTTACTAGGTTTGCTATACACATAACGTCTAAATGGGATTAGCTAGTTGAAATCATGTGTTGTGTCTATGGGTATGTCATCTACTATTTTTATTTGTTTTTGTAGAGTAAGAATACATTGTTTTGCTTCCATAATCATCTTAATTAAGAAAATGAATTAATTCGTTAAATCAAAGCCAATTCCATGTTATTGGTGGTGATTCGAGCATTAAGTCAAAAGAGGTAATATTCTCTTTGTTGAAGAGGTAAGGGAAATACAAATTTATTGGATTCCAGTTAGAAAATGTCAAAAAAATTTACATTAAAAGAAAAAAAAATCAAGACTTATATTCTTTTATGGAAAAAAAAATTCATGACTTGTCTAAGGTCTTGAAATAAAAAGGCTCATCTAAGATATATTACTTCAGTATGGGCTGCATTTGGTTGTCATGAAAAGTCTAGGCATGGGAAAATGTATCTTGACTAATGGGAAAATGAAACTTTCCATTCACCTTAAGCTTATTTTTCCCTTCCCATAGAAAACCAAGACAAGCATTAGTTATATATTTTTATGACCAATATGCCCTTATTAAGAATTAAACATACCAAGGGCCGTATGAATTACACTTTTTATTGCATATTTTTAATTTATGGGTATAATTGGTAAACTAAACCGAATGTTTCCATTGTCCAAGCCTATGTAACAAGAGTTCTATACTTGCGATATATGAGAGGAAACTATTCTATTTCTAAAATAGAAAAACAAAACCTCAACTGGTTAGAGGCTTGTGCTGATAACGTGTTATATAACTAGGGGAAAAGTGTAGAGAGAATTGGAAAGTAGAGAAAGATAATAGAATTTGTGTCAATCAACTTGTACACCTCCTGCTTTCATTTATGGTAGAGCCACTTATTTATAGGCTTAAGTACTACATTTACAACATATGAATAAGTTATAAGCACTAACTACAAATATTTAAGGCATAAGTTACATAGAATTAGAAAAGGGTAGAATGCTAAAAGGTATGGTGGTCATCCACCAACTCATGCATTTACAACAATATGTAAATTATTGTCCATAAAAGATAAATTATTTACCTATTATCTCTTATTGATACTTATTTACCTATTATTAATATTTATTTACATATTATTGATAATTATTTACCTATTCTAGTAGGTACATTGCTCATACAAAAAAATGATAAGTATGTTAAATTAGATGAAAACACATATTATGTAACATCCCACATAGACCAACGGAAATTGGGTGATGTGCCTTATTTGTACATGCTCGTCTCCATATCTAGCATGAGGCCTTTTGGGAGTTCACTGGCTTCGGAGTCATGGAAACTCCGAAGTTAAGCGAGTTGAGGCTAAAGCAATCCCAAGATGAGTGACTCACTGGGAAGTAGGTAATTAACTATCAGTAGGTTAATAACTGTCAATATAAGATAATAGGTTAATAACTTTTTAAACAGAGCCAATAAATTCTTTGAACCCTTTCCCTTTGTTATCATATTGAAAAACAGAGCCAATAAATTCTCTCCTTGTAATTGGAGCGTAACAATGGTAAATTAGATTACAATTTGCCTTAATCAGTCTAGAAGCTTGCATACATTGGCTACCGATGTATTTTTTCTTGTTCCGGAAGCCGCTTTCAGATAGTCAGTAATTGGGTTTTCACCATTCTACCCGACTTGAGAGCTCTCTTCGTTGTTTGTTTGTGTTCATTTGCTGTGAGTTTACGCTGGCCCTGGGTCATGTGTACTGCCATGTGAGGATTTGGAAGATATTGTTTCCTCTGCCAAGAAATTATTTCCCTTTTACCATTTGTTGAGGAGTATTTCAATGAACATGATCAAAGGAAGGCATAAAATGTCTCAGTCTCTTTCACACAATAAAAATCAATGTGCAACTTGTATTTAGGCCATCTTTGTTGACCATATCTACTGACTCATAACTAGCACTAATTTCTCTTTATTCTTAACACAATCTTCAACATCCTAGAAATTTATCTCCATCATTTAAAGCCTCAGTGTGAAGTTTCTGCGGGCACCAAAGTCGTAAATAAGTCCGATGACTATTTGATTTAGCGACACTTGTCTTCATTTTGTTGGAGAAAATTTGAGTCTAAGTCTTTATTTTTTTTACTGATAAGCAATAAAATATTATTGATTTGATGTGCTATAACTTGTACAAGTTTGAATTCGTGTTGAGGACAAAGGACAATTCCTTAATCATGAATTACAATTCTCATACAATACATCAGAAATAAAATCAATGAGTTCCTTAAACTAGTACATAAAAGTTCTAATATGAAAGGCAAAGTGTGCTAAATGATGAGCCACACCATTGGCAGTACAATAAATATGAGTAAAACCTTCCCCAATGACTTATCTATGGATTTACTTCGAATTACTGTAACGATATGGAAAGCATCATTTTGAAAGTCTAAATCTTATTGAATAAAGAAAGTGTCAACAAGTACGTGCTGGCTCATTGAAAAACAATAATTTACATAAACAAATGAAAGATTAAATTTTTAAAAAATTGTACTAAAATTATTCAGCTGGTCTTCACTTTTTATTGACTTACTGTTACTTGTTAGAAAATTCCGGAGTTAAACTCAACCACTGTAACAGAAAGATTGGTATGCAATGACCAAGTTGTGGTATTCTAGAATCAAATTTAATGCTTAGCCAATTGTGGGCCAAGTCCTATAAGTCAAAAGAATCTGTTTTCTTGGTCTTTGCCAAGTGTAAAGCTTGGGAGCAAGATAGTATTAGTCTAGATCCAACCAATTTCACCTCTTTTTCTCTAGTTAAGCTTGACATCACCAGCCCACTTCTATCCTCAACGAACTCAAGTTTGGTTGCCAAAGTTTAGTGGCAACCCAAAATCAGCTAATTGGTGCAATTAATCTCATTATTTTTGGCTTATAACTTTAGCAGTTAAGAGTAATTATCTTTTTATTTTTTAAAAAATGCTCCTTTTTTTTTTTGGGGTCTGAACCACGAGATGGTCCTGGATGGGCCCCAACTATGGATGACACCTTTAAACCTTAACCACAACCCAGATTAATCCCCGCTCACACCGGGTCGGCCCGTAAGGGGTAAAGTGTTGGCCAAAGTGGTGACTTCTTACGAGAGCAGGGATCGAACCTCTGACCTCTTTTAAGGAATGAGAGTGCTGAACCACTCACACCAACCACCTTTGTTAAATGCTCTAATTTTAGGTTCACTAAAGAAATAGAGAAAATGGGACAGTGAGCCGGAAATAAGTTATTTTATGCCTTAAATTTTGTGTTTGAATTCTCCTTCCCCCTTTCCCGATATAATATAATCAAGAAACTATGCCATGCATTTCTAAGTCTTACTAGGTTTGGTACATACACAATGTCTAAATGGGATTAACCAGTTGAAATCGAGTGTTGTGTGTGCGGGTTTGTCATCTACTATTTTTTCTTGTTTTTGTAGAGTAAGAATAACATTGTGTGTAAATGTTTTGCTTCCATAATCATCTTAATTAAGAAAATGAATTATTTCGTCAAATCAAAGACAATTCCATATTATTTGAGAATTAAGGGAACAAATTACTTTTGAATTAATGGAATGTTTACTAATTTATAATCAAAATTAAAACAAGGAGTTGAATTTCTATTATGGATACTCCTGTGTTCACTTTCACATGTAGGAATCAAAATGCAAGTGGGACCCACACAAAATTAAGAATTGAACTCTTGATTTTGGAAGAATTGGACTCTTGGGTGGGAGGTGTTATTTTAATTCCTAGAAAACTAACACATTAGGAATCCATCTTTTTTACCCATTATATCCTCACACAATTTTAAAAATTCCAAATTTGCCATCTATTTTAACCCAACAATGAGGGCATTTTAGTAATCAATTTGGTTCAATTCCAATTCATGTGAATTTAGTAAAGAACTTATAAGAAATTAGTACCACTCCTACCCAAATTCCATATGATTTAGTAAACTACTTCAATAGGAACTCGGAATCTAACTCTCTTCAATCCAACTCCTCCTCAATTTCGGATTAATAAACATGTTATAAGTATAAAAAAAAAAAGGTAATATTCTCGACATTCCTTGAATAGGTGAAGGAATACAAATGTATTGGCTCCCGGTATAAAAAAAAGGTTTTTTTTACATTAAAAGGAAAAAAATCATGACTTGTATTCTTTTATGGAAAAAATATCATGACCTGTCTAAGGTTATGGAAAGAAAAAAATAGAGACCCATCAAAGAAATATTACGTTAGTATAGGTTGTGTTTGGTTCGTAGGAAAAGGGGCTTGTGAATGATTTCCCACATTTGGTAAGTTCCGAGAGGTGAAAAAGCATTCACAAGCATTAATTATATATATATTTGTTATGACCAATATGCCCTTATTAACAATTAAAAATACCGAGGCATGCATTAGTATACTTTTTATTGCATATTTTTAATTTATTGGTATAATTGGAAAACTAAACCAAGCGTGTGTTTCATTCATGCACAAACCAAACATGGAAAAGAAAGATATTTTCAACTTACTTTCCTAACATTATCAAACATTGGAAAGAACTCTTCGATTTCCCTTCCCTAAAAAAGATATGGGGATTGATTCAATTCCTTTTCGTGAACCAAACGCGTTCAATTGATAACTTCTTTATACAATTTGTGTGTGCGTAAAGTAGAATATACAGTTCAAATTTTTATTTAGTAATAAGTTCATGTCTCCAACAAAAAAAGAAATAAATAAGTTCATGTCTGTCAATTCATTTACTTTTAAAGCACTTATTATTTCTTTTATATATTTATTTAAAAAATTCATGGTACCTCACTAACATTCAAATCATTAGTTTGACCAAAATCAAAATTTAAAAAAAAAAAAAAAAACTAACAACTTTTGGCTGTGCAAGACTCAATCGACCTGGCTCCTCTTCATTTTCAATTAGGTTTAATTATGTTCACAGGTCACAATCATACAATTTGCAAAATGTTTAACAATTCAACGCTTTTCTTTTCTCAAATCTGTCATCCTATGAACAAACTCATCATGAGATGCATCCATGTAAATCAATTAGAAAATTATTATTATTATTATTTAGAAAAAGTAGTTTGAATTTTGTAACACCATTTCATTTGATAAAGGCGTTGGACAACAACCAGCCTTGCCTACCCCAAAAGTCCCAAACCCACCCACCATCAAAATGCACCAAATTTTATTCTATTCCCACTTCAGCCACCCCCCTTGCTTGGCCCTTAATATTAAATTGGATTGATTTTACGATTAATACTGGATTAGATTGGATTATTTAAAGCATGTTTGAATAAGAAACGAATTTAGAGTTTAAAAAATTTCATTTTGCGGAGATTAGAAGACATAAGTTATAAGATGTTAATATCCTGTCGTTTTAAAGATAATAAGTTTCTTTCATGACTACTTCTATATTCAATTTCGACAAAATTTAGAAATTGAACTCCATAATCTTAAAGACCTCGTTGGGATCCCATTGTTATGGTCAATGCCCAGATCCATAAATCATACAAAACACGCATGTGAAACCGTGATTTATTTGTAAAATGAAGTGACTTTCCGGTAAATAAATCAAAAAGTTAAGTCCTGTTTGATTTATATTGATTGTTAATACATGACTTAACTTTTTGATTTATTTACTATATTATATCAGACCAATAACTATTTGAGTATAAATAGTCATTTAATCATGTTAATGACCTCATCCCTAAAATAAACTAGCCTCTCTGCACGCGCTTCCGCGCCTGCGAGAGATGTTTATTTTTTTTTTTTTTTATAAATTTATTTTAGAATTAAAAAAGATAATGGGTTGTTGTGTTCATAAAAATAGGATTCATTATTTGATTTTTCTTTTAATTTTAATTTTTTTAAATATGAAAAAATGTGAATTTACCATATTATCCTCATTTAATTAATAATTTCAATTCTTAATGTTTGCATTAACTAAGGGCATTTTCTAGTATTTTGAATGTTTCACCATTTTCTGCCTTTTGCTTTATATATATAGATTAAAAAATAACCACAGTTATTAGAGAAGTATAAAAGTTTGACAATAAATAACCCAAAATCTCAATGTGTATAAGCGTTTTGCCTCAATAACAATACTGAATCAGACTGAGAAAAGAAAAAGTAGTTTGAATTTTGTAACACCATTTCATTTGATAAAGGCGTTGGACAACAACCAGCCTTGCCTACCCCCAAAGTCCCAAACCCACCCACCATCAAAATGCACCAAATTTTATTCTGTTCCCACTTCAGCCACCCCGACTTGCTTGGCCCTTGATATTAAATTGGATTGATTTTACGATTAATACTGGATTAGATTGGATTATTTAAAGCGTGTTTGAATAAGAAACGAATTTAGAGTTAAAAAAATTTCATTTTGCGGAGATTAGAAGACATAAGTTATAAGGTGTTAATATCCTGTCGTTTTAAAGATAATAAGTTTCTTTCATGACTACTTCTATATTCAATTTCGACAAAATTTAGAAATTGAACTCCATAATCTTAAAGACCTCGTTGGGATCCCATTGTTATGGTCAATGCCCAGATCCATAAATCATACAAAACACGCATGTCAAACCGTGATTTATTTGTAAAATGAAGTGACTTCCCGGTAAATAAATCAAGAAGTTAAGTCCTGTATTAACAATCATTTAGATTGATAGCATAATTTATATCAGACCAATAACTATTTGAGTATAAATAGTCATTTAATCATGTTAATGACCTCATCCCTAAAATAAATTAAAAAATAACCACAGTTATTAGGAAAATATAAAAGTTCGCCAATAAATAACCCAAAATCTCAATGTGTATAAGCGTTTTGCCTCAATAACAATACTGAATCAAACAGAGAAAAGAATAATAAACTCATTGGTATCAGCCTTCTTGGGACCAAAACACCGCATCTGGGCCGTCGCAGCATCGCCGCCGCCGGAAGTGGTGGCGCCGCCGCCAAAGTTGTGGAGGTTGTGGTGTTGGTGGTCTTCATGGCTGGGAGGAGGCGGATGGTAGTACATGCGGCTGGTCTGCGGGCAATGAGAATAAGATCTGGCAGCGATTCTCACTCCCTGATCCAAAATCTCCACCAGCTTGATCCCCATCTTGCTTTCTGGTTAATCTCTGTGTGTTGTATATTGTGTATGACTTGTATATATCTCTCTCCTCTCTCTCTCCACTCCCTCTTCTCTCTCTAAAATTGTTGGAGAAAGAAAGGGCGAGAAAGCGAAAGAAAATGGAGGAAAAGGAGAAGAAGTGGAAGCTGGAATTGGAACTTAGAAGACGTCCCAGGCGTCGGAGCCCATAAAATGGGAGAGGAGAGCCTCAGAGAGAGAGAGAGCGCGAGGTTTCTGTGACGGCAGAGGGCTCATGTGGCTTTGTTTATATAGCTGCCTGCCTTCGCGTTTTCCCTAGCCTAATGCGTTTTATTTATTTATTTATATTAATTGTTTTTGTTTTCGTCTATTTGGTGGTGCTTCGTTGGTCTTTCCTTAATATTTTTGCCAAATGGGTTTCTTTTTAGGTGCTTCGTTGGTCCACACTTCTTATTTCTGTGTTGAACCTTTTAAAAAACGGATTTGCAACCCAATCCTTTCATTTAACGTCCTTTTAAATGAGAAAAAAAAAAAAATCAAATTTAGCTAAAAGTCAGGAATTTAAAAATCGAGAATTTAATAGCTAAAAGTCGGGAATTTATCTTGTTATCAAATTCCCGATTTAATAGGCGTCATTTTATAATTTCCATAGTGTTATTTTACAAAATTCGACGTATATAAATCCAAACACTGAAATCTTCAAGTGCCATAAATTGAAATTTTGTTATTTTAGAATTCTATGCAATTTTCAATTTCTTCATCCAAACGGAGGATTATAGAATTACGATTAAAATCACAAAATTGGTTTATTTGATTGTGTGTTTTAAAAGAAAACCAAAACAAAACCACTGAGACTATGTACAAATAGGTAATCTCTTCTTCAAGGCAAGGAAAGGATTCTAATTCTTTTTTTCTTTTTTCTTTTTTGAAAAGGAAAATGACTCTAATTCTAAAAAGGTTAACTTGAGTAACAAGTCAAGTATAGAGGAGTGTATCTTAAAAAATGTAGCTATGTGGGGGTGTGAAACTCTCCATTTACATAGTTGTATCCTTATATCTAGTCTCTTAATTTCTTCTTGCACTTTATAAGTTTTGTTTAAGACGTTACATTGAACTATATTGTAATTCGGAAAATGATTTCAAATAATATAAGATAATAAACTCATGTAAAAGCATGAATCAATATGAATCCCAAAAACTAGACTATTACAAATAAATTGGACTATAATTAAATCTCATACCGTACCATGCACATAGACATTATTCTTTTAGTGCAGTCCAATCCAATCCAACATAATATTTAATCAAGTCCCATGTTCAAAAGCAAGAGAAAAAAATAGAAGAAGAGTATATTCAAGTCCCTTGTTCTATCCAACAAAAGAAAAAAGTCCCTTGTTCTAAATTGAATTAGTAGTCAACTGTCTACATTTTTGTAGGGAAAAAAAAAATTAATTGAGAGGGGGCAACTCGAGAATAAAATAAGTAGACAAGACAGAGATACAAATATAAGAAAATAGAAGGGCTTGGATGAAAGCGTGTCCAGTTAGGAACCGCAACTTCCGGTATTACTGGGTGGGTGGTTGTGTAGTTCTAAATATGCGTGACATGTTCGCCGCGTTGGACCATCACAATTTCACACCAACTCTGGCTGGCACTTCTAGTTTTTAGGCCCTTATTACCTCACTACCTTGTTTTACCGGCATTCTCTCTCCAAGTCCAAGTTATGTCTTTTAGTTTTGTTTTTAATTACTTTTAATTGCCACTAATTTCACTTGTCATTTGATCATGATGATCAGCAAAGAAAATGGCTGAACTAGTGGAAAAAACTTTTATGTCACTAAGATAGCACTCTTTTGTTATTACTAACCAATCATGTTTCATCACACATAATTGATCGGGATAGCAAAACATCCCAACAGTACTACCACATTGACGCTCCTTATAAATTCATGCTAAAAGTGAAGTATACGTGCAATATCCACTGACGGGCCCAGAAATTTCATTATAAAAATAATTTGCAAAGGAAAGAAAAGAAAAGGTGTGTCTGCATCTGAGAAAAGTAGCTAAATTGCCGTCTTGAGAAAGAATTCACGAATTGGAAACTATCTTCACCCTCGATTAATTTAAGCCAAACAATTAATTTAAAAAGAAGAAAAAGAGAGCATGTTAAAAGCCCTTTATCATTTTTAAAGCAGTCCATACACCAAAGCTTGTTAAAGCCCACGAATTGCTTTCTTTTGTTTTTTCTAAAGCCCTGGTCCAAAATGACGTCGTTTTGGCCTGGATGTTTTTTTTTTAAAAAAAAGACGTGCTGCGCACAGAAACAGCCTAGTGCACAACAACAATCCAGCGCCTTCAAGTCTTGGTTGAGGCAATTCATCGAACACCTGGAGCGCACCACAAAACTTCAGCAGATAGACAATATGCAGTTACACCTCCTTGCACCTTAATAGGTCCGCTAATGGCAATATCTATTGAGTGACAACCATCATTTCCAAGCTGGTATCACAAGTAAAACATTTGAATTTCATACAATGTGCCTTATGTTGAAGTTGGTATTCAATAAGTGAATATATAATGAAATTTCGATACTCATAAAGAAGACTTCATTTTGAATTTTAACCTTGTTCTTATGGCAAGATCGATAAATTCCTTGTGCTAAAAAATTAGTATATATCCATGATTTCTTATTCTATGTAAAACAAGAAGATTATGGGCTATTAGGGAATATGTCTACATGCATTGTTATTTTTGTTAATATACGAAAAAAAAATAAAAAGGACAACTATGTAATTAAAAGAGTATACAAGACAAAGATATAAATATGAGGAAATACAGGGGCCTCGTCAACCACAAGGATCGATTTTACCGGGATGGAGACGTGTCAGGATTCTGCTTGTAAATATGCGCAAAATGTTCGCCGCGTTGTGAGTTGTATGACCTACCACCAACTCCGTAACTGGTCATTTTAAAGTCGCTGGCGCACTATGTTATTTCCAGTTGTACCCCTTATTTATCAATTTAATTACATACATGCTTCTTTCACTTTTCTTTTTTGACTTGTTCCACGCTCCCATGACTATTCGTTCTCTAGAATATATCGTGCACCTGCCCAACGGACCAATCAAATTTACCATTTTATTGAAAAAGAGATGTCCAAAGAACCGAAAGTCTCTACAGCGTTTGGTATTCTATTTAAATAGGGAACTCAAAAACTTTGATTTTTTTTTTTTTTATAAAAAAAATGAGTTCTTAAATTTATTTTTAATATTCAAAAACTTGTTTGGTATGCAACTTGAAAATTGTCTTCAAATCTTAAAAATTTGAGAACTTGTGGGTTGTTAGAAAAAAAAACTGAAAAAACATATATTTTTGTTTTTAATAATTGGGGTGTTTTTTAGTTGTTCTTGAGTTTGAGTTTTTAAAAATAGGGCTACCAAACAGGTTTTCTTTGTTTTGGACTCAAATTATGTTTTTGAGTTTAAAAAGTTGGATTCAAGTTGAATACCAAACATGCCATAAATTTTATAAGAGAACAAATAATTCCAAAAAGAATTATTTTCCATTCCTCCTCTATATTCATAGCAAGATGAAATACTTGCAAAACTGTGTAAATGTCATGTGAAAAAGCATGCTGCATGCAGTCAGCGGCGGATCCAGGAAGTTTTTAAGGAAGGGGCAATAACATTTTGATAGGATGGAATTAAAAAAAATTAAAGAACATATAAAAATGATTATTATAATGAAATATATATATATTCCAATAGCTATAATCAAGTAATTGAAGCAAAATAATCAATCTTAAAACTATTTTATCTAGGCTGACTTGGCAAAGAAATAAGAAAAGCTAGGGGAGGTTTGTAGAATTATACATACATATCTGCTGCTGTGATAACGATTTGGTTTGAGCAGATTAGTCAAGACTCAACATTTCACTTTTAACCAGTTGGGCTGTAAGTAAGGTTTTTATTCATTTATTGTTTATTTATTAATTTTGTCAGAGTTTGGGCAGGAAAAGGAGTTTTGTTTCACCAAAACGGTAGAGTTTGACTTTGAAAAAACTTCAATGAAACGTGCGTTTTATTAAACAAAACTAAAGGACGACGTCGTTTGTGAAAAAGAAAATTAGGGTATAGATTTATCTTCCTCCTTTGTGAACCATCGCCTCAGCCTCCATTAGATGACGCCTCAGCCTCCATTAAAGACGCCTCTGCAACACATCGTGCACCTAGCATCGCCTTGAACCATGCTACTATCTGTAACTTGCCAAACGATTGGCTCCTTGAGGCGATTTCCAGAATCCTTACGTAACGATTTAAAACCTTGGGCGCTAGCGCAGAGGGGCAAATCTAGCACCTCCATGGCTTTTTTCCGACGAGGGGAGGTGCAGGTGCACCTCCTTGCGCCTCTGTAGGTCCGCCACTGCATGCAGTAGTTGTTCTTTGACACATTTAATTTAAAATATAAGCAAAAAAGTTGGTGTGTGATTTTATTTATTTATTTGAGGAATAAATAACGTTTTATGGTCGTAACAAAAATATTCAAACAAACAGAAAATCCAAATCCAGGGCATCATATCCAAAATCCAAATGCATGCTCCCATAAGAAACAAACAGGCTGCTTTTAAAATTGTACAGTTACAAGTTGCTTGTATAAAATAACGTAATGGAAGAAAGAAAGAATAATATTGTATCCCCTCCCTAGCGAATGACAGAGAAAAGAGAGAGAATGCGATAGCATTTTTGTCGCTGGGTTGGCTGGTTGCTCCTCTCCTCCTCGTACTAAAAGATGCCGATTAGTAGCTACCTCTGCTAAAGAATTTGTTCAATTAGAATCACCCTTTACAATTGTTTACCTCAGAAAAGAGAGATGCGGGACCAAGCACACTGAGGAGTGTTCTAGCTTCTCCTGTTACTGGAACAAATTAGCACTTGTGATGGCTTGAGGTCCAAGTAATAGACCTCGAGATGGTCCAATTTGTTGTTTGCGATAGGCGTGCCACTGTTGGAACATGGATCATCCCAACATAAAGAAATAGTTGATTAAAGATGTATATAGCGATTTACGCGTTATAATCTGACTTCTAATTAATCAAGCCATTGTGCTCTAAGTGGGGAATTGGTTCAGATTAGTTCTTTTCTATGCCTTGTATGAACTAAGGACGTTTAAAATTTTACTTTATGCGCTGGTTTCATTCATATCCTGAAGGATTAAACCCTGATCGGGCTAGAAATGCCCATATCAGGCTGGGAAACCTTTGATCAGGCTGGATATTGGCATATCGGACTGGAAATACTTAACCAATTTATGGCTTTCTCCCAATTCGATGTAAAAGTAAACAAGTATAAAATACTAAATGTGTGCTCTTAAACTTAAATTCAATAGAAAGACATTATTTAGATTGAAAATTTCTTTATTCAATTCGTTATCAATGCAAACTTAGAGTAAATGACAAAGAACAACTCTAAATTGAAGATTTCTCGATTCAGTTCACTGTAGTTACATACTTTAAATGAATAGCATAAAGTAAATATGGTCAATTGAAGTACTGGTGCTGAAAATGAACAAAGCCTAGCAACTAGGAATCAATACCAAGTGTTGACAGACCAATAAACTAAAAAGATAACTCAGGAGTTGTCAACTGGATATCTTGATGCGAGAGAGGTTTGTTGAGTTCAACGAGATCAAGGATTGATTGAGTTTGAGTTTTTTTATGAGAAGAAAAGTTGAGTTAATTGTCAGTCGCTCAATGTCTCTATTTACAGGCTCATTGGTTTTTGAAATTGCACACTTGGTGAAGAGATGGTTGATAAGCCTATATTTTATGCCTCTTTTGCTTATTTATTTCTTAATTTCCTTGAATTAAATTGGTTGTTTTAATTGGTTTTGTTAGATTTGTGAAGGAATTGTGAAATAGGAGAAAGTGCGCGAAAAAGGGCAAGAAGATGAAGATTGGAGTTTAATTAAAAAGAAGCCAAGTCATTCCTTTTGTTGCAAGGAATGTTGTCAAATTTCTTAGTTCAAGATGGTTCAAGTCTTATCAAGTCAAACAAGGAGAAATAAAGAAGACCTTATATTAGAAGGAATCCTATTTTTATACTAATTGTAATTATACCTTAGGTAGGATTTCTAGGAGTTTCATAAATAGAGAGTTTAGGTCATTGTTCGAAGGATCCATTACCCATCATCCATCCGCGATCCTCCATCATCTACCATCAAATTCCTACATATTCAGACTCATAGCCGAAACACTCAAAGGAGAGAGAGTTTAGAGAGACAAAGAAGATGACCTGGAGCTAGAGTCGTTGTTGTGCAAAGATCAAATCTTCAATTGGGTTTTCCCTTTCCTATGACACTGTTTATCATGGTTTTTATTAAAGTTGTCATGTACCCAACACTCACAC
Source organism: Prunus campanulata (assembly GCA_034190965.1). Classification (NCBI taxonomy): domain Eukaryota; kingdom Viridiplantae; phylum Streptophyta; class Magnoliopsida; order Rosales; family Rosaceae; genus Prunus; species Prunus campanulata. Next base: position 2,448,924 of record CM067209.1, read on the forward strand.
AAGAGAACATCTTCCATCGTTGTCCACGTGCCTCCGGCTTCGATGGAAGATGCCATAAGATGGTGAATAAAAATGAAAGTTGGAAGTGATGAAAATTTTGTGTAGAAAGTGAAAAGTAATAGAAGGAGAAGAAATTGTATGAGGATTTGGTGTTGAAAGTGAACAAAATTGGTAGGTATTTATAGAAAAAAAGTCCATAATTTTTTTGGTAATTTTTTTTTTTAAATTTCAATTTTTTTAAGTAAAAAAAAACAAGGACAGCCGTTGGATTTGAGGAAAAAACTATCGGAGCGACCAAAACGCGCCACGTGGCGTGTTATTGTTGGCAGACATCAGGGCTGACGCCAGCTTGGCGTTAGTGCATGTAAATTCAATTTTTTTTTTTAATGTTGGCGCGTGCAACGGACCCGCAGCTTGGGCTGGTTTCGCTTGCCAGCTCTTCCAGACATGGGACCTGCAGCTTGCCTGGGCAAGCTTGGCCCACTGGAAGCACTCGCTTGGGCTTGGGCTCTGGAGACAATGGCTAGAACTGTTCTAACGGGGAAGAGATTTTTTTTTTGGGGGGAAGAAATTGGGTTGAATCCCTGCACAAACAAAAAATTAGGTCAAGCTAGGGATGTCGAAAATTCCTGCACAAACAAAAAGTTACATGATAGTTGAGTTGAATTTTATATTTAGATGGCTTTAGTGTGGATAATATGAAGTAATTTTAAATTAAATTGAGATGATTTTCATTAGTTTAGTTGAATTTTATATTTCAATTGAATATAACTAAGTTAATTGATTATTAAAAGTAAAATTTAAATGTTATAATGTAAGGTAAATATATTTTTTAAACAAAAAGTAGGGATTTAGGGTTGGTTTGGGAGACAACTCCCTAACGGGGACGACAACGGGAAAATTCCCCAAAAATTCTTATAGGGGTTGGTATTGCCATACTCGGCTCAGAACCGGCCCTGCCATCCTAGATCAATCCAGTATATCAATTTTTTTAACTCCAAAAAAATTAACTAAACCATTAAATATAGTCCATTAAATTGTTTCTCAGGTGAATAAAACAAAAACAAAAACAAAACAAAAACAAAAACAAAAAACCAAGAATGAAGTTCATATACTCTCCCTTTTTTCTGTCTCTTCGTCATGACCTAGTGGCATATAATCTTCACTTTATTAAAAAATTTCTCGATTTAAATTATGAACTATAATTGCTAAATGAAAAAGAAAAAAAAACCATTACCAACTTTTAAATCCTAACCAATGTTTTCGGAAGGATGCTTAAATTGTGCGTCATATGCATTTCTCAATCTCAATCCTTACCCACACCCAACGTCCCCTTTTTTTTTTCCCATTTCCTCCAACATGGCATCTTAGTTGTGTGTGTGAGAAACACTCATTCTTTGTAGTTTAGACTATCACTTGTATATTTGCTCCAAAAAAATAAAAGACTATATCGCTTGTATTAAAAATAAAAAACCAGTAACTGGGCTTGCTTAGCCCAAAGATAAGGTTATACGCGTGGTCCAAAAACTATGAGGAAAGCAGGCCATGTGTAATTTCAACTCATTTGTATTCCAAACTCAGGCCCACTTGACCCTTCTAGGTTGCGCTTCTCACCATCCGCCTCTGAAGTGTCTCGACAGTCTCTGAACTAAACCCCAACCCATCCAGTCACGTCCATATCCACTCGACAGTCTCTGAACTGTCTACGACCACCGGCATAATGGAGCCACACCTCCTTCACCCCACTAACCTGCGCCTTTCAACTTCAACCTCCTTAACCTCTGCCACATATTCGATAACACTCTGCGGTGAACATGCCTATAAACGAAACCCAACAATCCATTGTCTTCATTTATCGAAACGGAGCTCCGACCCATCTTTGAAGGCCAAAAAGGAGCTTTCTCGACTTCTGAGAACAGACGCTGCTGTTAGAAACATTGAGAGGAAAGCAAATTCCAACAAGTACAATAACCTTTGGCCCAAGGCTGTTTTGGAGGCTCTGGATGAAGCTATTGCAAACAATCTGTGGGAGAGTGCTCTTAAGGTTTGTGGGTCTTTTTTCTTTTCTTCTGTGTGTTTTGGGCATGAATTTTGTCTTATCAGTATGTTGGATTTTTGGTTGGTTGGTTGGTTTCTGGGTTTGTGGAATTATGTTCAGCCTCTGTTTATTTATTTATTTTTTACTTATTTATTGTTTTGTTAGAAATAGTGGGGAATTAATAATGAGATTAAAAGTTTGAAAATATTGAGATATTAAGTTGGACAACCTCTCTGAAATGAAAAGTTGACAGCTTTAATTCAGTGGGAGTAGGATTAGTTGTGGCCTGAGGCTTTCTGGGTTGGGGAGAAGAAGTGAACTCTTTGGGTTTGCGGAAATTTATTGCATATGAACCAAGGCTTCTGGGTCTGTTACATGCTCAATTTCTTAATTGGTTCCTGATCATATGTAAGAAAAGTTTGCTTAATTGAAATTGCTGTTGGTAAATTAGCGAATCTTGATGAGAAATAAGCTAATATCTGCAGTTTTTTGTTGCCTTCTAATCTTGATATTCCAGTGCTTTCATGCTTCTGGCGTTTAGGACCAGTATTGCTGTTCTATCAAAGAAGCAACAATTTCATTTTGATTAATTGTGCAAATGGTTAGATTCTAAAATCCTTGGTCATTTCAAAATAATTCTCTACAAAAATTTTAAGTGCTATTTGTAGCATCTTAGTTTGGAATGCCACCCATATGCCACAGGATTTCTTCGAGTCTTCATTTCTTCCTTTTGTTCCGTCTTCAAATTTTTCTGATATAAACCAACTCTTCCTTTCTTTAGATTTTTGGACTACTACGTAAGCAACACTGGTATGAGCCGAGATGCCAAACGTACACTAAACTGCTGATGATGCTTGGCAAGTGCAGGCAACCTGAGCAGGCCAGCTTGCTTTTCGAGCTCATGTTAAGTGATGGGCTAACACCTACTGTTGACGTCTACACTGCTCTTGTTAGTGTTTATGGAAAAAATGGCCTCCTTGACAAGGCATTCTCTACTGTCGATGATATGAAGTCAGTTTCTGACTGCAAACCAGATGTATATACATATTCTATTCTTATTAATTCCTGCACCAAATTCAATCGTCCTGATCTGATTGAAGAAATTCTGGCTGAGATGTCATATCTGGGGATCGGATGCAACACAGTCATATACAATACTCTAATTGATGGCTATGGTAAGGCTGAAATGTTTGAACTGATGGAGGACTCGTTGACAGACATGATTGAAAGTGGCAGCTGCCTTCCTGATGTTTTCACATTAAATTCTTTTCTTGGGGCTTATGGGAAATGTGGACAGATAGAGAAGATGGAGAAGTGGTATGATGAATTTCAGCTGATGGGAATAAGGCCAGACCCTAAGACATTTAATATCCTGATTAAATCATATGGGAAAGCAACAATGTACGAAAAGATGGGGTCCGTTATGGAGTTTATGAAGAAAAGGTTTTTCTCCCCAACTGTTGTTACTTATAATATTGTAATTGAGGTATTTGGGAAAGCTGGAAATGTTGAGAAGATGGACGAATACTTTAGAAAAATGAAGTATCAAGGAATGAAGCCTAACTCCATCACCTATTGTTCTCTTGTTAGTGCGTATAGCAAAGCTGGGAATATGAGTAAAGTTGATTCCATTTTGAGGCAAGTAGAGAATTCGGATGTTATACTGGATACGCCTTTCTTCAACTGTATTATTAGTGCTTATGGTCGGGCTGGTGATGTAAGAAAGGTGAGCGAATTGTTTTTGGCAATGAAAGAAAAAAAATGTTTGCCTGACCATATCACCTTTGCTACCATGATCCAAGCCTACAATGCACGAGGCATGACTGAGGCTGCCGAGGACTTACAGAAAAGGATGATTACCAACACGGAAAATTCAGGTATCTTAAAATGCCTTCCCCATTCTATGAGTTTCTATGTTTTCGCCCTTCTAATGTTGTATTTAACTATTGATGAAGTTACTTTGTTTTCTCTAGTCAATCCTCACATGAGGAAGGCATAAAAAGAATTCTACTTAGAGTTGCGCTAACTCAGCTCATGTGTTGCATTTTTAGAGGATTCTTCTATACCTACGTTTGTAACTTGAATGGTTGAGGGATTCATCAATTCAGCAGCTAGGATTTTTTATTTTACTTATTATTTGTTTAAATATAATTTTTAAAGATTTTAGCAGCTAGATTCTAAGTTATTGTCATTAACATTCAAAAGTCTAGACGATCAAAATCTGATATGGGCTGGATGACGAGAGGCTCTCATCCATTTCATAAAAATTCCCTAACTCAGTTAAGGCGGGATTCTATTCCAATTCTTGGTACGATGCCAGAGACTTTACTAATATGCTAGCTAGTGTTCTCTGAAAGGACCGACTTTAATTCTGCTTTTACGATGGCTTATTTTTAATGAAATAATTTCTGCTTTTACTATGGCTTATTGATTATGGGATACATCTCATTAAACCGTTGCTTTTTGCAGGCACAAGGTTGATTGGATGCTAGTATGTTAATTATATAGAAGAATAAACCTTCAAATATAAACAATTCAGACTTCGAAGATGGTCAAAACTCGGACAAATGATGACAGCTTTTGGCCAGCTATTTTGTAGGTAATCATAACTTCTTATCCTCCTCTCTCTAATTATCTGGAAAGTTGTGTCTACTTTTATTAGTAATCTCTGCTGAATGTGATTGGGAGAAAAATATAACCATAACGCAAATTCAGACTAAATGTTAATGGTTGCGACTCTGATATTGTGGTTAGAGGCTTGAGTAGATGTCCTTGGAAAGACATCATAGGATATTGATGCTGCGAGATATAGGGGAATAGGGAGATCGAACGATACCCTAAAGTAACAGTGTCGGAATCCACCAACAAACTGGAATCCACCAAAAAATTGAGTAAAACTCAAAGGTATTTGATTGATAATAAACTGAATTGTCACAAATACAATGCCACGAGTTAGCTTAAATAGAAAACCGTAGGAAACCCTGGGTTCCAGAATATTCATAAACTTGGCTAATAAGAAAATAATAAAAATCCTAGCTAAAATCATATATTAGGAAAATAATATCCTAATAGATAACTTATTCTTAAAAATATAAAATAAAACATTAAAGTAAATATAAATCTTGACAGAGTACATAATTGCTTCAAACTTCCTCAATCAATTTGAAAATCTCAACAATACGCCTTCCTCTTTTCCTAGCGCCATATTTGACATTTAATCGGAACTTTTCTCTCTTGCACGATTTCCTTCCAACTTGGAGGTTGGAGCCACTTTATTTTAATTAATTTTTCACACCATAATTGACCCATATTTTGTCCTACATCAGATATTAATTCTTTTATCCCTAACTTTGGTTAATGTTGGGAAATGGGGTGGACATTAGGTTCTAAGAGGAGTTGTGGATAGGGAAGTTTTCTGTATGTTCCTTTTATCCATGTTTTTCATAAATTTTTCAAGTCACCTATATAACATTCCAATTGCCAATATGTCTGTTGATTCTTCTTTTGCAATAAGTTGGAATTTTAATTTCTGCACAAACTTGAATGATTTGGAGGTTATGGAGCTTTCTTCATTACAACCACTGAAAAATATGTCCTTAGAATTGAGGAGATTGATAGAAGTTATAATAACTTGAGTCATCCCATGTGTTTTTTGTGTAAACTGTTTTTTAGAAGTTAATTAACGAATCATCTCCTCCCATTTTTGATCCTCTTCAGATGATTTGGAAAGCACAAGTGTCATTTAAGGCTCAAGTTTGGGGATGGATTATGCTCATTGTAGAGTTAGTATTGCGACATTATCCTCAGGGTTATGTCTCTATATTGGTGGGCCATGTGCTGAATGGGAGCTGAAAGTATAGATATATCTTTCTTCATTGCACTATTACTCTAAAGCTTTGGCAGAAACTGTTTTCGGAAGCAAATGTGATATGTGTGACTCCCCAATTTTGCATATTCTATGATAGTTGCTTTTGGAGGGGGGGGGGGGGGGGGGGGGGGAGGAGCAGAAGTAATATGTAATAGTTGTCTAATGACTATTGCATGCGTAGTATCTAGTATGGATGGAACAAAACCAGAGGATTTTTGAAAACTTTAATATGGATGAAGTGAAGGGGTTATGTGATGTAATTTTCTTTTGGGCATCATTGAAGAGAAGAAGAGAGGGGGGGTTACTTGCTTAGTGCTTGAGCTAAGCAAGGCGGTCGAAGAAGGCCGCAAGTGGAAGCAACTGTATACGACCTCCTCTTCCCCTTCCACCAACTGCTATGCTTGCAGAGGACGCCATTGCCATTGCTAAGTCTTGGTTGTTTTTAATCATTGTGGGCTTCAATTTCATCAGAGATGTACCAATTTTTCTTATAGAGGCGTATTAGAAGGCAGTTATCTTTTGAGTTTTCTCTTGTTTAGGTTAGTTTCTTTTGCATTTTATGTGAGATTCTTTTGCAATGTATTTTGATGTTCATAGTTGCTGGTTGGTTATTTGTATGTGTTCCAAACTCCAGTGGGCTTCTTGTGCACTATGGTTGTTCTTTCATGTATAGCATTTTAATAAAATGTTTGTGTTCCTCATTTCTTTCGGTTATCTTCAAAACATGATAGCTTTTCAATTTTTTTTTGTCTTTTTCCCCCATCAATATGGTTGACTTATAGCCTTACAGATGAAATTAGGTGAACTAATAAATTTCATTTTGGTGGATCTGAAGACATGTTTGTTAAAGGGAGAATGTATATGGCACAAAATGGCAATTCTGCATTTTTTATTTGGTTATTTGAATTGGCAATTGGATACAGAGTATAGAAAATTAAGAAGTGGAGATGGCTTCAGCTGCAACAGACCTTTTGATTGGGAAAGTAGTATAATTTCTTGAAAACCAAGTCTCATTGGTAGGAGTTATGATCAAATTGATGAATTCATAGACGAGCAAAAGAGTTGGGGTCCATGCACAAGAATTCTCGGTCAAGCTATGTGTTTCCCCCAAGAATCTTTGGGAGAGGCATCGAATTTCAACCTGATTGCTGAAGATCATCAAAACAATCGAAAACATTCCATAAAGAAAACAAGGTTATCTTGTTGAACAAGGCCTGAATACTTCCCATTATGATCCGAAGGGGTGAAAATCTGCAGGGAGTGTCTCTTTTCCTTGAAGACGATAATCTTGCGGGCATCGTAGATGCCAAAGAGAAGTTAGTTGGATGATTGTTGTCTGCACAGCTTCAAAAAACTATAATTTCAGTGGTTGGAATGCGAGATTCGGGCAAGACGACTTAGTTGCAGCACTTCTGCTAACTGGAAAATTAGAGAAGGTTCAAGTTTGGTTTCATTCCTTTCAGAGCCTTTACATTCTTGATTTTGCATTGGTCCAGAGGTTAACCCAAGATTGTCTTCCTCACTTCGAAGCACCACCCAATTTGACCAAACTTTGGCTGACAATGCATGTGTTGCTGCAAATGTGCTGTTATGGTGTATACATATCTTGTTGGAGACTTTATGATTATTATTTTTTTTGGGTCTGAATAGTAGATTTCATAAAAGGCCAAAGCCAAAAGAGAGGCAAACAGAGACGGGAACATACAGGTCCCAACCTGCATCAATACAGAGCACTCACAGGGAAGCCAAACAAACAACCCAGGAGGAAAAGAAAAAACGACACTTACATATACAAAAGATCATAACTAAATACATAGCCTGCACAGTGACCCAGGCTCCACCAAAATTAAGAAATGGGGGGACATCGAAGACCATCCCTAGCCAAAACCAAGACCAATGAGGGAGGAGGCTGAGTAGCCCATTGCAGTGATCGCACCTCATTTGACATGTCTGCAGCAGCATGAGCAGCTTGGTTTTCCAGACGAGAGACCCACTACCATTTAATGCCAGAGAAACGAGCCAGGAAGGAAGCAAGTCGTCTGATTTCCAATATAATATGTAGGATTCTCCAATTGCTTCTGTGTCGACTATCAGTAAGACAGCTGATCACCTCTTTCTATTAGAATGCTGTGCAATACATGTAATTGGTATTGTTTTATTTCCTCCCTACTTTGTATTCCTGGTTTATGAGGGATCCTTGATTATTGTAGGAGTTAGCCTTGCTGCCCAAGTGTTGTAAACCATATATAGTCGGTCACTGGCTCTTGTTTTAATCATTCTATTTCATTCAATGGTGGTATCAGAGCCCTTGGGTGATACCTAGGGTTTCTGTCGTTCTTCTTTTTCTTTAGCTTCATCACACCACCACAAGTCCGACAATGGAACAACTTCAATCGATTGCTCCAGGACTGTCAGCTGAACAATATGATCAAATCATGCAAAGAGTAGGTCACGATTGCAAACAGTAGGACACAATTGACTAAACCTTTGGATGCTTTTGCGAAAGTAAATGATAATTGGTACAATATTGAGAATGAGGGATTGCCTGAAATCTGCTATCTCTGCCACAAAAGGGAAAGGTATGAGATGAAGGGACAACCATGTGGGGTTATGCCTGGTAAAACGAATATGGGGAAGGAAGCTAACCCTGTGAAGGATGACAATGGGATGAATAAACAGAATAATGATATTGTTGCTCCTGAAGTGAATGATAATTCTGGTACTGACTCTCTCAAAGGGCCTTGGATGCATGTTCCCCCTAGAAGAAAACCTAGAAATGATGGTAAGGATGCAAATGGGAAGGGCTCTACTTCTAAAGCCAACGGTTCTAGATTTGACACTCTGCGACAAGAATTTTGGAAGGAATGAAAGGGATGCCAATACAGAGCATGTGCATAACCATATTCGATCTAGCTTTGTTGCTAATAATGCGAAGGGACTTGGGCCTAAGGTCTGGAGTGAATCTCATAAGGCTAAGATTGCTGATAGGACATCTTTACATGATATACTTCAATCCGGGAGATTCTTGAGTGGGTAAGACAACAAGTTCTGGTGAGGCTAAAATAGGTACATTATTTCTCACTATAACAAAAATAGGTATAAAAAAAAAAAAAAACATAGCTCGGATGAATGAAATTTTTTTGTACCTATTATGTAAAGAAAATAGGTCAATTATTTCCATACAAAAATAGGTATGTTACTTTGTAATAGAAACTTATGTACACTTTTTATAAATTAAAAACATATTTACAAAATAATGTACCTAGCTCGGATAAATGAGGTACATGTTACTTTGTAATAGAAAATTTGTACACTTTTTTATAAATTATAAACACATTTAAAAAATAAGATACCTATTTTTCATTATTTCAATATTAAAAAATAGGTACATTGAATATAAGAACATATATGAATATGATCCAAATGTTTTTTTTTTTTTTGGGAAATATTTTTGCTAGCATGACCCAAACGGTTAAACCCATAATCAAAACTATGGGTGGGCTCGGTTTGGTTTGGTTCGGTTTTGAGGCCAAATCGTGCGCCGAACCATGAACTTCGGTGTGGAGAAAACTCAAACCGTGCGCCGAACCAATGACGTGGGAAACCGATCATATCGGTTAACCGGTTAGATCGGTTTGTTTTGGTGAAAACCTGCTTGAAAACATGTAGACTCTAAATTCATTCAAACTCAAACATTCATTCAAAACCTGCTTGAAATTCATTCACCATTCACATCACAACATATTCAAATTCATTCATTCAATCAATCCTTTCAATTCAAAATAAAACATATGCATCGTTCATCATTCACATCCGTCCAAAGTTTCAAAGTATGCATCATTCACCACTTACAAATTACATCCATCATTCACATTTTAAGTACAAAGTTTACAAATTACATCCATCATTCACCTTTCAAGTACAAAGTACAAAGTTTACAAACCTATCTTTTTAAGTGCAAAAAGTTTTTGGCAAAAGATAGGCTTGTTGAGGAATTGACTAACCTATCTTTTGCCAAAAACCTACTTCAATCTTATCAAAAAAGAGCTCCAACTCTAAAAGATTTAAGTGAGCTCATCAAAAAAGGCTTCCACATCTAAATTACTTACTGTCCAGCCCTTTTAATTAACAAACCTATCTTGTTATATTCAAAAACCTACTTCAATCTCATCAAAAAGAGCTCCAACTCTAAAATATTTAAGTGAGCTCATCAAAAAAGGCTTCCACATCTAAACTTCCTACTGTCCAGCCCTTTTAAGTAACAAACCTATCTTGTTATGTTCAAAAACCTATTTCAATATCATCGAAAAAGAGCTCCAATATAAAATATTTAAGTGAGCTCCAATATAAACCTACTGCAAACATACTATCCAGCCCTTTACAAACCAATTCTTCATGCTCCCTTTAATTGTTGGCAGTAAGCATTAGTGGCCAGTGGTCACTTGTTCTTTTTCATTCCGTTGCAAAGTTTGAATATCTACAAGAATAGAGAACATGTAAGACAAATTCAAATATACAAAGTTAAAACAGAAAATAAAATAAAATAAAAACATAACAGCAGTGCCAGATTCCATTTTGTCCAAAGCTTGATAAAACTCAAGCTCATCTTCACTTGGCTGCTTGTTGAAGTCAAAAGCCACTTGGCTTAGCCAATCCTTAGTGCAAACAAGGGCCTCAACTGTTTTAGGAGTCAAAGACGCCCTAAAAGGATCCACAACCCTTTTTCCCATACTAAACGCAGCTTCTGAAGGCACACTTGAAACAGGGACAGCAATCACATCCCTTGCAATCTTAGATAAAACTGGAAATCTTGGAGAGTTCTCTCTCCACCAATCTAGCAAATCAAAGTCTGCTATTTCTGGATCTTGAGCTGCCTCTAATAAATACTTGTCCACCTCATTCTTAATTTGAACCACGACTCTATCTTTTCTTGTTCTCGCAAATTTTTTAAGTCTTGGATCATTGCATTCAACTCTTACCTCCCCTCCACTTTGTACATTAGCCTCTGCAGTAGATTGGGCAGCTACTGGTTCCTCTTTCTTATAGGCCTCATACATCTTCATTAAGAGATCCTTCACCCCTTCTACCATCACAGTAACCTTCGAAGCATCACTTTCTAACTCATCAAAGCTATATTGGACATAGTCCATTTTGTAACGGGGATCAAGCACCACCGCCACAATCAAAACTTGGTTCACTTCTTGAATATTACCCCAGTACTTATCAAACTTCTTTTTCATTGAAATTGCAACTCTTTTCAAAAAAATGTCTTCACTTACAATCATTGCATTCAACTCATCAACAATAGAAAGAATCTCATTGAAGGGGATATTGGAAGTAACCGTCTTATATGCACTAAATTTTAAGGTAGCGTCGTAAAATCTTTTCAAGAACTTCACAAAAGCTCTTGCATACTCCCAATCCACAACGGTTGGAGGCTTCAATTTTTTTTTAGTGCAGATTTCCCCTTCTTGAACCTTTCTTTTCTTCTTTTTCGGAATACCATCATCACAATTGCCACCACTTTGATGAAAGTAAGATGCATAGTCTGCTGCCTCCTCTTCCAACCTATCAAACCCTCTTTGCAACTTTAAGGCAGCTTCTAACATAAGATATACTGAGTTCCACCTTGTTTTACACTCCAAAGGTAATAAACCTTTGCTGTCAATTTTTTACAAGGCCAAACAATGCCTAAATTTGTCCAACCTAGATGGGGATGACCTTGTATATACACAAGCTTTGCGAATACATTTAATTGAGTCATTCAATTCACTAAGCCCATCAAAAACTATCAAATTAAGGATATGCACACAACACCTCATATGTAAACAACCATCTAGCAAAAGAATGCCCCAAAGCTTCAATTGCCTCTTCATATGCCTAATGGCCCCATTGTCAAGTGTAATAGTGAAAACTTTATCTATTCCCCAATCATGCAAACAATCCTCCACAAGTCTCCCAATAGCCTCACCTCTATGATTTGTAATTTGACAGAAATTAATGATTCTCTTATGCAATTTCCAGCTATCATCAATGAAATGCCCCCCCCCCCCCCCCCCCCCCCGGTACTTTTTTCTCTCAAATGTTGCATCATTGTAGATGTCCCATTTTTTATGGGATCACATGCATAAGATGCACGACAATACTTACAAGAAGCTCTAGGTCCTATATTACTCCTTGGTTCAAATGGTTCCTTAATGAAATGTTTCCATACCTCCGATGCTTTCCTAGTAGGCTTGATCTTTCCCGAAGCGGGAGGACGTGAAGGGAGTGTAGCTGCTTCATCCCCAACTACTTGTGGTGTATCATCTGTTGTGGGTGTAGAACTAGCTTCCATATTTGACATTTTTAAGTCCTATAAAATGAAAAACATATTCATAAGCAAACTCATAAACATGCCAAAACATGTTACACTCCAAATGTAATAAACAGTTACACACCAAACAGATTTTCAAAGCTATGAGTCAAAACTTTTACTTCTTTATTATTGTTTTTCAAAACATATATAAATTCAATCCATAGACTATAGATTAAATTTATTCACAACTGCTTTTATACAAGTAAAGTAAATTGTAATTATATTATCAATTAAACTGCATAATCTTGACTTGAACAATAACCCAATTAAACTGCATAATCAAGCCTTTTAAAGAAATTTGTTCCTTAATACTTCATAGTACACTAACTCATTCTATCTAATAAAGCTAATCAAGGATAACAATTGACAGCTAAACTAGTCTTGCATTAGAGGCTTTTATGTGTTCAGGCTTCAATACACACCACAGAATCACAGATATCTATAGGCTATAGCAGTTACAATTTACAAAACAAAACACATATATAAGAAGGAAAGGAAACTTACCCTTGATTTTCAACACAAGTACTAGTTCAAAACTCTCCAATTTGCTAGATAAAATGTCTGCGTATGCAAGAAGTACGAAAATTAGGGCTATACCAAAACCCCCAATAATTAGGGTTTATAACAGAAACAAAAATCACAAAACAAAAAAAGAAGTTGTTGAGGAATGAACTAACCTTTGCAGAGAGAAACCTTGTTTGAAAAATTAGATGAGAGACTAGAATGGGTGATGGCAGATTGAGAGATGAGAGACTGAAATATGAGAGGGAGTGCGTGCGACTCAGGCTATGAAGAAGAAGAGGCGCCGCCGACGATGCGACGGCGCCAAGTCAATGGTGAGTGGTGGTGACGATGTGAGGTTGAGGTGGTGAGGCTGAGGCAAGGTCGAAGATGCAAAGGGGAGGAGAGATGGATGAGGCACGATTGAATTGGGATGATCGACCTAGATTAAGTTGAAGGGCTAGGATATGCTGTGCAAATGTGCACAACATATAAAATTATAATCCAATCAGAATCAGCCACGTGTATTATTATTATTATTTAATTACATATAATTTAATTTACCCAATTCGGTCTGGTTCACCGACGGTTTTTAAAATTGGGAACCGAGCGTCGAACCATGAAGGCCGGTTTGGTCCGGTTCATGCACCGTTGGCCCAAAAAAAAGAAAAAAACCACACCAAACCGAACCGACCGGTTTGGTTCGGCCGATTTGGCCTGTTTTCGGTCCCATATGCCCAGCTCTAATCAAAACCTATAATAAAACAACACCCATGAATGGGGATTAACCTATAATTGAATTTGAAGGAGATTAGCCAAATTTACTATTTTTCATTATAAGTACAAATCATACAAAGAGGGAAAAAGAAATGGACCAATTTCAGTTTCTTTTGGTGTCCAATTGAAATCATGTTCGATTCAAAGCAGAAATAACTCAAACCATAGTTTGTTTACAGCATAATTTATTTGAATGTTATTTTGTTCTCTCTCTTATTGAAAGATTACATAGTTGTTGATGCAAAGAATGCGAGGGAAGGAGAGAGTTGCTGGGAAGAGGATACAGAGGGAGAGGGAGGGGGAGAGGAGGAAAGAAAGAAAAGAAAAGAGAAAAAAAAAGGAGTAAAAGTTAACTAAGGCTTGTGGGCCCCTTTTTAATTTTTAGTTTTTAATTCTGACATAAAAGCTAACTAAGATTAACCATTGGATAGATGTCACCTTTCAAGGTGGTAGTGAACATACACCTATGATTAATGTGGGTGAGCAAAAATGCTCCCATAATAATAATATGCTAATAACTTGGGGGATTAGATGTCCTTGTGGGTCTTCCTTCACTTTGCACGGCAGATGCGCCTGCATCACAGACGATATACATAAGCTATCCTTGATTTCCTAGCGCCATTCTAAACGATGTTCATGGCATCTTTTGAAACAGATATAGCCTTCTCTGCAAAACAAGCCAGTTGAAAGGCAGCATTGTGCATCTGCAAGAGAGTGAAAACAGAGGAAAGCAGATCCATTAGGGGGGCAATAAAGCATAAAAAACAACAAAGAATAGACTGAAAAAATAGTTATGGAAAGAAGAAATTAGCAGTACTTGTGCGTTGTCGAATTTCGGAGGTCCCTTAGCCACACTGTGGTTCTCCGGGTTTAGCAGATTGATGGGATGTTTAAAGTGGACCGGTGGCCCTTCGGTGGCGCACAGCATGAACCCGATTATCCCACTGAAAAAGAGATTCATCATGAACTGCATCAGCAATAGCATAAAATAACCTGCGAAGTTCTAATTGCAAAGGACCTCTTGCCTTGCATATGCAGGAATTGTTGTCCAGGCATAGTTGACAGAGACCTTGAATATTTTGCGGCAGTTTGCTATGATATCTGCAAAGTGAACAAAGTCTTTATGCCATAAGCTGTCTGCCGGGGTAGACATAACACCATTAAGTACAACATTAAATGGATTTTGCATTATGAAATCACTAAAGTAACCACTAATAAGTAACAAATAACAAATAAATATTTTAATATTTTAAATCAAAAAAATATTATACTGTTTATTTAATATATAATTTATATATTCTTTTATTTTTCATGATTCTGGTATAAATTTATAATTTATTATACTAAATAATTTATTAAAAAAAGGATAGGCACTTGCATAGGCCCAGATTACTCCTCAAGGTGCTAGGCCCTTGCCTGCCGCCCCCTTACTGCATAGTGATTTTTCGAACATTGGGATTAACATGTTGGTAAATTGAGGTGTATCAGCACTTCAATTTACAACCCTGCCCTTTTAATTGACTCCAATTCCCTTCTGTTTGTGTTCATAATTAACTAAAAATTAGTTGCATTGCATGGCGTTTAGATTTAGCTTTTCTGGTATAATTTTTCCCAAGACTATAAACAAAGAAGCAATTTCGTTAGTTCTCAATTGATAGTGCAGTGGCTATATGTCTCCGGAGTATGCTATGGGCGGGGTGTTTTTTGAAAAATTTGATGGCTACAGCTTCGGGGTCTTGGAATTGGAGATTATTAGCGGCAAAAAGAATACCAGCTTCTATTCCAATGACCAACATATAGGCTTCCTAGCTTATGTAAGCTCACACTCTAAATCTTAATGCAAAATCGTATCTTTCATACTGCTTAAGTAACCTAAATGAAGCTAATGCAACATAGTTTAACAATTATGGCCAACATACATGAAATTTTGTCAGGCATGGCACTCATGGAATGAAGGAAAGGGTTTGGAGTTGGTTGATGAAGTATTGGCATATTCATATTCACCTTCAGAATCTCATGGATTTCTATTTTTGAAACCCAAAGGCATTGCATTTGCATGGGTCAAGTTTCATATTGGCAAGCACTTGGAATTGCATGCAATTATATTGGCTTTTTGCCTCAGTTTAGGTGCACATTGATGTGCCCCTTTTTTTCACAAACATGATCCAATTCAGTGGCGGATGCAGGATTGTTAACCCATGGGGTCATAATTCTAGTGTTAAAATTCTGAATTTTTCTTTTTAAGGATAAGAACAATGCTAAAAATTAAAAAACACTCCAAACTTATTCCAATTAACAAACACATCATTCAATAAATTAAGCCCATTATGTAAACTATAATCTTAATCGAAATAATAACACCAACCCAAATAATAAATACACACCAAAAAATAACCCAAATAATAAAATATCTGAAATATTACAACAAAAGAGCACAATGGGTGTTGAACCCTTGACCAAAAACTTCTTTTTCAATTTCAGAGGCCACTATAGTAAGTGATAGCTTTTCATCATTTATGTATACTTTTAGTATTTATAGGTCTAACCAACATAATTATAAAAATATTTTTAAAAACCCTAACAGATCAATTCCCTTTTAAAAAAAAAAAAAAATTTGTGTTTGCGCTTGCGCAGTGCATTCTTTCTTCTCCCTCTCAATCAGTCTTCTTCTTCCTCCCTCTCTCTTTCTTCTCCCTCTCAATCACTGTCTTCTTCTTCTTCCTCCCTCTCTCTCTCTCTCTCTCTCTCTCTCTCTCTCTCTCTCTTCTTCCTCCATTTTTCTTCTCCCTCGCAACTTGCATCTTCTTCTCCATGGGGTCATCTCCCATGGCTGCCAAGGCCAACAAAGGACCTCCAAGGCATTTCCAGATCTGCCATGGGGTCGTCTGACCCCATTGACCCCATGGTGGATCCGCCACTGATCCAATTGGTATTTGGTATAACAAACACAAGCAACATATACAAGTTTTGGCATGCAGCTAGCATACCAAATTCACAAAACATTAGTGGGGATAAAGGGAACCAAGGTCCCAAGAAGGAGTTGTCCAAAAGATGCAACTCCCCACACAAAACTCTCGTCTGGGGACTTGGGGGATTTCTATTTGTGTGGTAAAATACCTCTTGGTCGAGCTGGGCTAAAGTACAAATGACCGAGCAAAGCTCGAGTCCAGGTGGTTGGGTTGAGCTTGATATCAACGGACAAGCTAGGCTTGAGCCTTGGGCGGGATGTCTCCGAATTATGAGTGCATGATAACTTTTTTAGAGTTCCAACAGTTCACTTTTTTTTATAATAAAAATAACAAATTTCAGAGAAATATTTATCACAATGAGTCTAGCATAAGGAACAAGCCAGGAGATTGTATAAATTTCAGTTTGTGTTTAGGTTTAAAGTATTAATAGAACAACATGCCGAGGCAATGTGGAGAATTGGAGAAAATTTCAAACCACACCATTTATAATATGATTCAAATTCCTCCTCAAATAAAAATATAGTCTATCATAAAAAATATAATTTTTTCTTTTATTTAAAAAAAAAATTAACAACATCTGATTGTATATATAGCCAGTCAATGAATTGGTAATTGTGTAGGCAAGAACCTAAGGTGTATAAACCCTAATATCCCCTCAACAAGAGCCTTGATTAATTGACCAAGGAGTAAAGTATCCTAAACGTGAAGGGAATGGTACAAGTGAAAGTTTATCGTTTTCATTCGACTCGTTGTTTATAGTTGCCTCATAATTGTCTTCCTGTTTTTTAGAATAAGGGAATAAGGAGAATTGTTGATGTTCTTGCAAAAACATAAGTCATGTGTAAAGTGCTATGTAAATTGATCAATTAAAATTAAATATCTTATGTGTTTTGAAAAAAATCAAATCTTTTGTGCCTTAAGAATAAAGAAATAGAAACCATGTTAATCTTAAATTTTTTCTAGGGCTACAATGAAAGGGCAAACTCTAGCTATTGATGCCAATCAATTTGCTCATTATATACGGTTAAAAAAAACTGGATCTCCTTTTCATATTTTTTTCCTTTCTTTTCTTCTATTATTTTTTCTTTTGTCAAACAGTAAAAAAAAAATTGTTGACCATCAATTATTTAGGCAGGTATAGTGAGCAAATTTATGGGTACCAACATCGTTTTCTCTATGAAAATAGATATGATCTTCTTGGCATGTATGGATTTTGTTTATAAAGTACGATTTTGGCACTATAGTTTGGATGAAGGTAAAAGTTTCCGTTCTCGCGATATAACACAGTCCACGTACAAACAAAGACATCTTTACCTGTCACGACACTTAACACTGCAAGGAATATCTTCTTGCCATTGGAAGTCCTGAAATAGGTAAAGGAAAAAACTAGTTAGGGAAGATCTGTTAAAGAAAAACTAGAGCAAATGTGATTAACATTATTCCTCTTGTGATGTTAAAGAAAAACTAGAGCAAATGTGATTAACATTATTCCTTTTGTAAAGTCTAAAGATCAACTAGTAGTCGTTTCAAAAAAAAAAAAATCAACTAGCAGACTAAGGACAAGGATGATTTTGCAGGGGCGGGTAAAGTTAGGAAACTGGGGAATTCATTGTAAATTGTTCTCCTTTAACCTTTTTTTATGGCAAACCAAAAATCACCTGATATATGAGCAATGCTAAGTATTTCAATACACAAAAATTTGGGTATATATGGTGAATGCTCTTAACTAATTGAGATACATGTCGAAATGAACTACTCATACCTGTCAAACAAAGTAGGGTAAATATTCAGTTATGCTAAGATATACTCATATTATTATTCTTCTCCAATATGGAGGTATTTATACAAGTACAAAGAGGTGTTAACCCTAAATAAAATAGGAAATATATCTAAATTACAATAGGAAGTAAATCTCTATTACAATAGGACTAAATAATAATTGGTAAGTAACCCAAATTCTAATGAAATAAGGAACTAAAATCCTAACTAAGTAAGGACTCGCCAACACTCCCCCTCAAGTTGGGCAAAGATATTTCGCACACCTAACTTGACAAGCGAGTCACAGAACACCATACTTGAGAAGCACCAATTGTAGAGAAGGTCTTTTCGTCAACCATGAGTGAAACAAGTGACAAACTAAAGCAAAGTTCGCAGCGGAAACACAAGAGCAAACCCTAAAAAATAGGGCACATAGCATAACATAGAAACCCTGTGAGCACGACAGCAGATAAGGCAGAACACAAAAGACCTGTGAGCACGACAGAAGATAAGGCAGATAGCAGAACACAGAAACCCTGTGAGCACGGTAGCAGATAAGGCAGAACACAGAAGCCCTGTGAGCACGGCAGAAGATAAGGCAGAACACAGAAGCCCTGTGAGCACGGCAGAAGATAAGGCAGAAACCAAACCCTAAAAAATAGGATAAGGAAGGCAAACACACCAGCAAAGGCATGAGCAACAATACTGGCACCATAACAGGCAGGAGCAACAAGGTAGAGACATAACAGGCATCATCAACAGCAATACAAGGCATTGGCACCAGCAACAGCAGAGACAACTTCTCTTCACTCCTCCTCTCCCCCTGAAGAGAAGGGGTTGATGAAGCCATATGATCAATGGTACTTGAGAAACATGCACTAACTAACACTGAGATGTAGCAAAATCAGCCATGGCAGATATGTGGTTAAATTGCAGCGGAATAGATGAGCAGCGGTGACAATAGCAAGGTAGGCGCAGGCGACAGTAGCAAGGTAGGCGACGGAGGCGGCGGGCTAGGATTATAGGCTAGATGTATAGTGCAGCAGAAATAGGTAGTGTCTAGGGTTAGGGTAGAGACATATCAAAACACAGCAACATCATCGGCAATGACCATAGCAACAGAAAGTGAAGCAAACAAAGGCAACATCAACGGCAACAATAGCGGCAACGGTAACATCAATTGCGGTAGTAGAGGCGACGACAACATCAACAGTTCTTCCATATCAACTTTAGCTAATTCATGCAGACAACTTCTCTTCACTCCTCATCTCCCCCTGAAGAGAAGAGGTCGTCAGAGTCAAGAAATAAGCAACATCTTCACGGGAATATGTCAAGCTAATGGGGATACATCAATAAACATATCCTTTTCACTCCCCCTCCCCCCCTTAAAGAGGAGGGGAGGAGAGCACTTAAATTGTAAGGAGAACGCAAACACAGGTCACAAGAAAACCTAGGCTCTTATACCATGTCAAACAAAGTAGGGTAAATATTCAGTTATGCTAAGATATACTCATATTATTATTCTTCTCCAATATGGAGGTATTTATACAAGTACAAAGAGGTGTTAACCCTAAATAAAATAGGAAATATATCTAAATTACAATGGGAAGTAAATCTCTATTACAATAAGACTAAATAATAATTGGTAAGTAACCCAAATTCTAATGAAATAAGGAACTAAAATCCTAACTAAGTAAGGACTCGCCAACAATACCTGCTCATATTTTGGAATCTGATAGTGATTTGGGTTTGAGAGGTGGTTTTTGCCTATATGTTTTTCACCTTTCTGCAACAAGAGGTTTGACCGATGAGTTTTCACTGGCAAGACGCATAATCGCTTGAGCCTACAATGACAATATCTATGGGAATCAATGTAGTAGGTAATTTTATATAATTATTCCCAATTTGGTAAGATATAACATTATAATAAATTGTTTGAGAAAATTATTTTCAGGAAAAAGAAGTTGAACAATCAAATATGGCCGTCACAACATAGACATCATGGATTTCAAGCTTTGGGCACATTATTATTTCCTAAAAATTAAAAATTTGTGTGCATTTCTTTATTAATTCACCTTAGCTGGAATATTGTCATAGACATTGATAATCCCATCATAAAATATTGTAAGTTGTTCTGAAGTCCTGTTGGATTGATCATCACATAAACAAAAATTGAAGAGGACTAATAACTTCAAAAGGGAAACTTAAGTTATAACACAAGAAATAATTAGGGTAACGATTTTGGCAATCCTAGTTTAGCTTATAGAAATTCAATTTAATTCTTTTTAAAGACTCTCAGTGGACGTTTCAGAAGCATAAACGGAGAGTATCAACATCGCTACCCAAACTTAATAAGCATATATAATGACGAATGTAAGGAAAACATACCGCAATCATGGAAGTAACTGTTGCTCTAGCAAAGATAGCCGGTGTCCTGGGAAATTATTACTACCAAGAAATTTAGGTGGTAATAAAGGGCTGGGTGATGAATGCCTTTTGATAATTTCTAATTCAAATTCAGCTTCCATGCTGGTTTTAGCCACATTATTTTGACTTCTTGTAAGAAGATACTTTCTGAAGAACCAAACACTTTGAGACATATTCTCTTCATCCATTGATCTTAAGCTGATGTCTCTTTGTTGGTCCTCTGGGGTCCTTGTAACTTTTTCAAAACCAGAACTATTTTTATTTTCGTCTTCTCCGTACAGTTCTTGGTAAGTCCTTTGGTATAATTGGAGTGCTACAAGCCATGATATATATATATATATATATATATATGTTGCTCTCTCCCAACTCATTCCCAAGAAGTGAACAGAAGTCTTCAAACATATGTATATATATACATACTTGAGAAAGAAAAACAAAATTGCTGAACATCGAACCCATATAAAGGAAATGAAAATTTTATATACATAGCCAAATTCCCATCATCACATGACAAGCACAAAACTGAAATGGTATACAAGAAACCCCTCAAACATTACTCTGTGTCGAGGACAAAGATTGGTTGTTTGAAGCAGAACAGGTTCAAGGTGACTTAACCTCCATGGTGCTCATTGACAGTTTGGCAGCATCCACAGGACGTAAGTCCCTGCCAATATCCCCAAGAGTTGAGCATACCATCATTATAATAGACAGAGGAACATCCCCTTGAGCAATTAAGGTCACCTGAAAGGCTATTTCATAAAAAGCATTGAATGGAGTTGAATAAATGGCCTAGGCGGGCGGTAGGCGGGCTAGGCGGGGGCTAGGCGGGCGCTAGGAGGGCTAGGCGGGGACTAGGCGGTCTAGGCGGGCGCTGGAGAGAGAGAGAGAGAGAGAGAGAAACGAGGATGACGATGGTGCTATGAGGCGAGAGAGACGATGGAGTTATGTTTAGGGTCAATCGTATAGCCGTGCGGCTATACGATTGATTAAAAAAAAACAAGTCTATTTGCATTAGTTTATACTTTATAGATATTAATTTGCTAGTTTCGATATATATACTTTATAGATTAAATTTTTTTAATAAATATTATTTTTATAATAACCCAAATCTTAATTAATATTTAATTATTAATTTATTAGAGAAAAAGACAATTTTGCCCCTAGAATATTTTATTACTGGAAAAGTTGATTTTTTGACTGGGCTCAAATCCGAGTCATATTGAAGAAATTACGATCAAAATACATAAAAGGGCAAAATCGTAATTTTCAAAAATATGATTCTCTCTCTCTCTCTCCTCACTCTCTCCCCTCACCACCACAGCTATCGCCACGCAGCAACCTAGCCATCGGATCGGACTCAAAACGTCCGGCCAGACCTTGCTGACACACCACGGACCTCCGCCGCCTCCACTGATGACCCAAGCCATCGAAAAACTGAAGGTTTTGATCGATTTCTCTTCGAATTTCAAACCACTTGATCTCTCTCCTCCAGCCACCAAATCGGACGAATTAGGTATGGATTTCTAGCTATTTTCCACGCTCTAGTTGAAAGTTGGGTAGGATTTGAGATATTTCTAGGTTTGGTGGGTTAATTTTCGAGTTAGAGTTTGGCCGATTTTGGGATCGCAATTCCGGCCACTTTTTGGGGTAGGCTCAAGAAAAAAATTGGTTACAAATTAGGTGTTTTACCTAGGGTAGGAGTTTGGACGGGCGGTTTGGAGAATTTCCGGCCGCCAGAATTTTCTATGCACACCCACGCGCTGCCGACGCATGGGCTAGGTATCGGGAACCACTTCTGGTCCTAGAATGATCCTCGTGTCCTCATGAGCACATAGGAACTTGCGGATTTCAATTCGGACAATGTTTGAACCCCGAACGGATCTCGCCTATTGTGCGATTTCCTGGTTCGTTGAGTTTGAACCGTTGGATCGTAGTCAATCCCATATATGTTGATCTAGACATTTTCAGGATCGTATAGGATTCGATGGATCGTAAATCAAAGTCCTGGATACTTCGAAAATGCCAACCCTAGGGCTAGGATTACGGAAACCGTCTGACCGTCCAATCATGATCAATCCAACCGTCTGATCGAGACCAAACTCTCGGGACATGTGTCCTAGGAACATTGGAACCTCAAGGAACTATCGGATCTGAATTTTGAGGTCGTGGACCCCACGAGGTCCCAGGTTGACTTTTTGGGACTTTATCGCTTTTGAGTCCTGAGTTACTCCTAAACCATTCCAAATGAGAGAAAAGCTAATGTGGGCATAGGAACGACTTGGCTTAATCAAGAGCATCTTACTAAAGACATCTTTCAACAAAATCATATATGACAGATAAATAACCCAGAAGAGAAAAAAAAATAAGAAGAAGGAAAGACACCCCCGCTAAATTAAACTTGTACTTTAAGACAATTATGTTTTGGGACCTTTGAATCCCACAATTTTAGGTCTCGATAAGAAGGGTGATTGATTTGCGTGAGTAATGTTTTTAATTTCAAATTAATTTGCTCTTCTTGTTGAAAAGAGATGAATTTAAAAAAGAAAATGGGGAACAGTATGGGAGAAGGATGCAGTTATGCAAAAGATGCAATCACATTTGATCCTTATACGCATAAGCAACGGCATGTCGACATTCCTCGAACGACCAAAGTGGTGGTTGTGGTGGAGTTGCTATTGTGGGTTGTTGTTGTAAAGAGTGTCAGAAAGGGAGAGGGTTAAGGGGAAGAGGAGAGAGAAGAGCGAGGGAGAGGGAGGAAAGGAAAAAAAAAAAAAGGGGGGGGGGGTGTGGTAAAGAAGGAAAAATGCGGAGTGTGATGGTCTGTGGGCCCTTTTTTATTTTTTATTTTTTAATTTTCATATGAAATTTAACTAAGGTTTACCATAGTATACGTGTCACTTTTTAAGGGTGATGGTGAGCATACACCTATGGTTAATGTGGTGAGCAAAAATGCTCCCAATTTTTTTAAGTAAAAACCAATAACTAGAATCCTACTCATCAAGTTACCTTATCAAACTCATGATCTAATTTATTATAATTTTTAGATTCCCAAAATACCCCTATTTAAAATTCAACATAACAATGTGGTAGTGTTTTAATTTTGATTCCCCGCAAAGGACCCACTAGTGTAGTAGTTTGGAGTATTTACTCCCTCAGGCAAGGTCCTGGGTTCGAGTCCTAGCATCAGTGTAGTGTGTGTGAGTTTAGTATGCTATCGCCCCTCTCAATAGAAAAGGTCCTCAAAAAAAAAAAAAAAAAAAAAGATTCCCCAATTTATTGTGGTGATTCCCTTCAAAAATTTTGTTTGTAAATCAATCATCATTAACTGTCCATTTGTAATAGGGTTGATTTGCATATTTTTTATTATAGGTTTTGATTATGGGTTTAACCGTTTGGGTTATGCTGGCAAAAATATTTCCCAAAAAAAGAAGAAACGTTTGGATCATATTCATATGTTCTTATATTCAATGTACCTATTTTTAATATAGTATTAATGAATGAGGCCAGATCGGTGGCACCATATTTTGTACATAATTTTTTACACATCTTTTGAACTATTAGATTACTCTACTTTTAATGGATGAGATTAAACCTTTTGACATAAGAGATTATTTAAAGTATTTTTCTCTCTAATCTATCTATTATCTCGAAAAGGTAAATTTCTCTCACCAAAGTAATGTTTTTCTCTCTCCTCGTTTCATTCCCTTCCCCATGTCAGTAGCCACTAAGAATGAAAAAAATATCATCGATGACCATCTTATTTCTATTTCACAATTCATTAGTGGATGCATAATTTATGAAGATTTCTTGAATTTCAAGTACCACTACCACTTCAGGGGCATTTGAATCATGAATTGTCCATTCTCCATTATCTTCATTTGTATTCATTTTGGTCATTCACTTCCTCTTTTGAGGAACTGAATCCTTTGAGCCCAGTGGCCTGCCATACTTCAGGCGTGAGATAGATGAATCATTTGCTAGAACATTGATTTATTCATCATGGACGTCAATCCTTGCAGGTGCATTTGCAGCTGGGATATGTGATTTTGTCACTTTTGTTGCATTATTAAATGCATCTGACATTTGATTGGCAATACTTTGAAGGATACTGCTTGCCTCCTTCCATATAAGGAGATAATCCTCCTTCTTGTGAATCAAAGTTTGACACATATGCAAAAATAATTCATCAAAAACACAAAAAGAAAAATTTCTGCACACATGTTACATTGAAGAAGAAATAGAGACCAACCAATCCTTCACAATTTCACTCTAAGTTTTTGTGAATATTGTGTAGGCTTATCAATGTGTCTTATAGCACAAAAAAGAGAGGTATTTATAGGCTATCAAAACCTCGAAGGTCTGCAAGTATGAATCCCTCTTCAAATATGATTTGTTTCATTTTCCTTTTTTTTTTTTTTAACTAAGTAATCCTTATTTGAGAAGGAGATTGACTTATTCAACTTTCTAATTCTAACCAAGACACACCCATCCCATTGGGCTCCTCTAGAATCTTCTAATAAGCCTTATATTCTTCTAGGAATATAGATTAAGACCCAATTAATTGTTGGATTTTTGTGTTTATACAATATGTGGGAATGGCTTAATGGAAGAAGTGTTTAAGGTAGAATGATAATGAGAGGATGAAAAATTTGCTTCAAGGCACGTAAATGTTATCTTCAAGGCAAAAGTATTCTTGATGTTTTAATATGGTTTCCTAATCTCAAGAGACAATTCCAAAGACGTTAAACATCTGCAAAAAGTCGCACCTAGTGGCGCGAACAACCGATTGTTTTCCCCGACGACCGGTCACTTTGCACAAAAACTAAAACAAAAGTTTTTCTATTGTGAACATTATCCTATATATTGAAAATCTCCGACATTAATTCCCACACAGAAATTCCAGCTCTAAACAGCAATCACTCAAAACATGATATCTTCCTCTTCAGACTTCCGGACCACAGACCATAAAATTTTGTAGAAACTAGACATCTAGGGATTTCCAACAATATAAGGATTGTAACTTGATTCATCCTAAGCAAGTATACACACTTCCATACAACCGACTGATCGACACATGCAGTTTCTGAGAAAATGTGCATAATGCATCAAAGATTTTAAAAATCTCCAAATTAATTTCTTGGTTTAACTTTACCTACAAAATAAGAAAACAAGGTAAATAACTAATAAATAAGATAAACTAAGCATAAAAACTAAGAAAATGAGTATTCAAATAATATATAACTATGAGCTTATCAACAGTAAAGTAACTAAATTAAATGACATATGAATAATTCATTATATATCGAATTTACCACTTCACACACTGGTAGTTAGAGATGCATAATTGCATCATCCAAGTTGTGTATATCATTGTGGATTTTATATATCTAGTATATAATAATATAATAAACTATTAAAATAAATGAACATAAATGTTAGTAGCAGAAAAGAAATCATATATTTTAAGGGTCAACCTTAAGTAATGGTTATTACTAAGGGAATCCCACTAGTAAGAATTATTGACAAATAAATATATATTACCATTAAGAGGGCCGTAGAACCGGCATTGTCCCATTATATGAGTTATTATGTTGTGGGCAATATAATTGCGCTACTATTCAAGATATAATAAGATGGGTTTTTAAATCACACCACCATTTTATTACAATAATATATGTTACAATGTGATGGGCAATGGATTTACACCACCATAAAATAATAGGATGGGGGATAATACCGCACCATTCCAAATTACAATACGAAAAAATAAATGAAACAATATTAAAATTGTGATAATACCAACAAAAAAAAAAATCTGCATGTCGTCGTAGTAGTAAAGTGAGAGTAGATATATGACAGAGAAGAGACAAAGAAATAACCACATAGTGTTTGGCTGACAAAATTTAGAGGTAAAAAAGAGAGACTGCCATGTTGATAACATGTTATAAAATAGACAGAATATGAAAATACCACTGAAAATTGGAGTGGGATTTGTATTTGCTCTTGTGTTATTACGCTTGACAGAATTTTCTCTCGGATTTCTCTAACTCTCTCTTTTGATTAGTGTGTCTTTCTTTCTTACTGTGACCTCCTTTTATTGGCGGAAGCTTACAACAAATTTCCCTATAAGAGTAAGTGTTACAACCACATTTGTTGCACCTATCCGTACACAAGTCTTCACCTTTCATTTACTTTTTTTAATTTCACATCTTACTTGTGGGCTCCACACTATTTACAACATTTAATCATTTTTAAGATAAAATTTTTAAAAATTTCAATGCTGGGTGTAATGGTCAAATTAATGGGTGCATCCAAAGCCCACTTATATCAACCCTTCAATACATGCAATGGGCCAAATTCTGGTGGATGAAAGGCTTCTCAACAGCCTTGGGCAATCCAGAGGCATTACCCAACTTAAAACCCTTCTCATATTTTGGAGGGTGTATTTAATTGCGATTTTAATATATTTTAATGTAATGAATCTCTTTATGAGATTCTCAACTGGACTGCCTTAATCATGCCCAATTACCAAATTTTTATGTTTCATGTTTTATTATTATTCTTTTGATCAAATAGAAACTTCATTAGGTAAACTTCAACAATACAATTAAAGATATCATCATGATATCTAAAGAACTAATCCCAAGACGACAACAAACTAACATGCTGAAAACAAAACTAAAGCGGACAAAAACCGCACTAAAACTACTAACTCACATCACCATAATTAAGCATAATCTCAAACAAAGCCTACAAACTCAAAATAGACGAAACCTTAAACCAACCCAATATACTAAATCAACCCTACCACCACCACCTGAAGAAGTGTCGTTACAACCACACCTACTATCGCATAAAAACTTGAAGTGAGAACATCCATAATAGATCAATCTGGGGAAAATATGGTTAGAGCGAAAACAATAAATCAAAACAACAAACAACAACTCTGACAAATAACAATTGGGTGACTTCTCTGCCCCTATCAAGCTACTCTTTGATCCCAAATCTGCAACTGTTGGATTTTGCTGTTTTTGGACCTACGCCTATCAATTGCTACTCTTTGATCATCTCTGCCAAGTGGTCTACATCATCCACTTACTTCTTTCTTAAGATTAGTTCACATTGAATTTTCTTTTGGTCAAATTAAATCCACTCACAAATGGCATGGATTGATATTCTAGGGAGTTTCATATTAAAATTAGAAAGACCTTCTTGGAAGTCGGTTATTGTTATTAACAATCTTTTTGAGTCTCTAATTATAAAATACCGTAATTAGGTAGAGAAAGCGTGTGCTCTGTGCAAGAAAAGCATGAATGCGTATGTGAGAGTGGTGGTCACTTAATTCATGTATATCATATCTTTTTGACAACTTCGTTCCATACCCCACTAGAAATCTAATGTTCTTGACAATGATGTTGTCTTTGATTTCAATGAACAGCGTTTTTATCATTGTCAAGAATGATGTATGAGAAACTGAAAACATGTGTGAATGGAATTATACAAGACATATATAATAGTGGGGGCTGGAGCAAAGGGTCCTAAAAGGCATCATTGAAATGGAGTCAATAGATGAAATGACCTGCTCAACTCAACTGCTGTAATAGTCAACACTCAAAATCTTTCCATGAAGATTGCAAGCAACAGAGAGCATGTTGACGCGCAAAGACCTAATGCAAGAAGCTTCTAGTGGAGACAGTGTGGTGGAGTTATCTGTTAAATTTCATAGGGTGGATTCACGGCTCACTACTAATAACATCGATATTGTTCCCAACTTGATCACCTATAAAGCCCAATAGGTGTGTAGTTTTATCAAAAAAGACCTCGATGATATTAGTGTAGTGGAACCATTCATTATATGTTTTAATTTATTTAGTTAAGTTTCGATGTGGGACTTCACCATTCTTTAAGACCGAAAACAAACCAACACGCTAAATTGGGACTTGAACTTGTTCAAAATACATTAAATATTTGTGTTTTCAAAAAGATCCAATCCCAAACATCATTGCTCATAAGAAAGCAACCCTTTGAAACTCTTACCAACGGAGCTTTCAAACCCAATTATTTATGCAAAAGCGAGTATAAGTAAGTGGGAGGTCGGTTTAAATTCAAGGACTTGGTAAAATGGCATATAGTATAATCATTAGAACCAGCACTTCGAGAGCTGAGGCTGATCTCAGTCGTTTGAATGCATGAGGCGGAATTTGACAACATATTTATCAGATTTTGTGCCCTTGCGGCTAATGATGAAAGCAACTTGTGGTGCTAGACTTGTAGAGGAGATGTCACATTTCTGGTTGACGATCATGCAGCCAATCCTATAACATTATTGAGATTGGAAACCCATCACAAAAAGCATCCTTCCAGTAACAATAATCCTAATTTCTGGACACTTCAATGCATATCTCAAACTTTCTAAATCTCAAATTATGGCAGAATTTCATTTGTTTTTTTGTTTGAACCATTATGAAATCGTTTATTCACAATTAGTAAGCTACATAATGTTATGTAACACATCAGTTGGCGGTATTAAAAAATTTGAATACTTTGATGCTTGTACTAAATAAAGAGAGCTGTTATTGGTACTCGAAATTTAGTGGGGGATTGGAGTTTAGTGGAGTCCGATGGTAGCTCCCTTAATAGATATGGTGAATTCTTAACACTTTTTGGGAGTTTAATGGTTGTCTAAGTCGACATTGAAACTCTAGGTGTAAGAGGTTTCTCGGTTCGAAACTTTCAACCTCTTCATCAACTGTAGTTAATTATGTCATGATGAAAGGTAAGAACTTGTAAAAGTGTACTTTTTGTGTGTACGGGTAAAAATGTAAATATGTAGCTTACTAAATTGAGAATTTGAGAGCCATCATATTCACACAGAAAATAGAAAAAGGGACTATCAAAACAAAAGCAATCACTTCATGTGGCTTGGAGTTCCTTGTTTGTTGCTGTTGTATTTCTTCTGGATCTGGCTTCTTGGCTGCTTCCCTCTGGAATGAAAGCACTGTTTCTGACCCAAAAAAGCAAAAGCAATCACTTCATGGTGCAGGTACTATTAATTTAGCTATAGGTTAATCGATTTATGATGGCTATGGACTATGGCCGTTGTTTTATAAGGCTTCAATTGTTTTTTCCCCAGATACATAGTCATTCCAAGCATGCAACAAGGTATCGTTATTAACTATAAACTATTATAATCCCAAAATGCAGAAATTATTAGAATATTTGAGCATCTAATGAAAAAGAGAGGTCCAAGATCTTTTAAATTATTAGGCAAAACTTTAATTCGTCAATATAGAATGCACACTCTTAATTTGTCTTTTCACGTATGGTTTCATTTAAATTTAACACGTGGACAACATATATTGTGTGATGTGAAAGCACGTAAGCGGTTGAGCTCAACACGTGGATAACATGCTCTGATACCATATTAGAATTTAACAATGGATAAAGAAACTCAAGATTTTTTAAACTATTAAGCAAGGCTTCAACAGAAAATTCCGATTTTGCCTGCCAAATCTGGAATGCAATAAGTTGGAAGAAATGTGTTTTTTTTTTTAACCCAATAAAAAAAACCTACAAATATGGTTCTAATTAAGACAAAGAACAAGGCGGCTTACTATAAATAAGACAGTACCATTGTCTAGTGCTTCATTACGATTTCATTGGCTAAAATAAAGATCGATTGATCTGAAACAATCAACTAATAGGAATTGAGTGATTCACTTTTTTTTTTCTCTGTTTTTTTTTTTTTCATTTTCACTCCATGGATAATGAATGTCATGATGTGATGCATATTGACCCCAAAAAAAGTAGGGTTCAAATCTCTCTCTGTCTTCCAAATCGAGGATTTTGGGGTCATTGTCAGAAGGTCCACGTTGCAAGACCTATACTATCTATGGAACTATTGACAAATGATTCACATTGCCATCACAATGATAAAGGATAGAATTGTAACCGCCCATGCAATCATATGCAAAATAAAGGAGGAAAAGGAATGGGAAAAATTGATAAATAGGTGCTTTAAGAAGTATATATTCAGAGAATTTTAGTGTAAGAAATCTTGAATGTGGATCCCTAAATGTAATGATTTTTATGGATTTGATTTTTGTTGAAACTTTATATGAATTTGTTCACATGAAAATAGACACTGACTAATTGATATCATACAAATATGTGTTTTATTATAACTAGGAAAGAACCCTACTTTATATTAAACTCACCAAAAAAGAAAAACCTTGAGACCACTGATCGACAAGTCAAGAGACCTTTTTCCATTGGGGTAGGCCTTGTTGACAACTCAACCAAAAAAACGTTCGATCAACATTTAACCAATTAACTTATTGGATTAATTAATAAAAACTTGAGTATCTACGATAATGATGTCCAGTAATCTTATATGGGCAATGACTGATTACCACACGTGAGAAATATGTTGCCTAGTAAAACTGTGTCCATCTCCTATGGATAATTATGTTTAAACCCTTGATTCTACCGATACTACAATGTTTAAAAACTTTTTAAAAAATCATTGATCTTCCCCCTTCGGTCCTCCACTAGGTCATGAGTCATGAGACCAATGAAAACAAAATTGAAAACTTATGAAACTCATGCATGGTTTCATTTCATGTGGGTTTTTTTTTCTTCAACGGAACTATTTACACTTGTAGGGATTAGATTATTAATATTACAAAATAAGCAACAAACAATGTAAGTGTCTGTTTATCAACTAAAAAGAAAAAGTTTAGGGTCCTCTCAAAAGGAAAGCAAGAAAAAAAAACCCTAGGGTTAGGTTTTCTAGCCACCACCCTCTTTTGGGAAAGAAACTCTCATGTAACGGGGATAACACTTTTTGCTATCCCTGATTAATAACGCAATGACACGTAGGATAACTTTTCCACGTGTCATTGTGTTATTGGTCGGGGATAGCAAAACAGTGCTATCCCCGTTTCATGTAAGTTTTTTTTTCCCTTTTGGGGTTGGCGGCCTCCCTCTTTCCCCCTTTCTTTTACTTCCCTCACCTCTCGTTTCCTCCCACTCTCCTTCTACTCGCCCCTTTCCCTTTTTGCTTTGTTTGTTTTGATTTTTTTGTTCTTTTGTTTTGCAGGTTGGAGCCTCTAGATTTGTTGTAGTGTTTCCTTCTGTCTTCTGACTCTTTGCATACTCAACAACTCTTGCGTTGTCCAAAGGACTATGGTTGTTCTCATATGACGTTTTCTTTGATTAGTTTTGGGAAGCGTTAGTGTGCTCTTTGAGAGTTTCTCTTCGTTTGTCTTCTTTAATTTGCTTGTAATGATTCTTGTCCGGCTGTTGACTCTTTGCGTGCTAATTAATTCCTACACTGTACGAATGACTATGATTGTCATCATATGAGGTTTTCTTTGGCAGCATCTGGGTTGAGTTAGTGTGCTTTTATGAGGTCCTTCTTTGTTGCCTCCTTTGTGTTCTCTTCTTGGTGAATTCTCGTGTCTCTGACCGTTCAGGTGCTGAACAACTCTTGCGATGTACAGAGGACAATGATTGTTCTCATATAGAAGGCCTTTCTTTGACAGTTTGGGATACAGGGTCTCTTATGTTAGTTTTTTAGTAGTATGGTAGTTAATTATGTTCATTGTAGTGGTCTTTGTTTATGAAATTGGACCTATATCTAAATCTAATTGTATGTAATTATTTTCACCATCACATACCCTTGTGATTCTCATTCACACATGCTTTCCATATGGAGCCCTTTTGTGCTTCTAATCAAATTGATTTGTTTAAGCCATATCAATTGATAGCTTAGCCAACACAGTGTTGACGTGAGTCTCCTAATCATTGTATAATTAGGAGATACTTTCCTAATATATCTCCTTATGGAGAAGAATAAAGTTAACCTAATACATTCAAACGATATTCATATTTTTTACTTTAGAGGAGTGATCTTTC
The DNA here is from genome assembly GCA_034190965.1 of Prunus campanulata. Classification (NCBI taxonomy): domain Eukaryota; kingdom Viridiplantae; phylum Streptophyta; class Magnoliopsida; order Rosales; family Rosaceae; genus Prunus; species Prunus campanulata. Next base: position 2,481,539 of record CM067209.1, read on the forward strand.
ATTGATATGTGACATGTGATAAATACCTACAATGTGTATATTAATATAGACAAATTATACGAAAGTCCTGTGCTTAATATCAAACAAATAGGTCACTCACGGATCCAATAATTTTGGTCTCCAATTGGATGGAGACAATAATTCTAAGAATCACGTTGTATACATTTATTTTGATTTGAGCATTTCACATGATTTGAATTTGGAGAATATCTTGACCATCTCTTTTTCTTGACAGAAGGTTTAACCATAGATTATAGACAACTTCTGAGAAGGACCATCGACATATATCTAGAAAATCTTGCTAGAAATAGTTTTCACCATTTTGGTGCTAAACAAATCTAACATGGACCGAGATGAGTACAATTACGAATAACCCTAATTAACATCAATATTTTAATATTTGTAGGAGCTTTTAGTTTAAGTGGTACATGAGTAATATCGAGTACGTATCATCTTTCCTTATTCTTAAATCCAAAAATAAAAAATTCCATATTTTATATTTGAATAAAATTTTGCGATGAATTTCATACAATTTAAAGATTATCGATTATAGAGACCAAATTCGAATATTATTTTTTCCCTTTTCTGAATCGATATCTATAAATAAGTCACGTCGTATATTTAGGTAAAACTTTGTAATTGTGTAAATGTCATAATTCTGAACAATAAATAAATAAAGAAGTAAAAGTCACAATTAACTTATTGGGTGAAAAACATATATACGCTTGAAATAATGTTAGCTATGAATTAACATGAAAATGACTTCCAAAAGCAGAGCTGCAGAGGCCAACAATAGTGAGACAAGGAACACATGAATGTCCCTGTCGAGGGAGGAAGAAGGCGGCAAATCTGATCTTCAACAACGACATATATATTTGTCTTTAATGGGGTCCTCATCACCAATATGTCATGCATAGACAACAATATTGACTCTTTTTACAAATTACAACCTCATATATATATGACATTTTTATTCGATTAGTTCATATGACGTTTTCTTGGGTTTGAAAAAAAAAATAAGTGCTTATATGACATTTGACTTTATGTAATTTTTTTCCTCCTATATATGCAGCACCAAAAATAAATTAGATTGGCATTAGGGAAAAAAAAAATTGCATTGATTAAACATTTTTAATATATAATAGGGCTAATATCATTTTACTCCCTCAAGGTTTGGGGTTATTCTTGAAATGGGTCACGGGGTTTTAATTTTGTTAATTTACGCTATAACGTTTCAAAATTCGACCACTTTACACATTCCGTCAATTTGACCATTTGGTCTTGTGTTAAATGATGATGTGGCAAATATAGGGTCCACTTTTTTAGCTTAGGTGTAATTAAACATTAAAAAATAATATTAAAAAATTAAAATTTTGACTGATATTAAAATTAAAATAAAACCTATATTCTACACTCGTGATTGCGTTTCCTAAAATATGATGAACACAAAAAAATTGAAAACAAGAGAAAATCAAGAAAGGATGTTTTTCAAGAACGAAGCAAAAATAGTGTGTTGAAGTTGCAGAGCGAGCGAGTCTCCTCATTTGTTATGCCCCCTCTCTAATTCCAGAATCTCCACTTGCGTTTCGGTGTCGGATTTCTACCACCATCATTTTTTAGGGTTCTTCATGTTTTGATAAGTCATAGAGACTCCTTGGGTTTTATGTGCAGTTTTCACCTCTTGTTTTGTGAGAGCTTTCCACCTCTCTTTTGTGAGAGTTTTATTTGTATTGTTATGACTTAATTTTTTCAAGCTTTAACTCTTTTTGGTTGTTTAGAGTTTGCATTTTTAGTTGGGATGTATATGCCAGAGTTTCTTTGATTATGCGTGATCGTTAGTAGAGGAGCCCCAAATTTTCTTAATTTTGATGTTAGATCTCTCCATTATTGTAATGGCTCTTTGTGGCTAGTTTGTATTGGTCATTTGTGGCTAGTAGCTTTTTGGCTGAATTATGAATGCGATCACAGAATTTCTATAAAATAAAAAATAAAAATCTAATTTAGTTAAAAGCCCCCCTTGCTTGTGCATGATGTTTTTAGCATTAGCTACCCCGATCAAGAATTTTCTAACATTTATTATTTATATACCATGTTTAGAGTATATGTAATAGTAAGGAAAAATAATAATATAAACACAATTTTTTTTAAAGACCTTTCCTATTAAGCATAAGGGAAAGTTGTAAAGATTTAAAGGGAAGTTCATTGGGTTCTATAGTCAAAGAGATCGGGAATGATGTTTCTTAGGCTCAAACTCTTGAAGGTTTTAAGGACGCTTTTCGGGGAGTGAAGATTCAACTTTAAAATCTACATGTTTATATTATTCACTTAATTACTAACTTCTTTTTTCTTTTAAAATACGAATCAAGGAGGCCAGATAAGTTGATATTTAACTCCATAATTTTTGGGTTACCCTGATTACCATCTTTATCCTTTAAGCTGCCATGGCTTTCTACGTGGACAAAGTGGAGAAGAGAATATGTTGCTGGTTGGCTAGGCAGCTAGAGATATAGTTTTTATTTTTTTTGGTTGGCCTAACATATCTACCATTTTTTTTTTCTGAAAATTTTCGAATGAGCGCCCGCCTAGCCAATATGGAATTAGTTAGATTGGCTTAGGCCTTTGGTGTGCTCTCAAGTGGTCCTGAGTTTAAATCTCTATGGTACCCGTCTGTGTGAGTTTTCCCTCCTCCCCCTTCCTAACTTTGGCAACAAAAAAATGTTATTCTCCAAGAAAATCAATAAATTATGTAAAACTATAAACTTGGTAAAGCTCAAAAAATAGGAATAGTGTCCTAAAAGTCAGAAATACGTAAAATGTAAGACTATGAGTTGATATTTCGTCACTCATTCATGATCAACTTTCTTCTTTTCTTTTTCTTGGGTCAAATTATTCAACAACAGCAAATACTTCGCATTGACGTAATGTATGGTTTTTGAACCAAACCAACCCAAGACTGAGGTTTATAAGTGCCTTAAACACAAACCTAGTTCATTCCCCCAATGAGTGGAACAACTACATTTTCTTCCCAATATTGACTTTGGGATGTTGCTCAGTAATGTCTTTAGCTTGTAATTCCACAGTTTACATTTGGCAAATTCATAAAAGTGGTTAATAGAAAGAAAAAAAAATAGCTATATTGTAAGTGTTTTTAGATCTAATGGCCCATGAACTTTGACCCGATTCACATTTTGGTCCTTCAATTTCCAAATTCGTTCCCATAATCCTTCAACTTCAGTTTCATTAGGACAATTGGTCATACCGTCAATTTTGTTATATTTTTTGTTAAATACAGGGACAAAATGGTCTTTTTGTATTATTTTTAATTTCCACCATCTGAATATTCCTTTCACCCAAAAAAATTAAAAACTAAAAACTAAAAAAACTTCTTGAATATTCCTTTCACCATCTGAATATTTTTAATTTACCCCAGGAGTGAAGCAATTTTTTATTTTGACCCTCAATAGTACACCATGTGTCATGCACATGCTCAAATTTAATAAGAAAAGTTAATAAAATTGATAGCAGGACCATTTGTCATAACGAACTGAAGTTGAAGGACCATGAGAACAATTTTGGAAATTGAGGGACCAAAATACCAATCGAGTCAAAGTTTAGGAACCATTGAACCTAAATACCCATATTGTAACGTTTAAATATCGTGACTTTTGTAGAGACCATTGTCCTTATTTTCAAAAAATTTCTTTATATTTATGACAATCATTTTTCTTGTATTTATTATTATTCTTATTTTGAATACAAATGATAAAGGGTGGGTGGTTTCTCATACACATTACCAAAGTGCCATGAATTTCTCCACTTGATTTGCTATCAAAGGTTTATTTCAATCACATTCAAATGGTTCTAGATGGCCAACTTTGAATTTTGTTCTTGAATACTTGATTGTATGCAACAATCTTCTTTTTCGTAAGAAACTTGTCACTCCTCCACTGGCCAATCTGATCTTTTGGCTTTTCAACTTGGGCATATCCTGTGTTTCTTTTCTCTGTGTATTTGCTAGCCATTTTCTCCACTTTCTACACATATAGCACAAATTCCAAATTCTGTGTTCAAAGAAACATTATTAATACTGTACTCCCTTGAAAAAGTTGAAACAAAAGAAGGAAGAACAATTTTCTTTTTTGGTTTGAGTGGGGAGGGGCCAAAGCCCAATGGAAGAAGAATTTTCCAATTTGCAATGGAACATGAAATGAGATAGAGGTAAAGTTATTAATTAAACAGCATATACCACCACAAAGTTGAGAGAGATAGTGGCAATGGTGGCACAAGAAATACCAAAATTCGCATATTTTTTTGTATGGTTGTGGAAACCTAAAAAAAGCTAGAGCCAAGTGGCCTAGATCACATGAAAATGTATAACAAGTTGTGTGATGTTTTTTTATTTTTTTGGTTGTTGAAACCTATCTAGAGTGCATTATTCTCATCAGCCCTAGTGCTTCCAATTTCTAATCATAACTATTTTTTAAATCAAATTTGATTAGAGAAGGGGGAAAAAAAATACCTTATTTTGAGAGAGATAATGACATTGAGTGTGGAAACTAGCTTCTATATATGGATATTTTTTTGGGTACGAATCTCAAGGATAAGTTGACTCTGCCAAGAGGCGATTTAATGCACAAAAAAGACAAACAAAGAATTTAATCATTTCCAACATTTTTGTTTTGACCCAAAGTCAAAATAAAAGAAATAAAACATGATAAACAATACATGGGAATTGGATTAACTATCTGTGGCGTGCTTTGCAGATCATGTTGACTTCCTATGCACGTCAAGAATTTCTGTATTTAATGTAATTGATTTTCTAATGTACATCAAGTTGGTTTTGCGTGACTTTAAGTGGAGGTGTACCATATAAGTTTGATATTGTGATTAGATCTCTTCGTGTTTGGTGTGGACCTTCGGAGGCATTTGTTCTAGTCCTAGAGACTTTTGTATTTATATTGCACTTTTGGTGTAATTTATAAATGCAATTTCCCTAGCGTTTGGCAAAATAAATTACAAAAATTGAGGAAGGAAATAAATAAATAAATTTAATACAAAATATAGGATATTTACAAAATACCTTTTATAATGGGTCAAATATGTAATGTTGGAAATATGTCCGAAATTTAATGTCTTCCTAGTGATTCGAAAATATAAAATCCATTATTTCAACATAGTTTAATCTAAAACATTTGACGTAAGTGATTAATTGCATTTATGGAATTGAATTCCGTTGTTTTTAAGTCAAATAAAGTCTTCATCGTCTTCTTACCATTATTCCAGTCCTCTTCCATTGAGGGATACCATTTAGGGTTCCTTATGAATTTTTTTCTCCATGATCCAAACCGTCTACTTTTCAAGTGTTCAACCATAGATTATCCTTGCAAAAAATCAGGATAATTGAAAATTATTAAGGCATTTAATTGGGATCAACAAAATAGACGACCACAATGCTTTAAGAAAAGAGTATAATAACAACAATCTAGGGGTCACTCTCTTGCTACACTAGGAGAGCAATGCGTCAAATATTAGGGTTTAGATTCTTTGTGTTCAGTCGTCATCCCCTCCTCAGCCTAACTTTTGTTTTCATCCACATTCAACCACTGTCGTTGCCCTCCTCGACTTGACAACGTCGAGTCACTTTTCTTCCACATTAAGTCGTTGCCATTTTCTTCCCCATCAAGTCGCTGCAATCACTCCTACTTTCGACTCTGGGGTGCTAGCCTCATTGTTGTCTCTCTCAGGCGTTGCTTTCGTCGTTCTCTTTCTCCTCGGTGCGTCAGCATCTTTGGTGCTTGCCTTGGTATGGTGGTTTCAGTGAGTTAACTCATGCTTTGTCAATGTTGAGATGATACGACATGCTTGGGGGCTTTTTTATTTATTTTCTTTCCTAGCCTATTTGCGGTTAGTCTCTTTTTTGTGTTGCTCCTTGCAGATTTCTCTTCTTTCATCACCAATTGCTATTGGAGGTGGCTAGAGATGGTGTGCTTAGTGGTTGTTTTCTTTCTTCTTGGCTTATTGTGTTCTCTGTCGGATGTTCTCACTGTCTTGTGGCTATGCAAAGGACTATGATTTCATAGTAGGACTTTTTTGACAGTTGGATTATGTTGTAGTGTTCTCATCACAGGTCTTTGAGTTGAAGGTCTATGTGTCAGTTTGCTGTTTTATTTTATCTTGCTCTAGCATTAGCCTACGTGATTGTTTCAGACTCTCTTGTTAGCTTATGACATGTGTGGTACTCTTTCCTACCCTGTAGTTTGTCTCTCGGGAAGGTCTTAACGAGGCCACTGTTTCGTGTTGTTCTATATATGCTACTTTGATTCTATGAATGAATTCCATTTCTAAACAAAAAACAAAAACAAAAACGACAATCTAATTGAGGGGTCAAATATTTTTGGATTCAAGTTATTTTTGGCAAAAATGATTTTTGAGGGAATATCTGAAAACTAAAGAATTCAAGTCATTGAAATACAATATATGGAAGGATGTCCCCTCAATTGAAGGTCTCTGACGCTTATTCATCCTAAATTCCGGTTGAACTCATAACATATTTCCTTTTTTTTTTTTTTTTTTTTTTTATAGTTAGAAATGGAGAGATGATAAATATGAATGGGGAAAGAGAAAATATATTTATAAAATAAAAAAATTTATTTTTAAAGCAATATTTTTACAAAATTTGAGTGTTATGTAAACTCTTTAATTTATTGCTCAAAAAATTTGAAAATCAAAGACAAAAATACTATGGATGGGAGGGCCCTTTTTCAAAAATTTTGATACCCGCATCAATTTCATTAATAAAAGGAAAATACAAGAACATAGCCCCACAAAGGGCTCTTGCTTGCAAACAATAGAAAGATAAAAACAATAAACACAATTATTGCAAGACAATAAGCAAAAATAATTTTATATCGTAAAGCTATTACATTCGGTGAAGTGGAAAATAAAATCCTGCTCAACTTCCAAAAGGACACATGATCACAGTATTTCCCAAACACCCCTAAACTCAAAACATCAATTGATAATAGATCCACAAAATCAACAGCTCCACCCCCCAACATAGAGATCTAATGAATATCCATCTCATCGACCCCAAAACTGCAAGGTCAACACATAACAGGCCAAAAAAGATAGATTTACACAAATCTGCAAAAGATCCAACCAAAAAGGTTGGTGTGAAGACCCTAGAACAACCAGGGGTGAGACAAACCTTGCAACACAAGAGAGACATACAAAAGGCTAACATGAAATCGGCTAGGAAAAAAATCCCTCCACAAGTATAGGGGTAAATAACCCGGTGTATTCGTACGATAAGATGATTCCAATAGGAGGAAAGAGAGAGAAGATGAGAGTAGAGAGACAAGGAGGAGGAGGAGGAGGAGTGACCTTCCCCACCCAAACACCAAAATTCTGTATGCGGCCAAAATTCACGTTTGCTTTCATTGATGAGAGGGCGCTTAAAATTCACGTTTAGAAAATTGTTGATTAGCCCCCACTAAATAAATTAAGAGAAATAATCTTATAATTCTACAACATATCATAATTAATTAAATAATTTCCTTCCTGCAAATATTTGTTAAAGTATTGGCTTGTCCTGATAGAATCAACTTATTGATGTTTGACATTAATTTATTGTTCTTGTAACGTTGTCATATCATTCACTAATTCAGTTAAATAATGGTCAACCTAACTTGTGAATTTCATGTTTGATTCGAGTTGGGTTGAAAATAGCCGCCCTGCTCAATAATACTCGTACTGAACTCACTTTTTAAGCACCAATTAACTTTTAGTCATTAAACTTTCAATTCCAATTCAAGAGAATTTAGTAAACAACTTATAAGGAATCAGTACTATTTCAACCTCGAACTCAGATAGTTTAGTAAACAACTTCAGTGGAATCCGGATTTTGACTCCTCAATTCAATTCCTCATCATCCGATTACGGATTAGTAAACATGCCATTAGTATAGTGGTATTTGTCTTTAATAGGTTGGACGAGGTCTTAAGTTTGATTCACATGAATGATGAAAACAATATATATTTATAATGAGTTTGATACCTAGTTGTCGTGTGGCTTTGTTGTGGGTGTATTGATTCGTTGTGTGGGTGTATTATAAAGTTATAATTGAAAAATAAAACTAATGAGGTGTTCACTAAATATCCTATGGATACGACAACGATTTTATATCCTATCATAATTTTCTTTATTTTAAACTCAATTTAGTTTTCTTTTGTCAAACGGTAAGAAGATCGCATTCATAAATTACGCCACGATTATTTCTTAATTTATCGAAAGTTCGGAACGATTGTGTTTTCGTTTGCCACACACAAGTGCAATAGGGCTGCACACGCTGTTGCATCTTTTGTAGCTAGCAAGAATTAGGAATGTTTGAAGATGTTGGTCTTTTGCTTGTTATTTTTTTTAAATATAGAATATTGTTAATTTACTATCTTATCCCCATCTAATAAATATGTTCATTTTTAAATCTTTTTTTTAATTAAGGGCATTTTTCTAGTATTTTAAATATTTTACCATTCTTTGCCTATATCTATAAAGCAAAAGGATAAAACATTCAAAAATCCAAAAAAATGCTCTTGATTAACAAAAGTGCTAAAAGACTGCAAATTAATATAATAAGGGTAAAATGGTAAAACACTAGTTTCTTTAATTATAAAATAAAAAAATAAATTCCATCTAAATAATTATATGGAGGAAGTTACTCCCCTACTCCATCCACATTCCTCTTTTTACTCCCCACTCCACTTCACCCATATTCTTTTTTTTTTTTCTTCTTTTCATTTTTACTTATTTATAATTTTAAATATCTATACCTGATGTAAAGAAGAAATGATATTGCATACCCAAAAAATATTAATAAAAAGAAAGAGAAAAAAAAAAAATCAATTGGCAAAAGCGTGACAAGAGACTAGTATAGATGATGTAAACTTACCTATTCGGCTTGAATAAAATTTGTTGTGTTTGGCAAAAAAAAAGCTACTCAATAATAACTTTGTTTGTTGAAAGACGAAAACACCCTCATAAATTTTACAACTAGAAAGAGTCTTACAGTTAAACATCACGAGTAACGCGTGAGTGATTACCGCGTCGACGCGTCAATGCCCGTCAAACCAGAGAGAGACATGGAAAAGACAAAAGTACTCTCATTTCTTCGTGTACAACTCAAAATCTCTCTCCTCTCTGTCTCTACCTGAAGAATCCCACCCCCGGACCCCTACCCACAAAAAAAAAAACTATATAAACCGACTCCCGCTATTTCTGCTTCTCTAGCCAACAATACACAAATACACAAATACACAACACACACACCTCTCTCCTTCTCTCTCTGATTCTCATTCTCATGGAGTCCCCTTCTCGCTCCTCCGTCATCATCGTCGGTGCCGGAATCTCCGGTGAGATTCATCGCCACCGTCGATTTTGATTACTTTGACTCTCATTTCTCTCTCGTCCTTATCATTTTTTCTCTCTTTTTCTGAAGGTTTATCGGCGGCGAAGGTTTTGATCGAGAACGGCGTGGAGGACGTAGTGATTCTGGAAGCTTCGGACCGTATCGGCGGCAGGATCCGAAAACAAGATTTCGGAGGCTTGTCGGTGGAGCTCGGCGCCGGCTGGATAGTCGGCGTCGGAGGCAGAGAGTCGAACCCGGTCTGGGAGCTTGCCCAGAAATCGAATCTCCGCACTTTCTTCTCCGATTACAGCAATGCTCGCTTCAACATCTACGATCAAAGGTCCGTATTCGGTTTCATTCATTTTAGTGAATTCCTTGCTTAAAGTGCACCGTGTGCCCATTGCGCTTACCGTAACGGCTTGCCCCTCGCATTTATTTATGCGTCGTTTGCTGCTTTGCGCCGTTGGTGAACGAACGAGTTCGCGTTTAAACTCCGCCTCGGGCGTTTTGTTTCGGAATCTTCGTCTTAACAGCGCACTTTAGATTTTTCTGTTTTTGTTGCTATTATGCGCCGGTGTTGAACTGCCTGCTTTGGGCTTTGGCACTGCATTTTAGCTCCATCAGCGTAAATTAGCACCATTTTATCAATATAAATAACTCGCCGGGTAAAATTTGTTTGTGTACTGCAGTGGGAAGATATTTCCGAGTGGAATCGCCGCGGACTCGTACAAGAAGGCCGTGGAGTCGGCGATGCAAAAGCTGAAGAAGTTTGAAGCCGACTCTTGCTATGGTGGTGGCGATGTCACCAAAGCCGCCGAATCGTCTTCGTATGTTTCCTTCTCTCTTTCATTATAATGTCTCGATCGCTTTGTCTTCTTCTTATTACTATTTTATATATAGTTTTATTTCCTTATTTGGTTTTTTTTTTATTGTTGGGTTTTTTCCGCGAAATTTACCTGAATGTGTTGGTTTTTTCCGCGAAATTATTTTATTTTACTTTTGGGGAATTTGGGTTTTGATTCTGTTTTTTTCTTCTAATTATAGTCGCGGTTTGTGTGTTTTTTTTTAATAAAATTTTTGTTTTCTAGTACGCCGAAAACGCCGATAGAGCTGGCTATTGATTTCATCCTGCACGATTTTGAGATGCCAGGTCAGTTTTCACACCTCATTCCGCGGTCAAATTTCTGTTTGGTTGCTGAGATTTTCTAGTCGTCGTTCGAAAATGCCAGATGAAATTTTGTTCCTAAATTCTGAACGAATTACTTTCTGACTTTGATTATTGGAGAAATGTGTTTTGTGTGCAGAAGGTGAGCCCATATCAACATTCCAAGACTTTGGAGAACGAGAGTTTTTAGTGGCGGATGAAAGAGGGTATGAGCATCTGCTATACAAAATGGCTGGAGATTTTCTTTTCACCTCTGAGGGTAAACTGTTGGACAATCGTCTCAAGTTCAACAAGGTACAAGAATCTGATCCTTCTCGTTTTATGTTATTATCATTTTACTATTATTCTAACAATTTTTCAAAGGAAAGGTGTCTTCCTTTTCGCTGTTTTTTAGTTACCCAATCATAGGGACAGAATATGAGTAAAAAATTACAGATAAAAGAACAGAAAGTGTGAGGTGAAAAAGCTGATTTTCTGTTTTGTTTGTTTCTGCGCGCTGATTTCCTTTTTGCTGTTGAGATTGATTGACCCAGCTTTGGAGTTTGCAGATAATGACGTTTCTGAAAGCTGTTTTTCTCTTATGATATAATAACTATCATTATTCTATTGCAAATTACACCTTCTTTCTTGAAGGGTCAACTAATATTTTTGTTTCCAGACCCAAAAAATAAACTAATATTTTTGTTTTGGTTTATACGGAATTGGATCTTGTTATCTTTATTGCACCATTCCGATAGTAAAGTCGAGCAGTTCATAAACACGTCTTAGAAACAAATTTTGAGGTTTCCAAGAAAATATTTGGTGGCGTCTTTTTATTAGAGGGCTGATTTTCCCATTCTTTTTTTGTCTGAGAAACACTTGTGTGAAATAGAGATAATACTATTTTGCTATACCTGATCAATCAGGGCTAGGCACGATAACTTTTCCACTTCACAATTTATGATTGGCTGGAGATAACAAAACAATGCTATCTCCGTTTCATACAAATTTTTCTACTTTTGTCCACTTACATTTCCTTTTATTATTAATAGATAATAAGTGGTAGATAAGTATCTTCGACCCAAACCATAAAAAGTAAAGAAAAGCTAACAGGCCAATGGAGATGGCCAAGGACTCCATTGGTCTTTTGTTTCAATGTGACATTACTTACCACTTTCCTATCAAGTTTTCCAAAGACTTTATTTCTTTAGTTTTGCTACTAATATCAATGATGATATCCAATACTGGGTTTGTTTTTTCTCGTAATGAATGATATTGTGGCTTCTTTGACCTTCGTTATATATTTTGAAGTGTTTATACCAAAGCTGGGACTCAACTTTTCTTTTCTTTTCTTTCTTTTATCTTGAGTGCCATTCATTTGACTCTGCAACAATAATTTCTGATTTCAATCGTACAACCATGAAGAGCCATGATCCTTGTGACCTTTTGAGAGCTCTTTTTATCACTCATAAATTAGTAGGGCCCAAAGTGCGAGTTTCCATTGCGCTGCACAGTGCCCATTATTGAGTTTATGACCCATGAACAATAAACGTTGAGTTGAAATGTCAAGTCGGCTCAAATAAGATCATGAAAATAGGAGGTGTGGTCACTTTTCTCCAGTTAATGGGGCTTGTTGTCTTTACTTTTCCCAAATAAGAAATAAGAATACTGTAGTCGATAAATTCTTCCGTATTTGTTGAGTTGTAGTAATAACTTTTGTGGTTGTTGTATTTATATTGTACTCGTAGTGTAATTATGAGTGCAACGTCTCTACCGTTTGAAAAAAAAAAAAAAAAAAAAAAAGACGGTCTGTTGTGTTCACCTCCTTTGAGAAACTATAAATTCATTGTGAGATAAATAGGTCTGAATTTCAGATTGCACAGTTTTTCTTAGTTTGACTGCCCAGGATCTTACCTAGGGCTCTTCACAAGTTGATTTAGTTTTATGGCAGATTATTTTATTTACTGTTAATACATTTATGAAGATGATTCCACGCTTGATTTGGGGCAGGTTGTTCGGGAATTGCAGCACTCGAGAAACGGCGTTACGGTAATGACGGAGGATGGTTGCGTCTACGAAGCAAATTACGTGATTTTGTCTGTTAGCATTGGCGTTCTCCAAAGCGACCTCATTGCCTTCAATCCGCCCTTGCCCGTACGTCTCTTCTCTTTGTTTATTTCATTTCATTCATGTCACTAGGCTCAAGTAACCAATTGCCATAACAGACAACTTTTCTTGACATAAGATGTGGATGTGTCTTTCAGCTATTGGACCATGAATTTCTGTGTGCATATAATATCTCTCCCTCTCTTTCATCATGCATTTCACACTGATTTTGATTTGCATTTAGTGGGGGAGAATCTTGCCCATTTACTTATAGTGGAATCTGAAGGGCTAGGTGCCTAGCATATGGGTCCCTGTAGATGGGAGTTTACTATTTGTTTATTGGTATTTATTAAGGTGGAGTTGGTCCACCGTATTAAATGCAATTTAGTTGGAAGAAAGTCAGAATTTATGGATAGCTGGGCTCATTAAATAAGGCTCACGGGTTGATGACGCATGAGGAAGAAGGGCGAGCAGCTGTAGCCTGTTTCTTATATGCCAATACCATGGATTATACGATCCATAGAATTTTAACCCACTGGCTTGCCGATCAATTAAATAAATGTAGGTGGCCTTGGCCTTGCTGCCTGGTTTACTAAATGTAGGTGTTGAATGCGGATCAGTATTTGCCTTACTATATTAGTTGGTGCCTTCATTCCTTTCCAAAACAAGAAAAAAAAAATTATCTCATGATATAGCTTTGTCTGCTTAGGTAGGCCAATACTCTTGGTGACAACTTGACAAGGATGTAATTTTTGTTTTAACGTAACAAAACTAGTTAATGTTTGCTCTCTATGACTGAAAGCGCCGTCTCATTCAAAGTCTCATTTGATATAGTTGTTGTACTTTGCTTGAAATTATGTCACAGAGGTGGAAAACTGAGGCTATACAGAAATGTGATGTGATAGTGTACACAAAGATCTTTCTCAAGTTCCCCTATATGTTCTGGCCTTGTGGGCCAGGAAAAGAGTTCTTCATCTATGCCCATGAGCGGAGAGGCTACTACACATTTTGGCAGGTTGGTTAAATATTTGTCATTCTTGACGCCAGCTAACATATATATGAAATTTCCATGTTGCTTCCAGCAGATCAACAGATTCAATAAGTTTGTTGTGCACAGACTTGCCTGTCATATTTTAAAGCCATTATTACTTATTTAATTTATTCGATAAATGACAGCATTTTAATTTTCATTTCAAGTGTTGTGGTTCATGCATCTTGGAAAAAACATTTAAAATTTAGGATTGCTCACTACAAGAGCTTGTAACTCAAGTAGTTAAAAACATTTACCCGTGCATCCGAGGTCCTAAGTTCTATTCCCTCCTCCCCAATATCGCTTGTATTAAAAATAAATAAAAAATCATGTTATGAGGTATAACAGAGCTGTCATTTTAGTTTTGGTTGATAAGAATCTTGCTGCTTCCCCAGTCTGGGTACATACAAATTGCTAAATGAGTTAGTACATAAACTCCGCACCTCTTTCTTTTTAGATAACCTCAGTATTTAGTTTTGAAACTTGAAAATGACCTTGTCCATTATATTGCGTGTTTTTCAGAGCTAGGTTGTAACTACCACCATTTACAATATTATGGTAATAAATATTGATTTCTTTTCTTGTTCTGATCAACAAACAAGAGTCACTTGCAATATTAGTTTGAATGGTTCTTCCTTTCATGCATTGATATCTCTGTCACTTTCTTAGAGCTGGCAATATTGGTTTCGCTTTGAGCTCAATCCGTATCCCAACTATTGTTCATTTGCTTTAGTATTTGAATACTGTACATTATGATGAAATCTCAAACCTCTATTATATTGAAATCATCTTCTTTCGTTTTATTAGGAAAAATCCCGTATATTTTAAGGACAACACGTGGCTAGTTGTGAGATGTCACTGTCTTTTTCATTTACAAAACTATTTATTTGACAGATATATGGATACAGATTCTAAACTTATATTATGACAAATAAAATATGTGAGATTGATAAATATAGTATATTTTAAGTTTAGAATTGGATTATCAAGTCATCTTTAACTCATCATATTCTCTCCAAGCTGACTGCTAATCTGTTACCATGTCATCAGCACATGGAGAATGCATATCCTGGATCCAATATACTGGTCGTGACGTTGACGAATGAGGAATCAAAGCGTGTGGAAGCTCAGTCTGATGAGGAAACATTGAAAGAAGCCATGGGGGCTCTTAGGGACATGTTTGGACCCAACATTCCTGAAGCTACTGATATATTTGTACCTCGGTGGTGGAACAATAGGTTCCAGCGAGGCAGCTATAGCAACTACCCAGTAATCTCTAATGGCCAAGTTGTTCGTGACATCAAGGTTCGCCTTCTCTCTTTGATCTTCTATTTCACCATTAATAGATCAAATTTTACTTCACATATCTGGTAGCATACGTAAAGATGATTGATTGAATCGTTACGCTCTAATTACCAATATTCAGCGTCCTTCATCTTTGGTAAGTCCTAAAGTGAGAATGATCTCATGGGGTTACAACTTACAAACTGAGCCTTTAGATGTATTTATAGGCATATGATGACCTGTAACTGTAAGATTCTTAAATGTAAGTAGGAATATGCTAACTTTGACAAAACCTTTACTCTATGATATCATTGCTAATGTGGCTTGTCACACTTATCATTTTGATCCACATGGTATGTGACATTGTGGACTCCGTGGAGTAAGAAAATTTTGTACATAAATATAAGAAAAATGGTAAAATAAAATTGTAGCGATAGTATTGCTCGCTAAAGTTTATGTATCTCCCCTTAGAAGTTTTTGTATTTGGGTTGCAACAGATATGGAGAACATGTACCTTTTTCTCTGATCTGCTATCTTTTTAACCAGAGTTCCTTGATCAATGAAAAGAAAATAGATCACGGATTAATAAAAAGCTCTGTAACGAACTGACATTACTTTTCTTCGTCTTTTATGTTTATGTCCAGGCCCCATTAGGCTGCATCTTCTTCAGTGGAGAACACACAAGCGAGAGATATAGTGGCTATGTCCATGGCGGATACCTTGCAGGTCAGCAATTCTTCTGAGAGTTATTTGGGAGATTAAAGGCCTCCAATTATAAACATAAATTCTAATGTGATCTTGTATGTGTTGTGGCATTGGTGTTTGATGATTTTTATGATCAATAGGTATTGAGACGGGTAAAGCTTTGCTGGAAGAAATAGAAAAGGAAAAAGAAAGGAGTATTGAGAGTGAGAATCAAACATTTTTGTTAGAACCCTTGCTTGCATTGACTGGTTCATTAAGTTTGACGCAAAACGATGCTGTATCGAGTCTCAAATGCGATATTCCTAGACAATTGTATCTAAGTGGCAAAGTTGGCGTCCCGGAACTATATTATGACTACGTGGACCTATAGAAAAACCTCAGTATGATGATGATGATGTTAAAAACATGAGCATTGAGAAAGATCTCACACGGCGGAGTTGAAATAATTTCTGTTTAAATCCGTGATGCCGTTTACGAAGTTGAATGAAGTGAGAGATGCATGAGCAAGCTAGCTGGGAAAGATGTAAGAGTCTGTGTAGTAGTATGATTCATAATGGTATACTTGGGGGATGAAATCAATGAAGTTGCAATGGTTTTGGTTCCAATGGAACTGGTATTTGGGAGAGTATACATAATGTAATAGTCGATTCGTGTAGTCAGTTGTTTAGAGAGGAGGGGGGAGGAGAGGAGAAGGCTGTAGTTTAGGCTCTAATTGTACTGCTGATGAATGTTAAGTTCACAAGAAAGTAGTCTTTCTCATTTTCTTCTAGGTTATTGACCGTAATGGTCCCTCAACTTTTGTTTCAGTCTCATTTTGGTCCACCAACTAAAATTTTCATTTCAATAGTCCTCCAACTCTCCCTTTAATATCAAATTGGTCCTACCGTTAAAGTCTGTCAATTTTGCTGTTAAATTTAGGGGTAAAATCGTCCCTATGAAATAAACACTAATAAAAATTTAATTAAATAAACATTTGAAAATTAAAACGAATACTTCCTTGAAATAAACTTTTTTTTTTCAAATAACTTTTACAATAAAACCATTAGTACTGAAGGAGTTTTTTTAAAGAAATATTGATAAATCTTTTTCATAATTAATGGACATTCTAAATTCTAATTGATTGAAAAAGTTAAAATGATTAAAAAACAAAAGAAGAAACAAAAAAGAGATTAAAACCCAACCCGTTACCACCATCCCAGCCGCCAATGCCATCACCAACTACCCCAACCCCACCACGCCTCTTTCGGCAAACCCCTACCCAAATTATCATCATTCATCTCCAATCCAAAACCCCACCATGCATTATGACCTCTCTCTCTCTCTCTCTGAGAGACCAAAACCCCACCACCCTTCCATCACCACCAAAAAAAAAAAAAAAAAGTCTGTTGTAAGAAAATTTGGGGTTAAAAATCTGTTTTATTGATATTTCACTTTTGATAGAAGAAAAATATATATTTTCCTTCCATCACACCTACGGCCACTCACAATGGCGGAGCCAGAAAATCTATCAAGAGGGGTCAACCTTAAATGACAAAAGTAACACAAAATAAAAATAAAAAATTCATCTGATAATAAAATCCTTTGTATTAATTTCTATATCATTCCAAAATATTGACAACAGAGCATAGGTTGTCCATCTTCAATTCAATTTGAATTGTCATGCTTTGAAGTTTTTTCTTAGGGTAAGATGTCATGCTTTTAGTTTTAGGTAATTAGGTTAATAATTATTAAGTTATTACAAATAAAGAAATAATTAAAAGGGTAAGTAGCAAAGTTAGGGACATGGGAGACAAAAAATTTCATCTTTATTTTTGTAGTTTTTTTTGCAAAGTAAGATAGTGAGAAGGGTCAAATTTCAAAAATACTGTATAAAAAAATCAAGGACAAACATGTAAAAAGACCAAATATGCTAAACATGAGAAGGGTCACTTGACCACTGTGAGCCTTCATTGGCTCCGCCACTGGCCACTCATGAATCCCACCCCTCCACATATGGAGCTATGGTTCAAATTTGAGGGAGCTTCTAACATGTGAACGATTTTACCCCTAGATTTAATGGCAAAATTGACAGACTTTGATTATAGGATCATTTTGATTAATAGACCAAAATGAAGCTGGAGTAAAAGTTGGGGGACCATTTTTCGGTCCATAACCATTTTCCTTCTAGTATTTGTATTTTGGCTTAATTATTGATGTGTCCTTGTGCTTTACTGAAAATCTCACTTTACCCTTTACGTTTTTAAACTGGGTTAATACTTAATAGGCTCTATGTGCTTTATTTCCGTATCCCCAACGAATGACCTCGACATGAAGCAACTACATACAAGTATCTTGCTGTGTCGGTGGCTTACCCAAAAACGGCAGAAAAATAAAAGATTCTCAGTGACGACGAGTGTAGACTGAAGTATATAGTACAAGTGGCAAAGTAGAGAGCACAGACACAGCTCAGTATTGAATTGAGCTCTCTGAACACACATTGATCAAACTCTTCAATTCAAACCCATCAATCATCACAGACGTAAAGCCGAGGGATTTGAAACCCTTTTCTAGTTTGATTTTGATTTTAAAGCAGAGCAGTTTTGGATCCAAATGTTGGTCCAAGACCGCTCTACCCCACAACCCTCCAAACCCCAGCAACCCTTTCTCACAGCAAGTCACTTCCCTCAGTCCAAAATCTTCACTTTTCCCCAATGGGTCTCCTTTAATCTGTTCAAGATCACTACCATTTCATTCCTAACCCTCACCATTGCTGCCCTCTTCTTCCTCTACAATGCCAATGACTCTCCCTCCACCTTCCTCTGCTTCAACAAATCCCACCTCAAGATCCCCAAACCCATTGAATTCCCCAAACTTAGCTTCAAGTCAATCAAACCCATTTCAGATAAGTCCTCCAATTACGCTTCTTTCGGATCAGATAGATGGGTTGTGGTCTCTGTTTCGGATTATCCTTCTGATTCACTTCGAAAACTGGTCAAACTCAAGCGCTGGCAAGTCCTTGCAATTGGAAATTCAAGGACCCCAGTGGATTGGAGCCTCAAGGGAGTGATATATTTGTCAATGGATGACCAGGCCAAACTGGATTTTCGAGTTTTGGACTACCTTCCTTATGATTCTTATGTAAGGAAGACTGTTGGGTACCTTTTCGCTATCCAACATGGTGCAAAAATGATATACGACACTGATGATCGTGGGGATGTGGTTGATGGTGATCTTGGTGAGCACTTTGATCTGAAATTATCAAATGTGGATGTAATGCAGGAGAAACTTTTGCAGTATAGTAACGAAAATCCGAATAGAACAGTTGTGAATCCATACATTCATTTCGGGCAACGGTCAATTTGGCCTAGGGGATTGCCTTTAGAAAATGTAGGTGAAGTTGGGCATGAGGAGTTCTATAGTGAAGTATTTGGAGGATTGCAATACATTCAGCAAGGTATATCTAATGGCTTACCGGATGTTGATTCAGTTTTTTACTTCACAAGGAGGTCAGGTTCGGAAGCATTTGACATAAGGTTTGATGAACGTGCTCCAAAAGTTGCTTTACCACAAGGTATGATGGTGCCACTGAATTCTTTTAATACATTGTTTCATTCTAATGCATTTTGGTCTTTGATGCTTCCTGTTTCGGTTAGTACAATGGCTTCTGATGTATTGAGGGGTTATTGGGCGCAAAGACTACTGTGGGAGATTGGTGGTTATGTTGTTGTTTATCCTCCAACTATTTATAGATATGATAAGATTGAGTCATACCCGTTTGTGGAAGAGAAGGATCTTCACATAAATGTGGGTCGATTAATTAAGTTCTTGGTTACTTGGAGATCTACTAAGATTAATTTATTTGAGAAAATTTTGGAATTGAGTTATTTGATGGCGAAAGAAGGGTTTTGGACTGAGAAGGAGGTGAAGTTCACTGCAGCTTGGCTTCAAGACCTGCTTGCTGTCGGGTATATTCAGCCAAAGCAGAAGGCCATAAAGTTGGATCAGCCGAGAACAGCCATTGGTCTTGCAGACCGGAAGGAATTTATTCCCCGAAAACTGCCTTCTGTGCATCTTGGGGTTAAGGAATCAGAGACAGTAAATTATGAGATAGGGAATTTGATTCGCTGGAGGAAGTTTTTTGGCAATGTTGTTATGATCATGTTTGTCAGTGGGCCAGTGGAGCTGACTGCGTTGGAGTGGAAATTGCTTTATGGCAGGGTATTTAAAAGTGTGGTGATTTTGTCGGACGGTGCTAAAACAGAGTTAGCTGTGGAGCAAGCTACTCTGGACCAAGTATATAAGTAAGTTGTTAATAATGTTCATGGTTTCTTTATTGTCAATGCCAACTTCCACACACATTCATGGGTTTTTCTTTTGGCAGACCAGTTTGGGTTGGATTTTTCTTTGCGTGAGTACGGATATCTGTGTCTTTATTAGATCTGATGATGCATGTTGGATTTTGGGCTGTCTTCTGCTAAGATTTTATCTGATTGGCCCTCCATGTTGTCTTGTTTCTTCTGGTTCATTCAATTTAATCTGCATCGGAACATCCAATTGATATAGAACTATAGCTTTTAAGTTAGTTTAGAGGAATCAACATTATACTTAGAAATTGAGGAAAAGAAACCTATTCAAATTCTTAGAATATTCAGTCTCTTTTTAATCATTGACATGGAAATGACTCAAAGTCAAAGTTACATCCTATGCACCAACTAATTCAGGTTGTAATTATAGGCGATCTTCTAATATGGTAAATCGTTAGCAGAATTTGAACAGTCTTTGCTTTGATTTTCATCATTTTTAATGTATATTATGCTGTCCTTACAATTCTGAAATGACATGCAGGCATCTCCCCAAAATATTTGACAGGTTTACCAGTGCGGAAGGGTTCTTGTTCCTGCAGGACAATACCATTCTCAACTACTGGAATTTACTGCAAGCAGACAAGACTAAGCTGTGGATCACTGACAAGGTAATGTAAATTCCCAAGTACAACACCCTGGGTTTTGGACAAACACCGACTGATTCGTTCATTCCCTATCTCTTCCAGGTTCCTCAGTCTTGGACTACAGCCTCAATCTATGGTAAAGACTCGGAATGGTTTTCAAAACAAGCAGACATGGTAAAGAAAGTTGTCAGCACTATGCCAGTTCATTTGCAGGTCAGTTACAAGGAGAGTAGCACGAGGGAGCAGGGTCTCAATATCTGCAGCTCCGAGGTATTCTATATCCCTCGACAATTTGTTGGGGACTTTGTAGATCTTGTAGGACTTGTGGGAAAATTTGAAATCCATAATAAGGTAGCAGTTCCCCTGTTTTTCATGGCAATGGATTTACCTCATAAATATGACTCTGTGCTCAATACAATGATTTATAAGCCAGAGACATCATCTAGCAACTCTTCAAATATTTATTCTGCTCAAGCCCCAGCCGTACACCCATGGACCATTTCCAGTGAGTCAGATTTCATCAAACTTATGAGATTCATGGCAACAGGTGACCCTCTACTAATGGAGCTATTTTGAAGTACAGGAAAGTTAAACTTTGTACCATTCCTATTATATACGAGGCATCTCCAAAAGAGATTGACACTTGAAGGGTAGAAAAATACTTATACTTTAGTGAACTTGGGTATTTACTTTTCGGCTTTTTATGTTTTGGAAATTTTGAGGTAAGGGGGAAGGATGTCATGCAGTTTGTTCAGGTAGGTTTCTTCTGCTTTTACTTTTCTATTCTGTACAGAATTTTCTTTCGTCTGTATGATTCAGTCATTGTATTTGAGCTGTGGATATATAAAATGAGAACCATTTATTAGAAGAATCATTACTCTACTGCTTCATAGTTTTCCGACAACAGCCTTGGAAGTTGATCAAGTAGCCTTTTTATAGGGAAATTTTTCAGTGTCTGTACTCTCCAGTTTATAACACCTGATTGTATCCTATAGATTTTGAGATATGTGAAGAGTCATCCCTGGATTATGTAAAGATTCAAGAAAACAAAGGTTAATTCCTGAACACAGTTGGAAACGTGAAATAAGTATTTAGGAATTGAGATATGATGAAGGGAACCGAGTATAGAAAGGGAAGCCCCTCTCTTGTAATCAATTCATTTTGGGTGATTCTATGAATATCAATGGACATTCTTGGTTATCCGTAAGCAATTCTTGGGTGTCCAGAAAAAAGTTATTGGGTATCCATAGAATCACCTGTCATTTTCTCATGATCCAATAATTGTTCAATTGTCGAGTTCGGGAGTAAGAATCGCTTTCGTTCGGTAAAACTTTATTTACAAAAACATGAGAATGCTTCCTTCCTAGGCAAGCACATAACCCCAAACAGCACTTTTTACATTTCAACCAGCTTTTGGCACTGTAAAAATCACTCTCAAACACAGCCTTAATTGCTAATAGCTAGCTGCTAATATTAAGGTTTTTCTTCCAGATTTTCCAGTGCTGATTGATGTAAGCGGTTTTGATATATTTGCCTCAACTTTTGAGGATCAAAGCTAGCATTCTTCCTCTAATTTCCACTGTTAATATTGTTACATGGTTGCATAACCTCAATTACATCAATGCTCGAGATAAACAATGACCCTAGTTTATTATTGATGTCTAGCAAAAAAATAAGTTTATTACTGATGCAACATGCAAAGGGAAGGGCTCTTCGAGTAAGGAATACATCTGGGACGGGTTTGGCCACTTTACAACATAACTCCTTCCCTGTCTCATAATAAAACCCCATTTTTCTCAACTGAAATATTTCTTATACAATGCTCTAGAAATGGCAAGAGCATCTCCTTTTGCTTTCACTGGGTAAAGCTCGGTACCTGCTTGCCAACCGTTTGACAACGATATCCATTCTTTTCTCCATTCCTCCACCTCAAAGTCCTTATTGTCCCTCAAACTTTTTGACAAATAACTAAAATAGGTTGAAGCTCGTGGTAGATAGTAGCTTCCCAATAGCCCACTCCAGAACTTATTTGCTGGTGACAAGGAAAATTTATTTGTTACACATAAGGGGAGAGAGAGAGAGAGAGAGAGAGAGAGAGAGGCAAAGAAAAATGTGACAAAGTTTCGAGTTACATCATGTGACATTGAAATTACGAGTACCATAATCATGAAGCTGGCTCTGGTTGGTTTTTGTGTTGTCAAACCACATCGTCACCTGTGTTCTTGCATTCCACTCATACTGAAAGAGAGAAAAAGAATTTTTATCAGTAATTTTTATATTACTTTATGTCTACATACTTTCCTAATGCACAACTTGGGCTGAATTCTTAATGTTCAGCAGGGCAATAAAATGTTGACAAACCAAGCAGAAAAGACAAGGTGACCCTTCCCCCTTGGTTAAACAGAAGGCATAAGCCTAAAATAGATTTATTCAAAGTGGGAAAAGGAAAACGTGTAGCTTAGCAGACTTCAAAATACTTGAAGGTGTTGTTGCACCATGCGGATATGTCAAAATTAATTGCAGATGGGGTGATATTACCCTCAAGAAAACTCTCATAAGCAAAAAGCAATAGGCCAGAGAGGGACAAGTTTGTTCTCACCTGCCTCCTTTCCGTAGGATTAGCTGCCAGCTTTTTTGAACTTTCGAGCCAGGTACCAAGTAAAAAGTTATCATCCGAAGCAAGAAGTACATCAATATCCTTTATGAGTTGAACAAAATTTTGACTATGGAGACTATATGCTTTCACATCCCTCCCCTGGTAAGCTATCACTGCATCCGCATATACTTGGTTCGCTAGCTTGGACAGTACTTGCCGTGTTAAATCAACCAAGTCATATCTGTCGCAGTGCTAAGAATGGTTAGGAATGATCCAATGCTTTATTTCTTTTGGAAAATTCCAATCATGAACATGATATGTTATATTTGTCAAACGTCTTATTCAGCTAAGTTCCTTTGGCAAAAAGATTAGTTGATAAAGAAATTGTATTTAACAAGCTCTGGAAGGAAGGTGAAATTAAATTGGTTACCAATTTAGTTTCGCATGCATGCTATGAAGTTAAGAAGAACAAAATAAAAACAAATATTTCGACCAGGGAACAAAGGATTCATTCAAAAGAATTAGAGTTATCATGTGATTCATACAGGAAATAAGAGTAGGAAAGAAAGCATATCCCAACATAACGATTAGGTTTGCCTTTACCTATATGTTAGGCTTCCAGAAAGATCATTACCACCATCGAGGAATAGTCGTAAAGCATTGACCACCTCTTGTGTAGAATACCACAAATGTGCCTGAGGCAAATGAGCGCTGGTTTCTTGGAGTAAAACTCTTCTCTTTCTATCAAGCACTGAGAGCATTTGCATCTGGTTTTGTTTGGTAACGTTAGATATGGGATTTGACGATGGATCCCAGTCAGGAAATTTGACTATGAAATCAGTGTTATGGTCCTGCGACAAGTTAAAAGTCCATATCATTCATAGTACTTTTGCTCTCGAGCAACAATCAAAACCTGAGGGCATCACCCATATGCAACGTAAAACTGATATGAAAAAGGAAGAATCTCTATCATCAATCCCAAGTTCAAACACATCAGTCATTTAAAACTTTATATAAAACAGTGAAAGATAACAGGGGGACAAAATAGTGTCCATCCAATAACTATATCATAAACCCCCTCTCTCGAGCAATAACCTGAGGTAACATAAAACTGATATGAAAAAGGAAGAATCTCTATCATTTAAACACATCAGTCATTTAAAACTTTATGTAAAACAGTGAAGGATAACATGGGGACAAAATAGCGTCTATCCAATAACTATATCATAAATGGATAAAAGCATGGCTCCCCCCGCTCACCCCCATTCTCAGCCTGTGTGATGCCATAAAAGTATCAGAATACTTGAGATAACCATTCCCAAAGGGCAGCATAATGATGCATCCCTTTCATAGTTTGACCTGTGTTCCAAGATTATGTTCCTAAGGAAATAAAATTCATATAGGCACGGGATCAATTTTATTGAAAAACTCACAGCAATTCCATCTGTACAATTGTAAATTGTGTGGTGAAGAATTTCCCAAGCTGCCTCAACTTGATGAACTGTTTTTCCATAGCGTCTACGGGAATAGGTTTTTAGCCAATCCTGCAAAGACAAAAGAGTTAATTGCATGTGTACAGAAAATAATTTCAGCAATCATCAATCGGCATAAGGCTGTTTACTCATCCTAATTACATCATGCACTTGCAGCATGCTGATTGTAGGTGAACATGAGTTGTTACCGTGTACACTATGTCTGGGACTCCAGGTTGTAGTTGCAAATAGCCAATGTGAAACTACTTTATTCTAACTAGCATAGGAAAACTAATATTTAGATTTACCCAATTAAAAGAGGAACTAAAAGCATCCAAGACTAATCGATTTATTGCATAGCATTTAAAAACTCATAATTACCTGAACTTGAACCTTTTCACTGCGAAATGCCATTTCAGATGTCAATTCGTAAATAACTGGATTGTGCTCAATTCCTTCCATGCACATGCCAACACCAACCTATTATAATATCGACAAGTTACTTGAGTGTGCCTCAAAATAAGTTATTTTCTATAAGATAAAAATATCAAATATGATTCTCATTCCCCGTCTTATTTTATAAAAATAAAACTAAAACTAAATAAACATTGGTCAGAGAGTATTATTTATGGAGCGTGGATAGCAAGATACTGGCACTTTGAACTATAATTTTAAAAGAGAAGTCCTTCACGGTAATAGGACATGCGTACAAGGTGTCTGGCATACCATAGTAGAATTTTCACTCGTTCGGGCATCAACTGGACCTGAAGAAACCGCATCCAATATGCCATACATTTCAATGTTTCCACCAAAATTGTGCAAGAGACACCTAATGTACATTAGTAGTTGAGCAAGTAAGAAACATTTTGGCTACAGGTGTTGAAACATAAAGTAAAAGTGAATACTAACAAATGAGTTAAGAGAGATGCATTTTGAGGATTAAACATCTCAATCAAGATGTAAATAACAGTTGACAAATTGAAGAGCCAATTACCAAATATAAGGAGTTCCATAAAACTGAAATGATGTTCTCCATATTGGTTTCACATCCGCAAATAGATCGAGAACTATCATTTTTCCAAACGGCACAGAATGTAGAAGAGCCTGCATTGTTCTTAAGTTGTTAAAGAACAATGGGGATTTTTGTGTGTATATAGTATGATAAAATCTGTATCTTTATTTACAATCTAAATGCCTACTTTCATTTGAGGTGGTTTCCAAAAAGAGGAGTCCGAATAGAAGAGCCAACCCTACAAAATGGCATAACTGTCAACTTTGAATAATTTTATCCATAACTGAGTAAAATTGCTCATATACAAAGTTTACAAACTCAATACACAGCGAACTGAGAATTGTCAAGGTCTGTAACTAATATATTGGTCATGTTAGAAAAATACACACACACACACACACACACACACACATATATATATATATGTTAACAAATGGAGATAGTGCTGCTTGCATTTGAATTACAGCTGTGGCTAATAAATCCCTAGAAGGGAATCAAATTTTCAATAAACACTGTATAGCAAATTGACAGGCAAATTTATCAACATGACAAGTACCAGTTGTTGCCAAATTTGTACATCATTGAAATCATTCTGGTCTTTCCGTTCAATATAGGGTTATTAAGTATTAATTAAGTAATGAGTGGATAAGATAGAAACTATTAAATTCATTTTAAGTAGGCTGGGAGCGGGAGGAGTGGTTTGAAGTTAGGAACATACTTGCATTAACCACACAGCATCCTTATCACCTTTGGACATTGCTTTATACACAGCAGCTCCAAGTGATGAGATATATGCTGGATCATTTGTAGGTGGAGAATTTTCATTGAAGGTATCACTGCATTAAGCATAGTATAACGTACATACTTAGTATGCAAGATTTGAACAAACTAATAATATGCAAGGAAGACTTGCACTTGTTTGGAAAGATAAATATAAAAGAAGAGCTCTGTTTCAACTGGTTATAAAGATTAAAAAAAAAACAAACGGCCTGCTTAACACAGGACAGTTAGGCAGAACAGTTAGGCAATGTGGTTCAGAAAGCCCAAGGGATATGGCCTAGGCTTGAAGCTAGAACTTGCCCCTGAAAAGCAGATGCATTACCCTTTACCATGAAGCTGTGCCCAAAGGGGCATTACTAAGAAAAATATAATTCATTGAAAACTACCAACAGCACTAGTTTCTTTAAATGAATAAATACTAGATGCAAAAAGGTAAAGTAGCTTGAGTTGAAAAATGAGATGTTTTAATATAACATACTCCAAGGTAAATAAATAATAAAAAAAGAGGAGAGAAATTACCAGTTATAGATGTCTGTCACATCCCCATATTCTGTAAAAGATAAATATGAAATGTAAACCACGAAAAATTATAATTATGACCAGGCATTAATCCGACATACTAAAAGCAATGTGCTTTACTTTCACACAAACATAAAATAAAACAAGAAACTGGAGACATCATGTTTAGGTCACGTTTGTCAAATCCTGCATGGGCAACTATCTATCTATGCACAAATGAACTTTAACATTAAAATTTTGATCAAGCATAAAAAATAAAGTGCTTTACTTGGAGAACTCAAACAAGTTTGAAAGCAACAGTATGTGTCTTATCTGAAAGGCTGATTGGAAATTATAATAACTCTGAAATTCTAAAAGAAATCCAAGTTTCTCGAATCCTGGATGCCAACAGAGTGCTAAAAATAGAAACGGCAAGATGTGAATTTTTGTGTTTTTTGGAAGTTGAACAGTTTGCCTTTTAGTGACGATCTACTGAGTCACCAGAGATGTACAAGTTGAAAAGAAAAGAAAATACAAGGATACACCTGCCCTCCCTTTTTGTTAAGCTAAATACATAAGATTAGGGTTTTTGTTTTCCACAGTGATAGCTGGGCTGGGGTGAAAAGCCAATAATGCGCCTGCA
The DNA here is from genome assembly GCA_034190965.1 of Prunus campanulata. Lineage (NCBI taxonomy): Eukaryota > Viridiplantae > Streptophyta > Magnoliopsida > Rosales > Rosaceae > Prunus > Prunus campanulata. The sequence goes on from CM067209.1 coordinate 2,509,139, forward strand.
CGCACGCAGCAAACTAACGGAATAACTAATTGGACTTGATTGCTGACGACTTCAAGTGCGATGACGAAATTGAGAAAATTGAAATTGTGGTGACCAAAATTGTTTTCGGGCCTAAACCTAGTGACCAAAAATGTTTTTACCCTATATTCTATGGCAATATGCATCCGCATGTATACACACTTACACTAACAAGTTTACATAATGTCCATATGTAAGCTGAACATGCATGAACAAGGTTATGTGGAGATCAGATACATGTGTTTTTGCCAATTTTAGTAAACATTTTGATATAGTTCTTTCCTGCTATGAGAAATCCTGCATAACAAATTAAATATTTAAAGATGCTACAGAAAACGATCCAATATTGGTTGATAATCTAATGGTAAAGAACTGTAGCAATTTTAATTTATAGCTAATGGACATGAAGCACACCTTCAACTTGTCGCCTAATAAAAGCCGTCCCAATTTCAACAAATAAAGTATCAGAAGGATCGAGAAGGTATGTACAGCACCAACGAGGATCGCGGTTAACAGTGTTCCTAATCATAACAAAAAAAGTGGAAAACCTCAACAGAAACATATAGCATATCTTCTTCCAAAATATAGTACATCAAGAATGGGAAGTTTTTCCAACTTCAAACATGGAAGTCAAAATGAGGGTTTTGTATGAAATGCAGATCCTGATGTTAGTTGTTCCAACTATGTCATGTGATGTGATTCGAAGTAATTGTAGGAATTCAGAGACCTTCAAGTCACACAAAGCTATGCAATATGGGGCCTATATAAAGTGACATCATGATAGCACTTGTGTAAAGTAAAACATCGCATACCAGTCTCCAAGTCTGGTTATATTTGCTGAAGGATATATCTTCTTCAATGCCGCTGGAACATTTCCGGAGAAAGATGGTAGCACTGGATCAAAGAAGAGATTACACACGAGTATCCATATTATCTAAATGACATTGTGGTCTGTGTCTACATAGACCTCTTTAAACACAATACTTGTTTAAAAGAGACATCTAAAATAGTGTGTTACTGGAGTTGAGAGCATCAATTGAAAAAAATTATCTTTGAGGGTAATTTCCTATTTTCCCATAGAGAATTTTCATCACCTGGAGTCATGCCTAGCTCTAGCATCCTAGTTAGTATCTGTTTCTGCAAAACCAATTGTTGATCTAACCAATTCTGTGATAAAGGCCCGCCCCACCTGTGATAAGAATACTGTCAGCTTTTTTTAACCAAGAACACACGATGAGGTGCACAAGCAACATCCACACGATGAGTAATAGAATCTTATATATATGACAGATTTTAATATCAGCTCCACTTACGCATGTAAATTTCCCATGCGAGCCCACGCAAGGAAGGCAGGTCCACCAAAGAAATCATTCAAATCTTCCTTACTAATATTGAAATCCTACAACAAGAATATTCTAGTCAAAGGTATTTAACCCTAATGACAGACAAGAATGATGAGCCGACAAAACTGTGTTTATGTACTTGGAAAGCATATGTGCATTGTTTAGACAAGGCAAAAACTTTAACAGAAGATAAAATTAATTCCGAGATCACACAAATACACATCTGCCACTATAGCATATCTGTCATTACAGAGTTAGAAAACTCTGTCAGATAGGAAATTATATTATAATCATCCAAGGGCTTATACAAGGCTATGTTCAGAAACTTAGAACCAGAAATGCTTGTTAGTTTTGGGAGTTCACTTCTGTTTTGTATTCTAGCTGTGATGCAAAAACATTAAGAGCACAGAACAAAAGGAACATATGTGCAATACATTGTAGCTTAACAGACAAACATAAGCTTTCATGTCTCTTGGGTTGACCATTCAAGGTTTTATGTTACATTTTTTTTATAAATGGAAGCCATGTGCTAATTAAGAAACTCATGTACCCATAATCAAGCTATAAAACTCGTAAAAAGTAGCAACATGATGCAAGATATAAAATCTAGAGGCCTAGAATTTGATGAACGCCTTTATGCATGTAAGATCAATTATCATTTACCATGAAAACTTTCTGCCAAATTGATTCTTGCCCTGTGAATGCTAAAGGCAGGTTAATCCCCTGAAGAGCCATCCAGTCTATTTCTTTCTGCCATCTTTCCCAATCCCACCAAACAAAGGAATCTGCAAAAATGTGCAATATCACATAAAGTTATTGATTTGCCAATGCCAAGAACATATCACCTATTTTAGAGTATTACATTTGAAGGCAATTTTTAATGCAAATTAAGTAGACTTTCTTAGTTTCTTAATTCACTTTTCATCACTCTTTTTTTTTGGTTTTATTCTCAAACTCAGTGACGCTTGAGCCATGAAAACAACCTCTCTGGAAACCAGGGTATGGCTGTGTATGTCCTGCCTGCCTAGACTCTACATTAGCAGGAGCCTCGTGCATCAGCTGCCTTTTTTTTTCTCTAAATGACCCAAAACCATAGAACAACAATATATAGACAATCTGATTGAAGTGAAAAAAAGATACAAAGAGTCACTACTCACAGCTGGATGTGACAACATTTTGGTAATAGTTCCATGGGATTGGTCGTTGAATTTTCAATCCCTCATCTCTTACACGAGGCAGTGATCCTGGTTTCGGTATGGAAACTACCTGAACACCGCCAGTCTTGTCCCAAGAAACATGAGCACCACACCAATACTTCAAATACCAATGAAGGCCAGATGCAATTTCAACTGCTGTGGTCCCTTTAATCCTAGAAGGGAATCAAACATTTCATAACAGTTACAATTTACGATACAATCATTTTCTCTTTTTTTATCATTCTGTTCTCTTTTATCTTCCTTGATATCTTAATGTCTTTGAGTTTTAAGCTATCTAGCTCTTGAAATCAATTTATCCTCGTACACTTAATAGGATATAAACAATAGATTCATATTGTCAATGCAGCCAATTTAAAATACGACAGCTAAGGAACCAGTGAAAAATGAAAATGTTTAGTCACAAAGTGTTAATCCCATTTGTAATTGGCTCTGATGTATTCTTATGCAAAAGGAAGTAACGGTTGATAAAATTTTAATTTCATAAGAAATTTAAAATAGATAAGATCAAATCAAATTTCAAGCAATGCTGAATCAATATTGAACAAGTTCAGAACAATGTTGAGAGCCAAGTATAACCTGTCCACAATACTTGCTTGCTATGAATTCAAAGAAAGGAATGACAAGAGTTACATTGTTAAACTTTTCCAAGTTCAAAAGTTTTGTTGGTTACAGGTTTTACAACAAATTGAAGACAAAATATAAGCCTAAAATTCATATGCAAGCACATTAGTATAAACCAGAAAATTTTAAGATAAAAATGGGCAAATACTAAGCTTATTTTGTAAAGGAAAATTTGAAGAAACATTATAGAAAAAGCATTGTAGGTAATACTCTTCTAAAAGTTTGTTTTAAAACTGAAAAAGAAGAAAAAAGTTACTATATTTGGCAAGACTAATATTCAACATACTGTATCTCAGGACCCTGTCTGCTTGACAGGTTGTTATTGTGTAACAAAAAGCAACTCTGTCCACCACAAGCCTCCTGATATTCGAATTTCAAACAGTCAGAATGTTTACTTAGATCAAACATTTTACCAAAGTCAATGATGAATAAAAGGAATGAAGAACAAAAAAAAAAATGTAAGACTGCATTTCCAAGCAGATATTGTGGGCAATCAAGCATCAGAACATAAAGCAGTCTAAAGGAGGGCAAGTAGCTATAGAAGTAAACAACCATCAAACACATTATAAATGATAAAATTATTATATCTACAACAGTCATTTCAACCATGAATGATGAAAACTTTAGTTTATAATTTCATATTTTTCTATCTTTTCTCAACAAGCAAAGATATCGTACCACCATATAGAGATGGATCATAAACTGAACAATGCATACACTGATACACATACTAACTTCTTGAAGACTATGTTTAGCCCCCTTTAACGAAACATCTGAAGTTAAACGTTCTACTTCTTGTTTTCTTTTGCTGCCTTTTCTCAGCAACCAAACAGAGTATCACAAGGAAAGGCCAGAGAAATGGGAAATGAGATAAAGGAACAACCAACCAGTCTAGAATATTTAAAAAGCAACTGGATAAGCAAACAGAAAATAGAGATAAAACCTCATAATTGAAGAAAATCCAGTCGGAAAGAAGAAGTAATTAAGCAGAAAATGAAGTACAAACCAAATTTGATCAAAAATTAAAACACAGAATATATGACTTACCTTGGTGACAATCTTGAATAGAAAGCTGGTAATATAAATTATAGAAAAGCCCAATTGAAATGAGGCAGTTATAAAACAGCACAGAAAGTCAAACCCAGAATCCAATGTTAAACGATTGAAAAATAAATAAATGAAAGAAAAAAGGATGGTACTTTGGTGACAATCTTGAACTCGAAACTGTCTACATGGGTAGGAAGCAATCTTTCGAGAACAGCTTTAGCTGCAGCTTCTTGAACTGAAGCAGACGACCGTTTGGAGTCGAGACGACGCAGCAAAGCCTCAACTGCTTCTGGTTCTGATAGAGCTACTATTGGTACAAGTACAAGAATCAAAATCAGCAACTGGGTTTTGAAATTGGGCATGGTTTGGTTGCTCTGGTTGTGCTTCAGAGGATAGAGTGGGTGATCAACGGCTCAATTTTGTAAAATTCATTTTGGTTGCTAAAACCAGAGTAATTTATCGATGTCCATGAATTTACTGCCTAAAATCTACATTCACTCTTTATTTTTTTTTTGGTGAAATAAGGGAAACCCCAGAAAACAACTAAGCCCCGCACATGAGTTGAGGCCTAGCAATACCAAGTAAGTCATCCATCTACATTCACTCTTCAGAATCAACTCTACTGATTACATCAGATTTCTTTTAGTCAATATTGTATGCTTCAGCTAACATGGATCATCGTTTATTACAAGGCTCCTTTTGTTTTTTCTTTGTTTCCACATGGAGGTTTCTTTTTTTTTCTTTTTTTGGTCAGACCACATGGAGGTTTCATGCTGACAGTACTACATCACTTTTTTCAGTATGTAATTTCTCTTTTTTTTTTTTTCTTTTTTTTTTCTTCCGTCCATTTTTTAAAAGAAATTTTTAGTGTGTGTTATAAAAATAAAACAATCAGAGTATGAAAAGTACCACTGAAAGTTGGTAGTAGAATTATATATGCTCTTGTGGTGTTTTGACAAAATTTCCTCTCAGTTAGAAACTCACTCACTAACACTCAGATTTCTCACTCTCATTTCTTTCTTCTCTTCTCCGTTGGTATTACCTCTTTGCAAGTAGAAGGATTGCCTATTTATAGGCATTGTAAATGGCACCCGTGAGTAAAAGAAGGGACATAATGATATTTCTACCCAATCATTGCTATTCACCTTTTGACTATGTAGGCTTCACGCATTCTACTTTACAACACTCCCCTTGGAGACCACATGTCCCTTAATTGGTTGCCTCTTTAAAACCTTGTTTGGAAAAACCTAGTGGGAAAAAACCTAAGCGAAGGAAAAAGAGTACAACTTTATTTGAGACATAAGAATAATGCACTCATGTTGCCTCGTTAAAACCTTGCTAGGAAAAACCCAGTGGGAAAAACCCTAGTCGAAGGAAAAAGAGTACAACGTGCTTATGTCCTGTGTTAGAGGACTCTTGAGTGCTCCCCCTGATTTTGCATGCTCCAATTTGATTGCTTACAGCGTTGACGTAGTCCGATGCCATGCACTAGCTTTTGGAATGTACATTTTGGCAAAGACTTGGTGAAGAGATCTGCTAAGTTATCGTTTGAACGAATTTGTCTGACTTTGATTTCTTGACTCTTCTGAAGCTCATGCGTGTAGAAAAACTTCGGTGATATGTGCTTGGTCCTGTCACCCTTGATGTATCCTCCTGTGATCTGAGCAATACAAGCTGCATTGTCCTCATTCAGGATAGTTGGAGTGTCCGTTGCTGAGGGTAGGGCACATGTGCTTCGAATGTGATGGATCACTGACCTTAACCAAACGCATTCACGACTGGCTTCATGGAGGGCAAGTATTTATGAGTGATTGGAAGATGTGGCTACCAATGTTTGCTTTGTTGAGCGTCATGAGATTGCAGTTCCTCCATATGTAAACACATACCCAGTTTGTGAGCGTCCTTGATGTGGATCAGAAAGGTACCCTGCATCAGCATATCCAACAATACTTGGAGAATTGGTCGGTTCATTGGAATAGAATAAGCCCATGTATGTTGTCCAATTTGGCCAAATCTTTTATTTCCTTTCTCCTCCCCTCTTTTGACTCATCTTATTTTGGCAAAATCTTCTTTGTCCAATCTCACAAAATCAGGGATTTTGGGAACTCAATGCTCTTCCCGCAGCTGCCACAGGGGAGAATGCCCACTTTCAGCTACCTTACTTCCTTTTTTTCTCCCTTGTTTTATGGCTAGATCTGAAAGGGAGAAAAAAAATGGGTATGCACACTGGTTTGAAAGGTGTTTTGCTCAAGTATCCTTTGGTTTTTTGAATGGCTTGTGTTGGGATTTGTCTTTGGCAATGTGCTGGAGGCTCCCAGCAGCTTACATACATGGACAGCTTTGGTTTTGTCGTTGTTTTTATCTCCAGCCATGTGCTGGAGGCTTGTAGATATTTTCTTGGTTTGCTTGGGCTTTCTTAAGGTGATGAGTTGGCCTACTAAGGGGATGGGCCAACTTCCTAAAGTAATGGGCTATTTGTCTAAGGTAGTGGGCTAACATTCTCTCTTTTATGCTCACCCGTATATTTGGGCTCAAGAAATGGGCTTGAGTTTTGGGGCTCCCAAGCAGCTCAAAACTTCCACTTCTCAACTCATCAATGGGTCTCATGAATACTCGTAATCATCCATACCACAACCCACCCAGCAAGACCCGGGCATTCGCGTGGCTTGGGCCCACTTAAGCTTATAGCGTGGCATGTTGCTTATTTGCTTGGCGTGGCACGTGTGCAAGCGCATATGATGAACTCTTACATACCCAAGTTGGGTTTCTTCCCAAGTTAAGTGTCGTACTGGGCTAGAAATATATTAGGCCCAACCTTGGATTTTTTGGGCCTCAACACTAACATCAAAACATGACTAGAACGACCTAGATGATCGTAGAGAGGTTCTAACCTGGAAAGCCAGGTTGGGTTTGTTCTTCATGGGGCGACATCTTCCTTTCTTCACACCTAGCTAGTTGCATACCCAAGTTTTTAATTAGTCAAGTTCATTGTTAAGGTAAGCTCGAACATATGCTATGTAATGCATCCCCATTTCTACTTAATTTTCTGCTTGACCACAACGGTATAGCACTCCCAAGCTTTTTTTTTTATTAATTTTAAAATCACCCTTCACATATCCTACACCAACTTTGGTTAGGAACTTCATCAAGAGCATGTGGTAGACAATAAAGGCTAGGAGAGAACATAGGGCGAGTCGACCTAAAATAACATTATCAGCTGAAGAACATTCAATTATAAAAAAAGTTGTATATAATGTTACTCGTTGCAATGACATTCCAAGTGACAGAGGCAATGTGATACTTCCCATGGAGTGTGTTGATGCCTAAATTTGGTTCAACAGAAAAAGACCTCTTCGAGATCGAGGTTGGACAATTCTTCCGGACTAGGTCAGTGTGACCAACCAGGTCGTCCTCCAAAACCTGCAAAACAAAAAAAGATAACAATGGGTGACACCAGTGTGGTGCTTAAAATTGCATACCTTTGAGGAAAAGTCTCTTCAGCCTTTTACTTCATCCCAGACGACTTAGTCCTTTTTGGAGTAGAACTCTAGAACAACCTAGCTACCCTCAAACTAGGACTTTGAAACAACCTAGTCCTCCTCGGCTTAGGACTCCATTTAGGCAGGCGTATTGGAGAGCTTGAAACATCCTAGCTTCTCTAGGATTAGAAGTCATCTTGGTGAACACCATGTAAATTAGGCTGATGCCAGCCTAACTTACATGGGGCCACCACTTGTGGACCAATATGCCTACTAGCCCACTTGAGCTAAGTTGGAGAAAATATATGGTGATCATGCTCAAGCCCTGCTCGACCACTGACATCGAGCTCAACCCGGCCACCTGGATTTGACCTTAACTCGGTCATTCATGCTTTGGCCCCACTTAGCCTAGAGGTATCCTACCTCACAAATAGAGTGAATGCTATCTCTTGTGAATTCGAGCAAGGGAGTGGCCACATGCTTGAGTTTCTCTCAGGATATCTATCAGCTCAAAAGCAAGTGCAAAGATTATATTGACTGAGCTACCATGTCGATGAAGACCCTTTTCATGAAACAATTTGCGATCTCAGCTTGAATTATGAATGGGTCATCATTGTTAGAAATATGTCTTAAAGCCAATCATGAGATGTAAAATTTACGGATATTTTACCTTATTACTTGATATATATATATATATATATATATGGGCATGATGTTGTTTTAAGTAATTGTCGCATTAAATGTTGTTTACTTAATTAACAAGCCCGTGGAGTGTGAGATGAGGAAAGTGACTTAGAGAGGTTAAGTCTAAGAGACCTTTCCCTATAGCTCACACCCTAAAGATTTTATAGTCATATGTTTGTAACTGAGCATTGACAATCCGTAAAGACCGGCATACACTATATCTACTCAACATGAAGGATGACTGGACTCAAGTCATTTGTGTAGATACACTAAGTTGAGTGTATGAGTGTTCATTAGAGAGTGAACGTGATCAACCGAGAGATCTTGTATGGAAGTTTTACTTACATGTCAAACAAGATCTCTATAGTTGCAATAACGTAAGTTAGTCCTTGACCCAAGGCACCACAGTTGTCTTATATGGAAGCATTGTGGACCTATCATACTAAATAGTTGAGTTTTTTCGAGGACATGACTCTATGGTATGGTTGGGGTTCATGATCAATCTATGGAGGTAGTGCATGTACAACGAAGGATCTCTACCTTCAATAAAGAGGGAGAATGCTCCGATGATATGATTTGGAAGTCTTTGACCAAAGCATTGAGTAGGATAGAGAATATAAATTCTGATCATGCTCTTATGAATTATATAAGGATAAGAGTTCACATCAGAGGCCGAATTACATTGTAAACTCAAAATTACTGTGAATGATGTCCACAGCAAACTCTAAGCCTTAATGCCCATGTACAAGTGTAGGAGAGAAATACCACTAGAGAAGTAAGTATAGAAAGTAAACTCGAAGTCATATAACAAACAACCAAGCCAGACTTGTGCATCTCTACCATGGTCATGAACAAGAAACCTTCCAATCAAACAAGAAGGGAGGGACAGTTACATTTATTTATTTATTTTATCATACCCCATTAATTATTTTCATCTTACTCATTTGTTGCTTTTATAGGCTCTTTTAGTTGATTGCATAAAATCTTCCTAGAATACTTTTATTATCACTTTTGAATTACCCGTTCAGATTACATTCCCATTTAGATTTCTTCATTGGAAGGAAAAAAAAAATCTGATATAGGATTCTTATTTAATGTCCCCTATTCAGTAATGACTTTATTAATTCATCTTGGCCCAAGCTGAGTGATCCTCGATCCTTAGTAGACCTTGGGCTATTATATTTCAAATCGGGCCTTGACTAATCATGAAACTTGACTCAATAAGGCGTGCAAAATATGGCTCCAATCAATTACATAGTAAAAGTTTTTCTGATTAAGTAATCAAGACAAGTTTAATGCAACGTAATCATGAAATGGTTTGTATATCCAATGAAAATTTCCTAAAGTGATTGAGGTCAAGTCCTTATTAGGTTCAAAATGAAGTGCCACATTTGAGAGAACTGAGTGTTTGTGTATAAGGATGTATAACATATGATGAAATTATGTATACAATCATAGCCAGGGGCAGATCCACATAGGAGCAACAAGGATCAATTGCAACCCCGGAATCCACCATGGGAGGCCAAGAAGATGACTCCTGCAAATTGCCCAGAATTTACTTGATGAAATGCCCCAAAGAGGGCACAATATAGTAGCCAGGCGTGTGCAGCACCTTTTTTTTTTTTTTTCCCTAATGTCAAAACGAGCAACTTAAGTTTTTTAATTTTTTTTTTTAACTTCGCCAAAACAATGTTGTTTTGGCTCATGTTTATTAAAAATAAAAATAAAAAACTGAGGCATAACTGCTACCCAATAAAAGTAATTTGGGGAGGGGTTTATTTAACACAATTCTCTCATCCAAACCCTAAATCCCCAACCCCAACCCCTAATTCTACCCCACCTTCACCCAATCTAACAGCCTCCCCATGCTAATCACCCTCCGATGCTGGCAACCTCCTCATCCAATGGCTGCAACAAAGCAGAAAGTTATCCCCAAATTCAATTTGGTTTGAAATTTGCCCTCAGAATTGAAAATATGTTGTCATATTTCCTAATCTTTTTATGCTTTTATGAGATTGATTAATGTGTTGATTAGTTTAAATAAATTAGAGTTTTTGATTAATTAAAATATGTTAGTTTGTATGGTTTAATTAGTTTGTATGTTTTAATATGATGGATTTATCCATCAAATTTGATTTTATTGTATTTGTTAGTTTGTATAAATTGGATTAATTTTTATGTTTGTTAATTAATGAAGATTCTTATATATTTTGGTTAGTTAAAATAAATCTTGGCAATTTGGATTATTAATTAGTTTCTATGGTTTTTGAATAGAAAGTTATGAAACGATACTTTAAAAGAAAGTTCTCATCAATTACTTCTAGTTTGGATGATTCATTCATAGCTTTTGACAAACAAAAGCTACTTTATTTTGCTGAATTTTATCCTCAAGATTTTACTCCCCGAGACCTCTTGGCACTTGAAGATCAACTTGGGATTTATATTCATCATATGCGTACGATGATAGCCTTGCAAGAAAAATGGTGGAGAAAAGATTGCATAGAACATTTAATTATGTTTATTTGCTTCTGTGGAGAGAGCATTTTCTGCTATGAATATTGTGAAAGGTCCACTTCGCAACCAAATGGGAAATCAATAGTTGAGTGATAGCTTACTTATTTATATTGAGAAAGATGTGTTTGCTTTTATTGATTATAAATTATAATATTATTGTTATATTTTTTTGGGTATATTTTGTATAGAATTTTTTTAACCTTTTAGATGTTGACCCCTGAAAGAAAAATTCTTAAATCCGTCACTTATCATAGTTAATTACAAACAGTTAACTCATGTTTGCTCGAAGTGATGTGGTTTGCTAAGAGTAATTTGGATTGTTTGTTTTGGTTTTCCCCTTGAGTTCATAAAAAGAATAAAATAAAAGAACTGTTCGGTTATGAAGTGGGGTTACAAATTTCCTTTACTTTTTCCTTTTCTTTTGCCTTAAACCATGGACCAGTTCCTCCTTTTGGGTTAAAAAGACCCAATAATTTGAGTCAAGAGGCGCACTATAACTTGCCTTTTACGAAGCAAGAAAAAGACCCGTCTTCGTCAACCAAAGAAAAAGGAAGTTTCCAGACAGGCTCCCTCGCCACGTGGCCTCTCTTTATGGATTAAGAATCTTTGTAATATTGGTAACAAAAACAATAAACTTCCATTAATTAAAAGCTTATTTATTTATTTATTTAATACACTTTCCAAGAAAGGCAACTCGATTCACACACACTGCGGGTTCTAAAAAAAACCCCTCATTCATTTCTTAATTCTTGTTACACTTCTTTTTTCTCATCACGTCTTAATTTTGACCGAAAAAGGTCACGTCTTAATTCTTTCGTCTTCGTCTCCATTTATACGTCTCTCTCTCTCTAAATTCTCAGAGAAACCTCTCTCTCTCCCCCTAAATTCTCAGAAAATTCTCAGAGAAACCTCTGTGAAACCCTAACATGGCACTGCCCTCGGCTCCAGACGCTGACCATAACTCGGCTAATCTGGATCATGGCGATTTCAAATTCAATGCGGAGTTGGATGGCCTGGCGATCCCTCCTCTCGACCCACAGTTTTTCTCATCGGATGACGGCATGGCCACCGTGCCGTCCGAGACGTTCATGTCCGATCTCGGATTTGGGTTCGGTTCCGATGACAATTGCGACTTCGAGCTCACCTTCGACGACTTGGACAACCTCTACCTCCCATCGGAAGCCGATGACTTCCTCATCCCCGACGGCTTAGATCCCGGCGGTACTGCGTTGAATTCGGGGTCTCCTGAATCGGGTAGCTCCGCAATTTCAATTTCCGGCAATGATAAGGGGGGTTCCGATGTCTCCAGGTTTCTGAATTGTCCCTCATCAAACGAGTCTTCTGAAAATTCCGATGGGCCTGAGAATTCCGGTGGGGCTGTGTCGTCTCAGGGCTCTGGGATTTCGGAGGCAGTTAACTCCACTTGGCATTCTGGAAATTCGGGTAATTCTGTTTCGTCCAATGCCATTTCTGATGCGGATGATGAGAAGGTTAAGATGGAGGACGAAATTGCGAAAAATTGCCTTGTGAAAAGGAAGAAAGAGAGTGACGAAGGCAACGTGGAGTCGAGAAGTGCCAAATATCGGAGGTCAGACAACAACAACGCTTCTGTGAATGCGAATGCGAATGGGAATGATGAGGAAGATAAGAGGAAGGCTAGGTTGATGAGGAACAGAGAGAGTGCTCAGCTTTCTAGGCAGAGGAAGAAGCATTATGTCGAGGAGCTTGAGGATAAGGTGAGGGCAATGCATTCCACTATTGCTGATTTGAATAATAGGATTTCATATGTTATGGCCGAAAATGCCACCTTGAAGCAGCAATTGTGCAGTGGTAGCGGCGCCATGTGCCCGCCACCACCACATGCAGGGATGCACCCCCATCCGCCCATGCCACCAATGGCTTATCCATGGATGCCCTATTCGCCCTATGTTGTGAAGCCACAAGGGTCCCAGGGCCTTTTGGTACCCATTCCTCGATTAAAATCCCAGCAGCCAGTGGCTGCGCCCAAGTCCAAAAAGTCAGAAACTAAGAAGACTGAGGGTAAAACTAAGAAGGTTGCTAGCATTAGTTTTCTGGGTCTGTTGTTTTTTATCTTGCTTTTTGGTGGACTTGTTCCTATGGTGAATGTTTATTTTGGTGGTGTAACGGACAGAGGTCCTGGGGGGTCTGCCTATGTTAGTGATAGGTTCTATGATAAAAACAGAGGGAGGGTTCTAACAGTTCATAGTAATTTGAATGGATCTGAAGAAAATATAGGTTCAGGAATATCTGGGGGGAAATTTGATATCTCTAACAAAATTCATCATGAGAGGGGTCATATGCGGAAAGAAAAGGAATGTGGGCAGAAAGAACAAGGGTCACAACCAATACCGGTTTGTGATGAATTTGTTCGTCTGGGCAATACTAGTGGCGAGCCACTTGTTGCTTCTTTGTATGTTCCAAAAAATGATAGGCTTGTAAAGATTGATGGAAACTTAATTATTCATTCGGTCCTGGCTAGTGAGAAAGCCATGGCATCCCATGGGCATTCTGAAAGGAAAAATGGTAGGGAGACTGGTTTGGCTGTGGCTAAAGATTTAGTTTCAGCATTAGCTATTCCTGAAGCTGGAAGCAATAGAGGGAGACTTTCTCCCTTATACAGAAATTCTGCTGGACCACACAAGGCTCTTACAGCTGGTTCGACTGATGTTTCAAAGGACCATAAGAAGTCAACTGCAGCTGATGGTAAACTGCAACAGTGGTTCCGTGAAGGTCTTGCAGGTAATAATATTGCGTCTGGTGTCTCTGGTACTTTAGATTGTACTTAGTGCATGCCTAACACATTTATGATTTGTTTGCTTTCTTGACAAGTTTGCATTCATCTTTTATTAGATCAAGTAGTTATTATCACTGATGAGGGCTAATAGTTGTGTAGCTGAGTCTGGTGACGGACTTTGAACTCTATAGGTAGTCAGTAGTAAGTGCAATCATGCGAGTAACGGAATATTACTTGGTTTCAGGCTTTGTAAAATGAACCTTTTAGTTCAACCAAAAAAATTGAACCTTTTCTTTTGGTTTTTTTGCAAGGTACATAAACTTTGAAATTAGTAAAATCGACTTTGTTTGTAGTATAATTAAAATATTTTGTGAGGCTATGAGCTAGTTGATATAATCAAGTATATTGTTATAAAGTGGAAGTTGGCCTTTGATGTTTAGCTTCAAGTACAACTCCCAAAGACTACTAAAATACCAAAAAACTTGTGAGAATCTCATTAAAAACTAAAGAAATTAAATAGCACAGCAACATTTCATTGAATAGTAAGAGCTGTACCTTCCTAAGACCCAAATAACTGCTCCTAATAAGACTTGACAAAGAATCTTAGATTGACTCTTAACTTACGTGTTTATTTATTTTTATTGACTGACTATCATGGGCATTTCATTTTAAGATGAATGTGTCCTTATTGTTAGATTTTGGCCAATGGGCTTTATTCTTTGGTTTCCAAAATCTTTCTTTTCTAACCAAGCTCTAACCAAGCTGTGGCCAGCATCACTTCCGTCAATTAATACATATGTATATCTTTATAATTTGTGAGTATTAATGTTTTGAGGAGACAATTCCATTTTTAATAAGTTTATATTTCTCTTGAATTATTTGGTTTTCCTTCTCTTTAATATTTCACTGATGCGCATGTTTTCATAATATATTTTGAACCGGCAAATGATTTTGATTTTTCCTGTCAATGGTTAGTGTCGAGTAGTAAGTATATGGAATAAATAAATTCTTAGTTTCACAGGTTGGAGGATGAACTGTATTTTTTTACAGATAATCTGGAGGATTTATTGGTAAACTGCAGGATGCATTGATATATGACTTTGCATCTGTTACTTACTTCTAGTTTCCTTTTATGTATCATTTTGGTTTGTAGATTTACTGTCCATTGTCCTTCCTTTGTTGTTGCTCATATCAAGCATTTCGTTACAAACTTCATTATTGATTTCATATACATTCTGCAGGACCAATGTTGAGTTCAGGAATGTGCACTGAAGTGTTCCAGTTCGATGTCTCTGCCGCTTCCCCTTCAGGAGGTATAATTCCTGCGTCTTCAGTTTCCAATGCTTCTGAACACCGTCAGAATACTACAGAGCTTAACAGGGGAAGGAATAGGAGGATTCTCCGTGGTCTCGCAATTCCCCTTGCTGGATCCAAGCATAATGTTACTGAAGAAAATGTGACAAGAAATCCACCAAACAACAGCCTGCCTGGTAATAGATCTGTATCTTCTTCCATGGTTGTCTCTGTTCTTGTCGATCCTAGAGAGGCTGGTGATATTGACGTGGATGGCATGATCAAACCGAAATCACTTTCCCGCATTTTCGTTGTGGTGCTTTTAGACAGTGTGAAGTATGCCACCTACTCATGCGTGCTCCCTCAATCTGGTCCTCACCTTGTGACTACTTGAACATGGAAAATTGGTTTCGGAGTTTAAGATGACAACTACATCTAATTTTAGAAGCTCCCAGTTTTGTATATAACAGAAGAATTAACCGCTCCTATGAGATCGTGAACTTCCTTTGGGAGGTTGGGTTGTATGCCTTTGTTGTGGTAGAAAACAATGTTTCAAATAACTGTATCATTAGTGTTAGTGTGTGCGTACGGTTCTGTGCGCCCGAAACCCCTAAACAGACATTTTAATGACAATTTATGGAGAAATTTTTGTAGGGACCCGGTACACCAGCCAGCTGGTGTACCCACCAATAGGAATAGGACACGTGTAATAATTTATTTTAGGCTTTAAAATTGCAGTAACTTTTAACTCCGTTAGCCTTTTAACTCCGTTAGTCTTTTGCTGCATCCGTTAGCCATTTTTTATTCCTATTGGTTTTCAGTTTTTCAAACAAAACCCTAAAGATACAAATTTTCTCTGACAATATAGCTTTTGCCGTCAGATACAGCAGCCTACTCCCACAGCAGCCTATTGGCTTTCAGTTTTTCAAACAAAACCCTGCTGTACGTTTTCATGGACAAAGAAAAAGGTGATGACCTGCACCCTACTCCCACATGTCTTTACTTTTTCATGAGTTTTGGTTTCATTGGATTATTATATTGTGGTTTGAGTTACTTTTGAGTCTGGTATACATATATGTTTTTATATATGCTTTGCTCAGGTTACTTTTGAGTTACTCTTTCATGAGTTTTGGCTCATTGGATTATTAAATTGGTTTTGCTCGAGGTTCTTTGAACATTGGGAGTTGCCTCCCCAAACATCAACTTCTTTTTAATTTCAGCATCGTTTTGGCACTCCAGCATCGTTTACTTTTGAGTCTGGTATCATTGGATTATGTATTGGCACTCCAGCATCGTTTTTTAATTTCTTTTTTTTCTCTTTTTTTTTTCTTTTAATTTCTTTTAATTTCTTTTTTTATTTCTTCCTATAGTTATTCATTATCATCTCACAAAAATTATTTCTTTCGTTGAATAATGTAGTGATTGATCTTGGAAGTGATGAAGAAAACACGAAAAGCAACGATCAAGAAAAAAATCCAACGTTTGTGAATCTTGAAGAATCTTCCGATGAAAATTTGTATGGGAAGATTGTGTACAACGAACAAGAAGCTTATGATCTCTATAATGAGTATGGTGCAAGCATTGGCTTTAGCATTCGAAGAAAACAAAAAAGATATGACAAATATGGAGTTCTGAGACAACTTAATTTTGTGTGTTCAAAAGAAGGTTTTAGAGAAGATAGTGACCCTTGTAAAGAGAAAGCAATTGATAGACTAGAGACTAGAACAGGGTGCAAAGCCAGAATTCGATTTTCATTGGAAAGTGATGTGTGGAAAGTTTCTACCTTTAATCCTGATCACAATCATAAGCTTGCAAGACCAGATGAAAGACAATTTTATACTGATCAATGTCATGCAATGGCAAATGCCATCTCCACAGTTTTTCTTGGGACATGTCATCGTTTATGCACATGGCACATATCAAGAAATGCAACACTGAAGTTGGCAAGTTATTATGCCATTCCGGAGTTTAAGAGGTTATTCAACAAGTGTCTTGAAGGAGGTGAGACAGAGTCTGAATTTGAGTATTCTTGGAATGAAATGATTTCAAAGTTTGACCTTGCAGATAACACATGGCTTAAGACCTTATATCAGCTTCGTGAAAAGTGGTGTCTAGTGTTTAGCCTAGATACTTTCACTGTCAGGATCAAAGCTTCTCAAAGAAGTGAGAGTATGAATAATGTTTTTCATCATATGTGTACTAAAACAATGAGGCTTACTGAATTTGTGCATCATTATGATAAACAAACAAATGGTATGAGGTCACGAGAGTTGGAAGAAACTTTTCGATGCAATCAGGGATTACCTTCCAGAGCTGCCAAAAAAAGTGGACTTCTACTTCATGCTGCTAATGTCTACACGAGAAAAATTTTTAAATTATTTGAGACTGAGGTTATTGATAGTTTAGCGGTAAGAATGCGTCAAACTGGAAGTGATGGAATACTCCAAACTTTTGAGCTTAATGAGGAGGGTCGCAAAAGAGTGCATGTTGTCCAATTTAACTCATTAAATTTCAATGTCTTATGCAGTTGCAAGATGTTTGAATCCATGGGTTTATTATGTCGTCATGCTCTAAGGGTGTTGAATGTAAAAGAGGTTACTGAGATACCATCTCAGTACATATTGAAGCGGTGGACAAAAGAAGCAAAGAAAGGATGGGATGCAAATGAGCATGGAGAATCTTTACAAGTAAGTGATAAATCATCAGTGACTTTGCGTCGGAATAGTTTGATGCGAATGGCTTATGATATATTGAGTAAGGGAGCGGAGACAGATAACACTCATAGAATTGCAATGCAAAAATTGAAAGAAATGGAAGAATTGATTGAAAAATATATGCTGAAGTCTAAATCAGTTGGAACTCCTAATGAAGAAAGCAATGGAGTTCTGAATGATAATACTCTTGTGGACACACATAGAGTTAGCGGTTCGTATGATGAGACACCAGTGTTAGATCCCTCATGTGTGAGGCCAAAAGGGATAAGTAACGCCAGATTAAAGCCCAGTTTTGAGAAACGAAAGAAGAAGACATCACTCTCAAGTAAGAATTTTTTTTAATGGTTATTATTCCATCAATCTCTTCTAATTTGTTATTATTTATTGGCTATAAGAATAACTGTTTATTATTTGCTTATGTAGAAAAAATTAAACAACCAAGAAAAGGAGGTTCTTCACAAACCTCACTTCACGCACCCAATTATTTAAGTATGACTATGCCAACAACGAATGGCCGTTTTCCTTCATCTAATCAGGTAATCTAATTTGTAAGTTTAAGACTTATCTTTGAGATTTCAATTCTTTATTTAATTGCGTAATTGTTTTCTTTCAGGATTCCAATTTTAGTTGGTCATTTAGTCAACCAAATGTTTCCTTCACCAATATGCTTCAGGATCAAAATTATTTGGCACATTTGAATCAAGATTTCTTTTCCACTGGTTTTGAACAACATCAGGATCCAAAGGAATAATGCATTGACAGAATGTTGGTTGGGTACATCAAGGGAGAGGCTTTCTTGTTGTCCTATGTCATTAGAACTTTGAAATGGTGTATCAGATCATGTGAGACTTGTGAGAGTTGAAAATGGTTGTATTTCATTTTGTTTGGAGGCTACAAAAGTTTCTCAACTAAATTTTCAATGAAAGATCTGTAAGATTATATTATAATTCCAGATATTATTATATGTCAAGTGTGTTTGTTTTTAATAGATGAAAGATCTATAAAAAGTACAGAAAATCAACAAAACACAAAAACACACACATAAGAAGATGAGAATACCAATAACCATACCATGAAAATCCTCTTTTATTTCCCATGAAAATAATAAGCTCATAGTAAGAAAAGCAATGGTTTGCTTCAATACCATTTTCTTTTGATACAATGGACTGCTTTAATTGTATAAAGATGCTTTTATGCAATGAGCATTCTTTGCTTGAGGTTTTAGTTCCTGGTTGTCGAGGATGAATTTGGGTTCCTGTTCTGTTTTATGACCATCAGTCTCAAATCAATCATTGGTCTTTATTTATCGTCTAACAAACAATAAGCAACACAGAACACAGGACTTGAAACTATCAACAAAGTCCAATAAGCTATCATTATCATTATCTGGAAGATAATCAGTACACACAGCCTTAGAAAACCATGACCATCAATGAATCGCACAATTTAGAGCTTTCTGAATAGCTTACATTGAGATTTTATAGTAACATGGAATTTCAGCCAAAAATTTATTTTCCTCTGTTACTCTGTTTAAACAATGGATCAAACTAAATTGGGCTCAAC
The DNA here is from genome assembly GCA_034190965.1 of Prunus campanulata. Classification (NCBI taxonomy): domain Eukaryota; kingdom Viridiplantae; phylum Streptophyta; class Magnoliopsida; order Rosales; family Rosaceae; genus Prunus; species Prunus campanulata. The sequence continues at coordinate 2,528,387 of CM067209.1, forward strand.
AAGTAAATAAGAATAGATGAAATCACTGCGGCAGAACTCACTTGACACAAGTGACTCAATCTGTTGTCGATCTTCAGCAGATTTGGCACGGGCTGCCCTCAGAAACCCTCTGTATAGACTAAGAACTTGTTTCTGCATCCCAGAAAGCCTTGGTCGACTGGAGGCTGCCATTGCTTCTTCTTTTGTTTGGCACCAGATTTGCTTTTGAGAACAACTTCTAATCGTTATGAAAAACAAAAGCAAACCCCTAAGAACCCAAAACCAGTGCTCTCTCCAATCCCAAACCCAACACTTCCAAGCGCACCCAAACCCCATCAACCCCTCACCCAACCCTCACTCTCTCCCCAACTTCTAACCACACCCATCTCCTCAACTTCCTCAAAACCCATATAAAAAACCCACCATTTCGACCCCAATCTTCCTCAATTCTCTCTTTTGCTCAGATTGTGCTTTGAATTTTAACAAGGGGGAGTTCGATAATTTGGAGAACAAACGAGAGAATTGAGAAATAAAAATGGGAAGACAGCAAAAGCCTAACTGAAGATTGGTAATGGAGACGAAGTTAAAGGACTAACGGAAGATTGGTAACGGAACAAATAGTTAAAAACCTAAAATAAATTATTACACGTGTCCTATTTCTATTGGTGGGTACACCAGCTGGCTGGTGTACCGGGTCCCTACAAAAATTTCTCCAATTTATGTTCTTTTTCAAACGGCCCCGGATCAGGGAGTGACTATGTTATGTATGCAGCGCTATATTCATGATGGATGGTGATCAAATTTATGCTTATTTTATAACAAGGGGTGAAAAGTAGTCTAAAATAAAATCCGTGTTTTCCTGCAGTGTTTGTTGCCTGAAACAAATAGTTAGTTTCAAATTGTTTGGCAGTGCCAATTTCATCTGCACTGTGCAAGTGAGGGCTAACACACACACACACACACGCATTCTCTGTGTATTTTTTGGGTCGAAAACAGAAACACATTCTCTTATAAACTCAACCATTGTTTTGTTTTGTTTTTTAAACGTTTTTGTATAGATTGTTTGACTTTGAATCTCACACCCTTCAGGCCGTTTTCTTCGATTCCCCTTGGTCAAGAGTCTAAAAAAGTGGTAGTTAGAGACCCAATATAGAGACCAGCATTGTAATTTGTATATCTTTAATCCTTGTTTCAAGTTTGAGTTGGAAAGGATTTTTGTTCCGAGCCACCTCTGAGCTCAAAGTTCGTTTTTACCCTTTCTTCTTATTCTTATTTCCTTTTGTGTTTTTTAGAGGGTATGTACAAAAATGTTTGATTTCTTGAATTTTAAAATGGACATTGCTTCCTTCCTTACCTGGAAGGAGACATTCATACTTCGTGCAAATCACAGTTTGATACATATGTAAAAATAATTCATTAAAAATACACACCAAAAAATAGAAAAGGAAATTAGGCAAGTATTTTCCTTTTAAAATATAAATTAAGGGACATGTTATTGGCACCCTAAAAACAATAATAACTCCATCCTCCCTTACAAAAACATAAGAGAGAAATTACACCTAAATGAGTGCAAATTTTTTTTTTGGAGTGGCCATAACAGTTCTTTACCACTTGAGCTACAAATCTCTTGCGCTATTCTTTTCAATTAGACACCTTAGCCAAAGGTCAACTTCGTTCAAAATCTTTCTTTGTGTGGCTTCCTAAATTTGCGGAATTGACTTGAATGAGATCATCGGATTGCAAATCTGATCACTTGATTCTCTCCTCCTTAGGAATGTTCTAGATTGACATCACTCTCTTTGATTGCTTTCCTTGGATGGATCTCGTCACGTGCATGAAAACAACAGGAGGTTTTGGGCCTACTTCCGTGGGTTGGGCTTGGACCTCCGAGGACTTGGCCTGACATACGCCGAGACATTGTGCCTTCCGGAGTCTCTAGTTTTGATTGAACATAATCCATCGATGTTGGTTGACTTGGAATTTCAATGAGTCTATCCAAGAAACTTGGCCAAGGTCTACATGACTTCTTAGTTTTCAATATTAACACATACATTATATATATAGGGGCGGAGTCACACTGGGACCAGTGTGGTCCCAGGCCCCCACTAAAGTTTTTATATATATTTTAAGTAATATACTGTTATGTATTTCTATATGTATATTATTTCAAATACTTTACGTTTTAATATGTGCCCACATGTGTTGTGGTGGACCTATTAAGGCACAAGGAGGTGCTTTAAATTGCCTCTTTGCTTAGCTGGTGGTGGTGCACTCTTAATGTACAGATTACCTTATTTCCATTTTCAGCATTTAAGTAAATATCTTTATCCTTTCACTCCATTTATTTAAGTTTACAATGTAAATAAGGATGTACTCCCTATTTGGATTCAAATAAAAATACTAGAAAATTAAATTCCTACCAAATCAAAATATGAAAAATCTGTTTCAGTGCAAAATATGATTTAGGCTTAAAATGATGGCTCATTAAGACAATATATACTTCATACTAAAATCCCATAAAATCAAGTTTTCTTATTTGATGTGTAAGGAATAAAAGCCACCAAAAATTATCTTGAGAAAATGATTATTCTGAAAAACCATTTTTCATACTTAGTCAATATTTTTACATAAAACATTTTTTCATGTATGATATGAATGCATGAAGGGACCTAAGGTCAATCTAGATAAAAAAAACCTTAAATGTTCAATCCACAAAGAGTTTTAGCCTTTCAAAATTTCACTTCCGCTAAAAAATTCATGAGTCCGCCAGTGCATGTGGCCCTACTTAATGAAAACCCACATCTCCTCTAATACTTGCAAATCCATTACCAAAAAGTTTAATATAACTATTAAAATTATCTTACTTTTTTTTTTTTTACACAAACCTTAAAAATAGTCTTTTTCACCCCTCCTTTATTAGTGAAATCCTCCAGAATTTACCCCTCCTCTTAGAACTAGGTTTTTGAGTTTTTCTCTTAAACTCCATATTATATTTCTTCTTAAACTCCATATTATATTTCTCTACACTTATTGTTTTTTTTTAGTTTGTGAAATTTTGATTTTTTTTTCTTTCTATTGGGTTTAATGGGTGAAAAAGTTTTAAAGATATTTGGTAAATCACTACTCTTTGTCTATCTCTTGCAATTTTTCTTGCTTAGAATGTATGTGTCTATCCCTTTGTCGAGGACAATTATGATTGCAACCAATAAGCAATATAATTTTTGACATATGTGATATACATATATACACTATTTTTCGTATGTATTGTGAATTCGAAATTTTGATTCTTTATAATTTGTAAGAGGCCCCTACACATATGAAATCCCGGCTTCACCACTTTATATATATATGACAAAATAATTATACATTAAGATGCAAATATTGCCATAATTATATATATATATACACATTTATATAATTTGAGAGAGAGAGAGAGAGAGAGAGAGAGAGTTTTCGTAAGCTACTTTGTTGGCCTTTAATTCTTGTCTCCAACTTCCCAGGCCATAGGCCTTTAATTTATTATATAATTACATACATACATAGAGTATAATATGCAATATATATTGCTCACAACCATTTTATCATTCATATCCAATTTGGCCCAAGTTTGAGAATACCAAGGTAAACCCACGTGGGTCCTCTCATGCCCAAAATCAACTCTTCAGCCAAGACTTTCATTCTCCAACCAACCCAAAACCTCAACCAACTCAAAACCCCAGTCATGCCGAAACTTCAGCCTTGCCAGAACTCCAGCCGTGTCAGAACTCCAGCCGTGTCAGAACTCCAGCCGTGGGTCCTTGAGAGGAGATCCCAGCTAACTTGCAAGGCAACAACCCATACTGGAAAAACTTTGGCTGCCTAGTAGGAGAAGGTCCGATTGGGATTTTCGCGAAGAAGGCGCTTGGGTTTGCAAGGTAAAGATCCGGCAGACCACCGTGGCCATTTCTCGAGGTTAGTTAGAAACCCAGCCCGGCTGTGCAAAGAGGAAAACTCCTAGTCATCTAGCCTTGCTTTGGCTAGAAGGTTCAATCAGCTGTTGCGAGGAGAGAGCCTAGATTGCGAGAGTCAACTGGAAACCCAGTTGTTTGCAAGAGTTGGCTGAAAACCTAGCTGAGATTTTGTGAGGAGTTGGCTAGCAAAAAGGTTCGTAAGTGGCTAGTGAGACAACTCCAAATCTTGAATTTACTTAACTTATCATTTATCCCAAACCCAACTAGTTTGATTTTATTTATTTATTGCTATTTGTTTATTGGCTAAGGCCCTTGGAATTGGAGACCACTTGACTTGGGTGGAATTGAGACCACTTGACTTGGCTGGAATTGGAGCCACTTGACTTGGCTGGAATTGAGACCATTGGACTTGGCTAGAATTGGAGACCTCATCCAAACATTGCCCCCTTGATTCCTTGGCCTTTGATTGGTGAAAGGGTAAGTAAATCAAAATTCTTATGACTTTTTAGTTTTCTCTGGATGTTTCAACTTCATGCTTTACTATAGCAATTTATGGTGTTTGAATTAAATTGATGTTTAGGGAGATACCCTAATCAGTTTTTGAGAGACCTTTGAACTTCATAACCGTTAGAAAACCTACGCATTGTAAATACCAATTTGCCTCCAAATATTTCTCCATAATCAAAACTCCATTGCCATTGATCTTAGAAAACTCTCTCCCACCAAACCTAAACTTTGCTTCCTAGATTCATCATTTGATAGGCCAAAAACCATTAAAATCATCACCAAATATTGTTGTGATTTTGATGAATGGTGACCATTGGAAGCTTATTGTTTAAACTTCTGAAAGTTTGAATTTTCTTCATGTTCTGGGCAAATTTTGCTTTTTTTCCACTATATTTTCCTTGATTCAAATAATACTTGTGTTTGTAGGATGGATCCAAAGCTGAAGTCCATCATCTCTCACTTGGCCAAATTGAGGAAGGCCATGGCTGAAAGTGAACAAAAACCCGAAGAAGCCTATGCCATCAAATTCCAATGTGATGTCCCAAGATACGTTCTTGGCCCTTTGTACCTGCTTCAACCTCCAAATGAAGTGGTTAAGATTTGGGCCGAGCAAAGTGATAATCCTCCACCTTTCACCATGGAGTTTGATTGGAAATCAACTTGGGAAGCTCTCTGACCTTTCAAAGGTTAGCCATGCAGAACTTCTGAGTTTGACCATGTGGCTAGGAAGAAGTCCAAAGCCAAGTAACCCAACCCTATGGCCGACGTTGTTCCTAAGAAAAGTTGGTATGATTGGTACAAAGCTTTGGAACCAAAACTGAAGACTTCTTGGCCAAAAAATGGGATCTACGATGTCTTGGCTTTTTGCACCTCCGAGGACTTTCCTTGTGATCATTCACTCATCATCGCAGACCTATGTTTTTGGTCATCCTCCGTCAACTACATGAGGTTGCAGTTTGGGATGATGACGCCCACTTTACTTGATCTGGCCGTTATCGTCGGCCTTCGTCCACACGATGTGGTTTATTCAGTAGCTAACCTCCCGAAACCCATTTTGATGCCGAACTATGACAAGCCTAACAAGAATTTCAGCAACTAGATCAAGAACCACTTTGGCTATACCAAGTCATCCTCTGGATTATCTGATAGGTTCAACAAATGATGTATCTTACACGGAGCATGTAGCCTTTCTTCATATGTGGCTATTCAAATTCTTGACTTGCTCAAAGTCTAGCCAAGTTACCAAAGAAGTCCAACCTTTAGCTGAGGCTTTTGCAGATGGCCAAGCAGTGGCCTTGGGTCCTATCTTTTGGGCCTACCTTTACCGATGCCTTCATAATATTATTTTACCCAAACCCATGTCATGCAATACTTCCAGCCCGATTTGGCTTTGCCAGCAATGGCTCCAAGTTTACTTCTTGAAGTTAGGTCCAGACAACATCACATTTCGAGGCGACTCGCTTCTAGGAAAATTGATTGCTAGCCTCCTCTTGCCCAAGCACCATGTTGAGGATTGCTTTCAATTTTTCTACGGATGCTTACAGAGGTCACCTAGTGACTTATCCATGTGCTTAGATCGTCGTTACCCGAGTTATTTGGCTTTGGACCTTGCTAATGTCCCCACGCTGGAGACCAAAGAAGAAAGACGAGAACTTTGGGCAAGTATCTTAATCAGTCGAGATCTTCCTTATGGACTTGCATTGAACAAAGAGAACCATTACCCTTGCGGATGCGAGGTTTACTATTCTGCCGCCTTTAGTCATCACATGGGTTTTATTCAGGGTGTTCCATCTCCCATGGTTGACTCCCACAACCATTTTTCCTAATGGAGAGTATCTTTTAGGGAAGTAAGTGAGGTGAATTCCGTGGTGAACTTTAATTGTGAGTTGGTCAAAGTTTTCAACTTCCAAACTCGCGACCTTGAATTCGACTTCAACAAATTTTGCAAGGCTTGGTGGGGGTTGATTTTCCCAACCTTTTGAAGTCCCTATGGAGAGGATCTTTTGGGGTTGCGCTTGCTCTCCCACCAGGCGTGCCAAATTATGTTTCCCTCTTTTCGGCTGAGGTGGCCGACGGAAAGAACTTTTGGTCCTTCTTCTCTTGGATTGCGTAAGCGTGCCACCACCAAGCCACTGATTGGCTTGAATGGAAAAAGTTGGATTGTTGTGTTCCCACTTCTGACTTCTAACTAGGAGTTCCACCACCAAGCCACTGATTGGCTTGAATGGAAAAGGTTGGATTGTTGTGTTCGCACTTCTGACTTCTAACTAGCCAATTGATCGGCCAAGCAAGGAACCTCTTCTTGGCCTAGGTTCTTTCACTTCCTCGGGGTCGAGGATGGTTGTTCGGTTCATTTTTACACATGATTTTTCATGTTATTCACCCATTATTTTGAGTTAGTTCTTGACATTTTATAGCTTTTTACTTCCTTTTTGTGTTTTCAGAGGTTTTACCTTGGTTAGAATGAAAATGAGCTAAAAGTGCATTTTTGGTTATAAATTCTGCTTTTGTTCATTTTCGTAGGTCAACTTCTTGGCCTAGGATCAACATGCTCTGGTGCTCGGATGAGGTGAAGATCTTCATGAAACTTGTTCCAATGGATGTTGACTACAACATATCCAAATTTGAGCTCTATTGGACAAGTATTGCCTATCCAACCAATCCAGCATGTTACCACAGCTCTGGAAATCCGAAATTGGCCAGCTTTTACCTCCAATGTGTTACTTGATTCTTCTTGTTACCATAACACTTGGTAACAAGAATTTACCTTAGTAAATGAGATATTTTCTGAAGCAATTGGTATCTTTGTGAGGACAAGGCTTCATCATGGCAAAGGGGACAAGGGCAAAGGCTTTAACTAAAGCATGAGTTTTATATTATATCTTTGAGCTGGAATTGATGGGCAAAAGGCACATGGGAGTGCAATCTGATTTTGGAGAGGCTTTTGAACGTGGGTAAGCTATGCATTCTATCATTCTACAACTTGGGAGAGATTTTGGAGCTGGAGATGAAGCTTGGAGCTAGGGAGCTCATGGAGGAAGACAAGGGCAACAAAGCAAAGAGTGGAAGAGATTTCCACCATTGAAGACCTTGAGCTCCCATGTTCACAAAATCTGTAACTTCTTTCTAATTATATTTCAAATTTGTGTTTGAAATGATTATGAGGAACTAAACTCCATAGCTAGGGCTTAGATTGAAGCCCTAAACATGATTACCTTATTGTTTTGATGCTTGAGTGTATGAATTTCTAGATATTGTTGATGAATTTCAATTCACCAAATTAATCTATCCTTGATGTGTGTTTTTCCTTGGTTGGCCATCTTTGAAAGCATGCCTCTTGAGATTGTTGGGATTATGTGTATCTTCATGTTATCCTAAGCAATAAATGGATGAAGTAAGAATCATCCATATGAATTGGTTTCTTGAATACCTAATGTAAACACCATGCTATTAGGATTCTTGTGATGTTCATATTCTCTTTGAGCTTAATGGGTTTTTCTTGTAATTGAATCAAAGTACTAAACACACCTAGATTCGGTTATAGGGAAGGCACAAGCATTGTAGCACTAGTACTGCACTTTACGTATATTAGAGAGAATCAATGCGTCTTGAGCCACTAGTACTGGTCTTGATTGCGAACATCTTCATCAACACATTTAGAGTTCATCACTTGAGTATCCATGAACATGGGTAGAATTGTTTAGGGTGGATTCCGAAACCCTAGTGTTTGTTACTTGGTACTTTCACATTTTGATAATTCATCTCTGCCATTCTCATTTAAATTCAAAGTTCATTTACTTTCATGCAATAGAAATAGGTCACTTGAACCAAATCAAACCCCCCCCCCCCAATGTGTGTGTGAGTTGTGTGTTTGACACGTTGTGTGTCTTGTTTAATGAATTTTGTTTGTTTTTGTAATTGTTTTGGACTTTTGGTCCGCGTTGTCGTCTTGCATTTTCTGTGCTGAATCCAACCGTATAAAGAACGTGAAATTTAGATAAACGGTTGGAAAGTTATAGGCAAAACACTAGACAGAGGTCGAAACTGGAAAAACAGAGAAACGATTCTGCCCAAAAACGACCGGTCGTTACTGTTCAGGCGACCGGTCGCACATGAATCTGTCCAAAAACAACCGGTCGTCACTGTTCACGACCCGTCTCACTGTTCATTTGTACTGTTCATGGCAATAGAAAATGCTGTTTGTGTTTTTGTTTAGTTTTCTTGTGTTGTTTCATTTCTTTTACACTTCTTTACTCATTTTTAGTTTCCGTTTTGCATTTGTGCATTTGTGGTGTGTCAATTAAGTGTTCTTTGCATACTCAAATTAGAACTTATAGGAAGCCGACAAGTTCTTCGTGGGATCGATCCCGTACTTACATAATCTATACCTCAATAGATTCGTGTACTTGCGGGTATTTTTAATTGGTTGTTTGCACATTAATTTGTGTCCTTTTTAGGAATGCAACAATGGTTAGGTTTCGTATGGGTATTTTAATATTTTTTGAGATTTAATGATAATGATGCAAATTAAATTAAAAGATGCGATTAAACTTAAAGACAATAATTAAAGTGCGGTAAAGTAAATCAAAGTGATGGACAAACGTAAATTAAACGAAAGAACAATATAAACAATAAAGACAATAAAATAAAGCAATTTGAAATTAAATTAAACTTAAAGAAAATTCGATAACAATTAAAAGTAAAGTGATAAACTTGAATCTTAAAACAACGTAATGGAAAATGCAAGAAATTAAACTTACACAAACGAAAGTGAAGAACTGATCTAATTTACTTGCTTGGAAAATAAAAACCTAGTCTATGGATAGAAAAGTGAAAGACAAAAAGTAGGTTTTTGTGTCTGATGTCAGGGGTCCTTTGCTCTTTGTCTAATGTAGTTTATATAGAGGCATTCGTCAGCTCATGGGCTGGCCATTAAATGGCCAAAGGTCAACTTCGTTCAAAATCTTTCCTTGTGTGACTTCCTAAATCCGCAGAATTGATTCGAATGAGATCATCGGATTGCAAATCCCATCACTTGATTCTCTCCTCCTTAGGAATGTTTCAGATTGACATTACTCTATTTGATTGCTTTCCTTAGATGGATCTTGTCACGTGTATGAAAATATTTGGAGGTTTTAGGCCTACTTCCGCGAGTCAGCCTTGGGGACTTGGACTTGACATCTGGTGAGACGTTGTGCCTTCCGGAGTCTCTAGTCATGACTAAAAGAAATTCACCGATGTTGGGGTGGCATGAGAGTCCAATGAATTGCGTGAGTTGTATGACCAATTCGTGATGAGCCTACAAAATCTTTGAATTAAGAAAATACTTAAAATACCAATTTTGATAAAACTACATATATAATAATTAATAATTATATATGTAAGCCATGAAAAGCTTATTAATAACGTCCATGCCATAAGATTTCTTGTGTGTATATATATATATATATATATATTCTTGATATGATAATCATCCAACTTGGCCATCCAATTTGGCCATTGTTTTTTGTTGGAGTGAGTTACTAGGCTACAAAGAACTTTTGAATTATTTTCATAAGGTGGGTTCTAGACACTACTTCTATCATTTTGAATTTAGAGCATTTTCAAGTCACAAAAACATTACGCAAAACCAAGGACCATCTTTGGCTTCCAAACTCTTGCCCACTTTGGAATTGTCAAAGTGACCCCCATGGGTTTGACTTGACAACTCTTCTAGCCAAGTCCTTGACTTGATTTCAACCAACTATTGGGCCATCCTCACAGCCAACTCTTTGGCCATCCTCACAGCCAACTCATCGACATGTTCTCCCAGCTAACTTTTAAAAGGCCATTCTTTCAGCCAACATATATTCTTCCAGCAAGTATTCGACATGTGCTCCATTAATCAACCAACTTGAAAAATCCATTCTTTCAGCCAAGTTCAAAACGTCATTTTGGTTTATACTAATATATATAATAAAATATAATTAAGCAAATCTTTACTTCTATTTAATACTTTTATTGGGTATTCAAATCTCCTTCAACAAACTCCTCTCACTCTTTCAAGAGCCTCAGTTGCCATGCCACTCTAATCTAGCCACAAGATTTGTGTAATTTCTATATCCAAGAGATGGGTTGTGTCACAACCACAACATATCGAAGGTGGAGTTCAACAATGGCTTCCTCTACCTCAACCCCAATATTCTCCTCTTTCTTTATTCCACTCTTATCTCTTTGTCATTTATTTATATGTCATTTCTTGCAGAAGACTCTGATTCTTGACTAGAATGTAGAAATCCAAGAAGATCAAAAGACTTGGTTGCTTTTCTCCATAAAGTAGCTGGTGAGAATCCTACATCCCTTTGACCCCTTGGCTGACTCCAAGCCAAGTTTGTGGGTTTTATCATTCAATTCATTTATTATTTGGTTGTTGCTATTTTAAATAACAATATCCTTGTTTTGGCTAGGCCTTTGGGTTTCTTCTTGACTTGGTTTGAGATTGGTCCTCCTTGACTTTGTTTGAGATTAGAGACCACTTGACTTGGTTTGGAATTGGGTCTCCTCAACTTGGCTTGAAATTGAAGACCACACCCAAACATTGCCCCCTTGATTCCTTGGCCTTTGATTGGTGGAAGGTAAGTGAATCAAAAGTCTTGCGACTTTTTAGTTTTCTCCAGATGTTTCAACTTCATGCTTTACTACAGCAATTTATGGTGTTTGAACTAAATTGATGTTTAGGGAGATACCCTAATCAAATTTTGAGAGACCTTTGAATTTCATAACCGTTAGAAAACCTAGGCATTATAAATACAATTTTGCCTCCAACTGTTTCTCCATAATAAATAAATAAATAAAAAACTCCATTGTCATTGCTCTTAGAAAACTCTCTCCCACCAAACCGAAACTTTGCTTCCTAGATTCACCATTTGATAGGCTAAAAACCATTCAAATCACCACCAAATCCGTTATTTTGTGAGTTTTCAAGTATATTGTACTCTTTTCCAGTTGATATTGTTGTGATTTTAATGAATGGTGGCTAGTGGAAGCTTATTTTTTAAACTTTTGAAAGTTTGAATGTTCTTGGCAAAGTTTGCCTTTTTTGCCACTATATTTTTCTTGATTCAAATAATACTTGTGTTTATAGGATGGATACAAAGTTGAAGTCCATCATCTCTCACTTAGCCAAGTTGAGGAAGGCCATGGCTGAAAGTGAACCAAAACCCGAATAAGCCTATGCCATCAAATTCCAAGGTGATGTCCCGAGATATGTTCTTGGCCCTTTGTACCCAATTCAACCTCCAGATGAAGTGGTGAAGATTTGGGCTGAGCAAAGTGATAATCCTCCGCCTTTCACCATGGAGTTTGATTGGAAATCAACTTGGGAAGCTCTCCGACCTTTCAAAGGTTGGCCATGCAAAACTTCTGAGGTTGACTGTGAGGTTATGAAGAAGTTCAAAGGCAAGAAACCCAACCCAATGGCCGATGTTGATCCTGAGAAAAGTTGGTATGATTGGTACAAAGCTTTGGAACCAAAACTGAAGACTTCTTGGCAAAAAAAAGTGATCTATGATGTCTTGGCTCTTTGCCCCTTCGGGGACTTTCCTTGTGATTGTTCACTCATCATCACAAGCCTATGCTTTTGGTCATCTTCTGTTAACAGCATGAGGTTACAGTATGGGATGATGACCCTCACTCTACTTGATTTGGCCTCTTTCGCCAGCCTTCGTCCACACGGTGTGGTTTATTCAGCAATTGACTTTTCGAAACCCTTTTTGAAGTTGGACTACGACAAGCCCAACAAGAATTTCAGGAACTGGATGAATACCTACTTTGGTTATACTGGGTCATCCTTCGGAGCTTTGATAGGTTCAACAAATGGTGTATCTTACATGAAGCATGTAGCCTTTCTTCAGATATGGCTATGCAAATTCTTGACTTGCTCAAAGTCTAGCCAAGTCACCAGAGAAGTCCAATCTTTGGCTTTGCTTAAATCATCATTACTCGGATTATTTGGTTTTGGACCTTGCTAGTGTCCCCACATTGGAGACCAAAGAAGAACGACGAGAACTTTGGGCAAGTATCTTAATTAGTCGAGATCTTCCTTATGGCCTTGCATTGAACAAAGGGAACCATATTATACTCTATGTATGTATGTAATTATATAATAAATTAAAGCCATTTTATCATTCATATCCAATTTGGCCCAAGTTTGAGAATACCAAGGTAAACCCACATGGGTCCTTTCATGCCCAAAACCAACTCTTCAACCAAGACTTTCATTCTCCAACCAACTCAAAACCCTAGCCACACCGAAACTTCAGCCTTGCTAGAATTCCAGCTGTGGGTCCTTGAGAGGAGATCCAAGCCAACTTGTGAGGCAGCAGCCCAGACTGGAAAAACTTTGGCAGCCTGGTAGGAGAAGATCCGGTTGGGATTTTGCGGAGAAGGCGCTCGGGTTTGCAAGGTCAAGATCCGGCAGACCACCCTGGCCATTTTTTGAGGTTAGCTAGAAACCCAGCCCGACTGTGCAAAGGGGAAAACCCCCAGCGCCCTGGCCTTGCTTTGGTTGGAAGGTCAACTGTTGCAAGGAGAAAGCTCGGATTGCGAGAGTCAGCTGGAAACCCAGCTGTTTGTAGGAGTTGGTTGGAAAGCCAACCCAAATTTTGTGAGGAGTTAGCTGACAAAAAGGTTTTGCAAGTGGCTAGTGAGTTTACTTAACTGATCATTTATCCCAAACCCAACTAGTTTGATTTTATTAATTTAGTGCTATTTGTTTATTGGCTAAGCCCTTTGGAGTTGGAGACCACTTGACTTGGTTTGAGATTGGAACCACTTGACTTGGTTGAAATTGGAGACCTCATCCAAACAATTCCATTTAGTGTTTGAGTTTCTTTTAATCTTTGGCCACTTGGAATTTTCAATCTTTCACTTGTGCAAGCTTGATATTGATAAAATCCTGTTTTGCATTACCATGCTTTAAGAAAACAAATCATCTTCCAAGCATAAGATCAGATAAGATTTGATTCCAACCATTAATAATTAAAGGGTATTTTATGAATAATGGTGGGTGGAAAGATAGGATTGTGGTTTTTCAAATTTACATGGTGGGTGGGTAAATAGGACAAGGGGTGTAAATAACAGCTTTCAATTTTTTAATAACTAAATTACTAAAATACCCATGTCACGTCTGCAATTTAACGATGTTATTGAGAAAATTGATGGAATGGGTGAATATGGGACACAAATGAAAACACATGGAGCACATTGACCCAATAAAAAATGTAAAGGGCAAATTTAGATTTTTGGTAAAGCATATGGGCATATCAATAAATAACCCAATTATTTTTGCTAATTTGTGAGAGGGACTGCAAATGGGATTATTAATATGGAGATTCACTATTATACCCAATATAGGAGCCCAAATTATTAAAAAAACCCTATATGAAATGGACTTTAAAAACACATCTAAAGCTCATTTACAACATAATAAAAAGGCTTTTAACTTCTTTTAAATTACAAAATTGGCATTGATTTCTTAAAACAAACCCAACCTCAAAACCTCATAAAAAACCCAAAACACTCAATAGAGTATCAAGGTAATTTAATAATCAAAATTAAATTCAATAAGGGCAGCTATCATATTTTAGGTTTTTTATGGGTTTGTTTATAGAAATTAAATGATGTAGGGTTTATTTATAATTTTAGTTCTAAGAATGGGTATACGACTAAATATCTCATCATTAAACTGGTTAAGTTTCTTCTTTTAATCTGAGCCACCAAATTCATCCAACGGCTACTAAGGCCTTCCCGGCATCTATCCCTCCTCAACTTAACATCCCGCGCGTTGGAGAAAATCAGTACGACTAAAACCCTAACAAACCCATTTTGAAACATAAACCCTAAAACCCTCGTCCCCAATTTACTCGCAGAGCCCAAACCAAAATACTAACCCCTGAAATCTCAATTGTATAGAAGATTAAGTTTTGAAATTGAGAGTTCGGAAGCAATGACCATGGAGGTGGAACCAGAGGGGAAGAATGTGATGTGCCTTCTGACGGACCCAGAAGGGACGCCGTTGGGAAATTCCGTGTACCTTCCCCAAAACACCGGCCCGCAACACCTTCAACAAATCGTCAATCAGCTTCTCAACAACGTATGCTCATTTTCAGCTCTTCTTTGTAAATTTTTGTCTCTTTAACTGCTTTTTTTGGTTGTTGAAAAATTCGGCTATATTGAATTTAATTTTATGATTTAGTAAAAGTTTCTGTATTACACCTTAGGTTCCATTTGAAGAAAACACTTCCCCTCAAACCTACAAAAAAGAAAAAAAAAGAGAACTATGACTTTTTTCTTCTTCTTCTTATTGTGAAGTTTTCGAATTCACCTGATTAAAGCTGTAGAATGTCAGTTAGTAATATAAATTACTAAGACAAATTGAAGACAAATATTTTTTTTTTGAACTGATAGGATTATAGCAGTTTTTGTTGCTGTTGTTGTTGTTGTAAAGAACTTTTCTTTTAGAAGAAAATGTGACATAGACACATGTGTCATTTATAAGTGATGCAAGCATCCTCAAGAATTACAGTTTTATGGGTTCGTTTCATATAATACAAAATATATTAGCAAGCAATGATTTATGGCCATTGTTGTGGATCCTGCTTCTTAGTGCGGTGGTTTTACATGCTCACATAAGTAGTGACGTCTGCATGTTGTGTTTGTTCAGGAGGACAAGCTGCCTTATGCTTTCTATATATCAGATCAGGAACTTCTTGAGTCACTTGGAAAATATTCGGAGAAGAATAAAGGTTAGTTAAATCATGACAGAAGTATCAGTTAACATTTCATCTTCCATAATTGTGTATATCTTAAACAATTTTGACAACTAAAGATTTTGGGCTGCCTTTTCATTTCATACACTTTTCTGATGAAAAACCTTGGCAGTTTCTGTTGAGAAGGTACTGAAAATAGTTTATCAACCACAAGCTATTTTCCGAATTCGTCCTGTTCATCGGTGCTCGGCAACAATTGCTGGTATGGGTGTTTCTCTCCTATCCTTGTCACACTAAGGACGTATTTATTGCTAAATAGCATGGATTTTTCTTTTTAAATACGCTCCCTCTTACCCCCCACCACCCAATTTTAGTTTGTAATTTTATGATTGTAATATTTTAACATTAATGGTTTCATTTTTTTGTCTTTCTTTTTCAAAAATTTTCTTTGGACAAGTGTTTGTGATATATGTTATTCTAAGGTTCAGAGCTCTCTGAACCGAATCATTTTTTAGGCTTCATAATGGACCTGATTAATTGTTTTTTTGTGGTCAACCTTTCTCCGGATTGACTCACTAAATGCCAATTTTTGTTACCAATGTGCAGCTTGAATTTTATTTTGTTTATTATTGAATCAAAGCTATTGCTTTGTCATTGCAGGTCACAATGAAGCTGTACTTTCAGTTGCTTTTAGTCCTGATGGCCGACAGTTGGCGAGTGGTTCTGGTGATACCACTGTCCGACTATGGGACCTTGGTACTCAGACACCGTTGTACACATGTACAGGTTTGGAGTCTGAGTTTCATATCACATTCCTAGTTTTGTACCTTTTGAACTTTTGTACACTATGAAAACTAATATAAGACGGCAGAAAAAATTTGTGTATCAAAATAAGAAAAAAGAAAAGGAAATTACATATAACTTGGATATTTGAGAAAATATTTTCCTGGATTACTGTAGTGACTAGAGATTGATAATGATTTTTTTTTAGCAGGATGGATAATGATTTTTTTTTAGCAGGATGGTTAATGAAATTAATTATTTTTATTTTAAGGTTTTGTCACATGGACCATATTAGATGGGGAATTTTACATCCTGTGGGTTCTTAGGGTGAAAGCACACTTATGCTTGCTGTGGTGTGCTGCATAATAAGTGAGAATAAAGTTATTTCATCTTTTTGTCATTTTAAACTTTTTTCTTTGATGATTCACATGTAAAAATACTTTATTATAATGTAGAAGTTATCTTCATATGTCACTCCTTAGTGAAATTTTAACCTTATTATACTTTTTTTCCCAAATAAATGTATAAGTTAAGAGGATTGTCACCCCCTCATTGTTATGACCTTTCTATTATTTGCACAATGACAGTAAACCTTATTTTATTCAGGACATAAGAATTGGGTCCTTTGTATTGCATGGTCACCTGATGGTAAACATCTTGTTAGTGGGAGTAAAGCCGGGGAACTCCAATGTTGGGATCCACAGACTGGGAAGCCATCAGGCAATCCGCTTATAGTAAAGTTTCTATACTTCAATCACTGATCATTTTAAATTTCTCAGTTGATTGCTACATATTGTAATTTGTTGTTTCTGACACATATGAGGACACACCTCTTCTATTTTGTTGTTTTCGTGGATATTTGGTTGATGAAATATTATTCCATTAATTTTTTAGGGCCATAAGAAATGGATTACTGGAATCTCTTGGGAACCAGTCCACCTGAATTCTCCCTGTCGACGCTTTGTAAGTGCTAGCAAAGATGGTGATGCACGCATATGGGACGTTACATTGAGGAAATCTGTTATATGTCTTAGTGGCCACACACTTGCAGTGACGTGTGTAAAATGGGGGGGAGATGGTGTTATATATACAGGGTATGCTTTTTTCTTAGTTATTGCAACGATAATGAAATATATATATATTTTTTTTTATGAAAAAAGGAAATTGTTATTAGCACTCACTAGTCATTTCGACTTACGTTGAAATCTATTTACACCATGTTCCCTTGTGTTGTAAGAAAACCCTCCAATTGGTTTTAATTCATGATCCCGTTACTTAGAAATGAAAGAGAAATAATCGGATGAGTCGATTGAACAGATTATTGAATTTGTTCATTTGAAAAGGATTCTCGGGTCAAGATTTCTGAGATAACAATACTACTAGCTCGTGTAGTTTTGAACGCATTATTGAGCTGAAGTTCTCAACAGATTTGTAACAAATATCTCCATCTTAACTGTCACAGGTCCCAGGATTGTACTATCAAAGTCTGGGAGACTACACAGGGGAAGCTAATTCGTGAACTTAAGGTAAGTAAGACACAGCTTTTGGTTCATGGTTAGTTCAGTTACTATGATTTATGCTTCATTACTTGGTCGCTTTTGTAAATATGCAATTTTGTTATTGTGAATACCTAATTTATTTTCCTCTCCAGGCAGTGGTTTGGTGTAGTCTCATCTCAATAGAATTCTTTCCATACCCTTTAAATTATTTCTCTGTGCTTTATGTTGATCTCGAGATTTGTTGATTTGATTTGGTTCTTGTATTAGATATTGCTGAGTGCTTAACTGAATTCTAGTGGTTTTCTTGAGGATTTCAACAATAATATATTTCCCTCTCTTCTTTCAGACCTTGTTTCATGAATTTCTTATATAATAAACTGTTGTCTGTGTCCTGTCTGTATTAGCTATTGTCTATCTTTTTATTTATTAATATTCAAATTTCGAATACTAAATCATGATTTTGTAATTTAGTTATTCTGTTATTTGTTTGTTTCCTATTCGTTTTTAATCAATATGATCAGAAATATGCTTATCTCGTGTAATTTAGTATGGCATGTCTATGGTTTGTTGGTTGTGTTAGATAAGTGCTTCTTGATTGAAGTCTAGTGATTTTTTTTGAGGATTTCAATTATAATCTTTTCCCTCCCGTCTTTCAGACCTTATTTTATGATGGTTTATAGGCTGTTATTCATGATGTTTCCTTTCAAGGTTTTCAGATTTCTTTTATAAGGAACTGTTGTGTGTGGCATGTCTGTGTTAGCTATTGTCTGTCTTTCTTAATAATAATTCAAGCTTCGAATTCTAGATCATGATTTTGTAATTCAATTGTTATGTTGTTTTTCTTTTTAATCAGTTATGGTCAGAGATATGCTTATCTTGTCTAATTTAATACTCCTTGTCAATGGCGCTTGCTGAAATTAATTTGTTGATGCTCATGTATCTTGTTTATCAATATTTTACATTTCATGATCTTGATATCTTTATATTATACGGCTTAGGGTCATGGTCATTGGGTTAACTCTCTTGCATTGAGTACTGAATATGTTCTTCGTACTGGAGCCTTTGATCATACCTGCAAGCAATATTCATCTCCAGAGGAAATGAAGAAGGTATGAATTCCTTCACAAACATTACATTTTGTTTTGGAATTGTAATTCGTTTTATGTTCATCAATGCCATCCAATTTTTGTTGTGCTTACTGTAGTTCCTTTTTTTTTGGGGGGGGTTGTTTGGGTGGGTGTTATTTACTGTTGAGGGAAAGGCTTCAGGTTTGGTTGTCTAGATCATATCTGTTCGTTTTTGTAATGCAGATAGTGTATTGTTGTATCTGGTGGTGTTTGGTTTCTTCGAGTCTTATCTTGAGGTATTATTTTTTTAAAATGTTTTCTTTTGATCTGCATTGTTGCATTCTTCTTTAATTGGGAACTGCAAATTCTTGACCTTTGATTGAAGAGTTGTTAAGCTGGAATAGCAGTGTTGAAGAAGTGTGTATTGTGGATTTTTAGGATGCTGATTCTTTCAGAACTCACTATGCTTGAATAAAGTTTTCTTTTTATGCTTTTATTTTGCATGCTTGTAATTACTTTGGGTGCCACACATCCGTGTTGTGATTAAGTTACAGTTAGCTGGCTAAGAGGAAAATGTCTCCTGATATGATTATCTATCTGTCTGTCTATCTATCTCTCTCCCTCTCTCTCTCTCTCTCTCTTCACTACTTTACCCAACTGTTTGTATTGTTCTGTGACAATAGTTTAGCGGTTATTTCTGGGAAGATTTACCTGCATAACATTTTTATTCCTTTTCCCCTCCGAGGAACTAATTATATTTTCATTTACTGACATATAGGTAGCCTTGGAAAGGTATAACAAAATGAAAGGCAATGCCCCTGAAAGATTGGTTTCTGGATCTGATGATTTTACAATGTTTCTATGGGAACCTTTTGTCAGCAAACACCCGAAAACTCGCATGACAGGTCATCAACAGGTAAAATAATTTTTGTAATGCCATGTTCCATTTTGAATTGCAGTCCAAGTTGTTGATCATTGTTTTTGAGGCGCAGGACTATCTTAGTTTTCCAACTTGTGTTCTTCTGTATCAGTGTGTACTTATGAGTTATGGCTTAAAATAACAATTGCAACTAAAATTTCCTACGTTGCTCTCTTTCTCTTTTCTTCTTCTTCTTCTTCTTCTTCTTCTTCTCTCTCTCTCTCTCTCTCTCTCTCTCTCTCTCTTTATATATATATATATATATTTGTCTGTGTATCTATCGTTGTGAGTGAATGCAATGTTTATAAATAAATAAAAACATTTTGGCTGACTTCACACAAAAAAACATTTCTATTTTTCAGAAAAAAGTAGTTACCCTTTTGCGTTGTGCAGTGTAATTGTTTGGTTGGAAGATTAATTGGTCAAGTCTTGATGAGATGGAGGAAGCAAATTTTCTTTTGGGGCAAGTACATGTTTAGCTTCTGTTTGGGTGTTCTCGTCACAGAATTTTAGGGATATTTTATTTAGAATAAAAGCTAGTTTTCTGAAAATAATTGTGGGAGCTTGTTTGGTTACTTTGGTAGCATGTTTTCACACAGCTTTCTGTTTTCCATGATTTTAGAACACAAAACTATTTTCAAAATGAGGAGCCAAAAGGCCCTTTTTTAGTTTCTCACCGCTTTTCGCTGCCACTTATACTATGTCATGCCAATCAGCAGAAGGTGTTGATTCCATCTGTTATACTAAGTCTAATCTTAGCCTAATCTTTTATTTCACAGTAGATGAACTGATCTCCAATTTTCAGATGGCAGCTTGTTTTAATAATATGCATGATTTATCTTCATGGCAGTACCAGTTTTGAACTTAGAACTCTGATTAGTGCTTGCTCTTTATGGTTACCAGTTACTCATATTTACAATAAGGAGGATATATATAAATAGAGTTCTGGTGTTGTTTGTTCTTTATGTGCTCTCATGTTCATGTTTATGATAAGATGATAGTTGAAGCCAACATATGAAGTTCCAATTTTTAACATTTAAGCTTTATAATGGATGTTTGAAAATGTGTTTTTGCCAACAGCTTGTAAACCACGTTTACTTTTCACCTGATGGGCAATGGATAGCAAGTGCCTCATTTGATAGGTCTGTCAAGTTATGGAATGGTACTACAGGAAAATTTGTTGCAGCTTTCCGGGGCCATGTTGGCCCTGTCTACCAGATCAGGTCTGAATTGGAATTATTATTTTTTGGATGATTGCTTATGTTGTGTGGCTAATTATTACATTGCACGTTACCTCACAGCTGGTCCGCAGACAGCAGGCTACTTTTAAGTGGCAGCAAAGATTCCACTCTGAAGGTAAAACATTTACTCAAAATGAACTTTTTTATTTTATTTTATAGTGGTGATAAGGGATCTTGACCAAAGGAGTGAGGTTGTCAGATTTCACATTGCAAATGGGGAAAATAATTGAAATGCCATTTCTTTGCATTTTGATAGTTGTATATGTCACCAAAAGAATCATCTCAAATCTTACTAATGGTTTAAATCTCAGTTTGTATGTAAGCTATATGAGTTTTCATCTGCATGACATCTAAGTAATTTAAGCTTGTATATCAAGCCTAATATTGTTTCATACATCAGACAAATAAAGTATTGTTTTTTTAATTTCCCTATAGTCACTTTGCCATTCTAAGGCGGATTTCATAGCTTTGACCAGGTATTTTGTGGTTATGTACATGGTCATGACGTAAACATTATTTGCAACCTTGATCTTTATTTTCAATTCCCCGATTATTGAATTTTTCATCAAAATATGAACTCCCAGCTTTTGGGAAACTAAATTCAGATTCCTTTTTTTTTTTCTCGTTATATTGTGTACTTTGGTTGGGGTACTATGCGCTTTTGCTAATGGTAGAATTTCTCATGGTTACATCCCTGACCTGAGAATGAAATTTATTTGATCATCTAGGTTTGGGATATCAGGACACGGAAATTAAAACAAGACCTTCCAGGACATGCAGATGAGGTATGCTTTCCCTTCACCTCAAAGGCAGTTGATCTATTGTTTTACATTTCTTGAAGAATGCTTGGGGGAGAATTGTGACATAGACATACAAGAAGATACCAAAACAGATACCAGTTACAAACTACAGGGAGATGTCAACTAAATCAATTGACATATTCCTCACATAAAGCCAATGCTAAAGGACTTACGCAAGTCTTCTATTTCTACTCAAATTCTTTTTAGATATTGCATGAATTAGATTACCCTGTGCATACCTGAAAGGCCTGCATTTGTAAACCAGTCTTGCTTTACCTGTCTTGAATATTCACAAAACTTGATAGAAGTAGACACAAGTTCGGCTACTTTGAGGGAACCCAAGTCCTCCAGATTTCTGTCTGATGACCCTTATTATTCATTCAACTTCTTAAATAAGGGCATAACAGTTAATTCCACAAATTTAGGAAGACAAACAAAATATATATCCATATCCAAACTTTAGACTATTACTAAATCAATAGACCTTCACTCTAGGCAACGGTTGTACAATTTTTGGATTCTTCTATTTCTAGTTTTCTTCTAAATTTTATTGGATATTGCATGAAATAAACTACCCCATGCACGAGTGACAAGCTTTACCCACATAGTGATTGTGCCCTCTTTGTATTGGCATATTGTAACCTATTTTTGAAATGTGAATTGTTTTTGAAAGGTTTATGCTGTTGATTGGAGTCCAGATGGTGAGAAGGTAGTTTCTGGTGGCAAGGATAGAGTTTTGAAGTTATGGATGGGCTAGACTAATTGTGGTAGGCCAAAATACGGGCAACTACATAATGGAAATGTTACATGATGGTGATAATTGAGCATTGAAGTGTTTGGTATGATATACATACAAGTATACTGCACAACTAAAGGGATATGAACAGGAATTGGGAATTCAAGTATCAGTCACAAGGGTGGTCGAAAGAAAAAGCTCCTAAATCAGCATAAAAGTTTTTTATCCATTGGGGTGTAAGCTTTTCTGCGAGCTGTCTGAGGTGGAATAGCGAGGCAACCAATTTATGAGTGTGGGTTACTTTTTCTTATTTAGAGTCACGCCGTAAAGTTTTGTTTTGCTCTTTTTTACTTTTATTCATTTTCCTGGTCAAATATCTTATGTCAATTTTTAGTTGGTAATCAGGAAATGTATCCCTGCAACAGATTTCCGCATTTCTTAGCTAAAATAATCCGATTGATGATTGTCATGCCGAATGTGAGGCCGGCTTTTGTTGAAATATTTATGCAAATGAACACACGAATGGTTTTGCACGTTGGCTTGGGTTTCAGACCATGGACCAAACCCTGTAAAACAGAAATGGAAGTATCATCTCCATCTTGTATGAATTGAACAGGTCAGTCGTTGTCCATTGTGTTACAATACTCGTCTTAAATTTTAGATTTTTTGTTGGAAATTGGAGCTGTTTTTTGTCATCTCCATTCTGGGGCCTACACTACAATTTTCATGACGCTGGAAAACCTTTAATTGGCTGAAAACTGTGAGCTCTTATGCCTTCTAAAATGAGTAGCATGACAATGTAAAGCTATTATAGGATAATAAAAGTGCTGGGATACTTGCTACTTCGGCCCCAAAGGGAATGACAATAAAAGTATGATGTAGTTTCGGGTTTTAATTCATATATATATTTTGTTTATTCAACAATGTCGTTCATAGAAGGCCGGAAGCTACTACAGAAAGGGCCATTGGAGAGCTTAATTCACATATGGAAGCAAACAAAGGTTAAATAAAGAAGGCTTATTTATGTACATGCCTCCTGTGCTTTTAAAGTTGTCTCAGATTACCACATGTGCTTTGAAACGTCTCAAAATACCCCATACACTTTTAAAAACTGTCTTACGTTACCTGTTCCGTCAGTATTAAGAGACGTTCCGTTACGTGGTGTGTGCCCAACTTCTTTTAAATTGCTTAACAATGGAGAATAAGGGTTATTTAGTTTCAGAAAAGGGGAAATTGGAAGAAGGCTAGTGAAAAAGCCCAAAACAACAAGCAATCAAAACCTTTCCAAATTGCAGAAAATTTTCAATCCCGAACCCACTGATTGCTTCACATTTCCTAATTATATTAACAGATTTTCAACATTTTTTAAACCTAACTTTAATACCCTTCTTCTGGATCAGTTATATGTAAACATTGCATCTAAACAAAAACAGATCAAAAAATAAAAGCATGCTTCTTTTTGAAAATGGAAAACCCAAGTTACCAACTTTTTCAAACTCATAGACTTTAATAAAAACTTAAGGCAAGAAAACCAAGATTCCCACAAAGACAAAATCAAGAACTGGAAATTCGCCAACCCACCACATGCTATCGCGATACTTGAGCGTGTAGGGACCGCAATCCAAGGTTCCCCTTTTCCCAAAATCGAACCCCACCTCAGATTTTCATAAACCCTAGCCTTCTTCTCCCAATTTCCCCTTTTCTGAAACTGAATGACTCTTACTCTCCATTGTTAAGCGATTGAAAATTAGTGGGGGCCACACCACGTAACAGAACGTCTCTTAATACTGACGGAACGGGTAACGTGAGAGTTTTTAAAAGTGTAGGAGGTCTTTTGAGACGTTTCAAAGCACATGTGGTAATCTGAAACAACTTTGAAAGCACATGGGGCATGTACATAAATAAGCCAATAAAGAAACCATACCCTGGCAATGGGGTTTAGCCCAGTAAAAAATGACATTGACTTATAGGTCAGTGGTCTCACGTTCGAACTCTCATGACACATTGATAGTGTGTTTATGAGAAATCCCCTTCCCCATCTAGTTTAGACTATCATCATTTTGGACACGTCAACAAAATTGACACCAAATAAAAACTAATGATATAGAATCTTGTTTCTTCAAATTAAAGGAAAAGGAACAAAGGCAAACATGGAAAGATGAAAAGAAAATACACTAACAAAATTGGAAAAAGTATATTTCTTTCGTTCGATTACTTTTGTAATGTTAAAAACTGACCCTAAAGCGCATGCCAATTAATTTTTTATTATTGAAAATTCTCTTTATACATTTTTTAATATAAAATTTGATTGAATTTCATAAAAACTCTTCTTAAATTTTTGTTAGACTTCTATTTTTTGTGGGAAAGTAATTTATATGGCCTTCCATTTTCCAAAAAATTTACTTTTTTTCTTAATGTTTTTACTTCTAACCCTATCAACAGAAAATCAGTCTTCACTCCCAAACAAAAGCAAAGGGTTTAAACGCAATCCAAAGGGGAGGGTTTTAGAAACAGCCAACGGTTTCTTGTCTACCCAAAAACCCTAGCCATTGAATGTAGTTTGTTGAAGCCCAATGCTTCTTCATCACCAATAAAGGGTCATGGCTGCTCTGGCTCACGCCCTGCTCGGCATTCCATCTCGGTGTGGTCTTTGCCGAACCATTAATCCCAAGGAAGATTTCAAGGTCTGCGCTTGGCGGTTTTCCAGAACAGCAAGTAGCTCTGGAATCTGTATTTCTAGGGTTCCAAGGAGGAAGAATGGTAATCTCACCGGCCCTTGGACGCTGAATGCAGCTCAAACCCTCATCGTCCACAATGCTCCAGCTCAGGCCACTGTTGAAATCCCCGTTACCTATTACCAGGTCACTGCTTTATTTATCTTTTATCTTTAATCAGTCTCTGTTTAGTGTGGCAATTTGGTTAATTGGGTACTGAATTAGTTGCTATTTGGTGGGTTTTGTTATGTGCTGTTAAGCATGCTTGTAATGTGATTCTGTTTTCGAAGCTAAGCTAAGCAATACAAGAAGGGTGAGCTTGTGTTTGGACTAAATTATTCACTCTTTCCATTTGTTTTTAATTTACTTGTGGCTATTCAGCCCAGTTGATGAATTACAGTAAAGCTTTGGTGTGAACTGTGTTTTTTTATTTCTACTTGCCCATATGGGGCAATTCCATGTCTTTGGTCATGTGTCACAAAAATTCATATATGCACAAAGGTTATTATGTTGTAATTGTATAGTGAAATAGGGATTTGGATGCCATTAGCTAATACTATGAGCTTTTATTTCTTTTACAATTGTGTCATTGCATTTACAGATTGGATGTCTAATTCTGTAGCCAGTAATGAAATTATTTAGAGTTTTGAGATTCAGTGTGCTCCTATCATAGGTTTGTAAATTGATGTTTTGTCTGGCTACGCTTATAATTTCGTAAATTCCTTTTCCCCTATTTCCCATATTCTGTGTTCCTCTGCAGTTATGTGTGCAACAGAGTGAGCTTGAATTGTTGAGCATGCTCTGCCATCCTTATAGTAGTTCTCAGAGTCTATATAGCATATGAAATTTGTGTAATGTTTACTTGTGGGAACATGATTATGAATGCATCGTTGTGATAACATATCCATATTTTCTAAACTTTCTTATTATTCTGCATTTAGTAACTTAATGCCAACAGAATCAACTTGCAGCTTATTGGTGTTCCCAATCAAGCTGAGAAAGATGAGGTTGTAAAATCAGTAATGGATTTGAAGACTGCTCAAATGGATGATGGTTACACCATGGATGCTGTTAAATCTCGCCAGGTAGAGTAGAATAGGGACTTGACAGCTATTTTGTTGAAAATTTTGTTAAATCCTAAAATTAAATTTTCTTCCTTACATCTTAATTTCTTTTAATTTGTTCTCCTCTTTTCGGTTTCTTTCCAGGATCTCTTAATGGATGTGAGAGAAAAGCTTATTTTTGGACCAGAATATTCTGGTAATTATAAGGGAAAGATTCCACCTCAATATTCCCTTCGAATCCCTTGGGCATGGTTGCCAGCTGTTCTTTGCCTGCTTCAAGAGGTACAGCTATGTTTCATACAATGTACTTGGTTTAGTGCAGGCTTAGTTTTCAGCTTTCAGTTCTTGGTTTGAATATATATAATTATTTAACTAATTTTCATTTGAGTTAAAGAAATATTCTTAAACACTTGTTGAATAGTGATTAAATTCTATTCGGAACTTGATTTAGTGTAGTTTGTAGTGAAACTCATCTTGAAACCTTGAATTTGAGTGTGAAATATGTCCTCCCATTTCTAATGTTACAGAAATTTTGCATCCTGTTTTAACTAAACAAACATTTATGGTTTTGTAAGATTGACATCACTAGATTTCTCCAATCCAGGTTGGTGAAGTAAAGCTTGTGCAAGATATTGGTCGGGCAGCTGTTCGGCATCCAGATGCTAAGCCATATATTCATGATCTTCTTCTTTCTATGGCACTAGCTGAGGTAAGGAGTTTCAGAAAGAGGTCAGGATCTTGTACCACCCTTTTTGTTGCAGCCTCCTTTTCTTATCTTAGGTGCTTTTTTGAAGTGCGCAACTGCAAAGATTGGTTTTGAAAAGAACAAGGTGTCCCAAGGATTTGAAGCTCTTGCTCGTGCTCAGTGTCTTCTAAGGAGTAAAAAGTCTCTTGAGAAAATATCATTGTTATCTCAGGTAATGGTCACAACTTCATTGTGCTTTTCCATGTTTTTTTTTCAGTATCTAACTATTTAACAAGGCATTTGTCAGTTCAGTCTACTCTATGCTGGTCCATCGCTCAAAAACAAGAGAAAAGAGAGTCGTGTAGCTTGTTCTATTTTGTTAACTTCAGTGCTTGTAATACTGTTGTGCAGATTGACAAAGCTAAAGCTATATGTGAGTGTCTTATTGCATCAGAAGGTAATGATCTGAAAATTGCGGAAGCTTTTTGCCTGTTTCTTCTTGGTCAGGTATGTTTCTCACTTTCCTCCAAATGTTATATTTTTCGCTGTTTCATTGAATTATTTTTGGTATCATGCAGAAGCTACGAATTTCCTTTTGTTTTTTAAAATTCTCCCTTGTGCTTTCTCAATTGAATTTTCAGTGATATATTGGCTTCCAGGGTAATGAGGCTGAAATTGTTGAAAAGCTTCAGAAGCTTGATGTGAACAAAAATAAGTTAATACAGTCTCTATGTAAACAAGGAAACCTCAAAGAAGCCCTGCAATTCCTCCCACACGAGCCCAACCCGTCCCAACAGACCTATGAGATCTTAATACTCTCTTGCACCCGCCATAAATCTCTCTCTGATGGGCTTGACGTGCATCGCCATCTTGTAGACGGTGGGTGGGACCAAGACCCTTTTCTGGCTACCAAACTCATCGAGATGTACTCAGAATTGGACTCTATTGACAATGCACGTAAGGTGTTTGATAAAACTCGTAAAAGAACTATTTATATGTGGAATGCACTCTTCAGAGCACTTACGTTGGCAGGTCATGGAACTGAGGTGCTAGATTTGTATCGACGAATGAATACACTTGGGGTTTCATCTGATCGTTTTACTTATACGTATGTAATCAAAGCTTGTGTTGTCTCAGAGTGTTTGAGTTCACTCCTCCAAAAGGGGAAGGAGATTCATGGACATATTTTGCGGCATGGATATGGGGCACATGTTCATGTTATGACCACTTTGTTGGATATGTATGCGAGGTTCGGGTGTGTTTCTTATGCCAGTAGTGTATTCGATCAGATGCAGATTAGAAATGTAGTTTCATGGAGTGCTATGATTGCGTGCTATGCAAAGAATGGGAGGCCTTATGAAGCCTTGGAACTGTTTCGGGAAATGATACTTGAGGCCCATGATTTGTTACCCAATTCTGTGACAATGGTTAGTGTGCTTCAAGCTTGTGCAGCTCTTACTGCTCTGGAGCAGGGGAGGTTCCTTCATGGATATATCCTCAGAAGAGGTCTTGATTCAATCCTTCCAGTTATGAGTACCCTTATCACAATGTATGCAAGATGTGGTAAGCTTGACTTGGGCGAACGAGTTTTCAGCATGATGAATAAGAAGGATGTTGTTTCATGGAATTCTTTGATTTCAAGTTATGGTGTTCATGGATATGGAAAGAAGGCAATTCAAATTTTTGAAGACATGGTCTATCATGGAGTATCACCGAGTCACATTTCATACGTTAGTGTCTTGGGTGCATGTAGTCACGCTGGTCTTGTTGAAGAGGGGAAGATGTTGTTTAATTCTATGGTAAAAGAACATGGTATATATCCCAGCGTTGAGCACTATGCGTGTATGGTGGATCTGCTTGGTCGTGCCAATCGGTTCGATGAAGCAGCCAAAGTCATAGAAGATATGCGGATTGAACCAGGTGCTAAAGTTTGGGGTGCTCTTCTTGGATCATGCAGAATACATTGTAATGTTGAGCTGGCGGAGAGAGCAAGTAAAAGGCTATTTGAGCTTGAGCCTAGGAATGCTGGGAATTATGTACTACTAGCTGATATTTATGCTGAAGCCAAGATGTGGGATGAGGTAAAGAGAGTGAAGAAGCTTTTAGAAGCTCGAGAACTACAAAAGGTCCCAGGTCGGAGTTGGATTGAAGTTAAAAGGAAGATATACTCATTCATTTCGGTTGATGAGTTTAACCCACAGATGGAGCAGCTCCATGCATTGTTGGCTGAATTGTCAACAGAGATGAAGGACAGAGGATATAAGCCGCAAACTAAAGTTGTCCTATATGATCTTGATGAGGAAGAGAAGGAACGAATAGTATTAGGCCATAGTGAAAAATTAGCAGTTGCATTCGGACTCATAAATACCAAAAGGGGGGAAACTATTCGGATTTCCAAGAACTTGAGGTTATGCGAGGATTGTCACTATGTTACGAAGTTCATTTCCAAGTTTGCCGATAGAGAGATTCTGGTTCGAGATGTGAATCGCTTTCACCATTTCCGTGATGGGGTTTGTTCATGTGGGGATTATTGGTAGTTGCAGGCGATTATTCGTTTCTTTCATTATTTTTCCCCTAATAACTAAAGGAGAGAGGTTTTTGAGGTTATAGAGATCTTAAAGGTGTATACTGTATAATAGGAACACTCTGTTAAAAATTATACATGTTCTTTGAAATCCTCATCAATAAATGATTTTTCTGATTTTATGATTCATATGGTGGTTATTGTAATTTTCCAACTCTACTCTTTTTTGTACCACTGATTTAACCCTGATTGTGGATTAATAAAGACTTTAATTTCATTTCATTGAATTCAAGCAGGCCATAAGTTATTAGGATAAAACTCAATGAAGAAAAAGTTAATAGAAATTGTTATTATAAAACAGATAATTAAAGACACTTTTGGTTGGTACACCAGAGATTGAGAAGTTACTTCATTTTAATTCATTTTCAATCGAGCTGAACATTGGGGGCAAATGCAGACAAATATAGAAAGTCTGAACATGAACAATATTACTTTCACAATCTCTTTGGATAAACTTGTGTAATGAACAAGTTGCCTTCAGTTGCATAATTCAAACCTTGAGGAAGCCCTTCTCCTTGAGGCTTTCAACAGTGTCCCTAAGACTTACTTCCAGTGGAAGGAAATTAACTCCCAAACTTTTTGCTTTTTCCTGTGATACTTGATATGTGGGTTCAGAAGGATTGGCCTCCTCATATCTGCCAACAATGAAACAAATAAATCTTTCCTTCCCTTAGAAATTTGTCATATTCGAAAAAGAAAATTGCTAGTTTGTGGCATTTCGCAAATTATAACTTACTTTTCAGGTGGGCACAAAGAGGGATGAAGTTCATGTAAAATCTTCAGAACCTTGGCCATGGGTGTAATATGTCCAACTAAACAATATCTTCCATTAGCTGAAGGAACCTCAAATGCTTGAACATGAGCTGAGGCAACATCTCTAACATCACTACATGAATAAATTGAACTGTTTACATCTTCAATATCTGCATGCATAGAAAAGAAACAAACTTGCATCACAAGAATCATCTAACATCAAATGACTAACTGTAAATGTTATTTTGTTACCCGAACCACATTTCGTTACCTTAACGTTTGATAAACATACCTACTACTCTAAGAAAATGTTTTGACACTCAACAACAATCATTGTGCTAGCTGCCTCAACTAAGTTAATTCTGACTCTCCATCATAGTCTGCTCTAACCAAGCAAAGATTGAAAAAGAAAAATCATATATAGTTGCTGAAGTGTACCGTTTTTGAGGTTGAGAATCATCTCCACGGTGAGGTTAAGGCTTGGTTGTAAGAGTGGACCAATCACATAGGATGGATTTATGGTAACCAAGTCAATCCCATTTCCTTCAGCAAATTTCCAAGCTGCTTCCTCAGCTAAAGATTTTGAAAGAACATACCATTGCTGGACATAGAGAAGAGAAAGAAGTTCGTACTAAACCAAGATATACTTCCTGCCTTGTTTTATGTTAAGCATACCTCAATGCAACGAATCACATGAACAACTGATTTATTATTATTATTTTTAATGGCAAAAAAAAAAAAAAAAAACACAACTGAGATCGTTTAATGCAAATACTTAGACATTTTGAGCTCAAGAAGATGGACAAAACCTTGGAAGCTACTTCTGTAGAACAAATGAAGAACATGGGAGAATAAAAGGAAAGAAGAAAGATAGGATAATTATTCATCTCCTACCTAATTGGATGCAGATACTTGTAAAGGTGACAAATTCATTCTAGTTAATGTCATGTAAATACAACAAATGAATATGAATTTCATGAATAAAAGGTGTAACTTGGAAAAAGATAATAAGCATGGGAACCTACACACTTACCTTCAAATTCTCACAAACAAAAGGATCTGAAAACCATGTTTCATCAACCACCACATCAGGGGTCAATGGTCTTCCATTAAATATGACTGCAGCCGTAGAAGATGTTAAAACTACCCTCTTGACAGTAGCGAATTTTATGCACGATTTTAGAACATTAAGGGTTCCCTTCACTGCAGGGTCAATTAATTCTGCCTGAGATTGTAGAGACAAAGAACCATTTCAGTTTCTGCATAAAAAAAAGTATGTTGATTCTGCAAAGAGGGAAATGTAATTTGTATCACAAGACACTTCTAGTCCCTGTAATTTTCAAACGGTTTCTAATTTGGTCAAGTAGCTCACATTAGGTTGCAATCAATCACAGCTTCGCTTGTTCATGTTTTTCTAAGGGATTGGACTTGAAATTTGGCATTGTTGTAACCTTAAGGTGATCATCGTTAAGGGGCTTGTAGCTCAGTGGTTAAGAACATTTACCCTGCACCTAAGGTCTTATGTTCGATTCCCCCTTTCCCCAATATTGCTTGTATTTTTTTATTTTAAAAAGGTG
Source organism: Prunus campanulata (assembly GCA_034190965.1). Lineage (NCBI taxonomy): Eukaryota > Viridiplantae > Streptophyta > Magnoliopsida > Rosales > Rosaceae > Prunus > Prunus campanulata. Next base: position 2,559,993 of record CM067209.1, read on the forward strand.
ATCATTGTTATATTTAAAAATGTCCAATGGCTAGTCCAATTCCTTATTTTTTTTTGGACGAAAAGGAATTTCATTAAGAGGCAAAAGCCACAAACAGAAACATACAAACTAGGCCAGCACACACTCAGCCAAAGCAAGCGAGTGGAGAGGCTAACTTAGTACAAAATATAGATAAGAAACATTAGTTTGGTGGTCCTGGAAGACCATCCGCTTCCAACACTCCCTGAAGAGACGGTGGTGGCCTTTCAGCCCAGCAAATTTGCGCCACCGCTCTGATGCCAATACTAGCCGCTGCGTGAGCCGCTTTGTTGATACTTCGAGGAATCCAACTCCATTCAACACTCTGGAATCTGTTGGCAATTAGGTTTGAAGTATTTATGAAAGTAAAGGGATGAATGCTAGAGCCTGTGGGTCAGTGGATGAAAGCATTACAGGGGATGCTGTATGAAAAACACCCTCACATCCATCAACTACAGCATCAAAAGATCCTTCTTCTAACAAATCTGCTTTGAACAAATGGAGCCTTTCTTTTGCCCCCTCAAGTGCCAATAAGTGTTCTGTTTTCTTCGGGTCATCTGTGGCATATGCATAATTACAGAAGTAATTAGTTCATAAAAAAGGTCTCACCGTACAAGATTAGTCACTAATTGTATTGTTATAGAATATAGTTAGAGAGTTAGTTATATGTTAGGGAGATATAACTCTCATTCAATCTAGTTTGACACAATTGTTTTCCTCTTTAATATTCACTCTTTCTTCTCCTCTCTCCTCACGGTGTTGAGTCCAAAATCTAGTTTGACATATTTTTAGCACATGATGATAAGGCTGGATCTGAAGAAAAGTGTTATTTCGATATGATTATGGATGAGAACAATAGTCGAAATCCAGAAGTTTCTGTTGAGGTCATCAAAACCAAGAAGTTGAAAATGAAAATCATCCAAAGAAAAACCGTTTTTCGGGAGAGAGAAAAATGGAGAAGAGATTAAATAGTAGTGGCATATCTATATATATATACACTGACTTGGGTCACGGACGGTTGCTTTGACAATATAAGCTCGTTCCAGTAAGAGCTTCACCAGCCAGGATGCTATGAAACCAGATGCTCCTGTTACGCACACCACCTTCCTTGCTTCGTTCATCCTCCTGATCAGAAGAAGCTTTATAGTTGGAAGTTTTCGCTTCAGCTTTTTATTTACTTGAGAAGTGAGCTGAATATTTTAGTTCGTGACTAGTGGTTTGGGGAGAGGGGGGCATATAAGTTAGGTGAGCTAGCTTTTACTCATTAAAAATTGTGTACACAATTGCAAGTAGTTTTTTAAACTTATAATGGGGCTTTCGGGGCCACGGCAACTTGAGGTCAAAGTGGGATGGATGTGGAATCTCATGACCACTTGTTTTTTAAGTGCCAATTTTGTGAAGGGATTTGGAGGCTGGTTCTTCGTCGCTGTGGGGTTCCGTCGTTAAATCCTCCATGGCCATCATTTTTTGGTTATATATTATTCACTTACCAAAAAAAAAGAAGAACAAAACTTGAAGTTAAAGTGCATTTAACTTTTAAAATGAAAAAACGGATGAAGTTTATCCTAGGTATGCACATTGTAACAAAATTTTAATTGAGATGACAAATTGATTAAAATTTCGAGATGATAAAGTGCAATAAAGCCTATAATGGAGAGAATTTTTGTGACATGATTAACTCTTGACTATATATAGTTGGCCAAAAGTCACTTTTGGTCCTTGTAGTTTGGCACTTTAATCCTTTTTGACCCTATAGTTTCAATTCCGTCAATTTTGCCATTGTAGTTTCGTATTTGTAGCAATTCAAGAACATGTTAGTATTCTTGTCAATTTCTTTAATAATGCAAGAGATACTTTCGTCAACCCAAAACCCTTGAGCGTAAAAGCTTGTTTGAAACTCTCCCCATTTCATATTAGGGCTCGAAATTCAACCACTAATCTCAATTTTTGAAGAAACCTAAACCCAAACGACCAATTTCAAGCCTTAATATGAAATTAGGGGAGTTTCAGACGAGCTTTTATGATCAAGGATTTTGGGTTGATGAAATTGCCCCTTGCATTGTCAAAGAAATTGACAGGAATACTAACTTGTTCTTGAATTGCTACAAATACGAAACCACATGGTCAAAATTGATGGAATTGAAACTATATGGTCAAAAGTGGTTAAAGTACCAAACTACATGGATCAAAAGTGACATTTAACCAATATATTTCTTGGTTTTTCTTTTGTGCGAGGGGTTTTGATAATTATTTATTTGTGTTCTAGTATTTTAATGTCGAACCCTTAATTATTAGGGAGTTTCACTATTATACCCAATATAGAAGCCCAAATTATAAAAAAAACCCTATATGAAATAGACTTTAGAAACACATCCAAAACCCATTTACAACAAAACAAAAGGGCTTTTAATTTATTTTAAATTACAAAACTGCCATTGATTTCTGAAAACAAACCCAACCCCAAAATCTCATAAAAAAACCCAAAACACTCAAGAGGGTATCAAAGTAATTTAATAATCAAAATTAAATTCAATAGGGCCAGCTCTCATTTTTTGGGTTTTTTTGGGGTTTGTTTATAAAAATTAAATGGTGTAGGGTTTATCTATATTATGAGTGCTAAGAATGGGTATATGACTAAATATCTCTAATTATTATTCTCTTGGATGGTTGAGTTGGATTTTTGGGCTTTTCACTTGGTTGAGTTTTTCCCTTGGCAGGCAGCAACTAGTCTTGTAAGTTGTATTGTATGGCCATGTCTTACGGATCCTCCCCGGTACAATGATTAAATGAGATGGGGTCCACATTAGTTAGTGTGGGTAGGTAAGTTTCTCTCTACGTATGGCGGATGTAGAGTTTGATGGGGCCACAAGCTTTACACTATACGGTTTTTTCTGTAATTTATGCCTATACTCCATGTATAATAAAGAAGGTCTAGTCCAATAGAAAAATGGTTTTAACTTGCAGACAAAAGGTTTCAGGTTCGAACTCCCATGATACTTAGTGTATGTGTATGAGAAACCCCACTCTCTAGTTTAGACTATCGTTTATACTAAAAAAAAAAAACAGATGAAAAGATGCCTGTGAACTCTGTCAAGAATTGTACATGTTCTTAGAAATCCTCATCAATAAAGGCTTTTTTAATTTTATGATTCATATGCTGGTTATTGTGATTTTCAAACTCTATAGTCTTGTTTGCACTCTTGTTTTACTGGAGATAGTGATAAAATACATGATTAATTCATAACGCGATCAGGCCATATAAACAAATGAAAAGCTAATAGAAATTGTTATTAGAAAACAGAAAAATTAAAGGCACTTTGGTTGGTGTACACCAGAGAAATGAAAAGTTACTTGGTTTGGTTCATTTTCAAACAAGGGTTTCTTCAATTGAGCTATCAAGAGCTGAAAGCAACTCCTGACCATTCTGGGCAATTGCAGATAAAAGTCTGAGAATGAACAATATTACTTTCACAATCTCTTGGGATAAATTTAGCAGAAGAAAAAAAAAACACTTGAATTTCCAATACGCGATCAACTTGTGCAATGAGCAAGTTGCTGTCAGTTGCATAATTCAAACCTTGAGGAAGCCCTTCTCCTTGAGGCTTTCAATAGTGTCCCTAAGACTTACTTCCACTGTAAGGAAATTTACTCCCAAACTTTTTGCTTTTTCCCGTGATACTTGAAATGTGGGTTCAGAAGGATTGGCCTTCTCATATCTGCCAACAACGAAACAAATAAATCTTTTCTTCCCTTAGAAATTTGTCATATTTGAAAAAGAAAATTGCCAATTTGTGGCATTTTGCAAATTATAACTTACTTTTCAGGTGGACACAGAGAGGGATGAAGTTCATGTAAAATCTTCAGAACCTTGGCCATGGGTGTAACATGTCCAACTAAACAATATCGTCCATTAGCTGAAGGAACCTCAAATGCTTGAACATGAGCTGAGGCAACATCTCTAACATCACTAGATGGATAAATTGAACTGTTTACATCTTCAATATCTGCATGCATAGAAAAGAAACAAACTTCCATCACAAGAATCATTTGAATCTTGCACCACAAGAATCAAGATTTGGTTACTTTAACATTTGATGAACATTCGTACTCCAAGCAAATGTTTTGGTACACATCTAATTTCCTAAAAAATTGCCTGCATCTACACCAATCTTGCTTGCGGCCCTAACTAAGTTAATTCTGAGTCTCCATCATACTCTTGCTCTAAAATATATATATATAGTTGCTGAAGTGTACCATCTTTGAGATTCAGAATCATCTCCACACTGAGATTAAGACTTGGTTGTAAGAGTGGACCAGTCACATATGATGGATTTATGGTAACCAAGTCAATCCCATTTCCTTTAGCAAATTTCCAAGCAGCCTCCTCAGCTAAAGTTTTTGAAAGAAAATACAATTCCTGGACATAGAGAGGAAAGGAAGTTCATACTAAACCAAGATATATTGCCATGACTGAAGCAACAGAAGATGCCAAATAACAAATGATAATGAATTTCATGAATAAAAGGTGTAACTTGGAAGAAGATAATAAGCATGGGAGCCTACACACTTACCTTCAAATTCTCACAAACAAGAGGATCTGAAAACCATGTTTCATCAACCACCACATCAGGGGTCAATGGTCTTCCATTGAAAAGGACTGCAGCCATAGAAGATGTTAAAACTACCCTCTTGACGGTAGCGAATTTTACGCACGATTTTAGAACATTAAGGGTTCCCTTCACTGCAGGGTCAATTAATTCTGCCTGAGATTGTGTAGACAAAAGAACCATCTCAGTTTTGAACTCTATAAGAAATGAAAGTAAAAGGATGAATGCTATTATATAGTACCTGAGGGTTAGTGGCTGAAAATAGAACAGGGGATGCTGTATGAAAAACACCTTCACATCCATCAACTGCAGCGTCAAAAGATCCTTCTTCCATCAAATCTGCTTGGAACAAATGCAGCCTTTCTTTTGCCCCATCAAGTGCCAATAAGTGTTCTGTTTTCTTTGAGTCATCTGTGGCATCACAGGCATAAATGCAAAAGTAATTTGTTCATCAAAAGGGCCTCTGCATACATATGCTTCATTTATTAATTTATTTTTATTGGGTGATGATATTTTGTTTATTTCCAAAGTTCTTTTCTAACCTTATTATCTTTTCCAGTATAAATCCTAATGGTAAAAAATATTAACTCATGAAAACATTTAAAAACCATATTTTTGACATATATATAATCGGGAGATGGTCCATTAAGGATTTTATGTGAAAGGTAGTTAAAGATTTATAATCACAGTCATTTGATTGCATGTATGGTACATATATATTAAACCCACTAACACTTCTAATGGATGGTCGAGATAAGAAGTTCTCAGCCAACACTAGGGTGTTCTCTATTTACGCTGGTCATGAGCGTGGAGAAAAAAACTTGTACACTGTTGGCTTGATCTACAATATTGTTCACTCACATTTCTTTGATAGCTTATGTTTTTGGAACCTAATGGTTTTCTATCATGGTACTTGTTAGAGACATTTAGATGATGACATGTGTTGCAAGATTAGTCCCTATTCATAATTGTCTAACATTAATCACATGATTACAGATGAAAACAACAACCGAAACTCATAAGTTTTTGTTGATGTGATCAAAACCAAGAAGTTTAAAATGAAAATCATTGAAGAAAAAAAAGTTACCGAACATGTTCTCAGTACTTTTCAAAAAAAAAAAATTTGAAAAATGAAAACTGTAAAAAATAAAAATAAAAAAAAAAAATTGAAAAAAAAATGATTAGCAAGCAAGTAATTAGTTTGATACCAAGTTTAGTGAGAGAAAGGGAGAAGAAATGAAGTATAGTATATGTATATAGCATTATTCTCCAATAAGTATTTAAGTTAATAATTGATTACATATTTCTAATCTCTGCTGTTGAATTGCATTTATTAAATGTGTTGATAGATTTAATATGCAACATACATACAATCCAACGGTCAAGAAATATGTAATATATATATACTGACTTGGGTCATGGACAGTGGCTTTGACAATATAAGCTCATTCTAGAAAGAGCTTGATAGGCCATGATCCTATGAAACTAGATGCTCTTGTTACGTACACACACCACCTTCCTTTCTTGGCTCATCCTTCTCCTCTCATCACATTAAGATTTACAGTTGGAAGTCACGGTACTTCAGCCTTTTATATACTTTGATTAAGTGAGCTTAATTATTTTTAGCTCGGTCGATGATGACCACTTCAGCACAAATTTTAATGATACACTACTACAAAAAAGGAAAAAGACGATCAGAAAACAACGACGGTAGGACAAAAGATATGGTGATGGCTATGGCTACAAGAGTATTGCAGCTTGGAAAGTATTGCATCAGTATACCGTTGTAGCCATAACATTCGAGGAGATGTGTGTTGCTCCCAAGAAAAACCATGTTATGTTGGAACTGCAGTGTTAGGCTATGCACCCTGGTGATCAGAAGTCTTTCTCTTGCTTCTAATCTAAAGCATCTTTTATTTATGCGGCTCTTGTCAACCGCTATGTGTTTCACTATCATATTGGCAATGATCACTCACCTATATGTTGTGTTGGTGATACCCGAAAGCATTATGAATCCAGTTGTTCATTCCATAAACCATTATAGGCCAAGATTTTTATTTTTTATTTATTTTTTGCTTCTGCTGGTCGGTGGCTTCTATGATATTCAATTTGTAGTTTGGTTGGTGAAGAAGCTTAAGTGCTTATGGCACTAGTATAGACATATGCCAACATTATGTAATAGGAACATGGATGTAGGTTGCTTAGAGTAGAGGTGTTAAACGGACCGAACTGGCCCCTTTAGAGTTGGGCATTAGGACTTCGAGCCAACCCACTTAGTAAACAGGCCGAGCCAAGCATGTCTATTTATAAAAAAAACATTAGCTTATATCTATATATGTAAAGCAAAAGGCAGAGAATAGTGAAACATTCAAAATACCAAAAAATGCCCTTGGTTAATGCAAACATTAAGAATTGAAATTATTAATTAAATGAGGATTATATGGTAAATTTACATTTTTTTCATATTAAAAAAATTAAAATTAAAAGAAAAATAAAATAATAGATCATATTTTTATGGAACACAACTACCCATTATCTTTTTTAATTCTAAAATAAATTTAAAATTTATTTTAAAAAAGCCTCTCGCAGGTGCGAAAGCACGTGCGGAGAGGCTAGTATTACATTAAAATTGAAACTTCAAAAACTCGATATGCCCCAAGGACTAGACTATTGTTTTGGTTTAAAAGATTGAAATTTAAAAAACAAAGTCATTATTTAATTTATAAAGAAATCATTAATTTTTAACATATGTTACTTAAAAAATGGGCACAAATTTAATATTATGATGTACTATTTTTCTTTAAAAACAAATATAATATAATATATGGGGCTTTACCAAGCCGATTCATTGAGTCGGCCAGTGTCAGGCCCGATTTCAATTGGGCTCGTGTCGTGTTAGGCCATATTTAATTAGGTCGGCCTCATACCGTGCACAACCTGACTTGGTCCGTTTAACACCTCTAATCACAACTCAATGAGATAGGGAATGTTATTTAAAAATTGCAAATTATTATATGAGCAAATTTTAATGAAGAAAAAAGAAGAAATAAAATATTAGGGAATGATATATATACTGACTTGGGTCCCGAACCGTGGCTTTGACAATGTAACCGCGTTGTAATAAGAGCTTCACCAGCCATGATGCTATGAAACCAGACGCTCCTGTTACACACACCACCTTCCCTTCTCTGCTCATCTTCTCTCTCTCTCTCTGTCTTTCTCTCTCTCTGTCTCTCTCTGTATATGTGAAGCTTTTAGTATTAATATATATGGTGTGTTGGTGGGCTTTTATGGTGAGAGAAATGAGCTGAAGATCAGAAGAGTCCATGGAGGCAAAGTCAGTCCAAGTTGGCGACTACTCAACGCCGACAAAAATGGAAAGAAAAAGTACAACGAATGTGGTCGTTGGTTACCATTTTTCTACAATTTTATTAAAAGTAGTTTTTAGAACCTGTGCATTACAGAAGATCTTTGTGTGCATTGATTCGTGGGATAAGAAAAAATATATTTATAAGGTTAGTAGCCATAGCTTTTAATTTTCATTTTATGTCACGTTTCTTCCACTTTCCACCAACTACCATTTTTCCATCTAACTTAAAATATTTCATATTTTCAGACCATGTGCTTCGTCAAACACCATGTTTTGAGAGTTTGAGAGCCAACCCAGGTCCGGCCATTAAGAGCAAGTCCACCGATCAGCCTAGCCCAAGGCTGGGGGGAGAAAACCAAAAAAAGCAGCTTCCAGCGGTGAGCCAAAGCCCTGGCAAGGTGCGGGTCCCAGCAAGTCGGGCTGGTCCGAAGGCCAGTTCAGCCCGAGGTCCAACTTGCGGTTTGGATGACGTCATATGCGATGTCAGCGCTACAGTACGAGCTACAGTGCTCCACGTGCTACAGTGTCGCTACAGTGCTGCTAAAGTCCACGTGTCGCTCTCTGGGCTCTTCGATCAAATTTTTTTCTCCAATCCAACGGCAGCCAATTTTTGTGCAATAAAAAAATGAAAAAAATCGAATTTTTTAAAAAAAAATTAATGATTTTTTTTTTCTATAAATACCAAAATTTTATCCGATTGAGATAAAAAAAAATGATAATAATCTACAAAAAAAATGTGAAAAAAATTTGAATAATTATTTAAAAATTCACCAAAAAGTTCTAAACTGTTTTTCTATAAATACCTACCATTCTTCTTCATTTTCAACACAAAATCCTCTTATAATTTCTTCTCCTTCTATTATTTTTCATTTTCTACACAAAATTTTCAACACATTCAATACATCAAACAAAATATAATTAAAAGAAATCTTATCCGAAATATTCTCAAAATTAATTCTTGAGGTTTTAAAAACAAAATATTATCCGAAAATATTATCCGAATTAATTATTGAGGTAAAAAAATTTGTGAAAAAAACAAAAAAATGAATAGTAATTGCCCTTAGCCATGGCAACGGGTGGAAACACAAAATATACTATTTGCAAGGGCAACCACTATTCACGTGAATAGTTGCTGCCCTAGCTCCCCCCCTTGCCATGGCTAAGGGCAAATGGGTGGAGTTGCTCTAAGCAGGCAGGCTAAGGTTCCTAAGTTAGAGGCGTGTAGAGAAGATCGTTTTGAGCACTAAATAATTAACTGATTCACAATAGTTCGAACAAATAATATTAAAATATACACAATATTATTGAGAATTAATTTAAAGATAGTGAAGCAACACAATGCCAACTTGAGCTTTTTAATTATTTATCTATCTATATATATATAAAGCAAAAGGCAGAGAATGGTGAAATATTCAAAATACCAGAAAATGCCCTTAGTTAATGCAAAGATTAAGAATTGAAATTATTAATTAAATGATGATAATATGGTAAATTCACACTTTTTCTTATTTTAAAAAATTAAATTAAAAGAAAAATCGGATAATGGATCCTATTTTTATGGAAAACAACTACCCATTATCTTTTTTAATTCTAAAATAAAATTTAAGTTTTTTTTAAAAAAGCCTCTAGCAGGCGCGAAAGCGCGTGCAAAGAGGCTAGTCTATATATAAAGCAAAAGGCAAAGAATGGTGAAATATTCAAAATACCAGAAAATGTCATCAATTAATTCAAACATTAAGAATTGAAATTATTAATTAAATGAGGATAATATGGTAAATTCACATTTTTCATATTAAAAAAATTAAAATTAAAAACAAAATCAGATAATAAGTCCTACTTTTATGCAACATAACTACCCATGTTATCTTTTCTTAATTCTAAAAATAAAATAAAAAATAAAAAAGAAAACCAATTGGCACATGGGGCTAGTAGTTATTTAAAAAAATGATCAACTTGAAAAAAGAGACAAAAGGGATAATTACATACAGGAAGATTGAGCCATATATATCAAGATCTGAAAGCAACTTTCTAAGAATTTGCGTAGTCAATGAGAACAGTCTGAACAAGAACAAAACTAATTTCATCATCCCTTTGGAGTTTAGCAGAAGAAAAACTACAAAATGCCAAAATGTGACCAACTTGTGCAGTAAATTAGGAAGTTTCTATCTTGAGGAAGCCCTTCTCCCTGAGACTTTCAACAGTGTCCCTCAGACTTACTTCCAATGGAAGGAAACTAACTCCCAAGCTTTTTGCTTTTTCCTGCGACACTTGATATGTGGGTTCAGAAGGATTGGCCTCCTCATATCTGCCAACAATGAAACAAATAAATCTTTACCTTAAAAATTTGTCATATTCGAAAAGGAAAATTGCCAATTTGTGGAATTTTGCAAATTATAACTTACTTTTCATGTTGGAACAGAGAGGGATGAAGTTCATGTAAAATCTTCAGAACCTCGGCCATGGATGTAACATGCCCAACTAAACAATATCTTCCATTAGCTGAAGGAACCTCAAATGCTTGAACATGAGCTGAGGCAACATCTCTAACATCACTAGATATATAAATTGAACGGCTTACATCTTCAAATTCTGCATAGAAAAGAAACAAACTTGCATCACAAGAATCATCTAACATCAAATGACTAACTTTAAATGTTATTTTGTTACCCGAACCAACATTTCGTTACCTTAACATTCGATAAACATACCTACTACTCTAAGAAAATGTTTTGACACTCAACAATCATTATGCTAGCTGCCTCAACTAAGTTAATTCTGACTCTCCATCATAGTCTGCTCTAACCAAGCAAAGATTGAAAAAGAAAAATCATATATAGTTGCTGAAGTGTACCGTTTTTGAGGTTCAGAATCATCTCCACAGTGGGATTAAGGCTTGGTTGTAAGAGTGGACCAATCACAAAGGATGGATTTATGGTAACCAAGTCAATCCCATTTCCTTCAGCAAATTTCCAAGCAGCTTCCTCAGCTAAAGTTTTTGAAAGAACATACCATTTCTGGACATAGAGAAGAGAAAGAAGTTCATACTAAACCAAGATATACTTCCTGCCTTGTTTTATGTTAAGCATACCTCAGTGCAACGAATCACATGAACAACTGATTTTTTTTTTTTTTTTTTTTAATGGCAGAAAAATCAACTGAGATCGTTTAATGCAAATACTTAGACATTTTGAGCTCAAGAAGATGGACAAAAACTTGGAAGCTACTTCTGTAGAACAAATGAAGAACAGGGGAGAATAAAAGGAAAGAAGAAAGATATAGGATAATTATTCATCTTTTACATAATTGGATGCAGATACTTGTAAAGGTGACAAATTCAATATTGTTAATGTCAGGGAAATATAACAAATGAATAATGATTAAATGAATAAAAGGTGAAACTTGGAAGAAGATAATAAGCATGGGTGCATACACACTTACCTTCAAACTCTCACAAAGCAGAGGATCTGAAAACCATGTTTCATCAATCACCACATCAGGGGTCAATGGTCTTCCATTTTGCTTGACTGCAGCCATAGAAGATGTTAAAACAACCCTCTTGACGGTAGCGAATTTTACGCACGATTTTAGAACATTAAGGGTTCCATTCACTGCAGGGTCAATTAATTCTGCCTGAGATTGTGTAGACAAAAGAACCATTTCAGTTTTGAACTCTATAAGAAATGAAAGTAAAGGGATGAATGCTATTATATAGTACCTGAGGGTTAGTGGCTGAAAATAGGACAGGGGATGCTGTATGAAAAACACCTTCACATCCATCAACTGCAGCGTCAAAGGATCCTTCTTCTATCAAATCTGCTTGGAACAAATGCAGCCTTTCTTTTGCCCCATCAAGTGCCAATAAGTGTTCTGTTTTCTTTGAGTCATCTGTGGCATCATAGGCATAAATGCAAAAGTGATTAGTTCATCTATAGGGCCTCTCCGTACATATGCTACGTTTATTTACTTTTATTGGGTGATGATATTGTGTTTATATCCAAAGTTCTTTTCTAACCTTATTATCTTTCCAGTATAAATCCTAATGGTAAAAATATTAACTCAAAACATTTAAAAACCATGTTTTTGACATAAATATAATCGGGAGATGGTCCATTAAGGATTTTATGTTAAATGTAGTTAAGGATTTATAATCTCAGCCATTGGATTGCATGTATGGTACATATTAAACCCACTAACACTTTTAATGGATGGCCGAGATAAGAAGTTCTTAGCCACACTTGGGTGTTCTCTATTTATGCTGGTCATGAGCGTGGAGAAAAAAACTTGTACACTGTTGGCTTGATCTACAATATTGTTCACTCTCATTTCTTTGATAGCTTATGTTTTTGGGAACCTAATGGTTTTCTATCATGGTACTTGTTAGAGACATTTAGATGATGACGTGTTGCAAGATTAGTCCATATTAATATTTGTCTAACATTAATCACATGATTACGGATGAAAACAACAACAGAAACTCACAAGTTTTGTTGATTTGATCAAAACGAAGAAGTTGAAAATGAAAATCATTGAAGAAAAAAAATGTTACCGAACATGTTCTCAGTACTTTTCAAAAAAAAGAAAAAGAGAAATGAAAAGTGTAAAAAAAATTGAAAAAGAAATGATTAGCAAGCAGGTAATTAGTTTGATACCAAGTTTAGGGAGAGAAGGGTGTTGATGCTCAAAATGGTTGGGCCAAGATTGAGTCCAACTTAGTGATGAGGTATGATGGATGATGGGTGAAGGTGAGGACCTTCAGCATGTATGTGAGGACTTAGCCAAGCGATAAACATACAAAAGACAAGATATACGTGGTTCACCCTTAATGAATGGGCTACGTCCACGAAGGAGATGTTCTCATTATGATATTGTTTACATGTGTACAAGGGGGGTTAGACCCAAAGATAAGTGGAAGGAGGCCTAGGGCCTAAGGTACAAAGTTAGGAGTCTGGAGCCTAGGGGTCAAGTCCCCGGGTCCGGAGATCTAGGACCCGAAGGCCAGACTAGCAGGAGAGTCCTGAAGAGAGAGAGCCCAGCCTAGGATAGGATAGCATTGGATCCGATAGGATCGGATCCCTTTCTAAGAGGAGAGTAGTCTCCTTTTATAGGTGAGGGGGAGTCTCCACTTCTTGTAGTCTTCCAATGTGGGACTCTTGACATTGCCCCTAGTGGTGACATGTGGCAAGGCTTCTTTGGCGAAGGTGGTGACCTCTCAACGCATGGCACGTGGCTAATCTTGTTTAGCTAGTTGCTCGGTTAGTTACGGTGTCAACAAAGGGAGAAGAAATGAAGTATAATATATGTATATAGGATTATTCTCCAATAAGTATTTAAGTTAAGAATTGGTTACATATTTCTAATCTCTATTGTGGGATTGCATTTATTAAATGTGTTGGTAGATTTAATATGCAACATACATGCAATTCAACGGTCAAGAAATATGTAATGTATATAAACTGACTTGGGTCACGGACAGTGGCTTTGACAATATAAGCTCGTTCTAGCAAGAGCTTGACCAGCCATGATCCTATGAAACTAGATGCTCCTGTTACACACACCACCTTCCTTTCTTGGCTCATCCTTCTCCTCTCATCACAAGAAGATTTACAGTTGGAAGTTATGGTACTTCAGCCTTTTATATACTTGATCAAGTGAGCTTAATTATTTTTAGTTCGGTCGATGATGACTCTTCAACACAAATTAACAATGAATGATAATTCGGTCCATGGTTCCAACTCATCTTATTAATGTACACAAGGATTAATCCCAAGTTATAATTTTGTTGTTTGGAGCTCAAAATAGAAAATATACAAGGATCCATACAAACTAATTAGTCTGTGCCTTGTTACTCAGGAACATATTATGTGAAGTAGTAGTGGTCTCTTCTCGTGGGTGGTTGAGTTGGATATTTGGCTTTATACCTTCCCATAGATCTCGTACTATTGCCCATTTAGTTTAGAGAACCTACAATGGATTTCATAAATTACCTCCTTAATTTAAGTCTTATAAGTAGCATGACTAGGTTTAGGGGACCTCTCACCATAAATTACCTCTTTAGATATACTAAAAACTAATAAAATATTGAAGGGGCTAAAATTAAGCCCAACACTACTGGAGACGGTAAAAATATACATCATTATTCCTTTAAAAACTATAAGGGCTTGTTTGGTAGGCCTCACTAGACTTGACTGGGTTAAATAACACTTGAAACTCATATTTGGTAAGAGGGGAACTAAGTTAAATGGGATTTGTTGATGCTCAAAATGGTTGGATCAAGATTGAGTTCAACTTAGTGATGAGGTGTGATGGATGATGGGTGAAGGTGAGGACCTTCAGCATGTATGTGAGGACTTGGCCAAGCGATAAACATACAAAAGACAAGATATACGTGGTTCACCCTTAATGAATGGGCTACGTCCACGGAGAAGATGTTCTCATTATGATATTGTTTACATTTGTACAAGGGGGGTTAGACCCAAAGATAAATGGAAGAAGGCCTAGGGCCTAAGGTACAAGGCTAGGAGTCTGAAGCTTAGGGGTTAAGTCCCCGGGTCCGGAGACCTAGGACCCGAAGGCCAGGCTAGCAGGAGAGTCCTGAAGAGAGAGAGAGAGAGCCCAGCCTAGGATAGGATAGCATTGGATCCGATAGGATCGGATCCCTTTCCAAGAGTAGAGCAGTCTTCTTTTATAGGTGAGGGGGAGTCTCCACTTCTTGTAGTCTTCCAATGTGGGACTCTTGACATTGCCCATAATTGTGACTTGTGACAAGGCTTCTTTAACGAATGTGATGACTTCTCTGAGCATGGCACGTGGCTAATCTTGCTTAGTTAGTTGCTCGGTTAGTTACGGTGTCAACAGGATTGTATAGTACAACAGTAAAAGAAACACTTCACTCGCTATTCTAATATAGTGAGGCTGAAAAGGGGTTCGCAAAATAACACCCACCCTATATAGAACACTCGAGTCCGACGCCTCTTTCTCTCTCGTTTCCTTCAGCATCGCCTCTCCTCTCTCTCTCTCTCTTGTTTCCTGCTAAGGCAAGATTTCTGGCCTTCTCTGGAGATGACCCATAACTCCTATGCCAGCCTCCATGCTCATGGTCACTCCGATTGGTTTCTTCTTCGTGAATTTTACGATGGGTAGAAATGAGTTGTTGTTGTGGGTTGGTGGGGTGAGAAATGAATAGCAGCATTTTGAGGAGAAGAATGAGTTCATCGTTTTCAGAGGGAAGTGAAAACAGGGGAAATAGTTTCAACTGGAACAAGATATCATCATGCTCTGTTCCATTCCCACCTTTCTCAAATCCCAGACCCAAAAATCAAACACCCCACTGTCTCTTCCTTTCTCTCTTTGCATTCTTTTGTGAGGCCCACTCCGACTCCTTGGCTTGAATCAAACTCCTCAACGCCATAGCCTCCTTCCACCGTCACCACCCAATCACTCGAACCGTAATAGCCACCACTGACCCAATTGAACAAATCGAGGGTGATAGTTATTGTGGTGGTTTGAATTATGTGTTTCAGTGTGATTTTGTTGTTGTTTTCACATGGGTTATATAAACCGAAGCAGCACTAGCACTCATGGGAGGAGAGGATGTATGAAGAGAGATGAGAGAGTGAAAAAGAGGGGACGCACGTGGGTGGTAGGGAGTCTGTGAGTTGGAAGAAGAAAAGTCGAGAAGAAGGTGGAAGGTAAAGTGTGCTAACATTTTTGTTGTTGATAATCTTGTTTTAATTAAACATTAGTTTCAGATAATTTTAGGTTTTCTTTTATAATAAACATTAAAATATTAATGAAAAATTAAAAGTTGAAAAGAAATGACACTTCATTGTTTATTTTACTCTCATATCCTACTACAAGAAGTTCTTTACTCAATAATCTGTATTTATTTTGGGAAAAAAAATTGTATGTATAAAAAAAACTATTATGAGATGCATCTTTGGTAATTCGTATTTATATTTATACATCACAACAACACCCAATAACATTTTTGGTGTCTGCCTGAGTAATTAGAAATAATTTTAAAAAATCATTTTTTAGTTCGACACAGCACCAAACATAGGTCTTCACTATCTTTACAATCTAGCTTCGTAGTCCGACGCAACACCAAACGTAGGTCAGTACTTAATCCAGCTTAGGCCAATCCGAGCTAATCCAATATAGTCCCAGAATTTAGTCCAATCCATGACAGTCCGCCGTATCAAACGACCCCTAAATGTTTAGCTAAATTTTATGGGTGGGCTATGTTTAACCCTCCACTTCTCGAGATGGCCTAAGGTGTCAAACGGGCTCGTCCCATTTAAAGTTGGCTCATTAGGACTTTGGGTCATGCTTGGGCTAGTCCACTTAATAAACAGAGCGGTCCAAACCTGTCCATTTAAGAAACTCATTAAATTAGGCCTGAGCCCGAGGCCATATCCTATATAAGGTCAGGTTGGGCCTATATGGGTCCAAACAAACACGACTTATGTGTTTCACTATCATATTGGCCATGATCACTTATCTATGTTGTGTTGGTGATACCCGAAAGCATTATGAATCCAGTTGTTCATTCCATATACCATTATAGGCCAAGATTTTTTTATTTTTTTATTTTTTATTTTTTGCTTATGCTGGTGGGTGGCTTCTATGATATTCAATTTGTAGTTTGGTTGGTGAAGAAGCTTAAGTGCTTATGGCACAAGTACAGACACATGCCAACATTATGTAATAGGAACATGGATATAGGTTTGCTTAGAGTAGAGGTGTCAAACGGACCGACTCGGCCCCTTTAGAGTCGGGCTTTAATGGGCAATTCATTGAGTTGGGTAGTGTCGGGCCCGACTTTGATTGGGCTCGTGTCATACCAGGCCATATTTAATTAGATCGGCCTCGTACCGTGCACAGCCTGACTTGGTCCGTTTGACTAGAGGATTTTGGTCAAATACCTTGCCCCCCATTACAGCAAAATGAAACAAAATTTCCATGGAATTCATGAGACTTCATGGGTAAGGAAGCAGGGTGAGTAGGGACAATAGCCTACAATCGCCACTGTATATTATATAAGAGAACATACACCGAATATTTACTAAAATTAAATTGTAAAGTTATTTCGGATAGGGAATTAAATTTAAAATTTCATATCCAATTATATGTGATGCCAAATGGAAATATTCTTTCCAATATGCACCCGTAGTTAATATATACCTTGATTTGAAGAATCATGAACACTATATGTTATTTAAAAATTGAAAATTATTATATGAGTAAATTTTAATGAAGAAAAAAGAAGAAAGAAAATAGTAGGGAATGATATATATACTGACTTGGGTCACGAACCGTGGCTTTGACAATATAACCGCGTTGTAATAAGAGCTTCACCAGCCATGATGCTATGAAACCAGACGCTCCTGTAACACACACCACCTTCCCTTCTCTGCTCATCTTCTCTCTCTCTCTCTCTCTCTCTCTCTCTGTATATGTGAAGCTTTTAGTATTAATATATATGGTGTTGGTGGGCTTTTATGGCGAGAGAAATGAGCTGAAGATCAGAAGCGTCCATGGAGGCAAAGTCAGCTAAAGATGTCGATGTCAGCAAAACTACTCATACGTGGTCGTCCATGGAGGCAAAGTCAAATTGTACAAGGTATGTGGTCGTTGGTTTTGTCATTTTTTACAATTTTATTAAAAATACTTTTTATTTGGCGAAGATCCACTTTCCACCAACTACCATTTTTCCATCTAACTTAAAATATTTCATATTTTCAAACCACATGTGCTTCGTCGCACACCATGTCGTATTATTTTTATAGGGTCGACTTTGAGAGTTTGAGAGCCTTCCCAGGTCAGGCCATTTAGCAGGCAGGCGAATTAAGGTTCCTAAGTGGCGTGTAGAGAAGATCATTTTGAGCACTAATTAATTAACTGATTCACAATAGTTCGAACAAATATTAAAACAGACGACTGAGAATTAATTTAAAGATAGTGAAGCAACACAATGCCAACTTAAGCTTTTTAATTATTTATAGTTATTTAAAAAAATTATCAACTTGTAAAGAGAGACAAAAGGGATAAATATATACAGGAAGATTGAGCCATATATAAAGATCTGAAAGCAACTTTCTAAGAATTTGCGTAGTCAATGAGAACAGTCTGAACAAGAACAAAACTAGTTTTATCATCTCTTTGGAGTTTAGCAGAAGACAGACTACAAAATGCCAAAATGTGACCAACTTGTGCAGTAAATTATGAAGTTTCTATCTTGAGGAAGCCCTTCTCCTTGAGACTTTCAACAGTGTCCCTAAGACTTACTTCCAATGGAAGGAAACTAACTCCCATGCTTTTTGCTTTTTCCTGCGATACTTGAAACGTGGGTGCAGAAGGACTGCCATCCTCAAATCTGCTGTCAAGGAAAGAAACGAATATTTCCCTTAGAAATTTGCCATATTGTATTTCACCGGTGATGTATATATTTAACTTATAGGAAAATAGGAATTTGATCCAAAGCAGTATTTTATAAGGCTAGACGGAGTGAGAAAGGGCTTTGACTTGCAGACCAGTATTGGTCTCAGTTTGAATCCCCATAACATCTTGGTAGTGTGTGTAAGAAACCCCCCTCCCCTTTGTAGTTTAGATCATCGCTTGTATGAAAAAAAAAAAAAAAAAAGTTTCTAGGGCTAGACAAGACAAGACCAATTGAAATGAACTATTAACTTTTTAAAGTTTTATGTTTAATGAACTTAATTAACAATCCGGACTGCACTTGTTAAATTGGAGAAGCAACAAGTCATCTCCTGGGTTGTATGAGACAGGACTAGGTTCACTCTCGATCTTGTCCATTCAGAGCCACCAAACAAGTATTAATGGAGCGACGTGGGATAAGTAAAACCTTGATTAATGACAATATACCCAAATTGTGGCATTTGGCAAGTATAACTTACTTTTCATGTTGGCGAAAAATGGGATGAAGTTGTTCTAAAATCTTCAAAGCCTCGAAAACGGGTGTAACATGTCCAACTAAACAGTATCTTCCATTTGCTGAAGGAACTTCAAATGCTTGTATATGGGCGTAGGCAACATCTCTAACATCAGTATATATATAATTTGGTTTGTTTGCTTCTTGCATATCTGCATAGAAAACAAACATAGGACAAAAAAATAAAAAAAATACAATCGATTGTTAGCGCATCACAAGAATCATCTAAAGAATTCAAAAAGTAGTTGATTGCCTTACTTCACTATGCAACAATTAGATATTAGTTTTCATTAGACATTCCTAGCTACTTAAAAAATGAATACAGTTTTGATTGCTAGAAACTGGCCTGCAGCAATTGAAAAAAGAAGAAGATAGATTTGCCCAAGTGTACCATTTTTGAGATTCAGAACCATTTCCACAGTGGCATTGAGAGTTGGCTGCAAGAGTGGACCAATCACATATGCTGGATTTAGTGTAACCAAGTCAATCCCATTTCCTTTAGCGAATTTCCAAGCAGCCTCCTCAGCTAAAGTTTTTGAAAGAAAATACCATGCCTGGACATATAGAAAGAAAAGGTAGTTCTTGATTTGAATAAAATTCATTGATTTAAAACAAACTGAGCCGTTAAAGCAATTTTGAAGGCAACTACTTAGACATCTTGAACATCATGATGCACAAAATTGGATCCATATATACTTGTAACAAAAGAACGAATTGCATACCTCCAAATCCTCACAAACAAGTGGATCTGAAAACCATGTTTCATCGACTGCCACATCAGGGGTCATAGGTTTTCCATTGTTCAGAACTGAAGCCATTGAAGATGTTAAAACTACCCTCTTGACAGTCGGGAATTTTACGCACGATTTCAGAACATTTAGTGTGCCCTTCACTGCAGGGTATAGTAATTCTTCCTGAGATGTGGAGAAAAAGCATCATTGTAGTTTTTACATTAAAAAAAATACAAAAACATTTGGAAGTTTTATTTTATTCTCTAAGAAAATACACAAATGGCGACACACATGTAATTAAGCAATCGGCAAGACAAGAATGGTATTTGAAGTATATGTGGGAGGAATGAACCTGGGGGTCAGTGGAAGAAAATATTACAGGGGATGCTGTATGGAAAACACCTTCACATCCATCAACTGCAAGGTCAAAAGATCCTTCAACTAACAAATCTGCTTGAAACAAATGTAGCCTTTCGTTTGCTCCATCAAGTGTGAGTAAGTGTTCTGTTTTCTTTAGATCACCTGTAGCATGCACATATATACAAATACGTACAACAATATTTTAATTGAAAATACAAAAAGAAAATAAGAGTTCATGTCCGATAAAAATTTTATAGACGCAAAACGCGTTTGAGTAAGATAATAGCAAAAAATAAATGAAAAATAGCAATCAAAGCCCAGAAGTTTTTATTGTTGTCATCAAAACAAAAAGTTTTAGAATGAAAACTATTCCAATACCTGTTTTGAAGTATATTAGAGCAAGTTTAGAGAAAGAAAAAAAAAGTGGTAAAATACTGACTTGGGTCACGAACAGTGGCTTTGACAATATAACCTCTTTGTAATAAGAGCTTCACCAGCCATGATGCGATGAAACCAGATGCTCCTGTTACACACACCAACTTCCTTCCTCCTCCTCTCATCCTCTCTCTCTCTCTCTCTCTCTCTCTCTCTCTCTCTCTCTGTGACACCTCTGATCTGAAGTTTTATATTTTGTGCTTTTATTATGGTGTAAGACATTGATGTTGATGACTATATATTACTTTATTAAAAAAGGTCTTCCAATTCAAGAACGAATAAATACAAAGAACAAGTGCGCAACGTAGGGTCGTTGATTGATTCTGTAATATTTTTTTCATTACAATTTTATTATTTGACCATGTGTAGCAGAACTTGTGCATTACATGGAATCCATAAATCTTGTGTTTATATATATATGTATAAAGAAACGAGCTTGGTACGTCTTGCATAACTTGGAGAAAATAATGAATAGATTAAAAGCACAACTGGAGAAGATAAATCATCAGTAAATATAGTTTGTTGGTTTGCGTCGCAATAATCTTTGTATACATGGCGGTTCTAGGTTTCAAACCGGTTGGGCAAAACTTAATACTAAACTCGACGGTATGGGTGACTTTCAATAATAAACTTAATTCATCCCTAAGCAAAAAATCAAAAGAAAAATTCTTTGCTAGCATATGGAAAACGGAAAATAAGAAGAATAGCAGAATCATATATACGCAATAAAATAGCAACAACAAAAAAAAGAAAAAAAAGCTACATTATAATTTGTTTTAATTTGCAGTCTCTTTTTCTGTTTTACGTGAAGAATACGTGTATATATATAATATATGCAAATTATAAATATATGTGATAAATATCTAATATTCATACACTACATTTGGTTTAAAAAAAATACTTTTATATGTGATAGCCAAACATCAACCTATATACTTCTCTGTAGAAGCACAAATAGTTATAAGCTAGCGCTACTAGCAAATTATATCTTACTTTTTAGGTGGACAAATAGTGGGATGAAGTTCATGTAAAATCTTGAGAGCCTTGGACATGGGTGTAACATGTCCAACTAAACAATATCTTCCAGTAGCTGAAGGAACCTCAAATGGTTGAACATGAGCAGAGGCAACATCTCTAACATGAGTAGACAAATAATTTGAACCGGTTACATCTGGTATATCTGCATAGATTAGAAACAAAATTGCATCACAAGAATCATTTGAATCTTGCACCATAAGAATCAAGATGATTTTGGAGAAGATGGTGGCTGCGGGTTGTTGGTGCACGTTGATTACGATGCTTTTTTATTTTATTTTTAAATTTTCTATAGATTTTAGGATTAGATTTCATTTTTTAACCTTATTTAATGATATTAACTATTATTTACGTTTTAATTATTATTTATTTAATGAATAATTAGTATTTAAGTATTATAATTAATTTCATAAATTACTTAATAAATACTAATTATATTTATTTATTTATCTTAAATAATTTGGTCAGTCAAACATTGAAAATCATGCTTCGGATTCTGAAAATCTTGAAGTTGAATTAGAACTAAGTGATTTGTTATTGAATTTACGGCCTATTAAGCAGGTATTTCAATTGACGTTTGATATTACAAGTTATTCTTTCCACTTGAATGATCAGCACGTCATTTTTATCTTGTTTCTTGTTTTTATTTGTTCAGTAAAAGATTTTAGATTAACTTCTCTTCAGATCATATAGTATTTGAAGCCTTGCTAATGAAGTAATTGATTTATTCATTGAATGTTAAGATTATTTATTGACTTTATTTTTGAACTCTGCATCTCACAGGATAAACCTAATTCGTGATGATAACAAAGTGATATTAATATTTAAATAGTATATAGTCGCGTGGTTATACTATTTAAATATATTAGAATATTTTAAAAGTCCAGCAGCTCGACTATACTGGTAAAATATATTACTATTTCAAGAGTATAGCCGCGCGGCTATACGTTTAAAATATATTAATATTTCAAGGGTATAGCCGCGCGGCTGTACTTTTTAAATATTCGTATATATTTAACAGTATAGCCGCGCGGCTATACCCGCTTGTTTTGAATACTTTAAAAGTACAGCCGCGGCTCTTTAAAATATATTAATATTTCAACCCTATAGCCGCGCTATACTGCACAAAATGGTTTCCTTTTTTGTAATTAAGTAATATCTTTGTCCATTTTAATTATTTTAATTAGTAATTATGTTTTAGTTATTATTTCTGTGGTGAATAATTTGTATTTAAATATTTTACTAATTTCATAAATTACTTAATAAATAGTAATTAATTATTTTGTTGACTTTGTTTTTTAGTTTTTATACAAAATTAGTTTGTTTTGTTTAATCTTTGCAATTAAGTAATATCTTAGCCTTATTTAATTATATTAACTATTATTTATGTTTTAATTATTCTTAATTTAATGAATAATTATTATTTGAGTATTTTAATTAATTTCATAAAGGGAGCTTCACTAATATACCCAAAATAGGGGTTGAAATTATAATAAAAAAACCCCACATGAAATGCACTTTAGAAACACACCCAAAACTCATTTACTATATAAGAAATTGGTGTTTAAGTTCCTATAAATTACATGACTGCCATTGATCAACTTAAAAAAGAAGCCCAACACAAAAAAACTTAAATAGCACCCAAAACAAGCCCAGCCCAATTTTATAAAAAGACCCAAACGATTCATTACAAACAAAACGTCTTGAAAACCATAGCTTCATTTACGTGTCATGTTGATTAATGACTATAATGTTCCACACATGATTAATGGCTGTGATGTTCCAGTCTATGGTAATAACACTGCTAGTTTACTGTCATGTTGATTAATGGTTGTAATGTTCCAGTATAGGGTAATAACACTTCTAGTTTCTTATGACATCCTATTTCTAATGCATGTCTACCCCTGTAATATTCCAGTATATGGTAATAACACTGCTAGTTTCCTATGACATCCTATTTCTAATGCATGTCTACCTATGTAATGTTCCAGTCTATGATAATAACATTGCTAGTTTACTGTCATGTTGATTAATGGTTGTAATGTTCCAATCTAGGGTAATAACACTGCTAGTTTACTGTAATGTTGATTAATGGCTGTAATGCTCTAGTCTAGGGTAATAACAATACAAGTTTCCTATGACATCCTATTTCTAATGCATGTCTACCCCTGTAATGTTCCAGTATAGGGTAATAACACTGCTAGTTTCCTATGACATCCTATTTCTAATGCATATCTACCAATGTAATGTTCCAGTCTAGGGTAATAACACTGCTAATTTCCTGTGACATCTTATTTCTAATGCATATCTACCCTTATAATGTTCCAGTCTAGGGTAATAACATTGCTAGTTTACTGTCATGTTGATTAATGCTTGTCATGTTTCTATTTCTAATACATGTCCACCAAAGAAAAGATGAAGCAAGAACAAACCAAACCAACTCAAAACAAGCCGAACTCAGATTTTTAATACTATTATGTCATAGAAGTATATTGTTAATATTCTGTTATAGAAGTACATTGTTAATACTCTGTCATAGAAGTACATCGTTAAACAAAAATGAGATCCATAACTGAAATAGTAACAAAAGATAAATCGATCATCAAAACTTAAAATACATTTAGAAAATCAACTAAAATCTAAAGAGAAACACATAATTGAAGCAAAAGATCAAAAATCTTAAGTCCAAACCAAACGACGACGACGACGACGACGATGATGATGATGACGACAACGACGACAATGACATGGCAAAAGAGGAGTAGAGCTCGAAGATGAGGAGTAGAGCTAAGAGCATCTGATCTAGGTTTGTTTGAGGTCTTGAATAATCCCGAAAAAAAATATATATATCAATAGAAGCACGATTTTAGAACAAGAAATTGAAGATGAAATATTGAAAATTGTAGATTAAAGATGAAGAATATAGTTGGACTTGAGATTGAGCTTCAATGGAAGCTCTTCTTGCTCTAACACCAGAGAAAGCACCAGCGAGAAAGGAGAAAATAAATCTGATTTGGTTTTTTGGCAGATTTGATTTTTTTGCAGATCTGATTTTTTTGTTTTTTTATCAGATCTGGGCAGATCTGATTTTTCTCTCTCAAATTCATAGTTCAAGGGCAATATAGGTATTTAACACACACAAATAAACTAAAAAACAGCTATTAAATTGAAAAAATTGACAGCTGTCGATTTTTGGGTTTTTTTTTTGGTGTGTTTATAGTTTTTAAATGGTATAGGGTTTCTTTATAAGATTATGTCTAAGACTGGGTATATAACTAAATTTCTATAGATACTAATTAATGTTATTTATTTATCTTAAATAATTTGGACAGCCAAACATTGAAAACCATGCTTCGGATTCTGAAAATCTTGAGGTTGAATTAGAACGAAATGATTTGTTATTGAATTTGCGGCCTATTAAGCTTCTTTCCACTTGAATCAACACATGTCATTTTTATCTTTTTCTTGTTTTTATTTGTTACCCAATTCTGTGACAATGGTTAGTGTGCTTCAAGCTTGTGCAGCTCTTATTGCTCTGGAACAGGGAAGGTTCCTTCATGGATATATCCTCAGAAGAGGTCTTGATTCAATCCTTCCAGTTATGAGTACCCTTATCACAATGTATGCAAGATGCGGTAAGCTTGACTTGGGCGAACGAGTTTTCAGCATGATGAATAAGAAGGATGCTGTTTCATGGAATTCTTTGATTTCAAGTTATGGCGTTCATGGATATTGAAAGAAGGCAATTCAAATTTTTGGAGACATGGTCTATCATGGAGTATCACTGAGTCACATTTCATTCGTTAGTGTCTTGGGCGCATGTAGTCACGCAGGTCTTGTTGAAGAGGGGAAGATGTTGTTTAATTCTATGGTAAAAGAACATGGAATATATCCCAGCGTTGAGCACTACGCTTGTATGGTGGATCTGCTTGGTCGTGCCAATCGGTTCGATGAAGCAGCCAAAGTCATAGAAGATATGTGGATTGAACCAGGTGCTAAAGTTTGGGGTGCTCTTCTTGGATCATGTAGAATACATTGTAATGTTGAGCTGGCGGAGAGAGCAAGTAAAAGGCTATTTGAACTTGAGCCTAGGAATGCTGGGAATTATGTACTACTAGCTGATATTTATGCTGAAGCCAAGATGTGGGATGAGGTAAAAAGAGTGAAGAAGCTTTTAGAAGCTCGAGAACTACAAAAGGTCCCCAGGTCGGAGTTGGATTGAAGTTAAAAGGAAGATATACTCATTCATTTCGGTTGATGAGTTTAACCCACAGACAGAGCAGCTCCATGCATTGTTGGCTGAATTGTCAACAGAGATGAAGGACAGAGGACATAAGCCGCAAACTAAAGTTGTCCTATATGATCTTGATGAGGAAGAGAAGGAACGAATGGTATTAGGCCATAGTAAAAAATTAGCAGTTGCATTCTGTTGTGCGCAGCGGAAGCGGATTGCACTAGGGTGGTTGATATGAAAACCGTTGAAACAACAAGAGCAAAATATGAAATACAGAAATCCAAACGACATAAGGATTTATACTGGTTCGGCCCGTGTGTAGCCTACATCCAGTTCGAAGACAGCGAGAAATTCCACTAGTATCCCAAAAGAGATTACAACCAAAGGAGATTAAACCTCTCACCTATCCTAGGAATTACAGAGTTTAACTCTCACAACCCAAATCCCAAATACACCCAAGTCACTCACACATCGATACCACAAAGAGAGAACAAATAGTGCCACACCCAAAAAACCAGTAGAGAAATGGATTTTTCTCTCACTGATCAGACAAACAAACTGTCTTCATATGTGCAGCCACAACAAAGAGGAGCAGCAGCTCATTCATCTCTCTCTCTTTCACATGGTGCACGGCTTGATACATAGGAGAAAGAAACTGAAATTCTTCTCACACTCACACTCACTTGCCGCACCCTTTTATAAACCATGCATGCTAAAGGAAGCCACGTGATGGCTAGTCAGAAAAGTCCTCCACATGCTCCAAAAAGCCAACCACCATATTCAATTAATGACCACATGCCAAAGGAATAAATAATGATGTTGGTCAAAGAACCCCACCCATCATTACTTACACCTTGTCTTCCACCAAGCCGAAAGCATGCACAGCTCCCACTATCTCTTTGTCTTTCACCAAAGGTGGCATGTGCCATCATTTCCCACTTCAAAAAACCCACGGCATAACAAGGGAGAAAGCCATCAATAAAGTGGCCCTTACACACTTAATTAATCAATACAATTTGGGCCAATTCCAACACATTCGGACTCATAAATACCAAAAGGGGGGAAACTATTTGGATTTCTAAGAACTTGAGGTTATGCGAGGATTGTCACTATGTTACGAAGTTCATTTCCAAGTTTGCTGATAGAGAGATTCTGGTTCGAGATGTGAATCGCTTTCACCATTTCCGTGATGGGGTTTGTTCATGTGGGGATTATTGGTAGTTGCAGGCGATTATTCGTTTCTTTCATTATTTTTCCCCTAATAACTAAAGGAGAGAGGTTTTTGAGGTTATAGAGATCTTAATAGGAACACTCTGTTAAAAATTATACATGTTCTTTGAAATCCTCATCAATAAATGGTTTTTCTAATTTTAGGATTCATATGGTGGTTATTGTAATTTTCCAACTCTATACTCTTTTTTGTACCACTGATTTAACCCTGATTGTGGATTAATAAAGTCTTTCATTTCATTTCATTGAATTCAAGCAGGCCATAAGTTATTAGGATAAAACTCAATGAAGAAAAAGTTAATAGAAATTGTTATTATAAAACAGATAATTAAAGACACTTTTGATTGGTACACCAGAGATTGAAAAGTCACTTCATTTTAATTCATTTTCAATCGAGCTAAACATTGGGAAAATGCTGCAAACAAATTTAGAAAGTCTGAACATTAACAATATTACTTTCACAATCTCTTTGGATAAACTTGTGTAATGAACAAGTTGCCTTCAGTTGCATAATTCAAACCTTGAGGAAGCCCTTCTCCTTGAGGCTTTCAACAGTGTCCCTAAGACTTACTTCCAGTGGAAGGAAATTAACTCCCAAACTTTTTGCTTTTTCCTGTGATACTTGATATGTGGGTTCAGAAGGATTGGCCTCCTCATATCTGCCAACAATGAAACAAATAAATCTTTCCTTCCCTTAGAAATTTGTCATATTCAAAAAAGAAAATTGCCAATTTGTGGCATTTTGCAAATTATAACTTACTTTTCGGGTGGGCACAGAGAGGGATGAAGTTCATGTAAAATCTTCAGAACCTTGGCCATGGGTGTAACATGTCCAACTAAACAATATCTTCCATTAGCTGAAGGAACCTCAAATGCTTGAACATGAGCTGAGGCAACATCTCTAACATCACTACATGAATAAATTGAACTGTTTACATCTTCAATATCTGCATGCATAGAAAAGAAACAAACTTGCATCACAAGAATCATATAACATCAAATGACTAACTTTAAATGTTATTTTGTTACCTGAACCAACATTTCGTTAACATTAGATAAACATACCTAATACTCTAAGAAAATGTTTAGACACTCAACAATTATGCTAGCTGCATCAACTAAGTTAATTCTGACTCTCCATCATAGTCTGCTCTAACCAAGCAAAGTTTGAAAAAGAAAAATCATATACAGTTGCTGAAGTGTACCGTTTTTGAGGTTGAGAATCACCTCCACAGTGAGATTAAGGCTTGGTTGTAACAGTGGACCAATCACATAGGGTGGATTTATGGTAACCAAGTCAATCCCATTTCCTTCAGCAAATTTCCAAGCAGCTTCCTCAGCTAAAGTTTTTGAAAGAACATACCATTGCTGGACACAGAGAAGAGAAAGAAGTTCGTACTAAACCAAGATATACTTCCTGCCTTGTTTTATGTTAAGCATACCTCAATGCAACGAATCACATGAACAACTGATTTATTATTTATTTATTTTTTTTATGGCTGAAAAAACAACTGAGATTGTGCTCAAGAAGATGGACAAAAACTTGGAAGCTACTTCTGTAGAACAAATGAAGAACAGGGGAGAATAAAAGGAAAGAAGAAAGATAGGATAATTATTCATCTCCTACATAGTTGGATGCAGATACTAGTAAAGGTGACAAATTCAATCTAGTTAATGTCATGTAAATATAACAAATGATAATGAATTTCATGAATAAAAGATGTAACTTGGAAGAAGATAATAAGCATGGGAGCCTACACACTTACCTTCAAACTCTCACAAAGCAGAGGATCTGAAAACCATGTTTCATCAACCACCACATCAGGGGTCAATGGTCTTCCATTTTGCTTGACTGCAACCATAGAAGATGTTAAAACAACCCTCTTGACGGTAGCGAATTTTACGCACGATTTTAGAACATTAAGGGTTCCCTTCACTGCAGGGTCAATTAATTCTGCCTGAGATTGTGTAGACAAAAGAACCATTTCAGTTTTGAACTCTATAGGAAATGAAAGTAAAGGGATGAATGCTATTATATAGTACCTGAGGGTTAGTGGCTGAAAATAGGACAGGGGATGCTGTATGAAAAACACCTTCACATCCATCAACTGCAGCGTCAAAGGATCCTTCTTCTATCAAATCTGCTTGGAACAAATGCAGCCTTTCTTTTGCCCCATCAAGTGCCAATAAGTGTTCTGTTTTCTTTGAGTCATCTGTGGCATCATAGGCATAAATGCAAAAGTGATTAGTTCGTCTAAAGGGCCTCTCCGTACATATGCTACGTTTATTTACTTTTATTGGGTGATGATATTGTGTTTATATCCAAAGTTCTTTTCTAACCTTATTATCTTTCCAGTATAAATCCTAATGGTAAAAATATTAACTCAAAACATTTAAAAACCATGTTTTTGACATAAATATAATCGGGAGATGGTCCATTAAGGATTTTATGTTAAAGGTAGTTAAGGATTTATAATCTCAGCCATTGGATTGCATGTATGGTACATATTAAACCCACTAACACTTTTAATGGATGGCCGAGATAAGAAGTTCTTAGCCAACACTTGGGTGTTCTCTATTTATGCTGGTCATGAGCGTGGAGAAAAAAACTTGTACACTGTTGGCTTGATCTACAATATTGTTCACTCTCATTTCTTTGATAGCTTATGTTTTTGGGAACCTAATGGTTTTCTATCATGGTACTTGTTAGAGACATTTAGATGATGACGTGTTGCAAGATTAGTTCATATTAATAATTGTCTAACATTAATCACATGATTACGGATGAAAACAACAACAGAAACTCACAAGTTTTGTTGACGTGATCAAAACGAAGAAGTTGAAAATGAAAATCATTGAAGAAAAAAAATGTTACCGAACATGTTCTCAGTACTTTTCAAAAAAAAGAAAAAGAGAAATGAAAAGTGTAAAAAAAAGTGAAAAAGAAATGATTAGCAAGCAGGTAATTAGTTTGATACCAAGTTCAGGGAGAGAAGGGAGAAGAAATGAAGTATAATATATGTATATAGGATTATTCTCCAATAAGTATTTAAGTTAAGAATTGGTTACATATTTCTAATCTCTACTGTGGGATTGCATTTATTAAATGTGTTGGTAGATTTAATATGCAACATACATGCAATCCAATGGTCACGGACAGTGGCTTTGACAATATAAGCTCGTTCTAGCAAGAGCTTGACCAGCCATGATCCTATGAAACTAGATGCTCCTGTTACACACACCACCTTCCTTTCTTGGCTCATCCTTCTCCTCTCATCACAAGAAGATTTACAGTTGGAAGTTATGGTACTTCAGCATTTTATATACTTGATCAAGTGAGCTTAATTATTTTTAGTTCGGTCGATGACTCCTCTTCAACACAAATTAACAATTAATTATAATTTTGTTGTTTGGACCTCAAAATAGAAAATATACAAGGATCCATACAAACTAATTAGTCTGTGCCTTGTTACTCAGGAAAATATTATATGAAGTAGTAGTGGTCTCTTCTCGTGGATGGTTGAGTTGGATATTTGGCTTTCTACCTTCCCATAGATCTCGTACTATTGCCCATTTAGTTTAGAGAACCTACAATGGATTTCATAAATTATCTCCTTAATTTAAGTCTTATAAGTAGCATGACTAGGTTTAGGGGACCTCTCGCCATAAATTACCTCTTTAGATATACTAAAAACTAATAAAATATTGTAGGGGCTAAAATTAAGCCCAACACTACTGGAGACGGTCAAAATATACATCATTATTCCTTTAAACACTATGGATCCGGATCCTCTGCTCTAATTTTCTCTGCCATGATCTGCTTTACTTTTATTCTCCATACGCCACCTTATTAAAATTTAATCTAAGGGATTTAAAAGTTGACACATCATCTTAAAATAAAAATCCAATTTACTCCTAATTAAAAAAGAAAAAAAAACCCGAACACCCAACTAACGGGATAGTTAACATCCAAAAGCTGTTTTTTTTTTCTTTCTTCTTCTTCACGTTCCTCACTTTTTTCTTCTTCTTCTTCTTCATGTTCTGTCCTCTTCTCCTTTTTTTCTCCTTCTTGTATAAAGATTGTCGCTTTTGGTGGAGGAATTAAATTTTGGGTACCTAACCAATATTAGAAAGGTAAGCCTTTTATTAATTCATGGGTTTTCATTTTCTGGGGTTTTTCTCATTCCTTTGCTATGAAGAACGAAATAGAGAGATTCATAATTTATGTTGGGTTTTGTTATGGCGTATGGTTTGTCAAAGATGGTTTTTTTTCAATGGATTTTCGTAGTGATGCTTATTGCTTTGTGATGGTGGAGCAAGAAGGTGAAGCAAAAAGGAGAAGGGGGCAGAACGTGTAGCAAGGAGGGAAAAAGAGAAGAGGACAGAAGTGAAGAAGAAGAAGAAAGAAAAAAAAACAGCTTTTGGACGTTAACTATCCTGTTAGTTGGGTGTTAGGGTTTTTTTTTTCTTTTTTAATTAGGAGTAAATTGGATTTTTATTTTAAGATGATGTGTCAACTTTTAAATCCCTTTGATTAAATTTTAATGAGGTGGCGTATGGAGAATAAAAGTAAAGCAGATCATGGCAAAGAAAATTAGAGCTGAGGATCCGGATCCAAAAATAAGGGCTTGTTTGGTAGGCCTCGCTAGACTGGATTGGGTTAAATAACACTTGAAACCCATATTTGGTAAGAGGGGGACTAAGTTAAATGGGATTGTATAGTACAACAGTAAAAAAAAACACTTCACTCGCTATTCTAATATAGTGAGGCAGAAAAGGGGTTCGCAAAATAGCACCTGCCCTATATAGAACACTAGAGTCCGATGCCTCTTTCTCTCTCGTTTCCTTCAGCATCGCCTCTCCTCTCTCTCTTGTTTCCTACTAAGGCAAGATTTCTGGCCTTCTCTGGAGATGACCCATAACTCCTATGCCAGCCTCCACGCTCATGGTCACTCCGATTGGTTTCTTCTTCGTGGATTTTACAATGGGCAGAAATGAGTTGTTGTTGTGGGTTGGTGGGGTGAGAAATGAATAGCAGCATTTTGAGGAGAAGAATGAGTTCATCGTTTTCAGAGGGAAGTGAAAATAGGCGAAATAGTTTCAGCTGGAACAAGATATCATCATGCTCTATTCCATTCTCACCTTTCTCAAATCCTAGACCCAAAAATCAAACACCCCACTATCTCTTCCTTTCTCTCTTTGCATTCTTTTGTGAGGACCACTCCGACTCCAAGGCCAGCCTTCACCACAGTCAGATCCTTGGCTTGAATCAAACTCCTCAACGCCATAGCCTCCACCATAGCCTCCTTCCACCGTCACCACCCAATCACTCGAATTGTAACAGCCACCACTGACCCAATTGAACAAATCGAGGGTGATAGTTATTGTGGTGGTTTGAATTATGTGTTTCAATGTGATTTTGTTGCTGTTTTCACATGGGTTATATAAACCCAAGCAGCACTAGCACTCATGGGAGGAGAGGATGTATGAAGATAGATGAGAGAGTGAAAAAAGAGGGGACGCACGTGGGTGGTAGGGAGTCTGTGAGTTGGGAGAAGAAAAGTCGAGAAGAAGGTGGAAGGCAAAGTATGCTAACATTTTTTTTGTTGATAATCTTGTTTTAATTAAACATTAGTTTTAGATAATTTTAGGTTTTCTTTTATAAAAAACATTAAAATATTAACGAAAAATTAAAAGTTGAAAAGAAATAACACTTCATTGTTTATTTTATTCTCATATCCTACTACAAGAAGTTCTTTACTCAATAATATGTATTTATTTTGGGAAAAAAAAATTGTATGTATAAAAAACACTATTATGAGATGCATCTTTGATAATTCGTATTTATATTTATACATCACAACAACACCCAATAACATTTTTGGTGTCTGCCTGAGTAATTAGAAATAATTTTTAAAAATTATTTTTTAGTCCGACCGAGCACCAAATATAGGTCTTTACTATTTTTACAATCTAGCTTCTTAGTCCGACGCAACACCAACCGTAGGTCAGTACTTAATCCAGCTTAGGTCAATCCGAGGTAATCCAAGATAGTCCTAGAATTTAGTCCAGTCCATGACAATCCACCATACCAAACGACCCCTAAATGTTTAGCTAAATTTTATGGGTGGGCTATGTTTAACCCTCCACTTCTGGAGATGGCCTAAGGTGTCAAATGGGCCCGTCCCATTTAAAGTTGGCTCAATAGAACTTTGGGTCATGCTTGGGCTGGTCCACTTAATAAACAGAGCGGTCCAACCTGTCCATTTATTAAACTCATTAAATTAGGCCTGAGCCAAAGGCCATATCCTATACAAGGCCAGGTTGGGCCTATATGGGTCCAAACAAACACGACTTATGTGTTTCACAATCATATTGGCCACGATCACTTACCTATGTTGTGTTGGTGATATCCGAAAGCATTATGAATCCAGTTGTTCATTCCATATACCATTATAGGCCAAGATTTTTTTATTTTTTATTTTTTTCTTATGCTGGTAGGTGGCTTCTATGATATTCAATTTGTAGTTTGGTTGGTGAATAAGCTTCAGTGCTTATGGCACAAGTATAGACACATGCCAGCATTATGTAATAGGAACTATAAGTTGCTTAGAGTAGAGGTGTCAAACGGATCGACTCGGCCCCTTTAGAGTTGGGCATTATGACTTCGAGTCGACTCACTTAGTAAACGGGCCGAGCCAAGCACGTCTATTTATAAAAATCATTATCTTATGTATTACTTTTTTTTGTAATATATATTAAAATTGAAACTTCAAAAACTCGATATGCCCCAAGGGCTAGACTATTGATTTGGTTGATTTATAAAGAAATAATTAATTTTTAAAATATGTTATTAAAAAAATGGGCACAGCCTGACTTGGTCCGTTTGACTAGAGGATTTTGGTCAAATACCTTGCCCCCCATTACAGCAAAATGAAACAAAATTTCCATGGAATTCATGAGACTTCATGGGTAAGGAAGCAGGGTGAGTAGGGAAAATAGCCTACAATCGCCCTTAGGTGAATCTGCCACTGTGTATTATATAAGAGAACATACACCGAATATTTACTAAAATTAAATTGTAAAGTTATTTCGGATAGGGAATTAAATTTAAAATTTCATATCCAATTATATGTGATGCCAAATGGAAATATTCTTTCCAATATGCACCCGTAGTTAATATATACCTTGATTTGAAGAATCATGAACACTATATGTTATTTAAAAATTGAAAATTATTATATGAGTAAATTTTAATGAAGAAAAAAGAAGAAAGAAAATAGTAGGGAATGATATATATACTGACTTGGGTCACGAACCGTGGCTTTGACAATATAACCGCGTTGTAGTAAGAGCTTCACCAGCCATGATGCTATGAAACCAGACGCTCCTGTTACACACACCACCTTCCCTTCTCTGCTCATCTTCTCTCTCTCTCTCTCTCTCTCTCTCTCTCTCTCTGTATATGTGAAGCTTTTAGTATTAATATATATGGTGTTGGTGGGCTTTTATGGCGAGAGAAATGAGCTGAAGATCAGAAGCGTCCATGGAGGCAAAGTCAGCTAAAGATGTCGATGTCAGCAACTACTCATACGTGGTCGTCCATGGAGGCAAAGTCAAGTTGTACAAGGTATGTGGTCGTTGGTTTTGTCATTTTTTACAATTTCATTAAAAATACTTTTTATTTGGCGAAGATCTTTGTGTACATTGATTCTTGGGATAAGAAATAATATATTCATAAGGTTAGTAGCCATAGCTTTTAATTTTCATTCTATGTCACATTTCTTCCGCTGTCCACCAACTACCATTTTTCCATCTAACTTAAAATATTTCATATTTTCAAACCACATGTGCTTCGTCGCACACCATGTCGTATTATTTTTATAGGGTCGACTTTGAGAGTTTGAGAGCCTTCCCAGGTCAGGCCATTTAGCAGGCAGGCGAATTAAGGTTCCTAAGTGGCGTGTAGAGAAGATCATTTTGAGCACTAATTAATTAACTGATTCACAATAGTTCGAACAAATATTAAAACAGACGACTGAGAATTAATTTTTAAAGATAGTGAAGCAACACAATGCCAACTTAAGCTTTTTAATTATTTAAAAAAATTATCAACTTGTAAAGAGAGACAAAAGGATAAATATATACAGGAAGATTGAGCCATATATAAAGATCTGAAAGCAACTTTCTAAGAATTTGCGTAGTCAATGAGAACAGTCTGAACAAGAACAAAACTAGTTTTATCATCTCTTTGGAGTTTAGCAGAAGACAGACTACAAAATGCCAAAATGTGACCAACTTGTGCTGTAAATTATGAAGTTTCTATCTTGAGGAAGCCCTTCTCCTTGAGACTTTCAACAGTGTCCCTAAGACTTACTTCCAATGGAAGGAAACTAACTCCCAAGCTTTTTGCTTTTTCCTGCGATACTTGAAACGTGGGTACAGAAGGACTGCCATCCTCAAATCTGCTGTCAAGGAAAGAAACGAATATTTCCCTTAGAAATTTGCCACATTGTATTTCACCGGTGATGTATATATTTAATTTATAGGAAAATAGGAATTTGATCCAAAGCAGTATTTTATAAGGCTAGACCGAGTGAGAAAACCGAGTGAGAAAGGGCTTTGACTTGCAAACCAGTATTGGTCTCAGTTTGAATCCCCATAACACCTTGGTAGTGTGTGTAAGAAACCCCCCTCCCCTTTGTAGTTTAGATCATCGCTTGTATGAAAAAAAAAAAAAAAAAGTTTCTAGGGCTAGACAAGACAAGACCAATTGAAATGAACTATTAACTTTTTAAAGTTTTATGTTTAATGAACTTAATTAACAATCCGGACTGCACTTGTTAAATTGGAGAAGCAACAAGTCATCTCTTGGGTTGTATGAGATAGGACTAGGTTCACTCTCGATCTTGTCCATTCAGACCCACCAAACAAGTATTAATGGAGCGACGTGGGATAAGTAAAACCTTGATTAATGACAATATACCCAAATTGTGGCATTTGGCAAGCATAACTTACTTTTCAGGTTGGCGAAAAATGGGATGAAGTTGTTCTAAAATCTTCAAAGCCTCGAAAACGGGTGTAACATGTCCAACTAAACAGTATCTTCCATTAGCTGAAGGAACTTCAAATGCTTGTATATGGGCGTAGGCAACATCTCTAACATCAGTAGATATATAATTTGGTTTGTTTGCTCCTTGCATAGCTGCATAGAAAACAAACAAAAGACAAAAAAATAAAAAAAATACAATCGATTGTTAGCGCATCACAAGAATCATCTTAAGAATTCAAAAAATAGTTAATTGCCTTACTTCAGTATGCAACAATTAGATATTAGTTTTCAATAGACATTCCTAGCTGCTTAAAAAATGAATACATTTTTGATTGCTAGAAACTGGCCTGCAGCAATTGAAAAAAGAAGAAGATAGTTTTGCCCAAGTGTACCATTTTTGAGATTCAGAACCATTTCCACAGTGGCATTGAGAGTTGGCTGCAAGAGTGGACCAATCACATATGCTGGATTTAGTGTAACCAAGTCAATCCCATTTCCTTTAGCGAATTTCCAAGCAGCCTCCTCAGCTAAAGTTTTTGAAAGAAAATACCATGCCTGGACATATAGAAAGAAAAGGTAGTTCTTGATTTGAATAACATTCATTGATTTAAAACAAACTGAGCCGTTAAAGCAATTTTGAAGGCAACTACTTAGACATCTTGAGCATCATGATGCACAAAATTGGATCCATATATACTTGTAACAAAAGAATGAATTGCATACCTCCAAATCCTCACAAACAAGTGGATCTGAAAACCATGTTTCATCGACTACCACATCAGGGGTCAAAGGTTTTCCATTGTTCAGAACTGAAGCCATTGAAGATGTTAAAACTACCCTCTTGACAGTCGGGAATTTTACGCACGATTTCAGAACATTTAGTGTGCCCTTCACTGCAGGGTATAGTAATTCTTCCTGAGATGTGGAGAAAAAGCATCATTGTAGTTTTTACATTAAAACAAAAACAAAAACATTTGGAAGTTTTATTTTATTCTCTAAGAAAATACACAAATGGCGACACTCATGTAATTAAGCAATCGCAAGACAAGAATGGTATTTGAAGTATATGTGGGAGGAATGAACCTGGGGGTCAGTGGAAGAAAATATTACAGGGGATGCTGTATGGAAAACACCTTCACATCCATCAACTGCAAGGTCAAAAGATCCTTCAACTAACAAATCTGCTTGAAACAAATGTAGCCTTTCGTTTGCTCCATCAAGTGTGAGTAAGTGTTCTGTTTTCTTTGGATCACCTGTAGCATGCACATATATACAAATACGTACAACAATATTTTAATTGAAAATACAAAAAGAAAATAAGAGTTCATGTCCGATAAAAATTTTATAGACGCAAAACGCGTTTGAGTAAGATAATAGCAAAAAATAAATGAAAAATAGCAATCACAGCCCAGAAGTTTTTATTGTTGTCATCAAAACAAAAAGTTTTAGAATGAAAACTATTCCAATACCTGTTTTGAAGTATATTAGAGCAGGTTTAGAGAAAGAAAAAAAAAGTGGTAAAATACTGACTTGGGTCACGAACAGTGGCTTTGACAATATAACCTCTTTGTAATAAGAGCTTCACCAGCCATGATGCGATGAAACCAGATGCTCCTGTTACACACACCAACTTCCTTCCTCCTCCTCTCATCCTCTCTCTCTCTCTCTCTCTCTCTCTCTCTCTCTCTCTCTCTCTCTCTCTCTCTCTCTCTCTCTCTCTCTCTCTGTCTGTGACACCTCTGATCTGAAGTTTTATATTTTGTGCTTTTATTATGGTGTAAGACATTGATGTTGATGACTATATATTACTTTATTAAAAAAGGTCTTCCAATTCAAGAACGAATAAATACAAAGAACAAGTGCGCAACGTAGGGTCGTTGATTGATTCTGTAATATTTTTTTCATTACAATTTTATTATTTGACCATGTGCATCAGAACTTGTGCATTACATGGAATCCATAAATCTTGTGTTGATATATATATATATAGAAATGTATAAAGAAACGAGCTTGGTACGTCTTGCATAACTTGGAGAAAATAATGAATAGATTAAAAGCACAACTGGAGAAGATAAATCATCAGTAAACTTAGTTTGTTGGTTTGCGTCGCAATGATCTTTGTATACATGGCGGTTCTAGGTTTCAAAAACCGGTTGGGCAAAACTTAATACTAAACTCGACGGTATGGGTGACTTTCAATAATAAACTTAATTCATCCCTAAGCAAAAAATCAAAAGGAAAAATTCTTTGCTAGCATATGGAAAACGGAAAATAAGAAGAATAGCAGAATCATACGCAATAAAATAGCAACAACAAAAAAAGGCTACATTATAATTTGTTTTAATTTGCAGTCTTTTTCTGTTTTACGTGAAAAATACATGTATATGTAATATATGAAAATTATAAATATATGTGATAAATATCTAATATTCATATACTAAATTTGGTTTTAAAAAAAACTTTTATATGTGATAACCAAACATCAACCTATATATACTTCTCTGTAGAAGCACGAATAAGCTAGCGCTACTAGCAAATTATATCTTACTTTTCAGGTGGGCAAAGAGTGGGATGAAGTTCATGTAAAATCTTGAGAGCCTTGGACATGGGTGTAACATGTCCAACTAAACAATATCTTCCAGTAGTTGAAGGAACCTCAAATGCTTGAACATGAGCAAAGGCAACATCTCTAACATCAGTAGACAAAAAATTTGAACCGGTTACATCTGGTATATTTGCATAGATTAGAAACAAACTTGCATCACAAGAATGATTTGAATCTTGCACCACAAGAATCAAGATGATTTTGGAGAAGATGGTGGCTGCGGGTTGTTGGTGCACGTTGATTATGATGCTTTTTATTTTATTTTTAATTTTTCTATAGATTTTAGGATTAGATTTCATTTTTTAG
Organism: Prunus campanulata; assembly: GCA_034190965.1. NCBI lineage: Eukaryota > Viridiplantae > Streptophyta > Magnoliopsida > Rosales > Rosaceae > Prunus > Prunus campanulata. Next base: position 2,598,927 of record CM067209.1, read on the forward strand.
CCTTATTTAATTATATTAACTATTATTTATGTTTTAATTATTCTTTATTTAATGAATAATTAGTATTTAAGTATTATAATTAATTGCATAAATTACTTAATAAATACTAATTAATTATATTTATTTATCTTAAATAATTTGGTCAGTCAAACATTGAAAACCATGCTTCGGATTCTGAAAATCTTGAGGTTGAATTAGAACTAAGTGATTTGTTATTGAATTTACGGCCTATTAAGCAGGTATTTCAATTGAAGTTTGATATTACAAGTTATTCTTTCCACTTGAATGATCAGCACGTCATTTTTATCTTGTTTCTTGTTTTTATTTGTTCAGTAAAAGATTTTAGATTAACTTCTCTTCAGATCATATAGTATTGAAGCCTTGCTAATGAAGTAATTGATTTATTCATTGAATGTTAAGATTATTTATTGACTTTATTTATGAACTCTGCATCTCACAGGATAAACCTAATTCGTGATGATAACAAAGTGATATTAATATTTAAATAGTATAGTCGCACGGTTATACTATTTAAATATATTAGAATATTTTAAAAGTCCAGCAGCTCGACTATACTGTTAAAATATATTACTATTTCAAGAGTATAGCCGCGCGGCTATACGTTTAAAAGATATTAATATTTCAAGGGTATAGCCGCGCGGCTATACTATTTAAATATTCGTATATATTTAACAGTATAGCCGCGCGGCTATACCCGCTTGTTTTGAATACTTTAAAAGTACAGCCGCGGCTCTTTAAAATATATTAATATTTCAACCCTATAGCCGCGCTATACTGCACAAAATGGTTTCCTTTTTTGTAATTAAGTAATATCTTTGTCCATTTTAATTACTTTAATTAGTAATTATGTTTTAGTTATTATTTCTGTGGTGAATAATTTGTATTTAAATATTTTACTAATTTCATAAATTACTTAATAAATAGTAATTAATTATTTTGTTGACTTTGTTTTTTAGTTTTTATACAAAATTAGTTTGTTTAGTTTAATCTTTGCAATTAAGTAATATCTTAGCCTTATTTAATTATATTAACTATTATTTATGTTTTAATTATTCTTTATTTAATGAATAATTAGTATTTGAGTATTTTAATTAATTTCATAAATTACTTAATAGATACTAATTAATGTTATTTATTTATCTTAAATAATTTGGACAGTCAAACATTGAAAACCATGCTTCGGATTCTGAAAATCTTGAGGTTGAATTAGAACGAAGTGATTTGTTATTGAATTTGCGGCCTATTAAACCAAGTCCACGGAATTCAAAGCCACTTTTAATATCTTATTATTCACTTTGTAAAAACATGCACGTGCTTTATGTAGGATATATTTTGTATTAGGCATGCTGTCGGAAGTGTGCTTTCTTGTCTCTAGGCCTCTACTTGTATTTGTAGTTGTTGTTGCTGTTCGAATATTATCGAACAAGGCTTATCAGTTTTCTCCTTGAGTCTTCTTCCTTCTATTATCTTCCGAGTCTGTGTGAGTTCTTGAGTGAGTGTTTTCTTGCTTGATTTTCTTTGGGTTTCATCTGCGTGCCATCTTTGGTGTTTGGTCTGTTTGTTGTCTGTGAGTTTGCTGGTGTGAGTTTTTTAGTTTATTCTACACTTTCCACTTGAATCAACACATGTCATTTTTATCTTTTTCTTGTTTTTATTTGTTACCCAATTCTGTGACAATGGTTAGTGTGCTTCAAGCTTGTGCAGCTCTTACTGCTCTGGAACAGGGGAGGTTCCTTCATGGATATATCCTCAGAAGAGGTCTTGATTCAATCCTTCCAGTTATGAGTACCCTTGTCACAATGTATGCAAGATGCGGTAAGCTTGACTTGGGCGAACGAGTTTTCAGCATGATGAATAAGAAGGATGCTGTTTCATGGAATTCTTTGATTTCAAGTTATGGCGTTCATGGATATTGAAAGAAGGCAATTCAAATTTTTGGAGACATGGTCTATCATGGAGTATCACTGAGTCCCATTTCATTCGTTAATGTCTTGGCCGCATGTAGTCACGCAGGTCTTGTTGAAGAGGGGAAGATGTTGTTTAATTCTATGGTAAAAGAACATGGAATATATCCCAGCGTTGAGCACTACGCTTGTATGGTGGATCTGCTTGGTCGTGCCAATCGGTTCGATGAAGCAGCAAAAGTCATAGAAGATATGCGCTGATTGAACCAGGTGCTAAAGTTTGGGGTGCTCTTCTTGGATCATGTAGAATACATTGTAATGTTAAGCTGGCGGAGAGAGCAAATAAAAGGCTATTTGAGCTTGAGCCTAGGAATGCTGGGAATTATGTACTACTAGCAGATATTTATGCTGAAGCCAAGATGTGGGATGAGGTAAAAAGAGTGAAGAAGCTTTTAGAAGCTCGAGAACCACAAATGGTCCCCGGTCGGAGTTGGATTGAAGTTAAAAGGAAGATATACTCATTCATTTCGGTTGATGAGTTTAACCCACAGATGGAGCAGCTCCATGCATTGTTGGCTGAATTGTCAACAGAGATGAAGGACAGAGGATATAAGCCGCAAACTAAAGTTGTCCTACATGATCTTGATGAGGAAGAGAAGGAACGAATAGTATTAGGCCATAGTGAAAAATTAGCAGTTGCATTCGGACTCATAAATACCAAAAGGTGTATACTGTATAATAGGAACACTCTGTTAAAAATTATACATGTTCTTTGAAATCCTCATCAATAAATGATTTTTCTGATTTTATGATTCATATGGTGGTTATTGTAATTTTCCAACTCTACTCTTTTTTGTACCACTGATTTAACCCTGATTGTGGATTAATAAAGACTTTAATTTCATTTCATTGAATTCAAGCAGGCCATAAGTTATTAGGATAAAACTCAATGAAGAAAAAGTTAATAGAAATTGTTATTATAAAACAGATAATTAAAGACACTTTTGGTTGGTACACCAGAGATTGAAAAGTTACTTCATTTTAATTCATTTTCAATCGAGCTGAACATTGGGGGCAAATGCAGACAAATACAGAAAGTCTGAACATGAACAATATTACTTTCACAATCTCTTCGGATAAACTTGTGTAGTGAACAAGTTGCCTTCAGTTGCATAATTCAAACCTTGAGGAAGCCCTTCTCCTTGAGGCTTTCAACAGTGTCCCTAAGACTTACTTCCAGTGGAAGGAAATTAACTCCCAAAATTTTTGCTTTTTCCTGTGATACTTGATATGTGGGTTCAGAAGGATTGGCCTCCTCGTATCTGCCAACAATGAAACAAATAAATCTTTCCTTCCCTTAGAAATTTGTCATATTCGAAAAAGAAAATTGCCAGTTTGTGGCATTTTGCAAATTATAACTTACTTTTCGGGTGGGCACAGAGAGGGATGAAGTTCATGTAAAATCTTCAGAACCTTGGCCATGGGTGTAACATGTCCAACTAAACAATATCTTCCATTAGCTGAAGGAACCTCAAATGCTTGAACATGAGCTGAGGCAACATCTCTAACATCACTACATGAATAAATTGAACTGTTTACATCTTCAATATCTGCATGCATAGAAAAGAAACAAACTTGCATCACAAGAATCATATAACATCAAATGACTAACTTTAAATGTTATTTTGTTACCTGAACCAACATTTCGTTAACATTAGATAAACATACCTAATACTCTAAGAAAATGTTTAGACACTCAACAATTATGCTAGCTGCATCAACTAAGTTAATTCTGACTCTCCATCATAGTCTGCTCTAACCAAGCAAAGTTTGAAAAAGAAAAATCATATACAGTTGCTGAAGTGTACCGTTTTTGAGGTTGAGAATCACCTCCACAGTGAGATTAAGGCTTGGTTGTAACAGTGGACCAATCACATAGGGTGGATTTATGGTAACCAAGTCAATCCCATTTCCTTCAGCAAATTTCCAAGCAGCTTCCTCAGCTAAAGTTTTTGAAAGAACATACCATTGCTGGACACAGAGAAGAGAAAGAAGTTCGTACTAAACCAAGATATACTTCCTGCCTTGTTTTATGTTAAGCATACCTCAATGCAACGAATCACATGAACAACTGATTTATTATTTTTATTTTTTTTTATGGCTGAAAAAACAACTGAGATTGTGCTCAAGAAGATGGACAAAAACTTGGAAGCTACTTCTGTAGAACAAATGAAGAACAGGGGAGAATAAAAGGAAAGAAGAAAGATAGGATAATTATTCATCTCCTACATAATTGGATGCAGATACTAGTAAAGGTGACAAATTCAATCTAGTTAATGTCATGTAAATATAACAAATGATAATGAATTTCATGAATAAAAGATGTAACTTGGAAGAAGATAATAAGTATGGGAGCCTACACACTTACCTTCAAATTCTCACACACAAGAGGATCTGAAAACCATGTTTCATCAACCACCACATCAGGGGTCAATGGTCTTCCATTGACAATGACTGCAGCCGTAGAAGATGTTAATACTACCCTCTTGACGGTAGCGAATTTTACACACGATTTTAGTACATTAAGGGTTCCCTTCACTGCAGGGTCAATTAATTCTGCCTGAGATTGTGTAGACAAAAGAACCTTTTCAGTTTTGAACTCTATAAGTAAAGGGATGAATGCTATTATATAGTACCTGAGGGTTAGTGGCTGAAAATAGGACAGGGGATGCTGTATGAAAAACACCTTCACATCCATCAACTGCAGCGTCAAAAGATCCTTCTTCTATCAAATCTGCTTGGAACAAATGCAGCCTTTCTTTTGCCCCATCAAGTGCCAATAAGTGTTCTGTTTTCTTTGAGTCATCTGTGGCATCATAGGCATAAATGCAAAAGTAATTAGTTCATCAAAAGGGCCCCTCCATACATATGCTCCATTTATTTATTTTTATTGGGTGATGATATTGTGTTTATATCCAAAGTTCTTTTCTAACCTTATTATCTTTCCAGTACAAATATCCTAATGGTAAAAATATTAACTCAAAACATTTAAAAACCACGTTTTTAACATAAATATAATCGGGAGATGGTCCATTAAGGATTTTATGTTAAAGGTAGTTAAGGATTTATAATCTCAGCTATTGAATTGCATGTATGGTACATATTAACTCACTAACACTTCTAATGGATGGCCGAGATAAGAAGTTCTTAGCCAACACTAGGGTGCTCTCTATTTATGCTGGTCACGAGCGTGGAGGAAAAAACTTGTACACTGTTGGCTTGATAGATCTACAATATTGTTCACTCACATTTCTTTGATAGCTTATGTTTTTGGAACCTAATGGTTTTCTGTCATGGTACTTGTTAGAGACATTTAGATGATGACATGTGTTGCAAGATTAGTCCATATTCATAATTGTCTAACATTAATCACATGATTACAGATGAAAAACCGAAACTCACAAGTTTTTGTTGATGTGATCAAAACCAAGAAGTTGAAAATGAAAATCATTGAAGAAAAAAAAGTTACCGAACATGTTCTCAGTACTTTTCCAAAAAAAAAAAACTGTTAAAAAAAATATTGAAAGAGAAATGATTAGCAAGCAGGTAATTAGTTTGATACCAAGTTTAGGGAGAGAAAGGGAGAAGAAATGAAGTATAGTGTATGTATATAGGATTATTCTCCAATAAGTATTTAAGTTAATAATTGATTACATATTTCTAATCACTGATGTTGGATTGCATTTATTAAATGTGTTGGTAGATTTAATATGCAACATACAATCCAACGGTCAAGAAATATGTAATATATAAATACTGACTTGGGTCACGGACATTGGCTTTGACAATATAAGCTCATTCTAGCAAGAGCTTGATAGGCCATGATCCTATGAAACTAGATGCTCTTGTGACACACACCACCTTCCTTTCTTGGCTCATCCTTCTCCTCTCATCACATTAAGATTTACAGTTGGAAGTCATGGTACTTCAGCCTTTTATATACTTTGATTAAGTGAGCTTAATTATTTTTAGTTCGGTCGATGATGACCACTTCATCACAAATTTTAATGATACACTACTACAAAAAGGAAAAAAGACGACCAGAAAACGACGACGGTAGAACAAAAGACATGGTGGCTATGGCCACATGAGTATTGCAGCTTGAAAAGTATTGCATCAGTATACCCTTGTAGCCATAAAATTCGAGGAGATGTGTGTTGCTCCCGAGAAAAACCATGTTATGTTGAAACTGCAGTGTTAGGCTATGCACCCTGGTCATCAGCAGTCTTTCTCTTGCTTCTATGACAGTAACCCTTCTGCTTGCTAGCGGATCCTATCTAAAGCATCTTTTACTTATGTGGCTCTTGTCAACCGCTATGTGTTTCACTATCATATTGGCAATGATCACTTACCTATATGTTGTGTTGGTGATACCCGAAAGCATTATGAATCCAGTTGTTCATTCCATATACCATTATAGGCCAAGATTTTTATTATTTTTATTATTTTTTGCTTCTGCTGGTCGGTGGCTTCTATGATATTCAATTTGTAGTTTGGTTGGTGAAGAAGCTTAAGTGACAATATGTCAACACAAAACTCAACAACACATTTACTAAGTTTAGAGTTCACCAAACACATGACATAGACTATTTACTCCTATCCATAGTCTAATACGGTGTACCAAACGAGCCCTAAATGTAATAATTTGACTTAACTTCTAACACCCACATTCACATGTTATGTACTCTGATTGTTACATGCACCACAAATCTCTTGTGAATAAGTGAAACAGGTTTATCAGTATTATATACGAGAACACACACCGAATATTTACTAAAATTAAATTGTAAAGTTATTTCGAATAGGGAATTAAAATTTTCTGAATATACGTTTCGGAAATAACTGGAGTTACAACTTAGACCTAGGTATCTTTTCTTTTGACGAAGCTCCTGCTTTGATTGGTTCTCTTCTCCTTGATGATATTCTTGGTGTAGCGAAAGCTAGATTAGTTATTTCTGGTTCTTTTTAGTTGTTGTTGTGTTCGGGGTTTATCCCCTCCAGTTTACCAAAAAAATAAAGTTCTGGGATACTTTCCAAGTTTCAATTTGAATATAAGTTTTTTTTATTTTTATTTTTTTGAATCATAAGTTTATTCACAATTTAAAATTTCATATCCAATTATATGTGATGCCAAAATGGAAATATTATTTCCAACATGCACCCGTAGTTAATATATACCTTGATTTGAAGAATCATGATGAATATTATATGTTATTTAAAAATTGAAAATTATTATATGAGTAAATTTTAATGAAGAAAAAAGAAGAAAGAAAATAGTAGGGAATGATATAAATACTGACTTGGGTCACGAACCGTGGCTTTGACAATATAACCGCGTTGTAATAAGAGCTTCACCAGCCATGATGCTATGAAACCAGACGCTCCTGTTACACACACCACCTTCCCTTCTCTGCTCATCTTCTCTCTCTGTCTCTGTCTCTGTCTCTCTCTCTCTCTCTGTCTCTCTCTGTATATGTGAAGCTTTTAGTATTAATATATATGGTGTTGGTGGGCTTTTATGGTGAGAGAAATGAGCTGAACAACGACAAAAATGTCCATGGAGGCAAAGTCAACTAAAGATGTCCAAGTCGGCGACTTCTCAACAACGACAAAAATGGAAAGATGATTTGTTTTTTTTTTGGTCAAGAAAATGGAAAGATGATAAGTACAACGATTGTGGTTATCATTTTTTTACAATTTTATTAAAAGTACTTTTTATGTGGTGGAGATTTGCCTATTGTAGTTTAAGAACCTGTGCATTACAGAAGATCTTTGTGTGCATTGATTCGTGGGATAAGATTAGTAGCCGTAGCTTTTAATTTTCATTTTCTGTCACATTTCTTTCACTTTCCACCAACTACCATTTTTCCATCTAACTTAAAATATTTCATATTTTCAGACCATGTATTTCGTCACACACCATGTTGTATTATATTTACAGGCCCGACTTTGAGAGTTTGAGAGCCACCTCAGGTCTGGCCATTTAGCAAGCAGACAGCCTGAGGCAGGCTAAGGTTCCTAAGTTAGAGTTGTGTAGAGAAGATCGTTTTGAGCGCTAATTAATTAACTGATTCACAATAGTTCGAACAAATATTAAAATATACACAATATTATTGAGAATTAATTTAAAGATAGTGAAGCAACACAATGCCAACTTAAGCTTTTTAATTAGAGTTTTTCTATTTAAACTCCATACTTTTCTTTGTTCACTACAATACTTAAATTATTAAGCTCTTAAGTTTTATTATTGTGTAAAAAGGCAAAAAATGTCATCCAACTTTATACTTAACCCTAGTACATCTATACACACACCCCATCACTCTTCATATTAAGTTTTAGAGAAACACATACTCCTTTACACCCTATTATCAGATTACTCTTCTCTTTCAATTCAAGAAACCTACTACACTCTCATCTTCTCTTCATAATTATCAGAATATGTGACCATTTAGTTTAAGGGAGGAAGCACTTGTGTGTCTAGGAGCCACTTCTAGACCTGGAGTGGCCCTAGTCCCTTTAGATTTTTTATCTCTCCTCTATTATATTATATATATATAACATATAGAATTAGTTATAAACAACTTATAATTTAAGTTAAAATTCCCTCTATAAAACAAATTAGAGATGACTAAATTAAAAATATTTAGCTCTAAAACTCTTGAATTCTTAGGTGTTTGATATACTTGGATTTTCTATTTCGGCCCCGCCAACTTTACAATTCTAGCTCTCCCCTTGTGTGAGTTAGTGGATAAAAATAGTGGAGATGCTGTGTGAAAAACACCTTCACATCGATCAACTACAAAGTCAAAAGATCCCTCTTCTAATAAATTTGTTTGAACAAATGAAGCCTTCTTTTGCTCCCTCTAGTGAGAGTAGGTGTTCTGTTTTCTTTGGATAATCTGTGGCATACATAAAAAGAACGAGTGATTTGGTCTAATTACTAAAATCATATAACATAGTAAGGGCAACACTATATTTTACCCTCTTTGATAACTGAATTTATTAATTTTCTTGGTGTTAGGAAGGTCTGCGCCACCAACTAGTTCTTAGCAAGGTACTAAATATCGATAATATCCCCGATATTATCCCAATAATATCTGATTTTTGGGGGTCCGATATTTTAACAACGAACCATAGTGTTATCGTCAATTTATCGATAATGTCCCGATATTATCCCGATAATATCGGAAAGATATTTTCAACATTTTTATGAATGATTTGGTCAATATATCGAGATATTATTGATAATATCCCGATAATATCCCAATAATATCCCGATAATATCCCAATACGAAACTCAAAAAATGCAGAGAAGTAGCTCATTGAACTGATTTGGGCACTCTACGGAAAGCATGTCTCCTAGAGTAATACAAAAGTAGCTCATTGAGCTAATAAACAAAGCATGTCTAGCCGACAACATGATCACATGCTTTTACAAAATGGATAAAATATAAAACTTAGCTTTGGATTCCTTTGGCTTGGTTTACAAAATGGATAAAATATAAAACTTACCAACCATTTCCCTACCCTTCATATCCCTACCCTTCATATCCCATTCCTATCGGGATGGAATCAAGTGACTCATGGAAAGAATCCGAGACTCAATCTTCAAATGATTTTTCTTATGGACAACGTCAACCAATCTCGGATCCATATGGGTGGCATGTTAACAATTACATGCAAAACTATTTTGGGGATTTATCATTTGATGACTACTCTTCAAAATATACTTACTCTACACATAGAGATGATGAAGATAGTGAAAATTTTGAACCTCATAGGAACTCTATGTGGTACTAAGTCACTCATGTATCTTACCATGCAATGTATAAAGTGTAAAATATTGTAGTAATTCATTATATATAAATGATTATGGTGTGTTTAATCTTCTTTCTTTAATTACTACATATTTTCTACACTTACGGTGTTTGCCAGCTCGCTATATAATCAACTTAAATCAATTAAATCCATCATGCAATGCATTTCCTTCCAATTTTTTGTGATAAACTAATAGATAATTGACTAAATAAACATTCTGCAAAGTTTCAATAAAAATTTCCAAGTTTTTCTTACAATTTCCGTAGTTTTTATTCAATTTTTTCCGATACCGATAATATCCCGATATTTCCTGTGATATTTCCGCGTTTTTTGACTTCCGATACTTCCGATAACTCCGATATTTAAGACCTTCGTTCTTAGTCTAGTTGAAAACTAAACAATTTACAAAACCCAAAATTTGAAAGTGATCACTATTGAAAGAGCTGTTTAATGAAGTTTTGATAATGAAAAAATAAAAAGTATTGTAGGTACTAATTTAAGAGAGACGGGCTGGTGACCCATTACTAGCAACACTAATGTTGTCCCCAACTTACCCATCTACAAAGCCTAATAGGTATGGGATTTACATGCATGAATGAATTTTCCATTTTGATTCTATGAGGCCACTGTATTGTGTCGCTCTATATACGCTATTTTGATTCTATGAATGGATTTCATTTCTCAAACAAAAAGATAAAAAAAAAAAAAAAAAAAAAAAAAAAAAAAAAGGGGCCTACAAAGTCCAATAAGTATGGAGTTTTATCACAAAATGGCTTGGAGATATTGGTAGTGGAACCATTCATTATATGTTGGATTTTATTTAGTCATGATTCCGATGTGGGACTTGTATATATTCTTCAACAGCTTTGACAGTATAACCTCTTTGTAATAAGAGCTTCACCAGCCATGATGCTATCAACCCAGACGCTCCTGTTACACACAGCGCCTTCCTTCCTCTGCTCATCCTCTCTTTTTGTGTCTATATATCTCTAAGCTCATAATAAGCTTTGGTTCCTCAATTGGTGTTTTTTATTTAAAAATGTCAGCGATAGATTAGGGTCTATGGAGTCACCATCAGTCTTCAGCTCAGAATAATTATGTTATGGCAGTCATTGTTTATTATTAAGATTCATCAAAGATACAAATAAAGATATTGTTATGAAGGAAAAGTGAAGATTGTGTTGGCAGTCAATGTTTATTATTAACATTGACCAGAAAAAAGAAAAAATATTATTAAGTTGAGAAGAAAAAAGGATAACTATATTGGCAGTCATTATTTTACCATGAAGGGATCGATCATCATATTCTCCTTGGCTCAAACACTTCATTTACAATAGACATCCCAGAGTTGGAATGATTCAACAAATCAGTTTTTCCAGGAATTCCAAAATTTTAAAATAAAACGAGTCGAAATGGATTTCAAAAAGAGATACATGATATTAACCGGCTACTTGAGTTAGAAGCTTCTAAACAGGAAACTTCTGAAGCACTTATTTAACTGATTCAAAATGTTTGAAAGAAATACTAAGAGTGCCTTAACTAAGATTTCTTTGAAGACAGTGAAGTAAAACAAATCCAGCTTGAACTTTTTGTTTATAGTTATTCTGAAAATTTACACATGATAAACTTGTAAATCAACACTAAAGAGGTGGATGTGCTTTACATACAGGAAGATTGAACCATATATAAAGTAGGGGTGGCATTTTAGACTGAAAAACCGCAAAAACCAAACGAGATATTACCGCATTTGAACCGAACAAGGGGGAAAACAGACCGCAATTTGCAGCTTGAGGAACTGCACCGCAATTGCGGTTGTAGTGGCCGTTTGGAAAATTCCAAGTTTGCGGTTACCGCAAACCGCAAACATTTTATAATTAATAATAAAAATATATTTTTTTAATTAATTGATAGCCGTTCCAACGGCTATGATCATACCTAATCTAATTGATAAGTACATAATTATTATGTTATTTACCCTTTAAAATTTGTTTGCTAATAATTAATTTGGCTAAGTTGGTGTGTTTTATGTTCTATTTATTTTATTCCAGTTTGAGAATGTGTTGGTGTGTTATATGTGTTGGTCTATTTATTTTATTCCAATATTCTCACTGCTTGGGCTTAGAACCATTGGAACCTTTAGAGAACTTTGTTGTGAAATTATTGCAAGCGCACAATTCGCACAAGTAATATAGAAATAAGTAGAGTATCGTTCCCACGAAGATTGTAATTTCCTATTAATTACCAATTATGATTAATTCAAAAGTTTATCTGAACAATTGATTAAGAAGATTGATTGATTTAAGTAACCTAAAACAATTATGAAAAATAGCAATTTAATTAATGATAGAAAATTAAGATGATGAGACACTAGAGCATCCGATTTCACCATAACCAATTCCCCTTAATTCTTATAGCCAATTAACCCTAATTACTACCCATGTTGACAGTTGGTTTCTCCTAATTCATTCGATATCCCATCTCGGGCTCAACCAAAAGTATTCTTAATTAACAACCCATTCTCTCTCGAGCAACGGATTTAGGAAATCAAGAACCCATTAAGTTCTGTAAGAACCTGCAAGAAAACTGCATGAGTCATGTTAGTCCCTCTCGGGCACTCATTCAAGACATGGTATTTGTTACGAGAAGCAAACACCAAACATCTCCTCTTGGTCTCCGCTTGGATCATCAAATCAATTAAATATTGGCCAGATATTCAAAGCATTAAGAACAGTAACAAATACTCAACATGGGATAATAATCAGGAATTAATATAACTATAAAAATTAAGTATTCATGGTTAGGCTACATCGTAGCCCTAGCAAGGATAATTAGTTCATGACAAAAGAAAAGATAAACAAGAGAATTGTTGTCATAAAACCGATTTGGCATATGGACTTGATCTTCGGAGTCTCCACAGGAACACCTTCGAAAGCTCCTCAAGTAGTGCAGCAGCAAATCCTTGGCTCTCTCTGATGTTTCTCTGGGTGTATGAAAGTTGGTGGAAGAGTATGGTATATGGGAGGATGATCTAAAGAGATCCTTAGGGTGACCTTATAGGGCATGTTTGGTAGGGCTCACTAGATAGGACTGTGCTATATTGTACCTGAAACCCATGTTTGGTTAGAAAGGGGACTAATTTAAATGGGATTGTAGAGCCCAACAATAAACAAAAAGCCTCACTAGCTCTTCCAATTTAGTGAGCCTCAAAATCGGTTTGCAAAATAGCGATTTCGCTAAACAGAGAATGCGAGTCCGACAATAACCAGCTTCTTCTTCTTCACCTAGAACTATAACCACCATAGACCTAGCCAAACCACCAGAATCACCACAAACCATCGTCAAACCCAGTCACTCGAACCAACCACCACCAATTCAAACTCAGCCACTCGAATCAACCACCATCAATTCAAACCCAGTCACTCGAATCAACCACCACCAATTCAAACCCAATGGAAGCACAACCCAATTGAACCCAAATTCAACAACCACTGTCAAACCCAATTGAACCTTCCAAGAAATCATCCACCATGATCAAGAAAACTGCAAGGGGAGACACCATTAACGGAGATGTGGGCTTTCTTGTATGAGACTGAGAGAAGGAAGTCATGAATTCCTAATCTTGAAGTGGTTTGACAAAAATTCTAAAAACTAATTGGTACCCATTAAAGGATTCTTTCGGGAAATGACATAGATGCCATCAAGTTGAACTTATGGAATAAATAGCTGGTATTGAATTTTCAGCCTCTCTCTCTCTCTTTCTGCACTTTTTCTCACCTAAAATCCTTGACCACTCTCTCTCTCTCTCTCAGTAAAGGTTACAGCTTTCAATCTAGACAGTTTGATTAAGAAGGAAGGAAGAAGAAGAGAGGAAGAAAGGAAGAAAGGTCAAAAATAAAAAATAAAAAAGCGAAAGAAACGGGCTGGGAATGAGAGAAAGAAGAAATGGAGAAAAAAGAGAAAAAAAATAAAAAAGAAGAAGAGATAAGATAGTTTTAGCAATCTTTAATTAAAATTAAATATTAAAATTTTATTTATTTTTAATTAAAATTAAATATTAAAATAATTATTTTTTAGTCCGACACAGCACCAAACATAGGTCTTCACTATTTTTACAATCCAGCTTCTTAGTCCGACGCAGCACCAAACGTAGGTCAGTACTTAATCCAGCTTAGGCCAATCCGAGTTAATCCGAGACAGTCTTAGGATTTAGTCCAGTCCATGACAATCCGCCGTGCCAAACGACCCCATATAGTGTAAAACAACTAAACCCTACTCTTAAAAGGTCTGGAAAAACTCTCCTAAAGCAAAACAAAATCCCAAACAATTAAGGAAACAAATTAGGAAAGAATCCTTTTTTGACTTGGAAACACGTCAGCTATCTTGCACGCACGTTTTGGGGTCGTTCCAATTCCTAGAAAATTCTGGAAAAATATCAGAAACGTAGCTTTATCTCTAAGATTTCCAAGCATATATTACACACCACTAGGAAAAATCGGAAAGGTCTTCAAATCTTCAATCTTCCACAGCAGTGCAATTATGATGGGATTTCAACTTAGACTGTCTTGACTTGCAAGTCTGGAGCATTTGGCTTGGCAGAAAATTATGAAACTTTGGCACAATGATCTTCAATGTCTTAGCTTTCTTCTCCAATTAGCCTTGCGCTAAAATTCATTCGAAAAGTCGATTTTCAGTCAAACTCCTTCCAAGAGTGCAAAATAACTGAAAATAAGGAAAGTAAGGTAATAATGCTATTTTTAATTAACTTTCCCTACAAAAACCAAATAAAAGAGGTATAGAAATATAGGAAATAATACACTTATCAACCTTTAAATAGGCTATGAGGATGGCATGCAGGGTAACTGGAGATGAATCTAGCAATGTGACTGTATGGTTTTCCTTTTAGTTATTTCCTAAAACATTAACTAATTCTGTGGAAGATTGGACTCAAAAGGCTTCAAAAGAAGCTTTGTTTGTACCATATCTGATCGTCCACATCACTTCGACACGTGGATCAGAGAAACTCCCCAAGTACCCAAGGCCTCGAACAATCGGTATCGGCTACCGATGACATTATCTCAAAGCCGCAAACAGTCGCTACAGGCCCAGCATTGTCTACAATCGGTATCCCCTACCGATTCTGCAGAATCAACCTCAAAGCACCCGCCCGAAATATCTAAAGACTCGTGTCAACCTCATAGAGCTCTCCTTCTAGCGCCAAGTACTAAGAGCATACAAATGCCCTCTATAAATAAGCCCCCTTTACTACAATACAGGGGTAAGACTTTCCAACTTGACTTTTATATTAATATATTGTCAACAGCGAAGGCTCTTAGAAAACAAACTTACTTTGGCATCGGAGGGTCTTAGGCTGGTTCCACACCGGTTCCATAGACCTTACGAATCTCGGCTTCCTTCCATTCAGGATCAGCATCCAAGGACAGGAAGAATCTACATCTAGCACTCAATCGATCTACTAGATCGTCCACATCACTTGTAAGTTGCACTAATCTCTATCTGTTTAGTTTTAGCGCCAACAGATTGGCACCGTCTGTGGGAATCGCGATTAACCCATATCTCAAAAGCTCTGAGACCAAAAAATGAATCCATCTTCGGCCCTCCCTGCCGATGGT
The DNA here is from genome assembly GCA_034190965.1 of Prunus campanulata. Classification (NCBI taxonomy): domain Eukaryota; kingdom Viridiplantae; phylum Streptophyta; class Magnoliopsida; order Rosales; family Rosaceae; genus Prunus; species Prunus campanulata. Next base: position 2,614,360 of record CM067209.1, read on the forward strand.
CCCATCCTCGGCGTCGGTGGTGAGCCAAGTCTGGCCCCTCTGCTTCACGCCCCACGAACAGAAACGCCTGCTCGACCGACCACTCTGGAGGCTCGCATGGAGACTCTACAACAGGAAATGGCAAAAATGCAGGAGCACAACAATATCCTCGCCTCTAAACTGGATGACACCCAGAGGCAACTGCATGATCAGCAAACGCAGTCAACCCAACTGCAGAACAGTCTGGAACGAACCATAGAGCTTCGGCAGGAGAAGTTGATTAAGAGTGTACGAAAGCCTAGCGCTCAAGATAGAGGGAAACAGCAAGCCGCAGACAAACCAACGGCCTCCCAAAGACTGTTCGTATCCTCCCCAAAGGAGCGTCACCCAGAATACCAAGTTTATTCCGACTGTCGGGATAGGATCAACGATCGGCGCAAGGAACGGCAGCCCTCACACATCCAGATCCGAGCAAAACTCAACGATCGGCGGTTAGAGGCGCTTGGACCAAAGTCCCCCTTGCGCCAACAGTACGGCGCAGTTGGCCTAGAAGAAACGGATGAATCAGATTACATTCCAACTTCACCAGGAACCACTATCTCCTACCGATCGCCGGGACCTTCTAAGGAGCACTATAGCCATCGATCGAATAGAGAAAATGATCAGCATAGGGGGGGCTATGAAAGAAGCCCAAGCCGAACGGCAGGTCAAGAAGATCAAGGCCACCGCGCTGGTCGGAGCACAGAGAAAGAGCCAAGGGAGCCCCTTCGGTGACGATCTTCCCTATACCGATCCTACCATCCGTCTCCTCCTCCAGAAGATGAATCGCGTTGAGGAAGAACAGACTCAAGCTAGAACACCAACATGGGGAACGGTACAGCCAGGGCCGTTCACCAATCGCATCCGAACATTCAGACACGAAAAAGAGGTCCAGGCACTCCGAATATCGTTCTACTCAGGGGTGGAAGACCTCGTTACTCACATTCATACCTTCCAATCAGCTTTGGGTTGCAAAGGGCTTACGGACGAAGGCCAATGTTTACTATTCCCCTCCACCCTGACCGGAGCTGCTCTGAATTGGTTCTACCGAATGGAACCAGGTACGGTTGACTCTTTCGATCAGTTGAAGCAAACTTTCCTCAACCATTTTATGATTCAGACAGATCGCCTGTATTCTGCCGATGACCTCTATACCGTTCGGCAGCAAGATGATGAGCCATTGAGGGAATATGCGGCTAGGTTTAGCCATGAATATTCCCGATGTCCAGAAACTGACGATAGGGCTAGGTTCAGCGTAGCGGGAGGATGCAACGACAAGATCCGTCGAATCGGTTGGGAACCTATTACCTTCTCTGAGGAGGAGGAACGAGGCATCATCTTCCCCCACTCCGATCCCATGATTATACGGGCCGATATTTCGGACTTCGATGTGGGCCGAATCCTCATAGACACCGGCAGTTCAGTCAATGTGCTATTTGCAGACGCTTTTAATGCCCTCGGTATAGACCCTCAGCATCTGAACAAAGATATCACCCCTCTCCTAAGTTTCTCGGGTGACGTAGTTGAGCCGATCGGCAGTGTCCAGCTCCCGTTCGCCGTCGGCACCACCCTCAGACGAACGGTCATCTACACTCATTTCCTGGTTGTCGATTGTCTAACGGCATATAACGCCATCAACGGCAGGACGGCGCTCACAAAAATGAAGGCCATGCTGTCACCACACATGCTCTTCCTCAAATTCCCCACACACGCTGGCGTCGGCCAAGTGCGAGGGGATCAATTGAGTGCACGGACGTGTTACGTTTCGGCAACCAAGGAATCGGCTAGAGCTTCGCTTCGCGAAGTGTTCTCAGTTTCTACCAGGACGACTGCGCCAAACGGCATGGGGACGGACAAACCAGATGATCCCAGGGATGAGGCCGTCACCCCACAAGCACAACCCGTTGAGGATTTGGAATCGATCACCCTCTCCGAGGCACAGCCCGACCGACAGGTCCGAATCGGCACCACCTTGAGTTCGGCACTGCGTGCCGATTTCATTGCCTTTTTGAGCGCCAATACAGAAGTCTTCGCCTGGTCATACAATGACATGCCTGGCATCGCCCCAAACGTCATCATTCACAAGCTCAGCATTTGTCCCACTTTCAAACCTATCAGACAAAAACGACGGGCCTACGATGCCGAACGGTATAAAGCAATGAGAATCGAGGTGGAGAAACTACGAGCAATCGGCTTCATCCAGGAAGTCACTTACCCAATTTGGCTGGCAAATTCGATCTTGGTCAACAAATCGAGCGGCGCCTGGAGAATGTGTCAGGACTATACCGATTTAAACAAGGCTTGCCCAAAAGAGAGTTTTCCTTTGCCAAGGATCGATCAGTTGGTGGACGCCACAGCAGGCCATGAACTTCTTAGCTTCATGGACGCATACTCAGGGTACAACCAGATATTCATGAGCCCTACCGATCGCGAACATACGGCATTCATCACCGACAAAGGACTCTACTGTTACAATGTCATGCCGTTCGGCCTAAAGAATGTGGGGGCAACATACCAGCGCTTGGTCAACAAAATCTTCTCTGAACTCATTGGCACCTCGATGGAGGTTTATGTGGACGACATGCTAGTCAAAAGCAAAATGGCCGATTCTCATCTCCATAACCTCTCTCTCATGTTCAGTGTCTTAAAGAAGTACAACATGCGTCTCAACCCAAGCAAGTGTGCCTTCGGCGTCTCCTCGGGCAAATTTCTTGGCTTCATGATCAGCCAATGGGGCATTGAGGCCAACCCTGAAAAAATTAAGGCATTGCTCGACATGCAGATACCGAAGACACAGAAGGATATTCAGAGTCTCACTGGGCGTGTCGCCGCTCTGGCCTGATTCATATCCAAGGCTACCGATCGATGTGCTCCTTTCTTTAAGTCCCTCAAAGGAAGCAAACGGCAGATTATCTGGACCGCTGAATGCGACCGAGCCTTCCAAGACCTCAAGGCCTACATGAGCAGAGCGCTCCTACTATCCACCCCTCTTCCCGGTGAAGAACTAATTCTCTACCTATCGGTATCGGCAACGGCGTTAAGTTCCGTGCTCATTCGCAAGCCGAACGGCATAGAGCTTCCAATTTTCTATACTAGCCATGCTTTGCAGGATGCCGAGATTCGGTACCCCGAACTGGAGAAGCTCGGCCATATTTTCAGGCTCACAGTATTGCCGTTCTCACCAATCAGCCTTTACGCCAAATACTACAGCGACCCGAGACGTCCGGTCGGCTAGTCAAATGGGCCATTGAACTCGGCAAATTCGACATCCACTATCACCCTCGGCCTACCGAGAAGGGCCAGGGCGTATCTGATTTCATCTCTGAAATGACTACGTCCGAACGGGAAGATCCGGAAGGAATCGCCCCCGAGCCGGCTTCAGCAGCATCAGTCGCCCACCCGACCGAAGGGACCTTTAATCCATCAATTCCCCTTTGGACTCTCTATGTGGACGGCTCGTCCAACCAACAAGGCAGCGGAGCTGGTTTAGTACTAAAAGCCCCTGATCAAACTACCATCGAATATGCCATCCGATTCCAATTCCAGGCTTCCAACAATGAAGCCGAGTATGAAGCTCTGTTGGCAGGCCTTTGGCTTGCTAAAGAAATGGGCGCTCGACAACTAAAGATATGCAGCGACTCACAACTTGTCGTTAATCAAATACTGACCGAATTCAAAGCCAAGGATACTTCGATGGCTGCCTACTTGACACACGCTCGTGGATTACTTCACCACTTTGCTGCGTATCAAGTTTAGCAGATCCCCAGGTCCGAGAACAGCCATGCTGATGCCCTATCACGCTTGGCATCAGCAATTGACGACAATGTAGGCCACCACGTGCCGGTCGAAATCCTCGCTCGACACAGCACTATTGAAACTGAGATACATGCCGTTCGGCAGGATCCAATCCATGCTTACCTCACAAGGGGAACGCTACCAAACGATAAAACTGAGGCCAAAACTCTCCGCCGCCAATCGGCCCGATACTTAGTTTTGAATCAGATTCTCTATCGGCGTGGTCATTCTTTACCACTGCTTCGGTGCATGACCCCGTAGCAGGGCAACTACGTCTTACGAGAGATTCACGAAGGAGCTTGTGGAGACCATTCTGGCGCTCGATCCTTGGCTTTCAAGACCATTCGGCAAGGGTATTATTGGCCGACTCTCCATGCTGATGCCACCAAACTTGTCCAAAAGTGTGATCATTGCCAGCGCTTCAGCTTCGTCCCAAAACTGCCTGCCAAACCGCTAACTCCGATTGTCAGCCCATGGCCCTTTGCCCAATGGGGTTTAGATCTCATCGACCCCATGCCCCAAGGAAAAGGACAGCTTAAATTCGCCATCTTTGCCGTCGACTACTTTACAAAGTGGACCGAAGCCGAAGCCTTGGCAACTATCACCGTAGCCAGAGTTGAGCATTTCGTATGGAAGAACATTATTTGTCGGTTCGGCCTCCCGAACGCAATCATAACCGACAACGGTAAACAATTCGACTCCCCTCAGTTCCGACACCTATGCCACCGATTCAACATCAATTTGTTCTTCGCATCTCCAACGCACCCACAATCGAACTGCCAGGAAGAAGCCATTAACAAGATCATCAAGAAGACACTGAAGAAGAAGCTTGGGGCAGCTAAAGGGGCCTAGCCCGATTTGCTCCCAGAAGCGTTATGGGCCATCAACACCTCCTACCGACGATCAACTGGCGAAATGCCGTTTTCCCTTGCATTTGGTACCAAAGCCGTTGTTCCAGTCGAAATCAACGCACCCACATGCCGAACGGCATCTTACACACCAGAACGAAATGAGACACTACTTGCACTCAACCTTGACCTCGTCGAATAACACCGTTCCCAGGCTCAACTTCGGAACGCTGCCTACAAACAGAGGACCTCTCGCTATTACGACTCACGCGTCAGGCGCCGATCGTTCAAAGTGGGGGACTGGGTTTTACGCAAAGTCTCTCTCACCACCAAGGACTCCAACGAAGGCACCCTTGGCCCTTCATGGGAAGGTCCTGATGAGGTCGTCACTGTCTGCCGACCGGGAACTTACCGATTGCGCGGTACCGATGGCCAAACCCTCGGCCACCCTTGGAACGTAGAACATTTGAAATATTACTACAAGTGACTGCACCTTCAGTCATCACCTTTGTAATCGGTTTGTTTTTAACAATTCCTATTCTACACATACAGTAACGCCCTAACGGTCAAACTATATTCAGAATATATTACCTACGGCATGCTTACTTATATCTGAATACGAAATTTCAAAACAAACCGACTTAAAGTTAACTTGGATAAAAAGCCACAAAGGGCTATGTCTTAGCAAAAATTGCCGTTCGGCACGTCCCAAATATTTTCTGTACATTACCCAAAATTATGAAAATAAAATTACACATGCTCAAGGTGCGGGAGGTTCGGCATCAGCAGTTGTCGGCTCAGCATCAGTCACGGCTTCAACGTTTGGCGCGCTGCTTGCGTTCGGTGCAGGGTGGCTTTCTTCCTCCTCACTACTAGACTCGGTGTCATCGGCTTCCTCAGGTTCGGCATCCTCGCCCTTGTAAGCCTCCACCATCTCCTCGATTACGCCCTCTGGCAGCGGTGGCGGATCCCGAAGAAAGTTCAGATTCAGCTTCTTGTCCGCGTTGTACCGTTTAAATCGGTAGACAAAGTCGTCACATTGTTCCATGACTTCCTTGTCCACCAGAAGCGTGAACTCCTCCGAGGATCGGTACTCAGCAACGGCTTTCACCTTCGCCTCTTCCACCTCCTTGGCATGCGACCGTTCGGCCGCATCCATCGCCACCTGCACAGCTGCCTTGGCCTCATGAGCAGCCACCACCTCCAGTTCGGTCGCCGCAAGCTTGGACGCGAGCTCTGCAATCTTAGCAGCGTTCTCCTCGGCACGCCAATCGGCTTCCTGGATGAGCTTCCCAGCATCGGTAATTTTCGAACGGCCCTCTTCGAATTTCTTCTGGTATCGTTCGGCAGCATTTACGGCTCGCTTTGCGCAAAGCCACATCTCCATATCAACCTGCAAAAATCCAAAGTTCAGTCAGTGCCGAAACCACAAACACTTGGAAAACAAAACCTCTACCAAACTTACCGCTACCTGAAGCCGGAAGGCCCGACCGGTTTGTTCACGCAACGTCTTCGTCAACAGTTGCTCTATCTCGGAAAGCTCCATTTGGGCGCCATCAATCATGGAGTTGATGAGCGGCACCGCCTTCCGAGGACACGCGATGTTGACCGGCCCCTCCTCCCCCTCCACTTCATCATCGGGGATCAGCACCGATGTCCCCTCATTTGGACCCCTAGGCCGTTTCGGCAACAGCGTCACATTGAGGGGACCCTCGATCTGCCTCTTGCCTGTCACCTGGAGGTGGACCTCCCGCACGGCCTCGGCTTCGGCCACCCTCTTCTACCAGCGGCGATCGGCCACCGTCGTCTCATCAGCCGAAGCCCCTCCAGACGCCTCTGCTGCCTTCTTCTTCTTCGGCCTGGGGGACTCCCCTTTCTTCGGCCTTGGCGCCCCTTGACCCTCCAAACGCCGCCTCGTCGCCTCACTCATCGGCTTTCCTCCTGCCACTGCATAAGCACAAAGTTAGATAGGAAACGACCGTCATGAAAACGAGAAAAGAAACAGCCGCTGAACGGCATCACTTACTTTGCTTTTTCTCTTCCTCCTTCACCCTTCGGTCGTGTTCCGCTTTGCCGATCAACCCTGCCTTGAACAGATTCCGAAAATACAGCAGCTCTTTAAAAAAGCGATCTTCTTTGGCAATCTTCGCTCGGAGCAGCTCGATCGCTTCCACTTCTCTGATTAGCGCCTCAGGCCGTTTCAAGGACACTGAAACAAAACGGCCAACGGTTACAAAAAAAACAAAAACAAAAAAAAACAAAAAAAACAAACAAACAAACAAACAATAACACTCCTACCGAATGGCAGGTTCTATCCTACCGACTGTCTGAAAGGTCGTAGGGATCCGCCTCTCTACAATCACTTCTGGTGCCGATTCCCAATCACCAGAGACAATCACCCAACGCTTGCGCCAGGTCTTTTGGGAGCTCGGCACCCCAACCACAAAGTGTCCACGCTGCCCTGCCGATAGACAGTTGGACTGAACCCACCCCCTTGATCGGCACTCTTCGCCCTCGTCACACTGTACAACTGGGCCCACTGTTCATAGCTCGGCTCCCCCTCGCCAGCCAGGCCGAATACCGCGATCGTCCCGAGCAACGTAATCCAAAAGTTTGGATTGTACTACCCCAGTGCATACCCTATCGCCGCCAAAATCTTCTGCACCGAATGCCTCAACGGCAGCCGAAGCCCATGCTTGAAGACATCAGTGAAGAAGACCACGCCCTTGTCATTATCACTCAACGACTCCAACGGCTCTGGAATTCGCATCCCTACCGAATGAAGGATATTGTACTCCGCCCAAATCTTAGCCAGCTCAGATTCGGTCAGTGTGTTCGGCTCTAAGTGATCTACCCCGAACACCAACTCCTTCGGCTTCGCCAGTTGGATCCGTTGCTTCCCCGCAACAACCCTCAGCACCCCCTCCCCTGGCGCGGCAACAGACACATCACCCGCCTCGGCCCCACGACCAGAAGTTGAAGGCTCACCACCTTCAGGCACTCTCGTCGAAGTGCCACCAGCTTCGGTGCGCACTCCCGCCCCTTCCACTATCTCACAACTCGAAGAGCTAGCAGATTCGGCACTCCCACTCTCTTCAGCAGCACTCCCCGAGGATGAATCGTCCTGGAATGCCCTCGGACTACGACTACGCTCGGATTCGATATCTGACATCTACAAACAACACACGAAGGGAAACTAAGTGCCATGCTAGGATCCAAATCCTATTCTACCTCCTAAACATTTATGTTCATGCTTGTTCATGCTTTTTCACGCTTGTTCACGCATGTTCATACTTTGTTCATACAAATATTCAACGATTTCAACACTTTGATTCACTACAAATCAAAAACACGGCAACATACCTTGTTCACACGGTGGCTCAAGCTCGCCGGAAATCGCCCTCGCCTTGTTCAAACTCACCTGAAATCGCCTCCGCCTTGTTCACACTCGCCGGAAATCGCCTGCTCAGCCTTCACACGGTTGCCGAAAATCGCCTCTCACAAGCTCTGATTGCTCTCAAAAAACTCCTAGTATTCCAACTATCGTCCCTTCCTTACATTTATAGGAGGAACTTAGCATCAGGAAGCGAAGCGACGCATCGGGATGTGAAACGACACAACTCTTCGCAGCCATACCGACACGTGTCACACATGCATGGGGGAGCTCAACCGTCGTCATTCGAAACGTTTCCAATCCTCAGAGATGCTTCAACTTCTCAAACACTGCAACTCTATCCACTTTCAAGCACAACTCCACTGGCGAACGCCGGGCGCACATTGGATGAGTTCTCACTCACCTCTCGTGCCGAACGGCGGGCGCGCATTGGATGAGTTCGCACTCACCTCTCATGCCGAACGGCAGGCGCGCATTGGATGAGTTCTCACTCACCTCTCGTGCCGAACGGCAGGCGCATGATGATGAGTTCTCACCCACCTCTCGTGCCGAACGGCAGCCGCACGATTGATGATTTCTCAATCACCTCTCGTGCCGAACGGCAGGCGCACGATGATGAGTTCTCACCCACCTCTCGTGCCGAACGGCAGCCACACGATTGATGATTTATCAATCACCTCTCGTGCTGAACGGCAGGCGCACGATAGATGATTTCTCAATCACCTCTCGTGCCGAAGGGCAGGCGCATGATTGATGATTTCTCAATCACCTCTCGTGCCGAACGGTAGGCGCACGTAGATAAATTCTCGCTCTCCTCTCGTGCCGAACAGCAGACGTTCCTAAACCATTACCTACACTAGCCTCTCTGACCATTCGATACCGAATGCCGTCTCTTTTCCAAGCTCACTCGCTCGGGTACTTGGGGGACTACATGCCACCATCGGCAACAATTGAGACCATCGAGTCCGGATCAGAATGCCGAAGACAAATTCAAGTCCCCAACCGAGAAGTCGCTTCTCAATCAGTAACTTGGGGGACTACTGTTTGTACCATATCTGATCGTCCACATCACTTCGACACGTGGATCAGAGAAACTCCCCAAGTACCCAAGGCCTCGAACAATCAGCATCGACTACCGATGGCATTATCTCAAAGCCGCAAACAGTCGCTACAGGCCCAGCATTGTCTACAATCGGTATCCCCTACCGATTCTGCAGAATCAACCTCAAAGCACCCGCCCGAAATATCTAAAGACTCGTGCCAACCTCATAGGGCCCTCCCACGAGTCCCACATCGAAAGTAAGTACTAAGAGCATACAAAATGCCCTCTATAAATAAGCCCCATTTACTACAATACAGGGGTAAGACTTTCCAGCTTGACTTTTATATTAATATATTGTCAACAGCGAAGGCTCTTAGAAAACAAACTTACTTTGGCATCGGAGGGTCTTAGGCTGGTTCCACACCGGTTCCATAGACCTTACGAATCTCGGCTTCCTTCTGTTCGGTTCATTTTTACACATGATTTTTCATGTTATTCACCCACTATTTTGAGTTAGTTCTTGACATTTTATAGCTTTTTACTTCCTTTTTGTGTTTTCTTAGATTTTACCTTGGTTAGAATGAAAATGAGCTAAAAGTGCATTATTGGTTATAATTTCTGTTTTTGTTCATTTTCGTAGGTCAACTTCTTGGCCTGGGATCAACATGCTCTGGTGCTCGGATGAGGTCATGATCTTCATGAGACTTGTTCCAATGGATGTTGACTACAACATATCCAAATTTGAGCTCCATTGGACAAGTATTGCCTATCCAACCAATCCAGCATGTTACCACAGCTCTGGAAATCCGGATTTGGCCAGCTTTTACCTCCTTTGTGTCATCTTAATTTCTTGTTACCATAACTCTTGGTAACAAGGAATTACCTTTGTAAATGAGATATTTTCTGAAGCTTTTGGCATCTTTGTGAAGTCAAAGCTTCATCATGGCAAGGGGACAATGGGCAAAGGCCTTAGAGGAAAGAATGAGTTTTATATTAAAAGTGTGAGCTGGAAATGATGGGCAAAGGAGCAAAGGGAAGTGCAATCTGAAGTGGGAGAGGTTTTGAACGTGGGTAGCCTATCCATTCTATAATTCTACACATTGGAGCAGATTTTGGAGAGCTTGGAGCTAGGAGAAAGCCAAGGTGCAGCCAAGCAAAGTGGAGAAGAAAGCTTCCACCATTGATGACCTTGAAGCTTTCACCATTTTCTCAAAATCTGTAAACTCTTTCTAATTTTATTTTGAGTTTGTATTTGGAATAAGTATGAGCAACTAAACTCCATAGCTAGGGCTTAGGTTGAAGCCCTAAAACATGATTACCTTATTGTTTTGATGCTTGAGTGTATGAATTTCTAGATATTGTTGATGAATTCCAATTTACCAAATTAATCTATCCTTGATGTGTGTTTTTCCTTGGTTGGCCATCTTTGAAAGCATGCTTCTTGAGATTGTTGGGATTATGTGTATCTTCATGTTTTCCTAAGCAATGAATGGATGAAGTAAGAATCATCCATGTGAATTGGTTTCTTGAATACCTAATGTAAACACCATGCTATTAGGATTCTTGTGATGTTCATATTCTCTTTGAACTTAATGGGTTTTCCTTGTAATTGAATCGAAGTACGAACCATACCTAGGTTCGGTTATGAGGAGGGCACAAGTATTGTAGCACGAACCATGCACTTTACGTATATTAGAGAGAATCAATGCGTCTTGAGCCACGACCCATGGTCTTGATTGCGAACATCTTCATCAACACGTTTAGAGTTCACTACTTGAGTATTCATGAACATAGGTAGAATTGTTTAGGGTGGATTCCGAAACCCTAGTGTTTGTTACATTTTCATTTCACATTTTGATAATTCATCTCTGCCATTCTCATTTAAATTCAAAGTCCATTTACTTTCATGCATTAGAATTAGGTCACTTGAACCAAACCAAAACCCCCCCCAAATGTGTGTTGTGTGTGTGTATTTGAAACGTTGTGTGTTTTCTTTATTGAATTCTGTTTATTTCCGTAACTGTTTTGGACTTTTGGTCCGCGTTATGTTCTTGCATTTTCTGTGCTGAATCCAACCGTATAAAGAACTTGAAATTTGGATAAACGGTTGGAAAGTTATAGGCAAAACACTGGACAGAGGTCGAAACTAGAAAAACAGAAAAACGATTCTGTGCAAAACGACCGGTCGTCACTGTTCACGACCGGTCGCACTGTTCATCTTCACTGTTTACGGTCTTGTTCATTTTCACTGTTTACGGTACTGTTCACAGGTGATAAAATGGTGATAGAAAATGCTGTTTGTGTTTTTCTTTAGTTTTCTTGTGTTGTTTCATTTCTTTTACACTTCTTTACTTATTTTTAGTTTCCATTTTGCATTTGTGCATTTGTGGTGTGTCAAGTAAGTGTTCTTTACGTACTCAAATTAGAACTTATAGGAAGCCGACAAGTTCTTCGTGGGATCGACCCCGTACTTACATAATCTATACCTCAATAGATTCGTGCACTTGCGGGTATTTTTAATTGGTTGTTTGCACATTAATTTGTGTCCTTTTAGGAATGCAACACCTTCAATTCAGGATCAACATCCAAGGACAAGAAGAATCTGCATCTAGCACTCAATCGATCTATTAGATCGTCCACATCACTTGTAAGTTGCACTAATCTCTATCTGTTTAGTTTTAGCGCCAACAAGCTTCAAAACTAGGCTTCAAAAGTATGGAAGATTAGATTTTTATGACACAAAAGACCCAACTTAAAAGACTTAAAACTGTATAATTTAGGCTTAAAATATCCCAATCAGTTTAAACCGTTTATTCACGGCAACCAACCGAAATTGCGATTTTACCGCAAAACGCGGTCGGTTTATGGTATTAAAAAACACCAAACCGCAAATAGTCGGTCAGTTTGTGGTTTGGCCAAAAAATCGCAGTAACCGAACCGCAACTACCCCTAATATAAAGATCTAAAAGCAACGTCGGAGCATTTTCCTAACCAACTCAGATGCTAGTTGCATAATGAAGACAGGAAGTATTTCTCAAGCAAACATATAGTAACCACTACATATGCTTCCAACTTATCTAGCTTGGAAACATCTACAACCTTTCCGCATAAAGCATTGAAGAAGAAACACAATCTTATTATTTCATATCTTGCAGGCTTCTCCACATAGAAATTGTTAGAGTTTGTAAAGGAAAATATACATTCACTTAGTCCCACATTGGAAGGGAGTTGTTTCCTTTCATGGTTTATAAACACCAACACTTTAGAAACACTAAATAGGGTAGGGGCCTAGTGGAGGCAAAGTTGGGCCTCATCTTGGTTTGAGCTTGGAATATATATATTTGATTAATTATTAATTAATATATATATATATATTTAATTATCAAAAGATGGGCCTTGGGCCTCTGTTGAAATTCATTAATATATTTTTTTTATTAATTAGAAATTCGTTTTCGGATAAAATCATTATTTGAAATTCGAATCTATTTAAACAGTTATTGTAACTGTTGGATGAAGAGATATCAGACTTTATCATTTATCCAAGTCAGTATTCTATAATTGATTCTATTGTTGTATTGATTTGATTATATATATAAAATATATTTCCTATTGTTTTTACTCTGTTATTTGGTTATATTATGATTGTTCTCCATCAATCTTTAGACAATAATATGGAACCATCAGGAAGTAAGACCTCTCATGCTGAAAAGCCTGAGAAATTCAACGAGAATCCTGCAACCAGAGAGACTGTCATTGCAATTGATGCATGGACACAATCTGATTTCTTGTGCAGGAACTATATCTTGAATGGCCTCGATGACACACTATATGATGTTTATGCGCATTCAAGACGGCTAGAGAAGTTTGAGAATCTCTTGAGAAAAAATATAAAACTAAAGATGCAGGATCCAAGAAATTTGTTGTAGGTAGATTTCTGGATTTCAAGATGGTAGATTCCAAACCTGTTGTCAAACAAGTTGAAGACTCTAGAAAATTATCCATGAGATTCTTGCTAAAGGCATGAAGATCAATGAATCTTTCCAAGTGGTGTCTTTGATTGAAAAACTTCACCAAATTGGAAAGAATTCATGCTAGTTTTTTCAATAAATATTTATTTTTATTACTTTGTAAAATTATTCATGCTAGAAGCTTAGAATATGTCGATTTAAATTTGAAATGAATTTTGCAAACATGGGTTTAGCTAAATTGGCTAGAGTGGATGTGCTCTCCACTTTGCACCTGAGTCAAATCCTCCTCCCTATGGTTTAGATTAGATTAAAGTAGAATATCGCTTGTATAAAAAAAAAAATTGAAATGAATTTTAGACTTCTGGACAAGATGTTCTGAAGTTAACTGATTCAAAATATTTGCAAGAAAAGAGTGCCTTAAAACAAGTTGAACTTGATATTTTTATTTATAGTAATTTTGAAACTTCACAAATGATTTACATGCAGGAAGATTGAGCAATATATAAAAATCTGAAAGCAGCTTCTGAGTGCATCTGTCTGGGCAACTCTGTGGCTATCTTAATTTAAGAAAATCTTAAGAGGAACATTATAATTTTCAGCATCTCTTTGGAGTACTTCAGAAGAAAACAAAGTTCAAATTGACAATATTCGACCAACTTGTGCAGCAAATTAACAAGTTGCTATCAATTGCATAATTCAAATCTTGAGGAAGCCTTTCTCCTTCAGGCTTTCAACAGTGTCCCTAAGACTTACTTCCAAAGGAAGGAAAGTAATTCCTAAACCTTTTGCTTTCTCCACGGATACTTGATATGTTGGCTCCGGAGGAGTGCCTACCTCACATCTGCCAATAACAAAAAATAGATTAAAAATCCCTTAGAAATATGCCACATTCAGTGAGTTTGAGGATATTCCTAACTGGTGTAGATTTGGTGTTTTGCAAGTCCAAATGTAATTTAGATTCTTCTCTGTTTTTATATGTGATATTCTTCAAATCTGAAAAGGTAAGTTTTCAGATTGATATGAAAGATAATAATTTTCACTGCCATTTGGTTTAGTTACTCAAGATATCTGAGAAGAAAAGGAAAATTTATTACTGATACATTTAAGCAGAGTAGATCATTAAGTGGGATAAAGTAATCCGAATTAATGGCAATCGAGCACCAATTTGTGGCATTTTATCAATGATAGCTTACTTTTCAGGAAGCAAAGTGGGATAAAGTTGTTGAAAAATCTTCAGAGTCTTGGAAACGCTTGCAACATGGCCAACTAAACAATATCTTCCAGCAGCTGAAGGAACTTCAAATGCTTGAATATGAGCAGAGGCAACATCTCTAACATCAATGAATCTGTAATTTGAAACAGGTGTTGTTTGGGTGCCTGTACAAAAGAGAGAGAGAAAACAATCAACTCAATTTATTTGTTACTTGAAGCAACTGGTTGATAAGTTCAGATAGATTTAAGCTACTGTCTTGACACATCTAATTCTAATTTAGTAAATTTGCTAGGACAAGGCCTGCATCTCCACTTTCCATGCTATCTGCCTCAACTAATAAAAAAGAAAGTTGCTGAAGTGTACCACTTATGAGATTCTGAATCAGCTCCACGGAGAGATTAAGAGTTGGCTGTAAGAGTGGACCAATCACCAACCCAGGATTCATTATAACCAAGTCAATCCCATTTCCTTTAGCATATTCCCAGGCAGCCTTCTCAGCTAAAGTTTTTGAGAGCATATACCATTGCTGAACAAATGCAAAAGGAAGATAATATTGAGCTTGTAGTTCATGCAAAACCAAGATGTATTGCTTTGTCTTACATTAAGCTTTTTTATATTTCTAATATAATTCAAAGAATGAGATGAATGATTTGGCAGACTTTGAGTAGGATACATTTATACATACACCTAATGTTCTGTACCCTTTTTTTTCTGAGGAAGAAAAAAACACAGATGATATAGTTTAATGCTGATAGCTAGAATGCCCTTGTGCAAGCTTTGGTTCCCAAAAATTGTAAAGTTTCTTAATTTTATGAAAAAGAGCATCGATTTCCAACGAAAAAATGCCCAAAATGAGGTGCGGCAAACAGTGAGACACCTTGAATGCCGGAAGATGCACAACAACTTAAAAGCTGCTTTTGTAGGATAAGTAAAGAACAGTGGAAAATATAAAGAATGAAGAAGTATTGTTATAATTGAATCCAGATACCTGTTAAGGTGGCAAGATTAGATCCTGTTTCCATTCACAGGGAAATATAGCACACTAACAATGAATCAAAAGTTAAACTTGGAGAAGGATAATAACATGCCTACATTATACATACCTTGTGGTTCTCACAAACAACTTGATCTGAATACCATGTTTCATCAATTACCACATCAGAGGTCAGAGGTTTTCCACTCATCATTACTGAAGCCATAGAAGATGTTAAAACCACTCTCTTGACAGTAGAAAATTTCACGCATGATTTGAGAACATTGAGTGTTCCATTCACTGCAGGGTCAACTATTTCAGCCTGAATTGTGGAGACAAAGAATCATTATGGTTTCACATAAAAAGTATTAGAAGTATGTTGATTCTCTAAATACATATAGAAACCCGCAAACGCATGATCCTGCACACAGGGAAATGGAACCTATCTGTTAAAGTTAGACATCAAACCCCAAATTCAAATAGGTTTTTATGGAAACACCAAATTAATCTATCCAGGAATCTAGTCCACTCCCTTGTCTCTGATGAAAAATATGGGAAAGAAGCAGCCAATTACTAAACTGTGAAAGCAAACGATAAAGATCAGTGCTGTGTATTGGGAGTGAGGGAAAAGATCCTAAAACAATCTCTTAAGAAGATGCACGAAACAAATAATATGAGTTGGTTCACACCTTTCATCCTGATCTGCTAATGATTCGGAAATGGCTAGTGAGCATTGCCTACATAAGATGCCAATGAAATTTCTTGTTTTGTTCGGACATTTCTCAGCAAACAATTAATGCAAACAATTAATGATTCTGAAATGGCTAGTGAGCATGAATGCCATGTACATACACTTGGTGAAAGAAGCCCTGTAAGCAACAGACTATTATGAGAATGGTAGAACATTTGAAGCATGAAGTAAAGGGACAAACCTGTGGGTCAGTAGCCGAAAATTGTACAGGGGATGCTGTATGAAAAACACCTTCACATCCATCGACTACAGTGTCAAAAGATCCTTCTTCTATCAAATCTGCTTTGAACAAATGAAGCCTCTCTTTTGCTCCATCCAGTGAGAGCAAGTGTTCTGTTTTCTTTGGATCATCTGTGGCATGCATAAACAGAACTAGTGAGAATAAAAACACAAGAAGCACTTGAGACACTCCAAATGAAGAGATCAGAAAATGACTAGATACTAGAGTTCTCTTTTGGAATACAAACAAAAAAAAAAACCCCAGAATTCGAAAATGACAAGTATTGGTATACATAGATATGATCAAGTTTAGAAGAAGGGAAAAGAAAAGACTTGGAAGCAAGTACTAAGACTAACTTGGGTCACGAACAGTAGCTTTGACAGTATAACCTCGTTGCAATAAGAGCTTAACTAGCCACGATGCTATGTAACCGGAGGCTCCTGTTACACAAACAATCTTTGTTGCTCCATTCATCCTATCTCGCTTTGTGTCTGTTTGTCTGTCTCCAAGCTCAGAATAAGATTAGGATCATTGGAGGCAAATTCAGTTGGTGTATTTTATCGTGAAGAAGGCAAAAGAAGATTACGCACATTGGAGGCAAATTCAGTCTTCGCTTTGATTGGCCGTCATTGCTTACGATAAGTGTTGACCAAAAAATAGAATTTTATTATGAAGAGAAAAGGATAAATTATTAATTTATTATGTGTATAAGTCACGACTAGGTAACTTAATGGTTTCTAATTTTGCTAATTTTTTGCAAGAATGACCTTTGAATAAATACTTAAAAATAAATGATTCGAATTGTTGATATATGAGTATTTTGGATAAAATGTACAGTTACAAATATTATCAAAATATCATTTTATCTAATGTTGGTACTCACTAAAAACGATAAATATCGAAGTATTATCGAGAATATTACCGATATTTAATGAAATATGATATAGTTTTTAGAATTTTTAATTTTCAATAAAACCAATTTGTTATGAAAAAAGTCTCTTTGTAAAAATGCACATACATATGCACTTATTTCATGGTTTTGCTTTCTTTTTTTTTTTTTCTTAAATTTTGGAATTACATTCATAATTCAGCCAAAAAAGTCACTAGCCACAAAAAGTCAATACAAACTAGTCACAAAGGAATATAAGAAGCTGAACTTAGCTAATGATAATATAAGAAGCTGTTTGCACTGCCAGAATTTGGATGGAAGTGGACCATCAAAGTGGTTGTAAGCCAAATGAAACTCCTCAACACTAGCCGGCATATATTGTCCTCAACACTTCCATTCAAGCTGTTGCCGTGTAGAACCAAACTAGTCAAAGATGACATGTTGAAGACATATGTAGGAACAGAACAGGCCCTTTAAGGCCATTTCTCTGCATAGACAACTCCACCTCATCTCCGCTGCCACTCAAGTTTGGAATTTCTGAAAAATGATCAATTAAACTCAAGATCATTAATTAATAGCCAGCAGGCCCCAGCCCCTATGATCATGTATTAAGGTCAACTAATATATACCTTCGAAATTGTTGAAGTCAAGGTATACAATCTTCAACATTGTTAAAATTCCCGATTTCCCTTGGTATCCTACCTGTCATGTGTGCCACAGGAAAAATAAATAATAATAATAATAATAATAATAAAGGTTTAAAGAGAACTAATTTAAAAGTTAGGTATACCAGTGATTTGCCCCCTGAATTTGTACCTAATTTTCAATTAGCCCTTATCCTTTTTCTTCAGAAAATTAAGGTACCAAACGATTTTTTTTCGCCAATGTGCCCCCTACCGTCTAAATCCTCAACATTTCATCCAATTTTTAGTTAAATTATTTTTAAAAATTGAAAAAAAAATTTGACCCAGAAAAAAAAAAGGAAAAGAAGAAAAAGACTGAACCAGCAAACCTATCGTTCTCATCCAGCACATCAAACCCATGACAACAGCCCAATCGTAGAAGAAGCAATACTTGAGGGGGCGAAACCCGATGGTGACGGTGACATTTTCCTTGGACTTGGAGACATCCGGCGGGGACGGCGAGTTTAGGCTGGCGGAGGAAGAGAGTGGAGACAGAGAGGGCTTGGACGGGGTAGGCCGAGATGACGTCGTGGAAGAAGAAAGGGTGGCTAGCAGCCAAAGCACCCTAAAACCCCATCAACACATCGCCCCCTCCCCTAGCTCTATCTCCTCCAGCACATCAACCCCATCAACACAGCCAAGGCACCCTAAAACCCAGCAACCAAAAAAAAAAAAGAAAAACAAGAGAAATCCCCAAATTGAATGAGTCTTTGTTTGAGAAAGGCATGAAAGTACTGACATGGAGGTGGAGGAGATTCAAGCCCAAGCCTGTAAGTTCCAAAGAACAGGAAATGGCAGCAACCCAGCTGTTGATTGAAATAAACATTTAATCAGAAAGGAAATTTTATATCTACGTGCAGTGAAGAAAAATCAAACAAGAGAGGAGGATTGAGAAGACAAAGTGAATATACAGATGTATGCATCTGTTTGGAAAACAATACCTTTGCAAAATTTCCTAGCCCTGCAACTTGAAGAAAAAGTTGCGGACATAAAGGAGAAAGAACTTCCAAGCCAATTCCAGCCGCATCCGCGACGGCACCACCCCTGCTTCATCCACGTCTCAAGGGCCTCCGGCGGCAAAGATCGACACAGCAAGGTGTGCAATCTAAGAGAAAGTGCCATTCTTGATAGTTTTTGTTTGCAGAGAGAGAGAGAGAGAGAAGAGAGAGTATTTCTGTTTTTATTTTTATTTTTCATTTGTTATTTATTTTTAATATATAAAATGACCATTTTACTCTCATTTTTAACGGCAAATTAGATGAAATGTTGTGGATTTAGACGGAAGGGGGAAATTGGCGAAAAAAAGAAGTTGATATCTTTAATTTTCTAAAAAATAAGAATAGGGGGCTAATTGAAAGCGAGGTACAAGTTCATGGGGTATTTCACTAGTATATCCTTTAAAAGTTTTTAAACTTTGCAAAAGCAAAAATTAAAAAAAAAGGTAGGAATAGTGGGTTTTAGCTGCTTTTAAAATAGTAGCGGGTTTCCAACTTGAAAACTGATTACTACGCAAATCGAAGATTTTAAGTTTGGATAAAGACCCGAGCCAGGCTGGAATGGTTCCTGAAAATTTGTTGAATGCAAGACTAATCAACTTCAATCACCTCAAACGAGCCAATTCATGGGGCAATGTACCATAGAAACTGTTATTTCTGAAGCGCAGCTCAGCAAGAATTGAGAGGTTGCCAAGGTGGGGAGGAATGTGTCAAACAAAATGAAATAAGGAACCAAAATCCTAACTAAATAAGGATTCGCCAATAGAATGGTGCCTGTGAGATTCATATAAGAAGGGTTCAACACCGTGACTCTAAGGTGGCGTACACCACATGTAACACCAGCCCAGTTGCAAATGGAGGTATTGGCGGACCAGTTGATGGTCAAAATGTTGTGAGGATCACTAGTAATATGGGATTTGAGAGCAAGAAGAGCAGATTGGTCTGTGGTGAAGTTGGTAATTTGTGCTGCTACTGGGCCTATAGCTATATACAGCAGTAGCAACGTTATTATTGACAAGAGGAAACCTGGTTGTCTCTCCATTGGAATATTGGATTGCTTATTGACTGTTGCTGGAGAAGATGTGTGCAATTGGCTTAGGAAAGGAACCAAGTTCAAAGTTTAAATAGCTTTCAAATGATCTAAAAAAATGTCCAAGTCAAATCCACGTCCCAGTCTTGAATCACAAATTCCTCTGAATAAGAAAAACATGTTTTTCTTAATAATTAATATAAACATGTTTTTCTTAATAATTAATATATTTTGAATGATTAGAGACCAATAATTTTTAATTAAACTAATATGTATAATAAAGTATAAATTCCGATGATGGTAAGCTTCATAAACAATTTATATCTTCTAGCAGCCAGAGAGTTGACTTTACGCTTGCATTGCATATATGCAGAATGTTTGCTTGACTTTATGTCTACTTTCCTATCATTTGGTCGGAGGACACTTGCTTGACTTGGCCAAAGAACTGATCAGTTGCTTTAAATTCATCTCCGCAACAAACATTTCATCAGTTGGCTTCCTTCTTGTGAATGTCTCCATTAGTACAATACCGAAACTATACACATCTCCTCTGGTTGAAATGATTCCCTCCATTCCAAACTCTGAAGTATTATATATGTGAATTTAGTTATATATGAAGGAAAATCATAAGGTCACCTTGTCCATAATGAAGGACAACATATATAAAATTGAAAAGTAAACTAGTAACAGTACATCACCTGGAGCCATATACCCAATTGTGGCAGGGGTCATGGTTTGGGTCATAGAATCTCCTTCACCTAAGAGTCTTGCGATGCCAATCAGCAACATGTGCAACCATATCATCATCCAGTAGTATGTTGCTTGGCTCAAATCACAATGGACAACATGATTTGGACCATGACCATGATGAAGCTATTCTAATGCGGATGCAACATCTAGCAAATTTCTTATCAGACCAGAAAATGGGTTATTTGTTACAACAGACTTTCGTACATGGCTAAGAAGTCATCGTTCGAAGTGGGAAATTTACACCCTGGTCGAACATTCCTAATTTGAATTAAACGTTCCCCTGAGGTGATCATTTGTCCGTTTGATAGTAAAAATGTGTCCAAGTTGTATTTAAGCTTATCTGATGGTGTGTTTTTTTTTATTTTAAATTTCTCTAGAAGATAACATCCACCTAATAATAAACTGTCAAAATTTCTTCCGCAATAAGTCACTTTCAGCTTTGCCTTTCTTGGAGCTCAGCAATTAGAATACCAATCCGCACTAAAAGTCCCTCAAGAGAGGAAAAGGCGTGGGTTGAGCAGAACTTCTAATGGAGTCACTTCAAAGTTTAAAGCTCGCAATAAGTAAATGGCAGTTGAAACAAGTTCCACATTACTGCATTTAGGCGACTAATAAAACTTCATGTAAAGGGCTGCTTTTTTTTTGGTCGAAAATGTAAAGGGCTCTTAGACAAGGACTTTTGTTGCAAATTGGCCTAACATACTTTCCATAATTGATAAACTGAGCTCTAATGTCTCGACGGTAATTCGAATGAGTTCCATGATTAAAAGAAGTTCTTCTCCTTCAAACTTACCACAGTATCTTTCAATGTTACCTCCAGAGGCGTAAACTTAACACCCAAGACTTGGGCTCTTTCCTTGGAAACCTGGTAAGTTGGTGTGAAAGGTTTGTCATCTGCACATCTGCCATGAACACATAGACATTAATTTTTGAAGTTTGGACTTTCAAACCTTAAAGTCCAAATATTATGTTTCGCAATTTAGCACTTATGAAGAAATATTCATATTACTGACTGTTTATCATATCAATGTTAAACAGAACAATATGAATGGCCACGGATTTCTTAGGCTAGAACAATATGGTAAACTTGACCAAAGAATTCCTCCTCTATCTCTAGGGTTGATACAGATATCTTGGACAGGAGTAACACGCTATAATTTGATTATATTTGCAACTTACTTTTCTGGAATCTTGAGAGCAGGGAAGAGATCACGCAAAAGCTTCACGACCTCTGAACAGTGTGTTATTCTTCCAACTAAACAATATCTCCCACTAGCTGAAGCATTCTCAAAGGCTAGAATATGAGCATTTGGCAACATCTCTAACATCAACCCATCTGTAAGTTATATTTGGAAATGTTTCAGCACCTGCATCGGTTAAACATCAGCAATAAGAATTTCTTAGCAGATTGTATGTTATCACAGAGATAATGAGAAAGTATTATTGAAGCATTACCTTGTGTCTTGGATTTGAAGCAATTTTTTCGTGTTCATAGTTTTTGTACAAGGATTTTTCTGAAGGAACCCTTATAGTTTCATCTTTTTTGCTGTGGACTGCTTATCCACAGATTTAAATTTCCTTTTTCATTAATAGAATTATGTGTGTTCTTAAAAAAAATATTCTATACTCGACATTTAAATTAACTTAGCATTCAAGGATTCTTAGTTTAGATACGTAAACATGTGTATGCTATAACTTGACACATTATTTACAATGGAGGCATATTTCTGAGATATCTTAGGCAAAGCATGCTAAAAGGTGTTCATATGTAGGCTCACTAAGTAGGTAAAAAACAAACTGAGATATCTTAGGCAAAGCATGATCCTAAAGGGTAACGGGGCATATTTCTGAACAAGACTGGATCTCAGGTGCCAAAAAATCGGGGGGAAAATTCCATCTGAGTTTTCAAATACATAAACCAGTTACATCTTCACATGGATGTTCACGAAGAACCTATATAAGAGATATTCCATCATAAAAAATTAGCATGAGAAGTGTGCAAACCTTCAACTTTTCACAAACAGCTAGATCTGAAAACCAAGATTCATCAATTATCACATCAGGAGCAAGAGGTTTTCCAGTAAACGCAACTGCTGCCATAGAGGATGTTATAACCACCCTTTTGATAGATGGCACCTTAGCACACGATCTAAGGACATTAAGTGTTCCCTTCAGAGCAGGGTCAATTAGTTCCACCTGACAAAAGAAAACATTAAAAGTGGCAGCCTATAGGGTCTTGATTTTAGAATTTGCCGATAAGATGTAATTGAATGCAAAGTATACTATAGCAGACCATTGCACTTAGCTCCTTTTTCAACTGAGAACTTATAGTTAGCATCCGGTGAACATTTTTTAGCATAAAGAATTTAACTTTAAAACAATAACTGTATACTAATAAATCTATGAAAGACAGACTTCCTCAACAAAATCACAACATAGAACATCAAAATATCATAAACTTTCAGTAAACCCAGCAAGAATGCAACAGAAATCGGTCACTTCTTGAAATCAAATGTAGACATATCATAATTAATGTATAAGCAACAGAGCAGTTAAAGTGATACAGGATGTACCTGCGGATCACTGACATCGTGATAAAATGGGGATGCTGTATGAAAAACACCTTCACTACCCTCAACTACAGAATCGAAAGATCCCTCTTCCAGTAGGTCTGCTTTGAACAACTGAAGCCTTTCCTTAGCTCCATCCAGTGCAAGTAAGTGTTCTGTTTTCTTCTTATCATCTGTGGCATATATAAGAAAATAACCCCATAAACCATAAAAACCCTACCTTAACAAAAGATCTTGTGATACCAATCAAAACATTCCCAATCTACTAAACATCTATTTATCAACTCTAGGGGATTAGTTTGATACTACCAATATTTACTTGAGGTGACTAAACTGGATCAAACTGATAAACTAATCAAGTTATCAAGGTCCAAATCACACAAAATCACAGTGATCAAACTAATTAGTTCCAGAAACCCACACAAATTTTCTAAAAAAGTTACCAGCTTTGATGAAAAATTCAAGCATTATTAGTAAAATATACAAACCCAACATATCAAGCCTGATATATTCTTCAATAAACTAGAATTTTTGCCAAATAAAGTATCATAAGCTTCCTATGAACACAAAGGGCTCAGTGATCATCAAATTAATCAGAAAAGGGATGCGATTGCAATCAATGGAAATAGAAAGAAAAATAAGAAGTGAGTATTTAACTATTTATCAAAGTGAAGTGAGACTGATGACTGACTTGGGTCACGAACTGAGGCTTTGACAGTATACCCCCGTTGCAGCAACAGCTTCACCACCCATGAAGCTATGTAACCGGACGCTCCGGTTACACTCACCACCTTCTCAGCTCCACTCATTCTCTCTCTCTCTCGCTCTCTCTCTCTCTCTGGAAATCTATATGATCGTTTTTTGGTAATTTTACGTCATCTTGGTTTTTTTATATTGGCTGAGCTATTAGTCCAACTGTCCAACCAACATTTTGGTATTTGAAGAGAGAGAAGAAAAAAAATACCAATCTTTTTGACTGAGCTATGTTCCTTTCTTTTTCTTCTTTTTTTTTTTATTTATTTTATATCTGACCATATTTTTAAAAAATAAATAAATAAATAAAAAGAACATAGTTTTTTTTTGGAAAAACTACAGTAAACCCCCCAACCTATAGAATCGCTTACAAGTTCATACCCAATTTTGGGGACATTTACATACTCAACATTAGGGGTGGGCATAAAAACCGATAAACCGAATGAACCGACCGAACCAAACCAAACCAAACCGAAAAATGAAGTTTTTTTTACCAAACCGAAAAAGTCAACACTGGACCTGACCCGAACCGAAGTCAACGGTTCGGTCTTCGGTTCAAAAAAATTTGGAACCGGTGAACCTGACCCGAACCGAGCATTAATTAATAATATATAAATATACCACGTGGCCTCTGTTTATTGGGTAAAAGAGAGTTTACCTTGAGGATGCTCGCACTAGATCACAACCACAACTAAACCTAGCGCCTTCACCTTTCTCTCAAATTCAATCGACCTCCCTCTCACTCTCAGTTTCAGTCGCCGCCTCTCTCTCACCCTCTACCTCTATCGTCTCTCTCCCGACCTCACCCTCACCCTCACCGTCATCGACCTCTCTCTCTCGTCTCGCCTCGTCTCTCTCCATCTCATGTCGATGGTGGAACTGTGTTAATCTATGGAAGGTTTTGAAATTTTGGCTTCAATGGAGGTAAATATTTGTTGCTAACCTTATTTTTGTTTTGTTTTGAGTGTGTTTAATATGTTGATTTCTGCTGCTAGTCTTGACTTTGTTTCTGATATTTGATTTCTTGTTATTTAGTTTAATTTCTGTGTTTTTTATCCTTTACTGATTCAGTGCCTTCGAGAAACGCTCCCTTAAATAATTGTAAGTTCTCGTTTCATTTTGAATCACCATAAAAGGGTCTTGCTTATTTTTGCTATTTTATGTTTTTTTTTCTTTGCCAATCTGACATGATGAGCTATATGAAATTTTCTCTTTTCTGGGTTTGTAGAGACGCTTTTGAATTGAGATGGGTTTGGCTTAGTTTTTAATTCCTGTGATTTTTTTTTTTGGCTTAATCTGTAATGGGTTATGTGATTCTTTTCTGTTTCTGGTATCAACTTTGATCAAAATCAGGCTTTTAATTTTATTTGAATTTTTTGTTGCTGTCATTTTTGGTTTAATTCATATGATATGGTTCATGTTTATTCTTTTGGGTTAAGGTTTATTAAGGGTTTAGTTCTTTGATAATTTCTCTCGTGTGGTTTAATCTGACATGAGTTCATGGGTAATGTTCATGTAGATGGAGGATGATGAAGAAGAGGAACCATAATCATTCTCTAAACTATGTGGCTAAAGCTTTTCAGTTAGGGTGTTTTTAATATGTGGCTAATCCTTCGGTTGAGTTTTTCTTTGTTTGCTTGGGTTCCAGATTCTTTCTTTTTGGCCATGAATTTTTATTTGTTTGGTTGCTGGGAAGTGTTCTTCTATCTTCAATATTAATAGAATTAGAGTTACTGATCTGTTTGCATTAAATATGTATCAGTGGTTGCATTTTTACCTTTTTGCTTTTATTTTGTTCAGAAATTCTAGTTCATCTGTTTCTTTGTACCTTTTAGCGTTTTGTTATTAAGTTGCAGGGCCTGGAATTGTTATTGCTGTCATGTGAATGGACAGAAAATGTTTAGTCTGTGATTCATTTTAACTTGTAATAAAGCTTGTCTTTCAATCAATGCTTTCACTTTTCTAATCACTAAATGTTTAGTTTGTGATTAGGGTACAGTAAATAACAAAGTAAACTCTCTGCTTATTTGTTGTTATGTCCAGTCATAAGATGTTTTGAATGATAACTGATTTGTGCTATAACGTGTTTTGATCTGTTTAAATGATTTGAGACAAAAACTGCAAACACTTTCTTTTTTTGGTGAAATTAACTATTGAGTTGGATTATGATCTGGTGAGTGATTTTTAACTGATACAAGTGTATTTTTTTGCAGCTCCCTTATACACGTGAATCTGTTTGGTAAGTGATAATATGCCATTAGTATCATTTGTTCAAACCTGCAGCTCCTTTATTTGTAATTTTTGTCATGGGTTGTAAAATATAATTTGCTGCTTTACTTGTATTTTTTGTCATGGGATGTAAAATATAATTTGGTGCTTTGCTTGTATTTTTTGTCATGGGATGTAAGAACCAACTAATTTGATAGTTGGATGATGCTTGTGATTGTGATTCAGTTTAGAAACTTTAAAAAAACAGGTTATAGATAGGTTGAATTTATATGATTTGGGTGAGGAAAAACGAAATGGGCTTTAATGGATGGCCTGTTTGAAAAATTGGTTTTGGGCTTGTTCATAAGAATTTAATAGGTTTTGGCAATTTGACAACAAAAAAGGGGTTTTGGCTGAATGTAAATCTGATTTGGGCTTTGTTTTCCTAAAAAAATATGATTTGGGCTTTTTTTCGCCGAAAATAAATAAGATTTGGACTTTTGAAAATGGGAAAAATGGGCTCAAGACCAAACCCGATCAGAACCCTAGAACCGACCCGAGAACCGAGCCCATTTCCGGTTCGGCCTAATTTCGGGTTTCACCTGAGATCCGACCCGACCCGAGACCCGAGCTCTCCTTCGGTTCGGCCCGCGGGTCGGCCAAAATTTGACCCGACCCGAACCGTGCCCAGGCCTACTCAACATCGCGGAAAACCTACAATTTGCCCCCTCCGTTAGCGAAACTGTTAGTGAATCTATTAAATGCTGACGTGTCAAAGTGGGACTTCTTTTTTTGATGATGTGGACAAAAAATTAATTAAAAAAATTATATACATGTTAAAAATAATTTTTAAATAATATTAAAATCATTTAAAAAATGAATAAAAAAAGAAAAAATAAATAAATTCTCATCTCTGTTCTCCAACCTAGCCAACCCTCTCTCCCTCCCCATCGTTACAAGGCCTTCGCGAGCCCGTCCAGGCCGAATCGGCCGAGATCCAGGTCGTCTCTCTTCGGCCCCTTAACCGCCAGATTTTTTACGTCGACGGCGTTCCAAATCTGGATCCGGTGATGAAGCTTGAGCTTCCTGGACTCATGGCGAAGCTAAAGTTGCAGGAACATGGGCGGGTGTGCTGGAGGTTGAGAACCCACCACCACCCATTTCTCTTCTGCGAAGAAGCTCAGGGCTCTAACAATCTAGGGCCGGAGGCTTCTAGGTTGCTTCAATATAGCAAAGAGAGGAGGAGATTTCATGTCATAGCCAATACACCCGCAAAGGAGGCAAGGTTTCGAATTTGGACAAGGATTTTGCCAAAGCCATTCATTGGTGAAGCCCAGGACTGAGTGGGCTTAATAATCTTGTAATTAAGTGATTTTTAAAACAAATTTTTGGACTAAAGATTATGAACTTGATAAAAAAACGTTGGACTAAAAGTTGAATTTTCGTTTTTTCTGCAATATGGGATATGGGATTTCTAGAGTTGGCTCCTCAACGGCTGCACTCCTGGTGCAGCTTTTTTTTTCTGGGTTTTTTGTTTTTTGGTTTTTGGGTATTCATGGTGAAGGGAGGGAGGAGAAGGTGACAGACATGGGTCTGCAAATTTTCCCCTCCAATTCGTCTTCATCATTTGAATTGGCACTGGATTTTTTGGGTGGTGGCTGGGTTGGTGGGTTTTGGGAGATGGCTGGGTGGTTCTTTGAGCGGCGACGGGAGAGTGGTGTGGTACAAGGGTTGGTTTGGACTGGAGGAGCTGGGTGGGGGAGGGAGATTTGGGGTAACGATAGGGAGGGAGAGAGGGTTGGCTGGGTTGGAGAAGAGAGATGAGATTTTTTTTTTTTCTTTTTTAATGATTTTAATATGATTTAAAAATTATTTTTAACATGTACATAATTTTTTGTTAGTTTTTGGTCCACGTGAAAGTCCACGTCATAAAAAAAAAAGGAGTTCCACTTTTGACACGTCAGCATTTAACAGATTCACTAACAGTTTCACTAACGGATGAAACAAATTGTAGGTTTTCCACGACGTTGAGTATGTACTCGTAAATGTTCCCAAAATTGGATATGAACTCATAAGTGACCCTATAGGTTGGGGGGTTTACTGTAGTTTTTCCTTTGTTTTTTTAATCCAATGCTATTATGTATAGTAGAAATATAGTATATAGAAAGAAAAATATTAATCATCACAATTTTTATTTGGTTCGTCCAAGAACAAATTCCTGGTTCTGTCACTAAATAAGCAAGAGGTTTTGGATGTGGGTTCAAGTATAGGTCTGCTTCCAAGTTCCAATAACACATAAATACTTCATTTTTCTGGTCCTTATAGATGAAATGCAGCAAGAAATTGCACTCAGAGACAACCCACTTGTTCACCATTTTTCATTTGCTACATAAATTAAATCCAGATAAGAAAACTTAAAATCAAAGTCTTCAAATAGTACATAAGAGTATAAAATCAGAAGCACCAAACTCAAAGAAAAGAAAGACAGGTTAGCTCAGTTGAGGACGCCTGGTCCTTGATGTACTGCTCCTGTTTCTCAAACATGATATTCTCTCTAAAACTTTGTCAACGAAACGAAAATAAGCATCACTCCAAGGCTTTCTGATTGCTAAAATGAAAAAAGGAACCAGAAGACCTGCTGCAAATCCCAATCCAACACTCAAATAAAACCACTTATCAATGAAGCTGTTGCCACTGTCATTATCTTCCACAGTTCCTCCTCCTTTGCCGGGATCAGCACCCGGACAGCTTACAACAAGCGGAGGACCACAAAGGCCTGGATTTCCAGCAAAAGAGGCTGCATCAAAAGTTGTCAAATGAGCTGTATATGGGATCATACCAGAGAAGTCATTGTTTGACAGATTTAGATACCCCAGGAATGAAAGTGAAGACAAACTTTGAGGAATAAGACCTGAGAACCTATTACTCGAAAGATCAAGCGATTGCAACTGCGTCAACTTTGAAATGTCTTGCAGAATGCCACCGCTTATTTGGTTTCCGGATAAGTTCAGAACAACCAAACCAGACAGTTTAGTTATTTCTTCAGGAAGATCTCCACTCAAATTATTTCCAGAGAGGTCTATGCTGATCACAAGGGAGAGAGTCTTGGTGTACTTTTGAGGCGAGCCTTTTAAGTTCACAATCAAGCTTTCATCATAGTAACTGCCCCTGTACATCCCATAGAATAGATAGCGGTTCATGTTTTGCGCTTGAGCCATAGCTTTGAAATCTCCAAAGCTAGCTGGAATGCTTCCATTGAATTGATTTTCTGCAAGGTCCAGGACATGCAAAGAACTTAAATTTGATAGCGCCATCGGAAGTTCTCCAAAAAACGCATTTGACCTCAACCTCAATATTCTCAGATGTTCAAAACCTTTCCCAATCCATGGTGGAATTCTTCCTGTGAGCATGTTGTTTCCAATATCCAGTGTCTCCAAACTCGACATGTTCTGCAAAGATTGTGAGAGATCTCCAGAGAGTTTGTTGTCACTTAGGTGCAGTGTTTTAAGCATAGTCAACTGTGCTAAGGAGCTGGGAATGTTTCCAGATAGATTGTTCTTGCTAAGGTCCAGAGCCTCTAGATAAGAACAGTTACCTATGCTAGGTGGAATATTTCCATTTAACATGTTATTTGAAAGATCAATGACTGCTAGAGACCAAAATTTGCATATAGATGCTGGGATTTCACCTATTAGTTGGTTTCGTAAAAGAGAGAGGAAGATCAAGTCTAGCATGGTTTCCCCAATGGTCTTTGGGATATGACCTGAAAAGGCATTGTTGGATAAATCTAGTAACTCAACAGTAGCAGTTGGAAGAGGAATTGGACCTTCAAAGAAGTTGGAGCTCATGTCAATAACCGCATATGGTTTAACATTTAACCGATTTGGGAGCTGACCTCCTAACTGATTGAATGAAATGTTTAAGATTGAAAGGTTAGATGAGATTTCCCAAAACCAGTTAGGAATGGAACCTG
Source organism: Prunus campanulata (assembly GCA_034190965.1). Classification (NCBI taxonomy): domain Eukaryota; kingdom Viridiplantae; phylum Streptophyta; class Magnoliopsida; order Rosales; family Rosaceae; genus Prunus; species Prunus campanulata. The sequence continues at coordinate 2,644,433 of CM067209.1, forward strand.
AAATGCTAGCATTGGAGATATCTAGAAAGTTGACCTCCTTCTGTGATCTTAACCAAGCAGGAAATGAAGGACCCATATTGCATGAGCCTAGTTCAAGATCCCAGGCTTGAAATGGAGGTTTCCCATTTGAACTGAAATTTAAAATTAAAGAGTTGGAAGACAAATGTAACAATTTCAACTTTCTGAGCTTTGAGAAATGTGCTTCGGTTACAATACCTGTCAAATGATTGAAAGAAACATCAAAGAGATAGAGTTTTCCTAAACTCTCTGGGAGAGTTCCATTTAGTTTCTTATGTCGAAGACCCATGCTAGAAGTGATTGTTGATGACCCTAATGAAGAAGGGATGGGACCATAGAGTGAGTTATGGGATAGAGTTAGCTCAACAACATTCTCAAGCTGACCCAACCATTCGGGCAATTCACCGACCAATCGATTGACTGACACATCAAAATACTGTAGACTAGGCAGTGGAGTCCTAGAACTGCAGTTCCCTGCTATAAGAACTTCAGGTAAAGTTCCTGTTAGCTTATTATCAGATAGCTAAATAATTTCAGGTTGCTAAGTTTACCGATGGAGCTCGGGATCCCACCCTCGACATTGTTGAGAGAAAGATCAAAATGAGTAAGAGTTGTCAGGTTGCCAAAGGAAGCAGGAAGTTCACCATGTAATTTATTGAGAGATAAACTAATAACTTCTATCTTTTGCCATCCTCCTTTGAAAAGCTGAGAGCAACTTGCTGTTAGATTTTTATTCGCAGTAAGATCCAGAACCTTCAAATTTGGTAGTTCACTGAAACCAAGTGGAATCCTTCCATACAAGCCACAGATGCTTATGCTGACAACTTCAAGACTACTGATATTGACAAGCCAACTCGGTATCTCTGAATTGAAGCTGTTAAAATCAAGTTCTATTACAGCAAGAGAAGTAAAATTTATTACAGTGGGAGAGGGAATAAAACCAGAGAAGCCGCAATCCGACAGATGCAAATCAGTTAAGGACGAGAGTTTATTAAGCGTCTCAATCCATTCTGATTCTAGCATTGACAGGTCAGCTCCATTCATATTGAGATATTCCATAGATCTCATACCAGTCATCCATTCAAGGTTATCAACAGATAGAAAATTAGACGACACATCAAGATACTGCAAGCTAGAGAGGTTCCCTAAATTTGGAGAAACTCTACCACTAAACCCAGCATTTGACAGGTTTAGATACTGCAAATTCTTCAGGGAACCAAAGAATGCAGGAATTGAAATGCCATTGAATGTATTGAAGCTCAAGTCTAAATGTTTCAAAGACTCCAGCATTTTCAATGACGGTCTAATTTCACCACTAAGGTTCCAGAATCCGTACCTGCTAGAAGAATCATCGTATGGAATCAGCGGATGCAGGTTATGGAGATCAACTGCTATAACAGCAGAAGTTGTATTGCTGCATTGTATCCCCCACCATTGGCAGCAGTTTCTTCCTCTCCAGGATGAAAGCCGGTTTTCAGGAACTTCAAGACCATCCTTGAAGTCAATAAGAGCTTCTCTCTCTGCTTCTAGGCAGCCTATAACCCGAGCATCACTACTAAAAGCAAACTCTGTTATTGTAAAGGAGAGAATTAGCAGTAACACTTTTTGAAGCATTGCAACTGTTTCCATAAACTCAATTCTCAACAAGCAAGCACTGTAAGCCATGAACCATGATGAGATTTCAACTTATAATGTTCAATTGCGTGCTAAGTAAGAAACTAATTTCATATTCTTCAGAAGAGTTTTAAAAAAAAATGTGAAGTTTCATGGAAAAAGACCAGAGGAAAAGATGGGAACAATTTGAATTCAACATATAAATATTTAACTGCAAGAAACGTCCAAACCAGTTCCCAACAGTCAATGTGTGTCCTTATAAAATTCACAAATTTGAAACATAGTAAGCACTTTCCTTAATCCTGATTATATAAAACATCATCATTATTGGTCCTACTAATTACTGACTTTCAAATTAAGGAGAGTTGCCTGGACACCAAGTCAATATTGCGGCCACAACGTGAGCGTCATGACTGCTAATTGCTTGTGATTGTAAGTACTATTAACATAATGCTGTACTGGAATAAAAATATTTTTCATTTTGGGATGTTTTGTAGTGTGATGATTATATTTATAGAAAAGCAATATGTGCATAATATATAGCTGTTTATCAAATCAAATACATATGTAGTTTAAAATGAGAGAAATATCAAAGTGGTAAATTGAAATTAATCACTGACTGGATTTAAACCAGATACGAAGAGCTCCGTAACCCGACGTTCTGATTACACTCACCACCTTCTCTACCTCCACTCATACTCTTTCTTTCTGTCTTCCTCTCTCTCCCCTCTGAAAATCGTTGTGATCGGTTGAATTTGTTTTTGTACTTTGTATTTTTCTGGGTAAGCCCAACCATGTGTTCTCTTTACACCTAGCAAATATCTAAGGGAGAAAAAAAAAAGATGCATTACATCTAAAACATTAAGAACACGAGTTATGCAACCGCAAAAAAAATACATGAAATTAAGCAATGAAATTATAGAGCTATAAAGAATAGGGTACCCCCTCTTGTAAATCATTTTTCATTTGCTGGATCAGAAAATATAACTTTTGATTTTTCTTGTCCACATAGAAGAGTTTAGAAATTTTGAACGTGCAAATTAATTAATAGGTACCTGGGCATACTGGTGATGAAGTATGATATCCTCCCCAAACGAAAATAAGCATCACTCCATGGCTTTCTGATTGTTAACACTTTGCAAATTTTTGTGATGAATCCTACACTTGCAAATTGAACCAACAAAGAAGAGGGGAAATGAGGATTGGAGGTTCCAGACCCAAGACCTCTTACAAACCAAGCCGTCATACCATGTTAGTGTTTGGGCCCAAATTTGGCACGCCAAACCAAGAGCAAGAAGCCCACATCATTTCGCAGGCCACTTGTTTTGATGCTCTCAGCCCATCAACACGCCCAGCCCAAAAAACGTTGGGAAATCTGGGCCGCAAAGGAAGCCAAAACAATTTCGAGCCGAAAGAAGAAATGGGCTTCACAGTTTTGCCTAAGAGAAAAGAAACAGACCCATGTGATCACTGACTTGGAAAAGTCAATAATCTCGGCTGAAATTAAAAATGGAACAGGAGCAGGTATAAAAAAGAACACATCTGGAGTAGCTTTGCTGCCAGGAGATCAAATTCCGCTTAGTTTATCTAAAGATAATCTGATATTTTTGGAGGATCACCATTTTCAAGGATAAGCAGACTCTGCTTTTTTAAAAAAGAAGATAAGCGGGAAACAAGGAGCTGTTCAAAAGCTGAGAAAACTAGCCATCTCAAAACTCCAGACTCTTGCAGAAGCAGGTAAAATGGAAGAACAGGCATGGCACCCCATCAAAAATACAGAAGTAGTCACCTCAGGAACTGATCGTTGAGTGTTTACTTGCCAGAAAACGAATAAAACCCCTGTTTGTTTCAATTAAAAAATAAAAAGATCTTGTGATTATTTGCCGCCCACTCTCAAAAGAACATTCCTTATATATACAAGAGAGGGTGAACAGAGCAAAAAACACAATCAATGAACACAACCAAAAACTCAGTCAAAAGACAAACACCCAAATGATCACTTGATCACAAAAATCCCAAACAAGTTACAACGGACTCAGAGTCTGAAGTACTCCAAATTCAAAAGCTTTTCAACAAGCTTGCAGAATCATCCTGCTTTTCTCCCAGCAAAGGCAGTTAGATCACTGCTTCTGATCTGAATCCCAGTTCACGAGTCAACAATAACGAGATTTCTCTCGTTACAAATTTGGTTCAGCAAAAGCCAAGACAAGCAGAGGTTGAGTTTTCTCAAATACGAAAACCTCAACAAATACATGAAAAGTCCTGACTAAGCAGCACAGGTACTACAGTACACCTCCAGCTCAAGTCCAGCCACTTCTGCCCCTTTCAGACTGGAGAAGTCCCAGTTCTGCCCATCCAAAAGACGTCCAGGGCTTGAAATAGATTAAAGCTCTGCCAAACTCAAGTTTTGGTATCGATTTGCAGCCAAAGCCTAACAGTTGAAACTATTCAGAGTCCAGTCCAGCGCAGACATATCCAGTCCAGCCCAGAACAGAGGCAACTAACCAGGCAGAAATGGAAGCACAGCCCTCCTCTTGTCTTTGTATAGTCAGTTTTCCCTTTTTAAGCCTTGTGAAAGGGAGTTCTGCCTGAAATTAGTTTAATCTGTCATCATTTCATTCTGGCAAGAACTACCGGTTTTTATACTGAGAAAAAATTGTAAAAGTCCTTACCAGTCTAAGGCATAGAAAAGAACTTACTTGGGAGATATTCCTCACCCAAATTCACAATCGTTTGTTCAAAGTCAGTAGCTTGAGGCGCAAGTTATTTTTACTCTCAAGTCTGTTAGGGTTGAAAAATTGCTAACAGTGGCACGCTCAACACATAAAGAAAGTTAATTTACTAACCAAGACATGATCTTTGAATTAATGGGGAACTTTGCCCTATCATCTCAGGAAACAAATCAAAACGGGTGAACAGTTAGACAACTAATGAACCTGAAAAGACTTATCAAACCCAAAAAAAAAAAACCTAAAAAGACTTAGGGGTCCAGTCAATTAGCTACACCCAAGTTTGATTTCCCTTCCTGTAAATTCGATTATCGCTTGAATCAAGAAAAGAAAAAATTTCCAAAATTGGTCAGCGTACCCATCTTCTTGAACCCCATGTTTGATTTTCCCTCCCTTTGGCCTCAAGTCTTGTGGGCAGAAGTTCGAAACTCCCACACAACAAGAAATGTTTGTGTGTAAAATTCCTCTCCCCCAATCTCTTGTACCGTAAATAAATAAATAAATCAACTAGGAAAAAACTTTCTTGTAATGGGAATAACATTGCTATCTCCAGCCAATAACACAATGACACGTGAAAAAACTATCCAACGTGTCATTGTGTTATTAGCCAGGTATAACAAAAAGTGTTATTCCCATTGCATGAAAGTTTTTCTCCCCAACTAGAAGGTCATTTCAAAATTGAATGTGAACGGACCAAAATAGAGCAAACTACAGTAATCAAAAGTGAAATTTGGCACGTTCACGTGCCAATCACCAGGCCTCCGTTTGTTTGTTTTGTGTGGATTACTTCTCCTTCCGCCGTCCATCCAGTGTTAGCCCAAAAGTTCCACGCCCCTTTTCTACGTGTGAACGCCACTTCCGTCCCCATATTACCGTTACTACCCGCCATCCAATGGCACAGAAAATTCTCAGCAGTTCAACTAAAATATCTCCCTCTTCCAAACCCCTCCCTTCTCTCTCTCTCTCTCTCTCTCTTTTTCTCCAACATGGCTCTCTTCACTTCCATCTCCACCTCCACCCTCTGCCTTTCCACCTCAATCCGCCACTGCGGGCCTTCAAGCAGCTCGAAGCACTTCCCTCATCCCATCATTGCTTCTTCTCTGAGCTCCCCAGCATCCCCAGATTCAAAATCAACAACCCCAAATCAAACCATACTCTCCTCCTCCAATGATACTTCTCCAAACCCTTACGCCGGTGCGTCCTCTAGGCCGCCGGAGCCACCTGGCTTCAACTACGCCCTGGCCAACGGCAACCCGTTTGTTCGGCTTGCCCGTTCTGCTGAGTCTTCAATTGAAAGGGTGACTAGAATAAGAACTTGATCAGTCACAATACTTGCTTAATAGCGGTTGTTTATTTGGTATAAATATGTTCAGATGCTCATTTGGGAATATTGGGAGTTTTTGGGATTTGGGTGTGACAGAGTAGGCTTTTGAATAGTTTGGAGGAATTAGTAGTTATTTTTTTTGTTATTATCAGTTGATAATAGATGAAAATTGTGGGAATATATTCTTATAAAATTTGGCTCATTAGTTTAATTTTTCTTGAAAATAGTAAATTATGTATGTTAAACTAGTACTTTATACTAAATTATGGGCATTTTATGTAAGAATATTTTTTTTAATATTCTATGTGGCCCATATGGTACGGTTCATGTGACAAATGAATTATTTGGGTTTAATGAATAATATTTAGAAACAATCCTATTGGTGAAATAAAGAGAAGTAGTTTCCTATTTACATTTTAAACATCAAGTCTGCAGATTAATTGTTTGACAGATTGCTCCTGAGCAATAAGAAGGATCAATATATTAGGGTACTAATGATGCAACTGAACTTCTAGTTTCATTCAGAATCTTGGAGTCAATCCCTCTTAGTCACTTCTTATGGATGACTTGAAAAAGAATCAATGTTCTGTTTTCTGTTTATCAACTGTCAGTCTATCAATAAGAAAGACAATCGTGCATTTTCTTCTTTACCTGTTTAAAATTTTTTTTACCATATAAAATCTGTTCTAATCGTTTCTTACATGTCTATTGTTGAACAGACAATATTTGACTTCCGATTTTTGGCACTCTTTGCTGTTGGAGGTTCCTTGGCTGGTTCGTTGTTGTGCTTTCTCAATGTAATTTCTCTCAATCATTTGGTATCTGTACATACTCATAATTTATGAATATATCTGCGCATACTCATACTACATTCGACTTTCAGGGTTGCGTTTATATTGTGGATGCATATAAAGTTTACTGGACTAGTTGTGTCAAAGGGCATCACACTGGACATATGGTTCTACGACTAGTTGAAGCTATTGGTAGAATTTTCAGAATTCTCTTTGTATAATTTCTTTATTTTTCTGCAAGCATTTTGTCAAGTTCAGTTTGTTTCTCGAATATGATTTTCGAACGCCAACATACATTTCAAATATCATGACTTTTTGTACCAAAGAAAAAATCATAAGTTCTGTTTAAGGAAAAAACACTCCTTTCTTAACATGGTAAAACTCATTGTGTGGCCACTTTTGCCTTTTGGGAAGAGGTGTTGATATTTCTATGTTTATAGTTATCATTATAGCCTTCTATGTTGATACACTGATCTATGATTATCTCTGGGATGCAGATGTTTACCTTGCTGGGACTGTCATGTTAATATTTGGTATGGGATTATATGGATTATTTATCAGTAATGTCCCTCATGATGTGCCTTCCAATAATGATCGTGCTCTTAAGGGCTCTTCTTTGTTTGGAATGTTTGCTCTGAAGGTAATCTTAATTTCCTTCCTTTGCACGTATATGCGGCATTCACGTATACATTCTCAAACCTTCACAGATATTAATAGATGCTAACATAATCTAATTGCATCAGAACTAGCATATATACGATCTGTTTCTTTCTCAGGCATTCTGCTCCTGTTCACCAGCAACCTTTAAATGGAAAACGTCTAATTGAGCATGCTTACGATGAGTTATGAGTGCTTCCCCCTCGACTAAAATATCAATCACTAGTCTACTAATTCTGCACTGTGTCATCAGAAGAGACACAAAAATATTATACTTAATAAAGTTGAACTCACTAAATCTTTTCCGTAGCATTCTATATTTAAATTCTTATTACTGCAGTGTTTTTCTGTTCATTTTCTCCAATATCAGCTTGAATTGCTTAGTGATGAATAAGCCTTAGAGTAGATGGCATTTTTGTTTTCTTTCTCCCCTTTTACTTTTCCACTTTTGGCTTCTAGTATTTCTGTTTACAACATTACCAAGATAACTGGATGATTCTGTAGGAGAGGCCAAAATGGATGAAAATTAGCTCACTCGATGAGCTCAAGACGAAAGTGGGACATGTAATTGTCATGATTCTTCTGGTAAAGATGTTTGAGAGGAGCAAGATGGTGCAGATAACTACTGGTTTGGATCTGTTGAGCTATTCTGTCTGTATTTTCCTGTCTTCTGCTTCTCTGTACATCCTTCATAATCTACACAAGTAAGAGTAAGGCTCTCAAACACATTATGTATAGCGGATAATGTAATGTTAGCTTACATATTCCAATAAATATCCCAGTAGCCATGCTTCTAACTTATAATCCCCGGACTAAAATATCAGGCACTAGTCTACTAAATCTGCACTGTGTCATCAGATGAGCCACAAAAATATTATACTTAATAGAAGTTGAACTCGCTAAATCTTTTCCTAAGCTTTCTATATTTAAATTCTTATTATTGCCATGTTTTTCTGTTCATTTTCTCCAATATCAGCTTGAATTGCTTAGTGATGAATAAGCCTTAGAGTAGATGGCATTTTTGTTTTCCTTTTCCCTCTTTTACTTTTCCACTTTTGGCTTCTAGTATTTCTGTTTACGACATTACCAAGATAATGGATGATTCTGTAGGAGAGGCCTAAATGGATGAAAATTAGCTCACTTGATGAGCTCAAGACTAAAGTGGGACACGTAATGGTCATGATTCTTCTGGTAAAGATGTTTGAGAGGAGCAAGATGGTGCAGATAACCACTGGTTTGGATCTGTTGAGCTATTCTGTCTGTATTTTCCTGTATTATGCTTCTTTGTACATCCTTCATAATCTACACAAGTAAGAGTAAGGCTTTCGAACACAATATGTATAGCAGATAATGTAATGTTCATGATCTTTCACACAAACTAAAATACATAGAAGGCATACCTGGCACTATTTTCCTTGAGTACACAATCTCAGAACTCATTCAATTGCAGCAGCAGCAACACGAGCAAAAGACACGAATGGCTAAAGACTTCTGCTCTTAGTGTGTGTGAGTAACCATGTGCTCTTATACCAACTGTTAGATTTTCTATATAAGTGTTCATGATCTTTCACACAAACTGAAATACATAGAAGACATACCTGGCACTATCTTCCTTAAGTACACGATCTTAGAACTCATTCAATCACAGTAACATCAATACGAGCGAAAGACACGAATGGCTAAAGACTTATGCTCTTTCTCAGAAACTGTTTCAGCTCTCTCTTTATGATGAGATTAGGTTTAGAGAACGTGTCTGACGAGAGCAGAGTCTTAAGCTTATATAAGGCTAGGTCAAGTCGTCTCTACTCATCACTAAGGGCTGACTTGACTAACACTCCAAGCCCATCAAGCAATGATTCACGCAAAAGGAAGTAAATAGGATCCCTTTAATTGGCTTGAAAACTTTCCTTAATTCACAAGGTTTTGAGCCTCAAGGTATACCCTAATTTAAACTCCTATCAAACTTGATATAACATAGTATCTAATGTACCGATCTAAATAGGAATATAACAATGTTAGCTTACACATTCAAGTGTATGCATCTTCCAATGAAATATCACTTGTGGAGCATTTCAAATAATCTTCATAAGGAGGGCTAGTGTTGACATCAACTAAGAGCTGAGTAGCTCATTGTGTTTGCAACTGAAAGAACAATGTCAAAGAAGTGCCCGGAAAAAAAAACTCGAAGTTTAAACAGTTATAAGATACAAACATTGTCAAAATTGAAAGTGAAAGAAAAAAGAAAGGATCAGAGCTCAATCATTTTGATTTTTCAATGCTTGAGTTCTATTATTGGCCTGACCCTTCATGTTGAATGCGTGCAACTTAAGGAGATCAAATCCCAAGTCCTAAGATCTTATGATTATCTTCAAGCTTGAAGGTCTCGAGGTAGACTATCTTGCAACAATTTGTCCCATTTTAACGAAACGAAAGAACAACTTGGTTGGTCAAAAAAAGGATTACAGCACTCCCAGAATTATAGAAACCCCTTGATCATGCTATATACCTTTCTCTATTTCCTTCATCTGTTCATAACATGATAGAAAAACTATACAATATACAATTTTAGATTGTCCAAAGTACTAGTGTGCTTTAATTTTGATAATGCAATTCCATTTATCTGTCGAACCCTCTCCCGCGAAAGCTTTAACAGTCTTCCTATCTCCTCAAAGGACTGAGGGCTCTCTCCATTGAGTCCAAAGTGTAATCTCAATACATTTGCTTCTCTATCACTCAGCTTCTTCAGAAGCTTCTCGACCTCTTGCTTCATTAGCTTCCTTGTAAGCATCTTTTCTGGCATCATCTCCTCTGGCCCTTGCATGATCTCCTGCAACATAATGTGAACTAATAAATTAAGACTGATTAATGGATCGTAACAGACACATTTTGCCTAATCTTCATATTTTCATGAAGTTCTCCTCACGAAGGAAGATTAAATAAACGGGGTACAAAGAAATCAAAATTTGCTACTTTATACAGAGCAATTTTCTGTGACCATATCCATCAGGCTCATCAGTGGTATAAAGTCTCGATTCTCAACTAAAGCTCGTTTATGACTTTTCCTTATGCTCAATGGCACAGTTAAAACTTAAAATATTCCTTTAAAACTTGTAAAACCTTTAGTCTAATGAAGTTTTCCTTTTTCTTTTCCAGCTTTGGGGCTAAGCTTATGCATTTAGTTCCCTGACTTGTCAAGCAATCTTTAATTCAGTGATACGAATGCTGAACCATGTACTTATGCAGCTAATCAAGTTATAGCCCTTTCTAGGAGCAAAATCAAAGTGGAGATTCGTAATTTCCGAGTCCAATATCGAAACATGAAACTCAAGAGCATTAGCGAAATTTTATAAGTCATAAATGAGGACCATAGAACCCTTACTTACAGTTTACATCTGAGATTAAAAATTAGAAAAATATATGAATTAACAAAATCATCTCTCTCATTTGAGCTGCTAATAGAAGATGTGAAAGAAATCATGAAAACAAGATTCAAGACACAAACCTGCAGTGTCATGGAACCTCGAACAGTTGCCACTCTATCCAATGAAATTGGGGGTCTGCTCCTCTCACAAACAAGCTTTACGGTTGAAGCATTCACTTTCATCACTTCAGCGATTTCATCATGGCTAGGCAGCCGCTGAAATCTTTGGTTCAAGGAATTTTGAGCTTTTGTGATTTTTGCCATCATGCCGCACACGTGTCCCTGCACAAATAAACTAACCATACTTCTGTAATCTTTCGTTCAATGTATTTTTACCAGTTACCTCCCAAGAGCTGTATAAGAGAGAACTTAAATATGTGAAAGGAAAGGACCATCTATATGGAAAAGACCATCTCAACCTGAGCCAATCAACTTCTCCACTAACCCTGGCATCTGAATTCAATTAAATTCATCTTTGACAAATATCTAGAACAATTTTGAAAGCACCAGATGATGTATACGGTAGACAAGACAAAAGGAAAGGCACAAATTCTACTTATGACTGAAAAATTATATAAACTCAGTGATTAGGCCAAGATAAAGAAGTACAATAACAAAATAAACAACTGTTTAGGAACAATAGTTAATTAAGTCAGCTTCTTACTGGTAATCTGATTATTCTAGACTTGTTTTCTATGGCTCTGATAATAGCTTGCCTAATCCACCAGTACACATATGTTGATAACTTCCATTCTCGCTCATGATCAAACTTCTCTGCCCCTCGAAGAAGACCAATGCTCCCTTCCTGCTAAAATAGATACTTAGTTTCTTACAACAACTTGGGAAAAATAGGAGTGGACGGTGTAGGAACCTGAATGAGGTCTTGAAAGCTTAATCCTTTCCCTTGATAACTGCTGGCAACAGAGACAACAAGTCCCCGGTAGCTCCTGATGATCTTTTCTTGTGACTCTCTTCTCTTACAAAGCACCTTATCTATACTTCTCATCTTCATTCCCATTGCCTTGGCCAACTGCTTTGAGGTTGGCTCATGCTCTTGAGCTTCTACAACTCTGAACCTTTCTGATTCTAGTCTTGCTCCCTCCTGTGTCATTAAAAGGTTAATTATCAGAAAGAAAAAAAAAAACTATTCTTAATTTGAGGAGTAAAGACCCTTCACACATGGAGGGCTGAAGTTACTTTTTTGGCATTAGAAAACCCTGCGAAAAGTAATTTGATAACTGTCCTAAAACAGCATACACTTCTATTTAAAAGTAAAAGGAAAAGCGTGTGAACCAAAGCATGCATAAAGATTAGTAGAAACTAAACAATAGAAAATGTTTTTTTTGAGGAACAGATAAGATTTCTGCAACAGCACCAATTTAGTCCTCTTGGTTGCGTCACGTACAATGAGCAATAAGATTTGAAGAAAATTCAAACTAGAGAACAATGAAAGTTGCTAATTGTAGTGATCAATGACCATATACCTTTAAACATTGAAAGGTACTTCGCATGAAACACTATAGTTAATGTCATCTAAGCAGAGCAATCTGGAATACATTTCAAATATTGCAAACTCTGTTAAAAAAAAAAAATCTAAATAGAAATAGAAGAATATCCATCAGCTATACAAAACCAAATTCAAATGTGTAATTCTGATAAGTGGGTTCAACAAGTAATGGTAAAAAGTAAAAACAGAATCATTACAAAATAAGAATACCTTGAGACTCAGACAGCATTCTGCTTCTTCACTTGGGCTCAGATGCTCATATCTCACAAACCCAAATGACACCATTCCATCTTCAACATCCCTCTTCATCTCCTCATCCAAAGCCTCCAACCCTTTTCTCCTTTTCCTCCTCCTCTTCCTCCTCGCCACCAGTCCACCACTCTCATTCCCACTCTCCCTGCAACTCCAAACCTCACCAATTTCATCCGTCACCGCCACAGCGTCTATGGCCGCCTCCACGGCAGCCCGGGCCAGCACCAGTGCCTCGGCCGCTGCTGCAATGGCCAATGCGTCATTGGAGACTAAATTGCCACCAAATTTGGAGGAAGAAGAGGGAAAAGGCAAGTGGAGTTGGAGAGGGTGGTGGGTTTTGAGTGGTGTGAATGGGATGGTTGGGAGTGAAAGTGTTGGGAGAATTGGTGGTTGGTTTGGTGATGAACAAATGCTGGTGATGATGGCCATACAGAGTAGAGTGAACTGTGAGTCAGTGAGGTAAAGGACTTTTCATTTTTAGCTGTGGCAGGAAGTTGGAGATTTTTGTTTTCTTTTTCTTTATTTCTTGAGAGATATTTGTGATTTTGCCATGTGGGAGCGAGACAAGGCTTCTGCAGGGAGAGAGGTGATTTGGTTTCTGTGGACGTCATTGAATTTCAATCATTCTGTCTGGTTTTTTTTTGCTTCTTTTTTCTAATACAGTGATTCAATTTTCCAGCATTTGGGATTATAACGCCTTTAATTGTGACATAATTGGATAACCATTACATTTAAGGGAGCTTTAGTAATATACCCAAAATAGGGACTGAAATTATAAAAAAACCCTACATGGAATGCACTTTAGAAACACACCCAAAAACCATTTACTACATATGAAATTAGTATCGAAGTTCCTATAAATTACATCTCTGCCATTAATTAACAAAACAAGCCCAAAATAAAATTCCCAAAAAAACCCAAAACAAGCCCAACGAGCCCATATCAAATTTTTTTGAAAAAACCCAAACTTAAAATTAAAAAAAATTAAAAAATCAGAAAACCAAGGGTTTGTCCCCACGAGCCTTCATTCTCCATCAAACCTCCACAAACCATGTCATAGAAGTGCATTGTTAATACCATGTCATAAAAGTACATTGTTAATACCATATCATAAAAGTGCATTGTTAATACCATGCTATAAAAGTTTATTGTTAATACCATGCTATAGAAGTGCATTGTTAATACCATTTCATAGAAAAACATTGTTAGTACCATTTCATTCAAAAAAAACATTGTTAATACCATTTCATACAAATAAAAACATTGTTAATACCATTTCATACAAAAAACCATTGTTAATACCATTTCATACAAAAAACATTGTTAATACCATTTCATACGAAAAACATTGTTAATACCATTTGATACAAAAAACATTGTTAATACTATTTCATACAAAAAACCCAAAAAAGCCTAGCAAGACATCCGATATCCTTTGCAGAAACCACCTCCAATTGTCTACAGTTTCACCAGATACAATCTCAAAGGCAAAAGGAAAAACCTCTACAAGAAAAAAAAGTACACTGTTAATACTATGTCATAGAACTATATTCCTAGTAAAAATTACATTCTACATATCATAAACTTCAAGTGCATAGCTATATATAGAGCAAAATATAGAGCATGCTTTGTTACTGAAAATATGTTAATACTATCTCATAGAAGTACACTGTTAATACTATGTCATAGAAATCAACTCAGTTGCAGGGTATGAACAGTATCACAACTGTTCATACCACTTACTGGAAGTTAACAACTACATCATTTCATTTGTAAAATAGGTACGATAAAAATTTACAACTCCATACCACTCAAAATCAACTACATCATTTCATTTGCATAATTAATTGATCCTTCATTACTCCACATACCATAAATATTGAATTGGAGTGGCTCCCACACATACTGCTCATCACCATTGTGCTTGGTGGTAACAATGACCTTATCTGCAACAAGAGAAGCACCAGCAGCCAAGGCTTCCATAAATTCCTTGGTGCCAGACCTTGCAATGGTACCAAGGTTGTTCACCAAATCTGACAACAAGAAATAAGAACAAAATAATTAAGCATAATAGAATAATTGGAACAACACAGATAACAATCATAAGCCCAAAGCGCATAATTAATAAGCTAAAATAGTATATAGAATTTGAATCGTCTGCTATTTCACTACAAACTACAGGGATAATATGAAACCATTCACTCCCCGAGTCAAAATTTCAATAGATATATGCCGAACCAATAAGAGAATAACATAGATTTTCTAAATTGAACTAAGAAATCTACAGGGCAGAAATCAATAGAGGAAAATAAAAAGAGGATATCTTGTTTTTCATTCAATAGTAAGCTCTATGGGTTAAGTTGCAGCGCATTGTGCTACACTCGGGTTAGAGATGAATATTTAGCAAGCATTTCATACAGAAAATAGTAAATTTGATCATCCAAGAAATTAATATAGGTCTTTGCAGTCATCAAATAAGTTCATGTGTATAACAGATTCTAGAAACTTATTGCTTCAAATGAGAAATTGGTTTGGTTTCAAAACGCAGAAAGCAATTCCTTATAGCTAAATCTTATAGCCAAATCAAAATGACTAGTGCTACTACATCAAACATGAAACAAGTGAGCCAGCCTCACACACTTGGGTACAAGCTCCTACAGGGATTAAACTGAACAACAACTGCAGATGAGAGACAGCAATGCATGAATTTTCTGCCAACACATATGACCAATTCAAAATCACCCAACACCACATAGCAAACTAAAATTCAAAGAACACCTACAAATTGTTTTTAAAAAAAATTCATTTTCCACATTTAAACCAGAGATAGAGAAAAGAGAAAAATCAAATCAAATAGGCAATGCATGTTTTTCAATAGGTAGGTCCTCAACCTCATTACCAATTTTTTTTAATCTCTGGCATGTCATTCTTCAACATGAAAAATTGAAACCTTCCTTCCACACAAATTAATACGCACTTGAAGTGAAGAAACAAACTCACCAGCAACTTGTCATGTCATGCTTACATAACTCATTAAAACAGATTGCTTGGTCAAATAAGCTAATGTTTAAAATAAGTTGTTAAAACGATCATAAACTACAACATAAAAGTTAACGTGTTCAAATCTCTAACCTAAGCCATACAAACTAAGTCGTTGAATTTAAAATGTTCACAAGCCAAACACAAACAGAAAACACAACAATTCATACAATAAACACTAGAAACTATTGAAATGAGCAATCAACATAAGAATAAACGGTGAAAATACGTACATCAGAGGCGTCACTGATGAGCTTCTTCAATGGCGGCCGCAGAGAGGAAGAGGAAGCGGCAACCCCTCTGGCTCTGGAAAAATCGTCGTCGCATCTGCAAACAAGAGATCTGGGTTGAAAATCGAGAACACAAGACGGATCTGGCCATTTTGGAATATATCGTCGGTGGAAATCGGCGATCCGTCGAGGTTGGAGCATGCGAAAGAGAAATCGTCTTCATCTTCTTTCTTCTTGCAATCACCATCATCGTCGGCGTTCTAAACACCTTCATCCGGCAATTGACACCTCAAATCTACAGAGTAGCCACAGAACTCAGCGAGCTTAACCATTAGCTCTGTTCATATCGAAAAAATAGAAATTAGCACCAAATTCAACGAAGAAACTGAAATCAAGTCGAAATTCAAGTTAATTAAGCAAAAATCAAAAGGGAAATAACGAATTGAAGCAGATGGAACAAACCTGAAAAGGAAATGGAGACATCGGTGGCGAGAACACGTGTGAGGCCACCGGTGTAATGGAGATTGTCGTCGGTCTTGTGTTGGTCCATGGCTTTGAGACTGTTTGGTTTACTTTGAAGGCAGAGAGAGGGAAGAAGGGAGAGAACAGAGGAGAGATGGTGGTTTGAAGCAGGAAAGGGGCTTGAGGCTTCAAACGAGATCCAAAACTAATTTAATGCAAAAAAGGGTAATAAAGATATTTCATCTTATTAATTAAATTAAAAAAATATACAATTGTTGATTTTTGGGTTTATTTTGGGTATGTTTATATATAATGAATGGTATAGGGTATATTTATAGTTTTATGTCTAGGAATGGGTATTTCACTAAATTTCTATACATTTAATGGCTTTTAATTACAATAAATTATAAATAAAAAATGGTTTAATTACTTTTTCTCTCACTGGGTTCTACATGAAATTTCAATTGCGTCCAACTTTGTTCTTAACTTCTGTTTATGTCAAATGAACGAATGGAAGAGAAGGAGAAGAGTGATCTATGGAGTGAGGAACATGGAAGATATGGCATGAAGATGAATGATGGGAAGTAGAGGAGAAGAGAGACGTGAGCACGACAACATATGGGGTTATTCTTAAAAATTTTGAATTTTTGATTAAACTCTAGTGCATCTCCAAAACTGATTGCCGCATGATCAAAAAATGAAAGCACTTCATTACTAACTTTCCTTAATTGTTTTCTTCACGAAAAATGATAGAATACTATGGTGCTACGGCCATATGATATATCTTATACACGTGTTATAATATAAGTGGACAACATGGTTTGTTTCCCCCCCTTTTAGGGAATAAAATCTATAAATATCCACTTATACTATAACACGTGTACAATATGTACCACGTGACCGTATTACAGTAGTATTCTATAATCTCTTCTTTCTTCACATCAATTATTAATAAGTGAGGTTTTTTTTTTACCAAAGAGAGTATGGTTTAAAAAATTTCAAGGTTCCTTCCCCCCCACTTGCAATTGAGAGGGTAAGCTACTTCGTAGCCGAAGGCCAAAACGCCCATAGGGTGTAGAGACACTTGCCTAATCCTCTAAAACATAGCCCGATTTTTGTACTTGTTCCATCATTTTTCTCGAATAAAATGCTATAACCTTTTGACTCAAAAACAAAAAAAATTCAAAATAATCAATTATGCCCCCATGGGATAAAGAGTCAATCCAAGCCTGTTCAAGCTTGGGAGGTGTAACAAATAGGGCCTCTATGTATTACCCAAGGTCTTAAATATCGATAGTTTCGGAAATATCGGTGGTTCAAAAACACGGAAATATCGGGAAAATATCGATATCGATAAAAATTGAATAAAAACCACGAAAATTATGATAAATACATGGAAATTTTTAATGAAACTTTAGAATAAGTTTATTTAGTCAATCATCTATTATTTTGACACAAAAAATTGGAAGGAAATGTATTGCATAGTGGGTTTGAGTGATTTAAGTTGATTATATTGCGAGTTGACAAACTCTGTGACTTAGAAAATCTAGAGTAATTAATGAAAGAGAATTAAACACCCCCTAGTAATTTATTTAGCATTTTTTAGTACAATATTTTACACTTTATAAATTACATGGTAAAATACATGAGTAACCTGTAGGGGCTTTTTCCTTCCGGCAGCAAGTGGGTTGGACTGATGAAGTTGTCCCTTTTGTTTGAGTTCGAAATTAAGCCCCAAAATGCTTCGAAAGGGCAGCAAAGCCTTAGGAAGTATTTTG
The DNA here is from genome assembly GCA_034190965.1 of Prunus campanulata. Taxonomy (NCBI): domain Eukaryota; kingdom Viridiplantae; phylum Streptophyta; class Magnoliopsida; order Rosales; family Rosaceae; genus Prunus; species Prunus campanulata. The sequence continues at coordinate 2,662,255 of CM067209.1, forward strand.
GTTATCTTCTCCAACAAAGCAACAGCAGTTTTACAGATAATTTCTTCACGTTCACAAATAGATTTTTAGGCTTGGCATGAGGGGCATGTGGCATGAGAGCAAAGTTATCATGAGTTTAGCACTTTAAGAAAGAGAAAGTTGTGGGTTCCTATGGAGGTCAGAGGTTCTAATGGAAGGGAAGTTTTGGGTAATTTTCGTAGCTTCCGGCAGCTTGACAGTGTCTCCGTTAGAACTGTAGCAATCTGCCAAAGCAGGGGAGATGGGGAAAATGGGCAAGCAAAGCACGAAAATTGCTGGGTTTGCAAGTGAGAGAGAGGAAGCTTGCTCTCTGAAGGTTGGGTTGTGTTGTGTTGGGGTAGAAAAGGCCCTATTTATAGTTGTTTGGGTTTGCTCTTCTTCAAGAAACCCTAATGGTTTCTTCCTAACTTAGCTAGGTTTTCTTCTTCCTTTCTTCTCTTCCTTCTTGACTTACCTCATGTTGGCAAAGCCAATCCTGCCAAATCCACAAAATCAGAGATTTTGTGTGCTCCAAGCCTCTTCCAGCGGCGGCCTCAGAAGGGAGCTCCCCCTTTTCACCCATCTTCTTCCTCCCCTTTCTTCCTCTTTCCTTGGCTAAGTCTGATGGAGGAAAGGAAGTGGCTGTAACCGTTGGTTTGAGGGGTGGCATCCTCCCTTGCGTGCTAAAATCCCTTGGTTTCTTGAATTCTTATACTTGGAACTAGTTCCCAGCAGCCACCTAGGTGTAGATTTCCAACGTTGGTTTTGCTTTCAAACTAAGTGCTAGGTCTGATGCTGCCCTTTTATTCTAATTTCATAAGCCTTTTAAGTTCACCACATGATTCATCCAATGGATGAGATATTTTGATCAAGTGTTGGGCCTTTTAGTTGGCTTACTTTAAATTGGGGCAATGGGCTTAATTTGGTTGGGCTATCTTAGTTGAAGCAATGGGGCAATGGGCTTATTTTGGTTGGGTTATTCTAGTTGAGGCAATGTGTTACTTTCTTGTGCTTACCCATGTTTGGGCCTAAGAAAATGGACTTGAGTCTCGAGGCCCCCAAGCGACCCGAGACTTCCATTTCTTGGCCCATCGATGGGCCCCATGGTAACTTGTTACCATCCATACCACAACCCACTAAGCAAGCCCCGAGAATTTGAGTGGCTTGGACCCACTTAAGCTTGTAGCGTGACGTGTTGCTTATTTGCTTGGCGTGGCATGTGTGCAAGCGCGTATGACGAACTTTCGCGTGCCCTAATCGGGCTTCTCCTCGGTAAGGTATTGCATTGGGCCAAGAATTTATTTGGGCCGAACCGTGGATTTTTTGGGCCTCAACATAACCTTATTTCACATTATTCACTGGACATAGTACACGTTCTTATATTTATTATTTATCAAAAATTGAAAAATAATTAAAGATGTAAACCAACTTGATTTTTCATGAAAATTAGGCACTTTACCATGCTTAAAAAATAATAGTGAAGATTGAAAATTAACTAAGAACATAAATAAATTTATCCAAGGAAGAATTAAATAGTAAATAAAGAAAATAATTATAGAGATTTAAGTAATTAAACAACAATTTGAAGGGGAATATGTAATGTAAGTAATTATAATGAATAATAAAATAATCAATAACACTAAATGGATTAAATAGAAAAGAAATAAATTATATTAAGTAATTAAGTAACTGATCAACAATATAAAACAGTAAGTAATTATGTTAATTTCTATTTTGAGAAATAACTCACAAGTATTATAAATACAGATTCCATAGCTTATTATCACAAAGTGATTATTGACTTGGTGATTAAGCGCCTACAGATCTAAGCATGGGGAAGGGGTTCAAACCCCAGCATGCTCAGTGAGTTTTCTTTAATTTTTGAAAGTTCATTTTGCAGCGTCCACTTGGACGAAAATATCGGCGAAATTATTGAGGAAATTATCAATAAATTGACGATATATATATGGAAAACGTGCTAAAATATCGCTTCCCAAAAAAAAAACGATAATTTCGTATCGATATTTAGTTCCTTGGTATTACCAAACGGGATGGACTTTAAAAAATTAGAAGAAATCACTTTTTAGCCCAAAATAATCCAATGCCAAACGGGAAAAAAATAGAGTTTTTCTATTTATATCCCACATTTCTCTTTGTTCACCCCATATTCTAAGTTCACCCAAACTTCTAATTCGAATTTTCACAATCTCTAAGAAACCCCACTATCTTCCAAAATTACCCCTAAATACACACCAAGCATAAAAAAAAAAAAAATTAAAAACTCATCAACCCCACACCCCCGCTATCTGGCCCCTCACCACTCTAAGGGCATGTTTACGTATCAGTAATGGAGAAAGTAAGAAATCAAATAATAAAACCATTACTGTCAAATGTGTAGCAGCATTATTTATTATTATTATTATTATTATTTATTTTGTTAAAAATTTGAGAATGAACTAGGAGGTTTTGATAGAGAAATGTTGATAGTTAAATTGATATGGGAGGGGTGCCGGGGTTTGTTAGGGTTCAAACTACTTTCCCAAATTGTTATATAAAATAAAATCAACTGAATTTGTTTTCATATTATGCAAATTCAGTTTGTTTTCATATTATTTATTTATTTATTTGTTTGGAGTGAATGTAATTGGAATTTGATCAATTGGGGATGAAGAAGCAGTGGATGACGAGGGTTGTACATGGTTCGAAGTGAAAAAGGTGTAATTTTTTTATTTCTCAATTGCCCCATTTTCTTCCATTACCAACATTAACATCCAATATGCAAAGAAAAGTTTAGGCAGCCGCTTTGGTGCTTTCTTTTTGAGAGCATAGAAACACTTGAAGCTGCTATCTATTAAAACCCATTTGCTCTCTCTCTCTCTCTAAAAAACCAATCAACTCTCAGAGTGACAAACATAACAATGACGAACTCACTAAAATAGACCAAGCTTGAGAGGTTCCTCCAGTGGTTACAAGTGCTCATATGTTTGTGGGGTGTGTAGAGATGTATTATGGTTAAGTATTAAGTTGGATGACTTTTTGTCTTTTTACACAATAATAAAACTTAAGTGCTTAATGATTTAAGTATTGAGGTGAACAAATAAAAGTGTAGGGTTTAAATAGAAAAACTCTAAAAATAAGGGGTGCTATTGGAATAAATCAAACATGTGAGGTAAGGTTGGAATAAGAGCAAACCTCACGGATCCGAGTGAAGTTCTCCATTATGCGTAGTAGTCATAAACCCACTTTTCTTTTTGGCGCCATTTCTTCTCTCACTTCCAAGCCCTAGCTTTTACTCCGATGTCCTAAATCGATTAGAACCTAGGGTTTCAGAATTCATATAGACCTCAAAAGCATCAGAAAGTAGCACGGCAACATTCGACAATGGCCGAGCCTCACGCAAAGCGCCCCAAGATTACAAGGTAAGGAGATTTGTTCAACATTGAAATTTTTAACGTTTCTTTTGGGTACTCTGTTTGTCAATCTTGTTTAGCATTAGGATTTTTCGTTTTCACTGCATTTGTTCTTTGGCTATCTGTTTGGTTACCAAAAAAATTAATGTTTGCTTTTGTAATTTTGTCTTCTTCAATAATGATTTATGTTAAATAAACATTTGGTTGTTTTCCTGTCTTTTCTTATTATGTTAAGCAATTAAGCTGAGTATTATGGAAATCACCCCTACAATGTTAAATGCTTATGTCTGATTTTTAAAAAAATGTAGTACAGTGGTAAAGATTTAAAATTTTGTCATTTGGGAACTATTAGAGACCCTAAGTCTATGCAGAAACAAGAAGACATCTACGTGGTTATGTTGAATTGACTTCCTTGTCTTAAAATCAAGAGCATATACTGTATACTCAATTTCCATTTATATTTCTATATAAAAGATGAAGGTGAAACTTTATCGCGTTTGTTTTCTTGTTTTGATCAGCAACTACATGAATATTTAACGATTATCTTCTCTTTCTTTCAGGGGTGAAGATGACTATATGCCGGGAAGCATAACTGAGATTGAGCTCCATAATTTTATGACCTTTGATGACTTAAAATGCAAACCGGGGTCTCGTCTAAACCTTGTAATTGGACCAAATGGATCTGGAAAGAGCTCTCTCGTGTGTGCAATAGCACTGGGTCTGGGTGGTGAGCCTCAGGTTAGTTAATATCTGGTAACAGATGTTATTAAATTTCATAAGTTTTTGTAAGAGTATATAAAGATGGGAATTTGGTAAGTGCAGTTACTTGGGAGGGCGACCAGTGTTGGAGCATATGTGAAGCGTGGGGAGGCATCCGGTTATATTAAAATTACCTTGAGAGGGAATTCTAAAGAGGAGCATATTGTTATTATGCGTAAGATTGATACACATAACAAATCTGAATGGTTATACAATGGTAAGGAGTTTAATACATGGAATAATTCTCAAAATCGATTCTAGTTTTCAGCCATTTTGTCTACAATTTTTCTTGAACCAACACATAGTGATGTCTCAAAGCTGAAACCTGAGGTAGTTTCTGTTTTTTCTTTTTTTGAGCAAGAAACCTGAGGTAGTTTCTAGTCATGAAGAAAAATGTTAGCATACTTGTTACTAGGAACCCCTTAAAGTATCATGAATAAGAATAACCTACATTTTCCCAGAAATAGGAGGGATCATTTGCGCCATTGGCTTGTTTCACCCTGCTCCCTCCTTTATAGAATTATGATTTTATGGTTATTGCTATGACTTGGGTTTTAGTAGTTTTTGTAATCTATCTTTTACGTTAATTTCCATTTCAACATTTATGCCTCCATACTGTGTCTTTACTTAGCATTCCTTTTACCTGATGTTACATGTGCTTGTATTTTCCATTTTTCTGAGTTTTTATTTAAAGTTTCTTGCCATTATCATGCAATAGAGTAGGAAATTGGATGATATGCCTTGATCTAGAAAGAAGAAATTACAATATTGGTCCAGCTCTCTCTCTCTCTCTCTCTCTCTCTCTCTCTCTCTCTCTCTCTCTCTATATATATATATATATATATATATATATCTTATCCTATATTATTGAGGAAACAAGCTATCTGCTCATATTAAGAGGCGTTGTTTATCCATTGTTTTTATTGAGAAGACAGAGGAATAATCTGAAGTCTTTGACTACTATTTTATCATTCTTTGTATTTCAGGAAAAGCGGTGCCTAAAAAAGATGTAGCTGAAATCATTCAAAGGTTTAATATCCAAGTCAACAATTTAACTCAAGTGAGTTTTTCTAAAATTACAATCTCACCATTGCATGTATGAATTTTGTAATCTTTTATGTTTGAATGCAATTTTACTTTTGATATACATACAAATACATGTTGTTGTTGGTTAAATTCCTTTCGAAGCTGCTGGACTCTTGTACATTAGTGTGTCGAATTTTTTAGCTTGATATGTATTCTTTGTTGCCTTTGATTTTCAGAGACAGAAAATAAATTTATCAAAAGGCACCATTTTGAAGGTTATACTTGGGGAACTGTTGCACACTCCAAAAAAGTCATATTGCACTCCTCATAGTTCACTCACTCATTCATTAAGTTTATATAAAAAGAGTGCAATATGACTTTTTTGGATTATGAATAATAGTTCCTCATACCTTGTATAGAGTAGCCCCTTCTTATGCAAATTTCTTGGTACAGTAGAGATGCAATGTATATTTTGGACGAATAATTACTCAGGAAGGATAGCAATAGATGGTAGAAACTTCTATATTTGATATCCTCAAAAGATTGATGCTTTATTTTTTTATTTTTTTTGGTGCCTTGGTCTTTAAAATTATGGGAATGATGCAAAGTTTATTCTTAAAAGAGTTGAGAAGATGGGGAGTGTTTGCTTATATTAATATAAAGTCGCACTGATTTGGTCTAATTACTCAACTATCAGGCAGAGGACCACTTAAAAGAGACCTCATCTTTAAGTTTATCTTCGTCCCATTGTTTGTGTTTCACAGTTCTAGTTACATTAAGAGTTTCTTTTGTCTTGTGTCCTGTTAGCAAATGCCACTCCTTTAATTTTGATTGGAGCGTGTGCTTACTTGTATTGGTTATGCTTGGGGATTTTTTTATTTTCCATCTGCATTGAAGATTCTCAATCATTCGAAATTTTTCTAGTTAATTTCTGTTGAAAAGAATGGGTAAAAATGTATTGAAGTAATAAAGGTTGCCTAGGGATGTAAATATAATGATTATCTTATTGTTGAGTTGTTTGCCGCCACATCATTCTGTTGATTATATTTCCTGTTATTTGTCTTCTTTCAGATTTTGTGGTTTTAACTTGTATTTATGATACTTTTGAATCTGTTGCTAACAAGTTTGTAGCTAAATTATGAATTTTGGTCAGTGCTTTTGTCTTTTTCTTCTCTTTGACCATTTTTCCTCCTCTTTATCCTTTTTTTTGGTTGGGTGGGTGTAGTTTTTACCACAAGACCGTGTCTGTGAGTTTGCCAAATTAACTCCAGTACAACTTCTAGAAGAGACCGAAAAGGCTGTCGGTGATCCTCAACTGCCGATCCAACATCGTGCACTTATTGAGCAAAGCAAGAAATGGAAGAGAATAGAGCAAGTGAGTCTCTAATATTCGCTGTAATACAATTTTATAAAACTTTATCCTGTTATTTAGACATTTGACTTTTCTGATTAGGCCGTAGAAAAAAATGGAGAAACTCTGAATCAGATGAAGGCACTCAATGCTGAACAAGAGAAAGATGTTGAGCGTGTCCGCCAAAGAGAAGAACTTCTAGCAAAGGTTTGCCTTTTGGTTTTGTTGATCATCATACATGCACTCAATGGCAATTTGGTTTTCTGATAAGTTACAAACTCTTATAAAAAAGATTTGTCAAACTTACAAAATGCAGTGGACAAATCCACTGAGGGCCAGTACAAATACACAATCTAATTCACCATCCAGAAAACAGGACTGACCTAAAAAACTGTAACAGCTAAAGAAAAGTAACCTAATAAGTTACCGATTCAAAAACAAACGCAGAAAGATAAATCTAGCACATTCCTGGCTGGTTGCTGCTACCCCCTAAGAGCATAATAAATGGAAAGGTTGATCCTTAAATGCAGGTTAAACAGACACCCACTATATCCCATAAACTCTTCTCCCATTCCCCTTAGTTCTAAAAAATCCGTCCTTCCTAACCCGCGTCCCCACCCACCACCGTCCCCCCAATAAAAAGAAAAAAAAGACTAAAAACCTTCTGCTTCTCACAAACTCAACCAAAATTAAGTTTTCTTTGGTGATGTCATCTATAGGCTGAGACCATGAGAAAGAAATTGCCATGGCTAAAGTATGACATGAAGAAGGCTGAATACATGGAAGCTATGAAGCAGGAAAAGGATGCAACAAAGAAGTTGGACAAAGCTGCAAGAACTCTAAATGATCTTAGAGAACCTATTGAGTATGGTGAATTCATTTAGTTGATTATAGTCATGCATAATATGTTCAAATGCACTAGTTAAGTTAGATTTTCAGCTTTCTGATGCATTGAAACTGCATATTTTGTTTTTGTTTTAGAGTCATTTATTGATTTATTGAGGTTTGTGTGTTACAGATTTTTGTGATACTTGACATATTTAAGCTTGCCATACATTTTTTTTAAGTACTAAAAATCCTGTTATTTGATTATATGCTCTTCATGAGATGTAGTGGTGTACTCAGTTCCTACTTGAGTACTAGTGCTTAATCTTATAACTTTTTTTCACAATGTAAAGTTAGTTTTTAATAGTTTCTTTACTCTTTTGGGTTTGGTTGTGTGGACAACTTTTTAATTTTTGGTTTTTGTATGGGAGAGGCCCGAGTTTCATCCCATATGCTAGATCTTGATTTTAGCTTTTTGCATATGGATATTACAATGATGTACTCTTATCTGTTTTTGACATTGCCCCTCCCATGAGGAGCTCATGTTTAACACTATTAGCAGCTAAAAAATCTTATGCTCTCAGAACAAATGTGATGCTGGAGCATGCTGGAGCATCTACAAGGCTTTTCAAGACTGATTGGGCTCGCTAGCCAACTAGGCTAGGGTCCTAGTTAACTTGGGGACTAGTTATTTTATTATCTTCTTATTTGTCATCTTTGATTTTATGTTATATATTACTTGAGTAGTTCTAATGGGGCTAGGATGTATTAGGTATCACAATAATAAAGGGCTAGAATACCAGGGCTGTTGTAACGTAGTATAAATAGTCTATTAAGATTTTTGTATTCATTTTTTATCAATATAATCCCAGAAAATCAGATTATAGAGTTTCTCTTGGATTGCTTTCACTGGAACTCAATTAACTTTGTTCCGATTTCAATTGTATTGCTTTATCTCCTTAGATTTCTGTTGTTTATCGCCTGGAATCCCAATTCTACTGTGATTTGGCACAATATAGCCTTGACAGCAGCTGATCGCTACTGCCCTGCGACAAAATGGTTATGTAACAATGTGCCTTCCCATTTTGTTAGGTGTTCTTTTATGTGGATTTTAAATTTCTGTTATTTTATGTTTTCTTCTCTCTCTCTCTCTCTCTCTCTCCCCCATGTAGATCCTACAGGCGCATCCTTGTTGTTCTTAATTTCTTAATTTTTTGGTCATTTAATTTGTACAAGACAATCTTTTGTTATCTTGACCACTAAGTTGTGCTTGCTTTAATTGATGTGAACTATGATGGTATTTTTAACCTGTGGAAAATGTTGAGTTTAAGAAGTTGTTCCTCCCTTAATTTTCTTCTGCAAGGACATGGGTGTGTGCACACATGATCATACATACAGCCCATATCATTGCAATAACCTTGTTCCTATTTTAGGTGCTGGTATACTTATTGTTTTATTGGTTGCAGGAAACAAAAGCAAGAGAGAGCGACATTGGAATCTAAGAGTAAAAAAGTAGACAAAATGATTACTGAGAACGCAAACAAACGCATGAAAATTTTGGAGAAAGAAAACCGTTTGGTATGTTAAAATGCTACTGGATTCCCTTTATTGGCGTTTTAGGCTTCTCTAGTATGTAGAATGATTATTGAATTTCTCTTGTTCTCCAATTTTTGTCTCATATTGGTAGGGGGTGCTAGTACAAGAAAAATACAAAGAAATGGAAGACTTGAGGAAGCAAGAAGAATCTCGTCAACAAAGAATCTTAAAAGCAAAAGAGGATCTAGCAGCTGCTGAGCTAGAACTTGAAAATCTGACTCCTTATGAACCCCCTACGGATGAAATTGTAAGTTTCGAATTGAATGTCAAAATGTCAATATTTTTGGCAGTCCTTGGTATTCATGACTAATATACATGGATCAATTTTCATCGGTTAATACAAATGAAACTGGTTTTAGGTGAACCAGTTTTAAGCGGTTGTGATTCCCTTTTTTTGGGGTGTCAAGTTTTCTTGGTGCAAATAATATCTAGTTTACAATGTAGCACACTTATTATTCAGAACAATAATTTAACATCTATTTTATTTTATTTAAAAATTTTAAACTAACATGCTGGACTGTTTTTTTGGGGTTATTAAACTTTTGATTTGCTTGAGTTCTTCCCTCCTGTGACTGAGTTAATATTCCTGATCAGATGAGATTACGTGCTCAAATCGTGGAGTTAGAAGTTTCTGCAAATGAAAAGAGGAATCAGAAATCAGAGAAGGAAAAACTTTTAAATCAAAAGAAACTTCACCTAATCAACTGCTCGGACAAGTAAAATCTGCCTCAAGGTTAAATGATGTACAATTGTCTTTATACTGTTCCTTTGAATATCTTTTACTGTACCGTTTTCAGGCTGAAGGAGATGGAAAATAAAAATAGTAAACTCTTATGGGCTCTACGAAATTCAGGAGCAGATAAGATATTTGATGCTTATAATTGGCTGCAAGAACACCGTCATGAATTCAATAAGGAGGTATATGGCCCAGTGTTGCTTGAGGTATGTATTTAAAACATAAGAATGTTGTGTTTACTGATGAATGTGATTTAACAAATTACGGATAATGCTCTTCTGGGTGCAAATTCAGGTTAATGTGTCAGATCGGCTTCACGCTGACTACTTAGATGGTCATGTTCCTTATTATATCTGGAAGGTAGTTATATTTCTGTTATTTTAGATTGAATATTTTATATTTTGCCTAACATTTTTTTTTGGAATAGAAACTTCATATATTCAAATAGGAACAGGGAACATACAATAAGAAATCCACAAGGCCTAGAACAACACAAACAAGAGCTTTAAAAGAAAAACAGACAGCGAACAGCAAAACACAGAAAAAACAGAGAACAATAGAAGCCCTAGATTCAAATCACATAATAGCTGCTTTCAAGTCTCTCATGATGGAAGCATATGCCACATCCTTAAATACAGGAATCACAGAGGCCCACAAAGCTGCCCAAAACTTAACTCTGTCTAATAACTCGGTCGCCCCCGCCCCCTTGTAAACATCGAAAATTCTTCTATTACGCTCCATCCAAATATTCCATAGCATTGCCTGCACCAGGCAATCCCAAAGGATTTTGGCCTTCTTCCCTTTCCCCAGCGCATTAAAATTGGTTGAAAGCAAAGCCAAACAATCTTTAGGAATGCACCAAGCCATGTTAATTTCCTGCCTAACATTTTCATAACAAAAATATTTTGCCTAACATCAAATATCAGGCTTCTGGTTTGTTTGGTATAAGGTTTATACCAGGTATCTGACTGACGTTTTTGTTTTGTAAATCTGGAGACCTCAAGTGCTTGAGAAGGGTACACTGTACACAAGGGAAAGTAGATGAAGGGACTTAGAAAGAACACGATACAATAGCTGGAAAGTTTTGTATACAATTTTTAAAAATTTGAGGGGAAGATGCTAATCTAACTTAACTAATGCATAGTTTTGGGATCTATTGACGTGCCATTCTCACCTGATGAGACCTCGTAGATGAGTCTGGATGCATTTGTGCTAAAACCTTTTCCCCAACGCTTCTTCTAACCAGGAATTAAACCTTATCTTTTCACTGCTCAGACCTATGATTCCATTATCGACCAAAAAAAAAGACCTATGAAGCCATAGATTAACTTTATACATGAACTAACTCCTTCCCTAAGTTTGGGCAGCGGTATCTCCCATCAGAATTTAGTCAATTCTTCATACTTTTTTACTCTCTCTCTCTCTCTCTCTCTCTCTCTCTCTCTCTCTCTATATATATATATATATATATATATATATATAGGGTGGTGATTTTCCCACTCCCTTTTTATCCACCTACACTCCCTTTTGTTTTTTTAATACTTTTTACTATAAGATAAAAGGGAGTGTAAGTGAACAAAAGAGGAGTGAGAACATACAATTTTAAAAAAAATGGAGTGTAAGTGGATAGAAAGGGAGTGGGAAAATCAGTAACCTATATATATACATGTGTGTGTTTCTGTATACGTTGGTGGACGTGCATCCTGCTCCTAGATGTTTATGGCTGGATTTCACCTTTTATGTGCCGGTAACTTGTGCAATTGTAATTCGGATAAGCTTTTGGTACTGGGTGGTGCTATGTTTTTTTTGATAAAATAGTACCTCATATTACGTAAACACTTATTTTCATTGGCTTGAAAATCCTTATTTGTTGATCTTATTTTTTTTGTTTCGTAGTCTTTCATAACTCAAGATTCTCGTGATCGTGACTTTTTGGTAAAAAATCTGAAGCCATTTGATGTTCCGGTTTTAAATTATGTGGGAAATGGAGGTTGTCAGACAGAAGCCTTTCAAATTTCTGAGGAGGTATGTGCCGCTGGTGCCGTATTTCATATAATATTTGAACTAGTCTTAGTATTTTATTTTTATTTTGTTTTCTTCTATTCTCTTAAGCAGATGAGTGCACTGGGCATCTATTCACGGCTTGACCAAGTTTTTGGTGCTCCTACTGCTGTGAAGGAGGTTCTGACTAGCCAATTTGGTTTGGATAGATCGGTATGCATCCTAAGCTTACTCTTTCCTTGTATATTAGCAAAAAAGTTATAAAATCTACAAATAATGTGTTAAACATACGGGCAATTGGTCATTTTAACTAGGATGGAAGTTTTGGACTCAACCTTGTAACACGAGTCGAACCTGACAAGAAGTTAATGGGTTTGGGTTGACCCTCGTATAGGCATGATTGGGTAACACAAAGAGTAAACAGGTTGGGTTAGTGTCAAACATGAGGAGATCGAATTTGCCATGATAAGCCTGTTTTAATAGTATTAAATGAAAGAATTACTATCTTTTACTATTTCTTAGTATGTGTTGTATGGGTCGTTTTATATCGGATAATTTCTATTGGTTTATTGCTAGGGCTAATTTCAGTTGGTACCTTGAAGTTGTACCCTTAAGGCATGTTTAGCCACGCACTTTCAATTTTAACAATGCAGTACCCCGGTATTGGTATTGAAAATTTGTTGCAATGTGGTTATGTCGTTAAATTGACTGTTAAAAAAATATGTTAAGTGCTAACGTGGCGCATGTGGGACTCACTTTTTTGTTTAATTGAAATAAAATCTTATTAAAAAATATAATTAAATTTAATAAATAATTATTCAATATTAAAAAACTGAAAAAAGCCAACAAAAAAAAAACTTCATCGCACTCTCACTTTCTCTCTCTATGCAACTCTTTCTCTAGGCAAAAATATGTCGCTCAAACTCCATTGCCACTGCCTAGCTGCTCCCCCACGTCCAAATCCACCGTTCTCTCTCTCTCCTTCACCAAGCCCACTACCCAAATCCTCCCCCTCGCGACACTGCCCAACTCCTCCACCAAATCCACCATTCTCTCTTACACCGAGTCTGAAGCAGCCATGGAAACAGATCGGGAGGGCTAGCCAGCTCTAGCCAGCTGCTGCCACGCTCCTCACTCTCCTCGACGACCATCACCGAACTGTAGCATCGGCCCCACTCTCACGGCCTTGGACTCGTGCCCCAGACCTCTCAAAATCCTCGAGCTCGGCTCTGTAACCTGCCTCGTCAAAATCGCCGCCGCCATCATGCTGGGCCTTGGTGAAAGAGAGAGAGAAAAAGATGGATTTGGGTGTGGGGAGGAGCTGGGCAGCGGCAGTGGAGTTTGTGCGATTTTCCCACACAGAGAGAGAAAGTGATAGAGCTTTTTTTTTTTTGGCTTTTTTGGTTTTTTAATATTTAATCATTATTTATTAAATTTAATTATTGTTTTTTAATAATATTTTATTTCAATTAAACAAAAAAGTGGGTTCCACAAGCATCACGTCAGCACTTAACAGATTTTTTAACAGTCAATTTAATTATAGAACCACATTGCAACAAATTTTCAATACCGGGGCACTGCATTGTTAAAATTGAAAGTCCTTGGACAAACATGCCTTAAGGGTACAACTTCAAGGTACCAAACTGAAATTAACACTTACTACTATCAGGATTAATTGGGTTTTATTCTATAACTTATGTATAAGTGATTGGTTTGGTTCGAAATTGAGGTAACTTTTAAGTTTTTAATTCATAATATATGTGGGTTAATCTGAACACAACATGATTAATAAACAGGTGGGTTAATGTTGAGTAATTTGACACGATTAATTAAACAGGTTGCATTAGGATTTACTGGTAGTCTACTACACCAACATGAAATGACACGGCACCTTAACACCACTTACGACTCCTAAGGTCAACCCTATGAGTTTAGAAAGTTGAAATTGTCAGTTAGTACTTAGTATTTTGACTTAACTTGTATGTATATATATATATATATATATACACGCACATATTTTCTCATACAAAAGTATGTATGTATTTGTGTTTCTTTCCTTTTTTTTCTCAGTATATTGGGTCCAAGGAAACTGATCAGAAGGCTGATAAGGTTTCAAAGTTGGGGATATTAGATTTTTGGACTCCAGAGAATCACTATCGGTGGTCGGTATCTAGATATGGCGGTCATGTTTCTGGAAGTGTAGAACCAGTGAAACGTTCTCAACTATTTTTGTGTGGTATCTTTCGACTAACCTTTTTTTATCTATTAAAACAATCCAAAAATTTCACTGGTAAAAACTTTTGAGGTCTCAATTCTCACTTTCAGGTTTGGAGACTGGGGAAGTTGAGTCACTGAAATCCAAAAGAATGGAGCTTCAAGAATACGTTACTGCTTTACAGGAAAGCGTTAGATCGCTTCAGATTGAGGAAAGACAAGCAGAAGAGGAAGCAGCTAAACTTCAGAAACAGAGGGTATGTTGAAATGAGTGCAACAGATGAAATTAATGTTATTATTTATAACCTATACAGTGATACTGCCTATAATTTAATTTTTCTTGTACAAGCGTTTTGTGTTTTTTTTGGGGTGGTGGGGGTGAGGGAGTTGGAGAACATCTCAGTATAGTCTTCAATCTTTTATTAACTGGGTTTGGTTAGACATGCAATTCCTTCACTTATGCAGAATATCATAATATTTTTTTTTAGGAGGGGATTATCAGAATTGTACAGGATGAGAAGAAAAAACGGCGTGAAATGGAAAACCGTATTGGTAAGTATAATGATTTAGAAATTTGCTATTTGAGAAGCTTTATAATTCATTTCTTTTGTTTATTTTACATATGGTACATACTCTGGTGATTTTAGTACAAAGGCGAAGGAAATTAGAATCTATGGAGAAAGAGGATGACCTGGATACTGTTATGGCAAAGCTCAATGAACAAGCTGCAAAACATAACATTGACCGATTCCGTTCTGTGATGGAAATTAAGGTCAGGTTTTGGTCAAACTTTCGTTATGATATTCTGATGGTGACAAGATTTAAATCTAAATTAAGCCATACACTAATGTTTGGCACAGAAATACGGGTTTCAGGATTTGGTTACTTCATTCTTTTAACTTTTCTGTCCATTTTTCAGAGTCTACTTGCTGAGGCTGTTTCTTTAAAACAGAGTTTTGCTGAAAAACACATGAGGGTCATTGAGTTTGATGCAAAGGTAATTTCTATGATGGTCCAGAACATGCTGTTTCGAGCCCTTGCTCGTTTCCTACATGCTGCGTTTACCTACCAAATTTACAAATAAGTTTACTGAAAGTCCCATTGATAGGTTGTGAAATATGATAGTTATTTATTTATTTATTTATTCTGACAGTCTTTTCTTCCTCTCTTAACACTTTAACAACTGAAGGAACTATTATCTATTAGTGCAGTAGATATGTGTTATTTTCTGTTTCCTGAGAAATAGATTTTGTCATATGTTGGCTTACTAGTCTATTGTTATCTCAAGCTTTTGTGAGAGAAACTGTCAAATTTTTATGGATATCCTTTGCATCCAGAAATATAATAGCTGCTGCCGGTTCATAGTTGGGCTTGCTTTACCATGTTGACAACTTTGAATACTTTTCTTCTGGATTGATTTGCTTTAGATACCTGTATTTTGTTCTTTCATATGGCAGGAAAGGGGTATGTGTGTGGTTTAATTGCTGATGATGATTTGGGGTGAGTGCAAAAATGTGGTTTGGATCCTTGACAAATTTAGGAAGGATATATGAGATCCAAGGAAGTGGGCTTTGGCATGAATTTCGATAGGATATATTTTTCCGGATTTCTTTAATGAGTTTTGAAAGTTGTGGTCAGGTAGACACCATCTTTGTAGTTTTATTCTGTCATGTTGGCGTGGATCCTCTTGTAGTGTTCCAACGAAACAAGGTTTCTTGCTCATTTTGTTCAGGCATCTGTTACACAATGTTTCTTAAACTCAAGGTATTTATATTGCGTGGCTATTTAAATGCAAGGTAAATTAGTCTCTCCATCTTTCTCCACAAGTAGGCATGGGAAGTCTATTAAAATTCAATCATAAAACTAAAGTGAATGCATTTTTTTAATGTTTTACTCTTTTTTTTTATAGGTAGGATGTAACAATGAGTGGATTTGTTTTTCCCTTCTTGAAGTTTTAGGCCCGAGTAGTTCAAATATTTGTTTTTCAATAGGCCCGAGTAGTTCAAATATTTGTTTTTTCAGGCAAAGAAAGTTTCCTCGTATTGTTCTAATGAATTATTTCTTTGCTTGATTAAATATCTTTAGATGTCATGTTTCTGTTGTTGTAAGGTTATTATTATACAATATTGCATTATACATATATTTTTAGTCTAATTACTTGATATGTGCTTGTTTCTCATTTGTTAGATTAAAGAAATGGAGGTTAATATCAAGCAGCATGACAAGGTTGCTCTTCAAGCAGCCCTGCATCTTGAGGAGTGTGAGTAGCTTTTCATTTTTCTTTGAGACTCGTCTATTGCTAGAACTTGGTTTAAACTGTTTGATCTGTGCATAAACTTTGGTTTTACTTTTGTTATTGTGTTGTAAAAGTAATTTACTGTAGTTCTTTTGTCTTAAAAATAGTCAGAATATTAAATTGGTCACCTAAAAGTCCAAACCTTGGTCCTTACACATGAATGACATAAAAAACATAATTTAGGAAATGCTGCTTATTTCCATTTTGCTTCTTGTCCAGGTAAGAAGGCAGTAGAGGATTTCCGACAGCAACTTGAAGTTGCCAAGAAGAATGCAGAGTTAATTGCCAGGATCACTCCAGAACTAGAGAAGGCATTTCTTGAGGTTTTTATATAATGAGTTAA
This sequence comes from Prunus campanulata, assembly GCA_034190965.1. NCBI lineage: Eukaryota > Viridiplantae > Streptophyta > Magnoliopsida > Rosales > Rosaceae > Prunus > Prunus campanulata. The sequence continues at coordinate 2,678,809 of CM067209.1, forward strand.
CTAGACATGAAAGATAACTTCTGTTTGAATGCCTTGTAATATATGAGTTAATTGATGTAACAAAAAAAAAATCAATTGCAAGAACTTCTGTGGCAGGGGGGGGGGGGGGGGGGGGGGCAGTCAATAGTTCAAACTTTTTGTTACTAAAAAACCCCAAACTTTTTATGTCAGGTGCTCAGTCATTACCTGTTTTGTGGCATCCAATGCTTAGAAATTCCAGTAGGTCATTCTTCAGGATATTGAAATATATCAGAATGACAACATATTCATCTGTGTATAAATGTTTATTGTGAAATTACAAATGGAGTAGGAAGCCATTATTTGGTTCTTTAAAAGTTGTCTGAAAGCAAGTATCAAAACATGGAGCGAAGTGGAATTTGGACAGGGGCCTCAACGTTTGCACTTCATATTATGCTTTATAGTATTTATGTTCCTTGCATATAAGCATGAGCCTAATGGGCAACCCATGTAAAACATCTTGTCTTCTGTCTTCTGTCTCATCTCTCCTCTCTTTCCGGGTTTATTATGTTATTCAAATTTAACTATTTATTGCTTCTAATCGTATGAGTAATGTGACATAATATCTTATATGTTTATGTCTAGATGCCTACTACAATTGAAGAATTGGAGGCTGCTATACAGGAAAATATTTCTCAAGCTAATTCTATTCTTTTCCTAAATCACAATATACTGAAAGAATATGAAGACCGCCAGCGCCAGGTAATTTTGTGCCCATCTGTGCTAGTTTTTCCTTTCCTTTTCTTGTTTCTTCTTTACTTCCTCACTGGAAATTGCAATTATATTGCAGATAGAAGATAAGGCAAAAAAGTTGGAAGCAGATAAAGCGGAGCTTAGGAGATGTATAGCTGAAGTAGATAATCTTAAGGTGAGTGGAGCCTTTTGTTTTTTGTTTTTTGTTTTTGGTCAAATCAGAGGTTAGTGAAGCTTGGGTGTTACCTTAATGAGTGTTTTGTGAAGTTTCTGTTGGTCTCCTAGATGAACACCTGACAATAAATTTTGGCCATTTGATCTCACGCTGTAACCACTCTACCCAGAGTCACCACAATGTACTGCTCCTTAATGAATTATAATCTCTAGTCAATTGATCCAATCCAGAATATCCTTGTAAACATCCCTTATTGCCATTTCTGAAAGGAAATATGATGGATGCTAATCATATAAAAAGTAATTGTCCATAACGTTTGTTTAACACTACACCTACTGTTCATGTTTATGGCTAAGTGGGTATCACATTTGCGTTCTTATTCTACATACCATAACAATCTGTCCTTCGAGTAACTTAGAATTCACCTAAGTTCTGGTCTTTGACGTTAGCTTGTATGCAGTTTACATTCTCCATTGAAATTGTGGTTCTTTTGTGCTGCCACAATTTATTAGTTGCAACAAACAGCAAATTCCGAAGGCATTGAACAAATTTTCACATTTCCAGGCTTGTATTACCAAGATGGTCAAGTTGAATAACATTTTAGATCAACTGTGCTGATGAAGGGTTTTAAATCTAAACATCAGCGTCAAAGTACTTTTGTATTCTTCCCCCCCCCCTTCTTATTTCTCTGTTTCATGTTGAATGTTTCTGTGCATATTTGCCTACTTTCATCAGTATATTTTTAATGTGGATATTGTTTTTAAGTGTCCTAATTTTAAATTATGTGTAGGAAACTTGGCTTCCAACATTAAGAAACCTTGTTGCTCAGATAAATGAGACTTTCAGTTGGAACTTCCAAGAAATGGCTGTTGCAGGGGAAGTTTCATTGGGTACCTCAGTATTACAATTTCTAGAAAATGTCTTCTTTTTTGGTGGAAGAAAATGTATTTTAATATTTGTTTCACGTCCCCCTTTTATTTCATGTTTCTTCTCAGATGAGCACGAAATGGACTTCGATCAATTTGGGATACTTATAAAAGTAAAATTCAGGTGACCTGCTTATATACTCTCATGGTTCTACTAGACATTTAAATTTGGAAGTTTAATTTATTAGAGTTATTTTTTTTATTTACTTAAATATAGAGAAGTGAAACCCCACTTTTGAAAAATTTGTGAAGTTTGATGTTGGTGTCCGAAACTTAGCATCAGTTCAGTTATGAATTACTTTTTCAAGAAAAAGAAACTAAATCTGAAACTTTTTTGTTAGAATTTGGAAAGTGGATAGTTTAGATAGTGTTTGAAGGATATATAAAAACTTAACCTTTGGGCACCAACTGAGCTCGTTAGAGGTATTCAAGTGCCACTAACTGCCTGCTTTTTCTTTTCCAATCCGGTTAATTTGATACATATTGTATAGATATCCTGCTTAAATGAAATTCTGCCATAGGAAATAATAGCTGGATTTTAAATTTTCTGCTATTCCACTAAGATGCTATGAATTCACAGCTTTTGATTTTTTATGTGAAATTCTGGTAAATGCGTATCTACTGCTCACAAATTCGTTTTGACCTTATGGTCATCAGACAAGCAGGGCAGCTACAAGTTCTCAGTGCCCACCATCAATCTGGAGGGGTATTACACTAACTATATTCTTGAGTTCTTGATTCAAATACAACAGTTTTACCTTATTGTGCCTCAAACTTCCCATTTTGTAGGAGCGTTCAGTTTCAACTATACTTTATCTTGTTTCTCTTCAAGACCTTACAAATTGCCCATTTAGGGTGGTTGATGAGATAAATCAAGGTTGGTTGCACAACAGATTGCTTTTTGCTTTTTCTTTCCTCACATCAAGTTCCATCTATCTCTGAAAAAATCATTGTGCCATTTAATATTTTCTCAGGGATGGATCCTATAAATGAGAGAAAGATGTTCCAGCAATTAGTAAGAGCAGCATCCCAACCAAATACACCACAGTAAGAGCACTATGCATAATTTGCGATAGTTATCTGTCTATTTTTTTGGTGCCTGCAAATTCTCTCTATTTTGATCTGTTTTAGAAGGTGCAAAATAACAAAATGGGAACAAGAATGAAACTTCTTGTACAAGTATTGGGTGCTATAATTACCAACCTTTCGTATGTAATAGCGCTCTGTTGTAGTCTGTGTCTCAGTGTGTACGTTACATTTAGCTGCTCCTTAAATGGTGTTGCTGTTTGCACCAGAATGCTGAGGGATAACCTAATCATTTACATGGTACATAATTTAGGTTAACAACACATTTTATGCTTCTAATGTAAGGGAAAGAATTGCAAGATTGTGTAAGCAATGACGCAATTGAGAATATATGACTGTTGCCGTATAATTTGGAGTTGACAAAGCACATTCTGCTTCTCATATGCCTGACTTGCCAATTGTAAAAAGTGACTTAAGTTTTGGTTTCTGTCCCATGTTGTTCAGGTGCTTCTTGCTTACCCCAAAGTTGCTACCAGATCTGGATTACAGTGAAGCATGCAGCATTTTGAACATAATGAATGGCCCCTGGATCAAGCAGCCAGCAAAAGGTGAAAACATCACTCGAGAGTTAAACAGTCAGTATTATCTATTGATATGTTGAAACTTATCAACTACTCACCAAAAATTCTTTCTTTTTTGTTATTTCAGTCTGGAGCCAGGGTGATTGCTGGGGAAATGTCATCGGCTTAGTAGGAAAAAGCCAATGCTGAAAGTAACAATTACATTTTGAAATGGGGAGCAGTCAGGAATTTTTAAAATGATCATCCCTGTGTAAATTGTTTCTACCCTTTTGTACAGATGATTTTCACAAATGTTTTATCGTGGTTGCTCAGATGAGGCTCTAGGGCTGTTCATAGGGAGTGCCTTGTATTTGTGCAGCAAGGATTAGATTTAGGCATAAGCAAAACCAAAAAAGCATTATATTTTGGAGGCGTGATGGTTCGTTTATGCTTCTATCGATGGGCTATGAATATCCAGTATCTTGTTTGTGTAACATAAATAAACGTTTGATATTTCAAGCCTCATGATGTTTCCATTTCATTACTTCTACATAACTTGCATGGTTATCTGTTGGAGTAACAAGCTTTCCCCATTTCTATCACACTGGTATTGTTTGAAGAGGCCGAGCTGTGCTTTGGAAAAGAATAATCCTGTGTTGAAATTCAAGTTAATGTCTAAAAATTAACTCACTAAAATCAAGGCAGTTGGTGTAAAAATACTCATTTAAATTTCTATTTTTTGAGAACTCTCTCTCCACGTGGAGTTGAGGTCGCAAGTAATTTGCTGTAGAATTGGGCTGCCAGGGGCAAACGCCAGGTAAAAGAAACTTTTGTTCATTTATTCATTAATTAATCAAGGTAGAACTGGTGGCTAAAACAGGTAGAAATCCAAACAGTTTTACCGTTACTTGGTTAACAGAAGGGCCTACAGCTTGAGCAAGAGAAACACTAATCTTGGCTAACAGAAAATTACCTTGTTTACTAATCTTGTTTGACTATGATATAATGTAATTATTTATTGCAATTTGCAAAAAATTAAAAATACGAAGACCATAGTTGCACTTGAATCTTGATCCACTATTAAAGGGGTGATGTACGCTTTAAACAAAAGAGCAAATTGGAGCATTAGTCCATGAATTAAAATATTTGGAAAATCAAACCTAGGAAATAAATGCTCTTAATCACTGCAAACCTCTTTCCCTCGAATTAGGTCCTTTAATTCAAAAGTGCACAAACCTTTTAAATTCTTTAATCCGTCAATGTGCTTGACATGCCCAAACTAATCTCCTCTTTCAACAAATTAATATATGGGGAAAACAGCACTGCGTAGCGGGCAAATTGGAGAACACCCCCTTTCTTCCAACCATGAAGAATTTCCGCAGCCCAAGAACCGAGCATTACACGACAGTAAAATCTCCCTCATTGATTATAAAAAACAAAAAATCAAAAGTGATGAGTTGATAATATTGATCACAAAATTAGTACATGGCCTTTCTCACTCTCACGCAGGGTAGATGAGACTGTAATATGCTCTCTTTATGGGACGGTCTCAACCAAGATACATCAGGGTCACCCTCTCTCTCCCTCGCTTCATCCCCTTACTCTCCTACCATCTTTACTAACTACATTCGCAAAGCTTTGACAGTGGCACCTAAGAGGCTGAATGAACAATTTAAAGACAACATGTACAGGTGTTAGTATTCTTCAATTTGTTGGAAGCTTGAAATCGAGCATCTCCCTTATATTTAACCGAATCGAAGGACCCATTGATGAGCAAATATGTGCACTTTTCCAGTAAACACCTTTCGCACCTGGTGGCTTATTTGTTTCTACCGATTTCTGTCAGGTAAAGCATAAATTAATTTAAATTTCATAGCAAGTGGATGCAATTCCAACAGCAATGGGTATTGGGAAATTAAGAACATACCACTGCGGCAAGCAAGTTTACGAGAAGGTCTTCTTCAGGAAAGTCAGCTTTTCCAAAACGTAAATGAACTATACCAGTTTTATCTGCTCTGTATTCAACTTTCCCCTGCTTGAATTCTGCTATGGCCTGAAACAGAGAATATGAGTAAGGTCATTTTATACAGTAGCTAGGAAACAGTTAAATGTTCAGGGTAAGAAAGAATATCCACATAAGTGCAGAAAGAAAACTAAAACATTGAAATCCAAATCATACCTGAGGTATATTAGGCGTGACAGTACCAGCTTTCGGATTTGGCATGAGCCCTCGTGGTCCTAGAATCTTTCCTAGGCTAGCGACCTTTGATAAACATCAAAGACAATAAAATGTAACTGAATATCATAATATCCAGACATTATCAAGCACAGATACAGCATATACAAAATAGAAAGTAAAAAATTGTGAAAGTTAAGCACGTTGAAGACACCAAGCTGGTAGAATCAATAAACGCAGACCAAACCAGTTAGTCTAACAGAAGTCACCTTTTTCACTCCACAAGAACAAGTCACAAGGAAAAGCAGGCAGCACATATTGTTTTTCCTTTCTTACTTTTAATTATTTAGTTTTGTGGCATGGGTGTCTGATTATGAGACGTATTTTGATGCAAATTTTTTATTCTTAATTTCACTTATGAATAACATGAACTTTACTACATCAATACAAATTACCATTATGACAGGCATTGTATTATTGTCCTTAAATGCATAAGCAACAAGTGAGCGCATTGTATGCTACAAATGTACAACGCATTGTAGGGGTAGGGTGGCGGGGGACATCACAGGATTTTGCACAAAAATAAACATGGATGCTGAATACAACCAAACAATATTCATCAGGTTTCATCATTCACATCAGGATTTAGATTTCAACTGACTAGTTTCTTTTTCTGCTGCAAAACTAGTCCTTATTTCAATCATAAACCCTAATTTTGTTGACCAAAAATTAAAAAAAAAACCATAGTATTTTAGCTTTTACCCGACGTCCAGATGCCTACTGTACTGTATAAAAATGAAAATGATACCATACTTCATTGTCAAATAGACATTGTTATATATTTAGAGACTATATGTATTGATTAGATAAAATAATGAAGGCAACACCTTGGGCATCATATCTGGTGAAGCAATTAACTTGTCAAATTCCATGAATCCTTCTTTTATCTGTTGTATCAAATCATCTCCACCAACCAAATCTGCTCCAGCACTTTTTGCTTCATCAAACCTTTCACCTGTAGATATTAAAGAAGATAACCTGTGACATGAAATACTATGAAAACCAAAAACCTTTCGTTTTAAAATTATTGCAACTCACAGGAGCCCCGAGTGCACCCGCACACATGGATGCTTGTGAGATAAAATGAGCTTGAGGGGGAGCAAAAAAGCTTAAGGAATAAGAATATTTTTGCAAAAATATGAGAACCCGAACATTTTAGACTTTTGGATAAGTATAAGGCGTACATAATCTTGTTATCATTCAAAAACTACTGCACACGTCTATTGAGGTTAATCTATGCCAGCTAATAATGAAATACCTAAGGGGCAATTTTGTAGATACAACACATATTTTTCATACCGGATTAAATCTACAGAAACCATATATTTGTATTTATATAAAATTAAATACAAACAAGCCAATGTGAAAAATCAACAGGCAACAGAACTGGAGCCAATTATAAGCTAAAGCAAGAAAGTGCAACATCTCCAACATCCTCAGTAACTACTTCCATTTTTTTCTTAAAAGAGGTAAGAAAAATCTTACAATTCCTAAGAGTAAATTTTAACCTCTTTTAGACCAAATGACTAAGAGATTGCCATGTCATCAGGGATAAAAAAAAAAGAATACAATAAATTGACTTACAAGAAAAAATATTATGAATAGGCTTTACAAGAGAAATGATAACGCTCCAATCCAATTTGAATTTCAAAAAGGAGTGTGATACACTAGTTAGAAACCGACAGGTATAGGAAATTCACTAAGATTAGTGGCAGAAAAAGTCTCATCAATCATTTCAAGACCAGATCATTGAGGAAATGGGAATACTATACCCCCTCCAACTAATTCATTTGCATAAAGTCCCCTTCACAGAAGATGAAAACCATTTAGAGATGCCTAGATTCAGCCAAGCAAGCATTTCTTCTGTTCTTTTCAACCAAGGTAAAAGCGTAATGAGAATAAAACCCCACTCAGTAGAGGTGTTACTTGTTCTTGCCTTGTAGGCTTAATTGACAGAACAATTTACCTATAGCGAATTCAGATAGCAGTTTCAAGAATAATAGACCTAGCTAATACATGCTAATGCGGAAATTGTTTGCACAGTTATGCTCCTCTACTTTTCATTCTATAGGTTGAAATTTCCAACTTGTATCCTCAGTAAGTTCAAATAAGTGGTTTACATAACACATCTCCTTAGCTCATACTAAATGACAGATGTATTTACTTTTTATCCATTAAGCACAACAGTACAAAGAGAAAAAGAGAGAGTAGCTACCTTGAGTAAGAACAGCCACTTTAACAGTCTGTCCAGTTCCCTTGGGCAGGTTTACCTAGGACAAGAATTCCATAACACATGAAAGAATATAATGTACTGCTAAGCAGTTGATAAGCCTAAACATATTTCTGACTAACAAGATCAGAAAACTCACAGTTGCCCTTAGCTGTTGGTCATTATATTTTGGGTCAATATTGAGGCGGAAATGAGCTTCAGCAGTTTCTACAAATTTTGTATTGGTCATTTCTTTCAGTAAAGCTATTGCTGGTTGCAGCTCATACTCTTTTTTGGTTTCCCTCAATTTCTGAATTTCCAAGAATCTTTTGGACCTTGTCTGACATTGTGAACAGAAGACAATTGAGCGTTTGAATCACTAATGACATCTTGGAAGAATATAAGAACAGGACATTGCACGAATATAAATCAACTAAAACCAAATTACAAAAAATAACTTTAGGGGTTTCTTCAATCTTTAGAATTATACTAACAACAGAAAAACCATCAAACTTGAAGAATGTATGTATTATATTCATAGAACCAGTGTCTTTTTCAAGACAATAACGTGACCTTACTTTACTCAATCAATCCTTCTAGAATGAAGCATAACTTACAAATAAGTAAGTGACTATATTTCCTTAAAGAATTCAACGAAGGGTTTTTCTGACACAATTTTTGAAGTGATAAGAAAGAAAAAACCCATTAATCCCATTTCTAGATTAATCGATATTCTTCAACAACAAAAAATTAAGGTAAAAGAACAATACAAGAATCACTGGGCATACTTTGTTTCGATAAAAACGCAATAACTTCTGAAATTTAAATCCTAGAGCCTTAATGAAGACACACAAACAAGATAACCAAAAAAGAAAACAAATTGTGCCCCAAAAATTGGGAAAACCAAGCTAGCAGAAGATAATGACGAAAAGACTTACTCTGTCCCTCTTTAAAAGCAATGCAGCCTTCCCTTTCTTGGGCTTTGGAACAGCAACAGTAACAGAACTATCGCCTTTTACTTCTTCATCCTCATCCACATCCTCAGCCACCTCTGCCTCAGCAGTCAAAGCAGCCGCAGCGACAGGGTAAGACTCAGACTTGGCTTCCTTTAACAAACTCAAATTGACCCACTTGCTTGGTCTTCTCTCTCTAGGCCTCAAAACCAGTGGGCAGAGACAAAAAGTTTTAAAGAGCGGCTTGGGCTTGAAGGAGACGAGCGACGGAGTGAAGTCTTGTGGGTGCACAGAGGAGGAGGCGTACGTTAGCATGAGGGATGAGGGTGTGGTACTAGTAGCCATTGTTGGAGCTCTCTGTCTCTGCAAATGAAGCCTTTGGAAAATTGCTATCTATCCATATAAGTTCTAGATAAGAGGTGGCTTTATTGTCTATTGTTCGATGGTAGACCATAGTTCCTATCTGCAATAGTAAATTAAAACATGAATAAAATTGTTCCATTATTTTTTCAAAAAGTAATTTAACAAAGTTGGTTTTCTTTTCTTACTGACCAAAGATTTCTAATTTTGCAGATACGGACTTAGCTAAAAATATATATATATATAAACATTTGCCTTCCAATTTTTGGGGTTGAATTACTCGAGCCTTTTGTTTTTGCCTTGCATAGATTTTGTTCTTATCAGTTTGTTTTTGGCCTATCTATCTCACGTTTTCAATATCTCATTAACAAAATGGTAATGTGAATAACAATGTGTGTAGTGTGCTACTTGAGCCTCCGCGTGCTTGGCTAACTGTCGTTGGGCTTCTTCACGTTTCGTGGTCAATTGGCGGTAATCTTCTTTCAAATCAGTAGTTGGGCCGTGCAGCTGATTGTTGTGCTCTTGGACCTTGGCGATGTCCACGCGCTATTGGTCGAGTTGAGCTTGTAAGTCGACCTCGTTAGTCCTCTTTCTCATGGAGGATTCAAGATGAGGCATGGCAAGCTGAGTGTCGAGGCTAGCATCACTTGACATCGGGATTCTAGGAGGTAGGGTGTCATGGAGGCGAAACTGCCTAATGAGCGAGGAGTCCAGTGTGGTTAGAAGAGGAGTGGGAAGTCAAGTAACGATTCCCACAAAAGGCTCTAAATTGTTGATGTCCAAAATTGGATACAACTTCTAAGGGGATTGATATTCGGATATCGTGCCTCAGGGATTCTTCGGCAATTGTTGATACCAAATATCCATAGGGCCTGCCAAAAAGAGCCCAAGAAATAAAGGCCCAAATTACTTGAGTAGGTAATGAGACCCAAAACCAACATTTACCTTACTCATGTCCAAGGAGGCCTAAGTAGAGGCCGACCAAGCCCAGTTAAGGCCTACGGGGCTAAAAATCCAGCACATATAACCCTAGCGCCTCTCCTTAGAGTCCTGCATATAGGAATTGAAGCGCCTAGAAAAGCCCACCAAATCTTCCACTAACGCTTGCTTTCCCAAAAGAGAGAGACACATATCAAACCACCACCGATGACCCACTTAGAAGATGCCACGACATTGGCGACTCCTCAGTCCCACATCGAAAAAGGACAATAGAAAGATCCAACTTTCCCTATACAAAAGGGAGTACTTTCCGCCTAAAAACTGTAACATGAGTCTCCTCCATACTTGATTACAGTACTTTTGGATAACCTTCGTTGTGGGAAAAGATTGACTTAGGCATCAGAGGGTGGTTGGTGGACCCACCACCACTTCTTCAGTGACCTTTTCATGTTTTTCTTTTAGGAAGAGCAACCAGCAATCATCTTTCTTGACCATTCTAAGAAGGGACAAAAATATACAAAAGTACAGCCTCAAAACCCAGTCTGTCCTTAAGGAAGGGTTGACTCAATTCGACTCACTCTAATTGGTTGAGCGATTTTTACGCATCAACAATAGTCAAAGTGTTATCTGCAAAAAGGGAAGATCGGTTAGACATCGGTACTGGTGAAACCTGCTGAAAGCACTCCGATGCTTAAATCAGCTTAAATTTGGTATTTGAGACAATTTTAGGTGAGTAATGATTGGGGTAAAAATTGGTTACCTCATGTCTTTGAAATAGTGCTATATATATATATAAGCAAAAGGGTGTGTGATGTTTGCACATTTCTTCAATGTGAGACTCTTGTCAATCACAGCAGCGACAAGGTAAGCAAGCAATGAAGATGATGGGGAGATTCCTACCTGCCGATTATGAGCAATACCTGCATCGGCTCTACTATAATTCCACCAAGGCAATAAGACTGTTTCTGAATATGCAAAGGAATTTTTGCGTTTGGCTAAGCTTAATAATTTGGAGGAAACATATGGTCAGATCGTCGCTAGGTATATCACTGGGTTGAGAAGTTCTTTGCAGGAGAAAATTGGGCTTTAGACTTTATGGACATTTCATAAGGCACAAAATATGGCATTGAAGGCCGAACTACTAGAGAAAGCTAAACGTACAAGGTCGAGTACTAGTGGTATCAAGAAAAGAAGTTATGAATCCTCTACTTCATCCATGGAGAAAAACAAGGGTGTGCAGCAGGTTCATACGGAGAGTGATTAAGCAAAAGAATTTGACCCCACGCGACATAGGTAGTAGCAGAAATTGGGGAAGAGATCGCAACAAGAGGAGTAATTCTTATGCTAGGCCGACGAATGATATTTGTTACAGGTGTTCCAAACCAGGGGATCACTCCAATGAGTGCCCAAGCCTGAAAAAAAAACAAGTCAATCTAGCTGAGGCGACTGAAGATGGAGATGAGGAAGGTAATGTTGATGCAGATTACGAAGGAGAAGAATTTGTGGATGAGGATGGTGATGAGATGGTCAATTTAGTGTTGCAGAACAGGAGGGGGCAACGCAACATAATGTTCCGTTCACTTTGAACCATTGACAATCAAGTGTGCAGTGTGATCATGGATAGTGGCAGTTGTGAGAATCTTGTGTCCAAGAAATTGGTTGATTATTTATAGCTCCCAACATAGATGCATGAGTCTTCTTATGCATTGAGGTAGGTAAAGAAAGGACCGATGGTTTAGGTGACAGAAGTATGCAAGGTTTCCATCTCCATTGGCAAGCATTACAAACAGTAAGCTTCGTGTGACATGATTGATATGGATGCTAGTCATGTATTACTAGGGCGTCCTTGGCAGTATGATGCAAATGCTACATATAAAGGACATAATAATGTGTATTTATTTAATTGGGGTTCCCACAAGATTGCTATGGCTCCTGTAAATGAATCTGGAAAATTAAAGAAGCCAAAGAATGCGAGTTTTCTAGTGATGTCGAACAACAAGCAAGAGTTTGAGGATGATATTAAAGAAGTTAATGTCGTGTACCCTGTGTATGTGAAAGGGTTGTTGGCTACCTTGCCAGAGAGTGTGTCTTGTCTTAGAGAGGTAAATAAAATTTTAATTGATTTTCAGGAGTTGGTTTAAGATGATTTACCTAATGAGCTACCACCCATGAGAGATACATCAAATTGATTTGGTGCCTAGAGCTAGTCTTCCCAATCTATCCCACTATCGTATGAGCCCTAAGGAGAATGAGATTATCAAAGAAAAGATAGAAGATTTGCTATAGAAAGGGTTTATTCGAGAGAGTATGAGTTCGTGCGCAGTTCTAGTATTGTTGGTATCGAAAGACAATACATGGCGCATGTGTGTTGATAACCGTGCAATCAACAAAATCACCATCAAGTACAGATTTCCAATTCCACGCCTAGTGGACATGTTGGATGTTTTGGAGGGCTCTAAAGTGTTTTCCAAAATTGATTTAAGGAGTAGATACCACCGAATTCAGATTAAACCTGGAGATGAGTGGAAAACAGCTTTTAAGAGCAAGGATGGATTGTATGAATGGTTGGTGATGCCATTTGGGTTGTCAAATGCACCGAGCACATTTATGAGACTAATGAATCAGGTTTTGCGTCCCTTTATTGGTTTATTTATTGTAGTTTATTTTTATGACATTCTTATTTATAGCAAAATCATGGAGGAGCATATGATACATTTGAAGGAGGTTTTGAAGGTTCTGCAAAAGAACAAGCTGTTTATTAACCTAAAAAAGTGTACTTTCATCACAAACAAGTTACTTTTTCTGGGTTATATTGTTAGTAGGGGTGAAGCCACAGCAAGGCCTGCCATGGCCCTGGCCCCCCCCCCATTTAATTATTAATCTCTTGTAATATATTATAAAATGTATGATATAGTAATACAATTACTGCAATTAGATTAGTGATGGTCATCCCAGTTGAAGATGAAAAACATAGTGGAAGTGATTTTGAAATTTTGGCCCCTTCATACTAAGAATCCTAGCTCCACCACTGGTTGTTAGTGCAGATGGTATGCACGTGGATGAAGATAAGGTGCGACCTATTTGGGAATGGCCTACCTTGAAAACAGCCAATGATGTGAGGAGTTTTCATGGCCTTGCAACCTTTTACAGGCATTTTGTTCACCATTTCAGTACCCTGACCGCACCAATTATTGAGTGCTTGAAGCGTGGAAAATTTATTTAGGTTGAAGAGCAAGAGCAAAGCTTTGCCCTTATCAAAGAAAAGTTGAGCATAGCACCAGTTCTAGCCCGTCCCAACTTTGAGACGATATTCGAGGTCGAATGTGATGCGAGTGGAGTGGGTGTAGGAGCTGTTTTGTCTCAAGAGAAAAGACCGGTTGCATTTTTCTCAAAAAAACTCAATGAAGCATGCCAAAAATGGAGCACTTATGACTATGAGTTTTATGCAGTGGTTTGAGTCCTAAAACAATGGGAATATTATCTAATGCAGCGGGAGTTTGTGCTTTACACTGACCACCAAGCCCTGAAATTTATCAACAGCTAGAAGAGTGTGAACAAGATGCATGTCAGGTGGGCTACTTTTCTCCAGAAATATCCATTTGTTATTAAACATAAATCTGGAGTTCTTAACCGTGTAGCAGATGCATTAAGTCGTCGAGCAACTTTGCTTGTTACTTTGGCTCAAGAAATTGTGGGTTTCGAATTTCTAAAGGAACTGTATGAGACTGATGAGGATTTTCAGGAAATTTGGGCTAAGTTTGTTCGCAATGAACCAATGACAAATTATCATGTTAATGAGGAGTATTTATTTAAGGGCAATTGATTGTGCATTCCTACTTCTTCTTTAAGGGGGAAATTGATTCGAGACTTGCATGGGGGTGGACTGAGTGGCCATTTGGGTCGTGATAAAACCATTGCCAGTATGGAGGAACGTTATTTTTTGCCACACTTGAAGCAAGATGTCAACACCATTGTGCAGAAGTGCTATAGTTGTCAGGTATATAAAGGGCAGTCCCAAAATATTGGTCTTTATATGCCTCTCCCTGTCCCTGATGATATTTGGCAAGACTTGTCTACGGATTTTGTTATGGCACTCCTTCGTACACAACGAGGAGTCGATTTTGTTTTTGTTGTGGTTGACAGGTTTTCCAAGATGGCGCATTTGATTGCTTACAAGAAGACTGCGGATTCTTCCAACATAGCTAAACTGTTTTTTAGGGAGGTTGTGCTGTTGCATGGTGTTCCTAAATCTATTACGTCATACCATTACACCAAATTTATTAGCCACTTTTGCATAACCTTGCGGAGGATGTTTGGTACAAACTTGAATAGTAATATGACCGATCATCCGCAGACAGATGATCAAACTGAGGTTACCAATAGAACCCTTGGAAACATGGTTAGGAGCATTTGCGGAGACAGGCCAAAGCAATGGGATGTTGCACTGCCACAAGTGGAGTTCACTTACAATAGTGCTGTTTATTCTTCCATAGGAAAATCACCCTTTGCCATTGTTTACACTTCGGTGCCTAGGCATGTGGTTGACCTGGTCAAGCTTCCAAGAGCCCAGAAAACTAGTGTAGTTGCTGAAAATATGGCTGAACAGGTTTAGACTGTGAGGGAAGAAGTGACGAAAAATCTAAAGAGGACCAACGCCAAATTTAAGGCCGCTGCTGACAAGCGACGCCGTGTGAAGTTGTTTCAGGAAGGAGACTCCTTGATGGTTTACTTGAGGAGATATCGTTTCCCAGTTGGTACCTACAACAAATTGAAACCTAAGAAGTATGGCCCTTATAAAGTTCTGAAGAAAATAAACGACAATGCCTATGTCATGAATCTCCCTTCGTCCAAGGGTATATCGAGCACTTTCAATGTTGCGGATCTACATGAGTTCCATGATGATGAGTCAATTTATCCTAATGATAACTCGGGGTCGAATTCTTTGGAAGTGGAACGGATTGATGTATAACACATGGCAGAAGCAATCAAAGAGGAGTTGGAGCGACACGAGTGTAAGGGCAAATCGAGTAAGCTGCAAATTTGAGTTTCGAGCTCAGAAAACCCATTGATTTGAAGGGAATGGCGTTACGAGTAAAACTCATCGCTTTGCCGTGACATATGGGCTTTTTCAGGCATCCGAGATAGTTTAGTTGCCCGAAATCCAGTTTTAAAGTTTTTACAATTTTTGAAAACTTTGTTATTTTCCTATTTTAATTTCTTTGTTATTTCTAAGGTTTCTAGGAGTATTTAAGCATACTTTACATGTGGTTAGGTTGTGTTTTGTTATCCAGTTTATCAAATAAACCTTGAGGTTTCCTCATATCTTCCTAGTGGATTTCAGAGTTACATATTTTAGGCTAAAGGTTTAGGATTTAGGATTTCAGAGTTACATATAAAAAGAAGGAGCAATATGCCACCTCAATAGACACTAGTGGCAATGCGGCGCCTATAGCCAATTCTGGTATAAAAAAAAACCTTTTAAAAAAAGGTAATGCATCAGTGCACATACCTCATTTTATTGGTGCTGTTTTAGTGAAAAGCCTAAAAACATTGAACTAATTATAAGAGAATTCTTGAGGGAGTTAGCTGAGGCTGCTACATTGCAACAAATGTTTAATTGAAAACTCATTGAACTTGAAATTTTAAAATTCCAAATTTAATACTTATTCTTATGTTCTTATTTAAAGAATAAGTGCCATAAACTTTCAAGAGAAATTCTAATGGGATTTACTCAAAAGAGAATTTTTACATGGACTTACTAATTTGCCCCGGTTTACACAAAAAATATGGGATGACAACAACTCCAATGTGTGATTCTCTTTTGAGCAAGATGGTTTATCATTTGGAACTTTCAATTATTAAACTATACTTTTGGTCCACAAAAAATGTCTTCAGAACATTCATCAAAACCAAAAAGAAATAAAAATAAAACAGGAAGAAGACCAAGACCAGTTGGAGAGAGAGAGAGAGAGACCATATGTGAGGACAGGAAGACGCAGGAAGAGTCTGTTAAGGCTCGTGTGATCGATCATCTACTCCATTCTTCCTCCCCCAACCAAAATCACACCAACCCAATTCTTTGAATTAAATTCTCACTCTCCCCCTTCTCTTCTAACTTCAACATTCCCTCTCTGCTTCTTGAAAGAGAGAGAGAGGGAGAAACGGAAAGAAAGCAAGCAAGAACCAAGAATGGCAGCAGTCACCAGCTTCTCCAATTTCTCCGCTACCCAAACTCTCTTTCTCCCTTCACCAAACAACCCTCAGCATTTCTCTATATCCCCAAAAAGCCTCACTCCCACTCTCATTTCCCGCAGTAAAGTCACCATAACTCCCTCCGTCTCATTCACCACCTCCCGCCTCACCCGCTTCTCCTTCATCGCCAGCTCATCCGCCGCATACGGCGGTGGGCCCCCTGCTGGCGGCGGGATAGGCGGCGGAGGTAACGACAATAACAATCAGGACAACGGTGGCGGTGATGACGGCGGTGAGGACCGGGAGCGGAACAAGGTGGAGGCCGTGGCGGCAATAGCGGAGGCGGGGCGGTCGTCGGAGAGCCTGCCCAAGGACTTGGCGGCGGCGATAGAGGCTGGCCGTGTGCCGGGGTCTATTGTGAGAAGGTTCTTTGAGCTGGAGAAGTCGGCGGTGTTCAGGTGGCTGCTTGGATTTGATGGGTTTAAGGAGCGGTTGCTTGCGGATGACTTGTTCTTGACTAAGGTTGCTATAGAGTGTGGTGTTGGAATATTCACCAAGGTCTGTGCTTCTTCTAATTTGCTAACTTCTAATCTGATAAAGTTATAGAAAAGGTGAAATCTTGACCGTTGATCCATACTTTGGCATCTGGAATTCTTATTTGGCGCCTCAATGGAAATGGTGGCTCTGTTATGCATTGGATATCTTTTAACTTTTGATTATCGAATACAAATCAGAGTATCTGCTATGTATAGGTAGGTGTAAGCTGAGCTCTTTCCATGTTGCTCATTTTTCAGACTGCTGCAGAGTTGGAGCGGCGCCGCGAAAATTTTACCAAAGAGCTGGATTTTGTTTTTGCGGATGTGGTACGCCTCTCATATAAATAAGATCTTTGATTTTGTTGTGCTGCTGAATGGAAAACTATTGCCTCCTAACTAAGTAACTTCCATCAGCTTCATAGATGAGTAGCTTATACAAGTGATGTCTGTATAATTGGGCTGAGCGACAGTGTAACAGTAAGAAACACTGTCGGAATCTGGGATATGTCATATGATATAAGTATTAAAAATAAATAAGTTCAACTCAGAAAATCTGCCTTTCAGTTGAGTTTTGGGTTGTGAATTGGAATGGATGCAGAAAACTATCTTTGGGCACATTGAGCTCAATGCCAACTCTTGGTAGCAACCTTATGTGCAATTTGTGCTCTTCCAATTACAGAATCACCAAATGGTATTCGTGTCTTTGGTCATTTTCCTTTGAATAGGAGTTGCTTGATTGTAGGATCCTCAGTTTCCACTCTTGTGTTTTTCTTTCCTTGCATCCTTTTTCTTTTTTTTGAATAGAAACTTATATATTCAAAAGAGAAACAAGAAACACAAACAGGTGGATAAGGAATCCACACAGAAAACAAAGGGAGCAAAAGCACCCACAAGAAACAGGCCTAAAAAGAAAACAACAGCCAAGAAGAACAATAAAAGACAGAACAAGAGAGCATAGGAGAGCATCACTTCACTGCCGCACACAAGTCACGACTGATAACAGAGGCAGTCAAGTCCTTAAAAACATTGGTGATAGATGTCCATAATGCCGCCCAAAATTTCACTCTATCCCAAAGCTCATCCACCCCCACCCCATTATAGTCCTCGAAAATCCTTCTATTCCGCTCTATCCATATATTCCAGAAAATTGTCTTTACTAAGCAGCCCCAAAGAACTTTAGCCATTCTCCCCTTACCCAGAGCAACAAAATTGGAAGATAGTAACTGAAAACAACCTTTAGGGGTAACCCAGACAGCTCCAAACTCCTTCAGCAATAACCACCACATCTCAATTGAATAAGGGCAATGTATGAACAAATGATCCACACTCCCCATCTGAATTACATAACACACACCAGTGAGGGGATAAACACATAAAAGGGCGATGCCACTGCATAAGATCGCAAGTATTAACTTTTCCAATAACAACTTGCCAAAAAAGAACTTTAACCTTTGGGGGAGTTTTGCTTTTCCAAATCTGATTGTACGGAGGAAATTTCTCCACAGACCCGTTATCTTGAATGAAGGAACAGAAAGAATGGCATGAGAAACTCCCTGATTGATCTAGCTTCCATCTTCTGTAATCCATTCTAGAAGGATTAAGTCTAACTTCATCCAGGATAACCAACAGCCTAGTCACCTCATCAATTTCCCCCACCGTGAAATTTCTTCTAAACCCTAGATCCCAATTGTGAGGAAACACTCCGTGACTCACAATTGTAGAAATGTTGGCATTCTGTTTGCTGGACAGATTGAGAAGTCTGGGAAAAACCTCTCTGAGAACTCCCCCCCTACACCAATCATCCTCCCAAAATCTCACCTTTTCCCCGCTTCCCACCACAAACTGACACCCAAGAAGAAACACAGGGTATCCAATAGAAATATTATTCCACGGATTACGACAAGAACCATGCAACGGAGTAATCGCATTCCAACCATTGGCACTCTCTCCATAAATGCTACTTATCACCTTGTGCCAAAGAGAATCAGGTTCATTGGAAAACCGCCACAGCCATTTGGCACACAACACCTTGTTTCTTCCGAGTAATCCTAAGTAATCCCACCCCAACCCACAGCCATCAGGTTTGAATTGTTTGCTTCAATTGGAAATTGGACTTACTTAGAATTTGTTAATGGGGTTGCAATGACAATATCAACTGTGTTTCTGAAGTAGAGTTATATATTGCAGGGATTGCTTATCATTTAATTGCATTTTACTAGTAGGACCTGATGCAATGTACATCATTTAAATTTGTTTACTCATTTGATTACTTTCCCATACTTTCAGAAGGCTTATTAATCTCAAAGGAAAGTTCCTTTTCTAGTCATAAGCTTTCATATATGTTAAACTTTGTGTTGCTTGGAGTGCAAAAGATCTGCAGCACTTCTTCAACTTTGTAACAACTGGAAGTTTTCCTCAATTTTGATGATAGCTGATATTTTTCGTTTACCATTTCATGCTATCTATTTCTGGCTTTTTTATCTGTTGGGTTTCTGGTTTCTATTTGTTGCACCTTTTTGCAGCCTTACTGTTAATATATTTGTTTTTAAATCTCAGGTGATGGCCATTATAGCCGATTTTATGCTTGTTTGGCTTCCTGCTCCTACTGTTTCACTTCGACCTCCTCTTACTGTAAGTGCGGGGCGTCTTGCTAGGTTCTTCTATGGGTGTCCTGATAATGCTTTTCAGGTTAGTGCTTGCTTCATTATTTTTGGCCTTTTAAGTTGCCACTTTGTCATATGACTATAACAAGCAAGTCATCACTCCTGTCTGCAGGTAGCTTTGGCTGGAACATCTTACTCACTCTTACAGAGAATAGGTGCAATAGTGGTATGTGCTATCTAACAGTTTAGCAGCATGTTCATGTCTCATAGTGGTACGTGCATTGGAGTTTTATAATATTTTGATCTTTTATTCAGAGAAATGGAGCTAAACTATTTGCAGTCGGGACTGGTGCATCTCTGGTGAGTGAAATTTCAGCAATAGCCAAATACTTTCCATACCTATTTTACCCTCTGTAACTAACTCATTATATTATAGAGCATGTACACTTTAATTTAACGTTGCATCAACCATTACAACATTGATGAACAATTCTATACAGGCCTGGGTTCTTTATATTCTTGTCATATTATTGGGTCTCCAATGCTAACCCTAAAGTATCTTCTGCATGTTGTATTGGAACACTTATACAACATGCATCATAAGCAAGGCTGGATTTTCCTTTTACTTAGCCATAAAAAAAAATATATATATAATTAATGAGAATATTGTATTTAAAGCCCTGAAGCATCATGCTGTGCAGGAAAAACTATATCAACTTTTGCTCAGCCTCATAAACTAACTCTACTAGCAAATTGTCGACTGTTTCTAATTTAATGATAGTGTACCTTTGGTTGTTTGAGCTTGGCTTATCTAAATTTCAACCTATACATTTTGGCAAAAAGAAACTACACCATTGGTAGAGCTCCATTGATTTGAATTTTGTATCAACATTCAACAATAATAGAGATGTAAATTTTTTTCTCCAAATAATATACAAAGGCACAAGCTTCTCCAACCAGGCTTATAAATGAATTCTAAGGCTCTAGTGTGCTTTATGGCCATTGAAAGTACATTTCATTTTCAATTTCTGTCTACAATATTATATTCATTTAGTGAAAGAAATGGGAGTATTGGTACATTACTAGATTTTTTTTGTCTCGTGTTATAAGTTTTTCATTGCAGAATGCACATATGAAATCTGCTTCCCACTCATGTAATGGCTATACAGGTGTCATGATGTTATGTGGTTCCCAGTTTGTTATATGGTTGACAGTTTCAGTAGGCTAGTAGCCGTTTGGTGTCATGACTGATTACAATTTTTAAATTTCTTTTAGGTTGGTACGGGTGTAACAAATGCATTGATTAATGCACGAAAAGCTATCGATAAATCTTTTGCTGGTGAAGCAGAGGATGTTCCCATAATATCAACTAGTGTAGCCTATGGAGTTTATATGGCAGTTTCTAGCAATCTAAGGTACACAGGTTTTCTGCAGATTTAAGTATCTATTTATTATTACTCTAACCTTCATGAACTGTCAGCATAGACCATTAACAAACTTTTCAAGACTGACTGAAGAAACTTGGTATTTTAAAGAGTAACTATCATATCCATGGAGAATAGTATCTATCCAAAAAAACCATTTGTGGCATTTCTGGATGGAACTGGGCCTTTCTAGTTATCGAGAAGCTTTTTATCTTAAGAGCACATGGGGAAAAGAGAAACAAGGTCTTCTAACTATTTGAATCCATAATGGTCTCCAAGAACATGTTGAGAGAAGAAACCCTTTATAAAATTCATACACCAGTTATTCCTGTGGAAAGACACATGCCACCATAAAAATGTCTTAAAAAGAAACTCTTTAACCTCTCAGAATAGAACTGCTATTTATGTGAAAGGACACATGCTTACCATTATTCCAACAATGGATACGAGATGTGCTGCAGCTAAGTAAGGATCTGCAGAAGACACCCTGAAGAAGGAAATCTTTTGTTTACCATTATTAGCTTTATGTACATAATTCTATGTTTTTCGATTGAGGGAAAAAAAAAGGTCAATGCTATGATATATGTTGGCCTTTAGAAAATTCTATATATCAATTGTCTACTGTACGGAAATTCCTTTTTAGGCAAGATAATTGATGTTGGTTGGATAGGGGGGATTAAAGAAACATGCATCCCATCTTTAAGAGAAGGACTAGTCAGAAATGATAATAATTTGGCAATGACACTACTATTTAATCATTGCTCATAAATAGTTGCGGCTAGTCAGAAATGATAATAATTTATTTTTGTTACTATTGAAAACTTGTATAATGATATACCTTTTGTTTTAAAGGTACCAAGTTCTCGCTGGAGTAATCGAACAACGAATTCTAGAACCCTTGCTACACCAACACAAGATTATACTAAGTGCAATTTGCTTTGCTGTTCGAACAGGCAACACATTCTTGGGGTCCTTGATGTAAGATCTGAGTGCTCCTTGAATCTCATTATGTTAGTTGGTTGTGTTTTCCTCTTCTATTCTCATGATTTCTTTATATTGTGGAACAGGTGGGTTGATTATGCACGGTGGGTTGGAATTCAAAAGATACGAGATTAGAGCATAGGGTAGATTACATGATTGTTGTAAGTAATTTTATTTGTGTGGATATTGATTTTGTTTATGGAATTACAATGTTGTAACCTTCTGAGTCTTGATGATAAAAATGCAAGAGATGGGCATTTATAAAATAAACTAGTAACCAAGAGATATCGGCTTTATGTGCTTCCATCATGGTGGGGTGAACAATCAGACCAGGCATGGTCTTTGCCAATTAACCCACACAGATAGCAGGGACGAGAAATAATTTGAAATCCATTTGTTTTCTTTATTTTCTTTTTGTTTAAATCTTGACATATATGAATTATAATAGACTAGACAAATAATTGCTGCTTTTGTATCTTTATACCTTTTTGGGTTTTGAATACAACAAGCATTATGACCACACACACAAAAAAAAAAAAAAGACAAATAATTGAACTCTTAGATTCATCCATCATATATACAATCTTCTATTGATGAGCTGTTTACAAATGCCTAGTGAGTTGACATGACCCAATAAAACAATCCTTCTTGCTCTGATAAGCAGAATATTTAAAGCAAATGGTCGTCCAAAGAACTGACGAAACTCTATCATAAATATCTTGCTTTGTGTCCTTTTTGCACCACTGTCACCTACTGCTGCAAAGGAAGAGGATTCTGCTCTTGAAATTTTGAGCTTGGGCCTATTAGAAGATAACTCCCATTGCTGCTGAAAGTAGCAAAGGATGGTATAAACTCTTTCTGCAAAGAGGACAATACCATTGTAGGCGTCACACTCAAATCAATATCAAGGAGCAAGCAAAACATCTGGAGAGAAAAAGAGCATGAGCCATACGAGTTTACTATCCCCTGCAGAGGTTTCTTGAGAAGCTTGAAGGGATGGGAGTTTGAAGACTAATTTGGCACAACGCAACATCCGCTTCCGTAATCTGTCTATAGCATCTGGATATTGAAAGCGTTCCTGCCAGTGCAGAAGCACATTCTTTAAACAGAACACGGCAACCTCACTTGTAAATCATTAAAATAAAGATGAAGCTTAGTTGCACATATAATATCTGAGTGCAAATATCAAGAATTTTTCACAAGTATCTGGCAGGTTCAGTCGATATTTCTGTTTAAAAGAACAAAGAACAACACTTGGTTACTTGATGTCCTTTAAAAACTGAACTCGTCCTCTGTAAGTCCTCTAAAGATTGTAAAGGGGTCGGGGTTTAAATCTTCAGTTAACAGTAAACCTACTAACTTGAATAAAAGGCAGAGAATTATGAAACGCATAAACATTGTAGCAAAGCAAACAAAAGAAAGAAAAATATGGGTAAAAGTTTTCTCAGTAGAGAGATGACAAAATATTACAAGGCAAACCAAATGGCAAAATATTAAACATCTGAAACTTGCAACAGAAAGGTAGTGATTTACCATCTTCAGTTGATGTTACCACGATATGAAATGACCTTGTTGCTATCCAGTCCTTTCACAGCTCTTCACCCTGCAGCTCCGGAAGCAAGAGAGGCAGTCCCTTCTTTCACTCCTCTCACCCTGGGCCAGACATCATGCGAGGACTGAGAAATATGTGCCACCCCATTAGTAAATCGCAATGGGAGGTTGGGGAATCCCGAGTCAGGATGGGAGACGGTCATCTTTAAGTGATGTGAATTTGTTGATCAAATGCACTCCCTGTATTTATTCTTATGGATGAGAAACTAAGTTCTGAAATACCAAAATAGCAATTGAAAATCAGTGAAAATGAAGATTGTAGTGATTGAAGAAGTCAAGAGTGTACAATAGCATAAAGAAAGAACCAGAACCAGCAAATCAGTAAATTACTCATTTTTTTGAAATAATATGACAGAAAAGGAGTCTCACCATAAAGAGTACAGGGAAAGTGTTGATAATGTTTGAAATTTGAAGTACCTGGGGAGAGTGAGAGTCGGAGTTGACCATGTCCATGTCCTCCCATGTGTGGGTGTGGGTTCTCATCATCTTCAAACCGTCTTCTAATTATCACTTATACGTATGCAGGGGATGCGGGATATTTTGGGCAGGTATCGTCCTTTACTACCAGGCTGGCATTTATCTTTTAGCAGAGGACACCGAATGATTCCAAGGTGCCTCAGTGAAATAGGCAACCCCTCCACTGGAATGGATGCGAGTTTTGGACAGTATGACAGACAAAGAGATTCGAGAGAGGTGAGGATTTGAAAGCCGTTGCTCAGTTTCTTCATATTTGGGAAACCACCAATTGTGAGGTGAGTGAGAGATTTGGGGAGCAGCATCTCCATCTCCATCTCCATCTCCCTGTAACTGTCGGGTGGAAATGACACCACACTTGGGTCTTCACCACTGATGGACAATTTTGTAAGAAAGGTGAGCCTGTGCAACAACTCCCACATCGGCTTACAATTCTTAATTCCACGGATTTCAAGTGATGTTAGGTTGGGGGGAAAGGAAGTGAAATTTAAACCTTCAACGTAATCAATATTCAATTCCTGAAGACAGTTGAGATTGCGCATGTCCGGTAACATCTCCAATTTGTTGCAATTTTCGATGTAGATTTTTCTCAGGCTGGAGGCGGCTGTTGTTGTTGGCGAAGACAAACCCTCACCACTCAGGCTCGGGATGGAAACCAGACTCCCACAATAATAAATCTGTAAAGTTTGAAGATTGGTGAGGTGGCATAGGCCCTCCGGCAAGGATTTCAGATTTCGGCAACCAGAGATGTCAATGTGTTCAAGACAATAATTAGTGTTGTCGTGGGCAAACCCATCGGACGTTATTAACTGCAGCTCTCCACAATTGGATATGTGTAGGCTTTTAAGCGCCCTGGGAAACAACTGGGCTCTCAATGATAACGACGTTAGAGATTCACATCCCCATATATACAAGTCCTCAAGAGAAATATAAGAAGAAGAACTATCCTCCTCTTTCTCTACTAATGATTTCAAACTTTTACACGTTGATATCTGTATTCTTCTTAGATTTGGGGGAATCTGGTATTTTGCGAAATACAGCAACGAATCACACATCCGAATGCTTATGAATTCAAGGGAAGGAGGCAGACCAACATTTGGGAAAGAAACCAGACTTGAGCATCCAACAATTTGAAGGTCTTGAAGAGCCGTTAGGTGATGCAACCCTTTTGGTACCTTCGAAAGACTTCCACACCAGTTTAATTCTAGATATTTAAGCTTGCAAGTCAATATTTGCAATTGCAGCAACTCCTCTGCTTCTTTTCCCAGCTTTTGAAGGAGGGAAGAGTTGCCTTCAATAACCAAAAGATCAAGAGAAATCAAGTGTTGCAATACTCTATCCTCATTCTTCAGTGAAGATGTCAGCTCCTCACATCCGCCAATCCTCAATTTTGCAACCTTCCTTAATCCTTTGGTGAATTCCCCTGTTTGGAACCTCACCTCTGAAATATCCGAAAGCCCCAAGGAATTTAATAACTCAAACTCAACGCCACTTGTCTTCACCACCGCTTTGCAACCGTTGATGTCTAATGCACCAATTTGTTTATAGTTGGAAATTGAAATCACCAATTCCTTGCATTCAGCAATTCCAAGTGTTTCTAATGAATCAAGGTTCTCGGGCACCTTACCCTCCAATTGAGGACAATTTCTGATTAAAAGCAATTTCAAGGAAGGGAAAACATCAATTCCCTGATCCCCTACAAAAGGAACCCATTTCTTCCAGTGTTGCATATCCTCAAACTGAAGAGTCTCTAGTACTGGAAAAGGCAAGCTACCCTCCCCATAAAACTCAGGACCAACACTTTCCACTGCAGCCATTCCTGTAATATAAAGTTCTTTGAGCAAAGGCAGTTGCCCAAGTGGTGGCAAGATTTGACAATTTTTACATTTGTCTAAGCGTACATGCACCATAGTGGAGAATAAACGATCTCCAATCCATGTAGAAAATTCTAATCCAGCATAACCCCTGATGATGAGTTTTTCAAGCATTCTATGAGGTTCGAATCTGTCAAGCACGCCTAATTGAGTTTCTTGTGTGTTATCCGACCATTCTAGCACCAATTCATCTACTCTCTCCTTGAATTTTAAGTCGGCCTTCCGTGCATCCTCAGCATCGATCACATTCTCCAACCTCGAGAGCGATAATGTCCCTCGGAGATGGGATAGGGATCCTATCTCTCTTATCCCTGATTCATCACTACCTTTACCCACCACAAAATTAGGCAAAGACTGTAGATTCGTCAATCGACCTAGTTGGGGAGGCATTGCTTTTAGTGAACCTACATTTGAATTGTTGAGATGACGCAGATTCACTAGATTCCTCAAGTTGATAGGTAGTGCCTCCAAATTATGACAACCTTCCAATATCAATGTCTGTAAGTTGTAAAGAGTGGCTGTTGATTCAGGCAAACTTGTTATCTCTGTGTGAGAAATATCAAGATACCGCAGATACTTCAAATTACCAATTGAATCTGGCAGCTCATGAGTTATTTTATAGCCATTCAAAGAAAGCACCCGTAAGTATTGCATCCGAGGTAATAAATCAAAAATTACCTTACGAGCCAGATATCGAGTCCACGGGTAAGTATTTGATAGTGAAAGTGGAAGGAATGTTCGCAAATGTTTAACTTCACGAAAGGCCTCAAACTTTTGAACTCCATCATACTCACCAGTTATGAAAGACGAATGACGAAAGCATTCAGTTTGCAAGTTACCACCTTTCTTGTCCTCCAATCTAAAACAAGTATTTCCTGCTGCCCATTGTGCCAAATCAGTAACAAGGTCATGCATTACATATCGTGAATTGTTTTCACTTGCCTTTTGAAATAATGACCTACATAATAGCTCTTGAAAATAGTCGTGCCCTAAATCCTCCATTTGTCTATTGGCTTCTGGTGGTTGTTGAATCAAACCCTCTGCCATCCATAAAAGGATCAATTGCTTCTCCCCAAATTCATAGTCATTTGGAAATATTGAGCAATAGGCAAAACACCTCTTCAAGTTGGAAGGAAGATAATGATAGCTCAACTTTAATACCGGAAGAATGTCACTCTTATCTGATAAATTCCACAATTTGTTGTTCAATATTTCTTCCCATTTGTTTATTTCTTTCTGACGTAAAAGCCCACCAAGAGTTCTTGCAGCTAATGGCAATCCACTGCATTTTTCAGCAATTTTTTTCTGAAGCAACTCAAAATTTGGTGGTCTATCATTGTTAATCTTCACAAATGCATGCTGCTCAAATATTTCCAAACAATTATCATCTGACATATACTCCAAGTTATGAACTTCGGTGGCTCCCATAATCTTTGCAACATTTAGGTCACGTGTTGTCACAATTATCTTACTTCCTTGTGCTCCAACACTAAAAGGGGATTGAAGTCTTGTCCACAGATCATATAAATCACGGTCACTTTTGTCCCAAATATCATCTAAAACAACTAAAAACTTTTTACCTCTTAACTGCTCATTCAAATCATGCTGCATTTTACTGAACTCCTCTACTTTAACGGGTTGAGATGTGACTGATTCAAGAATTGCCTTCGTCACTCTTACAACGTCGAAGTCATCCGACACAGACACCCACACCTTCGGCTCGAACTCCTTCATGACATCACTGTTGTTGTTGAATGCAAATTGAGCAAGTGTTGTCTTCCCAAGGCCAGGCATGCCAACAATGGCAACAACATGAAAGTTGACAGTACTTTGCTCATCACTCGACAACATGTCTAATATTTTTGCTTTATCTCCATCTCTTCCAACAATGGTTAGTCCACCTAGCACACCTGAAGTTGGTGGCCTTGACCATGCTTTACTAGACGTCCCAGTGTCCTTTAAACCAAACTTATCTTTCCGTTCAGAGATCTCTTGCAACCGCTCTGTAATCTTCTTTATTTCAGAGTTCATATCGAAATTGAGTTTCAGTTTAGAGAATGAACTCCGCACCTTTTTACTTGTGCTGGCTTGATCACGTCCCTTTATCTGGCGCTTCAATATTTTAGTAGCAAATTTGTCCAGCACGTCTTCTACATCATAAGCCAAGTCTCTGAGGTCATCCAGCCACAATTTCACACCACGCTCTGTCAGTTGCTTCTCCTCCGCATCATTCAGCACCGCTACGATTGCAGACAAATTGTCACTCCATTTCTTCAGCTTTTTGTCGACGTCCTTTACGAGACCAAAGTAGTTGAGGATCTCGCGTGGCGCCAACCTGTCGAGCAGCAACTGAAGGAACGCCCCAAGAAAAATCTCTCCCACTGCCATACTTGTTGATAATTAAGTGTGAAGAGACACACACAAGCAGCCAAAGAAGTAAGGAAGTTTTCTTCAACAATATCAAGATGCACAACTGCACAAATTACGTGAAAAAAAAATACTAGTTTTAGCTGGGGGAACAAGAATAACGCAGGCAGCCAAATATAAAACAGAACGAAATAATTTCAGTTCAGAATAAGCACTTACATGGAAATTTTGAGATCTGATTTTGCTTGAGATCGTCAAATCCGGACTGAACAAATTAAGATGCACAACTGCAGAAATAAAGTGAAAAATTAGTTTTACTTAGAATGTGTAAGTCTCATTGATGAATGTATGTATGGCGTATAAAAACATAAATATAAAATATTGAAACAGTATTATTATGCTTGCAAGAAGCACTTACACGGAAGTTCAAATCTGATTCTGCTTGTGAGCAACAAATCTGGACTGAAGAAGTAGAACAACAGAGCTTGAGTCTTCCTATAGTTTTGTTCCACTCTACTTTTGGTGGGGTCGTTTTGTTTTTATTTGTTCAGTTCTATTTTGATCAAAGTGACTTTTTGGTTGATATTTTTCATTTTTCTTTTCTGCTTGTATTGTATCAAGCAGAAAAGTCACTTTGATCGAAATAGAATAGAACAAAAAATAAATAAATAAATAAATAAAACGACCCCACCAAAAGTAGAGTGGAACAAAACTATAGGAAAACTCCAGCTCAGTTCCACTTCTTCAGTCCAGATTTGTTGCTCACAAGCAGAATCAGATTTCCCTGAGCTTTGTCTCAGATCTGGGGCTCCTTGCCTCCACTTCGGTTTCCTTTAGTTTTTTTTTCTGTTTTTTCCTAAATCAAGCCCACTCTGTGAGACCCTTTATCTCCCATCTATCCCTCTCCTTTCTTCCCCAACCACCTTCCCCTTTCACCCACCATTTCTTACATCTACACTCCCATCATCCCTTCTCTGTTGTGAAGCCGTCCATCCATGGTCAGCGACTTTGTCTGGTCGCCAAGTCTCAACCACCTCCGTTTGCTCCTCGGCTCCAAGTCCGCCGCTGCCGTTGTTCTTGCTCGGTGGTGTGTGGTGGTCCATGGCTGCGTTTAAAGTGCATACTGCACTCGACTCTTGGATTATGGGAGCGCTTCCGCGCGGGTGGCCTGCTCACCCCCATTATCCGTTGGGCACTTAAATGATTTTCCGGAAATATACTGGACAGGACATTGTATTTTCCAGATAGAGCTCAGCTCCGTCACCATCACTTTGGGATGATGTGAGGCATATGTGATACTATCTCCGCATAACACCATATACGGGCATATTCTTTTCAAGTGAACTTACAAATAGCCCAGGTTTTGTTAGATACGCGGGCTTTGGAAATTTCTATGATTTACATAGAGATAGCTCACTGGAAATACTTACTCAACTACATGAATTGTTGGTGGCTACATCATTCACTCAATTAGAAAGATCTTCCCTCTGTAAAAATAGTCATGAAGATATCAGGAGGAGATATTCTTCAGGGGGAGCATCCAACAATATTACAAGACTGACTCACAGAAGCAGTGTCAACTATGATATTTAGAAAGATGATCAACAGTATGGCTTAAAGAAATTTTGTCAAGCATCAGGGGGAGCGTGCTGTCAATAAAGACCTTCACACACTGTACTCTTTTTCCTTCGTCCAGGTTTTTGTCCCACTGGGTTTTTCCTGGCAAGGTTTTAATGAGGCAGTGTCGCACGCGTGTCAATATACACAGAATTTCATGTCACACATGGTTATGTACTCTTTTTCCCTTCGACCAGTTTTTTGTCCCACTAGGTTTTTACTGGCAAGGTTTTTAACGAGGCATATTCCATACATGTGGTCTCCAAGGGGGAGTGTTGTGAAGTGAGAGATGAAGCCCACATGAGTAAAAGAGGGATGTATTAGTCAAAAGATGAAATAATGATGTTGGATAGGAGAATGATGATGTCTCCCTCGTGACTCACGGGAGCCATTTGCCTTGCCTATAATTAGGCATCATTTTCTACTTGTAAATACACACAAATGAAGAAGACATAGAAGAAAGTCTCAATGAAAAGATCAGACTTCTATGCTTTCTTTATATCTCAATTCTCTCTACAATCTCTTTAGTTTTATAACAATATTCTAAATTAACCAAATGTAAATATTTGAGTGCAAGGGAATAATGATCGAAATTGGGTGCCAGGCTAAACTAACCTTAGCAGACCCAAATAACAACTTTGCCAACAATGGCTATAAATTAAATTCCCTTACAATGGCTATAAATTCACATTTGGTTAGTTTCAGATATTTATGACAAAGTGATATTCATGAGATAAATACATCAAGTGCTATAAATTCATCATTCCCTTACATTTGGTTAGTTTAGATATTATGACCCATTTGGAAATTAGGAGCAATATTTTCATGAGGGATGAAGATTTTTATTAGATTCAATATGAACGAGATTTTACGAGCACTAGTGGTCCTTTTCCAACACGCTAGACAAACATAGGAAGTTTCCCACATTAAAAAAAGATATGAAAAAAAAAAAAGTATAACTGAGTTTTCAATCAAGTCTAGTGCTAGTCTAATGCCCCAGCTGCAGGTGCTTCTTTCTCATTCTATTTGATAATGAAATGGTCTATTTTCAACTCATTCA
Source organism: Prunus campanulata (assembly GCA_034190965.1). Taxonomy (NCBI): domain Eukaryota; kingdom Viridiplantae; phylum Streptophyta; class Magnoliopsida; order Rosales; family Rosaceae; genus Prunus; species Prunus campanulata. Next base: position 2,709,643 of record CM067209.1, read on the forward strand.
CACTTGCTTTTGTCCAACCATGCTATGAATTCGCCAATAAATTTATTGCCGCAATGTATGGGCGATATATCAACTTGTTTGATACACCAACACAAGATTATTCCGAGTGTAATTCGCTTAGCTGTTTGAACTGGCAACACATTCTTGGGGTCCTTGATGTAAGATCTGAGTTCTTTTGGATCTCATTTGAATAATTGGTTGTGTTTTCCTCTCTAATTCTTTATATTGTGGAACATGTGGGTCGATTATGCACATTGGGTTGGAATTCATAAGATACGATATTAGAGCATAAGGTAGATGAACACAGTTCATGATTGTTGTAAGTAATTTTATTTTTGTGTGGATGTGTTGATTTCGTTTATGGAATTACATATTATATATATTTATTATAGTGCTGTAACCTTTTGAGTCTTGATGATAAAAATGCAAGAGATGGACATTAAGAAAATAAAGTAGCACCCAAGAGGCATCGCCTATGTGACATGTGATGGGAGCTAATTGCATTGTATATCCTTCCATCATGATCTTTGCCAAATTATTAACCCACAACCATTGCAAGGATGAGAGATCATTTGAAACCCTGTTGTTTTTCGCATTTTCTTTTTGTTTAAATCTTGACACATATGGATTTAAATATACCTAAATTTGTAATCACCTCATATATGACCTTACACTACAAGATGGGGCAGCAGTGGAAGGTACTTATAATGTATCCAGCTGTGAGATTATATTGTATAAACCTTCAACTCAACTTAACATAGAATCTCTAGGCAACAAGAGTTAAAGAGTCTAGTAAGACCTAAAAACAATGGGTGACATGCCAACACCAAAAGAATATAAAAAATTAAGAGTAAAAAGAATAAAAAACAAACGATGAAGATGTTAGCGCAACCAAATTGGTATCAACAATTCAGTGCCTAACCAATTTGTTGTGCTTTTTCACATTGGGATTCAGAAATAACCAAACCACAAAGAAAGATAGTGCACAGGATATTAAGATACACTTGAATTAAATCAATTATATAACCCAAACCTTTGTAAACCCACTCACAGTATTTCCCAAGAACTCTAAAGATTTCTCTATGTACTCTCCTATATGCTCAAGGAAGGCCCCACACTCTCTTCACATACTCCCCCATTCCTTATGTAGCCACGGGTATTGTCTTGCAAATAATTGAAGGCAAAAACCAAGACATCATCCTTAAAGGCAAATAATATTATCTTGCCATCATGACAAATTATTGCCATCATTTCCATAAATTTATAAACTGATGCAGCTGCCCAAAGAAACAACAATGATGACACCGAAAGCATCTCCACCAAATCAAGTTGGTGCCAGTCATCATCAATTCATCTTTGCATGCCTTTGTCTACCACCGAAAGCAAAAGCAAAAACCACCGAAAAAAGCCACGAAAAGCCATCCCACCAACTTTAACACAACTGAAGATGGAGGTAAAAATAAAATAAAAAATAAAAAATTATGTATATGTATATGTAATATCTCACTGCTTGCACTAATAACTGGTGCTGCTGTCTTTGGCCTATTGGTGGCTGACGTAGATGGCATATGATGCTGTTTTAGTAGTGGCTTGTGTGGTCTCAACACGGAAATATGTCCACTGGCTATCTTTTCGTATTCTGCTTTAAAGAAGGCTGCTTTCGCGTGGCCTAACTTGGCATTCTCTATCCTGAGATTCTTATTTTCAGCTCGTAATTTCTCGAGCTCTGGACGTATATCGTCATCAATATCTGTAATGTCTTTTTTCTCTGCAGGAGCAATTGGGCTTATATAATAATTTGGGCCAAGAAATATTCTTGCCATATCTGTGGCAGCCTCTAAATTATTGAATCCCTTATATTTGGGATTTGGATAATCTTTTAGAGTGCGTTTGGTATCCTATTCAAATAGGGAACTCAAAAATTTTGATTTTTCTTAAAAACAAGGAGTTCTTAAATCTATTTTTAAGATTCAAAAACTTGTTTGGTATGCAACTTGAAAACTGTTTTCAAATCTTAAAAATTTGTGAACTTGCGGGTTGTTAGGAAAAAACAGAAAAAAAACAGATATTTTTTGTTTTTAATAGTTGGAGTGGTTTTTAGTTGTTTTTTAGTTTAAGTTTTTAAAAACAGGGCTACCAAACAAGTTTTTTTTCTTTTGGACTCAAATTCTGTTTTTGAGTTTAAAAAGTTGGATTCAAGTTGAATACCAAACAGACCCTTATATTTTCAAGGACTTCAGGCCATGTCCTGCAATACTTCTTTTAAATGATAATTCTGACTCATGGAAATGAATCAAAGACATACTTCGAAAGAAGCATGTGAGGCTATTTGCCAATATCTGTCGGATTTTTTGATGTAATAATATCATATCTTGCTCATATAAATATTTATTTGCTGTATCTGCAGCTGAAATATTTTGACTTGGGCTATCTGGCCTTGTTACAAAAAGGTTTATGGGCCTTATGCCCCTGGGCCTATATGGGCTCTTTCCTCTTACCTGTAACATCATAATAGATTCTTTATATTGAGCTTACATACTAAGTGCCCGTTTGGCATTGCTTATTTGGGGTGATAAGTGATTTTTAAAAAATTTTGGAAAGCCCAACCCGTTTGGTAAACTGTGAGAAAATCACTTATTGTTAAAAATTGCTGTGAGAGAAAGCTATAAGGGAAAGCAGCTAATGAGGTGCTGTCATTTTCTGATTATGCAGAAATCAGTTTCGAAGAGGCGTTGGGTTTAATGATTATGCAACAATTATTTTCTGATTTTGTTGAAATCAATATCAACAACACTTTTAACAAAAATTTTACCAAACACCAAACTGCTTTCTCTTACAGCTGATTTCTCTCACAGCAAATCTAACAGCGATTATTTTCACAGCACAGCAATGCCAAACTGGCCTTAAGGCATTATAAAAAAAGGTATCATATTTAGTGATATCATCTCCTATTATATTTAGGTTCTGTAACTGATCTATTATTCTATTGAAATCCTCCTGTCTATCTATAAAGGATCTGTCAACTTTCTTATATAATCTTTGACATGATATAGTTTCATAATCAGTAAAGGTATCTTCTAAATCTAATTCTTCATCTATCTCGAAATCCTCTATATCTGAATCTAGATCATCGTTATTTACTATTGTTTTTATCTTACAACTACTTCGAATTTCACAAGCACATCCTTGATATTCTATTTGGTTTTTAATTGGTATATTCCCACCATGCTTCTCTGCTAACTATGATGATTTAGTAGGTATATTCTCAGTAACTAAAGGTGTATAATAGCTATTTCTGCTAAATAATAAGCAATCTTTGGTAATACGTAAACTACCGTTATTAGCAAATATATAATTTAATCCAAGAATACTGTTTGCGCTAAAACTAGATGGGTAGTAAGTAGGCCAACTTAAAGGTGAGGTGGATGTTGAAGGTGAGGACCCTCAGTATGTAAGAGCATTCGGTAGATAAATGGACATGCATACAGAAGACAAATGTACGTGGTTCACCCGGATGATGGGCTACGTCCACGGAGAAGTATGTTCTCATTACGATAATGTTGTATACAATGTACATAGGGTTTGACCCAATGAGAAGAGGAAGAATACCGAAGGAAGATGGCCGAAGGCTGGTGGCCGAAGGCAGATGGCCGAAGGCTGGTGGCCGAAGGCTGATGGCCGAAGGCTGAGGATCTGGCTGAAGGCCAATGATCCGTGGGCTTGTAAATGGGCTCATGGGTAAGCCCATGAGGCCCAAGTAGCCTGCCCAACTCTCCTTGTCTTTCTCCTCTCTTCTTGCCCTCCTTTTCTGAAGGAGAGGGGTCTTCTTTTATAAGTGAGGAAGAGTCCCCTCTTCTTGTGTTTTGTCGATGTGGGACTTCCTTCCCTTTGCTTGCATTGGCTTGGAAATGCTTGGCCAGATATGGTACAAACAGGAGTCCCCCAAGTTCCCGATTAAGGAGGTACTTCTTGATTGGGGACTTGTAGTCCTCAATGCACTGGCCAAGTAATGTTTCAGCTCATTCTTCCCTTTCAATTGTATGCAGCATCGGTGTGGAGTTGTTGAGTTGTTGAGTCAGTTCCTCATTGGTGCCGTTCGGCAAGATGGTGTATAAGCTGCCAGAAGTTTGGAAGCTGATGCCGGAAGCTTGGAAGCTGATGCCGGAAGCTTGGAAGCTGATGCCGGAAGCTTGGAAGCTCCTGCCGGAAGCTTGGAAGCTGATGCCGGAAGCTTGGAAGCTCCTGCCGGAAGCTTGGAAGCTGCCGTTCGGCATGTGGGTTTGGCGCCGTAAAGGAGAAGTATCTCTTGGGGGGTGCCGTTCGGCAAGGTGGGTTAGAAGCTGCCGGAAGCCTGGAAGCTGATGCCGGAAGCTTGGAAGCTGATGCTGGAAGCTTGGAAGCTGATGCCGGAAGCTTGGAAGCTCCTGCCGGAAGCTTGGAAGCTGCCGTTCGGCATGTGGGCTTGGCGCCGTAAAGGAGAAGTATTTCCTGGGGGGTGCCGTTCGGCAAGGTGGGTAGAAGCTGCCGGAAGCCTGGAAGCTGATGCCGGAAGCTTGGAAGCTGATGCTGGAAGCTTGGAAGCTGATGCCGGAAGCTTGGAAGCTCCTGCCGGAAGCTTGGAAGCTGCCGTTCGGCATGTGGGCTTGGCGCCGTAAAGGAGAAGTATTTCCTGGGGGGTGCCGTTCGGCAAGGTGGGTAGAAGCTGCCGGAAGCCTGGAAGCTGATGCCGGAAGCTTGGAAGCTGATGCCGGAAGCTTGGAAGCTGATGCCGGAAGCTTGGAAGCTGCTGCCGGAAACTTGGAAGCTTATGCCGGAAGCTGCTGCCGAAAGCTTGGAAGCTGCCGGAAGCTTGGAAGCTGCCGGAAGCTTGGCAAAGAGTAGAAGTAGTAACTTAGAAAAGGCATAATTATTAAGTAGTGGATACTCACATAATTTTGGAGTGCCGAATGATGATGGGGGATGTAAAAGGCATCGAGCGCGCAGAATCATCTGAGAATATCGAAGGCAGACGCCGAATCATTGGGGAGATGTGAAGACATCGTACGCGCCGAATGATGTAAGGGTGCCGAAGGTAGAGGCCGAATCATTTGGGGGATGTGAGGACATCGCACGCCGAATGATGCAAGGGTGCCGAAGGCAGAGGCCGAATCATTGGGGGATGTGAGGACATCGCACGCCGAATGATGCAAGGGTGCCGAATCATTGGGGGATGTGAAGACATCGCGCGCCGAATGATGCAAGGGTGCCGAAGGCAGATGCCGAATCATTGGGGGGATGTGAGGACATCGCACGCGCCGAATGAAAGGGTGCCGAAGGCCAATGCCGAATCATTGGGGGGATGTGAGGACATCGCACGCCGAATGATGCAAGGGTGCCGAATCATTGGGGGATGTGAAGACATCGCGCGCCGAATGATGCAAGGGTGCCGAAGGCAGATGCCGAATCATTGGGGGGATGTGAGGACATCGCACGCGCCGAATGAAAGGGTGCCGAAGGCCAATGCCGAATCATTGGGGGGATGTGAGGACATCGCACGCGCCGAATGAAAGGGTACCGTTCGGCAAGGCGGCGTAGAAGGTGCCGAAGGCTGAATCATTGGGGGGATGTGAGGACATCGCACGCGCCGAATGATGAAAGGGTGCCGAAGGCAGAGGCCGAATCATTGGGGGATGTGAGGACATCGCACGCCGAATGATGCAAGGGTGCCGAATCATTGGGGGATGTGAAGACATCGCGCGCCGAATGATGCAAGGGTGCCGAAGGCAGATGCCGAATCATTGGGGGGATGTGAGGACATCGCACGCGCCGAATGAAAGGGTGCCGAAGGCCAATGCCGAATCATTGGGGGGATGTGAGGACATCGCACGCCGAATGATGCAAGGGTGCCGAATCATTGGGGGATGTGAAGACATCGCGCGCCGAATGATGCAAGGGTGCCGAAGGCAGATGCCGAATCATTGGGGGGATGTGAGGACATCGCACGCGCCGAATGAAAGGGTGCCGAAGGCCAATGCCGAATCATTGGGGGGATGTGAGGACATCGCACGCGCCGAATGAAAGGGTACCGTTCGGCAAGGCGGCGTAGAAGGTGCCGAAGGCTGAATCATTGGGGGGATGTGAGGACATCGCACGCGCCGAATGATGAAAGGGTGCCGAAGGCAGAGGCCGAATCATTGGGGGGATGTGAGGACATCGCACGCGCCGAATGAAAGGGTGCCGAAGGCCAATGCCGAATCATTGGGGGGATGTGAGGACATCGCACGCCGAATGATGCAAGGGTGCCGAATCATTGGGGGATGTGAAGACATCGCGCGCCGAATGATGCAAGGGTGCCGAAGGCAGATGCCGAATCATTGGGGGGATGTGAGGACATCGCACGCGCCGAATGAAAGGGTGCCGAAGGCCAATGCCGAATCATTGGGGGGATGTGAGGACATCGCACGCGCCGAATGAAAGGGTACCGTTCGGCAAGGCGGCGTAGAAGGTGCCGAAGGCTGAATCATTGGGGGGATGTGAGGACATCGCACGCGCCGAATGATGAAAGGGTGCCGAAGGCCGATGCCGAATCATTGGGGGGATGTGAGGACATCGCACGCGCCGAATGAAAGGGTACCGTTCGGCAAGGCGGCGTAGAAGGTGCCGAAGGCTGAATCATTGGCTGGATCTGAGGACATCGCACGCGCCGAATGATGAATGGGTGCCGAAGGCACTCGAGAAGGAGAACGACATAGTGTTTTTGTGTCGTTTCCCACAGACGGCGCCAATCTGTTGTTTCCCACAGACGGCGCCAATCTGTTTGCGCTAAAACTAGATGGGTAGTAAGTAGGCCAACTTAAAGGTGAGGTGGATGTTGAAGGTGAGGACCCTCAGTATGTAAGAGCATTCGGTAGATAAATGGACATGCATACAGAAGACAAATGTACGTGGTTCACCCGGATGATGGGCTACGTCCACGGAGAAGTATGTTCTCATTACGATAATGTTGTATACAATGTACATAGGGTTTGACCCAATGAGAAGAGGAAGAATACCGAAGGAAGATGGCCGAAGGCTGGTGGCCGAAGGCAGATGGCCGAAGGCTGGTGGCCGAAGGCTGATGGCCGAAGGCTGAGGATCTGGCTGAAGGCCAATGATCCGTGGGCTTGTAAATGGGCTCATGGGTAAGCCCATGAGGCCCAAGTAGCCTGCCCAACTCTCCTTGTCTTTCTCCTCTCTTCTTGCCCTCCTTTTCTGAAGGAGAGGGGTCTTCTTTTATAAGTGAGGAAGAGTCCCCTCTTCTTGTGTTTTGTCGATGTGGGACTTCCTTCCCTTTGCTTGCATTGGCTTGGAAATGCTTGGCCAGATATGGTACAAACAAATACAATCTATATCTGCAGGCATATCTTTGATAAATGTATGATAAACAGGTAATGCATAAGGTTGACTTTATGTATCACAATTTGTTTTAAAACTTATTATTTTAGCACCAGCTACTAGCGTCTTACTACTCTTGACTAATTGTCCATCTACCATAGTTGCTGCCATTATCTTAGGGGCAGTAGTAATTAAATTCTTGGGTACTAATTTTTCGGCTATAAGCTTAACTGAACTTCCTGTATCTACCATGGCTAATCCTTCTAATTGCCTATTTTGTAAAGTTAACCTATATGAAACAATTAAAGACTGTATCCTATATGGCAAATGGATGTTAGGGATATAAGTGTCTTCCTAGATGAATCATTTGAAGGTGTCATTGATAAAGGTATGTATCATTTCTTTGATTTAGTCATTTTAGAATACACAATAAAACTGTGTTGCTGTCACCACTTTTTGCACGTGTGGTCTGTCAAAGGAACTCTTGATTCACTTTTTGCACCTGTGTTGTGATGTTTCTATGACTCCTCTTAGTCATTACTTAAACTCCTCTTATGACTCCTCTTTGTCAATGGAACTCTTGATTCACTAATTGGCAATGATGCTCCAATTAGTGCTGCTCTAATGCTAGGGGAAGTGAGTAGGTTGTAGACTTTAAGACTCAATTGACAGCTGCAATTTTTTATAGAGATATTTAGTCAAATACCTATTCTTAGCACTAAAACTATAAATAAACCCCACACCATTTTATTTCTATAAACAAACCAAAAAAAACCCAAAAAATGACAATTGGCCCTATTGAATTTAATTTTGATTATTAAATTACTTTGATGTCCTATTGAGTATTTTGGGCTTGTTTATATGTTTTGGGGTTGGGTTTGTTTTGAGAAATCGATGGCAGTTTTGTAATTTAAAAGAAGTTAAAAGCCTTTTTGTTATGTTATAAATGAGTTTTGGGTATGTTTCTAAAGTCCATTTCATATGGGGTATTTTTATAATTTGGGCTCATATATTGGGTATATTAGTGAATCTCCCTTTTTTATATTACTGGATCTGTACACAATTTTTTTATATTTAAAATTTATTCATTATTGTTTACTTTTATAATCAGTCACTAATCACAGTTGTTATTTTGCTTGTAGGCTTCTTAAACCTGGAGGGATCTATTTGTTGGTAACTGTGCAACCTTAGATGTGGCTTTATATTTTACATTGTTCTTTCTTTTATTGAAATCTCAAAATACATAATCTGTTCTTAAACTGCCACATAGTAGACAGGGGCGGCCCTGGGGTGGCGCAAGTGGTGCCACCGCACAGGGCCTCCGATTCTTGAGGGCCCCGAAAAAAAATTTCTTTATATTATATATATATATTATTATTATAAAAATTGTATATATACTATAGCATGCTAAGTGTTTGCACAAAAGCATATATGGTCGAGTTGGCTCTCTAGCGCGCCTCTACTTAACAGAGGTGCCAGAGTTCGATTCTTATTGAGGTCAATCAATTGCGTTTTTATATTTTTTTGGCATTATAACAAGCTTTACATAATTATAAAATAAATAAATAATAGAAACACCTTTAAAAAAAGGGAAACATCGAAGGTAACCACCAAAAGGAGTATATATATCCCCCAACGACTTTCTACTCCTCCCCAACGACTTTCTTAGGAAAAAAAAAAGTTTTCTCCTCTAAGAAAAGTAATTTCTTCATTCAAAACAAAACAAAAAAAGCTTCATGACTTCTTCTTTCTCTTAAACTATGATTTTCTAATAAGTAATCATCATCATTCATCAATCTCTCTTGGTTCTTTTTTCAATCCTTTGAAATTTTTTGTTATTATTTCAATTTCAGGAATTTCAACACTAAAAAGAGAAAAACCTAATTCCTAAATTCATAAAGACCACTCAAAATCAAATAGGCATATTCAAATCTCAATTCAAATTCAGGTATGTATCTAAATTTCAATCTACATATTACATGACTTGTTTTATTAAATTATTATCATGTTGATGATTGGTTATATGAGAATATAGTTTTTAGAAATATTTATCTATTTCTTGGGGTTTTCTTCCAGGTTATAGGGTTTTGGAATTTTTCTTTGTAATCTAAACATGCCACCTACTAGAAAATATGTTTCTGGATATACAAAACGACTTAGGGCTCGTTTGGGACTGCTTCTCTAGGAAGTACTTTTGCTCATAAGCGTTTCTAACAAAAGCGCTTTTATTATAAAAATCTTGAATTTTCATACAAAATTAAAGTGCTTCGTTGAAAAGCACTTGGGACTGCTTCCTGAAGAAGCACATAACAGGTGCTTATCCAGGAAGCGCTTCTATGATCCAGAAGCACTTCTAAACTTTTCTGCCAAACACTATCAGAAGCACTTTTAATTATCAGAAAGCGCTTTTGGCCCTTCCAGAAGCACTCCCAAACAGGCCCTTAGTTAGTCATTACATGTTTATTGATGGTGACTTTTAGTTATAAAAAAAAATTGTTTATGACATTAAGTTATGGCAAATTTTTATTTATAGTATTTTTCGTATTAGATTATGTGAGGCCCCAATTTAAATTTCGCACAGGGCCTTCAAAATCTCAGGGACGGCCCTGATAGTAGATAACTTAGGGTGAAGAAAACAGGAACTCACACGGTTTCTTTGACACGTTTACTTTTCTGTCCTTACGCGAAGATGGTATCAAAACAGACTCATCATAGAGCTGCCGTCCATCAATACATTATTTTTAAAGCTTTATTTTGTTGGGATTATGATGCGTTTATGCTAAGCATTGATCGTTTCCTTATTGTATTTTTCCTTTGGGTTTTTCTTTCCAGGACAATTACCCTTGCAAGTTGCTTTCATTTTATATTTATAATATGTTGGAAAATATTAATAATTATGTGCTGTTTACTTAGGACCGATATGTAATTTTATGTTTTAATAATATAAAACATATAGATAACCTCTAAATAACTCTAGTCATATACAGATGAGTTTCACAGAAATGCTATTGCATTTCCTAATGCTAAGAGGTTAATTAACTCAAATGTTTTATCGAAGTTAGATAAATACTTTAAAATGTAGGTTTTGAGTAAGTGTAATAGTGGCATAGACATTTGAGTTAATTTTGTATTTTTTATATAGTTTTCCGTAAAATATATGTTATTTTAAGTAATTAAGAACAATTAAAAACTAAAATGTAATATTTTTCTTCTTCTTAATAATAAAGCAAGACTTCATTTCAAATTTGCTAGTAAATCTTTAAAATTTATAGAATGCATATAAGCTGGCCAAAAGGTCTTGCCCAATGAAAAATGACAGTGAATTGTAGATTAGTGATCTCAAGTTTGAATCCCTATGACACCTTAGTAGTTTGTGTGTGTGAGGGACCTTCCCTCTTGTTGTGGTTTTCATTTTAGATTCAAACAAGAGATAAGTCGTAAATATTTGGCAAACTTGTGTCCATTACACACATAATCCTATATGTTAGCAAACTCATTTTCTGTTAAAAGACAAATTTTCAAGTACTATTATGCATCTTCTTGATTGAAAAGTTATCAAACATCTAATAGTAATTGAGTGTTACTAACTCTTTTTTTTTTATATAGAAATATTTTACTTTGGCTGCCTAAAAGTTTTAGCATTATGAGTAACACTTTAATGGGCTCAGCAACGACACCTCTCAAAAATGGAAATTAAAGGCTATTCTAAAAATCTTGTCCAAATTTCTACAATGTCCAACTTCAACTCCCTCGAGATTGCATTCAAGTATTTAAGAAATTAAGTTCATTTTCCCAACTTTTAAGGGTTAGAATCACACATAATTTTCGAGAAATCATTATGGTAGCAGACGGTTTGGCAATTTCCTCATAATTGTATTTTGGTACTTCCTTTAAACAAACTTGCAAAATGAAAACAATTTCAAATATATTTCAATTTTTAATAAGAAAAAAAGGAAAAGGAAATAAATACAATTCTGATCAAACTGGTATTCCTACAATTACAAATCAATTATAATAAAAGTAATTGTCTATAATTCCTATTATGATTTGGCGGCGAGCGACGTGTACAGTTTTGGTGTGGTGCTGTTGGAGGTGGCTTGCGGAAGAAAGCCTATTGAGATGGAGGCTGCAGAGGATGAGGTGGTGCTGATTGATTGGGTGAGAGAATTGTATGCAAGAGGGAGGGTACCAAAGAACCCCGGAATATTACAGTTTAGCACCAACCCCACGCAAAGTACAAACTATTCATCACGATATCATGGTTGGCATTGGCAGAAGTGATTCACATCCACAACATCTCTCTTCCCACCATAATTGACCCAGATCTCGTCCTACATCACAGAGAATTTGGAAAGACATTTAAGTCAAGCAAACAAAAAAGAAAAAAATATGGCTAAAAGTTTTCTCGGTAGAGAGATGACAAAATATTACAAGGCAAACCAAGTGAGAAATGAAGTACTTTCTTTTACTACATATATTTCAAATGTTCTCCATTCAAATTTTGATGGCATGTTTGCAAGTGCCTATTAAGAAAGAGCCTTTTAAGTCTTCCCATTTCCTGGATTTAAAATATATCATAAAGATAACTAAAGATGGATTTACCATTCGCTGTAGTAGTGGTCTGATTGCATCTTTGCATCTTTTCTCTGTACCATCCTTATCTTGTTCGGTGAAGAACAGATCTCTTTACCAAAGTAGCGGTGGAGATTACAAACACCCACATGCTTTAGCAGTAGTGGTATTAGAGCTGTCTCTAGTGGAGACTTGCTTTTTAGTAAAGCAACAACTATCAACGGATTTGATATGCCTTTACCAAGAACCGTTTGATCTTGGGCTAGATGCAGATTTAAGGTTTCTGTGACAGGCCCCGCCCCGAATCTCCTCGGAAACCAGGACGGATCCCGTCTGAAAATCCGGCATCCTACAGATGTCGGGCCCACTTACTAATAACCGAGACTTTCTACCAAAATTTTGGCAGTCTCCTCGGTAAACAGGACATATCCCAAAAATTTCAACCTGTCAAAAACACAGATATTTATAACCCAACAGCCAGCATGCATTACACAAAGTATAGTGTTACAAACCATGGCCTCCGGCCTCAAAAATCACATCCTAACAGGGCGATAACAGAGCATCTAACAGAATTCAACAAACCAGCAAAAATGGAGTTTTACGAATTTACATAGCACTGAGGCTCAGAGAAGGCTCAAGTACTGAAGCTCGTGGAAACAGGAGCACAAAATACGGCACTGCGGCTCGTTCTAGTCAATTACTGGCTGTGGGGCGAAAAACAGAAAATTGTGAGTGGACAGAACAAAGTTTAGTTCAATTTAAAACAAAGTAATATAACCCCACTATTAGAAAACCATGCATGAAAACAATGCATTAAATCCACCATATACATATATAAATAGTTTGCTCAAACCCGAGCTAAATCCGAAATCCAGTGAAACTTACAAATTAACCCACCCAAACCTTTCCTTGCAAATCTCAAATCAAACTCTTGAAACCCGTGCCCACCGGCACGACGAGCGGGGAAGTATCCTCACTCAGAAACAACAACAAAGGAATATCAAGACCCGTACGACTGTAAACAGTTCTACGCGCGCAGACTACCCAGTTAAGGGTCTACAGCGACACCCTGTTAAGGTATGCCCCGGGTTCCGACATTTCCAAGTATCTCACAATCCATATCCACAATCCAATCAGGGGAGGTACACAGGGTAGTGCTTATAGCACTCCAAACTGACTTTCTACTCTCGCATCTTTCTATGCCTTACAACAAATCCCAAGTACCCCCACATAAACTCAACATAAGGTACTTTCCCAAATAGTATGCATATATAATTCAAGATACTTGAATATGTCAAAAACCCAAACATAACACCCACACTTTATAAAAATATCAGTTTCGAATAACAAGTATAAGGTAAATTTCCATAAACCCTCAAATTCTTATGCATAGAAATTTCATCATAAAATTCATGCAATTTATTGAAAACAAAGTCCACTCACAAGTAATCCCAAGCTGCGTGACCCCGAGAGGGTCCTGCCTGCTCTGAAGGCGGAGTCGGATTACCTATTTCAAAGTACAAACATGATATTAAAATCCAACTCTTCAAAAATGAGACTTTAAAGTAAAATCCTAATTTCCCGGGTTTCTCTTAAATACGAGGAACGAGACATCCCTAATGCCCAACTAAAGGTTCCAAACGCTGGAGAAGTCTCGAAAGACGCTCGGTCAACCGGACGGTCAAAACTTTAAGTTAATGAATTGGAACATCCGGGGCTCCGATTCACGATCCGTGAATTCCTATACGATCCTAGGAATACCAGGAACAACATACGTGAAATTGGGTTTGATCCAACGGTCCAAACACATCAAACCCAAAAATCACAGAATAGGTCTAATTGGTTCAAGGTCCAAACGATATCCAAATTGAGATCCGTAAACTCCTACGCGCTCGTGACAACGTAAGAATCATTCTAGGTGAAAATGTGACCTCTGCCGGACTGCCCACGCGCTGCCCCACGCGCCGCCGCGCGTGGTGGCTTAGTCACTGTTCAGGTGACCGGAAAATCTTAGAATCTTGGCTCCAAACCCCTACCCTAGGTAATACACCTAATTTGGAGTCACTTTTGTTCTTGGGCATACCCCTAATTCTCGACGGAAGGGGCCGGAATTTCACATTGAAATCCGGCTGAAACCTAACTTCGAAAATTAATCTGTAAACTCTCAAAATTCTGGGAAACCTATCCAACAGGCAGCTAGAGCACGAAAAATAGATGAGAAACCATACCTCACTCGTCGGAATCGGTGGAGAATTGAAGGAGAACGAAGACCTCAAAGTTACTGAAATTTCCGGCGACGTTTCTGCGTTTTCCGGCGAATTCCGGTGGCTCCAAGGGCTGCGCTGGCCGGGAAAGAGAGAGGAGGAGGTGGCGGTTCGAAAGGGTCCGATCTTGGCTCAGGTGGCGGTCGGTGATGGTGGCTGCGAAGGTGAGGAGGTGGCTGGGCAAACTGAAGAGGAAGAGACGCACGGGAGAGGGAGAATGAGAGAAATGAGAAAAAAAAAAAAATATATGATTTTAATCCAAAATAATTTCTAATAATTTTCAATTAGGCCCTTAATGATTTTTCGATCGTAACTTCTTCGTTTCAAGTCCGAATCGAGCCTACCGCGTGTCTACGGACTCGGCTCAGTACAACCTTCCTAAAAACACCACTCGTTGCTCCAAACTCTCTTCGGATAAAAATTGACCCCTTTTTCCCTTACTCGAGTGAAAATTAATTTAATTTAATTTAATCAATTAATTTATGAACTTATTTTCGGTCGGGGTGTTACAATTGAATGGTATCAGAGCATTAGGTTTCTTTTCTTGTGACTATCATGCTTCTTTTGCGTGTTAGTACTAATGATTTGGTGGTTTCTTTTGTTTAGAATCATGCATCGTCGTGGTGCTCGAATAAGAGGTCGTGGTCGTACTCAGAGATATGGACCGAATCCTCTACCTCCATCTCCATCTCCATCTCCGCCACCTTCTCCACCACCTTCACCTCCGCCTCCACCACCTGTTGGAGAGCAAGCTGGTGAGAACATGTTGGACTTGCAACAAGTTATAAATCAGTTCACAAATCAGTTCACCACATAGCTCGCCCAAACTATGGCTACAGCCATGCAAGGGAGACGAGATCAGGAAGGTTCAAACATCAGGAGAGTCAAAGAATTGGGAGCCAAAGAGTTCTTTGGTAGCTTTGATCCTACGGAAGCCAAGGCTTGGCTCACTGATATGGAAAGAGTTTTTGAGGTTCTACAATGTCTGGAAGAGGATAAAGTGAGATTGGCGGCCTTCCTACTTAAAGGGAATGCGTATCATTGGTGGAAAACTGTCAGGAGAGGTGATATTACTTGGGAGGAATTCCAGCACGTCTTCTTCGTACAGTTCTACCCGCATTCTTATCGGAATGCGAAGAAGATTGAATTTCAGCAATTGACTCAAGGGGCTATGACCGTGTTTGAATATGAGCAGAAATTCAATGAGTTATCAAGGTTTGCATCGGACATGGTAGCCACTAAAGAAGAAAAGTGTATGCGGTTTGAAAATGGTTTATGGTTGGATATTCAGGGTAAGGTTACTGCTACCCCACATTCTTCTATGAGGGCGCTGGCTGAAGCTGCTGATAGAGTGGAAAGGACAATCAGATTGAGTGCTGGAAGACGAAGTAGAGACTTGTCGGGTTTTGGTGGATCGAGTCAGGGTCCATCAAAAAGAGGAGGATCCAGCTCCAGTTCAGCAGGTAGTGGTTGGTCCGGAGGACGGGGATCTAGCTCCAGCAGTGGTCGGTCTAGCGTTCGACCAGTGTGGAGCCAGCACTCAGGACGGCAGTCGGCAGCCAGTACAGGTTGCTATTTCTGTGGACAGACAGGACATCTTAGGAGGGATTGTCCATTACGTGGGCAAACGAGTGGTCCCACCCAGAAGAGCGGAATAACCTGTTTTCAGTGTGGACAGCTAGGGCACTATAGGAGTGAGTGTTCACTTCTTACTGTTGGTGCTACTATGGGACAGGTGACTGGGGCCCAGCAGGGGCAAAGCAGTAGAGGACATGGTCAGACCCGGGGCGGGACATCTTCTTCTGCAGCCGGTTCTTCTTCGAGCAGTGGGGTTCAGTCCACCTCCCGTGGACGAGGCGGTAGGAGTCAGAGGGGTCAGCCAGGGCGTGCTACTACCCAGGCTCGGGTTTTCTCCATGACCCAGCAGGAGGCCCAGGCCACACCGGATGTTAACACTGGCATGGTTCCTATTTTTGGTTACTTTGCTCGTGTATTGATAGATCCCGGTGCTACCCATTCGTTCATTGCAAGTAGCTTTGTACCTTATGCCAGTGTTAGACCCACACCCATGGCAGGAAGTTTTAGTATTTCTTTATCTACTGGGGATGTCCTGTTTGCGGACATGGTATTCAGGGGTTGTTACGTCCAAATGGGAGATGCAATGTTAGATGCGGACTTGATTCCCTTAGATTTGGTGGATCTTGACATTATCTTGGGAATGGATTGGTTAGAAAAGCATCGGGCATCTGTGGATTGTTTCAGGAAGGAGGTAGTGTTTAGAAGTCCGGGACAACCTGAAGTTATCTTTGCCATCACGGCAAAAAGGTTACTTAAGAAAGGATGTGTGGGGTACTTAGCCCACATCATTGATACTCAGGAGATCACTTTAAATCTGGAAGATGTTCCTATTGTTCGTGAGTTTCCAGATGTCTTTCCGGATGATCTTCCTGGTTTGCCTCCTCTGAGAGAAACCGAGTTCACTATCGAACTCCTTCCAGGCACGAATCCAATTTATCAAGCTCCTTATAGGATGGCACCAGCAGAGTTGCGGGAGTTAAAGATTCAATTGCAAGAATTGGTAGATCTTGGATTTATTCGACCTAGTGTTTCCACTTGGGGTGCACCGGTGTTGTTTGTAAAGAAGAAGGATGAAACCATGAGGCTGTGTATCGATTACAGACAATTGAACAAGGTGACAGTGCGTAATCGATATCCCTTGCCTCGAATCGATGATTTGTTTGATCAATTGAAGGGTGCCAAGTATTTCTCTAAGATCGATCTGAGATCAGGTAACCATCAACTCAGAGTACGAGAGGAGGATGTTCCGAAGACAGCATTCAGGACTCGTTACGACCATTATGAGTTCTTGGTGATGCCTTTCGGATTGACTAATGCTCCAGCAGCGTTTTATGGATCTCATGAACAGAGTGTTCCGACCTTACTTGGATCACTTTGTGATTGTATTCATAGACGACATCCTTGTCTATTCCAGAACTTTGGAGGGTCATAAGAAGCATTTGAGATTGGTATTGAAGACTTTGAGAAGGAGGGAGCTTTATGCCAAGTTCAGTAAGTGTCAGTTTTGGTTGGATAGAGTGGACTTTCTCCGGCATGTGATATCAGCAGAAGGAGTCTATGTGGACTCTCAGAAAATAGAAGCATTTGTGAATTGGGTGCAACCCACTAGTGTGACAGAAATACGGAGTTTCCTGGGGTTAGCAGGTTACTATCGTCGATTTGTGGAAAGATTCTCGGTCATAGCAGCACCTCTTTCACGGTTAACGAGGAAGGATGTTCAGTTTGAGTGGACGGAAGAGTGTGAACAGAGTTTTCAGGAGTTGAAGAAGCGGTTGACCACCGCACCTGTTTTAGCTCTTCCAGACAATTCAGGGAATTTTGTCATCTATAGTGATGCATCATTGCAAGGCTTGGGATGTGTTTTAATGCAGCATGACCGGGTGATTGCTTATGCCTCAAGGCAACTCAAGAAGCATGAGCAAAATTATACGACTCACGATTTGGAACTTGCTGCAGTGGTGTTCGCTCTCAAGATCTGGCGACACTACCTGTATGGTGAGACGTGTCAGATCTTCACGGATCACAAGAGTCTCAAGTACATTTTCACTCAGAAGGAGTTGAACCTGAGACAACGACGTTGGATGGAGTTGATTAAGGATTACGACTGCACAATTGAGTATCATCCCGGTCGAGCTAATGTAGTAGCTGATGCTTTGAGTAGGAGTATTAATGTGAGTTTAGCTCATTTTAAAGGGGTTTATATTCCGTTGATGGGGGAAACTACGGAAGGAAGAGGTAGAGTTGGAATGGAGTCAACAGGGTGCAATACTTGCTAGTTTGTATGTGAGGCCTATCCTGATTGAGAGGGTGATTGCAGCACAACTGGAAGATCCTAATCTTTGTGTGATAAGATCAGAAGTAGAAAGTGGTATACGGAGGGATTATGCAATAAGAGAAGACGGAGCTTTGGTAGCTGGAACTCGTCTTTGCGTACCTAAGAAAGACGACGACCTGAAAAGAGAAATTTTGGAAGAAGCTCACTGTTCAACGTATTCTATGCATCCAGGTAGCACTAAGATGTATCAGACTCTACGTGAGTACTACTTGTGGCCGCATATGAAAGGTGACATTGCTAAGTATGTGAGTAGGTGTTTGGTGTGCCAACAAGTGAAAGCGGAGCGACAGAAGCCTTCTGGACTTATGCAGCCACTCCCGATCCCTTAATGGAAGTGGGAGCATATTACAATGGACTTCGTTTTTAAACTTCCACGTTCTGCAAATGGGTATGACGGAATTTGGGTGATAGTTGACTGACTCACCAAATCCGCACACTTCCTACCTGTAAAGGAAATCTATTCCTTGTCAAAGCTGGCGAAGCTCTTTGTGGGTGAGATAGTGAGATTGCATGGAGCTCCTGTGTCCATTGTGTCGGACAGAGATGCTAGGTTTACCTCTCGATTCTGGAAGTGTTTACATGAGGCTATGGGTACTAGATTACGTTTCAGTACTGCTTTCCACCCACAGACTGATGGACAGTCAGAAAGAACCATTCAAACTCTGGAGGACATGTTGAGATCTTGTGTTTTACAACTGAAAGGTAGTTGGGATACTCACCTTGCTTTGGTGGAGTTTGCGTATAATAACAGTTATCATTCGAGCATTGAGATGGCTCCGTATGAAGCTTTATCTGGAAAGATGTGTAGAACTCCAATCTGTTGGAATGAGGTGGGTGACAGGAAAGTAGAAAAAGCAGATAGTATTCGGGACACAACTGAGAAGGTGAAGATGATTCGAGAGAAGCTTAAGACCGCACAGGATAGACAAAAGAGTTATGCGGACAACCGGTCCAAGGATCTTGAGTTTGCAGTTGGAGACTGGGTGTTCTTGAAGTTATCTCCTTGGAAGGGTGTGATGAGGTTTGGTAAACGTGGGAAGTTAAGTCCTCGTTATATTGGACCGTATGAGATCACGGAACGTATCGGACCAGTTGCCTACAGACTTGCCTTACCTTCAGAACTATCTCGGATCCATGACGTTTTCCATCTGTCCATGTTACGGAAGTACATGCCTGATCCTTCTCATATTTTGGAACAGCAACCCATGGAATTGCGAGAAGATTTGTCATATGATGAGGAACCCGTACAAATTCTGGACAGAAAAGAGCAAGTGTTACACTCCAGGTCCATTCCAATGGTAAAAGTGTTGTGTAGGACTCAGACGGTAGAGGAAGCTACTTGGGAACCCGAGGAGCAGATGCGAGCCCAGTATCCTTACCTCTTCTATTGACAGGTATGTAATTTCGAGGACGAAATTCTTTAAGGGGGGTAGATTGTAACACCCCGACCCAAAATAAGTTCATAAATTAATTGATTAAATTAAATTAAATTAAATTTCTAATTTTCACTCGAGTAAGGGAAAAAGGGGTCAATTTTTATCCGAAGAGAGTTTGGAGCAACGAGTGGTGTTTTTAGGAAAGTTGTACTGAGCCGAGTCCGTAGACATGCGGTAGGCTCGATTCGGACTTGAAACGAAGAAGTTACGATCAAAAAATCATTAAGGGCCTAATTGAAAATTTTTAGAAATTATTTTGGATTAAAATCAGATTTTCTTTTTATTTTTCTCATTTCTCTCTCTCTCCCTCTCTCGTGCGTCTCTTCCTCTTCGGTTTGCCCAGCCATCTCCTCACCTTCGCAGCCACCATCACCGGCCGCCACCTGAGCCAAGATCGGACCCTTTCGAACCGCCACCTCCTCCTCTCTCTTTCCCGGCCAGCGCAGCCCTTGAAGCCACCGGAATTCGCCGGAAAACGCAGAAACGTCGCCGGAAATTTCAGTAACTTTGAGGTCTTCGTTCTTCTGGGTGGGACCACTCGTCTGCCCACGTAATGGACAATCCCTCCTAAGATGTCCTGTCTGTCCACAGAAATAGCAACCTGTACTGACTGCCGACTGCCGTCCTGAGTGCTGGCTCCACACTGGTCGAACGCTAGACCGACCACTGCTGGAGCTAGATCCCCGTCCTCCGGACCAACCACTACCTGCTGAACTAGAGCTGGATCCTCCTCTTTTTGATGGACCCTGACTCGGTCCACCAAAACCTGACATGTCTCTACTTCATCTTCCAGCACTCAATCTGATTGTCCTTTCCACTCTATCAGCAGCTTCAGCCAGCGCCCTCATAGAAGAATGTGGGGTAGCAATAACCTTACCCTGAATATCCAACCATAAACCATTTTCAAACCGCATACACTTTTCTTCTTCAGTGGCTACCATGTCCGGTGCAAACCTTGATAACTCATTAAATTTCTGCTCATATTCAAACATGGTCATAGCCCCTTGAGTCAATTGCTGAAATTCAATCTTCTTCGCATTCCGATAAGAATGCGGGTAGAACTGCACGAAGAAGACGTGCTGGAATTCCTCCCAAGTAATATCACCTCTCCTGACAGTTTTCCACCAATGATACGCATTCCCTTTAAGTAGGAAGGCCGCCAATCTCACTTTATCCCCTTCCAGACATTGTAGAACCTCAAAAACTCTTTCCATATCAGTGAGCCAAGCCTTGGCTTCCGTAGGATCAGAGCTACCAAAGAACTCTTTGGCTCCCAATTCTTTGACTCTCCTGATGTTTGAACCTTCCTGATCTCGTCTCCCTTGCATGGCTGTAGCCATAGTTTGGGCGAGCTATGTGGTGAACTGATTTGTGAATTGATTTATAACTTGTTGCAAGTCCAACATGTTCTCACCAGCTTGCTCTCCAACAGGTGGTGGAGGCGGAGGTGAAGGTGGTGGAGAGGGTGGCGGAGATGGAGATGGAGATGGAGGTGGAGGATTCGGTCCATATCTCTGAGTACGACCACGACCTCTTATTCGAGCACCACGACGATGCATGATTCTAAACAAAAGAAACCACCAAATCATTAGTACCAACACGCAAAAGAAGCATGATAGTCACAAGAAAAGAAACCTAATGCTCTGATACCATTCAATTGTAACACCCCGACCCAAAATAAGTTCATAAATTAATTGATTTAATTAAATTAAATTAAATTTCTAATTTTCACTCGAGTAAGGGAAAAAGGGGTCAATTTTTATCCGAAGAGAGTTTGGAGCAACGAGTGGTGTTTTTAGGAAGGTTGTACTGAGCCGAGTCCGTAGACACGCGGTAGGCTCGATACGGACTTGAAACGAAGAAGTTACGATCGAAAAATCATTAAGGGCATAATTGAAAATTTTTAGAAATTATTTTGGATTAAAATTAGATTTTCTTTTTATTTTTCTCATTTCTCTCTCTCTCCCTCTCCCGTGCGTCTCTTCCTCTTCGGTTTGCCCAGCCACCTCCTCACCTTCGCAGCCACCTGAGCCAAGATCGGACCCTTTCAAACCGCCACCTCCTCCTCTCTCTTTCCCGGCCAGCGCAGCCCTAGGAGCCACCGGAATTCGCCGGAAAACGCAGAAACGTCGCCGGAAATTTCAGTAAATTTGAGGTCTTCATTCTCCTTCAATTCTCCACCGATTCCGACGAGTGAGGTATGGTTTCTCATCTATTTTTCGTGCTCTTGCTGCCTGTTGGATAGGTTTCCTAGAATTTTGAGAGTTTACAGATTAATTTTCGAAGTTAGGTTTCAGCCGGATTTCAATGTGAAATTCCAGCCACTTCCGTCGAGAATTAGGGGTATGCCCAAGAACAAAAGTGACTCCAAATTAGGTGTATTACCTAGGGTAGGAGTTTGGAGCCAAGATTCTAAGATTTTCTGGTCACCTGAACAGTGACTAAGCCACCACGCGCGGCAGAGGTCACATTTTATCCTAGAATGATCCTTACGTTGTCACGAGCGCGTAGGAGTTTACGGATCTCAATTTGGATATCGTTTGGACCTCGAACCAATTAGACCTATTCTGTGATTTTTGGGTTTGATGTGTTTGGACCGTTGGATCAAACCCAATTTCACGTATGTTGTTCCTGGTATTTCTAGGATCGTATAGGAATTCACGGATCGTGAATCGGAGCCCCGGATGTTCCGATTCATTAACTTAAAGTTTTAACCGTTCGGTTGACCGAGCGTCTTCCGAGACTTCTCCAGCGCTTGGAACCTTTAGTTGGGCATTAGGAACGTCTCGTTCCTCGTATTTAAGAGAAACCCGGGAAATTAAGATTTTACTTTAAAGTCTCATTTTTGAAGAGTTGGATTTTAATATCATGTTTGTACTTTGAAATAGGTAATCCGACTCCGCCTTCAGAGCAGGCAGGACCCTCTCGGGGTCACGCAGCTTGGGATTACTTGTGAGTGGACTTTGTTTTCAATAAATTGCATGAATTTTATGATGAAATTTCTATGCATAAGAATTTGAGAGTTTATGGAAATTTACCTTATACTTGTTATTCGAAACTGATATTTTTATAAAGTATGGGTGTTATGTTTGGGTTTTTGACATATTCAAGTATCTTGAATTATATATGCATACTATTTGGGAAAGTACCTTATGTTGAGTTTATGTGGGGGTACTTGGGATTTGTTGTAAGGCATGGAAAGATGCGAGAGTAGAAAGTCAGTTTGGAGTGCTATAAGCACTACCCTGTGTACCTCCCCTGATTTGGATTGTGGATATGGATTGTGAGATACTTGGAAATATCGGAACCCGGGGCATAACTTAACGGGGTGTCGCTGTAGACCCTTAATTGGGTAGTCTGCGGGCGTAGGACTGTTTACAGGCGTACGGGTCTTGATTCTTCGTGTCCGTACGTGCTGGCTGAGAGTTAGTCCCCCAGTTGGACGGCTCGTCCCTAGCCACATAGTCCGTTTGAGGGCTGATAATTGTGAGCTAGTCAACAATCCCCTGTTGGTTTGTTTCCCCGGTACAATTAGGTGGGTCATATATATATATATAGAATATCTCTCATATTATAGCTATTCCTTTGTTGTTGTTTCTGAGTGAGGATACTTCCCCGCTCGTCGTGCCGGTGGGCACGGGTTTCGAGAGTTTGATTTGAGATTTGCAAGGAAAGGTTTGGGTTGGTTAATTTGTAAGTTTCACTGGATTTCGGATTTAGCTCGGATTTGAGCAAACTATTTATATATGTATATGGTGGATTTAATGCATTGTTTTCATGCATGGTTTTCTAACAGTGGGGTTATATTACTTTGTTTTAAATTGAACTAAACTTTGTTTTGTCCACTCACAATTTTCTGTTTTTCGCCCCACAGCCAGTAATTGACTGGAACGAGCCGCAGTGCCGTGTTTTGTGCTCCTGTTTCCACGAGCTTCAGTACTTGAGCCTTCTCTGAGCCTCAGTGCTATGTAAATTCGTAAAACTCCATTTTTGCTGGTTTGTTGAATTCTGTTAGATGCTCTGTTATCGCCCTGTTAGGATGTGATTTTTGAGGCCGGAGGCCATGGTTTGTAACACTATACTTTGTGTAATGCATGCTGGCTGTTGGGTTATAAATATCTGTGTTTTTGACAGGTTGAAATTTTTGGGATATGTCCTGTTTACAGGGGAGACTCTGCCAAAATTTTGGTAGAAAGTCTCGGTTATTAGTAAGTGGGCCCGGCATCTGTAGGATGCCGGATTTTCAGACGGGATCCGTCCCGGTTTCCGAGGAGATTCGGGGCGGGGCCTGTCAGAATGGTATCAGAGCCGGACCCCGATCGCAAATGTGCCAGCGAGGACGCTGGGCCCCAAGTGGGGTGGATTGTAAGACCCGTGTCTTGGGGAAACAAGAACGGCGAGCAATCCCACATCGCTGGGGGGGGGGAAAAGGTGAAGTGCTTTAAATGTGTGGGCACTTCTCTTTCTAGCACGAGGCCTCCTGAGGCAAGATACCGCACGCTTGAGCCCGAGGGCAAGATAGGTGGGTTGAGCCCAGGAACAAAACCCAGCGGGCCGAGGCCCGGGCTGGGACAATATCGTGCTGTGGCAGAATGGGGCCCACCATGTCTTCCCTGTACGAGGCCTTTTGGGAGCTCATTGGCTTCGGAGTCGTAGGAACTCTGAAGTTAAGCGAGTTGGGGGCTAGAGCAATCCCAGGATGGGTGATCCACTGGGAAGTTGCTCGTGAGCTCCCATAAACAAAACCGTGAGGGCAGAGAGGGGGGCCTAAAGCGGACAATATCGTGCTAGGGGAGTCGGGTCGTGACATTCTGCATGAAACTGAGCCATGGGGCTTGAGCTAAAACTCAACTTCATATAGCTTTGGAGTGCTATACTTCCCTGGAAATAATCGACTTAATATGTCGGCGGCTCCATTATCCTTTCCTTTGATATGTTCAAAGACAAATTTAGTTCCATAAGATAATAACTTATCTCGGAAGTTTAACCATATTCGGCTACTAATATCTTCCTTTTCATGGAGTCTGTCATGATATTTGACAATTGCTACGCAATCTGTTCTAATGGTAATTTGGTTTTTGCCCATAATGAATAATTCAAAGGCATTAAGTCCATAGATAATTGCCAGGACTTCTGCTACCATACTTGATAGATTGCTTTTCTCGCAGTATTTGCCGCTAGCATATCTACAGATTTTTTCTGTCTTTTTATCTTTAAATTCAGTGGGCTTTGCTAATAATATAGCTCCCCAACCTTCTTGAGATCCATCCGTTTTTATTACCAGGTAGTCAGATTCAAGAGGTAGCCTTAATGGGCGACGAGTATTCTTACCAGCTAGTCCCAAGAATCTTTGTAGATCCTTTGTATTTTCTATTGTATCAGGAAAGACTAACGCCTGTGTATTCATACCTTCTGGATCTCTGAGCCTATTCGGCCAGTGGTAATCCACAAATTTCTGTATTCGCTGGGTATTATTATTGCCAATTCTTGCCTTTTTTCAAGGTCTTTTTCTTCTTGCAATCTATTCATTGCGTTCCCTTTCTCTATTAATTGAGATAGGTTGTGTTGTAGCATATTTGCTATATATGAGTATTATTCTCTCTGTATTCATCTCTGATTTATCTCTCCTTAATCGGGTAGATAGATTGCCTTCTTCAGATCTCATTCATAAAAGTATAAATAGCTTCTATTGATTTAGTACACACATAATACAGTCCATAGATCTATATTTTTCGGATGCATATGCCACTCATAGATTATTAAGAAACTTAATTGAGATCGTACCTGAGCTTCTAGAATTCTTACCCTTATGGACGGACTTTCCATTAGTAGAGACATCTCGATGAGCATATCGTACCTTCGGTTCGGCTTTCATACTCTGACGTTTTCCATCCTCGATCGCTCTCGGCTTTTCATATCCATCCCGGCCTTTACCACCTTGAGTCTTACAGCGGGACTTACAACGGACCCCTTCCTACTGCCCTATTGCTCGTGAAAGAGAGGGAGAGAGAGAGAGAGAGAGAGACAAAAGGGCAGGCTAGTGAGTGCGCTCAATTTCGTGTTGGTTTTCAAGGGCGAGGGCTTTTGGGCCCTTTTCTGTCCGTACAGAGTAAATGGTGTCCAAATGAGGAATTCTCTAGGCACCCAAATGTTCTACTTTTTATTTTGGCTAAATTATTGAAATGTCCCTAGCTTAAAACATGCCCTATTTTATGGTTTAAAGCACAACGGTTGTAGTAGAAGTAGAACTAAGATAAATACATCAATGACTATAAATTCACATTTGGTTAGTTTAGATATTTATGACAAAGTGATATTCATGAGATAAATACATCAAGGGCTATAAATTCATCATTCCCTTACATTTGGTTAGTTTAGATATTTATGATCCATTTGGAAGTTAAGAGCAATATTTTCATGAGGGATGGAGATTTTTATTAGCTTAAATATGAACGAGATTTTACGAGCACTGATGGTCCTTTTCCAACACGCTTGACAGCCATAGGAAGTTTCCTATATTAAAAAATATCGGGAAAAAAAAAAGTATAATTGAGTTTTCAATCAAGTCTGGTGCTAGTCAATGGCCCTACTCCAATTGCTTCTTTCTCACTCTGTTTGATAATGACATGGTCTTTTTTCAACTCATTCACACTTGCTTTCGTCCAACCACGTTACGAATTCACCAATAAATTTATTGCCTAAATGTATGGGCGATATATCAACTTGTTTGAACCTGCTTTTCTTCAGCACGAAATTCATGATGTGGACCTTTATGTTAGCCACATAATTATTTCATTAAATGGGAGGTTATGAACTTGCTCATTTCAACCTTGATTGTGAGCAAGACATTGAATTGTAGATAAGTGATCTCAAGTTCAAATCCCTATGACACCTTAGTAGTTTGTGTGTGTGAGGAATCACCTTCCCTCCTATTGTGGTTTTCGTTTTAGATTCAAACAAGAGATAAGTCGTAAATATTTAGCAAACTTGTGTCTATTACACACATAATCCTATATGTTAGCAAACTCATTTTCTGTTAAAAGACAAATTATCAAGTACTATTATGTATCTTCTTGGCTGAAAAGTTATCAAACATCTAATAGTAATTGAGTGTTACTAACTCTTTTTTTTATTTTATATAGAAATATTTTACTTTGGCTGCCTAAAAGTTTTAGCATTATGAGCAACACTTTAATGGGCTCAGCGACGTGTACAGTTTTGGTGTGGTGCTGTTGGAGGTGGCTTGCGGAAGAAAGCCTATTGAGATGGAGGCTGCAGAGGATGAGGTGGTGCTGATTGATTGGGTGAGAGAATTGTATGCAAGAGGGAGGGTACCAACAACCCTGGAATATTACAGTTTAGCACCAACCCCACGCAAAGTACAAACTATTCATCACAATATCATGGTTGGCATTGGCAGAAGTGATTCACATCCACAACATCTCTCTTCCCACCATAATTGACCCAGATCTCGTCCTACATCACAGAGAATTTGGGAAGACATTTAAGGCAAGCAAACAAAAAAGAGAAAAATATGGCTAAATGTTTTCTCAGCAGAGAGATGACAAAATATTACAAGGCAAACCAAGAGAGAGAGAGAGAGAGAGAGACAAAAGGGCAGGCTAGTGAGTGCGCTCAGTTTCGTGTTGGTTTTCAAGGGCTCTGTAGTCTGCCATTCTTGCTCCTCTTGGCTCTGTATTTAGGTCTGTTTCTGACGCGGCTATCATTAACAAATATTTTAGTTCCTAAACCCATTCTAACTGGACGTTTTACTCCTATGACTACCAGTCCAAAGTGCATCATCTTTGCTCCTGAATATTTAATCTCTCTATATAATTCATTACTTACTATGGGAAAAGTGGGTGTATGATTATCAGTACATTCTAATATAATTATTTGCTGATCTCTAATAAATCTAGTTCTATCTATCGGATTCCATCTTCGCGAGTATAATTCTCTGGGGTTTAATATTCTTACTCCATCGGATCTAAATCTGTTTATATCTTTAGACATAATAAATCTGTTCATAAATCAGTTTTGTAAAAAAGAATAAAAATTTCTTCAAAGTCTCTATTGTTGTATCTTACGAAATAGATGAAGAAAACAGGAAGTCTGAGCAGATAAATACATTCGCTCTTTCTCTGATAAAAAAAATAATAATAATTACATTGCGCAAAGAAACTAAAAGAAACAAAAAAACAAAAGGCACCAAACAGAATAAATCAAAAGTACCTGCAATTTTAAGTATCAGCAGCATATTTCTTAACAAAATACCAAATACCGAAGGTGTCGCAGTGAGCAAGAAGGAAAATTCAAAGGCAATACACATATGGATGCAACAACAGTTATTTATGTGATGTGATGCGTCACATACCACCATTATTACAAATATGGATGCAAGGTGTCCATCAAAATAAGGACCTAGCATAAAACATGCCCTATTTTACGATTTAAAGCACAACGGTTGTAGTAGAAGTATAATTAAGATAAATACATCAATGGCTATAAATTCACAATTCCCTTACATTTCGTTTGTTTAGATATTTATGATCCATTTGGAAATTAGGAGCAATATTTTCGCGAGGGATGGAGATTTTTATTAGCTTAAATATTGTTTGGGCCTAAATTCTGCACGCTAGCCGGGGAACAATTTGGCCCGACATGACAGAACAGTCTTTGGGCTTTAGATTTGAAAGAGATTAAGAATCAGCCCAAAGCATTGAAGGAGCCCAGATCAAATCTGGACACTAGAGATTCCCATAGTAACAATGGCAGCAGTCACCAGCTTCTCCAACTTCTCCACTACCCACACTCTCTCCCTTCACCAAACAACCCTCAGCATTTCTCTATATCCCCAAAAAGCCTCTCTCTCACTCTCATTTCCCGCAGTAAATTTACAACTCCCTCCGTCTCATTCACCACCTCCGCCCTCACCCGCTTCTCCTTCATCGCCAGTTCATCCGCCGCATACGGTGGTGGGCCCCCTGCTGGCGGCGGGGTAGGCGGCGGAGGCAACGACAACAACAATCAGGACAGAGGTGGTGTTCAGGTGGCTGCTTGGGGTAGCTGGAGAAGTCGGTGGTGTTCAGGTGGCTGCTTGGGTTCGATGGGTTTAAGGAGTGGTTGCTTGCGGATGACTTGTTCTTGACTAAGGTTGCTATAGAGTGTGGTGTTGGAATATTCACCAAGGTCTGTGCTGCTTCTAATTTGATAACTTCTAATCTGATAAAGTTATAGAAAAGGTGAAATCTTGACCGTTGATCCATACTTTGGCATCTACAATTCTTATTTGGCGCCTCAATGGAAATGGTGGCTCTGTTATGCATTGGATATCTTTTAACTTTTGAATATCGAATACAGATCAGAGTATCTGCTATGTATAGGTAGGTGTAAGCTGAGCTCTTTCCATGTTGCTCATTTTTCAGACTGCTGCAGAGTTGGAGCGGCGCCGCGAAAATTTTACCAAAGAGCTGGATTTTGTTTTTGCGGATGTGGTACGCCTCTCATATAAATAAGATCTTTGATTTTGTTGTGCTGCAGAAGGGAAAACTATTGCCTCCAAACTAAGTAATTTTCATTAGCTTCATAGATGAGTAGCTTTTACAAGTGATGTTTGTATAATTGGGCTGAGCGACAGTGTAACAGTAAGACTGTCGGAATCTGGGATATGTCATCTGATATAAATATTAAAAATAAATAAGTAACTCGGAAAATCTGCCTTTCAGTTGAGTTTTGGGTTGTGAACCGGAATGGATGCAGAAAACTATCTTTGGGCACATTGAGCTCAATGCCAACTCTTGGTAGAAACCTTATGTGCAATTTGTGCGCTTCCAATTACAGAATTACTAAATGGTATTCGTGTATTTGGTCATTTTCCTTTGAATAGGAGTTGCTTGATTGTAGGATCCTCAGTTTCCGCTCTTGTGTTTTTCTTTCCTTGCATCCTTGCAACTTGATTCTAGGTGTCTTTTTGTATTCGTATGATCCTTTTATTTATTTTTGGTTGGCATTTCTGCTATCTGTGCTCTAAAACTGAGCCTGCTGTGCGGGAACTTTAGTTAATTGACTGGTTTAAATTGTTTGCTTCACTTGGAAATTGGACTTAGAATTTGTTAATGGGGTTGCGATGACAATATCAACTGTGTTTCTGAAGTAGAGTTATAAATTGCAAGGATTACTTATCATTTAATTGCATTTTACTAGTAGGACCTGGTGCAATGTACATCATTTAAATTTGTTTACTCATTTGATTACTCCCCCATACTTTCAGAAGGCTTATTAATCTCAAAGGAAAGTTCCTTTTCTAGTCATAAGCTTCCATATATGTTAAACTTTGTGTTGCTTGGAGTGCAAAAGATCTGCAGCACTTCTTCAACTTTGTAACAACTGGAAGTTTTCCTTAATTTTGATGATAGCTGATGTGTTCCGTTTACCATTTCATGCTATCTATTTCTGCCTTTTTTATCTGTTGGGTTTCTGGTTTCTATTTGTTGCACCTTTTTGCAGCCTTACTGTTGATATGTTTGTTTTTAAATCTCAGGTGATGGCCATTATAGCCGATTTTATGCTTGTTTGGCTTCCTGCTCCTACTGTTTCACTTCGACCTCCTCTTACTGTCAGTGCAGGGCGTCTTGCTAAGTTCTTCTATGGGTGTCCTGATAATGCTTTTCAGGTTAGTGCTTGCTTCATTATTTTTGGCCTTTTAAGTTACCACTTTTGTCATATGACTATAACAGAGTCATCACTCCTGTCTGCAGGTAGCTTTGGCTGGAACATCTTACTCACTCTTACAGAGAATAGGTGCAATAGTGGTATGTGCTATCTAACAGTTTAGCAGTCATGTTCATGTCTCATAGTGGTACGTGCATTGGAGTTTATAGTATTTTGATCTTTTATTCAGAGAAATGGAGCTAAACTATTTGCAGTCGGGACTGGTGCATCTCTGGTGAGTGAAATTTTCAGCAATAACCAAATACTTTCCGTACCCTAAAGTATCCAATACTAACCCTAAAGTATCTTCTGCCTGTTGTATTGGAACACTTACACAACATGTATCATAAGCAAGGCTAGATTTTCCTTTTAATTAGCCATAAAAAAAATATATAATTAATGAGAATATTGTATTTAAATCCCTGAAGCATCATGCTATGCAGGAAAAACTATATCAACTTTTGCTCAGCCACATAAACTAACTCTACTAGCAAATTGTTTTGAACACATAGGATACTTATGTAGTATATGTCTATCAAAATGATTCTTTACTGTTTGTTATAATCCCCAACTGTTTCTAATTTAATGGTTGTTTGAGCTTGGCTTATCTAAATTTCAACCTATACATTTTGGCAAAAGGAAACTACACCATTGGTGGAGCTCCATTGATTTGAATTTTGTATCAACATTCAACAATAATAGAGATGTAAATTTTTTTCTCCAAAATAATATACAAAGGCACAAGCTTCTCCAACCAGTCTTATAAATGAATTCTGAGGCTCTAGTGTGCTTTATTGCCATTGAAAGGACATTTCATTTTCAATTGCTGTTTACAATATTATATGTATTTAGTGAAAGAAATGGGAGTATTGGTACATTACTAGATTGTTTTTGTCTTGTGTTATAAGTTTTTCATTGCAGAATGCACATATGAAATCTGCTTCCCACTCATGTAATGGCTATACAGGTGTCATGATGTTATGTGGTTCCCAGTTTGTTATATGGTTGACAGTTTCGGTAGGCTAGCAGCCATTTGGTGTCATATGACTGATTACAAAGTTTCAATTTCTTTTAGGTTGGTACGGGTGTAACAAATGCATTGATTAATGCACGAAAAGCTGTCGATAAATCTTTTGCTGGTGAAGCAGAGGATGTTCCCATATTATCGACTAGTGTAGCCTATGGAGTTTATATGGCAGTTTCTAGCAATCTAAGGTACACAGGTTTTCTGCAGGTTTAAGTAATCTATTTATTATTTACTCTAACCTTCATGAACTGTTACCATATCCATGGAGAATAGTATCTATCAAAAAAAAAAAAAAAAAAAACTTTTGTGACATTTCTGGATGGGACTGGGCCTTTGTGGTTATCGAGAAGCTTTTCATCCTAAGAGCATATGAAGAAAGAGAAACAAGCTCTTCTAACTATTTGAATCCATATATAGTCTCCAAGAACATGGTGACAGAAGAAACCCTTCATAAAATCCATACAACAGTTATTCCTGGGAAAGGACACATGCCAGAAGGACTAAGAGATTTCTTGACCATTTTATTTGGCAATGAAACTACTGTTTAATCTTTGCTCATAAATAGTTCATAGGCTAGTCAGAAATGATAATCGTTTATTTTTGTTACAATTGGAAACATGCACAATGATATACCTTTTGTTTCAAAGGTACCAAGTTCTCGCTGGAGTAATCGAACAACGAATTCTAGAACCCTTGCTACACCAACACAAGATTATCCTTAGTGCAATTTGCTTTGTTGTTCGAACAGGCAACACATTCTTGGGGTCCTTGATGTAAGATCTGAGTTCTCCTTGAATATCTTTATGTTAGCTGGTTGTGTTTTCTTCATCAATTCTCATGATTCTTTATATTGTGGAACAGGTGGGTTGGTTATGCACGGTGGGTTGGAATTCAAAAGATACGAGATTAGAGCATAGGGTAGATTACATGATTGTTGTAAGTAATTTTATTTTTGTGTGGATATTGATTTTGTTTATGGAATTACAGTGCGGTAACCTTCTGAGTCTTGATGATAAAAATGCAAGAGAAGGACATTTATAAAATAAACTAGTAACCAAGAGATATCGGCTCTATATGCTTCCATCATGGTGGGGTGGACAATCAGACCATTCATGGTCTTTGCCAATTAACCCACACCGATAGCAGGGACGAGAAATTATTTGAAATCCATTTGTTTTCTTTATTTTCTTTTTGTTTAAATCTTGATACATATATGAATTATAATAGACTAGACAAATAATTGATTCATCCATCATATATAAATCTTCTATTGATGAACTGTTTACAAATGTCTAGTGAGTTGACTTGACCCAACAAAACAATCCTTGCTCTGATAGGCAGAATATTTAAAGCAAATGGTTGTCCAAAGAACTGACGAAATTCTATCATACATATCTTTCTTTGAGTCCTTTTTGCACCACTGTCACCTACTGCTACAAAGGAAGAGGATTCTGCTCTTGAAATTTTGAGCTTGGGCCTCTTTGGAGATAACTCCCATTGCTGCTGAAAGTAGCAATGGATGGTTTCAACTCTCTCTGCAAAGAGGACAATACCATTGTAGGCGTCCCACTCAAATCAATATCAAGAAGCAAGCAAAACATCTGGAGAGAAAAAGAGCATGAGCCATACGAGTTTACTATTCCCCTGCAGAGGTTTCTTGAGAAGCTTGAAGGGATGGGAGTTTGAAAACTATTCTGGCACAACACAACATCCACTTCCGTAATCTGTATATAGCATCTGGATATTGGAAGCGTTCCTGCCAATGCAGAAGCACTTTCTTTTAAAAAAAACACGGCAACCTCACTTGTATTTTTCAGCATGATTCAAAAGATAATTTGGTAAATCATTAAAATAAAGATGAAGCTTAGTTGCAAATATCAAGAATTTGTCACAAGTATCAAGGCAAACCAAGGCAAAAAAACAGCTAGCTCAGTACAGAGATGACAAAATATTACAAGGCAAACCAAATGGCAAAATATTAAACATCTGAAACTTGCAACAGAAAGGTAGTGATTTACCATCTTCAGTTGATGTTACCACGATATGAAATGACCTTGTTGCTATCCAGTCCTTTCATAGCTCTTCACCCTGCAGCTCCGGAAGCAAGAAATTCAGTCCCTTCTTTCACTCCTCTCACACTGGACCAGACATCATGCGAGGACTGGGTCCAATGAAGATTGAAGAAGTCAAGAGGGTACAATAAAGAGCCAGAACCAGCAAATCAGTAAATTACTTATTTTTTTGGGCCAGTATCGTCCAAAGATAAGACCTGAAGATGTGACCCAAAATATCTTTGGACACCCAGAGATTTAAAATTGTGAAAGTGGAAGAGATTGAAGAGAGGCGAGGAATTGAAAGCCCTTGATGCTCAGTTTCTTCAGATTTGGGAAGCCTACAATTGAGAGATGAGTGAAACAAAGTTATGAAATACCAAAATAGCAATTGAAAATCATATTTCAATGTGTCATGGTCATGCCTTGGTGAACCAGCCAATCAGTAAATTACTCATTTTTTTAAAATAATATGACAGAAAAGGAGTCTCACCATAAAGAGTACAGGGAAAGTGTTGATAATGTTTGAAATTTGAAGTACCTGGGGAGACTGAGAGTCGGAGTTGACCATGTCCATGTCCTCCCATGTGTGGGTGTGGCTTCTCATCATCTTCAAACCGTCTTCTAATCCCTCATATATTTATGCAGGGGATGTGGGATATTTTGGGCAGGTATCGTCCTTTACTACCAGGCTGGCATTTATCTTTTAGCAGAGGACACCCAATGATTTCAAGTTGCCTCAGTGAAATAGGCAACCCCGCCACTGGAATGGATGCTAGCTTTGGGCAGTTCCGGAGTCGAAGAGATTGAAGAGAGGTGAGGAATTGAAAGGCCTTGCTGCTCAGTTTCTTCAGATTTGGGAAGCCCCAAATTAAGAGATCAGTGAGAGATTCGGGGAGCAGCATCGCCATAGCCATATCCGTGTCACCTTCAGGTGGAAATGACACCACACTTGGGTCTTTACCAAAGATGGACAAGCTTGTAAGAGAGGTGAGCCTGTGCAACAACGCCCACAGCGGCTTACAATTCTTGATTCCGCCGATTGTAAGTGATGTTAGGTTTGGGGGAAAGGAAGTGAAATTTAAACCTTCACCGTAATCAATAGACAATTCCTGAAGACAGTTGAGATTGCGCATGTCCGGTAACATCTCCAATTTGTTGCACTTTTCGATTTTGATTTGTCTCAGGCTGGAGGCGGCTGTTGTTGTTGGCGAAAGCAAACCCTCACCACTCAGGCTCGGGATGGAAACCAGACTCCCACAACCAGAAATATTTAAAGTTTGAAGATTGGTGAGGTGGCATAGGCCCTCCGTTAACGATTTCAGATTTGGGCAAAAACTGATTCTAATATATCCAAGACAATAATTATTGTTGTCGTGGAAGAACCCATCGGACGTTATTAACTGCAGCTCTCCACAATCGGATATGTCAAGGCGTTTAAGCGCCCTGGGAAACAACTGGGCTCTCAATGATAACGACGTTAGAGATTCACATCCCCATATTTTCAAGTGCTCAAGAGAAATATGAGAAGAAGAGGAAGACGAAGAACTATCCTCCTCTTTCTCTACTAATGATTTCAAACTTTTACACCGATATATCTCTATTCTTCTTAGATTTGGGGGAATCTGGTATTTTGCAAAATACAGCAACGAATCGCACTCCTCAATCCTTATGATTTCAAGGGAAGGAGGCAGACCAACATCTGGAAAAGAAACCAGACTTGAGCATCTAGATATTTTAAGGTCTTGAAGGGAAGGAGGCAGACCAACATCTGGAAAAGAAACCAGACTTGAGCATCTAGATATTTTAAGGTCTTGAAGGGAAGGAGGCAGACCAACATCTGGAAAAGAAACCAGACTTGAGCATCTAGATATTTTAAGGTCTTGAAGGGAAGGAGGCAGACCAACATCTGGAAAATAAACCAGACTTGAGCATCCATCTATTTCAAGTTCTTGAAGAGCCGTTAGGTGATGCAACCCTTCTGGTACCTTCGAAAGACTTGCACACCTGTATAAATGTAGATATTTAAGCTTGCAAGTCAATATTTGCAATTGCAGCAACTCCTCTGCTTCTTTTCCCAGCTTTTCAAGGAGGGAAGAGTTGCCTTCAATAAACAAATGATCAAGAGAAATCAAGTGTTGCAATACTCTATCCTCGTTCTTCAGTGAAGATGTCAGCTCCTCACATCCGCCAATCGTCAATTTTGCAACCTTCCTTAATCCTTTGGTGAATTCCCCTGTTTGGAACCTCACCTCTGAAATATTTGAAAGTTTCAAGGAATTTAATAACTCAAACTCAACGCCACTTGTCTTCACCACCGATTTGCAACCGTGGATGCTTAATTCACCAATTTGTTTATAGTTGGAAATTGAAATCACCAATTCCTCGCATTTAAAAATTGTAAGTCTTGCTAATGAATCAAGGTTCTCGGGCACCTTACCCTCCAATTGAGGACAATTTCTGATTGCAAGCAATTTCAAGCAAGGGAAAACACCAATTCCCTGATCCCCTACAAAAGGAACCCATTTCTTCCAGTGTTGCATATCCTCAAACTCAAGAGTCTCTAGTACTGGAAAAGGCGAGCTACCCTCCCCATAAAACTCAGGACCAACACTTTTCACTGCAGCCATTCCTGTAATATAAAGTTCTTTGAGCAAAGGCAGTTGCCCAAGTGGTGGCAAGATTTGACAATTTTTACATTTGTCTAAGCGTACATGCACCATAGTGGAAAATAAACGATCTCCAATCCATGTTGAAAATTCTAATCCAGCATAACCCCTGATGATGAGTTTTTCAAGCATTCTATGAGGTTCTAATCTGTCAAGCACACCTAATTGTGTTTCTTGCATGGCACTCGACCATTCTAGCACCAATTTATCTACTCTCTCCTTGGATTTTAAGTCGGCCTTCCGTGCATCCTCAGCATCAATCACATTCTCCAACCTTGAGAGCGATAATGTCCCTCGGAGATGGGATAGGGATCCTATCTCTCTTATCCCTGATTCATCACTACCTTTACCCACCACAAAATTAGGCAAAGATTGTAGATTCGTCAACCGACCAAGTTGCGGAGGCATTGCTTTCAATGAATCTACATATGAATTGTTGAGATGACGCAGATTCACTAGATTCCTCAAGTTGATAGGTAGTGCCTCCAAATAACAACAACCTTGCAATATCAATGTCTGTAAGTTGTAAAGAGTGGTTGTTGATTCAGGCAAACTTTTTATCAATGTGACAGAAAGATCAAGATACCGCAGATACTTCAAATTACCAATTGAATTTGGCAGCTCATTTGTTCGATAGCCCTTCAAAGAGAGCACCCTTAAGTATTGCATTTGAGGTAATAAATCAAAAATTACCTTACGAGCCAGAAATTGATCACTCCACCACCCAGTACTCGATAGTGAAAGTGGCAGGAATGTTCGCAAACGTTTAACTTCGCGAAAGGCCTCAAACTTTTGAAATCCATCATACTCACCAATTATGAAAGACGAATGACGAAAGCATTCAGATTGCAAGTTATCACCTTTCTTGTCCTCCAATCTAAAACAAGTATTTCCTGCTGCCCATTGTGCCAAATCAGTAACAAGGTCATGCATTACATATCGTGAATTGTTTTCACTTGCCTTTTGAAATAATGACCTACATAATAGCTCTTGAAAATAGTCGTGGCCTAAATCCTCCATTTGTCTATTGGCTTCGGGTGGTTGTTGAATCAAACCCTCTGCCATCCATAAAAGGATCAATTGCTTCTCCCCAAATTCATAGTCATTTGGAAATATTGAGCAATAGGCAAAACACCTCTTCAAGTTGGAAGGAAGATAGTGATAGCTCAACTTCAATACCGGAAGAATGTCACTCTTATCTGATAAATTCCACAATTTGTTGTTCAATATTTCTTCCCATTCGTTTATTTCTTTCTGACGTAAAAGCCCACCAAGAGTTCTTGCAGCTAAGGGCAATCCACTGCATTTTTCAGCTATTTTTTTCTGAAGCAACTCAAAATTTGGTGGTCTATCATTGTTCATGTTCACAAATGCATGCTGCTCAAATATTTCCAAACAATTATCATCTGACATATACTCCAAGTTATGAACTTCGGTGGCTCCCATAATCTTCGCAACATTTAGGTCACGTGTTGTCACAATTATCTTACTTCCTTGTGCTCCAACACTAAATGGGGACTGAAGTCCTGTCCACAGATCATATAAATTACCTTTGTTCCAAATATCATCTAAAACAATTAAAAACTTTTTGCCTCTTAACTGCTCATTCAAATCATGCTGCATTTTACTGAACTCCTCTACTTTAACGGGTGCAGATGTGACTGATTCAAGAATTGCCTTCGTCACTCTTACAACGTCGAAGTCATCGGACACAGACACCCACACCTTCGGCTTGAACTCCTTCATGACATCACTGTTGTTGTTGAATGCAAATTGAGCAAGTGTTGTCTTCCCAAGGCCAGCCATGCCAACAATGGCAACAACATGAAAGCTGACATTACTATGCTCATCGCTCGACAACATTTCTAATATTTTTGCTTTATCTCCATCTCTTCCAACAACGGTTTGTCCACCCAACACGTCAGAAGTTGGTAGCCTTGACCATGCTTTACTAGACGTCCCAGTGTCCTTTAAACCAAACTTATCTTTCCGTTCAGAGATCTCTTGCAACTTATCTGTAATCTTCTTTATTTCAGAGTTCATATCGAAATTGAGTTTCACTTTAGAGAATGAACTCCGCACCTTTTTACTTGTGCTGGCTTGATCACGTCCCTCTATCTGGCGCTTCAATCTTTTAGTAGCAAATTTGTCCAGCACATCTTCTACGTCATAAGCCAAGTCTCTGAGGTCACCCAGCCACAATTTCAGGTTCACACCATGCTCTGTCAGTTGCTTCTCCTCCGCATCATTCAGCACCGCTACGATTGCAGACAAATTGTCACTCCATTTCTTCAGCTTTTTGTCGACGCCCTTTACGAGACCAAAGTAGTTGAGGATCTCGCGAGGCGCCAACCTGTCGAGCAGCACCTGAAGGAACGCCCCAAGAAAAATCTCTCCCACTGCCATACTTGTTGATAATTAAGACTGAAGAGACACACACAAGCAGCCAAAGAAGTAAGGAAGTTTTCTTCAACAATATCAAGATGCACAACTGCACAAATTACGTGAAAAAAAAATACTAGTTTTAGCTGGGGGAACAAGAATAACGCAGGCAGCCAAATATAAAACAGAATGAAATAATTTCAGTTCAGAATAAGCACTTACATGGAAATTTTGAGATCTAATTTTGCTTGAGATCCTCAAATCCGGACTGAACAAATTAAGATGCACAACTGCAGAAATTAAGTGAAAAATTAGTTTTACTTAGAATGTGTAAGTCTCATTGATGAATGTGTGTATGGCATATAAAAACATAAATATAAAAGATTGAAATAATTATTATGCTTGCAAGAAGCACTTACAAGTTACATGGAAGTTCAAATCTGATTCTGCTTGTGAGCAACAAATCTGGACTGAAGAAGCAGAACAATAGAGCTTGAGTCTTCCTATAGTTTTGTTCCACTCTACTTTTGGTGGGGTCGTTTTGTTTTTGTTTGTTCTGTTCTAATTCTATCGAAGTGACTTTTTGGTTGATATTTTGCATTTTCTTTTCTGCTTGTATTGTATCAAGCAGAAAGTCACGCTGATGGAAATACAACAGAGCAGACCAAACCAAAAAAAAAATGGACCCCACCAAAAGTAAAGTGGAACAAAATTATAGGAAGACTCCAACTCACTTCTTCAGTCCAGATTTATCGCTCACAAGCAGAATCAGATTTATTATATCATTAATGTTGAAATTAATGTTGTTTTATTATATCATTTTGATCAATTTAAAGATTAAGAGCAAGATTTTCATGGCGATCGAAGAATTTTATTAGCTTGGAATTACCGTCCATTAGAGCTTGCCTTTGAAATGACTACAATTTAAAAACGCTTATAATTGCACTTGACAAAAAAATTACGCTTATAACAAAATTTCTTATATATGAACAAAATGAGTAAAAATAATTCTTATAAGAAACAGTACCAAATGATACAATAATGTGACAAAAGGAAGAAGGAAATAGTATATATATCAGTCCCTTTCTAAAAGAAACAAAAAACAAAAGGCACCAAACAGAATAAATCAAAAGTACCTGCAGTTTAAGTATCAGCAGCAGATTTCTTCACGAATTACCAAATACCGAGGGTGTCGCAGTGAACAAGAAGGAAAATTCAAAGGCAATACACAGTTACACACTTTTAGAACAAAAGAGATCAAGAGAGCCAGAACCAAGACATAATATATATGAAGATGGATGAGTGTGGAAGATGGATGAAACTAATTATGGGTTTGAGAATTTTGAGTTAACGGAAAAGACTCTGAAACAAAGACTCTGGTAGACAAGGAAAACGCGATGCAAATTCCCCAGTCTACTTTACATAGAAAAAGTAGAAGCTGATAATTAAGTTTTGAATCAATAGAGTGTCTAGTCTATTCTAATGGCCCAGCCCCAGCTCATTTTGATAACGTCCTTTCTGTCTGATTAATTTCACCAATAAATTTTGATGAGGTTCTCCCTCATTCTCATCTCATGGAAGTTCAAACGGGCCCTAAGAGCCAAGTGCATGAATTTCCTCATAATTAATATCATTTTAGTCCACCAAGAGTCTCCTCCAAAACACGTATAGATATATTTATGACAAAGTAATATTTATGAGATAAATACATCAGTGGCTATAAATTCATCATTCCCTTTGGAAATTAGGAGCAATATTTTATTGGGGGATGGAGATTTTTATTAGCTTAAATATGAACGAGATTTTACGAGCACTGATGGTCCTTTTCCAACACGCTAGACAGCCATAGGAAGTTTCAACATTAAAAAAAGATAGGAAAAAAAAAAGTATAACTGAGTTTTCAATCTAGTCTAGTGGTAGTCTAATGGCCCTATTGCAGTTGCTTCTTTTTTCAACTCATTCACACTTGCTTTTGTCCAACCACGTTACGAATTCACCAATTAATTTATTGCCTAAATGTATGGGTGATATATAAACTTATTTGAGCCTGTTTTTTTTTTCAGCGCGAAATCCATGATGTGGACCTTTATATTAGCCACATAATCATTTCATTAAACAAAAAAGTTATGAACTTGTTCATTTCAACCTTGATTGTGAGCAAGAACCAAGACATAAATATATGAACATGGATGAAACTTAAGTGGGAGAAACTAATTATGGGTTTGAGAATTTTGAGTATAAAATGTTATGATGAGAAAATATCAATTTTCTTTTTCTTTTGGGTCAATGAAAAAGACTCTAGTCTGCGCTACAAGACATGAACGAGAAGAAAATAAAGTTCGTCATCTGATGGATAAGGAAAACGAAATGCAAATTCCGCAGACTTTTTATCCTGCCGACACCAAAGTTACAGAAATTACTGTGTATATTATCTGCATTCTGGATCACAACCGTCACTACTCTAATGGCCCTACATTAAAAATAAAATACAATAATAATAATAAATAAAAAGTAGAAAACTGATAACTGAGTTTTCAATCAAGTCTAGTGGCAGTCTAATGGTCTTGCTCCAGCTGCTTCTTTCTGACTCTTCTTGATAATGAAATGGTCTTTTTTCAACTCATTCACACTTGCTTTTGTCCTACTACATTATGAATTCACCAATAAAATTTATTGCCAAAATGTATGGGCGATATATCAACATGTTTGAGCCTGGTTTTGTTCACAACGAAATTTTATAGTAAATGTGTCATATATGGACCATAGATGTAGATATTTATTTTTAGCTACATGATCGTTTCATTAAACTTAAGTAAACTTATTATTCGAATGAGTATTGTGACTAATATAAAGGTCCACATCTATGGTCCTTATATGACACCTTTACCATAGAGCAACTCTTTATTTACATATCCGGAATTAAATACATTTCATCTTAAACCAGTCTTATAAATTTATTCTGCCACTCTGAGGCTCTAGTGTGCTTTATTGCCATTGAAAGTACATTTCATCTTAAACTCTACAATTTTATATGCATTCAGTGAGAGAAACGGGAGTCTTATTAGTTCATTACTAGATTGTTTGTCTCTCATGTCATAAGTTTTGCGTTGTAGAATGTACAGTATGGAGATTCCTTTTAAGGGAAGATATGAAATTTGAGCATAAGGTATATGACCACAGTTCATGATTGTTGTAAGTAATTTTATTTTTGTGTGGATGTTGATTTCGATTATGACATATTGTATATATTTATCAGGGTGCGGTAATCTTTTGAGTCTTGATGCTAAAAATGCAAGAGATGAACATTGAGAAAATAAAGTAGCACCCACAACCATTGCAAGGCTGAGAAATCATTGTATATCCTTCTATCATGATATTTGCCATATTAACCCACAACCATTGCAAGGATGAGAAATCATTTAAATCCTTTTTTTTTTTTTCCTTTTTGTTTAAATCTGTAATAGTCTAAACGACCAATCGAACTCTTAGAATGTCATCTAAATACCTAGATTTGTACCCCATATATGGCTTTACACTACAAGATGGGGCGCGCTGGAAGGTACTTATAATGTATCCAACTGTGAGATTATATTGTATAAACCTGTCAACTAAACTGAACATAGAATCCTCTAGGCAACAAAAGTTAGAGTCTAATAATACCTAAAAACAATGGGGTGACATGCCAACACTAAAAAAATATAAAAAGTTCAAAGTTGAAAGAAATAAAAGGAAAACAAACGATAAAGATGTCAGAGCAACCAAATTGGTATATACAATTCAGTGCCTAACCAATTGAGGATGGAGGTAAAAATTTAAAAATTTAAAAAATTATGTATATGAATATGTAATATCTCACGGCTTGCGGTTCCTTAGTTTACAAATGCCTAGTGAATTGACATGACCCCCCCAAAAAAAAAACGCAATCTTCTCTGAAAGGCATAATGCTTAAAGTAAATGGTTGTCCAAAAATTGGTAAGGGATATATATCAAGATTGTCTTTCACATGCCAGGATGCAACTGCAAAAACAAGAGATATCTGCTCTTAAAACTAACCCTGTAACTAACTCGTTATATCTTAGAGCAAGTACGCTTTAATTTAACGTTGCATCAACCATTACAACATTGATAAACAATTCTATACAGGCCTGGGTTTTTCATGGTTGTCCACGAACCTCTAGCTTCAAAGGAAACGGTCATTTGTATTTTTAAACAAATGGAATTTAGTAGTAGAAAATTTGGTGTGAAAAGTTAATAATATTGGAGGGAGAAGAATTTGTATGAAGATTTGGTGCGGAAATTGAATAATATTGGTAGGTAGTTACAGAAAAAAAAAAATTTAGATTTTTTAAATATTTGTTTCAATATTTTCCGATTTTTTTTTTCAAAATCAGAAAACAGAGTTCCAAAATCATAAAATTTTGGAGATAAAATTAATAATATTCGTTAAATCTGATGGTTCAAGAGGATGGAATCAAGAAAAGGGTATGCTAGATTTTGAAGATCTTGAATATTTTGCTAACCTATCATTAGTTGGGTTTTTTTTTTAATTGTCATCTGATAAAACAAAAAGGTTAATTTGTAGTTGGTACAAAGAAAATGGTTGGAGAGAGAGGAAGAAGAAGATGGAGATAGACAAGTCAAAGATGAGATGTGCAGTGCAGGTAGGGACGAAGAGGGAAAATTGAAGAAAAAGAGGAGATGTCTGATGGGTCTTAGTTGGGTAAACGGGTTTTGTTTTACCCGTTTGTATGTGAAACCTATTAAAACAGTGTTTTAATCTCAATCGTCAATTTAATCCAATGGTGTTCTTATATAAAATTCTCATTTATTGTTCTTACTAGATAATTGCCCGTCATCTAAATACCTAGATTTGTAATCACCCAATATATGGCCTTACACTACAAGATGGGGCAGTGCTGGAAGGTACTTATAATGTATCCAGCTGTGAGATTATATTGTATAAACCTAACCACTCAACTGAACATAGAATCCTCTAGGCAACAAAAGTTAAGAGTCTAATAAGACCTAAAAACAATGGGGTGACATGCCAACATCAAAAGAATATAAAAGTTATAGGAAGATTCATTATTATACCCAATATAGGAGTCCAAATTATAAAAAAAAACCCTATATGAAATGAACTTTAGAAACACACTCAAAGTCCATTTACAACATAACAAAAAGGCTTTTAATTTCTTTTAAATTACAAAACTGCTATTGATTTCTTAAAACAAACTCAACCCCAAAATCTCATAAAAAAACTTAAAACACTCAATAGGGCATCAAAGTAATTTAATAATCAAAATTAAATTCAATAGGGCCAGCTGTCAATTTTTTTAGGTGTTTTTTGGGTTTATTTATAGAAATTAAATGGAGTAGGGTTTATTTATAATTTTAGTGTTAAGAATGAGTATATGACTAAATATCTCTATAAAAAATTCAGAGTTGAAAGAAATAAAAAAAACAAACGATGAAGATGTTAGCGCAACCAAATTGGTATCAACAAT
The DNA here is from genome assembly GCA_034190965.1 of Prunus campanulata. NCBI lineage: Eukaryota > Viridiplantae > Streptophyta > Magnoliopsida > Rosales > Rosaceae > Prunus > Prunus campanulata. Next base: position 2,753,527 of record CM067209.1, read on the forward strand.
TCAGTGCCTAACCAATTCGTTATGCTTTTTCACCTTGGGATTCAAAAATAACCACACCACAATATAAACCACAGTTAAAAAATTATGTATATGTATATGTAATATCTCACTGCTTGCACTAACTGGTGCTGCTGTCTTTGGCCTATTGGTGGCTGACGTAGATGGCATATGATGCTGTTTTAGTAGTGCTTGTGTGGTCTCCACGGATATATGTCCACTTGCTATCTTTTCGTATTCTGCTTTAAAGAAGGCTGCTTTCGCGTGGCCTAACTTGGCATTCTCTATCCTGAGATTCTTATTTTCAGCTCGTAATTTCTCGAGCTCTTGACGTATATCGTCATCAATATCTGTAATGTCTTTTTTCTCTGCAGGAGCAGAGGTGGATGGAACATCCTGTGCCATATCTTTGACACTTGGGCTTATATAATAATTTGGGTCAAGTAATTTTCTTGCCATATCTGTGGCGGCCTCTAAATTGTTGAATCCCTTATATTCGGGATTTGGATAATCTTTTATATTTTCAAGGACTTCAGGCCATGTCCTGCAATACTTCTTTTAAACTCCTTTTAAATGATAATTCTGACTCATGGAAATGAATCAGGGACATACTTCGCAAGAAGCATGTGGGGCTATTTGCTGATATCTGTCGGATTTTTAGCTGTAATAATAGCATATAAATATTTATTTGCTGTATCTGCAGCTGAAGCATTTTGACTTGGGCTATCTGGCCTTGTTGCAAAAGGGTTTATGGGCCTTATGCACCTGGACCTATATGGGCTCTTTCCTCTTACCTGCAACATCATAATAGATTCTTTATATTGAGCTTACATACTAAGGCATTATAAAAAAAGGTGTCATATTTAGTGATATCATCTCCTATTATATTTAGGTTCTGTAACTGATCTATTATTCTATTTAAATCCTCCTCTTTATCTATAAAGGATCTGTCAACTTTCTTATATAATCTTTGACATGATATAGTTTCATAATCAGTAAGGGTATCTTCTAAATCTAATTCTTCATCTATCTCGAAATCCTTTATATCTGAATCTAGATCATCGTTATTTACTATTGTTTTTATCTTACAACTACTTCGAATTTCACAAGCACATCCTTGATATTCTATTTGGGTTTTAATTGGTATATTCCCACCATGCTTCTCTGCTAACTATGATGATTTAGTAGGTATATTCTCAGTAACTAAAGGTGTATAATAGCTATTTCTGCTAAATAATAACCAATCTTTGGTAATTAGCAAATATATAATTTAATCCAATAATACAATCTATATCTGCAGGCATATCTTTGATAAATGTATGATAAACAGGTAATGCATAAGGTTGACTTTATGTATCACAATTTGTTTTAAAACTTATTATTTTAGCACCCGCTACTAGCGTCTTACTACTCTTGACTAATTGTCCATCTACCATAGTTGTTGCCATTATCTTAGGGGCAGTAGCAATTAAATTCTTGGGTACTAATTTTTCGGCTATAAGCGTAACTGAACTTCTTGTATCTACCATGGCTAATCCTTCTAATTGCCAATTTTGTAAAGTTAACCTATATGAAACAATTAAAGACTGTATCCTATATGGCAAATGGATGTTAGGGATATGAGTGTCTTCCCAGATGAATCATTTGAAGGTGTCATTGATAAAGGTATGTATCATTTCTTTGTTTTAGTCATTTTAGAATACACAATAAAACTGTGTTGCTGTCACCACTTTTTGAACCTGTGGTCTGTCAAAGGAACTCTTGATTCACTGATGGTATGATGTCTGTTGTGATGTTCTTATGACTCCTCTTAGTCATTACTTAAACACACTCTAATTCTCTTATTTGTTCTTATATTTCTAGTGTGGCAATGATGCTCCAATTAGTGCTGCTCTAATGCTAGGGGAAGTGAGTAGGATGTGGCTTTATATTTTACATTGTTCTTTCTTTTATTGAAATCTCAAAATACATAATCTGTTCTTAAACTGCCACATAGCAGATAACCTATGGTGAAGAAAACAGGAACTCACACGGTTTCTTTGACACGTTTACTTTTCTGTCCTTACTCGAAGATGGTATCAAAACAGACTCATCATAGAGCTGCCGTCCATCAATATATTATTTTTAAAGCTTTATTTTGTTGGGATTATGATGCGTTTATGCTAAGCATTGATCGTTTCCTGGTTGTATTTTTTTCCTTTGGGTTTTTCTTTCCGGGACAATTACCCTTGCAAGTTGCTTTCATTTTATATTTATAATATGTTGGAAAATATTAATAATTATGTGCTGTTTACTTAGGACCGAGATGTAATTTTATGTTTTAATAATATAAAACATATAGATAACCTCTAAATAACTCTAGTCATATACAGATGAGTTTCACAGAAATGCTATTGCATTTCCTAATGCTAAGAGGTTAATTAACTCAAATGTATTATCGAAGTAAGATAAATACTTTAAAATGTAGGTTTTGAGTAAGTGTAATAGTGGCATAGACATTTGAGTTAATTTTGTATTTTTTATATAGTTTTCCTTAAAATATATGTTATTTTAAGTAATTAAGAACAATTAAAAACTAAAATGATATTTTTCTTCTTCTTAATAATAAAGCAAGACTTCGTTTCAAATTTGCTAGTAAATCTTTAAAATTTATAGAATGCATATAAGCTGGCCAAAAGGTCTTGCCCAATGAAAAATGACATTGAATTGTAGATTAGTGATCTCAAGTTCGAACCCCTATGACACTTTAGTAGTTTGTGTGTGTGAGGAATCACTTTCCCTCTTATTGTGGTTTTCATTTTAGATTCAAACAAGAGATAAGTCGTAAATATTTGGCAAACTTGTGTCTATTACACACATAATCCTCTATGTTAGCAAACTCATTTTCTGTTAAAAGACAAATTATCAAGTACTATTATGTATCTTCTTGGTTGAAAAGTTATCAAACATCTAATAGTAATTGAGTGTTACTAACTCTTTTTTTTTTATTTTATATAGAAATATTTTACTTTGGCTGCCTAAAAGTTTTAGCATTATGAGCAACACTTTAATGGGCTCAGCGACGACACCTCTCAAAAATAGAAATTAAAGGCTATTCTAAAAATCTTGTCCAAATTTCTACAGTGTCCAACTTCAATTCCCTCGAGATTGCATTCAAGTATTTAAGAAATTAAGTTCATTTTCCCAACTTTTAAGTGGTTAGAATCACACATAATTTTCGAGAAATCATTATGGTAGCAGACGGTTTGGCAATTTCATCATAATTGTATTTTGGTACTTCCTTTAAACAAACTTGAAAATAAAAACAATTTCAAATATATTTTAATTTTTAATAAGGAAAAAGGGAAAAGGAAATAAATACAATTCTGGTCAAACTGGTATTCCTACAATTACAAATCAATTATAATAAAAGTAATTGTCTATTATTCCTATTATGATTCGGCGGCGAGCGACGTGTACAGTTTTGGTGTGGTGCTGTTGGAGGAAGGAGGTGGCTTGCGGAAGAAAGCCTATTGAGATGGAGGTTGTAGAGGATGAGGTGGTGCTGATTGATTGGGTGAGAGAATTGTATGCAAGAGGGAGGGTACCAACAACCCCGGAATATTACAGTTTAGCACCAACCCCGGAATTGTATGCAGAAGTGATTCACATCCACAACATCTCTCTTCCCACCATAATTGATCCAGATCTCGTCCTACATCACAGAGAATTTGGGAAGACATTTAAGTCAAGCAAACAAAAAAGAGAAAAATATGGCTAAATGTTTTCTCAGCAGAGAGATGACAAAATATTACAAGGCTAACCAAGTGAGAAATGAAGTACTTTCTTTTACTACATATATTTCAAATGTTCTCCATTCAAATTTTGATCGCATGTTTGCAAGTGCCTATTAAGGAAGAGCCTTTTAAGTCTTCCCATTTCCTGGATTTAAAATATATCATAAAGACAAATAAAGATGGATTTACCATTCGCTGTAGTAGTGGGTCTGATTGCATCTTTGCATCTTTTCTCTGTACCATCCTTATCTTGTTCGGTGAAGAACAGATCTCTTTACTAAAGTAGCGGTGGAGATTACAAACACCCACATGCTTTAGCAGTAGTGGTATTAGAGCTGTCTCTAGTGGAGACTTGCTTTTTAGTAAAGCAACAACTATCAACGGATTTGATATGCCTTTACCAAGAACCGTTTGATCTTGGGCTAGATGCAGATTTAAGGTTTCTGCATGAAACTGAGCCATGGGGCTTGAGCTAAAACTCAACTTCATATAGCTTTGGAGTGCTATACTTCCCTGGAAATAATCGACTTAATATGTCGGCGGCTCCGTTATCCTTTCCTTTGATATGTTCAAAGACAAATTTAGTTCCATAAGATAATAACTTATCTCGGAAGTTTAACCATATTCGGCTACTAATATCTTCCTTTTCATGGAGTTTGTCATGATATTTGACAATTGCTACGCAATCTGTTCTAATGGTAATTTGGTTTTTGCCCATAATGAATAATTCAAAGGCACTAAGTCCATAGATAATTGCTAGTGGTAATCCACAAATTTCTGTATTCGCTGGGTATTATTATTGCCAATTCTTGCCTTTTTTCAAGGTCTTTTTCTTCTTGCAATCTATTCATTGCGTTCCCTTTCTCTATTAATTGAGATAGGTTGTGTTGTAGCATATTTGCTATGAGTATTATTCTCTCTGTATTCATCTCTGATTTATCTCTCCTTAATCGGGTAGATGGATTGCCTTCTTCAGATCTCATTCATAAAAGTATAAATAGCTTCTATTGATTTAGTACACACATAATACAGTCCATAGATCTATATTTTTCAGATGCATATGCCATTGCCACTCATAGATTATTAAGAAACTTAATTGAGATCGTACCTGAGCTTCTAGAATTCTTACCCTTATGGACGTACTTTCCATTAGTAGAGACATCTCGATGAGCATATCGTACCTTCGGTTCGGCTTTCATACTCTGACGTTTTCCATCCTCGATCGCTCTCGGCTTTTCATATCCATCCCGGCCTTTACCACCTTGAGTTTTACAGCGGGACTTACAATGGACTCCTTCCTACTATAAAGGCACTTGTACCTATTATAAGATGACAAGTGTCATGTTGTGATTTGTTGAGTTAGTTAGATTGCTTAGTCGAGAAGATTACAATGTAACAATACATAAGAGCAACTACAGCGGTAAGCTGGGCCAGGGATTTGGGGGGGGGGGGGGGGGGGGGGGGGATGTGTTTTTTAATTTTCAGGTTGCAATTTGGGGAAAAGTCCAATTTTCATGAGAGACTCTGCCAAAATTTCGGTCGAAAGTCTCGTTTCTTAATAAGTGGGCCCGGTATCGGTGGGATGTCGAAATTTCCACAGGATTCGTCTCGAGTTCCGAAGAATTCGGGGCAGGTCTTGTCAGTGGTTCTAAAGGCATTCTACTGGTATTACTCTTAAAATATCTACTATTTTGGGGATTATATCCTGAATATGATCTTCCGGGTATATTCTTACTACTTTCTTGGGTACCTCCTGTCCTATTATATCTATGGAAAGGAGTTGGCTCTGTAGTCTGTCATTCTTGCTCCTCTTGTTTTATAGCTGTTATATTTACTGGAGTAACTGGTATTTCCAATATCTCTTGACTTGGTTTGTGTAATTTGTAAGCAACTGCTTCGGGGTATAATGGTTTTGCCCTAATATTTTTCTCACTATCTAGATAAAACTGGTATCCTATCCACTTTTGATTAAAATGAAAATTATCTTGAATATCTAAGACTTGTTCATCAGTTATATTTTCATCTAATGTTTCTTTATGAAAGATTATTACATCTTCTTTAAGCATATTAACTGTATTTAATTCAGAATTATATTCTTTAATATCTATTATCTCTAAGTCTGGGTAGGATTCTATCTGTTCAATTCCTACATTTATGTATTCTACTCGATAATTATGATGAACCTTACCTATATAGTACTTCCTAATCCAGATATCATTCCTGCTTTTATGTCTAAAATTATACCTATTTTCGAAATAAACTTGATTATTTATCTGGTTGATTATGTCATCATCTGCTATCCTAAGCATATTTATTCTTAATTCTTCTTCTTCAGAACTGTCGTCCCGATCGAAGGTATCTACTGGGGCCTTCTTTTTCTGATAATCTGTGAACCTTATACTTTGGCCTCCTGAACTATTTTAATATATTATGCTATTATTTGGGTGTATTAATTATAGTATTATCTTCTTGACCCTCTACAAAATCTTGTAACTTCCATTCTCCACCTGCTAAATCTAATGGATCCTTAAATTTAGGTTTAGTCATCTGTATTCCTTTACTAGCTAGCCATTACGTTTACTATGTATTCAACCTGTAATTTATATTTAATAATAATATTATTAGTTAATCTTCCTATTATGGCCACTATTATTAATAGATTATCATCACTAAAATTTGTATACCCTTTGGTTTTAATACCAACTTTTATCTGTTGTATATCTCTTAATGAGGTTAATAATCCTGGAGCTACATATATTAATCCTCGTCCTGTATTTAGGTCTATTTCTGACGCGGCTATCATTGCAGAATCTCCTTGATTCCATCTAGAATCAAATATATTAACAAATATTTTAGTTCCTAAACCCATTCTAACTGGACTTTTTACTCCTATGACTACCAGTCCAAAGTGCATCATCTTTGCTCCTGAATTTTTAATCTCTCTATATAATTCATTACTTACTATGGGAAAAGTGGGTGTATGATTATCAGTACATTCTAAAAATCATAAATCAGTTTTGTAAAAAAGAATAAAAATTTCTTCAAAGTCTCTATTGTTGTATCTTACGAAATAGATGAAGAAAACAGGAATGAGAGTTAGGATGAGATTGAGAGAGAGGATGAGAGAGAAAAGTAATGAAAACAAAACTTGAAAGTGAAAACATGTCACGACCCGACTCTCCTAGCACGATATTGTCCGCTTTGGGCCCCTCTCTCAGCTCTCACGGTTTTGTTTGTGGGAACTCACGAGCAACTTCCCAGTGGGTCACCCATCCTGGGATTGCTCTAGCCCCCAACTCGCTTAATTTCGGAGTTCCCATGACTCCAAAGCCAGTGAGCTCCCAAAAGGCCTCGTGTTAGGAAGAGAAGTGCCCACACATTTAAAGCACTTCACCTTTCCCTCCCCGAGCGATGTGGGATTGCTCACTGTTCTTGTTTCCCCAAGACACGGGTCTTACAATTCACAGTTGACAGGACCCGCCCCGAATTCCTCGGAACCCGAGACGAATCCTGTGAAAATTCCGACATCACACCGATGTCGGGCCCACCTGCTAAGAACCGAGATTTTCTGCTGAAATTTCGGCAGAGTCTCCCCTGTAAATTTGACTTTTCCCAAATTTCCAACCTGTTAAAAACACACTTTAAAACACCAACTGGCAGCACGCACAAGTTATCATCAAGCAAAAACATAAGAGGCCTCCGGCCTTCAATTAATTCGAAACAGAACCATCACTGTTCTTAAGTCGAACAATACACAAACCAAACAATTAATGGTCTCAAACAACTTTACAATCACCACTGAAATCATCAAATAGGATTCAAATCCAAGAATCACATCAAAACCCATTCACATACTTAGAATCGTTCAAACTTTTTAAACATAATATAATTCGCGGTTGCACCTAGGTGAGACCCCAGGCTGCCTATGTACCCTTGGACAAGGGATCAAGCCACACGTAGTTCTCGTCATCAATGGCCACAACTCCGATAATATACCATTATTTAAAGCAGAACCAACAATACATTTCAGATTTATCACCATTCAAATTTCAACAAAACACAATGAACACATTCTCAAACTCTTCCTTTATATCAAATCAACCCTGCAACCATACCCTATCCAAGGCATATGTTGCCGAACAACACTTCCCAATCCAGGGCTTAAACCTTCATACATGTACGAACTCACAAATCTCAAACCAGAATCAAAACCACATAAACATATATGTAATATAATAACACCCACCTCTCACCATCATCATGTACCAGGGGAAACAATCCAACCAGGGATTGTTGACTAGCTCACAAGTATCCGGCCTCAAATGCCCATGTGGCTAGGGACGAGCCGTCCAATTGGGGGACTAAACTCAACCAGCCCGTACGGATGAAGAATCAAGACCCGTACGTCTGAAACAGTCTTACGCGCGCAGACTACCCAATCAAGGGTCTACAGCAACATCCCGTCAAGGATGGCCCGGGTTCCGTCATATCCAGACCATATCCACAATTTCCATATATCAATATCCAATGGGAGGTACATATGATGATGCACATCATGTACTGGGGGAAACAATCCAACAGGGGATTGTTGACTAGCTCACAAGTATCCGGCCTCAAACGCCTATGTGGCTAGGGATGAGTCGTCCAACTGGGGGACTAACTCTAACCCAGCACGTACGGACGAAGAATCAAGACCCGTACGCTTGGAACAGCCGTATGCGCGCAGACTACCCAATTAAGAGTCTACAGCAACATCCCGTCAAGGATGCCCCTGGTTCCATCATATCCAAACCATATCCATTTTCATGTTTCCTAGTGTCCACTGTTTCCAAGTATCATCATCCAAGGGGGGAGGTACGTATGATGGTGGAGTTCGTAATCCTTATATAAATATTATAAAGTAATATTTCCTTCCTTAATCCAATTTTTCCCAAGGCATCGTATTAAGAAGACATCTGAAGGGCCTGGACAAACTCCGACGGGCCTGGGCAAAACAAACCTCAAACATAAAACCCATAACCGGGGAGGTACCTAAGGTAGTGCTAAAAACACTCAAATATGTCAAACCACATATATTACAACTACTTTACAAAATAAAGAATTCAACTATTAAATATAACAAGCATTTAAATAATTATTAAAACAATATGCACAAACTTTTCATCACAAAACCTTAAAAATAAACTCTTAGACCCTCATAA